>CM060938.1:719211585-724011585 GCA_030765085.1 Allium cepa | reverse complement strand
CTCGGAACACACTCCCAAATCAAAATCGAAGGATAGCCACCAAATCAATCACAAGATAAGAGTATAATATCGAAGAATGTGTCCGATTGGATGAATGACCTCACTTGGCCCATCGATCGCTCCTGTTTTAGCCACCTTATGCCAACTCACGGGAGTCTGGTCCATGTAATATACCTCTAGAACGAAGCCACCAACCTACTTCATTCTGGAATCTCCACCGCGTACACAGTTGTTAAAGTGGTTTTCAGAGTTGGCAGAGAGTATGACAACTTCCGACCCCGGTCTCTTTAACAACCAAACGTTATTGTAACGCCGTGGTCATTTCAAAATAGTACATACTTCAAAAATCAAATCATTTCATTTTAAAACTATATCCCTTTCAAAATAGTTTATAGTCGAACCAAAACCATTTTTATTTCAAAACTATATTTAAATCAAAATAGTTTATCATTTCCATTTCAAACATATATTTACCATTCAAAAATCATAATACTTTCAAAGTTGTAACTCTTTCGAAATCAAAATACTTGAAATCATTACACTTTGAAAATCATAACATTTCGAAATCATACATTCATTTAATTCCAAAATTATTCAATTAAACCCAAATTCTCAAATTTCAATTATATTCAATTAAAACCATCAATCCAAAGCTTTAAATATACCATATTTCAAAACTAAATTTTATAATTTCATATATCTTAAATTTAACTTCATTATTACTTAGTTTTGAAATGTTCATTTCACAAATCCAACACCTTTTAAATAACTCAAATTACAAGTAAACCAAATATCCTTTCATACAAATATAAACTTCAAATATTCATTTATCAAAATCAAATATCATTCCAAATTCACATTCTTTATCGAATAAAGATTTTATCATTCAGAACCATTTCAAATCATTAAAATATCATATCCTTCAAACCTCATTATCAATCATTATTTGAATTCAATTTCAAATATTCAAATTTAAATATCATTTTAAAATCATATATGTCATTCATTTAATATTTCAAATATCATTACAAAATACATTTCAAAATTTCATTCAAAAATTCATTTATCTCATTTCATTCCATTCCATTTAACACATAACCAAGTAAGCCTTATTTAAATTCAAATTCAATTTAAATTCCTTAAAATTCAAATTTAAATATTAAATTATATTCAAAACTCCTTATATTTCACAAATAATCAATTTCTAAAAGCTAAATCATTTAACACTTTAAAATATAACTCAAACAGTGTTAAAATCTATAACATTTCAAACATTGTCAAAATATAGCAACGACAACATTTATAAAGTGCTATCGTAGCTTATAGTTTTCAAAATAGTTTAGTTCAAGAATAACGGCATTTATAAAATTCCGTAATAGATATTTAGTTATTTCAAACATAGTTAAGTTCAAAACAACAGCATTTTAAAGTGCTGTCATAAAACTACAGCATTTTAGAAATGCTATTAATAAAATTCCAGATTTTATTATAACTTTTCAAAAACAATAACACTTCAAAATTTTCTATTTAAATTTATAAATCATATTTCTAGACTTTAAAATTTCACATTTAAATACTTTTAACATATGATTTATCACAATAAATTTTAAAATCAAATATCCAATAAAAAAATTCAATTCATTTATTAAGACAAAAATTCACTGTTTATTTACTTATTAAATTTAAACAAAAACTTAACATTTTACTTCAAATATCATTTCAAAACTTCAAATTTTATTTTCATTATTTACTTACATTTTTAAAACAAAATTTAAAGTCAAAAATCACATTTACTTCAAATTTACATACTTAAATTCAAATATTCAAAACTAAATATTTAGCTTTCTCAAAACCATAAAATATACATTTTTAAATCAAATCTCATACTTTTAAAAATATACCTTAATAAAATTCATTTAAAAATATACTACGGGGTCTGTATATAATTTTCTAACCTAGGTCAAGTGATACAGATATATATCATTTCAATCCGCAATTTAAAAAGAAAACCCGGGTTCTATCATTTCGAACCCACAATCTCAAGTCAAAATAAAATACAATAAAAATCGCTCAGGCCTATCATTTCTGCCCATAACGATTTTTTCTTATTCTAAATTCCATTCGGGTATGTATCATTTTAACCCATAGTGATTCTATTCTAACAAGGAACTTGTAGTGTGATCATACACAGAAATAATATAAACAATGTCAATATCACAATATAATGTCATATATCAGATGTCAGGTGATAATTAACAAAGTAAACATGGAAATAACATGGCATAGCATCACATATAATTATCATTTACTTGCATAACATTTTTAATTTACTAAACACTTGTCATCAATTCACTAATTCATAAGTAAACATGTCAGAGTGAGAAAAACTCACCTTTATCGAAGCTAGAGACCGCTACGACACACAAAACGATTCCAAAGGCACGACAAGCACGATTTTATTTGAATGAATGGAGTGCCTTGATATTGATCTTGTATACAACAAATAAACAAGGAAATATAAATATATATATACAATACAAATATGAATTGAAACGAAATGGAAACTTGAATCAACAAAGAACATTACCCAGCTTTAACTAGAAAGTGTCTGACCACGACAACAAGGCTTGCCACATGATCAAATGGGCTTGTTCTCACCATACTAAGCTCGGCCTAGGTGTCAACATGGCTCAGGTTTGGGTCAAATAGGCATGGAAACATGGAGATGAAAGTGTAGAGTAGCAATATAAATAATACAATTGGTCAAGGCAAAATGCAAGCTTGGATGGAACATTTTGGCTCGACCTATGGGCTAGTGGGCTCTGCCTAAGCATGGTACAGGTCTGGATAGTGGAGAGTGATGATGCAGAAGCGGCCAAAGGTCATGTAGTTGTTGGTGGTGGTGATTCTAGGGGTGGACAAAGTGATAGATGAAGGGTGGGTGGAGTATAGTCTTGGCTAGCATTGTTTTCAAGGAGTTTGGCAAAGCTTTGCAATGTTTTGGTGGTGATGCTTCATGTGAAGGGTCATGGCCTGAAATTTTGGTCAGAGGAGGGGCTAATGGCTGCTATAGATGGAGGAGGTGATGGTGGAGCTGATGGAGTGGAGTGCTAGGCCAGGCTAGGTAGAAGAGGAAGACCAAACAATGAAAGAAGGAGAAAGATGTGAAAAGAAAGAAGCCATTTTTTTATAAGAAGATGGTCGTAAGTTTTTCTTTTTAAGGAGATGGGAAACAAAATTTCACGTGAATGACAAAGAGTACACGGCTGAAGCAAAGTGTGACAGCCCGCAAATCCGTACCCCTTGAATCAACACTATTTTACCTCTATTAACTCAAGTGGCATAGAATTACGAACCATTAGCGTTAAAGAAGAAGAGATAGAAGAAGAAGAAACTAAACTATATCAGAATCTCACAGTCGCAGCGGAATAAAATATAATAGTAAATATAGAACTTTACACAAAATGAAATCTATAACTGTTTTCATACGTCACATCATCAGAGTATCTCATACATCAAATTATCATTCAGACAAACCATACAATCATAGCAGCGGATATATATATATAGGTGCATATAATACGTCTCGGACTCCAGCTCCCCTCCTGCTCCATAGCATCCTTACCTGAACATATAATACTCAGTCTGACCCGAGCATTTTAATGAAATAACACCCGAGTCAGTCTGGAATACCAGCTGATAATAAAGCATCCAATTTGATTATTAAAGTTTCAAAAATCCTTTGAAAACAAAAGCATCTCGTAAGACCACGCCACAAATAAACATGTCGGGTTTTTACCTTACGATAGCTAAACACTTTTTATGGAAATTCTTCTGATATTATAATAGTGTCTATTTACAAATACTTATAAAATAGCCGAAATTGTTACATCTATTAAATTCCATCTACTAGCCACAAAAGTGGGTAATACAAAAAAAAACTCGTACAAGGCTCGTAGGGGAAATGGATTTCCAACAATGACTAGGCACTGGGGTACCACCTATCACAGTACGGGGCCTAGATCACCGTACCGAGGATTACTCCCTTCATCCCCTGCAACACAAGGCCGGAACCATTCCTTACTGAACAGTCCCGAACAAGATAAACCCCGTGGTTGGCGCGACCAACCACCTACTAAGCCGAAATATATAAGGGACATCTAGACAGGGGAAATATCTTGTCCTGCTTGGGCATGACCCACCTAACCTTGCTGCATATCCCCTGATTTTCAGTCATTCCCGGTTGATGAGGCTTGAGGCTAAGCGTTACCTTTAGAAAGTTTTCACTTAGAATGCCCATCGTCCACCTGACGATGTTTCGCAAGCATTCGTCCATAAAAGTCCGTCTCGGGTTCAAACGGAACCGAAGGCACTATTCCTACTACATCCATTTTGGAAATATCCTCAGGATTAGTAGCGACTAGCCCTTGCACTTCACTGCTCCATCTTCGACTCCGAACACGTTTTTTGCACGAAACGTACAAACCGGATCGAAGTGGTTTTCGAGAAATAAATCTCGATCCCGGTCTCTTCGAAACGATCAACGCATTGTCCAATATTGATAGTCGGTGATTTAACTATCAATTTATATTCATAAACATCCATCACAGAATAAATAATTCCCACATTATTTATTTGCCTCAATATCTTTAAAAGATATACTTTCAAATTTCCAAAATCCATTTGGAAACAATTGCCCAAAATTCTTCCTTTACAAGGTAAATCCTTTGCCATATATTTCCATTGGAGTAACCAAGTTCAAAACATTTAGATTTAAATAGTAAAAATATTTTATTCTGAAATATACTTTAAAATAGGTAAATTTACTACTAGTTATTTACTAAGAATATAGTTTCAAAATATTTAAAGTTAAACCATTTATTAGGATATAAATCTTGATTTTAAATAAGGGTTTTAGTTTAAACTAAACTTATAAGTCGAGTTTTTAAAAGGCTAATACTAATTTCAATAACTTAGTTCAAAACTAGTCTTTTGAACAAATCCATTTGTAAAAATAATTATTAAGATATTTATAAAATTTACTATTGCTAATTTATAATAGTTACTTTTGAAAATAAATATTTTTAAACACTCTTTTAAACAAGCTTGAATTTTTAAAGCTTCCTTTTTATAAAATCAGTTTAAACTCGAACTTGGTTTTCCTAGGGAACTCATTTCCACTCAAACATCACAGAAATCCTTCTCACAATTTCTGTCAATTATTTCAATTCAGGTTTATATTTTAATAACATAATCTTATTTTCCCATTTATCAACTAATAACTTTTCTCTTTGTTTATCATTCCAGATTTACCAATTTTCAATTTTCATTCCAAATGGATTTCAAATTTTAATTCTTTTAGATTCATTATTTAACAATATCTTTTATTTCTCTAAAATTCAATTTATCCATTTATAATTAAATTCTGAATTTATAGTTTATCCAACCATATTCTTTATTTCTTAAAACCCAAATTTTATTCCTTTAAATTTCTTTTATTTTTTTAAACCCCAATTAATCCCGTTTACAATTAAAATTCAGGATTTATATTTATTTCAACAATATCGCAGTACAATTCAAACTCAGATTTATCAATCACAATATGAAAACAGATCACAACATCTATTATAAAGATAATTATTATAATGTGAGGAATCCAGTTGGATCCCTCCAACCTGTTTTCCCTGCATCCACAAATATTAGCACAACGCATATATGTAGATATCAATCCAGACTAAATAAGAACAATAATATGCAACCAATCACACAGATTTTTAAATATTTATTATTTAAATCAGCCAATATCCAGATGTGAGTGAGAATAACTCACCTTGAGTTATGATGAGCGTTTGAAATTTTAAATTAAATCGAACATTCGATTTAATCCAAAATTTCCACTCGCTTTAAACGAATCCAGATCTGCGCCACAGCGTGCTTCCCGTCGCTACGATTCCAACGCATTCGGTTTCGTCGAAATCTGACATCGTACGAGTTAGATACGAATTTATAAAGTTTTGAATATAGTTTATAAACAAATTTCCTTTTAAAATTTAAATTTAATTACCGAAACAAAGACAGGCCGTTCAGATCTATCATCAAGATCCAGGTCGCTCAAAAGCTTCTCCTTCACGCGTCGCACACAGTAAAACGAACCCATCACTGTGCTTTTAGGGTTCAAAATCGCGCCCTCCACTCTCGACGATAACTCGATCAACTACCTCCACGAGAACCGCCTCAGCCAACTCCCCCTTCGACCCTAAGCGCTCCAAGCTCGGTCTCCCCAATCCATCAGAAAACGCCTACGAACGGCGGCCCTTCCACCGAGATTTGCCGTCCATCTACAACTCCATATTCGATCGCCACCGTTCACCTTGAAGATCTCGACATCCTCTTCAATATTCTAGTTGGAAATTTTGTGAATTAATGCGTGGATTGAGAGATTTTTGAGGAGAAACGAAATTAATTTTCGGCCATGAACGAAAATGAATGGCGGCCCGAACGTTTCTAGGGTTAGGGCTATTTCGCGTGAATATATACGTGTGTGTATATATATATATATATATATATATATATATATATATATTAATTTAATATTAAATCCAGTTTTAACGAGCGTTTACAAACAAACTCCAATTCACACGTGCCGACAGGCGTTTCTATGGTTTTTCCGCATTCCAGACACAATGGAACAAGTTTCGTAAGCTAATTCGGTCGTACGCGCGAGTTACCGAATTAAACGATCAATTTCAAATTAAATCGATTAAAACGATTTCGATGCATTTCGAGCTGCCGGGGTCAAACGACAACTCTGATTGCTACGAAAATTGAAATCCGATAATAACTATCTATTACGGATCTAATGAAACTGGTTTCGTCGAATTCCGAGACTGTGCCCCTGAAGGCTATTTTAACTCGTCTATTTAATCGGGCGATTTTCCAAAATTGACGAAATCAATTGAAACTTCACTTTTAAAATTTTATCAACTTAACAATAAATCATATGAAATTTATAAGCACAATAAAAATCATTCTGGCTCATTCCGGACTAAAATCGGATTAATTGCAATATTTTATAATATTAAATTCTCTTATTAAATTAATATAAAATTCCAAATTCAATCTATCGCCAATTAATCCCCTCCAAGGGTCCAAAATGATAATTCAAATCCAATTAGACTCGAAATAAACTTTAGAATCAAATTTTATTTCCATTTACTCTCAGAATTACTTATTTACCCCAATTCTAATATTCATTCATTATTATTCAAATTTCAATTAAATTATCGTATATAAAGTCTTAATCAAGTTTATTAATGTAACCAAATCTTTTATATCATAATTCGAATTTATAATCCATATTAACATTTAAAATGAATTAAATGTTCAAATTCCATGAGTTAAAAATACGGGATGTTACATTCCTCCCCCCTTATAAAAATTTCGTCCCCGAAATTTGCTAGGGTAGAAAAATACTTCCCAACTCATTTACTTACCCAATTTGCTTAGTAAAAATCTTATATTTATTTTCCCAAAATCCTTTAGCTTAATCCCAAATTCAATTGCTTCATTTACTCTAAGTCTTTAATTTTAACTTGTAACTTTCCAAGTTAATTACAAATTTTCAAAATTCCCAAAAAATTTCTAACTCCCAAAATTTTCGGAAAATTTTGGCAGAGTCTCCCCTGCACGGAGGAGCTTTCGCGATATCGCGATACAAATAAATATATATACATCGACCTACACGGTCGAAAACCAAAATATATCACAATATATATATATATATCATTTCCCAATTATATTTACGTAGGCGTACCTTTTTAGCAAATTTTAAAAGCAAGCGGCTAATATTTAAGCATGAATGCGCTCCAACTCTCTCAAACGCCTCCCGTACCTGTACTTACTCAACAAACTCATCAGTTTCCAAAGATACGAGCATTTTAACAACATTTTCAATGTAAATGCAAGCCAAACATATCTATTTCATAGCCAATCCAAGCAATTTAATTATGCATGCTAACCACCTTTAAAAACAATTTCACAATTCCGACATCATTTTAAAGCCTCTTTACAAACCCAAACTTCATAGTTTAACAATGTTAACCATATTTATTTCAACAATCCAAAGTTTTCAATCACCTTTTAATTTCTTATTCAAATCCAAACTTCATTTTTATTCTAATATGATTAACAGGTGCCTTACTTACATTTCTTTGTTTTAACTTACATTCCCAATTTTATTTACAATCAAATTTTATTTTAAACTTGAAACATATGCATTTCTTTCATGATCCATTTCCATTCATATGCAAAATCACTTAATAACATGTCAATCCATTCCAATTAATTCAAAAACCAATTATTTGCTTACTTTAAACTATTTATCTTCATTTACCACTATTCGACAAATTTACAATGCAAATTTACATGTTATTCATGTAATAACCCATTACTTAAGCTTATAATAGTTTTAAAATTAATTCCCACTTAGATTCATATTAATTTATCAAATTCTATATGGTTCACAATCCAAGTATTCTTATTCCATTTCAATTATTAAATCAATCCTTATTCTCACCTTTCAAATTTATTAATCATTTTAAGTTTATGTTTATTATATTATTATTATTATTACTATTATTATATTTTTTTTTCATAGTTATATAAGTCATTCCATTCTTATTTACAACTCATATATTCTTTCTTCATCACAAAAACTATCTTAAAAGTCATTTGTTTGCATTAAAAATTTTATTTTCCAAACAAATTTCATTTAAAGCTATCTCATAAGCTTAAAAATAACCATCTCATCATCTTCTTAAATGATTTCAATTCCATAATATCTCAATTTGTTTCCATTTTAATTGATTCTTACCAAATCAAACCATTTACAATTTTAATACCACTAGCTTATACATTCAGCTTAACCACAATTATTTAATTTGCTTAAGCTTTCTTTACAATATCTCCATTATCTTCTTATAAATCAAATTTTGATTTTCATTTGATTCTCATCCAAATCAAATTCCAATTCATTAACAAACTTTAATGCACTTTGCCTATTTGTTAAATCCATTTTAGACTTATTTTATTAGCAAAGAAACCACTTTAAATTAGTTCACTCATTTGAATTTTATTTACAATTCAAACCATCATTATTTTAATTTAAGTCCATTTTTCCATTCACACCTCATTATTTGTTACCACAAATTTAAATCCCATACTACAGTTGGATTTCTATTTACTTTCCAAATGTTGATCAATTATCAAAATCCTATCCATTACAATACAAATCCCATTGAATTGTAATTCAATTTAGTCTCTAACCTAATCCATATTAGGTCTTAATTCACCTCTTCAATTCACTCTAAATTCATTTATAATATCACCCTTTTTCCCGATTATTTCATTTAGCAAATTTAAATTTTTTTTTTCAATATTATTTATTACCCAACTGAAATTTAATTTCAATTCTATTATCAAAACAAATTTCAGTTTTCTCATTCATAAGTTCAAGATTTATTTGCTAATTTAAGAACTTCCACCTTTATATTCTCACCTACTTCATTACACTTTACATTTTATTTATGGTCAAGTTTTGAATTTGCCACACCAATCAACCGTTTCCATTAATGAATTACAATTTCACTTCCATTCAGAGTTTAGATTGCTTACTTAAGTCCATTTCCATTTTATATTCACAAATTCAAATTATAACACTTAATAACTTAAGAATATGAACTTCATTATGCAATTCTAAGCAATTTACATTCCACCTTATATTCAATTCAAATTCTCAATTTTAATCTCCATATACAAGTTCAAAACATATTTACTAATTTAAGTTCATTCATTTCCCTTATATCTCACTTTACCTTATTTCAATTTACATTTCATATGAGATTAAGTTTGGACTCCCCATACCATTCAACTATTTCCCAATTGTGATTATAATTTCATTCTTATTTATATATGTTCACCAACTTATTTATTTTAAAGCTCATATTGCTCATTTGAATCCATCTACATCTTATAATCACAATTTCAGAACTTACATATATGTGCATCACTGAATTCTTAAGGATACAAATTCCTTTCATTTAACTTCTTACACAATATTAAATCCTCAATCTCAAATTATAAGTATACAACTTAATAACTTATGGGTACAATCTATTTCACAATGACCCATAATTTCAAACTCACTTACATTTTAATCCAATTCAAATCAATTTAATTCTAAGTCCAATTTATTTAACTTATCCAAGTTAAATTCAAATTTCCAATTCACTTTAATATATTTTATTCATTTCCAGTTACTCAAGTTAAATTTTTAATTCCAAGATTAAAATTTTCTTTTCTTCCTTCTTATTAATACCTACTTCACTTATTAAGTTCAATAGTTAATTCATTTCAACTTTACACATTATTTAATTATAATTTTCCCAGAATTCATTTTACCCGGTTTTATTTCAAAACCATCTTGAAATATATCAAGTATATACCTATTTGATATATCAATCAAATCTCCAGATGTTTTTTCAAAACAATTTGTTTACACCAAAACAAATTTTCCCATTTTTGGAATGTCCAAAACAACTGCTATACTCAACTAGTCCAAACAATACCATAACCAAATATTAGGGAAGCAATCGATCACTTTAGAAACTCGAAAAAGAATTCTAATGATGTGGCCAGCATCATCAGGATTATTTTCCAGCGACTGA
Organism: Allium cepa; assembly: GCA_030765085.1. Lineage (NCBI taxonomy): Eukaryota > Viridiplantae > Streptophyta > Magnoliopsida > Asparagales > Amaryllidaceae > Allium > Allium cepa. Next base: position 724,000,861 of record CM060938.1, on the reverse strand, counting down.
AGTGAGTTCAATGCTTCTTACTTTCCTAAATTTATTTCAAAACAGTTGCTATTCAAAAATATTTCCTAAAACAATATTCCATCATTACCTTCAAACACTTTAGCAAACATTTCAAACCTTTCCAGGAATTTAAATCTCCAAACCTTTATTTCCATTACATTTAAAATTCTTTCCAAAACTTCCGGGATTTAAATTCTGGTTTAATTTAAATTTTAGTTATTCTCTTTTGTATACTTTATACTCATGGAATTTATTTGGTTATATCCATTTCACATTTTAGATTAACTTTTAGATTCTTATTTACTTATTGTATTAACACCCAATCAACCAAAAATATATATATATATAATGATTTCAGAAAATTATTTCTTTTATACCAAAATATAATTTGGGCAAAATTATTTCATTTACCCACTTTTAAACACAATTCTATGTCGGTTTATCTTGTTTAAGAGTTTAGAAACCCCTATCAATACGGTTGAACTTCCCGTACCGACCAGAATTCATAAACACTCAACCGATAAGTCAACACAGTATAAAAACAATTTTATATTCACTAACAAATACGCTCTCATGTCTATTATTACTCTCAACTCATTATAGAGTACTATTGACTCTGCTTAATGAGTAATTTCCCCACCAAAGCCTAGGTTGTCGCCAACCTAAGCTCTGATACCAAGTGTAATAGCACGCAAATCCGTACCCCTTGAATCAACACTATTCTACCTCTATTAACTCAAGTGGCACAGAATTACGAACCATTAGGGTTAAAGAAGAAGAGATAGAAGAAGAAGAAACTAAACTATATCAAAATCTCACAGTCGCAGCGGAATAAAATATAATAGTAAATATAGAACTTTACACAAAATGAAATCTATAACTGTTTTCATACATCACATCATCAGAGTATCTCATAAATCAAATTATCATTCAGACAAACCATACAATCATAGCAGCGGATATATATATAGGTACATATAATACGTCTCGGACTCCAGCTCCCCTCCTGCTCCATAGCATCCTGACCTGAACATATAATACTCGGTCTGACCCGAGCATTTTAATGAAATAACACCCGAGTCAGTGTGGAATACCAGCTGATAATAAAGCATCCAATTTGATTATTAAAGTTTCAAAAATCCTTTGAAAACAAAAGCATCTCGTATGACCACGCCACAAATAAACATGTCGGGTTTTTACCTTACGATAGCTAAACACTTTTTATAGAAATCCTCTGATATTATAATAGTCTCTATTTACAAATACTTATAAAATCGCCGAAATTGTTACATCTATTAAATTCCAGCTACTAGCCACAAAAGTGGGTAATACAAACAAAACTCGTACAAGGCTCGTAGGGGAAATGGATTTCCAACAATGACCAGGCACTGGGGTACCACCTGTCACAGTACGGGGCATAGATCACCGTACCGAGGATTACTCCCTTCATCCCCTGCAACACAAGGCCGGAACCATTCCTTACTGAACAGTCCCGAACAAGATAAACCCCGTGGTTGGCGCGACCAACCACCCACTAAGCCGAAATATATAAGGGACATCTAGACAGGGGAAATATCTTGTCCTGCTTGGGCATGACCCACCTAACCTTGCTGCATATCCCCTGATTTTCAGTCATTCCCGGTTGATGAGGCTTGAGGCTAAGCGTTACCTTTAGAACGTTTTCACTTAGAATGCCCATCGTCCACCTGACGATGTTTCGCAAGCATTCGTCCATACAAGTCCGTCCCGGGTTCGAATGGAACCGAAGGCACTATTCCTACTACATCCATTTTGGAAATATCCTCAAGATTAGTAGCGACTAGCCCTTGCACATCACTGCTCCATCTTCGACTCCGAACACGTTTTTCGCACGAAACGTACAAACCGGATCGAAGTGGTTTTCGAGAAATAAATCTCGATCCCGGTCTCTTCGAAACGATCAACGCATTGTCCAATATTGATAGTCGGTGATTTAACTATCAATTTATATTCATAAACATCCATCACAGAATAAATAATTCCCACATTATTTATTTGCCTCAATATCTTTAAAAGATATACTTTCAAATTTCCAAAACCCATTAGGAAATAATTGCCCAAAATTCTTCCTTTACATGGTAAATCCTTTGCCATATATTTCCATTGGAATAACCAAGTTCAAAACATTTAGATTTAAACAGTAAAAATATTTTATTCTGAAATATACTTTAAAATAGGTAAATTTACTACTAGTTATTTACTAAGAATATAGTTTCAAAATATTTAAAGTTAAACCATTTATTAGGATATAAATCTTGATTTTAAATAAGGGTTTTAGTTTAAACTAAACTTATAAGTAGAGTTTTTAAAAGGCTAATACTAATTTCAATAACTTAGTTCAAAACTAGTCTTTTGAACAAATCCATTTGTAAAAATAATTATTAAGATATTTATAAAATTTACTATTGCTAATTTATAATAGTTACTTTTGAAAATAAATATTTTCAAACACTCTTTTAAACAAGCTTGAATTTTTAAAGCTTCCATTTTATAAAATCAGTTTAAACTCAAACTTGGTTTTCCTAGGGAACTCATTTCCACTTAAACATCACAGAAATCCTTCTCACAATTTCTGTCAATTATTTCAATTCAGGTTTATATTTTAATAACATAATCTTATTTTCCCATTTATCAACTAATAACTTTTCTCTTTGTTTATCATTCCAGATTTACCAATTTTCAATTTTCATTCCAAATGGATTTCAAATTTTAATTCTTTTAAATTCATTATTTAACAATATCTTTTATTTCTCTAAAATTCAATTTATCCATTTATAATTAAATTCTGAATTTATAGTTTATCCAACCATATTCTTTATTTCTTAAAACCCAAATTTTATTCCTTTAAATTCTTTATATAACAATTTCTTTTATTTTCTTAAACCCCAATTAATCCCGTTTACAATTAAAATTCAGGATTTATATTTATTTCAACAATATCGCAGTACAATTTAAACTCAGATTTATCAATCACAATAAGAAAACATATCACAACGTCAATTATAAAGATAATTATTATAATGTGAGGAATCCAGTTGGATCCCTCCAACCTGTTTTCCCTGCATCCACAAATATTAGCACAACGCATATATATAGATATCAATCCAAACTAAATAAGAACAATAATATGCAACCAATCACACAGATTTTTTAATATTTATTATTTAAATCAGCCAATATTCAGATGTGAGTGAGAATAACTAACCTTGAGTTATGATGAGCGTTTGAAATTTTAAATTAAATCGAAGCATTCGATTTAATCCAAAATTTCCTGTGACGCCCTACCTCTATACCCACGCTAGCCAAGAACATCACGGTCAATGCTGTCAACAAGCACGGAGAATAAGGCTGTTGAGGAGTGACCATCCGTGTAATTGCTTTGTGCGAGCATTGATATGTCAGATAGTATAACATGCAATACTTTATCAAGAGAATCCGACATACTGACACAAACTCAAAGCTACTACACAGTGGCTATAATATCTTCGGAAACAAATACAGAAATAAACATAACATAAATCAGTCACAGATACTTTATATCACAAAGGCGGAAGAAGATATGAATATGTAATTAACACATAGAAGTGTATATCATAGTAGTGGTAAAAAAGATCCACAAATAATACAAAAGAATAGCAACACGTGCTATACAAAAGAATACAACTATGAGTCTATATCTCAAGTGTATATAACAAAATAAACTACTAATCTATGTAGTTTGCCAAAAGTCAGAGTAATGAATCCCTGGGGAAAAGTAAAGCAGAAGCACCTGTAACATCTCGGTCTGACCCGAGTATTATTTAATAAGAAAATAATAAACGGATCAGTCTAACTATAAATATCAGACGAAAGATATAGAGTAAGAGATATGACTAAACACATAATAATCACAATGCCAAGCTGTGATATATATAAGTAATTGAAAATCAACAAGGGATTATTCAATGTCACAAAATCTACACAAGAATCAAAGAAACGTCATACTCCTAATTTCGTTCACCAAACCATAAATATTAACGATAATATCAATGTCAATCACAAAAGTCAATGACGTACAAATTCCAGAATTCAACACACGAAATCCAGAAATCACAAAAGTCAATGACGCACAAATTCACCAATGCACAAATATCGATAAAGCTTATCAATGGAAATCACGAAAATTGGTGAAGCACAAATTCTAGAAATCATCTCAAGAAATCCAGAAATCACAAAAGGGGGGAAGGCCTATCACAAACGGGAGCACAAGGCTCACCAACACGTGTATCACAAACGGAATGCTAATTCCATGGTTGCTAACCATCACAAATTGAGCCGAAGCTCCACAAACGGCCCGAAGACCATGGGTTGCTACCCCACCAATTTGAGTCGAAACTCCACAAAACGGGGTTTAGTCTCCCTCGCAGACAAAGAGACATCGCACATTGCTAGTCTAAATCATAAAAATGGTCGTCATGATCATCAAGAAGTGTCAATTACAGTAAGCTAGTAAATATATGAGCTTAGCTTCATGTCCCATAACCACTAGCTTAATTTAAATATTTAGGAACAAATTGTAGATCTCCACTAGGAAATTGTCACAAGAGATTCAATCGAACAAGTCCAAGAACCAACCAACGAAGTAAACGCAAGCGTTTCACACCACCTGTTTTACTAAGCCGTTTAATTAGATTTCTCATACGAGTGAGGTAAAGGTTTGTATATACTAATAGATTGGAAAACGGTTTTATAAACGAATTTGGTATTGAAAATAGAGTTGAAATCGTTTTGAGGAAAGAGTTTTGATATTTACTACTAGTATTGAAACCTTTATATTTTTAAAGTGACAAAACACAAAAATGATTGTAGAACAATCAACCACCAAAATTCACATTCAAAGACGCGAATAAAGATCCAAAGAAATCGATCCGAATCCATCAAAATGGATATTCCCAAAAATTCCAAAAATAGAAGTCATTAACGTCGTAGCAACAACAAGTGGGAAATAACACGAGTCGATGGAATTTGGAAACCAAGCAAAAATATGCACAAATAGGCATAATTAGGCAAATTGGTGCAGGTCAGTCGACTGGCTCAAAGGTCCAGTCGACTGAACTAGAAGCAGGGAAAAATAATTTCCTGCAGTCAGTCGACTGACCTAAAAATTCAGTCGACTGAATGTAGGGAAACAGAGGACCCGAGCCTCTAGTTATTGCCTTCGGAATGCCTATGTGCTACAGCCAGTCGACTGACTCAAGGGTCCAGTCGACTGACTGGCATCAAGGCTGCTTTCCTGCCTATAAAATGAAGATGCAATCTTCATCAAAATGCAATCGAGCAAGCACGGTCACTAGGGGTTTATGCCAATCGACTACCCGGCCCTATAAGCTCTTCGATGCATCACCAAAAACAAGTTCAAACAATAAAGCTATGATTTTTGAAGATTTGAACTCAAAACACTAAAAATTGGAATATACACCAAATCAATCCAAACCAAAACCAAATGCACATGAATATGTGTTAGGAATTCATACCTAACAATCGAAGATAATCATAGACCTAGATGTGAGATTAAAAATCTCACCTTTGAACCCAAATGATTGAAGAAGATGCTTGAAATCAATGGAGAATCAACCACTCTTCAAATCCAACTCAAGAAGCTTGATTCTAAGCTTTAAAAGAAGAACATTCCCTAAGTTAGGTTTAGGAAATTTCTGAATTTTGATTAGAGAATGTGTTGGAGAAGAAGAAGAGAAGCTTACCAATGGGTTCTTCTATTAGTTTGGAGCTAGAGTTGATTTGCAAGAGAAAACTAGGGTTTTGGAGTTTTAATTTCCAATCTCTCCCACCATTGATGCTTTAGCTTGAGTATTAGGAATTGGAAATGAAGTAAATGAGGAGGAGAGGGGTTGGGACTGAACACATAAGTGGGCTCAGCCCAAACCAAAACCCTAAGTGAAAAAGTAGCAAAAATCAACCTTCTCCAAACATATCAAAGCTTATACTCAAAAAGGTCGCAAACGGCATTTTAAACTCAATGGGAGTGGTCCCGAGTCCTAATTCGACCGTACGCAAAAAGTAGCTTTTCGGACAAAATTCCGAGTATCGATAAAATATTTTAATAAAATATTTAAATATAAAATCGACAAATATGCGGGTTGTTACAGACTCCCCTCCTTAAAGAAATTGCGTCCTCGCAATATTTAAGAAGAAGATATATAGTAACTACCATAAAAGCATATTCAACACAAAAGAAGTTTGAAATAAGAAGTTCACCTTAAAGATCACGGGAAAGTAAGTCCGGATGTGTTCGCTCGATGTACTCTCTAGATTCCCAAGAACAATCCTTAGGATTTGAAGACCATTGAACTTTAACAAGCGGAACAACTTTATTTCGAAGACGTTTGACTTCCGAAGCAATGATACGAACCGGATGCTGCTCAAAAGTTAAATTCGGTGAAACTTCAATCTCTTCCACAATACCGGGCTCAAGAATAGAATCGGAATCTCGAAGATACTTCCGAAGTTGAGAAACGTGAAACACGTCATGGATAGCTGAAAATTGAGCCGGTTATAAAAGGCGATAAGCCATGGAACCAATACGTTCAGTGATAGGAAATGGACCAATATATCGAGGTGTTAACTTTCCCGATCGACTGAAACGTACCACACCTTTCATAGGTGACACATGAATGAACACAAGATCTCCCACAGAAAATTCTAACTTCCTTCTCCGATTATCGACATAGGATTTTTGTCTACTCTGGGCTTCTTTCATCCTATGTCGAATAAGTTCAATCTTTTCTGTGGAATCACGAATAAAGTCTGGACCTAAAACCAGCATCTTACCGACCTCAAGCCAACAAGAAGGAGATCGGCATGGCCTTCCATAGAGTGCCTCGAAAGGTTCCATACCAATACTAGATAGGAAGCTATTATTATAGGAAAATTCAACAAGAGAAATATGATCTTCCCAACTTCCACCAAAATCAAGAACACATGCACGAAGAAGATCTTCAAGAGTTTGATTCACACGCTCGGTTTGTTCATCGGACTAAGGATGATAAGCGGTGCTAAAATTAAGCTTCGTTCCCAAAGCTTTTTGAAGACTCTTCCAAAATCCACTAGTAAACAATGGATCACGATCACTAACAATAGAAGTAGGAACTCCATGTAATTTAACAATCTCTTTAACAAAGAGCTTGGCCAAAAGAGGAACGGTTCGGTTAGACCGAACGGGAATAAAATGGACAGAGTTAGTAAGCCTATCAACAATCACCCATAAGCTATCATGACCCGAACGAGAATGGGGAAGGCCATCTATAAAATCCATGGAAATTTGGTCCCACTTCCAAATTGGAATTTCTAAAGGTTGCAATAACCCACCGGGCCTTTGATGCTCGGCCTTAACGAGTTGGCAAGTTATGCAACGCTTAACGAAGTTAGCGATGTCAAGTTTCATTCCCTCCCAATAATAAAGTCGCTTCATATCCGCATACATTTTGCTACTACCGGGATGAATGGCAAATTTAGAACGATGAGAATCTTCTAAAATATCTTTACGAAGATCACCAATATTTGGTACGATAAGTCTACCAAATTTTCGAATGCCGCCACGAGAATCGATATCAAAGTCTTTCAAACTTTCAGTATCAATTTTATCCTTAATATTTTGGCCAAGAAGAGCCAATTCAGGATCTAGCCTTTGAGCTTCAAGAATGCAGTCTAGAAGAGAAGGATAAGCCTCAAGGCTACATAAAATAAGAGATGAACATAAATCGGAAACACTGTCTCGAATTTCGCGAGTGGATAAAATCTCGAGATCGTTCCATTCGGATATCATCATAGAAACAACCGCTTGTTGCTTTCGACTAAGTGCATCCGCAACGCGATTTCCCTTTCCGGGAGTATAAAGGATATCAAGATCATATGGTGCAAGAAATTCGAGCCAACGCTGTTGACGCAAATTAAGTTCCTTTTGAGAGAATAAATACTTCAAGGACTTATGATCGGTGTAAAGAACAAATTTTTCTCCTAAAAGATAATGACGCCAAATACGAAGGGCGAAAACAATAGCCGCAAGCTCTAAATCATGAGTGGCATATCTAGTCTCAGCAGGCTTCAATTGCCTAGAAGCATAAGCAATAAACGTTCTCTTCGCATAAGAATGGCACCAAAACAAACGCGATTAGCATCGGTATAAACAACGAAATCTTGATTCCCCTCGGGAATAACAAGAATAGGAGCATCTGAAAGGAGTTCTTTTAGTTTCTGAAAAGAAGTTTCACATTTGTCCGACCAAATGTATTTAATACCTTTCTTCGTTAAGCTAGTGAGAGGCACAGCAATCTTAGAAAAGTCTTTAATAAAACGACGGTAATAGCCCGCCAATCCGAGAAAGCTGCGGATTTCAGTCACACTCTCAGTTTTCTTCCAACTTTGAATCGCTTCAATCTTTGAAGGATCTACGGAAATTCCGGATTCGGAAATAATATGACCGAGAAACTTCACACGAGATCGCCAAAAATAGCATTTAGAAAATTTTGCTTTTAATTGATTACTCCTAAGAGTTTCCAACACAATCCGAAGATGCTTTTCATGCTCTTCCTTGGTTTTTGAATACACAAGAATATCATCAATAAAGATGAGAACAAATCGATCGAGAAAATCTTTAAAAACTCGATTCATAAGGTCAACGAAATAAGCCGGAGCATTCGTTAATCCAAATGGCATAACAAGCCATTCATAAGATCCATAACGGGTACGGAACGATGTCAAAGGAATACTATCCTCTGCAATACGAAGCTGATAAAATCTAGTAGCTAAGTCTAATTGTGAAAAGACTCTAGCACCACTAAGTTGATCGAATAGATCATCAATCCGAGGTAAAGGATATTTATTTTTGATAGTAAGATCATTAAGCTTGCGGTAGTCAACGCAAAGCCTAAGTGTTCCATCGGATTTCTTCACAAAAATAGCTGAAGCTCCCTAAGGTGAGGAACTAGAGCGAATAAATTGCTTCGTCTCCAATTCGGATAATTGTTTATGCATCTCCTCGTTTTCTTTATTGGACTTACGATACGGAGGACGAGTGATAGGTTGAGCTCTAGGAATAAGATTAATTCTGAACTCAATTGCTCGCTTAGGTGGTAATCCTAAAACGGGCTCGAATATGTCGGAAAATTCACGAACGACGTGAATAAGAGAAATAATATCACCCTCATCATCATCATCGTCATCACGAGGATTTAAAGAATATAAAGATGCAACCAAGCTGGAATCTGAATCTTTAAGATTAATAGAAATCTGCTTAACAGATTGAGGATGTCGAAGATGAATAATCCGCTCAGGACATAGGATATGAGCTTCATAACAGTTAAGCCAATCCATTCCCAAAATCATTCCAAAGCCTAAATAACGCATGACATGCAAATCGGCTCGGAAAGAAAAATCACACAAAATAACCTCGACATCTTTACACAATAAACCGATTGTCGCGGATCCACCAACCGGATTCGCAATTCTCAAAGAAGTCATTAAACACAAAACATCCAAAGAAAAAGTATCAACAAGTTCTTTTGATATAAAAGAATGGGACGCACCCGTATCGAAAAGAACTCGAATAGGATGATCACGAAATAAAATAATTCCATCAAGGATAGAATGAGAAATACCTTGATTTCGAGATGTGTTGCCAGGGGCTTGAGCAACATTCAACTTTCCCTCCTTCTTGCCCTGAAGCTTGGGACATGAAGATATAACATGACCGGGACCTTTGCAGTAGCGACAAGAGAGAGACTCTGGACACTTGTTCGCGTAATGGTCTTTCAAACCACAATTACAGCATTCCCCACGACCAAAGGAAGAAGTCTTTGCCACGAGGGTTGCTTGCTTCCCTTTCTTATTGGGATAAGGACCTTTGAATTTACTAGGCCTTTTCTTTTTGTTGTTGAAGTTTGGTTTGGAACCCACCACTTCAACATCATTCTCCCTATCCGCCTCTTCAAGACGAAGAGCGATATCAATGAGTTGGTCGAAAGAAACTTCTAACTTTAGAAGTAATGGCTTCTTGAGATTTCTGTTTAATCCATAGACGAACCTCTGGTTCTTCTTTAAAAGGGTGTTGATGTATTCAACCCCATATTTGGAAAGCGACTCGAAGGAGGCGACGTAATCAGTCACGGAGGACTCACCTTAAACAAGGTCTATAAATCGTCGAACCAATGTCACTTTCTCTGCTTCTGGTACGAATTTCAACTCGAAGCGTACCCGGAATTGTTCCCAGGTGAGATCTGCTTCATTAATCTCAAAAATAAGAAGCTCGTACCAGTCCAATGCTCTTTCTCGGAGCATACTAGAGGCCACCTGAACTCGGTGAAGGTCAATAAGATTCATACGAGAAAAGATTCGATCGCATGACCTTAGCCAAGCCTGTACTTCAATAATAGTTTCGGAACCTTTGAATGGCTCCCCACCCAAATTAGTGTAATCGCTGCACAAGCGTGCAAACCCCGACTTTGGGTGAGTAGGTTCCGGGTTAGCTCCAGCTGCTTGAGCATTCGTCACTAAATCAAGAAGCTGTTGAGCAGTCATAAAAACTCCATTCTGGGGTGGAGTGCTAGAAGGTACGGCTCTGGGGCGGCCCGGTCTAGACATTTCTCTTCCTTTAGAAAGAAAGAAGAAGAAGAAAAAGGTTATTCACCAAATTGAATATCAAGCAATTCTTGATAGATAAAACAAGGAATCATAAAAGAAAATAGGATAAATCGGTACGAAGACTCGAATAAAATCCTAAAGCACGACTCCTAAGATGGACTTAGGACGATGATCCTTGTTATAATATTCCATATTGTTCCGAAGTTTGGCTCTGATACCAAGCTGTGACGCCCCACCTCTATACCCATGCTAGCCAAGAACATTACGGTGAATGCTGTCAACAAGCACGGAGAATAAGGCTGTTGAGGAACGACCATCTGTGTAATTGCTTTGTGCGAGTATTGATATGTCAGATAGTATAACATGCAATACTTTATCAAGAGAATCCGACATACCGACACAAACTCAAAGCTACTACACAGTGGCTATAATATCTTCGGAAACAAATACAGAAATAGACATAACATAAATCAGTCATAGATAATTAATATCACAAAGGCGGAAGGAGATATGAATATGTAATTAACACATAGAAGTGTATATCATAGTAGTGGTAAAAAAGATCCACAAATAATACAAAAGAATAGCAACACGTGCTATACAAAAGAATACAACTATGAGTCTATATCTCAAGTGTATATAACAGAATAAACTACTAATCTATGTAGTTTGCCAAAAGTCAGAGTAATGAATCCCTGGGGAGAAGTCAAGCAGAAGCACCTGTAACATCTCGGTCTGACCCGAGTATTATTTAATAAGAAAATAATAAACGGATCAGTCTAACTTTAAATATCAGATGAAACGATATAGAGTAAGACATATGACTAAACACATAATAATCACAATGCCAAGCTGTGATATATATAAGTAATTGAAAATCAACAAGGGGTTACTCAATGTCACAAAATCTACACAAGAATCAAAGAAACGTCATACTCCTAATTTCGTTCACCAAACCATAAATATTGACGATAATATCAATGCCAATCACAAAAGTCAATGACACAAAAATTCCAGAATTCAACACACGAAATCCAGAAATCACAAAAGTCAATGATGCACAAATTCACCAATGCACAAATATCGATAAAGCTTATCAATGGAAATCACGAAAATTGGTGAAGCACAAATTCTAGAAATCATCTCAAGAAATCTAGAAATCACAAAAGGGGGGAAGGCCTATCACAAACGGGAGCACAAGGCTCACCAACACATGTATCACAAACGGAATGCTAATTCCATGGTTGCTAACCATCACAAATTGAGCCGAAGCTCCAAAAACGGCCCGAAGACCATGGGTTACTACCCCACAAATTTGAGTCGAAACTCCACAAAACGGGGTTTAGTCTCCCTCGCAGACAAAGAGACATCGCACATTGCTAGTCTAAATCATAAAAATGATCGTCATGATCATCAAGAAGTGTCAATTACAGTAAGCTAGTAAATATATGAGCTTAGCTTCATGTCCCATAACCACTAGCTTAACTTAAATATTTACGAACAAATTGTAGATCTCCACTAGGAAATTGTCACAAGAGATTCAATCGAACAAGTCCAAGAATCAACCAACGAAGTAAACGCAAGCGTTTCATACCACCTGTTTTACTAAGCCGTTTAATTAGATTTCTCATACGAGTGAGGTAAAGGTTTGTATATACTAATAGATTGGAAAACGGTTTTATAAACGAATTTGGTATTGAAAATAGAGTTGAAATCGTTTTGAGGAAAGAGTTTTGATATTTACTACTAGTATTGAAACCTTTATATTTTTAGAGTGACAAAACACAAAAATGATTGTAGAACAATCAACCACCAAAATTCACAATCAAAGACGCGAATAAAGATCCAAAGAAATCGATCTGAATCCATCAAAATGGATATTCCCAAAAATTCCAAAAATAGAAGTTATTAACGTCGTAGCAACAACAAGTGGGAAATAACACGATTCGATGGAATTTGGAAACCAAGCAAAAATATGCACAAATAGGCATAATTAGGCAAATTGGTGCAGGTCAGTCGACTGGCTCAAAGGTCCAGTCGACTGAACTAGAAGCAGGGAAAAATAATTTCCTGCAGTCAGTCGACTGACCTAAAAATTCAGTCGACTGAATGCAGGGAAACAGAGGACCCGAGCCTCTAGTTATTGCCTTCGGAATGCCTATGTGCTACAGTCAGTCGACTGACTCAAGGGTCCAGTCGACTGACTGGCATCAAGGCTGCTTTCCAGCCTATAAAATGAAGATGCAATCTTCATCAAAATGCAATCGAGCGAGCACGGTCACTAGAGGTTTATGCCAATCGACTACCCGGCCCTATAAGCTCTTCGATGCATCACCAAAAACAAGTTCAAACAACAAAGCTATGATTTTTGAAGATTTGAACTCAAAACACTAAAAATTGGAATATACACCAAATCAATCAAAACCAAAACCAAATGCACATGAATATGTGTTAGGAATTCATACCTAACAATCGAAGAGAATCATAGACCTAGATGTGAGATTAAAAACCTCACCTTTGAACCCAAACGATTGAAGAAGATGCTTGAAATCAATGGAGAATCAACCACTCTTCAAATCCAACTCAAGAAGCTTGATTCTAAGCTTTAAAAGAAGAACATTCCCTAAGTTAGGTTTAGGAAATTTCTGAATTTTGATTAGAGAATGAGTTGGAGAAGAAGAAGAGAAGCTTACCAATGGGTTCTTCTATTAGTTTGGAGCTAGAGTTGATTTGCAAGAGAAAACTAGGTTTTTGGAGTTTTAATTTCCAATCTCTCCCACCATTGATGCTTTAGCTTGAGTATTAGGAATTGGAAATGAAGTAAATGAGGAGGAGAGGGGTTGGGATTGAATATATAAGTGGGCTCAGCCCAAACCAAAACCCTAAGTGAAAAAGTAGCAAAAATCAACCTTCTCCAAACATATCGAAGCTTATACTCAAAAAGGTCGCAAATGGCATTTTAAACTCAATGGGAGTGGTCCCGAGTCCTAATTCGACCGTATGCAAAAAGTAGCTTTTCGGACAAAATTCCGAGTATCGATAAAATATTTTAATAAAATATTATATATAAAATCGACAAATATGCGGATTGTTACATTTCCACTCGCTTTAAACGAATCCAGATCTGCGCCACAGCGTGCTTCCCGTCGCTACGATTCCAACGCATTCGGTTTCGTCGAAATCTGACATCGTATGAGTTAGATATGAATTTATAAAGTTTTGAATATAGTTTATAAACAAATTCCGTTTTAAAATTTAAATTTAATTACCAAAACAAAGACGGGCCGTTCAGATCTATCATCAAGATCTAGGTCGCTCAAAAGCTTCTCCTCCACGCGTCGCACACAATAAAACGAACCCATCACCGTGCTTTTAGGGTTCAAAATCGCACCCTCCACTCTCGACGATAACTCGATCAACTACCTCCACGAGAACCGCCTCAGCCAACTCCCCCTTCGACCCTAAGCGCGCCAAGCTCGGTCTCCCCAACCCATCAGAAAATGCCTACGAACGGCGGCCCTTCCACCGAGATTTGCCGTCCATCTACAACTCCATATTCGATCGCCACCGTTCACCTTGAAGATCTCGACATCCTCTTCAATCTTCTAGTTGGAAATTTTGTGAATTAATGCGTGGATTGAGAGATTTTTGAGGAGAAACGAAATTAATTTTCGGCCATGAACGAAAATGAACGGTGGCCTGAACGTTTCTAGGGTTAGGGCTATTTCGCGTGAATATATACGTGTATATATATATATATATATATATATATATATATTAATTTAATATTAAATCCAGTTTTAACGAGCATTTGCAAACAAACTCCAATTCACACGTGCCGACAGGCGTTTCTAGGGTTTTTCCGCATTCCGGACACAATGGAACAAGTTTCGTAAGCTAATTCGGTCATACGCGTGAGTTACAGAATTAAACGATCAATTTCAAATTAAATCGGTTAAAACGATTTCGATGCGTTTCGAGCTGCCGGGGTCAAACGACAACTCCGATTGCTACGAAAATTGAAATTCTATAATAACTAACTATTACGGATCCAATGAAACTGGTTTCGTCAAATTCTGAGACTGTGCTCCGGAAGGCTATTTTAACTCGTCTATTTAATCGGGCGATTTTCCAAAATTGACGAAATCAATTGAAACTTCACTTTTAAAATTTTATCAACTTAACAATAAATCATATGAAATTTATAAGCACAATAAAAATCATTCTGGCTCATTCCGGACTAAAATCAGATTAATTGCAATATTTTATAATATTAAATTCTCTTATTAAATTAATATAAAATTCCAAATTCAATCTATCGCCAATTAATCCCCTCCAAGGGTCCAAAATGATAATTCAAATCCAATTAGACTCGAAATAAACTTTAGAATCAAATTTTATTTCCATTTACTCTCAGAATTACTTATTTACCCCAATTCTAATATTCATTCATTATTATTCAAATTTCAATTAAATTATCGTATATAAAGTCTTAATCAAGTTTATTAATGTAACCAAATCATTTATATCATAATTCGAATTTATAATCCATATTAACATTTAAAATGAATTAAATGTTCAAATTCCATGAGTTAAAAATACGGGATGTTACACAAAGAGAATGGATGATCAACTCAAAATGAAAAGGCAAGAAGAGGAAAAGGCAAAGAAAGGAAAGGTCACAGGAAAATGAAAAGGTTTTGTCTTTTTGTATTTCCATTTTCTTTTCATCAAAATAACTAAATAAATTTTAGTAAAATGAAAATAAAAGCTGAAAAAAATAAAATGAAAAAGAAAATAAAAATATAATTTAAGTAAAAATAGAAAATAATTAAGAAAATAGCTAATATATTGAAACTAACATTTAAAAATATAAACAATGTGCAATAAACATTTAAAAATTATAACAACACTTTAAAAATGTTTTAAAATAAACATATATATATATATAACATGTCATATTTACACACATATTCAAATTTAGAACAAGATATGAGAACCAAAAATATTATTTATATAACTAAAATAAATAATTTTGTTAAATAAAACAATTTACACACAATATTGTAAAAAGCATAACTTTCACAATATAAATCAGATTTCAACGAAACGAAAAGTAGTATTCTTGAAATTTTATCTATTTTCATAATAAAAGATAAAATTCAAATTTTCAAATATTTAAATTTAAAATTTAAAATTCAAAGTTTGACCAAATTGACAAAACTTCACATTTCTGGAAAATATTCCATTTATTCATGTTTGGGATTATAATTCACATGCAAATCAAAATTTATATTTAAAATAACAAAATTTATTCATTTTAATAAATAAAATAAAGTTTTATCTATAAATAAAATAAAGTTGTTAAATCTGAAATCCAATTAAAATAATCAAAAAAATACAATTAAAATAATCACAAAATACAGGGTTGTTACTGGGGCCGCGGATCCTAACTCATATATATATACATATACATACATACATACATACATACATATATATATATATATATATATGTATGTATGTATATACATAAGAGACAACTATTATTTAAATCAAAACTTGTGGTGGAAATTGGCGGGCTAACGAGGTGCTGCTCAATTTGAAGTGCCACCGAACTCTCCTATATGTGTATGTGGCATGTCTATGTGTGTATTATAATATCAATCCAAATATGACAATAAATTCTTGACAACAACTATCTGCATCTTATATATTTGAGATGATAATTAAATTATTGGCCTAGTTTTGTGTGCTTGGCACATGCTTGCACAAAGGGTTAACATATGATCATATTTGTATCTGTGTTGATATTTAATTTCTACATAAAGGAAGTAAATACCTGTAGCTTGGAACATTCAGATCATTCCAATATGCTTACATGAGATAAATAACTTGAACAATATCATTTAGATAGTACCAAATTTTCATTTTTCTTAACTAAAAAATCAATTTCCATGACATAGTCTGACAAACTGATCATATACCATAAATAATATGTTATCTTTAGTCTTAAAACATAAATAGCATACCTAGAATCATATTTGTTATTAGGCAAGCCAACATAAATATGAGAAATGTAAAAAAAGGAAGAGAGGGAGAGTAAGAAAGTTACAAATGGCACAATGGGAATTAAAGCATAACTTTAACATTCGTAAATTAACAAACACAGTAGACAAAGGACATGAGCTGGAAATGAGAGGAAGGATAAAATGATAGTTAAGATAATATCAAAAATAGTTCCAGATGGTGAATTTAAAATATGAGATGAAGCACTGTAGTTCCACTGTATAATTTTTCAGCATACCTTCTGCTATGGTAGAATTGAAATGTTAGAATGACAGTCCAATGTCCCATTTCCATAACTTATCTTTAACATTGTATTTCCCTTTTAAAACATCGCTACTTACTTAACTTCATTATTATAGGAGATAAAAAATATGTTGTAGTAACTTGTAGAAATTAAAAGGTTAGAGAGGTTATCTTAAGCATTACGAAGCTAATAATAAGTCACAATATTTATATTGAACATGTCGCAGCAAAATGTAATCCTATTAATGGATAGATGGATTAATAATTATTGCGCTATGCTATAGATGATTTCCGTCGCACACACACACACACACGGACATACAAATATACATATATACATGTGTACATATGTATGTATATATGTACACACACCCCCATATTACTATTTTATTGGAAAGATTTGAAGGAGAGCCATTAAAAGAAAATTTTATTTTAAAATAACCATGTACTTATCATTAGAACAAATTTTTAAGTTTGCAAATATAAATATTGCTCTGTAATTCAGTACTAGACAATTGGAGCATATAATAAAGGTGTACTGCTGTCTCTATACATGATGTAAAACGGTCTGAATCACATTGTAATACCGATAATAATTAATCAGAATGAAAGCAATACAACAATCAACTATGAAAAATAACAACAATAGCGTACCTGAAAAACAAGAGATGAAAAGATTCAGTTCTACACCTCAACCACGGTAGCAAAATCATTGATGCGGATGCAGATGCAGATGCAGATGCATGCGAATTAAAAATAATAATTAAGAGGAAGCAAGTGATTGAAATGAATCAGTAGAAGTTTACACAATTAAATGCTGACCAATTAGGGATTAAAAATTATCTAATTTGGAATTCAATGCGAGGAAAGAGATGGGAAAAGACAAATGAAAGTCCGAAATAGTGCTTAAATAGCTTGAATAAGGGTGACGGTTTTTCATTTCTTCAACCGTCCGTACTCGCCATTTCCATTAATCTATACATACGGGTACTCGCCATTGCCATTGCCATGCCACTAGATCTATAATGAATGACTGGTGAGTCTAAAAAATCAAAATTGTAATTAAAATGTATAATTAACATATTCATACCGGTTTGGCAGTCTTAATTTGTAAATTATAACACCCAAATGGCTTCCGATAACTTGAGATTTAAATCACCTTTGAAAATGTTTTAAACTTATTGACGATAGGATGTACTGAGATGGCGCCATGAGGGTTTAGGGCCAGGGACGAAGGAATCAATTAGTATGATGCCACTTTCTTATAAATTACATGTTAGAGAGGAGTAAGGGTTTGCTGATGGGATTTACAACCAGCGATGATGCCTTGATTTGAGCCGATTTAGTGATGGGATTTCATCCGTTGAACGGTAAATGAAATCATTTGGTCTGACAGGATAAGTAGAAGAATACGAAGATGGTACAAACCAGATGACGCATTAGTGTATGACAAGGGTGGAAGAAGAGAGATGCGATAAGGAAATAAGTCTGTCGTGGCCCATTTTCCATACCTTTGAATCAACAATAAACCACACATGTCGAACTCAAATTGCATCAAAATACGGAACATGAAGGGTAATAAAGAAAAATAAGACAGAAAATAATCCAACATAAATAGAATAACATATAATATTGAACAAATATCCTTACAGTGGAAAACTTTTTAAATAAATATATCAGAGTCCAACCTAAATTCAGCCTGGACAGCTATAAACATCTGTCCTTACAATTGTTGACAAACATCAAACTAAAATAACTAAGTACAGCGGATAATAAAATATGTCCATACGTAGATGAATATCTCCAACTCTTCTTTGAAAACTCCAGCCGTCTTCGACAAATCCTGAAACAACTCGAATGTGACCCGAGTATTGAAAATACCCAGATCATGCTTGATAAACCAGCGTGAGAAAAACTCAATAGTAAATGCCAATGTCATATATCAGCCTTTGAATAAAATCCTATGAAAGAAAAGCGTATCTCATAAGACCATGCCCATACATAAACACGAATGGGTTTTTACCTTACGATAACTAAAACATTTTTATATCAAAACCTTTGATACTATTTCTAATGACATTCCTTTGAAAACATTTGCAAATAAACTTGCTAATCTTAACCGAAATGGTTAACCATATAGCATTTCGAGGTTATTCATTACGCTAATACAAACAAAACCGTAGGTTCTTATTGGAGAATGGATTTCCATACAAATGACCAGGTGAAGGATCTGCCTTCCGAATGGGTAAACCTCTAGATGGATATCCCGAGGCATAGAACATCTGCCTTCTACCAACACAAGTCCGGCATACCTCTATAACTAGGTAGTACCGAATATGTCATCCCTCGGTCGTTACCGACCTTTAAAGGAGCAGTCGTTTCCATACACCACATTAATTTACGTCCCGAACATTATAGCAGGAAGATATATATATATATATATATATATATATATATATATATATAGAAGGGGATGATCATACCATATTTGGGAATGACCCACCTGGGCTTGCTGCATCTAATCCTATTTTGGCCTTTCCCTGTTTGATGAGACTTGAGGCAAACAATTACTTTTTCGCATAGCACATATCACATCTTTGAATATCACATTGCCATTTTCGTTAACTACTAATTGCCTTCCACAAAAATATAACCCTTGAGCTCGTACGTCTCAAGAAGGGTGTTAAGCTAAAAGAAGTTGCCTTCTCCGCCACCACTGATGTACATTTGTAAAAACCAATGTATTTAATCTTTAGAAATGCAATGTCAGACAAATGTCCATATAAGTTGTCCAGAAATAGGAAAACCGAAGGCACTCTCCTGCTACCACTAGTAGCGAGTAGTCGTTGCAATCCGAAAAATCTCCACCACGAGGAGACCACTCCTATAAATAACTCTATAATGGGAGCTACACAGAGCATGTTCAATAAGCAGTCTTCACGCTATGAAGATCCACGGTCTTCAATAATCATCATCTTCAACATGTCTTCACATTCGAACATATATATTGGTTCAAAGTGGTTTTCGGATAGGAATCACACAAATCCGACCTCGGTTCCTCCGAAATCCAGTTATCGATAAAAAGTGAACATGAGTATATAGGATTTATTAAGTCTCTTTCACTTTAATTCTTTTTGGATGATTTCGAGATCTCTTTATTTTGACTTAGGATAATTCTAAGTAATTCATTCTTTTTCTTTAGAAAATATCTCAAATTACCTCACTTAACTATCGATCCAAATTTCTTAACTTTTAGGCGGGTCAAAAACAATATTATTTAAGACATCATTTACGACAAACCCTAAATCAATCTTAGCAAACATTTTTGAGTAAATAGGATCATAGAAATCATCTATTTTGGAGATTGCTTAAATTTTGGATAATATCAATCTTATCTTATTTTGGAAACTCGATACGATCTTTTTATTTAAAAGCATCCGAGATTTCCTTTTGATCTGTTCCACCCCTTGCCTAAGAAAAGAAAACATAGGCTAGGTAAGTTAAGGCCACCGGTTGCTTCATCCCTAACCTTAGTTAAGCACCTTGTTTTATCTTCCTAGATCTCACAAGTGGGACAAATGTACTAGTTGTTTCTGCATACTCAGTTATCAACTTTATTTTGTAATTGCTTGTAAAGATTTCAAATTATCTTTCAAACGTTTATATTCCCTTTTAAAAACATTCACAATTGATTCTGGACAAAATCTTTATGTTTAAACTCATACTCCAAAAGTTATAGAATTCGCAGCATAAAAGTACCGCGGAAAGTGGTATATAAGCTTATTTGATTTAGAAAACTTAGACACATTTGATAATTCTTATTTTTCAACCAAAATCTCCTTTAAATCATTTAAATAGATTTATTCCAAATTTTTCCCTAATTAAAAGCGTTCATTTAAACAGATTTCCTGTTATGGTCACTTAACTACACTGGCGTGATTTTCTAGAAAATTGATTTGACTTAATTCAAAATCTGCTCAACGAAAATTTGATTTCTTTTTTCTTTAGAAGATATGGATATAATAGTCCGAAATTTTCTTATCCCAAAGAATTCCGAGCTATATTCCACTTTATACATTCATTTGAACTTTTCGGCGTGGAATCGCGAACTACCGTTGCACGATGCACCTAGTTTTAACTTATTTTTCACTATTTGAAATAATTTATTCAAATTGATTTATCTCTTATAAAATCATTTTAAATCTATATTTTCACTTTTTAAAGTATTTAAAATATGTTTTCACTTTTACCATATTATAATATTATTTTATTCATATTATTTTAATATTAAATTTTAAATTCTAAATTCGGTTCAATTTCAATTCTAGCTTCAAATTAAACACATTCAAAAGTTAGATTTCAAATCTAATTTCAATTTAAACTTTAATTCATCCTAAATCTCAACTTCGTTTTTTCAAAATCAATTTCAATTTCAATTTCACTATCCATCTCAATTTCAATTTAACAATCCTTTTCAAACCCATTTCACTTCATATTTCAAATTCTCTTTTATTTTAACTTTAATTTCACTTCTAATTGAAAAGAGACTTATTTTTCTAAAATATCTCATATCACTAAAATATGGTCTTATTAACAAAGGGATTATTAAATTAAAATCAGCGTAACCAATGTCCATATTCGTCACTATCATAACATCCATTCAACCAATCACTTAACATATGATTTCAAATCCAACATTCACTATTGCGGAATATATTATCACAGTTCAATTGCCTGACCAACAATCAAACATCCATATTAACAATCAAATTGGTATAATTGTTCATATGTCATAAGGGTAAAAATGTGATTGTATTATCATAACCAAAATATAATTTTTTAAAGTGATGAGAATTTCTCACCTCATATCCACTCCGTCAAACTTTTTGTAGGCTAACGTGCTTTTCGAACAAATGCACTTTTTCCGAACGTCTTGAATTCTCGCGTTAATTTATTTTCCTTCTCTTTTTCTTTTCTTTTTCTCCTTTATCTCTTCTCTTTTTTTATTTGTTTGGTCGTGGGCTTTAGAGGGAAATGGGGTGTATGGGCTTAGGTATGTGGAGTATTGGCTTGGGTATGTGAGTGTCACTACACCACAAAGGCTAATTAGGCAGTGCTTAGGGCCGTATCAAAAGTCATTAGGCACGGCCATAAGCCGTATCAAAAATAAGCGTGTTTAATATTTAGATACGGCCCAAGACCGTATCTATTTCTTCAATTAGATATGGCCATGGACCGTGTCTACTTGAGGAATTAGATACGGCCATGGGCCGTATCTAACTGGAGATTTAGATACGGTCATGAACCGTAACTATTTATCCATTTAGATATGGTCCATGGCCGTATCTAATGGGAGAAGTAGATACGGCCCAAGGCCATATCGATTTCTCCCATTAGATACGGCTATGGACCGTATCTACTTGTCGAAATAGATACGGCCATAGGCCGTATCTAACTGGACAGTTGAAGAGAACCGAAACGGGCACAAAGAATGTTGTGCAGAGCACTCTAATGATAGTACTCAAAAATCTAACATTAGTAATGCTAACAAAAGGGAAATAGTTTCAAACAAAATAAATATAATGCTGGAATGGACATAGACAGCATAAGCAAGGACAGTCCAAACCCTCTAATTCTGGTAGATCAACAAATTAACAACACAAGGCAAGTTAATAGTTCACAACATTTAGTGGGTAGAGAATACCATAGTCTAAAGTGATATTACAAATAAGTGTTTGACAGACCTGATCTAAATTTACAGTCAGTTCAGAAAAAAAATAAGTTAAACTTCAAACCCACTCAAGAAATAAATTAGGTAGCCATTCAGCATCGTACGAACGTGTCATAACTGAAGCGGAACAATGCATTCAAGCTGCACATTCAAGTCAGAACATTGTCTTAGTATCTTAGGAGCAAGTAGCAGAGCTTTCACCAGTAGAAGAGGCTGACATCTAAGGGGAGATAGCAAATCATTCAGTTGTTCAGTAAAATGCAACCAACGGGGAAGTTGCTCATAAATCCACAACTGAAACTGCATAAGTGAACATCGAAACTAAATAGAGATTAAACAGAAAAACAAGAAGTTCAGAAAATGTGTCTGGTTTCAGAGCTAACAATACTTCTGATGTTATTTATTTTTTTAATATTTTGTAGTAGTGCAAGTGGTGTGTCTGCGTCAAATTTGAAAGTGATATTTCAACAAACAAAAGCCTAGTACCAAGACTAAAGATAAAGTAACTCAGCTACAAATGTCTAAAAAAAACACAAGAATAAAAAAAAAGCAAAAAAAGATAGAACTTGCAAAAGGTGATTTACAAATTAAGATAAACTTCAACTAGTCCTCGAAGCTAACCAAAAAGTACCTTGCATACTAACATATTACTCTTAAACAATTACCTTAAAAAAATTGAAATTACTGCCATCTCTCACAGAAAGGAAGAACAAGATTATGTTACAATACTTATTTCAAATTCTCCATCTTTCATTTTTATGTTATTACTTATGTTACAATAATTATGGTGCAAAGAATGTGGTGGTGGAGAAAGGTTAGAAAGATTACAAGGTGGCCAAAGACTTTGTGGTTCAGGCTACTTTGAAGACCAAGGATGTTACCATTGATGTGGCCTCCAAAACCAAAGATGTTACTGTTACTACACGAATACTATCAAACTTTGTTCTTTTAATTTATTTTATTTGTAGTTTCTTCTGATCGATGAAATTTGTTTATAAAGGAAAATGTACCAATGGACTTAAAATACATCAACTTTTTCATTGTATTCAAACTGTTATGTTGAACAAAACGTGCATAAATTTGGGTGTGATATATGATTGAATACATGCATAATTTTATTCCTCACTTCATCCAACTTACAATTAGGTGTTATTCCTGTATTCATCTGGATCTATTTTAAATACGCCATTTTTGCATGCATCATAGGATCGACATATATCATTGAAATATTTAGGCAACTAGCAATTATATACGCGTGCATAATATAATGTTAATCGAGGACAAAATTAGCAAATTTCTAAATGTAAAATATGAAAATTCTTGAACTTACTAAGTAGTCTTCAATAGGAACGGGCTAAACTACTTTAGAATATTGAAAACAAGGTGCAGAGAAAGCTAAAGTTGTGACTATATGCACTAACCACATTACTCTGGATTATACAAAACAAGGTGCTGTAACAGCCAAAGATGTGACATTAGGAAAGGACAAACTATCATAGAGTTTGCAAAATAAGGTTTTGCGAAAGCTAAAGATGTCACAATAAGCACTGGCCAAACCACCTAAGACTATGAAAAACAAAGAGTACTGCAAGCAAAAGCTACAACAATAAGCACAGGTCAAACTGCTATGCAAAATAAGGAGCAGAAAAAGTGAATGACACAACTGTAACTACCAGCCAAAGTGCTTTTATTTATTTTATATCTTTCATCTACTTGTCATGTTCTACTAATGCTAATCATGTTAAATTAAACCGTATTGTTTAGATACAAATAAACTAATGAACTACCCTAATCCAATTTCTAATTGCATGACAAGGTATAATCCATTTAAAACAATGTTTAATTGCATTGATGTATGCATTAATCTTGTTATCCCATCTTCAGTATATTATGTTGCATCAGTTTAAGTATGAATATAGCAAAATAAAAATAACAGCTATGAACGTTTCGATAAAACATACTCTCTTTAAAAATGGAAGATGGATAATTTGAAATAAGTATTGTAACTTAAACTCTTTAAATTTACCCAGGTCTGATTTACAATTACCTTAATAACTTCAACTAGTTATTACTGCCATCTCTCACAGAAAGGAAGAACGAAGATGATGAAAGCAGAGAAAGCAAAGCAAAATTTGGACATGAAGAAGACCGCTGTATCCATAACGTTACTGGAACAAGCAGCACAGAAATCTGGAGGAAAGAAAAAGTACATGAAGAGTGTTACAAGAGATGAAATAAAGAAGTACTAGAAGTTGAAGAAGATGAACGAAGAGGAACATCTTCTTGCAGCTCTAAAAGCTGCTGCCAGGATCAAAGCCCGCGATCTATCTGTAAGCTTCCCTTTTTCTTAATTACAGTTGTTTATCAAGTAAAATATGTGATCAATATATCATACTTATCCCTAACAAGTTCGAGACTAGATAGTGGATACACAATTTTGAATGCATGTTCTGCCATGAACCTTTATGGCTGTTGATGCAGGAAGAAGATTACAGGAAATTTGAGGTATCTTTAAGGGATGTCATTAAATTGGCTAATGATGTTGATCACAACCAAAAATAATCTAAGGTCCTGTTTGGTTTGCTCTTTTCAAATAATTTTCAATTTTCAGTGAAAATTCATTTCTTTTCCATTTTGCAAAATTTATTTTGAAAAATTATCATTTTTGAAAATAGGTTATTTGAAGAGAATTTGTTGGGAACTTTCAGGTTTTTCAAAACGGTGCAAAACCGTATCTTTTCTTCTTTGCTCAAAGTGAAAGTTGCCTTTGGTATGATTATTTTATTTGTTTCAGGATCTTCCATCACCCACAACTTTTGTTTTATACCCATGATTTTCAAATCCTTGCGTGCATTGATGCCATCTTTTGACTTATCTTTATGGTCCATAATGGTGCTGATGAGATGCTCTATGACATTTTTCTCCGTATGCATAACATCAATATTATGGCGAATCATATGTGCTTTCCAATATGGTAAATAAAAAAAGATAGACCTCCTGTACCATGCAGAAATATTGTCAACTTCTTCATAAATTGACTTTTTTCGTTTTTGACTAATTTCTTCTTTGTGTTTACCAACTTTCATTTTGATATTCGCTACTTTCTTTTCAACTTCAAAACCAGTCAATGTCCATTTAGGACGTTGAAATTCTTGTTCGTTGTTGAAATTTGTCTTGTCGTATCGAAACTTGTGTTCTTTAGGAAGAAACATTCGATGTCCCATGTAACACACCTTCTTACTTTCAGGAAGATGATAAGAACAAGTGTTTTCCCCACAAACCGGACATGCAAAATAACCGTGAGTTGTACATCCCGATAAAGTCCCAAGAGCAGGGTGATCATGGATTTCCCATAACACCCTAGCTCTCATTGTGAATTCGGATTTATTTAATGAATCATAAGTAAGGACTCCTTCCCATAACTCCTTTAACTCGTCTATCAACGGCTGTAAATAAACATCAATATCCTTCCCTGGTTGTTTTGGCCCAGAAATCAACAGTGTGAACATTGAAAACTCTCGTTTCATGCACATAGACGGTGGAAGATTATATGGTACTACAATTACTGGCCAACAACTGTAAGGGTTAGATAGAGAAGCATGTGGACAGAAACCATCTGTTGCTATTCCAAGTGTGACATTTCGTGGCTCGACAGCAAACGTTTGGTCAAAATAATCCGGCGCTTTCCATTGAGAAGTGTCACATGGATGACGCATTACGGTTGGATCAGACTTGGCACGACCATGCCAGGTCATCGCATCTGCTATCCATGGTACACTATACAATCTCTTCAATCTAGAAATTAAAGGAAAATGTCTTAATGTCTTTCGAGGTACTTTGATGCCTTTTCTTTCTTCGTTGAATGATGTCATATATCTTGGTTCGTTGCAATTTGTACACGAAACTCTATTCGCATCATCTTTCCAGTATAATATGCAATCATTAATGCATGCATCATAAGTTTTGTAATTCATCCCAACTTGCTTAATTAATTCTTCACGTCGGAGTACTTTGTCGGCAGCGTGTTACCTTCGGGGAGTAACTCCTTTATTAGTTCGAGGAGTGCAGTCACACCATTATTTGAAAAGCCGTATTGGGTCTTCAAGCTATTCAGTTTCACAATGACATACAGCTTCGTCAACCCTTTTGAACATGAAGGATACAGTGGCTCTTTTGTGCTACCAAAAAGTGATTTACACTTCTTACTTTCATTGGCCTGCCAACTGCCATCAACCGTAGACGGCTCTCCAACATTAGCATGATCAGACAACGGATTTTCAGGTTGAAAATAATGAAATCTATCTGCATCATTGACTAGATCTTCCATCATAATAGGTTCAGACTCGTCGGTACTTGTGGCATGACTAACTGGTTGTTGTTTTTCCTTCTCTACCCTTTTTTCCCCATGAAAATACCATACGGTATATGACTGGATAAAACCCCATCTAAGCAAATGAAAATGAATGTCATCTAATTTGATCGTCTTCATATTTTTGCACCGAGTGCAAGGGCATAAATACACTCCTTTCTTACCACCATTTTCATCAACAAAACTAATAAACTTCTTCACCCCGTCTATATAGTATGTAGATCTTTGATCAGATTAATTTATCCACTTTTTGTTTATACTGAAAGACATATTGCCCTCCTATATCAAATATAGTAGAACATTAGATGTAAATATAATATATATATATATATATATATGAGTGTATATATAGGACGCACTCTAAAAGTCCCAAGTTTGATTTTGTTGGCCTTAATTTTTACTTCAACTTTTT
Source organism: Allium cepa (assembly GCA_030765085.1). NCBI lineage: Eukaryota > Viridiplantae > Streptophyta > Magnoliopsida > Asparagales > Amaryllidaceae > Allium > Allium cepa. Next base: position 723,973,363 of record CM060938.1, on the reverse strand, counting down.
TTTGTTTTAACTGAACAAGGCGTACGCTTTAATGTAATAATATAAGAATCTTTTTTGGCAATCAAAACTTCTGAAAGCGGTACGATTTTGTTTGTGGACGAGATATTTATTTCTGCTGGATAACATGGAATAAATCACTGTTTTCCGGAAAGATACACAGGATCATCCCATATTGTAACACCAGTGCTATAAGCATGATCATAAAGTTAATAACCTGTTCTGCTCCAACATTTGGATCGATATAAATCAATCAAAGACGACAAATTACTTAGCTATTTAATAATAGAAGGCTGAGCAAATTATTATAAATGATTGTTGCTTTGCATTTGTTTGAGTGTTTGTTCACATTTGTTACTTTTTATTTTGCATTTGCAATTTTCATTTCAAAAAAAAAATTCATCTCATTTCCATTTCATACATTTACATTGTCTTTTCTTTGTTTACATTTTTCGTTTAAAAAATATATTAAACGGTCCAAAAACTGTGCAGTCTATTACAACTTGCACCTCATACATTCACTTTCCACCTTACTGCTAACTGCTCCAAAACTGCCTTTGCTTCTTGCCATCACCACACCATACAAACCTTCCATACAGTACACTCATCTGCCATCTGTACAAGCCTGACCACCTTGCGGCGACTCCACCAAGCAACAACAACACTCATCTCACAACAAACTTCCATCACTATACTGTCAATCTACAGTAATTCAAACTCCTGCATAGACCACTTTCTCCTCCAACATCATCAAGCAACCATCAACCCACAAAATGTTCTCGCACCCTTACTTAATCACTCCCACATTCATTACTTTTGCCCACCAACTCAATCCATCTTCTGTCACTTTAGTTACACTCAACAGTCAACATACATAACCATCAACAGTTCACACTTCTTTAACCACCATCGCCACACATAATCTCCATCCATGAACTGCACATACCCCACACGCACATCCAAACTTCTACTTCACCTCCTATAAATAGAAACTGCAACCATCATCTACATCTCCATGTCAAACACCTTCACATCACCCAAACCTATACTGTCTTCTCCACAAATTTCTCCACTCACCACTAAAATCACAAAGAACCCAGCAACCAAACCTTGCAGTCAAATATGTCATCAGCAACAACCTACTAGGCCGCCACCACCACCATCAACCTACATCAACTTCAACAACACCTCACTTTAATTCTTCTTGAATTTGTTTTAGTCTAAATTGATAGTCCTAGTATCACTTACCCTCGTAATATCACAGCAAGTTTTTTTTCCCTCTGTAAACCTTTTCCTGCATTCATTTTGGTTGCATACATATTTTGGATTTGCAACGTGCTAATGCTGTACAAGGTAAATTCTAAACTTTTCGATTAAATATAAATCTAGAAATTAGCAAATGACTAAAATGAAGATTATGCAATCTATTAATCCTATATGGATTCATATTGATGCTTATAAAAAATATTTTATACAGTTGGAGAAACATTCTACTCCGTTAACTAAATACTTCCTCTCAACTCGAGCTTACTTTTTTACGCACTCTAGGTTACTTTTACTTTCGAGTCAATTAATATTTATAGATTCTATAATGGAGTAGATACTGATGAATTGATGAAAATTAGTGGTTAAAATTTAGTTTTTTTTTGGAAGAACATTCAGTTAGTTGTGCAATGTTATTAAATTAGAACAAAACAATGATCAACTTATTAGTTTAATTGATGGAAATGAATTGATATTCTCCAAATTTGTTGTTCCTTATCCATTATTCACTCAAACAATATTCATGCTAATTGTAAACTTATGAGGAGATTAAGCTATGTCTCTTTGTTCCAATTCATGGCACATACAGCCCCCAGGAACTTATACAAGATTATTACTTTGTTAATTCATTTAATGTCTCAAAACAAAACATGTTACGAAATTCACAATTGTTTTAAATCAATGTAATGCAAGATAAAGATTAAGAAGATCTATATGAATCAAGAATATTATAAAATAGTTTTTGTAGTTGTTAAAGTAGTAGTTGTAATTTATATTCTATTATTTATATATATATATCTGTTCTTCCTATCCTTACAAAATTTATGTAGAAATTAATTTTTTTTGCTACACCAAACTGTTTCCAAAAAATTTGCCATTACAACGGCGCTATTTTATAGCACTGGAGTAATGTCTATGCATTACCCCTCTCCTGATATTTGGCTTCCACCATTAACAATAATTTTATCCACTTATACAACAATATCAAAACCATATATAATGTCAAAACCATATACAACATAACTCCCAAGTTGAATTTGATTATTCCCCAAAACACAAACATAACACATGAATCACATCATTCAGCCCCAAGTTTATGCCTCTTAGGCAGCAACATAAAGCTAACAAATGAAGCAGACCCATTATTTGGAGCAGGACTTACTCAAGTATATCAGCAATAACATTATAAATTATAGTTGCTCAACATTACAATGGAGTAAAAAAAAACTTTAAAACCAAGACATTAATAAGAGAAAATAACCATATCATTTATGTACAGTTACTATGAAATCAGATTACTTGTGTTTAATTAATGGCAACAAAGCTAGTTTGGTGACATTGATAAGTTGCTACGCATCCAAGCAGCTAACACAATTTTTTACTTAGAAATGTCTATTAATAAACACAGAACTTCAATCCATCGGGTGGTGGATTGATCTTTAACAAACACAAACACCATTGGAAAACCTACATTCAGTCAGTTCACCAATTGAAAATACCAATACTTAAGTCATACAACAGTACAATATAGATGCGGTACAAGTAAAAATGGAGATGACAACTCCAGTTATAACGAAGAAGGCTGAATCAAAAGGGGAGAAAATGGACATGACAACGCCTGTAATAACAAAGCAGGCAAGCAACACAATACATTTATAATGCATAACACAACACATTGATAAGTAAATATGCTTGCTTTGGATAATGTTTATCACTGAAGAAGAAAAAACTTACCGAGTTTACCCACTATGTAGAAGCTCTCCTCAACTGGGCTAGCGAATTGAAGAAAGGAAACACTTAATTGTATTCGGCTGAACTTGCAATCAGAATATTCGACTCAGCTTAATCGAACCTGCAATTCATTCACTAGATTAAAATATGAACTACGAACCTAGAACAAAATCAAATTAGGGCATCGTTTTAACGGCATAGGTGACAACCTGAAGACAAAACGATGAAGTCGACTGAAATAAAAAAAAAGGGAGGGAGAGTGTGCGTTTTGGGGAAAATTTTCCCATGAAAATAGGCACGGAATTTAATACGGCTACAAGCCGTATCAAATTTTAATACGTCTTAAAGCCGTATTAAACGATTTAGATACGGCTATAAGTCGTATTAAAATTTGATACGGCTTTTAGCCGTATCAAATGCGCCGCCTACGGTAGCGCCAAAATCCTCTATGTTGTAGTGTGTAGAAGAAGGTACGACTTGTTGGCGCTTAGGTATGTGAGTTTTGGGCTCGGCCTTGGTGTATAGGAGGGGCACGGCCTTGGATATGCTCGGGTTTGGTGGGCTGGCCGAGGGTAGGTGGGTGTAAGAGGTGGGTAGGTGGAAACTTGGCACATTCTTGGTGGTATTTAAGATGATGGTGTGGTGATCTGCACGTGGTAGCTTGAAGGTAGAAGAGAAATGGAGGAAGTAGAGAAGGATTTTAGAAATTTTGTGAAATGAAAGTGAAGTGAAAAGGAAGGGATTTGAGATTGTATTTATAAGTGGAGATTTTGGTGGTAAATGACATTAATACCCTCTTCATTTTTAAATTTAAATATACATTTTTCTTTTACATGAAAGGAGAGATTTGATATGCATTAATGGTGATGTTAAAGATAGGAATGATTACTTACTTTTCCTTTCTTAAATTTTGTATTTTAAAGAGAAAACTTTTGCTTTGATTTGATTACACATGACACTTGTTAACAAATTAGCATATGCATTAATGGTGGAAATGAAGTTAAGGAAAAGTGTGTAAGTAGTAAAGAGAGGTGTCACTTTCTTATGCTTTGTAATTATTTTAATACTTAAGTTTGCTCTTTTTTCATGCTTATATATACTACTTTCTTTCCTTTCCGCAAGACTCAAAAATGGTTCCAACCCAGTGACAGCGGAAGCTGATTCGTTTGCTTGTTCTTTTCCGCCTGGCTAGTAGTCTTTCCTCTGGCTTACGTAGTTTGTGTAGTTACGTTCCTTCGGTGGTCCGGACCTGGCCTTTAACCGCCTCTCTGATTGGAGAAGCGAGCCTTATAAACAAGTATGTCACGGAAGCGAAGTCGCTATGATTGTTCACTACTATTGAGTGAGCAAGGAACCGGCGCTTACTTTATTTGGTGGATGAACGAGAATGACTTCTTTTTTTTTTGCTTGCTTTTATGTTAGAAGGTGCTAAATCAATTAAATTTAAATTAAATTAAAGTCTTAATTAAATTTAAATTTGTCAAATCATATTTTTACACTTTTTTACTTAAACTTTTCAAAAGTGAACTCCTTTTGTCTTTTATTGCTAGATGTAAAGTGTTTAAAAAGTTTTTAAAGTTTTATTTATGTGTTAGAAAATGTATCAAATTGCAACAACTTGTCGACAACTTGTTTCGGTTGAAAACGGTGTTTATGTCGATAGATATTACAGTTAAAATTTGATGTTTTTGTTAAGCTATATATTGAAGTAAACCAAACTTTAAAATGAAATTTTTACTTCTTTAAATAAATAAAAACATGTCTCTTAATATTCTACAATCATACTCAATTGATATCAAAATCTCTAATTTTATAGTGTATGTAAAACTGACAAAATGCAACAAAATTTGATTATTTTTGTAAAATGATTATTAACATATTTTTAAATATATTAATATACTATTATTATCTTTATTAGATATTTTAAATAAGATTTAACTTATCAAATAAATATTTAAACCTATTTATTTAAGCCTTTATTTATTATTGACAAAACTTAATTTTTGTTAATTAGTTCTAAAATCCAAATTTATACTTTTAAAATTATTATCTATAAGAATTAATGATTTCTTCATCATTATATATTATATATAACATTTTTATTTAAGATTTAAATTCCTTTTAAATTTAAAACAAACAAAATCTCTCATTTCGAAGTAGCGAAATTACGGGTCGTTACATTCTCCCCTACTTAAAAACATTTCGTCCTCGAATGAAAGTTAGATAAAGGAATCTATCTCATACTCATATCCTCAAATAATTCGACTTATTTATACTGAAGATAGAAAAGATGAAGATCGATATCAACACTAAAACAAATGATGCCAAACATACATACATAGTTTCCCTACACTAACCTGAGGAATTATCATGTACTTACGGTTATATATAGATACATTAAGTCATACTTCTATCATATCCATCTTAATGCTTACTACATGCTTAAGATAATATATACAACAACCAAACAAGATAATAAAACCAAAATTAATCAAACTAATACTGTATCAATATAATTGAATACATCCATATAATTCATACCCTGACCTAAGCATGTACCACACCTGAGGTCTATATATCAAAACATAAGTCTAACCCTTATCTCTTAGTATCTACTATTTAAGATAACTATCCAAATTCTATGTTGACAGACCCAAAAAGTCATATTATATAATTAAATGCAACAATGTTAATTAAAGCTAATTATTAATAATTTGAATGGAATTCTAATTAATTGAAATAGTGCAAGGTTACACTTGGTTATAAAGTGAACATAGGAAAAAGAATGTAAATATTGAATTCATTAATGAAATAATATATTGTTAATGGAAATTGATTAAAATTAGTGTTATGAAAGAAACGGTAACATTTGCTTGTAAGTAATAAACTTATAAATGTAATTAAAATCTGATGGTGACAATTATTATATATATTACCTATTTATTTGATCTATTAAATTTAATTGGAAATAAATGACAATTAATTCCCTTAATTAGTGCAGTTAATGTAGGTTTTATTGATAATGGTAAAAAGGTTGATTCTATACAATGTAACCAATGTAAATTTTAATCAAAGTATGACCTTTGATTTGAATAAAAGGACGGAAATCAGTTTACTCAAATTTATTGGATTTGAAAATTTTAATAAGTTTATTACAATCAATGAAATAAAAGGAAACGTAAATGAAAGGTAAGATGAAATGGTAAAATATTGATGTAATGGAAGATATGACATTGTTGACTATGTATGTAAGTTTATAATTGATTTAATAAGAGAACGAAACAAAGGTAAATAAATTAATTGAGACTTTAATTATAATTAATGTGTGAAATTAACCAAAATTCAATAAAATGGAAATATAGTAGATAATACAAATAAAGAATGGAAATTGGAGTATATTAACATAATGAAATGTAAAACAAATGTTAACTATGTTATTAGATCATAAGTTTGGACCATAAATAAAATTCTAAAACAAAAACTACAATGAAGCACTGAAGGGGAAGGTTCTAACACATATTATAATATAATTTAATAACAGGAATTGAAATAATAAATGTCAGTTTTAATGATGAGTTAAATAAATATTGATTGATGGAGAAAAACATTTATTTAGTATATAATTTAATGCTTGTTGGATACTGTAATTTTATAAACGTATTTGCATGACTATAAATAAGGATTACAATGTTCACGTATTTATTTTATTGATTTCATCAATTAGGGTCTGTTTTGAAGTGGAAGATTAAAATTAATTGGAAAAAAATTATTGAAATATTTCAATTAAAAAAGGAAAAATAAATAAAGTGCAATTAATAAATTTAATGTAAGAATGTATTCATTTCGAATGTACATTATTCGAAAATATAAGAATGGATTTAATACTGTATGAGTTGATCATTTTAGAATATAATAATGTTTATATTTATGAATTGCAAGTAACGAATATGCATTTTTAAGGAAAATAAAAGAATGTTTGAGGAAAACAAAGTGAACGTTTCCATTCTGATATAAATATAACGTTGTAAGAAGAGAAAATTTAATTTTTAAAACAACATTTTACGGTAGTTAAATAACAAGCATAGGTTGCATGGAAGTGATTTTACGGCTAACCTTGAAATTTAAATTAAATTAAATATTTGAGTTCATAATTATGTGTCAAGAAAAATATTATTTTTAAATTTGAATTATTAATTCATGGTTCATATTTTATTTTATGTAGCGGCGATTCCCGTTATGTAAATTGGCGTGTTCAAATTTAGTTATGTTGTGGTAATTAAATCTTTAATGAATGTCAAATTTTCTATGTTTGGGGTTAACAAAATTAATTGAGTGAACAAATGTTTTGAAATTCAAATTCCAAAATTTTGTTTATAGAGTTGAGTTGGTCCATTCATTCCCTTTCTAATTAATAATTGTCACACTTTTTTTCATTGTTTCCTCATTTGTTCCATTACTTATTTCTATTTACATTATCTGAAGCCTTTTCATTTCAAGAACGTTACATACTTTTCATATTTTTAATTCTTTCCTTTACCTCTTTTAATACCTACCATTTTTTTAGGGTTACTAGCATTTTTACTTTATTTCAATTCCTACTTTGTTTATGTTTTAGCTTTATTAGCTTTTCACCAGTTTCAATCTTTATTCTTGTAGCTTCATTTCATTTTTTTAAATCTCATCTTCTATAGCTTCATTTTTAGTCTCTCTTCACCTTCATCCTTACTTTTCTTTCATGTTTCTTCTTTAAATCTCCTTTCTCTCTTTTTTCCCAAGCTTTTTTTTTCCTTTTTTCTTCTTCCTATTCTTCAAATCTTTTTCTTCTTTTTCAAAGCATCCTTTTTTTCAGTTCCTCTTTTACTTTAAATTTTTTTTTCAAACCTTCTCTTCTTTCCATGTATTTTTCTTTAAATCTAGATCTATATATCTTCTCTCCAAAACTTTCTATGAAAAAAAAGATTAAGATAGCAAGGGAACAAAACAAAATGAGCAAGTAGTTGCAGATCCAAATCTGGCTAGAAAAGGGAAAGCAAAAAGGTGAGTGATTCAACCCACTCACGCAATACTAAAAATTTCATTGCAAGTTAAATGAAATATATGATGTAATACATAATTTTTATTTCTGTTTGTTGATTTAAGTTGACTTTGAATTGATATTGAATCTGAATTGACATTTAATTTTATATTGGAATTTGATTAATAGTTAAACCCCTATATTGATAACTATTATATGTTGAAATATTTGGTTGATTTGGATGTTGTTTGAAATAGATACTTATTAGTTGATATGTTGGATGTATGGTTTTTTACTTATTTTAAGTTATCCCTGTTATCACCTTGTATATTATTGACATCATTTAAGTGGTCCACTGAATCATTTTAGAATTGGATAATTAAGACATTGAAATTATGGGTTGAAATGATATATACCTATCAATTTCTTGAATTTGGATGATTTATTGAAACTGAATTATTTAAAAAGTTTAAGTTTTTAATTTAAAATTCGGATTTATTTTAAATAAAGTGGTTAAAATTGGTATTTCAAATTACTTGAAATCTCGTATATTGCTACACTCACATTGTACACTTAATAGGAGATGAAAAATCCTATAACATCTCTAAAGCCATTGCACTTATGTTTTTAATTTGACTTACATAGGAATTTTTAGTTGTAACTCGAATGTATTGTTTTTCATTATGCTCGGGTCAGTTTGAGATTTTACAGTGTATTGAAGACCATTTTATTTTCTGGAGGACGAAGACGAAGATTCTGTATATTATTGCTATCTATTATTATTATTATTCCGCTGCTTATTTTTTCCGCTGCATTATTTTTTATTTATTTTTTGATGTATGTATAAATCTGATTTGAATTGTAAAAGTATAATCAAATGTCATTTGTAAAACAGCTTCATGAACTGTTTATTTGATTATTATAATTTGTCATTCCGTTGCGAGATTCTATGTTTTGTTTTTTTCCTTCTTTTCTATTATTTTCTTATTTACCCCATTAACAATCCTCCCTTTTGAATGGTTTGAATTAGACATGTGTGGTTTATTGTCGATTTAAATCATCCAAAAAGGTAGGTCGTTACAGTTGGTATGAGAGCTTTGGTTTTGACATACTTAGCCTGTTAGGGTTAACTCATTAGAGATAGGGTAGTAATACCTTAGAATGAGTTGTCTGAGTGTATATACAAGAGCGCGTAATTATTAGTGTTATAAAAAAATGTCTTATATAAGTCTTGAAATGAAAGTACTTTTCCTAATACTATATGATATATATAAATGAATAGATTTTTATAACTGATATAGTTATTTGTAATGTGTTTGATTTATGAAATGGTAATATTTAGTTATTATCATTTATTGTTGATTAGTTGAGTTTTTGTCAATTTATAAGCATTGGCTAATTATTTTTGATTGAATTGATAGACTAAACACTAGACTAATAATGGTGTATTAAAGGGAATAAAATGAATAATGTAGATATTTATTTATGGAATTGAAATGTTTTGTTGTGAAACTTATTGTTTGTTGATTGGTAGTTTCAACTATTAAAATAAAATGGAATAATTAGGTATTTGGATAGTCAAAATTTTTGAATTAATATATGACTTGAAACTTAATAATCGTGTTGAATTATGCAGTTGATTTGATAACCTTAATTTGAAAGCAAGAGAAACAAGGTTAATTTGTTATGGTTGAGTAGAATTATTATACACTTTTTTTTTTGAAATGGTACTTTAAATACAACAAATTATTGGGACAACATATCCCATGTCAATAAACGTTCGAAAGCAAGTTTCGAACTTGTGACCTCTTGCACCAAAGCCGAATCAATTAACCACTTGGACAATGGTGCTTGTCTATTGTACACATTATTGGCATGTAATGTAATAATATTTAAAAATTAAAATTGTGAACTTAGTTAACATTTATGAAATGTATCATAAATAAAAAGTTAAAGGTGAACTAAAAATGAAATGAATATAAATGAAGTCATGCCTTGTAAAATTGTTTATGAAATAAATGGAAATTGCAATAAATAGTTATAATTAAAGTTTTGATAACTTTAAGCCCGAATAATGTTTATAAAAGAATTTAAGATTTTATAAATTGGTTATGAACTTAAGAAAATTCCTTATGAAATGATTTTCAAATAAATGTAATATTAAATGAGAAATATTACATGAGAAATGAATGTAATTTAAAGTGAAGAGAAATATAAGCAATACTATGAGAATGAATATATTAATATTTTACATTAAATGGAGAAATTCTGTGAAACAAATATTAAAGTATGAAGTGATATTTGTGTTAATCAATGAGATTAAAAAATGAATTTAATTGAAATGTAATTACGATGAATCAAATTGGAACAAATACGTTGTGCATATATTATTTTATTCGCATAATTAATTTGATATGAGTACATAAGTTTGAGGTGAATTACACCATTTCGCGTTAGGATTTTTCATTCGATTCTTGATGGCGAATATTTGATATGGATTTTGGTTTGATTCTAGAATTCGCTATCATAGTATATGGCTATGCAAGGATAATTATGGCTTCTAGTCAAGAAACCATATCGAAGTTCGCATTAGGTAAGTGAATGGACAGTATTAGTTCGAAAGCGAAGTTGTGTGATCGAGCGAGCGATCGAATGTGATTTTGAGAAATGATGACGTATGTACATCTTATGTTCTAATATTATTGATATGCTTTAGCACTGAAATTGAAAGTTGTTGGGTGGATATCTTTTTAACTTAAATTGACATTATTCTTGTATGCAAAACTACTATTAATTTAAACCATTTTTCAATAACTATTTTCTTTTATTTTTCTTATACAAACTATTTTCTTTTATTTTTCTTATACAAACTATTTATTCTATTCTATTTACAAAACTATTTTAAAATCTATTTTATTTACAGAACTATTTTGAAAACTATTTTATTAACAAATTATTTTACAAAACTATTTTATATACAAAACTATTTCACAAAATGATTTATATACGAAACTATTCTAAATTTAAAACCTTTTATAAAGCAAAGATATTGAATCCCATATGGCTTTCCATACAGTGAAATTGATTTTGGAAAATTTTGATTCTTGTATAAGACGGACATTATATAAGAATAAGGTGATTTTCAAAATTGTTGATTTTGGAAGGTATTCGATCTGAAGAGATAAATCTTATATATAACGGAATTTATATAAGAATGATTTAATATATTTTAGATCATTGATTTTGGAAATTACTTTATTAGAAAACGAAATCTTATTTCTAATGGAATTCGTATAAGTGCGATATTTAAAGTTATGATTTTGAAAGTGTAATATCCCGGAATTTCTAGGAGTTTAAAATGCTGATAATCTCTTAATTTGGATTATTTGAATTGATAAATTGTTATTTTCAAAGATAATTAACCAAGTAATAATAATATAATGTTTTAATTATGGATATAAATTGATTTTAAAATAGGATATATTATTGTAAGTAAGAATAAGCTTAATTAAAAATAGATGTTTATATTCATTTAAGAATTTATTTTTAGATTTGAATTTTTAAACTTGACTTTGAAATGGATATAAATTTGAATTCAAAGGAATATACATTATCTTAAAATAAAATGATAATATAGTTTGAATTTTAAATATATAGATAATGTTTTTAATTAAAAATAAGATTTGTTTTATTTTTTTATATAGAAATTTATCTTAGAAATTTGGATATGTATTTATTTAATAAAAATGAATACAAGGCTTTTTAAAATAGCATTTTTAAGATGAGTTTGAAATATTGTATATAAATTTTATTTAAGTCTTATTGAGATCATTCATTTCTAAGATTATACTTTATATAAATTTAGCAAACATTTATAAATGTGTAAGTGTATTTGTTTATTAGATATTTAATTAGAAAAGCATTTATAAAATTTAGAAAACATGTTTGTTCATTAGGAAATAATTTAAAAATTCTTTTAAAAATTTCTTTTAAATTAAAATATACATAAGAAGTGACAAGTGTTTAATTTTAAAACACTATTTTAACAAGTGTTATAAACTTTGTGTTAATAAAGACAAGTGTCAATTTTCATTTTAATTTTTCTTTTTAATTTATAAAATTTGAAATTATCATATATAATCACTCTTGCTTATTTACTTTGAATTCTTTGTTCATATTCTAAAAAGAAAATCAAATCTTCATGCATCTTCACTTCTACTTCCCAAAACCAGAAAGTACTCAAATGAATCCTGAAAACATTTACTTTCTGTTTACCAAAAACCTGTAATTCCTCAAATATTCAAATGCATGCAAGAAAACTGATCAATCTACAAAACAAAAATCAAATCCCTCAAAACAAAAATCTGCATTTACTCCTCAAATTCAAAACCTTTCTGTGATCAAAGCCTGCACTTGTTCACAAAAACAAATGCCTGCAGTTTTCTTAAATCAAAAATCTGCATTGTGATTTCAAGAATCAGATGCAAGCCTCCAATCCATGTCTGCCTCAAACATCAAGTGCATGCAAGTAAATCTGTGAATGCAACCTGAAGTACTCAAATTCAAATAGCATCAAGTTCAAGATAGTTTGCCAGTTTTTCAAAATACAAATCTGTAAAGCAAGTTCCAGTCATCTTCATAACCCTGCATTGCACCGTCTTCTTTATAAATTAGGTGAGTAAACTTAACCATAATCTTTCTTAAATCTGGTTGCTTGTTTTAAATCATTAGTGCTTATCATACATTGTTGCATGTGTCTGATAAATGAAGTAAGCAAGCTATATATATACTGTTATCTTTGTGAATTCTTTCACAATTATAATGAGCATTTTTTTTTAACTCTGGATTTGGAATTTTGTTGATTGGAAGTTTGTTTAAAGAAGGCTGGAAACTTTGCTTGCATGTATATGTTTATATAAATAATGCCACTGTATATAGACAATGAATTCATGTGTGTATGTTTTATGGTATACTCTTCTCTGTTTTCTCATTTCTCCAGGCTATAATTAAAACTCAAGATCTTTGTATTTACCCACTGTTTGGACTTAGATTCCAAACATAATAGTTTAGTTATTAAGAATCTAAGTGCTAAAATCAGGTTCAAATGTCTGATATCTGAAGAAAAGAAAAAAAAAAATTAATCAAAATTTTCTGGATTATGAAGTTGTCTGAAAACAGGCATGCAGTAAAAAAAAACTTAACATCATATATGATACCAAGAATTAAGTTTGGTTAAAATGATTATGGAAATTTAAGTGCCATTGAAAATTTTGAATTTTGAAGGAAATTCACAATTTTTAAATTTGTATTAAGTTAGAAATTGGGGTTTTACTGAAATCTTGGATTCTGCAAATTTTATTGATTCTATTTAACTGGGTGACTTGAATTTGTGTTTAGAGCTAGATGAAACATCAGTAAGTATAGCAAAAATCATTGAAAACTTTTAAACCACTGAGTAATTTGATTTTGCAAAGATTCATATTTTAACCTAGTTTTTGAAGCTGTGTGTGAATTGACTCATGCATCGTCATTATAGCATCGAGTTGTCTGAAATTTTGGGAAAATGATGTGGGGTGTGTTGGCGATTTATGTCCGGAGTGGTGGCGCCTATCTTCGATCGGCGGTGACGTGTTTGGGAATTTTCTGATGATGGGTGTGGAGTTCTGTTACACAGGAATGCTCGAATTTGATTAAGGGAATATTTAGGGGTTTTGAGGGTCGCGGAGGCCAGTGGAGAGGTGGAGTGACTTGTTGGTGAAGTCGCTGATGGTCGGCGGTGGTGGTAGCGCCGGTGCAGGTGCACGAGAGAGGTGGGGTTGAGTATCTGATCTTTTGGGTTTGTTTAGTTGGGTACTGGTTGTAACTCGGGTAGAAAGGGGAGAAGACTCGGGTAGGAGCTCGTGCATGAATTGGTTGTGGCTCGGGGAACTCACGTGTTTCTGGGTTAATTGGTGCAGTGTTAACATTGTTAAGTTTAAAAAGTTTGAAGTTTTAACTACAACAGTTTTAAAGATTTAAAATCTTTGTGCCTTGTTTCGTAGGTTCCAGTAAGGGTTGAACCCTAATTAAAGTGATGACAAATATTTCAAATTTAAATAAAATAAGTCTTAAACTTCAATAAAGGTTTAGGTTAAATTTAAAGTCTTTGATTTGAAATTGAATGGTTTTTTTTAAATAAACTTGTATAATGATTAAGTATCTTAAAGTTAAATCTTAACATTATTTCAAATCTTATTTTGGAATATTAAAGAGAATATTAAGTAAAGTTTTAAACTAATTTGTGGAAATGATTTATTAATTAACAAATGAAGATTAAGATAATTTATTTGGAATTAGAATTGTTAATTAATAGAGGTAATTAATGACTTCTTTATAATTTAATTCATGAATTAAGTTAAATAAAGATTTCTAAGATTTATTTAAGATAATTATTTTATCTTAAATAATAATTAAGTATTAATAATGTGTAATTAGTTGTTAATTCAAGAAGTTTAAGTTAATTAAATAATTTAATTATCATTTTAAAAAGGGGTTAATTAAGTGATTAATTAAGTATAATTAATTATTTAATTAACTATTAATTAAATGAAGATTTATTGATGATTAATGATTAATGATTAATTAAATCTTAATTACTTATTAACTAAGTAATTAAGAGTTAATTAAATAGTGACTAATAAATAAAGGTTTTATTAAGTTTTAAATGGGTTTTCTTAATTAATAATCAAAGGATTATTAAATTATAATGAAAGATAATTAAGAATTAATTAACTGTTTTATTTAGGTTAATTAATTGTAATTAAGAATTAATTAATTTTAATTATGAATTAATTAATTTGTAATTAAGATTGTTAATTAATAATTAAGTTTATTAATTAATGATTAAGAGTTAATTAATTAGTTAATTAAGTTTAATTAATTAATTATAAAAGTAATTAATGATTAATTACTTTTGATTAAAGAATTGATTAATAATTAAGGTTTATTAATTAATAATTGAAGATAATTAATCTGATAACTGAAGATTAATTTGGTTAACGAGTAATTGAAGGATGAATTACTCGATTATGTTTTATGAGATGATTGAAATCAAGTAGGTTAATTAATTTGTTAATTAATGAAATAGGATCACTTGATAAAAGATTAAGTATGTTTACTTAATAAGTTTTGATAAGGTTAATTATTTAAGATAAGTAATTGATTAATTACAGAGGTAATTGAGATAAGGTAATTACTGATTTGGAAAGTAATTTTAATGGGTAATTACTTGTTAAAGTAATTAAAGGTTTATTACTTGGTGTAATAAATCAATGAATTTATAAAGTAATTAAAAGTAATTAAGAAGTAATTAATAATAATTAATTACTGTATTTAAGTGATTAATTAAAAGCAATTAATCTAAGTATGATTAATTAAGGATCATTAATTGATATAATTAATGAAAATAATTAGGGATTAATTACTTTATTATGAGTTAATTAATCAAGGCTGATTTGGATTAGTTAATTGATTTAACTAATGATTATTTAAGCAAGATTTATTGTGATAAAGGTAATTAATTTAATTAATTTTAAATTAATTAAGTAATTAGATAATTAATTTAATTCACTTTAAATTAATTAGAGATAGTTAATTTAATTCAGTTTAAATTAATTATGTTATGGTTTGAGTTAATCATTGCTTATGAATGATTGGATGACATTGATTGTCTTGAATGCTGTGTGATCTCAGTAATGAGATAAGTATGGTCGTATGATAGGAATGCTTGGTTGAATTGTGATTATCAATTGGGATGTTGATATATTGATTATCTACTATGATATGGATTATATGAATTACCTGTTATTTGATAATGTTGCTTATCAATTGTGGCCTGTGAATTATCTATTCTGTGTATATGTAGATAGTTGAATTTAATTGTTTTAAAACCTTTAAAACAACTTGGACTTAAAAGACACGCTTTGGATTTCGATGAGACCGGGATCGGGTTTCCATATTTGGATATCCGAAAACCACATCGATTCCAAATAACGTTAGGTCGTGAATCTATGTAGAGCTTTGTGAAGACTCGAGGTGTAAGGGCTATACGTCAGTATAACTCTGTGGGTGATTCCGTAATGAGTTGACGGAATAGACCTTATAGATTCGAGATGGTGGTTTAGAGTGCAAGGGTTATTGTCGTTAACTCTGAGGGTGATTCCAAAATGAGTGTAACGAGATAATGCCTTCGGTTTCGTTCGAACCCGGAACGAACTTGTATGGATTGAATGCTTTCAGCACATCGTTAGGTGGACGATGAGCATTCTAAGTGATGTGTTCATTAAAGGTAATCGTAACCTCAAGCCTCATCAACCGGGAATGGCTAAAACAGGGGAGGTGCAGCAAAGCTTCGTGGGTAGCCCCCACTGGAGAGTAAGATTTACCCCTGTCTAGAGGTCCCTTTTATTTCGGCTGTGTGGGACGGTTGAATAGCTACAACCGTCGGGGTTGTCTTATTTGGAACTGTTCAGTAAGGAACGGGTCCGGCTTTGTGTTGCAGGGGATGAAGGGAGTAATCCTCGGTACGGTGATCTAGGCCACGTACTGTGACGGGCGGTACCCCAGTAGCCCTGCCATTGTATGGAATCCAAAATCCAATAAGTGCCAACGGTTTTGATTGTATTACCCACTTTTGTGGCTAGTAGCTGGAATTTAATCATGTAACAATTTCGGCTATTTCTTATTTATTTGAAAACCCTAGACACTATTATAATATCACAGAATTTCCTATCAAATGTTTTGGTTAGCGTAAGGTAAAAACTTTTCCATGTTTATGTGTGGGAAGTCTTACGTAATACCTTTTCTTTCAAAAGGTTTTTAAAGTTAAGCAACTTTAACCGTTTACTCACACCAGACCCATGTCTGACCCGGAGTTTATTCTGTTTTCTTAAACTCTTGGGTACTCAAATTTTTACGAGTAGCCAAGGGATTCAGGTTAGGTTTTTAAGTTGGCTTGACGAATTCTGAAGGAGCAATGGAGCAGGAGGCTTCTGCGTATAGCTATAGAGTAATTCCGCTGTGTGTTCTCTGAGTTGTTATTTTGAGTTGTATTGAGTTGTATAACTAGACATGTGTTATAACTGTCTAGTATGAGTTGATTATGCTGTGTAACTCTGATGTATATGATACTATGTAAAGTATTAAGTGATTAATATAAATTATTCATTCCGCTGTTTAGATTCTGATGTGTTGTTTCTTTCTTCTTCTCTATCTTTTCTCTTTTCTATCCCTTTCTTTCTTAAAAGTGATGCGATTTTCTGGGAGTGGAAAGTCGGGTCGTCACACTTGGTATCAGAGCGTTAGGTTGAGTGAATACCTAGGCTCTGTAGTGGTGTCTTTCTTGAGAGAGCGTACTTGTAATTTTTATATATAATTATATATATATATATATATTTCTACCTATCTGTTGGGTTACCTGTTCGGGTTTCCCAATATAAGTTATAAAGGTAGATGAGGTAGTGGTGTGTGTAACACAACTACCATTGGTTGGAGTTTGAATGTTTGAGGTTGGAAGTGTATTTGTCGAGACGGTATTAGGTTGGTCTCGAGTAATCTTTGTAGTTTGGAGTAAGACTTCATTTGATCTCTTAAGGAAACCTGTTAAGGTTCGAAGTTCATCTTTGAAGTGTAAGTTTATTTGCGCTCGTGTGAGCGGATTTTTGAAAATTGGATCTGTTGGTTGGACAGAAGTAAGTGAGGGTATTTTGATACCACAGGAAGTAATAGCTGCGTGATGAGATGCAGTGACTATGGATGTCTCTGAAGATGTTTTCTTTCGAAGCAAGTTTAATGAAGTGTGTTTGCTTCGGTGTTGTAGCTGAGTTCAGTAGGGTGTATGTGTTTAGTTAGAGGTCCGAGTTTCTCAAAGAACTCTGGATAAGAAGTCTTTGGCATCTGTGTTAGCAGGGCAGTTTGGGGGTGTTCTCGGTGTGGGCAAGAGATCTTTTTGGTTTAGCAGTTTTCTGGAATGGAGTTTAGAAGCAGATTAGTGGACCCGTTTCTTCGATGGGTTGGCTAATTAAGTTTAAACTGTTCTGATTAGTGGAGAGAGAACAGTATCTTGGATATTGGATTGGCTGATCGCAAAAGTGACTTGCGATGGTTTGGTGATTACATTAGATAGTCTTTGCTTGGATTTGTGGCATATCTAGAGGATGAAGGAGTTTTGGGATTGCTGAAGATTTTTCTGGATATATCTTCAGGGAAGTTATAGATTTTACCCGCATTGAAGATTGAGTTCTGAATCGACTTGTCAAGAGTGATGCAAGTGATTCAATTGGGTAGAAGGTTGTTTCCTAGGATTGATTGTTGGGTGAAGCAGCTCTGTATTTCTTGGAACTCCTGTTGAACCTTTTTGTTGGGATGTGCTGTTTTGTCTGCATTTTTATCTGCTCCAGATCAGAGTGGTGCAGCGGAAGCTAGGTGGCTGTTGTTTTAGAGTAGAAGCAACTGGAAGTTGCAGTGTTTTGGATTTGAGAGTCTCTACTGAATTTATTTTTCAGAATCCAAGGCTAGTTGGCGAGTGATTCTATTCTTTCTTTTATAGATGGGAGAAGTTGTTTTCTACTATTGATAGTATAATTTGGTTTTGATTTTGGATTGATTTTGTGAGGATCAGTTTGTTGAGTTGATCCAATTAGTTTGTAGAAGCATCAGCGAAGGTTGAGCTGATCAGGAAGTGTCTGTAGGCAGCCCGGATCATCTGGAAAGTTTTTGAGGTTTAGAAACGGAAGAATTTGGAATTCGAAGTTGGAGACTTCGATGTTGTTGAGTTTTCTCTGGTAAAAGGAAGCAATAAGATTTGGTGAGACTATGAGGCGATCTCCGTAGTATATTGGATTTTTCTGAGTTTTTGTAAAGATCGGTGCTTTGGTTTGAAGAGTTGAATTGCCAGTTTGGAAATCTGGAATTCAAGATATTTCACGTGTCTCTGAGGGAGTACGTGTTTGGTCATCTGGTTTTGAGACCAATAGTTTTGAGAAGTTTTAGTTGTGATCAGACTTGTCTATGGTCTGGTATCTTGGGTAGATTATAGATCTTGCTGAGTGGGAACTCAGTAGCTTATAAGTATAGCTAGTTTGGATTTAGTTGAGCGAGTATCCCTGTGTCTGTACTGGGAAAACTCGAGATATTTTAGGAAGTTTATCTGGATATGTGTCCGGATAGCTAGTGTTGTCTAATTGAATTGGTTGTTTGGATGGAATTGTTTGTTTGATTGATAGTGTATGGCTGTATGTATGTTTGAATTGGTTGAAAATAAAATAAAATATGATCTTTGGATTATCTTTGTTTTAAATTTCGAGGACGAAATTCTGTAAGGGGGAAGGATTGTAATATCCCGGAATTTCTAGGAGTTTAAAATGCTGATAATCTCTTAATTTGGATTATTTGAATTGATAAATTGTTATTTTCAAAGATAATTAACCAAGTAATAATAATATAATGTTTTAATTATGGATATAAATTGATTTTAAAATAGGATATATTATTGTAAGTAAGAATAAGCTTAATTAAAAATAGATGTTTATATTCATTTAAGAATTTATTTTTAGATTTGAATTTTTAAACTTGACTTTGAAATGGATATAAATTTGAATTCAAAGGAATATACATTATCTTAAAATAAAATGATAATATAGTTTGAATTTTAAATATATAGATAATGTTTTTAATTAAAAATAAGATTTGTTTTATTTTTTTATATAGAAATTTATCTTAGAAATTTGGATATGTATTTATTTAATAAAAATGAATACAAGGCTTTTTAAAATAGCATTTTTAAGATGAGTTTGAAATATTGTATATAAATTTTATTTAAGTCTTATTGAGATCATTCATTTCTAAGATTATACTTTATATAAATTTAGCAAACATTTATAAATGTGTAAGTGTATTTGTTTATTAGATATTTAATTAGAAAAGCATTTATAAAATTTAGAAAACATGTTTGTTCATTAGGAAATAATTTAAAAATTCTTTTAAAAATTTCTTTTAAATTAAAATATACATAAGAAGTGACAAGTGTTTAATTTTAAAACACTATTTTAACAAGTGTTATAAACTTTGTGTTAATAAAGACAAGTGTCAATTTTCATTTTAATTTTTCTTTTTAATTTATAAAATTTGAAATTATCATATATAATCACTCTTGCTTATTTACTTTGAATTCTTTGTTCATATTCTAAAAAGAAAATCAAATCTTCATGCATCTTCACTTCTACTTCCCAAAACCAGAAAGTACTCAAATGAATCCTGAAAACATTTACTTTCTGTTTACCAAAAACCTGTAATTCCTCAAATATTCAAATGCATGCAAGAAAACTGATCAATCTACAAAACAAAAATCAAATCCCTCAAAACAAAAATCTGCATTTACTCCTCAAATTCAAAACCTTTCTGTGATCAAAGCCTGCACTTGTTCACAAAAACAAATGCCTGCAGTTTTCTTAAATCAAAAATCTGCATTGTGATTTCAAGAATCAGATGCAAGCCTCCAATCCATGTCTGCCTCAAACATCAAGTGCATGCAAGTAAATCTGTGAATGCAACCTGAAGTACTCAAATTCAAATAGCATCAAGTTCAAGATAGTTTGCCAGTTTTTCAAAATACAAATCTGTAAAGCAAGTTCCAGTCATCTTCATAACCCTGCATTGCACCGTCTTCTTTATAAATTAGGTGAGTAAACTTAACCATAATCTTTCTTAAATCTGGTTGCTTGTTTTAAATCATTAGTGCTTATCATACATTGTTGCATGTGTCTGATAAATGAAGTAAGCAAGCTATATATATACTGTTATCTTTGTGAATTCTTTCACAATTATAATGAGCATTTTTTTTTAACTCTGGATTTGGAATTTTGTTGATTGGAAGTTTGTTTAAAGAAGGCTGGAAACTTTGCTTGCATGTATATGTTTATATAAATAATGCCACTGTATATAGACAATGAATTCATGTGTGTATGTTTTATGGTATACTCTTCTCTGTTTTCTCATTTCTCCAGGCTATAATTAAAACTCAAGATCTTTGTATTTACCCACTGTTTGGACTTAGATTCCAAACATAATAGTTTAGTTATTAAGAATCTAAGTGCTAAAATCAGATTCAAATGTCTGATATCTGAAGAAAAGAAAAAAAAAAAATTAATCAAAATTTTCTGGATTATGAAGTTGTCTGAAAACAGGCATGCAGTAAAAAAAAACTTAACATCATATATGATACCAAGAATTAAGTTTGGTTAAAATGATTATGGAAATTTAAGTGCCATTGAAAATTTTGAATTTTGAAGGAAATTCACAATTTTTAAATTTGTATTAAGTTAGAAATTGGGGTTTTACTGAAATCTTGGATTCTGCAAATTTTATTGATTCTATTTAACTGGGTGACTTGAATTTGTGTTTAGAGCTAGATGAAACATCAGTAAGTATAGCAAAAATCATTGAAAACTTTTAAACCACTGAGTAATTTGATTTTGCAAAGATTCATATTTTAACCTAGTTTTTGAAGCTGTGTGTGAATTGACTCATGCATCGTCATTATAGCATCGAGTTGTCTGAAATTTTGGGAAAATGATGTGGGGTGTGTTGGCGATTTATGGCCGGAGTGGTGGCGCCTATCTTCGATCGGCGGTGACGTGTTTGGGAATTTTCTGATGATGGGTGTGGAGTTCTGTTACACAGGAATGCTCGAATTTGATTAAGGGAATATTTAGGGGTTTTGAGGGTCGCGGAGGCCAGTGGAGAGGTGGAGTGACTTGTTGGTGAAGTCGCTGATGGTCGGCGGTGGTGGTAGCGCCGGTGCAGGTGCACGAGAGAGGTGGGGTTGAGTATCTGATCTTTTGGGTTTGTTTAGTTGGGTACTGGTTGTAACTCGGGTAGAAAGGGGAGAAGACTCGGGTAGGAGCTCGTGCATGAATTGGTTGTGGCTCGGGGAACTCACGTGTTTCTGGGTTAATTGGTGCAGTGTTAACATTGTTAAGTTTAAACAGTTTGAAGTTTTAACTACAACAGTTTTAAAGATTTAAAATCTTTGTGCCTTGTTTCGTAGGTTCCAGTAAGGGTTGAACCCTAATTAAAGTGATGACAAATATTTCAAATTTAAATAAAATAAGTCTTAAACTTCAATAAAGGTTTAGGTTAAATTTAAAGTCTTTGATTTGAAATTGAATGGTTTTTTTTAAATAAACTTGTATAATGATTAAGTATCTTAAAGTTAAATCTTAACATTATTTCAAATCTTATTTTGGAATATTAAAGAGAATATTAAGTAAAGTTTTAAACTAATTTGTGGAAATGATTTATTAATTAACAAATGAAGATTAAGATAATTTATTTGGAATTATAATTGTTAATTAATAGAGGTAATTAATGACTTCTTTATAATTTAATTCATGAATTAAGTTAAATAAAGATTTCTAAGATTTATTTAAGATAATTATTTTATCTTAAATAATAATTAAGTATTAATAATGTGTAATTAGTTGTTAATTCAAGAAGTTTAAGTTAATTAAATAATTTAATTATCATTTTAAAAAGGGGTTAATTAAGTGATTAATTAAGTATAATTAATTATTTAATTAACTATTAATTAAATGAAGATTTATTGATGATTAATGATTAATGATTAATTAAATCTTAATTACTTATTAACTAAGTAATTAAGAGTTAATTAAATAGTGACTAATAAATAAAGGTTTTATTAAGTTTTAAATGGGTTTTCTTAATTAATAATCAAAGGATTATTAAATTATAATGAAAGATAATTAAGAATTAATTAACTGTCTTATTTAGGTTAATTAATTGTAATTAAGAATTAATTAATTTTAATTATGAATTAATTAATTTGTAATTAAGATTGTTAATTAATAATTAAGTTTATTAATTAATGATTAAGAGTTAATTAATTAGTTAATTAAGTTTAATTAATTAATTATAAAAGTAATTAATGATTAATTACTTTTGATTAAAGAATTGATTAATAATTAAGGTTTATTAATTAATAATTGAAGATAATTAATCTGATAACTGAAGATTAATTTGGTTAACGAGTAATTGAAGGATGAATTACTCGATTATGTTTTATGAGATGATTGAAATCAAGTAGGTTAATTAATTTGTTAATTAATGAAATAGGATCACTTGATAAAAGATTAAGTATGTTTACTTAATAAGTTTTGATAAGGTTAATTATTTAAGATAAGTAATTGATTAATTACAGAGGTAATTGAGATAAGGTAATTACTGATTTGGAAAGTAATTTTAATGGGTAATTACTTGTTAAAGTAATTAAAGGTTTATTACTTGGTGTAATAAATCAATGAATTTATAAAGTAATTAAAAGTAATTAAGAAGTAATTAATAATAATTAATTACTGTATTTAAGTGATTAATTAAAAGCAATTAATCTAAGTATGATTAATTAAGGATCATTAATTGATATAATTAATGAAAATAATTAGGGATTAATTACTTTATTATGAGTTAATTAATCAAGGCTGATTTGGATTAGTTAATTGATTTAACTAATGATTATTTAAGCAAGATTTATTGTGATAAAGGTAATTAATTTAATTAATTTTAAATTAATTAAGTAATTAGATAATTAATTTAATTCACTTTAAATTAATTAGAGATAGTTAATTTAATTCAGTTTAAATTAATTATGTTATGGTTTGAGTTAATCATTGCTTATGAATGATTGGATGACATTGATTGTCTTGAATGCTGTGTGATCTCAGTAATGAGATAAGTATGGTCGTATGATAGGAATGCTTGGTTGAATTGTGATTATCAATTGGGATGTTGATATATTGATTATCTACTATGATATGGATTATATGAATTACCTGTTATTTGATAATGTTGCTTATCAATTGTGGCCTGTGAATTATCTATTCTGTGTATATGTAGATAGTTGAATTTAATTGTTTTAAAACCTTTAAAACAACTTGGACTTAAAAGACACGCTTTGGATTTCGATGAGACCGGGATCGGGTTTCCATATTTGGATATCCGAAAACCACATCGATTCCAAATAACGTTAGGTCGTGAATCTATGTAGAGCTTTGTGAAGACTCGAGGTGTAAGGGCTATACGTCAGTATAACTCTGTGGGTGATTCCGTAATGAGTTGACGGAATAGACCTTATAGATTCGAGATGGTGGTTTAGAGTGCAAGGGTTATTGTCGTTAACTCTGAGGGTGATTCCAAAATGAGTGTAACGAGATAATGCCTTCGGTTTCGTTCGAACCCGGAACGAACTTGTATGGATTGAATGCTTTCAGCACATCGTCAGGTGGACGATGAGCATTCTAAGTGATGTGTTCATTAAAGGTAATCGTAACCTCAAGCCTCATCAACCGGGAATGGCTAAAACAGGGGAGGTGCAGCAAAGCTTCGTGGGTAGCCCCCACTGGAGAGTAAGATTTACCCCTGTCTAGAGGTCCCTTTTATTTCGGCTGTGTGGGACGGTTGAATAGCTACAACCGTCGGGGTTGTCTTATTTGGAACTGTTCAGTAAGGAACGGGTCCGGCTTTGTGTTGCAGGGGATGAAGGGAGTAATCCTCGGTACGGTGATCTAGGCCACGTACTGTGACGGGCGGTACCCCAGTAGCCCTGCCATTGTATGGAATCCAAAATCCAATAAGTGCCAACGGTTTTGATTGTATTACCCACTTTTGTGGCTAGTAGCTGGAATTTAATCATGTAACAATTTCGGCTATTTCTTATTTATTTGAAAACCCTAGACACTATTATAATATCACAGAATTTCCTATCAAATGTTTTGGTTAGCGTAAGGTAAAAACTTTTCCATGTTTATGTGTGGGAAGTCTTACGTAATACCTTTTCTTTCAAAAGGTTTTTAAAGTTAAGCAACTTTAACCGTTTACTCACACCAGACCCATGTCTGACCCGGAGTTTATTCTGTTTTCTTAAACTCTTGGGTACTCAAATTTTTACGAGTAGCCAAGGGATTCAGGTTAGGTTTTTAAGTTGGCTTGACGAATTCTGAAGGAGCAATGGAGCAGGAGGCTTCTGCGTATAGCTATAGAGTAATTCCGCTGTGTGTTCTCTGAGTTGTTATTTTGAGTTGTATTGAGTTGTATAACTAGACATGTGTTATAACTGTCTAGTATGAGTTGATTATGCTGTGTAACTCTGATGTATATGATACTATGTAAAGTATTAAGTGATTAATATAAATTATTCATTCCGCTGTTTAGATTCTGATGTGTTGTTTCTTTCTTCTTCTCTATCTTTTCTCTTTTCTATCCCTTTCTTTCTTAAAAGTGATGCGATTTTCCGGGAGTGGAAAGTCGGGTCGTCACAGAAAGGGTACTATATATGATCTATTATATTTTAAAGTAAGAGGTATGGGGAAGTACCCTCCATGAAGAAGTATAGTATGATATGCTTCGACCCAAATGGATTTGGGGAATCTAGGAATGGATTCGAACGATAAACATTAATGGACTTGGGTGAATTCGGAAATGGATTCCAACTGATATGGTTGTCCAGACTTAAACTCATGATTTCCTCGATTTTTTTAGGGCAGATGATTCTTTAGTTTAGCCAATGGAGGCACTTTCGATCCTGGGATCTATTGTTTATGGATCTTCCGGGAAGAAAGTGCATCCATTGCGTAAATCATTGAATCAGCAGCGCACCACTGCAGCAGGGGTCGATGGTCCCTTGTTGACGAATTGGCTACGGTATTTTTCTAGAATCCGAAAGGTAGAAGGATCTTCTAGAAATTTTGGTGTCCATTGCATAAATACTGGATCAGTAGCGGGCCAATGCTACCGTATTATCATCATTTGACATTGGATTTTGAGCGGTACTTTTCATACCTATTTTTAAGTTTTTTCACTGGGTGTTGAAACATGTCTACTAAGTACTTGGAAAATTCTAGCCTTGCACCTGATCAACGCATGGCCAAAGCCTGGAAGAACGAGGATAAACCTTTTAAGACATCGAGTTATAAAAGTATTTTGATAAAGTATTATATAAATGATATTTTTATCATTTTTGTAAATTCTAAATACTTTAAAATGTTTAAAATTCTGTTTCTTCATGTACTGTAACGACCCGATTTTTTGACGCTCGAAAGTCGACATCAATACGTCCGCTGCATCAAATGTCGAACAATCGAATGCCGAAAAACCAAACTGTTAGGGTTAAAGAAGAAGAAGATAGAAGAAGAACAGAAACAATATCAGAATCTCACCTTCGCAGCGAAACAATATATAATAGATAAATGAATAATCTTTAAGCAAAAGAACTATATCAATTTATACTTTACAACATCAGAGTACTACAACAACAAAACATGACACTATGCATTTATGTCAACTTGCATTTGTAGCAAACCAAACGCAGCAGGTAATACATACTATAAGTGATACGTCTCGCCTTCCAGCTTGTCTTCTGATCTCCACAACATACCTTCCTGACTTCGCTCCAGAACAACTGATAACCTAACTCTAGGCTACCCATGTTGAAAATTGTGGGCACCCAGAGTTTAGAAAGGGAAAAATAAACTGCAGGTCAGTCATGGGACTGGTGTGAGATTTTAAAATAGTTATTTGCACAAAAGAAAATAAAAGAAATCCGCTATACTTTTTGGAAAATAAAACTACCATAAGGCCTCCCGGCACACACACAAGGCAATCGCACACTTGAGGGAGATTTCTCCTTATGATAGTAAAACATGCTTGATATGCAAAAATCCTTTTCGATATTATTATTAGTCCACAGTGTGAATTTTTTTTTGAAAGTATAATATAAATCTTAGCCAACATAGGTACCATTATATTATGCCTGCTATAGCTACCACCTGAGGTGGCAAATTATACAACGGCAATCGTAAAGGCTCGTATTGTTTTGTTTGGATTTCCAACAAATGGTCAAGCCTAAGAAACTTCCTTCACCGAATGGGTGCGCCTCTGGAGGCACTACTACAAAACAGGCCATTTGCATCAGTTGTTTACCCCCCTTTTGCATCAGTTCAACAACCGATGCATATGCAGCCGATGCAACAGGGTTAATACTTTTGCATCAGTTCTGAAACCGATGCAAAAAGGAACTTTTTGCATCAGTTGTTAGTAACAACTGATGCAAAATATCATGGTTGGTTGCTTGAACACAGCCCATTTTGCATCGGCTATAATGAAATCCGATGCAAAAAAGTATCTTGTTGCATCGGTTTTTTATAACAGCCGATGCAAACTTATCCCTCTATTGCATCGGCTTATTATACCAACTGATGCAAATTAATTCCCATGTTGCATCGGTTGTAATGAAAACTGATGCAAAACTAATCCTTCTATTGCATTAGCTATTTATACCTGATGCAAAAAAGCCATTCTTGTCAACATGCATTCATCTGGAGTCTCCAAACAAACAGAATGGTACGTAGAATGATGTTAAAAATTGTCCGACAAGATTCATCCTTATTTGTTTTGACACACGAAGTTAAAGACAAACGTCCACAAAAGCATCCATGGCATAGAGTAAAATAGGACATTTACGTAAACATAGTTGATATGCAATTTAAGTATAAGATTACAAAATAGCATAACAAATACTTGGAAAGAGAAGGAAGCCCCTCATTTTTTGGCAGCAAGTATTTTCTTCGGTAGCTTATCAAAAGGAATGGTTTTAAGCAAGAAAAGTCTAGCCGCCCTCTCAGGCAGAGTTCCACCACACTTTAAACCTTGCCTTTGCAGCTCCGTTTTCAACCTCTCCAATCCAAGAGCCTTAACAAAATAACCAAACCAGTTATTTACTATATAACAAGCCAAACGGATAATGTTTAAGTTAGTTAAGTAACAAATATCAACATATATCAACCATGTTAAAAAGCTTATGCGCATGTCAGTATGTTACTTTAAGTATACGTGTTGCCAATAATACGCAGTTGTCACTGAGAAACAGGTCTCTCTTCACAAAAAAATTCACTGCATACTATTTTGTATACTTTTTTTTACAAAACTGTTTACAGCTTGCATAAATGTGCCATGCACTTCTTCACAATTCTATGCACTTTGAACATCCCAAAACCATGCCACCAATTGTTGCCTGCATACATCTCACACCATTCCAGTCGTCATCAGTAATAAAATAAAATTGTAGGGGTCTGTAATTTAATATTATGTAGCCAAAATAGACCAAACCAACAACCGGTTTCTAGTTTTCTTGCCAGGAAAGTGGAAAATTTTCTATTATAAAACCTAATTTATAAACTCATATGAAATTTGGTTTATAATTAACATATAAAATCAAGTTGCAGTACTGCATATATTAATAGGACAACATAAACTAAGTTCTGATATGAAACTTAGTATTGCATATATACGATTTCAACACAGTATTAAAAAGTCTTGTTAGGCAATATTTTGCAAGTGGTTTAAATTTCCCTGATGATAACATGTTGAATGAATTATTTTCAGTTAGTATTATTATTCATTCAATTTCCCTGATGGTAAAAGTAGCATTTTTATACACTGCATTTTGTTTAAGAAGCTATCTATTTTTTTACGTAGGAGACAAATCTTCTGTTGGGAATTTATTCTCATCATCGTTTCATCTACAACGCTGTAAGATGTTTGCTTTTTCTCTGTTTTTATTCATTAATTTACGTCGCGCACTGAAGGTTACTGTAATATTAGTATGTGGTATAAGTCATACTACGTCAATTTTCTATACACATCAGTAGCATGAGTAGGTCGCATATTTATTACATTCTATATATTCAATAAACAATTCATGTATTTATACTCATTTATTTTGGTAGCCATAGACAAACACAAACTTACTATGTAGATTTATGATTCTAACTTTTTTTGTTCGATTCATGTAAACGAATGCAATGTACAACAAGCTACTGCGCACATACAGTGCACACACCAGTGCATCCATTCACCACGATCTTTGGCTAACACAATACTGCATTCTTCCCTTACCTCCACAACATCCCCTTTCCATTCGCCAACCCTGACTGCAAACATATACAACATCCACCCCAACCAAATTCTTGTTACTAACACCACCCACTACCACCTCACTGATCAACTGCCACTTCCAATATTAACCACTGTCAACCAAACTTCATCAAACCCCACTGACCACAATTATACCCATCACAATTATCACAGTTACAAACACATACCACTAGCAACCTAATCATATTGCCATCAACCATCAACCCATCATCTTACATATATATAGAGCAACTAATTAACTGCCTCAACTACCAAGCCTCTCCCTGAACCACTGCTCCACCTTACTGCAACCTTGCCAACATCAAATACCCTCGACCAATCCATACAACAGTTTCATAACTCAATCCATACAAACATTCAACTATCACCGTCTCAACCACTCTGCATATCACCATCTCCATACCTTGCAACACCACCCCAACCTTCATCACCACTGCCTTCCATAAATCTACACTATGTTTGTACAGGGGGACCGCTTGTGTGTCGATGATTAACCTATCCATATTCAATAAAAATCATTGTAAGTTGATTTCTAAGTCGATGAACCACTGTCATACGCCAATAAGTAACATATTTTGCCTAATATAAATCTGTATTTTAGAGGCACATCGGTAGAGGTCAACCCCGTAATGTGCAGACTTATTATACTGAAATTTATCATCATCGACAATAGTGCCATATCACAGTGACATCAAATATATTCATCTGCGCTTGCCTTCTACCATACAACTGTGCATAGTGCATTTTCCATTACTCACTGCTAAACCACCAATTCATCACCTCCCCAAGTCACAACTGCTTCTCCATACTAACCATCCCCTCTGTGCATATACATCACTCTCTGAAACACTCCTCTCATTCAACCCAAATGAACACTGTGCCTTTCAGTTGAGTGCACCTTACCTGCATCAATATCCATCATCTTCCATCTCCCTCTACAAATCCAAGATTCCATTTCCTATAGACCAACAGCCACTCTACCACCAGAACCCCATCCACTCCTCTACATCACCACCAATTCAAAACAGCCACTTCTACTGACCATCAACTCCAATAAGCAGAGTCACCACACACAGCAGTTATACTAAAGCACCCATCTCATATGCTTAAATAATTTCATTTTAATCAACAGTAAATGTGCATAGTTTTTAAGTTAAAATAAGCAGGCAAGCTGGGAAAAAATGTGTATATCAAGCGATTTTTAGTATAAAATTGAATTGTGTATAATTACAAAGGATAGGATTATTAGAGTGGGTCTGAACTGATTATAGACACTAAGAAGTTAATAAAGTGATGGATATCGAGTACTTTTTCAATATGGTGGAAACTGGGTGAATGAAGATTTTAATTAGTTTAACAATTTAGGGATGGTTTTGATTAGAATTAATTTCAAAGAAGTTTAAAAGAAGAAAAAAGAAGAAAAAAAAGAAAGGATAAAAACAAATTGATAGTAGTACGTTTGTTCAAATTTCATTTACCAAAGCATATGCTGTAAGTTGAGATATAAATATAATCAGCGACTTGACAGCCTACAACTGCTGCTCACCCTCCAATACCACCCAGCTTCTGCCTGAACAACACCCTGTTGCAACAGACAACCAACCTCCATCACCTGACAGTAACTCTCACACATCCACCCACACATCAAACTTTGCAATAACCCTTACATAACTAACCACCGCTCATCAAAACATCCCAGTCCAACATCCATCTCTTCTATAACCAAAACTACAACAGCCCACCACTGACCACATACAAAACACATACCATAAATTGCCTGCATACCATCCCCACCATCATCTTGTTGTTGCTCAACTTCCATCAACCATCAACCACTGCCCACTGACACTGCATACACCTCTTGTTCAAACATTGCATTGCATTCAACCATATCCAGTCATACAAACAAGCCTTGAACTCATTCAAACCACTGAACTCATTTAAACAAGCCACTTCCACTGTTCTACACTTCAAAGCACAGTAACAACTCCTTTGCACAATTCATTTCGACCGCAAACACCCTCTAACGACACAACCCACAGTCGAACTTCAATTTGAACCATTCCCAAATTCAACATCGAAAATCGCTTCAATTTTGAGCAATGGATATGTACGCTTAGCTTTTAACTATTTTTTTTAACAACATTGTGTCATTATTTTAAAAAATGTGTTCAATTATAATTATTTTATTTTTAGCTCCTAATCACGTAATGCTGAAAGTATGAAAGAGACAAGAATAAACTCACCATGTAGTAGCATATAAGAAGACTACATCCATTTATGCATGATATAGCTAGCTAAATTATCTCGAACCTCATCTATCTCTTGCTGGCTATAAGAACTATCTTGTACAAAGTACTGCAATTACAAGATTATTTCGAAACATTAATCGAATAAGTACTTAACAAAAATTATGAAGGAAAAAAATTAAAGTGGTACCTCAAGCATTTCGGTGCTTTGATCGTGGTTTTTTACTATATCATACATATACCTCATCACATAATATACACAGTCCGTCGTTCTAGATTATTGAGGACACTACATCAA
This sequence comes from Allium cepa, assembly GCA_030765085.1. Classification (NCBI taxonomy): domain Eukaryota; kingdom Viridiplantae; phylum Streptophyta; class Magnoliopsida; order Asparagales; family Amaryllidaceae; genus Allium; species Allium cepa. The sequence continues at coordinate 723,941,772 of CM060938.1, read as the reverse complement.
TATTACACAATAAGTTAATAGATAGGTTAATTTGAATTTATATCCAATATAGAAGATTATTTTTATTTTGTACAAAATAAGTCACCTTAATAGTCTTCCATTTCAAGTAAATTCCTCGAGATTTTCCACCATACGCCTTAAAAGTTTTAAACGCCCTACACATAAAATAAAAATTTAAATACAACGTACATATTCACTTGCATCAAGCAAAAAAGATATCAGAAGGAAAATAGATAAAACGTACATATTCACTTGTGGTTTAATTTCCAGTTTAGATTTGCGTTCGACTCGGGGATCCAAAACATAAACCTCATTCTTTTCTATACGAAAAACAAGCAGTAGACAATGTTTCCTACATTATAAGATTTAAATGAAGTTAATATCAACATTAGATTTGCAAACTAGTTTATAAAAGTTTATTGCTCATACCCTTCGTAGTGTGGGGCTAAGAGTAAGCTCTTCGATTGTGATGCACGCCATGTGTTCGAAATATATATATTTGTCGCGTCTAGATATTTCCGCACTTGAGACAACTTATATGGACACATAAACCCGATGGTCTCCACTCCGAGGTCATTGCACATATGATTTAACCACCTAAAAATAAGTACAACATACAAATATTGTTATTCTACCATTTCATGTATAATACATAATATAAAATAGAACATATACAATGAATTTATAAGCTATTTGTTGTAAATGTAACCTAAGTATTTCACATAGTAGCTATATTGGTACACAGATAGAAATATTCATCATATATATATATATATATATATATATATATATATATAATACTCACATGATGCAAATTTGCAACCATTCTCCATTCAACCATCCCATACTAAGGAATTAGATAATGTCATCCATAGTGACATGGATTTCAAAGTCCTCATCGTATGTGAATAAATCCTTGTTCACATGAATTGCATTGATGAAATTATTATCATGGGATGGCACTTGAACTATCAGGTCATGGAAATATTTGCACTCATCCGTTAAAGTATTAATGATGTCTTCACCCACGATCGTCCTACGCTTTGCATGCTCATTTGTCATCTTTTGGTTATTATTCATGTCCGTAGCAACACACTCTTCCACTTTGTCTTTGCTCCTAATATGTGTAGCCTGCACACAAAAAATTCATAAGCAGCATGGAGTCTGCATATTTTATCCAAGCAAAGCTCAAAAAAAAATACAAAAAGTGTTTTCTTTACCTTATCATCATCGCCTAAAAGCACAAGATTTTTAGGCCATTGTACAAAACTACAAAGTGCTTCTCCTATCGTGATCTGATATTTACTTGGAACCGGAAGAGGGGTTCCTACATGAATAGGCTCTACTGCGTCAATTCCAACCTTTACATGATTGGCCAAGATTTGTTGATTATGACATTGATCTCCAGGCCTAGAAGCAGGATGCACCATGCCGTGACCCACTACGACAATTTTGGAGTCCAAATAAACAGCTAAACGAAATTTAGTTGGCCTCTAGAATGACAAGTACAACATTAAAATTATTGACTTACACGTCTTAGAATCGTATAATTTTACAAAAATAGACTTTTGAATTAGTTACCTGCAAGTTTTCATAAGGATCTATCTCTTGATTTGTGCTGGTATTTTGTAATTTGTCCAATTGTACTGATTGACAGCTGCTACGATGACCAAATGAGGGTACATTTTCGACCACAATATCATTGGGCATTTGCATACCCATCCTATTGAAAAAGTTTGCAATCTTTTGCTCAACCACCGTATCTACCATAGACTCGAACCTTTGGCTCACTTTAGTTTCTATTTCCTGAGTGATACGATGTAGTTCATCTGCTGATATTACACCACTTGGACCTTTATATTTAACTACCTTTCCAAATACATCTTTGATACCGACCGTCCCACCAATTCCTCTAACTCGACCAGGATGTTCTTTTTTTTTCAAGATCACGATTTAAGACATCATCATATCTATTTGGAACCCATGTTCCTTCGATGGCTTTTTCTCTCCAAGCATTCTGTCAACAAAAAAAAATAGTTTTCTCAATAATTTATTGCTTTGTTTTGTAAGAGATTAACCGAATGGGATAAAATGCATCGAAATTAGTCATACCGCTTTATCTGCAACTATCCTAGTTTTCTCATTAGGGATTACATAACTTCCATTAGCTTCTTTTTTTAATCTTGCCAAAACCCAGTCAATACTTCGATCCAAAAAAGAACCACTTGGTAATGTAGTCGATGAACTATGACCTTCGGTTATCCATTTAGCTTTCTTCCCTGCATATCCAGCTTGCCCCAAATAGTGAGGATGCTCATTGTATGCTTGACTCTTCCTACCCTTCTCGCTTAATCGCTGTCAAAAATAATGAATATTAATGTATGCTCCACTGCTAACATATACTCCACTGCACAAAATTCTTGCATTATCACATGTCTGCAACCACTAGCATAAAAGAAATCTGGACATGGAAACCACACACAGCAAAACTGAAATGCCCCAACAGTTAATGAGAATGAATAATCGCTAAATATCATGCATTCTCATATATCATAAATATCAAGATTCTTGTGGCTATTATACTTGAGCCATACTGTGTATCATACCGATATCAGGATATGAAATCTTATTCATATATTAATGTCTTAGTATTTAATATTGATTTTGTTTCTATGTCGCTGAAAGAGATCATTTCACGCAACTTTCATATTAACAAATAATGTAGTTAGACTTCAGCTTCTGAGAAAATCAGCAAGCACATCCTTAGAAGTCACACACACAAAGGGGAAAAAACATTAAGAATTGGAAAACATATGTAGAAACAATCGTCTATAATCAACAAGGATAAATGGAGTCAACTAATGGTAAACATGCTTTAAGAATAAAATCATATACTTCAAAAGAAATTATATGTGATGATATGTTGGATCATATACTTCAAATAAAATCATATACTTCAAAATAAAATCATATACTTCATATACTTCAAATAAAATCAAAAAAAGTGACTGGGGATCATATACTTCAAATAAATTATATGTGTTGATATTTTGGATCATATACTTCAAATAAAATCATATACTTCAAAAGAAACATGCATAGTCACTGGGGAGATGACTGGTGGGCAGCAGTCAATGGAAGAAATGGGGGTATTTGCAGAGATGAACAAGGTGATGATTGGCAGATGTGTTGATTTGCAGAAATGGGGGTATTTCCTGTAAACTAGAATTTTCGTAAGATAATACATTTTTAAAACATCAAGGCATTCTATAAAAGTACCAAATCAAACATCACGACATAGTTATATAATAAAAAAATAAAAATAAAACCATAAGAAAATAATCAGAGACAGAAAATAAGAATGTATAAGACAGAGAAACAAAGTAAAATGAAACGATGATACTGACTTTCATACAATTTTGGCCCAAAACAATATTTTAGTTTAACAAAAGGGAAAGGAGAAATTTCATTCTAGAATCAATATTAGATCAATATTCGCCACAACAATTTTAAAATGGTGTTAAATATACAATCTAGAATCCAAGGCCAACCCTTTTTTTTAAGACATTATTTCATTTCATGGAAGATTACAATTATTACAATGATATTCTGCTATATTGGATTTTCAACTGTCAGCATTAGCATTTCTAATCAGTTAGATTACTGGTACTCAGTAGTTTGGCGAGGAACTTCATAATTATTGTGTTGAATTAAGAATTTAATTATTATTCGCATTATATATAGGTAGTTGTTACAAGCTATATTTTCTTGAAAAGGATTTCATGTTTTCTTGTGCATGAAAGGTACATTAAGAACAAGTTATATATAAACCCAGAGTGACTGGATTTAGCTATTATTATGTATTCTTCAATCTATTTGTCACTAGCTCTCTATTCTGTTCCAGTAGCATTACACAAATGATTAAGGAGGTATGCGGCACATGGAAAATTTGAATAGGTAACCTACAAAATAGTATCCTTTTAGTGCAGATCATGATAGAGAGATGAACATGCAAAACATAAAGTGTTAAAAATGTTGAACCTAACCAAACCAACCTTCTCATCATCTATTTTCACTATCAGCTACATTTCTAACTCAAAAATTTTATACAAACTTTGTGGAATGTTAACAATCAAAAAGTCTCCATTATTTAAATATTAAATCAAGACAGTCAATAATGTACGCAAGAAGTAATTACAATTATTACTTTCTTCGACATCGTCAAGGAAACAAAAATACGTTTTAAAAGGATAAAGTATGAAATGAACAAAAAAATTACCTTAAATTCCTCAGTTTCACAATTCTTCGTGAACGTTTCCCACTGTGCTTGTGTAATGCCATCATAAAGCTCGTACGGCTCTTTATGGTCCACTGGAAGTTTTCTTATCTTCGTAATCCAACCACCCACCAATTTTGTTTTGAAATCTTTCCATCGTCCACAGACATATTTTAACACGTTATCTTTCATGTTATCGTCAATGTGGTACTCAATCTGAGATTAAAAAAAATCATAGTTACATACGCCTTATAAGACTTCAAATGTCCAATTTGGTCTCAAAGCCGAATAAGTAATAAGTGAATAAATGAATTTATAATAGCTTAACATCTTCCCATATAGTATCTTTAAGCCCTTTACAAACGTCATCCCAATTTTTAATATTGATATCAATTTTAGATCTAGCAGTATCGCCCACATACGCCTTATAAGACTTCGCCCACTTTCCAATAGGGTTGCCGTTATCACTCCACTCAATGAATTTTGGTTCTTGTGTTTTATATTTCTTCCCGGTTGTTGGGCCTCTTCGCCTCTTCTTAGACAACGACTGTGAAGTAGAAGGATCATGTTCTTCATTTTTTCCAAATTGTTCTATCTCCATTATCACTATTCTGAAAAAGAAGGCCTGGAGTCAGAATTATGAACAGAACTACTGCGAGTTTTCACACATTAATAATTATACTGTAAGTGGTTCAGTTTACAAGAAATAACAAGGTTTAATCATGGTTAATTATTAAAAATTGTTCCAATTGACTCTTTCTCAATAAATATGCCTTTCATTTGAACCATTGACTTATCAAAATACATGACATAATAATTGAAAAATGGGTTTAATATATAACACCGAAATTGATTTTATTATTAATACGCAGGATAAAAAGGACAAAAAGGAGGGTTCAAACTACGACAACCCTGAAACCGAAGGAGCCTCTGAGTGGTGGCAAGGTAATACTACATATAAGCTGCAATATACCTTGCAGGCATCATGCTAATTTTGTTTATTGATACAACTTATTTTCTTTTACAGGGTCATATTACTACTGAAGATAACGATCTATGCTTTATGTTCAGATTAAAAACAGGTAACATACCTTCCAAAACTGAGACGAGTAAAACAATTAAACAAATCAACTGTGTTGGCATATACTTAAAGGCTTCCTATGCAACTTTATTTAGAGTCTTATAAATGAATCGCTCTGTAACTTAAAGTTTGCAATGCTTTATATATTTCAGGTTTGAGTCGTTCTTTACTTTGTACTCTGCTATATCAAGTTGCTAAAGATGGATGGTCTGTATGCAGTAGAACTATGTCCATTGTTCTAGAAGCATCAGTTTATTGATAGGATTTGATTTGTATCTCTCTATTAATAATTATAATGGCCAGAATGCTCGAATTTCTTATGTTTGAGTTAATAATTCTCAGAATTTAGTTTGTGGTTTTATATTGGTAAATATGAATGCTTGGTTTTCATATCATGAAAGAGTTAGATCTTGAACAATATGGATACATAGGTGATAAATCGGAAATTATATTGTTTTTTGTCATTTCTGAAATTGTTGTTCATTTCAAAAGTACCGCATTGTTGATCGATCAGTTTATTGTCTTTTTGGTACATTTCTACATCAATCATCAATTGGCATGCGAAATTGAATATTGAGATTCATAAACAGGAGGAGATAATAAATATATAGAACCAATAGATAAAACAATAATAGTTAAGAATTAATAACTTTTTTTAATGACCACTCAACTGAAACAAAATACTCCTGTTGGAGTCTTGTGGAATATAGATCAAAACCCAAAACATTTAAACATTGACAATGATTAATAGCTTATAAATAAAAATTTGCAATTTACAAATTATGACTTTCTCCTGTTTAAAATCAGTAAATCAAAGAATGCGGGACATTAGATTTTAAATTTTAACAGGTTAAAAATGACTGTGGTGCATGCCGACGCAGTTAAAATATCCAAGTAGGGTTAAATGAATTATCGGTCTACATATAGCAGCATGGCCTCCTAGTTTTTGCTTTGGAACCAAAGCATGATGTTGGTACATGGACTACAGCCCTGTGAATATCAAGTATTTAAATCGGGTAGGTGAAGACCAAGAGTAAGATTATCTTTTTATACTCAAATCGGCTGATGGAACAAACTTGCACTTTGCAAGTAATTTGAAACTAAACTGCATTTCTCAACCTGGGATATAACAGTGATTATTTGATGTTGCCTTTGATGCTAAGCAGCAAGTAATTTCAATTAGTAATCTTTTTTTAACAGCAAATTATTTGTAACAAAATTATATTATCTTTCTGTATGAATTTAGGCACTGGAAATGCATGGTTATTTGTTGAAGCCCTTAAGGCTATAGGATTTAAGCTGGACTCTATCACTGTTAACATTCTCATTTCTTATAGTTGTAGACAGAAAAAAATTTACCAAATAAAAGTTAGCTCACCTGAACTATTATAGCCTCTTCCAGTGCCAAATAAAAGTTGGGAGGACCTTTCAATTGATTTTATTGTTCAACCATCAACGTGTCATTCCCTATTCAGTCATATTGGGAGGACGTACTCTCTAACAACAAAATACTGAAAGATGTGATCAAAATCTCTAACAAGAAAGCTCACTTCATGCCTCTTGCCATTCAGCCTGCACAAAAAATGTTTAGTTTAAGTTAGGCATTAAAAAGTACATGTACTTGTATGCATTCAACAAAAAAATTTCACTTAGTTTTATTTTATCAAGTATCTACCTGATTTCGAAAACTGACGAAAGACAAATTAAATGATTATAATATAGTAAGTAGATTTAATTTATTTGATGGAACAATTCAAGAAGCAATTGTGTCCATTATTCATATCCGAAGTCTGCAACAAAAACAGCGATCAAGTATCCTTGTAAAATATCTTATTAGTAATTATTCTAAAAAAACTAAAGAATTACAGAAAATGAAAGTTTTCAACTGGCAAATAAAGCATGATGAGCATAAAAAAAATTACCCAACTATCCAAACCCCCTCATCGTGATCAGAACGTGCATAAATTGCATTTAAATCAACTTCTTCTGGTAGACTTAAGCCGATGTTGAAAGGTGGATTCTCATCAAATTGATTATACTCTTCTTCATCCACCACATCACCAATCCCAACAATGCGTCTTTTGCCGGGAAGAACAATAGACCACTTATTATCGGCAGGATCAATCACGTAAAAAACTTGTTTTGCTTGAGATGCCAAGATGAGTGGATCATTATCATGACTCACTTGACCAAAGTCAACCAATGTGAATCCATGTTCATCCACTCGTACAGCACGACGATTATCAGCCCATCTACATCGAAATAGCAGGATTGTGAAGTCTTTATACTCAAGTTCCCAAATATCCTCGATTATCCCATAATATAGCATTGTCACATTTATTGGTCTGTTATCTTTAGCACTAGCAAATTCTCTTGAAGATGCAACGATGCTAACTCCACTATTTTGCATTTTGCTCTTCTCATCCTGACGCTTCGTATAAAAGACATAACCGCTCATATCATATCCTTCCCATGAATTGACATGCAATCGAGGCCCATATGCTAACCATTTTATTGTATCTAAAATACCATGATTGGTTTGAGACAATTGAAACATTACCGTATGTTTAAACCATATGACAAAAGAGCGGTTATGTTCATTCGTCAACCACCTTTCGTTCTTTGAAGGATTCTGAGACTTTAGAATTGCCATGTGCTCCTCCAAGTAAGGATGTACCTCACTAAGGTGCTGCAAAACAAGTAGCTGAGCTTTGTGCAACATCTCATCACCAATTGAAATCAATTTTGATCCAATTATGCCCTGGCCATCAAGTCGTCCTTCATGTCGAGACTTACGAAGTCCAATAGGTTCAACACCAGTTAAGTATGGAGTGACAAATTCTATAACCTCCTCAGCTATAGTAGCTTCTACGATACTGGCTTCAGGTATATATCTGTTTTTTGTTTTTCTTTTTAAAGTTCCCATATGCATTTCAAACGGATACATATATCTCATAAATACAGGACCATAAATTTTGATTTCTCTTACAAGATGAACAACCAAATGCAACATAACATCGAAAAATGAAGGTGGAAAATACATCTCAAATTGGCATAAGGTAACAATAACATCGGCTTGTTGAGCATCCAACGTATCAGGATCAATTACCTTGCTACAAATTATATTAAAAAAGAGACAAAGCTTTGTAATAACATGCCTAACATGTTTAGGCAATATACCTCTAATTGCAACAGGTAATAAATGTTGCATTAACACATGGCAATCATGAGACTTCATACCGGTTAATTTCAAATCCTTCACTGATACACGACTGCTAATGTTTGAAGAATAACCTGTTGGAACCTTCACACCACGAAGACACTCACATAAACTAGTTCTCTCTTTTTTGGACAATGTATAACATGCGGGGGGCAAATAGGTACGTACGTTTACCTTTCTGCACCGGTGCTAACTCCTTCCGGATACCCATTTTCAACATATCTTGCCTAGCTTTCTCACCATCTTTTGTCTTACCAGGTATATTCAAGAGTGTCCCAACGATACTGTCACAAACATTTTTTTCTATATGCATTACATCTAGACAATGTCTAACCTGTAAATGTCTCCAATACGGAAGTTTCCAAAATATAGATTTCTTCTTCCACGAGCCTTCTAAAAGAGGAAATACTTTGCCAAATGCATTTTCAATATCCTTGACCCGTTCGTAAACATCATTTCCTGTTAATGGCAAACGAGCAACTCCATTCTCTATCTCCCCATTAAAAGGCTTCTTCTTTTTACGATAAGGATGATTAGAAGGGAGAAATCTATGATGATGCATATACACATTTTTTTTGCAATAATGTAAACGCTCAACAACCATATCATCTTCACAAATTGGGCATGCTTTGGCACCTTTTGTACTATAGCCAGACAAGTTACCATACGCAGGAAAATCATTTATGGTACAAAAAATCATAGCGCGCAATGTAAAATTACTTTGACTATATGCGTCAAACACATGCACACCTTTATCCCATAGAAGTTTTAGATCATCAATAACAGGAGTTAGGTAAACATCGATGTCGTTTCCTGGTTGTCGTGGTCCAGAGATTAAAAGAGACAACATGATATATTTGCGCTTCATACTAAAATGAGGTGGAAGATTGTAAATCACCAAAAGAACAGGCCAAGTACTATGTTGACTACTAAAATTGCCAAATGGGTTTATGCCATCTGTACAAAGACCAAGTCTAAGATTTCTAATTTCTTCACCAAAATCAGGATACATTGTATCAATGTTTCTCCACTGTGGAGAATCAGCTGGATGCCTCAATAATCCATCATTTTTCCTCACATCTGCATGCCACCTTAAGTTTTTTGCATTTTCTTTATTTGCAAATAAACGTTTAAACCTTGGTATAATTGGCAAATACCACAAGACTTTTGCTGGAGGCCATTTCTTATTTGGGTCATTATGAACGTTCCCTCGCGACTTGTAATGGGATAATCCACACTTGGGACACTCGTGCAAGTTCTCATATTCATTTCGATACAATATACAATCATTTGGACATGCATGTATCTTTTTATATCATATACCAGTTGGGCACATAATTTTCTTTGCCTCATAGTTAGAAGTTGGAAGCTCATTACCTTCCGGAAGCATGTCAATCAAAAGTTCCAACAAAGATGTAAAACTTTTATCACTCCACCCATGTTTTGCTTCTAAATTGAAAAGCTTGAGCACAGCAGACAATGTTGTGAACTTAGCACAATTAGGAAACAAAGGCTTCTCGGCATCAATTAATATTCTTTCATACAACTTTGGCTCTTCCATCAAATGTTCTTCAGCATCACGAAACATCTCATGAACACAATCATTCTCATCATTCGCGTCATTATTCATGTTATCTTCTCGGTCATTCTCATCATTCTCATGATTATTAGAACTAGCTCCACTAAGTATACTTTCACCATGCTATATCCACCGCGTATAATTTTGCTTAAACCCATAACGGATTATGTGATCTCTAATCTGATCTATGTTACGAAGTCTTCTCTTATTTTTGCAGTGTCTACAAGGACAAAAAATAGTTTCTTCCCCTCTTCTTAATTGATCATTCAGTGCACAATTGATGAACTCTTCAATTTTGTTTAGGAATTCGTCATCGTTGCGTTTTACGTTGTACATCCAACTACGATCCATATGCAAATGCTAGAGACACTACACAAGCAAAAAAAACATTGGATTACGAAGAGCATTCATTATTAAATCAATATTTTTAGCTAATTACAATTTCATTTGCAATTACAATTTCATTTTTACATTTTCACTTCCTCTCTTCCTCACTCTCCCTCTGTTTTTACATTCCACCACACTTCCCTGTCACAACAAAACTTCCCCCTAACATCCCTGCACACAAAATACCATTGCAAACTCACAGTAGTGCACATCATCCCTCAACAATATTTGCCACTTCCTTCAACATATCATCTCAGCCCATTCTCCCAAAACAACCAACCACCTTCCCACCATTACACTCCACTGCCACAAATTCCACTACAACTTCAAAATCATCACCATTTACAACAAACCATAACTTCAACGAACCATCAAAACTTCCACAAATACCACATCACATATACAAAAGTTCCACAAGCTCCTCACTGTTCCTTACCAGTGGCCATTGCTGTTCACCATACCACCATACCAAACACCAAGCTTTGAGACTACTGCATACTTCATTTCAAACAACTCACAACCTTGCTGGCACATCATTGTTGTATCACAGTGTCGAACATCCTTCTCTGCTGTTACTTCCATTTCCATTACAAACCTAGTGTACACATCACCATCCCTGTCATCCTGCAAACATTCACTCCACCTTATTTCACCACATAATATCACAGCCATATCAACCACTACCAGACTCCTTCCCTACCCCACTGCTGCCACCAGAAACACCAGCAACAAACCCCTTTCAGTCACAACTCGAGACCAGTTCCTGCAACCACACTCAGCTGCCCCTTCCACTGCCCACAAACTACAGCCACCTAATAACCCACCACTCCAAATCACCAAACTCCTTCATTCAAAACCATTCACACTCACATACTGTCCACTTACCTCTCCACCAAGATTCCAACCCTTACTGTCCACATTTGCATTCAAAACTTGCTTTCCAGCCATCCAAACTGTGCAATACATTTACAACTGACCATCTGCCACTGCACTGCAAGCCACTTCATCCATACAACCCAACGTTTCCACCAAACAACCATCTAACTCCCCTCTGATCAATTTCCTTCCCTACTGTTGCCACCCACTACCCCCTCCCCTCCCGGGGTTGAACACCCAGTTCTGCCTCTGTCTAAAAACCACTCCACTGATCATTTCAGTTGCACACCAACATCCACAGACCACTGTCATCATCTTACCACACTTCCACATACCACTGTAAGTGTGCAGCTGTCCAACCATCACCAGTGACCAACCATCCACCCAACAACTTGCATCATACTCTCCACATACTCCTCTGTCAAACCACCTACTGTCAAGCATCCCTGACAATCATCTCTGTGCACCAGTCACCAAGCAAACCACCATACATCACCTTCACAAACTTCTCATACATCACCTTCTCAAACATTCATCAACTACCTTGCTGCACCAAACTTCATATCACCACTGACATATACTTTAACATCCGCAGAACCAAACCAACTGTTCAACTGACTAAACCTCTTTAACCATCAACAGTGTACGCCCTTCACTGCTGTGTACAAACTGCTGCATACCACATTCCTCTTTCTCATTTAAAAAAAAATTCATTTTTACAATTTCTACTTTGCTTTTACAAAGTTTCACTTGCATTTACAAAACTGCCAACTTTTTCTTCAATTTTGTGCACTACTGCGCACTACTATGCACTCTAACCCTCTGCCACAAATACATCTCCTTACAAAATTCAACTGATCCTCTCTGCCCAGACTTCAATACTTCCCCTCTGACACCACATACCACCCATCGCACTGCATACCACATACTGCTGATATACCTCCTCTACAACCCCTTTACTGCCATATCTGTGCACAACTGTGCATTACTGCACAAACAAACATAGCAATTCAATCACCATACAACTTGCCTGCTGATCAACTAGCTTCACCTCAAATCCATCTTCACTTTTTGCAACTATATATACAACACCCTTCAACTAACTTCGCCACTTCGCCATCTGCTGACCACCCTGTTCAAACCTTGTCAGTCCATTCATTTCACATCATATTGCTGCTAACTACTCTTCATATCATATTGCACATATCATCAACAGCCTCTATCACTTTGCAAAAGCATACATACACACTTCATATCATATTGCACATTATTTTGGAGCCAGCTTTTTTCATCTAAATTTGAGCTTGATAGCTTGGCGCTTTTAAAAGCTTCGCGTCAGTTATTTTAAATGATTTCTCTAAGCAGTTAATGCTAAATTACATTAGACTTTCCATTATAGTTATATACATTATATCAAGATAAATACGTGTAACCAGTGTTATACCTTTACTTGACATTTTTATAGCATCTTGTTCAGCATTTGTAGAGTAGTGAAATATTTTTCCTTATTTTATTCTGTGAGCAAATTGCTTTGTTTTTTTTTTTTAGGTTGCAAATGCTATAGCTGCAAAGACCAAACTTCTTTTGAGAGAATTAAAGACTGTAAAAGCAGATCTTGCATGTTATATCTGAAATAGCTGTAAAATGCTATATCATGAAAGACTGTAAAAGCAGACTAAGCAGATCTTGCAAATGCTATAGCTGTAAAATCAAGGGCTTCATGTTTCCACTGTGGCTCAATAACTCAAGCTATCCTTCAAAAATATACTCAAAAAAGTCGATGTCGGCAAGAAAAGTAAATTTATACCTGAAAATCAATCGGCAAACTCGAAAGTTGAAATCAATCAGCAAAATCGAACACTCGAAATCAAACGTCCGATGATTATTTTAAAGCCGCGAATTATTTTAGGTTTTTTTTTTCTTTTTAGAAGCCGCGAATTATTTTGGGGGAATAGAATGGGACGGCGGAAAATGCGGGAATAACCTAATTTTTTAAATTGCATCGCGTACGAAACGAAACCGATGCGAAAAGTATTACGTTGGACGTAGTTGCATCGGTTTACTTTAAAACTGATGCGACTAAAACAATTTGCACCGACGTATTTGCATCAGTTATTGGTGACAACTGATGCAAATTTGACTTTTTTATTACCTACAGCTTTCCACGTACCAATTGCATCGGTTATTAAGATAGAACTGATGCAAATAGTTCTATTTGCATCAGTTTTTACTTAAACCGATTCACATGAGGCGATGCAAATGGCCTGTTTTGTAGTAGTGTAAATAGTTAGATATTTATAAGCAAAATTTTAGAAACATTTTTATAGATTTATTAAAGGATTTTTACAAATGGGTTTGATGGATTTAAAAGGCTTTATAAATGATTTCTGAAATGTATAAAGAGTTTATAAGTGATTAAATTTTACAAAGGGATTATAAATGGCTTTTTGGATATTTTTTGTAAAATGGTTTATAGATGGTATTGGAGAATTGTTAGAAATTTATAAATCATTTGAGAATCGAATAAAAAGAAAGTCTTTCTCAAATTTGTGGATATGCTTATTCCATAGAGATAAGTGTATGGATATTTTCTAAGTATTGAAAATATAGGGATTGGTGGATATACTTTGTAAAAGTATTTTTGTAAAAGTAATTTACAAAGTGTTTTTAAATGAATGAAAGATTTATTAAAAGGAGGCCAGTGGTTGCTTATGTGCTTAACTGATGTTGTTTTCACCTATGCAATAAATCTTTGTTTGAATGTGTATTTGTTGATAGTTAAATAATTGACTATCAAATCTGGGCCTAAATATGTAATCCTACTTAATTTTGGTGGTACAGATATATTCCCTACTTAACACCAAGGATTCTAACTCGGGAAATATCTAGGAAAAACATAAGAATTATATGGTACTGTCACCGTCGATGATGCTATATTGTATGTATAAACTCATTTCGTTCTTCTAGGACAAATGATGAAGAGATCAGTCCACTTAAACTGTTAGGGGATGATCCCCGTTCTTGTATATTGTCTGATTATTTCCTAAAGAGCCGGTATTAAGCGTTTCGAAAAATTGATGATTGGTTTTTGGAGCACCGAGGAAGCGGAAGAGTGTACTCATAAGAGATGACACAAAAACCGTAACCACTCTGAAACCATATACGATTCTATAGAGGAGTTTCATGACATATATTAAAACGTTGAACTCCATGCGTGGTTTCGAGACCTGTTGGGGGACGGGAATCCATGCGTGATTCCGTAATCTATTTGGTGGTCGTGCATGAGCTGGAGTGCCGGACATAGCCTCATCAGCGGTAATGGCTAAAACCGGAGATATGAGTCATGGCCAATAGGGTTGGCAAACCTATAGGGTACAGTTGGCTCCACCTAGACATTAATTTCAATTATTATGCATGAATGGGGCAATGTATTTGGTCTAAAGGAGACCAACTATGTTTTTCCTATGGTACATCACTAGGGATGTATGCTACTTCGGTAGGATATCTCTAATCCTTGTGCAGGACCGCTCTCGAAGTATTGAGGTCACCTCTATGGAATCCTACATAATTAATGAACGCGATGTACCGAATTTTTGACTTTATACCTATTACTGTTGTGATGTACACTCACGAGCATCACAGCTACTTGATTATTATTATTTTCACCCTTAGATATTATTATAATATCAATGGATTTTCTATAGAAATGTTTTGGTTATCGTAAGGTAAAAACCCGTCTATGTTTATATGCGACATGGTCTTATCAAATATTTATATAACTTTAAAATCCAGTTGGGTGTGTATCTCACATTGGTTTTCCAAACTAACTCGATTGATATTTTATTATAATTCTCGGGTCAGACCGAGATAATTACAGAGTAGTTTGGATGCTTTGGAGCTTTAGAAGACAAGCCGGAGGCATAGAGACGTATTCACATAGATGGTTATTTTTCTACTGTGTTCATTGTGGTATTTATCAGCAAATTGTAAGGACATGTTGTATAGTTGTCCAAGCTGAAACAGGTTAGTATATTTTGATTGATATCTACATATGATATATTATAGTTTGACTTTTGTGTAAAGATTTGTCGTATATTATAGATTATTCATTCCGCTATGAGATTCGGTGTTGTTTAATTTTCTTCTTTCTTTTTCCCTAACAATCGGGTTTTTTGCCATTCGATTGCTCGGCATGCAATACAGTGGACGTATTGGTGTCGATTTTCGAGGGTCGAATATCCCGGTCATTACAATAATTTAATTACTGTTATTTTTATTTGGTATTTAAGTGAGCGTATTCATTTTCATAATAAGGGTGAAAATTTCATTTACAATTGTTCACTTATTTATTTCTAAGAAAATGCAATGATCTTAGCTATGTAAAGGTTTCATTTTTAAAGTGCATTTAAAATTTGGTTTTTAAAAAATTGTATTAAAAAGGTAATATAAGGAGAATATCATTTATATAATGTCGACATAAAATTTTATAGTGTTGTAGTTCATAAGGGCTTAAATTAAGAACTTTTCTAATTAACAGACAGAGTTAAAATGTTTTAAACCATGGCTTGATAAAAAAGAAAATGAATATAAGAGTTAATAAATTTTGTGTTGGGCGTGAGTTTGTTTAAGTAGCCACTTCACCCGTTATCAATATAATGAAAAAATAAATTTCTCCCCTCTGGTTCCCGGTATATACATTTTCTCTACAGAAATCAGAAAAGAAGTAGAAGCTTTCTCTTCTTTTCATAAAACCCTAGCATTCTAAAAATCAAATTAAGTAGAATAAATTGCTAGGAATTCAAAAAATCCAAACATAGCTTCTCTTCATCTCTCTCCATCTTGTGTACTCGAAAAGATGGAGTTTTGGCCAGGGTTGGAGGTTGAAATCGGTTGAGTAGCAAGAGAAAGTGAAATCTGAAGTTGAAAACGCCTATTAATAGGAAAATCATAATTGATCCTAGAAAAGTCAGAAAAAATGAAATTTTGATAAGTTGTTTGTAACTCACCTCTGCACCTTTAGTTAAAATTTCATGGAGAAATATTTCAATTTGCTATGTTAAATGACCGCAGCATTCAAGAAGAAATTTAGGAATTTTTCATTGATTTGGCTTGAGATTGACACATGCAATTTTGAAGTTTATGGATATTAGGGTGAGTATCCTCACCATTCTCCCTAAAGTAATTGCATGTTTGTATAGTTATGATTTCAGTATTGAATTGAATTACTGTGGTTATGTAGTGATTCAAAGTAAGCATCTTTGAAACATAAGTGGTAGCCAAAAATTTATTTGGAAAGTGAGCCGTAGGAACTTGCAATTCCTTAACCCGTTTGAGGTCAATATTTATGGATTAGAAAATAGATTCAGCGATTGGTAATTTCTCTTATGTTCGCCTTTTGATATTTAGCCATTTACTTGACCGGAAATGGATTTCAAAGTATAATCTTAGTTCTGTCATTAAAGAAATTTTATAACTTTAAACCAAAAGTTGATTTGGCCATAACTTTTGAAACATAAGACCAGATTTATTGACCTTTCTCTTATTGGATAGCCTAGACTATTATCCACAACTTCCTTTTGAAAAATTCCGAGGTTTAAAGGGTCGAAATTGCATTTTTTGTTGCAGCCCTAAGTTTGAAATGGTTCGAGAAATTTGGTCGGGTTACTGTTTTTCGTGTTTTCATCAACGATTCTTGCGTTTCTTCATGGTTGCTTGTATTTCGATGTGTTTTCTACTTTTTAAGATCATTTTATAATATTAAAAGTGTTTTTAAATGATTTTACATGTAGAGGAAAATTGTTTAATTAAAATGCTTTTACATACAAATGTGTGTGTACATACACACATACATACATACATACACACTTCAAATTTCCGAGGAATTCATTATAAAAAAATTTCAAACTATTTTAAAAGTGAGATTATTGTTCTTGCCTCTAAGATAAATAAATTTGGTTTTAAATTTCTTTCCTTTTATATCGAAAATTGAGTTTGTGATTTGTTGGAATTTCCTTTCTATGAGATAAAGAATATTAATAAACAGATTAGAAGTATCGAGCGATCTAGGACATTCTTTAAATTTATTTCGCTTATTTTTTAACTTGTTAAATGGAGAAATAAGTAGAATATACAATCTTTTTGTAAATATTCAAATACCACCAAGTGGTTATGGGACATTGTGGGAAACTAAAGTATGTAACATTAGAAAGCACATAACACTTTAGTAGAAATGATTTTTGAGGTAACACACATTTAGGCATGTATGGCACGTATTTCTTTGCCTTATTATGGCATGCCTCCAAACATGATCAGTGGGTATCGGCTTGCTTTTAGATAACATGTTTTCTGACGTGTTTCACAATTATCGGCTTGTTTTATTATGGCACGCATCTAGGCATGTGCGACAAGTTTCACCTTGTCTTATTATAGCATGCATCCAGGCATGACTGGTGGGCATCGTCTTATCTTATGTTGACTCCCTTTCATGCGTTCCCTTTGATCTATGAATTTATTTGTGAGATTTTGGTTCGACTTGCTTTCATGCGTGTTTTTGGTTTCAATTCACTTCCATACTTGTCTTTGGTTTCGGTTTCCTTTCATGCTCATCTTTTGAGTTTGACGTGCTTTTATGATTTGTTTAATGGTGTTCACTTGTTTTCATGCAAGTTTATGATTAGAATATGAGATATTTCGATTCATCATATTTTGAGATGATTTCTTATGATAAGCATGATACGATTTTATGACAGGGTGATTTTGCTGCTCGTGCCTTTTTGTTGTGATTTGGGCATATTATATAGTTATTATTATATTATTAAAATTATTGCATGCTTACTATTATGATCTCTCCCTTTAGGTATTTAGAGATAGTCTGATCCATTTATTATTTTTATAATATTCGGGTCCAACTGAGACTTGCTAAGTACAAGAATTTAGCGAGTTTAGATGGTGAGCCAGTGTTGGAAATAGACATATATATCATACGTATCATTTTGTTCTAGTCCTTGTATACATGTTTAGTATGACTTGGGTATGGGAGATAGTGACTTGTATTTATATATGTGAGTCTAGTATTCTCTTCTGTAGGCTCACTCTATGTAATATATGTTTGGTTTATATTATAATTTCCACTGCGATTTGTGATTCTGTGTTCTGTGTTATGTAATATATTATTCTACTTTATATTAACCAATATGCTTATTGCTTTGTGCCGAGACTAGTCATGCCATTATATTTCTTTGAAAGCCTAAGGGAATAAACACAGATTGTCGTTCCTATCCAACCTTATTCTCTGTATTAGCAGACGATAATACTATGTAATATCCTCTGTTAATATGGGTATAAGATGGGGGATTACAAATCATTTTTTTTAATTACTTGTTTGAAAAGTAACTAACTATGCTTAAGACTAAAAGCCAATGAAGTAGGCTTATCTATTTCTAAGTGTTAAGATTGTTGTTTTCGTAGGGGTTAGAAGTAATAGTTCTTTGATCTATGGGTTTAATGCTTGACTAAGGAATAGTTAAATTGGGAATATCGAAAATCTATTAATCATGTTGTTTACTTACTCATTGATGGAAGTTATTTAGTCATGAACTTAGCACTAAAAGCTGACTAAGTAGACTTGTATATCTGTGAGTGTAAGAATGAAGTGCCAAGGCAAGGCTTTGATAAGCAACCGATTCTCTAACTTATGTGGCTTCATTCTTGATCAAGGGATAGTATAAGTTGAGAAGTTCGAAAACGTGATAAGTATACAAATCTTGATTTCCGTAGGCGATCGTCTTTAGAACTAGATACTTATTTAGTCAAATACTCAAAATAACCAAATATTAAGTTGGATCTTTAAATGAATAGTTTTAAGGACAATAACAAGTATAAAATTGGTTTTGGGTTTGTGGTGACAATTTGTTAATAATATTGGGCTTTAACCCTTTCTTATTATACTTACTAAAGTAATTAGATATTTAAAAAGAATGTTTTAAAGATAATTACAAAGGATAGGTTTTGAGGTTATAATAACGATGTTCTGATGACATTTGTTTTTAACCCATTAAAGCATACTCATGCAAATGTGAAATCTTATTTAAGATTTGTGAATATTCTTATACAGTTTGGGGTAAAACTATGAATATGTTTCTAAATACTGAAAAGAGTAGAATGAATAGTGAATTGTAATATACATATATACATCTTTTGTAATGGCATCTTAAATATATATATGCAAGTATTGACAAATTAGTTTCTAATTAATTAAAGGGATAAATAAATAAATGGGTTTAGGAGTTGCTTGAGTAGCTTAATCATGCATTATATAGCTTGGTGGCTTAAGTGTGCATTGTGTGGCTTAATCATATTGTTTGCTTATTTATGGGAAGTATTTAGTCGTATACTTAGCACTAAAAACCGATGAAGTAGGCTTGTCTATATGTAAGAGTTAAGAATGATGCTCAAGTAGTGTGTAGAAGCAATAACACTCTAATCTACAGGCTCCACTCTTAACCGAGGTATAGTATAGGATGAAAAAATTGAAAATGTGATCAATATACAAGATTTGGTTTCCATTTACGATCATCTATCTTGTACTTGATAGAGGTATAGCGTGGGATGAAAAAATCGAAAATGTGATCAGTATACAAGATTTGGTACCCATTTACGATAATCTATTTTGTACTTGATAGTCGATTAGTCGACTATTGAAATTGACCAAAATAACTTAGGAAATACTTAGAAGAAACACGAGGGCTATATGGTATGGTTATATTTGGAGATGCTATATTGTACGTATAAACTTGTCTTGCTCTTCTTGTGCAAATAATAAGGAAATTTATCCAAATTGGAGACAATCACCACCCTTATGCATTGTTTGTTTATTTCAGAAAGAATTGAAGTTAAGTTACTCACAAATCTATTGATTGATTTTGGAGTGTCTGGTAAGTGGGTAAGTGTACTTTTATGAGATGGCTTGAATCCGTAACCACTTTATTACCATATACGTAGTCTATGTTATGGAAGAGGTTGTGAAGTGAAATGTTATAGACTTGAACTGTCTATCCTAAAGTCAAGTCTAATGGAGAGGTCAGCGTTAATATTTCAAGCTAATGTGATAGAGTTGAACCGTCGATCCTAAGGTTAAGTCCAAGAGAAAGGACATCGTTAGCATTTTTGATCAACTTATGCTTGAATCCACTTGGGGATCCATGGAATATTTGAGATGTTGGAATCCATTTGAGGATTCGTGAACTGCCCGAGATGTTGGAATCCATTTAACGATTCATATTCTATTCGAGTAACGAAGACATATGAGAGAGATTCCAAATGTGGCCTCGACACTGGTAAATGACTAAAACCAATGTAGTGTGCATAGTCGTGAAGGCTTACAGTGAGCCTAATAGGGTATATCAACTCCAAATCTATAGCTTCTATCGATGTCGCTAACGGAATTTGATGATATTCGGTGTCACGTCTTTAGGCATTGACCATTTATGGCTTATCTTATGGTATATATATTATCTAGAGATATATAATGCTTGAAAGGATATCTTTAATCCTTATGTAGAAGGTCAGATTCTGTATGACCAGAGAGATCTCCGTAGAAATCCTACACAATGATGCGAACGTTTCTTAGTGGTTTTTGATTGCATCTAATTATTACCGTGGTATACACCTACCACAGCCATTTCTTACTTATGTTCTATACCTTAGAAATTTATCTATTATATTGAAACATGCATTTAATAGATTGTTGGCTCTTTTGAGGTGAAAACCAATCCGGTGATTCGAATGGTCGTAAAGGTGTCATTATATGTCACACATATTTCTTGAGTTTCTTACACTAGACTAATGTCTGGCTCATGGTTTTGTGTTTCCCTTATTTCCATGGATGCACTTATGAGTAGCCTTGGAAAGGAAAGTTTTCACCAATGTTCTTTTGAGCTTCTGGAGACGAGCTAGATGCTTCCTTTCATCTACCATAGTATTCTTATTTTCGCTACATTACTACATTGTATATATCAGCATATATAAGGATAGGTTGTTATAACTGTCCAGGCCAATGATAGTACTTATGATTGTAACTCTGAAACACTATGTGTCTTTGAGTGACTGTTTATACTGTCTTTTGTTATTATATGTTACCATTTCATTGTGAGATTATATTATTGTGTTATCCTCTTCCTTATTCTATTTCATTTCCCTTTATTTTACAATAATAATTCATTTTTTCGGCACTTAAGTGCTCGGCACATGAATACCATGGATGTATTAGTTTCGAAATTTAGGCGTCGAAAAGGCAAGTCGTTACACGTTGTAACGATCTGACTTTTCAACCCTCGAATGTCGACACTAATATATCAACGATATTCGTGTGTTAAACACCCTAGTGCTGAAAAAATGGAAAGTTAAGGGAAAAAAATAGAACGAGAAAGAAAGAACACAACATCAAAATCTTACTGTGGAAACGATAATATATAATATCAAAAGAGCGGTACAATGGTTTACTTCGAATACGAAAGTTTCAGAGTTACAAAATCTAAATACCATCATCAGCCTGCACAGTTATAACCGCTTGTCCTCGTAACGTCGCTATATACATAGCTAAAATAGAACAACAGAAATAGAACTAGATACATAATGGTAGCCTCTAGCTTATCTTCTGAACTCTAAAGCGTCCAAGTTAAAACCTACCATGCTCAGCCTACTCGAAGTAGTAAGCGAGGAATTTAGGGAAAACACCAAGCTTCTGACATAAGTCTATATGAGAAAACTCGAGATGCATGTAACAATAACTATTGAGACCGTACGAGTTCCCATAACATTTTTCCCCTCAAAAATAACCAACCATTCTGTAATGCCCCATCACGAAACCCACACTATAAAGGGTATTACTGGGTAATACTGTCTATTAGCGCAAAAAATATGGCTGGTTAGGAGCAACCATCTGTAAAATTGGTTTGGACAAAAATCGAATGCGTCGAATAATATGAATATGTTTTTCTTTCTTACAAATGGTAATTCGACATATCTGGTCCAAGCACAAAACAATAATATAGAGGTTTACTATAATTCAGAACAACACATAATATAATATGCATTACATAATCAGATGTCACGATCAAAATAATATACATCAATATCTTCTCAAAGAATGAATCTACAAAAGGGAATAGTAGACTTACATTTATATAAAAATACATCCTTAACCACTAACATGTCTCAAGTATACTTATCTACAAAATTCTACACAAGAACAAACGAATATACATATATACATACATACATATACATACATACACATCCACACACACAGATATATATATGTATATATATATACAAGACTTAAATGGTACATCATGAATAATAATATCATTAACTAAAACTTCTTAAGCTAGCTCGCATCCAAAGTCACCAAGTCCCTATACCTATCAAGTCTCGGTCTGACCCGAGCACTAAAATAATCCCTGGGCTAGACTATCTCTAATTATTATAAAAGGTGAGATACTGATAATAATAAACTTGCATAAATGCCAAGAATAATTATCTACCAATTGTACTTCACTAACATAATAATACTTCATTTAATTACTTCATAGTTCATAGTTAAACTTATGCTCATTTACAATATTCAACAAAGTTAAAGAAAACATGACAATAAGAGCATAGATAATCACATCCATATATGCAAACAAATAGACATGCACTTTACAAGTCAATGCTAGCAATACGCACTATGCGGCCAATACAAGAGGTTGCACTTCGCAATTATAACTCGCTTAAAAATGAGTATCACATGATGGGCCGAAAATCCCATTTAACCCGCTTAAACGGATCACCCACGAATGAGTCTGAAACCCGTCAAATAAGTGCTATCCACTATCGACTAGTCATTATAAGAATGTCAACGAATGTCCCATAACTACTTGACGATACTTGAATATGTACTAAAAGCTATTAAATTCAACTGGTGCAAATAAATGTTCATTTGAATAAGTCCTAGAATTAACTGGAGAAATAAATGCAAGCGTTTCATACCACTTGTTTTACTGGAATGTTTAATTCAATTTGTTATATAAATGAGATAGTGTATTTTTGTAATAATATAGTTTTACTTTGTAATCTAATTTAAAAATATTAATTAAAAAAGATTTATAATACTATATAGTAGAAATATGATTAATTAATATATATGCTTAATAGAAAACTTGCTTCGAAATCACTTTGAAATTTAATGTATTTATGTAAATGTATATCCTTCAAAATCCATCCTGTCCAAACTACATATATATTTTCCTTTATATATATATATATATATATATATATATATATAATGGAAACCAATTTATTTCCTAAATGAATTCCTTTATAAATAACTCACAAACTGGTGCAGTTAAATCATTTGTTAGATAACCATCATAGAGCAAGACTTCCATGCCAACAAGTTCGACAAAATTAAATTCAAGTATTCAGAAATGCACAAATAATTCATCACAACAAACTTCAAATCGACTCTAAAAACATCATAAACATAAAAATAAATGAACAATCATCATCTTAAAAGTCAAATAGGTGATCGAACAGGTGAATCAGAGCATTCGGAGGCCTAAATAGTGTGACCTGCGGCTCAGCCCGGGTCACGACCGGTGCACCAATCGCCGCGCCTAGGTTGATCCCCAGGCTGCGCTAGTGGCCTCCCATTGCTCCGTTCAGCCCCATTTTCTAGTTTTGACCTTCTTTGTCTTAGGGCTCAAATTTAACATCCATGCAAGCATACGAACATCAATAATTAAATGCGAATCATGATTATATGAAGTGGGTTTTATCAAACTGAAAATAGGGTTTCATCAAACTGAAAATAGGGTTTCAACTATTAGAAAATATGCAACAAGATATGCAATTTATCACAACTAAACTAAGAATAATTCTATTATAATTCACCCACCAATCAAATCAGTAACTTGTATTTAAAATAGAGATAGTTATGGGGGTTTAACTCACCTTTTCTCTTTAGTTTAGCTTGCTCGAACCCCTTCAAATCAACCTTATAATTAGATTTCAGCAACCCTAGAAACTCTCTCAACAATTGACAAAAACAACCAAATCATGCATCACAAAAACTGAAATCAATAAGTCTAGAAGTTTGAATAGGGTTCTACTAACCTACCTTGATTTTATCATAATTTTCTGGAATTTATTTTATTTTAAAATTTTGATTTTTGCTTGAAATAAAATGGAGAAGCCTAAACCTAGTTTTCTTTTTATAGTTTGAACGTACAAAACTTTGAAAATGAAAAATACGAGAAGAGTACTTCTCTAATTTGTTTAAAAATGGGTATGTGTATAGTTTTAGCCCATTAAATTAATACATAATTTTTATTTTATTAAAATGGGCATTTACTTCCAAGGCTAATTTATTAGATCATTCTTAATTTCTTATCTTAACACTTACCCAAAGTCCACATATCCAAATTTATAAATTATTCACAATAATTTATTTCATATAAATTTTAAAGTCTAAAATTATAAAACAGTTAATTTCCCATTAATAATATTAAAACCTTTAATATATTTGTTTACAAAACAACCTATTTACTATTTTTTTAACAATAAAAGGATTTACTAAACAAAAATAAAATCTCAATATTCACTTCATAATAGATTTATTTATTATTTCTCAAAGAACATTAATTTCAAACGAAACAAATACGTTTATCCGAATTCTAATTTCTATTATTTTAGTAAATGAGAAATCAAATTTATCATTTAAATTTCCAGCTTAATATTATTTATTTTGTTTAAACAATAGTGAAAAAATCTGGATTGTTATAGATTTCCCCCTTAAGGAAATTGTGTCCTCGCAATTTCTAATTCAAAGCAAAAATTTATAAATAATAGAATCATGTTACTTGTTATCCCACCTGTTGGTCAAGGCCGGTATATCAACAAATTAGATGGAAAGGATGGATGTCAAGATCAGAGATCGATTGAAAAAAAGGCTATGATCGATGATGTCAAAATTTGATCGGGCTCCAATCAAGACGGGATTGATTGGGAATGATGATCAAGGCTGGGAGAGGCTACGTTTCAAATTTTAGGTCAATCGGAGTTCGTATGCTCAAGATATGATCCATGTAATTCAAGCTTCCACTGTTCGTATCCATCAATCCCCTACTGTTCGCATCCATCAACTCTTTACTCTTTGTATCCATTAAGCCTTCATTGTTCGTATCCATCAATCCTCTATTGTTCATATCCATCAAGCTTCCACTGTTCGTATCCATTAATCCTCTACTGTTCGTATCCATCAAGCCTCCACTGTTCGTATCCATCAAGCCTCCACTATTCGTATCCATCAACAAAATACTGATCGATACAAAACAGTGAAATAGAGATCGAGTACGAACAGTGCAACAGTGATCAAGTAGTTGTCGAGTGCGAATAGTTCAACAGCGATCGAGTGCAAACAATGCAACAGCGATCCAGTGCAAACAATGCAACAACGATCGAGTGCGAATAGTGCAACAACGATCAAGTGCGAACAGTGCAACAACAATCGAGTGCGAACAGTGCAACAACGACCGATACAAAGGAGACAGCCTTCAAAAAACACGAACTTGCATCGATCATATCTCACAATCTACAAGTCCAAATGCTATGAAATTTTCAATGGAGCTTACGTACAACCTAAAGAATGTTCATGCTCGATTTTGACTCGATTGGGCGAGATCTTGATCGATACGAAATTCGTTCGTATCGATCATGGATCGAGTCAAAATCACATGGGCTCGATCGCGAGGGCCCACGTGCCAAAAGAGGTCTCCCGAGATCTGAGCGAGATATTTGCATCGTACGCCTATAAATTGCTGAATATGTGCTTTGCGCTTATATGATTTTTGTTTGATGATAATAAATATATATATGTTCATTTAAATGTATTAGTTAATGTACTATTCTAATTTTCATAGATTAAGTAAATATTTGTTGAATAAAATAAATTACACAGAATTTGAATTCAAACAGAAATTTTATTCAAACAAATATTTATTACAATTTTGAATAGTACAAATTCAAGCTCTCACTATACATATACAATTTTGATTGTAATTACATCACAATTCAATTTACATAAATGCCTCACTACATATCACTCACACTCGTAGTTTATCTTCAATTTCATTCCAGTTATAATCCAGCATCTGAGAAATCTGCAAAAATATTCACTAACGCAGTAAAATTGAAAAAGAAATATTTTTGCAATATAAAATGAAATATGATTTTTGAAAATATGATTTGCCTCGGTTATTTGGGTTGTTCGTCATCATTCACATTGGAATTCATCATACACAAACAATGTGACATGCACAGTGTATCACTATACATGCCACAAGGCCGTGCACATCGATATACACTTGATCGATTTACAGGGACAGGTGAGCACAGGTCAAACCCAAATGAAAAGCCGGGTTCAACTCACGTGCAATATATTTAAAATCACGACACGAGCACAAGGTCAAACCCGAGTTTTTGAAACTGGATTCAACTCAAGTGGAATTTCAAAAATCAACATGAAGTGAATCAAGTTCAAGTCAGATCAATCAGTAGTATGCAAATGAAGAAACAGCATAAAAGCTTATGTATGCAGACCAAATGAGAGACCAAGTTCATATGTACAGTATGGCAATGCACCAACCAGAGACTCAGAGCAACATGTACAAATAACTCAAGCAGTGCCCAGTGATCAAAACAGTTCACAAGATCAGTCATGAAAACTCACAAGGCACAATAAAACTGAAGCAGGAAGCAGTTCAATACTCAAGACAACATAAAGTGGACAGCACTGACTCAAGTACACAAACAACAAGCAGCAGTATGCAAGTGCATACACAAAGAGGCAACAAAGGTCAAGGACCAAGTAAAGCATGTACATGTGTATGAAAACCAAAGTCAACAGTAAATCAAACAATGAACCACAATATTGCAAATGAACAAGAGGCAACAAGAATGGCCAGAAACAGTGCAACAGGTCAAGGATGTGTATCAAACTGAAACAAGCACATATATATATATATAGTCATGTGCAAATGGATATCAACATTGAAATGGATCGAGCTAGTGCAACAAATAAAACATAATGCCTTTCCAGAATAGAGATTTGTATTTTTATGCAACAGGAAAATCAAGCAACAGTCAACAGGCCAGAAGCTCAAGTACACCAGTGACACAAGTGATACAAGTCAGAACGCAGACAATCAATACACTGCATGTACAACACGTAAATGAGGATGCAGTGAAGCATGTACCTGGGTAAACAGCAAGTGGAGAATGCATCACAAGTTCAACATAATGTAACAATATTTTGAATCTAGATAGACCAACACTAAGGTTCAAGTGTTAACAAGACTCAGTGCAACAGAGAGTATGCAATATGACAAGTGCTCAGTGATCAAACATGAAAACAACAAGTACAACTGAAATGCAAACAGTTCAAAGATGACAGGAGATTAAAATTGCAGACCAAGCCAGTGGTAGTCAAATATCACAAAAGTCAATGCCGAGAAACAATGTAACAATGCATACTATCGAAAATAAAAAATGTATCTTTGAAAAAGTCACAAAGTAAAAGAGGAAAGTTTTTGCCTTATCAACCAAGAATAAATTGAACGCTTCAAAATCAAAGCCGTGCGCGTCAAGGCAAAAATATCAGGAAAGGGAAAATTAAGAAAGTGTTGAATGAATACGAACAAATTCAAGTGTCTCGGAATTCATATAAATACCACACCAAAAAAATTCATCATTGGCATCGAGTTCGAGTACGAAAATCATAAAAGCACAAAAAAAGAAATTACATACCGAAGCAACAGTGAACTCGATCGTCTCGAAGCAACCAAGTCCAAATTTCATAAAAAGATCAACAAAGGAGCAGCTGCGAGCGAGTGCGAGCAAGAGCAACACAAACCAGAGAATTGAATTTGAAGAAAGCTCTAATTTTCGCAAAAGAACAAAAGCCCTAGTTTCAGAAAGAAGAGAGAGGCCGCCATTTTCTTCACAGAAAGAGGAACGGGCAAAAGAATGGGCCGGCCTTGTTTTACAAAAGGGATTTAGTTTATTTAATTAGGGTTTATTTTAAAGGGGGTTTTTGTTTAATTTGTTTTTAAGTTTGTTTTAAATTTTCTTTTAAAGGTTCAAGTCTTGGTAAAACACCACCTAGGTTGTAGGTAGTGTCAGATTGTCTAGTTAGAATTAGTTCAGCGAGCAGGGTGTGCGAGTTTGCAAAACTCTATAGGCGGTAGCAGGGTGTGCGAGTCGGTTAGAGTGTTTGTAAGCGGGAGACTGTTTAATTCTAATAGAAATCTGGGAATGCAGCAGTAGGCAGGGGTTGCCGAAGCTGGGTAAATTTTGTGTGTGATTTACTTTTCAGCATATTTATTTCTCTGCAGTTTGTTTCTGTTTAATTCGAGAAAATTTGCTATAACCCTATTCACCCCCCCCCCTCTAGGGTTAATCTAGATCCTACAAGTGGTATCAGAGCATGGTATTTTTCTTTAACTCTAGAGTCATGAATCCAGCAAATAATGCTTTTTCTGAGGAGTAATCTATTGTTAGGCCACCCATGTTTAATGGAAATGATTATGCTTATTGGAAAGTTAGGATGGGTATTTATCTTAGTTCTGTTGATTATGATGTTTGGGACATTATTGAAACTGGCTATAAATCTCCCACTATAACTGTTGGTAATACTGAGATTCCTAAACCTAAGGATAGGTGGGATGCTAACAATAAGAAATTAAAAACTACAAATGCTAAAGCCATGAATGCTTTGATCTGTTCTCTTGATAAGTCTGAATTTAATAGAATTTCTCATTGTAAAACTGCACAGAAAATTTAGCATACCTTGGAGGTGACACATGAAGGAACTTCTCAAGTCAAGGAGTCTCGTCTAGCCCTATTCAGCAATGAACACGAGAACTTTGTGATGGACAAAGGCGAGACCATAAAGGACATGTTTGGACGCTTTTCAACTTTGGTGTACAACGCTAGCGCGCTTGGGAAGGTATTCACTGAGGTAGAGCTTGTGAGGAAAGTGCTACGAGTCTTACCGATGAACTTTGAGGCAAAAGTCACGGCAATACAAGAATCGAAAGATCTGAGTAAACTAAGCATGGAGGAGTTGCTCGGCAACTTGATGACATATGAGCTTGAGCTAAAAGCAAAGGAGGAACGCCACAACTCCGAATCAAAGAAGAAGGCGATTGCCTTAAAGAGCAAAGAAGAGAGCGATGAAGAAGAAGAAGATCCAATTGAAGAGCTTGCAATGGCTGTCAATAATCTTAGAAAATGGTCAAGATTCAAGCCACACAAGAAGAAAACAAGTGGTAATAGGTCAAAAGATTCTGACAATTCCGATAATGAACTGACATGCTTTAACTGCAACAAGCCTGGCCACTTCAAACAACAATGCCCACTTCTCAAAAACAACAAAGGAAAGAAAAAGAAAAGGAAGGCCTTTGCAGCGACTTGGGATGATGTAGAAGGAGAGGAAGTTTCGAATAGTATCTCAGAGGAGGATAACTTGTGTCTTATGGCAAAATCAGATTCAGAAGCAAGCTTAGAGGAATCTAGTGAGGTAGGTGACTATTCTTATAAGGAACTTGTTTTTATGTGTCTTGATCTTACTAAAACAATTGATACTCTTGAATCTAAAATTGAGAAACTGAAATCTGATAGGAGAGTACTTGCTCATGAAAATTTTAGGTTAGAAACTGAACTTGAAAATATTCAAAACCTAGAATGTAAAAAATGTAAAATTTTAGATTCAGAATTATCAAGACTTAAGAATAGCTTTGAGAATCTTGAAAAAGAAAACTTGAGTCTTAAGGAAATCATTGACACTAGGAAAAAGGATTTTATAAATAGATGCACCTCACTTGTAACTGAAAACACAACACTAAAAACCAAAGTCCAATATCTTGAGAAATCTCTGAATAACTTTTCAAGTGGAGAAAAATCATTCAACATGTTATTGGGAAATCAAATTTTTGCTAACAACAGAAAAGGACTAGGCTTTGGGAAAACACAAACTGATGATAATGCAGAAGGTAAGAGTGTCTTTGCTAGATGTGAAATAATTGGACATCGTGATGAAAATTGTAGTCATAGGAACAAGAACACAAAATTTATACAAGTTTGGGTTCTTAAGAATTCTACAAACAAATTTCATGTCTATTGGAACAAGAATGAAAGGACAAAACAAGTTTGGGTTCCAAAGGGATTGTTTATTCACAATGCTTCAGCCACTAACAATCATGGACCTACAAAAACAAATAGGTCACAAAAATCTTTCATCGTGTAGGTATGGTGGCAGGCTAAGGAACAACAATAGTATTCTTTGGATTTGGCTGTTCCAGAAACACAACGGGCAACAAAGCAAAGTTCCTTAGCCTAGTACAAAGGCGACAGAATCACAATGGGCAACCATGAAAAATTATCGTAAAGGTAAAACAGGTGAAGGTATATTTATTTGATCGATAAATTAAATGTGATAATCTGCACCATATTCTGAATGAAATCAGCAAATATTGAGATGTTGTAAAGATGATGTTTTTTTGATTCTGACTTGTTCGACATAGTTGGCCAATTATATTTATGCCAAAAACATTATTCTTCGAATTACTACATACATATACGTTTGGATTAAGCATAGTGTTTTGTTGGATGATAATGCATTAGGTTATAATTCGGCTAACTCTATATTCACAGTTTCTGATTATTTACACGACTTCAATTCAAATTTAAAATGCTGTTAAAAATTGAGTTTGAGTTTTTATGCACACTTCATGGTCTGGTCTATCAAATTTAGTTAGTGATATTTAGGAGTGAAAGAGAAATTCAGATGCAGATCATACTGGTAATCTAGTTGACAAGAAACTTACTAGTTGAACGTGATTTATGGTGAGACATTTAGTAACTGCATCGTTTTTCAAAGAAAATATCTGCATACTTTTCATTACAAATAATTTTCAATTAGCAGAATTTTTTTCTCATATAACCCCTTCGAGAAAATCATTGTGGACCATATTTTCAGATTAGTCATTTTTATTTGATTTTAAATGACAAATTTTGACTAATTCGACTCCCTACTAATTATCAAAAAGATAAATAGTGATTGCAAAGGTGATAAGTGTTGATATTTAACATACATTACTCAAGAGAGTATATTTGGAAAATTTCTTTAGGAATTCAAACAAGAGTTACAAAACTTTTTGTTGGGTAAAGATTCCATGACCATTTCTATATCTATCATATTTCTATCGACCATTGTTTATCAAAACTTAAATATAGTTTGTCGATATGTGGTACTATAATCAGGGATCATTTGTTTTTCATTTCACATTTTTTTTGTAAAAATAAATAAATATCCAAAGTATTCACTCTCATTTAAAAGTCCTCACGGTTATGCATGGGTGAATTACTTGGATTTTTGATTATGTGCTTCCATGCTCATTTAAAAGTCCTTACGGTTATGCATGTATGGAACGCATATCAAAATTAATTGATTAAATAGACAAGTTGATTCTAATCCCATTTAAAAGTCCTCACGGTCATGCGTGGTTAGAAGATACTTGATTTCATTTTTTAAAATTAAATTGGAATACTACTAATCTCATTTAAAAGTCCTAACGGTTATGCATGATTAGTAGATATTCAAATTCCTGATATAAATGTACCACAAGTTCATACAATTGTAAGTTTTTATATGAGAACATCATTTCCATCATTCTAAAAGTGGAATATGCGCCTAACAAGGGTAATTATGATTTTTGTTTGATTTTTATTGAAGTTTAATATTTATATTCAAATTGAGTTTTAATGTTGGATTAATATTGATCACTTTATCTCTATTTTTCTCTAACACTATTATTTTTTTTATGATAACAAAAAGGGGGGAGAAAAGTTAAGATTTTGTCAAATAAAATCAAGCAAAGGTCAAATAATTTTCCATTTGCATCTAGGCACATTTATATATTTCTATTTGTATGCATATAGGTAGGGGGAGCATCATGTAGAGAGGAAGCATTTAAATAAGGGGAGCAATTAGAGTATATCATTGATCAAATACATTTAACACAGTCAAAATCTTAAATATATGTTTGTTATCATCAAAAGGGGGAGATTGCTGAATATGCGCTTTGCGCTTATATGATTTTTGTTTGATGATAATAAACATATATATATATATATATATATATATATTCATTTAAATGTATTTGTTAATGTACTATTCTAATTTTCATAGATTAAATAAATATTTGATGAATAAAATAAATTACACAGAATTAGAATTCAAACAGAAATTTTATTCAAACAAATATTTATTACAATTTTGAATAGTACAAATTCAAGCTCTCACTATACATATACAATTTTGATTGTAATTACATCACAATTCAATTTACATAATTGCCTCACTACATATCACTCACACTCGTAGTTTGTCTTCAATTTCATTCCAGTTATAATCCAGCATCTGAGAAATCTGTAAAAATATTCACTAACGCAGTAAAATTGAAAAAGAAATATTTTTGCAATATAAAATGAAATATGATTTTTGAAAATATGATTTTCCTCGGTTATTTGGGTAGTTCGTCATCATTCACATTTGAATTCATCATACACGAACAATGTGACATTCATAGTGTATCACTATACATGCCACAAGGCCGTGCACATCGATATACACTTGATCGATTTACAGGGACAGGTGAGCACAGGTCAAACCCAAATGAAAAGCCGGGTTCAACTCACGTGCAATATATTTAAAATCACGACACGAGCACAAGGTCAAACCCGAGTTTTTGAAACTGGATTCAACTCAAGTGGAATTTCAAAAATCAACATGAAGTGAATCAAGTTCAGGTCAGATCAATCAGTAGTATGCAAATGAAGAAACAGCATAAAAGCTTATGTATGCAGACCAAATGAGAAACCAAGTTCATATGTACAGTGTGGCAATGCACCAACCAGAGACTCAGAGCAACATGTACAAATAACTCAAGCAGTGCCCAGTGATCAAAACAGTTCACAAGATCACTCATGAAAACTCACAAGGCACAATAAAACTGAAGCAGGAAGCAGTTCAATACTCAAGACAACATGAAGTGGACAGCACTGACTCAAGTACACAAACAACAAGCAGCAGTATGCAAGTGCATACACAAAGAGGCAACAAAGGTCTGTACATGTGTATGAAAACCAAAGTCAACAGTAAATCAAACAATGAACCACAATATTGCAAATGAACAAGAGGCAACAAGAATGGCCAGAAACAGTGCAACAGGTCAAGGATGTGTATCAAACTGAAACAAGCACATATATATATATATAGTCATGTGCAAATGGATATCAACATTGAAATGGATCGAGCTAGTGCAAAAAATAAAACATAATGCCTTTCCAGAATAGAGATTTGTATTTTTATGCAACAGGAAAATCAAGCAACAGTCAACAGGCCAGAAGCTCAAGTACACCAGTGACACAAGTGATACAAGTCAGAACGCAGACAATCAATACACTGCATGTACAACACGTAAATGAGGATGCAGTGAAGCATGTACCTGGGTAAACAGCAAGTGGAGAATGCATCACAAGTTCAACATAATGTAACAATATTTTGAATCTAGATAGACCAACACTAAGGTTCAAGTGTTAACAAGACTCAGTGCAACAGAGAGTATGCAATATGACAAGTGCTCAGTGATCAAACATGAAAACAACAAGT
This sequence comes from Allium cepa, assembly GCA_030765085.1. NCBI lineage: Eukaryota > Viridiplantae > Streptophyta > Magnoliopsida > Asparagales > Amaryllidaceae > Allium > Allium cepa. Next base: position 723,907,582 of record CM060938.1, on the reverse strand, counting down.
ACAACTGAAATGCAAACAGTTCAAAGATGACAGGAGATTAAAATTGCAGACCAAGCCAGTGGTAGTCAAATATCACAAAAGTCAATGCCGAGAAACAATGTAACAATGCATACTATCGAAAATAAAAAATGTATCTTTGAAAAAGTCACAAAGTAAAAGAGGAAAGTTTTTGCCTTATCAACCAAGAATAAATTGAACGCTTCAAAATCAAAGCCGTGCGCGTCAAGGCAAAAATATTAGGAAAGGGAAAATTAAGAAAGTGTTGAATGAATACGAACAAATTCAAGTGTCTCGGAATTCATATAAATACCACACCAAAAAAATTCATCATTGGCATCGAGTTCGAGTATGAAAATCATAAAAGCACAAAAAAAGAAATTACATACCGAAGCAACAGTGAACTCGATCGTCTCGAAGCAACCAAGTCCAAATTTCATAAAACGATCAACAAAGGAGCAGCTGCGAGCGAGTGCGAGCAAGAGCAACACAAACCAGAAAATTGAATTTGAAGAAAGCTCTAATTTTCGCAAAAGAACAAAAGCCCTAGTTTCAGAAAGAAGAGAGAGGCCGCCATTTTCTTCACAGAAAGAGGAACGGGCAAAAGAATGGGCAGGCCTTGTTTTACAAAAGGGATTTAGTTTATTTAATTAGGGTTTATTTTAAAGGGGGTTTTTGTTTAATTTGTTTTTAAGTTTGTTTTAAATTTTCTTTTAAAGGTTCAAGTCTTGGTAAATCACCACCTAGGTTGTAGGTAGTGTCAGATAGTCTAGTTAGAATTAGTTCAGTGAGCAGGGTGTGCGAGTTTGCAAAACTCTATAGGCGGTAGCAGGGTGTGCGAGTCTGTTATAGTGTTTGTAAGCGGGAGACTGTTTAATTCTAACAGAAATCTGGTAATACAGCAGTAGGCAGGGGTTGTCGAAGCTGGGTAAATTTTGTGGGTGATTTACTTTTCAGCATATTTATTTCTCTGCAGTTTGTTTCTGTTTAATTCGAGAAAATTTGCTATAACCCTATTCACCCCTTCCCCTCTAGGGTTAATCTAGATCCTACATAAATAGCATCCTAGAGCCTATAGATAAGGGACTTTTGGTTCTTCTACATCCACACTCTACCGGATTCATCATTGTACTCGAATTTTGCTTTTGTAATCACTTATAACTCATTGTAATCAGTAAGGATACATTAATAAAATCATCAAATTCAAAGTGGACGTAGGCCGGATTGCCGAACCACTATAAACTCTGTGTTCTTTACTACTTTCTTCTTAATTTTCTGAGTGTTCTTCATTTGTATTCTCTATATACTTATTATCTATGATCTGTGATTATAAACGGGTGATTTCATCGACAATTGGGTGTTTGTGACCAATTTTGGTTCAAACATTACTAATAATAATATTTCAATTTTTCAAAATAAAACTAACACTAAAATCACCAAACATCCAAGCACAAAGTAATCAAACTATATATAAGAAAATCCTTGTATTTGTACTTATATAAAATCTTTTAACTTCCTTTTTCAAAAGTTTAAAACATCTAGTTTATATATTAATCCCAATTATTTTTCAAGAACTAGATTTCTTCAATCAATTTCCAATATAATTACTTCTTTTAAATCAATATCCCAAATGGTCACTGCTTAACCTTTTTCCAAAAACTAATTTCCCTAAAAATTAATTTCTTCCAAAAATTTGTGCTTCACAAATTGTTACATTTTTAAAGAAAAGATTAATTTCTCTAAAAATTTATACTTCAAAAATTGTACTTCAATTTAAAACATTCTAATGGATTTATAATATTTTAAAATCATACTATGATCACAGTTATCATCCATCATTTCAAGCTAATAATCAGTTCATATTATCACAAATAAACTAGTTTGAAAGCAAGTTATAAATCCAACATATCAAAAATGGTATGCACTTCGCAAGCTAACACAAAAGATAGCACTTGGCTTGTCGAATATTTAAAAGCGAGCACTTCACTTTTCTACACAAATGACCGCACTTTGCTAGTCTAGGGCCAACGTCTATCAAAAATGACCGCTCTTTGTAAGTCTACCTGCGTATTGCAAGTCCAGCATTGATGACTACAGATCGTAAGTCTACCTGCACATCAAAAATCTACCTGCAGGTCTTGCACTTTGCAAGTTTAACATTAATGACTGCACATCGCCAGTCTACCTGCATATTGCAAGTTTAACGTAAATGACTGCACATCGTAAGTCTACTTGCACATCGCAAGCTTAACATAAATGATTGCACATTGCATGTTTAGAACCAAAGCCTACCATAAATGCCGCTCTTCGCAAGTCAACACAACTGACATGCACTTCACGCGTTGTCACAAAGTTAACAAATACCTTCTAATAGTAACCATTCGAGTAACGCCCACGCGTCCTATAACCACTCGGGTTTACTTGAACATTTACTATGTCTATAATCTCCCCTTACTCCAATATTCTATAAAAGAAGTCATATGATAATCGATAAGGTGATCCCAAATGTCACATAACCACTTGGATTGCCAAATAATTTAATCATGGTTCTTACTCCATAAAAGCAATAATTAGCAAACAAGCATCATTTCAAGGTACTATATTTTTCATAACAGGGAAAATCACAAATGTTAAATCATGACTCATTTATAATTCCATTTAATTCAAATTTCTTCATTTGAATATAACTAGAAAACTAAATTCTAATAAGAAGTTACGTCTAATAAGCAAAACCGAAAGATTTTTCTTATATCGAAAAACTTGAACTGTATTCCTTTAAGGACCTATTGGTCCCACCGAACATCAAAAAAGAATACAACCCAAAAGAGTTAAATATTTCCTAATAGCAATCAAAAGAATTTAACCAAGGCATCCCATATTACCCGGTGAAATTCGAGTATTCACTAATGGGCTAGTAAGTACCACTCAAAAAATCTATTTAATAAGTTGTATAACATTCAATGAAGCATTTATCGAGAGTATTTAAACCAATTGGTAACACTATGTTGGTTATTAGTACTCCCTATATTATAGAAATAAGGCTCTCGAAATATTTATCTTATAAAAAGTTTATAGTTTAAAACTCCAAACTTCCTTTCAATATTTAAATGATTTGATCTAAATCTATTCTTCAAAATAGTTTACTAACTCTATATTCTTCAATCAATATATTAATTTGTTATAATATTTATACACCAATTCAAATAAAAGATTTATCCTTTTTAAATTCCAAATCATTAATATAAAATTCAAATTTTATTTTCAAATAAACTCTTACGTTGAAATTCCAAAAGTTTATTTACACAATTCCTTACATCTTTTGTTTTAACTTCATTTAAAATAGAAGTCTAAATTATCATCCATTTAAGTCATGAAATGATATACACAAAAAAGCATAAGCATCATAAACTATTTTACATATATCAAAAATAAAATAACGACAATGACATTCCATTTACATATAGAAATCACTTTGTCAGAGGGCTGCGATGTTGATCATAAAAATCAACGCTGCCTCGTCATTGACTTTACTATTGCTAATGCTCCATGGTTGCAACCATCGTCAAAATTAATACACATAAAAAATCTTTTAAAATTTACAATAAGATTTTCTAAACCACCAAAATTTATTAAACATGTATATTCATGAAAATAAATTTCTCTTCTTGATTTACTCTTCCAATATGTTTTTCCTTTTTCAAAAGGATATTTAACTCAATTAAAACTTTATCTCCTTTTTAAATATTATTTATAACTATTGTAAAAAATTATAAAATAATTAAATGCAAAGCACTATGTCTGGTTGTCTCGTCGAAGCATTTATGAGTCCCTATCAATAACGTTGAACAAGAGCATCGATCTAAATTCTTCACGCACTCGACGGGCAATTTAATAAAAAACTAATTTCTAAATAATTCTTTCTTAATGTACATATCTTTGTATAATTAAAAATCTATTAATAGGATTTTTTTTAAAAACACATCCATTCATCCATGCATACATTATGCAGTCAAACTTAAATATATATCTTACTATTGTGCTTAGCAAAAACAGTCTATCAGCTTCCGCTGTGCAACTCTGACCACTAACAGATCATGTAACGACCCAGAATTTCAGTCATTTGAAATTTGTATATTTAATTGATTTTAAATATTCAGAATAAATATTATAAGCTGAATAACTTATATTTTGAAATATATGGATTTAGTTGGATAATTAAATTGTTAATTTAATATTTGAAATTGCCTAAATAATTGGAATTTGGATTTTATGTGGATAAAAATGATTTATAAAGTTGAACTAAAATCTATTTGAATTAGAATGATGTTGGTAAACTTTTAAAACTGAATTAAAAGTTAATTCGTTAAAATTGAATATTTTAATATTTAATTAAACGTGTAAAAATGGCCATTTTTCATACAGTCTCGGATCTCGACGAAACCAGTTTCATTGGATTCATAATTTTAAATTATTGTCAAATTTCAAATATCGTGTCAATCAAATTTACGGTTTGTCCGTAGCAAGCTAAAATGCGTAGAAATCTGTTTAAGTAAATTTTAAATTTAAATAAGTCGATTAGAAAACCTATCTTCCTAATTTGAATCTAAAATCTGGGTGAAATTGATAAATATATGTGCAATGAGTTTTGGGCTTATAATCTGAAATAAGAATTTACTTTGGTAAAGCTAAACTAAATTTGAGTTAGCACAATAAATGTATGGTCTGGAATTTAACTAAAGGAAGGTTAAATAATTTAAACTAGATTAGATAAGTTATTGAAATGGAAAATTAAACCTAAGTGGTAAGTAATTATATAATATGAATTTGGAAGTTTAAATAAATAAGTTCTATAACTTATAAAATGGGAAAATGTAAGTAAAACCAATGGTTGAACAATTTTGTTAAACAGAAAAAATCTGAATTTGAATAGTGATATGAAATTGACTTAAGTAAAAGTTAAAAAAATGACATCAGAGATGAAATTTAAGTTAAGTCAAATAGAATGAAATGTTGTGAAGAAACATAACTTAAATAATGTTGAATTGCAAGTAGAATTTGATATCAAAATGAATTAATAAAATGAATTAATGAAATGAAGTCGTTAAAGAATATGAATTTCAGTTATATAATGAAATTCAACTTTAGGATGTAAAATGAATTAGCACTAGAAATGTTGTTGTTATTAAGAATTGAATAAAACTTAAGATTAAGAAGTTGTGAGTTAATAATAATATTGGAAGTGTCGTATAAAGATGTAAATGTAGTGAATATTAGAATTCAATCCAAATTGAATATTAAACCAATTGGGAATGAAAAGTGTTGAACCAAATTGAATGTAAGGGAATTAAATTAATTTGGTTATGTTGGCCATGCATTGATTGTTAGATGGATGTTAGTTGATTGTGTATAAATTCATATGAAACTGAATTAATAAAATTGGAAGCTAAATAATTGAATCTAAATTGATAGTAAGTGAATTTAAATAGAATTGAATTTGATTTGAATTGGAAGTGAACAAACTTGAATGTGAATTAGTGAATTTAAAGTAATTGAATTTGAGTGAACGAATATTAGTAAAATCCAATGTTAATGAGTCAAATGTGGTTAAGTTGAAAACCGATTCAATGAATATTAATGAGAAATGAATGAATATTGATTTAGTTATGAATTGATTGGATAGATATTGGTTTGTTGGATGTTAATTACTTGATAGTTGTTTGATGGTTGGATTTGTTTCCATTGATTGTATTTCCTATATTGGCATATGTTGTTATTGTATTGTATATGTTATATATTGATATTACTTTTATATATACATGTTTCTCGTTTGTTGTTGAGTATTTAGTAGGTACGGATGGCGCTTGCTTCGCATTTGGAGCTCGCTTTTGCGCTATATTAGCGGTATATGCTCGCTAATAGTATATAAGGTACATATCTCGAATTACATATCGTACTTTTATACTTTTTTCCCTACGGGATGCCTCATCCTCGAAAATGAGATGTATATTTATGATATATATATGTTTTGATCCTACTATGATCGAACCGCGCAAAGGAGGCTATAACAAAAAAATTTGAAAATTTAAGGCGTTAGAGCAATTTGGGAATTGGGAAAAAAATTTGATAACTAAAATTTTGATACTGAGTTAAAAATTAAACAATGTTAGTTGGTTTTGAAAAGATAACCATAAATGGATTTGAAAACTTAGAAAAAAATTTATAAGAAGCTTAACCAATGGATTTTAGAAAAGTTAAAAAAGATTAAGTGAATTTGATATCTAGCTTGAACGAATTATTTTAAGAAGAAAACGGATTTTGTGACTTTTTATTATTTGGTAATTTCGAGGACGAAATTCTTTTAAGTATGGGAAAATGTAACGAACCAGCATTTCAGTCATTTGAAATTCGTATATTTAATTGATTTTAAATATTTAGAAGTAAATCTTATAAGTTGAAATCGGTTTTGATTATCCGCTTTGTGCATTGTTGTTGTTTATTATCGGCAATTGTAAGGACGGGTTATTATAACTGTCTAGGCTGATAACTTGTGAATTATTGTTGAACTCTGATTGATGTACATATATATAGTTTCTGTTTTGTAAAGATCATTGATATGATATTATATGTTTTCCACTATGATGTGAGATTCTGTATTATTCTGTTTTGTTTTCTCTTCTCTCTTTCTTCTCTTCTTCTCTCTTCTTTTCTTTCTCATGACTTTCCGTCAGTCTATCCTTTCTGGGTATGACATGTATGGTTCATTATCGATTCAAAGGGTACGGATTTGTGGGCCATCGCACGTGGTATTAGAGCTTAGATTTTGTATATTCCTATGCTTTGATGTGTACTCAGTATAGATAGGGACAGTAGCACCCTAGATTGAGTTTGAGTATATTATATATATGAGCGTGTATTTGTTAGTTATTATAAAATGTTTTATATTGTGTTTATTTATCAGTTGAGTTGTTTGTAAATTCTGGTCGATATGTGGGATGCCATATTATCTATAGGGATTTCTAAACACTTAAACGAGGCAAGTCCACATAGTATTATTTTAAATTGGGTCGATGCAATAATTTTACCTCGATTATATTTTCTATATAAAGGAAACAATTTTTCAGAAAATATTAAAGTGTATATAAACTAAATGTTTGGTTGTTTAAAAATGTAAATATATATATATAAGTTAATAAAAGCTGTTTGAATAATTTAAATAAAAACAACAATTGTAAAAGAATAAATTATATAAGAAAATGAATTATATGTATGGAATTATTATTAATATGATTTAGAATTGTAAAATAATCTTATATATAAGAAATGAAACAACAGGAATATATTTATAAATATGAGTTATAAATAAAAATGAATTTAAACTAAGAATTTGAAATTTTGAATCCCATTGATTTTGAAAGTTATTTTTTTCGAATTTAAAGAGATTATATATTATAACACTAAATAGAATAAATAAATATGGAATAGATCCTATATAAGTTAAGTGAAATAGTGAAATTATATAAGTAAGAAGATTTATAAATATAGAAAGGAGTTTTAAAAAGAATATAAAGCACTGAATTCACTACCGTTGCTTGGAAATAATAAGAGTGGTGACTTCAGCATCATAGTATCATTTTCGAGTTTCTATGCGATGGATTTGTTATCAATAATAAATTGAAAAGTTTTATTTTGATAAACAAATTTGAATTTAAAATCTAGTTGAAATTGATAAATATAAGTGAAATGAGTTTTGGACTTACAATTTGAAATAAGAATTTACTTTGGTAAAGCTAAAATAAATTTGAGTTAGCATAATAAATTATGATTTGAAATTCAACCAAAGGAAGGTTAAATAATTTAAACTATATTAGATAAGTTATTGAAATGGAAAATTAAACTTAAGTGGTAAGTAATTATATAATATGAATTTGGAAGTTTAAATAAATAAGTTCTATAACTTATAAAATGGGAAAATGTAAGTAATACCAATGGTTAAAATGGTCAAACAATTTTGTTAAGCAAAAAAAAATCTGAATTTGAATAGTGATATGAAATTGACTTAAGTAAAAGTTAAATAAAATAACTTTAGAGATGAAATTTAAGTTAAGTCAAATAGAATGAAATATTGTGAAGAAACATAACTTAAGTAATGTTGAATTACAAGTTGAATTTGATATCAAAATGAATTAATAAAGTGAATTAATGAAATGAAGTCATTAAAGAATATGAATTTGAGTTATATAATGAAATTCAACTTTAAGACGTAAAATGAATTAGCATTAGAAATGTTGTTGTTAAGAATTGAATAAAACTTAAGATTAAGAAGTTATGAATTAATAATAATATTGGAAGTGTTGTATAAAGATGTAAATATAGTGAATATTAGAATTCAATCCAAATTGAATATTAAACCAACTGAGAATTAAAAGTGTTGAACCAAATTGAATGTAAGCGAATTAAATTAATTTGGTTATGTTAGTCATGCATTGATTGTTAGATGGATGTTAGTTGATTGTATAGAAATTCATATGAAATTGAATTAATAAAATTGGAAGCTAAATAATTAAATCCAAATTGATGGTAAGTGAATTTAAATAGAATTGAATTTGATTTGAACTAAAAGTGAATAAACTTGAATGTGAATTAGTGAATGTAAACTAATTGAATTCGAATGAAAGAATATTAGCAAAGTCCAATGGTAATGAGTCAAATGTGATTAAATTGAAAACTGATTCAATGAATATTAATGAGAAATGAATGAGTATTGATTTAGTTATGGATTGATTGGATTGATATTGGTTTGTTGGATGTTAATTGGATGATAGTTGTTTGATGGTTGGATTTGTTGCCATTAATTGCACTTGCTATATTGGCATACGTGGTTGTTGCATTGGTATATGTTGTATATTGATAGTACTTTCACACATACGTGTTTCTCATTTGTTGTTGAGTATTTAATAGGTGCTAATGGCGCTTGCTTCGCATTTGGAACTCGCTTTCGTGCCAAATTAGCCGTATATGCTCGCTAATAATATATAAGGTATATATCTCGGATCACATATCGTACTTTTAAACTTTTTTCCCTACGGGATGCCTCATCCTCAAAGGTGAGATGTATATTTGTGATATATATATATATATATATTGTGATCCTATTATGATCGAACAATTCAAAGGAGCTATAGCGAAATTTTTTGGAAATTTAAGGTGTTAGAAAATTTTGGGAATTGGGAAAAAATTTCGGTAACTAAAATTTTGATATTGAGTTAAAAGTTAAACGATATGAGTTGGTTTTTAAAAAATAACTATAAATGGATTTGAAAATTTAGAAAAATTCTTATAAGAAGTTTAACTAATGGATTTTGGAAAATTTAAAAAGATTTAAATGAATTTGATATCTAGTTTGAACGAATTGTTTTGAGAAGAAAATGGATTTTGTGACATTTTATTATTTGGTAATTTCGAGGACGATATTCTTTTAAGTATGGAAGAATGTAACGAACCAGAATTTCAGTCATTTGAAATTCACATATTTAATTGATTTTAAATATTCAAAAGTAAATATTATGAGCTGAATAACTTATATTTTGAAATATCAAGATTTAATTAGATAATTAAATTGTTAATTTAATATTTGAAATTGTGTAAATAATTGGAATTTGGATTTTATGTGGATAAAAATGATTTATAAAGTTGAATTAAAATCTATTCGAAAAAGAATGATGTTGGTAAACGTTTAAAATTGAATTAAAAGTAAATTTGTTAAAATTGAATATTTTAATATTTAATTAAACGTGTAAAAATAGCCATTTTTCTTAGAGTCTTGGATTTTGATAAAACTAGTTTTATTGGATCCGTAATGTGATATTATTGTAAGGTTTCAAATTTCGTGTCAATTGGATTTACGGTTTGTCTGTGGCAAGCTAAAATGCGTAGAAATATGTTTAAGCAAATTTTAAATTTAAATAAGTCGATTCAAAAACCTATCTTCCAAATACAACTGAACTGGGTCCCGATATATATTCCATTGTGTTCAGAATAGGGGAAAAACATTATAAATGCCATGCAGCATGCTTTGATTGGAGTTAGGAAAAATTTCGGGTGAATAGTGTCATAAAATTTTATATAAAAGGACTTCATTATTCTGTTTTTTCACAAAACCCTAAAGAACTAGGGTTAGCCACCATATACATTTCAATGGCCAGAAAACATCATCGTTCTTCCCTTGAGCTCTTCTAATCCGTCAACTTTCATCAAAAATGTTCAGCTATAATATTGTAGAGGGCCTCGTGATCTTTGAATCCAACGGGTATGATCGAAATTCAAGCTATGGATCAATGGCAATCCTCATTCAAAGGTACGCCCTTCATACATGATTTTCAAGGCATAGGTGGCGCCAAGTGCGTGGTCGCTGGCAAGTAGTAGTACTCGTGATGGACTTCAACCTGAAGGTGTTGGATCGTCGTAAAATTCGCTATAGAAGGAGTATAATTCGAGTTGAAATCGACGGCATATGGGTTCATATGTGAACGATGAAAGAACGAGGAAGAAATAGAAAGCACAGCCGACATTTAGATGCAATGAATCAACGGCCTGGATGAACCAAGATTTTAAACTAAAAAAAATGGATTTGTAATTTATATATATATTAATTTGTATAAACTTTAAAATGCTATAACTTCTTCATACGAGGTCCGTTTTTGACGAAACAAGTTGTGTTGGGTTCGTATTGAAAAGCATTACATTTTAGATCTGGTTTGGATTTGATTGGAGCTAGTGTAAACTTTGGATAAAATTAAACATGCATTTAATTTTATTCGAAATAAAACACTACAACTGCTATTGGAATCAAAGTAAGTACAACTCACCCTTTCAAACTCACTGATATTGATATTTTTATATAAGTGACAAATTATTTTATTTATGATGATTAATGATTGTTTGGATGATATATGATATATTATATATATATTGATTGGTATTTGGATATATTCCTGCATATTGGAGCAGATAAGACCCTATACGTTCCCGTGTATGAGCGGATGACCCATTTGTACGTGCGTCTACCTCGAAGCGGACATTGTGCGCATATTATAATATGTATATTTATCATAGCTGACGGGTTGAAGGGATCCAACTAGATTCCTCACCAGTATTGCTTTTATTGATAGATATTGATATATATGCTGTTATCATGTGATCTATGATGCTTTGGATGACATGATTGATGTATTTAGAGCTATTGCAATATTGGGCCTATTTTGGCAATTTAAAATTATTAAAGTGGTGATTTCCAAATTAAAAAGGATTTTCAAGTGATTTTGAAACTAGATGTTTTATTTATTTCTGTATGGTTAAGGAATGAATTTACTTTAAATAAATAAATGCTATAATTTTTATGTTATAAAAATTATGTTTTTTGTAAAATATAATTGGAATGTGATTTTTGAAATATGAAGCGAACAATTTGGTAAAATAGTTTAAAATGATAATTTTGGAATTATTATAAATGGTTTTATATATAAGATTTATAAAATGGAATTTTTATAAATAAAAAGTGATGAAATTGTAAAGGAGTTTTGTTAATGTTAAAATAAAGTATAAATGAATCTTGTAAGTAAATAAGATTTATAAACTGATGAAGTTATGAAAAGAACGAATTGTGTAAGTAAATGATTTATAAGTGAATTAACTTATAATCTAGATCTTGGCATATAAACAAGAGATAAATGGATTCGATTAATAAAGGGATTTTATATATGGAAGTTTTTATAAAGTATAAATGGAATTTATAAACATTGTTTTATAAATCCCAAATCAATTGAATTTGATAAGTTAATAATGGAGTTTATTAAAGGAATTTCATCCACAATTTTGGACAATGGATTTTCCTTTAATTAAAGGTGTAGAAATAATGAATTTGGATTAAAGGAATTATGTTCACGATTTTTGACAGTGAATTATCCTTTAAAATAAATATGTAGAAGTATTGAATTTGGTTAGGGAATTCTATATACATGATTTTGGACAGTGAATTATCCTTTAAATTAAATGTGTAGGAGTAATGATTTGGTTGGGAAATATATTCACGATTTTGGACAGTGAATATATTATTAAATAAAATGGATATTTTTGGAAAGTGATATTTTAAATGGAGTTAAATGGCTTGAAGATGTTTTAAAATGTGTTAAGCATCAAATACAAAGATTTCAACATTCATTGTTGAAAGAGACGTTTTTGAGAAGTAAGGAAATGATGGACTATAACACTATTGTTATAGTAAATGATTTTTGAAATGAAATGTTTTGTATAGTATATGGGACTTATATATCTATCTAATTTTCGAATTCATATACTAGTGATTTTGGGTTGTCGTAACAATGTTTTATGCAACATTCATTTTGACTCAAATGAATATGTCTAAGAGAATGTTTTCCTTAAAGAATAAAGTACATACTTAATCATGATTTAAGTGTATGTAATATTTCTAAGTGTTGAAAATAAATTGATTTATAAATTACTTATTATCGAATAAGTATATGGAAATGTTTTCCAAAGATTGAAAAGTTGAAATGGTTTTGAGATCATATCTTTTTAAAGATAACTTGAAGTGAATATATGGCAAGTGACTTAATTAGTAAAAGATTAATTAAAAGGGTCTAATGATTTCTTATGGTGCTAAATATTTGTTTGTTTGGTTTGATAGTTAAATAACCGCCTATCAAATTTGGCCATTTTAGTTCCTCGACTTGATGTGGGAACGATTTAGTCGTATATTTAATATGTAGCTATTTATGCCAAATTTGGTCATAAACCCCAAATGTCGTGAAGGCACCAGTGTACGATCACAGGTCGATAATAAATGATCACCAATCCTAGATTTATGTTATGTAGAGAATAAAAATGAAGATTAACAAACTTGAAATAGAAAGAAATCAACAGAGGCATAAGATTTATAGTGGTTCGGCTATCTCCGGCCTACGTCCACTCCAAAATTTAATCTTTTATTGACTTTCCTTGTTGGTTATAGCTGATTACAATGGGTTACATTGAAGAAATTACAACAGTTGCTTAATAGTGCAAAAGTGTTTTCGGCAGAGTCTGGAAGTTGGATCGCCAAAATATCCTTTTCTGTAGCCCTGGGGCTCTATTTATAGGCGTAGGAGGCTGATATCTTGCTCATATCTCTGGAGACTTCTTTTGGCACATGAGTAGTCCCATGTGATTGATCCCATGAAGTTTCGGCTTGATCTGTGATCAATACGAACCAATTTCGTATTGATCAAGATTTGATCCAATGGAGCTGAAATTTGGCATGAACGTTCCTTAGGTCGTACGTAAGCTCCTGTGAAAATTTCATAGCAATTGGACTTGTAAATCTTGAGATATGATCGACACAAAATGTATTGTTCGTGTGGTATTTCTTTCATATCAATCAATTTCGTATCGATACTGGATCGTATCGATACCATGCACGTGCTTATTGATGACATAGCCCTATCTTCAATGCTTGATCCATTTTCCATGCCGCGTTGAACACTTCTTCCTTCGAATCGTGCATATTCTTCATCCGCATCCAGGCTTCATGCTCTTCGGCTTTGTAACCACTCATTCGCATCCATCTGTTGCTTCCTTGTTCGTATCGATCAGGCTATCGCCACAGAACGATACGAACAAGACCGATACGAGTTCTGCCTTCATATCCATTTGAATCAATACGAAACCTTCGATTCGAAGTATGCCGCCATCCCTATCTTGACCGGCACGAGCATTAGCAACTCGAACCCATGCTGATCGATATGAATAGTATCGATTCGGAATATACTATTATGCTCTATCCTAGTCGATACGAATTGATCGAGTCAAACAAACCATCAATCATCGATCCATCCAACCCAAATCCACTGCCATCTAGTCGAAATCCATTTAGCCTTCCTACCTGATCGATACGAATGCATTGTTCGTACCCATGCTGATCGATATGAATAACTCTTCGTACCAATGCCGGATCGATACGAAATCATCGATTCGAACGATTTCTTCTTGCGCACGTATCCATCAATTCCTTAAGCAATTGAACTCCGTTTGACTTGAAATTCAAAATGCTGCCTCTCCAAACCTTGATCATCATTCCCAATCGATCCCGCCTTGATTGGATCTCGGCCAAATTTTGATGACATCGATCATGACCTTGTTTCCAATCGATCTCCAATCCCGATATCCATCCATTCCAACCAATTTGTTGATATTCCAGCCTTGACCAAAGGGTGGGATAACATTTTTTTCCCCCAAAACATGCCTTGTGGTAAGAAGTTGTGTTTTGAATAGTTCTGAATCCGATATCCAAGGTCCATATTCCGTCCATAGCCAATAACTAATAATCGAATCCAGGACCTCTCCAGGTCGATATCCAAATCCTTTACCATTCATGGCCGATATTCATATCCATAACCTCTCCAGGTTCTTGCCAAGCGCAATCCACACCTGACGATCGTGGTCCAGTGTCCCTGAACGTTGAGTAATGCCGTGACTTAAGTCCTAACCCGAATCCTGGTCGCTCCGGACCCTTGCCGAGCATAGTCCATACTCGACAACCTGAGATAGAAATCGATAGATATTGTGAGGCCTAAGTCCTAGGCCAAATCCTGGTCTCTCTGAACCCTTGCCGAGCATAGTCCATACTCGATGACATGAATAAGCCAATTCGCCACGTTTGGATGAAGAAACTTACCCCTTTCCAAGCATAATCCATACTTGACGACCATTTACCAAAGACTAGGTAAAAATCCAATCCAAATCAAATCAGAAAATCAAAAATCCATCTCTGAAATCAAAACTAATGTCCAAAAATGAAAACAATCATCCAAACAAAAGTCCAAACCAGAAAACAAACAACATTAGGAGTTCAAACCAAACTCCAAAACCAAGCCAGAAAAGACAAATGTCCAAACCAAAAGAAAAGGCAGATTTCACAAACCGTATCATCGTGGTTTATCATCATTCAGAGCATGCCTAAGGGCCATCTCCATCCCGGTACATGAGTAAATGACTTGGCCGTTTACCTATAGTTTGCTACTTATTTCATATCGTCCTTGTCAATTGATAACCAATTGACCATCATTCCTGGGCCTCGCGCCATCATTGTTTGAGGTAGACGGTGGTTGCTCCTATTCCAACGTCGCACTCCAAGCCCTAACATATTGTCACAGCTGTTCATTCCTTACATGCTCCTCAATTATGTCCTTTAGATGGCTGCAGCTATTGGTATCATGTCCATCCAAATCGTGAAAAAGACAATGCCTCCCAGATGCCCTTCCATGTTCCAAGGGTTCTCTCCTTGCTGGCCTTCGGTATGGAAGGCGATTCCGAGTCCCCATGAATATCCGTTCCAACGCCTCGTTTAATCCCATGTAAGTGGAAAACTTTGGCTCCCTCCACCACTTCCTAGCTTTTCCTGATTCGTCATCCAGCTTCCTTTTTCCTTTATCTTTATCTTTATCCGAGCTTCCGTTGGATGGCCCTCCATCCTCAGCCGTGTTCACCTCCCTTAATTTCATATTTTTTGAACATGCATCTTCCTATCGAAGGAATCTCTCGGCTTCATGAAAGAATTCCCAAGATCCATTGGTGGATCCCGTATTACAGATACTTTGAAATCTGAATTCTCTCTGACTCCTGATACTGCTGCCATTAAAACCATCGATGGATCCGGCCGAACTACCGAAGCAACCGCTGCATTGATCTGACCTAAGAAAGCTCTGAGCTATTCGTCTGTCCTTTTCTTTATTGATGTTAGCGTCATTACGTTCTTTGATATTTTAATATGAACCCAAAACTGCTTCAGAAACCTGTCTACCAACTCTGTCAATGTCCTGATAGACTCCTCTTCCAGCTATCTGAACCACATAGAAGCTATATCCGTCAAGTACAGAGGGAAACATCAGGACATCACTTCTCTAATGCCTCCACCACTTCCATATGTCTTGTGTATCTCATCAAGTGATCAGTTGGATCAGCCTTGCCATTGTATACCTCTAGCGTAGGTAGCTTGAATTCTGGTGGATTCTGAGCTATTCGGATGTCTTGAGTAAACAGATTCCTATTTATTCCTTCCAGATCTCTGCTTGTCAATCCTCCACGCATAGTTCGTCTAATAATCTCAACCATTCTAGCATTGTCAGCCAAGGGTTCCCCCCAAGTCCCTGAGGGAATTCCGAAACGTACTCTTCATCAGGCGCTCCTGTATTCTTGCCAACATCTTGTTGTGTGGTATCACCTAGAGTTCCTCCAGGGATTGGTCCATCGTTGCCAAGTGGGTGCCCCCGAGTGTGGATCCATCCAGATTAGCAGTTGTGTGTTGATTAGGGATTGGTCCTCGTTGAGCTACTCCATTCGGTTGCCTGTTGAGTCCGTTTGCTCCAGCTGCATGGATCCGAACTCCTGAAGTTCTAGCTGTTCCTGCTTGTCCAAACAATCTGAGGAGATTCTACATCATTTCCTCCTGCCTTTTGAGAAACTCTTCATGTATTTCTCCCATCATCATCTCCATCTCGTCTCTGGTGATGAAAGCTGAAGTCTGATTAGCCCCTGATCATGCCTCCTGGCCTCCTTCATGTTGACTTCTCTTGGCTCTTTGTCTTCTACTTGATTTCCTTGTCATAACTCTTTAGATCTGAATCCCTAAGCCTTCAAATCTGAACTCCAAATCTGGTATGGCAGGTGCTAGTTGTTCTCAATGGAAGCACCAAAGTGCTTATGCCAAAATTGGTGACAAACCCCAAATATCGTGAAAGCACTAATGTACGAACACATGTCGATAATATATGATCAACAATCACAAATTTAAGTTATATAGAGAATAAAAATGAAGATTAACAAACTTGAAACAGAAAAAAATTAACAGAGGCATCAGATTTATAGTGGTTCGGCTATCTCCGACCTACGTCCACTCCAAAAGTTAATCTTTTATTGACTTTCCTTGTTGGTTACAGCTGATTACAGCGGGTTACAATGAAGAAATTCGAATACAATGGTAGTTAATAGTGCAAAAGTGTTTTCGGCAGAGTCTGGATGTTGGATCGCCAAAAGAACCTTTTTATGTAGGCCCTAGGGCTCTACTTATAGGCGTAGGAGGCTGATATCTCACTCATATCTCGGGAGACTTCTTCTGGCACATGAGTGGGCCCACGGAATCGATCCCACGAAGTTTCGGGTTGGTCCTTGATCGATACAAACCAATTTCGTGTCGATCAAGATTTGATCCAATCGAGCTGAAATTTGGCGCAAACGTTCTTTAGGTCGTACGTAAGCTCCGATGAAAATTTCGTAGCATTTGGACTAGTAAATCTTGAGATATGAACGATACGAAATGTAGTGTTCGTGTGGTATTTCGTTCGTATCAATCAATTTCGTATCGATACTGGATCGTATCGATACCGGATCGTATCGATACCACGCAAGTGCTCGTTGATGATGTGGCCCTATCTTCAAGGATCGATCCATTTTCCATACCGCATTGAATGCTTCTACCTTCAAATCATGCATATTCTTCGTTTGCATCCAAGCTTCATGCTCTTCGGCTTCATAACCACTCATTCGCATCCATTTGTTGCTTCCTTCTTCGCATCGATCAGGCTATCGCCACAAATCGATACAAACAAGACCGATACGAGTTCTGCCTTCGTATCCATTTGAATCGATACAAAACCTTCAATTCGAAGTATGTTGCCATCCCCATCCTGTCTGATATGAACACTAGCAACTCGAGCCCATGCTGATCCATATGAACAGTATCGATTCGGAATATATTGTTATGCTCTATCCTAGTTGATACGAATTGATCGAGCCGAACAAACAATCAAGCATCTATCCATCCAACCCAAATCCACTACCATCAAGTCGAAATCCATTTAGCCTTCCTACCTGATCAATACGAATGCGTTGTTCGTATCCATGCTGATCGAGATGAATAACTCATTCGTACCAATGCCGGACTGATGCAAAATCATCGATTCGAACGATTTCTCCTTGCGCACATATCCATCAATTCCTTGATCAATTGAACTCCGTTTGACTTGAAATTTGAAAGTTGCCTCTCCTAGCCTTGATCATCATTCCCAATCGATCCTGTCTTAGATTGGAGCTTGGCCAAATTTTGATGACATCAATCATGACCTTGTTTTCACTCGATCTCCAATCCTCATATCCATCCATTCCAACCCATTTGTTGATATTCTAGCCTTGACCAAAGGGTGGGATAACAATAGCCTTCTGTGTAGGCTTGATTATCATTTGTGTTGAGGATGTTGATTCGTGTAGTGCGGAGTATTACTCTAATTTATCGAGCTTCCTTCTTGGCCGAAGGATAACAAGTTGAAAGTTAGAGATGTGATAAGTCTATGAGATTTAGTTTCTGTGTGAGGTTGAAAAACGCTTTTGCATTATCGGTGCGAAGAGACCGGGATCGATTTATCCAAAAACCACTTCGGACCAATATTTATGCGACGGTTGTGCAGGTTGGTTATGATGATATTGATATTCAGGATTTTCATATTAAAGGACTGCTTGTTGATCGTTTGGGGTTAAAATTCCAATATACATCCAGTAGTGGTGGTCTCTTCGTTATGAATTATCAATGCGAGGACTATTCGCTACTAATCCTAGGGATTTCACGACAGGATGTGGTAGGAATGCACCTTTGGTTTATCCTGTTCCTGGATAACTTCTATAGATGTTTGTATGACATTGTATTTCTATAGATTACGTACATTGGTTTTTACAAACGTACATCAGTGGTGGCGGAGAAGGAAAATTTTCTTAGCTTAATACCCTCCTTGAGATATACGAGCTTACGGGTTGTATTTTTGTGGAAGGCAATTAGTCATCAACAAAAATGGTCGTGTGGCATTCAAGGTAATGTGAAATGTGATTGTGAAAGGTAATCGTTACCTTGGGTCTCATCAACCGGAAATGACCAAAACAGGGTTAGATGCAGTAAGGCTAAGTGGGTCATTCCTAAGTAGGATATAATCATCCTCTTAGAGATATATCTTTACACGCTATGACATCGTGTATTTAATTATTGTGGTTTGTATGCTATGAGGGCCCTCGAAAAAGGTCGGTAACGACCGGAGGATGACATATTCGGTACTATCTAGTTATAGATGTAGGCCGATCTTATGTTGGTAGAGGGCAGATATTTTATGCCTCGGGGCATCCATATAAAGGTGTACCCATCGGAAGGTAGTCCGTTCACCTGGTCATTTGTATGGAAATCCAAACCCTACTACGAGCTTACGGTTTTGTTTGTAAAGGCGTAATGAATAGCCCCGAAATGCTATATGGGTAACCATTTTCGCTATGATTAATATTATTTGTATATACTAGACACTAGTATAATATAAGAGGATTGGATATGAAATGTTTTAATTATCGTAAGGTAAAAACATGTCCGTATTTATGTGTGGGCGTGTCTTACGAGATACTTTTGTTTTGATAAAGGAAAAAATTGGTAATTTAATAAATTCTGTTGAGTGTTTTTCTCATGCTGGTTTACCAGACTGATCCAAACGTTCTTCCCTTTCAATGCTCGGGTCAGACCGAGTATATTTACAAGTTCAGATTTGGTGCTTTTGGAGCTTCAGCAGGCAAGCTGGAGATCTTAATTTTCGTATACACGCAATGGTTTTGATTATCCTCTTTGTGCATTGTTGTTGTTTATTATCGGCAATTGTAAGGACAGGTTATTATAACTGTCTAGGCTGATAACTTGTGAATTATTGTTGAACTCTGATTGATGTATGTATATACAGTTTCTGTTTTGTAAAGATAGTTGATATGATATTATATGTTTTCCGCTGCGATGTGAGATTCTGTATTGTTCTGTTTTGTTTTCTCTTCCCTCTTTCTTCTCTTCTTCTCTCTTCTTTTCTTTCTCACGATGTTCCGTCAGTCTGTTCTTTCTAGGTCGGACATGTTTGGTTCATTATCAATTCAAAGGGTACGGATTTGCGAGTCGTCGCACGTGGTATCAGAGCTTAGATTTTGTATATTCCTAGGCTTTGATGTGTACTCAGTATAGATAGGGACAATAGCACCATAGATTGAGTTTAAGTATATTATATATATGAGAGCGTATTTGTTAGTTATTATAAAATGTTTTATATTGTGTTTATTTATCAATTGAGTTATTTGTAAATTCTGGTCGGTATGTGAGATGTCATATTATCGATAAGAATTTATGAACACTTAAATGAGGCAAGTCCACATAGTATTATTTTAAATTGGGTCAATGGAATAATTTTACCTCGATTATATTTTCTATATAAAGGAAACAATTTTTCAGAAAATACTAAAGTGTATATAAACTGAATGTTTGGTTGTTTAAAAATGTGTATATATATATATATATAAGTGAATAAAAGCTGTTTGAATAATTTAAATAAAAACAACAATTGTAAAAGAATAAATTATATAAGCAAAAGAATTATAGGTATGGAATTATTATTAATATGATTTAAAATTGTGAAATAATCTTATATATAAGAAATGAAACAACAGGAATTATTATCAATATGAGTTATAAATAAAAATGAATTTAAACTAAGAATTTGAAATTTTGAATCCCGTTGATTCTGAAAGTTATTTTTTTCAAATTTAAAGAGATTATATTACTCTAAATAAGATAAATAAATTTGGAATGGATCTTATATAAGTTAAGTGAAATAGTGAAATTATATAAGTAAGAAGATTTATATATGTGATTTATAAATATAGAAAGGAGTTTTAAAAAGAATATAAAGCACTGAATTCGCTACTGTTGCTTGGAAATAATAAGAGTGGTGACTGTTGCATCATCAGTATCATTTTTGAGTTTCTGTGTGATGGATTTGTTACCAATAATAAATTAAAATTGAAGTTTTGTTTTGATAAACAAATTTGAATTTGAAATCTAGTTGAAATTGATAAATATAAGTGAAATGAGTTTCGGACCTATAATCTGAAATAAGAATTTACTTTGGTAAAGCTAAAATAAATTTGAGTTAGCATAATAAATGTATGATTTGAAATTCAACTAAAGGAAGGTTAAATAATTTAAATTATATTAGATATGTTATTGAAATGGAAAATTAAACTTAAGTGGTAAGTAATTATATAATATGAATTTGGAAGTTTAAATAAATAAGCTCTATAACTTATAAAATGAGAAAATGTAAGTAAAACCAATGGTTAAAATGTTCAAATAATTTTGTCAAGCAAAAAAATATCTGAATTTGAATAGTGATATGAAATTGACTTAAGTAAAAGTTAAATAAAATGACTTTAGAGATGAAATTTAAGTTAAGTCAAATAGAATGAAATGTTGTGAAGAAACTAACTTAAGTAATGTTGAATTACAAGTTGAATTTG
Source organism: Allium cepa (assembly GCA_030765085.1). Classification (NCBI taxonomy): domain Eukaryota; kingdom Viridiplantae; phylum Streptophyta; class Magnoliopsida; order Asparagales; family Amaryllidaceae; genus Allium; species Allium cepa. The sequence continues at coordinate 723,886,180 of CM060938.1, read as the reverse complement.
ATATCAAAATGAATTAATAAAGTGAATTAATGAAATGAAGTCATTAAAGAATATGAATTTGAGTTATATTATGAAATTCAACTTTAAGATGTCAAATGAATTAGCATTAGAAATGTTGTTGTTAAGAATTGAATAAAACTTAATATTAAGAAGTTGTGAATTAATAATAATATTGGAAGTGTTGTATAAAGATGTAAATATAGTGTATATTAGAATTCAATCAAAATTGAATATTAAACCAACTGGGAATTAAAAGTGTTGAACCAAATTGAATGTAAGCGAATTAAATTCATTTGGTTATGTTGGTCATGCATTGATTGTTAGATGGATGTTAGTTGATTGTATAGAAATTTATATGAAATTGAATTAATAAAATTGGAGGCTAATAATTGAATCCAAATTGATAATAAGTGAATTTGAATAGAATTGAATTTGATTTGAATTGGAAGTGAACAAATTTTAATGTAAATTAGTGAATGTAAACTAATTGATTTCGAATGAATGAATATTAGTAAAATCCAATGTTAATGAGTCAAATGTGATTAAATTGAAAACTGATTCAATGAATATTAATGAGAAATGAATGAGTATTGATTTAGTTATGGATTGATTGGATAGATATTGGTTTGCTAGATGTTAATTGGATGATAGTTGTTTGATGGTTGGATTTGTTGCCATTGATTGCACTTGCTATATTGGCATATGTAGTTTATGTATTGGTATATGTTGTATATTGATATTACTTTCATATATACATGTTTCTCATTTGTTGTTGAGTATTCAGTAGGTGCGGATGCTGCTTGCTTCGTATTTGGAGCTCGCTTTCGCGCTATATTAGCCGCATATGCTCGCTAATAATATATATGGTGCATATCTCGGATTGCATATCGTACTTTTATACTTTTTTCCCTATGGGATGTCTCATCCTCGAAGATGAGATGTATATTTATGATATATATATATATATATATATATATATGTTGTGGTCCTACGGTGCGAAGGCGCTATGGCGAAATTTTCTAAAAATCTAAGGTGTTAGAAAATTTTAGGAATTAGGAAAAAAATTCTATAACTAAAATTTTGATATTGAGTTAAAAGTTAAACGATATTAGTTGGTTTTGAAAACATAACTATAAATGGATTTGAAAAATTGGAAAAGTTTTTATAAGAAGTTTAACTAATGGATTTTGGAAAAGTTAAAAAGATTTAAATGAATTTGATATCTAGTTTAATCGAATTATTCTGAGAAGAAAATGGATTTTGTGACTTTTTATAATTGGTAATTTCGAGGACGAAATTCTTTAAGTATGGGAGAATGTAACGAACCAGAATTTCAGTCATTTGAAATTCGTATATTTAATTGATTTTAAATATTTAGAAATAAATATTATGAGCTGAATAACTTATATTTTGAAATATCTGGATTTAATTAGATAACTAAATTGTTAATTTAATATTTGAAATTGTGTAAATAATTAGAATTTGGATTTTATTTGGATAAAAATGATTTATAAAGTTGAATTAAAATCTATTTGAATCGGAATGATGTTGGTAAACTTTTAAAATTGAATTAAAAGTTAATTTGTTAAAATTGAATATTTTAATATTTAAAAACGTGTAAAACTAGCCATTTTTCATACAGTCTTGGATTTCAACGAACCATTTTCATTGGATCCGTAATGTTACATTATTGTAAGATTTCAAATTTCGTGTCAATCGGATTTACGGTTTGTCCGTGGCAAGCTACAATGCGTAGAAATCTGTTTAAGTAAATTTTAAATTTAAATAAGTCAATTTGAAAACCTATCTTCCAAATACGATCGAATTAGGTCCCGATATATATTCCATTATGTTCAAAATAGAGGTAAAATATTACAAACGCCGAGCGGCATGCTTCGATTGGAGTTTGGTAAAATTTAGGGTGAATAGCGTCGCAAAATTTTATATAAAAGGACTTCATTATTTTATTTTTCACAAAACCCTAAAGAACTAGTGTTAGCTGCCATACACATTTCAATAGCCAGAAAACATCATCTTTCTTCCCTCAATCTCTTCTAATCTATCAACATTCATCAAAAACGTTCGGCTACAAAATTGTAGAGGGGATCGTGATCTTCGAATCTAACGGGTATGATCGAATTTGAGCTACGGTTCAACGACAATTCTCATTCAAACGTACGCAATTCGTGCACGATTTTCAAGGCGTGGGTAGCGCGCGTGCGGTCGCGGGCCAGAGGTAGTGCTCATGATGGGCTTCAACATGAAGGTGTTGGATCGTCATAAAATTTGCTATAGAAGGAGTATAATTCGAGTTGAAATCAGTGCCATATGGGTGTATATGTGAACAACGAACGAACAAGGAAGAAATAGAAAGCACAGCCGAGATTTGGATGTAAGTAATCAACAGCGTGGATGAAGCAAGATTTTAGATTAAAAAAGGATTTGTATTTTATTTTATATATATATTTTAATTTGTATGAACTTTAAAATGCTACAACTTTTTCATACAAGGTTCGTTTTTGACGAAACAAGTTGCGTTGGGTTCGTATTGACAAGAACTACAATATAGAGTTGGTTTGGAGTTGATTGGAGCTAGTGTAAATTTTGGGTAAAATTAAACGTGCATTTGATTTTATTCGGAATAAAACACTACAACCGCTATTGGAATCAAAGTGTGCACAACTCACTCTTTCTGACTCACTGATATTTTTATATAAGTGAGAAATAATTTTATTTCTGATGATTGATGATTGTTTGGATGATATATGATATTATATATATATATATATATATATCTATTTGGATATATTCCTGCCTATTGGAGCAGATGAGACCCGATACATTCCCGTGTATGAGCGGATGGACCTTTGGAAATACGTCTGCCTTGAAGCAGACATTGTACACATATTCTAAAATGTATATTTGTTGTAGGTGACAAGTTGGAGGGATCCAACTGGATTCCTCACCAGTATTGGTTTTATTTACAGATATTGATATATATGTTGTTATCGTGTGATTTATGATGTTTTGGATGCCGTGATTAATGTATTTAGTGTTGTTGCAGCATTCGGCCTATTTTGGTAATTTAAAATTTTTAAAGTGGTGATTTCCAAATTAAAAAGGATTTTCAAGTGATTATAAAAAAAAAATTATTTTTGAATTTTTAAGGAATGAATTTATTTAAATAAATAAATGCTATAATTTTTATGTTATAAAAATTATGATATTTGTGAAATATAATTGGAATGTGATTTTTGAAATATGAAGCGAACTATTTGGTAAAATAGTTTAATTTGATAATTTTGGAATTATTATAAATGGTTTTATATATAAGATTTATAAAATGGAATTTTTATAAATAAAAAGTAATGAAATTGTATATGAGTTTTGTTAATGTTAAAACGAAGTATAAATGAATCTTATAAGCAAATAAGATTTATAAATTGATGAAGTTATAAAAAGAATGAATTGTGTAAATAAATGATTTATAAGTGAATTAACTTATAATTTGGATCTTGGCATATAAATAAGAGATAAATGGAATCGGTTATTAAAGGGATTTTATATATGGAAGTTTTCAGAAAATATAAATGGAATTTATGAACATTGTTTTATAAATCCAAAATCAATTGAAATTGATAAGTTAATTATGGAGTTTATTAAAGGAATTTCATCCACAATTTTGGACAGTGGATATTCCTTAAAGGTGTAGAAATAATAATGAATTTGGATTAAAGGAAGTATATTCACGATTTTGGATAGTGAATTATCCTTTAAAATAAATGTGTAGAAGTATTGAATTGGTTAGGGAATTATATTCACGATTTTGGACAGTGAATTATCCTTTAAATTAAATGTGTAGGGGTAATGATTTGGTTGGGAAATATATTCACGATTTTTGACAATTAATATATTATTAAATAAAATGGATATTTTTGGAAAGTGATATTGTAAATGGAGTTAAATGGTTTGAAGATGTTTTAAAATGTGTTAATATCGAATACATAGATTTCAACATTCATTGTTGCAATAGACGTTTTCTAGAAGTAAGCAAATCATAGACTATAACACTGTTGTTATAGTAAATGATTTTTGAAATGAAATGTTTTGTATAGTATATGGGATTTATATATCTATCTAATTTTTGATTGCATATACTATTGATTTTGGTTTGTCGTAACGATGTTTTATACAACATTCGTTTTGACTCAAATAAATATATTTAAGAGAATGTTTTCCTTAAAGAATAAAGTATATACTTAATCATGATTTAAGTATATGTTATATTTTATAAGTGTTGAAAATAAATTGATTTGTAAATTACTTATTATTGAATAAGTATATGGAAATGTTTTTCAAAGATTGAAAAGTTGAAATGGCTTTGAGATTATATCTTTTTAAAGATAATTTGAAGTGAATATATGGAAAGTGATTAATTAATAAAAGATTAATTAAAGGGGTCTAGTGATTGCATAAGGTACTAAATATTTGTTTGTTTAGTTTGATAGTTAAATAACCAACTATCAAATTTGGCCATTTTAGTTCATTGACTTGATGTGGGAACTATTTAGTCATACACTTAGTATGTAGCCTTCTTTGTAGGCTTGATTATTGTTTGTGTTGAGGATGTTGATTCATGTAGTGCAGAGCATTACTCCAATCTATCGAGCTTTCTTCTTGGTCGAAGGATAGCAAGTTAAAAGTTGGAGACGTGAGAAGTCTATGAGACTTGGTTTCTTTGTGGGGTTGAGAAACGCTTTTGCATTGTTGGTGCTAAGAGACCGGGATCGGTTTATCCGCAAACCACTTCGGACCAACATTTATGGAACGATTGTGCAGATTGGTTATGATGATATTGATATTTTGGATTCCATAGTGGAGGACTACTTGTTGATCGTTTGGGCTTAAAATCCCAATATACATCCAGTAGGAGTGGTCTCTTTGTTATGAAATATCCAATGTGAGAACTATTCGCTACTAATCCTAGGGATTTTCCGACAGAATGTGGTAGGAAAGTACCTTTGGTTTGTCATGTTCCTAGACAATTTCTATGGATGTTTGTCTGATATTGCATTTCTACATATTACGTACATTGGTTTTTACAAACGTACATCTGTGGTGGAGAGAAGAAAACTTCTCTTAGCATAACACCCTCCTTGAGACATACGAGCTTATGGGTTGTATTTTTGTGGAAGGCAATTTGTCATCAATGAAAATGGCCGTATGGCATTCAAAGTAATATGATATGTGATTGTGAACGGTAATCGTTACCTCGAGCCTCATCAACCGGAAATGACCAAAATAGGGTTAGATGCGGCAAGGCTAAGTGGGTCATTCCCAAGTAGGATATGATCATCCTCTTCTAGATATATCTTTACGTCGTGTATCTAATTATTTTGGTTTGTATGCTATGAGGGCACTCGAAAAAGGCCAATAACGACCGAAGGATGACATATTCGGTGCTATCTAGTTATAGAGGTAGGTCGGTCTTGTGTTGGTAGAGGGCAGATGTTCTGTGTCTCGGGATATCCATCTAGAGGTGTACCCATCGAAAGGTAGTCCCTTCACCTGGTCGTTTTTATGGAAATCCAATCCCCACTACGAGCTTGCGGTTTTGTTTGTAAAGGCGTAATGAATAGCCTTGAAATGCTATATGGGTAACCATTTCGGCTATGATTAATATTATTTGTATATACTAGACATTCGTATAATATAAGAGGATTGGATATGAAATGTTTTAGTTATCGTATGTTAAAAACATGTCCGTTTTATGTGTAAGCATGTCTTACGAGATATTTTTGTTTTGATAAAGGAAAAGTTTGGTAATTTAATAATTTCAGTTGAGTGTGTTTCTCACGCTGGTTTACCAGACTGATCCGGGCGTTCTTTCCTTTCAATGCTCAGGTCAGACCGAGTATGTTTATAGGTTCAAATTTCGTGCTTTTGGAGCTTCAGCAGGCAAGCTGGAGATCTTCATTTTTGTATACACGCATCAGTTTTGATTATCCGCTTTGTGCATTATTGCTGTTTATTATCGGCAATTGTAAGGACATGTTATTATGACTATCTAGGATGATAACTTGTGATTGATTGTTGAACTCTGACTGATGTATGTATATACAGTTTCTATTTTGTAAAGATCATTAATACGATATTATATGTTTTCTGCTGCGATGTGAGATTCTCTATTGTTCTGTTTTGTTTTCTCTCCTCTCTTTCTTCTCTTCACTTATTATCTCTTCTTTTCTTTCTCATGACTTTCCGTCAGTCTGTGCTTTCTGGGTTGGACATGTGTGGTTTATTGTCGATTCAAAGGGTACGGATTTACGGGCCATCACAGATCAAGACTCCACTACAACACTAAATTACTTAAAACCATTTTATAAAAATAACTTATAAAGTAAATTATTAATTTTTTGCAATTACTTCCTAATGATTATTCCCAATAATGATTTATACTTCTATTTTGATTTGGACTCCACCGAACACACCCAAGGGACGAGACTGTAAGTCTATCTAGGCCATGATTCGTGTTTCATATATTCTATATTGTTTCGAACCTATGCTTAGATACTAACTGTAACGCCTCACCCTAAGACCCACATTAAGAAAGGGTATTCCAGGATAATATTGCGTGTTACTGCAGAGGATAGGGTTGGTTAGGAGCGACCAGCTGTAAAATAGCTTTGGACAAGTGTCGAATGCGTCGAATAATATGATTATATTTTCTTCTTTACAAGTGGTAATTCGACATATCTGATCCATGCACAATAACACATAGGTTTACTATAATCTAGAACAATACACAATATATCACATAATCAGACGTCGCAATGGAAATAATATACACCATTTTCTTCTCAAAAGAACAAGTCTATAAAATAGAATACTACACTCACATTTATATACATATAAACTAATAACCACTAATATGTCTCGGATATGCAAAAAGTCTACACAAGAAAAAACATATATATATACACACACATACAATAATCATATGTTACATCATTAATAATAATATCATCAATTAAGACTCCTTAAGCTAGCTTACATCCAAACCAACTGAGGCCCTGTACCTATCAGCTCACGGTCTGAACCGAGCATCAAAATAACATCTGTTTTAGACTATCTCTAATTATCACAAAAGGTGAGAAACTGATAATATTAAACTTGCGTCAATGCTAAGAATAATGATATACAAATTGTACTTCACTAACATAATACACTTCATTTAATTACTTCGTTGTTTAAAGTTAAACTTACGGTCATTTATAATATTGAACAAAGTAAAAGGAACTATGATAATAAGATCATAGATAATCACATTCGTATATGCAAACAAATAGACATGCACTTTGAAGGTCAATACCGCAACACACACTTCGCGCGATAATTCAAGAGGCTACACTTCACAATTATAACTCGCTTAAAAATGAGTATCACGAGATGGGCCTGAAATCCCATTTAATACACTTAAACGGATCACCCACGAACGAGTCTGAAACCCATCAAATAAGTGCTATCCACTTTCGATTAGTAATTATAAGAGTGTCGACTAATGTCCCATAACCACTTGACTGCACTGAAATATTTACTAAAAGCTAGTAAATTCCACTCATCAAATCAATGTTCATTCGAACAAGTCCTAGAATTAACCAAAGAAATAAACACAAGATTTTCATGCCACTTGTTTCACTAGACCATTTAATTCAGTTTCTCATTCAAGTGAGATAGTGTATTTTTGTAATAAAATAGTTTTATTTTGAAATCTAATTTAAAAATATTAATTCAAAAAGATTTATAATACTATACAGTAGAAAGTACGATTTAATTCATATCTATGTTTATAAAAAAATGCTTCGAAATCACTTTGAAATTTTTTAAAGTGTGTGTGTATGTGTGTGTGTGTACATCTTCCAAAATCCTTCTTATCCAAACTAATATATTTTCCCTTATATATATATATTAGAAACCTATTTATTCTAAAAAGAATTCCTTTATAAATAACTTCACAAACTGGTGTAGTTGAATCTTTTGTTAGACAACCATCATAGAGAAAGACTTCCATGCCAATAAGTTCAACAAAATTAAATTCAAGCACCCAAAAATGCATGAATAATTCATCATAATAAATTTCAAATCGACTCTAAAATCACCGCAAACATCAAGAAAAACGAACACTTATCATCTTAAAAGTCAAATGGATGATCGAACATGTAACGACCCGATTTTTTGATGCCCGAAAATCGACATCAATACGTCCATTGTATCAAATGTCGAACAATCGAATGCCGGGAAAATTGAACCATTAGGTTTAAAGAAGAAGGAGGTAGAAGAAGAAATAGAAAACAATATCAGAATTTCACAAACGCGGTGGAAACAATATATAATAGATAAATGACTGAATCTTTATACAAAAGAACTGTATCTGTTATATACATTACATCATCAAAGTACAACAAAATCAACAACACAATTCAGGACAGTTATGATAACTCATCCACCCAAAGCTGAATACACAGCTTACGGTATAGCGGAATATACATCTACGGAAATACACCTCATCATCCAGCTCGTCTCCTGAGCTCCATAGCAGTCCATTCAGAATCTGCACTCTATAATTCTCGTTCTGACCGGAGCATTACAGTGAAATAACACCCGAGTCAGTCTGGAATACCAGAGTGATAAAATGTACTCAATTGGATTATTAAAATTTTCAAAATCCTTTGACATCAAAGGTATCTCGTAAGACCACGCCACAAATAAACATGCCGGGTTTTTACCTTACGATAACCCAAATTTTTTTATCAAATTCGTCTAATATTATAATAGTGTCTATAGGAAGTAAAATAGAATCTAGCTGAAATGCTTGCATCTCACGTGTCAACATAGTAGGGCACAATCATATCCATATAGGCGCTTATTGGAGATTGGGTTTCATAAATGGCAGGGCTACTGGGGTACCGCCTGTCATAGTACGTGGTCTAGATCACCGTACCGAGGATCCACCCTGATCCCCTGCAACACAAGACCGGAGCTGCCCATTACTGGACAGTTTGAATAAGATCACCCCACGGTTGGGATCAGCAACCGCCCACATAGCCGAATAAAAGGGACATCTAGACAGGGGTGACCTTACCCTAATTGATTGCTAGCCACTTAGCCTTGAGTGCACCTCCCCAATTTTAGCCATTCCCGATTGATGAGGCTCGAGGCTATGCATTACCTTTTTAGAACACATTCGCTTAGAATGCTCATCGACCGCCTATAGATGGTCTGAAGCATTCATCCATACAAGTCCATTACGGGTTCGAACGGAACCGAAGGCACTACACCTACTACATCCATTTTGAAACACCCTCAGTATTAATAGCGATTAGCCCTTGCATTTTCCTGCTCCATCTTCGACTCCAAGCTCTTATCTTCCTCAAGAAAACGTTCAAACTGGATCGAAGTGGTTTTCGAGAAATTAATCCCGATCTCGGCCTCTTCGAAATGATCAGTGCATTGGCCAATATCAATAGTCGGTTATTTAACTATCAGATAACATCCAGAAACAATCATCGGGCCTTAATAATTTCTCAAATTATTTATTTCAAAATATCTTCGCAACATATTTTCCCACACTTCACCCTTTTGAAAACAGTTTTCAAATCACTTTTCCCTCGCGGAATAAATTTCCAAATATTGTTTATTTCCACTAAAAATCACCAAGTCTAAATACTTTAGATTTTAAAACAATTTCGATCACTTTATCCAAAAATATATACACTTTAAAACGTTTAAAAAAACCACTTAAAACACTTAATTTAAAATATTAGTTATGAAAATTCATTCTAATATCTCATGTAAAACTTAAGCTCAAACTAATTTTAAAATAAAATTATTAGATAGAGTATAATTATCAAATAACCATCTTTTAAATCAAATACTAAATAAATCTTTAAAATAATCACTTCTGCAATTAACTTAATAAATATTTACTTTAAAACAATTTAAGAAAATAATTTTCCCATAAACATTCTTTTTTAAAATCAACTTTGAAACTTTTAATTTATACTTAAAAGCTACTTTGAAAACCTACTTGGCTTTCCAGTGAAAATACACTTCCCATTCCAAAATAGTCCATTTAAATCAGTTATTAAATCCTTTTCGATTCATCTCAATTTACATCCAAAATTCGTAAATTTTCTTTTCCACACTTTTAAAAATAAACCACCATTTATTTTTAAGACAAATTACCCATTCCTTTATAAATTCCCATCATGAATTTATACTTTCAAATATCCACTGATATTGTGATAACCCGGATTTTTTTTATTGATATCTAATAATTGGATAATTGAATGGTTTTATTCAGTTGAACAGATCAAATTCTGATATCTGTATGAGTTTGAAACTTTGATAATTAAAGGAAGTTTTTTGGTTTTAAATTAAATAAAAGATATGTTGCCTAATCTTAATATATATGTATATTTTGTAATTGGGAAATTTGTTTTAAAATTCGAGTTAATAATTTTCAAAACTAGTTAAAATTTATTCTTTATTTTCAAATCAATATATATATTAGCTTGAGTTAAAATAAGATTTAAATTTTTGATCAATTCTTTGCTTTTAAAATTCTTTCTTTAAATAACACATGAATAAGGTTTATAAATAAGCATATAAGTTTAAACCTTAAAAATAAATTAATATAAACTTAACATATTAGTACAAATACTTGTATAATTAATTTTAAAAAAAAAGAAAAAAATGGTTTTAAGACATTGTAAATACATAAGTCAAGATTTGGACATTTGTTAAATGGACTCATGTAAAATACATTTGTCATTAAAGTATCATTTGGATCAACAAGTGGCTAAACTTGTATTTTCTTTAATTTAAATCTTTAAAGTAACATAGGCTGGAAAAGAACCAGGTTTCCACTTTCTTCTTTCCACTTTCAAAGAAACCTGGAAAATAAAATAAAAATAAAAAGGGGAGGACAAACAAACAATTTCAAGCCTAAAGCTAAAACAAGATCATCCTAAGTCAATTTCTGCTCAAGTACTAAGGATTTAAAGCAGCTTCTAGATTTAAATAATAGCAGTTCCAGTTTTAAAAGGGCTTACTCGGGCTTACTCTGTTTTGCAAATATGGTGAGTAAACCTTTTTATTTAAAAATAGTATATGGGTCTAAGATGAGATCTGTTGCATGCAGTATATCTAATGTTTGCTTGAATTCGAGTACAAATGTATGCATATGAGTATAATATTGCTTATTTTTTTTATGGATATTGTGTTTTTGTGATCTGTTATTGATGAAAGATTCATCATCATCAAATACTTCCTATCTTCCCAAACAAAAGCAAGTAGAAATTGCAAAGCCTGTAAAGGCATTTTCAAATCTGTTCTAAAGTCTTTACCAAACATGCAATTTTTAAAATGAAATCTGGAAGCTGTCTACTGCATGCAAGTGCAATTTTTTTCAATTCAAAGCAAGCAACTTGGTTTCAAAATTAAATACAATCAGTTTTCAACCTGTAATAACTCAAGAATCATCTCAACAATCGAGCGGTAGTTTCAGATTCAAATACCAAGTAGGTCTGATTCAATTTCTAGTTTTCAATTTTCCAAATTTAGAGAAAAATCAAATTCCAGCTTCCAAATAAGGCTCTGTTCTTCTTTAACAAGTGAGTGAATAGTTTTGTTTAAATTTTTATGCGTGTAAATAAAGTCTGAAACAATATTGTTTGCAGGAATGTAAACAATGCTTGCAATGCATATAAACATGCATTTGTTTAAATATGCAGGTCTGTCTATATACATACCTCTGTTTTGTGTGCTCACTGACTAAGAACAGAATTAAAAATCAAAATCCTTTTCCTCATACTCTTTGAGATAAGACGTATAAAGGAAACATGTTGCAATTGCTAGATTTTAAATCTTAAAAATATTTTTAAGTAAGATCAGAAGATGGGATTTATACAGGAAGAAGAAATACAGTAAAGTCAAAGCACGTCAAAAATTCCAATGTTACAGATTCAGTTTTCGTATAAACATTCTAATTCTTTTTCGGAAACAACGTTTTTAACAACAAAATCAGTTTTTTTTTGTAGGGATTCTGGGAGAAATTTGGAGATGATCGGTAATGGAGTTTTTTCCAAATTTCGACACCCTAGTCTATGTCGAGCGGAGATGCTAGGTAGGAAGGAGCGTGGAAAGTTGTCACGCATGGGAAAAATGGATGGGAGATATAAGCTTCGCCGTGGCGATGCCACAATGTCGTTTTAGGGTTAGGATTGCAGTTTTGTCAATGGAGTTTGGGAAATTGAAATTTTGTGGTGGATGAATCGGAATCCATAGAAGATGATGGGATCGAAGCTTGGATGGGTGGTGCTGTTCCAGACGATGTGGCATGGATTCCAGTGGACGGAATCAAAAAAGCGTAGAGGATTTTGTCGGAGGACATAGTTCGAGGGAGTATCGATAGCTTGTTTTTTTGATCCCTAGCGAACTGATGGTACTGGGTGATCGTGATGCACGTGGAAACCACCGGTGATGTTTTGACTACAACAGGGCTGATCGGAGATTGGTAGGGCGGCTGTGTATGTGCACGCATCGGTGTGTGTCTGAGTTGTTTGGAATTATGGAGAAGATGATGTTTTTCTCAGGATTGTCTCGTGGGATGTGTGGTTCGACTCGAAGGTGTATTCATGCGAGAATTCTCGGTAATGGCTCGTGAATTCCTCTGGTTCGGCCCGAGTTTCTGGAAATCTTAGAATTCAATTTTAAATTTTATCAAATTATGTGAGTTTCAAAGAAAATTGCAAACTAAGATCTTAAAAAAAGGATTAGGGAATATTTAATGGGTTTTCAAAGTTTTAGAAAACTTTTTAATTGTGGGTTAAAAGAAATTACTATAATAGATAAATTCTTATATAGTTTCAGAGGTAATTTTAAATGATGGAATTTAATAAGTGTTAATTATGTATTGATAAATTAATGTAATCAGTTAAGGAAATAGCTAATTAATTTAATTATTAAGATTATTAAAAGAGAAAAGAAAAGAGTAGTTAAACCGTGTAAATCAAGATAAAGGAAATTTATTAAAGATGATTAGTTCAATAAAGGTAATTAATGGGTAGTTATTAAATGTGATTTATTGATGATAATTATTTAATGGAGGAAATTAAAGATTAATTATTTAGTGTAATTAATTAAAGGATTGATTAATAATAAGGTAAATTAATTAAGGATTAGTTAATTAATGAAGGATAGTTAATCAATGTGAGTGAATATATGATAATTAATTTGAGTAATTAATTAAGATCAATTTAATTAATATGGATGGGTTAAGGTTAATTAAATTGTGTAATTAATGATGAGTTAATTACTTATTGTAATTAATGTATAATTAATCAAGGATGATTTATTAAAATGGTTAATTAAAAGATGATTAATTAATTTGTTGAAATTACTTAATGTTAAATAAAGTAATCTAAATAATTAAAAGACTAATAATTAATTTAATTAGAGACAATTAAATTTATTTTGAAGTGATCAATCTATCTTATGGATGATTGAATAATGTTAAATGTCTTGAATTGGTTAGTGTCTCTGAGATGAATTGCTTTGTGATATGATATGTTGGATGATCAGTGAAAATGTGATTATCTGTTAAATATGAATTGCTGGGTAAAGGGGTTATCCGGTAATCAAAGTTGAGTTGAATTTAATTAAATAACTTAGGGTTTGAAGTCAAATTGAAATCGAAGAGACCGGAGTCGGGTATTAGTTAATACCCAAAATCACTTCGATTCTTTTTAGAGTGATTTGTAAAATCAATAGATTGGAAAGAAAGGGTTCAAGTGAATTGGGCCATTTATTCTATGTTTTGGTACTTAGAAATTGAGTTGTGAAATAAGTAATGTCTATAACACTTTATGAAGTTATAAATTGATATAAGTCACTACGGACTCATATAAGTTGTATGCTTTTGTATTCCATGTTAGATGGGTTTACTCACGCTGGTTTCCTGCCTGACCCGGGTGTTAATTTGATGTAATGCTCGGGTCAGACCGAGTATTACAGATTTTCAGGTAAGAACGTTCTGGAGCTTAGGAGGCGAGCTGGATGGCAGGGACGTATGGAGAGTTTCCACTATGATATTGTATATATCTGAGACATGTTAAATGGTATCTATCCAATGTTGTATAAAATTGTTGTAACTCTGATATATCGATGTTAATTGATAGATACAGTTTTCTTTGGTATGACTATTATTGATATTATATTTTAACCGCTGCGAATGTGAGTTTGTGTGTTTTCTTTTCTGTTCTTCTTCTATCTCTTCCTTCTTTTCTCTAACTATCTGGAATTTTCGGGATCGAAAATTTCGGGTCGTTACATTTGGTATCAGAGCGGAAGGTTAAGCGAGAACCTTGGCTCTAGTGGGATTACTCATTAAAGATAGGGTAAGTGGTACCCTATAATGAGTTGAGTGTATAAATATGAGAGAGCGTACTTGTAATTTTCTTATATAAAGGTTTTTAAAATGATTTCAAAAGTAAATGAATCTTATATAAGAAATAGATTATCTATTATATTAAGAAAATTGGTTGTAATATTAATTAAACTAAAAGTAATAGTAAGAATTAAGTGGTAATAGAATTACAACCAAATTGAAATTAAATTAAAGACAAGTTTGAAATGGATTCAAACTGAAATTAAATTTTGAAGTTAGGGAAAATTTCAAAATAAGATGATTGTTATTCAATAAAAAAAAATAGAATGCTTTAAGGAAGTAACAATTTAAAGAGAGAAACTTGTAAATTTGTAAGGATGTAAATTAAAGTGGGTTTCCAACTGTGGATTTCTGAATTTTAAATCTGAACATTTGAAATTGTTTTCAAAGTGTTAAAGGAAATAATATTATTTAATACATTTGTATGAAATGGTCCTAATTCAAACAAGAGTTGTTTGAAAAGAAATTTGTTTTGAATTAAAAACCAAAGGTGGTTTAAAATTTTAAAGTATAACTTGGTATATAAAAGAAATTAATATGTATATATGTGGATATACATAATATCAAAGTTGGTTTGAAATAAACTCTAAATATTGAGTTTTGAATTTGGAATAAGATGTGATACCCAAGTGATAAGTTTTGAACTCATAAGTGGAAAAAAATTATTAATGTGAAGTTTAGAATTTTGAAATTTGAAATGGAGAATTCAAGTTAGAGTAAGGTTAAACGGGATTGATTGAATTTAACTCGGAGGAAGTTAAATAAGTTTGAATGAACAATCTGATTTGGAAATTTCAAGATGAAATTGAGATTTAATTTGGGGAGTTAAATGGTTAATCTGAATTGGGAGTTTGTGTGATCTCAAAATGGGTTTGAGATCTGGAAATTGTAAATTGATGGATGTTTTAAGATGAATTAGATGATATCATCCTATTGTTGTTAAAAATCTTTAAGTTGTGAATTAGATTTGTTTAAATGAATTAGATATGGAGTATGGTAATACATTGTTGGGATAAAAAGGTAAATTGATTTAAAGGAATTAAATCAACATTTGAAGAATTAACTCGAATTTATATAATTCGAGATGATTTAAATTTGAAATTTGAAATTAGTTCAAATTGAATTTGATTTGAATTGATTGAAATTGTGATTGAATATGTATGAGTATAAGATTCAAATGGAAATTTGAATTGGATTAATATGAAACAATTTGGAATTGAAGTGGGTTCAATTTGAAATTAGTCCGAATTGATTTGAATAATTTGGAATTGTAATTAAAGTTGAATAAGTTTTAAATTCAAATGGAATTTGGATTGAATTTGAGAAGAAATCAAGAATAATTCAACTTGATTTGGAAATGGAGTTTGAAATTGAGATTAGTTCAAACTGGAGTTGAAATGAATTAAAACTGGAACTAATTCAACTGAAATTTATTTGAATTAGTAGAATTTGAGATCAAGGTTGAATAAAGTTAAATTTGAAAAGAAACTTAGATTAATTCAACTTGGATTGGGGTTGAATCAATTTCAATAGAAATTGAAGTTATTTAAATTGGAGTTAAGTCAATTTAAATGAAAGTGGAATTTAAATTGAATTGATTGGGAATTGAACAGTTTTGACTCTGGACTATTTTTTTTAATATAAATTGTTTTAGTATAAACCTATTTTTCCCAAGCAATTCATTATATATACAACCTTTCTTTTAAAAGCCAAATTATCTTATACTTTTTTTACAATTATTTTTGAAACTGTTTAACAATTTTCCAACTATTTTATAATCTAATTACTATATTTCAACTATTTTACAAAACTAATTACTATCTTACTATTATTTTGCAATTATCTAAAATTTCTATAATTATTTCAACTATTTTCTAACTATTTTACACCTATTTTACAAACTAGTAATTATTTTCCAACTACTTATCTATTTTAAAATTTTCAAGTTATTTTCTAAATAAACTGGCCGGAGTTCAAACTGTTAATAGTTAAATACCCAATCGAGATAAGAATAGAGGTGATAATCCAAATGGATTGAAGCAAATGTGAGTAAGTGAATGAAAATCAAAGTGAATGTGAATAGAAATGGAATTGATTTGGCTAATAACCAATAAAGATAAATACGTAGGATATACGTATGTTATTCTATTCGCATAGTGATTTGGTCCAGATTCGAGCACAGAATTTCGAGATAGTTATATTGATCCGAGTGGGATTTTTCACTCGATTTTCGATGGCGAAGCTGGATATGGATTGTTGATTGGTTCTGGATATTCTCTATCATAGTTATGGATCTGCAAGGAGTATGATGGTTTCTAATCAAGAAACCAGATCTGTGTCTGCACTAGGAAGTCGGGTGGACGATACTAGTTCGGAAGTGAAATTGTGTGATCGAGTGAGCGATCAGATTGGTATAGCGTAAGGATGATATGTGTACATCGTACGGATCTGAATGAAATTGATATTGAAAGGAGTATCAAATTTGAATATTTTATTTTGAGTAAACAAAGTTAAATACCTTTGTTTTATAAATTGAAACTCCCCTTGTTGAATCTCTTGCCAGAAGGAAAGGATTTCGAAGGTGTTTTGTAGTATAAAAGGAGTTTTATACAAGTTTGAAATGAACCAAAGTTTAAAAAAAATTATATATATCTGTGTGTGTGTGTGTATATATATATATATATATATATATATGTACAAAGGATTTTATGAGGATTTTGGGAAAAGGTTTTGGGAACCTTTGGATTTGGAAAGGCTTTTGATTTTTGGTTAAAATCGATAATGAAATTTGGAAAGCCTAGTTTGAGAATTATCGATTTTGGGTTAATCGATTTTGTGTAAAGGAGCTTTGTATGAGATCATAATAGGTGTATGATTTGAAGATACTATATGTATATAGTATAAAATGTTTTGATGATGGCTCTGGGGAAAAAGGCGCTCCCTTGAAATGAACTTCTCAAGAGTACCACCGAGTGGTGCTGCCTTGAGCCCCAAGGGGGGTTCTAAAGTTGATCCTGTGAGGAGTCCGGACAAAACTAGTTCCTGGAGATTATGAGTAGAGTATACCATAACAAAAGTCGTGTGTGCCGCTAAGAGCCAACAGTCTGCGTTTGATTTTATATCGGTAGACTGTGACCTATGGTATAGCATAGCGAAAGTCGTGTGTGCCGCTGAGAGCCAACAGTTTGCGTTTGATTTTATATCGGCGGACTGCGACCTATGTAGGAGTGGAGAGGTTTCATTTCGACAGCGAAAATCAGACGCCGTTGAGAGCCTGTAGTTACATGAACTTTTGCTGTGACGGCAACGTAACCCTGGATGTAACTGTGATCCGTTGTGTGGGATCCATGGCGTAATCGAGAGGCCGCTGAGAGCCTGCAGTTACATGGACTTTTGCTGCGACGGCAACGTAACCCTGGATGTAACTGTGACCATGGATGGGGGTGATGATTTCCAGAGCATTCTCACCAAAGATATTTCCTCGATTTCAAAATACTTACAATATTTTCAATAAAATTATTTTTTTCAAGTATTTTCACTGGGTGTTGAAAACGAGTCTGCTAAGTACTTATAGATTTTCAGTCCGACGCCTGATCAACGTATGGCCGAATTTCTATGAGAACAAGGACGGACTGGTTGAGACATCGAGTTATAAAATGATATTTTTATAAAACTATTTTGGCAATAATATATATATAGATTTTAAAAGTGTTTTAAAATGATCAAAGAATATTTTAACTGGTTTCAAAATATTTAATAAATTCAGGCTTCGTTCCTTTTCGAGGACGAAAAGATTCTAAGGGGGGAGGAATGTGATAACCCGGATTTTTTTTATTGATATCTGATAATTGGATAACTGAATGGTTTTATTCAGTTGAACAGATCAAATTCTGATATCTGTATGAGTTTGAAACTTTGATAATTAAAGGAAGTTTTTTGGTTTTAAATTAAATAAAAGATATGTTGCCTAATCTTAATATTTATGTATATTTTGTAATTGGGAAATTTGTTTTAAAATTCAAGTTAATAATTTTCAAAACTAGTTAAATTTGTTCTTTATTTTCAAATCAATATATAGATATTAGCTTGAGTTAAAATAAGATTTAAGTTTTTGATCAATTCTCTGCTTTTAAAATTCTTTCTTTAAATAACACATGAACAAGGTTTATAAATATGCATATAAGTTTAAACCTTAAAAATAAATTAATATAAACTTAACATATTAGTATAAATACTTGTATAATTAATTTTTAAAAAAAAAGAAAAAAAAAATGGTTTTAAGACATTTGTAAATACATAAGGCAAGATTTGGACATTTATTAAATGGACTCATGTAAAATACATTTGTCATTAAAGTATCATTTGAATCAACAAGTGGCTAAACTTGTATTTTCTTTAATTTAAATCTTTAAAGTAACATAGGCTGGAAAAGAACCAGGTTTCCACTTTCTTCTTTCCACTTTCAAAGAAACCTGGAAAATAAAATAAAAATAAAACGAGGAGGACAAACAAACAATTTCAAGCCTAAAGCTAAAACAAGATCATCCTAAGTCAATTTCTGCTCAAGTACTAAGGATTTAAAGCAGCTTCTAGATTTAAATAATAGCAGTTCCAGTTTTAAAAGGGCTTACTCGGGCTTACTCTGTTTTGCAAATATGGTGAGTAAACCTTTTTATTTAAAAATAGTATATGGGTCTAAGATGAGATCTGTTGCATGCAGTATATCTAATGTTTGCTTGAATTTGAGTACAAATGTATACATATGAGTATAATATTGCTTATTTTTTTTTGGATATTGTGTTTTTGTGATCTGTTATTGATTAAAGATTCATCATCAAATACTTCCTATCTTCCCAAACAAAAGCAAGTAGAAATTGCAAAGCCTATAAAGGCATTTTCAAATCTGTTCTAAAGTCTTTAACAAACATGCAAGTTTTAAAATGAAATCTGGAAGCTGTCTACTGCATGCAAGTGCAATTTTTTTCAAATCAAAGCAAGCAACTCAGTTTCAAAATTAAATACAATCAGTTTTCAACCTGTAATAACTCAAGAATCATCTCAACAATCGAGCGGTAGTTTCAGATTCAAAGACCAAGTAGGTCTGATTCAATTTCTAGTTTTCAATTTTCCAAATTCAGAGAAAAATCAAATTCCAGCTTCCAAATAAGGCTCTGTTCTTCTTTAACAAGTGAGTGAACAGTTTTGTTTAAATTTTTATGCATGTAAATAAAGTCTGAAACAATATTGTTTGCAGGAATGTAAACAATGCTTGCAATGCATATAAACATGCATTTGTTTAAATATGAAGGTCTGTCTATATACATACCTCTGTTTTGTGTGTGCTCACTGACTAAGAACAGAATTAAAAATCAAAATCCTTTTCCTCATACTCTTTGAGATAAGATGTATAAAGGAAACATGTTGCAATTGCTAGATTTTAAATCTTAAAAATATTTTTAAGTAAAATCAGAAGATGGAATTTATACAGGAAGAAGAAATACAGTAAAGTCAAAGCACGTCAAAAATTCCAATGTTAAAGATTCAGTTTTCGTATAAACACTCCAATTCTTTTTCGGAAACAACGTTTTTAACAACAAAATCAGTTTTTTTTAGTAGGGATTCTGGGAGAAATTTGGAGATGATCGGTAATGCAGTTTTGCCAAATTTCGGCACCCTAGTCTATGTCGAGCGGAGATGCTAGGTAGAAAGGAGCGTGGAAAGTTGTCATGCATGGGAAAAATGGATGGAAGATATAAGCTTCGTCGTGGCGATGCCACAATGTCGTTTTAGGGTTAGGATTGCAGTTTTGTCAATGGAGTTTGGGAAATAGAAATTTTGTGGTGGATGAATCGGAATCCATAGAAGATGATGGGATCGAAGCTTGGATGGGTGGTGCTGTTCCAGACGATGTGGCATGGATTCCAGTGGACGGAATCAAAAAAGCGTAGAGGATTTCGTCGGAGGACATAGTTCGAGGGAGTATCGATAGCTTGTTTTTTTGATCCCTAGCGAACTGATGGTACTGGGTGATCGTGATGCACATGGAGATCACCGGTGATGTTTTGACTACAGCAGGGCTGATCGGAGATTGGTAGGGCGGCTGTGTACGTGCACGCATCGGTGTGTGTCTGAGTTGTTTGGAATTATGGAGAAGATGATGTTTTTCTCAGGATTGTCTCGTGGGATGTATGGTTCGACTCGAAGGTGTATTCATGCGAGAATTCTCAGTAATGGCTCGTGAATTCCTCTGGTTCCGCCCGAGTTTCTGGAAATCTTAGAATTCAATTTTTAATTTTATCAAAGTATGTGAGTTTCAAAGAAAATTGCAAACTAAGATCTTAAACAAAGGATTAGGGAATATTTAATGGGTTTTCAAAGTTTTAGAATACTTTTTAATTGTGGGTTAAAAGAAATTACTATAATAGATAAATTCTTATATGGTTTCAGAGGTAATTTTAAATGATGGAATTTAATAAGTGTTAATTATGTATTGATAAATTAATGTAATCAGTTAAGGAAATAGCTAATTAATTTAATTATTAAGATTATTAAAAGAGAAAAGAAAAGGGTAGTTAAACCGTGTAAATCAAGATAAAGGAAATTTATTAAAGATAATTAGTTCAATAAAGGTAATTAATGGGTAGTTATTAAATGTGATTTATTGATGATAATTATTTAATGGAGGAAATTAAAGATTAATTATTTAGTGTAATTAATTAAAGGATTGATTAATAATAAGGTAAATTAATTAAGGATTAGTTAATTAATGAAGGATAGTTAATCAATGTGAGTGAATATATGATAATTAATTTGAGTAATTAATTAAGATCAATTTAATTAATATGGATGGATTAAGGTTAATTAAATTGTGTAATTAATGATGAGTTAATTACTTATTGTAATTAAAGTATAATTAATCAAGGATGATTTATTAAAATGGATAATTAAAAGATGATTAATTAATTTGTTGAAATTACTTAATGTTAAGTAAAGTAATCTAAATAATTAAAGACTAATAATTAATTTAATTAGAGACAATTAAATTTATTTTGAAGTGATCAATCTATCTTATGGATGATTGAATAATGTTAAATGTCTTGAATTGGTTAGTATCTCTGAGATGAATTGCTTTGTGATATGATATGTTGGATGGTCAGTGAAAATGTGATTATCTGTTAAATATGAATTGCTGGGTAAAGAGGTTATCCGGTAATTAAAGTTGAGTTGAATTTTATTAAATAACTTGGGGTTAGAAGTCAAATTGAAATCGAAGTGACCGGAGTGGGGTATTAGTTAATACCCGAAATCACTTCGATTCTTTTTAGAGTGATTTGTAAAATCAATAGATTGGAAAGAAAGGGTTCAAGTGAATTGGGCCATTTATTCTATGTTTTGGTACTTAGAAATTGAGTTGTGAAATAAGTAATGTCTATAACACTTTATGAAGTTATAAATTGTTATAAGTCACTACGGACTCATATAAGTTGTATGCTTTTGTATTCCTTGTTAGATGGGTTTACTCACACTGGTTTCCAGCTTGACCCGGGTGTTACTTTGATGTAATGCTCGGGTCAGACCGAGTATTACAGGTTTTCAGGTAAGAACGTTCTAGAGCTCAAGAGGCGAGCTGGATGGCAGGGACGTATGGAGAGTTTCCACTATGATATTGTATATATCTGAGACTTGTTAAATGGTATCTATCCAATGTTGTATAAAATTGTTGTAACTCTGATATATCGATGTTAATTGATAGATACAGTTTTCTTTGGTATGACTATTATTGATATTATATTTTAACCGCTGCGAATGTGAGTTTGTGTATTTTCTTTTCTGTTCCTCTAACTATCTGGAATTTTCGGAATCGAAAATTTCGGGTCGTTACAGATATCTTATTTCACTTAATAAACCCAGTTTATAAATTCCATAGTCTCATCCTCCTTTTAAAATATAGTTTCAACATTAAATCAATTTTTAGATCGATTTCCAAATCTGTTCCATTTAAAATTAAATTCCTTTACTTACTCAATTTATTTCAAAACCCATTAATTTTAGATTTTAACTTACTTATTATGATTTGAAATCTTATTTAAACTGAAAATACCAATTTCATACTTTACAAATTTCTTCTTTATCTTTTCAAACGAATTTAAACTTTGGATTTAAAATTAATTTCCTTATTCCTTTAAATAATATCATTTAAGTCTAAAAATTCATCCATTCCCATTTATTCAAAAATCTCCTTTCCCCTACTCGGAATTTATTTATTTATTAGAATTTAAAAATTAACTTTTATTCTTTTCCAATTCATTCTTTAATTTATCCAAATTCTCTATAATTATTTATTTAAAATTCCCTATTTTATTTTTCTTTAAAAAATTCAATCTTTATATTTTTGATATCTTAGTATATCCAAAATATATTCAGTCAAACCATGGCATCGATATTTTCAATTCCTAATATAATCAATATAATCTATCACAGATTATCAAATAAAACATAGACTATAAAAATAAATTTCACTATTTTGAGGAATCCAGTTGGATCCCTCCAACATGTTTCCCTGCATCCACAGATGTTAGCACAACAATTTAAAATACCAATCCCGGTTCGAAGCGGGATAACACGGTAAAAAGAGTCATTCTCTAGTATGCGGGGCGTATAGGATCTCATCCGCTATACGTTGCGGGAATCAATCACTCTAATATATATATATATATATATATATATATATATATATTATATCCAGTCAATTCAATCATTCAACCTATAATTTAAATTTAACTATTTAAATTTAAATGGAATTCCAAATGAGTGAGATTAACTCACCTTTGTCCTTTTTGCAACCCATTTCCATCTCGACTTGTTTTCTTCACGATTTAGACCTTGTATAGACATTAGATGATTTTATTAATATTCGAACCAAATGAACAATTAAATTTCCATTTGATAAATTTAATTAACCTATGATTTATTTAAATGAATTTATCAAAATAATCTTTGAAATCAACTACATACAAAATCCTTTGCATTTCTAAAATCAAACTCAACTTCCAATTATTGAATCCAATAATTTAATTATCCTAATAAATAGTGATATTTGAAATTCATGTCAAACTAACATTCAAATATCTAAAAATCCCAGGTCTTCACAGAACAGGTGAACTGGAGCATTCGGAGGCCTAAACGGTTTGACCTGGGGCTCGATCCAGGTCACAACTGGTGCACTGATTGTGTAGGACCGGTCCACTGGTCGCAGCGCATGGGTTGGTCCCTAGGTTGCACAAGCGGCCTTCCATTGTCGTATTCATCCTCGCTTTCTGGTCTTGATCTTCTTGAGTTTTAGGGTTATAATTTAGCGTCCATACAATCATACAAACATCAATAATTAAATGCAAATTATGATTATATGAAGTGGCTTTTATCAAAATGAAAATAGGGTTTCAACTATTAGAAAATGTGCAACAAGATATGCAATTTATCACAACCTAGCTGAGATTAATTCTACTATAATTCACCCACAACCAAATCAATAACTTGAATTCGAAATAGAGATAGTTGTAAGGATTTAACTCACCTTTTCTCTTTAATTTAGCTTGCTAAAAAACCCTTCATATCAACCTTGTAATTAGATTTCAATAACCCTAGAACTTCTCTCAACAGTTGACAACAACTACAAAATCCAACGTCACAACAAATGAAAGCAATAAGTCTAATAAGTCTAGAAGATAGAACATGGTTCTATTGACATACCTATATCATAATTTTCGGGAATTTATTCCTATTTTAAAAACTTGATTTTTGCTTGTAATAAGAAGGAGAAGCCTAAAAGTTTATTTCCTTTTAGTTTGAACGTACAAACTTTAAAATGAAAAGAATGTGAAGAGTACCTCTCTTATTTGTTTAGAAACGGGTTTGTTTTAGTTTAAGCCCGTCAAATTAAAATACACAATTCTTATTTTATTAAAATGGGCAGTTACTTCCAAGGCTAACTTATTAAATCATCCATAATTTCTTAGCACTTACCAAAGCCCACATATCCAAAATTTTAAATTATTCACAATAATTTATTCATATAAATAAATTATAAAGTCTAAAATTATAAATAATTAATTTCCCATTAATAATAATAAAATATTTTAGAGTACTTATTTACAAAATGACCTCTTTATAACACTATTTTTGTAATAATAAAAGGACTACTAAAGAGAAATAAAAAATATATTCTCTTCAAAATAGATTTATTTATTGTTTATCAAAGAACACCAATTTCAAACGATACAACTACTTTATCCAAATTCTAATTTATTTAACTTTAATAAATGAAAAATCGTATTTCTCATTTAAATTTCTAATTTAAATCTTATTTATTTTATTTAAACAATACTAAAAAATTCAATTGGTACAGACTTCCCCCTTTAAAGAAATTGTGTTTTCGCAATTTCTAATTTGGAGCAGAGTCTACAAATAATAGAAACATGTTACTAATAATAATATTAATCTAACTAACACTAAAAAAAACCAAAATCCAAGCATAAAATAATGAAGAAATATATAAGAAAATCCTTGTATTTATACTTATATAAAATCTTTTAACTTCCTTTCTAAAATATTAAAACATCAAGTTTATTTACTCATCCCAATTATTTTTCAAGAAGTAGATTTCTTCAACCAATTTCCAATATTCATGGTTGATGTTTTATACTATATAGTTTAGTATCCTACATGCTAGGATTGGCATGGATGATTTTTTGATGTTTGATCTTATATGTGCCTATTGATGCTTGATTGTCGGCATTTGATATGATTATTTTTGCTTATATGGTTGTTAGGCATGTGGGATAGTTATGGTATGATATAGCATGTTTATTTGAGGCACTATCCATATATACGATCCATTAAACTTATTTACATCATGACACTACTATTATGTTTAATCCTCCTTGTTAGGTACTTGACCAGGTACATGGAACCAAGTGTTGCCTATTTGGATGCTTACCCACTTATATTCGCATCGAAATAAAATACTCTTGCTATAAAAGAGGCATGTAACATTTGTATCATAAATTTTGTCATATACGTTTGGTTTTCCTTGAAACAGGATGCCTTAGATATAAGATGCCTAAGATATGAGATGTATATATGCTTATGTTGTATCGGGATATTTTCCATACCTAGCCGCACAAAGGAGGTGCTATCAAAATTTTCGGTGACATAAGCCAAAATTGAGAGAAAAGTCAATTTATAGGATGTTAGATGTTAGCGATAGTTGTGATGGTAGTGTATGATATTTAGTTGACTTGCCATTTGATTAGTGAGTTGGTGCTTTTGTTTTCCATTGTTCGTTTCTTTGGAAATTAGTGCCTAACTTAAAAGTTTGCTTTAGCCACGTTGATTACGGATTTGATAGTGATTATACTTAGGGATGATGATGGTAGCTACAGCTGATTCCGAGTCTATTCCCTTTGTTGTAATCGCTTTCAGTGATCTTTGTTGAGAGTTGATATGTAGCGATTTTTCTTTTACCATTGCTTATATGAGGGTGTTGGGTTAAGTTGTTTCGTCCTTGGGATTATATCGAGGACAAAATCCTTTTAAGGAGGGAGAACGTAATGAACCATATTTTTAACGGTTAGATATTTAAATAATCAATTTAAATATTGAATCATTAACTAATTGACGGTCCCAAAAAATATGATTTTTCACATACGATCGAATCAAGACTCGAGACTATTTCAGTTGACTTTGTATCGACATTGCGAATTAAAACGAGTATAAGG
The DNA here is from genome assembly GCA_030765085.1 of Allium cepa. Classification (NCBI taxonomy): domain Eukaryota; kingdom Viridiplantae; phylum Streptophyta; class Magnoliopsida; order Asparagales; family Amaryllidaceae; genus Allium; species Allium cepa. The sequence continues at coordinate 723,859,894 of CM060938.1, read as the reverse complement.
ATCACCATATTTGGAGATCGGAGGATTTGATGACCGAAAGAGCCTCGAAAAGCTCGAAATTATCATCTCGGAGTGCGGTCTCAGATAGCGATGAAATTTCTACCATCGAGACCGAAAAATGAGATGATGCACGTAGATGAGTTTCATGGTGATCAGACGTACCATTTGATCGTGCAAGCTTGAAACACACACCTTCTATTTGAGAAATTTATAAAAGAGATTAAAATATTAATTAAATCAAAACCATCATTATCCAAAACCCATTTTGAATAGGTAATGGTCGACTACTGTTCCATCCGTTTTGAATAAATAATGGCCTCCTCCTATTATAATTCAAAAATCAAAATTGTGGGTTTAGGGCCACCTAAAATCATGATTTTTATCGCGTTGAATTCGTATGCTCAAGATCTTCAAGCCCATACCTATGGTGAAGAGTGCGGCACCAATTTTGATTAAAGCCGTACGTGAATGGTGAACCAGGGTTTTAGCTCACTGTAGAATGAAGCAATGATATCCAAAACGAACGACGCCATCATTTTTCTCTTCGCAAATAACACATACATGTTGAGTATTTTCATGCGCAGTTGAGGAATGGGAAACACGTCCAAAATTCCTGTATCATGCTGGTTCCAAGTCGTCTTCTAAGTTAGGTGGTCGGGATCGACACCGTCCGGGTCTTGGGCAAATAGATTTCGTAGTGTAGTCCATTGTAATTTTTTGTTCATGATTTTGTCGAGAAATAAGGGAGGAATCAAGGGGAGAAGTTTGGGATGAATGGGTTGTACATGTATAGGTTCTATGCAAATTAATTTGGGGAAGAAAAGGAATTATGGTTAATGAGGTGATTAGTTTATTAATCATAATTAATTAACGATTTAATCATTCAAATAATGGAGATTCTTATATTTTGCATATCTTTTGCATATGAGGTCTTTGTTGGATGCTAATTCCTGCATTGCACTCATGATGGAGAGCTCTATGACTTTGGCGATGGTTTAGTTAGATTTGGTTGAGGTGGGTAATATTGTCTCTCACCATACTATGATTGTTGGTATAGCATAAAATCGACGTTTTGAAATGTTTTCTAAATTAAAAATGCGATTTCTAAAATACTTAAACTATATATTATTTTATAAAAAGAATTAAAAGTGTTTTAAAAAAGGTTTTAAATTAAATATCACATTTTTACCACTAACGGATTATTTCGACGATCTTGGTAGATTTTGGTTGTTTTGACATTAATCCCACATTGATTGCTTGGATGGATTGTATTGTGTCATTATAGATATATACAGGTTATTATAGAAATTTTTGTGGTTGTTGGTTACATGTTTGTTAGTTTTTTAGTTGGTTAAAAACGTCATTCGAAGGCGATATAGGAAATCCCCACTACATAGAATTTAGTGTATATCGATCGAATTCATACACGATGGGGACTCAAATGATGTGATAGAGTTTTGTGCATGTTGATTAAACGCACAAATAATTATAAACTCAAATGGATGGGATAAATATGTGGAGGAGTGTTGGTGTATGCCAACTGATCTAAAGATGAAGGACAATGGACTTGGATATGTGCTTTGGACTTCATGGAAGACGCCGGACGTTTTCATTTGGTTTGTATTTAACAATTTTTGATTAAGTACACAGCCAAAATGGTCATTATCAACTACTCTGCAATGGTCGATATCTACCACTATTAATGATGGCTGATTTGTCCAACTTTGACAAGGATGATGGAGCGTCTTTAAGGAGCAGGACATGATGGTTCATTCATTTGTTCGATGTTCGATTTTGTTGCTACTGCTCTTTGACTAGTGGTTTTGGCGATGAAGCAAAGATGTTATGCTTCGACATGATGACTACATGATTCATGATGATGATTCCACGATAAGAAGTGATAGCTTTAACGATGGGTAGTTGTACTTGGGGATGTAGAGAGGGAGACGACGAGTTGGATTGAGGGGACTGTATGAGGCAAGCTACATGATGTATGATGACACTTTATGACTTATGATGGCTGTCTATAGTATTTCCCAACCATGGTGACTTCAGATGGAAGTTGTATGGATCGAATTACCTCTATTACGGATGATGTGTGCAAAAGGATCATTGATATTCATAGGTTTTGTAGTGTACTTGTAAAGTAGGGGTACATAAGGATGCTCAAATGGATCAAATGATGACCCAATCCATTTACACTGGACTATCAATAGGTAATCTAGTTACTTGCCCTTTGAGTAGCATGGATTGAGTACCGAGAGATCGGGATGTTGAGTGGGCCTTCGCTAGGGTTATCATACGAGTATCATGTATCCAACGCACTGAGTGAGTGAATGTGAGGATGGATGATGGATATCACGTTTGTGTGATTGTTTTTATTACCTTAGGGATGGCACATGATGTAGATTTTACCGATGTCGATATCCACACATCCTTAATAATTTGATGTATAATGCAACCAAGATGACTATTATAGAGTAGCAGATTTTAGACGTTATGTGCTAATTCTGTGGATGTATGGATGGGCCAGGTATGATTCTCCATACCCTTTGTTCCATATACAATATCAACTTTTATGATGTTTTGAGATTATTTATGTGACGATCTACCTTTTCAAACCCCAGAAGTTGACAGTAATACGTCCATGGTATTCACGTGCCAAATAACTAAGTGTTGGAAAGACAGATTGTTAGAGAAAAGAAAGGAGATATAAGACAAAAAGAAACTGAACAATCACAAAATCTCACAACGCAATGGAATAACATATATTAATCAACATAATACTTTACAAAGTCATTTCAAAAATGATACATCGGAGTCATACTAATACAATTCTCCCATTGGACAATTATAACAGTCTATGCTACCTAACGGATGCAAGATACATATAATACAACGGAGATAAGATAATAACTAGCTATCAATGAAGCCTGCTGCTCCAAACTCCTCCAAAATGAATCCATGGAAAAAAAACTGAACTACTTGGCTGCCCATAAAAATTTGAGCATCTAAGAGTTTTAGGAAAAGAAAATAAAACTCCGAGTCGAACATCGGTCTAGTGTGAGTAAACTCAAACAATTTGGATTATTATGTTTAAAACCCTATTAAAATCAAATGTATCTCGTAAGACCACACTGCACATAAACACGGAAGGGTTACCTTACGATAACCTAACCATTTCATATGAAATTCTCTGATATTATAATAGTGCCTAAGATACAAATACTTATTAATCATAGCCGAAATTGTTACATTAATTAGATTCCAGCATAATAGTAATATAACTAAGACCGTAAGGGCTCTTATTGGACAATGGATTCCATACAATACTGGCTACTAGGGTACCGCCCATCCCGGTGCATCTTTGGATAAAATAACATCGAGGACCTCGCCAAGATCCCTTGCCAACACAGAACCGATCAACCACTTGACTAGTACCGAACGTGATCACCCCTCCATTAGTGGACCCCAAATCATACAAATGAGAGATAATATCGACTCTAGATAGGGATGATCATATCCTAATTGGGAGCGACCCACTTATCTCTGCTGCATCTCTCCTGTTTTAGTCATTCCCAGTTGAAAATGCTTGAGGCTACATTTTACTTTTTTGGATAGCAAGCTCACTTGGAATGCTAACACTACCCTTTATTCAGTTATCCAGTGCCACCATTCATCCATACAAGTTTGTTCTAGGACTGAACGAAACCAAAGGCACTATTTCTATTACATCCATATCGGGAAACCCTTCCGGGATTAATAGCTAATAGCCCTCGCACTTGAAAGCTCTATCTTCGATTCCATATTCTTCCAAATGTCTTCCATTCGAAACGCTTGAGTTGGATCGAAGTGGTTTTTGGATAACATATCCAATCCCGGTCTTTTCAAAACAATATTCCACAGTTTTTAGTAAACTCAATCTCGATTCTTTAGGAAATAAATAGACAAAGGATAAGAGCGGAGTTCACATCTTGACCGTTTGCGAATGGATTTCCTTAATCATTTATCCTAGAAGAATGAAATGAGATTCACATGTATAGTGCAACATCATTGGGGATGACTATGCCATATAACTTACGTGTTTCTCCTAGATATTTCGAAAGTTATGTTTTGGTCCAGATTTGATAGTCAGTTATTTAACTGTCAAACAAATAAACGTTCAAACATTGATTCAATTTCATATGGGATTCACTAAGCCTTTATTTATTAAACTTTAATTTATAAAATCACTTTATAAAACTTGATCAAATGATCTTTACACAGCAATATTTCCAAAACTCTTACTTTCCCATTTTACTTGGAAAATATTTATACTTATTTTAGGGGTATAAATATATTATCAAAACATTTGGAAAATTCCTCCTTTCAAACTTCTTTTTGAAAATATTACTTACTATAAGCCGATCCACTTATCCTTTATAAAAGTTCCTTTTTAAAGCTCCCATCATAATTCAAATAACTTATAAATTTCCAAAGTCAAATTCATGAAACACTTTTATAAGTCTACAAGTCAATTTACAAAACCACTTTACAAAACGCTAAAATCATTTATAAAACATTTCTCTATTTAAAACACCTTTAATAAATCTTTTTTAAGAAAACAATCCTTTACAAAATATCTAGCTCATCCTTTTAAGTCACTTTAAATAAACCTTTTTACTTAGCAATCCATTTTATTAACAAGTTATTATTTATAAATACCTCTATAAAATAATAATATAACTTGAAAAAATCATTTATAAACCTTAAACCCAAATTGATTAAAGAATTAAAGTTAAATCAAAAACATACTTTATAAATTCAAAAATAGGCTTAGCAATCCCTTATAGTATAAGTTAAAATTACCATTTAATTTCATTTTCATTTTCAAGTCATTCAACAATTTATTAACATAAGCCAACATATATGTAAATATACTTCATATCCAAATCAGGAAATAACATGTCAATATAAACTAACCAGCACAAACATGTCCAAATAACAATAACAGCAAAATGGTGATTTTCTCTGCTAAATAGGTGTCCAAACAATTCAATCAATTTATAGCAGAATGGGTTTATTCTGTTATCAAATGCTCACACGATCAAACAATCAATTTATAGCAGAACAGGGATTTATTCTAATATCATTGTCCATATAATCAAACTATTTACATCATAACTCATTCACAGTTATATGGTTCCTTAATGGTATCGACATTTGAATCCTTTGTATTCAAAATCGTCTTTGAAAAGAAGTTCCCTTTTAAAACAATTTGATTTGGATTCTTCATTGCCTACTCCTCTCGTACCAATGCCTGCTCCTCTCGTACCACTCCATCCCCCCTCCCCGTACCCACAACCATTCCCCTGCTGATCTGTCCTCTTCGAGCCTTTCCACCTTCCTAGATACTAAAGCCACTCCCTCCTGTTCCGCCTTCCACTCCCCCTTACCCTCCTCCTCCGACCATCCTTCCTTCTGTTCAGCCTTCCATAACTTATGCTAATAATCTCTCTGGCAACTATCAACTGGAATGGACTTCCTTGTTCAAGCGTAAACCAAGAAATGCTGGGAAGTACATCCCTGTTGACCTCTCACCTTCTTTCTCTGATAATGCTTTGGAGCTCTCTGATGAAGTGGTTCAAGCTGGTTCTAGTGTTTGGCATGATTTCCTAGTACGGTTTTTTCTCAACGAACCCTTGTCATACACAGCAGTAGTTAAGAAACTAAAGACAATTTGTAGATTGAACGGCTCAATAAAAGTCAAATTTGATGGAAACATATTTTTATTCATGTTCTCATATGAAGAAGACAAAATCAAAATTCTTCAAGGTGATCCTATAATCATGAATAACAAGCTTTTTATTATCAAACCCTATAATGCTTCGGTTAGCAATATGTGTGGGAGTGTTCCCTCAGTCCCCATGTGTGTTCACTTGTACAATATTGCCCTCTTTGCATGGTCACACTTATGGATAAATTGGATTAGGAGAGGTTTAGGAAAACTGTTGTGTATGGATGAGATGAATGAGCGGCTAGAACCATTGGAATATGCCAAATGTCTTATAGAAGTTAAACCGAACAAAAAACTTGAAGATGAATTTATGATAAAGTTGGTAGATGGTGGAGTGCAAAAATATATGTTGAATATATGTGGAAACCAGATATTTGTGGACACTGCAATTCTTTTGGTCATAAGAATGAGAACTATGACAAACCAAATGATACCAATGAAAACTCAAAAAATAAATAAAGAAGAGCTAGCTGATTAAAAAACATAACAAATGGATAAGATTTATAAGCTGAAAGAATATAAAAACAATACTGCTCAAAGATGGTAGAGATTCAAAAAACATAAAATGAAATATGCAATAAAGAAAAGAACATGAATGAGGAGGAAATAATAGACAATAATATTTTAGAGAAGAAAAGGGCAGGAAATGTAACAGTGAAAGCTTCAAGTGCAACACCATCAAAGTTGGAAGAGGGTAAAATAGATTTAAGCAAAAGCAATAAAGCGTGTCAGATGAAGGAAAACAAGAAACATGAAGAAAGGAGAGATCAAGGAACAGAAAATACCCTAATAACAAATGAGAATAACTTTGAACTGTTAGCAGAACAACAAGTAAGAGTGCTCAAGACTATGATGGATATGTTGAACCAGAGAATGAGATTAATAGTGAGGGTTTCATTGTCAGTGAAAAAGGTTGCGAGGATCACAAAGCAATGGGAAGTGTACTGAATGGAATCAAGCCTATACCGAGGATAGAAATATGTTTGAAGTGTTGCAATCCATTGAAGAGGAAGGTCTCTCTCATATATATGAGTATGAAGTGGTTGAGGATACAGTTGACAATAAATACTCAAAACAAATGGAAGTAGAGATGGGCATGAACATATTAAATGAAAAAGAAAAGGAAGTGTGCTCTGATAAGGAAGCTAATAAGCCATTATGTAATAATAAAGAATCTGATGCTGTGGAACCAGCACTAAATGAATGCACTCTAAATTCTCATACTTCAAATGGGGAAAAGGCTCTCAAAAACAATCCAGGACCAAACAAAATAGAAGAAGATGTGGTGGAGAAAACAAGCAAAACTGACAAAAAGAAAACGAATGTAAATAAGGGAAAAGCACTCCAAATCGGCAAAACGAAGAACCGTGTGCATGTGCACATGCATGCACAAGCTGTTTCCACCTCTCTCTCTCTCTCTCTCTCATAACTTAACTCCCTCCAAATCTACAAGCCACTCCAGTTCATGATCTAGTCCTAATAAAATGTCAATTTGTCTGTAGCCCATGCTTCACACTCTCATGTTAACACTCTCTCACCCAGTTCAATACCTCTTTCATCTACGTCATCTATCCCACACCTTTACTCAAATATCAACCCACCTATTGCTTTTATTCCTTCATCAAATGCTTCTTCACCTTCCACCACCTTTGTCAATGTTCTTCACTCCCTCCAGTCAGTTACGCACCTATCCCCATGCAAGCTAATCAAAAACAAGAAGGAACAAGATGTTACGTCATGCACTGACTCTCCCCTATCAGCAGCTATTCCTAACTACATGATGTCTAATCATGTAGTGACTAGGAAAATGAAAGTTGAAATGCTTAATACCATTGAGTCCAATCAATGATACAAACAATAGGATTTTGGAACATTAGAGGAGCCCACCACGACATCAAACTAGACCATTGCAAAAAATTGATTTCTAAGAACAATTTAAGCATTCTAGCCATTCTTGAACTAAATTGAACATTGAGTTGACTATGAGAGCTGCAAAATATATCAATCCTCTATGGAAAGTAATACACAACCTCTCCGAAGCTCCTTATGGTAGAATAATGATTGTCTTTGATCCTTCCTCTCTCTAACTTACACATATCATCATCTTAGCTCATATGATTCACTGCCATGCCCTTACCACCCTTGACTCCACCTCCTTTTACCTTTCTTTTATCTATGCAGAGAATAATGTTCTAGCTAGAAATACACTTCACCACAACATTCCTTTTCTCAGACAAACAACTCATCCTTAGATTATAGTAGATGACTTCAACTGCTGCTCTAAGTTGTCTGAACAAACTGGTGGGAACCCCCTTTCCCTCAATGAATAAAAACCTCTTCGTCACACCATCAACCACTCATAACTTGTAGAAATAAAAACTACAGAAATGACACACTCTTGGAATAATAAGAGAAGGCATAGGTGTCATACATTTTTCAAAATTGATCATGCTTTTTGTAACCAGACCACTATAAACAAATGGCCAACAATTTATAATTACCTTCCTCCCCCCTCTGATATCTGACCACTCTCCATAAATTCTCCACTTGAGAGGATTGGACAAGAGAGGAAAAATTATTTTTAAATTTTTTTACACATGGGTCAAGGAACACAACTTCTTAAATGTTGTTAGGGAGGTCTGGGCGAGACCTAAACATGGAAATCCATTGTATATTTTACAAGAAAAACTAAAGAACGCCAAATTGGTGCTTAAAGAATTGTTGAGAATGAAGTATAGAAGAGGAAACAAACAAAGCGAATACTAGAGAACAAAACTGGAAGAGATTCAGACTATCATAATGGAAGAAGTACACAATGCAAATCACTCTGGTATGGAAACTTACATAAAACAACAATACACTGATGCACTTATCAAAGAGGATGCAATGATAAAACAAAAACCTAGACTTCGCTGGAATGAGGATGGGGACAGAAATAGTGCATATTTTCATGCAACATTAAAAGCTAAACACTCAAATGAAAACATAATCTCAAACCTAGACAAGCATGGAATTATGCAGAAAACTAATGAAGGAATTAAAGAAGCCTTCATTTAGCACTTCTCGGGGTTGTTTGGTAATCATGAAAACTTTGTTTCTAATTTAGAGTTAATTAACCCAAAAATTATTCCTCGTTTAAGCAACAGTGACTACTTATCCCTTTGCCTTGAGATTACAGATTTAGAAGTCTATCAAGCCATGTTTTCTCTGAACTCAAATTCATCAGGAGGCCCTGATGGCTTAAATGCGCTTTTCTACACTTCGCGTTGGAACATTGTTTCTTTTGATGTGTATAGTGCTGTTAATAACATTTTCAAGAAGGCAAAATTGATTTACTCTTTCAACGCCACAAATATAGCACTCATCCCGAAAATCAAGAATCCTAATGCAATGAATGAATTTCGTCCTATCTCCTAGTGTAACACCATCTACAAATGCACCATGAAAATAATTGCCGCCAAAATGAAACAGGTTCTACCTTCTATTATATCACCAAATCAAGCGGCTTTTCTACCAGGAAGAAGCATATTAGATAATGTTTTATTATCTCATGAATTGTTAAATGGATATAAGCGCAAGAATATTTCTCCAAGAGCTATGATGAAGCTAGATATTATGAAAGCTTTTGACATGTTGCAGTTGGACTCCATTGTGCATATAATGGGATGCATGAATTTTCCCCCACTGTTCATTGCATGGATATATGAATGCTTATCTACAACAAAATTTTCGATCAAAATCAATGGATCTAGCATTAGATTTTTTGGAAGTAAACAAGGTATTCAGCAAGGAGATCCTATTTTGCCTACCTCTTTATGATAGTGATGGAGATGTTAACTCGGTTAATGTTTGCGCCAAAATTGGTCACAAACCCCGAATGCCGTGAAAGCACCAGTATTTACACACAGATCCACAATATTCTAACAAAAATCTCAGATCCAGATAAAGTAGAGAATAAAAATGAAGAATAACAAACTTAAAATGGAAAGAAATAGACAGAGACACAAGATTTATAGTGGTTCGGCTATCTCCGGCCTACGTCCACTTCAAAAGAAAATCTTTTATTGACTTTCCTCGCTAGTTATAGCGGATTACAACAGTAATTCCCGAGTACAACTGTGAAATTCGAGTACAATGGTGATTCTGGCAGAGTGTGGACATTGCACAGTCAAAAGTCCTTTTTCTGTTGGCTCTGGAAAGCTATTTATAGGCGTAGGATGCAAATATATCGTCCAGATCTCGAAAGACCTTCTACGCACGTGTGTGGGCCCAGGCGATCAATCCCGGATGATTTCGACTCGATCCGTGATCGATACGAACCAATTTAGTATCGATCAAGATTGGATCAAATCAAGTTGAAATTTGGCATAAACGTTCCTTAGGTCGTACGTAAATTCCTGTGAAAATTTCATAGTATTTAGACTTATAAATCGCAAGATATGATCGATATGAATTAGAACTTCCTTAACGCCGCCTGGTCCGTATCGATCAATTCGTATCAATACTTATTCGTATCGATACCAAGCACGTGCGCGTTAGCGACATGGCACTATTTTCGAGGCTCAATCCATTTTCCATGCCGTGTTGAATGCTTCTTTCTTAGAATAATGCTTGCTCGTCGCTCATGTCCAAGATGTGCTTCGTATCCATTATCTCGCATCTACTCGTTCACATTGGTTCTTCCTTTTGTATCCAACCTGGGTTCCTTCCCTTCGTGTCGATCCTAACCGCATCGATCATTGCTTGATCGACAAGAACCTGTACCGCGTTGAAGTACATTGCACCCTCCCCTTAATCGATACAAATAACGCGTTCTTATCGGTTCTGTCCATCTCTTTCGTGTCCTTAATTCGCATCGATCACAAGGCTTGATCGATATGAAAACACATCGAAAATCTGCTCAATCCAAGTCCACAGCCATCGAGTCAAAAACCTCTTAACCTTTCTATCTGATCGATGCGAACATCTTGCTTGTATTCAAGGGCATCGATACGAAACGTGTGGATACGAACAGTATCAATTCCAAACCAGTCCCTTCCAACATTGATCCATCCATATCTTGAGCATACGAACTCGGATTAACCTGAAATTTGAAACGTAGCCTCTCCTAGCCTTGATCGTCATTCCCAATCAATCCCGCCTTGATCGGAGATCAGCCAAATTTTGACGACATCGACCATAGTCTTGCTTCCAATCGATCTCCAATCCTGATATCCATCCTTTCTATCCAATTTGTTGATATTCCAGCCTTGACCAAAAGGTGGGATAACATTTGGCCCCCAAAACATGTCTTGTGATAAGAAGGTGTGTTTTGAATAGTCCTGAATCTAATACCCATTCATGTTCCATCCATAGCCATCCTATCCGAGTGCCATAGCCATATCTGGATCCGCTTCCATGACTACTCCGAGTCGATGTCCGATTTTGATCTAGCAACCAAATCCTTAACCAACTTCATATCCATCTGAACCCGACAACTGAGTCCTAACCCATCCTTATCCAATAATCGAATCCAGGGCCTCTATAGATCGATAACCAAGTTCAGAGCTATCCATAGCCGATATCTGAATCGTCAAACTCTTTGGGTTCTTGTCAAGCGCAATCCACACCAGACAACCTGTACTACGAAATGCCTTGGTAACCATGGTCCAATGTCCTTAAACACTGAGTAATGCCATGGCTTAAGTCCTAAGCCAAATCCTTGTCGCTCCTGACCCTTACCGTGCATAGTCCATACTCGATGACCTGAAATAGTAACCGATAATATGGGGCCTAAGTCCTAGGCCGAATCCTGGTCTCTTCGGACCCTTGCCGAGCATAGTCCATACTCGACGACTTGAACAGTAATCGATAATCTGGGGCCTAAGTCCTAGGCCGAAACTTGGTCTCTTCGGACCCTTGCCGAGCTTAGTCCATGCTCAACGACCCGAATAAGTCGATTCACCACGCTCGGACGAAGCGACTTACCCTTTACCAAGCATAATCCATACCTAATGACCATTTACCAAAAACCAGAAAAAAATCCAATCAAAATCCAATCCAAAATCAAGATCAAATCGAAAAACCAAAAATCCACATTAGGATTCCAAACCAATATCCAAACATGAAAATAATCATCCAAACAAAAGTCCAAACCAGAAAACAAACAAAATCAGGAGTTGAAACCAAACTCCAAAACCAAACCAGAAAAAGCGAGTGTCCAAACCAAAAAGAAAAAACAGATTTCACAAATCATAGCGTTGCGGTTTATCATCATCCCAGAGCATGCCTAGGGCCATCTCCGTCCCCGTACATAAGTAAGTGACTTGGCCGTTCACCCAGAGTTTTCTACTTATTCCATATCATCCCTGTCAGTTGATAACCAATCGACCATCATTCCTAGGCATCGTGCCATCGTTGTTTGTGGTGGACGGTGGCTGCTCCTGTTCCACTGTAGCATTCCAAGCTCCAACATATTGTCGCAACTGACCACTCCTTACATGCTCCTCAATTATATCTTTTAGATGCCTGCAGCTGTTGGTATCATGTCCGTCCAAATCGTGAAAGAGACAGTGCCTTCCTGATGCCCTTTCACATTCTGAGGTTTCTCTCCTTGTTGGCCTTCAGTAGGGAAGGCGATTTCAAGTCTCCATGAATATCCGTTCTCCGTTCTAACGTCTCGTTCAACCCTGTGTAAGTGGAGAATTTCGACTCTCTTCACCGCTTCCTACCTTTTCCTGATTCGTCATCTAGCTTCCTTTTTCCCTATCTTTGTCTGAGCTTCCGCTGGATGGCCCTCCATTCTCAGCCACGTTCACTTCCTTCAACTTTGTATCTGAACATGCATCCTCCTGCCGAAGGAATCTCTCAGCTTCGTGAAAGAATTCCCCTAGATCAATTGGAGGGTCCCGTATCAATAACACTTTTGAAATCTGAATTCTCTCTTACTCCTGACACTACTGCCATTAAAACCATCGATGGATCCAGCTGATCCACCGAAGCAACCGCTGCATTGAACCGAGTTAAGAAATCTTTGAGCGATTCTTCTATTCTTTGATTTACCGATGTCAGCGTCATTACATTCTTTGGTCTTTTGATATGAACCCAAAACTGCTTTAGAAACCTGTCCACCAATTCTGTCCATGTCCTGATAGATCCCTCTTCCAACTGTCTAAACCACATAGTAGCTATATTTATCAAGTACAGAGGGAAACACCGGGTCATTACTTCCTTCGATGCCTCAGCACTTCCATATGTCTCGTGTACCTCGTGATCAGTAGAATCAGCCTTGCCATTGTACACCTCCAGAGTACGTAGCTTGAACTCCGGTGGGTTCCGAACCATTCTGATTTCATGGGTAAATGGACTCCTATTTACTCCTTCCAGATCTCTGTTTGTTAAACCTCCACACATAGTTCGCCTGATAATCTCAGCCAATCCAGCGTTGTCCATCAAGGGCTGCTAGTCCCCGAGGGAATTTCGGTACGTACTCTTCATCACGCACTCCTATATTCCTGCCAGCATCTTGTTGTGTGGTATCACCTAGAGTTCCTCCAGGGATCGATCCATCATTGCCAGGTGGTGTGCCCTCGAGCCTGGATCCATCCAGATTAGCAGTTGTGTGCTGATTAGGGGCTGCGCCGTGTTGAGCCGCTCCGTCTGATTTTCAGTTGAGTCCTGCTCCAGCTTCATGGATCTGAACTATTAAAGCTCCAGTTGTTCTCATCTATCTGAACTGTCTGTGAAGGTTCTGCATCATTCCTCCTGTCTTTTCAGAAACTCCTCATGCATGGCTCCCATCATCATCTCCATCTCGTCTTTGATGATGAAGGCCGAAGTCTGATTAGCTCCTAAAAACGCTTCCTGGCTCACTTCATGATGACTTCTCTCTACCATTTGCCTCCTTGTTGATTGCTTTGTAATGGTTCCTTCTAGATCTGATCTTTTAGCCTTTCAAATCTGAACTCCGAATCTGATATAATGGGTGTCAGTGAAAGCACCAAAGTGCTTGCGCCAAAATTGGTCACAAACCCCAAATGCCGTGAAAGCACCAGTGTTTACAAAAAGATCCATAATATTCTAACAAAAATCTCAGATCCAAATAAAGTAGAGAATAAAAATGAAGAATAACAAACTTAAAATGGAAAGAAATAGACAGAGACACAAGATTTATAGTGGTTCGGCTATCTTCGGCCAACGTCCACTTCAAAAGATAATCTTTTATTGACTTTCCTCGTTGGTTATAGCATATTACCGCAGTAATTATCGAGTACAATAATGAAATTCGAGTACAATGGTGATTCTGGCAGAGTCTGGACGTTGCATAGTCAAAAGTCCCTTTTATGTTGGCTCTGGGACGCTATTTATAGGCGTAGGCTGCAAATATCTCGCTCAGATCTCGGAAGACCTCTTATGGTACGTGTGTGGGCCCACGCGATCGATCCCAGGTGATTTCGACTCGATCCGTGATCGATACGAACCAATTTCATATCGATCAAGATTTGATCCAATCAAGTTGAAATTTGGCACGAACATTCCTTAGGTCGTACGTAAACTTCTGTGAAGATTCCATAGTATTTGGACTTGTAAATCGCAAGATATGATCGATATGAATTAGAACTTCATTAATGCCGCCTGGTCCATATCGATCAGTTCGTATCGATACCTATTCGTATCGATACCAAGCATGTGCTCGTTGGCGATGTGGTGCTATTTTCGAGGCTCGATCCATTTTCCATGCCGTGTTGAATGCTTCTTCCCAAGAATAATGCTTGCTCCTCGCTCGGGTCCAAGATGTACTTCGCATCCATTATCTCGCATCTACTCGTTCACATCGGTTCTTCCTTTCCTATCCAACCTAGGTTCCTTCCCTTCGTGTCGATCCTAACCGCATCGATCACTGCTTGATCAACACGAACCTGTACCGAGTCGAACTACATTGCACCCTCTCCTTGATCGATACGAACAACGCGTTCGTATCTGTTCTGGCCATCTCTTTCCTGTCCTTAATTCGCATCGATCACAAGGCTTGATCGATATGAAAACACATCGAAAATATACTCAATCCAAGTCCACAGCCACGAGTCGAAAACCGCTTAACCTTTCTATCTGATCGATGTGAACATCTTGTTCGTATCCATGGGCATCGATACGAAACGTGTGGATATGAACAGTATCGATACCAAACCAGTCCCTTCCAATATTAATCCATTTATATTTTGAGCATATGCACTCCGATTAACCTGAAATTTGAAATGTAGCCTCTCCTAGCCTTGATCGTCATTCCCAATCAATCCCGCTTTGATCGAAGCTCGGTCAAATTTCGACGACATCGACCATAGCCTTGCTTCCAATCGATCTTCAATCTTGATATCCATCCTTTTTATCCAATTTGTTGATATTCCAGCCTTGACCAAAAGGTGGGATAAGAGTTACCAAAAAAATTGTCACTTCTGGTAACTTCAAACTCCATCCCAAATGTAAAGAACCCGAAATTACGTCTTTTATGTTTGCTAACAACTTGGTGATATTTTGCAAACCAGATACAAACACTATTAAGCCACCCTTCACACTCTACAGCAGTTCCATGTTATGACTGGGCTAAAAATAAAGTTGAATAAATCCAAGCTTGAGTTGGCGGGCATTAGTGAGGAACAAGCCAATGAAATACACATAAATACTAGTCTGAGAGGAAACCCTAACACAATCTCCTATCTTAGTCTCCCTTTAACCACTTCCAAAGTTTCATACAATCAGTGTATGCCCATATTCGGGAGGGTCACTGCCAAAATAGATGCTTGGACCAGCAGATTGTTGAGCCAAGCTAGTAGACCTACCCTAATTAAATCTGTTATTTTTTCAATGCAAGTGTATTGGGCAAGAATATTCATATTACCTGTTAAGCTTATTAAGATGATAAGAACTGCATTCATGAGGTTTTTATGGACTAGTTCTACCAGTGGTAGGTTCTTAGCTCCTATAAATTACAAAAAGATTGAGAGACCGATTAAAAAGGTGGGCTGGGTATATTCAACATGCTCTTATGGAACAAAGCAGTGTTTGTGAGGCATTTAGATAATTCTCTAATTGACAGGAATAGTTTATGGTCGAACTGGTCTAAAAACTATGTGATAAAAGGAAGGAATTTCTGGTCTACGCTCCCACCTCAATCAGTTAGCTGGACTTGGAAATGTATTTTCAACCTAAGGTAAAATGTTCTCCCTCTAATTCAAAATATTATTAACTCAACTGCTGATGTTAATGTTTAGGATGACCCTTGGATTAAGCAAGGATGTATTCTAAGAAGATGTCTTAACCATCTAGAAATAGAACAAAGTGGGATTACCTCTAACGTTAAGTTTAACAATATGATTCAGGGATCACGTATAATTCTTCCAAACACCTCAAACCAAAGAATTCAAGCTATATGGGAGCAAGCAGGGAAAGTTAAAATACTCAATAAAATTGAAGAAATAATTCAGTGGGGAGAGAATGGTAGGAAGTTCAAAATTCGAGACGTATATCATTTTTTAGCCAAAAATGATAAAACCGGTAATTGTAAATGGCACAAAGAATATGGCATAGAGATAAAAATGCTAAGGAAAATATGTTGATATGGAAAGTAATCAATCGTGCTCTCCTAACCAAGGCCAAGCTTGTTTGTAAAGGAATGGTATTGAATACTATGTCAATTCTGCAACTAGTGCTCCAAAACGGTGGAACATCTTTTTTTTCGAGTATGCAGAAACTAAATGGTTGTGGAGGGATGTCATGAAAAAACTGAGAAGGAATCATGTAGAACCAAAAATTCTGATGAGTGGGATCAAATTTATAACTTACAGGAAGGAAGGAGGCTGAAAAGAGAGTTATGAAGTGTGTACTTAAATTGTTTTTAATGGTGGTGTGGCATGAGAGAAATGTTAAAGTAATTCACCCTGATAAAATGAAGTCACATGAGCAACTGAAGCAGACTCTTATGCATGAGATTGTAGAAAACCTAAAGCTTCTGAAGTTTTCTTTTGATCCTGACATCATGCATGTTTTTGCGTAGTTCATGCTATGATTTCTTTTTTCGTTTTTCTTTTCTTTCTCTGTGTTGTCTTCATTATGGTTGTTGTATCATGTTCCTTCGTTCCCTTGCATATTCAAGCTTGTTGACAGGTGCCTATTTTTCTTCTGTGATGCATCAATAGAAATGGTAGGGGCCCATTTTACCCCGTCGGCTTTGCCAAAAAACAATTTGATTCTTGGAAAACAAGAATTAAAAACCTAAACTCCATTTTAAAATGATTAGTTACAATTTAAACTCTTATTGAATCATAATTATCCTTTACTAAATTTGAACTTAATTTAATTATAAATTAATAAATAATTAAACTCTTAACAAATAATTTAGTTATAAATTAAACCCTTAATCGATCCTTTATTAATTATTAAACAATAATATAAAATCTTTATCAATAATTAACTATTAATTAATCTCAATTGATCAATTAAACAGTATTTTAATTAAACTTAATAATAAAATAAACCTTTAATAAATAATTATTTATAAATCAAAACCTTAATAAATTTATAATTAAAAATAATTAAACACTTGATTAAATAAATAAATAAATAACCTTATATTTGATTAATAATTAATTAAAAATAAATCATATACTTAACTCATAAATCATATACTTAATGAAAACTAATAAACCTTGTTTAATCTAAATTAATTATTAATTATTAAACTTAATTAATTAATAAACAAGAACTTAATTAACTTTTAAAACAGTTTATTAAGTTTATAAAACATTTTAAAATCATTTTTAAGTATAGAAACCAAATTTTCAAAAATTGGATTTTTAAAAGAAACTGCATCCATAGCGACTATCACTACGAATGCCTTAACTAAAAATGTTTTCTAAATTTTATTTAAAATCCTTTTCATTTTGAAAGCTCGCTTACTTTATAAAACATAATTAAGTATTTGGTAAAGCTAAACAAAGTTAAAATTTAAAAATGATTTCAAAATTTAAAACTTTGTAAAACTTGAGTAAACACACTTTGAAAGCAAGGAATTTCTGCGTTGTTTGTTCATAACTTAGTCCTAACATCTTAGCACATACACAAACCACAATCATGCATTCACATGTCATACACAAGCTATAAGCAAGATTACAACTTTCCATTTATTTACTCTTTTTAAACTTAGATTTCTAAGTCAAACTAAGCATCACATCCAAGCATATATGTACACATATTAACCAACATAAAACCCACGCACAAATGTACACTTACATCTCAACATAAATCTCAGCCAAACAAGTATCATACTTAGGAACCAAGTAGCATAGAAACTAATGTTAAAACTTTTAAATTTAAATCAAAAGTTTACTCACCAAGGTTTAGAAAAATTTTTGAAAACTTGAAATAACTTTGCAAACTTGACTTAGGATCCTTGCATCTTGAAATAGGCTCAGTATAGGGCATGTGGCTTGGCTATGATAGGAACAAGGATGTGGGGGGTTGACTTAGAGAGGTGGAGGTACTTCGGATAATGTTGAATTCACAAAACCAGACTCAAAAGATAGTCATATTTTCTTGGATTTTTGGCTATGTTACTCTCAGAATTTTGCGAAGTGCTCAAAAGAAAATTTCTTGGAAATTACTTTCCCTATTATTGAAAAAAAATGAATCACTCAATTTGGATCATTTTTGAGTGAGATATGATCAATAGAAGGAGTGGTATTTTCGGGCTTGAAAATATAGGTCTGAAAATAGGTATGAAAAAAATGCATTTTTGACATGGCTAGGATCAAAATTCGAAGAAGTGGTACAAATAAAAGTTGTAGCTGCTAGAATTTTACACGTTTTAAAAAATTCTCCATTTGGATCGGAGAAGAGGAAGATATGATATGAGGAAGAGGAGGAAAAATGAAGAAATGGAATGTTATTTATAAGCAACAAAAAAAAGAGAATTACCTGTATCTACCATTGTACTTCTACCCTCCACGTTGTTTTGCCAATTCAACACCCTCCATCACACATGCCATTTGAGCCAACCACCTTGTCCTCCCCTTATCATGTCAAAGAAAACATGTTTAAAAATGTTTGCCTATAACGAGACACTTACTTTTACTAAATTTTTATATTATATCATCGTAAGTGTGTGTGTATATACATATAATACATATACTTATCTAATGCTTACATATATGAATACATACATATCCTAAATTATTTTAAAATTAAATTTGTATATTTATACTAAAGGGTTCACAACATTTTAGATGGCCTTTAAATGATGGAAAGTCGAATATTCGAAAAAAGGAATTCTGATCACATTTCAATCTTTCTTCGAACTAATTATTTTTGTAAACAATATTTGAAAATGATTTCACCAACATTAATTATTATTTAAATGATTTTTATTTTCATTATAATATCTATATATTGAATATTTAAAATTAACTAAATATTCGCAAATCAAAGTAGTGAAATTCAAGGTCGTTACAATTTATCACTCAAACCAGACTGATGTCTGACTTGGGGCCTTATGCTTTTCTTCTTTTTATCTTGAATGCTCTTAAATGAGTAGACTAGATAGCAAATGTAAATAGAACTTTAAGATATGTAGATGGACTAGCATATGGTGATGCTTTCTCATATTTATAGTTTGAGTTATTATTGTTTATTCTAGTGTACGACACCGTGAAGTTTTGACAGTGTTGACTTACTATTTATTAGAGACAGTTTATCAGTTGATTTTATTTATCGGTTGTATAAACTCTACTACTATTTGTATAACTATATGAGCCTGTGTACTCTGATTTTATGGTTTATATAGTTATTACTACCTCACCTATTTATATTCGTGATGACTATTGCATTTTATCTGATGCGTTGTGAGATATATGATAGGTTATGTGACTATATGCGATGTTTTATTTCCTTCTCCTTTCTTCTCTTCTCTTCTTTTCTATTTTCCCTTATTTACTTTTACTCCTTTCCATTGACAACCAGCCTACATCTGCAGATGCTCCAGCTGTGCACTATTCGGTTATATGAGCATCGGTGGTGTAGGGCGGTCACCTCAATATGCGACAACATTTACCCTCCATATCAACAGCGCACCTAGTCCAACACCACATCATCTATACACACTGTCAATTCTTTATTCCCACTTGGAATGACTAATAACGGTGCACTTATTAACCACTCCTTCAGACTCAGAAATGCAAACTCACACCTCACATCTCAAACAAAAGTCTGATTCTTCTTCGTCAAGGGGGTTAACTGTGCTGATACCTTAGAAAACTTATTGACAAAATGTCTATAGTATCCCACCGTCCAAGAAAACTTCTCATGTCTATATAATTCTCAGGTTGATCCCAATTCGGTACTATTTTCATCTTCGTAGGTGTGACGCCCCACCTCTATACCCACGCTAGCCAAGAACACTCCGGAGTAGTGCTGTCAACTAGCACGGAGAATAAGGCTGTTGAGGAGCGACCATCCATGTAATTGCTTATCACACGGTGGCTATAAATAATCTTCGGAAACAAACATAGAAATAATCATAGCACAAATCAGTCACAGATATCCATTTCACAAAGGCGGAAGAACATATGAATATATAACTAACACATGAAAGTGTACATCAGAGTAGTGGTCAACAAGATCCACGATAATACAAAAGAATAGCAACACGTGCTATACAAAAGAATACAACTATGAGTCTATATCTCAAGTGTATACAACAAAAACTGCTAATCTAAACAGTTAGCCAAAAGTCAGAGTGATGAATCCCTGGGAAGAAGTCAAGCAGAAGCACCTGTAACATCTCGGTCTGACCCGAGTATTATTTAAGCAAATAATAAACGGATCAGTCTAGCTATAAATATCAGATGACATGATATAACATAAAAGATATGGCATAGACATAAACATCCATAACGACATACCACTATAAGTATGTAAATAATGATCAACAGAAGATCAATCAATAAGAGATAATCAATATCACAAGAATCTTCTCAAAGATTCGAAGAGGGCATCATACCCTAAACTTGTACTCATAACAAGTCAATGACATAAATTCCAGAAATCAACATGAGAAATCCAGAAATCATAAAAAGGGAAAGAGGCCTATCACATGACGGTCCGAAGACCAAGGGGAGCTACCCCGCATGTGTGAATGGAATCACACAGATTGAGGTCAAGACTAACCAAAAAGCAGAAAGGTATGTGTGAATGGAATCACACAAGTGGTGTCTAGTCTAACCTTGCAATGAAAGAGACATCGCGCAATTGCTAGTCTAATTCATAAAGCGATCATCAAGATCAACGAGAAGTGTCAATTACACTAAGCTAGTAAATATAGAAGTTTAGCTTCATGTCCCATAACCACTTGCTTAACTTAAATATTTACGAACAAACTGTAAATCTTCACTAATAAAATTGTCACAAGAGGTTCAATCGAACAAGTCCAAGAATTAACCGACGAAGTGAACGCAAGCGTTTCATACCACTTGTTTTACTAAGTCGTTTAATTAGATTTCTCATCCGAGTGAGGTAAAGGCTTGTATATACTAATAGATTGGAAAACGGTTTAAGAAAAGAGCTTTGTTATTAAAAATAGAGTTGAAATTGTTTGTTAAAAGAGTTTTGATATTTACTACTAGTATTGAAACCTTTATATTATAAAGTGACAAAACACATAAGCAAGTGTAGAAACAATCAGTCACAAAGATCGCATACGGAGATGCGAATAAAATCCAAGGAAATCAGCTCAATGTTTTTCAGATAAGATCCCCTACGGAGGGGGGGTCCGGGGGGGTGGCAACCCCCCAAGGTGGGGGTGCGGGGGCAACGCCACCGCTTACGGGGTTCGACCTGCCCGGTCAGGTCACGGGGGTCGAGGGGGCAGCGCCCCCGGCGGGGTGCGGGGCAGCGCCCCGACCAAAACGGTACGACCTAGTGAAGTCAAGCGGCCTACGACCTAAAACAAAAAATGAGGTCTTACGACCTAAGGGGGGTGCGCAACCTAAGAAGGTTCGCGAGCTAAGGATGAGCGACCTAACAAGGTTCACGACCTAACGGAGACGAGGTCATGCGACCTAAAGTGGTTCGCGACCTAAAGGGGAACGACCCATCGAGTTATAGGCCTAACGACCTAACGGTTTAAAGGACAGGCGACCTAAAGAGGTTCGCGACCTAACGAGGTAGAGGGGACACGCGACCTAAGAAAGCACACGACCTATCGGCAACAAGGATCGAGCGACCTAACGGCAACATGGGTCGAGCGACCTAACTTTGCCGCGACCTATGTATATCACGACCTAAGGCCACAACGACCTAAGAAATAAAGGGAAGCGACCCAAAAGAGGAAGGGTTTAACGACCTAAGCAGTGAAGAGGCCAAGCGACCTAGCGTGGTCAACGACCTAAAAGGGTTCGCGTCCTAAGAAAGTGCGTGACCTAAAGCACACGCGACTTACGACCTAAGGAAAGCAGGCGACGTAACTCCACACACAAGGCCTAACGACCTAAGAGTTAAACGACCTACGACCTACGCCACCAACTCACGAGCGACCTAAGTACTAGGTCGTGAACGACCTAACTCCGAACACACGAAAAGTGGTCAGAACGATCTAGGAGCTATCTCGTACGCGACCTACGACCTAAGACCCACACGACCTAACTCCGAACGACCTAAAAATGGCCAGAACGACCTAAATGCAGAAATTTCGCCAAAACGCCAAAATTCGTAGTTTTTCGCCAATCCAATCCAAACCAAAAGCAAATATTCATGCTAAAGTGATAGGGAATCATTCCCAACAACCCAAGATAGTTATAGACAAGAATGTGAGTTAAAAATCTCACCTTTGCACTAAAGTTTATGAAGATGAAGCTTGAAAGCAAGGAGAAGCAATCCAAAGCTTGAATCCAATATCTTCTACTTGAATTTGGAGTTGAATGCTGGATTTGCAATTGAATCTGTGCTTGGAGTTTTAATTTCCCATTCCCTCCACCATTAATGCCAAAGCTTGATTAGTTAGGAAATTTATGAAGAGTGAGGAGAAGAGGGTTGGAACTTGGGCTTAATAGGCTAAACTAACCCAAAGTCCAAAGCGGGAAAAGTTAGTGAAATTTCACTAACTCCAAACCTATCGATGTTTATACTTAAAAAGTTGTAAACGACATTTCGAACTCAATGGAAGTGGTCTCGGGTCCTAATTTGACCGTTTGCAAAAAGTAGCTTTTCGGACCAAAATCCGATTAACGAGTTAATATTTAAATAAAATATTTAAATACAAACTCGATAAATATGCGGGTTGTTACAGTAGGATCAATAGCAATGCCCTACTTAGAAACAATGTGACCCACTAATCACACTTCTTTCCTCCAGAAGTGACATTTAGAAACTTCGTTTTCTATCGGTGCTTCCTAAGCACCTTGAGCGCAATCCTGTATGCTCCTTGTGTTCTTCTTCTGTACTCAAATAAAAAAGGATATCATCCATGAACATAAGCACAAATTTTGTCAATCGATCTCCGTAGACGTATTTTATGAGATCCACAAAGTACATCGGTGCGTTGGTAGACCAAACGGCATGACCAGCCACTTATAAAACCCAAACGGCATACAAAATGCTATAATTGGCACACTCTCCTTCTCCATTCTCAGTTGATGAAATCCCATCACAAGGTCCAACTAAGAGGACACCCTAGCACCATGAAGATGATCGAACATGTCATCGACACACGGGAGTGGATAGTTGTTCTTCTTCGTTACCCTATTTAGCTTACGGTAATTAACACGCAATCCCAAAGAGTCGTCTGCCTTAATGGTGAATAATACAGGTGCTCCCCATTAAGATATACTATGTCAAATAAACCCTTATTTTAATAGGTCACGCACTTGCATCTCTAATTCCCTCTGCTCTTTGGGCTCCATAGACCTCAATGGCATAACGATCAGTTTGTCATCCTTCAAAAAATCTATAGGGAATTCAAACTCATATATGGTGGTAATCTGGTCACCTCCTCAAATATGTCCAGGTAATCCCTAGCTATAAGCACAAATGTCAACTTATGATGCAGGATCTTGTGCCTTAATAGTATAATACTTATGTAGCTATGGGCTCGCAACTTCCCTGTCGCTTGCTCCTTGCTCCATGTCGAAAATCGTAGTCCTAGCAGCATTCCTCGTTCGTGGCTCATTCTTATAAGTTGTAATAGGAATGATCAATCTCTCAAAAAGTAATGAGTGGTGTCCGTGAATGCAATGTGACTTGCATACTATATATACTACTATGTAATCTTGAAAACCAAAATATAATAAGTACGCTCCCTCATATATCATCTAACATATCCTAAGGTGATAAATCCTCCTTATCTTTGATGGATCTTAGCATCAATTTAGGTCAACTACGCAACCTAAGCTCTGGTACATAATGTAGTGATCATCATACACCTCTGGTACTTAATGAGACCTATAAATCATGCTATGATGGTGCCTGGCCGACGTAAGGTGATAGTGGAGGGTGACAAGTAAAAAATATCCAAATCACAGAACTTGTAGAACATCTCACAGCGCGTAGACAAATATAATAATCAAATAGATTAAAATAGACAAGACGGTAATGTAATAGAATGAATAATAAATATGAACATTAAAGTGCAATAGGTTCATAGATTATATAAAAAAAACAGTAGAGTTTTTACATCTCAAATATCTAGTAAACCTAAATAACTGCCTCTAGAAAAGTACGAGTATTGACATAGCTCTACAGTACCACATAGTAGAGTAAAAGCAATGGCAAGCTCCAAATTATAGATATATTATAGTATAGCTTTCTGCTCGTACCCAGTATAGCTTCATGTGCTATGCATACCTATTATCCCTAATCTACTCTTAAGAGTACCCGAGATAATAAGAAACAAAGCATAAAACCTAGCATGGACAACAGTCTGTGTGAACGGTATGTCATTTCAAAATACTATAAAAATTGTATATGGTAATAATGACATAGAGTATGCAGAATCATACTTGACCTATCCCTGCATCCAAGGAGTTAGCGCATAACAATCAATATATGCTAATATATTATTATCAATGGGTGTACTACAATCAAAGTAGAATATCTAGTGCCTAGGTATGTAGTTGATAATATGTATGTATGCAACACCCTATAATGATAAAAAAACCATCGCAAACATAACATCCATCAAACAATCCTAACAATCACTCATGTGCATTGAATATATGATAACTTGTATATCACAATCATAAGCCAGAGACCAAATCAAATCTTGATTTCTTGGTAATGAAATCCATGCCACTTCATATGGCTAGGAAACAAACTCATAATCGCAAAAGTCCAGGGTAATTCGCAGTCATAAGATCTAGATATGTTCGTAATCTATGTGGGTGTCCCCACATACCCCCTTTGAATAAGAACTCTAGAAACCTCCTAGTTATCAATGATCTCTTTGCACATATCCCCATACTAGAACCCAATCTCTATTCCATATCTCTCATCCCCATAGTAGAATATAGTCATTATTCTACTCACATGTTCACTTCATTGAACTTGTCCTTATGGATCACCATTATAACTCCCATAGTTGAGTCGTCATTATCGAAACACCTCTAGACATTTATCATAAGCCATAGAGTCATCGTACTAAAGTTCTGAAGCCATTGTATCAAAGCATCATGCCATTGTTTCATTAATCACCACACATACCCTAGAATCACATTGAGTCATCATAGAGTCGTACACCCCTGCTCTAAGTTATTTCTCAAAACCTAGAAGAGACTTAAGGAGAAACCTAAAGCATGCTCTTGTAAAACCAGAAGTCCTCCAAACTCCAACTCTATTTGGCATTTCACAGAGAGCAAATTCAAGCCATCCATGCCTCAACCCAAAGTAATTAACCCCTCGCCCCGAACTTAATATCTTATTCAGCACCTCAACTCCTAAACAAAATCTTCATGTGTTCTTCAATTTGATATACAAACGATTGGAGGTCCATAAATAAGAATTAGACTTCGAGAGGTAGAACCTTGACCGCAGAATTATCGTATTTTGCTTCGATGAGAATTTGCAACCATTCAAGCGTACAAATAACAGCTAAAAAAGCATTAACGATATTCAAACATCACTTAAACATGCAAATATCTAAAACATGGAAAATCATCATAAAATGTACTATAACATAGATTGACAACTGTATAGGCAATTAAAAAATCAAATTAACATGATTAAGTCACTTTGGGTTATTTAAATATTGTTTTTACTTCAGGTTAGGCTTCAAAACAACATAAAAACGTAATTTTGACTCTGAAAATGGATTCAAAACATATTAATTCTATAGATAGATGTATAATATGATGTAAGATTATAAATCACTAACCAAACACCCAAAAATGAAAGATTTGCATGCAAAATGAGATAAATCCAAGAATAGAGAGTAAAGCCCCAAATTCTCCTCCCTAAAAATTATATTTGAAGGTCTCTTGCTAATCCTCCTATTAATCTATGCTCGATCTAAGGATTTGGAGTGATTTGGAGGAAAATAAACATGATATTGGCTAAGGTAAGGTTAATGAAGGTTTAGATATATTTTGGGATAAAGGAGAATGATTTAGGGCTGAATATTTCAACCATAATAAACCCCTAAACCTAAAATGAGTTATTGAGTTTGTCCCCAAACCTCACTAATACTCTTTAAGTTGCTCCAAAATCTGTCTAACTTCAAACAACCATATCTTCCAAATGGTATCCAAATCGCTATTATGACCATCTATGGAAGGTAAAACCATCATATCTTTCCAATAAAAGTGGTTTGAGGACTTAATTCGGATCCTATGAAAAATTATAGCCATTGCAAGTTTTTAGGGGTAAAATCGTTCGATAAAATTTCTTGGGGTCAAAAATGCCGCTATCCAACATTTTCCAAAGTTATAGTGTCATATGACCCAATAGGAATTTAAAATTAATGTTTGTGATCATCCAGTATGTAAAATACGAGTTGTTACAATCTCCCCCATTTAGGAATTTCACCCCTGAAATACCAATACAACCAAGCTAAAGTCAAACATAGTTACCTTACATGACTTATAATCATGAGCAATCATATCAAGTATCAAACATGCACATTGAAGCAATAAATATAATCTACGCCTATCTTAGCATGGCTAAACCTCGAAGCAACCTTCTGTATGTCCCGAAGCCAACCACTAAGCATCCCGTAGCCAAACCAAAACCACCGAATAGAAACCTTATCACACTTAAAGCACTTACACTTTTGTGTTGATTCCATCGCTACTCTTAGCACTTCGACACGTGTGCATCTGTAATGCATCGATGCGACCATAAACATCCTAGATCTGTCGAAGTTCAATTCTACGTTTATGGACCTCCAATCATTTGTATATCAAATCGGAGAGCACATTGCTATTCCTTCCCCAAGCAGACTCTCGACCATAGAAAAGTCCATCACTTCTAATGTGCTCGGATGAGCAATAGAAACGATTCAAAAGTTATAACCATTACAAGTTTTCAAAGGTAAAATCATCTGATAAAATTCAATGGGGCAAAAACTACTAAACATTCCCTGAAGTTATAGTGTCATTCAACCCAATATGAATTTAAAAATGACCTCTAATATATAAAATACAGGTCGTTAAAGATGTGGAGGGCCATCTCTACATTCTTTCCTTTCTAAAGTCGCTTCGCCTCTCCGAGTTTTGCGATATAGCTTGATCCCATTGGACAGATGTAGTATTTATAACAATCCTCCTCTCAGGCTACATTGGACCTAGCTTGATCCCTTTGGGTATTCTACCATTGGAATCAATCATTCATTTCTCCACTAGCATATGGATTCCTCACATACTTCTGTAGATTTTTATTTCTAGTCAAGTCTTTAATTACATCCTTCAAATTACTCATCGATATTGTTCCCATGAGTTTCATGGAAGTAGAAATACTTCCCCAAGTGTCTTTCCTCCTCAATTGCGTCCCTTTGAGGCAGCTTCTTATAATTTTCAGTTCCTTGCGTAGCAAGGTAGATCTTTTTGAGATAATCATTCAATGGAGTGTGATCTACTGATCTCATACACCTTATTTTCTTCTTGATGCCTTACTTCTTCTCAATAACATCTTGGTTTTCCTTTTTGGATTATTATTTTCAATATTCATAGCAATAATTTCAGAACTATCACCACTCTGTTTGATAGAAAAATTGCTATATAATACACCATTCAATCCTCTACCACTAATCGATCATATGACCAGGTCTACTCTTTTCCAAGCATAGAAACTATGATACCTTTCATTAAAACTCAACTGTAGGGTAGGTGGTTTCTTTCTTTTGAGTCATCTACCAATGTCCATATCAAGATGAACCCTCCCATCAACGCCATTTGGACAATCTTTTCCCTCAGATTACTTAATTGCATCACTGCAGTATTAAATCACAATAAGAAATTCTTTAGAGTCTCTCCGGTGCTCTAATGGACATTCGACATGGATATAACATCCTTTGTTCGAGTGGTATGGATTTTGAATTACTCCATAAATTTATTCACTAACTGGTTAGAAGATGATATGGACCTCGCAATGAGCCAAGTGAACCACATCGTAGCAACTTCGTCTAGGAAGATAGGAAATCACCTACATCTTACTACATTAGTAGCTCGAGAACCATCCATGTACCATCCATATTTAAGAAGATGCTATCTCGGATCAGTCGTTCCATTGTAAGATGGCATCATTGGCATTAAAAAATTTCTAGGATAACTCCCATGTAGAATGTTATCAATAAATGAGATCCAACTAAGCAATGAACCCCATTCATCATTACTCCTATGCTAATTTTCATTTATCAACCTCTTTATTGTATTTGCAATATACTCATTGCTGGTCTAGGAAGTTGGACAACGATCGTCAGGAACAACCTCAAGTGTTTGACTCTGCAAACGCTCTTTTAATTAGTTGCATGATGTATGGGCTCTCTTGTCTTTAGGAGATTCATTCGTCCAAACCCACTCTGATGCCTTACTAATAATGTGGCATTAGCCAAAACACCATCATTCTATGCACCGATATTTTGTATTGCTTTGATGCCATCATCCTACAAATGTCACTCGCTGTCAGACAAATTCATAACATCAGCATTCATGTTGGCACTGATATCCCTAAACAACACGGTACCGTGTTGATTTTGACCCGATTGGTCTTTGACTAATCAAATCCATCTTTAGCAATTTGTCTCCTTGATGTTCTAGTAGCCTTCCTCTTCATGTTTTGCTAGCCATCTTTTCAACTCTGATCTATCGAAGATGAATTACCTTCCCTAGAATCTAAACATAATGAATCTCCATGTCTTCTTCTATACCTTTAAGGTTGTTGGGACATCAATGCAAAGACTTTCTTCAAGTTTTCCATCACAACTGTATATTTTCTGACTTCTATCTATATATCCCGACCATCGTTCTATCAAATTCAGCACTTGTTATGACTTCAATCAGCTGAGATGAGAATCTTGGAAGAGGCAAAGATTAGGTTGTTTCTTCTTCAACATGATGAGATCCTTCATGATCTCCCTTGACATTCACCCTAAACTTGGAAGCAGCTCTATTTAAAGGCATTTCTAATTAGACCTGATGTAGTTTCTTCTTCAAATCTAAGTAACTTCAGATCTACAACAAACGCTCTTAGAACTACCTACTAGATACTTCAAATCCAAAGTTCTAAGCTAGATTTACACCCGAGAAGCTCGTTCCTCTACGAAAGCACCAAAAATACTGAATCAAAAATTCACACAGTACCCCAGATCAAACACAAACTAGAGTGCATAGATTTAAAATGAAAATAAACAGCAAATACACAAGAAATTATATCGCAGTTGGGCCTCAAATCACTACCTATATCCACTTTAATTTTATTTCAAGGGTTTGTGCATGACAAGCAAGTTACAAGGCTTCAAGTTTAGAAATAATGTGAATCCGAGTTTGACAGCAATTAATGGAAAAATTATAATAGGGAATATAATATAAATCAAGATCCTTATTTTCATTGCTTTAAGATGGTTATTTACAGATGAATCCACCCACCGAAGTAGCCAGCTCGTGAAGACCAGGTAAGAGTCCAGATCCATGAGATTATAGGAAGAACAGGTAAATTCGTAGTTAAGAACATATTGGTATCGACCATAATATAGTTGGTACCGATCATATATGTTCAATATCACTATGTAGTTTCCTTCATGCTTGTTCATATCTCCAATTTTCCAAGCTTCGTTTTGAAAATTTCTCCATTAAATCATGTCGATATCGACATGATTTGTCATATATGAGATTTGTGTTTTTCTAAAAATTACTAGATTAGTTAACCCACTTGCTCAAAAGTTGTAACTATAGAAGATTATCTCGGTACCGACCATAACCATGCCAGTACCGACCATATCTACCTTGCACTAATCTTATTCCAACTTCTTATGCTCTATCATTCCAAATGACTTCTTAAGCACTTGAGTCATTGCTTCATCATCTTGAAGTCTAGATTCATTAAGAAGTCACTCTATTCAAATGGTGGATAACATATAAGGATGCAAACAATAACTTCTTATTCATCTTGGGTCATAGTGCATGCAACAATGAGAAGGGACCTCCTCTTTGATTGGTATCATCGATTCAGTTCCATATGCCAGTGCAAATGGTGTACGTTTAGTTGCGAATTTTTGGGTTGATCTATGAGCCCATAATGTAAGTGGTAAATTCATCAATTAGATTCCTTTTACTTTCTTTAAACACATATTTTGTGATGAATTTAATATCTCGTTCATTCCCACACCTGTCCGTTTGCCGTTGGATGTGTTATCAGCGAGAAATTTTTTGAATTCGATACCGAGAACAGAATCAAAAAATTATACAATTTGAAATTGAGTTCTCTTGTTAGCAGTAATCTTCCATGGTACTCAAAACCTGCACATAATGTTCTTCTCTACAAAGTTAATCACATTCATCGAAGTTAACACGTTATAAACTAATTAAATAGTATTTTTTATTCGAAGAATTCATACATATGGTTATGAGACTCAGAATGTGAATTCACTCAATGATTAATACTGACTAATCCAAATATTAACATTCACACATTAGCTAGTGCTGTGGTGGTTTGGTTTAATTCATCGCTTACATGTCTTTTCGATAAAATCATATTTTATACTATATTAAGCGGTACACCAATAGTGACACTAATTTACACACGTTCTCTTCGCCAACAATATATCATGTTAGCACGTATGGAATTCAGTATTGGATGAAATTCTAACATCATCCGCACTCAACTCGATCAGTCCATAAAAAAGTCTTTGGTTCAATAATAACATTTATTGTTAACTGTTTTACTAGTTTGAGTTTTTGACTTTGAGTTAACTATAGTAGATCATGATACTAACCTTATATATGAGAGGAGGCGAATATCTATTGAATAGTGCTTCACTACCAATGCATCAACTCATGTCCAACTATAGTTGCTCGACGGATCATCAAGCCATAATTTGACTATAATCAAAGTGGGGTTTCCACATTGAAATTCCATAATATTGCCAAGCCGAGGGAACTATGTAACATCGTCACACTTATATTTCCTATTTGACCTAATTGTTATCAACCAATAGGAAACTCTCAAACAAGTCGTTACACAGTTATTCAATAACTAGGAGAAGTAACCCATTGGTGCCCCCAACAGCCACGAGTAATAACCTGTCTAACATTTGGAGAGCGTTATGTACACTGGTCTCAACGAATGTATCAATATCCTTTCTTAAAACATCTTGAATAAGAATATTTAAAATAATGTTATTTTATTTTGTGATTAACTACTCATGACTGCAACAGTTTGCAACCACAAACATATAATATTTTATTTAAGTATTTTCATATTAATATGCTTTAAATTAATTATTTAATTATTATGTTACAATATAACAAAGTATACAACAGAAAATAAACACATTACTACAAACAAGACTAACTATAGAGTTAGGTATATGTAACAAATTACATAATTCTCCGTAGGACATACTATTAACTCTTTCAAACTTTGCCAATAAACATCGATCCAACACTATTACATGGAAAAACAAATCGACCATTACTTGAATTATACCGAACTTGATACTCTCTTGTTTTTAGTGCATTTTGGTATATTGAACTATAATCTATCTAAATATAGTGAATTGGCAATAAAAATAATAACATAAAGTGGACGTAGATCTCAATAATGATTAAGCCCATTATAAAATCTCTGTGCTACTTTTTTATTCACTACTCTTCATACATATATTATTATATTCAATGCCATATTGAAATTATTCATTGTCCAAGCCATTAAACTATTGAATAACAACCATACAATAATCTGGTGGTTCTTACGGCATATGCAATGCATTCACGAAACCATTAACTAGATATTGGGCTCACAATCAATCGTTCTTTTAGTGTTCGACCATTTTCAAATCAGATAAGTTTTACAATATATGTGTGTGTGTACACACATTATGCATGTGTCATATTGTGTGTGTGTGTGTATAAGGATCAAGATCTCCATCTTGCTCATCCTCGTACATCTTTTTTGCAAAATATTTTTGGATTTAGTTAAATTTTTGTAATATATTCTATATGTTACTAAGATTTAATATGCAATATTTTGAATCAATTAAACTCATTTAACCCTTTTAAAACCGCAAACCTGTAACAACCTGAAATTTGCCAATATTGTAATTAGACGTTTAAAACTGTTTTGGAAGTAATTTAAAATTTAATTATAAAAACAAAAGATAATTTGGAATTTAAAAAGAAAGCTTTTATTTTCTCGAATATCAATAAAATAAATTATAAAGTTATGATTTAATTCGAGAAAATAAAGTGAAAAATGATTTTTTTTCCATAGACAAAATAAAGTAAAAGCGAGTTCAAAAATGATTTAAAATATTTATATGGCGTTTAATTGCATTTTTGTGTTTGAAATATAAATTTATGTCAAAATGATAAATAGCAAAGAAAGGTACACACAAATGCACATATTTGTTTTAATTTTGCATTTGCATAAATATTAAGAAATATATTAATGACTATTATTTTCTCTACCTAAGAAAACAAATGGGAATGATTATTTCTTAAAAATTAAAAAAAAATCCGTCTAATAAAATAAGAAAGAATTACTAATCTTGCCTAAAAAATAAGAAAGAATTATGAACATTTCCTAATAAAATGAAATAGTATGAAAACTAGCCTGGTAAAACAAAATACTATAACGACAAGTGTAATAAAACAAATATAGTATAAAACAGAATAATATAATTACCAGCCTAATAAACAAAATAGTATAATGACATGTCTAATAAAACAAAATAATATAATGTCTAATAAAATAAAATAGTATAAAACAAAATAGTATAATGACTAGCATAATAAAACATAATTGTATAATGACTAGCCTAGCAAAACAAAATAGTATAATGACTAGGTTAATAAAATTAAATGGCATAATGATTAGCCTAATAAAGAATAGAATGATTATGTCTTGCTTATATATAAACCCTTAACCCCGTCCCTTTATTTCATTTATTCAACAAAATAGTATAATGACTAGGTTAATAAAATTAAATGGTATAATGATTAGCCTAATAAAGAATAGAATGATTATGTCTTGCTTATATATAAACCCTTAACCCTGTCCCTTTATTTCATTTATTCCCTCTCCCTCAATCTTTGTTTCCCCCATTAAAACACTCCACCTAAAGATCAAGCAGAAGCGTCATTCAATGTGTAAACTTCTCCTATATCTACTATTTACTTCCTTTTGTCGAAAAATCTTATTTATTGTCCTTTGTAAACTAAAGTATAAATACTTCTACATAATTGAAATTAAAGCATAAATCATATAATTGTATGGAAATTGAGGGTTGTTGACCCCTCTAGTTTTGCTCTATCATCACTGCATTTGGTTATTTTATTTTGCAAAGGTATGCTCTTCCACTACTATATTCAGTTATTTTATTTACACAAAGATAAACTCTGCAACTACCGCATTCTGTTATTTTATTTTTGCAAACTACAACTACTGCATTCTGTTATTTTATTTTTGCAAAGTTATGCTCTGTCACCACCGCATATATAAATATGCTATGAAACGTTAAATTATTTGCATACATTATTATGAATGGTTGATCTTGTATGTTATGTGCATAAAGTAAGAATGTTATTCAAGGTTGTAACCCTTGGTTGTACTGGGTACGCGACAGTTAGGTTGGAATAGATATCATATATAAAGGCGAAATGTGATAAACCTCTTAGTGACATTGGGTTAATAACAGTTAAATGGGTTTACTGTCATATTATAATTTAAATACACTAAACCCATTAGTGACATTAGGTTAACGACGATTAAGTGGGATTACTCGTATATACATCTGTGATGCATATTAAATACTATGAATTAATTAATGAGGGCTATGCCAAATAGTGTTAGTATCCATCCTAGATGGTTTCTGTATGCAGCATGATAGGTGGTTCTTACATTATGATCAGTGGTGAAGCATTGACTCTTACCCCTACACAACCTAGAAATGATGGTTGGTTGGGAAGTCGGGAGGCCAGCAATAAAACTAGTCTACGAGGTACAGGTAGTAGCCATAGCGTGGTTAGCCATGAAAGACCCTATCACATTATGGTATCAGAACCGAGGTTTGAATAATTCAAAGATAAAAGCATAAACTATTTTTAGAGGAGTGAGACTTAGTGGTATACCAACCTGTATATTAGATTTATAAGTGGGAACGCCGACTTTTGAATTTTGAACGACTGTGTGATTGATTGTCGATATAATATAAGTGTAGATAAGGGAAAACTTTCTTATTTATTTTTGATTTCTATCTATACTTCTTCACTACTTCTAATAAAGTTGTCTTTCGCCTCCCTAATGTAGGAAATATGGTTAGACCCAGAAGTGATTGTATTGGTGCTTAGATTGGATTTCGTAACGGTCAGTCTAGTGGCATTGTACTTCTGATGTAATGACCATGGATCAATGGATGGAAATTATGATAGGTATGAAGATACTGCAATAGCTAGAACATCAAATCGTGTACCTTTCTCAAACATTATTTGACGGCACGGTGATTATGCTAGTCTATGCGGTAAGCCATTATTTAGGAATGAAGGTCCCATGGAGATCCATACCTGGTTGGAAAAGTATGAGAATCTTTGACGATATGGCTCTTACAGATTCATAGAAGAGGAAGCTCACATCTAGATAGCTATAAGGCGGAGCATTAGATTGGTACGATGCCATGACTTTAAAGATTCCTGAATAAGAGATTTCTTAGGAGTAATTCAAGGATATGATTTGAGATCATTTTGTTCCTAAAGAGGCCGTGAAACTCTATTTAGGAAGTTTATTGATCTAAAGTAGCATGACAGTACAAGAGTGTATGAATCAATCCAACGCACTATTGAAATACAGACCAACATTAATTAGTATACCTTTAGAGAAGAATGAGTAGTTTATTTGAAGACCAAGGAAAGACCTCAGAGACAGACTTCAGGCTCGGCTGCATAGTTCATTAGAGGATATCATGGACATGATATTTCGTTATGAGAGTGTTTGCATAAAAAATGGCACAAACACCAAATGAAGTAGTAAATATGAAAATTATCAAGTAAAAGTAAGCAATGGAAAATAAGAACACATAATTTTTATATTGGTTCGATGAATTCTTTAGCCTACATCCATTTAAACTTTATTATTCGATTTCGCCAACTTTCAATATTATGCTTTATGGATCGGCATTCTTAGATCGGTGGATATCCAATAGAGTTTCATGGCAAAGTAAATAAATTTATAAAAGAAGAGAAGTCCATTTTCAAGTGCATCTCCAATCCTATTGATTGAAGAAAATCACCGAAATAATCTCCAAAAATTGCTCCAAAAGTTTTCCACATTGTGCACATCGTCTTAGAAAAGTCGCACGATGATCCCCGACCCAAGCTTCATAGGTCGGTACTGATCCATGGTTCATGGATCGGTACCAAGCTAACTTGGGGTATGACCTAAGGAATTTGAGTGTTTTCTCCATGCTTGACCTAAGAAATTTGTGAGGTTGTTATGCTCGAGTTTTCCTTTACTTGCTCTAAGTCCGACCTAAGGAATTTATGTGTCTACTCTAAGTCAACTAGGTATTGACCTAGAGACATCGATCCATAAACTTGAATTTTCAAATTTTTAACTTTATTCACTTATTTTTTGGTTTTTTCTTTTTCTTGCCTTTTTATGATGTTTCCTAAGTCCTTGGGTCATTTCTTCATCGTTTGCTCATTCGGTTCGATCACTTAAGTCCATTCGAAGACTGCAACAAGTTCACTCGTAACACTTTCCCTCTAAAGCACGCATTGTGAATGGAAGGTGTGCTTTGCTAAAGAACAAATATTGAAGTTGGAAAATCACTAGTAGTTGAGTTCTCTAGCTGTTAACCGATCGAATTGCATTGAATCGTCCAGTTCCTTCGGATTCACTTGTAACTCGAAGGTCATTCTAGACTGTTATAGCTTAGGACTCGAGTCCTTGCTTGAGTGTTAGTCACAAATCATCATCATTCCATATTCTCCTAAAATTATTATATCATATATGGTAAACCAAAATCATCTCATGCTCTTTCTAAAGTTAACAATCATACATTAAAATCAATATTATCCCGTCGGGGATTTTATTATCATGAGTTGAGCATGTATTGGGTAATTAAGGTCCAATAATTGTGTAAGTTCATTACCATCGGTTGGAACACTATTTGCAGCAACCCTGGTCGAGATAACCTAGAATTAAAATTTAAAATATAATTTAATTAATTTGAATTAATTAATTGAATAAATATAGAGAATAACTTTTCATTTTAGAAAAAAGAGAGATTTTGACATATTATTTATTTTGGGAAAATTATAGAAACAAATTTAGTTAAATTAGAACTTTTTTAAAAAAAATTATGGTTTATAAAATGTTAAAATGAAACAATATAAATTAGCAACACTTTTGTTTCAGGAAAATTAGTAACACTTGGCTAATGGATCTACATATTAACCTATTTAGCCCAAACTAGAGAAATAAGAATGAGAAATACATATATTGTTTCTCATTCTCATTTCAACACCCAAATAGGAAAATCAAAAAAAATTCCTAAGTCACAAAAACCCTAATCCCTAAATCAAAGGGCTTTTGTTCAATTCTAATATATATTGATAAGGTGTAATCTCTTCTACCTTTCTATGCTTATTATTAAGGATTTAATTTAGTTTTAATTTATAATTTTGAGCATTCCTATCTAATCTTTGATCATAGCCTAGGGTGAAGTTGAAATAGGAAGGCATAGGAGGTCCTAAGCTAATGTCTTCCAATTACAGATTTATTTAGGTGAGTTTACCTCATAATTTCTAGTCTATGATGAAAGTTTGCTGCTGTTATATGAATTTGGTTGAATCTCTAATGTATATGATCTCAATGTATTGATGAATCCTTTGTCTATTTGAATTGGATTCTTTGTTTGCTGAAAACCCATTTATTAGATCATGATTTTCATTTAATTATATATATATATATATATTGCATGTTTGATAGTTCGGTACAACGGATCATTAGAGAAGCAACATAGGAGAAATGAGCGGAATCCAGTCATCAAACAGCCACTAGAATCATCTGGGAGTCGGCCTAAGCAAAGCAATTGGTAATCGGTATGCCACACTGATGCAAGGGACGCGGCCCGGACTTGACTCCTAGGCTGTGTTCAGATGTTCTTTGATCGACCTGTTCGCCACTTCTTTACCTAGTTGATTCCTTAAGACTGGTTGCTTGATTTTGGTGTTGTATTTCATATCAATGTCATTAATATTTCCAAATTTTTGACTGTGAATTAATGAATTCTTTTTGATGTTTTATACCATAGAGTTGTTCTATGGATCTTGGAAGTAAGACACACTTTTTATGCACGTTTTCAAATCCAATTTATAACAGGCTAATTTCTAAATCAAACCATTTTATGAAAAATCTTTTAAGTACAAATCTAATTACTATATAAATATTTTTAGAAATATATATATAATGTTATTCTCTTTGAAAATGGTTTTAAAAATGATTAGAGCAATGATTTGAAAAGTGTACTTATATCACTATAAACCAATGTTTTACCAAAAATGATTTTAAAGTGAAGAATTTTATAAAAATTGCATAACATCGAGCGAATGAGGAATTGATTTAAACGGTTGAATAAAATGTGTGGTATAATATGCTTACGTTTTCTTTACCAGTTAGTTCTTGTGCATGCTCGACCGAACCATTGCTACACACAAGTGGAGTTTAGTATTTTATAGTAAATGTTTGGGTAAACCGGTATGGTATGGGACACATGGTCGTTATCTATTCAATTGCTATATGAACGTATTTAACACTTTTATCGATGAGTTTATGACTCGCCTTCGGGATTTATAGGACTTGTTCCTATCTTGGAGTTTGTAGATCTCGTACCTATATTGATATTTATAGGTCTCGTACTTATTTCAGAGATTATAGCACTTGTTCCTATCTTGATGTTTATAGGTCTCGTACCTATTTCAGAGATTGTAGGACTTGTTCGTATCTTGATATTTATAGATCTTGTACCTACCTTGATGTTTATAGACTTATACGTCCATCTTGGAGTTACATGCATGTAGGTAATTTATTTCACCAATCTTGGAGTTTGGCACCTTCCCCCTTTTTGTGAGATTTCTAGATTTCTATTTGTGGGATTTCTGGATTTGATGTTGTTTGAACTATCACCAAATCATTTCGGGGATTTTTGCTGTTAATAAGTTATATTGAGGTTTAGTATTTAGTGATTTAAAGACATTGATGCATGTTTGATATTTTTCGATATATGACTATTTTGAGATCTAGTTTACTTTATCTATTATTCATTTTTAACTAACTCATTGATCTTAGTCTAAACTGACCTGTTTATTATTTTCATAATATTCGAGTTAGACTTAGATATTCAGGTTCTCTAGCTTGATGCTTTAAGGCGGATGCCCTATCTGTTAGCTGGTAGTTACTTTTGTCATCTATGTATATATGTGATGTTATGTTGTGTCTTATGTCGACCTAGACTTCTTTTGTGTACATATTCATATTTAGTGATGTACGATTTTGTATATATGTAACAACCCATGCCTCCCTTAATGCAGATATTGTCCCTAACTTAGCCACCTCCGCCCCACGGGCCAGGCCAAGGTATGGGGTTTTGTTCCTCAAAAAGCTCGACGTTGTTATGAGGTGAAGGCTTTGGTATATAAGCATCCACTTTATAGTGTTTTTCCATGATATAGGACTATTATTCCCATTTTGAGGGGTATTACAATATCCCGCTTTAGAGCCCAACGGACTCGTTAGCTCATGAACACAACTCCACCCAAGCATTATGGTTGTAACACGTACAGTCCACAATTTCGGCTGGGTATCGCTCTGATACCTATTATAACATCCCACACCTCACTTAACACAAATATTGTCCCTACTTAGTCACCTCCACCTCATGGGCCAAGCCAACGTATGAGGTTTTGTTCCTCAAAAGGCCTCGACGTTGTTATGAGATGAAGGCTTTGGTATATAAGCATCCAATTCATAGTGTTTTTTTTGCGATGTGGGATAATTATTCCTGTTTTGAAGGGTATTGCACTATTTATAAATCGTCTAGTATTGCCTACTTTCCTATTATAAGAATGCTCAACTGAATCGAAGCGATGACTTTCATCAATTATTTGGTTATCATAAGTTATTAATCAGGGTGTGCGTTGCCACCAATCTGAGCATCGCCTATAAATCATCCGAAATTTCTCAGCATCCCATCATAAATGAGTCTGACTGAATCGCGACAACGATGTAATTCGATAATTACTATCAAATCGTTTCAAACTGGAGTGGTGTTCCAATCCAAAGTCTAGTTTTTTATTTTTTCGAATCATGTAACCAGCGACCAATTTAATTCCTGATCTCTCTAGATTGTTAATTTTACCCTTAATCTCTCTGTATCGTTATTTTAATCCTCGATCTCTCCGGTACATCGGTTTAATCCCCGACCTACCTGGATGTTCAGTTTAATCCTCGATCTCTCTGGATTATTGATTTAATCCTCGATCTCTCCGGATTGTTGGTATAATCCTCGATCTCTAGTTTAATCCTTAATCTCTTTGGATCGTCGATTTAATCCTCGGTCTCTCCAGATCGTTAGTTTAATCCTGGTTCTCTCTGGACCATCAGTTTAACTCTCGATCTCTTTGGATTGTCAGTTTAATCCTCGATCTCTTCAGATCGTTTGGTTAATCTTCAATCTCTTCGGATCATCAGTCTAATCCTCGATCTCTCTAGATCATCGGTTTAATCCTCAATCTCTTTAGATCATTGGTTGAATCCAAGATCTCTTTGAATCGTTACTCTAATCTATAATCTCTTTGGCTCTTAAATTTGATCTGTAATCTCACCAGATTGTTAGCTTATGTTGAGTCCAATCGCTCGCTCTTTGATGAGGGGACCTAATGACTAGGTAAGTTCGTCCGCTTAGTCTTTGATGAGGAGACTTAATTTCTGAGTGAATCCATCCGCTCACCATCTGATGAGGGGATTCACTTTCTGAGTGCATCCATCCATTTGCTCTCCGGCCTAAACATACCCATCCATTCGCTCTTCGATGAAAGGGGTTTATTATCTGAGAGTGTCCATCCATTTACTCACTTGTAATGGGACTCACTATCCAGTATGAATCCATCCGCCTGCTCCTCGGTAAGGGGATTCACTATCTTTTACAAGTCCAATCCACTTGCACTTTGGCAAAGGGACTTTCATGTTATAGTCATTTCTCCGTCTTTTTGATCGGGAGAACTACGTTTAATTAATTTATAAGTCAATACTAAATAGAAACAAGGTGCTAACTCCTTTGATCCCGATCATTGGATCATCATTCTCAATCAAAATCCATGGCCTTATCCAGGTATATTTGTCATATACAATGATTATGTTAGTCCGTGAAATGATGGCTTTGATGACAACAACTTTAGAATAGATTATAAAATATAAATACTAACATTATAAGTTTAGATATATATGTATATGCTGGATTTAACCATGCAGGTACTAAGAAAGAAGACTGTGCAGTATAGAGATTCAAGATATCGAGATAGAAGACTCATGATTATCAAGATTATCAAGAGTTCAAGATTTCAAGGTTAAGTATTTTTATTAGGAATTTTTGTTAAAACTCGTAGAAAAGCACTAGCATCTTAAAATCCAATTTATTCGTGGAATGGAATCCACTTCGAGCCTATTAAAGGATGGAACCCTAAGTAGGATGGAACCTACGAAAATCTAGTGGAACATTGTTTTGTATCCACTAATTTTAATTCAAATGATTTTACAAAATTATCTTGTTTTCAAAATGATTTCAAAACTTTCCTTTTAAAAACATCAAAACCCTTTATCCTGATTTTAAATAATTTTAGCCTCAAAATTATCTTTAATTTCAAAGTAAAATTACTCCTGATTTTAAACTATCTTTTTGAATTATGTATTTAACTTTTATAATTAGATTTAAATATAAAATTATAGTTAAAATCTATATATATATTATTCTCTATATTTACTTATGAATTTTAACTATAGTCAAGTATATTTGTAAAGTTTAAAATAGTTTTAATATAAAATAAAAGTTATTTTCAAAGAAAATCAAAACACCAAAAAATCCTTTGGGATGTCGACATGCCCTAGTACCCCATGTCGACATGGTGTCAGTTGAGTTCAAAATTTAAATTTCAAAAGAAGTGTCTATTCGCCATAACTCTTCATGAATGGACATGGCTGTTGTTCTTCTATAATTAGGGGTTAGTTTCAACAAATTTTATATCAGATTTTCTGGTTTTTCACTCCTCTTTTTCTTCCACATTTCTTAATACATATTCTTACCATTACTCTGCCGAAATCAACATTGAATCGAACTCGATTACTTCTAGTTTGATTCTCTATCACTATCTCTACAAGGTTCTCAGTGCTATTCAGAGTTATAGGCTTTTTGTAATCTATCAAAAGAGAAAAGGTGTGATTGTAGCCTTAAAAATCAATCAAAAGAGAAAATGTGTGATTGTAGCCTTGGTAAATTAATTAGGTGAACTTGTGGCCTGGAAATCAAGTATCTCTACCCAGAGGATAGAAATTCTGGAGGGTGTACCTCGTAGCCTTGAAACCGAGGGTGTAATTGTACAATTGCTTTTGAAAGGAAATCCGTACTTTTGTTGCGGGACTGGATGTTGGGTAACTCCGAACCAGTATAAAATCCGGTGTATTCTTTCCTTTGCTGCTTTTATTTTATTTCTGCATCTGTGTTTGTTTCTGTGATCATATATGTGTCTGTATATTGCATACATCGATGTCTAAATTAACATAAAT
This sequence comes from Allium cepa, assembly GCA_030765085.1. NCBI lineage: Eukaryota > Viridiplantae > Streptophyta > Magnoliopsida > Asparagales > Amaryllidaceae > Allium > Allium cepa. The sequence goes on along the minus strand of CM060938.1, from coordinate 723,817,617 downwards.
CGAAAAAGATTTAGTAATTCTTTATTAATACTATTCACCCCCCTCTAGTGTTAATCCTAGCCTTAAGATCCGTAATTCGCATTTCTCACAATTGGTATCGGAGCAAGGTTTTCAAAGTTTCATAATCTGATTTTTGAAAATTTTTCAAAATGGCTACCAACGGTGGTACTGTGACTAACACTAGTATCTCTATCACTAGTTCATTTGTAGAGGGTCAGTCTACTATCAGACCGCCGCTTTTTAATGGCAGTAACTATGTATATTGGGCATGTAGGAGAAAATATATTTACAATCTATAGGATTAGACACTTGGAATATCACACAAACTGAATATTCTAAACCCACAACTAATTTTGCACAGTGGACTACTGAGCAAAAGATTACTGCACAAAATAATTCTAAGGCAATGAACATTCTATTTTGTTCACTAGATAGAAATGAATTCAATAGAGTGTCAGTTTGTAAGTCTGCATATGAAATCTGGAAAACTTTGCAAGTTACTCATGAAGGAACAAGCAAAGTTAAACAGACCAAAATTTCCATGCTCACAAATCAGTTTCAATTATTTAAAATGAATCCTAATGAGTCTATTTCAGATATGTATAGTAGATTTCAGGATATTGTGCATTCTCTAATATCTTTGGGAAAGGAATTTTCTGAAGAAGATCAAATCAAAAAAAAAAATTCTCTAACTCCAGAATGGGATCAAAAGACACTTGCGATCGAAGAGGCAAATGACATCAGTACTTTAAAGATAGAAGAATTAATTGGAAATCTAATGTCGTATGAAGTTCAAATGATCGGGAGAAGAGAAAGTAAAGCATCTGAAAAGAAATCAATGGCATTCAATGCATTAACCTATGGATCAGACTCAAACAGCGATAATGATGAAGAGATAGCCTTTATGTCCAGAAATTTTAGAAAATTCCTGAAATACAGAAAGATGAATAATCTCAAGTGAAACAACTATAAGAATTCTGGAAATCAGAATGTAGTTCCAAATAATGACAAATGTTACAACTGTGATAAACCAGGCCATTTCAAAAGAGACTGTCCGTATCCAGATAGGCAAAATTATCCTATGAACAATGATCCAGCAAAGAAACGGAAGCGTGCATTTACTGCTACTCTAGATGACTCAGACTCGTCCTCAAGTGATGATGATCAGAAAACAGATAATTCGAATTTAAGTTTCACATATGTTCATGACTCAGACGAATTCAAAGAAATGGACTCAGAAAATGGTACACGTTTACAATACAATTGGTTAAAATTGCTTGCTTATAATTAGTTGCTTGATTGTCTGGTGATTGGTTTTGAATTGATGTGTTGTTTGAATTTTAAAATGTATTTTCTATTTTTTATTATTATTTCATTATTTTATTATTATTTTTATTATTTAATAGTATAATAATATTTTCTGAAATATACTTGAAGTGTAATAATATTTCATATACATATATAGTCATTAATAATAATAATAATAATAATAATATATTAGAGAACTTAGGAAAAATCAATTCATGAAAATTCAAAGGCACATGTCGACATGGTCCCTACCATGATGTCGACATGGGTACCTGAATTTGAATTTCAAAATTTGAATTCAAATGTTTGAATTTCCCTCCACCTTTTCACTTCATTCAATTCACTGAAAATCTACTTTTTGACCAGAGAATATGTCCTTTGAGAATCTATTTATTCACTATCTTTTATCATATCTTTTCACTCTCATTTTTAAATTCAAACTCTCTCTTCATAACTTCAAACTCTCTACTCTCAACTTTAATGGCTTCTTCAAGCAACTTCTCCACCATGAGAATTTCCAGAAAAATCAAAGAGTAATTATTCAATGATCCGGAGGCAATAAAAGCATACATCAATTATGCTAACTATGCCAAAGTCCATCCCGGAAAATTTGCTATTTTTCAAGATTTTTCTTCTTATGAACTTGATTCTCTTTTTGCAAACAATGGAGTTCTTAGTTATTGATGCTTCTCAAAATGATTTTGTTTGCTATCCAAATCTTGTCAAAATTTTCTATGCTAATTTAAACCGTGGATTTTATTATGGAAATGAGGATGAAATTTGGAGTAGTGTCAAAGGCACTAGAATTGTTTTGAATTATGAGCTTTTGGGTACCATTCTCAATTGCAAGTGTACGGGGATGGATCTTTCTAATTTCAAAATCGATGAAAATGATCGTGAGACATTTCATCACATTTTCGAAGGGATTGATAATTTTGAATTCAAAAATCGAAATTTACGACCAAATGCAAGAATTGTCAATCTTCTTTTGCAACGTACTTTGACCCCAAGATCGGGGAATTTTAAAAATCCTACTTCAAAAGTTTGCAAAGCTTTTTTTGCTATTTTCGAAAATATGACATAAATTGGGCGCAAGTTATTTTGGATGAACTTCGTCCTAAAAATCTTGAAATGGGTGAGAATACCTTATACCATGGAATTTATATCACTCGGATTTTTAACTATTTTGGAGTGGATTTCAAATGCGAAGAATTTGTTTCTAGAAAAGTTTTCAACCATTTCAACATTTCGCTTATGAAAATTCCTTTTGTTTTTCAACCTTATGAGACCCTTGCCGAAAAAGAAGAGCGTTTGGCTCATGAGGAAATGGAAGAAGATGAAGAGGAAGAAGAAGAAGAAGGGGATGAAATGGAAATTGAAGAAGAAGAAGATGAAACCTCTTTGGAAAGCATTGACTATCTTCCTAATCCATCCACCAAAACCCTTCTCAAAAACCAAAAGACGATTGTTGAGAATCAATGGATTCTTAAAAGATCCGTTAGTAAGATGTAACGACCCAGAATTTTTAATAATTTAAATTTGAATATTTAATTAATTTTAAATATTAATAAGTGAATTTTTGGAGTCGAATAAATTTTATTTTGAATTTTGGATTTAATTTTTGCAATTAAATCGATTAATTAATAGTGAAATTCCGTAGATAATTTAATATTGGGTTAAATATGATTGAAAATGGTTTGGAAAATTTTGTTTTATCATATTAAAGTTATAGAAATGTTTTAGAACTTGTAAAATTGAATTTGGAGTTAATTTGTGAAAATTGAATATTTTAATATTTAATTATCGACTGTAAAATAGCCAATTTTTGAACAGTCTCAGAATTTAACGAGACAAGTTCCATTGGATCCGTAATAGTTAGTTATTATCGGATTTCAATTTTCGTAGCAATCGGAGTTGTCGTTTGACCGTGGCAGCTCGAAACGCATCGATATCGTTTTAATATTAATTTAGCGAGTTAAAATAGCCATTTTTCAAATGGTCTCGGATTTCGACGAAACCAGTTTCATCGGATCCGTAATGTGATATTATTGTAAGATTTCAAATTTCAAGTCGTTTGGATTTGCCGTTTGTCCGGTACAAGCCAAAACGCCTAGAAATCGTTTAAATCGGTTTAAGTTTAAATTGAGCGTTTATAGTCGTATCTCACACATACTTCCGAATTAGCTTACGAAACCTGTTCCATTGCGTCCGGAATGTGGAAAAACATTAGGATCGCCTGGCGGCATGCGTCATTTGGAGTTCGTTTGCAAAAGTGTCAAATTGGTGATTTTAATATTAAAATAATATGGTTATATGTATATATTATTTTCAAAACCCTAGCCACTACCACCTATGGCCGGCCCTAAATTTTTCCATGGCCAGAACGCAACGATTTTCATCTTGATTTTTCTTCCAATCCGTTCACTTTCGAGAGAAGTTCCCAACTAACAAAACGAAGAGAGCCTCGAGCACTACGTATCCAACGGTAGTGATCTGAATCGGAGTTGCGTGGTGGTCGTTAGGGGGCCATGAAGGCCGGCCGTTTGGCGCGCAATTCGAAATGGCAAGGGGGGCCGAGCTCCATGAGTTTCTGGCCGTAGGTGGAGCATGCGGAGGCGAACGCTGTGGCACCTTCTGATCATCTTCAACTTCGTCGTGGTGGCCGTTTAAATTTGAGAAAGAGGGGCGGCTATGGGTTCTTAACCCTAGTTCTTGCGTGCGTTTACCTGGATGGGGATGTTGCGTGTGAGAAGATGGGGGAGGGCGTGATGAGTGGCCTGGATTTCTTAGGTATAAAAAAAATTATGAAAGGAAGTGAAATTTGTTTATATTATAATTTGAACAATGTTTAAACTGTGATAACTTTTGCATGCGAGGTCGGATTCGAACGAGTTTTTTTGCGTTGGAATCGTATGGAGGAGCACTACGCAATGCAATTGGTTTGGAGTCGATTGGAGCTTGTTTGAATTTCGGGTAAAATTAAACGTTCGTTTAATTTTATTCGAAACGAACGCCGAAAACGAAAATAAAATCAAGGTGAGAACTCCTCACTCAATCGAAAGGTTTTGTTTAAAATTTTGAATAGTTAATATTGATTGTTGATTGCTGATTGATTGTGTTAGTAGATATAGTAGGATATATATTATATATAGCAATATATATATATTGGCATATGTATATATTGGATTTGATTTCCCGCCTCGTATAGCGGATGAGACCCTATTGCGCCGTTATTAAGCGGATATTTTATAAAATCCCATATACCGCGATATTCCACCTTGAAGTGGAATTGGTATTGTGCTAACGTCTGTGGATGCAGGGTAACAGGTTGGAGGGATCCAACTGGATTCCTCACATATTATTTGTTTATAAATATTATGTTGATTGTTGATAATCATATTGATATATGACACTTATTCCCGTGATTGACCATTCGATGTCGTTGCATCATCGGATTCAAATTTTTAAAAATTAAAATAACGGTTTTGAATTTAAAAGGGGTTTAAAAGTGATTTCTCAAAGAATATGGTTTGTTAAAAAAATTTTGAATTGATTAAATTTTAAAATAAATAGATGGATAAATTTTTATGTTTTAAAAATTTATATCTTTATAAAATATAACTTAAAAGAAATTTTTAACAATAATAGGTTTTTATAAAATAGTTAAATTTGGTTTTTGGGAAGTTATTATTATTAATGGTTCATATAAAGGATTTTATAAATGGATGTTTCTAAATTAAATTTATTGAAGTTATAGAATAAATTTATAAAGTGTTAAGTTGATGTATAACATGAATTTCACTAGGATTTATAGATTAATAAATGTGAAATTTATAAAACGAATGGTTATTGGAAAATTTTAAGTTTATAAGTTATTAACTTATAGAAATGGATTTGGGCATTAAAAAGGGGAATTTTGTAGAAATTGTTAATAAATGAAGATTTCATTAGTTGAAATTATTATAACCCATAAAGAAATCTTGTAAGTGATAAGATTTTAAATTGGTGAAGTTCAAAGGAACGATTTGGTAAATAAATAATATTATAAGTATTTATCTTACAATATGGCTTTTGGGTATGAAATTGGGTTATGTAAATTGCATCGGATTAATAAAGGAATTTATAAAATTGGGGTTTATAATAGAAATGGAATTTATAAACTATGTTTATAAATTTGAAATCCATCAAATTTGATAAATGAAATATGGGAATTTGTTAAGTGTGCTATATTCACTATTTTGAATATTGAATAGATTATTAAATAAAATGGGTTTGTTTTTGGGAAAGGAATGTTTTAAATGGAATTTAAAACGAATTAAAGGTGTTTTAAAATGTATTGAGTATTGAAAACATAGATTTCAACATTGATTGTTGAAATAGACGTTTTCGAGAAACAGAAGGGGATAATTTGTATAGTATTGGATTTATATATCTATTTTTAATTTCAAATCCATATACTAGTGTTTTTGGGTTGTCGTAACGATGTTTTACGCAACATTCGTTTTTAACCCAAATAAATGTGAATAAAGGAATGTTTTCTTAAAGAGAATGGAATAAATACTTAACTGTGATTTAAGTATATGGAATATTTTCAAATCGTTGAAAATAAATAAATTTGTGAATTACTTATTTTTAAATAAGTTTAGAAATGATTTTTCAATATGGAATGGAACGTTTTTGTGAATTCACCTTTTAAAGGTAAATTGTAAGCGAATATTTTGAAATCGAATATGAATGGGTATTTGGAATTTAATTCACGTTGGAATTTATAATAGGAAGGGAAATTGGTTTAAAAATAAATGTTGATTTATTTTTAAAGATGGAAATATAATTCACAAATTTGGAGCGTAAAATTTAAAAATAAATCGGTAAGGATTTATATGTGATTTGAAATTTGTTTTCAAATGGTTGAGGTATGTGATTTGAAATTTGTTTTCAAATGGTTAAGGTGTGTGATTTGAAATTTGTTTTCAAATGGTTAAGGTGTGTGATTTGAAATTTGTTTTCAAATGGTTAAGGTGTGTGATTTGAAATTTGTTTTCAAATGGTTAATGTGTGTGATTTGAAATTTGTTTTCAAATGGTTAATGTGTGTGATTTGAAATTTGTTTTCAAATGGTTAAGGTGTGTGATTTGAAATTTGTTTTCAAATGGTTGAGTTGTGTAATTTGAAAAGGGTTTTCAAATGGTTAAGTGTGGAAATTTTATCGTGTAAAGGTGTTTTGGTAAACCAAATAACTTTGGGAAATTATTTGGAAATTGTGTATATATATCTTGTAAAGATATTTTGGGACTTAATAATTTTGGAAAAATTATTTGGAATCTGATGATGTGGCGCATCTTTATTGATAGTTAAATAACCGACTATCAATATTTACCCCTGGGATGGTATTGGTTGTGTTTGTTTGGAATTGAATGCACACTTATTTTTAAAAATAAGCGCTCGCTATTCGGTTTAGCCGGGAGAGGACCTTTGTGTCGTATATCCCATTCCGAATATGTGATACGTCGTTATGGATAGCATTTGAAGACCGGTGTTGAAGACCGGGTATTTGTGAAAACGATAGGATGACCTATCGATTGTCTCCGCATCGTTAGCTACGATATGGAGATTTCCTTTGTGATGGGAAATTTTATCGGGATTGTGAATACCCGGATTGCAAGGGCTTCCTTGGAAGTGCCTTCGGTTCTGTTCGAACCCGGAACAGACTTGTATGGTTACGTGTCTGACATTACATTTTGAGAGATATAGCAGATTTCTTTCAAATACATTTCTGTTGGTGGCGGAGAATTTATTCTCTTAGCTTAACACCCTTCTCTGAGACGTACGAGCTCAGAGGTTATGTAGTTGAAGGTTATCAGCGATATTTCCCAATCTGGTAATGTGGCATGCTGAGTGCTGCTGTGTGATGATCATTGGTTGATCGTTTGGATTGGATCATTTGTTGATCATTTATCTGTGTGATCTTGCTTTGGTCATCTGTGGACCCGAAGCATGGCTTTGTTACACAAAGCGTAGCTTTGTGGACGAGACTTCGTCAGGACCTCACTCCCCGGAAATGGTCGAAACAGGAATATGCGGCAAGGTTATGAGGGTCGCGCCCTTTAGGGTATGTCATTTCCTTCTGGAAAAGGGTGGTATCATGGTATGGAGCCCAGATATTTACTCATGTGGAAACACTATATCTATTTCTGTGTGGTGTTGTTGGTATCGAGCGCTCGGATAAAGGTCCCAAAGGACCGGGGGATGACATATTCGTGTAGTAGTTACCTAGTTACAGAGGTAACCCGGCCTTGTGTTGGCAGAGATCTAACCGTAACGTTAGTTCTCGGGACGTCCCGCCAGAGGCGATCCCATGTGGCAGTAGGAAGTTCCTTAGCCTGACCATTTGTTGGAAATCCATTCATCCAATACGTGCCTTGTACGGTTTTAGTTGTAGAACCTGCCATTTAACATGGCAGCTATAGTAGGCATAGTATCATGGTACCTATGCTGGCTAGGATTTATATTATACTTTCGGAAGATTTTTCCACTATGCACTAGTAATAATATCAAAGAAAATTTTCTCGTATCAAGCATATTTGACTATCATAAGGAGAAATCTCCCCCATGTGTGCGTTTGCATTGTGTGTGTGCCGGGAGGCCTTATGGTAGTTTCATTTTCCAAAAAGCATTGCGGATTTCAAAATTTAAACTTTCTTGTTGCGTGTTTAAAGATAAACTGTTTTGAGTTCTCACACCAGTCCCATGACTGACCTGGAGTTTATTGTTCCTTTCCTAAACTCTGGGTGCCCACTATTTTCCACACGGGCAGTCTAGAGTTAGGTTATCAGGTTATTCTGGATTCGGGAGTTGCTGTGCAGATCTGGAGGCGAGCCAGATAGCGTAGTCTATTATCTATTGTATATAGTATTTCTTTTCCGCTGTTATTGTTGTACACTCTAATGATATGAGGTATTGTGATGTATGTATAAAATGTATAGTTCTTTTGTTTTAATGATATTCATTTATCTATTATATGTTGTTCCGCTGCGATTGTGAGATTCTGATATTGTTTCTCGTTCTGTTACTTGTTTTCTGTTTTCTCCTCTCTTTCTTTTCTTTCTTCTTCTACCTCTTTCTTCTTCTAAAACCCTAACGGTTCGATTTTTCGGCAACGAAAAATCGCGATCGTTACATTTGGTATCAGAGCATATGGTTAAGCGACAACCTGCTCTGTTGGGTGTTACTCATTAGAGATAGAGTCAGCAGTACTCTAGAATGAGTGTGAGTGTAATAATAGATATGAGTGCGTATTTGTTAGTGAGTATAAAATTGTTTTATATTGTGATGATTGGTTTGTTGAGTGGTATATGAACCTTCGTCGGCGCAGCCTCGAAAACTGAATCGAAGGGGTTCCTAAACACTTGAATAGAACAATTCGACACAATATTGTTTTAAATTGGGTAAATGAAATAATTTTACCTCGATTATATTTTATATATATAAAGAAAATAATTTTTCAGGAATTATTGAAGTGTGTATATAATTGATTGCTTGGTTGTTGTTAAATAGGATATATATATAAGATAATCAAGGTTGTTTGAATAAAATAATTAAAAGTTGTTTGAATAAGCTAATAAAAGCAACTATTGTAAAAAGAATAATGGTATAAACCAATGAATCATAAGATGAAATTATAATTAATAATGATTTACAATTGTAAGATAATCATGTATGTATATAAGAAGTAAAATTATATAAGTAAAAGGTTTATAAAAGTGATTTATGAATAGAAAGAAAACTTTTTGAAAGAATAATTAGCATTGATTTCACTATTGTCACTGGGAAATAATAAGGGTGATGACTGCAGCATCATCAGTATCATTTTCGAGTTTCTATGTGGTGGATTTGCTACAATAATGAATTTAAAAAACTGAAGTTTTGTTGTAATAAACAAATTTGAAAATTAAAATTCAACTTGAAGTTGATAAATATAAGTGAAAAAGGTTTTGGACTTATAATATAAGTTAGAAGTTGAATAATAAGTTGCATGACTTATAGAATGGGAAAATGTAAGTGAAACCAGTTATTGAAGTGGTTAAACAATTAAGTTAAATAAAATGGAATATGAATTTGAATATTGATATGAATTTGACTTAAGTAAAAGTTAAATAGGATTTACTTTAGAATTGTAATCCGAATTGGATTGTTAAGTGTAAACTTAAGTTTAATTGAACAAATGATGTTAATGGGAATATAACTTAAGCAAAGTTGAATAAAAATTGATATTTGTATCAAAGTTAAATAATCAAGTGAATTAAATGATGTAAATAAAGTTGAAATGGAATATAACTTAAGTAATATTGAAAGAATTGATGTTAATATCAAAGTAAGTGAATAAAGTGAGTAAATGAAATTGTTAAAGATATGAACTTAAGTTATATAAATGAAATTCAATTTTATTTGTAAAAAGAACTAGCAATTGAATTAAAGCATGGATTGAATGTTAATCAATAGAATATGAACAAGTTGATATGAAATGATGCATGCAAGTGTAAATTCATTTGAAAATAGTTGAATAGTAGAATGAAAATCAAGTGAATGTTAAACCAATTGGAATTAAAACAGTTGAACCAAATTGAATTTAAGTAAAACGAATAAAATTTGGTTGTATTGGATGTGCATTGGTTGTTATTTGCTTGTTGGTTGATTTTATGTAAATTCATTAAGTGTTAATGAAATTGAACTAGTGCAATTGGAAGCTATGTAATTGAATTCAAATGAAATTGAATAGAATTGAATTGGAATTGAAACGAATGAAAATGAATATGCAACTTTAATAGTAAGCTAAAAGTGGTATAAGAAGCACGTATTGGAAATTTTATAATTGAATTGGCAAATTGGTTTGAATATTATAATTGGATATTATGCTAGCAGGATATACAGGTTATAAAGGAATTGGGATTTTGATTTCAAAGTTTAAAAAAATTTGTAACGCTCGACAAAAAGGTACGTATTTCAGTTTTTATATGAGATTTGATGATTTCCTTCTCCAGCCACTTGGCTTTCTCTTTTCTTTTTGATTCTGAGGGGCCGTAGAGCCGTTTTGTAGTCGTACCGATCTAGCCGCGCAAAGGAGACTCTGGCGAAATTTTTCGAAAATTTAGGGAGTTAGAGAAATTTTGAGAAATTTTGAAAGTTTGAAATTTGAATTTAAATTTAAATTTGAATTGTTGAGTAAACAATGTTGTTTGAAACCTATAATTGAAGTTGGAAAGCTAATTGAAATAATAGTGAATCTTTAATAAAAATATTTAGGTTAGAAAGTTAGTAAAACTAATTAGCTTTGGAAAAATAATAAACGGATTAGGATCGTTCTCCTTAACTTGCAATTTCGAGGACGAAATTCTTTTAAGGGGGGAAGATTGTAACGACCCAGAATTTTTAATAATTTAAATTTGAATATTTAATTAATTTTAAATATTAATAAGTGAATTTTTGGAGTCGAATAAATTTTATTTTGAATTTTGGATTTAATTTTTGCAATTAAATCGATTAATTAATAGTGAAATTCCGTAGATAATTTAATATTGGGTTAAATATGATTGAAAATGGTTTGGAAAATTTTGTTTTATCATATTAAAGTTATAGAAATGTTTTAGAACTTGTAAAATTGAATTTGGAGTTAATTTGTGAAAATTGAATATTTTAATATTTAATTATCGACTGTAAAATAGCCAATTTTTGAACAGTCTCAGAATTTAACGAGACAAGTTCCATTGGATCCGTAATAGTTAGTTATTATCGGATTTCAATTTTCGTAGCAATCGGAGTTGTCGTTTGACCGTGGCAGCTCGAAACGCATCGATATCGTTTTAATATTAATTTAGCGAGTTAAAATAGCCATTTTTCAAACGGTCTCGGATTTCGACGAAACCAGTTTCATCGGATCCGTAATGTGATATTATTGTAAGATTTCAAATTTCAAGTCGTTTGGATTTGCCGTTTGTCCGGTACAAGCCAAAACGCCTAGAAATCGTTTAAATCGGTTTAAGTTTAAATTGAGCGTTTATAGTCGTATCTCACACATACTTCCGAATTAGCTTACGAAACCTGTTCCATTGCGTCCGGAATGTGGAAAAACATTAGGATCGCCTGGCGGCATGCGTCATTTGGAGTTCGTTTGCAAAAGTGTCAAATTGGTGATTTTAATATTAAAATAATATGGTTATATGTATATATTATTTTCAAAACCCTAGCCACTACCACCTATGGCCGGCCCTAAATTTTTCCATGGCCAGAACGCAACGATTTTCATCTTGATTTTTCTTCCAATCCGTTCACTTTCGAGAGAAGTTCCCAACTAACAAAACGAAGAGAGCCTCGAGCACTACGTATCCAACGGTAGTGATCTGAATCGGAGTTGCGTGGTGGTCGTTAGGGGGCCATGAAGGCCGGCCGTTTGGCGCGCAATTCGAAATGGCAAGGGGGGCCGAGCTCCATGAGTTTCTGGCCGTAGGTGGAGCATGCGGAGGCGAACGCTGTGGCACCTTCTGATCATCTTCAACTTCGTCGTGGTGGCCGTTTAAATTTGAGAAAGAGGGGCGGCTATGGGTTCTTAACCCTAGTTCTTGCGTGCGTTTACCTGGATGGGGATGTTGCGTGTGAGAAGATGGGGGAGGGCGTGATGAGTGGCCTGGATTTCTTAGGTATAAAAAAAATTATGAAAGGAAGTGAAATTTGTTTATATTATAATTTGAACAATGTTTAAACTGTGATAACTTTTGCATGCGAGGTCGGATTCGAACGAGTTTTTTTGCGTTGGAATCGTATGGAGGAGCACTACGCAATGCAATTGGTTTGGAGTCGATTGGAGCTTGTTTGAATTTCGGGTAAAATTAAACGTTCGTTTAATTTTATTCGAAACGAACGCCGAAAACGAAAATAAAATCAAGGTGAGAACTCCTCACTCAATCGAAAGGTTTTGTTTAAAATTTTGAATAGTTAATATTGATTGTTGATTGCTGATTGATTGTGTTAGTAGATATAGTAGGATATATATTATATATAGCAATATATATATATTGGCATATGTATATATTGGATTTGATTTCCCGCCTCGTATAGCGGATGAGACCCTATTGCGCCGTTATTAAGCGGATATTTTATAAAATCCCATATACCGCGATATTCCACCTTGAAGTGGAATTGGTATTGTGCTAACGTCTGTGGATGCAGGGTAACAGGTTGGAGGGATCCAACTGGATTCCTCACATATTATTTGTTTATAAATATTATGTTGATTGTTGATAATCATATTGATATATGACACTTATTCCCGTGATTGACCATTCGATGTCGTTGCATCATCGGATTCAAATTTTTAAAAATTAAAATAACGGTTTTGAATTTAAAAGGGGTTTAAAAGTGATTTCTCAAAGAATATGGTTTGTTAAAAAAATTTTGAATTGATTAAATTTTAAAATAAATAGATGGATAAATTTTTATGTTTTAAAAATTTATATCTTTATAAAATATAACTTAAAAGAAATTTTTAACAATAATAGGTTTTTATAAAATAGTTAAATTTGGTTTTTGGGAAGTTATTATTATTAATGGTTCATATAAAGGATTTTATAAATGGATGTTTCTAAATTAAATTTATTGAAGTTATAGAATAAATTTATAAAGTGTTAAGTTGATGTATAACATGAATTTCACTAGGATTTATAGATTAATAAATGTGAAATTTATAAAACGAATGGTTATTGGAAAATTTTAAGTTTATAAGTTATTAACTTATAGAAATGGATTTGGGCATTAAAAAGGGGAATTTTGTAGAAATTGTTAATAAATGAAGATTTCATTAGTTGAAATTATTATAACCCATAAAGAAATCTTGTAAGTGATAAGATTTTAAATTGGTGAAGTTCAAAGGAACGATTTGGTAAATAAATAATATTATAAGTATTTAACTTACAATATGGCTTTTGGGTATGAAATTGGGTTATGTAAATTGCATCGGATTAATAAAGGAATTTATAAAATTGGGGTTTATAATAGAAATGGAATTTATAAACTATGTTTATAAATTTGAAATCCATCAAATTTGATAAATGAAATATGGGAATTTGTTAAGTGTGCTATATTCACTATTTTGAATATTGAATAGATTATTAAATAAAATGGGTTTGTTTTTGGGAAAGGAATGTTTTAAATGGAATTTAAAACGAATTAAAGGTGTTTTAAAATGTATTGAGTATTGAAAACATAGATTTCAACATTGATTGTTGAAATAGACGTTTTCGAGAAACAGAAGGGGATAATTTGTATAGTATTGGATTTATATATCTATTTTTAATTTCAAATCCATATACTAGTGTTTTTGGGTTGTCGTAACGATGTTTTACGCAACATTCGTTTTTAACCCAAATAAATGTGAATAAAGGAATGTTTTCTTAAAGAGAATGGAATAAATACTTAACTGTGATTTAAGTATATGGAATATTTTCAAATCGTTGAAAATAAATAAATTTGTGAATTACTTATTTTTAAATAAGTTTAGAAATGATTTTTCAATATGGAATGGAACGTTTTTGTGAATTCACCTTTTAAAGGTAAATTGTAAGCGAATATTTTGAAATCGAATATGAATGGGTATTTGGAATTTAATTCACGTTGGAATTTATAATAGGAAGGGAAATTGGTTTAAAAATAAATGTTGATTTATTTTTAAAGATGGAAATATAATTCACAAATTTGGAGCGTAAAATTTAAAAATAAATCGGTAAGGATTTATATGTGATTTGAAATTTGTTTTCAAATGGTTGAGGTATGTGATTTGAAATTTGTTTTCAAATGGTTAAGGTGTGTGATTTGAAATTTGTTTTCAAATGGTTAAGGTGTGTGATTTGAAATTTGTTTTCAAATGGTTAAGGTGTGTGATTTGAAATTTGTTTTCAAATGGTTAATGTGTGTGATTTGAAATTTGTTTTCAAATGGTTAATGTGTGTGATTTGAAATTTGTTTTCAAATGGTTAAGGTGTGTGATTTGAAATTTGTTTTCAAATGGTTGAGTTGTGTAATTTGAAAAGGGTTTTCAAATGGTTAAGTGTGGAAATTTTATCGTGTAAAGGTGTTTTGGTAAACCAAATAACTTTGGGAAATTATTTGGAAATTGTGTATATATATCTTGTAAAGATATTTTGGGACTTAATAATTTTGGAAAAATTATTTGGAATCTGATGATGTGGCGCATCTTTATTGATAGTTAAATAACCGACTATCAATATTTACCCCTGGGATGGTATTGGTTGTGTTTGTTTGGAATTGAATGCACACTTATTTTTAAAAATAAGCGCTCGCTATTCGGTTTAGCCGGGAGAGGACCTTTGTGTCGTATATCCCATTCCGAATATGTGATACGTCGTTATGGATAGCATTTGAAGACCGGTGTTGAAGACCGGGTATTTGTGAAAACGATAGGATGACCTATCGATTGTCTCCGCATCGTTAGCTACGATATGGAGATTTCTTTGTGATGGGAAATTTTATCGGGATTGTGAATACCCGGATTGCAAGGGCTTCCTTGGAAGTGCCTTCGGTTCTGTTCGAACCCGGAACAGACTTGTATGGTTACGTGTCTGACATTACATTTTGAGAGATATAGCAGATTTCTTTCAAATACATTTCTGTTGGTGGCGGAGAATTTATTCTCTTAGCTTAACACCCTTCTCTGAGACGTACGAGCTCAGAGGTTATGTAGTTGAAGGTTATCAGCGATATTTCCCAATCTGGTAATGTGGCATGCTGAGTGCTGCTGTGTGATGATCATTGGTTGATCGTTTGGATTGGATCATTTGTTGATCATTTATCTGTGTGATCTTGCTTTGGTCATCTGTGGACCCGAAGCATGGCTTTGTTACACAAAGCGTAGCTTTGTGGACGAGACTTCGTCAGGACCTCACTCCCCGGAAATGGTCGAAACAGGAATATGCGGCAAGGTTATGAGGGTCGCGCCCTTTAGGGTATGTCATTTCCTTCTGGAAAAGGGTGGTATCATGGTATGGAGCCCAGATATTTACTCATGTGGAAACACTATATCTATTTCTGTGTGGTGTTGTTGGTATCGAGCGCTCGGATAAAGGTCCCAAAGGACCGGGGGATGACATATTCGTGTAGTAGTTACCTAGTTACAGAGGTAACCCGGCCTTGTGTTGGCAGAGATCTAACCGTAACGTTAGTTCTCGGGACGTCCCGCCAGAGGCGATCCCATGTGGCAGTAGGAAGTTCCTTAGCCTGACCATTTGTTGGAAATCCATTCATCCAATACGTGCCTTGTACGGTTTTAGTTGTAGAACCTGCCATTTAACATGGCAGCTATAGTAGGCATAGTATCATGGTACCTATGCTGGCTAGGATTTATATTATACTTTCGGAAGATTTTTCCACTATGCACTAGTAATAATATCAAAGAAAATTTTCTCGTATCAAGCATATTTGACTATCATAAGGAGAAATCTCCCCCATGTGTGCGTTTGCATTGTGTGTGTGCCGGGAGGCCTTATGGTAGTTTCATTTTCCAAAAAGCATTGCGGATTTCAAAATTTAAACTTTCTTGTTGCGTGTTTAAAGATAAACTGTTTTGAGTTCTCACACCAGTCCCATGACTGACCTGGAGTTTATTGTTCCTTTCCTAAACTCTGGGTGCCCACTATTTTCCACACGGGCAGTCTAGAGTTAGGTTATCAGGTTATTCTGGATTCGGGAGTTGCTGTGCAGATCTGGAGGCGAGCCAGATAGCGTAGTCTATTATCTATTGTATATAGTATTTCTTTTCCGCTGTTATTGTTGTACACTCTAATGATATGAGGTATTGTGATGTATGTATAAAATGTATAGTTCTTTTGTTTTAATGATATTCATTTATCTATTATATGTTGTTCCGCTGCGATTGTGAGATTCTGATATTGTTTCTCGTTCTGTTACTTGTTTTCTGTTTTCTCCTCTCTTTCTTTTCTTTCTTCTTCTACCTCTTTCTTCTTCTAAAACCCTAACGGTTCGATTTTTCGGCAACGAAAAATCGCGATCGTTACATAAGAAGTTGGATAAAATTTCATCCAAGATGAACAAGTTCATTTCCAAAGTCAGCAAGAAACTTGGACTATCTTCATCTTCATCATCCTCTAACTAGTCTTATCTTTTCATATCTTGTTGTATTTGTTTTAGTTTGCTTTATTTCGAATGTTCATGTAGTTTGTTGTGTGCTTAATCGTTGTATTATTGTGGTATGCAATGAATGAAATTTCCTTTCTGTTATCTATCTTATCTTATCTCCAGGATAAATGTTAGTATAGTATATAAATATATATATATATACACACACACACACACACACACACACAATTATTCACAAAATCAAATTAGTCATAATTTTTCACTGACCCATGTCGACATCCCCTATATGACCATGTCGACATGTACTGATCAGAAATGACAATTGATTTTGAATTTGAAATTTGAATAACTACCAAATGTCTATTCATTTCAAACAAATTTATACACCTATAAATACCTGTTTCTTCCATAATTCTTCACTGAAATTCATTTCTTATCATCTATATCCTTTACTTCTTTCGTAAATTCAACTATGGCTAATCCTATTCATAATCTATCGGAAAATCTTAAAGAAACTCTTAATTCATTCAAGAATATTCTCTAGTTTATTCTAAGAAACCATCGTCACTTAGAATTGAGTCAAATGCAGATGATCAAGGAACAAGAAAGGCACTTCGATGCGATACGATGGATGATCTCCTCTCTGCACAAGGATGAGAACGAAGCACATCCTCCTGTCTCTCTCACCAATGGCAATGATAATGGGGATTCTATTAAGGCAGACCTAATATTTGGAGAAGAAGGATGGGTGGAAGTTCCATGTAACATTTGATTTTTATTTGTTTGCTTTGTTTGATTTGTTTGAATTGATTTGGTTTGGATTGATACTCTGTGTGGATTAATTTCTTTATATTGGTTTGAAATTTGTTGTATAAAACATATATATACATTGAAATGTATATAGACTTTGATTAGTTATCATGTTCATAAGTATAATTATTTCTTAATCTATATATTTCGTTGTATAGTTTATCAATGCAGGTACTGAAGAATGAAGGGGGTGAATTTTTTTGTTGATGACAAAGGGGGAGAAATATAAAATAGGGTAGTTAGGCATAGATTAAGGAGGAGTTATTAGTTTTAGGGGGAGTTATTAGGATAGAAGTAAAATTTTATAAACAAAGGTTGTCATCATCAAAAAGGGGGAGATTGTTAGTCCGTGAAATGATGGTTTTGATGACAACAACCTTAGAATAGATTATAAAATATAAATACTAACATTATAAGTTTAGATATATATGTATATGCAGGATTTAACCATGCAGGTACTAAGAAAGAAGACTACACAGTATAGAGATTCAAGATATCGAGATAGAAGACTCATGATTATCAAGATTATCAAGAGTTCAAGATTTCAAGGTTAAGTACTTTTATTAGGAATTTTTGTTAAAACTTGTAGAAAAGCACTGGCATCTTAAAATTTAATTTATTCATGGAATGGAATCCACTTCGAGCCTGTTAAAGGGATGGAACCCTAAGTAGGATGAAACCTACGAAAATCTAGTGGAACATTGTTTTGTATCCACTAATTTTAATTCAAATGATTTTACAAAATTATCTTGTTTTCAAAATGATTTCAAAACTTTCCTTTTAAAAACATCAAAACCCTCTATTCTGGTTTTAAATAATTTTAGCCTCAAAATTATCTTTAATTTCAAAGTCAAATTACTCCTGATTTTAAACTATCTTTTTAAATTATATATTTAACTTTTATACTTAGATTTAAATATAAAATTATAGTTAAAATCTATATATATTATTCTCTATATTTACTTATGAATTTTAACTATGGTCAAGTATATTTGTAAAGTTTAAAATAGTTTTAATATAAAATAAAAGTTATTTTCAAAGAAAACCAAAAACACCAAAAAAATCCTTTGGGATGTCGACATGCCCTAGTACCCCATGTCGACATGGTGTCAGTTGAGTTCAAAATTAAATTTCAAAAGAAGTGTCTATTCGTCATAACTCTTCATGAATGGACATGGTTGTTGTTCTTCTGTAAATAGGGGTTAGTTTCAATGAATTTTATATCAGATTTTCTGGTTTTTCACTCCTCTTCTTCTTCCACATTTCTTAATACATATTCTTACCATTACTCTGCCGAAATCAACATTGAATCGAACTCGATTACTTCTAGTTTGATTCTCTAACACTATCTCTACAAGTGCTATTCAGAGTTATAGGCTTTTTGTAATCTATCAAAAGAGAAAAGGTGTGATTGTAGCGTTGAAAATCAATCAAAAGAGAAAAGGTGTGATTGTAACCTTGGTAAATCAATTGGGTGAACTTGTGCCCCGAAAATCAATTATCTCTACCCAGAGGATAGAAATTCTGGAGGGTGTACCTCGTAGCCTTGAAACCGAGGGTGTAATTGTACAATTGCTTTTGAAAGGAAATCCGTACTTGTGTTGCAGGACTAGATGTAGAACAACTCCGAACCATTATAAAATTCGGTGTGTTCTTTCCTTTACTGCTTTTATTTTATTTCTACATCTGTGTTTGTTTATGTGATCATATCTGTGTCTGTATATTGCATACATCGGTGTCTAAATTAACATAAATCGAAAAAGATTTAGTAATTCTTTATTAACTCTATTCACCCCCCCCCCCCTCTGGTGTTAATCCTAGCCTTAAGATTCGTAGTCCGCATTTCTCACAGATTGGTCCTACGGGGCTGATATGGTTTATGCTATGTAATCTGATTTCTGACGTATCATTATGAGTGGTTACTTCGAACTTGATGTTTGATTTAGTTCTTTGTCGTGCCCCCGTTCTTGGGGGGTTTCCAACTCTAATTCTCATTGTTTTGCATTTACACTTTGATCATCGCTCTATTGCTTAACATCATTCCTTGGACATGCTCCATCTTGTCTAGATTCCAGGTCTAGATCAATCGTGCCCCTGGATTTCTTGATTTAGTAGCAAGTTGTGATTCTACCGAGGGTAGGTTCCTACTTCTGCTGCTCCATTTACTGATGCATTCATTCCATAGAAATTGCATGCCAATTCTCAAACCAATATTTCATGGATCGGTGATGATCGAAGGACCTCAGATTGGTGATGATTCAAAGGTTTTAGATCGATGATGATTCGAGGGCCTCGGATCGGTGATGATCCAAGGGTTTGGGGTCAACTTGTGTCTTGGTTCTAGATTGACTTGGGTTTTCCTTGAGTTTGTCTTGAGTTCACTCCTTAGTTTCTTTGCTTCATGCCTTGCTATTCTTTCCTGCATTTCTTCCATCATTGTTTCCATCTCTTCTCTAGTTATATAGATGGATAGGGGGATAGATCCCGAGGATATCTAATGACCACCCTTTGTCCTTATTGACTTCCTCGACTGATAGATCTAGTATCAAGTATCTTCATCTTCTCCAAATTCAAGTTTCAAGTTGACAAATTTGAATTTTCTCCATGAAAGCACCAAAATGTTTATGCCGAAAGTTGGCACAAACACTTTAGAAATTTGTAGAGGAGAATAAAATGAAGAGGTTAAAAGAAAAATGAGTAAGAACAGTACACAATAATTTATAGTGGTCCTACTAAACACTGGCCTACATCCACTTAAACTTTGTTAATGATTTCTGTCAAGTTTTATAAGTAAGATATTATGTATCGATGATTTTGGATCGGTAATGATCCAAGAAATAGCTATATTAGTACATGAATTTAGAATGAAGAAAAAAGAGCCCAAAATGGTGCCTCTCATCTCTATATGAAAATCAATGAATTTACCACCACCATGTTCTCCCCACACTCTCCAGTTATAAAGAAGGTTGCTTAAAGAGACCATGGACAAATAAGCATATTACTTCTTGGTACTGTATCGACCTGAGAGCCCTAGACCGGTAGCAACCTTGTGACATTGGTTCACTATGCCTTAGTGTTTATCTTCTCGAAATTGGACCCATGGCTCGGTGCCATGCTTACTTGGACGATAAGCTATGCGTTTGACTTGAACTTCAAGTGCTATGAATTATGGTCTAGTCTGGTTAAGCTTCTTGGGTTGATATCAATCTGAAAGGCTTATATTAGCACCAATCCAAGACTTGGTCTTTGATTTTGACACCATGAACTTTGATGCTTCACTTCTTGTAAAATAGTGGATTCCCTTCAAGTTGTAAGTAAGTTTATGGTTTCATCGTTGAGCATCATTCAGATTTTGACTTCTGGAGTTGTAGTTTTAGATCTCTGACTTGCTATTTGAACATTCAATCATTTTAACTCGTCCGGATATCACTTAGTCACAAAGTTGAATAACATAGAGCATCCGTGAAGAAGATAATAAAGCAAGAATGCAAGATAAACAGCAATGCTAAGGAGCAAAGTGGAAATTCTTTTATCCTTGGAAGGACCAATGATTTAACAAGAAACAATTCAGGCTCAAGCTCGGATTTTAGCAAAAAAAGAAGATTAATAAATCACAGATTGTGTATTACCTTCGTGGAATCAAGGGATACTTTGCAAATGAATGTCAGAGAGCTCAAAATAGTGTTACTAGGAAATGCTTTAACTATAATGAGATTGGGCACATTATAAATGACTGTCTGAAGCCGATCAACAGAAACAAGGGAAGTTGTTTGCTATTGAATATGTAGGCCCATCAAATTAGGAAAAGGGAAAACCAGCCGCATATCTTGAAGGTATGGTTATGATATCTATATTTGTATGAGCTCTTTTTGATATTGGCCATCACATTCCTTTATATCAAAGGAGCTGGTGGAAAAATTAAAGTTGGATTATAAATTGCTAGTAACATCGCATAAAGTAGTAAATACTATAGGTGGTTACATTGCTTTAGGGATGAAATGCTATGATTTGATTGTGGATTTATATGGATAATCCATTGTGTGAAATTTGCATGTTATAATTACTTGGTTTTGGAATTATTTTAGAAATAGACTGGCGTAGTCATCATGATGCCCGCTTGTTTTGTGCCGATCGAACTATTACTTTGAAGCATCCGGATCATAGAAATTGTATTGTAATTGCCCTCGATGCTTCAAAAGTCAGGTCTTGTATTTCAGTTTACACTATGGAATCTCAAGACAATGAAGTCGAGAAGGTTCCAGTAAGTGAGAGAATTTCCAAAAGTGTTTGAATCCATAGAAGGATTACACCTTCGTAAAGCTATAACATTCCAAATAGATTTAATCTTTGGTTCTTATCCTATTAGCAGACCTTCTAGCTAAATGTGTCCTACCGAGATGGAAGAATTACAAACTCAATTGGAAGGATTCAAGTAGAAGCACTTTATTAGATTACGTAGTTCCTTATGGGATGGAGTGACAGTATTTGTAAAGAAGGAAGATGTATCGATGAGGATGTGCATTGACAATATGAAATTGGATGAGATGACGGTTAAAATACATTATCCATTACTGCTGATCGATGATCTTTTTGACCAGTTGAACGGAGAAAAAGTTTTTTCGCAATGTGATTTAGCTACTGGTTTTCACCAATTACGTGTAGTTAATGATAGTATTCTTTTTACAACAATCTAAACTAGATACGGATCCTATGATTAGCTAGTTGTGCCTTTTGGATTGACGAATGCAGTTGCATATTTCATTTACTTGATGAATCAAGTTTTTCATGATTATTTGTATCAATTTCTATTAGTATTCGTTGATGATATCATCGTCTATTCAAAGACCCAGGAGGAGCAAGCAGAACATCTAAGAATTGTCCTAGAAACTTTGAAATCGTATCTACTCAAAGCTAAATTAATGTTACAACTAAACGATTATACATTCTAGCTAATGATTCCTCGGTTCTAGCATCCAAGATGAAATTTCACTTTGGCTGAAAGAAGTGAAATTTCTTGAACATATTGTCTCTGAAAAAGGTTTTTCTATTGATCTGTCAAAGATTGAAGTTATTCGGCAGTGGAAGATACTAGAGTTAGTTACAAAGATTCATAGTTTCTTAGGATTGGCTAGATATTATAGACGTTTTATTTAAGCCTTTTCAAAATTTTCAAATCCATCGACTGATCTGATGAAGAAGGGAATAAAGTATAACCGGTCAGAGAAGTGTAAAGCGGTATTTAGAAAGCTAAAAGAATTATTATCACAGGCACCTACTCTTTATAGTGATTGATGGAAATAAATATCTGATAGTATATATAGATGTTAGCGGGACTGGTCTTAGACCTGTGTTGATACAACACAACAAGGTCATAACATATGCATTGAGACTGTAACAACTCGAATTCCAATGGTCCGGTTTTTCGCAAAAATGATAAATACCAAGCCCACTAAAGCCCAAGTTGGGTATCTGGTATCTTGCAAATAGGAAAAGATAAATATATCAGAGCTCAATTAATTATCTAACAGCGAAATTGACTAAAATATAATAGTAAGTAAATACTCGCCCAAATAATAACACTTTCTAAGCAAGTGTCGTAAAGCTGAGAAGTCTTTGCCATCTACCTAACCCGTAGGATGTTATGAGGAGGGGGTCAAAACAAAAGTTCTGGTGAATGAATAAATTATATATTTCTAGGCTTACTTCTACATATATCGTTTTATTTCCATTTCCTCTTGTATTAGGTTCATTAGGTTACAATACTCTTTCCTCTGTTCGCGAACCGTACCCATCTACTCCATAGTAGATTAAAACCTAATAACTAATGTATACGCATATGTAGCTATATGCCCAATGAATGTATTGGTCCCAGGTAATAACCATAGTACCTCTCGAATCCTCCTCACAAAGGACTCCATCGTCTTGCTCTTATAGCATTCTGTGACTACATCTATAAAGAACAACTTTGTAAGGCCTACAATATAAATATTTCGTCGTCTACTATGAAAACGCAAAACTGCATTTGCACTAGTCTATACTAATGCTCGAACATCTATAACGTACCACCTAGTGAATACATTGAGGACTATACGTAATAGCTCTGTCTACTCTCTGAATCCCGTCAACAAGATCTACCTTGTACGGAACTCGGTCGGGGATTTTCCATATCCGTAAAGGACAGCTTCGTTAGGCCTACAATATAGATATTCTAGTTGGTCTGTCTCTTTTCTCATCATCGCTATGGCCCCACGTAGCTACCCCTTAACTAATCGAAAGACTTCTAAAGAGTTAAGTGGTCGTACCCTACTGCAAACAATCTAACATCCAATTGGCGGTCCCTCTCCATCCAATATCTCGATAGCGAAAGAATCATTGGCATGTTGGTTTAACTCTAATCTTTCCCGAAATCGCTCTTGGTCTTGATACTGGTCGATATCCGCATGCGACTATCCTTCACCTTACTTGCAAGTACTGGACATACGAATACCCTACTCCGAACACGAAGCCCTTTTGACTGCCTACAAAGGTCCATTTTGTTAGGCCTATAATGCAAATGCAGTCAAGCATACTCTCTTGATTGAACACCTACAGACCTGCCTCCAAGGTGTAGCTTCGTTAGGCCTACCTAGAGGGCCATCCTAGAGTATCCTCACATCCCATTGAAGTCTCAAACTTCCTTCTAGCCCAAAAATTCTAAGTTGGACGCGCTTCTCCATTGCTGGAATCTGTGATGAACTTCGTTAGGCGCTTCATCCTTTGGGCTACTCCAAACGCAATTCGATTATTTTATTAAACCCTAAGTCTAATCTTTTAATTTGCGTTTAGGTTGCTTTCTTACTTTGTTGGCTACTTTTTTAACTTAATTAGCATATTCTTGCCCTCGCCTCACTTCTAATTATTGTGAGATTGCCATAGATCTAATAGAGAATGTTAGTATGAGCCACATTCATTATCTTGCTTATCTAACTTAATATATAAATCCTTAAGTTCAATGAAATAAGCCTCTTTTACCATTTCTGTTTTATTTTCTTATTGACTTAGTATAAGTTGTTTAAATAAGCTTCTGCCATTATTCTCTACTACCATTGCTTACCACTTTATTATAAATCTCACAATAAGCTTTTCCATTCTTATTTCATAATTATAACCTATTTTATAATTCTACTTGTAATTGTTTCTTTCTCTTCTTTTATAGTCTGTTACATAACTACAAGCGTTTCTTGTCTGTTCTAGTCTGCCTTCTTTTATTATGATATAGAATTTCCTTTAATTCTCTAATATTACATAATTCACTTATCATAATAGTTGCCTATTTAAATAGCATGTGCAGTAAATGCAGACTTAGGCTCATTAATTTTTATAGCTTCAAATTCTTGATTAACAATTTTCTTGTTTCAATTCATACTTTATTTTATTGTCTTCTATTTTAAGAAGTAATTCTATTTTATTTGGT
Organism: Allium cepa; assembly: GCA_030765085.1. NCBI lineage: Eukaryota > Viridiplantae > Streptophyta > Magnoliopsida > Asparagales > Amaryllidaceae > Allium > Allium cepa. The sequence goes on along the minus strand of CM060938.1, from coordinate 723,792,887 downwards.
TGGTTATGAAAACTATATAATCCATTTCCATATCTTAATAGTGGATAATACTATAAACAATAATCCGTAACTACAAGATATTTCTTTTACTATTTTGGAGTAGTATAAAATGCAGCGGTTTCTCTATTTTACACTAGCTCCCCTTTTTATTTCTTTTATTCTTACAGTTACGTTTATTGCTATCTTTTAGATGTTAAGTTATGGAAATGTATCATATTCTCTAAACCAACCAATTAATCTAATAATTACTCCCAAATTAATATTTTCCCATTTTAATGCAATTTATTTTAGTAATTCTATTCCTCAAACTTTTGTTATTTTACATCTTCATTTTAGTATTTTTAATTATTTAATGCATATCCGCGTTTAATCTATTCTAATCCATATGCAAAAAAAGAAAAAGAGGGTAGAATAAAAATGACGCTTGCATAAAATCCAAAACGTAGAAAAAGATGAAAATACGGCATAGAAAACAGTATATAAATACTAATATTGTAAATAAACCGCAAGTTTTCTCATAGTTCAGTATAATTTAATTATATGATTAATTACTGAATATTTTTTTCTAAATGGGAATTAAATTATAATATATCTTAAATTTAAAATATATATAAATAAATTCACTCATATGTCGTCCTTAGCTTCAATCTCTATACCTTTTATTTGTTATACTTTTCTCTGCTTTTTCCCCTTTTTTGCACTATAAATTCTTTGATTTGTTTGCGCAATTCTCTAATTTATTTGTATATATTTCCTTACTTAATTTCATTTTTTTATTTAGATAAAGATTTGATGGACAACGGAGAAAGGAAAAGGAGAAGAGGAGTTTGCTGTAAACGATAGCAGCTGATTCAGAGAAAATAGTGTGGGCTAGCGTTGAGTTACGATCAATTTATAGGTGTAGTAAACAACTATGAACCATCCGATTGACCCTAAAAACGTCCTCACCGTCATTTATTTATTTGTTTACGTTAGCTTATAACGTATGATTCTCCAATGCTATTCACTTATTCCTCTGTTATACGCCCCTATTAATTCACGTTTCCCTCTAAATAAGATTCTCGCTTTAATTATCCAATTAACTAGATCATATATACACACACACACACACACACACACATATATATATATATATATGTGTGTGTATGTATGTATATCCAATATTAATTTATTCTTGTACGTCATAATTCTTACCTATTTGAGCACGTCAATTAATACCTCTATTAATTGAATGCATATAAAAATTATATATTTTTTAGTTTGTTCTTATTAACTTACCATCATCATAACCTAATTACATTGTTTGATGTTTGTACGCATTTAAACCGCCAATTCATTACCCAATTAATTGATATATAAGTTTCCCTCTTTTATTAAATGATGCTTACTTAATGTCTTTAATTAATTTCTTAATTAATTGATTGCGTCAATTATAAATTAATATACGTATGTTATTATTTAATTTATTCCCCACATGCATTTCCCTTTATTAGAAGATCCCTTAATCCTTAATTAATTGATGTTATAAAAGTGATATATTCTCTGACTAACTGACGTCTTTATGTCTCTTAATTAATTTCACTTTTAATTGATTGATGCGTCAATTTAGCACACACTCATTCGTTGCATATATCTATGTAATCTCTTAATTTTTAAATACATATATTTATAAACGTTAACTTTTAACGGTTATAAATCATAAATGTTTAACTTTTTAATGTTGCTTGTTTATTCTAATTAATCACCATCAATTGCTTGATTAATTACTTAATATAAAACTTGTCTATTTTGAATTTCACATGTGACCAATTAATGTAAATTAATTTTTTTTATGATGGCAATGTTAATTAATTGCCTTTATGATGCGCATCTATTTTAAAATTCTAATGCTCATTACTTCTTGAATTTCATACGCACATATATTTATTCATAAAAAATATATTTACGTACATTTACATGTATAATTATTTCCCAATACAAAACTTTGAACGTCAATAGCTTTTTCATACGAACTCCGTTCGAGACATATTATATATGTAAATGGATCAGAAAATCACCATGAACACTATGATATAAGTTTCGAGACCATATTCTGATAATTACAAAAATATTTATTTTCACTATTCATCGTTATTTGATTATTTAATTATATAAAAATGTGGGGTGTTACAGAGACAGTTAAAACAAAATGAAACAAGATATGCTAGTCATGGTCTACAGTTAGTAGTAATATTTGCTTTGAAATTATTGAGACATTATCAATTAGAAGAATGATTCATTCTTTATATAGTTCATAACACTTTGAGATACTTATTTTCTTAAAAAGATCTGAGCATGCGACAATATAGGTGGCTTTAATTTCTTGCATTTATGATTTTGACATATGGTACGCTCTAGGAAAAGGAAATATAGTGGTGGATACTCTTATCAAAAACAGAATGCCATAGTTTCGATAATGATTGCCGAATGTAAAGATTTGGAGTGGTGAAGTTCTTGTAATATTAAGTTTAGAAGGATGCATGACTCACCTGCCATGTTGGCTAGTTTTGAAGTTAAACCAAGATTAGTTGATAGAATTCAAGCTAGTTAGAAAAATGATCCTATGATGATTGATCGAATTCAATGGCTGTAGACTAATGAAGATAGTGATGATCTGAGAAGTTCGAGCTTGACTTGAATGACAGCTTATCGAAGGGATGGCCATGTGTTCTTGACATTGCTGACCCAAGGAAAGATGTTCTTGATGAATTTTATTGTTCCAAGTTCACTATCCATCTAGGTGGAACGAAAATATATAAATATATGAAACACATCTATGATTAGGATGGTATGAAGCGTGACATGGCAGAATATGTAAAGAAGCACACAACATGTCAGCTAATGAAAGGAAAATATCAGAAACCCAACAGATTACTTCAGCCATTAGAAATACTATAGTGGAAATGAAATCATATTTCTACAGACTTTATTGATAGCCTTCCTTGTTCGAGACGCAAAAATGAAAGCATTTACATGGTAATCGATTGACTCGCTAAAAATGCACATTTTGTTCCTACGTTTGAATCAAACAACCAAAAGCTTAGATAGATTATTTATCAAACATATTGTCAGACTACGTGGAGTTCCAACAGTATAGCTAGTAATCTCGATCCACTTTTTAATATTTATTTTTGGCAAAATTTGTAGAGTGACTTATGAACACAACTCAATCTTAGTACGACTTATCATCCATAGACAGATGAACAAACTGAACGAGTCAATAGGGTCGTAGAAGAACTTTTGAGAGCTTGCATTCTCAAATTTAATGTTCCTTGGGAAGACCATCTTCGTCTAGTAGAATTCTCTTATAACAACAGTTTCCAGTCCAACATTGACATGGCTCCTTTTGAAGCTCTTTGCAGAAGACTGTGTCGTTCTCCAACTTATGGTTGTAAACCTATGATAGAATGATGCTACGTCCAGATATGATGTGAGAAATGACTGAGAAGGACCAGCTTATCCAAGATTATATGAAAACTGCTCGGTAAAGGTAAAAGAATTATGGTGACATGTGTAGAAATGACATAGAATTTTCATTTAGGGATTATGTATTTGTAGAGATGTACGAGGAAAGGAGCAATAAGATTTGGAATAGATGGGAAATTAGCTCCAAGATATATTATACCTTATCTAATTATGGAGTGCATTGGATGCTTAGCATATCAAATTGATTTACCTACCAATATATCATGAGTACACAACATGTTCCATGTGTCCTAGTTGAGGATGCTAATACCACATATATTGATTTTGATGACAACAGTCATATAAATATAGGTACTAATGTTTTCCTAAGTTGTGTAGAATATTTTGTAGGATATTACATAGGTTTATACAAGTACATGACAATTGAGTTTGAAAACTGATCAGTAAAAGACGAGATTAAGATTCAGAGATGATCAAGATAACTGAAGACTCGTGAATTTAAAGACAAAAACATGAAGAGTTCAAGACTATAGATTATATTTAATAGACATTAGATTAATTTGTTAAAATCCTTGAATAGTAACTTTCTTTTCTTTCAATACTCTCTTATCAAAATATTTATTTTATTTTCAAAATATATATCTATAAATTGTGACGACCCGAAATTTTTGGACATTTGTAATTTAAATATTTAATTGATTTTAAATATTTGGAAGTTAGTCTCTAACTTAAATTTCAAATATCACCAATTATTGATAATCAAATTATTGAATTAAATAATTCAAAGTTGAGCTAAATATTGAATCTGGAATTTTAAGCCTGTTAAAAATAATTTGAAGACTTGTAAAATTTATATTGATAACACTGAAAATAATAGAAGTTGTAAAATTTGAAATTAACAGTGGTTTGAGGAGTTTTAAAATTTTATTGTTTAAATTAAATTTAAAAATAGCCTTCCCGGGCAAAGTCTCGGAATTCGACGAAACCAGTTCCATTGGGTCCGTAATATTGAATTATTACCGGATTCCAAATTTCGTAGCTTTCGGAATTAATGTGAGAGCATACGATATATAAACGCATTGGAATTTATACCGAGACAAAAAAAAATTAAATAAAACATGCTTACTTTCTTTAACCGACCATACGTACAACCTGCCGCCTATTTGCCTCCTTCGTACCCATTTTCCTTTTTCTTCCCATCTTCTCAAGTCACAGTTCGATCAGAAGAAGAAATAATAATAACAAAAGATATTTGGCCGAAGCCCTTTTCGCAGAAAGGAAAAATATTATCCCTAAACCAAATCAATTCAAACTCAAGCACGATTTCAGTTCCTTCTTCATTTCGGAATTAAAAGGAATGGCGACCTCCTAAAAAAAATAAGAAAATAAAATCACGTCGAATTCATATATCGCGATTGAAACGCTTAGGGAGAGCACCGCGAAGTTTGCGTTCGATCGAGGAAGAGGTGTTCGCAATTTCTGGTGGAAGCCGCCGACGTCGAGGTTCGAAGGTAGCATCGATTAGGGGTTTTTCGTACTGTGTGGAGGCATGGGAAGTGCGTCACTCGTGAGCGCAATAATCAGCTTGTCTGGGTTCTCAATGGCGTGGGGGCTTCGGAGGCACAGTGTTTGGAGTCGCGACATTTTTCTGGGCTATGGGTAGCCATGTCATCGCGAGTGTGGGAAGGGGGCGGTTCGAAGGCGTGGTATCTGGAAGAGAGAAAGATCGATGCGGCAGTGGATTGACTAGCTCGTTTTAGGGTTGCGATGGAGACAGCAATGGATTGAAGTTGATGTGTGTGCGTGTCGATGAGAGAGTGGAGGCTGTAAGGTATAAACCTAGATCCTAAATTTAATTTAGTATGATAACACATATTATCTTTGTTACAGTTTTTGTTCCTTTAAAAAAAAGTAAAGAAGTAAATTTATTGAAATTTAAAAGTTTAATTACCTTTATTTCTGAGTTAATTTCTGAACTTGTATGGATTGAGTTTATTTCTGTGGTTTTCAAAGTTTAATTATCTAACCACATACCCGTATTAAATATACTTATATACATTTTAAATTTACTAGTTATTTTAAAAATAATGTATTTAGTGGGTTACCAGATTTATTAACTTATTTAATTTATTGTAGATCTGAAAGAAAAATAAAATAAAGAGATAACTATTTAGTTAGAATTGAGTTTTTAACTAATTAATTTATTCAAGGGAATTTAGTTTTAAATCAAATGAATTAATTAAATCTATGGGAATTAATTGTTTGATTAATTCAAATATTAATAAATTATAAAAATGTTTTACAAGGTTTTAAAAATCAAGAAATCAAGCCAGTTTGGAATGGAATACAAACAGCAAAGCAAAGGTGAGTTAATCTCACCCACTTAATTTAAATTTAAATTTAAATGATTAAATTTAAATAATTGTTTGAATGGTTGAAATTGATTGATGTGCTATAGTATGGTATATTCGGGGATTGGCATATTATTGTGCTAACGTCTGTGGTTGGAGGGATCCAACTGGATCCCTCAACATTTATTATTTAATATTCTCTGTTGTGATTACTTGATATTCTATGATGAATATATTGGAATATTGAATGTTATGATTTGGTTGGATATATTTGGGTATAATGAATTACCAAAAATATATAAATTGGGTTTTGGAAAGAAAATAAAGGAAGTAAAGTTGTAAACGAAATAATCTTAGAAAATTTAATAAAATTAGAATGAATTGAAAAAAAATAGAAGTATGTTAAATACTAATAAATAACTTCGAGTATGAAAAGAAAGGGGTTTGAATAAACAGTAATTAATGAATTGAAAAATCAAGTGACATTATTTTAAAGGAACAAAAAATTTATTTTAAATCTTAAAGTTAAAATTTATCTAAAGGAATAAGAAGTAACTTGAGAAATCTAAATTGGTATTTCAATTAAAAGTATTGTAAATCATAATTAAGGAATAAATCTGAAATTAAAGGATTTTGGAATAAACGAAGTAAATTGGAAATTGATTTAAGTGTTTGAAATTGGATATTTGGAAGAATAAATTCAAGGTGGGAATTTATTAAAGGAATGAGAAAAATGGTTTAAAAATAAATAATGATTTTTTTTTAGGTTGTGACACTACTACAAAACAGGTCATTTGCATCGGTTGTTTACCCCCTTTTTGCATCAGTTCAACAACCGATGCATATGTAGCCGATGCAACAGGCCTAACACTTTTGCATCAGTTCTGAAACCGATGCAAAAAGGTACTTTTTGCATCGGTTGTTACTAACAACCGATGCAAAATATCATAATTGGTTGCTTGAACACAGCCCCCATATTGCATCGGCTGTAATAAAAACCGATGCAACAAAGGAACTTGTTGCATCGGTTGTTGTTGAAAACGGATGCAAACTAATCCCACTATTGCATCGGTTTTTTATAACAACTGATGCAAACTAATCTCTCTATTGCATCAGCTATTTATACCTAATGCAAAAAAGCCATTCTCAAAAACCATTATTATAGCACTCAAATAGACTTTATATATATTATTGATTATAATAAACAATTATTGCATGCAATATTACAATCATTCAAAATTAAATTTGATGGCAAATACAAACTGAATAACATAATACCAAAATAAACATATATCAATTATAGTGTTAATAATCTATACAAAATAATGGTTCATACATTCATTTTAGCAGCATAATTCAGACCTTTCAACAAAACTGCCATCATAGTGCTCCCTGACACTATCCACCATACCATTTCACAGTTTCTCCACCACCCACTGTCAACAGATAGACAGTGCACTTACTTCCCTGCAACCCCATAATATTATCAATTCACCTAACTGTTGCAACAATACCCACTTCCATGCTCTGTACATTTCACATATGCCCTATGACCATTCCCTGATAACAACCCCCTGAAAACGTCATGAGGACACTGGAACATACATGAAGTGTTTAATGAACAAGAACTGACAAATATACACAAAATGTTCTTAATTACTAAAGAAACTCACAGGAGCTGCAACAAATGCACCATTTTTAAGTTTTGCGGTACCAACTGCAATGCTTGTCTCCTCTGAAAATACTTCTTCTGGCTTGTTCTTGGTTTTGCGGCATTTCTGTAAATAGAGGAACTTACATATATATGTAAGGACATATAAACATCTGCTAAGAGCTAGAGAATTTATAGGAGATAATGTACCCTCTTTGCCATCCATAGGATATAGGAACGCATTTTGCTGAATCATTTTTGATCCTTGTGGACTTCCAGGCTCTAGTAAAATCTGTCCCAACATTTTCAGTTATTTAGAATTAGATAGACAAAGCAGAAAAGGTTCGGTGCATCACCAGATGTTAATCAATTAAAGCTATTCAATGACGTAAATATCAATTTACATTTGAATGAGATTAGCATATAAAGTGTTGAAATAGCATCCAAAACATCGTTATAAAACTAACAGTTCAATATGAAGTTTGGGTAACATACACGGAGTTGAACATGTTAATCTCAGGATTCTCAACACCAGTTATGTTCTTAATTTGGGATTTGACCTCCTACATCCGTGCTACTTGCTCCATATCAAATTGTATAGCATTTTTTAAAAAAAAAAATTCTCACTCAGCAATATCATTCTTTTGTTGTTAGTGCAAGTGCCAAAACTCACATGCTGTGGTAAAAATCACCCGTAAATTTTTTTTGTAATAATATTAATCATACCAAGACATCTCCTGTAAAGTACCAAAGCTGCCAAACAATGGTTATACGATCACTCAAAGAAGCTATCTCCCCAAGTGCATATGACTTCATAGATAACAGAAAAAACAAATTACTACATTACATAGGCAGACCATATATACACACTACTTATACAAAAATAAAATGCATTTGTAAGGAACATCTAACAATCATAATAGTACTAAAAGATAAACCAAAATACATACAAAACGGAACAGTAATCACTTATCACTATGTCCGTGACACTACATAAATACTTAGACATAGAGAACAATGTTGAAGGGTAGATGAGCATTTTAGAAAACAATTACACTTTTCAAAACAAAGAACAAGTATGATATGCCTATTTTTATAGAGGAGCGAATCATATAGTCATCTGAATTAAATAGTGACGACCACAGCACTTCTAGATAGACTAAAAGTTAAGGCAAAGGCATACAAAGAATTTATACACAGAAACTCTTTACACTCTGTGCTTTATAAGAAGGAACACATACTTAGTTACTCTAACAACGGAACAATATATGTAGCCAAGTAAAAGCATAGGAATTTTGCAGTTAAAACCCGAAAGCCCAAATGCCTGATAGGGAGCTGTGGGGAAAACCAGGTACATTTTGAGAGCCATATTTCTCAACAGACGCTCGTATAAAACAGGGAGTTTCAGAGCTGTTTGTACAAGCCTAGATTCCAGACATGTCTTTACATTTGGATCCTATCTGTTAACTATTGTTCAAATATTGCATATGGAATGATTTTAGCACGTAAATCACAATCCTAGCTATGATGCAAAAACTTGGTTCATAGAGCTTACAGAAATCACTAGATCATGAGCCCTCTCATGTTTGTACAGTTCTTGGTTCAATGCTTGAATGCTTTCATAGCTATGAATGACTGGCAGTTCCTTCAAATCTATTAATTGGGAAAAAAGGTTTAGAATTATAACAGAACAGCAATAGTAGAATGACAATAATGTATTATTTGCTTCATACTACAAAAAAAAGAAAGGAAAAAGAGCGAGTGCTGCATGAATTTTGGAATAATTCTCGTCTGTAGATCAGGTGATGCGTTGGCAGAGTTATTTCTCATTGTAGTATACATTATACAAAACAAGGAGTCTTGTAATGAGTTTCTATCATTTGCATGCTTGACTTATGACTTGTAATTCTTCTACCTCTCATAATATGATTATTGTCACACTATTATCTTGTTTGTTAAAAATAACACAAATTATAGTGGTGATTAATAATTAATTTATATGGTTGTAAACTTGTAGTCCTCTGTAGTCTTGGTTTATTAATTCATCAATAGAGACAATGTTATGATCACACACACGAAATAAGCTCGAAAAAAATTAGTACAAGTGATGATCACGAGGAAAGGTGAGTGTTAATAAATTATAATGCATATAGCTAGCTAAAATAGAGTCATGCACATGCATGAGCATATATGACCATTATTTGAGAGAGAGAGAGAGAGCGCGATGAAGCACACCAAAGTATGATGAATGCATGTGCATACACAGAGGAATTTCTGAAAAAATAATGGTAAAATCTAAAAGTAAAAAACCAAATCATAAACAAACACGCAACTTGACTATATACATTTTTATGAACTCCGTCATGTATGGTCTATAACCTACAAACACAATTATCAAAGCGTTACGTTAATTAAAATTGATCTAGCCTGATAAATATTTACAAGCAAAAGCACTCCATATATAATGATCCATATCAATATGTAGGAGAGAGAAGGCAAGATGGAAATACTATGTAAATAATGCATGCATATATATTCAGGAATCTTGTTTGCATGTAATATTAAACTGATTAAAAGATTGTTGCTTTCCTAAATGAATGGAAAAAAAAAGTAATTAATAATAAATAAAAGGGGTAGAACTAGAAGGAAAAAAAAAGTACCCATAAAGATGGTAAGAAGAAATGTGAGGTTGGATAGCAGCAGTATAATGAGGGAGGCCTGCAGCGATAGCTGGCTGTGGAAAAACTGTTGGAGTTCCACTACCAGCTGCAAATGACTTCATTGCCCTATTCATGCCCCCATTGCTTCCTACAAAAGCGACATTTTTTTATGGATATATATACTATGAATGCTATCATTACTTTCATACAACCAAATTATATATGTGAGAGTTGCTATTCTGGAATTAAATTGCATTGAAGGGTCAAATAAATTGCTTGTTGATTTTTACAGCATCATAAATTCCTATATACAGTAGTTTGGCATGTACTTAAGCAATCAGTTGATCTTAATAGGAAGTAACAGAATTGACCATCATATTACTGTTTGTAAAATGATGATTTATTTAACCAAGATTTAGGGGGAATCATATATATTCATTATCAGAAATAAACTACATGCACCACATAAAATAAAACCTAAATCAAAAATTGCATGCATATATAAGAGAATATTACAATCTAGAACTTACATTGTTGAAATCATGATATGACATCCATCATAAAGGAATCAAATTTAGCAAAAACACATGAAAAAACTATTAACTAACATGATTTAAATGTAATGACTAGACATATACATGAAAAAAAAATATAGTACCATTCTAAGGTGTTGTAGGTGTTGATTTTTGAACACCAAAAAAAGCAAGGTTGCAATTTTGAAAAGCATGCATCCTGATTGGTCTCCGGCCATGATAATGTCTGTTATTATGACTTCATCTTATTATGAAGACAGTGGTAGAATATTGGACGAGCAGCATGCAAATGCAACTTACTACGCATCTGGTGCTGGTTTTATAAGTCCTACTAAGGCGGTAAGGCCAGGGCTAGTGTATGATCTTGGAATTGATAATTATTGTAATTATTTGTGTGGTGAGTTAGCTGGCTCGTAGAAGATGACACCAACTTTAGGTTTTCTTATGCTAAGATGTTGATGAAGAAGTGTGGAAAAAACATAAAGTCATTATGCAATGAGAAAGGAGAGCCTACTTATGACACAACACAAATTCAAGGTCCGGCAATTCAGTATTATTCGGATTTATACAATGGGGACAATAACAATCAGCAGTTAAAGGAGATGAACTACAGGAAATGTATTAATGCACAAGGAAGGGATTATTTACTGCAAGCTGTCACTTCAAAAGAGGTTAAAGAAGCAGTTTTCTCAATTAAAGATGAAAAGTCACCGGGACCTGATGGCTTTTCTTCTAGATTCTACAAATTACATTAGGAACTTCTCAAAGATGAGCTAACTTCTGCTATTAACTATGCTTATCATTCAGCTGATATTCCTAAAGGTCTAAACCATAGTTTTATTACTTTAACACCAATAAATGATAGACCTTCAGAAATATCAGAATACAAACCAATAGTCTGTTGCATTGTTTTATATAAAATTATTACTAAGATTATATGCAACATAATAAAAGGTCACTTGCCTTGTTTGATCTCACCATCTCAATGTTCTTTCATCCCAAAGAGATTTATAGCAGAAAATATATTATTAGCACATGAGCTCATACGAAATTTCAACAAAAAATGCATCAAAAAATTTTGTATTAAAATTATTTTACAAATGGCAGATGTAACGAGTCACGGACCATTACACACATCGCTGATCAAGTAGCTTGATTATACATCAATCAAATGAAGACTAAAGTGTACTTTAGCTCAGATTGCCAGACATAAAATTGGCCACCAGAACAATCACCGCCTCCCCTAACTTCAAACTCGAACTTCCCCAATCGACCATCAAAATCGATACATCCCTACAACTCCACCTTGTTGACCTTCAGAGAAACCCTCAATCGAACAATTTCCTTTAACCGAACTCCACAACAACCTCAAAGCACAGTCGAATTTGATTTGAAGTTAAAGTTTTTTTTGAGGATTTCGATTTGGGAGGAACTGCGAATTTGGTTTGAAGTTAAAGTTCACAGTCGAATTTGATTTGAAGTCGTTCAATTGAACGAATATAAAGTTGCTTTTGTTTTCTTCTTAACGGGTTACGAGGGAAGTGAAGGGATAAATATAAGCTAAGCGGGAAATGAAAAGTTAAGGGGAGGGAAAATGAAAGTTGGAGTAGCAAACCAATGGAAAATGAATGCAAACTAATGTTGTTGCATCGGTTGAATTTAAAACCGATGCGACTAAAATTATTTGCACGTACCAATTGCATCGGTTGTTGGTGACAACTGTTGCAAATTTGATTTTTTGTTACCTATTGCTTTTCACGTACCAATTGCATCGGTTATTAAGATAGAACTGATGCAAATAGTTCTATTTGCATCAGTTTTTACTTCAACTGATGCAAATGAGGCAAAGCAATATGCACTTTTTGTACTAGTGTGAAGAGAAGTATATTTCTCTGGATAGCCAAATACGTTTTCAAAGTAAGTTTTTAAAAATAAAATAAAGGTTTTAATGTTGTTTTACAAAGTATGCTCTTGGAAATTTATTATTTCTAAATGTTTAAATTCTAAAGTAAATATTTATTCAAATCTATTACCGTAGTAATAATTTATAAAGAGTGACTTAGTAATTCTGTTTAAAAGGTAAAAATCTAGCCTATATTTTATAAAGTAGCCTTATTTTCAAATATTCATATAGTATGTATTTTTAGTAAACTATTGAAGTAGTTTTGACTTAAATGTTTTAAATATATTTCAAAGTAAAGCGTTTTAAATTATTTTAAAAATCTAAAGTTTTGTGCTTGGTAATTCCAGTGGAAATATAAAATACTTGGAATTATAAATAATTTGGAAAATTTTTTATTGTTGAATGATTGTTTGTGAATATAAATTGATAGTGAAATCACCGACTATCAATATTGGACAATGCGTTGATCGTTTCGAAGAGACCGGGATCGAGATTTATCTCTCGAAAACCACTTCGATCTGGTTTGTACGTTTCGTGGAAACGAATTTGGATGTGAAGATGGAGCAGTGAAGTCCAAGGGCTAGTCGCTACTAATTCTTAGGATATTTCCAAAATGGATGTAGTAGGAATAGTGCCTTCGGTTCCATTCGAACCCGGGACGGACTTGTATGGATGAATGCTTGCGAAACATCGTCAGGTGGACGATGGGCATTCTAAGGAATATGTTCTTAAAAAGGTAACGCTTAGCCTCAAGCCTCATCAAATGGGAATGACTGAAAATCAGGGGTTATGCAGCAAGGCTAGGTGGGTAGCACCCAAGCATGGTGAGGTCATCCCTGTCTAGATGTCCCTTTTTATTTCGGCTTAGTGGGCGGTTGCTGATCCCAACCGCGGGGTGATCTCACTCGGGATTATCCAGTAAGGGGTAGTCCCGGTCTTGTGTTGCAGGGGAGCTGGCGTACTCCTCGGTACGGTGATCTAGGCCCCGTACTGTGACAGGTGGTACCCCAGTGCCTAGTCATTAGTTGAAAATCCATTCTCCCTATGAGCCTTGTACGAGTTTTGTTTGTATTACCCACTCTGTGGCTAGTAGCTGGAATTTAATCATGTAACAATTTCGGTTATTTTATAAGTATTTGTATATAGACCCTATTATAATATCAGAGGATTTCTATAAAAATTGTTTTAGCTATCGTAAGGTAAAAACCCGACATGTTTATTTGTGGCGTGGTCTTACGAGTTGCTTTTGTTTTCAAAGGATTTTTGAAACTTTAATAATCAATTGGGTGTGATTTTCTCACGCTGGTAATCCAGACTGACTCGGGTGTTATTTCATTGTAATGCTCGGGTCAGACCGAGTATTATAGGATACATGATATGATGCTGTGGAGCTCAGGAGACGAGCAGGATGACGATACGTACTCCCGTACTTGTTTATCTATATATATTCCGCTGTGATTTGCTGTGTATCCATTTTTATATTGTTGTTGAGCTGTTGATTAATGTACTCTGATGATGTAATATATAAACATATATATTTGATTTTGAGTAAAGATCATTTATTATATATTATATTTTATTTCGCTGCGATGGTTAGATTCTGATGTTGTTTTCTATTTTCTTCTTCTACCTCTTCTTCTTTAACCCAAATGGTTCGTATTTCTGTACAACTTGAATTGATTTAGGTAGAATAGTGTTGACTCAAGGGGTACGGATTTGCGGGCTGTTACACTTGGTATCAGAGCTTAGGTTGGAGATAACCTTAGCTCTGGTGGGAATTACTCAGTTAAATTAGAGTCCGTAGTACTCTAGAATGAGTCTGAGCGTATTAATAGATATGAGCGTGTATTTGTTAGTGAATATAAATTGTTTTAATATTGTGTTGATTGATTTATTGAGTGGCATATGAACCTTCGTCGGCACAGCTTGTACAACTGTATTGAAGGGGTTTCTAAACACTTGAATAGAACAATCGACACGGTATTGTTTTAAATGTAGGTAAATGAAATAATTTTACCCAAAAATATATTTTGATATAAAGAAAAGTTTTTGTAAACTATTTTAGCTAACATATGGTTGCTTGAATGTTAGAAATGATAATATTAAATTATTATCATCGTTAAGTGAAAATTTAACTAGAAATTGAAATGTAACTAAAATTTAAGGAAATAAATTCATTATAAAATGAAATTTATAAATATGAATTATAAATGTAAATTATAAATTGAAATATAATCACATGAGAATTTGTATAAGCATAAACTATACAAATGCATTATAGTTAAAATTTGAATTAAAATAGAATTTGAAACTTTAAAACCCCGGAGATTTTGGAAGTATTTTGAAGATAAATAATAGCATTATGGTTTTAAAAAGTATTTCTGAAAGGAAATTGTCTCAAATAAATTTTGAGAAGGGATATAGCATTGAATTCACTTCAGTCGCTGGAAAATAACTTCGGTGATGACTGCAGCATCATCGATGTTCATTTTCGAGTTTCTAAGTGATGAATTGCTGCCAAATTAATTTCGTTCAGGAAAACCTGTTTGTTTTGAAATTTCAATGGAAATTTGTGGGGAATAAAACCAGGATGGGTTTGATTTTTGAGAAGTGTGATTTGGGAATGTTGAAGATTTCAAAATAATTTGAAACTAAAAGTCGGGTGTTTAAGATCCTGATGAGATAGGTTGTAAGCTTATAAATCGAGATGATTTTTAAATCAGGAAGGAAATATAAGCTTTGAATGTTGGAAATTTAAATTTAAAGTGAAAAATTAAAAATGAAATTAACTTGGATTGGGAAATAAAATTTAACTGGATTGAAATTAATTGAATAGGTTGAAAATAATTTCCAGTTGTATTCGAATTAAGTTGAAATTGAATTGAGTTAAATAAATCCGAGTTAAAATAAAATTGAATTGGAATAAAAATTCAATTGAGTTATCCAATGGAATTAGATTCTTACCTGAATAAATGGAAATAAGTTGGATAAGAAATAAATTGGTTGAGGATTGGATTGAAATAAATAAATTAGAATAATTTATAAAAGAATTAAAATGCATGGAATAAAAATATGCTTGGGTTATAGATAAGCATAACGCTTGAGTTAAAAATAAAGAAAGGATCTATTCAAGCCTATAATGAATGGAATTGTGTAACAAATAAGTTGTGACTTATAAAATTTAAAATGGAATACAAAATCCAAACTTGAATTATAAAATAAATTGAACTAAGAAAATTAAATGAAGTGATATTTAAGAAATAAAAATCAAGTATTGAACTATAAATAAGGAAGAACTAATTTGTTAATAAATTAGATAATGAAATATGTAATGAGAACCCAATATAGTTAAATAAAAGCTGAATTGTGAGTTTATGATGAAGCTGGAAAATAAAACTCAAGTTATAAATCAAATTCGACCTGGATTGTTAGTGAAGTAAATGAAATTGAATTGCGAATTAATAATTTGGATGGTAAATTAAAAGAGAATGGTGGAATCAGAACTTGAGTTATAATTAAAAATTTAACTTGAAGTGTTAACAAATTAAATATAATCGGAAATGTATCAAATTTTATAATAACTAATCAAAGGAAATTGTAGATTTAAAATGAGATTTAATTGAGATAGAATCAAGTTGAATAAAAGATAAAAATATTTATTTGTGAAATGGAAATGAGATTAAGTATAAAATTTGAATAAATCAAAATAAATTGACTTAAGCTGAATATAAAGGGGAGAGTTGAATTGAATTCAACTTAAAACCAAGGTTAATGATATTGGATTAAATATGAATCAAGTAAAAATAAATTTGGATCGACATAGAATTTGGTGGGTTGTAAATAATATTTAAGGAAATGAAAATTCATAATGGATTGAGTGGATAAACTAATTATATTGAATAAACAAATGGAAGGGGATTCTTAATTAAATAATTGTAAACCATTTAAAATGTTAAAGAATTGAAATGGTTATTGAGTGAAATAGCCTGGATTGTTGTCGAGCTAAATAAAATAGTTTGGAATAAACAAATATGGAATGAAATGTAAATGAATGGATTGTGAATGGAATTTAAACTGAATGTGTCGAGCTAGATCAAGTGGTCTTGAATGGAACTTGTTTGAATAATGAAACTAGTTTGGTTAATAAAATGAAATGTAAGTAAATGGATTCAAATTTAAAATGCAAGGAAAATGAGAATATATGGATTGTGAATAAATTTTAAAAAAGGAATAGAATTAAGTATAAATTGAGTTGAAATCAATTTAAATTGGTTATAAAACATAAATACTTATTTATTCACATAGATCTTGTCAAATTGCATAGAATAAATTGTCATTTGATGTAAATGGAAGTAATTAAAATTCTATGTATTGATAAGGGTAAAATAAATTGATTTTGAGAGCAATTGAATTAAATATGAGTTCAGTTTGCTTAAAAGTAAATTAAATGTAAGTTTGTGAGTTGTTAACCATTCAGATTAAGTGAAACGATATGTGATTGGTCGTAAGCAATTAAAATTAATGTTGGAATATTTAAATTGCTTATAGAAGTGTTTAATGGGCATTTCTTTTAGAATTCATATGTTTTAACTATTGCAAATAAGTGAAATATAGTTAAACTGCATATATTTGGCACTTACATGTTTAAATTGAGTAAGTACAGGTACCGGGAAGCCGTGTGGCTGGATTTTGAGCACGCTAACTGCTAAATTAATAAGCTGTTTGCTTAAAATGCTAAATAAGGTAAGCCTACGCAATAAAAATAGGAAATATGAACTGTTTTTGGTTTTTCCGACCGTGTGGGTCGATGTATATATATTTATATCCTTTGTCAAATTGCAAAAGCTCCTCCGTACAAAGTAGACTCTGCCAAAAAAATTCGGAAATTTTGGGTGTTAGAAAATTTTTGAAAATTTTGGAAAAAAAATTTTAATAACAAAACAATTTCAAATTGGAAATTGAAACAAATTAGTAAATGAAACTACTTAAAATAATGACATAAATTAGTTATAAATGGAAAATAAAATTCAATATTTAGAGTTAAAGATAAATTGAATTCATATGGAAATGAAAGAATCTATTTGAATAGAAATAGATATAAACTAAAGTGGTAAAGTGAAAATAAGTATAAGAAACATATAAAATGCTTATATTAAACTTAAGTATAAGGAATGGTGAATTCTTAATTGGAAATTGATACTACAAATATATTCTAAGATAATATTAGAATGAATAGATATTGACATTTTGTGAGGAAGTCGATAAAATGTTTTGGGAATATTGTGATTGGATATTAGTGCTAAGTAGGATATGCAGGTATTATAAAGAGAAAAGATAATTGATTTTGATTTCAGAAAGATAAATTTGAAATGCTCGACAAAAAGGTATGTGTTTAAGTTTTTATATGAAATTTGATTGGGATTTTGGATTGAGCCGCTTGGCTTTTTATTTTCTTTTTGGAATTGGGAGGCCGTAGAGTCATTCTGTAGTTGTACCGAGCTAGCCGCGCAAAGGAGACGCTGGCAAAAAATTTCGAAAATTTAGAGAGTTAGAAAATTTTTTGAGAAAATTCTGATAATTTAAATTTTAAATTTGAATGATTGAGTATGTAATATTGTTTGAAACTATGGGAAAGTTGGAAAGTTAGTAAGAATGGTAATGGGCCTTTATAAAAGATAATTGGTAGGATGTTGAATTGTATTTTTGGGATAAGTAACGGGAATTGGACCATTCCTCTTAACTCGTAATTTCAGGAACGAAATTCTTTTAGGGGGGGAGGAATGTGACGACCCGAAATTTTTGGACATTTGTAATTTAAATATTTAATTGATTTTAAATATTTGAAAGTTAGTCTCTAACTTAAATTTCAAATATCACCAATTATTGATAATCAAATTATTGAATTAAATAATTCAAAGTTGAGCTAAATATTGAATCTGGAATTTTAAGCCTGTTAAAAATAATTTGAAGACTTGTAAAATTTATATTGATAACACTGAAAATAATAGAAGTTGTAATATTTGAAATTAACAGTGGTTTGAGGAGTTTTAAAATTTTATTGTTTAAATTAAATTTAAAAATAGCCTTCCCGGGCACAGCCTCGAAATTCGACGAAACTAGTTCCATTGGGTCCGTAATACTGAATTATTACCGGATTCCAAATTTCGTAGCTTTCGGAATTAATGTGAGAGCATACGATATATAAACGCATTGGAATTTATACCGAGACAAAAAAACTTAATTTAAATAAAACATGCTTACTTTCTTTAACCGACCAAACGTACAACCTGCCGCCTATTTGCCTCCTTCGTACCCATTTTCCTTTTTCTTCCCATCTTCTCAAGTCACAGTTCGATCGGAAGAAGAAATAATAATAACAAAAGATATTTGGCCGAAGCCCTTTTCGCAGAAAGGAAAAATATAATCCCTAAACCAAATCAATTCAAACTCAAGCACGATTTCAGTTCCTTCTTCATTTCGGAATTAAAAGGAATGGCGACCTCCTAAAAAAAAGAAGAAAATAAAATCAGGTCGAATTCATATATCGCGATTGAAACGCTTGGGGAGGGCACCGCGAAGTTTGCGTTCGATCGAGGAAGAGGTGTTCGCAATTTCTGGTGGAAGCCGCCGACGTCGAGGTTCGAAGGTAGCATCGATTAGGGGGTTTTCGTACTGTGTGGAGGCGTGGGAAGTGCGTCACTCGTGAGCGCTATAATCAACTTGTCTGGGTTCTCGATGGCGTGGGGGCTTCGGAGGCACAGTGTTTGGAGTCGCGGCATTTTTCTGGGCTATGGGTAGCCATGTCATCGCGAGTGTGGGAAGGGGGCGGTTCGAAGGCGTGGTATCTGGAAGAGAGAAAGATCTATGCGGCAGTGGATTGACTAGCTCGATCTAGGGTTGCGATGGAGACAGCAATGGATTGAAGTTGCGTTGTGTGTGTGTCGATGAGAGAGTGGAGGCTGTAAGGTATAAACCTAGACCCTAAATTTAATTTAGTATGATAACACATATTATCTTTGTTACAGTTTTTGTTCCTTAAAAAGAAGTAAGGAAGTAAATTTATTGAAATTTAAAAGTTTAATTACCTTTATTTCTGAGTTAATTTCTGAACTTGTATGGATTGAGTTTATTTCTGTGGTTTTCAAAGTTTAATTATCTAACCACATACCCGTATTAAATATACTTATATACATTTTAAATTTACTAGTTATTTTAAAAATAATGTATTTTGTGGGTTACCAGATTTATTAACTTATTTAATTTATTGTAGATCTGAAAGAAAAATAAAATAAAGAGATAACTATTTAGTTAGAATTGAGTTATTAACTAATTAATTTATTCAAGGGAATTTAGTTTTAAATCGAATGAATTAATTAAATCTATGGGAATTAATTGTTTGATTAATTCAAATATTGATAAATTATAAAAATGTTTTACATGGTTTTAAAAATCAAGGAATCAAGCCAGTTTGGAATGGAATACAAACAGCAAAGCAAAGGTGAGTTAATCTCACCCAGTTAATTTAAATTTAAATTTAAATCATTGTTTGAATGGTTGAAATTGATTGATGTGCTATAGTATGGTATATTCCGGGATTGGCATATTATTGTGCTAACGTCTGTGGTTGGAGGGATCCAACTGGATCCCTCAACATTTATTATTTAATATTCTCTGTTGTGATTACTTGATATTCTATGTTGAATATATTGGAATATTGAATGTTATGATTTGATTGGATATATTTGGGTATAATGAATTACCAAAAATATATAAATTGGGTTTTGGAAAGAAAATAAAGGAAGTAAAGTTGTAAACGAAATAATCTTAGAAAATTTAATAAAATTAGAATGAATTGAAAAAAAAAATAGAAGTATGTTAAGTACTAATAAATAACTTCGAGTATGAAAAGAAAGGGGTTTGAATAAACAGTAATTAATGAATTGAAAAATCAAGTGACATTATTTTAAAGGAATAAAAAATTTATTTTAAATCTTAAAGTTAAAATTTATCTAAAGGAATAAGAAGTAAATTGAGAAATCTAAATTGGTATTTCAATTAAAAGTATTGTAAATCATACTTAAGGAATAAATCTGAAATTAAAGGATTTTGGAATAAATGAAGTAAATTGGAAATCAATTTGGAAATTGATTTAAGTGTTTGAAATTGGATATTTGGAAGAATAAATTCAAGGTGGGAATTTATTAAAGGAATAAGAAAAATGGTTTAAAAATAAATAATGATTTATTTTTTTTAGGTTGTGAAGAGAAGTATGTTTCTCTGGATAGCCAAGTACGTTTTCAAAGTAAGTTTTTAAAAATAAAATAAAGGTTTTAATGTTGTTTTACAAAGTATGTTCTTGGAAATTTATTATTTCTAAATGTTTAAATTCTAAAGTAAATATTTATTCAAATCTATTACCGTAGTAACAATTTATAAAGAGTGACTTAGTAATTCTGTTTAAAAGGTAAAAACCTAGCTTATATTTTATAAACTAACCTTATTTTCAAATATTCATATAGTATGTATTTTTAGTAAACTGTTGAAGTAGTTTTGACTTAAATGTTTTAAATATATTTCAAAGTAAAGCGTTTTAAATTATTTTAAAAATCTAAAGTTTTGTGCTTGGTAATTCTAGTGGAAATATAAAATACTTGGAATTATAAATAATTTGGGAAATTATTTATTGTTGAATGGTTGTTTGTGAATATAAATTGATAGATAAATCACCGACTATCAATATTGGACAATGCGTTGATCGTTTCGAAGAGACCGGGATCGAGATTTATCTCTCGAAAACCACTTCGATCCGTTTGTACATTTCGTGGAAACGAATTTGGATGCGAAGATGGAGTAGTGAAGTGCAAGGGCTAGTTGCTACTAATCCTGAGGATATTTCATTGTAATGCTCGGGTCAGACCGAGTATTATAGGATACAGGATATGATGCTGTGGAGCTCAGGAGACGAGCAGGATGACGATACGTACTCCTGTACTTGTTTATATATATATATTCCGCTGTGATTTGCTGTGTATCCATTTGTATGTTGTTGTTGAGCTGTTGATTGATGTACTCTGATGATGTAATATATAAACAGATATATTTGATTTTGAGTAAAGATCATTTATTATATATTATATTTGATTTCGCTGCGATGGTTAAATTCTGATGTTGTTTTCTATTTTCTTCTTCTACCTCTTCTTCTTTAACCCAAATGGTTCGTATTTCTGTACAACTTGAGTTGATTTAGGTAGAATAGTGTTGACTCAAGGGGTACGGATTTGCGGGCTGTTACACTAATATTTTATAAGAGTTTTATATTAAAGTATTTAAAAAATAAGTAATTTTACAAAATATCAGAATTTTATATAAAACTTTGAATGTATTATATTTTCTCGAAATACAAGGGTATTTCGACACACCCTACCTATGTATGTCGACATATGTACCGCTGAAGAGATTTTTTTTGAATTTTAAATAGCTGTGATTTTTGGCTCCATCTCTTCGCAAATAGACATGTGTAACGACCCGTCAATTTGCGTCAGTTAAATTTGTCATTTTAATAAGATTAGATAATTTAATTTAGAAAGAAGTAACTTTCAATTATACCTATAAAATGTCTATTTACTGAATAGAAAGATTTTTAAATCAATAAACGAATTTATTGAGGTTCCAATTTATAATTTATAACATTTAATGTAGACTTAATTTCAATTAATTAACTTAAATCGTGCAGTTAGCGTAGATTTGTTTGTAATTGAAGTAGTTAATTCTATAAGATGAAGTTAATGATAATTCTATTTATAATTGGACCATTTGTTGATACAGACTTTAGAAAGCAAGATTTATAAATTTAATTAAAGTATCAAAATTCAACAATGGTATTTATTGCAAATAGAGTGGAATTAAACGTTTAAATATTTCGTTATTGAAATTAAAATGGAATGTGTGGATAAAAGGTGAGAATATAAATGTTGAAATCAAATAAATGTGTTTTTTTGGAGAATTTAATTTATAATTTCTAAATATAAGGAAGTGGAGAAATTAACATTGCAATTGATAGACTTATCAACTTTTGATTCACATCTAAACTTGTTAAATTATTTAAATTGATTATGAAATATATAAGCGATAAAATTTGGTCAATTTTAGAATTTTGTTATAAAATTGGATTTTTATAATTTATTTTAATTTATTTAATTAATACAAAAATAGCCATTTTGGCCACGGACTCGGATTTCGACGAAACCAGTTTCATCGGATCCGTATCGGTGAATTTTTGTAGGGTTTTAAGTTTCGTATCGATCGGACCTGTCGTTTGATCGTACGGATGCGAAACGCCTTGAAATCGATTTAATTAAAATCAATTTGAAATCAATTTGGAAATATTGTTTTCATCATAACTTCTGCATACGATCGAATTTGGACGTGAAACTTTTTCCATCATGTTCAGAATATTTTAAAATACCTATTTGGATATATGGGTTTAATAAATTTCGTCCCGGGGTCAGAACGGACTCTTTAGGCCAACTACCGTTTAGCACGTTCGTAATTCGTGCCCCTAGCCTTCTTCTATTTGTCTATAAAAATGCTGTGATAAACCCTAGCCTCCTTTCTATTGTCATTTGGCCGTACGTTCATTTTCTTCATCACTTTCTCTTCCTCAATGGTTGCAAAACCTAGATCTATCTACAGTTCAAAATTTCAATGAAAATTCAAACTCTCCAGAAAAATTCCACAAAAATATATGTCATAGTTTTCAGTGTTCGTAATCTGCTGGTGTGATTTGTTTTTCGATTGGAGCTATCGTTCGTCCAGTATAATTCAAATCATTTTCGGCCTTTCATCATCGCCGTAACAAACTTCGTCAGATCGTCAAACGATTTCTGAGTTTGGTAGAGATTGACCAGAGGAATTCATCTGTGTGGGTTTCGTGGTTGGTTAACGGTTGGATCTACGGCAAATTGCGAATTAGGGTTCGTTGTTCCGGTGGCGGCTGCCGTGATTTCGGCCGTGAATTGGCGACTGGGTGGACGCGCGTGAGGCAAGGGACGTCAGGGAATGGTGGTCTGACCGGTCGGCGGCGCTAGCGTTGACGAGCGAGGTGGCGGCTATAGGGTTTGCAGTGGGTTAGGTTCGATGTTCTCGCGTGAAACTGCTGTGCTGCATTCTGTAGAAGATGAAGTGTTGCAGGCATTTTGGGTGACGTGGCAAGAAAGGTGATGGAATGTGTTCTCTTTTTGCTTTTTTTTTTTTTTTGAAATTCAATTGCCATTTTTCACAATATCTTGTGCATACGATATCCGATTGACGAGCGGTTTCTTTTGTTAGGATCTTAATAAAATTTCGGACTTGATGACGCTGGTTTGGACGAATTCTGAGACGGTCAAAATTTTGGGTTTAAATCGGATTTAAATTCGATTTAAATTCAAAAGGTGAGTGTTTTAACCCACTCACAACTTCTAAAATTTCTTATGTTTGTTAAATTGAATTTAAATATGAGTAGAAATTTGTTTATGACCGTTTGGCGTGTTTTATTCATTATCTCAGTTAAATCGCATTTATTTAATTTAACTGTTAACTAATTTTATTTATTGCATATAATTTGACAGTTAGAATTTATTTATTTGCATATTAACTGCATGTCATAGTTATGTTTATTTTTATATCATATTAACTGCCAGTTAAGTTTACATTTATTCTGCATATAAACTGCTAGTTTAACAGTTATTAGATTTATTATTGAATATAAACTGTTAGTTAATACATGTTATTTATTACCTGTATGATTTATATGCTCTATATCGATGATTGTTTAAATTGGATGATGATTGCAAATAATGGTTGATGATTGATATTTGGATGAATGAATGTTTATTTTATAAATAAATATAAACTGCAAGTTTGTTATGGATTATTTTTATTAATTCGGGATTGTGGTTTGAAATGATATATAACCGTAAATATTTAAATTCGCGGATTGAAATGATAAATATCCGTACCACTTGACCCTAGGGTAGAAAATTATATACGGACACCGGATTGGTTAAATTAAATGTTTTTTTTTAAGCTTAAATTTTGAATCTGGATTTAAATGATAATTTGAGAAATATATGATTTCTACGGATTGAATTATTATCGGAATTTGAGTTTATGATAAAATTTGTATTGGGTTTTAAGGTATTGTAAAAAGGGAATTTATATGTAATTTCAAAGTTGAATTTTTGAATAAAGGTGAAATTTGTCAAAATTGAGAAATTTGAGTTGTTGAAATATAACTTTGAAGTGTATTAAGAATGGAAATAATGTAATTTAATATTTCAAACATGAATTGAAATCGATGTAAACGCAATGTTTTATTTATAGAATGTGAATGGAGTTTTGAAAGTGGATTTTGTTGAGAGAAAAAAAATTTGAAATGGTTTTTGTGTGGAAATGAAATGAATAGTAGAATTGATAGTATTTTAAAATTCATATTTTAATATAAACTATTTTAAATATATTACCGTAAAGACTGTAATTACTAAGATTTTTTTTTTAAACTATTAAACTATTTTACCTATCTCAACTATATATCAAATCATTTTAACCTATATTTTAAAACCATTTAATTTATATTAAACTAGTTGACCCTTTTAAGTTATTTTAAAAACTAATTAATCTATTTTTAAGCTAATAAATCTATTTTAATTATGTTTAATCCACTATAAATTTACTTAACCGTCTTAGATCAATTAAACAATATTTTAATCTATAGTTAAACTATTCTAGAGTAATTTAACTTTTTATAACTACTATACTTATTTAAACTATTTCTAAATTTCCAGTCTAAGTAAAGAGGACATGTTAATAAAATACTTGGTTTTAAAAGAGAATAAATTGAATTGATGATTTGAAGTAAGAATGTAACCTGTTTGGAAATATGAAATTGGGAAGAAATTATGGTTTGGAAATTGGAAATGATTTCAAAGTGAATAGGGTTTGAAAGCGAATATGATTTGAAAATGACCATGATTTGAAAGTGATATGTTTTGAAATCGAATATGATATTTTAATATAAAGTGTAAATCGACCTTTGAAATATAAAAGAACCATCCGGTGTGAAAAATATAACGATTGGTTGTTAAAGAGACCGGGATCGGATATTGTCTTATAGCCGGCCAATACCGAAAACCACTTTAACAACTGTGTACGCGGTGGAGATTCCAGAATGAAGTAGGATGGTGGCGACGTTCTCAAGGTATATTACGTGGACCCAACTCCCGTGAGTTGGCATAAATGACTAAAACAGGAGCTATACCGGGCTACACAAAGGGTCGCACCCTTTCATCGAGCATGCTCCATCGGAAACCATTCTATTACTTTTGTGATTCGATATGTGGCGTCACTTTGATTCGGGGGTATTGTTCGAGGTGGGCGGAAGCTGCTGGCTTGCCGTCACCACCGGTCCGGGAGTGCAAACGGTGTATCCACCCTGGCATTGCCTCGCGTGCCATGTCATCTCCTTATATCGAGCCCACTACGATTTTGGTTTTAAAGATCCGACCGCGTTAAGGTTCACCATCCCCTTAACGCTATTTTCTATATTATTATACTTTACTGATTAGACACTACTGTATATAGCGAAATATACTGCATAGTAAATAGTTTAACGGATCCTTAAGAGATGTAAATCCCGAGCATCTTTTGAGTTACTGCACTCATATTTATTTCTGTTGATTTAACTTACATAAGATCCTTTAGTTCTGACTCGAGTGTTTTGTCTTTTCAATTCGCTCGGGTCAGACCGAGCGTTTCAGGATTGGAAGATTTTATTTCTGGAGGAAGAAGACGAAGATTTTATTATTACTACTATAGATTATATGGTTCCACTACACTCATATTGTTCCGCTGCATTATTATATGGTATGTGTACTCTGATATGTATTGTATAGATAAAAATCAAAGGTTTTGTAAAACAGCTTCATGAACTGTATATTTTGATTTTTATATTTTATCCTTCCACTGTGAGATTCTGTTTAGTTTTCTTTCTTCTCTGTTTTTCTTATTTATCCCATAACAATCCGCCCTTACGTATGGTTTGAATTGGCACGTGTGTCTGTTTAAATCGTGCGAAAAGGCGGGATGTTACATCTGGCATCAGAGCTTTGGTTTAGCGATAAACCTTATAGCTTTGTGGGGTTTGACTCTTTGTTAATAGGGTAGTAACACCCTATGGGAGTCGCTGAGCGTATATATAAGAGAGAGCGCATTTGTTAGTGTTATAAAAGTATTTTAATATTGTGTTAATCTGTTCCATTTTGTATTTATAAATTCTGGTTGATGCATGGGACGCTATGTCATCGGTAGGGATTTCTAAACACTTAATAGGACAGACAGACATAATATTTGTTTTAATATAGGTGAATGAAATAATTTTGCCTATTATATTTTCTATATATAAAATAAAATTTTCAAATGATATCTATATTTGGTTGAAATAGATTGGTTGTGAGGAATAAAATTTATAAATAATAGGTAAAATAAGATTGAAATTAAAATCAATGAAATTTAGAAATTTTAGAACTTAAGCCCGGGATTTTGAAAATCTGCTTTCAAAGGATTTATGAAATGTAATGATTTGGTTTATAAGTATTTTCTTATATAAATATTTAGTATAATACGGAAGAATTGTTTTAAAGAAGATTTTGGAGAAAATAAATTTTGTACTTTCCTCTCTGTCGCTGGAAAATAAATTCGGTGATGGCGGCCGCATCATCGACTTTCATTTTCGAGTTCGAAGGGGAAAGGCCACTGTAGTAGATTCTACTGCAGATTTATTTTGAAATTATCTAAAATTTAATTGTTTTAAAATATAATTAGAGATATATAAGTTGTAAGAAATTATTTATCTATTATTTTAAAATATTTGAAATTTGACCCGGTATTTAATTCTTAAATTTCCATTAATTAATTGTTTAAATTATTTTAGTGAAATAAAAGGTAAGTAATTAATGAATTGAAACCTCTAATTTAGGTAAGAGAATTAATGCAAAGTTATAAAGGAAATTTGAAATTTTTAACATATGAGACAAAGAGTAATATTGATTAACATTAAATTTAATTAAAAGATGAGATAAAACTTGTATAAGTTCAATTTCATTTTCTTTAACATATATAAGTTACCAAATATGAAAAGTGAAATGTTAAATAAGAGATTGGAATAGAATATTATACAAGTAGAAATTTTGGAAATAATGAAGTATTCAATGAATTGCTATTATAAATGAGAATTTAATGCTATAAACTTAAGTTATAAATTGAAATTTTCCCATAATTAAAAGTAAGTATTATAAACAGGTGACTTTAAACTTAAGTAAATAAAATGAAATTCTTTAATAAATAAAGATTGATGTGTAGGGTTATAAACTTAAGTGTGATTTAAATGCTACTAGCTGAATATAATGGAAAGTAGGTAATATAAATAAATGACTGTAAACCCTAGGTAATGAATTAATAAAATCCTTTATTTATAAGAATGGATGTTATAAGGTTAAGAATTTAAGTGTAACTAAAAAGGGTTACTATAATTAAAAATAATATAAATGTAAGCATTGAATAATGATTGAAATTGAGAAGTGCATTAAATATGATACAAATAAAAGAAACCTACATGACCTAA
This sequence comes from Allium cepa, assembly GCA_030765085.1. Taxonomy (NCBI): domain Eukaryota; kingdom Viridiplantae; phylum Streptophyta; class Magnoliopsida; order Asparagales; family Amaryllidaceae; genus Allium; species Allium cepa. Next base: position 723,764,666 of record CM060938.1, on the reverse strand, counting down.
ATAAGCAAAAATGAATAACTGTAAGTAATAAGTAGAAATGAAAGAAACAACCACTGAATGAGAAAATAAAATATAAAGTTTGTTAGAAATAAGTGTAAATTATAAAAGGAAAATTTATGTGGTTGAATAAAAGAAAGGAAATCAAACAACTAAAGTATGTAGTGAATTTATATAAGTTAATTTGATTGGTTGGTTTAAATCGACATTGTTTGATATATGGTTGGTTGGGTAAGGAAATTTGAAGTTGTTGAATGAATAAATAATCTATTTTAGCCATCTAAGACTGTTGAGTAAAGGATGCACTGGATAGTTATTGTTCATTCCGTACCATTTCAAGTTTTGAACCCGAACAACTATTTGTTTGTTTTATTGAAGGATTGTTTGTTTTGTTGTGTGTGCTGTTTGTTCAAATTGATGGTTATTGTATTGATGTGTTGTTAATGATTGAAACCACTTAAATATTTCACCTTAATATAAATAGATAACCTTTTTGGATGATATAAGTAAAGTGCAGGTATGGAAGCAATTGCTACTGCTTTTGGTTCCATAATAATAAGCATATATTGCCCGACAAATATGTACGTTTTCGGATTACGTCTTGTAGCGCTATTTTATATAATTTTCCCGTGGTGGGATATTTTATTTTGGATAATATATGTAATATATTTGTTATATTTTGATATTATATTTTTCTCCCAAACCTCTCCGTACAAAGGAGACTCTGCCAAAATCTTCCGTAAATTTTGCACTTAGGATTATGTTGAAAATGTTTTCCAAACTTTAATTATTTAAGTATAATAGGATATAATGATTATAAAACGGGTATATTTATATAAGGTAATAAATTTAGTAAATTATTGTTTATAAGTTAATATTTGAAATAAGATGTACTGTTTATTAAATTCTTCCTTCTCTTTTCTTTTCCTTTTCGGGGACGAAAAGTTTTGAGTGGAGGAGAGTGTAACGACCCGTCAATTTGCGTCAGTTAAATTTGTCATTTTAATAAGATTAGATAATTTAATTTAGAAAGAAGTAACTTTCAATTATACCTATAAAAATGTCTATTTACTGAATAGAAAGATTTTTAAATCAATAAACGAATTTATTGAGGTTCCAATTTATAATTTATAACATTTAATGTAGACTTAATTTCAATTAATTAACTTAAATCGTGCAGTTAGCGTAGATTTGTTTGTAATTGAAGTAGTTAATTCTATAAGATGAAGTTAATGATAATTCTATTTATAATTGGACCATTTGTTGATATAGACTTTAGAAAGCAAGATTTATAAATTTAATTAAAGTATCAAAATTCAACAATGGTATTTATTGCAAATAGAGTGGAATTAAACGTTTAAATATTTCGTTATTGAAATTAAAATGGAATGTGTGGATAAAAGGTGAGAATATAAATGTTGAAATCAAATAAATGTGTTTTTTTTTTTGGAGAATTTAATTTATAATTTCTAAATATAAGGAAGTGGAGAAATTAACATTGCAATTGATAGACTTATCAACTTTTGATTCACATCTAAACTTGTTAAATTATTTAAATTGATTATGAAATATATAAGCGATAAAATTTGGTCAATTTTAGAATTTTGTTATAAAATTGGATTTTTATAATTTATTTTAATTTATTTAATTAATACAAAAATAGCCATTTTGGCCATGGACTCGGATTTCGACGAAACCAGTTTCATCGGATCCGTATCGGTAAATTTTTGTAGGGTTTTAAGTTTCGTATCGATCGGACCTGTCATTTGATCGTACGGATGCGAAACGCCTTGAAATCGATTTAATTAAAATCAATTTGAAATCAATTTGGAAATATTGTTTTCAGCATAACTTCTGCATACGATCGAATTTGGACGTGAAACTTTTTCCATCACGTTCAGAATATTTTAAAATACCTATTTGGATATATGGATTTAATAAATTTCGTCCCGGGGTCAGAACGGACTCTTTGGGCCAACTACCGTTTAGCACGTTCGTAATTCGTGCCCCTAGCCTTCTTCTATTTGTCTATAAATATGCTGTGATAAACCCTAGCCTCCTTTCTATTGTCATTTGGCCGTACGTTCATTTTCTTCATCTCTTTCTCTTCCTCAATGGTTGCAAAAGCTAGATCTATCTACAGTTCAAAATTTCAATGAAAATTCAAACACTCCAGAAAAATTCCACAAAAATATATGTCATAGTTTTCAGTGTTCGTAATCTGCTGGTGTGATTTGTTTTTCGATTGGAGCTATCGTTCGTCCAATAAAATTCAAATCATTTTCGGCCTTTCATCATCGCCGTAACAAACTTCGTCAGATCGTCAAACGATTTCTGAGTTTGGTAGAGATTGACCAGAGGAATTCATCTGTGTGGGTTTCGTGGTTGGTTAACGGTTGGATCTACGGCAAATTGCGAATTAGGGTTCGTTGTTCCGGTGGCGGCTGCCGTGATTTCGGCCGTGAATTGGCGACTGGGTGGACGCGCGTGAGGCAGGGGACGTCAGGGAATGGTGGTCTGACCGGTCGGCAGCGCTAGCGTTGACGAGCGAGGTGGCGGCTATAGGGTTTGCAGTGGGTTAGGTTCGATGTTCTCGCGTGAAACTGCTGTGCGCGTGCATTCTGTAGAAGATGAAGTGTTGCAGGCATTTTGGGTGACGTGGCAAGAAAGGTGATGGAAAGTGTTCTCTTTTTGCTTTTTTTTTTTTTTTGAAATTCAATTGCCATTTTTCACAATATCTTGTGCATACGATATCCGATTGACGAGCGGTTTCTTTTGTTAGGATCTTAATAAAATTTCGGACTTGATGACGCTGGTTTGGACGAATTCTGAGACGGTCAAAATTTTTGGTTTAAATCGGATTTAAATTCGATTTAAATTCAAAAGGTGAGTGTTTTAACCCACTCACAACTTCTAAAATTTCTTATGTTTGTTAAATTGAATTTAAATATGAGTAGAAATTTGTTTATGACCGTTTGGCGTGTTTTATTCATTATCTCAGTTAAATCGCATTTATTTAATTTAACTGTTAACTAATTTTATTTATTGCATATAATTTGACAGTTAGAATTTATTTATTTGCATATTAACTGCATGTCATAGTTATGTTTATTTTTATATCATATTAACTGCCAGTTAAGTTTACATTTATTCTGCATATAAACTGCTAGTTTAACAGTTATTAGATTTATTATTGAATATAAACTGTTAGTTAATACATGTTATTTATTACCTGTATGATTTATATGCTCTATATCGATGATTGTTTAAATTGGATGATGATTGCAAATAATGGTTGATGATTGATATTTGGATGAATGAATGTTTATTTTATAAATAAATATAAACTGCAAGTTTGTTATGGATTATTTTTATTAATTCGGGATTGTGGTTTGAAATGATATATAACCGTAAATATTTAAATTCGCGGATTGAAATGATAAATATCCGTACCACTTGACCCTAGGGTAGAAAATTATATACGGACACCGGATTGGTTAAATTAAATGTTTTTTTTTAAGCTTAAATTTTGAATCTGGATTTAAATGATAATTTGAGAAATATATGATTTCTACGGATTGAATTATTATCGGAATTTGAGTTTATGATAAAATTTGTATTGGGTTTTAAGGTATTGTAAAAAGGGAATTTATATGTAATTTCAAAGTTGAATTTTTGAATAAAGGTGAAATTTGTCAAAATTGAGAAATTTGAGTTGTTGAAATATAACTTTGAAGTGTATTAAGAATGGAAATAATGTAATTTAATATTTCAAACATGAATTGAAATCGATGTAAACGCAATGTTTTATTTATAGAATGTGAATGGAGTTTTGAAAGTGGATTTTGTTGAGAAAAAAAATTTTGAAATGGTTTTTGTGTGGAAATGAAATGAATAGTAGAATTGATAGTATTTTAAAATTCATATTTTAATATAAACTATTTTAAATATATTACCGTAAAGACTGTAATTACTAAGATTTTTTTTTTAAACTATTAAACTATTTTACCTATCTCAACTATATATCAAATCATTTTAACCTATATTTTAAAACCATTTAATTTATATTAAACCAGTTGACCCTTTTAAGTTATTTTAAAAACTAATTAATCTATTTTTAAGCTAATAAATCTATTTTAATTATGTTTAATCCACTATAAATTTACTTAACCGTCTTAGATCAATTAAACAATATTTTAATCTATAGTTAAACTATTCTAGAGTAATTTAACTATTTATAACTACTATACTTATTTAAACTATTTCTAAATTTCCAGTCTAAGTAAAGAGGAAATGTTAATAAAATACTTGGTTTTAAAAGAGAATAAATTGAATTGATGATTTGAAGTAAGAATGTAACCTGTTTGGAAATATGAAATTGGGAAGAAATTATGGTTTGGAAATTGGAAATGATTTCAAAGTGAATAGGGTTTGAAAGCGAATATGATTTGAAAATGACCATGATTTGAAAGTGATATGTTTTGAAATCGAATATGATATTTTAATATAAAGTGTAAATCGACCTTTGAAATATAAAAGAACCATCCGGTGTGAAAAATATAACGATTGGTTGTTAAAGAGACCGGGATCGGATATTGTCTTATAGCCGGCCAATACCGAAAACCACTTTAACAACTGTGTACGCGGTGGAGATTGCAGAATGAAGTAGGATGGTGGCGACGTTCTCGAGGTATATTACGTGGTCCCAACTCCCGTGAGTTGGCATAAATGACTAAAACAGGAGCTATACCGGGCTGCACAAAGGGTCGCACCCTTTCATCGAGCATGCTCCATCGGAAACCATTCTATTACTTTTGTGATTCGATATGTGGCGTCACTTTGATTCGGAGGTATTGTTCGAGGTGGGCGGAAGCTGCTGGCTTGCCGTCACCACCGGTCCGGGAGTGCAAACGGTGTATCCACCCTGGCATTGCCTCGTGTGCCGTGTCATCTCCTTATATCGAGCCCACTACGATTTTGGTTTTAAAGATCCGACCGCGTTAAGGTTCACCATCCCCTTAACGCTATTTTCTATATGATTATACTTTACTGATTAGACACTACTGTATATAGCGAAATATACTGCACAGTAAATAGTTTAACGGATCCTTAAGAGATGTAAATCCCGAGCATCTTTTGAGTTACTGCACTCATATTTATTTCTGTTGATTTAACTTACATAAGATCCTTTAGTTCTGACTCGAGTGTTTTGTCTTTTCAATTCGCTCGGGTCAGACCGAGCGTTTCAGGATTGGAAGATTTTATTTCTGGAGGAAGAAGACGAAGATTTTATTATTACTACTATAGATTATATGGTTCCACTACACTCATATTGTTCCGCTGCATTGTTATATGGTATGTGTACTCTGATATGTATTGTATAGATAAAAATCAAAGGTTTTGTAAAACAGCTTCATGAACTGTATATTTTGATTTTTATATTTTATCCTTCCACTGTGAGATTCTGTTTAGTTTTCTTTCTTCTCTGTTTTTCTTATTTATCACATAACAATCCGCCCTTACATATGGTTTGAATTGGCACGTGTGTCTGTTTAAATCGTGCGAAAAGGCGAGATGTTACATCTCCCTTCAAACACTACATAAAGGGGACTAGAATACGAACTTTAATAACTAATTTTCTCCATACTTTTCTTATACAAAATTCTCATTATTCATTCACAAAATCCAATTTCTATACTATTCAAATTCATTCAAATTTAATCTCTACTTTACTACATTCATTCTCTATGATCTACTCACTGATTTGCAAGTATTTTCTCTTGAATTCAAAGATCAAAGTGCTACTAAATGGCTATATGATAGTCTATATGCAAAGTGCAACTATTTATGTTTGGAATCAACAACTCTCCACTACTATTTGTGTGAATGTGCTTATTTCCCATTCAAATCAAGTAGGTGCTCTAATTGCCTGTTCAAATCAAATGGATGTGCTTGTTGCCCGTTTAAATCAAGTATGTGATCATGCTGCATGGTTAAATCAAAAGAGTTTACCCTAAGCTCATAAAGTCAGGAGGTGTATATTTTTGCCTTGAAATCAAGATTGTATTCTGGTATGCTTGCTACTTGTTTAAAGTAAGCGACTGAAAGGAAATCTATATAAATACTGTACAAGACTGGACGTAGGATTGCTTAATCCTTACCAGTATAAAGCCCCTAGTGTCATCTCTCTAACTTTTATATTACTCTTACTGCATTTATATAAATATCTGTAACCGCTTGTTAATATACATACCTATGTTCATTATCTATGATTTGATTTAAAACCTGAAACTATATACAAAAGTTCTATATAAGTTATAAAATGCTATTCACCCCCACTAGTTTTAAAGAAGCCTTATATTCGTCTATACGAGTATAATTTATGCTACACCATTTCTCAGTGATCCTGGTATTATTTCAAATCCAAGACAATTTGAGGAGCTAGAAATTAAATCGAACTTGACTTTCACCTCCAAGCCAGCACAAATTGTAAATTCAAAGGTGAAATAATTAATACATAAAGATGTTCCGTTAGTAAAGGTTCAATGATCGAAGAATCTCAATGACCGTACGTGGGTGACCGATGAACTAATAAGACATACACATCCTAAATTATTCTCTACTTAGCCAAATATGGCTTAAAAATAGCTGAAAGTTTTGTTTTACTAGAGTCATGGATGATTGGATGTTTCAATTATTATTTGTTATAAATTAATTTTATTTAGGAATTGCTATAATGCAATTTTTCTACAAGGGGCGAGTCTTTAACCACCTGAAATTTGACGATATTGTGATTTGATTTTTAAAATATTTTTAAATTTAATTATGAAAGCAAAATATAATTAGGATTGAAAAGAAAGATTTTTTTTCTTGAATATTAATAAAATAAATTATATAGTTGCGATTTACTTTTAGAAAATAAAGTGAAAAAATGATTATTATTGACAAAATAAAGTGATAATGATTTAAAAAATGATTTAAAATATTTATATGGAAGTTAACTGACATTTTTGTTTTTGAAACAAAAAACTATGTCGAAAATAATAAACCGCAAAGAAAGATAAACACAAACACTTATATTTTTTAAATTTTGCATTCTTAAATGTCAAGAAATAAATTCGAAGACTATTATTTTCTCTACCTAGTAAAACAAATGAGAATGATTATTTCTTAGAAATTAAGAAAAAAAATTCCTAGTAAAAGAAGAAAGATTAATTAACTTTGGCAAACAAAACAAGGAAGAGTCATTAACCTTGCCTAATAAAACGAAAAAGGTATAATAGCTAGCATAATAAAACAAAATAGTATAACGACTCGCCCAATAAGAAAAATAGTATAAAAACAATAATTAATGACTAGCATAATAAAAAAATAGTATAATGACTTGTCTATTAAAATAAAGTATTATAATATCCAACCTAGCAAAACAAAATAGTATAATGAATAGTCTAGCAAAACAAAATACTATAACGTCTAACCTAGCAAAACAAAATAGTATAGCGACTAGTCTAATAAAACAAAATGACCCATGTTAGTACCTCTTCTCAATAAAGCTACATAACCCTTATATATACAAAAATGAGCAATGTTCGGTCGAAATTGTGAATAGAAAAAAAGAGAGAATATTTTTTGACAATAGAGTACACACATGGATTGGACGGTCCACTTTAGATTAATCTTGGTATCCGTAAGCCACAAGATTCAACGGTTTAGAGTTCTACGCATTTATAATATTTTGTCCTAAATGAGGAACATCATAGAATATGATATATAAAAAAACAAAAAATGTGAGAGTAGTATAAGATGTGACTTTGCCATGAGCCAATGGTTAAAGAAGTATTGTGATTGAATTTTTATCCTATAGCTTTACTATGTCCTTTGAGAGTATAATACAAACAATGGCCACATTGTTTCATAAATATATATATATATATATATATATATATATATATATATATATATATATATATATTATAGAATAATTTGTTAAATTGTCAACAATTTCATACAATTTCGAGCTCTGCGCACTACATGCACATATTACTTCTCAGTTATTTCCATATAATATAAAACGATAAATTTCTTTGTTAGGAGAAGTGGACGACAGCAGGATAAAAAATCGACTATTTGATCATAGTAAGACAAAAAAATGAAATACAACTGCTGAGTCAATTTGCATTATAACAATTTCATTAGTATATGGTAAAAATATGTATGAAGCAGCCGAAAAACCAAATGGATTGTAAATAGACGCATTGATAGGAACCAGATGGAGGACATAACATTTGATAGCCAGAGAAAAGTTAGTGTATAATACAATTTGAATATCACAAATTTCAAAACAGCCAAAACAGCGGGGAAAGAAACAGAATACCTCAAGCAACAGCGCAGGAAATGAAACAGAAAACCTCAAGCACCAACATCATAATATGCGTACAGAAAACTATTCCATAGGTTTGTTTTATTATTGAAATACCAAATGCTTTGAAATGATAATATAAATCATTATTATGCGGTTGCATAAAATCATCTGAAGCAGTAGCAATTAACTTTATTCCATACAGCTGGGTACTGTTTTCCCAAAACAACAACAGCAATCTGAAAAAGTAACAAAACTATCCATGAATAATTTTATTGTTATGGTTATATACTTCAGTTAATATAGGTAGGCTAAACATATTTCTGTATGAATAGGTTTACCCCCAATACAGTTCCAAAATAAATGGTGAAAGAATTTACTGGATACCTTTGTGGCAATAATGGCTAGGTTAAAAGCATGAGCAGAAAACAAAGTTAAATGCCTTCTGAAATGTCATGTTTGAGTAACTATAGAGAGAAAAGGATACAGATAGTGGGAAACAAAATATACTCGAAGAATCGTATGAAAATACGTATCACGTGCCCATTTTTCGAAACCATAATTAGTACAAAATAAAGTAAACGTAGGAATGTAGTAAGTTATATTTTACTTAATACCATTGTTGTATCAGATCATAAAAATGAAGCACATACTACTTTTACACGTACTATACGAAAGTACATTGGAAAAAAGGTAAAGTAATTTGTAAAGCTGGAAAAATCAATCCATAACTTCTGAAAGCTTCAAAATTTTATCATAAGAACCAAAAAGGTAAAAATAAATAAGAGTAAAATATAACTTCTAATATAATTACTATTAGAAGCATATAGTGTCTAAAATATTTGCAAAAATGAAAGAGTCAAAGTTATCTCATAAAATAACCATTTAATCAAAAAAAATCTCTTCTTTTTAGCACGTTTGTTCATGCTACGAAAGTAAATGTTATACATCCAGATATGACTAAAGAAAATGGGATTAAGTGAGTCTCTAATTTATAGATAAGTGTTAAAGCTGTAGTTGTAAAGCAATAACATTACATGTAACTAGGCCTGTCAATGGTACGGGTTTCGACCCGAGCCCGGCCCGAACCCGCCTTATTAATGCGGGTATGGGTTTTGCCTTTTACTACCCAAGACTGATACAAGTCAGGTATGGTTTTATCAAACCCCGGCCCGGTTCGGGTCCGACCCGACTATTAGTTTTTCGTCGTATCAAAACATGAGTATATATGTTATTTATTTACCGTTTTGTTTATTCACATGTAGATATTTTTGCATACTTTTATTATAAGCTTGACTACATTACCGTCCAATTTATATGTTAACATTGTTTGTATACAAATTTTACCAAAGTTGCAATTTTAGAATATGGTTTTAACATAAATATTCTGAGTTAGGTATATGGTTATTACCTAACGGGCTTAAAAAGCCCGACGGGCCGGGCTCGGATATTGGGTTGAAATACCCTACGGGTTCGGATCGGACTTGGATTTTAATTATTTTAATTGGACTCGGGTCCGGGTTTTATAATACTTGAACCGAACTCTACCCATTGATAGGCCTACATGTAACCAATCAAACAGTAGAAGGAGGTGAAGAAATAAATTGTTGTCTAAAGGTAAAAAGTGAGCGGTAAAGTTTTCATCGAGGAAATATGAAAAGTATATTGGCATGAATGATCTGTGAAGGAAAGAAAACCGACCTGCTACCTTAAGAGGCGCTACTCCAGGCGGTGTTGCTTCAAAGAATACTGCACATACAGTAATGAAGCATGATTAAAATAGTTTTAACTGGCACAATATAGAGCAGGGCAACATGACATTAGTGATTCAACATGTATGAAATAATGTTCTACATATGTGTATAAAAAAATGATTTAAACTCGATGACATTTCAGTCATGCATATATAATTTATAGCACGTTCTAACGGAATTCAATCTAAAGAAGCTACAAACCAAGAGTGATGAAATTACAACATAGGTAAGGAAAGCTTAAACAAAGCAATAAGTTAGAAAGGAGGTCACGAATATTAAACTATGTATACAATTTAAATACTTCATATGTAGTACATCCTAAATTAGAATCTTAACACACACGCAATTTCTTGAATATGTACATCGAGTAGCCGTCAAGTTAATCATGAACTTCATCTAAAATGCATTTTTTTAATTACAAAAAAACATAATTGTAATTTGGATTTGAAAATAGTTTAACTTCATACATAGTAGAATTTCAAAAAAAGCAATCCTTGATTTTTAAATTTGGATGGTAGGATGTATAATTAATGAGTAAATTTTTGCACATACTTTACCTAAGAACATACTGTAATGACCAACATAACAGGAAAAAAAACATGGAAGTTTGACTATAAATTCCTTGCCAATAGTTTGACGGTAAACTAATAAAAGAGGACCTTTGTCAAATTATTTTTGAGTATGCATAATTCCACGGTCAATGGCAATCAACTATTTAATGGTTATTCCCTCGTTAATTAATTTTTCTTAAAATGTTCAACACAGCTTAGCAAGTTGGTGAATAGTGCCAGATATAGTTATATTTTCCAAAAGTATTTTGAATACAAAGCCAGTAAAAGTTTGTACATATCATAAATGATAGTTCTGAAAAAAATAAACCCTATTTATATATTATTACCAACCTGGAAAAAATTACATTACATGTATACTCAATTGACAATTGTCTATATAGGTAATACATAGTTACAACTGAATGTTAATTTCAAACACACATTTTGTACCTTCTATTTCTAGATAAATGAGTACATGGTGCTAAAACCAACGGTGAGAAAAAAGTGCAATAGATGTCCTACGATATTCACCAAACATAATGAAAGCTAACCATCTGCTTTCTTCGAGTTTCATGTTATTGCACATTTGTAATAAAACAAACTACACTTTGTTAAAAAGAGTTAAAATAAAATATAATTGTCAACAATATAGGTGTCACCTCGTATGACCAAAAATCAAACCACTTATCTATATTTGTATAGAATCTGCTAAGTTAATTGTCCCATGCATATCCTTAAAAAGAATCTCCAAGTATAACTGAAAAACGAGGAAATATAAGGAAATTAAAATTAGAAAATACTATAGGTTAAAGAAATGAAAAATATGTGTTGAAAAAATACTGACTCGCTCAGTATTGCCTAAATATATAAGCCATAATATTACATTATACTAAACACATGTTTTTGAAAAAGTGCAATCACGTTTCATCAGATGTACCACTACACATATCAAATGTGGACTATGCTCTTAAAAAAATTTAATTCTTGTGTCGATAGTTAAGATTGCTCAAGGCAACTCATAGAAATACAATAAGAGTAAAGCATGGTAAACTTAAAATGAGGTAACCCAAACATTATTTCTTTCCAAGTAAGCCACACCGATCCATTAGTACTCGCATGGCAAAGCATTCTAATTTAGTAAATGTTTTGAAAATGTCTTGCCAAATATTCTATTGCAAGGAAATATAAGTTAAGAAAAAAACTATGTTGTTGATTAAAAAACTATGTTGTATAGAAATTGGTAAATAAAAATTTGAATGAAAATGAAGGCGTACAATGCTAGTGCTTGATAGGTATAAAAATCTATTAACGGAAAAAAAAAAAAGCAATAATCGCAAATTATCAAACGTATCAATACTAAGCATAAAAGTTTTGTAGCAAGACTGCATAAATATTCACTTAAAATTATCAGAGGTTTAGAATATGTTGCACGCTTATAGTTCAAGATTTATCCATTAAACAAATAATTAGCACCATTAGTCCAATGATCTATTGTAGGAAATATTCTTTTTCTACAAATAAATATTGTAATAATGGAATAGATGTTGAAAAAAGAAGCAATCTTTATAAACTACATGTGCCACTCCAGTCACATAACCTCCAATGCAAAATCCTACTCCATTTTCCTAATGATGGGGGAAAACTAAATCATACTATATAAAAAAATGTTATATCAATATGATATCACAGGAGTAATGAAATGCTAAACATAACATAAAGAAGATAAGGCAAGGTAAAACTTATAAATCCATGACAAATTCAACCTTATGCAATGTAGTTATATTCGAAGAAATATACGCTTTACAGGTTTTACTGTTTACTCCATGTTTCATTACTTTCATAGATTGATGCAAATAGACTTGTATTTGTTTAGCTATCTATCATAGGTTTTTTAGGAAATTTGAAATGCTTTTAGATTTTCATCCATTTTCAATCAAATTTGTTTACTATTATAATGCACAATAGGAATCAACAAAAATAGAAACACAAACCAACGTTAAAATCGCAATTAGGAAACAATCACATGCCTTCCGTGACTCTACATTGTATGGGTATGCAAGAGATTGTTATAAATAATGTAGGGTTTTAATTAGAGGCTAAAGGTCGTGGCTTTGTGGACAAAAATTTGATTAGAGTTTGGCTAGTGGTTGTGTACAGAGCAACGTGTAAAGTGTGTTATTTATTTATCATTTGCAATAATTATTAATTAATTATAATTAATTAGTATATAAGAAGTATTATTAATTATCTACAAAAATCTAATAAATTTCAAAAAAATAAAAAATAGTTACGTTCGACTTTTCTTAAATAAGGCAGGCATAATTAATACATCCGGTAGAAATGCTATTTTTCGAAAGTCCAAACGCGGACCACTAAACTGCAGACGTACTAATTACGTCCGACTTATTTGAAATAGGCTGGACGTAATTCTTGCTAACGGCTTTTTAGTCAGCGTGTATGGTGTCACTAACAGAGCCTCGGTCTATTAGTTCAATAAAATACATTATAGTGTACCATCAATTAATTCGATAATATATGATACTCAACCTTTGCAATTTATATTCTAATATTTGTATCCCTTTCATAAGCAATGAAATGTTCTGGTAATTTTAATATCTAGAGGAAAATTTGGGGAAATTTTAGCCTTACCAATATTGCCATCCTAATTAAAATTGTTTGCACAAAAAATGAGTAAACACCTCCAAGTCGTATGATTTAGTCGATTGTAAGTTGTTCTTAGTGATTTGGATGATTTATGTAAATATGTAAAAAGCAGGGACTAAACTGTAAAAGACACACAGATTTATAGTGGTTCGGCCAGAACATGCCTACGTCCACTTTATATGTTATTCTCCTTTTCTATTCAGATTACAAATACTAAGCTTTGATTACAAGTAACTGAAAGTTGTTTGAAAGTTCTATCCGTGCTTGAGCTCTCAAACTTGTCTCCTATTGTTGTACCCCTGCCCCTCTATTTATAGAGTGGGGCGTAGGGGTTCTGCATGTATATAGCTGCTGGTGGGCCTGGGCTGATGCAATCTGGCCTGCCAACGTTGGTTCGGCAACACCTTGATTCGGCGGTGAGTGGAGTGTTGATTGGACCGGTAGTGTGTGGAGCGTGGGTTGGTTCGGCAGCTCCGGTCCGGTAGTGGTTGGTTCGGTGGAGGTTGACTCGGTGGTGAGTTGGTTCGGTGAGGCCTTGGACCGGTGGAGCTTGGTCCGGTGGAGGTGATTCGGTGGGACTCGTTCGGTAGTACATGGAAGTGTAGTTGGTTCGGCTAGGAAGGGAAGTGGAGTTGGTTCGGTGAGGCCTTGGACCGGTGGAGCTTGGTCCGGTGGTGAGAGGAAGGTGGTTTCGAACAGTATGTTCTTCCTACCTTGCATCGATCATATCTCCTTCATACGAACTCCGATTAACCTGAAATTTGAAACATAGCCTCTCCTAATCCTTATCGTCATCTCCAATCAATTTCGTCTGATCGGAGTTCAACCAAATTTTGGCGATATCGATCGTAGCCTTGATTCCAACTGATCTCCATCATTCCCTGCCAATTTGTTGATATTCCAGTTTTGACCCAAAAATGGGATAACACTTTGCCCCCCAAAACATGCCTTGTGATAGGAAGGCGTGTTTTGTAATGCCATGAGCTGGATGTTCATATCCTGTTGATGTCCTGCAAAGAAATTTACAGTTTTATGTGACCTCAAATGACGACCGTTCGGGATTGAGATATTTGAGATGAAGTGCGACCGTTCATGGTCAAGCGCCTAACTTCAAATGACGATCGTTCGGGATCGAGCCATTTGAGGTGGAGTGCGACCGTGCGCGGTCAAGTGGCGGACCTCAAATGACGACCGTTCGTGATCGAGCCATTTGAGGTGAGGTGAGTTGTGCCGTTCGGGGCGAGTTGTGCCGTTCGAGACGAGTTGTGACCGTTCGAGGTCGGGTGCCGTTCGAGGCGAGTTGTGACCGTTCGAGGTCGGGTGCCGTTCGAGGCGAATGAGTGTACCCGGGGGGAACTTAATATTATCAGTGCCGGAGTTATTGTTTGGGGGAGTTTCTGAATCAAAGACTTCGGCAGTTTGCTGCCATGCAAGAAGTGCTCGTGGACCGTTCGCGATCCAACGGGCATACAAGTAAATTTTTTCATAGAATTGTAAATGTTAAAGCAATAATCATATGAACCTTACGGCAGAAATGTCCAAACAGGAAGAATTTAAATGTTCAAATCAAAATCAAAGCAAAAAAGCAGAATGAAGATGTCAAAGTGTAAACTTTTACCATAACGCGGTTGGTAGTCATTCAGAGCATGCCTATGGATCGTCCACGATCGCTCACATGTGTAAATGATTTAACCGTGTTAGCGAGAGGTTTACAACTTGTTCATCGTTATTTTAATCAAGCAATCAATGGATAATCAAACGGTGTCCCGATCCAGGGTCACCTCTAGCCGATGTAGACGGTGGTCGCTCTGGCTCCACTGCTGGAGTTCGCCTCCTCACATACTGAAGGAGCATACCGTTCCTGATATGCCCTTCCACCTCGTCCTTCAAATGCCTACAATCATTAGTGTTATGACCGTTTAATTCATGGAATACACAAAACTTATCTGATTTTCTTTCGTCAGAGGTTGGATCCCTTCGCATTGGTCTACGATACGGAACCTGCTCCTTGGTATCCTGATAAATTCGTTCCAGACTCTCATTCAGCTCAGTGTGAGTGGTGAATCGCGGCTCCCTCCGTTGCCGCTTTGACCTATCCCCGTTATTCTCAGTCTTTCTTTTACCTCTACTAGTTTTCGCGCCTTTCTCAGGAGGATTTCCTCCTTTGATCGCATAAATATCAATTCCTTCTCCTTCTTCTCTTTCGGCGTTCGCATCCTCCAATCGTAGAAACTTTTCCGCCTCATGATAGAATTCTCCTAGATCCACGGGTGGATCCTTAGTTAATGAATTTTTGAACTCTGTTCCGTCAGCTATCCCGGACACAGCCGCTATCATAACCATGGATGGATCTGGTCGATCCACCGAAGCTGCTGCCGCATTGAATCGCGTTAGGTAACTCCTCAAAGTCTCTCCGGTTTTCTTCTTTAGGGTTGCCAAAGTCATCACATTCTTGGGTCTTGTAATGTGGACCCTGAATTGCCTCATAAATCTCTCAATTAAATCATTCCACGTTCCGATGGATCCATTCTCCAATTGTCTAAACCACAATGCTGCAATATCCGCCAAGTACAATGGAAAGCACCGGGCCATAACATCCTCTGATGCCCCCCAGCACTTCCATATGCCTTATATACTTCGTTGGATGAACCGTGGGGTCCGTTCTCCCGTCATACATGTCCAGCGATGGTAACTTGAAATCCGGTGGGTTCCTAACTTGTCTGATTGCTGGAGTAAAAGGACTCCTATTGACATCCTCCAAATCTTTGTTTACCGAACCGTCTCTCATAGCTTTTCTAACCATCTCCGCCAACCTGTCATTGTCTCCGAAATGCAATCTTTGTTCATTACTTTCGACCTGCCCCCGAGTCCACGAGGGAATTCTGGGATCTGCCCCCTTAACTGAGCGTTCACTCCTCTGCTGCTCCCAGGTTGTGCAGATGCTCCTCTTTCTCTCTCCGAAATTGGATCTATGTTCTCCATGGATGTGCCTCCTAATCCAGGTGCTATGCCGGATGGTCCTGCTCCATTCTGAACTCCATCTGCTTCCCTATTCTGTGCTCCAAGTTGCCCAATCTGCTGAAACAAATTCTGAATCAACTCCTCTTGTCTTTTCATCATTGTCTCCATCTCATCCCTGGTGATGAAGACTGAAGTTTGGTTCTCTCCTGAGGAAGCCCCTTGACTCCCTTCGTGCTCACTTCTTTCTGGTCTCTGTCTTCTACTTATTTTCCTTTCAAGTGCCATAATCTCGGATAGACTTCTGGTTCTTAAAGAGAGTCTCTCAACAAATCTTTGTGAGGCAATGATTAAAGCGCTCCTGAGTTTCTCTCAGCGAAAGCACCAAAAATGTTTGCACAAAAAATGAGCAAACACCTCCAAGTTGTATGATTTAGTCGATTGTAAGTTGTTCTTAGTGATTTGGATGATTTATGCAAATATGTAAAAAGCAGAGACTAACTGTAAAAGACACACAGATTTATAGTGGTTCGGCCAGAACGTGCCTACGTCCACTTTATATGTTATTCTCCTTTTCTATTCAGATTACAAGTACTAAACTTTGATTACAAGTAACTGAAAGTTGTTTGAAAGTTCTATCCGTTCTTGAGCTCTCAAACTTGTCTCCTATTGTTGTACCCCTGCCCCTCTATTTATAGAGTGAGGCTGGGGGTAGGGGTTCTGGATGTATATAGCTGCTGGTGGGCCTGGGCTGATGCAATTTGGCCTGCCAACGTTGGTTCGGCAACACCTTGGTTCGACGGTGAGTGGAGTGTTGATTGGACCGGTAGTGTGTGGAGCGTGGGTTGGTTCGGCAGCTCCGGTCCGGTAGTGGTTGGTTCGGTGGAGGTTGACTCGGTGGTGAGTTGGTTCGGTGAGGCCTTGGACCGGTGGAGGTGATTCGGTGGGACTCGTTCGGTAGTACATGGAAGTGTAGTTGGTTCGGCTAGGAAGGGAAGTGGAGTTGGTTCGGTGAGGCCTTGGACCGGTGGAGCTTGGTCCGGTGGTGAGAGGAAGGTGGTTTCGAACAGTATGTTCTTCCTACCTTGCATCGATCATATCTCCTTCATACGAACTCCGATTAACCTGAAATTTAAAACATAGCCTCTCCTAATCCTTATCGTCATCTCCAATCAATTTCGTCCCGATCGGAGCTCAACCAAATTTTGACGATATCGATCGTAGCCTTGATTCCAACTGATCTCCATCATTCCCTGCCAATTTGTTGATATTCCAGTTTTGACCCAAAAATGGGATAACAAAAATATTACAAGCATTTATACAGTAATAAAGTGAGTTAATAACTCAATAAACATTATGACATAACAAAATAATATCATCTTATTTCTAGTACCAAATGCTATAGACATATGAATTATGCCAAGAAAAAAATGTTTATTATAGCAAATTGATTGATTGAGATTTACACATTACATTTGATAGTAACATAAAAATTGTAACACAATAGTTTTTTATTTGTTATAATAATATGGAAAAAAAATCATTTCATATCATGAGTTGCAAAAGCTGGGTGTTTAAGGTAAATATGTGTATGTTGTTAAAATGTAATTTACATGTATTTTGGTGTTGGAATATCATGGTAAATATCCTTATTTATCAGGATTATTCAAATCAAAATTAATCATTCCATGATTTACTCTTTGTCGAGTAACTTGCTAATTTCTATCATTATTTTGCTCCAAAATAGGAAAAACAAACTCTCCTTCAAAACTTGAATATGAACATGTTTGAACATTACCTCTATATGGATAAAAAAAATTGTTTATGCTAATCAAGTTAGTACCAAATTTTCCCATGATTTATACTGATCGAAAGAGATATATACACTAATACACTGGTTGTTTTTTGTCATTGTGAAACAAAAGTAGGTATTTATTTTTCAGTGTTCATACATACCACCATTTTCCTATTGACAAAAATAAATATTTTCAAATATAATGTTTCTTCTTCAAATTGCAGTAACAGGAAAATCACCTTTTTAATATTTCCACATGCAGGCATACTGGTGGTGGTAATTTGCAATTAGATATGATTATATTTGTGACTAATTATGTGAATATGGGTGACAATAATATAAAGTAATATACATAATAACCATGATATATGAATTTGACATGTCCAAAAATATATATTACTATTACGTGATATGAAAGGCCATCAATGAACCCTCACAATATTCCCCATCAATGTCACCTTTCATTTGACACGAGCATGGAGAGTCAATGCTCCTCACATGAACACACTAGTCCAAAAAAAATTCTTCAAGAATTCATGGTATGATACATTAAATACTATTGTTGCAATTTTAACAAGGTACCTTTGTAAGTACCCAAAATAGTAAAGATCTAACTACTAAATCTTAGCTTAATCAGCTTTAACTACAATAAACATGTTTGCATCTAAAGTGAAAACTAAATGTAAAGTTGTAACTAAAAACCATTACATATTTTATATCCCATTTATAAACCTGAGGTCACTGATCTAGTGTGTGCTAGAAAAATTGTGCTATTTTGTTATCAAAGTTATTGTGGGACAGATAGCTTAATTTTAGTTATAGCTAATGTTATATAGTTCTTATCATTTCCATTAATTATTCTATACTCCACATAGATACATCATGTCCAGTCATATCTACACATGTTTTTAGTTCGACCTCCTCACAATTGCATATTGTTCCTTTGCAAATAGACGGTAAAACACCAATAAGTTAAAACTAATAATCAGAGGTAAGATTACAAAGAACACAATAAACATGCAATACGATTGCATACACTACATGTTCAGGTTGCCCTTTACAGTTTTTATTATAACCTAATATTCCTAAATGAATAAATATGTCAAATCTAATGCATTATAATCATCTTTAATAATAGATTAGAGACAAAAATGTAAACCATTATTGTATGATTGAGTGTTGCTTCTTATACCTAAACAAAACCACAAATTAGGCATATATGTATATTATACAATTATTTAGTTACAATTCTCCCTATGGATGAAACCTATAGTGAGCTGCTTAACCTCTACCCAGACTGTAAATATCCGCATATACTGCATAATTATAGTTTTTAATGACATTTGAGCCTAAAAAATAAATATCTTAAAGCTTGGATGGTATCTCAAATGCATTGAACATATCATCCAAAAACTCTATGCGAGCGTCTAGCTAAAATATCAATATACACACTCTCGACTATATTGTTATCATATTTATACATAAATGATTGCTATATTTTAAGACTTTATAACACTATCGTTCATGCAAAAGGGATCAGGATCGCATTCGGCCATAACTTCAAACATTCATTCAGTATCATGACGACGATGACACATTAGTTATACAAAAGAAACTATCTGTCATCACGTTGCAGTGTCAAAAATCAAAATCACCTAATATATCGCAGTCATAAAACAAAAAGTAAAGTATTTTTTCTTTAATAAACTGTAAAGGATAAAAAAGTTGATAAGACCATTACTATCTTTATCCGTAACTTTTGTTTAGCATTTGTTAATACTTCAATGGTATGTTTCTTCATAGACGAACTAAAAATAAATGGATGTAAATATACTAATATTTTAAACATGCATATAAATTTAGCATCAAATTTGAGAAACCGAATAAATTTATCAAAATTTATCAGATTTTGTTAGCTTTTACACTTGATTTGTTTTACATAAACCAAAATTCAATGTAAGACAGTATTTATAAAGCAATGGATAACTTGTTCTTAATTTCACCTGTTTATGTTGAGAACAGTATTTGCTGCATTACCATGCTCTCAATGCTCAATATATTTTCAAACACATTTAATTTAAAAAACTGTTATGAGTGTCTCGAACCACGGGATAAGCTGCCAGTTATAACGATGGAAAAATAGAAAAAAAAAACTAAAATAGTAACTAATTGGAAGGAAACACTTTGTTATAAAAAACAGAACTCTTAAATCAAAACAATCAAAATATAATTTCTGAAAATATGAAACAAACCCATTACAACTTTCATTTTGTTTTTTCTTTTAACCTGGTAAATCTAAATGCTTTTGTAAAAAGGGGAAAAACTGAAAAACGAAATTTAGAATTGAGTACAAAATCCAAACAACGCCGATCAAATATATAAATTATAGGAGACTATTATGACAATAAGAATACTGAGGTAAATTATCTAAATGTGACAAAAAAATACTAACCGAATAAATAAACTACACGAAGAAGAGGGGACAATGGTTGAGGAGATTACCTAAATATGACAACCTTTGCGTGCCTTGGGAACATACAGAGGAACGGTGGGAGTGGGGAAGAGTGTCAAGGTTAGGATGAAGAATAGCGATTGGAAGAAAAAATGGCAACGGCCGGGAAGGGACAACGTTGTTCTCCTTTGTGAATTAGAAAATTGAAATCAAGGTTAGGTTGAAACGGGGGGTGAAGGGTTTGAAAAGTATAAGTTGTGACGATTGAGTGGTTTGGATGATAAGGAAAAAGTAGCAGAGCAGGGCACCAAAAGAAAATAATAGCAAAAGTGACTGCTAATTTCACAAAATACTTAGGGGCCTCGTGGGCTCTTGAAATGTAACTCAGTAATAATAGTATAGTATAGAGGTAGACTTTTAACTCTCTCATTTTATTTCATTCATTCATTCTTCCTCAATCTTCCTTTCCTCCATTAAAACACTCCATCTAAAGTTCAAGCAGAAGCGTCATTCAATGAGTAAAATTTTCCTACATCTACTGTTTACGTTAGCTAAAAAACCTTATTTCTTTTCCTGTGTAATTAAAGTATAAAAACTTTTGCATAATTGAAATTAAAGCATAAACTATAGAATTGTAGATAAATCAAGGGTAGTGTATCCCCTCTTGTTTTGCTCTACCACCACCACGGTTAGTTATTTAATTTTTGCAAAGATAAGCTCTACCACCACTGCATCTAGTTATTTTATTATTGCAAAAGCAGGCTCTACCACCACCGCATTTGTTATTTTATTTTTGCAAAGGTAAACTTGTCATCACAACATATACAAATATGCTATGAAATGTTTAATTAATTGCATATATTGTTATGAATGGTTGATCATGTATTCTATTGCATAGAGTAAAAATACTATTCAAACTTCAAACCCTTAGTGGCACTGGGTATGTGATAGTTAGGTGAGAATTACTATCATTCATAAAAAGGTGAAGTGACAAACCTCTTAATGACATCGGATTAACGACAGTTAGGTGATATTACTGCTATTTTATAATTTGAATATATTAAATCCCTTAGTGACATTAGGTTAATGATAGTTATCTGGATTACTATCGTGTACACTATGAAACATATTAAATATTGTAAATTGATCAATGAGTGTT
Source organism: Allium cepa (assembly GCA_030765085.1). NCBI lineage: Eukaryota > Viridiplantae > Streptophyta > Magnoliopsida > Asparagales > Amaryllidaceae > Allium > Allium cepa. The sequence continues at coordinate 723,742,977 of CM060938.1, read as the reverse complement.
TTATTGGATAAAGAAAGAATCCATCCTAGCTAGATTGACTCACGGTAGCACCATAAGTGTGATATCCTTGCCCCAATGTCACCAGTCTGATGATCTATTATACGAGCTTTATTGTTATGGCTGTTAAATTTTGACAACACTGTATGGAGATTTGTAGAGGTCGGAAGTAGCTTCGTAACGGAGAAAACGGTACGCAAATCGGAGTTCGGAGGTGGAAGTTATAAGAGAAAAGGCAAAGTGGGCTGAGTTGGGGTAGAGCGTTCTCTCAGACATCGACCAAAAGGTTCAGACGTCTGAGTTGGGGCAGAAATGCTTCCAGAGCATTCTGTCAGACGTCTGACTAAATGGATCAGACATGTGAGCTGAAGCAAAGTCGTTCCAATGACTTAAGCCAGGCGTTTGTACTTTGGGCCAGACGTCTGAAACGACTTCCTTCTGTTTTTCCACGCACGGACTTGCGTGAAAATTTGTGATATATGCAGGGGCAATTTCGAAACATTGCCTAGGGTCTCTATTCTCCTATATAAGCTAGTCTCGGGTTTCAAATCTGTACGTGTGCAAGCACTACAAGAGATTAGCCTCCACCAAATTAGGGTTTATCAAAACCTAATTTTCTTCAATTCTTTTCTCCACAAAAATAAATTTTAAATAGAATTTTGATCATTGTATTCAATCTCTTGTACTCTTTTCATCAATATTAATAAAAGCTCTCTCTCTTAAAGTGGATATACACTAACACCACGTTAGTGGAACCAATATAAGTCACTGTGTGATTTATTTTTCATTACTGCTTTGATTTCTATATTGCTTGTTTGATATTGTGATTGCTTGTGGATTGATTGAGATCGGAATTGAGTCGTTGATTGGTTGTTTTTACACTTCTTATCACGATCATGTCTTCCACTGAGCTTGTGGGGTTTCGACTTGAGTGGTCTAGTATTGGAATCTCACACCAACATTAGGTATCAGAGCATTGGTGTTGGTAAGTGGTTATAGAAATGCCTGAATCAAGTAGTAACTCTAGTAGTTCCTCAATGGGTAATCTAAGTGGTGTAGCTCCTTATGTACGTGTCTCGTACGCAGCTTTAGTATCACAAGTGGTAATAGACAAGTGGAATGGCGATAATGATTTTGAAAAATGGCAATGGAAGATAAAAGCGATTCTAAGGAGGAATCAGTGCATCGGGTAGTGTTTGACATACATTTGTTGCCAGCGGACATCTCAGATGTTGTGAGAGAGGAGATGGAAGAGTGGACATTCACTACACTTCACCTTGCTATGGGAGAGAATGTTATCTCTGAAATTAGTGGTGAGACAACCGCTAAGGGTATTTGGGACAAGTTGGAGGAATTGTATATGAAGAAGTCACAGATAAATCGTTTGATCTTATTGCGAATGTTCTTCACCTATAAGATGAAGGAAGGTACTTCGCTGAAGGCGCGCTTAAACATTTTTTATGATTTGGTAATGAAGATGAAGGCGGTGGATTTGAAGATTGAGGAAGAGCAAAAGGCAATGATATTGTTGTGTTCGTTGCCAGATCGCTATACAGGTTTCTCAAATAGTTTGATCTATAGCCGGGATACATTAACTCTTGATGATGTCAAGACGGGTCTTCTTAGCGAGAAGTTGCGGGATTAAATGAAGGAGTTAGGTGATGGAAGTAGTGGTGCTAGTAATGGTCATGGTTTATATGTGGAGAAGGAAAGGATGTGAAGAAGGAGAACCGGGGGCGTTCTAAATCAAGAAACCCCAATTGGAGAGGAAAGTCGAAGGAAAGAAAAGGCAAGTGCTATATTTGTAGGAAGCCCGGTCATTGGAAGAATGAGTGTCCGGACAGGGAGAAGACAAAGAAGGAAGTAGCATCTTCATCAGTAGCGGTGGAGAGTGCAGTTGGTGAGGGAGATGTAGATGTTTTGTCGACGGTAGCATTGGATGTTTCAGGTAGCAAATGGGTGCTCGATTCTGGGGCTTCTTATCATATGACACCAAATAGAAATTGTTTTTCTTCCTACATCGACAAAGAAGGAAATTCAATTGTTATGGGCAATGGTGCTATTTGTAAGTCCAAGGGCATTGGTTCCGTGCAAATTCGGATGTTTTACGTAGTGGTTCGTACTCTCACTAGTGTGCGCTATGTTCCGGGACTTAGGAAGTCTCTTATCTCTTTGGGGCAGCTGGATTCTTTAGGTTGTAAGATCACTATTGAGAGTGATAGCTTGCAGGTTTCGAAGGGAGCGCTTGTGGTGATGAAGGGTGCAAGGACTTATGGTATTTATTTGCTTCAAAGAGTGACTGTAGAGGGTGAAACTTGTATAGGAGTTGATAGTGAAAGAGACTATGCGGTAGGATCGTGTAATATGGAATAATGAAATAGTCTAGGTAGATAAAGTAGGTAAATGCAAGGAGACACCAGGATTTTATACTAGTTCGGACCTCTCGTCCTACGTCCAGTTCCTAAGCTTCACTTAGGAATTTCACTAACTAACACCCTCACTTCACCCGGAGGAATAGCTTTACAACTTACCCGAACAACCGAATGAGATTTCTTGCCTCAACTACCGAAGAGGACTTCAACTTAATTACTAAAATACAATATTTGACTTGTTGTGTTCTTGTCAACACTAATGAGTCTAATGTAGTACAATATTCCTATATCTTATCCTCGAGAGTATGCAATGTGTTTGTGAAGATTTAGGAAATGTGAATTGCTATGAATCAAAAGAATTTTATAAAAAAAACAATGATTCAAGCAATAGATTAGTGATTGCTTTGAGAATATCTAGAAAATATGAACAAGAGAATAGTTAGATTAAAGCAAGAAAATTCGGTGAATTAAATGATGTTAGAATCATGTATATATACTTGTAGAAGAGATGCATATGTTGTCAAAGGTTGCAAACAAGAGATGCTTCCATTTCCATTGATGAATGGTTGCAACTCTTGGGAGGAAGAATGTGTCTTTTCAGAGAAAATTCGCAGGTTCAAATTCAGTCGACTGAGCAGGGAATTCAGTCAACTGAAAATATGAAGTAAAATTTTCGGGACCAAATTCAGTCGACTGTGCAGGAAATTCAGTCGACTGAAGCTGTGCATGTGTATAAAATTGTTCCAGTTTCAGTCGACTGACTGTTCCTGTTCAGTCGACTGAACTCATAAAACCTGCATGGTTAAAACTTAATTGAAAAATGAAGTTTATAAAAATTTTCTAGTGTTTGTGCAATCTTCTTGAGGATAGATTTTAACAATGCATCTAGACTAAGATATATGTAAAACATACTTTAAGTTTGTTTGGTCTTCATCTATCTTCCTTTAGCATTTGCATATATTTCTTCCTTGTTTGTTAAAGCACATTGTCATGGATCAAAATCTTCACGTATCAACATTCTCCCCCTTTTTGATTGATGACAATACTGACCTATCCTAGAGAAGTTTTACTTATTTTCTCCCCCTGAATGTATGCACTATCTTTCCTATAAAACAAAGTTAGTACCATAGATTTTCTCCCCCTTTGTCATCGACAAAAAGGAATAACTAACAGCAGTAATAATTTATCAAAACAATCACTGAAGCATAGAGAATATTTGCATAATCATGACTGAAGAAAAATAAAAATGTTGTGACAGACAAGCATAAAATGGCTATTTATACAAGCCACTAGAAAGTTAAAAATACACATCAAAACAAAAAATCACTCATCTCTATCCCAGTCATATGAACCTTCTCTTCCTGTTGGTTCACGTATGACGGGTCCTCCTGTTGGTGGTCTATGTGCTCTTCCTCCTTGGCCATAACTAGCTCCGCTAGCGCTGCTACTTGTATGCTCTTCGGATGTCGTCCATGTAAATGTAGGTGCCGGACGTTTGCCGCGAGATGTTGAAGCGGTAGTGGTGCTTGAGCACGAGATTGCATCTCAAAGCTTGTTGAAGAATCCTTTTTTTTTGAGAGAAATGTGTGATCCTCTAAAAAATGAGGAGAGCACACATGGAGCAATATATATATAACAAATATAAAGGAGCTGCCAACATGCCTGGCAGGTGACAAGACTATCCTCTAAAAGAAATAGATACCCCTCAAATGAGCTCCGGCAAAGCCACCGCCCATTAAACCCTAATATCGAGCTTCGGCAAGGCCACCGCCCGATAATAGAGAGTTAGAGGTATCTAAAACTAGAGAAACTAAAAAACAACACGCACAAAATAAGAGAAGATCAAAAAAGAAGAACACGAAGGGGCGAAATAAAAAGAAGAACTCCACTCTGAAGACACTGAGAAGCCACCAAGGAGAGCTAGACGCAGTCGGAATCCCTGAGAAAAGCAATCCTGCCAACCAGAACAAAGCTGCAAGCTATCCTGAAAACCAGTCAAGAGAGAACTAGCAACCTGTCTAAAACAAACCTGAAACAAAACTAGGAAATCAAATTAGAATGAATCACATATATGTATATAATTAGATTTCATATACATATATGTGAGAATAAAAACCAAAATGAAAATTAAAGCAAGGAAAAACTAGAACCAAAAGCTAACAATACTAAAGGACTAAAAAGTAAGAAATAAAAACAGAGAAAAAAAACAATACAAGAAACTACTTTAAGGGCAAATACTAGGAAGAAAAATATACTGCATCATGTGAACATTATTTAAATTAGTATGGGAATTAATAAAAATGTTATTAGGAACAAAATTATTAAAGTTAAGTTTGAATATGTTAATATTATTTCTAACCTTGTTAAGATATTCCTTAAAGCAAATATTTTTGGCTAATTTATATTTGGGATTAGAAATCCAATTTAAGCAGAAAGATGAAATTAAAATTATCAAAGTATTATAGTGATTATATTTATTATTAAAAATCCTTTGATTTCTCTCAACCAAATGTACCAACAAGAAATTGTAAATATAGTATCAAGCAAGTATCTAATATCCTTATTGAACTTAAATCTAAAAGAGTTCCAATAGAAAAAATAATCAGTAACTCTAGAACTAATCTTAAACTCAAAAATATTAAGGGTCTTAATAAGAATAAAATGAGTATCCATGCATTCGTAATAAATATGATTAACATCTTCAGAGTATGTATTACAAAAATAACATTTATTATCAATAATAATATTTTTCTTTTTTAAAAGTTCATTAGTATTCAATTTACCATGAATAATGAGCCACATATGGATCTTAGATTTTGGAGGAGCGTTAGATTTCCAAATAAATTTAAAATAGTTGTCTGTAACACCCGAAAAGTTAATAAATTTGTAAAAGGAATTCGAAGAATATTTCTTACTCTTATCCCACTCCCAACTAATATAATCATTATCATTGTCAATATTGTAGAGATTTAGCTTAGCATAAAGCAAATAAAGCTGTCTAAGGGTTGAGCCGACTAAAGTACTATTAAAATTGAAAATCCAAGGAGGGTCACTATCAGGTTAAAAACATCAGAAATAAAAGAAAAATTAAAATTACGAATATCATATAAATCTTTAAACTCAATCTTAAGAGGAGTAGCGGAAATCCAACTATCATGCCAAAAAGATGTGTTATTACCAGAATGAACAATAATATTTACACCTAAGTTGAAAATATCATTACATTTTAAGATGGATTTCCAAAAATATGAAAGTTTACAATAAATCGAAGGACTAATTTGATAGAGATTATAACTACTATTATAGTAATTTTTAGATATAATCTCCTTCCAAATGGCATTATCACTCGTATCTCTGAATTTCCAGAACCATTTACTAAGAAGAGACAAGTTCATATTACGTAAATTAATGATACCTAAACCACCCTCGTTTTTAGACTTACAGACAGTATCCCAATTAACTAAACATTTAATGCTACTGTTAGGATTATCACCACTCCAAAGGAAATCTCTTCTAATTTTATCTATTTTGTCTATCACCCAATCAGGAAAGAGGTGCATAGACATCCAATAGATAGGGAGAGCTGATAAAACAGAGTTAATCAAAACTAGTCTACCAGCTCTAGATAAGAATCTCCCATTCCAATTAGTAATCCTATTTTTAATTTTATCAATGATTAATAACCAATCTTCATGCTTAAGTTTTGAAGGTCTAATAACAAAACCAAGATAATTAAAGGAAAACTCATAGTTTTACAATTTGAAGTATTTGCAACTAAATTTTCAACTTTGTCAAAATCATTTAAAACTAAAACCGAACTTTTATCAAAGTTTATTTTTAAACCTGATAAAAGTTCAAAACTATAAAGAATGAACTTAAGAGCAATGATGTGCCTAGGAAGATGAGAGGAAAAAAGCAAAGTATCATCAGCAAATTGAAGGACAGACAAACCAAAACTCGAAATATCATTACCAAAAAAACCCAAGAGATTATTATTAACTGCACTCTTAATAATCTTAGAAAAAACATCAGCCGCTAAATTAAACAAAAGGGGCGATAAAGGATCCCCTTACCTCAATCCTCTCTTGGATTGAATTTTATTTTGTCAAGCTTATGATCTACCTTTTTAAGGCGAGTGTCAAGAATTTGTTGATTTCTTGACAATATCCCCAAGGATTGGTTGGAAGTGAAGCTTAGGTCAACAAGACGAATTTCATCATCTTGCTCGAGATGTTCTTCGTGGCGAGGTTGAGGAGGTTGTTGTTGTTGTTGTTCTTTATGCCTTGCTTCCCATTCGGCGAGTGATATTATGCGAGGAGGTCGATATGGGAGTTGCATTAGGCTTATGGTCCGGTGGTTGATTTGATGGACCATTGTATTCTCCGACTCAGGTAATGGCGTATCGACATTGAGGAGAAGTCGCATGATGTACTCTCCAAAGTAGATAGTGCGCATTTTGCCATTATTGAAAGTGAGAAACTCATCAAGAATAAGTTGTACCCAATTAACTTATATATTGCCAAAAATATCATATAGAGCTCGATAGTTATTTGGGTAGACAATTTCGTACGAGCCCGTGCGAGGAGTAATCGTTCTCATTAGGGCTTTATGGAGGATTCTCGCCATAGGTCGAAGGGAGGTGGACTTAAAATCCCTAAAGTTGATATTATCATCCATAAATCGATGGTTTATGTTGTCACGAATGTGTGGATTGAATTCTATCTCCTCTAGCTTTCTCCCGATATTTGGAGACTCTAAAATGTGTGCTATTCTATCCAAGGAAAACCAAACTTTCTTTTTACAAAAAGTTTCAAAAACTTCATTTTCGAATTCGCCTCCATGATCGCTTCAAATATTTTTAATTTTCAAATCTTTAGTGTTTTGAATTCTTTTGACAAATGTTTTAAAATTCTCAAAGGTGTCACTTTTATTTTTCATAAAAATAGTCCATGTATATCTTGAAAAATCATCAACCGACAAATACGTATCGATTATGATTAACGGATTGAACTTGTGTTGGTCCGAATAAATCCATATGTAGTAATTCTAATGGTTGTAAAGTCGAAATATTTTTCTTAGATTTGAAAGATGATTTCGTTAATTTTTATTTTTGACAATCATCACAAAAATTATTTATTTTAAAGTTTATTTTGGGTAATCCTCTTACTAATTCATTTTTAGAAAGTTTTCTAGTAGTTTTAAAATTTATATGACAAAATCTTTTGTGCCATAACCAAGGATCATTATCTTTGGCAAGTAAACACATACTTGAATTATGATTAATATTCATATTTAAAACATAAATATTTCTATCTCTATCTCCTTCAAAAATAAGATTTTGGTTTTGATCAAAAATACTACATTTATTATTCGAGAAAGTTATTTTAAAAGCTTTGTCACACAATTGACTTATGCTAAGTAGATTATGTTTTAAATTTTCAACTAATGAAACATTTGTTATAAAAGGTAAATTTGATGTACCGTAATTGTTCACATCTCCTTTGCCAATGATATACCCTTTTGAATTGTCTCTGAAGGTAACCGAGCCACCATCAAAGTATGTGATGTTTGTAAGCATATCTTTGTCTCCGGTCATGTGTTTTGAACAACCACTGTCTAATATACATTTCTTCTTTTTGAGTGGGACCTGAAAATAAATATGAAATTATTGGTACCCACCTTTTAATAGGGTCCTAAAATGTTAGAGTTTAAGAAACCAAACCCAATTTGGTTTAGTGTCCTTTTTATAAATATAGTTTTCATTATGATGAACATTATCCATAAATGTTTTAACATATTTATTTCTTATTAATACATTGTTAGTTTTTGGTAGCCAAATTTTAACTACCTTGTTTTCTATTTTTGTTTTAATAGGTTTCTTTAGCAATATTTGTTGTTTTGAATCCATATTCCTTTTAAAATTTGTATTTTTCTTTTTAGGAATTTTTGACTCCTTTTTATATCCTAATCCAAGTTTACTTGAAGAGGATTGAGAATTTTCTAAAATTTTAGATAAATTTTCTCTTCCTTTGTTAAAGTTAGAAACATTTTTAGTGATGTTATCTAGTCTAGCTTGAAGACTATTGTTTTCTAACTCAACTTGTCTAATCTTAGTTTTTAACTCATGATTTTCAGAAACAATTATATCATTCTTTGTTTTTTGAGTTTCAATTTCTTGACTTAAAAGTGATAATTGAGTTTCCGAGTTTGAATGAGATTCTCGAACATTTTCAAGTTCTTCTTCTAAGATTTTCTTTTCATCTTTTAACATATCCCTTTCAAATTCAGCTTTGTTTTGATTTTCATGAGTTTCTTTGAGTTTCTTTTTAAAAGTCTTTATTGTGCTTAAAAGTTCAGTGTTTACTTCAATTAAATCGTCGAAAGTTAAATTATTTACCTCAGATTCTTGAGCCATGAAGCATACATTTGTCTGTTCATTGTCGCTATCACTTTCATTTTCGGATGAAGATGAATCTGAACCGTCCCATGTTACAGAAAATGCCTTCTTTTTGAATTTATCCTTCTTGTTTTTGTTGTTGAGATTTTTCTGATTTTCCTTCATTTGTTCTTGACAATCTTTTTGCATGTGTCCTTTCTTATGACAATTGAAGCATTCTATATTTGAGGATGAAGGTTTGTTCAAGAAATTCTTTTTGAATCCGTTTTTGTTTCCTTTTCAATATTTTAAGAATTTCTTGAAATTTTTGGCTATAAATGCTAGATCCTCATCTTCAGACTCTGATTCTTCCTTTTCCGCATGAAAAGCAACATTCTTTCTTTCTTGAGCTTGATCTTTCTTAGCTTGCATATTTACTTCATACGACATAAGATTTCCAATCAATTCTTCTGGTTTCATTGTAGATAGATCATTTGCTTCCTCAATTTCTAGTACTTTTCTCTCCCATTCATCAGTGAGTGAATTTAGAACTTTAGACACAATGTTAAAGTCCGTGTATCTTTCTCCTAGTCCGATTAGAGCATGATGAATGTCTTGAAATCTTGAGTACATGTCATTGATGGATTCATTCTGTCGCATTCTAAAGTTTTGGAATTGATTCTTCAGCATGGATATCTTTGTTTGTTTAACTTTGTTTGTGCCTTCATGTATGACTTTAAGTGTTTCCCATATCTAATATGCAGTAGTACATATGCTAACACGGTTGAATTCATTTCTCTCCAGGGCGCAAAATAGCATATTCATAGCTTTGGCATTTGCACTAGCTTCATTCTTTTGAATTTGTGTCCATGTAGGATAGTCGGTTGTGGGTACAACGAACTCTGCTTGAGTAGCATTCCAGGCTTCGAAACTTGTTGCTTGCATATAAATCCTCATCCTTGTAGCCCAATAGTTATAGTTTAGTCCATTAAATAGAGGAGGTCTTTGGGTAGATTGTCCTTCCGCAAATGTAGAACTATAGGCAGATGTTGTGCTTGTACTTGCGTTATTTTCCATATTATCAATATGTCTAATAACGGTGTTATGGTTATAGGACGACCTCGCTCTGATACAAATTGAAAGAGGCTATGCGGTAGGATCGTGTAATATGGAATAATGAAATAGTCTAGGTAGATAAAGTAGGTAAATGCAAGGAAACACCAGGATTTTATACTGGTTCGGACCTCTCGTCCTACGTCCAGTCCCTAAGCTTCACTTAGGAATTTCACTAACACCCTCACTTCACCCGGAGGAATAGGTTTACAACTTACCCGAACAACCGAACGGGATTTCTTGCCTCAACTACCGAAGAAGACTTCAACTCAATTACTAAAATACAATATTTGACTTGTTGTGTTCTTGTCAACACTAATGAGTCTAATGTAGTACAATATTCCTATAATATTATCCTCGAGAGTAGGCAATGTGTTTGTGAAGATTTAGGAAATGTGAATTGCTATGAATCAAAAGAATGTTATAAACAAAAACAATGATTCAAGAAATAGATTAGTGATTGATTTGAGAATATCTAGAAAATATGAACAAGAGAATAGTTAGATTAAAGCAAGAGAATTCGGTGAATTAAATGATGTTAGAATCATGTATATATACTTGTAGAAGAGATGCATATGTTGTCAAAGGTTGCAAACAAGAGATGCTTCCATTTCCATTGATGAATGGTTGCAACTCTTGGGAGGAAGAAGGTGACTTTTCAGAGAAAATTCACAGGTTCAAATTCAGTCGACTGAGCAGGGAATTCAGTCAACTGAAAATATGAAGTAAAATTTTTGGGACCAAATTCAGTCGACTGTGCAGGAAATTCAGTCGACTGAAACTGTGCATGTGTATAAAATTGTTCCAGTTTCAGTCGACTGATTGTTCCTGTTCAGTCGACTGAACTCATAAAACCTGCATAGTTAAAACTTAATTTAAAAATGAAGTTTATAAAAATTTTCTAGTGTTCGTGCAAGCTTCTTGAGGATAGATTTTAACAATGCATCTAGACTAAGATATATGTAAAAACATACTTTAAGTTTGTTTGGTCTTCATCTATCTTCCTTTAGCATTTGCATATATTTCTTCCTTGTTTGTTAAAGCACATTGTCATGGATCAAAATCTTTGCGTATCAACATATAGTTCTCGTGGCTTGGATGCGACTAGGCTGTGGCATTTGAGGTTAGGTCATGTCTCGGAGAGGAGTTTAGATGTTCTTTGGGAGAGAGAGATGATTGATGGAGAAAGTTTCAACAAGTTAGAGTTTTGCGAAGAATGCGCCATGGGGAAGAAAACTAAAGTTTCATTCAGTGAGGGAAAGCATGATTCGAGAAGGGTTCTTGAGTATGTTCACACAGATGTTTGGGAACCGGCACCTATAGCTTCTTTATGTGGAGCTCGTTATTACATTTCCTTTATAGATGACTTTTCTCGGAAATTTTGGGTGTACGTAACGAAGGCCAAGTCGGAGGCATTTGCAAAGTTCAAAGCATGGAAGGCTCTTATTGAAAATGAGAGTGGAAAATCTTTGAAGGTTCTTAGGTCTGACAATGGCGGAGAGTATGTCTATGAAGAATTTTTGGATTTTTGCAAGCATCATGGTATTCGAAGGCATTTTACTACACCTGGAGATCCACAGTCGAATGGTGTTGCAGTGAGAATGAATCGTACTCTATTTGAGAAAGCTCGATGCTTGAGATTGACATTGGGTTCGACGAAGGGATTTTGGACTGAAGCTTTGTCAACCGCAGTGCATATTATTAATCGAATTCCACGCTCAGCTATTGGTAACAAAATTCTGAAGGAAGTGTGGAAGGGAAAGAGCATTGACTTGAGTTATCTTCATGTGTTTAGCGGTCCTGTTTATGTGCGTGATCCGGAAAATGATAAGCTTGAACCTAAAGCTTTCAAGAGGATTTTGCTTGGCTATACGGACGGAGTAAAAGGCTATCGGATTTGGAATCCGCAAACGTAGGAGGTTATAAATTCTCGTCGTGTTACGTTTGATGAGTCGTCAATGTTCAAGGAGAATGTGAGCTCATCGGATGTTCTGGATTTGGCTCATGGTGAATCAAAGGAAAAGGAAATTATTTCCACATTTTGTCCAAGGAGTAGAGAGAGTAGAGTAGTTGGAGATGCTTGTGAGGAAGTAGCGGTTGATGTTACATCACATAGTCCACAGGGTGCCTCTAGTAGTGTTAGTTATGTACATGATTCTAGAGAAGATTCAGTTCAAGGTGGAGCCGAAGGGAGTTTAGGTAATGGTATTGCTACCCGGGTTGGTCGTCGTACTATAAGACCGCCCGAAAGTTATGGTGATTGGAACTATCTTAGCTTTTGTGATCATTTGGACTATGCTTTTTATGTAGTCCAAGATGAGCCGATGGACCTTGATTATGTCATGAAGTCGAGTGATAGCTCCAAATGGATTTGTGCCATGGAGGAAGAGATGCAATCATTGTTGAAGAATCAAACTAGGGATTTGGTTCCACTTCCTAAAGGAAACCGTGCTATTGGGTGCAGATGGATATACAAGGTGAATGACTATGGAAGATACAAAGCTAGACTAGTGGCTAAGGGGTTTGCACAAAGGAAGGGAAATGAGTATGATGAGATATTCGCACCGGTTGTGCGCCATATTTCTATCCGGATATTACTTGCTATTGTTGCTATTCACGACTTGGAGCTGGAGCAACTTGATGTGAAGACCGCCTTCTTGCATGGGGTCTTGGATAAAGACATCTACATCGAGCAACTGGAAGGTTTTGTTGTAGATGGTAAGTCAAATTTGGTTTGCAAGTTGAAGAAATCACTATATGGTTTAAAGCAATCACCCAGACAACGGTACAAAAGGTTTGATCATTTCATGCTTGAAAACGGTTTTGATAGAAGCATCAAGGATGCTTGTGTTTATTTCAAGAAGTTGAAAAATGATTGTTGGGTATGTTTACTTTTGTATGTGGACGACGTGCTCATTGCTTCTAAACATAAGAATGAAATCAACAGGCTAAAATTGAATTTGGAATCGGAGTTCGAAATGAAGGATCTTGGAGAAGCAAGAAGGATATTGGGCATGAAAATTGTAAGGAATCGAAAGCATTTTGAGTTGAAACTAACTCAAAAGGAGTATGTAGAGAAAGTGTTTTTCCGGTTAAGCATGGAGAATGCAAAGACGTCAAATACACCTTTACCTTTGCATATGAAGCTTTCGAGTAAAGGATCACCTATCTTAGAGGAAGACAAGATTTATATGGAAAATTTGTCATATGGTAGTGCGTTTGGAAGTCTAATGTATGCTATGGTGTGTACAAGGCCCGATATTGCAAATACCGTGGGGATGGTTAGTCGATACATGGCTAATCCGGGAAAATCACATTGGGAAGCCGTGAAACTTATATTAAGATACCTTAGAGGCACATCATCTCATGGTCTTTTTTTTTGCGGTAGTAAGGCGATGGACTACAAGTTAGTTGGTTATTGTGATTCGGACTACGCCAGTAATAGGGATCGAAGAAAATCAACTTCCGGGTATGTCTTCACACTTGGGGGTACAGCCATAAGTTGGAGATCTAGACTGCAGGCTGTAGTTGCTTTATCCACTACGGAGGCGGAGTTGATAGCCGTAGTGGAGGCGGCAAAGGAGGCACTCTTTTTGAAACGATTGTTGTGTGACTTGGGATTCAGGCATGATAGTATTGATGTTCGATGTGATAGCCAGAGCGCTATTCACTTGACAGAGAATTTGGCGTTTAGCTCGTGGACTAAGCATATTGAGGTGAGAGAGTCATTTCTAGTAGCCATGGATGAAGATAAGCAAGTATATCTTTAGAAAGTGCACACAAAGGATAACGCGACAGATATGTTCACTAAGGCATTGCCAGTTGGAAAGTTCGAGCATTGCTCGAACTTTATTCGCTTGGTGAAGTGCTAGGTGCCACGGGGTGGCACAGTTAAGGGAGGAGCTTGGTGGTAGATGAGGAAGAGTATCGATGAGAGATTGAAGTTCTATCTTCTTGATAAGTGCTAGTCTTTGGTGGGATAGCTTTGGATTTGGATGTTTTCAACATTTCATTAGCGGGTGGGGGTTTTGCCTGAGCTCATTGGTGGAGTGCAATGGGCGGTGCCTTTGCCGGAGCTCATTAGGAAAACATTCATGTTTGGTTGAAGGTAGAAGATGTGATAGTTGGCGATATCGGTTGTCGTTGATGGTATGGTACCATTGGAATTGAAGATAGATATAGTGTCGAGGTTGAGTGTTAAATTTTGACGACACTATATGGAGATTTGTAGAGGTCGAAAGTAGCTTCGTAACGGAGAAAACGACACTCAAATCGGAGCTCGGAAGTGGAAGTTATAAGAGAAAAGGCGAAGTGGGCTGAGTTGGGGCAGAGCATTCTCTCAAACGTCTGGAATGCTTCCAGAGCATTCTGTCAGATGTTTGACTAAATGGGTCAGACGTTTGAGCTAAAGCAAAGTCGTTTCAATGGCTTAAGCCAGACGTCTGACCTTTGGGCCAGACTATGAAACGACTTCCATCTGTTTTTCCACGTATGGACTTGTGAAAATTTGTGATATCTGCAGGGGCAATTTCGAAACATTGCCTAGGGTTTCTATTCTCCTATATAAGCTAACCTAAGGTTTCAGATCTGCACGTGTGCAAGCAACTACAAGAGATTAGCCTCCACCAAATTAGGGTTTATCAAAACCTAATTTTCTTCAATTCTCTTCTCCACAAAAATAAATTCTAAATAAAATTTCAATCATTATATTCATTCTCTTGTACTCTTCTCATCAATATTAATAAAAGCTCTCTCTTAAAGTGGATGTATATTAACACCACGTTAGTGGAACCACTATAAATCTCTGTGTGATTTATTTTTCGTTATTGCTTTGATTTTTATATTGCTTGTTTGAAATTGTGATTGCTTTTGGATTGATTGAGATCGCAATTGAGTCGTTGATTGGTTGTTTTTACACTTCTTACCACGATCCTGTCTTCCGCTGTGCTTGTGGGGTTTCGACTTGAGTGGTCTCGTATTGGAATCTCACACCAACAATGGCTACATGACAGAAACGTAATGATGGATATGAAAGGGTAATCGTGTAGGCTTAAGGATAGACAAGGTGTGTCATGCACAATACTGTAGATAGGTGGACGCACCCACAATGTTGATTCATAGGTGTTACCGGATATCGTTAGGTATTGATTCAGTTTCTGATGTCCGAGTCGTAAGAAGGTATCACTGGGTGTGGATTCAATTTTTGACAGTTGACCAAAATTATCACTATTATATGATTTTATAATGTGATTTTAATAACTTATGATTATGGAGAATCACAATTTAGTAGATTTACGATTGTGATCACGTTAAATAGAAACGAAACATCTATTATACGATTTATAAATGATACCTACACAGGGTTGGGTAATTCACATATTAATACGATTATGTGTTATGTTTTGTTTTATTCTCTTTTATTGTTTGATATTCGAGTTTATTCACAGCTAACTACTAGCCTGACCCGAGTTATTTTTTTAATAACCTTGCGTTAGACTGAGGTTGTATTTCTGGATGTACTTTAACGATATTGTGTGTGCATATTGATGCACGTGTGTGAGAGAGATATGCTTTTTGACCACACCGACGTTGTTAATGTTTTATTTTATGTAATCTCATCTCTATATTATCCACCCTGGGAAACTCGTATGTATTGCTTTATGCTAAAATGAAATACATGTGTTACAGAGATTTAGGTATATAATTTCACATATTCGTGTTGACGCAATAAAGTATATATGAGAGATCGTTCATATCGTGTCCTTTACTCCATGCTTTTGAACGCTTACCTCACTCTGATAGCATGGATACTGGGTCGAGGCGTTACAAAACCAATATGGTACATTGGAAAACATTTGTTTGAATCATCGATTAGAAAAGTAATTTTGGAAGGATCACAATTTTCAAAATGATTGAAAGTTTTACACAAAAGATTTTGTTAACACATAAAACATATCTACAAAAGTTGGTTTTGATCCGATTTTTTTTGCACAAAAAGACAAAGGGGGAACAGTTCAACAAAGCAAAAATAATTTTACCACACATTTTTTATTTTTTAGAATTTCTTTTAGAGATAGTACTTGCATAACATGTATTTTGTGCAAATTTAAATCCAATGTTATCTGTTGCATATTTAAGTCCAATTTCGCTACATATTTTTTAAACAATGTGGGCTACTGTTGTCATTCCTTTTTCTTCTTCTAAATATTAGTACTTCCATAACATTCATACAAAAAATAGTCGTTTCTTTTATGTGGTGAAAATAAAATGGTCCTAGTACAGCTCATTTGGAACGTCTATCGTTCCTCTTTCATCAAATGGCTTTGCAGACCTTAAATTCAACAAAACCACCGCCAACTCGAAGAAAATCATCACACCACCATCATTGATAATTGGGCCACCAGCTGAGCTTTCCGAGAGCCGCCAGACTCGCTTGAGCGCTATTAAAGTCGATCAATTTCCTCTCTTCAGGTGTGAGAATTTAAGAGCTTTTGTTGCCATTTGCTACAATTGGAATTGAGGATTAATTTAGTTTCTAAAGCCTCTTTTTTGTTTATTTCTTTTTATATGCTTTCAACTCATCATCATTTAAGGGAATCCGTTTACTGTGCGTTGCGAAGTGGTCGACGATATTTTGATACATACACACACACATATATAATATATATGTATGTATATATGTGCATGTATGTATGTATGTTTCGGGTGGAGTCACTGTTGCAAAATGTACATTGTTCCTATTTAAACATTGGAAAACCTAATACATTGAATTTTATGGTGACGACTCACTGTATGCCGATTCTATTGAATTTTCGTTGCTTTTGATTTAATTTGCTCTCTTTGTAGTTTCATCTGTGTGTAGGCAACACAGAGTCACACTTCACCTTTTTACCTTTTGTAGTATAGTTGTTTTTGGCATTGTGATTTTTGTAAAAATTTATCATTAAATGAAAGAAAAACTTGTTTATAGAGGAAAAAACCCTCTAATTTAGCTGGTAAATGTGGATATTGCATTTTCAAAATTTTAATAATTAGATTGTGAGGCATAGTGTTTATATGTAATAGGTACCCACGGGCTATTGATTGAAAGCTAAATTGTCAGCTCTGCTGGAATGGTCTCCTTTTTTTATAGAAGTCAACATGATAGATTGAGTAGTTCATTACAACCAATATTTTAAAGTATGTTGTTTCTCATACAATAAAACTCAAAAAACCTGAACTTGTAAAAGGTGGAACCAGTATGATAGCGGAATCTGAGGAGGTCGATAACGTACACAATCTTTCTCTCGCATTGCGAAGAAGCTGTCTCCGAACTTGAACCTGCACGCCCAGATCACCATGCGGATGATCTAATCATTGCACCAAGGCTCCACCTCCCATTCCCTAAATAACCTGACCTATCCGTTGCCCAAATAACCTGAACTTGTATCAAAGAAAAATATTTGATGTAAAATTTCATGTTACTGATTGTTCTGCAAATATTAGATATCAAATAACCTGAACATAGGTAACCATGCATCTGTTACATGACCATGTAACAAGATGAAATCTTGTGTCCCCCTTTTACATGTCCCCATGTGTTCAAATAAATCTCAAACCCGGAATAGAGTGATCTTATTAATATGTGGGGTCCAATAAATCAAATCCAATGATGTTGATAAAAAAAATTAATGGTTGATAGTGAATAGTCACATGGTGACAAAGAATTTGAGGACATGAGAATTGAGTCCATGTAACAATTTCTCTATCACCTGGCTCTATTTTACATTCGTTGTTTTATTTTCGTGCAACTGTTGACTACATCATATTTGTTTTATAAGAACCCATATGTATAAGTTTCTTTTCCACTTTAACTAAGATTTTTATTTTAGTTAGTAAAAATACATTTTTTGAAGTAAAAAAATCTTTCTTTACTTTAATAGTTAAAATTCTCAAACCAACATATATGGATCTCCTCTTGATAGATTGATTTATGTTGCATATTTAACTAATGACAAATTTTATTTGACACCTAAAAATGCTGGATTCCCCTTAGATTTATTTATTTATTTTTTTTCCAAAAATTCCATTTTCCCCTCTTATAAATCATCACCCCCTTCTTCATTTTCCTCCTCATTCTCATCAACAAATCTTCCTTCAGTTTTTCTTCTTTCAACTTTCACCATTTCATCAACTACCTTCTCACCTCCCATCCCCAACCTTGCTGTAAATAATCCTCTCTTCCATCCAAAATAAAACTAAAAACAACAAGATTGCATAAAATCATACATAAATTAGGGTAGATAGAAGAATGTAAACCAAATTCCAGAAGGTTTTTTTAAAACAAAAATGCAAAATTACTTTATATCTTAAATTTTGGGTTTCAGCTATCAAATTATGCAAAATTGCTTAAGTTGTGAAGGGGGTATGGTGGATTTTTTTTTTTTACAATCAAGGGGTTAATTCAGCAAAATAAAGGAGATATTAATTCTTCCTTTTTATGTAGGATACTTAGCATTTATAGGGATTAGTAGAATTTGCCTTAACTAATTTGTTTTGCAAATTTCACTTGGTGTTTGAACAGTTATTATTAGTTACATAGTATGTTTGTTCCAAGCATTTGACATGGTGCATTAAATCAGATTTCACAAAATATCATATTGCTAGGAACACCGTTTCTTATTTATGAAATGCTTTGGTAGTTTTGAGCATATTATCAATGGTATATGAAGAATATTGTTGTTAGGCCAATCCCTTTTACTGAGATTCCGTAATGTGATGTCAATTTAGAAATTTGAGCTATTATACACCTTTACCTGAGTCTATATTTGCCAGGATGGATTGATTATTATTTAATCCCGAATTATTTTTCTTCACGTTCAAATAAGTTTGCACTGGGCAGTATTGTGTAGATTACGAGGGTGCTTTTCCCGTATTTAAGATATTTGAGATTTTGCTTATTGTTGCATAGCTGAACAATATATATATCATAAATATCATATATAATTTTAGGTTGCTATATGACTAAATATTATACATTATATACAACATATTATGTGTAGTGATTGAAGTTACATGTTATGTATACAGCATGTTTAGTTACCTGCATAATTTTTTAATCTAGATAACTTATTTGTATAACAACACTTTGTCCTCTATCCCGAGTTAATCCGATTCCGAAATTATTTTTACATGTGCATGGTCAATTTAATATTGGATGGGAAATGAATTTTTTCTAAGAGAGGCAAGTTACTTTATTATTCCCGGTTTTGCATGTTGTGTTGAATGAAAGTTTTCATTCTGATTAGTGGCATGCTTACCCTAGTGGCAACCTACCCGTTTTAAGTAATTTTAGTAGTAACCGATATAGTATTAAATATTACCAAGCTATTAAATATTTAGAAGATAACCGATACTATTGGATAACAACTTATATAATATTTGTACTAATAACACAATTTCTTAATTATAGATGGGAGCATCATTCACTACACATTGATGGGCAGTAAGGATTAGTGGTAGTTGTTGTGACGCATATGGCTCGATAGCGAATTTGGGTTACATGCCAGGTTGATTTCCATGTAGGAGGAGATGCAACGTGTGAGGCTTGAGATGAGATTAGTTGACTATCCGAGGAGAAGCTTTGCCATGTTGAGGAGGAGCATCGACAGATCGAGGTGGAGCGTTGATAGATTGGTCGAAGAGGAGCGTGCAACGCAGTTACAACTCATTGAGGAGCGTCGACATGATAGGGTAAACCGCGAGGCGTTTGAACATAGATTGATGATGCAACCGCTCCCATTATCATGATGTGTCTTAGAGATCTAGGTACATTTTTTATCACTCTAATTTTGATATTTTGGACGCTCTTTATATATGTATATATTGGATATTTTATTGTATTTTGGACACTGTGTTAACCTGCTTCTTGATCAAGCAGATTTCAACTGGACTTACAAGATCAAAACAAAGACGAAATGATTCATGGACTTGGAAACACACTAAGAAGGACCAAAAAGTTGAACTTAAGAGGTTTGAATGGAAATTTGGCTAAGGACATAACTCGGTGTTGAGTTGTTTAGGTTGGCACTGACCTATTTCCTCTCCACTTTTTGACTTCTAAACACCATACACCTCTTATACTATTCCAACAACTCGTAGTCAAGTGGTTTTTTCAGAGTTTGGACGAGCAATTACAAGGATCGATGAGAAGAAAGCAAGGAAATCAGTTATTAGAAGGATCGCAAGAATTAACTACAAGTTGATGGAAAAGAGTCTGGAACAACTCAAGAAGGAGATAGAAAAGCAAGCAAATGACGAGTTAGCGTTTTTCACCAATGAAAATAGGTCGGTGTAGAGTCAAATGACTCGGTACCGAGTTATTCTTTTGGCTCGTGGGCTCCTGGGTTCCCTTGTGCAACATCGGGCTACCTCCTGGACCTCAGTGCAAGCAGGCTGACCATGTACCTCTGTTTTCCTATAAATACAAGCCCAGCTGCAACCAAAAGGATCTTCTTCCTGATTTTTTTCTTTCACTCCGGAGCTGGGACTCTGCTTTTTCTTCACTCCTATCTCATACCTCAAAGATACTCTATAAACTCTATTGTAAATTTGAGATCCACTAAATAGTGGTCAGATCTGATAAAATTAGTTGTAGTCCAGAGAGATAACAGCTAATAACAAAGATTAAAGTGGACGTAGGTCGGAGATTACGCCGAACCACTATAAAAATTCTTGTGTCACATTTTACTTTTCTGTTTTTGCCTTTATTTTTACAAATACTGGTGCTTTCATCCGATACTTAGGTGTTTGTGCCATTTTTAGTGCAAACAACTTGTATGCACATTAGACATATTGTTATATTTGATCCTTACTTGTACGCATATTGCATATATTGTCGTATTTGGCCACTACTTGTATGTTTTGGTTTTGTTTTGGTTTTTTTTTTGAACTGGTACTTTATACACAACAAATCATTGGGACAACATATCCCATGTCAAATAAACGTTCGAAAGCAAGTTTCGAACTTGCGACATCCTGCACCAAAGCCGAATCAATTAACCATGTTTTTGTTTTGTTATCTATGTGTATATTGATATATCGTCACTTGGTGATCTTCGATGTAATTTATTATTTATGTGATATTTCAAAGAAATAGAATACATAAATTTGTTTTAGATTGTATGAACGAAACAGCAAAATAAATAAGCACTTACAGATATTGTGATGGATTTACCATGGATTTGTGATAGTAAGCATGAACAAAAGCAAAATCCATAGTTAATTCATGACAATTTGCCAAGTATTTGCAACCAGATTTCATACACTAATTTGCTATGGCTTTGAGATGGATTTAAAAACTTCGCATTTTTTAAAAGAAGAAGATGACTTTTCATGGTAAATCCGTAGTAGTTTTGCAAAGGCTTTGAGATGAATTTTTTCCCAACTAAATTATATTGGATTTTTTCGCACACTAATTTGATTATATTGATTTTACACACACACGCACACGTATGTATATATAATTTTGTATATATAATTTTGTTCTCATAAATGCATGTGTCGTATACCTGGAGAAGGGCTGGACCAAATAAATGGATAATAAAGTAAAGTCATTCATGATATAGGCTACTATACTCTGGTCAGCAGGAAGTTCGCACGTTTCTTCCAAGTAATTTCAGTTGTAGAATTCAAAAGCACGACTACTATCTTTTTAGATGATATTCAGCTCCCTTGAATGTTTTACTTCTCATCTGCTTGGAACAGCAAATTTACTTAGAAATGTAACATAAAAACATTTAAGTGAAGAGCTTCAATTGTTCTAACTATTATTCAGTAGTAAAAGTATGAATTCTTGTTCTAGTAGTGGTAGTTGAGGAGACCAAAAAAACACCGTCCATCTTTTAATCGATAATTTATCATCCTATTCCAAATAAAACATAGCAGCAATACTCACATGTGCTACTAACAATAGCTTCAATATTAAATACAAGATGGATTTGTCTGTTATAAATCATTGTCCTTGTTTGTCAAGTGGAGTTTAATATAAGCCAAGTTGCTTCGCCCTCAGTTAACAAAAGCAGACAAATTTATATTGACTTTCTTGATGGCTTATCTTACACATTGTATATGAATCAATAAAGAATTTTATTCATAACCGCTCTCTTATTTTTCATTTAGATTAAATTCCAATTCAATTGTATTCATGCCTTATTTTCACTTATTCGTCATTTTCATGATAATCTCTTCTGTTCATGCTGCAGAACAACTGAATAATCCCTCATTGCTAAATTCAAAAGCAAAAGCTCTTCTGCACTGGAAATCTACCCTTCAAACCGGAAAAAACTCTCCATTCAGCTCATGGAATAATGATAGCAACATATGTTCATGGTTTGGTATCGTGTGTACTAAAGCAAAAAACACCGTGACCGAGATCAATCTACCACATGCTGGCATAGTAGGTAAACTCGAATATCTAAATTTCTCATCCCTAGCAACTCTTACCCGTCTTCAGTTGCGAAGTAATTACATCTTTGGAACAATCCCGAGTAGCATTGGCTTTCTTTCCAGTCTCACCTCTCTTGATTTGTCTCAGACCATGCTGTCTGGAAATGTACCTGATTCTGTTTCCAACCTCACTCAACTTGTTGAGATAAATCTTTCGAATACTGAACTTAATGGTTCCATTCCTTCTGGTATCGGTTATCTAACCAAACTACGTACCTTGTATATATACCGTACTCAAGTTTCTGGCAATATTCCTGACACTATAGGCCATTTGGCGAATTTGGTAAAATTGGCATTGTCCCACAATCATTTAACTGGTAAAATTCCATTGAGTTTTAGAAATTTGAAAATGTTAAGGCATGTGTATTTGTCTACGAATCAACTCACGGGTTCTGTGCCTTATTATTTTGGGAAACTAGTGTATCTTCGCGTTATAACACTTGATAGTAATTTGCTGATAGGGACAATTCCTTTGGGTCTTGGAAACTTGAAAAATCTTCAAATTTTGAACCTTCAAAGTAATAATATCACTGGAACTATTCCTAGAGAATTAGGAAATATGACGAAACTTCAAACTTTGTTTCTTGATGACAACGCTTTAATGGGAATTATTCCTCCTGAAATTGGAAACATGGTCGAGCTTCAGGATCTTGCTTTGTCACTTAATTTCTTGACAGGTCCTGTTCCTTCTTCTTTAGGTAATTTGAAAAGCTTATCTTCATTGTACCTACTTGATAATCAGTTGTCTGGTTCATTGCCTGTAGAACTGGAAAATCTGACGAATCTGGTTGTGTTCGATATGTCCGACAACAATTTGACTGGAAATTTGCCAGGAAATGTATGTAAAAGTGGAACATTAAGGCACCTGGCTGTAACGAATAATCATATCGTTGGACCCGTCCCCTTTACTTTGAGAAATTGTACTAGTTTAGTAAGAGTTCGACTTGAAGGAAATCGCTTAAGTAGCGATATATCTCAAGTTTTTGGGGTATATCCAGTCCTCAAGTATATCGACTTGAGCAGCAACGAACTGCATGGACACTTATCCTCTGATTGGGCAAAATGTAGAAATCTTACAAGTCTGAAACTTTCTGGAAACAAGTTAACTGGAAATGTGCCTTCTGCATTCAAAGATTCATCTGAATTGTTGCTGCTTAATATTTCTTCAAATCAGTTAGTAGGTGAAATACCGAAAGGATTTGGAAGTATAAACACTTTATTTAGTTTAAATTTGAGCAACAACTTCCTTTCTGGATCAATTCCATTAGAACTTGGAAATTTATTTAGTTTGAGAAACCTTGATCTATCAGGAAATTATTTAACCAAAACCATACCTCCAGAATTAGGCAGTTGTAGAAATTTACAGGTGCTGAAATTGAGTAGAAACAAGTTAGATGGAAGCATTCCAGGTCAAATTGCAAACCTGAATGCCTTGCAAGATTTACTAGACTTGAGTCACAATTCATTCACAGGAAATATACCGGAAGACTTAGGAAATTTACAAATGCTGCTTTCCTTAAATTTGTCGCACAATAATCTATCTGGTGCAGTTCCTTCCTCCTTAGCAAACATGCAGAGTTTATCATCTATTGACTTATCGTTCAACAATCTAGAAGGCTCACTTCCAGATAGTAAACTGTTTGAAAATTCCCCTCATGAATGGTTTAGCAACAACAGCAATCTTTGTGGCAATGTATCGGGATTACCTCCTTGCATTTTAGTACCAAGAATTGGTCATCATAAAAAAAGAGATCAAAATATGCTTATTATTATCATAGTTCTAGTTATATGTGGTGTAGCTCTATTAGCTGGAATTTTATTAGCCTTGTTCTACCATAGTAGACGGAAACATCATACCGATATTGAGACTGCAGTTATATTTGGTGATATATTTTCAGCACTGAATTTCGATGGCAGTGCTACATATAATTACTTGATTGATGCTACCGAAAATTTTGATGAAAAATACTGCATAGGGACAGGCGGATATGGTTCTGTATATAAAGTAGAGCTCCCATCAAAAGAAATCGTAGCTGTAAAAAAATTTAATGTTGTTGAAGGGGAAACAGCTGATGATACAAGTTTTAGCAATGAAGTAAAAATGTTATCCGAAATTCGACATCGTAGCATAGTGAAACTTCATGGGTTTTGCTTTCACAACCATTGCAAGTTTCTTGTGTATCAGTATATCGAGAAAGGCAGTTTACATAGCACACTTGAAGATCCTGAAAAATCCATTGATTTAGATTGGAATAGAAGATTCAATATTATCAGAGATGTAGCTCATGCTTTATCTTATATGCATAATGATTGCCCCAAGCCTATAATACATCGAGATATTAACTGCAACAATATTCTGTTAGATTCTGAGTTTCATGCCTATGTTTCAGATTTTGGCACTGCTAGAATGTTAATGCCCGATTCATCAAATTGGACTGCTCTTGCTGGCACTTATGGTTACATTGCTCCAGGTCTGTTCTTTAGAGTAGAGAATATAAGCCCGTTTCCCTTTTTTTATAACACATGAATGTGTATCACGTGAGTTTCCACCTATTATTATAGAGAAAATAAATAAAATAAAACTGTTATAATACGTGATTTTATGTGAGCTATGTTTCTCTTTTTTTACTACATCTGAAAATATATATTTTTCATATGTTAAATCTTGTTTTGTTTCCTGACTTTACAGAACTTTCTCAAACAATGGTGGTAACTGATAGATGTGATGTATATAGCTACGGAGTAGTAGCACTGGAAGTTTTAATGGGAAGCCATCCCAGTGAAATTTTCTCCTCCTTTCCATTATTAGATATACAAAATATGACGTTTATTGATTTGTTAGATAGACGAATAAGTATTCCTGATCAAGATATTTTGAAAAGAGTGATACTAATGGGAATGGTAGCATTCAAATGCTTGCAAATCAATCCGAAGGACCGCCCAACAATGAAAGAAGTTTCTCATCTTCTCGTGAAAGAAAATTATTCTGAAATTGATAAGCCATTGCATAGAATACAGCTTATGGATCTGATGAACTTTTAAGGTAAGACATTTTGTGTTTATGTATGCGTGTGTAACAAAATGGATTGATAACCACTACAACAAAAAGGTAAATTTAAGACCACATTTAAAGACCTAAAACAATTTTGTCCTAATTAAAGACAAAATAATTATATCTTTAAGAATTTTTAAAGAGACCAAATCATGGTCTTTAGTGGGTCCCAATCAAGGCCCACATGCAAGTTCATATTATGAGATTCTTTGATCCCTCCACATGATAGCCACTCAAAATATTAAAACCTTGCATCCTGTTCTTTCGAAACAAGACAAAAGACTTAAAATATGAAGAAATAATTGCAACTGATGCTTTCAGTCGCCGAAATATACAAAAGGAAATTCATTTGAAGAAAATAACGGTTAGTTTCCCAATCTACTTGTACATCTATAAAGACTTTGACGTATAATTTGTTATCAATTAGTGGTTATGTTTATAAATTTTGAGTTTGTTCTGTTGATTTGAGCGTAGGCAGTTTTGCTCTCTTTCCTTTTCATTAAATGTAGAAAAGAGATCTGGCAGTACAATAAATATCAGGCCTAAGAATAACTATCTATTGCCTTTGTTTTACCCTGTTATATTGTCAGAGACAATATCATCAATATATGATGTGATGGTTGAATAACATAGGTATTCTCTGATTTAGTCTTGCTTATAGAGCTACATAACTTGTTATATGTAATATGTTCAAATCAAGAAGATATCTCAAAATATAATTATACTATTTCAAAAGAAGAAAATTTAACTTAAAACACTGTTTAATGTATGTATGGCATCTCCTCATGTAACTATTAGTAAATAACTGAACGCATGCACACATAAATTGTGGGTAGTTAAGAAAGTGCTTTGTTGTCTTTTTGGAGTTCGACCTATTAATTTTTATTCATCAGATTAATTTGAAACTTTTAAGGTCTTACAACTTGAACATATTTTATTTGATGATTTAATTAGAGGAAAAAGTTCGTCAGTTAAGTGTTCAACCCGTATATACTGTTAACGCTAAAATTTGAACGCTAACACCCCGGTGTATGAGTTGTAGTTGTGAAAGCACCACCCGATAGCTCGGGAACAGATTACAAGCAGATAATAGCAGAAAAGCGGTAAACAACAACAATTTTATAGTGGTTCGGCTTAAGGGTATAGCCTACGTCCACTTTAAGTACTTTTATTAATAATCTCGTTACAAGATGATACAATTCTTCCCAAGTACAATACACTTTGAATTACAAGAGACTTAGAACAAGTAGCCTAAACTTCGATGAAGATGAGAGTTTTCGAATCCATGTTGGATGTATGTGATCTCTTCTTGAAGTTGTTTGTAGCGTTCTTAGTGTCTTGAGAGCTTCAAGTGTTAAATTGGTTCGGAATGCAGCAGAGTATCGGCGCTTGAAGAGAGTGAGCCAAAAGTCCTTTCCTAGTTGGAGCTAGGGTCGTATTTATAGGCATTTCTCGGAATTAGGTCATGACTCGTACACGACTCATGATGAGCCATAACCCGTTCACGACTCATAGTAGGTCGCGGCCGACCTACTGGGTTAGCTCACTGCTTGGTCCAAAGCTAGGCTCCCATTTAAATGAATAACACAAGTCCTGAGCCGTTCACGAGTTAACCAGTGCAACCTTCCTTGATGTTAGTATGAGTCGTACACGACTCATCATAAGTCATATGTCGTCAACGAGTTATCTCATTATAGCACGGTATTGAACTTGTCTCTGAAGTCTTAGGTCGTATCACCTTTATGTCGCATACCTCTTAAGTCGCAGACTCCCATAAGTCGTGACATTCCTTAGGTCGTTAATGTCTTAACTCGCAAGCCTTCCTTAACCCGTAAGATTTCTTAAGTCGTAAGGTTCCTTAACTCGTAAGGTTCCTTAACTCGTAAGGTTCCTTAACCCGTACAATCTCTCCTTGGGTCGTTGAGTCGTAGATCCTTCCTGAACCGTTAAGCACCTTAAGTCGTGGCCTGTTAACTCAAGGACTTGCAGAGTCGTGAGGTTGTTGAGCCGAGGTCGTGATGAGTCGTCCTTCCCTCTACATGGATGAGTCGGGATTAGTTGAGAAAATGAGTCGGTTCAAGTTTCAGCGGGGTTAACATTTGCCCCTCGAAGCACGTGCCTAAGTCGTAGGTCGCGTGCTTCGACTTATCTTAACCCGCATGTGCCGACTCATGTCCTACTACCTTAGTATAAAAGGCATGAATCGTCACTTTCATCTTCTTCTTCTCATACCAATCTCCTAAATCGCATCTGCCATTAACACTTCTCCGAGCTTCCCAAGACGATTTCAACTCAATCCACCTTCAATTTTTTCGGGCATCACACTACGTAAGCAATCCTGCTTTCCTTCCGATTGTCGATCATCACTGGCTCATTCGTTTAATTTTCCACTTCCGGTTCGTTCCTTCGAGCTTTACGAGTTTGGTTGGATTGATCGCCGATGAATTTGGGCTTGCCTGATTTGTCTGGTGGCGATTCGTCATTCGAGGCGACTCTGTATCGTGATAGGATTAAAGTTGTTATTTTTGGAGATGTCATTGGGTTAACGGGTTATGGGTTAGGATTTGGAGATAGGACTTGGAGATCTTCTTGCTGCTTAGAACTAGAGTTTTTTCTTTTCACCACGACTCACGATTCAGAGCGCTGCCGGCTCAAAACACCAACGACCCAAAATTAAATCGACTCACCCTAGCTTGCCCCCCAATCCTTAGGTCGTGGACGAGCTAGCCAGAGAACCGATGATTTGTCTTGACCCGTAGGAAAAACTCTTGAGTTGTTGGCGAGTTAGCACTTAAGGCGCTGCCGAGTTAGCATTCGAGTTGTGTATAATTTAGCTCTTGAGTCGTCTACGACCTAGCACTTGAGTCGTCTACGACTTAGCACTTAAGTCGTCTACGACTTAGCACTTGCACTCCTAAACTCTGCTTGAACTTTGAACTGCTGCTTGAATTTCAAACTGTTGAACTCTGCTGCATTCTTTTACAGATTACTTTGACTTGTAGGTTAACAATCTGTTTAATATGATATTTACAGAAAATTGGGACGAATATACTGCCATCGACCGCCCACATCAAATGACAGATTAGTTAATAACAGATAATTAACTTAAATAAATTGTGTGAACGAAGTGCTATCGATTTCAAGTAGAATATTAAAGCAACACTGAAATAGTCAATTGAAACTGACCAGCCTGCACTAATATTATGCTTGAACTTTAAATTAACAAGTTCTGAAATTACCGTAGTCGATCAATCGTCGACCAGTTTAATTCCAGTTATATTTACTTGTTATTTTTATCAGTTTTGCACGACACTTCACACTTTTAGGAAACGTGCACCTTCATATTTGAATATCCAGTTGCTTGTGTAGAATGACTTCTCAGGAAGAAGATGCAATAGTTCAGACTGGAGAGGCAACTGTTCTTCCGGCTCCACTAGTTAATCCTCCCGAAAGAGTCCCTACCACACTATCATACAAAGTTTTTCGCCAGTTGTGTGCTCAGTTTGGCATTGCTGAATCAGATGCCATTCTTCCTGAGAGAAGTAACACTGCTGACATAGCACCTTCTGGCTTTGTGACAGTTAACCGACAAATGTGCCTAAGTGGGGGCGTTCCTCCTTTCAATGACTTTTTCCAACAACTTCTTCATCAATTGGCCATTGCTCCATCCCAGCTACACCCCAACGGCTACGCCATTCTAATGGGGTTGTGTGTGCTATTTAGGAGGACACTTGATCGACTTCCGAGCTTTGATGAAATTTGTTACTTATGCTCCTTTACCCGGACCAAAGATCATCCTTCTATTACTGTTGTGAGAAGCGCCCGAAACCGCAAATTAATTGTTGGCCTTCCTGACACTGCTCATGGGTTTCTAACCCAGTTCTTCTTCGTTCGTTGCCCCCCGGGGTTTTATGCTGTGTGGAGGGAAGGAAGTAAGATCATCCATCCTTACTTCGTTTGTTATCTGGCCTTTGTGAGACTGACCTGCTAAGTGTTAACTCTGCTTCTTTTTATTTTCAGCGCTGCCTCCTCCCTCTAGGAATCCCAGTCACAAGTCGACTTTTGAGAGGCTTAAGGCCGTGCCGGTTGAGGAGCGAGATATTCAATTTCTGTTGAAAGATGAATTTTTGCATCAGTACGGACTTTTGCATACTTCTCGTTCTACACGTCCTCATGAAATCCCAGACTCCCCAGCTAGAGCGTTGGATGCCTCAGTTTCTACTAGCACATCCATATCAAAAGGACCTGCTCCTGAGGCTTCGCTAGTGAAGTGTTCCACTTTTGTTGATGCTGCGGGGCCATCTGACAAACTTGCCCCGGTTATCGAGGAAGAAGAGCCTCAGGGATCTTCCCATCATTCACAAGAATCTGGTGAAAAAGCTGAGAAATCCAGTCCTGTTAAGCAGAGCAGGGACGATACTTTCGAAGGACTGAGCGACCTCTTTGCTACTTCACAAGAGATCTTTAAAGACGATCCTATCACTGCCGGGATTTCTTCTTCAGTAGTTGAAGCTACTTCTATTTTGCAACAGTCGCCGTCGACTCAAGAGTTGACGCTAACTACTACACCCACAACTACTCCCCAATTAAAGAGTGGTTCGTAGATTGATGCGCGTAGTTGCACATCACACACACTTAGAATTCCTGGCACTTTTATGCTCTCTTTTTTTTTTGATATTTGAAAAATTCTCAAGTTTTGTTTCCTTTTTTTTATTTTTATTTTAGGTTCTTCAATGAGGCGAGCCAGCTCGTACTATAATGACTTTCAGCGATATGGGAAACGCAGCCAGTATGGCTATCAATCCTATCCTCCTGTTCATAGAGAGACTGATGAAGAAAGGGCTGCCCGGAAGGCTCGGGAAAGACGTGATTATGAAGAACGCTTTGGAAGACCAGATAATCGACATGATTCCTCCCACAGAGAGAGTGACTCCCTTAAACGCAAATCTCATGATGATAGAGGGAAGAGTCACACAACTGATGACTCGAGCAAATGGGCCAAAGTTATTGAGGAGCCAATGCCTGCGCCTTCAGAGAAGATTACTGCTCCTACTTCTTCTCAATCTCCTGCCCCTTCCCCTACTGATATCCAAGCAATCATCAATAGGCCATCTTACCAAGTTGGACCAGGTCCAGCCACTCTTCAACGCCGATTTCCTAATTGGTGTTTAAAAGGAGTTCGCTTTGACCTCGATCTGGTTCCCATAGATAAAAGTGCTATGTTACGGAACCTTGATGCAGTCAGAACCGATATTGATAGGAAGTCATCTTGGCAGAAACTCGTTGATGAGCTCCAAAGGGTGAATAGGGCCAATCTCGAAGCTATGCTTACCATGGAGAACGACAAAACTGAATGGCAAAAGATCCTTAAGCAGCATGATGCAGAAATGAGGAGTATTGCCGATTATAATGAGAAACCTGAGGCAGAAGTTGGGAAACTTAAAGAGGAGCTTGCTACTTCTTCCACTTCTTATTCTCAAAGGGAGAGTGTGCTTCTTCAACAGGTGCGGGATGCTCATGCCGCGCAAAGGGATGCTGAGGCCAAGGCTGATGGGTTGGAGCAGATTATAGAGGGCAACTGTACTGATATTACTCAGTTACGAGGACAAACTGGCCTTCAGGCTGCAGAGATTGAAAACTTGAAAGCCCAGTTATACAAAGTCGAGAGAGAGCGGGATGAGGCTGTTGCGGGTAGAATTGCAGCTGAAGAGGCCCATGAAGCTACCAAAGCTGATATTGGCTCGACACTATTTGATTTCTACTTGCATTGTATATTAGGGCGTGGCAGTCTTGCATTCCTGGGCCCCAAGTATGAGATTACCCTGGCCGAAGTGTGGGAGGCCGCACTAGATATGTTTAAAGGGGCCGGATACACTGAAGAGGAGTTGGAGGTGCACTACTTAGACTTTGAGGCTCGCGCAGCCCTTGCCAGAGGGAAGGAGCAACTTGCCAGATCGCGGGTTGAAATAGTGGGGGAAGAGCATCAAGAAAAAGAAACAAATTTGACTGCTCCTGTCCCTCCTTCAACTTCGGCCGATGCTGACATTATTGGCTCTAGCTCTTATGTACCGATCCCTGCTCAAACTGATACCCAAAATTACTCAAGCCACGGATGAATCGCAAGAGAGTGCTGAAGCTCCGGACTATGAAATTGACGTAATAAAGACAACTTCTGCAGGTAATTCCACTGTAAATTTCGCTCAAGTGGATTGCTCATTTATTTCACATGGGTTTAATGAGCTCCTTGACTATTTTCTCAACCTTGATGAGCCTTCATCTCCTCTCTTTACTGACTTTAACCTCTTTTCTTCTGTAGAGAAAGTATCAAGCACCGCTCAGATTTCTCCTCCTCCGGTTATCCCTCCTCCGTCTCCCCAGGTGGCTCCTCCTCCTGCTTCACAGCCCGGGTCGCAAGAGGAACAAATAGAGGCCCTTCATGGTTTAGACGATCCCATCGTTTCGCAAGAGCATAGAGACGAGGGACTTGAGGGAGGTGAGATATCTCCGGAGCGGACTCCTTCTGATGACATAACTTTGTCTAAACTTGTCACTCCAGGAAGTGAGTCTTCCTCAAAGAGGAGGAAAAAGCACGGAACGTCAAAGAGGAGGGGGAAGATAATCACTGTTACTGAAGAGGAGCCAGAAGTTGGACCAGCTGCGCCTACCCCTCCTTCTTCCCTTGTGCCAACTGACCGACCTGAAAAGCTAATCATTCGGCCGGGAAAAGGGTCCAAAGGTAGTAAAAAGAAGTGAAGATTTTAGCTTTTTGCCTTTTGTATGTACTGGTCGAGAATTGTGCGGGTACCGGCCCCCGCTTTTCTTTATTTTGAAACCTGTACCTGCATTTCAATTGAATAAAATGATCCTTTGTTTGTACATACTTCTGTTTGAATTTGAGAATGCATTTATTATTCATTTTTGCACAAGTTTATTTATATGATATTGCAGCGGGCTTATGGTATGTTGTTTGAGTATTACTTTACTGATGCAGCTATACTATTATGCCATGTTGCCCCCATACCTTAAGCTTGCTGCAATATTTTATACTTCGAGGGGACTTGCACTCTTATTTGCTAAAGAATAATTATTTTATTCTTTAAAGAAAATTTTTGTAGAGTACAACTCCCTTCGTATAAGTTTCTACGCTTTGTCGCTCGAAGAAATCACTTTTTTCTTTTGCTTATGTGCATATTTTACCAAGTGAATTCTTCTATGTGGTAAAGCGGACCTCTGAAGGGTACTTTAACTTCTTTTCTCTCTTTTTTTTTTTTTTTTGAAGATCATTTTCCAGAGTAGGTAAATTACTCTTCCGTTGAAAGTTAAAGTACGCTTTTGATGAGGATTTTTTTTTTATGTACAAAGTTGTACCTCTGAGGAGGGATTTTTCACGTTTCAACACTTGGAAGTTTTATTTCAATCTCGGTGAAACGTGTACCTCCAAAGAGTTGTGCCTTTGAAGAAAGCCTTTTCACGTTTCAACACTTGGAAGTTTTATTTCAATCTTGGTGAAACGTGGGCTTCCGAAGAGGTCTTTCTTCTTGATTGTGCCTTCGAAGAGGTCTTTCCTTTGAATTGTGTCCCCGGGAGGGGGTTGTACCTCTAAGGAGGGATTTTTCACGTTTCAACACTTGGAAGTTTTATTTCAATCTTGGTGAAACGTGTACCTCCAAAGAGTTGTGCCTTCGAAGAAAGCCTTTTCACGTTTCAACACTTGGAAGTTTTATTTCAATCTCGGTGAAACGTGGGCTTTCAGGAAGGTCTTTATTTTGTTTTTGCATTTCAACTTTGGTGAAGTGAAATTCCGAAGAGCGGTTGTTACACTTCAACTCCTGGCGAAATGTGCCTCCGAAGAGGGCTTTTATTTTGTTTACATTTCAACTCTGGTGAAGTGAAATCCCGAAGAGCGGTCATAACACTTCAACTCCTGGTGAAATGGGCCTCCGAAGAGGGCTTTTATTTTGTTTGCATTTCAACTCTGGTGAAGTGAAATCCCGAAGAGCGGTCATAACACTTCAACTCCTGGTGAAATGTGCCTCAGAGAGGGTTTTCATCGCCTGGAAGTTACTTTCTCATGGTTGGAGGGTCATGACTCCTCCAATCTTTTTTGTTGAGTAGGGAACTTTCTTTTTTGTGGCGTATGACCCATTAGAGGTCTTTATCCTCCGAAGAGTTGTGTCTCCGAAGAGGACTTGCGCTGCCGATGATGGCTTTGGTTGTTCCTCTGTTCACTTGCTTATGCCTTTTCAATGATCCTCTGCCCCCCCTTTTTTTTTACAAGTAACTTGTTTAATCCAAGGAAGTGCGCTTCATTGTCAGGCAATTTCGTGAGAACGAGCACTAGCTTCTTAATTGGACGTTTGTTTGTTCAAACGATCTCAATTTATTAGCAAAGACCCGTTTCTGTCGAAATCATAGGCCGTTCAATTGAAGTACTTCCTATCTAGGATTTGAATTCAGGGCTTTTGTGACTTGAAATTTGACGAGAATCACTCGGTCTTTTTATGTGCAAGTTTCACTTCCATTGTCTGCAAAAATTTAAATCGACATTTCAGCAATACATTCTATGTACTTTTTATATCGAAAATAAAGCAAACATGTAATAATAATAAGGAACACAAGATTTATAGTGGTTCGGCCAGGAAATTGGGCCTACATCCACTTTATATTCTTTCATTATTTACTTGCATCAGTTTTACAATTGCTTTCAATTACAAGAATCATACATTCATAATTCTTTTTACAATATTTCAACAAAATTTTCACGTAAAGTATGGACGCAAATGGTTGCTGTTCCATGCCCTTGGAATTTGATCTCCTTCAACAGTGGTGAGTTTGAATGTGCCGTCAAGAAGCTTCTGACCTATTACATATGGTCCTTCCCAATTTGGCCCAAACACACCTGTCGCTGTCATAATTCTTTTCAGTACTAGGTCTCCAATCTCAAAGCTGCGTTGGCGAACTTTGAAATTGAAATGTCTGGCTATTCTTTGCTGATGAGCTGCAATTCTGAGATTAGCCTCATCTCTTTTTTCATCAAGGAGATCTAGCGCTTCAAGCTGTAGCTTTTCGTTTTTTGCTTGATTGAAATGGATTCTTCTGTGTGAAGGGACTTCTATTTCTACCGGAATCATTGCCTCTGACCCGTATGCCAATGAAAACGGGGTGTGCCCAGTCGCAGTTTTGTGAGTGGTTCTGTATGCCCATAGTGCCAGTGGTAGCTTATCGACCCAACCACCTTTTGCTCTTTCAAGCTGCTTCTTGATGGTTGACTTAATAATTTTGTTCACGGCTTCCACCTGCCCGTTTGCCTGCGGATGAGCTACTGCTGAGAAGCTTTTCCGGATTTTGAATCGCTTGCAAAAATCTTGGAATTCTTCACTTTCAAACTGAGTTCCATTGTCTGTAATTATTTTTTGAGGCACACCGTATCTGCAAATGATGTTTTTAGTCACAAAACTTATCATCTTCTTTGAGGTGATAGTGGCCAGTGGTTCAGCCTCTGCCCACTTAGTAAAATAATCTACAGCAACAATGACATATTTAATTCCAGATTTGGCAGTTGGTAACGGTCCTACAAGGTCGATTCCCCATATCGCAAACGGCCATGGACTGACCATCTGTGTGAGTTCAGTGGAAGGAGCTCTAGGAATTTTGGCGAATCTTTGACATCTGTCACATTTTCGGGAATACTCCGCTGCATCTCGATTAATTTCTGGCCAAAAATATCCGTACCGGAGAATTTTCTTTGCTAATGTTTGGCCACCTGAATGATCACCACATTCTCCTCCGTGTACCTCTGCTAAGATTGCTTTAGACTCTTCCCTGGATACACATCGAAGTAATGGCATTGAGAATCCCCGTCTGTATAACCGGCCATCCTGGATTACGTATCGAGAGGCTTTTCTCAGTAGCTTTTGTCGTTCTTTTGAGTTCCCTGGTAAGGATCCATTGAGCAGATATTCTATTATCGGAGTCATCCATGATTCTTGCTCTTGAGACATGCTCATGATCCAATCAATGTCCATCTCATCAATGCTAGGAGTCGACAGGACCTCCACTGGAGTTAGCCCCAGAAATTGAGCTTCGCCTGTGCTCGAATACTTCGCGAGAGAATCTGCTTTCATGTTTTCTTCTCGAGGAATGTGGCTTATCATGTAATAATCGAAATCACCCAGGAGTTCCCAAGCCTTTGACAAGTAGGCGGGCAGATTCCCCCCTTTTGCTTGGAATTCCTTTTTGACTTGGCATACAATAAGCTGAGAATCACTGAATATCTGTAGCGCTCGGATGTTTAATTCTTTAGCAATCCTTAAGCCAGCGATAAGGGCTTCGTATTCTGCTTCATTGTTTGTTGAAGGAAATTCCAATCTTAGTGCATAGCATAATGATCGACCTTCAGGAGTCTCAAGTACAACTCCGGCTCCAGAACAGTAGTCGTTTCTCGCACCATCGACATATAACTTCCACTGGATAGGGGAATTGTCGACCGTTTCTTCCTCACTGTTACCCTTATATGTAAATTCTGCAATGAAATCCGCTAAAGCTTGTCCATTGATTGCTTTCCGGGGATGATAAGTGATGTCATACTGACTGAGTTCAATATTCCACTTTAGAAGACGACCCGAAGTTTCAGGGCGAAACAGGACTTGCTTTAAAGGTTGATCAGTGAGGACTCTGATAGGATGAGCTTGAAAATATTGCCTCAATTTCCTAGACGCAATTAGTAAGCAATAGGCGAGTTTTTCCAACTTAGAGTAATTCATCTATGCCCCAGTGAGTCTTTTGCTGATATAGTAAACTGGATGTTGAATCCTTTTGTCTTCCCGTATCAGCGC
Source organism: Allium cepa (assembly GCA_030765085.1). Lineage (NCBI taxonomy): Eukaryota > Viridiplantae > Streptophyta > Magnoliopsida > Asparagales > Amaryllidaceae > Allium > Allium cepa. The sequence goes on along the minus strand of CM060938.1, from coordinate 723,706,746 downwards.
TGCACTTAAAGCATGAGATGATACTGCCAAGTATATAAGAAGATCCTCGCCACCGCCAGGCCTAGAAAGTATTGGAGGCGTCTCTATATGGCGAATCAATTCATCAAAGGCTTTTTGGCATTCGAGAGTCCAATCGAAGTTTTTCTTTCCTTTCTTTAGGGCGTCAAAGAATGGGATGCATTTATCTGTGGCTTTGGAAATGAACCGACTCAAGGCGGCAACTTTTCCATTGAGACTTTGCAATTCCTTCTTTGTTCTAGGAGCTTTGACTTCTTTCAAGGCAGTAATTTGTGTTGGACTAGCCTCAATGCCCCTAGCGCTGACGATAAACCCTAAGAACTTTCCGGACTCGACCCCAAACGTGCATTTCAGAGGGTTAAGCTTCATTCTGTATTTCCGGAGGACTGCGAACATTTCTGCCAAGTGTTCAATGTGATCCGTTGCTTTCTTAGACTTTACTAACATGTCGTCGACGTAGACTTCCATAGTTTTGCCCAATTGCGGTTTGAACATAGCATTAACAAGTCTTTGGTAGGTTGCCCCTGCATTTTTCAATCCGAAGGGCATAACTCTGTAGCAATAAAGACCAACATCGGTGATAAAGCTCGTGTCCTCCTGATCCGGTTCATGCATCATGATCTGGTTATATCCGGAGTAGGCATCCATGAAAGATAACAATTCATGCCCCGCTGTTCCATCTACCAGTTGATCGATCCTGGGTAAAGGAAAGCAATCTTTGGGGCAGGCCTTGTTCAGATCTGAAAAATCGATGCACACTCTCCATTTTCCATTAGCTTTCTTAACCAGCACAGGATTTGAAACCCAATTCGGATATGTAGATTCTTTGATGAAGTTATTTTCCATGAGTCGATCAATTTCCTCTTTTAATGCTGCTGACCTATCTGGACCTTGGGTTCTTCTTTTCTGTTTTACTGGTGTAAACTTTGGGTCAATATTCAGAGCGTGTACTGCAGCTTCTGGAGATATTCCACACATATCAGCATGAGTCCAAGCGAAGGCATCCAGATTTGCTTTCAGGAAAGATATCAAGATATTCTGAATTGACACATTAAGCTGTGAACCCACATTCAACACCTTACTTGGGTCCTTCGGGTCAACAGGTACCGGTACTGTCGTTTCAACCGGCACTACTCTATTCTCCCCTGCACTGGCTTTTCTGGGATCCATCTCTTTCTGTGCCCCGCTATGCTCGCCAGTGCAGGGTCCGCCCCGTAATTGCTACAAGGCTGGCTCTTTGATGCGGACCGGGGCGGCCGCATCCTTTCCCATTTCCCTTTTTCTTGACTCTCGCAACTCTGTCAAATAGCACTCTCGCGCAACATTTTGATCCCCTTTTATAACTCCTACTCCATTGTCTGTAGGGAATTTAATAGTGAGGCACCACGGGGCTAGGATAGCTTTGAACGCTGCGAGCGTTGGACGGCCAAGGAAAGCATTATAAGCAGAAAATTCATCGACAATCACAAATGTTTGCTTGCGGACTACTTTCCTTTCTCCTTCCCCAAGTTCTACAAGCAGATCGATGGTTCCTATTGGTTGCTTTGGCTCCCCAGTGAAGCCAGCGATCTTCTGCGATGAGGCTTGTACATCGACCATAGGGATTTTCATTTGGTCGAATGTCTTCTTGAAGAGGATATTACATGATGCTCCGCAGTCAATGAGAACTCTTCTGACAATGGCCGGTCTGATACCAGCTGAGATGACCAAGGGATCTAGGGTAGGAGCTTCGATACCTGTGGAATCTCTGGCTCTGAAAATAATATCATCACTGAAAGTTTTCTGTTGTTTCAGGGGTGTAGTGTCTTCTAAAACAAAGACGTCTTCTTCGGCTGGAACATATTTCAAAGCCCTGGTATATCTCTCCATCTCACCCCAGCTCTTGCCAGCTGGGTGAGGTCCTCCTGTAATGACATTGATAATGGGCCTTCCAGATTCATGCCCCGTAGCTTTCTCACCTATCCTAGGCTGATGAACAGGAGCCTGTTGCCCCTGACTTGACGATGCAGGATTGTTGCTATTCTTTTTCACAAATTGCTGCAGCTTGTTTTCTCTTAGCAATTCTTCAATCAGATTTTTCAACTGGCGGCATTCATCGGTCTCATGACCGGGTTGATTATGGAAGCGGCAGAACTTCCCACTTTGTATAGCCTTTTTCCCGGTCCTCAAAGGGATAGGTTTAGGGAGGTCAACAAAATCTTTAATGGCAAGGTAGATACGCTCCGGCGTATCTGATAAAAGAGTATACTCTGATGGCTTGAAGGATCGGGGCTTCTTCAGATTACTCTGTTTCTTCCCATTGTTATTTTCCCTTTTTTGCCCTACAGATTCATTCTTGCGTGGAGCAACAGTGTTATCTTCAGCTTTTTCCGACACTGCCTTTACCGGTACAGGACGGCTTTCCAGGCATATGAATTCATCTGCCTTTTTGTAGAACTTTTCGAGGGAGGTTGGCTCCTTCATGTTTAGCCATTTCCCAAATTCGCTCGACTTATCAATAGCCCTCATCAGATAAGTCAATATCATTCGCGGTTCAGCATTGTCCACCTCTGCCAGCGCTATATTAAAGCGGTTCAAGAAAGATCTGATAGATTCACCAGGATTCTGTTCTATACTTGACAACGACATGATGTCCTTGGCCTTTGAAGCATATAGTCTGAACTGCTCCTTGAACTTTCGGGTCAAGTCTGAAAACTGATCAATAGATCGGACTGGCAACTTGGTGAACCACAGTAGAGCCACACCCTCAAGGTATACGGGGAAATATCGGCACTTTATCTCGTCAGAGGCTCTGGCACCTGTCATGTGCCAATCATATTTATACAAGAATTCATTCGGATCACTTGTCCCTTTGTAAGCTGGGATAGTTGGTGGGACAAACTTCCTTGGAAATTCCGCCTTTAAGATTTTCTCAGTAAATGGAGTTTTACTTGGGGCGAAACCCCATTCTTTCTCATCTTCAACCCTTTGCATACTTTCTTTCATGATTTGCCGGACCATTCCAGAAAGATACTCCTCATCATGTCGAGTTCCAGATCCACCAACCTCAGGAAGCATTTGCTCAAAGGGACTGACAGCCTTTTCTGGAGCATTCCTTTCATTAGCATCATGAATGTTGCCAGCATAATTCCTTCCATTACCAGCCGGTTGATTGTTTGCCCCGAGCAAATCATTCAACCTATTCAGAATTAGAGCATTTTGGGCACTCTGAGCCTCTAATTGTGCATTCTGGGCGTTTATCTGCTGGTTCAGCCCTAATATTACAGCATCCAACTCCGCTTTCGTAACCCCAGCAGACGTAGTGGGTTGATTAGGTACAGGGGAAGCGGATGTTCCCTCTTGAACGTTCCCAGATCTGACAGATCTACTCTTCCTTCCAGGAGCCATAATCTCAGACAGACTTCTGGTTTTCAAGGAAATTCTCTCTACAAATCTCTGTGAAGCAATGATGATAATTTTTCCTGAGTTCAATTCTCAGTGAAAGCACCAAAAATGTTAACGCTAAAATTTGAACGCTAACACCCCGGTATATGAGTTGTAGTTGTGAAAGCACCACCCGATAGCTTGGGAACAGATTACAAGCAGATAATAGCAGAAAAGCGGTAAACAACAACAATTTTATAGTGGTTCGGCTTAAGGGTATAGCCTACGTCCACTTTAAGTACTTTTATTAATAATCTCGTTACAAGATGATACAATTCTTCCCAAGTACAATACACTTTGAATTACAAGAGACTTAGAACAAGTAGCCTAAACTTCGATGAAGATGAGAGTTTTCGAATCCATGTTGGATGTATGTGATCTCTTCTTGAAGTTGTTTGTAGCGTTCTTAGTGTCTTGAGAGCTTCAAGTGTTAAATTGGTTCGGAATGCAGCAGAGTATCGGCGCTTGAAGAGAGTGAGCCAAAAGTCCTTTCCTAGTTGGAGCTAGGGTCGTATTTATAGGCATTTCTCGGAATTAGGTCATGACTCGTACACGACTCATGATGAGCCATAACCCGTTCACGACTCATAGTAGGTCGCGGCCGCCTACTGGGTTAGCTCACTGCTTGGTCCAAAGCTAGGCTCCCATTTAAATGAATAACACAAGTCCTGAGCCGTTCACGAGTTAACCAGTGCAACCTTCCTTGATGTTAGTATGAGTCGTACACGACTCATCATAAGTCGTATGTCGTCAACGAGTTATCTCATTATAGCAAGGTATTGAACTTGTCTCTGAAGTCTTAGGTTGTATCACCTTTATGTCGCATACCTCTTAAGTCGCAGACTCCCATAAGTCGTGACATTCCTTAGGTCGTTAATGTCTTAACTCGCAAGCCTTCCTTAACCCGTAAGGTTCCTTAACTCGTAAGGTTCCTTAACTCGTAAGGTTCCTTAAGCCGTACAATCTCTCATTGGGTCGTTGAGTCGTAGATCCTTCCTGAACCGTTAAGCACCTTAAGTCGTGGCCTGTTAACTCAAGGACTTGCAGAGTCGTGAGGTTGTTGAGCCGGGGTCGTGATGAGTCGTCCTTCCCTCTACATGGATGAGTCGGGATTAGTTGAGTAAATGAGTCGGTTCAAGTTTCAGCGGGGTTAACATATACAATGATATATTGCTTGGTATCCAATTCTTTGTGATAATTTATAGAGAGGCAAAAACAACATACCATAAAACCAAGTAGCGTAGCCATCTATATGCCTAAAAAGCTGGAATCTTTCACAGACATGAAACCTTTCAACAAAGTCATTCATAATATATATTATTTAGCTTGAAATGATCGCCAAATTAAATGGATAGTGTTGAAAATGAGAAAACCCTTCTTATCCAGCAGTATATATGAAGCAATCTTTCTTTAGTGTCCATTGGATCTGTTGCCTTGTAATCTTAGCCGTAGGCTATTTTCTTTTCTTTGTTTTGTGATCTTTGGGCCAGAGCCCACTGTGTAAATTTGTATTGTAAAACCTCCGTTACTCTGCACTTGTAATTATTATCATTCAGAAAATAATAAGATCTTCATTCAGTTTCAATTTCTCCTTTGTCAATTCAGATCAAGAAACATCACTGAGTTCAAAACTCTGTTATGGTATCAGAGCACCATCCAATTGCTTAACAGCAAATTCAAAAAAAGGAGATAAAGAAACTCATCAGAGGATAATCTCATCACTTGAGCATTATCCTTCATCAAAATCATTTATTCTATCATTTGAAGGATTCTTTTAACTCGATCCTGTGCCTCGCCAGTATTTAAAAGGCTGCAGCAGGATTTCATCGTTGAATTGTGAAGATTTCATTTAAATTCTCACAAAAAATCAGATCAAGAAAACAAGAAAACAACTCAAGAAACAGAGAAGTGCCGTCCAGAAAGAAATCTCATCAGAAAAATTCATCATAATCATCATTTAAGAATTTCTTTGGTTGCACTTACCTGTCTTCAGCATTGTTTTCTATATTCTTGAACTTAAATTCAAGCTTGTCATTCTTTTGACTGCATATTTCTTTTTCAGTTTGTCATTCTGATTAGACAAACTTAATCTCATCATCATGGCTGATGAAACTGGTTTAGAGACATCTTCTGCAGCAAATTCCTCTCAACACACTAATTCTGTTGAGAATCTAATCAAGACTGTGATCAGTCCCCAGAGCCAGTTGGTTACAGTGCATTTAAATGAAGATAATTATCTTCTATGGAAGCTTCAAGTCGAAACAGCCATTCAAGGGTATGGACTTGAAAGCTATATTCAGGGAACAATTCAAATTCCTCCTGTAAACATCACAGACAAGGAAAATAAGATTGTCAGCAATGAAGAATACATCAAGTATCATAGGCAAGATAGACTCATATGTTCTTGGTTATTGTCCTCGATTAATGTAAATCTGTTGTCACATGTTATTGGATGTAAAACAGCCAATGAAATATGGGTAACTATTGAAAAAGTTTTCAACACACAATTTGCTGCCAAAGTTATGTTCTATAAAAGACAATTGCATAATGCAAAGAAAGACAATCAGAATATGAGAGAGTATCTTTCTAAAGTCAAAACTACATGTGATCTTCTTGAGGCAGCAGGTCATAAAGTTAGTGATTCTGAACAAATTATGACAGTTCTAAATGGATTGAATGACGATTATGAAGCTGTGGTCGCTGTAATTTCATCACAAAAGAGTTTACCAACCATAGATGATGTACATTCTGTTCTACTTGCTCATGAAGCAAGAATTGACAACAAAAAAACTCAAGACTCAGATTTTACAGTCAATTATGCAGCAACCAACAAAAGTAGAAATCAAGGCAATAAAAGAAATGATCAAGCAATGCAAAGAGGTACATATTCCAACAGATCCAGGGGCAGAGGTAGATGGAACAACAACAACAATAGGCCAAGATGTCAGATATGTGAAAAGCTTGGTCATACTGCTGCTAAGTGCTACTTCAGATTGAATCTGAATTATGATCCAGGACAAAATTCCAACAATCAAAGAAATCAGAATCTCAGTGCAAATGTTGCCCAAGTTCAAAACAATTCAAGCAATCAATCTGACAGTAAAGATTATCAATCAACAGAAACAACTAAGCCAGAACATATATGTGATGAAGATTGGTATCCAGATTCTGGAGCAACAAACCACATTACAAACAATCTGAACAAGCTGAATCTTGGAAACAGGGAGTACAAAGGTATGAACTCAATACATGTAGGTAATGGTAAGTCTATAGCTATAACTCACACTGGCAGATCTTACATTATGGGAAAAAGACAGTTGTACTTAAACAACTTGCTTAGAGTACCATTAATTAAGAAAAATCTACTAAGTGTGTCGCAATTTGCTAAGGATAACAGTGTGTACTTCGAGTTCTACCCACAATACTGTCTAGTTAAGGATATCCTAACTAAAGAAATTCTCTTGCAGGGTAGTGAACATAAAGGGCTATACAAGTTCAAAGTGGCTAATTCAGAAAATGCAGAAACTATTGAAAATTGGTGTAATAACTCTGAGTTCAAACAAGAAGAAATTTGTAAGGCATTTGACACGTGGCATTATAAATTGGGACATCCAAATGCTACTATTGTAAGACACATATTGAGTAGTAATAATATTTCCTATGAAGATGTTTCTATGCCATATATATGTACATTCTGTCAAATGGGTAAAGCACATAAATTACCCTTTCTGAATTCAGAAACAAATTATAGTAAACCACTTGAATTAATTGCTACAGACTTGTGGGGTCCAGCACCTATTCACAGTGATTATGTATACAAATATTACATATCATTCATAGATGCTTTTTCCAGGTATGTTTGGATATATTTCTTAAAATCAAAAAGTGAAACTCATAATGCTGTATTACAGTTTGTTACTCAGGCTGAAAAACAAACCAATTGTCAAGTCAAAGTAATTCAATCTGATGGAGGAACCGAATATATGCCACTAAAATCTTACTTTCTGAAGAAGGGTATAGTTCATAGAACTACTTGCCCTTACACTTCTGAACAAAACGGAATAATTGAAAGAAGACATAGACAAATTGTTGAAACTGGTCTTACATTATTAGCCCAGGCAGCTATGCCTTTAAAATTTTGGCCAGATGCTTTTTCTACAACAGTTTATTTAATTAACAGACTGCCAACAAAAGCATTGAAACTTAAAAGTCCCTTGGAAATATTATATAATGTCAAACCTGACTATTTAAATCTAAGAGTTTTTGGTTGCTTATGTTTTCCCTATCTCAGATCATATAATTCTCACAAGTTAGATTTTAGATCTGCACCTTGTACTTTTCTTGGTTATGCAACTAATCAGAAGGGATTTAAATGCTTAGACAGTACTGGGAAAATAATTATATCCAGACATGTTGTTTTCAATGAAAAGCTATTTCCATTTAAAGATGCAGCAATTAAAACATCCAAAAAGGTTTACAACACAAAGGAAACTCTATCCTCTATACCTGTTTTACCTGAGGAAGCTGTGCAAACCCACAGAGATCTGACAGAAGTCAGTGACCACTCACAACACACAGTGTCCAGTTGTGGACCAGGTCATGAGGTAGCAGATGTTGATACACCTGTTCAGACACCTCAACAAAAAATTAGTGAACAGCATGATTCACAACAGGTTACAGAAGAAACAATGCATCACAATGAGCAACTTCAATCAAGTGAAAGTATTCCACAACAACAAAGTACTAGAACAGGACATCATATGATCACAAGGTCAAAAAGTGGTATTTTTAAACCCAAAATTTATAATACCACTTTGGATACAGAAGAGCCAAGTAACCATTGCCAAGCTATGGAAAACCAGAACTGGAAATCAGCTATGTGTGATGAGTACAATGCTCTTATAAAAAACAAGACTTGGAGTCTTGTTCCTTTACCAGAAAATAAAAATATTGTTGGTTGCAAATGGACTTTCAGATTAAAGAAAAATGTTGATGGTACAATTTCTAAATATAAGGCAAGGCTGGTAGCTAACGGTTTTTCACAACAGAGTGGCTTTGATTTTAATGAGACTTTCTCACCTGTTGTAAAACCCACTACTATAAGAACAGTAATCACAATTGCCTTATGCAGAAATTGGATCATCAAACAAATAGACATTAATAATGCTTTCTTGAATGGTGTTTTACAGGAGGAAGTCTACATGGAGCAGCCACATGGTTTTGTGCAAAAAGATAAAGAGAATCTGGTTTGCAAGTTGAATAAAGCCATCTATGGTCTTAAACAGGCTCCCAGAGTGTGGTTTGAGGAGCTTAAGACAACTCTTATTGGGCTAGGCTACACATCCACAAAATCTGACAACTTTTTATTTACAAAATTTAGCAAAACCACAATAATATATGTACTAATATATGTGGATGATTTTATTATTACAGGTAACAATGCTGAAAAAATTAATGCACTTATATATCAACTTGATCAAAAATTCAGTGTCAAAGATCTCGGCAACTTAAACCATTTTCTCGGCATTGAAGTCAAGAGGTTATCAAATTCATCTTTGCAGTTAAGCCAACGGAACTATATTCAAGAAATACTAAATAGAGCAAAGATGAATTTAGCCAATCCTATCTCAACACCCATGGTCAGCAACTTGCACATTTCAAAATTCAAAGGTGATGCAATAGCAAATGAGAAGCAATACAGAAGCATCGTCGGTGCACTTCAATATGCAACAATTACAAGACCAGACATTGCATACAGTGTTAATAAAGTCAGCCAATTCATGCAAAGACCAACTACTGAACACTGGAAAATTGTGAAAAGAATATTGAGATATCTCAAAGGAACATTAGACTTTGGTCTGACCTTAAGTTCAAGCAAATACATTAATATTACAGGATATGCAGATTCTGACTGGGCTAGTGATCCAGATGACAGAAGATCTACTACTGGCTATTGTATATTTTTAGGCAACAGTCCTATATCTTGGTGTTCAAAAAAACAACCAACTATGTCAAGATCTAGTACTGAAGCAGAATACAGGAGTGTTGCTAATGCAACAGCAGAAGTAATGTGGATACAATCACTACTTGATGAGCTACAATTCAAAACCGACAGCAAAGCAACTATTTGGTGCGACAATTTAAGTACGGTTCATCTTACAGCAAACCCAGTTCTACACTCTAGAACAAAGCACATGGAACTTGATCTATACTTTGTTCGAGAGCAAGTAGCAAGAGGAAAATTAAATATCAATCACGTACCTTCAACTTACCAGATAGCCGACATTTTAACCAAGTCACTGTCAAAGACCAACTTTACAAGCCTCAGGAATAAGCTGAAGGTTAACAACTTACAGAGGCCACAGTTCAAGCTCAAGTCTTCAACCAGGGATGGACTAGAGTCATATACCATCACATCAGGAACAGATAAGTCTCTGGACAACAGAACTTCAAGCTTCAGAGGCCATTCAACACAAGAGACTCAAGCTCAAAATGCTTTCAGAAATCCAAACGTGAAACATCATTCAACTGAAAAGGCTCAGAAATTCTGCAATACAACTCTCATCAGATCCAAACAAAGTTCAGGATCCAACAACCTCGTATCTCATTCAACTCACAATCGAGAAAAACTTCACTCAAAAGATACTGCAGAGAAATTGGAAGTGGAGAGTTGATTGACTGAGGATGTTTAGATCTTCTTCAAAACTCTCAAGTTGCTTTCGAACAAGATTCAGGAAATTGGAAGTAGAAAGTTTGGACACGATTTGGGATTCTGCGAACCCTAGATGTTGAAGGGTTTGCGGGGGGCTGTTGAAAATGAGAAAACCCTTCTTATCCAGCAGTATATATGAAGCAATCTTTCTTTAGTGTCCATTGGATCTGTTGCCTTGTAATCTTAGCCGTAGGCTATTTTCTTTTCTTTGTTTTGTGATCCTTGGGCCAGAGCCCACTATGTAAATTTGTATTATAAAACCTCCGTTACTCTGCACTTGTAATTATTATCATTCAGAAAATAATAAGATCTTCATTCAGTTTCAATTTCTCCTTTGTCAATTCAGATCAAGAAACATCACTGAGTTCAAAACTCTGTTAGATAGAGCAATTTGTGTTTGTGGTCCACTCTGCGATACCAGTGGTTGCCTTAGCCTATATTCATTATAGGTTTTTCTAGGGTTTAATTATAGTACAACCACATATTTACTAATCAATTTTAATGCTTACCTTTTATTATATTTTAAAATCATTTTTGGACCACGTATGTAATTGTCAATTAAATCTGTATACATCTCTTGCTTGCATCAACAATTTGAATCACAATTTTGTTTATAAGTAGCCTTCGCACATAACACGGAGAGCACTCTAACTGTATCTAAGTAAGCACCAAGAGGATGTCGGGGTACGTAATGATGACGTTGGCACCAAAGAGATTCGTCTAGTGGTCTTACTTCTTTACACTAAATGAAGTGTGTGCATATTGAAGATGCGAGGGCGTGTCAAAAATTCCAACAGTTGGTCCCTTGATCATTTTCTCAATTCATCTATATTTTCTTCAAATATTCAATTTATCTATATGATCTTTTTATTTTTGTTACAGTGGGACTATTAACAGTTGTGTCGGTTGATGTATATATGTATCACTATATGAAACCAAAGCAGATGATTTAGTGCAATGTATAAGGGCAAAAAAGGTTTCATTTAGTATTTCTAATTTCTAAAGTCTGTGATATATATAATTTTCTTAGAAGAATTGGTTTATACAAGTTTATAAATAGAATATCTTTGGTTGTGACTACTTAAAAATAAAATACACTATGATCATTTTTAAATTACTTTGATTTGTTGCTGAGTAAAGCTTGTCTATATATTTCAGTATATATGTCTTAACACCCGTACTATTGTTAAGTCAAATTTTGGTAAAGTGAAATTTGCCTATAACACATATTTCAGTATAACTCGTTTCATAGTTCATTGCCTTATGTAGCAGCATTTTCAACTGGTCATGAAATGTACACATATTGCTTTTTTATTTTGTCTTTAACTGTTAATGTGCAGAAAATAACACCTCACATGAATTTTTATATTTTGTTAGCATGCTTTTAAATTAAAATAATGTTAAATTGTTGCTTCTCTTTCGGTAAAGTGGTCAAATATACAACCTTTTCTTTGGTCAGAAGCATAGAACTGGGAATGCCAGCTCTAAACATGATAATGCTTATTTGTGCATGCTATCATCTCACGGGGTATTTGGTTGCTAATCACTGAATGTAAGAATATGTACATGATGCTCTTCTATTGCTTTTGTCATAATATAACGTCGTCAAAATTGTGCAGCAGGGTTAATCTCTGTGTTACAGAAGCACACCATTATTTTTGAAAAGCTTTTGTATGTATTTGTGTACACAGCAGCACACCATTACTTTTGAAAAAACTCTTCTGAACTAAAATCATCTTGCTGCATGTTCTGTATAAAAAATAATGATATGAGATTCTTTAATAGCTTCATTTTGACATAAGAGGTGTTGGATGTCGAAAATATTTGTTATAGTACGTATTTACAATCCTACAGAGAGGAATAGTAAGATTTGCAATGTAATATGAATTATATTGTAATAGTTTAACAAATTATTTTTGGATATAAACAATATTGTAGTTTCTAAAGTTATTTTTGTAATTTTCCAGGCTAAGCTATCAACAATGGATAACAGAATGAAATTTTCCATTATAGTAACAATTAAATCAGTTGATACATCAAAAGACAAGTTCACTCTAGTTTTCTAACTCCAACTTGTGTATCTGTTATAACATTCAACTTTTTTTTTTCCAAGGAACATATGTGAAAAAAGGCTGAATTATAAGAAGAAATGGTCAATCCAACTTGTTAGCTGTTAACAAATACTATATTGCGAAGAAGTCGTCAATCCAACTTGTTGGCAGCCCGTGCAAATCTAGAGTGACCTGTCATGTCCACTGGTTTGTCATTATCATCATAGCTTAAATTGATAATTCAAAGATAAGTGCCACCGACCATAACTAACTTGCTTGGCTCAATTAGTTCGGCCAATCACCATGCATAAATAGGACGTTCACTCAGTCGCCTAGTCAGATGCCATAACCATCGAGTCAACATTTTTTGCAGCTGCCAAGTCATACCTTGGACCCATTGGCTCAGTCATTCCCACCACCACCTACTCCTTATCAACAAACACTCCGTCGAGCTATGCATGTGCCTCTTCAATCAGCTCTTGAAAACGCACCGCAACAAGTTGGATCTTTCAGGTACCTACTCAGTTCTATAACACAAGATCCACTTGACCTAAAATGAAGATAACACATCAATTATGTGTTAGTTTCATCTATGTTAGCTTCTCAAATTTCAATTTTCTCAAGTATGTTATCTTGGAAAATACTTGCAGTATGACTTTCCTTGTCAAACTTCTAGTTTATATTTTGTTAACTGCATTTGTATTCACAGGATTTGGTTTTGATTTGTAATTGTACAGACAAGATGCTCTTAGCTTTGACACATTTGTATCGTGGATAATGTTTTATTTTCAACAAATAACGGTTTATTTTTCCCGAGTCTTTGCAGCGAGACGTAATTTTTAAACACTTCGTATTTAAATATCTGAATTGTTTAAATATTTGAAATTGAATTAAATGGGGTAAAATTGGTTTTATAACTCTAATGAACATGTTTTTAATTATGAATAATTAAAAGAAACTCATTTGTGAAATGTGCATAAAAATAAATATTTCGAGGAAAAATCGATAATATTACTGAAAATCATTTTATTGATGCATGGTTTTTTTACTCGATAATGGTTGTTCAAACTTTTTGGGCATGGTTAATAAACTAATGTTATCATTGTTAGTAACTACAATTATTTTTAGGTTAGGGTTAACTAAATGATGATGGCAAAGGTGATGTCATCGGATGAGGTAATGCGTGACATAAGAAGAAGAGAATTTGGGTTTTGCTTGAGTAAAGTGGAATATGTAACTTGATGTGAAGCTAGCACATAGGGGGAAGGTGATTATGACCAGCAATGGGGGTTGTAAATAACCCTTTCAACCTCTATTGTATCACCTACAAATGCCTCTTGCTCCTTAGAAAAATGGGCTAAGGTTAAACCACAAATTCATAAGAAAAATAATTTTAAGAATTGTATACTCCACTTCAAAAATTCATATAAAATCCAAAAGTGTTTTTTTTTTGAAATGGTGCTTAAATACAACATGCTACTAGAACAACATATCACAAATCATTCGTTAATATATGTTTGAATCACGCTATGCAAGTTTCGAACTTGTGACCTCTCGCACCAAAGTCGAATCACTCAATCACCGAGACAATGGTTATCAAAACACTCTTAAATTTTAACCATAAACCCCTTAGTAAACCTACTATCCACAAAAGAAAAGAGTTTAAGACATTAGTGGAGAAATTTGGAGAAAAGAGGCCAAACCTATGAGCACTTGTGAAAAGGTAAGGCAAAGGCGCAAGCAAGGAAGAGCTGAAGTTTGGCTTGCTTTGTTTTCTGGTAGGAAGATTTCTTTTATGCTAAGGAGCTTGTTCTGGGAGTTAGCAAAGAGTAGTGTGAGTTAATTCACCATTGAAAAACATATATTGTGTATATAATTGTGTGTTAATATAAAATTATGATGTTAACTAATTAAGGTTATATATGGACCTCTCTTGCATTTTAAGGCAAATGATAAGTTTTTATGTAGTATAATCGCCTCTATTATCCTCTATAACAAGTGGCGTGGCCTAGACCTTGTGTATGCATGTTTGGTTTGGTTGTGTGTGGATTTGAAGTGTGTGATTGTTTGAAGCGAGAAAGGTCGCTATAAGCACATTTTGTAGTCCTTTGTGTTTAAACCTTTTTAAAGTGGTGATATATAAATTTATTTCGATAAAATATATTTTGGTTGTGCTCTACACTTATAGTAGTGTATGTGAGAGCAAAGGGAAGGTTTGAAAAAGTGTAGAACATGTAGAACAAAAGTTAGACGGCGAAAAGGTCGCTACTTATGCACTTGAAAATATCTAGTTTTTGGTGATTTTAATATGATTTAGAAACATTCCTCAGGGTTTTTCTTTCATGTTTATTTTGTACTCTAAATAAAGCAATAGTTTAATTTATAAAAGAAAAGGGTTTATAGTAACAATGTTTGAGTAACATTCTCTTTGATTATATTTTTGAATGGAAAACCTTGTCAAATGATTTGTGAATATTTTTATACATTTGAGATAGGCTTTTGAATATATTTAGAAGAATGAAAAGAGTATAGTAAATAGTGAAGCTGTTATATACATGTATATATCACTAATAAACGTATTTTAAATATATATATATTTATACAACTATTGATGGAGAAGTATTATTTGAAAAAAGGATTATAAATCGCTTGTGATTTAATCGTGTGTGTATTTATTCATTTATGGAAAAAAATTACTCATGTACTTAGCACTGAAAGTCGACGAAGTAGACTTATTCTATCTGTGAGAGTTAAGAATGATGTGGAGCAAGTGTCCTAACCTACCTGACTTCACTCTTGACCGATGAATAAGGTAAGTTGAGAAGGTCAAAAGGGTGATAAGTATACAAGATTTCCATATGCGATCATTTTTATTTCGTACCAGATAGTTGACTTTATCCACTATCAAACTTGACCAAAATTTACTTAGAAAGTATATAAAAGATTCACGACATTATACGGCTTGAGATCCTCAGGGAGGACTAACTCATATGAAACGCCACTCACTTTAAGAACGTATATTCGAGATCCCCCGAGGAGGACTCCTATATATTATCCGCTTCTAAAAGAACCGAAAATGAGTTGCCTTGAAATTCACCGATTTGGTTTTGAAGAGTCTGGTATCGGGGATAGTATACTTATATAAGATAACTCAAAACCGTAACCACATCAAAATCGATATACAAGTTATATGTCATGGAAGCGATTGTGAAGCAGAATGTTATAGAGTTAGATGTCTATCCTAAGGGTAACTCCGAGGAATTTGAACGATGCTATCATGTTGTGTTGTCGATCTTGAGGATCAGTCCAAGAGAGAGGACAGAGCTAGCATTCGTCAGATGACTTATACTAGAATCCATGGAGAGGTTCGCGAACTGTTTGCGTGATGATGGCTCGTGTGTTGAGATGCTGAAAATGTGACTTCGCCATTGGAAATAACAGAAAATAGAGCAGGGCATAGCCGATGGGTTTAGCTAACCCATGGGTACATTTACTCCATATATCTGGAGATGCTTACGATTGATGCTAGCGGGAGTTAATGGTATTCGATATCATGTATTCGAGCTTGGACCAATTATGTTTTTGTAGACAAAATAAAATATTATTATTTTGCACAGGAAACCAGATTATAGTGGTCGTACCACTAACAATGATTATTACAGGTGTGAGAAAAAGTCGTCTCAGCAGCTACTAAAGAAAATTAAAGGAATAGGAGCGAGGCAACTATATCTTGACTCCTAAAAAATCGATCTTATCCTCCTGCACAGAGGAGGATTCATACTCATCACCAGATGGGCCAGTCCTAATAATGTTAACGTACTCACTAAATAGAAGCACAATCTTAGGATAAAAAACTATGATATCCTCATCAAAAGTTCATCTCTTATCCCAAGTTTCATCCTTTAGTATCTCACCATTGTGCTCACTATATTTACTTTCAACTATAAAAGAAAGCATGTCATCGGTAATATGATAAAATAGAGATCTAGCTCTCCTTCCAGAGAAGAAACAAACTTGAAGTAAGTGTCAGACAATGGAGAATAGCGAATCAGAGTTGCCATGTGGATCTATGTTTTTTCATCAGAGTTCCAACCAATATTATCTAAGATAGAGCGAGAGCTAGAGCATGCCAAAACAACATCTGAGGACATGGGGAAGCGCGTTTGGGAACCCAAATATGCTTCACAAAAATAGGAGGCGAGATCTTCTGGGGTGGCTTGAAGTCAACCTTTTCAACTGCGGGGATTGGCGTAGAATTGATCGGATGCTTGCATCCTGCTACTGGGTGACCAAAAGACTTATAATTCGAGCATATCGAAGGTTTCCACTTATGTCCCATATCTACCATTGCAACTACACTCGGCAAAGGCTCAACTTGCAGCACAGACGGTAATAACCTATCATGCTTGACCTCAATCAGGGCTCTAGCATAACCCAATATGTCCCTTCTCATTGTAGATACATCAAAACATACCAACACACCAATAAAGTTCGACAACCAATCAATATTAATCATAGGATGAAAAATAGATGGTATATTAGAGAATTTGACCCAAACCGGAATAGATAGTACCTGTTCACGAGCGACATCGACCAAAGAAGACCGTTTGGTTATAATGAATGGTTTACCCATGATGATGACTGGATCTGCTTCAAGAATATGAAGCCTATCCTCATTGCAAGAGAAATGAAAGTAGAACAATGAATTATCATATGGCATTGTAATTTTACCTCTCGATTTCCAAAATTTCTTAGATTAGATTTCATAACTAAAAAAGGAACATTGTCATCCAGAAAAAATCTGACTGAATGTTCGTGCTTGCTTCAACAACCTCCGAAAGAGGAATGTTAACACCATTAATATTATGTAATTCGAATTGCCTTAGGGAGTACACACCTGCATTACGCAGTTTATAGGAGAATAAGGAGGACCGTAGCTTTAGCGATGCATTAGAAGAGCTCATTGATATATCAACATTACTACGTCTAACTAGAGATGAAGGAATAGACATTCTAGACATAGATTGAAACTCAGTATGCTCACTTCTAGGAGGGACAACAACGAGATGAAGAACACCATGAATGACAGGGGAAGTGGGTGTAATAGGAGAGGGAGGAGACAATGTTTCAGGAGAAGTAAATAATTTTTGAGCATCAGCAGACTCAAAACTAGGAGCAACAGCCAAATTCACATCAACAGATGCACGATCAAGACAATTACATGCTTCAACAAATAAAAACAAAGATTGGCTATAAAATTAACATCAAAAGAGGCATTATTAAATCTCACTTCATTGCCAAATACAAATACAGAATTCAAGCTCTGACGAGGAACAAGGATCCAAGGCACGAATAGGCGTTGAAGTAGCAGGAGATTCATAAACACAACCGGATCTCGATTGGGAAATCGATGCCGCGACTTTATTTTTCTTGTTCTTCGCCATTATATTTCTTGTTCTTGTGCTTATTTTATTGCTTATTGCACCAGTTATGTTTTCCTTTGTGGTATATTTTATCTAGAGATATACATGGCTTCGGAAGGTAATTTCTAACCCTTGTGAGGAGGTTCGCGTCGACATGAGGGAACCTCCAATAGAAATCCACACGTAAACGCAACCCTTGGAGGTTTTAATTATACACTAATATTGTTGTGATGTGAGATGAAAGTGTATATTTATTTTCCAATTTATGTTCTACACCCTAGAGACTATGTATTATCTCACATTGTGTACTTATTATATAGTTTTGGTTCTTTTGAAGGGAAAACCATTCTGGTGATTCGGTTGGTCAAAAAGGGTACTATTATATAGGGCCCGTGTTTCTTGAGTTTCTTGCACCAGACTTATGTCTGATTCGTGGTTTGTTTTTCCCTTAAATCGTCGGGTGCTCTTTCAAGTAGGCCACGGTAAGCAGTTTTACTATGGATGCTTAGAGCTTTAGGAGATGAGGTGGATGCTTCAGTTCTCCTACCTATGTATTTTTATTTCTACTGCACTACTAGTATGTATATATCAACAATTGTGAGGATAGACAGTTATAACTGTCCAGACTAATGATAATACTTAGGTTAGTAACTCTGAAATAATGTTGTACCTTAGCGTAATCCTTTGTACTACCTTTTTGGATATTATATATCATCATTCCTTTGTGAGATTTAGATGTTTTTTCTTTATTATTTGTTCTTTTCCTTTTCCTTTTTATTTACCCCAACTATCTATCTTTTTGGCATTTGAGTGTTCGGCACGTGAATACCATGGATATATTAGTGTCGACATTTGGGTGTCAAAAAGTCGACTTGTTACATTTGTTATTAGAGATGATGATTTAGCGAACACCTTGGCTTCAGTGAATAGACTCATTAGAGATAGGGTAAGAGATGCCATAGAATGACTTAAGTGTGTCGTGTGTGTGTGTATGAGAGCGTATTTATATTTGTTATAAATGTATGCCTTAAGGTATTCCAACTACAAAACTTAAAAGATCTTATATAAAGGTAATTTATATAAGTATGATTTGTAAGATGTAGTTTAATTAATGTATGGGATAACGATATTCATTTATTGTCCCTTATTTATTTTTGAATTATGCTCGGGCATTTTATGAGCATTTATTATCTCTTATTGATTGTTGAACTATGATTAGCCAGTTTATAAGCATTTATTACCTCTTATTGATTGTTGAATTGTGCTCGGTCATTTTATAAGCAATTTACCTTTTTATAAGACATGGGTTGGGTAGATGATAATTATGGATGTATATAGTCGAACTTGCTTGGTGTTCTACGACTGAAACTAGCACTGCAACTGGCACTGGATTGAAGTTGTGGATGTGCCTAGCATGAACATCCACTTTGGTTACATCTATTTTGGTTCCACCATTATCTTAAGGCTAGAAACCAGGCCACCATTAATGATGGGAAACTGTAACAGGAGTATAAGATGGGAATGTTAGTGTAGCAGGGACAAAATTTTCGAAATTGTATAAAGATTTTCTGATTATGAGTAGTAAACCGTAAGAGGTGCGGGAGCTTTTGTATAGATGCGAGCTTGGTTGCGTACACATGTTAGGATCTTTAATATGCTGAATTTGAGCGATGAGATAAAAAGACAGCTTGCTTCTTGGCATCTACAAGGAGAAGCAATGAACTGGTATGATGTAGTTATAGAGGAAGTTAATGAAATGAAATTTCCGAGGCTGATTTTAAGAAGAGATTTGAGATGAAATTTTTGCCAGAGCAGAAAGGGAAGTGATGCTTAAGAAGTTTATAAATTTCAAATAAGGAAATTCCACCATGAAGGAGTATATAAATATTTTTAATGAATTGGAAAATTTTGAATTAGAACTGGTAGACACGCCATCCAAGAAAGTGTGTCTACCGGTTATTTCAAATAAGGAAATCCATATATAAATATTTTGCAAAAGGGTTGACTTTGCCACGTAGGGAAATAACGCTTAGTCAGATTTATAATAGAGCGACATTCGAAAGTTTAGTTGAGATGGCATTACTTAATACTATTATGTTGGAAATTTCTAAAGGGCATTTAACAAAAAATGTAAATCAAGGAAAGCGTCAAGTTTTTGGAGGTCCAAGTGGATAGAATGGTAAGAAAGATAAGAAGTGTGAAATGTGCAACATGAGAGGACACAAATTGAAGGATTTTAGGGTTATAGTTTCAAAGATAAAATGTTATGACTGCGATCAGATGGGTCAAATGAAGAGTAATGCTCTGCTTTGAGAAAGTTAATGTGAGGTGCAATGTGTGTGTGTGTGTGTGTGTTTATAACAAAAGATACAGAGTAACATTAGAAAGAATTACGGTTTAGAATTTCAAGGATGAAATTCTTTTTCCGGGGGAAGGGGAGGGGGGAATGTAAGACCCCATAGGATTTAGATGTATATTTTTATTAATAGGGGCAAAATGGTAATTTGACAAACATAGGAATAAGGCAACATGACTTGTACCATTATATAGAGCTTATTTTTTAGTCAAAATGACATATTGATTTGTCCAAATGGGAGTTTGCATGGAGCAGATACATGAGTTTTAAGTAAATGATACTTTATTTAAACGGGCATAAGGCTATTAGACTGGAGCGACGGTTGAGAAGTTTATATCGGGCCGTGTAGAATATTTGAATTTAATTTTCATTCATGTACATTTTAGTTTTCCTTCTCCTTCTTCCTCCATCGCTCTACCATCTCTTTCCTCTTTCAAATCTAAACAAAACCTAGACAATTATTTATCAAATCAACGAGAGTTAAAATGACTACGAGAAGATATCCAAAGTTCATGAAATCGAAGAGTTTCAAAAGACATCAATTTTGGAGAACGAAGGTTTTGAGGCCAAATAGACGAATTCTAGGACTTGGCAACGCAATTCGGTGAGTGCGAATTATTATTGAGCTATATACTACTCACACGAGGGTAGTTTCATTATATTGATTGCTAATTTAGGTTAACTGATGTAAGAATTAGGAAATTTGACAAAGGAATAAATGTTGATGTAGTTATAGGGTTAAGCGATGTTAATGATGATTAAATTAGGATTAAATTTGTATAAGTGTTACATAATATGAAGATTTTAATTAAAAGAATGAATATGTGAAAACTAAGGTTTAATTTTGTATATGTCGTTATCGTATTATATATAAACGATTAGGGTAGCATGAAATGATGTGCAGGAGGTGTATAAATATAACAAAACAGTAAACAATGGTTATAGCTCAAAATCTGGAAGAAGAAAGTAGTTTCAGATGAATTGTAGTTTCAGATGAATTAGTTTTCTAATGTATGAATGGCACACTAGTCACAGGTGTTGAGTACGTCGGTCCGTCAGTGGGCACTCAGAATGGCAGAATGAACTTGGGCCAAGGCTGAAGTCATTTTACTTCATCTAGGCCTACGTTAAATGAATGGCAAGTGATGTGTGGGTTCGCTGCAACGTTTAGAGACGTTTAACGTCCAAAAGTATATATGGTTTATATTTATGTAATATGACGTTGATATTGAACCGTTCGTTAATGGGCTAGGCTATGTTTACCTTTACCTTAGTGTATATCCAAATTAGTCTATGTTTACCTAACTTACGTCCACTTTTACATTTATAGGAATAATACGTATATAACAATATCCTAGGGTTAGTCTCCGTCTAACTAACTCTTGTGTTTGTTGTTAGATTATTATATGTTTAAAATTCTCTTTTCTCCTCCTTTATGCATAGACGAGTCAGTCTATGTTTATCTAACCATGTCATATGTTAAATGTCATTAAGTACATGATAGTGATCCCCATCTTCTGTTTATTATGATGGACTAACCTATAGATGCAGGTGAGACTTGTTGGGACAAAGTATTAGTCCTTATATGATGTTTATGAAATCATGTTATCAGTATATACTTGTTAATATTTTTACTCACCGAACGTGTGTGTTTGACCCCCTCCTCATACACTATAGGTGAATGAATTAATCACGATGGTGAGGCATTTGAAGATGGAGACCATGAAGATGTTTACATATGTTATCTATTGTTTTGTACATATTGTGTATATATATATATGGTGTGACTTTGTGTGTATGTATAAAGACTATGTATAACTTACGATGTATATAGATGAGATTTGTTTATCTTATCTATATTGTATTTGGATCCATTCTGCCATGAGTTTCTGAGCTTGTAGTTCATCTCTTTGTTTATTATTGTATTTAAAATAATTTTGCTTTTCATTATATGGCGAATTTATGGCTGCAAATGTCGAGTTGTTACACCATTCGTAGTAAGGGGATATATTATATGACTTGGTAGGACCTGTTTCCTTGTTATCATTATGGTGTTACCTGATCTATTTGCATATTTTCTATGGACTTTAAAGTAAGGAAATTGGTTTATAAATTCAGATTGTGATACTTAGTATTGTTATACGAAGTATTTGATACCGCTTTGAAAATAACTTTAATTTAATCCTGAAAAGTATGATTTGATATACAAAAAGTATATGCATATATTATTATTTTAAAAGATTTGAGATAAAACCTAGATATTCAGTTCTAAAGTTTTCTTTAAAGAAATTTAATATAAAATATAAAGTAGTTTGATATAGAGTAGCTTTGGTAATACAATTTTGATGTGAGCTTTCTGTATAGAAAAGATTTGTACGTATACGTAGGGAGTCAAAGTGGTAGTGGCATAGCCTAATTTTAGCAAAGATAAGCGGGGTTTGCTGGACCCTTACCAGTTTATTGCAAGAATAATAAGGAGACTATACATTGTAACATGCTACGATATACCAGATCTAAAAAATATGCAGGAGCGTTGGTTAGTTCGAAGGGATAACTAACCATTTGTAGAATATATCGGGACCCCAAAGAATAGATAAAAAGATAATAAATTACATTCATCATAGATAATAAATTACATTTATCTCAGCTCAAATCAAAATAATTCATATCGTAAAGCATCATACATCAGGAATATCAAACAATTCAAAGCATTCCATTCAATACAAACATCCATAAGTAAGATCAATTAGTCAACTGATTAATTTAAACCAGATTAATCACTAATCCTGAGATGAATCACCAATCCTGGTTAATTAACATTAATTACAAACCATTTTTAATTAATTATATACAGAGGGATTAAGACTGAAAATTAAAGGAAAAATTAACAAAACAAAACACAAAAAAGGAAATTATTGCCAAATGTTTACAAGTGGACTTTCATAACAGTACGTGCCACTTTGGATTCCAAATCTAATTGCATGCGAGAGCAATCTCATTTTTTTGATTTTTCATTAAATACTCTGTCGTTTCTCCGCCACCAAATAACAACTATAAGTTTCTTGAGAATTACAAGCATCAATATACCAATATCATCCTTCCATCTCGTAGCCCTATATATATTGCACCATTCCACGGTACTTATTCTCAATGTATTATTTCTTCCAATATTTAACATAAGTTTCTCCCACAAATCGAAAACAAAGGAGCAGTTAAAAAATGATGAATTTGGTCTCCATTTCTTCATTACAGAATATACAGATTGGATCAATGTGCAATCCCAACAGAAAGAGTTTGCTTTTGGTATTTAGAGCATTCTTCAACAATTTCCACAACAAAAAATTATCTGCTTCTCTATAATTTTGGTTCCACGCCTTTCTATTCCATGAAAATTGTGTTTCCACATGACTGGTCAAACATTTGTAAACTAAAGAAACTAAATGATTCTTGAAAGTATGCGACCACGCTACCTGCTTGCTCTATAGGGTAGTGTTATAGCATAATTTCATGTTGGATATTTTCAACATTTGGCCTCTAGTTTTGTTTTGAAGGAAAGAAGAAGAAGGAGGAAAACAATTGTCCCACACCATAGGAAAGAGGAACCAAGTCTATATTTATATAGATGTTTCTCAAATGAAGGGTTGGGCCCTTTGGGCACCCAAAGCTTGCTCCGTTGTGAGGAGGGAGACCATGCACCGTCTCCACACACGCGCGCCGCCGCCGCCGTCCGTCCGACCGACCGTGCCGGGCCGGGTCTCGGGTCTCGGGTTTCGGGTTCGGGTCCATACGATATATTTTTGGACCGGATCTGCAAACAGTAAATAAGCCAAGTTCGGCCCGTTAAGGACCCAGAACTGTTCGAATTTCGAATAGTTTTGGCGGGGGACGAAATCAAATGGTCAGATCCGTTCGAACGAACGGATACGGGCGCAACGTTCAAACGGTTACGGACGCGACTGTTAACGAATGGAAGCATCCATTCGTTGCCTATAAATAGCAACACCCAGGGCTGTTGCAAATCACTTTTCTTTTTCCTTGCGGATTTTCGTAACACTTTTCTCTGTTACGAAAGCATCTTCTTCCACAGATTAGCAACGTCCAGAAACTGTTGCAGAACAGTTTTTTGCAACGTCCAGAAACTGTTGCAGAACAGTTTTTTGCAACGTCCCTCAGGCGTTGCAGACCAGAAACGTTGCTAACCTATACTTCTTCTTCCTTCATTCGGTTTCTTGCTACTTGCATCAATTCAGAGATTATATACAAGGTGTTCTTGGTCGGATCAAGAACCGTACAATTCTTGAATCCGATTACACTGTTTGAGGGCTTGATTGAATCCAGAAGGCTATAGTTCGATACCCGATTGTACGTGGTGGGTTGAACTATCGTCTAAAAGAATCTACTCCTAGATCCTTCAAGTCCGTAGTACAGTTTCATCGCTATCTCCATCGTCTCGAATCGCAAATTTACCAACAATTTTTTAGACGATATTTCAACCATGGAAGGTTCGAGCGCGTTGCAAGTGATGAATCAGCATTTGACTCGATTGGAGCGGTTTGACGGGGATAACTTCACTCGTTGGCAAGAGACAATGAAGTTCTTCTTGATCACCGTCAAGTTGTTCTATATATTGGAAGACGGATTGGAGGAGATTCCAGAAGAAACTGACAAGGACGATGCTGCGCTGAAACTAAAACGTGCCAAACGCAAAGAAGACGACTTCCTATGTAGAGGGCACATCCTAAATGCATTGTCAACTTCTGTGTACAACGCACATCGAAGCCTGGAAACTGCTAAAGCACTTTGGACTGCACTAGAAAGCAAATACCGTATATCCGAGGCAAGTAATAAGAAATTTCTTATTTGTAATTTTATGGATTTCAAAATGATCGCCAATAAGTCCATAGTGGGACAAGTAAGTGAAATCTTACTTTTGGTAAATCAACTTAAAGATGCTAGTATCGATCTCCCTGAATCTTTTGTTGTTGGGGTCATAATTTCTCGACTTCCTCACTCTTGGAATGATTATAAGAAAAAATTGAAACATGCGGAAACGGATTATGATTTAGATGGTTTACAGCGTCATCTCCGTATAGAAGAAGACTCTCGTAAACGTGAACTAAATGATAATCCGCAAACTGAGTCTCATACGAAGGTTAATAATATCGAAATAACTGACAAGTTAAAGCCTAAGAATGAGACACAGTTTAAGAAGAAAAGTCATCCCAAGAACAACAAAAAGAAAGGCGCTTGTTATTTCTGCAACAAGCCCGGCCATTATGCCCGAGACTGCCGTCTGCGGAAGAAACAACAAAAAGTGAATATGGTCGAAGACTCGCTTGTGGCTGTAGTACAAGAGGCGAACTCCGTTAGTGGCATATATAATGATTGGTGGCTTGATACTGGAGCAACCATTCATATTTGCAAAGACCGTAGTCTATTCAAGACCTACGAAGAAAATGGAGAAGCGAACGAAGTTACTGGAGCGAACAAGGTTCCGAGTAAAGTCATGGGAAAGGGCACTATAAAACTACCACTCACCTCTGGGAAAGTTCTTACTTTAGTCAATGTATTTTATGTACCAGACATTTGTAAGAATTTAATATCTGGATACCTTCTTAACAAAGGAGGATTCAAGATGGTGTATGAGTCTGATAAGTTAGTGTTGTCCAAGAACGGCAAATTCATTGGACAGGGATACTCTTGTAACGGCATGATTAAGTTGAATCTAATAAAGAATTCCTTAGTTTATATTGTTGATTCAGTTAGCTTATGGCATAGTAGGTTAGGACATGTTAATTATAATTCCCTTAAAAATATGCATAAGTTAGGATTAATTTCTGATTGTGATTTCAATTCTATCTCTAAATGTGAAATTTGTGTTCAAGCAAAAATACACCGAAAATCTTTTAAATCCGTAGAAAGGAAAACCGGTTTGCTTGATTTGGTATATAGTGATGTGGGTGACCTAAAAGGTCATATCACCTATGGTGGTAACCAATACTATATCACATTTATTGATGATTATACTAGATATGCTTATGTTTATCTAATGAAAACAAAAGATGAAGCTTTTGATAATTTTAAGATTTACAAAGCTGAAGTTGAAACACAATTAGGAGTTAAAATTAAAGTATTACATTCAGATCGTGGTGGTGAATATTTCTCAAATGAGTTCACATTGTTTTGTAAACAACATGGTTTAATTCACCAATGCACTGCCCCTTATACACCACAACAAAATGGTGTCGCTGAAAGAAAAAATAGAACTTTAGTAGAGATGGTTAATGCCATGCTTATTAGTTCTAATTTACCTAATAATTTGTGGGGAGATGCTATGTTATCTGCTTGTTATATTTTAAATAGAGTACCACTTAAAAAGAATAATATTTCCCCTTATGAATTATGGTTTAATAGAAAACCTAATTTGAATAGATTAAAAGTTTGGGGTTGTTTAGCATATGTTAGAATACCAGACCCCAAACGACCAAAGTTAGGAAATAGAGCTTTTAAATGTGTTTTTATAGGTTATTCCCTTGCCAGTATAACTTATAGATTCTTAATACTTGACACCTTAGATATTATAGAATCAGTAGATGTAGAATTTTTTGAAAATCAAACTGTTGAGATTCCATTGAGATCATCTAGTCCTGATACGACTAATGATGTCAATGACGATGAGTATGCTCCTGCTCAAAACAACAAGAATGTATCAGTACCAGATCATAGTACTGAACAAAGGAGAAGTAAAAGAGCGAGAATTGAGAAGGACTACGGTCCTGACTTCATAACATATCTTATAGAAGGTAGTAAGGACGAAGTCCTTAATGTAACTAGATATGTAATGAACGTCAATGATGATCCTAAGACTTATTCTGAAGCTATGAATTCCAGAGATTCCATTTTTTGGAAAGATGCTATCAATGATGAAATGAACTCCATATTGTCTAACCAAACCTGGGTTTTGACTGATTTACCTCCTGGTGCTAAACCAATAGGATGTAAATGGATATTCAAGAAAAAATTGAATACAAATGGATCCATTGATAAGTTTAAAGCCAGATTAGTTGCTAAGGGATATAAGCAAAGACATGGAGTAGATTACTTCGATACTTATGCTCCTGTTGCTCGCATTTCTTCTATTTGTTGTTTAATAGCACTTGCATCCACTCATAAGTTGGTCGTACATCAAATGGATGTAAAGACCGCTTTTCTAAATGGAGATTTAGAGGAAGAGATATATATGGAACAACCAGAAGGTTTTAAAACCCCTGGCCAAGAAAAGAAAGTTTGCAAATTGGTAAAATCTCTTTATGGCCTGAAACAAGCTCCTATGCAATGGCATGAGAAGTTTGATAAGATAGCATTGTCATATGGCTTTATTGTTAATGATGCTGATAAATGTATTTATAGCAAATCGGATAATACCGGTGATGTTATAATATGTTTATACGTTGATGACATGCTAATATTTGGTTCTAATATATCATGTGTAAATGAAACTAAAAAGTTTTTATCCTCTAAGTTTGATATGAAAGATCTAGGTGAGGCTGACGTAATTCTAGGAATTAAAATCATAAGGAAAGAGGGGGAGTTATTACTAACCCAATCTCACTATATTGAGATGTTCCTTAAGAAGTATGGTCATTATAATGACAAACCAGCCCCAACTCCTCTAGATCCTAGTATTAAATTACTAAAGAACACTGGACGTACCATTTCTCAACTTGAGTACTCTAGTGTTATTGGGAGTCTTATGTATGCTATGCATTGCACCAGACCTGACATTGCACATGCCATTAGTGTGCTATGTCGATTTACGAGTAATCCAGGTTACGAACATTGGAAAGCTATTTCCAGAGTTCTAGCGTATCTAAAAGGAACCATTGACCATGGTTTATCTTATAAAGGATATCCTGCTGTTATAGAAGGGTATAGTGACGCAACCTGGAACAATGTAGAATCCAAATCCAAGTCAACAACTGGATGGATCTTTACATTAGGGGGTGCAGCGGTATCTTGGGGTTCCAAGAAACAAACTTGCATATCTGACTCAACTATGTTATCAGAATTAATTGCATTAGCAGATGCATGTAAGGAGGCAGAATGGCTTAGGAATTTATTAATAGAAATTCCACTATGGAAGAAGCCATCTCCAGCAGTCTTGATTAACTGTGATAATCAGGCTACGATATATAATGTCTCTAATAAGACATATAATGGAAAGTCTAGACACGTGAGTCTAAGACATCAGATGATAAGACAATTACTCAAACGAGGAGTAATAACTGTTGACTATATAGAAACAAAGAAAAACTTGGCCGATCCTCTTACTAAGAGTCTTCCAAAGGCAATGGTTTCTATAAAATCAAAGGAGATGGGACTAAGGTCTGTGAATGAAGTTTGATCGTCCTTAACAGAAACCCAACTTATGTCTTGAAATGGATAGACAAAGTTCAATGGGTACCAACAAATTAAGAGAACGATTATGGAACACTAAATCGAAAAGAAAAAAAAATCCCATAGTATTTAGTGTTGGATTCTGCAAGAACAAAGGATGGATAATAGATCCTTAATAAGTCTAGAAAATTAAAAGGTGTATCGCAGAAACACCTTAAGAGACATACCTATATGAGTACGGAAATCAGGCCGTTTCCTAAGAAAGTAAGACCGCTTTCTAAAGTAGACTCATGAATCCAGGATTAAAGTACATGGCCATTAACGTGCTAGCAATACAGAACACTTTACCTAAGAAAATCAACATGTGTGATTGTTCCGGTTTTATCGTTAGGGATACTTGGTTCAAGATTCGTTCACCATAGAATCTCGATAAGGTTTTGAATGGTTTACACTAAGTGAAGGTTCAAATCCAAAAGATACCTATCATGTATGTGTTGGTTTTCACGATGATGCAAATTCTTGTCCCTGAACTACGTTAGGCTTGATCCCACTTGGGTACGTAGGCAATCACTCAAGTGATACAGTCATTCCGTTTTTAAATTAAATTGTTTTAATTATCCAATCTTGAAAATAGGGGGAGAATGTTGGATATTTTCAACATTTGGCCTCTAGTTTTGTTTTGAAGGAAAGAAGAAGAAGGAGGAAAACAATTGTCCCACACCATAGGAAAGAGGAACCAAGTCTATATTTATATAGATGTTTCTCAAATGAAGGGTTGGGCCCTTTGGGCACCCAAAGATTGCTCCGTTGTGAGGAGGGAGACCATGCACCGTCTCCACACACGCGCGCCGCCGCCGCCGTCCGTCCGACCGACCGTGCCGTGCCGGGCCGGGTCTCGGGTCTCGGGTTTCGGGTTCGGGTCCATACGATATATTTTTGGACCGGATCTGCAAACAGTAAATAAGCCAAGTTCGGCCCGTTAAGGACCCAGAACTGTTCGAATTTCGAATAGTTTTGGCGGGGGACGAAATCAAATGGTCAGATCCGTTCGAACGAACGGATACGGGCGCAACGTTCAAACGGTTACGGACGCGACTGTTAACGAATGGAAGCATCCATTCGTTGCCTATAAATAGCAACACCCAGGGCTGTTGCAAATCACTTTTCTTTTTCCTTGCGGATTTTCGTAACACTTTTCTCTGTTACGAAAGCATCTTCTTCCACAGATTAGCAACGTCCAGAAACTGTTGCAGAACAGTTTTTTGCAACGTCCAGAAACTGTTGCAGAACAGTTTTTTGCAACGTCCCTCAGGCGTTGCAGACCAGAAACGTTGCTAACCTATACTTCTTCTTCCTTCATTCGGTTTCTTGCTACTTGCATCAATTCAGAGATTATATACAAGGTGTTCTTGGTCGGATCAAGAACCGTACAATTCTTGAATCCGATTACACTGTTTGAGGGCTTGATTGAATCCAGAAGGCTATAGTTCGATACCCGATTGTACGTGGTGGGTTGAACTATCGTCTAAAAGAATCTACTCCTAGATCCTTCAAGTCCGTAGTACAGTTTCATCGCTATCTCCATCGTCTCGAATCGCAAATTTACCAACATTTCATTCCAGAGACGTCTGATTGTTTGATTTGAGCAATAAGGTATGGAGATTATACCATTGTGAATATAATGCTTGGCCTTTACGTCCCCATGTATACCACTTTGGACCTGTTGATTGAAGGATGAAAATTTTCCAAGTATAACTCCTTACCTTGACCATGGATCATGCCAAAAACTAGTCCCTCCCCCCGAAGATGCAATTACGCGAATATGAGGAAGCAAATCATGTTTGTGCTTAAGTATAGACAGCCATGTCCAGCTGCATTCATTTGGAACTTCCATAGACCAGAACACCTACCTTTTAGATTGTGCTTAATGGTCCATTGGACCCAAATATTACTTCTTTTAAATAGCAAATGCTTAAAATGGATGCTAAATGCTGCTTTGTTCCATGTATTCAAATTTAATACACCCAACCCGCCCTTCTTTTTCATGTGCTCAACTTTCTGGAAGCTAATCGATTTCATATTTTGGAATGCACAGTTCCAAATGATAAAAAATTACATATGGCTCTTCTAATCATAAGTATCAGCTTTTTGGGGAATATGAAAAATCTACACCAATAAGATGAATAAGAGGATAGGACTGATTTAATAAGAATCAGCCAACCAGCTTGTTAAAGGTTCCTATTAGACCATCCATGCATAGCCTTAGTTGTTTTGCCATACAAGTGCAAGCAATTAGAAGTTGAAATTTAGAGGTAACAAGAGAGATTTCGAGGTAAGTTGATGAGTCATTTCCATGAGGCAGACCTGATAGCCTAGATAATTGACGCAGCGTGGGAAGCGAATTCGATGATGTAAATCGAATCCGTCCAGGATCTCACACGATTAGCGGAAATAATCGGTGAATCGATGATAAATCGATGAATTTAAGAATACCGGAAGGCCCAAATCCGTTGATCACGAAGATACCGGACTTTAGCAATCTTCGACACGTTGATCGCGCACGATACCGTGAGACAAGATCTTCAATTCTTCGAACGTTGATCAAGCGCACTTGATTCCGTGAATTGGCTTCACCAATCGTTGATTCGAGCGCACTCAAATGCCGAAAGTGGAGATAGGAGATAACACTCAACTACCAATTTAAATGGAGGCACAAAGCACAAACCATATTTTATTCAAAATTCAACAACCTTTACAAATGACACGACTCGCCTATTTATAGGCTTACAACACAACACAACACAACACATTACAAAGCCATCACGAACTAACATATTTACACATGACCGACTTAACATAGGTCGTTAATGACCTAACAAATACAAGACTTAAGACTTGACTGGTTCGGCTTAACTATGGAAACTTCGACAAATGATTTACGCTCATTAACGACCTACCTTGGGCAAACTTCACACAGCAGCGACTTAACAATCTCGCTCGCGACCTAAAGAAACAGCTCACGATTTTAAAAATGGGGCACGGCAACAGGAACACGACTTCAAGAAGCATCAGCGACATAAGTAAGAAGAGTTTGCAGCGACCTAGAATTGATGTGAAGAAGCTCGCGACTTACGGCTTTGCACGAAATTGCTCGTTTGCGATCTAAGATAGATAACTGGAGCGATTTAGGGCTTCGCGAGTTGAACAAGGTCGCGGGAGGGAACTGGAGACAGGCCGATGGTACTAGGTCGCGTAGCGACGTAGGGTAGGTCGTTGAATTGCCGAGCGATGCTGGAGTTGGGTCATGGGTTTGATGAAGGTCGCGGAGAGGGTTTAGGTCGTGGGAACGGTGAAGTTCGTGGAGAGGGCAGAGTTAGGTCGGCGAACGACCTACAGGTGAGATTTCCTACTTCTTTCCTTTGATACCCTGCATCATCCTCTCTGGGTACGAAAGAATTCGTCCTCGAATTCACATTTTCTTGGTCATCAGCATAATACGGAATCAAGTGCTTCACATTAAACACATCAGAAGTGCAAACATCCTCTGGCAGCTTCAACTTATAAGCATTTTTATTAATCCGTCTTATAATTTCTACCGGTCCAATCTTTCGAGCTTTCAACTTGTTATAAGCACCCACTGGGAAACGACCTTCGTTAACACAGCATACACCCAATCACCCTCGTTGAATTCCACACTTCTTCTCTTTTTGTCTGCAGCTCGTTTATACTCCTCATTTGTCTTCTCCAATCGTTCCTGAATGATTCTATGGCATTCTATCAATCCATCAACAAAATCAATAGCCCGCTTAACTGTCTCCTTCGATTGTGGTAGTATTGTTAAATCCAACGGCCCCTTTGGTAAGTTTGAATATACAATCTGAAATGGACTGAAACCTGTACTCCGGTTAACTGCGTGATTGTGTGCGAACTCAGCTTGACACAACTTCAAATCCCAACTCTTCAAATTGTCTTTCACAAGACATCTCAGTAAATTTCCCAATGATCGGTTAACCACCTCCGTTTGCCCATCAGTTTGCGGATGGTAAGCGCTACTAAAATTCAGCTTCGTTCCGACCATCTTCCACAAACTCAACCAAAAATGGCTCAGAAAATGAGTATCTCTATCTGAAACAATAGATTCAGGTAAACCATGAAGTCTATAGATCTCTCTAAAGAACAACTGTGCCACATGGACTGCATCTGCCGTCTTTTTACAAGTAATAAAATGTACCATCTTCGAGAAACGGTCCACCACAACATATATAGAGTCATTTCCCCTTTGAGTCCTCGGCAAACCCAACACGAAATCCATGCTTACATCTACCCACGGTTTTGTCGGAACAGGTAAAGGCATATAATAACCCACATTTGTAGCTGTCCCTTTCGAAATTTGACAAACATGACATCTTCGAACAAACTTTTCAACTTCCCTCCTCATCGAGGGCCAATAATAAGACTGAGAAATCAACTGCAATGTGCGGTCCCATCCAACATGTCCTTCTTCATGTAACTCTTTTACAATTTTCATCCTCAACATATGGTGAATTGGAACATTCAGCTTCTGCATCCTCATCTTCAATCTCAGCAATCATCGCCCGCTTCTTTGGCTTTAGACATTCATTGCTCTTGTGAGCAAATTCTTGACAATTAAAGCACTTGATACTATTGTTGACCTTGGTCTTTACAACCTCATTGACAACCGGTTTAGTAATAGCTTTTGAAACAGTAGTATTGCCACTAGTTCCCTTCACTTGATTATTGGAATTTGTAAACACACCACCTCCTCTTCTGCCTTGCTTCTCCCAAGCTAACACCTTCTGGTGTGTTCTGTAACAGATCTCGGATCAAACATATTTACCATATCTTGAATCTGCATTCTCAACCCTCCAGCGAACCTAGAGGTCAACTGTTCTTCCGTCTCCATGATGTCATTTCGAGCAATCAGTTGATAAAACTCATCAGCATAATCATTAACAGTCTTTGTCCCTGCCTTAGATTTTGTAAGCGTTGATACATAAGAGATTGATAATTGTAAGGTAAGAAAGTAGCTTTCATTAACTTCTTCATCTTCTCCCATGAAACAATTTTTGACTTTCCCATCCGTTCTCGTGTAAGTTTTGTCTGCTGCCACCACGCCATGGCTCTCCCTCTTAAACGAGTAGCAATCAACTTCACTCTACGATCTTCCGGAACCTCCTTGAAATCAAAGATCTCTTCAACATTAGATAACCAATCTAGAAATTCTTCAGCCTGCATACCACCCTTAAACTCTAGACTTTCAATTTTCATTCCGGACTCCCATTTGTGATCATACTCTGAATGATTTCTTCCTTGGCTTCGATTTCGACTATGAACACTTCCACCATCAAACTCCTCATCAAAATCTGATGCATATCGATGTCGTTCATGACCACCAATATCTCTACCACCATTTCTACCACCAACATTTCTTTGATCTACATTCCTCTGATCACGATAATCCACATCTCTCCGATTTCGTTCATCAACATTTCTATCACGATCGTCAACATTTCTACGATCATGATCTTCTCTTATCTCCCTATCTGAATGTGGTGAAACTCTATTTCCCCCCTGACTCGATTCAGGTGAAACCCTTCTTTTACTTTGATTCATTTCAACCATCATTCTCTCTAATCGACCAATCCTTTCATTCAACTTCTCAGTGAAACTCTCGTTGATTCGTTGCTCCATTTCATCGGCCTCTTCTCTTTCATACAAATCATTAATATTGCAATGACGTTGGGCTCGTCTCGACGGCATGATTGAACTTCAACAAATCAAACGATCTTCAAAAACTTCAACTCAAACTTGAACAAACAAGTCACGGCTTACTCCAACACTTGGCTCTCGGCCTTGAACACTTCAAAGTGATGCACGACTCAACTTCAAACACTTTTCGGATTTTGATCCAAAATGATATGGATCGAAAGCTCCAAACTTGTTGCAACTTCACGATGAACACGATGAACACCAAACTTCTCAACAATTGCAAATCCGATCTCCAAACTACAAATTCTCGAAACCCAATTCTCCAAATGATACAAACTTCAAATGACGCAAACTCCTTGCGATCTAGCTTTGATACCAAAACTGACGCAGTGTGGGAAGCGAATTCGATGATGTAAATCGAATCCGTCCAGGATCTCACACGATTAGTGGAAATAATCGATGAATCGATGATAAATCGATGAATTTAAGAATACCGGAAGGCCCAAATCTGTTGATCACGAAGATACCGGACTTTAGCAATCTTCGACATGTTGATCGCGCACGATACCGTGAGAGAAGATCTTCAATTCTTCGAACGTTGATCAAGCGCACTTGATTCCTAGAATTGGCTTCAACAATCGTTGATTCGAGCGCACTCGAATGCCGAAAGTAGAGATAGAAGATAACACTCAACTACCAATTTAAATGGAGGCACAAAGCACAAACCAGATTTTATTCAAAATTCAACAACATTTACAAATGACACGACTCGTCTATTTATAGGCTTACAACACAACACAACACATTACAAAGCCATCACGAACTAACATATTTACACATGACCGACTTAACATAGGTCGTTAACGACCTAACAAATACAAGACTTAAGACTTGACTGGTTCGGCTTAACTATGGAAACTTCGACAAATGATTTATGCTCATTAACAACCTAACTTGGGCAAACTTCACACAGCAGCGGCGTAACAATCTCGCTCGCGACCTAAAGAAACAGCTCGCGATTTTAAAAAATGGAGCATGGAAACAGGAACGCGACTTAAAGAAGCATCAGCGACATAAGTAAGAAGAGTTTGTCACGACCTAGTATTGATGTGAAGAAGCTCGCGACTTACGGCTTTGCACGAAATTGCTCGTTTGCGACCTAAGATAGATAACCGGAGCGATTTAGGGCTTCGCGAGTTGAACAAGGTCGCGGGAGGGAACTGGAGACAGGCCGATGGTACTAGGTCGTGTAGCGATGTAGGGTAGGTCGTTGAATTGCCGAGCGATGCTGGAGTTGGGTCGTGGGTTTGATGAAGGTCGCAGAGAGGGTTTAGGTCATGGGAACGGTGAAGTTCACGGAGAGGGCAGATTTAGGTCGGCGAACGACCTACAGGTGAGATTTCCTACTTCTTTCCTTTGATACCCTGCATCAATAATTTAGTGGTAGTGGCAAAGGGAACACCACCTACCATGAGACTGGATTTATTATAGTTTACTGTAAGGCCAAAGAATTTATGGAAGGTGGATAAAAATTCTAGAATATTGGTTATCGATTGAATTGTAGGCTTAGTAAAGATGATCAAATCATCAGCAAACATGAGGGAAGTTATTAATAGCTCAAGACATTTAGGGTGAAGACAAATGTTTCTAGATATTACCTCATGATTGATTAGTCTAGTCAGCACTTCCATAACTATGATGAAATGGTAAGATGACATCGGGTTGCCTTGTCTTATCCCTTGGCTTCTTTTAAAGTAACCAGAAGTTGATCCATTGTAGCATAGTGAAAAATTAACTCTGGATATAAGGTATATATCCAAGCACCAAAGTAGGCAGGAAATCCCATTCTATAAAGAACTCTTATTATTGTACACCGGTGTAAGGAGTCATATGCTTTTCTTAGGTCCAGTTTGATCATGGCTCTAGGGGAAATGGTTGCCTTGTTGTAGTCTTTCAATAATTTCTGAGTTAAAAGGACATTGTCTAAAATACTTCTGTCAAGGAGAAAAGCTGCCTGATTTTCAAATATCAGAGAAGGAAGCACTGGCTTTAGCCGTGAAGCAAATATTCATTTATAAATAATATTACGACATGCAATTGGTCTAAAGTCAATGACAGAAGAAGGTTGTTCACATTTCGGTATGAAAGCCAGAAGTGTAGCATTAATCCCAGAAAACATCTCATTGCTATTGAAAAAACCATTGACAGCTTTAGTTAGATCAGTTTCAATTATCTCCCAACATGTAGTGTAAAAACTAGCATTAAACACATCTCGCCTGTTGAATATTTCTTCAAATAAGATCCCCTACGGAGGCGGGGTCCAGGAGGGGTGGCAACCCCCCTAGGTGGGGGTGGGGGTGTGGGGGCAACGCCCCCGCTTCGGGGTTCGACCTGACCGGTCAGGTCGTAGGGGTCCAGGGGGCAGCGCCCCGTCCGAAACGGTACGCTTTCATGACTATTGAATTCAAATTCAACAGCCAAAGGTAACAACCGTTTTCTAACGGTCACGGCCGCTCAAAAAGACACCTCACTCCCTATATAACTAAACATTCATCAGCGCGGAGAATTATCCTATTCTTCTTCATCTATATCAAACTTGTCTGAAAACTTCTGAGTATTTCTTATGATCTGAGCAAGCAATCACAACTTGCTCGGATTAGTCTCCATTGTATCCTGAAAGAAAGTTTTCGTTCTACCCGCTGTGATAAAGAAGGGGAAAACATTCTTGAAAGACAAAATTGGAGATATGAGAAATATCGTGCTTCCTTTCATTTTGATCTGTTTAAAAGTATTGCAACTCTGCATCTCAACCATTAATACTATATCAAACGGTGGACAAAACACTGCTGCATCACAGAGTAAATTGCAACTTGGGCATTCTCTTTTCAAAGCCCAGATATACTTATATATATTACAATGGTTTAATGTACAATGTGATATTCTGAATTCAAAATTTTGTATCAACAATCATTACAAACTCTTGTAATAATTTTTTTAGTGAATTCAATTTCTTCATTCAATTATCCTCTGTAATTACAAATTTCAACTTGGTATCAGAGCACATTCAAGGCCTAACGACCAATTATAGATTGAAATTAACTCATCAGAGAAGATTCATCATCTGAGTTTTAATCGCTCATCAGTAGACAGAGTCTCATCATCTGAACGAAGGGATTCATCAGAGAAAATCAAGTGCCACGCCTAGTTCAAGATCTGGACTGCATCAGGATTCTCTCATCAAACCCATACAGAAATAAAAGCTTCAAAAAATAGCAAAAGAAATCAAGAATCATCACAGAAAGAAAGTGCCATCCAACAAGACTTATCAGAACTGTAAAGCAAAACAAAAGGGAAAGCTTACTCATCATTTAAGTCTTGCAGTTGCATCTAACCTAGTTGTGAGCAATTCTTGTTTCTTAATTCTTGATTTCTGCCTCTATTTGATTTGTTGATCACTAGTTTTATCATCACTCTGTCTGTATACAATTTCAAATCATCATGACTGATGATACCACTTCTGCCACATCTACAAAAGTGAGCAATAATCATCAACCCAACACTCCAGTTGAAAAACTTGTTAATACTGTAGTGAGCCCTCAAACTAATCTTGTGACAGCACACTTGAGCGAAGATAATTATATTCTCTGGAAACTGCAGATTGAAACTACAGTTCAAGGATATGGACTAGAAGGTCATATTATTGGAACCATTCCAATTCCTCCCAAATATGTAACTGTTGAAGAAAACAAAGCAGTCAATAATGAGGAGTACACAAAATATCACAAGCAAGACAGACTCATCTATTCTTGGCTACTATCTTCGATAAATACAAATCTACCGTCTCATGTTATTGGATGCAAGACAGCAAATGACATATAGTCAACAATTGAAAAAGTGTTCAACACACAATCAGCTGCCAAAGTAATGTATTACAAGAAGCAATTACACAACATGAGGAAAGATAACAGTACAATGAGGGAATATCTTTTCAAAATCAAAACAACTTGTGATCATTTAAGTGCTGCAAATAATAAAGTATCAGAATCTGAACAAATTTTGACCATTCTAAATGGATTGAGTGATGACTATGAATCAGTGGTCGCTGTTATTGCATCACATAAAGAGTTACCATCTATAGATGATGTCCACTCCATATTACTTGCTCATGAGCCAGAATTAACAAGAAAAAACCACAAGACACTGACTTCAATATCAACTATACTACTCATTACAAGAACAAAGGCCAAAATAATAATAAGTCAGAACAAATTATTCAAAGAGGAGGAAGTTCCAACAGATCTAGAGGTAGAGGGAGATGGAATAATGCCAATAGACCCAGATGTCAGATATGTGAAAAAGTGGGTCATACTGCAGTCAAGTGTTACTTTAGATACACAAATCAAGCCAATAGTTAAAGAAATAATAATCCCAGTGCTAATGTTGCTCAGGTCAACTCAGAAACACAGACAAACTGTGATAAAAACCATAATTCTAATGACACTGCAATGCCAGAAAGTGTACAGGATGACTGTTGGTACCCAGATTTTGGTGCAACGAATCATATCACAAACAATCTTGATAATTTGAATCTTGGCAACAGGGAGTACAGAGGTAAACAGTCAATTTGTATGGGAAATGGTAAGTGTATCAACATCACTTATATTGGTAATGCTTATATTAAGGGCAAGAAGCAACTGTTCTTACATAATTTATTAAGAGTTCCCAAAATTAAGAAAAACCTCATCAGTGTGTCTCAATTTGCCAGTGACAATAAAGTTTATTTTGAATTTTTTCCAAAATACTGTTTGGTTAGAGACATACTAACTAAAGATATTTTATTGCAGGGTGATGCAGAAAAAGGGCTATATAAATTCAAATCTGTCAATAACAATGTGTACCCTAGCAATCAAAAGTACTGTAACATGTGTGTTGGAAAAGATTCCAAAAGTGTATTTGATGTATGGCATTACAAGCTTGGCCATCCTAGTGTGAAAGTTGTACAACAGGTTGTTAATGAAAATAGAATACCCTTTAATAATGTTTCATTACCCTATATCTGTTCATACTGCCAATTAGGCAAGAGTCATAAGTTGCTATTCAATGACTCTTCATCAATTTACCCAAAACCTTTAAACTTGATTGCAACAGACTTATGGGGACCTGCACCCATAAGCTCAGATTTTGGGTATAAGTACTATATTTCTTTTATTGATGCACACACTAGACACGCATGGATCTATTTTTTAAAAGCCAAAACTGAAACCTATAGTGCTGTTATAAATTTCATTGTCATGGCTGAAAAGCAAACTGGAAATCAACTTAAGATAATTCAATTAGATGGGGGAACTGAGTTCAAAACTCTGAGTAACTACTTTAAGGAAAAAGGTATAGTACATAGAATAACATGCCCATACACTTCTGAACAGAATGGGTTAGTAGAAAGGAAACATAGGCATATAGTTGAGACTAGACTTACTTTATTAGCTCATGCATCATTACCATTAAAGTTTTGGCCTGAGGCCTTTAATACTGTTGTATATCTCATCAACAGGTTACCAACAAAGGCAATTGATGGAATAAGTCCATTAGAGAAACTTTGTGGGGTAAAACCTGATTATCATAGTTTGAAAACCTTTGGTTGCATATGTTTTCCATATCTACGACCTTACAATGCAAATAAACTGAATTTTAGATTTAAGCCCTGTACATTTATAGGATATGGTATTAGTCAGAAGGGTTACAAATGTTTAGATGAAAATGGAAGAATTTTCATCAGTAGGCATGTTGTATTTAATGAAAATATCTTTCCTTATAGTAATTCAGAAATAAAACAAACAAATAAAGTGTACAACCCAAAATTCTCAATACCTGACTTACCAATTTATTCTGGAAATGAGAGTCAGAATGAAGAAGTGAGGTCTACTAGGGATCACTACACTCAATCCACTGTTTTTAATCAAGATAACCCTGAGTGGATAAGTGATCCCAGTCATGCCAGTCACTCCCCTGCACAAACAGAGTATGAGAAAAATCAGACAGAGGAAGATGATCAATCAAGCAACACAAGAGATATGTCAAATCAAGTAAATGAAGAAAGTTCACCTCACACTGAAACTCATACAAGACCCAGTCATCCTATGATTACCAGGGCTAAAAGTGGCATCTTCAAGCCCAAGATATATAATGCCAGGATGATTCCACATGAGCCAGAAACATAAGAACAAGCTACAAACGACAAAAACTGGACAGCAGCTATGAATGAAGAATACAAGGCACTCATAAGCAACAATACATGGACACTTGTATATCCTCCAGATAACAAAAACATAATTGGGTGCAAATGGACATACAAGATTAAGAAGAATTCTGATAGCACAATTAACAGATACAAAGCAAGATTAGCTGCCAAAGGATATACACAGGAGTATGAGTTTGATTTCAAGGAGACCTTCTTCCCAGTAATCAAACCATCTACTATAAGAC
Source organism: Allium cepa (assembly GCA_030765085.1). Taxonomy (NCBI): domain Eukaryota; kingdom Viridiplantae; phylum Streptophyta; class Magnoliopsida; order Asparagales; family Amaryllidaceae; genus Allium; species Allium cepa. The sequence continues at coordinate 723,666,153 of CM060938.1, read as the reverse complement.
TTATCCTTACAATTGCTTTACACAAAGGATGGTGTATAAAGCAATTAGATGTCAATAATTCATTTCTCAATGGCATCTTACAGGAAGATGTATATATGCATCAACCACCAGGATATATCAAGCAGCCAAACTATGTGTGCAAGCTGAATAAAGCAATATATGGACTTAAACAAGCACCAAGAGTCTGGTTTGATAGACTAAAAGCAGTATTGACAATTATGAAATATCAGTCTATCAAATCAGACAATTCACTATTTGTTAAAATTAATGATTCTTTAACAGTTTACATACTTATATATGTTGATGACTTGATTGTTACAGGAAGTAACAAGGATGAAATCAACAATGTCATCAACTATTTGAACAAAGAATTCTCAATTAAAGATCTAGGTGACATCAACTATTTTCTGGGTATAGAAGTTCTGAGAAAAGAAAATTCAGAACTAATGCTATGTCAGAAAAAAAATATTCAGGAACTACTTGTCAAAACAAAGATGGATAGTGCAAATCCACAACCAACCCCTATGGTCAGCAACATCAATTATCTAAAAACAGGGGAGAAGCCATACATAATGTCAAACAATATAGAAGTGTTATAGGAGCATTACAATATGCAACTATAACACGACCAGATATAGCTTATTGTGTTAACAAAGTGTCTCAATTTATGTAGGATCCTAGGGATGAACACTGGAAGGCAGTCAAAAGAATACTCAGATATCTCAAAGGAACATTAAACTATAGACTATCATTTAAAGCATGCAGCAATCTAAACATAACTGGATTTTCAGATGCAGATTGGGATGCTGATCCAGATGACAGAAAGTCAGTTAGTGGATATTGTACATATATTGGAAACAATCTAATATCATGGTGTTCCAAAAAGAAAACTACAATATCCAGATCAAGCACTGAAGCAGAGTACAGAAGTATAGCTAATGCTACAGCGTAAGTGATGTGGTTACAGTCAATACTCAAAGAACTAAGAATAAAGCAAAACCAGTGTTATGGTGTGATAATCAGAGTACTGTATACATGACTGCTAACCCAATACTGCATTCAAGAACCAAACATATCGAAATTGATATATTTTTTGTCCGTGAACAAGTTCAAAAAGAGAATCTGCAAATTAATCATATACCTGCTGCTTACCAGAGGGCAGACACATTCACTAAAGCTCTAAGCATGAAGAACTTCGTAAAGTTCAGATCTGACCTTCAAGTGTAGCCCATTGAAGACAAAGCACTCAACAAGCAGTCGAATTCAAGCAATTCTTCAAAGATCTGCAAGATCTGAGTAGAACTCAGCCTTCTCCAAACTGACGCTTAGATACTTACTGCATGGCTCAACTTTAGAACTCAACTTGCAGTGAATCAAATGAACAATGTATCGAATAGAGCTACGCAAAGCTAATCTTGCTAAATCCCTCTCTTTTCGAACCAAAATCTGATACAAATCTCACTAATCACCTTCAAACCCTAACCCTAGATGCTTCGGCTTTGAGGGGGACAATTGGAGATATGAGAAATATCGTGCTTCCTTTCATTTTGATCTGTTTAAAAGTATTGCAACTCTGCATCTCAACCATTAATACTGTACCAAACGGTGGACAAAAGACTGCGGCATCACAGAGTAAATTGCAACTTGGGCCTTCTCTTTTCAAAGCCCAGATATACTTATATATATTACAACTGTTTCATGTACAATGTGATTTTCTGAATTCAAACTTTTGTATCAACAATCATTACAAACTCTTGTAATAAAATTTGTAGTGAATTCAATTTCTTCATTCAATTATCCTATGTAATTACAAATTTCAACTGACAATGATTTCTTCGTGCCTTGGAGTGATTAATCATACATTATACTAATTTAATCAACATGGCCTACCACATGCCTCCTTACTTATATTGAAAATACACTCCTTGATTTCATTTTTAGATATCCTAGTAGATAATGATGCTTTCTGCTCCAAAGTTAAGGAGGGCATAAGAAGGTCATCAATTAAAGTTAGATTAGGAATGAAATTGTCTGAGTTACCAAGTAGTTGAGAGAAGTACTCAGGGAAGGCTCTATCAATTGCTTCTGGAGTATCAACATAGATGCCATGCTGATCATTGATGTCGTGAATATGAGATTTTGTCTTTTTGATATTCAGGCTATCATGGAATAGTTTAATGTTTCTATCACCTTCAATATTCCACTTAATTCTCATTTTCTACCTAAAAAGTTCTTCTTCAATTTTTAGGGCATTCCTGTATTGTTCTTTAATGTCATATTCTTCTCTAGCTAACATTTCATTATTTGGGTTTTCCATTACAAGTTGTTGAGCATGGGCAAGAGCACTCTTTAAATTTGAAGACATCAAACTTCCATTACCAAATTTCTGGCTAGCCCGGCTTCTAAGAGCCTTCTTCACCTGCTTCATTCTCTATTGAAAAATAAACATAGGAGAACCAAAAAAGTTAGTATTCCAAGCTTGTTAACAGTAGTAAAAAAATCCGGTTCCTTGATCCAGACATTAAAAAAATTTAAATGAGAAGCTCCTTTCCACGACATCTAAGGCAAGGTTTATGATTTGAGGGGGTGGTCATATAAGAGAGGAGGAGGAAGATGAGTAGAAATATGAGGCCATAAGGAAATGGCAGGAAAGTTGCATGGGGTATGATCAATTTTACTGTATATTCTTCTACCTGATCTACTCATATTATTCCATGAGTATCTTACACTAGAAAATGGAACATGGATAAGATTAGAAGTATTGATGGCATAATTCATAGTGGAGATATCTTTGAGAGTTACAGGAGCACCACCAATTCTATCACCAAGAAAAAGAAGGCCGTTGAAGTCACCAGACAAGATCCATGGGTGAGTGTCCTAGGTTAGGTGAGGCAAATAGTCATAAAGCAGCTGTCCAGATGATGGGGTATTATTAACGTAGATAATGATTAGGTATAAGGATAAAGAAGAGGGAACATGAGTGAGGTGGGAGAGAATGAATTGCTTATGGGAAAGAACAGGGGTCACTACAAAGTATTTAGGGTCAGAAATGATCATTATCCTACCATATGGTTCTTCAATCAAGTTGTGGTGCAGCTTCCATCTTGGATTAATTAATCTAGTTGCTCTAGAAGTTAGAGTAGAGTTTACATGGCTTTCTAGGATTGCTTGTAGATAAATTTTGTGTTTGTGAATGATATCTTTCGCTTGAGATAACTTAATATCTTGGTGTGCTCCTCTAATATTCCATACACCTATTTTTTGTGTCATCATTCCATATTGTGGTTTTTTGTTGATTTCTTTGCTTGCTTCTTGTCGAAGAAGAGGGGGTGGAATTTGTTTCAAGGAGTATACTAGTAGTTTTATGGGTAGTTGGCTCATTGAAGTCTTTATGTTTCTTGTTTTTCTTTTTTTTCCTTTGACTTATGGTGTTGGTGGGATTGAAAATGATTGGAGCTTGATTGGATAAGTTTTTGACTGACTGGGTGATGTGACTTGTAGCAGAATGAGAGGAGTAGCCCGATGTAGGGTGAATATGTATGTATGGTTCGGGTGTTGTTTATAAGACATTCATAACAATGTCATCATGATCCATATTTTGATGAAGGATACTGTGTGATTGAGGATGTGTGCCAAAAGGTGGAATTTGCATGGTAGAAGAGTTAGGGTCCAACAAAGAAATTTGAAGTGGATCATTGGCATGGTCAAGATGGTTAATGGGAGGGTTTGGTGGGTTTTGATCAGTGGGTTGGTCATTCAAAATATTAAATGTGGGTGTGATAGGTTGATCACTATTAGAGACAATGTCACTCATAATAGGATCAGAGCTCACTTCCTCATTCATGTTTGCATGTGCATGCATTTCATTATCAGTGTGCATGTCATTCTCAATTTTAGCATTAATACCCTGCTCCATTAATACACTAAATGGTTTGCATTTAAGTTGCAATTAGACATAATTGTGGGACCATATGCCACATAAGACTCAATCGAAGAATCTCCTACATCTGAATTTAATTTATCGATTGCCACATGTTCATTATTAATATTATTATCTGATGCATTAAGTTATTTCTTTGTTACATTTTTATGCATGGCCTCTTCGGCTCCATTAACCTTTTCTCTTCTTATAACATGCCTTTTTCCTTATCGCCTTCTGCCATTGTCTTTTTTGTTTTGTCTGTCATCTGATTCTACTGCCTTATCATTGCACTTGTTCACCATATTATCCATTGCCTTTTCCTGTTGAGAATCATTGACATCCCCATTTCCATTTGTCTTCTCACAATCCCCTACTACATGACCAAATACTTTACATTTCATACACACATATGGTTTCCAAAGTAGCTAACATATATCATTTGTTCACTTCCATCAAGCAGTTTAATAGGAAATCTATCAACAAACTGATGGTCTGGTTTCACCTCCACCAAACATTTAGTATATGTAATTCGCTCTAACATTTCAGAGGACTCATCCAGGCATAGTAATCTCCCTATTCGAGATGCTAACTAATTCAAACCTAAATGAGACCAAACATTAATTGGAATATTTGTCATTTGCAACCATACTTGTGTTGGAATATAAACTTGATTTGTTAATTTCTAGAAGTTTCTTAAAGTTTCTAAAATCTTCTTGTATTTAATAGAATTTGGAGAGAGCTCTAAAATTTTATATTAGTTACTGGAAATAAGAATTGTATAAAAGTCATGTTTCTAAAGTTGTCTAAAAATGAAGTTCTAGAGTTATCAAATGAGTCATGTTTCTAGAATATTCTACATCTAGAATGTTCTATTGAGTCGTATAAATAGTGGAGTTCTCCCCTCATTTGTAATCAAGCAATCTAGCAAAGGAAAAATAATATTAAAGCATTATTTGTGAGAACAAGTTTCTTCTCTCAAGTCTCCAACCCTTTTTTTTAAATATATATTTCAACAATGTGGTATCAGAGCGAGGTTTAGGGATGACTTCCAACAATATGTTGCAACCTCAACTTCCTCGTTTGACGGGAAAGAATTACAATCAATGGAGCATTCAAATGAAGGTCTTGTATGGCTCTCAAGATCTTTGGGAGATTGTTGAAAATGGATATGAAGACGGAGAATCAAGCAACACTTTCAACACAACAGTTGAATACTTTGAAAGTGATTCGAAAGAAGGACAAGAAGGCTCTTTATTTTATCTACCAAGCGGTGGATGAAGCAATTTTTGAAAGGATCTCTTTGGCATCAACATCAAAGGAGGCATGGGACATCCTCAACAAGGCGTACAAAGATGAAGAAAAGGTAAAGATGGTAAGACTTCAAGCTCTAAGAGGTGAGTTTGATTTACTCAAAATGAAAGAAAGTGAATCGGTGGAGGAATTTTATAATAGAACTATTTCTACTGCTAATCAACTTCGAATCAATGGTGAAGAAATTTCGGATAAAAGAATTATTGAAAAAATTCTTCGAAGTATGACAAGGAAATTTGAGCATATTATCGTTGCTATTGAAGAATCAAAAGATTTGAATACTTTCTCTCTTGAAGAATTATTGGGCTCACTACAATCTGATCATGAGCTTCGCATCAAACAATTTGATTCCTCTCCTTCCGAGCAAGCTTTTCAAATTCGAGACACCAACCGTGGCGGATTTAGAGGAAGAGGTGGAAGATCGGCTCATGGTAGAGGACAAGGAATAGGCCAAATTCAAGTCCATCTTAAGGAGGAAGAGGAAGAGGTCGTGGAGGATACAGTGGAAGAGGAAGAGGTAACTCTTATAATATTCAATGTCATTATTGTCATAAATATGGGCATATGAAAAAGGATTGTTTTAAAAGAATTAATGATGAAAAAGATAATTCTAATTTTCTACATGAGAATTTGGAGACATAAGATGAATGTATGCTTCTTTCTTGTAATGTTCAAGAAGCTTCTTTTGATGATATATGCTATATTGATAGTGGTTATAGTAACCACATGACCGGAAATAAAAGTTGCTTTGTGAATTTTGATGAAAGTGTCCAACGAGAAGTCAAGACAGGTGATAATAAAAGGCTCATTGTCAAAGGCAGTGGCGATATTCTGATACGGACAAAGCAAGGTACAAATTATATTTCTAATGTTTATTATGTTCCCGATCTTAAATACAATCTTTTGAGTGTTGAGCAACTTTTAAAGAAGGGACATAATGTGAATTTCAAAAATGATTTATGTGAGATCAAAGACAAAACTGGTGTTCTTATTACAAAAGTGAAGATGACACCAACAAAAATGTTTCCGTTGAAAACTAAAAATGAAGCATTTTCAATTTTTGCTAATATTGTTAATGACAAGTCATGGCTTTGGCATCTTCGTTATAATCACTTGAGTTCTAGCACTCTATCCAAGATTTGCAAAGATCATATGGTGAGAGGCATCCCAAATATTAGCAAACAAGATCAAGTATGTGAAAGTTGTGTTTTTGGCAAGCACCATGGAGATCCATTTCCAAAAGAAAAGGCATGGCGAGCAAAGAATCCTTTGGAGCTAGTGCATTCGGATTTATGTGGATCTATGCGCACAAACTCTGTTGGAGGTAATCGGTATTTTCTCACTTTTATTGATGACTATAGTCGCAAGATGTGGATTTACTTTCTCAAAGAAAAATCTCAAGTATTTGAAGTATTCAAGAATTTTAAAGCACTTGTTGAGAAGCAAAGTGGTTTTTCTATAAAGACACTCCGATCCGATCATGGTGGAGAATATATGGCAGAAGAATTCGGAAATTTCTTAAAGGATCAACGGTCCGCTCAACCTCTCAACAAAATGGGGTGGCCGAAAGAAAGAACCGTATCATCATGGAACTTGTTCGAAGTATGTTGAAGACAAAAGGATTACCTAAATATTTTGGGCCAAAGCTGTAGCATGTGCATGCTATGTTCTCAACCGTGCGGCATCTAAAAGTGTTCAAGGAAATACTCCACAAGAAGCATGGAGCGATCACAAGCCATGTGTCTCCCACTTTCGAATTTTTGGAAGCATTTGTTACTCTCATGTGCCGGACGAAAAGAGAGGAAAATTTGATGACAAATCTGAAAAGTGCATCTTTGTTGTCTATAGTGAAAGATCCAAGGCATATAAATTATATAACCCCATCACAAAGAAGACTATTATTAGTCATGATGTAATTTTCAATGAGGAAGAAACATGGGAATGGAAAAATGAGAAAAAGAGTACAAGTATCTTGCTTGATAATGATGCATTTGAGCCAATTGAAGAAGAAGGATCGACTCCACCTACTCCACCATTTAATTCTCCTCCAAGCTCATCATCTTCAAGTTCAGAATCAACACCTAGAAGGACAAGACCTCTTGCGGAGATTTATGGAGAAACAAGAAGAATTTTAGAAGATGAATTTGTTGATTTTGCTTTATATGCAACTGCGGATCCAGTTGATTTTGAAGAAGCCGCCAAGGAAGACAAATGGAGACAAGCCATGGATCAAGAAATTGACGCAATTGAAAGGAACCAAACATGAGAGTTGGTTGAAGTACCTGAAGGGAAGAAACCCATTGGAGTCAAATGGGTTTACAAGACAAAGTTGAATGCACAAGGTGAAGTTGAAAAACATAAGGCACGATTAGTTGTGAAAGGCTACAAGCATATAAGAATCAAGTATCATTTCATTCAAGACTTGATTGGGAAAGGAGAAGTAGTTGTCAAGCATTGCAAGACACAAGATCAAATTGCCGACATTTTAACGAAGCCTTTGAAGTTGGAGATTTTCAAGGAGTTAAAGAAGAAACTTGGTATGCGTAAAAGTTTAGCTCAAATAGGGGCAAATCAAGTTTAAAGGGGGGTGTTGGAATATAAACTTGATTTGTTAATTTCTAGAAGTTTCTTAAAGTTTCTAGAATCTTCTTGTATTTAATAGAATTTGAAGAGAGCTCTAGAATTTTCTATTAGTTACTAGAAATAAGAATTGTATAAAAGTCATGTTTCTAGAGTTTTCTAAAAAGAAAGTTCTAGAGTTGTCAAATGAGTCATGTTTCTAGAATATTCTACATTTAGAATGTTCTATTGAGTCATATAAATAGAGGAGCTCTCCCCTCATTTGTAATCAAGCAATCTAGCAAAGGAAAAATAATATTAAAGCATTATTTGTGAGAACAAGTTTCTTCTCTCAAGTCTCCAACCTTTTTTTTCAAATATATATATTTCAACAACTGGAACTGCTTTGACATTACCACATATATTTCCTAAATCCGTCCTCCATCTCCAGATTATGAATAACTTTTTTTGCGTAATAATTGGATCATCTCTCAGGATTCAGCTCTATCTTCCTCACATGGCAGATGGAATAAAAATAACATACCATCGAATTAAACTTTAACTAAGCCCTTAGGTCTCCATACTCTTTTGAGGTGGTCCACAACAGTTGTGAAGGATAACGACTTATCCAAAAAGAACCCAACAACATAGTCATTCCAAATAGAAGCGCCGGCTTGGATGACCTCATCAGTAGGAACAATTGCGTCATTATTGAAAACGAGGTCAAGGTGAATGGGATTGTATTTAACAGCATTCCTTGGTTTGGTTTTAAAAAAGGAAGACCACTAAGCAGAAGCATCAAGTGGGGAAAAATGAGAAACCGATTAGGAAGGAGGAGCAGAGGGATTAGACGAGGAGTGTAAGCAGGGAGGAGATAAAAGAGAAGGGATGGAAGGAGAGAGAGATGGAGGAATAAGAGGAGGAACGAGGGGCAGCTAATCAGGGGGCATGGGATGCAAGACAAGGAGAGAGGGTAGTTGGCCAGGAGGCACGGGGAATAGAAAAAAGGACAGGTTGATGGAAAGGGTTCAAAGATGGTAGGGCGGCAAGAAAGGACGGGATGCCATGAAAGAAGGAAAATATCTTTTGATTCAAAGATTAAATCCAAGACCTTTAAAATCTTTATCATGTTTTCCCTTTGTAGTAAAGTGCGTCTAATAAATAAGTGAAACCCTGATAAGTTATTTTATTGACACATGTATCCTATAAGTTTAGGACGGTGTGGAATATTCATCATATTATGATGTGTTTGTTTGGTAGTTTTCATTTGTTAATGTTATAAAAAATGGGTTTTTCGATGATTTTTGATAGTTTAAAACTTCTGCATCGTTATAGATCTTAAAGCAAAGTGTTTTCGAAATTGTAAAGATTATTTTTTATGACTATTGAATTGAGAAGGAAATAAATCAACACAACTTTTAAATTTTTTGTACATCCATGTTATGTAAGTTGTTCAATGTTATTGACCTGACTAATAAACGTCTTTAACTTAGGGGTGTTTAAGGAAAGTAGACACTGAACCCAAGTTTGGATACAAGTATCCCACTCTTCCTAACTACTTGCCTGACATAATGGATAAAGAAGTCGAAATGATTGATCGATATGAGACCTAGATTTATTTTGGGCCTTCATCTGAATTTTAATAAGTATAATGAATCTGATGTTTTGTATATACTCTCAGGATGCAGTAGAGTATTATACGAGCATAAACTTGAGGTATGTTTTTGTGAAATGATTTATAAATAGAGTTCTGGTTTTATGAAATGTTTTATAAATGGTTTTAGTATTAAATGAGATATATTATTTGTGTAAATGAATGTGATGGAAAAAAGTAATTGGTATAGTTGAAGAAATTATTTAAAAGCCTTGTTTTATAGTTGGTCCAAATGGATAAAATCTGCAAGTTGTACTTATATCGTCTTATTTGCATGACAATTCTTTATCCAAGATTCAGGCAAAAGATTTCTTTGTGACTTACACTAGTCCAAATTGGTATTATCAATTTGATTCTCGATAGCAAACACTTGAAATAGATTAAGGAATGATCCCGAGGTCTTCTATCATAGTATATGGCTATGTAAGGAAAATAAACCAAGGAACTTAATTGGATTCCGCATTAGAGAGGTCAAGCGATCTACATTTGTTTGGATGTGAAAATTATATAACCGAGCAAGTGATTGAATCAGATATCATGTACGGAATATCCATGTACATCGTACGGACCTAAGTATATGTGTGTGTGTATAAAGTTTTGCTGGCTTAGGAGAGTTTAGGGATTGACTTTTTGATTTTTTCCACGGTAGTTGGAATAATCTTCTAAATAATAACCCAAGGCCGATGAGCGTAAAGTACGCTTAGTAAATTATTTATTAGACTTGTGTGATCGAGAGGGTGATCGAGAGGGTTTTTGAACCTAGGCCAATCTTAAGATTTTGTGCTAGTAATTTCGAATACTGCAACGACCTGCCTTTTCGACCCTCAATTTTCGATATTAATATATCCATAGAATTCATGTGCCGAGCATCCAAGTGTCAGGAAGATAGATTATTAGGGTGAAAGAAAAAGAAGACATAACAGAATCTCACATCGTGACGAGTAATACATATTATTCAAATAATCTTTACAAAAATAAAACTTTAATGTACATACAACAATTAGAGTAAGCTGCATGTTCTTATAAATGCTGATAAGTACAAAAAAGAAATGCAACGGAAATTAAATATGTAAATAGGACTTGGAGGCAACCAGCTCGTCTCTGAAGCTCCAAAGCGTCCATAGCTAAATCTGGAAATGTATTCGGGACGGACCCGAGCATTGTAAGAAAATAACACCCAGATCATTCTAGTAAACCAACATGAGAAACTCTAATCATATGTATTTTTATATTTATAAAATCCTTCAAAAATAAAGGTATCTCGTAGGACACAAATAAACACAAATGGGTTTTTATCTTACGATAACCAAACCATTTTTATTAAAAAATCTAGTGATATTATAATAATGTCTAAGGTTTAAAATAAATATATAATATACTGAAATGCATGCATCTCATATTCCAGTATTGGCACAACTAAGTTCGTAAGGAACGTATTGAAAAATGGATTCCATTAATGGCAAGGCTAATGGAGTACCGCCCCGTCATAGTATTCCGCCAAAAAATTATACCGAGGGCCTCACCGGGACCCCCTACAAATCAGGACCGGTCCACCCTTACTAGATTGTACCTATATGTCATCACCTCGGTTGTCGCGATCAAACTATTTTCGTGGCCACACCATACATAATCTAAAAATATCGATCTAGATACAAGTGATGATCATACCCTAATGGTAGCGAACCACATAGCCCGGAAGTATATCCCTTATTTTAGTCATTGCAGGGTGTGAGGCTTGAGGCTACGTTTTACCTTTTTAGCAAATCCTACTTAGAGTGCTAACATTTACCTCTAAGCAACAATGCAATACCAGCTTTCATCCACATAAATTGTTCAAGATATGAACAAACCGAAGACACTACTTCTACTACATCCTTTCAGAAACATCCTTAGGATTAGTAGCAAGTATCCCTTGCACTTTAGAGAACTCCATCTTCAATTTTCATCATCTTTAATAAGCCTTTAATTCGAGCACTTATGCCAGTTCAAAGTAGTTTTTGGATAAATTACCCGATCCCAGTCTCTTCGAACCAACAATCTATAGTTTTTAGTTGACTCTATCCCGGTTCTTTCATAAGTAAGCAGACGATATAAAAGTCCCAAGGTGGTCTTGAATAGCCACTATTAAAACGAGAGACATTTCACCGGAATGAGTTCTCCCAAGGAATATAAAACCCCATGAATATGTAAGGCTTATATATATTTCCCAAGTCAAAATTGGTCAGGATTTGGTAGTCGGTTATTTAACTATCAAATATTCAAACAACCAAATTAGAGATTTAATTTCATATGGAAAAAAGCATGATTAAGCATATAAGTAACCACTAAGCCTCATTAATTAATCCTTTCATTAGTTAAAACCTTCTTTAGATTATTTGTATTAAAATACCTTAACAAAAAAATATATTCATAAATCCTCTCTACTCTTTTCAATACTTGAAAATATTAATATACTTATCTCAATTATATAAATATGCTCACAAAACATTTCACTTTCAATACTCTCCATATACTTATAACAATAGTATAAATATATTCACAAATCTTAGGGAAGATTCCATTTTTTCCCAAAATCATATTTAATTTGGTCAAAACAAATGTCATTTAAAAATATTGTTCACTATAATCCGAAAACACTTTTCCTTTGGTTTAAGTACATGGTTCGTTTGGAAAGTAGACTAAATATACTTACCACCACTTTCTAGTTTCAAACTTGTACTATCAATCGATTAACAATGAAGTCGGACAAGTTAGAGAACTATCATTGCCTCGACATACATTCTTAGTTCTCACAGATTGAGATAATTTTTCCTTACCTTGGAATTTGGTGTTAAGTATGAAAAGAACACTTTTCCTACCACCATAAATCGTAAAGATCATTTATAGAAATCAAGTCTCTTATTCTTGTCACATTTCTAATATTTCAACTTACTCTATCCCTCACCAAAAAATGAAGCCAGGTAAATCAGGGCACCGGTTGCTCCATCCATGCCTCAGTTAAAACACTTCGAATCTGAATCTCAATAGATAAAGGATAAATCTACTAATTAGCTTTTAGTTCCAAGTAAAGGACTACATAATTTCCATAAGTAACTGAATTTTCATATGAAAATATTACCTCATATACTTAACATAAATCTTTGATTTCAAATTTAAACTATCCTCTGGTTAATAATAAAGTCATTCAAGTTAGGTATTATTACATATCAAACCTTGACCCGACAACATTCATATCTTTTGGGATAAGTAGAAGTTTCTCTACCTCGAAGTTTAATGTCAAGTATAAGACTTCATAAATTATGTATACTGTTTAAAATTACAAAGCATTATGAAACAAACTTTCTTTTCATTTTTCACGAAACCATTTACCATAACAAGAATGTTAAAGTCTATGGTCTCTGTCCACTTTCCAAAGACATTTATTACAACAAGGGTGTTGTAATCCAAGATTTCTTTTCTCTTTAAGACTTCACTTAAAACCTTACAATACACTATAAAACTTCCATATAAATCTCACTTGAAATACTTTGCTTAAAACAAAGTTTGATTTGGAAAGTCAAGATTTCCCTTTTTATAAAAGTACCACTTGCTTTATTGTATCAAATAATTCTTTAAATCGCCTATATGAATTTCAAACCTCTTTCAAAACATTTTAAACAAAGTTTAATTTCCATTCAAATCATAACTTAAAGCCATCACCTTTAAAAGTGAATTCGTCTTTGAAAAGTAAGGGACTTTCTTTATATAAACCACTTGTTTAAAATCTCAAATTAAATCCTTTAAATCCAAAATATCTTTTAAACATATGTATATATAAAATAAAAGGACTTACCCAAAGGGTTGAAGAAGAAGAAAAATATATATCAAATTCTTTATACAAACCGCTTGTTTAAATATCTTATATTAAATCCATTTATTTTCGAAATATCGCCTAAAAATTGTAGCCGTTTTAAAAGAGAACTTGACTTTAAAAAGTAGAAGAATTTCCTTTATATAATTTAAATCTTTTACCTTAATATCTCAAAAATAAATTTAAAAATGTATTTAAAACTTCAAAATCCTCTTAAAATACTTATATACATTTATAAAAGACATTCGAAAAGAATGTATAAAATATCTAAAAAAACCTTTTATACTTTACTAAAATCATAGAAAAGAAAGTTTTATTGAGTCATTGCATATCTATTTCCACGCGATGCTAGCTATTGAGATCGTCTGTAAATACATAGGTACTCCCAAAAAAGAGACAGATTTTCGAACTTCGCCTTCTTCTTCATTTTCGTATTTTTTTACCTGGCATTTGAAAAGCTTGAGTAAAAAGCTTTAATTGCCAACCGCTTCATTTACGATTTGTAATTTTGTGTAAAGGACTTGGATAATAAACAAACTGAATAATGATAACTCAAGAGTGCAAGGCCATCATTCATCAAGTTTTGATCAATATATTTGACTAGGTGTACAACCCTACTCAAATATTCCAAGTTAGTTTGACTTAATTTTAGTGCTAACACTAAGTGGTGCTTTCATTGAGAGTTGAACATAATTCCTTGAGAATCGACGAACAATAGCGCTTGTATAATTGGAAAGTAAATATAGAAAGTTAGAGTCCAACAATAAGAAGAAGTGGTATACCATGTTCATTCGAAGACAACGTTGCTCCTCACTTTGATATGGAAAATGCAAAAATTGGATAACCGTCTACACCTAAGGAGACTCTGAAAGATAAGTATGAGCTACAAGCCATAAAAGAAAATTAGAAGTTATGCATGAGCTTATTAAAGCACTGGTTTCACAAAAATATTCATCAAATAGAGTAAAAGAGACGGAGGGGGAGGAAATCGAGTTTCCATCCAAAAAAGCAAAGAATCAAACTTAAGAAGTAAGAATGTTGGAAAGATCAATTAGGACCGTAAAAGAAGGAAGAAAGTTTCCCAACCAAAAGACAGAGTAAAAGATAAAGATCACAATCTGCAATTTCTGCTTTGCAAAAGCATTATAAGCCGAAGCGAGAGAATTACAAGGATGAAGAAGCTTATTTCAGGGATTTAGCAGACAAGATGGCTAAAGATGTGGTTGAATTGAAAGGAAAGAGAACAATGGACCCTAAAGTAACAATAATTTTAGGGAGAACCGTTCACTGAAAGAATTATGGCTCTACCAGTTCGCTCTTAAATTAAATCATGTCTATTAAATATGATGATACCACTATAAATATGATGATACCCCTGATCAGGATGACCATTTGATGGAGTTCGATAGTCAAATGGATTTGCACAATATCCCGGGTGCAATAGGTTGTAGACTACTTCCAACCGCATTCTTTGGAGCGTTGTCCAAGTGGTACCGACGCTATAGAGAAAAGACGATTTATTCAATGGAAAAATTCTGATATGATTTTTCCGCCCAATTTTGTACTTTGAGAGAACCCATGATTGATGCTAAAGTATTGGCTAACATTAAACAAAAACAAAGGGAATTGCTAAGGGACTACCTAAAGTGATTTAATATAGTGGTCAATAAAGCAGAAAGAGATAGTGATAGAGAGAAATTGATGACGGTCAAATCTAGTTTGATTGAAAATACACTATTCTGGAAAGATCTATACATTCAAGAGTGCAGAGGCTTGCATGATTTCCACTTCCAAGTTGAGCGAATGGATGAAATATTTCATAATAGGAAAAATTAAGGGTAAAAGAGGAACTTTTCAGTCCCGAACAAAAAGGGAAGATGGAAAGCATTTGCTAAAGCGAATGATGTTGAAATGGACCAGCCAATCTCTATATATATACCATCGCGAAAGACGAACTTGATTACCCGATTTTATTCAAAGAAAAGACAAATCCAAATCTAAGTAAGTAAAGGAGGGGATTATTGTGCCTACCATAAGATAAACGACCGCAAAATGATGAATGTAGAGTCTTGGTAGGAATTATCCAAAACATGATTAGGAAGAGAGTCCTCAAAGAATACGTCAACAACACCAACATCATGGAAAGCGATCTTCCATAAGGATTACTATAAGCGATGAACCATATTGATGTGATCCATCGAGGACTACACATAGTGGTTTTGAGCAAGGGATCGAGAAGTAAGTATGTGAAAGGGGCTATGGATGGGATCTACTCAATAAGCGATGAGCCACCATTGAAGTCTTTCAAAAGCACAATCAAAATGCTGGACTTGGTGATAACTCCTTAAAAGCTGAGAGGAATCTTACATACCCACAATGAACCTCTTATGATAACTGGCCAAATAAGACTTTCACTAGTATCTAAAATTCTGATAGATATGTGCAGCATAGTGAATGTCATCTTCAAGGAAACTTTCAAACAAATGGGAATGCTAGAGGAGAAATTTGATCCCAGTATGGAGCCAATCTTTGGATTCAATAATAAAGGTTATACTCTGGTGGGAAAAATTAAATTATTTGTCTAAATCGGCATGCCTCCACATTTAAGGATGTCTGAGATGCTTTTTGTGATCTTGGACTAGCCTTCCTACTACAATGCTTTGTTTGAAAGACTAGCTCTTGACGGGATCGATGCTTTCATATCATTAAAACACTTGCTGGTTAAGTTTCTCTGCAAAATAGGATGGGGAACTGTTCGTAGAGAGCAGTTTAATTCTCGTGAAGTGTATTTTGTCACGCTTGAGCAATTTAGTAAAACGACAAGTTCTTACTATATGCCCGCATTGGATAAATGTGAACAAAACCAAAAGCCCTTGCATATTAGTTCTCGAGAATCAATATCTAAGGCAAATAACTCAAAAATTTCTCAAACGGAAAATTAAGAAATCAGAAAAGAAGTTAGATTCAAAACAAGGAAAAAGAAGTATGTTGAATTAAACCAAATTAGACATAATGATAACAAGGCTTTGGAGGTAATCCTGTATATAGGTTTGAGGGATAAGCGAGAGAGTGCGCAATCAATGGAAAGCTTAGAGGAAGTAAAATTTGATTCTCAAGATTCTACCAAAACCATGAAAATTTGTAATGGGACGAATAAAGAAATTAAAGAAAGGTTGATGTCATTCTTACGATCAAGCATATGTGTATTTGCATGGAACCAGCGGACATGGAAAGGATCGATCCATCTGTAATGTGCCATGCGCTCAATATTAACCTAAAGTTTGTCCCCATAAAGCAGATGAAAATGTTGTTTGACAAAACCCACACCGCAACATTGAAGGAAGAAGTGAAAAGGTTGTTGGAGAATGGGTTCATAAGGGACATATTTTATCTAAAATGGTTGGTAAATCCAGTATTATTAAAGAAATCCAATGGAAAATGGAAGACATGCGTCGATTATACGAGTCTCGACAAAGCATTTCCAAAAGATTATTATCCGCTGCCCAGAATCAATCAATTAGTAGAAGCAACTCACAAATTGTTGTCTTTTATGGATGCTTACTCAGGATATAATTAGATTTTGATGTATAGACCTAATGAGGAACACATAAGCTTTGTCATAAATTGAGGAATATACTGATACAAAGTAATTCCGTTTGGGTTGAAAAATAGAAGTAAAACATACTAACGACTCGTGAATAGGATGTTCAAGAATCAAGTAGGAATAAAAATGGAAGTATATGTTGATGCTAAGTTAGTGAAATCTAAGAAAGAAGAGAATCATATAGAAGATTTGAGCGAGATGTTTGAAGTATTAAGAAAGTACAATATGAAGTTAAATCTATAAAAGTTCCCCTTTGGAATCCAATCTTGAAAGTTATAAGGATATATTGTAAGTGTTAGAGGAATAGAAATCAACCCTGATCAGATAAAAGCCATTAGGGATATGGTGCCATCTAAAGCGTGCAAGGAAGTGAAAGTATTAAATGGATGAGTCGCAGCTCTTTATCGGTTCATATCCAAAGCAATAGATAGGTGTATCCCTTTTTCGATGTGATTAACAATGACGTTTGAATGGATAGAGGATTGTTAAAAAAGCTTTCCCAAAATTGGATAATCATCTAGAATCACCATCGATACTCTCAAGTCCAGTAGAAGGAGAAAACTTATTTATATACATGGATGTATTAGAACATGCATCAGCTAGGTTTTAGTAAGAGAGGAAAATAGAATTCAATTCCAAGTTTACTACACAAATAAGGGGCTAAAAGGTGCAGAGTACCCATTCTAGAAAAGTTAGCATATTTCTTCTTATTGATAGCACAGAAGCTAAAGGTCTTATTTCCAAACTCATCCAATCAAATTCCTAACCAATTATCCACTATGGCAAATTTTGAGTAATCCTAAACTATCAGGAAGGCTGATAAAACGGGGAATGGAGTTGAGCTAGTATGATATTGAATACCTACACATAACTTTTATCAAAGGACAACCTTTGACAAACTTTATTGCAGAATGCACAAGATCCATTGTGGAATAGTTAGAGAAAGAAAGGAGACTCGAAACAAAATGGCAGTTATACATAGACAGAGCATCAATGAGCAAGCTGTAGGAGAAGGATATGTTGTAATTACCCCTAACGAGCACGCACTTCACTATCATATGAAATTAGGCTTTCTGGAAACCAATAATATGGCGGAACATGCATCCATAATCGTAGGGTTAAACTTAGCACGGTAGCTCAAAATTCCTAAAATCGAAATATTTGGTGATTCACAACTTATGATAAACCAATTGAATAAGATATTCCAAAATAAGGATGCTTGACTAGCTCAATACGTAAAGAGAATCCATGAAATGTTAGCCCAATTCAAGGATTTCTCTATACAAAAAATACTAAGAGAAAAGAGTGTGCAAGCGGATTCTTTA
Organism: Allium cepa; assembly: GCA_030765085.1. Taxonomy (NCBI): domain Eukaryota; kingdom Viridiplantae; phylum Streptophyta; class Magnoliopsida; order Asparagales; family Amaryllidaceae; genus Allium; species Allium cepa. The sequence continues at coordinate 723,647,928 of CM060938.1, read as the reverse complement.
GCAAAGCTGGCTAGTTCACGAGGTGCATTAGAAGCTAAAATTATACTCCTTGGATTTTAACGAAACCCAAGTGTTGAAAAAGAGAAAGAAGTTAAATAGGGAAGATTTGGTTCAAATTAGATCCCAGGATCACTAACAATCAGATAATAAGAAGAATTCTTGAGAAGATAATGACGATAAAAGTCCAAAAAAGGTATGCGCTCGTAAATACCCATACGCTAACAATTGGATGACAATCTTGGTTAAATACATTGAAAAATATATTTTACCAAAAGAAAAGACAGAAGTGCTAAAACTAAAGTACCAAGCCCATCATATACCATAATTGATGGAGTATTGTATAGGAAAGGATATTAGACACCTTACTTAAGATGCATTACACCTGAAATGGGCATGAGATTGCTAATGGAAGCCCATGAAGGATTCTCTGGAGATCATCCTAGTGGAATAAAACTATCCAAAAGAGTGATAAAACAAGGATAATATTGGCCTGGAATGATAAAAGAGGTCATAAATTATGTCAAAAGGTGTGACAAGTGCCAAGATTCTCTAAAATACCACGGCTTCCACCTAGCAGCCTAACCATCATTTCCAGTCGATCTCCCTTTGATGTATAGGGAATTGATTTAATAGGACCACTTCCAGTTTCAAGAGGGGGATCATAATTTTCTATAGTAGTAATTGTTTGTTTCATTAAGTGGGTGGAAGTTTAACCCCTACCTAACATAACCGCCAAATAGGATCTAATGCTTGTTATTAAGAATATAGCAACATGATTTTTTCTCCTAAACATGATTATGTTCGACAATGGAACCCAATTCGTGAGCAAAGAAATCACCCGCTTTTGTGAAAAGAATGAAAACATCAAAAGTTTCTCATCAATAGCTCACCCAAGAGCCCATGGAGCAGTAGAAGCAGTAAATAAAACCATAAAGAGAATTTTAAAGAAACGACTGGGAAAAGCCAAAGGAAATAGGTAGCCGAGTTTCCCCTCGTTTTATAGTCATATCGAACATCTGCAAAGACTTCCACTTGACACACCCCGTACTCTTTAGCCTATAGATTTGAGGTAGTGTTACCCATTTAAGTAGAAGATCCCTCATGTTGAAGAATTACTTATACATATGAGATGAATAAATAGCTAAAAAAGGAATCACTTGACTTCCTTAACGAATTAAGAGACCAAGCTTCTATTTGAACTTCAGAATATCAATGCAGAATCATGAAATGTTACAATTCAAAGGTGAAAGAATGAACGATGAGGAAAGAAGACATGGTTTTATGGAAACTAATGACAAACATGAAGGACCCCGTAGACGGTCTCCTCAGACCAAACTAGGAAGGTCCATTAGTCATTCGCGAAGTAATTCCACCTGGGACATACCGATTAAGTAAACCTGACGGAAATGTGATACAAAGGACTTCGAATGCTAAATACTTGAGGCTATATTTCATGACATTGAATGAATAAAGCAAGTTATTCAAAATGGCCTATGGAATGGAAAATGAATCACATCTAAGTAATTGCCCCTAGAGGTGAAATGCACGCATTCGAACTTAACTTCCTCGCCTTCCCAAAGTGCACAACTCCTCGCGTCGGAGAAACTTTCACGAATACATGATCGCCTACCATGAACTCAAGCTCTTCCCTTCGCTTGTCAACATAACTCTTCTGCCTTGATTGCACTGTCTTTATCCCAGAGAGAATTAACTCTACTCTCTTAGCAGCATCTTTTATCAAATTGGGGCGTAACGTAAGTTTACCTCTTTTGTCAAACAAAATGACTTACACGGTCTACCATACAAGTGTCATCCCGATAGTTGAGTGGTAAATGTTATTATAAGCAAACTCTACCAAATGCAAATGATCTTTCCAAGATCCTCCAAAATCAAAAACACATGCTCTCAGAAAATTCTCAAGTATGTGGTTCACCCTCTCAGTTTAACCATCAGTCTGTGGGTGGTAAACCATGCTCAAGTTCAATTCTGTACCCAATGCACCGTGCAAATGTAACGATCCCACTGCTATACCAAGTTCAGTAAAGAATATTCTAAGTAATATTGTCTGCTAATCCAGAGAATACGACTAGTTAAGGGCGATCGAATATGAATATATTTTTATACTAACACTGACACAATATTTATACTTTCTTCTTAATATCTGAACTGAAATTTGACGTGTACAGTGTTAACACAAAGTAATAGACGCATCGATTTCTCAGAGTCAGAGCAGTATATTATATAAATAACAGTCATAGATCAGTCGAATAAAACAATTACACATGTACAAAACTGCGAGTCCATCAAATATAATATTAGAGTCAAATAATACAATTTTTTAACAAATCTCTAACTCAATATACACACACACATCTCATAATACGTACGCAAATCCTAAGTGAGATAAACTTAAATGTCAAAAGTAGTATATCTCCTTGCTAGCACAACCATCCAAAGGTCTATGTAACGACCCGGAATTTTTGCCGTCTTGATTTGCGAATATTTATTTTAATATTCAATAATACGATCTTTAATCAAAACAAAAATCCCCATTAAATAAAAGTTAATAATAATAGATAGTTTTAAGCCCAGATGACAATTTAAATTTTTCCAAATTTTATTTATAAAATAGAAAATTGATTTAAAATGCAATTTCTTATATATATTATAACAATAGAATTTACATATATTATAACTACAATAGAATTCATATATAAAAAGTAAACAAATTCAAATTAATATAAAATAAATAAAATTAATCCATGATAAATATAAATGAATATAGCTTATGAAATATATTGTTGTATAAATAGAAAAGAGTTTTAAAATTGGATTTCACTTATGTATATGCATAAAATTTTAAAAAGAGAAATCTATAAAATAAATAAATATAGTATAAACAATATATATATATATATATATATATATATATGGTAAGTAGAATTATATACGAAAATATTATATGATAAAATGAGAAATTTAATAAAATTATTTAAACCATTTTTGGAAGAGAATCTTTTTACAAAATGCTTTTCAAGCAAAAATGTTATTTTCATAAATTCAAAATAAAATAGAAAATTTTAATTTATTTGAATTATACATTAGTAAATATTAAGAGAAATGTTGATATGGAAATTTAAAACAATTCATACAAATCAAAGAAGTAAAGAGTAAAACATCAAGATTTAGAACCAAAACATACAAGTAGGAAAAGGAAAAAGTAGATAAACATTTTTCTAGTCAAACAAAAAAGAAATGTGAAAAAAAACTGAAATATAATTTCATTTCAAACTTCATCTCAGCCGTCAAAACTTCATCTCAACAGCCACCAACACCTCGTTTCAATCCATTAACATTGTACATAACCTTAATGATCTAAAAAATCCGTCTTGAGCTCAAAACCCTATACAAATACATCATCACGCTCTTGCCTGAACATGTATATACATTGACATGTGTGTGTGTTAGCTTCTGATGTTTAAAACCCTACAAAACAAAAACCCTATGAACAAAAGAAAACACTTCTGTTTCTTGTAAAATCCAAAAATAGAAGCAAGTTATCAAGTATTCAAGTTGTAGTTTGGATTCAAATTGGAAACTTTAAAGAAAATCAAAGCATAATCAAGGTGAGAACTTTAAATTTGAAACGTGGAATATCCTTATCATCACTCTGTTATGTTAACAGAGGTATAATATTATATATGCTTTAGTTTTAAATATCAATATCTCTCATTCTAATTTGAATTGGCTGATAATGTTAACTGATGAATTGTTTGTTTTTGAATATAGATTACACTAAAATAATTTGAGGTTGATTCATGCTATATTTTGTGTGAAATGTTAAATTTACAGTAAGAAATCAATATTTTGGCAATTTTCAATATCCATAAACCATTGATTCATGTATATATTCATTATCGTCGTATGGAAATAGGAATTTTAGTGAAGAAATTGTAATTTTTGGGGGCTTATATCGCGAGAGATCGAGAGATGATCAAAATTTGGTTAAAATTAATTTCTGGCGATACGATTGACAATAGGTGGTGCAGTTAGGTCGATGAGGGGCATTGCGACGTGGGTGAGGGATTCACCGTGGACAAATTTTGAATTTGGCTTTGATATGGGGTAGCAAGGTGATTTTAGGATTTAAAGGGGGGTTTGAAGGTTTGTCGAATGCGATTGAACTACATTGAGATGGAGACGGCGAACATGGTCGCGATGGGTCAGGGGGTAGCGCAGTGGATGGCGATCCTTTTGGAAGTGGGAACAAGTACTCTCGTGGATTTAGGTGATGGGGAAAATTGGTTTTTTTGTTGCACGTTCATATGGTGTAGCTCGACATGTAAGTGAAAATGGGTAGGAGGGAGGCCGTAGGTCCTAGTGGAGGTGCACCGTGATGGGGTGGAGTGGGGAAGTTTGTGGGTGGCTACGGGTAGTTGGACGGCGGTGGAATTTGGCCATGCACGTGTACGTGCACGCATACACGGGATTGGGTTGCTTCGAGTTTCAGGTGAAAATGGAAGTAGAAGCTACGGGGCATTCGCGCCAGATATTTAGGTTCAACCGTGTGACGATGAGTTTCAGGTTGTAGTTTTGGTTCGAGTTCAGGGAATTGAAATTAGATGTAGGAGTTTGGGTGCATGTTTTTTTTTCAAAACCTAGAAACATGATTTGAGATGGAAGGAAGAAAAGGACGAATAAGGGGAAATAGGTTTTTGTGTGAGGTTGGGATTTGGCCCAAAGGCTTATAGGTGAAGTTTAAATTGGTCTAATTTATATATATATATATATATATATATATATATATATATATATAGTTAAATCTTTAAAATGCTATAACTCGTTCATACGAAACCCGATTATCGCGATTCTTTTTGCGATGGGTTCGTATCGTCGAGTACTTCGATGCTATGAAGTTTGTTATCAGATTTGACTAAAGGATAATTTATGGTATTTTAAAATGGACTGGTTTTAAATACGTGATTTAATCAAATTAAGTTGTTTAGAATTTATAAGTTCTATCCATCGACGTAAATTGCCAGAGAAAAATATTAACGAATTTTTTTAGAGTAAATAAGATGATTAGACATATGTTTAGCAGAATAAAACATCGTTCGACTAATTGTATCTGATTGATTCCCTGTTTTGCAAAATAAATCATCATTCTGCTATCATTTAAAGATAACTTAAAATTTAGACATTTACTTAGCAGAAATCAACCCTGTTATGCAATCCAAATTGTATGGACACAAAAATCATTACACTATTGATTATATTGGGCAATGTGATGGATTGATTTTATGATTATCGGAATCTGTTATTCTAGATTGTTAGGAAATTGATGGTGACTCAATTAAGTACCATTGGAATTGATAAGCCTCGCTTAAATTTGGAAATCGATTCTTGAACCAAAGTTGTTCTGAGAATGATTATTATTTATTTGACTTTTTAAAAGATAATTATTCATTATTTGATAGTGATTTAAAGTTGATTACTTTAAAATTCTTAAAAGTAATTTTAAGGTATTTAATTTTTTAATTGAAGTTATTTAAATTATTTAGAAGTATATTCCAATTATTAATTAAAGTTATTTTATAATGATTTGATTTAAAGGTTAATTGTTATTTAAGAATTCACCAGTATTAAAAAATTTCAAAGATTACTTGTTCAAAAATTAATATTATTTTAAGGATAATTATTATTTAACGGTTAATGAGTAATATATTAAGTTTATTTTAAGGTTATTAGTTATCTTAAAATCTTATTAATTTTATTTAAGAGGCAAAATGGAAGAAGTAAATTATTCAAGTAATGTTTAGAAGTGGAGATGCATTAGAGATAAATAGTCAATGGGTTTGATTATAAAGAAATGTTTAACATAGGATTTCAAGTGATTTGAAGTAAAACAGAAATAGAAGTTTATAAATAATATAAATGTTTCTGAAAGGGAGTCCTACTTAAGTTTAAACTACGGTTTTTGAAATGAGTTTATAATCAAATATGAAAGGTTATTATAAAACAAAGATTTGTTCTTTGACTTAATGATGAGTATACTGCCTAAGAAGTTTTTAATTCATGAATGGTATTGAATATAACTATTTAACTTGCCTTACAAGTTAAGTATTTTCAAAGAACATTGGGCAATTATATTCATTTTGATGAATTAAGTTTGTAAAGTGATTTCAAATCTAAATAATTGAGGCTTAGTGATTTCCAGTGTGTTGTGTTGTGAATGTATGTTTATTTGATAGTTAAATAACTAACTATCAAACCTAGACCAAAACATAACTTTGGAAATATCTAGAGAAAATGCGAGGATTATATGGTACAGTTACCTTCAAAGGTGCTATGCTGTATGTATAAACTTATGGATCTTCTAGGACGATAGTAGGGAAGTCCATTACACTAATGGTTAAGAGGTGATCTCCGATCTTATTTTCGTCTGTTTATTTCCTAAAGATCTGGGGTTGAGTTTAGTGGAAATATCAAATGTTGTTTCGAAGAGATCGAGATCGTATTTATTGTCCGAAAACCACTTCGATCCAATGAATGCGTTACGAAGTGAAGACATGAGTATGGAATCAAAGATGGAGCATTGAAGTGCAAGGGCTAATCGCTTTTAATCCTGAGGATGATTCCAATATGGATATAGTATGAATAGTGCCTTCGGTTTCATTCACACCTAAAATGAACTTGTATAATTGAATGCTTTCAGCACACTGTCATTGGAGGACAATGAAAATTTCAAGTATAAATTCCTTAAAAGGTAGTCGTAGCCTCAAGCCTTATCAACCGGGAATGACTGAAAATCAGGGGAGATGTAGCAAGGCTAAGTGGGTCACACCCAATTAGGGTATCTTTATCATCTTTCTAGATACCCTCGGATATTTAAATACGGCGCATGGGAAGGAGCTTGATAAGGGTGGGAACATCCAGGGTGATAGCATATTCGGTAATATTCATGCTAGGGGTAGGCCGGTCTTGTGTAGTAGGGGATCCCGGCGAAGTCCTAAGTACATTTTTCTAAAGGTGTACCGTGATAGTTGGTACCTAGTGCCTAGTCATTGTATGGAATCCATTCTCCAATAAGAACAGTATGGTTTTAATTATGCCTAACTATGTTGAAATGTGAGATGCAAGCATTTCAGCTATTTCTATATTTTACCTTGACCTCTAGACCCTATTATAATATCACTGGATTTTCTATAAAAAGGGTTTTGGTTATCGTAAGGGAAAAACCCATCGAGTTTATATATGACATGGTTTTACAAGATACCTTTGTTTTTAAAAGAATTTTTGAAAATTATAATGATTAAAATTCCTTGTGAATTGAATTCTCATGCTAGTTTTACCAGACTGACCCAGGCGTGGTTTTTCCTATATGCTCGGGTCTGACCGAGCATATTTCCAACTTTAGATGGGTACTTGGAGCTTCAGAAAAGGAACCGGAGGCCCAAAGACATATTCACGTGGATGATTATATTTCCGTTGCATTATAGTTATGTTTGTCAGCAAATTGTGAGGATAGGGTGTTATAACTGTCTGTACTGAATAGGTTAGTATACATTGATTGATGTCTGTATATGTATAAGTTACAGTTTGGTTTTATGTAAAGATTTGTTCTACATTATAGATTATTCATTTCCGCTGTGAGATTCTATGTTATTTGGTTTTCTTTCTATCTTCTTTCTACCTACTTTCTACTTTTTTTTCTTAACTATCCGCCTTTCCATGCAATTTGGGTTGGACAAGTGTGGTTAAAATGTCAGTTGAAACTGTAAGGAAAAGTGGGTCGTGACATTGTGGTTTCAGAGATTAGGTTAAGTGAATGCCTAGGCTTTGGTGGGATTGCTCATTAGAGATAGGATCAGTAGTATCCTAGAATGAGTTTGAGTGTATATAGATACGAGAGTGCGTATTTGTTAGTGATATAAAATGTTGTATATTGTGTTGATTGGTATGTTGAGTGGCATACAGATTATGGTCAATACGAGTAGTCAATGTTATTGATAAGGATCTCTAAAAACTTGAACAAGGCCAATCGACACAATATTGTTTTAAGAGGGTAAATGAAATAATTTTACTCAGGATATATTTTATATATAAAAGGCCATGATTTTTCAAAATATATAGTATTTTGAGATGTTGTTTGATAAGTGATGATGATATTCTATCATTATCATCAAGATTTGAGTGGTTATAACCATCTAGTGCTGAGTAACCTCTATTGCCTGTCCATCTGACTTGAGTATCCCTTAGATAACTTAGGTCTTGTATAAAAAAATTTGGAAAATTTAATTTTTGAGTAAATTGTGTTTTTAAAAGATATTTAAAATAATTTAAGATAAACATTTATGGAGATTTTTCATATATAAAAGCTAATTATATAGTAATTTATTATAAAAGAAGGATATTTGGAAAATTAAAACTCTGGTGATATCGAAAAATTGTTTAAACAAATTTTTGAGGGAAAAATGGTTTTGGTATTAGTTAAAGTAAAGTTTTTAAATGGTAGCATTTAAAAGAAGAGTTATTTGAAGTACGTACCTATACGTCATCTTAGCATATGTGAACTTCTGTAAACCTTAGGATCTTATTCTTTTGTTTTCATTAATTGATTTTAGAGAACTCCCACTGTGTTTAAAGGAGCACTTATGAAGGCTAGGAGACTTGGCGATCAGGGCCTAGTTAGCCGATTCTGGAGGATCTTGTCCATCCGTCGCTAGAGGAATAAGTCAAGGAAGAGGAGGAGTTAGAAGAAGAAGTGAAACCTATCCCAGAAGAGGAGAAAATTTGCATGGTAAAAGAAGAAGAGGAATACGAGGAAGAGGAAGGGTAATTTGAAGAAGAGGAGGAGCCCGAGTCAGAAAACGATGATGTTATTATCTAGGAAATGGGAGTGATCATTAGCGAGCCACTTGCAAATGAGGATGACTTTCTAAGGTATGATTTACGGCCTAGGGCAAAGATGCTAGTGCCTAGGGAGCCAAGCTTGGAAATGGTATGCATTCCAGACAATGATGCTAAGATAAGGGAAATGAAAGGACCGGAAGTGTGGGACTCTAAAGGAGAGAGTCCACTGTGAGATGTTAGTTCGGGTTGGGTTAGTTCTCTTAGAATGTACTCCCTATTTGACCGATTAGTAGCACATAGATGTCATGGATGTGTTTTTGGATTGTAAATTAATGAAGTATCATAGTAGTCGTTTTCGTATGGGTGTATATATGTGTGTATAATTGGCTAGTGGTTATAGATATCTCCTTGATATGTGCATATGTATATGGTGCCTGTAGTGTTGAAGTGTCTTAGTTGATGCTTATGTATGACTGATATTTTGGGATATAAATACATATGATTTAACTTGTGTTATATGGATGTTTATTAATTCATTAATAAATTAAATTTGGTTAGTCATATTTGCTAGCTTGGTTACGGCAATTTCGGGGATGAAATTCTTTTAGGGAGAAGGAATGTAACGACCCGGAATTTTTGTCATCCTGAGTTGCGAATATCTATTTTAATATTCAATAATACAATCTTTAATCAAAACAAAAATTCCCGTTAAATAACAATTGATAAAAATAGATAGTTTTAAACCCAGGTGATAATTTGAATTTTTCCAAATTTTATTTATAAAATAGGAAATTGATTTAAAATGGAATTCTTATATATATTATAACAATAGAATTTATGTATATTATAACAACAATCGAATTCATATATAAAAAGTAAACATATTCAAATTAATATAAAATGAATAAAATAATCCATGATAAATAGAAATGAATATAGCTTATGAAATATATTGTTGTATAAATAGAAAAGAGTTTTAAAATTGAATTTCACTTATGTATATGCGTAAAAGTTTAAAAAGAGAAATCTATAAAACAAATAAATACAGTATAAACAATATATATCTGGTAAGTAGAATTATATACGAAAATATTGTATGATAGAAATGTGAAATTTAATAAATCATTTAAACCATTTTTGGAAGAGAATCTTTTTACAAAATGCTATTTCAAGCAAAAATGTTATTTTCATACATTCAAAATAAAATGGCAAACTTTAATTTCTTTGAATTATACATTTGTAAATATTAAGAGAAATATGGATATGGAAATTTACAACAATTTATCCAAGTCAAAGAAGTAAAGAGTAAAACATCAAGATTTACAACCAAAACATACAAGTCGGAAAAGGAAAAATAGATAAACATTTTTTTGTTCAAACAACAAAGAAATGGGAAAAAAAATTAAAATATAATTTCATTTCCAACTTCATCTCAGCCAACAAAACTTCATCTCAGCAGCCACCAACATCTTATTTCAATCCATCAACATTGTACATAACCTTAAAGATCTGAAAAATCCTTCTTAAGCTCAAAACCCTATACAAATACATCATCATGTTCATGCCTAAACATGTATATATATTGGCATGTGTGTGTTTTAGCTTCAGATGTTTAAAATCCTATAAAAAAAACCTATGAACAAAAGAAAACACTTCCATTTCTAATAAAATCTAAAAATCAAAGCAAGTTATCAAGTACTCAAGTTGTAGTTTGGATTCAAATTGGAAACTTTGAAGAAAATAAAAGCATGATCAAGGTGAGAACTTTAAATTTGAAACCTGGAATATGCTTATCATCACTCAGTTATGTTAACAGAGGAATAATTTTATGTATGCTTTAGTTTTAAATATCAATATCTCTCATTCTAATTTGAATTGGCTGATGACGATAACTGATGAATTGTTTTTTTTTGAATATAGATTACACTAAAAATAGTTTGAGTTTGATTCATGCTATATATTATGTGAAATGTTGAATTTACAGTAAGCAATCAATATTTTGGCAATTTTCAATATCCATAAACCATTGATTCATGTATATATTCATGATCATCATGTGGAATAGTGAAGAAACTGTAATTTTTAGTGGCTTATATAGCAAGAGATCAAGAGATGATCAAAATTTGGTTAAAAATTAATTTTTGGCGATATGATTGACAATAGGTGCTGCGGTTTGGCCGAGGAGGGGCGTTGCGACATCGGTGAGAGATTCACAGTGGCTAAATTTCGATTTGGCTTTGATCTGGGGCAGCGAGGTGATTTTAGGGTTTAAAGGGGGTTTTGAAGGACCGTCGAATGCGATTGAACTGCGTCGAGATGGAGGCGGCGAACATGGTCGCAATGGTTCAGAGGGTAGCGTAGGGGACGGTATTCCTTTTGGAAGTGGCGACAAGCACTCTCGTGGATTTTGGTGAAGGGGATTTTTTTTTTGTCGCGCATTCATATGCTGTAGCTCGGTGCATAAGTGACAATGGGTAGAAGGGAGGCCGTAGGTCCTAATGGAGGTGCACCGTGATGGAGTGGAGAAGTTTGTGGGTGGCTACAGTTGGTCGAACGGCGGTGGAATTTGGTCGTGCATGTGTACGTGGATGTGTACACGGGATTGGGTTACTTTGAGATTCAGGTGAAAATGGAAGAAGAAGCTATGAGGCGGTCGCGCTAGATATTTAGGTTCGACCATGTGGCGATGAGTTTCAGGTTGCAGTTTTGGTTCGAGTTCGGGGAATTGAAATTGGATATAGGAGTTTGGTTGCGCGTTTGTTTTTGAAACCTGGAAACGTGATTTGAAATGGAAGGAAGAAAAGGAAAAAGAAGGGATAACGGGTTTTTGTATGAAGTTGACCTTTGGCCCAAAGGCTTATAGGTGAAGTTTAAATTGGTCTAATTTGTATATTTATAGTCAAATCTTTAAAATGCTATAACTCGTTCATACAAAACCCGATTATCGCGATTCTTTTTGCGATGGGTTCGTATCATCGAGTACTTCAATGTTATAAAGTTTATTATCAGATTTGACTAAGCGATAATTTATGTTATTTTAAAATGGACAGGTTTTAAAATGTGTGATTGAATCAAATTAAGTCGTTTAGAATTTATATGTTTTATTCATCGGCGTAAATTGCCAGAGAAAAATATTAATGAATTATTTTAGAGTAAATAAGATGATTAGACATATGTTTAGTGGAATAAAACATCGTTTGGCTAATTGTATTTGATTGATTCTCTGTTTAGCAGAATAAATCATCATTCCGGTATCATTTATTGATAACTTAAAATTTGGAAATTTACTTAACAAAATTAAACCATGTTCTGTTATCAAATTTGTATGGACATCAAAATTATTACCCTTTTTATTATATTGGGCAATATGATGGATTGATTCTATGAATGTCTGAATATGTTATTATAGCTTGTTAGGAAATTGATGGTGACTTGGTTAAGTACCATTGGAATTGATAAGCCTCTTTCAAATTTGGAAATTTATTCTTGAACCAAAGTACTAAGAATGGTTATTATTTATTTGACATTTTAAAAGATAAATAATGATTATTTGATAATGATTCATAGTTGATTATTTAAAATTCTTAAAAGTTATTTTAAGGTGTTTAATTTTTAATTGAAGTTATTTAAATTATTTAAAAGTATATTTTAATTATTAATTCAAGTTATATTATAAAAAGTTGATTTAAAAGTTAATTATTATTTAAGAATTTATCAGTATTAAAATATTTTAAAGACAATTTGTTCAAAAATTAATATTGTTTAAGGATATTTATTATTTAACGGTTAATGAGTAATATAATAAGTTTATTTTAAGTTTATTAATTATCTTAAAATCTTATTAATTTTCTTTAAGAGGCTAAATGGAAGAAGTAAATTATTCAAGTGATGTTTAGAAGTGGAGATGCATTCGAGATAAATAGTCAATGGTTTTGATTTAAAGAAATGTTTAACATAGGATTTCAAGTGATTTGAAGTAAGATAGAAATAGAAGTTTATAAATAATATAAATGCTTCTAAAAGGGAATCTTACTTAAGTTTAAACTGGGATTCTTGAATTGATTTTATAATCAAATATGAAAGGTTATTATCAAACAAAGATTTGCTTTTTGACTTAAAGACGAGTATAATACCTAAGCAGTTTATAATTCATGAATGGTATTGAATATAGCTATTTAACTTGTCTTACAAGTTAAGTATTTTGAAAGAACATTGGGAAATTATATTCATTTTGAGGAATTAAGTTTGTAAAGTGATTTCAAATCTAAATAATTGAGGCTTAGTGATTTACAGTGGGAAATGTTGTGTTGTGAATGTACGTTTATTTGATAGTTAAATAACTAACTATCAAACCTGGACCAAAATGTAACTTAGAAATATCTAGAGGAAATGCGAGAATTATATGGCACGGTTACCATCGAAGGTGCTGTACTGTACGTATAAACTTGTGGATCTTCTAGGACGATGGTAAAGAAATCCGTACACTAATGGTTTGGAGGTGATCTCCAATTTTATTTTCATATGTTTATTTCCTAAAGAATCGGGCTTGAGTTTACTAGAAATATCGAACGTTGTTTCGAAGAGTCTAGGATCGGATTTGTTGTCTAAAATACTTCGATCCAACGAATGCGTTTCAAAGTGAAAACATGAGCATGGAATCAAAGATGGGGCATTGAAGTGCAAGGGCAAATCACTACTAATCCTGAGGGTGATTAGAAAATGGATGTAGTACGAATAGTGCCTTCGATCGGTTTCGTTCAGACCCAGAATGAACTTGTATGGATGAATGCTTTCAGCACATTGTCACTGGAGGACAATGAGCATTCCAAGTATAAATTCCTTAAAAGGTTATCGTAGCCTCAAGCCTCATCAACCGGGAATGACTGAAAATCAAGAGAGATGCAGCAAGGCTAAGTGGGTCGTACCAAATTAGAGTATGTTTATCACATTTCTAGATACCCTCTGATAATTTAAATACGGTGCATGGGAAGGAGCTCGATGAGGGTGGGAACACCCGGTGTGATAGCAAATTCGGTACTATCCAGGTTAGGGGTAGGAGGGTCTTGTGGGGTAGAGGATCCCGGAAATATAGATATTTTCTCCTATATAAACTCTATCCAAAACAGTATAGACTAAGCGAATTTATCTATCCAGAATAATATAGATAATGTCAAGACCGCCTAATGTCTAAAGAGCTGTAGTCTATGTAGAAAAATATAGACCATGATGCATGTAAATATTTATCTAGAACAATGTAGATAATACATCATCACAATATAGATTTTCCAGCCCAAAAAACATAACTCTAAAAATATATAATATGCATTGTTATAATATATCTCAATCGATCTCAAAATCATGAAAATTAAATCTTAACCCATCACAAGGATTAAGGAATAATCAAGAAGTATACTCCTTAAGGATTTATCGGCCCTTTGCCAACCCAAAAATAAATACACTCTAAAATGCTAAGTACTATCGCTTCCAGTAATCACTAGAGCTTAAGCAAAATGTCACATATCGCATGATGAAATTCTAGCGTTTTACTAGAAGCTTAAATTTCACTCGTTACGATACCATTGGAAAACCTAAACCATACTCTCTTAAGGATCTAGCAGCCCCATTCCACACACCAAAAGACAATACAAATCTAAGGTGTTAAGTACTTCCTAATAGAAATCATAAGAATTTAACCAAGGCATCCCATACTACCCGGTGAAATTTGAGTATTCTCTAATGGGCTAGTAAGTTTCATTCAAATATTTTATTCAATGAGTTATACCATACTCGACGAAGCGTTATTCGAAAGCATTTAAACTGATCGATAACATTAAGTCAATTGTTAGTACTCCCTATATTATAGAACTAGGTTCTCAGAACATTTATTTGACTTTTCACTTATTAAAATGTTCCATTAATCCAACAAGTTCCAAAAGCCATATATATATAGTTTTTTTTGTAAAACCGTAATTATTACTTTTATCCCAAATCCTAAATTAGTATTTATACATTAGTTCCAAATAACTTAAGTTTATACTTCCTAAACCATGTTCCCAAATCTCATGAAGATTTCATTTAGAAATAAATAAAGTTCATATTTCCCAAGAACACATTTCTAAATTCCATAACGATTTCTAATAATAATACTTAATATATGTATATAACTCTTTGTTAAAATCATTTATGAAAAGAATTTTTTTTGGAAACAGGTTTGATATTGTAATTTAAATAAACATTCTTTTATAAAATTACCTATATACAATTTTACTTTTTTTTATATTGAGAAAATAGATGGAAATAAGTTTATAAAATTCCATTGCTTTGAATTAAGGTGATTCAAAGTCCATAGAGCACTAGAGAATTCACTACTACATATTACAAGATCACAACAAAAAATTGGTCTATAGATTTTAACTTCTATACTGTCTCTAAAACTATTCTATAGACTAGCAAATCAATGAAAATATACGTCCACATGGCCACAAACAATCACTCAAAACAGAAGAAACAACACCACAACAAAACAAGCAAAACACGACTATAAGCGACCGGTCAAAGAGGGACTGCGGTCACTTGGAACTCACATTCAGGTGCTGACCAGTGCACCGGTAATCACACCCGACCCACTGGTTATGGACCTGGAACGTGAGTTTCAAGTGCCGTTTTACCCCTTTGGACGACGTTCATTAGCTTTGGCATGACTCTAGCTTGTCCTAATGACTGATATTTTCCATATGATCATAGAAGCTAACATGCATTTATATAAAAAACTCCAATAAACAACCAAATAAGATCAAAGACTAGGGCTTCAGCATTTTCTAAAACTTGAGAAAAAGAAAATAAACTATACAACCAAAATTAATCCAATTCAATCAAACAACAACTAACAATCGCATACACATGGAGCAGAGATAGTAGTGTGAGTGATTAACTCACCTTTAAGCTTGAATTTGATGAACTAATCTCGGATTCTCTTAAGCAAACATCCCTCAACCACATGCCCTAAGTCAAACTCATAAATTCACAAAAAAAGATTTCTAATCATGACCAAACTGATATTAACAATTGAAAAAATATATTAGAGGATGGAGAAGATTACTTTATTATGATTTATCTAAGAACTAGCCAAAAGCCCTATGTTTTGATCTTGATTTGGGGATGGTTTGGATTCTAGGGTTTAGAGTACAAGAGAGTTTTGTTTTTCAGATTTTTGAGCTGAAGTGAGAATGAGGAAGACAATGTACAGAACTTTTTTTTCTCATTCTATATTTCTACTACTTGGGCCAAGAGGGTTTGCTAAGGATCCAATAAGAGAAGTGTTACAAATTTATGAAGTGTTACTAATTCTAATTTTGTTTTTTCACTTATAAAACACTATTTTACACTAAACAAAGTTCTATTAAAATATAGACCGATTTCTCACTTTTTACCAAAGTCAACTA
Source organism: Allium cepa (assembly GCA_030765085.1). Lineage (NCBI taxonomy): Eukaryota > Viridiplantae > Streptophyta > Magnoliopsida > Asparagales > Amaryllidaceae > Allium > Allium cepa. The sequence goes on along the minus strand of CM060938.1, from coordinate 723,631,633 downwards.
ACAAGTTAAAATCCATATTTCTAATAATATTGAGATATTACAAAAATTTAAATATAACTTTTGAAATAAAAGTTATTCTTGTTTTTTTAAGTAGAAACAAACTATTAATTATAACATCTCATTTTAAACCATAATTCTCAATATTAACACTTTATTCAAAAGTACCAATTTAAATAATTGATTTAATAATATTTCAAATTTAAATTGAAACCCCTTTTATGAAATGAAAGTCGTTTCTTAAATAAATTAAATCAACTATTCTAAAAACTAGATTTAATTTCATAATTAAATTTCACAATTTAGAATTTATTATCCATAATCAAATTTAATTAGTTAAGTAATTAACAATAGGGTTGTTACAGCAAACTTCTCCAGAACTCTCTAGTAAATAATAGGTCTATATCACTAACGATACTACTTGATATCCCAACTAGTCTCACTACATTCTTCGTACATAGCTTTGCTAAGTTAGCTGCCATCCTTATTGACTTCACAGGGATAAAATGGGCAGTCTTAGTCAACCTTTCGACCATTACCCAAATGTCATCATTTCCCATCCTCGACCTTGGAAATCTGTCAATAAAATCAACTGACATTGAATCCTACTTCCAAGTCAAGACTTCCAATGGTTGAAGTAAACCACTCAACTTCTGATGCTCAGCATTCACTTGCTGATAGGTGAGGTAATTCTTCACACATGCTCCTATATCTCTTTTCATCCCTTCCAAAAAAAACCTCTTCATTTCATGATACATCTTCATGCCTCTAGAGTAAATGTTAAATTTCGATCAATGACTTTCCTCCAAAACTTCCTTCCAAAGGACCCCTACACCAAGGGCACATAGTCTCCTTTTCTTTCTTTGCTATCCCTTTGAGTCTACCTCGAATCCTTTTAGACCATCTACTTATGCAACCATCTCTAAATGCTTGATTCTTTTGGCCATTAATAGATCCTCTCTTTGCCTTGCAGCAATTTTAGCCAAAAGTATTGGACATACCTCCAAACTTGCTAACACATTTGGATCTCTACTCGACCCAGTATTCTGTCTATAATGCACTCTGCAAGAGGCGAACATGTCCAACATCTTCCATTCTTCAATCACAGGTAACACTTCATTCTGATGCTTCCTACTCAAAGCATCGACAACCTTATTCCCTTTTCCTAACGTGTATTCTATGCCGAATTCAATCCAGCTATTTTTTCTGCCTCGTATTCAACTCCTTCCGAGAGAATAGATTTTTGAGAGATTTATGGTCCCTATATAGCTAGAAACATTCTCATAGCAAGTAACATCTTTAGATCTTCAGCATAAACATCACTGCTGCCAATTCCAAGTCAAAAGTCAGATATCTAAATTCATGCGGTCTCAACTGCCTTGATGCATAAACTATTGCTCCCACTTTTGCATTAATACTGCTCCCAAACATGTTCCACAAGCATCTATATAAACTACCAAATTCTGATTCCCCTTAGGTGCTATCGAGACAGGAGCATTTGTGAATAACTTCTTCAACTCCAAAAATGACCCCTCACACTTATTAGTCCACAAGAATGTAACGACCCGTAATTTTCGACAATTTAAATTGGTTAAATTAATGAGATTTTTGTAATTAAATTTAGTAGAAATAAAAACTTTATAAATTAATATTGAAATGAACGCTAAAATAAAATATATAAATGGTAATTAAAACCTATTTATTAGTAATTTGAAAAGAATTCTAATGAATGGAAGTAGTGAAAAGATTACATCCGGATGTAAATTGTATATGAGAAGTAAAGGAAAGTATTAAATTGATTATGTAATAAAACTTTGTTAACAATATTTGATTGTAAATTAAGGAAACGTGTTAATGCAAGTTAATATTTAATAAACTTGAATGAACGTTCCAATTTAATAAAAATTCAAATATTATGACTTAGCTATAAATGGAATATAATAAGAACAAACGCAATTATTATATTAATGGGTGGAATAATATAATTTGTATAAATGAAACATAGGTAAACAAATGTAAGTATTGAATTAATAATATGTATTTATTTAGGGTATTGAATAAAATTGGTAATCCAATTGCAATTAATGGTAATAATGTTGATATAAGCTAATAAATTAAATTTCAATGCAATACCCATTAATGGATGGAATGAAATTGGAAATAATATAAATTGTCATACTGGGTTATAAGTTTAATATAAGAAACAAATGGGAATGTTGAATTTGTGAATTATTAACGGAAACAATAAACTTGAATGTAGTAAAAGTAAATGAAGGCAATAATTATGTGTTGCCCGTTTATTTAGTCTATTAATTGAAATGAGAAAAATCAAATTTGAATAAATAAAAAAAAGTCACATTTATATGGGAGGTATTCAAATGTGTAGAAGTTGTTAAATTTGAGTATAATAGGAAATAGAATTTGGATTGGAATCAATTGCGATAAATTTAAATTAAATATTACGTTAATGTTAATTAAGGTAATATTTGGAAATAAATATTTATTTATGTAAAACTTAATAAATGGATAACTTGAAATGAAAGAAATGAATGTAAATACCTGATTAGCTAGTGGAATAATAATAATATAATTAATGGTAATTAAATAAAAGCATAAGTATTTAAGAACTGTAATTGTTGCTTGATAATAGGGAATTCATGAGCGTAATTAAAGGCATGGTAATACCTGTTATAATTTACCTGTTTATTTGGTTTAATAATACAATTGGAAATCAATTAGAGTTAAATGAACCTTAATGTTATATTTATGAGAATTAATGCAATAACTAATTCAGGTAAATTTGCACAAGGAAGAAGTTACAAAAAAATTTAGTCTCAGGGACAACAAGTTTATTTTTTAGTCTGAAGGACTTTTTTTTGTGTAAAATGAAAATGATAGTTACAACTATCATTCTGTGATTTACACTAAAAAGTGTCCTTCAACCTAAAAAGAAAACTTCTTGTCCCTGAAACTAAATTTTTCCCAAACTTTTTCCTTGAGCCTAAAAAGCTCTAACTAATTTAGTGCAAATAAATTTATGGAACCAATGGTAAGATCTTAACTGATTGTTATTAATAATTTGAAATAATGACTATTGGTTGAATAAAGGGATGGAAATAAAGTTTTATCAATATATTGGAATTTAATATACGATAATAGGATTAATTGCAATTCAATGAAAAGTAAATACTTAGAAGATTGCATAAATGGAAATTTAGATAAAATTTAAGAATATAAATATAAACAATCGTGAACCAATGTAAATTGCATCCTTTTGATAACGATAAATTATAATAGAATGAAAGGTGAATTTAATAGAATTATTGAAAATTAAATTTATAATTTAATGAAATTGAGGTTAATATTGAAATTTATAAATTATTCACCTCTAAGTTGACATTTAGGTTTATTTATTCATTGTAAATGATTAAAAAAAATTAAATGATAAGATTTGTCAATTATCGAATTAAAATTGAAAATTTGATTTAATTAGTTAATTATTAATTTATTTAACTAATGGAAAAATAGCCATTTTGGCCACTGACTCGGATTTCGAAGAAACCAGGTTCATCAGATCCATAACAGTGAACTATTGTAGGATTTTAAGTTTCGTAGCGATCGGACTTGTCGTTTGATCGTACGGACTCGAAACGCCTTGAAATAAATGAAACTGAAATCAATTTGAAAAATATTGATTTGAGCATAACTTCTTCATACGATGGAATTTGAAATTGAAACTTGTTTCATCGCGTTTAAAATATTTTAAAATATCTATTTTGATATATGAGTTGACCCAATTTTATTCCGGAGTCGAAACGGGCTTTTTGGGTCACTTTGTCGTTAGCGCGGATATTCAACCAGATCCATCTATTCTATTTCAATTTGCCTATGTATATCCTGCTATAAACCCTAGCAATCTATATTCCTCATTTCTATACGTACAGAAAACTTCTGTGCTCCTCTTCCTCAATGGCTGTAAACCCTAATTTATCCCATTCAAATTTCAATTCAAAAATTCAAACTCCTCAGAAAAATTTGGAAAAAATACATATCGAAGATCTCAATGATACGAACCTACGTCTGCTGTTCTTTTTTCGAGACAGTGACCGGATCGATCAGAAATTGCGGTCAAAATCGAATTGGGCGTTTTTTATTTCGACATCAATCGGAAAAATTGGAATATAGGTTTCGTGGAGAGTGTCGTTGGGAGTCTAGAGATGGTGGTCGCATCACCTACATCGGCCTACGACAGTCAGAATTTGGGAAACTAGGGTCGAAACCCTAGTTGTACGTGGCGGCGGCGCTACCATAAGGGCGGACGCGACGACTAGGGGAGGTGCGGCCGCCGATGGGTTGCTCGGAGGTGGAGGCGCCATAGTTTATGGCGGCGCGTAGAGGGAGAGATCGATGGTCAACGGTCAGTCAAAGAGGGCGCTGCTGTAATTTTTTATTATTATCACTATTATAAATTTAGTTAATTTTTATAAGCTTGTTTAATTTTTTTATAACTTAATAAACGAAATTAAATTTTATAATCTTAGTTAATTTATTATTGTTATTATTATTATATAAAATTAGTTAATTTTTATAAACCTTAATTAACGTGGTTAATTTATTGTTATTATCATTAGTTTATGTTGTTGTTGTTGTTGTTGTTATTATTATTACTACTACTACTACTAGTATTATTATTATTACAAGTAGTTTGGCACGTGCGATGCACATGCGTGGAAGAAATTGGCATTGATAAACACTACCTATAAGGCTTTTTCTACGTTACAAAACCTCGTTGATTTGTGTGTGTTGTTGCTGTTTTTGTGTGTGTAGAGGAGCAAATCAATCATTTATCTATTTGGAAGTGAGAGTTAGTTATTTCGTAAAATTATTGAATAGGTAAAAAAAGTGGTCAACTGTTACATCAATATGTAGAGAAATGTAACTACTAGTAAAATTAGCGCTTTCAGTAATTTGGAACTCATAAAACCTGAATCGTTTGTCTGGTAAGAATTATTAAACCACTATAGTAATTTATAGAATTTTTCTTTCCAGCCATAAAGATTTGATGTCCCATGATATTGACTTCCTCATGAACCTTTAGTACATGGTAAAGTGTGAAAGTACGTGTTAGGGTATAGAAGTTGATTTTTTCGTTACATTAATATCGTAATAAAAACTTTATAAATTAAATTGTTGTCGTAAATGGAAAGAAGTGCGTAATATGGTATGCCAAAAACAGAAGCAGGGAAGTAGTCCAACATGACTTTTTAATGAGCTAGAGAGTATATTATTTTAACGTAACAATTCGTCGTTCCGGCACTAATTATGTGTTCGGCGAATGAATACCGTTGATGTATTAGTTTTGACATTTAGTGGTTGAAAAATCAAACCGTTACAACCATTAAGCCTGTATAAAAAAGTGAAATTTGATAATACTCGTCCAATTCATGTAGTAACGTCGCATTTTATTACCTTTAAGATCATGTAAGTAAAAAATTAAAATGTCATTCAAAGTTTATAACCGCTCGACTCGTAGAACAACTTCCGTCATCGATGATAGCAAAGGTTAAAATGAAACAATTAGTTGTAATGTTTTTGTCTGCACTACTAGATTTGCTTTAAAGCAGTTCGCTTGACATATAAAAGTTCTTCCATCTGCTGCTTTTTGTTAAGCCTTTTGCATCACTCAAAAATAACGAATAAGCAAGTTTCACATCTTTTGAGTCAAAACAGTGACTTAAAAATACTCCATTTGTAAAATAACCAAATTTAAGGGATGGGTAAGCTGTATATATTTTAAGAGCTATGTACGGATGCAATCATATTGCGGACTTGGGAGTAAATTTTGGTAAAATGGCCTAATTTTTTCATTTATTAGGAAGTCGAAGCAATTCCAAAACAAATCTTAAGTCGTAATAAGGTTTGCCATTTATGTAGTATCTACCTACAAGTGAGAAAAGGAAAATGCCAAAATGGCAACATGATCTGTAGTACATATGTTGTAGTGTAAAAAGATCACATATCAGACCGTATATTCTAAATTACGATGGGTTCCAAAATGAGAGGACAAAAACAATTGTACAAGACTAACATAATCGGGCTTTAAACCAATATGCTATCGAGGACCGGGTTATAAATTTACAAGGTGTAACAGTTAAGATTGTTGGTTAAATTTGTAGTACACGGAGGAGAAATGTGAGTAGAAAATCATAAACTACAGTGGTGGTAAAGGGGTGTTGAATTTGGAAGAGAAAAAAATACATAACGTTGCAATATTGAACAAACTTATTAAAATAGATTCAGAACGGTCGGAAAGAAGGTAAAAACTGTGCATGAAGTATGAGTGTTAGTGTGAACGGTCTATGAGAAAACGGTTAACAATCTTATCACATTGCTCAATCTGCAAGAGGGAATAAAAGTATGATAGGTAAAATAACAACACATGTAATGAGGCGCATGCATGTATATGGACATATGCAAACATATATGTATATATAGGTATAAAAACACACATATGTACATATATACACTAATATATATACATATGTATATATGTATACATATATGTGTGTAGCAATGAATGCAGAAGTAAATAAAGTGGGAAATACTACTTCGGGAGTAAAAAAGCATCTCAATTATTATTGTCAGAACATTGGGGAAGAAGTTGTGGCTCGGCAGGTAGTGGCACTTGTACGTCACTGTCGTAAAGTGAGAAATTTTGTCATTTTTTTCAATGGTTTTTTCAGTAAGTGGATGTAGTGGTAGATGAACGCTGTTAGTCGAGTTGTTATGATGCTCCGATTCGGCATGAAGAACAGTATGTCTTCAGACGATGTCTGAAGCTCCTACTTTATCATCATCAAATGAGTGAACCTGTTTGGTTAGACATTAGCTATTACATTTGATATAAGTTTGATTTTATATGTTGAACTGAATGTTGTACTGTCTTTGTTGTGTAGTAAAGTTTTGCGCTGCGTGGTGTAAAATTAAATGTTAGCTGACAAATAAAATTAAAACAGGTGGTAACAAAAAACCGTAGAAAAAGGTGACAGTGGAGGGCAGTAGGTACTATATAGGGTATGAAGGTGATAAGTAAAACAATAAGTTGGGAAGGAAGAGAGAAAGAAGTTGTACCTTTGCTATTCTGCGGTGGAGGAAAAGTGCAGGCAGTTTTGGAGGAAAAAAAGAAGCAAATAGAGCGTATGTAGTAAAAAAAAAAAGTAGTGAAATGTGTACTGTTAGTATGATGTGGGGGTAATAAGTGGACCGTGTGTGTGGAGGAAAAAGTGGAGTTGGAAGTGGAATGAGTTGAATTGGTTATGCACAAAGATAGGTGGAATGTTGACTACGCATAGTTCATGTCAAGCAGCCGCAAATTATTAATGAAAGATGCAGATGTGTACTAATGTGCTGTATGAAGGTGTGTGTTAGAAGATGTAACAAAAGCTGACTGTGACAGAGGAAAAACGTAAGAGATGTACTGGTTTACCCAAATATACAGCATAACGATGTACGACATATATATTAGCATTATATATTTGCTTTTGGCCATAGGAAGGCATGTAACAGCAGGCTATGTACCAACTATGAGCATCATACAGTTAGGTGTAAAGTACGGTTAATAGAGCAGGAGCAGGGTGTAAGTAACGTGAAGGTGGACCACAGCTGTGGGCAATAAGCAGCTATTGGTGACGTAAGGTTAAAAATTTTTATTGTTTTTTCTGTACCACAGACGCACATAAATTATTACTCAAAATTCAGGTTAACATATGAAGTAACAGTTAGTAAAAAATGTAGACTACTACAATTCAAATAGGAATAGCGGAGAAAAGAAAGCACATGTGTTTAATCGTATAGCATAGTTGGCTTGCATTCGGTGCAACCAAGTAATTGCGAAACAGTGAGTAACTAAAAACAGCTGACAGAAGTATATTAAACTACAGTAAAAGTGCAGCGAGCCAATGATATAAGCACTTCCTCCACCCAGATACTCCGATTCTTATTTTCCAAACAGTAGTATGTAGCTGCTCACAATTTGTGTTAGCAGGCTTTTGCAGTCCTAAATTTATGTTCGCCTTCGACAAGGTAATTCTACACCCGCCTGGAAAGCATGTTGGATTTCATGTCAAACTAAAATTTTCAACCACCTCTCATGCTAACCCTTCAGATTGCCGTTACATGCTAGAATAACAGAGAACATGCCCTTTCTTGGTGATAATATAATTTGTATCCAGCAAAGTTTTGTTCAACTGCATATGGAATTAACCTATAAGAGATGCATGTAAAATTGAAATATACGTCACCAATATGTTAAACACACACACTATATATATATATATATATATATTTGTGTGTTTGTATATCAGAGTTGTGTGTAATGTGTTATAATACTAGTAGTGCAAAAGTGGATTTGAAATGTTTAAGTTGAACAGCATGAAATTAACAATAGTTCAATTGTTGTACATGTAAAAGATAGGTGTGTAAGTGGAAAATTAGGCCTGTCAAACAGATTGGGTTGGGTCAAAATGGGTTTGGTCGAGTATGACCCAACCCATTTATGACCCATTCTCTTTTATCCATTTATGACTCAACCTATTCATGACCCAACCCACTTAATAAACGGGTTACCCATTTAACCTATTTAAAAATTTAAATTTAATTTGACTAATAAAAAACAAATAAATATAAAATAGTTTTAATTCTAATTTTTATGTTTTAAGATCCAACAAATATTTAAAATTTTAATTTTCATCAAAATTCAAATATGGGGATGAGGCAGCTTATTATTTTCTAAGTACAACTGTCAGTCTCCTTAGATAACTACAGTGTGCGTTCACACGATAAAGTATCCGGGTGTTCCTTACTGTTCGTAATTTAGGTGGAAGTTAATCGGTCAAAGCCTCGCTTAATTCCGAGTCAGAACGAAGGAGTTATTGCAGTCTGAACAAAAAAAATAGCGGCTTCTGCACTAGGCGGAGTTCAAGTATATGGATGTGCTGTTATTTTCTAAGTACAACTGTCAGTCCCCTTGGAGAGCTACAGTGTGTGTTCACACGATGAAGTATCCGAGTGTTCCATACTATCCGTAATTTAGGTGGGAGTTGATCGGTCGAAGTCTCGCCTGATTTCGAGTTAGAACAAAAAAGTTATTGCAGTCTGAACAAAAAAATAGCGACTTCAAAACTAAGCGAAGTTCAATATGCAGACGCGGTAGCCTGTTATTTTCTAAGTACAACTGTCAGTCCCCTTGGAGAACTACAATGTGCGTTCACACGATTAAGTATCCGAGTGTTCCATACTGTCCGTAATTTAGGTGGAAGTTAATCGGTCGAAGTCTCACTTAATTCCGAGTTAGAACAAAAGAGTTATTGCAGTCCGAACAAAAAAATAGTGGGCTATGCACTGAGGGGAGTTCAAATATAAGGATGTGGTAGCCTGTTATTTTCTAAGTACAATTGTCAGTCCCCTTGGAGAACTACAACGTGCATTCACACGATGAAGTATCTGAGTATTCTATATAAGGATGTGGTAGCCTGTTTCTGAGTCCTCTTGGAGAACTACAGTGTGCATTCACACGATGAAGTATCCGAGTTCAAATATAGGGATGTGGTAGCATGTTATTTTCTAAGTACAACTGTCAGTCCCCTTGGAGAACTACAGTGTGCATTCATACGATGAATTATCCGAGTATTCCATACTGTCCGTAATTTAGATTGAAGTTGATCGATCAAAGTCTCGCCTGATTCTGAATTAGAACGAAGAAGTTATTGCAGTTTGAACAAAAAAAGGCTTCTGCACTAGGTGGAATTCAATTATGGGGATGCGGTAGCCTGTTATTTTCTAAGTACAACTGTCACTCTCCATGAAAAATTAAAATGTGTATTCAAAATTCTTATTTTTCAAACTTATATTGAAATTTAATGTTTTTAATAAATGAGTGAATGGGTTACCCATTTATAACCCTTTTAAAAATGGGTCAACCCAACTCATAACCTATTTTATAATATTCATAAATGGGTTGACCCAACCCATTTATAAGCAGGGTAAATGGGTTGGGTTAATGGGTTGAATTAAATTTTGACAGGTCTATGGAAAATGGTCGGTGAGAGCAGCAGATGTGGACAAAAAATTGGCAGTTGGGATGGTGTGAAATTAATTGCAATTGAGTCATGTAAAGTGTTAGATATACAGTCTGTAAAAAAAAATGTTAAAAAAGAGAAGGACTGGAGGTAGTAAATGCAAAGGAGATGTGATGTACCTGCTAAGTGGGTTGTCAACCGTCAGGTGATGGTATGCATAGAAATGGCTATACCGTGGAAAATGAATTGCCCCCGAAAACGTAGTGGATGGAACTTTGAGGAGTGAGCAGCAGTTAGTTTTGTAGTGGCAGCCATCACTATTGAAAAAGATTGGAAAAAGGTACAATACGTTTATTAGTACAGTAAAAATAACTGCATGCAATAAGTTTATGAAGATTGAGTCGTGTTTTGATTACATGTGAGTAAAATATCTATGTAAACTACATTTCTAGCTAGAGTTTCCTTTTTTCCATTGAATTTTTCCATTTTGTACTAAAACCTTTGTTGTTGGAAGTTCGATAGCTTGGGACAAAGCTACGTACAGTCGACCATGACTGAAAAAATATTGTGGAAGGTAGATGCCAAAGTTTGGAATTGTTTGGCCTTGAGACTTGTTAATTGTCATTGCAAAAGCTAATTTTACTGGGAATTGTTTTCGAATTAGGTTAATAGGCATGTTGACATTTTATGAATGCTTTAATGTAATGCGGGGAATAAATACTCTTGTACCATGAAAATGGCCAGCTGTGATTTCAGCATCTACAAGATTTCTATGGAAAACACGACATATTTACCAGACTCCATTGCATAATCCAATTTAAGGGTCAATATTCCTAAGCAGCATGATTGAGGATCCTACTTTAAGAGTTAGTTTATGAGAGGGTAATCCACCTAGAGCTAGAGAATGCAAGAATTCTGATTGATACCTGTACAGTTAAAGCGCTCGGCAGATTCAATGCAGTAGAGGTGCAAAAAGTCATAGCGGGGATACAGAAGGATATAGCGCGATATAGCGGATGACACTAAAATAGCATATAAAACGCATATTTAATGTTTTTACAAATATATAAATGGTAACTAAACAAAAAGATTGACATTCAATTGAATTACAATTAATACATAAATAATTATAAATAAAAACTTGCGAATATATTGTAAATAAACGTAAAATTTTACATAACATAATTGAATTTAGTAGAATATTAGAGTATTTTCATTTCTGAAAATATATTAAAAATTCAATTAAACAAATTAATTTCATAATTTTTATAATGTACAAATGTCATTTTTCAATTCATTTCTTTTAAAAAAGATATAGAGGAAATATGAGAATATAGCGGAAATAACGGAATATAGCGGAAATAGTGGGGCTTAAAGTGGAAAGACTATATGGAAAAATCGTAGCAGTAGAAATCAACTATGAGATATAGCAGGGTTATAGCGGGGTAATAGCGATGCAATAATTGCACAGGTGGTACAAATTATTCCTATCATCTTCAACTGAATCGAAGGAATAAATGTGGTCAATGCCTGGGAACATAGTCATTACTTTACTGTTGAGTTCATCAACTATCTCATTTGTTGGTGCTAATATGGCTCTATTCATAATATATTCAATATCGTACTGTCTAGTGGCAAGGTTAGGGAAAACAGAGTTAATCAAAGAGTGAACGAAGTTTGAGTTTATCTAATATGTAACAATATCATCTGGGACTTTGATCATGTCATCTTGTGCATAGGGTCCCTCCCCATTTCCAATACGTAAAAGAAAATTAGTGTATGAATGATTATTTCTAGCAAGCATATTTTCTATTAGGTGTATGATGTGAATGGAGGACCATAAGTATGATCGTACTATGCATGCATCAACTGGTTGAGCCCTAGTACCGTTTGTAACAATGGGCAAAACTTGACGGAAATCACTTCCTAAAATGACAACTTTACCACCAAATGGTTTATCAGTATTTGTTAGATCTCTTAACGTTCTGTCAACTACCTCAAACGCATGGCGATGAGCCATTATAGTTCATCCCATAGTATAATAGTTGATTCACATAGTAATTTAGCTGTATCGGATTGTTTAGGAATGTAACAAGTGGAGAAGGAATGAATATTTATTGGTATTTTAAATCGAGAATGCGTATTTCGACCATCGGGTAAAGCTACCAAAGCAATTCCTGAAGTAGCAACTGCAATTGCAATGATACCCTAACCCCTTAAGTGAGCAAATATTGCGCGATATAAATATGTTTTTCTGGTTCCACCTGGACCGTCAACAAAGTAAGTTGAATTTGTTCGCAAATTTATTGAATTCATTATCATAGTGAAAGCCTCTTTCTATCATAAGTTGAAGTTACTTATGGATTCTATGTTTGTGTAGCGGTATTTCGACTGACTTTTCTTATGAAATAATGCTTGAGGTATTATAATCGGTAGACATATTAAGAGTATCATGAGGTAAATCATAATCAAAAACTGATTTATTATATTGATTGAGCAGGTCGTTAAGATCGGAAAGACATCGAACTAATAAATGGGCATTGTTAGCTGTGGAAGTGAAGTATGCTGATAATCTTCGATTAAATGTGGACAAACTCATCCCACAACTCTCGCACATGGCTTAGCTCACAGTATACAAAAACTGTGATGAGTAACCTTCGCAGTGCAGCAGGCATATGTGTTTGAAGCATCCGTCAAACAATATTTAATACTATAATCATTTTCTAGTCCTATATGTTCAACCGCTTCTTTGAATGTATGATACTGTATTCCACCAAGGGTAAATAAATCAGTAAAGGAACATGCGTTAATAACAGCCTTAAGAAATAACGATCACCTTCTAAGGGGGATACTGGGAAAATTCTGCCTATGACCTATGATTATTTCATCTACGAACCCACTCCTTTTGTTTACAGTCTCACCAATATTTCTCTAGAAACTCATGATATAAGTATTGTCGTACGTCGATAGAAGCAATATTTGTATGAAAGACTTCAGTAAGCATTGTTTTTGATCTGTTCTAATCATTCAGAATATGCTGCAACTGTTTAGTCAAAGAAAAGTGTGCCGACTGTCTGTCTGGTAGATATATTTGTAAACCAATAACGGAGGGAGGAATATTACTGAGCGAAATTCTGAGTATTCTCCATAAGGCCTTAGGAGCACAGACCCATCGTGCATTAGTGAAATTCGAAATTTCATCCCCGCTATCATTTGGTGCAGTAGGTACACCAACTGACACACGATCTGGCCCCTTGTAAATGTACTTGTATAAATATTTTGTGGATTTAATACTTGAGAAAATTTCAAGATTTATATGACAATCATATTTCAAAAATAAACATGGATTATAAGGAACTACTCAACGGTTGTCAATTGTGTAGTTCCACTGTCTGACCAGGAATCTCATTATCGAGGCGTCTGTAAATTTGATATGAGTCATTTCCTTGTAAAGTGTCGGGAGGGAAAACTCTAGGAAACCCTTTCTTACACACGTTGTTTTTCATACAAACGGAGTTTGGGTTAAAGCGACGACAAAGTCGACGAATCATGTGTTTCATGACAGCAGTATACAAATTAGGTTCAACATCTTTGATGGGAATTTCAGCTCTAACTAAAGCATCGTATTCATTGGATTTACCAATCTTATCATTTTCAACTAAAATAAGTAGAATATGTGAGTGTGATAGTCCTCTTTCTTGAAATTCAATGACATGGACATGAGCGATGACTTTACCTAGAACGCCTTTCTCGAATAAATCACGTTTTAACTGTTCTGATTTAGCGCGAAAAATTCTTGTCTTTAAATGCGGTCTGTCGTGTGATTGTTGACCAGGCAGAAGTTCATTAGTAATTTCAACCCATTTGGCATTACAGGTTACATTAATAAATAAATCAGGTTTTTCATACCTTTGCACTACTGCCATTGGTACTGCTGGTGTACATCACATGGACTACCAGTATGAGATGATTGAAGAATTTTTCTAACACTAATATTACCTGAGTTGATGAGTGTTTCAATTGGTTAGAAATATAGGCTGTAGAATTCTTGGTCTTACCCGAGCATTATAAAAAACAACACCCGAGTCAGTCTGGAAGCATGAGAAAACACACCCAATTTGAATTATTATTATTATCTTTCTAAACCCTTTGAAAAGCAAAGGTATCTCATGAGACCACGTCACATAAACATGCCGAGTTTTTACCTTATGATAACCAAAACATTTTATAGAAAATCTAGTGATATTATAATAGTGTCTAAGCACACGTACTTACTCAAATAGCTGAAATTGTTACATTAATTAAATTCCAGCATACTAGGCTCAACAAATAAAACTGTAAGCTCGTATTGGAGAATGGATTCAAACGAATGACTGGGGTACCGCCTACCACAGTACACCTCTAGAACAATGTACCGAGGACCACGCTGGGATCTACTACACAAGACCGTCCTACCCCTGACCTGGATAGAACGAATATGTTATCACTCCGGATGTTCCCACCCTTACTATCGAGCGCTCCTTCCATGCACAACCAGTATGATCTAGATTAACCCTAGAGAGGAGGGGGGTGAATAGGGTTATAGCAAATTTTCTCGATTTAAATACAGAAACAAACTGCAGAAATAAATATGCTGAAAAGTAAATCACACACAAATTTTACCCAGCTTCGGCGACCCCTGCCTACTGCTGCATTCCCAGATTTTTATTAGAATTAAACAGTCTCCCGCTTACAAACACTCTAACAGACTCGCAAACCCTGCTCCCGCTTACAAACACTCTAATAGACTCGCACCCCCGCTCCGCCTATAGAGTTTTGCAAACTCGCAAACCCTTGCTCCCGCCTATAGAGTTTTGCAAACTCGCACACCCTGCTCACTGAACTAATTCTAACTAAACAATCTGACACTACCTACAACCTAGGTGGTGATTTATCAAGACTTGATTCGAAAATTAAAAAACAACAAATAATTAAAAATAAAACTAATAACCCAAAAAAAACCTTTAATAAAATTAAACCCTAATAATAAACAAAAAAAAACTGGCCCCCTTTTTATTTCTTTAGCCCGTTCTCTTTTCTGGCTTGTGAAGGAAATGTCGGCTTTGTTAATCTTCGTTCGTCCAAATTAGGGCTTTGTTCCCTTGCAAAAATTAGGGCTTTCGATTCTCTGTGTTGCGCTTGCTCGCGGCTTCTCTGATGATCAGTTCTATGTTCTGTGTTGCTCTTGCTTGCGCTTGTTTGCAGCTGCTCCTTTGATCGAGTTCACTGTTGCTTCAGTATGTAATTTCCTATTTGTGCTCTTATGATTTCTCGTATTCGAACTCGATGCTGATGATGAATTTTGGGTTCGGTGTTTATATGAATTCGACACTTGCTTCAATTCGATACTTTCCAAAATTATTTGATTGCCTGATGCACACGGCTTTCCTGATATTTTTGCGACTTGTTACTCACGGCCTTGATTTTCAATCGTTTGATTTTCCTTGAATATTACGGCAAAAACTTTCCTAAATTGATTTTTGACTTTTTCAAAGATACGTTCACGAATTTCCTTGTTGACTTCTGTATGCTTCCACATGATTTCGACTTCGAACATGTTATTCACTGTTTCCACATGAACTTCTATGATTTCGACTTCTATGACTTCTGTATGCTTCCACATGAACTTGTTTATTGCTTTCGATGTCACTGGGACTTATGACTTTGATTATCATGTAGCTCACTGTCTTTGTTCCTGTGCATATATGTATATGCCTCTATTTGACTTTGGTTATGTGACAGTTTGTTGTAGTCGAGACTTGTTTCTTTGATGTTGTTTATGTCTGCATCTTTAATCTTCTATCATCTTCGAACTGTTTGCATTTCAGTTGTACTTGTTGTTTTCCATGTTTAATCACTGAGCACTTGTCATGTTGCATACTCTCTGTTGCACTGTTTCTGGCCATTCTTGTTGCCTCTTGTTCATTCGCAATATTGGTTAGCTGTGCACTTGCTTGAGTTTCACTGGTACATGTACATTGCTGCTTATTTATCTTGTACTTGCTTATTTTAGTTTGCACTGCTTCATGTTCGTTGTGTCACTTGTGCATTGTTGAGTTCGTTGCTGTGTTGAGGCTGTGCTTGCATGTGTCCTGGAGCTCGAGGTCCATTCATTAGTAGCTTGGTTGACTTTTGCAGTTCTCTGGTCTTGCATCATGATACAGTCTTCATTAGCTCGTGTGCTTGTTTGTATGTTGTAAATGTTGGTGCACTTGTTATCTTCACTTGTATATTTGTTTTTCAAGTCTGCACTTTGCACTAGAGTTTTGCATACCATACTCCAAATTGTCATTGTGCTTCTGTTGTTGCCTGTTGCATTCATGTTAGTTTAGTCGTGCACTTGGTCTTTGTTGCAACTGGACATGTTGTTGTATTCATGTGCACTACACTTGACTATTTACTAATTGAGATCACTGTTGCATTGAGTTGGTGCTGTCCACTTCATGTTGTCTTAAGTATTTGGTTCCTTACTTTTCATTGATGCTTTTGATCTGCATTGCCACACTGTACACTTGAGCTTCACTGAATTTGTTATTGTGATGTTTATTGCAGTCCATGTTGCATGCATGTTTTCCTGTGTTCATGCTTGCTGTCACTTGAAACTGTTTTGTCAATTTCTTGACCCTTTGTTGTTTGGTTGATGCTACTCTTGTTCAAAACTGCTATGTCACTTCTCCAAATCTGTCTGGTCGACACTTGATGTTTGTAATCATTTATGCATTGATGCTATCCATTGTTGATTTTTGAAATTTCACTTGCGTTGAACCCAGTTTCAAAAACTCGGGTTTGACCTTGTGCTCGTGTCGTGATTTTAAATATATTGCACGTGAGTTGAACCCGGCTTTTCATTTGGGTTTGACCTGTGCTCACCTGTCGCTGTAGCATTATTAAGTGTATATTGATGTGCACGGCCTTGTGGCATGTACAGTGATACACTGTGCATGTCATATTGTTCGTGTATGATGAATTCAAATGTGAATGATGACGAACAACCCAAACAATTGAGGCAAATCATATTTTCAAAAATCATATTTCATTTTATATTGCAAAAATATTTCTTTTTCAATTTTACCGCGTTAGTGAATATTTTTGCAGATTGCTCAGATGCTGGATTCAAACTGGAATGAAGTTGAATATAAAACTATGAGTGTGAGTGAAATGTACTGAGGAATTTATGTAAACTAAATTGTGATGTAATGTAATCAAAATTATATATGTATAGTGAGAGCTTGAACTTGTACTATTCAAGATTGTAATAAATATTTGTTTGAATAAAATTTCTGTTTGAATTCAAATTCTGTGTAATTTATTTTATTCAACAAATATTTATTTAATCTATGAAAAATAGAATAGTACATTAACAAATACATTTAAATGAATATATATGTTTATTATCATCAAACAAAAACATATAAGCGCATATTCAACAGCGCATATTCAACACAACCATATACATAATAGTAGGTTTTCCGAGGACATCTAGAAAGGTGATAACATACCCTACTTAGGTGCGACACACTTAGCCTTGCTGCATCTCCCTTATTTTAGTCATTCCCGGTTGATGAGGTTCGAGGCTAAGTATTACCTTCAAGAACAATTTACTTAGAATGCTCATCGTCCTCCAATGACGATGTTCTGATCGCATTCGTCCATACAAATTGTCTTGGGTCTAGACAAATTGAATCACCGTCTTCATCATCTTCACAGTATTCATTCGTAACGTTCAAACTGGATCGAAGTGATTTTCGGATAATTAACACTACACCAAAACAGTCAAATCCTAACATTTATAAGTGTTACAAATAATTTTAGCAACACTTTTTAAGTGTTACTAATGGACTG
This sequence comes from Allium cepa, assembly GCA_030765085.1. Taxonomy (NCBI): domain Eukaryota; kingdom Viridiplantae; phylum Streptophyta; class Magnoliopsida; order Asparagales; family Amaryllidaceae; genus Allium; species Allium cepa. The sequence goes on along the minus strand of CM060938.1, from coordinate 723,613,679 downwards.
TGAGGAATGAATCGGCCAAATTTGTGACACTTATAAGTGTTACGAACATACGTATTACTAACACTTATAAGTGTTGGTACCTAAATATACGGTAACACTTATAAGTGTTGGTACAGAAATATACGGTAACACTTATAAGTGTTGGTACAGAAATATACGGTAACGCTTATAAGTGTTGGTACAGAAATATGTGGTAACACTTATAAGTGTTGGTACAGAAATGTACGGTAACGCTTATAAGTGTTGGTACAGAAATATGCGGTAACACTTATAAGTGTTGGTACAGAATCAAACGGTAACACTTATAAGTGTTGGTACAGAAATATCCGGTAACGCTTATAAGTGTTGGTACAGAAATATCCGGTAACGCTTATAAGTGTTGGTACAGAAATATCCGGTAACGCTTATAAGTGTTGGTACAGAAATATACAGTAACGCTTATAAGTGTTGGAAAATGATTAATATTGGTAACACTTATATGCGTTACTAATTGAAATTATGTTTTTACACTATTTTATACACAATTAATATTAAATTCTTAAAACAAATGAATATAATATCTCATAAATGATGATGTCCATACATATATAATTCATCATATCAATTCAATATGAAGTCTAAAATGCTTCCATACCTCAAATGCAACAATATCATATTTAGATAATACTATAATATGAGCTACAAACTTTCCAATTTCAAAATACCACAATATCATATCCAAATTACAAAAAAGCAATTTCATATCTAATTTTAAATATGCAATATAATACGAGCTACTAATAAATAGAATTTTAGATACTGCGAAGACGAAACACAGGCCATATCACAAAGCCCCCATCTGAAAATTCACAAAGCTTGTGGTGCCCATTTTGAGGACCATCGTAAATTGGTGCTTCTGGCTCTAAAACTTCTGTTATCCAAACAACTTTCTCAATATTTGGAACTATCTCTCTGAAATGACACATAGTTTGTGTTCCAATATAAGCTTTTGCTACATCCTTCTTCCTATCCTGTGATAATAGCATTACCAATTGTTTACCTCTTGTAGATGATCCAGCATCATTTGACGGAATACTAGCAACTCCAATATTCGAAGGAGATTTATTCAAGTTAGAAGCGGTTTCAGTCACTGGTGTCACATTACCATCATTAAGATTATGTTGTAATCCCGGTACCATAGTTAAGAAAGATGAAGCAAATGATTTAAGAGCCTCATTGATTTGGCTCGACACTTGATTTGCCACTTGATTTGCAACTTGATTTGCCACTTGGTTTTGTAATTCCGATGACCATTGACGAAAATCTTCCTTTTTATTCTTATCGGCAATTGCTTTTGAAGCTTGCATCAACTTTACTTGTTTTGCAGAGGAAGTGGAGCTAATTGCATGACAATAGTTTTTCTTTCTATCGGACCCAAAAACTTTAGAGATGGGATCATTGTCAAGGTCGTATGTGTTTGCTTCCTCGTTACCGCTACATTCCAACTTCTGTTTTTCTTCCTCTTCCTCCACAAGTGCCTGCATTCAATACGTACAGAAGATTAGCGGTTGAGAAGCAATAAGATAAATAATAAACAATTGGACACGTTGGGATTATGTCAAATGACATAAAAGTTTGTATTAATTTGAGGTGGGCAGATAAAACATCAACTAGCATATGTATTGTTGTAGTTATTTTTGGTATATCCTAATCAAGGTACACTTAATATTTATGTTTCACACAATGCAATAAAATATTATACATCAAACGTTCTACAGTAAGACTGTGTTCTACAGTAAGACTATCATACAGTTGTTTATATTGTTACTTCGGTTGTTGTATATATTATGGGCGCTTTATTTTTATTTATAAAATCGGTACTTGTAACAGGACATAGACAAGCAAATAGGTATCAATGTATGCAATCTGTCTGCAATCTGCACCTTCTATATCTTACTGTCAAACTACTGTGTACCATAATTCCACACTCCCCTTCCAAACTTCGCGGCCTTGCCACAGCATAACTTCACTGCATACACCAGTCATTACTACCACAAAACTACTATTGCTCTCTACTTAACCTCTCTGCCAAAACTGTCTTCCCAAACATTCCTCTACATTTCTTTCTATGTGCACTTCAATTTCTTCCACTGTGCACTTCAATCCTTACCATTTCTACTCTCTGCAAAACCACCATTTCTTCGCTACTCACACATTTCTACACTTCAAATTTACTGTCCTCTGTTAACTCTCATACTCTCTCTTATTTGACTTCTCTGTTCTCTGTTTTCACACTGTACTTCATTCAAAACTGTTGCCTCATTACTCATCAAGCATCAACTGTTTTCACTTCAAAACAACCATCGGCAACCCTCATTATTCTTTCTTCAACAAAATCAGCAACACCATTCTTCCACACTCCCTGACTTGCCATAACCACAGTGCCTACCTCTGACAACCCAGCAGCTCATTCCTTCCAGTGCCACCAAAACCATACACTACAACTACAACTTCTCATTGTCCTTCTACACAAAATACCAGTGCAATACATATTGCACAATACTTTTACTCAAACATCACATTATCCCCAATCAAACTCCTCTCAGTCATACATCCCCACCAACCTCTTCCCACACAGTCACCCACACATTCATAACATCCCACAACCCACTGCTGCATCACGACGCAAAACAAAGTAACAAAACTATCAAACCAGTTCCATTTTCACGCTGCTTCATATCTACAAGCATTAGCCACAACTTCCATCATTAGTCACAACTCCACATATCACCGAACAACCCAAACACCTGAAGCTCGAAGCCCACGTTCAATCAACAACAGTCACAACAACTCGCAATCGACCTCAAACATGCTGTGCCATCCACACCAAAAGCTTCACACAACTGTCATCACAATCACTTTGTCAATTGCCACACCATCCCGCACCAGTTCCACAACTCCGCCACCAATCTACCAGTTCAACAGCGCCTGCCTTCCACCTTCAGAACAACCTCACCAACATCGAAATTCACCAAAACGCCCAAACTACAGCCCATGCCTAGATTTTAGCTACAACCATAAAATATCAAATTATCTCTGCAGAAAATAGCAGCATCGTCATGGAAATAAAACTCACAAAAAATCATATGCAAATTTTGTAAGACTTGTTATGGGCGGGTTTATGTCCATTTAACAGTGAGGAAGTAGTGTAAAAGGGAAGAGCAAAGTATTATACCTAAAGAACAACATAAAACTCATCAGACAAACATATGCAAAAAAAAAACATCTCATTCAATTCAGAATCCAGGTTTGGTCCAAGGAGTTAGAAAATAGTAATATCATTACAGCCATAAAACTCATCAGACAAACATATGCCAAAAAAAAACTATAAAAAGAACAACAATTGATAGTGGTTTGAAATAGGAAATTATGAACTGATAAAATACAAAGCTCAGAGAAAACACATCTCATTCAAGGAATCTGAAAATAGCGTTATCATCACAGCAATAGAGCGAAGCGTTGTTGGAAAAGTATAGTAAACATAAAAATAGGTATACTGAAAGCAACAATGATAGCAAAACGAAAGTTGGATCACTTGATACATGATTATGATGCAATATAAACAAGTAGGATACAACACATAAGTACACAGAGTATTACTCCAAAATCAAAACATTACCACGGATATGTTAGAAGTTAATAGGAAGGTGGTGGTACTGTATCACAACATCCTAAAACTTGATCTTAGGAATCATATCATATTTAGCAGCATGGACTGTACATTTTATGACTTAAATCAATCACGAAATGAATCATTCATCTTGGGATCAGGAAGGCAGTGAATAATTTTTTCCAACTCGGTTTTAGCCTCCTCCACGCTATTGAAGAATACACAATGAAACAAGCCAAAATATGAGAAGCGAGAATAGGTCAGATATCATCACAGCCATTCATTTTGTATGAAATCATTTGCTGCTCAAGACTTTAAAGGATGATAATGGGCTGCAACGCACTACATTTATTTTCTTTATAAATACAAGTTGTATACTGAGATTATAAATGTGTAAAAACAATATTCATCATCTCTGTAACATCAAAAGCTTTACTGCTTGTGTAATCAATCATTTGACTTGATCATGTTCTCCACATGAATTTACAAGTTAAAACCAAATTAAAATCTATTTAGAAACGGGCAACAGCAATGCTAAGAAGAAACATTGTATTCATAATCAAAACCAGTCAGTCTAATCTAAACATTGTTTTTTCACAAATTCCAAATATAGTATTTATATTTGTAATTTCTGAATACAACATTATTAATTCCTTGAATTAGTGTTCAGCTATTAACTAATCTTATTATCTTATTTTCCTATTAGAAAACCTATCATGGCAGCTAACCTTAGTATTCAAAAAACTCAAATCTCTTATTATTCCCAAAATATCTCCAGTATTAATTCAAATCCAAATCAATCTCAATTGAAAGATCAACACAACTAACCTAGCTTCTTCAATCTCGATTGAAAATTCCCAAAATATTGTTCCTAGTGTATTCTTCCAATAAAATTCACAATTTAGTTGGTTTTACCATTTCACACAAATTACCGAAAATTTCACATGATAAATGTATTGAAACTTTTGTTCAATCAACCTTTTATCTTTCATAATGCACACAATCAATTCTAAATTCAAATCATTTGATTTGGCCATCAAATTTACTGTGTTTGTGCTCCCCACTTAGCTGTACTCATGACCCACTTTATCTAATAATTGCATTATATATATACTCATTTAGTTAAAATTCTGAACTGTTGTTAATACATGTTTGTAAATGGTATTCAAATCGTTTAATTATGTATGTAGGTAAAAGTTGTAAAATAACAAGTTAAAACGTTATTAGGCATGTATTCAGTTTGACAATAAATATTTTTGGTATATAACTGAAATTTTCATATCAACCAGGGACACATGCCACAACATAACTGATACTTACTGTTCTTAATGTGAAAAGGAGCTATTAAGACCAATTACTACTTATACTGAAACAATCCTCTGCTTCATCAAACCTGCACTAAAACGTAAACAACCGTTAGCAACTGAAAACTGCCGGCTTTTAGACCAGTTGCTGGTTATTGCACATATTATATGTGTTTTTATGGGTTGCGATAATACAAATTAATATTGAAAAATGAACTACACAAAAAAAACTGAATGTAAAGAAAGAGACGATAACTCAGAAAAGAGAATTTACTTGCAAAAACACAGAAGTATTAAAATTGCACAGAAGAAAAAAAAACGTCTCGAAAATGTTGAACATTGTAATAGTGGATAAAGAAAAATACAACTGAAAAAACTGGAAGCTGTGTTTGGATAAAAATGATTCCATGAAAGATTCAACCATCAATCAAACACTTCAATAATTCAATAAACTAGAAACCGAATATTCAGCAAAAAAAAACAAAAAAAAGAAAGGAAATAGTTAACAAGTAGATCCTACATGGGTCGAATCAAAACACGATTGCTCCTCACATGTATAGTGGCCAATCAATGCGTACAGGTGTTACTCTCTTTGTCATCTTAATTTGTATTCTACTCAAAATAATTGATATTGTTGACTTGGGTTTTAATTATTCCACGTACAACTCAACTAGCAACAAGATGTTTGTTTTGCTTCAGTTGGAAGAAGAAACAAGTTATAATAATCATAAATCTCTTATTGTGAATTTCTATTGCATCGATGTGTGATAATACTGTAGTCTGTAGTAGTAATATCAAATTAACCTAGCTTCTGCAACAAACAACATCAAATTAAGTATAACATGTCATTCAAGCATTCCAACAAACACATACACTATACATATAAACATAATCATTCTAACACGTCTAGATTCAATTCAAACAGTTAAAACTTCATTTGGAACTCGTTTTCAAACTAGGTAAGAAATCAGACGGTAGAAAAACAAAAAACTCATGAAATCTAACAAGAAAAAGATATTCAGCTACTTTATCAGATTTTAAAAAACCTCTTCAGTTGAGTTTAATCCAATTTTCCATTCAGTTTAGTTAGTCCACTCCATATTTTAGCTAGTTAAGATTACAAATCGAAACAAATATAAATCGAACAATCATAAAATACCTGATTCAATATTTGAAATTGAAGAAGAGAGTTGCGAAGAACTGGAGAGTTGCTTGCGGGAAGAACTGGACGTTGCTTGCGAGAAGAACTGGACGTTGCTTGCTTGAGAGAAGAACTAGACGTTGCTTGCTTGCGAGAAGAACTGCGAAGAACTGGAGAGTTAGCTTGCGGGAAGAAGTGAATGTGGGAACTCGGGAATTAAAATTAGGCGGCCAACAAGGGAGATAGAAGGGAAAGCGTTAGAAAAACCCTACATGTACACGATTACAAAAAGAGTCAATTTTTAGTGAGTTATTTACAAATTTACCAACTGTTGTAACACTTTTTTGTGTTGTAAATTATAACTGATGTGTTGGAAAGTCTATAAAAAACATTATTTATATTTCCCAACACTTTTTCAGGTATCCTAACACTTTTTTATTGTCACTAGGCTGTAACACTTATAAGTGTTAGAAATTAACAAATATAAAATGTTGCAAAATCACTATTTTGGTGTAGTGTAAATCCGATTCCGGTCTCTTCGAAACGATCAGCGAATAGGCCAATATTGATAGTCGATTATTTAACTATCAAATAAAACATCCATAAGCTACCATCAAGCCTTAAATAAATTTTCCAAAATATTCATTTCCAAATATCTTCAAAAGATATTACCCAACATTTCAATCTTTTGAAAAACAATTCCAAATCTTTATGCTTAAAACGGAATATCCCCAACCATCTGATTCTTAGAATATTTTTCTCCAATTCAATTTTTGTTCAATACTTAGGAAGTATTCTATTTATTTCCAGTTTCCTATTCCCTCAAAAATCATTTACAATCTACTTGTAAATTCCTTAATCATTTATAACGATTTCTATAAGTTTCGGAATTCCTTAAGTAATTTCCTTAGCATTTCCAAAGTCAAATATTTTTTTTATAATACCAGTTCCACTTCTATTTCTTTTATGAATTCTATTTCACCTTGCGAAGTTCTCGTATCTTATACTTTTGAAAATTTTCTTAAGTTCCCATATCATCACTATAGGCTTTTCTACTAAAATCATATCCATTTAATAACTTTATTTTCAATCTCGAGAGGATTTATAAATAAATTTAAATTATTTAAAAGTTATATATATATATATAATAAGAATAATGGTTTATTTTTAAAGGATGTTTTAGTAAATCTAAAATACCAAAACATTTTAAATAGCATCGATAGCTCATATCCGATTACTTTTAAATAACTAATTTATTCACAAAGCTGATAAAATTTTTTAGAATTTATTTCCATAAATATTAAATATTTCAATAACTAACTTTTTAGGATATTCTAAATCTAAATAATAGTTTAAGTTATAGTATAGTAATTTAAAATCTCTTTTAAAAAAACAATTATTCTAATTTCTCGACAAACATCTATTGAAAAAATCCAACATCCACCAAATTCACTTTATAAATCCCTTCTCGATTCATATCACATCGTCCACACCTCAATTTTATCACCATTCTCGCATTCAAAAATATATTCCTTTATTCCTTTCAAAACGATTCCCATAACTCGATATCAGTTTACACTATAAACTTATATCTAACTTATCCACCGATATCATTTTCCTTATTTATAAACTTTGTTTATAAATTTATAAACTCCTTTGAGTTTCACTTATTTATAAAAAAAGTTCTATTATAAAATTTCAATTTTATAATTCTTTCCCTTAATAAAAACCAAATTTTTATTTCAAATCTATTTTAATATAGATTCCAATTCTTTTCCATAAATTTTAAAAATATCATTTCAAGTCCTCAATTTAATTTAATTTAAAATCTCTACTTAAACCAATTTACAACTAGTTAAGTATAACCCAAGTTAATTTATATATTTCTCATTCCACTTAATCTCCTTTTAAAATAATCCAATTTTCGATTTAAATATTTTACATTCCATATCTCCTTTTAATTCCTTCAAATTAATTATTTATGGTATTTAAAATACTAAATTTAATTCTCGTGCTATTATAGTGTTTAATAATTCAATCCACACAACAATCATAGCAATTAAGTCCATTATATCATAAATCAATATATACATACATATATATATATATATATATATATATATATATATAAAACAATAAATATTTTTGAGGAATCCAGTTGGGTTCCTCCAACCTGTTTTCCTGCATCCATAGATGTTAGTCAATAATAAAAATACCAATCCCGCTTTAAGGAGGAATATCGCGGTATATAGGATCATCCGCTATTATGCGGGGCACATAGGGTCTCATCCGCTCCAACGGTGGGAAATATATCCAACTACTAATATATACTACTACATATATGTATATAACATTCAACAGATAATAATTATTTAATTCAACCAAGCATCCAATAATTCAAATTTAAAACATTTAAATTTAAATATGGTAATCAAAATGAGTGAGAAATTCTCACCTTGATTTTTTAAATTGCGATCGATTCCAATTTTAAACCAAATCGAACAACGTTCGATTTAATTTGAAAATTCCACCGAACTCCTAAAACTCCCAAACCAATTTCCTATGCATAGATTTTCCGGCTACTAATCCAAACTCGATTTTTTTATTCATTGGGACCTTGTATAATAAATTATGAATATTTATCATTTCAAGTAATTAAAATAAAAGTTAACTGAACTAATTAAAATTTAAAAACTTTAAACCTTAATTAACCCAAAGATTAACCATCTCCATTTTTGTTCCAGGCAACCCGAACAAGGCCCCCCCACACTATCATCGCTAACAGCCGCCGAACACACCTCGCCTTCTGCCCTCGTGTTCCCCTCTTCCCTTTGACCTTGCCTAATGGTCGATCGAAGGGCCACCATCCCTCTTAGCCGAGCCTACAAACCCAAGCTCTCATGACTCGTCGGCGACATCGAATTCGCCTTCCAACCCCGATCATTCCTAGAGACCAAAACCCTATTTTCCTAAGATACCTACATCGAACACCCCACTGCCCTCCAACATCCATAGCCTTTCCAATGTTGAAAAAGTTGATCTTCTCACCTTTCCCCAATCGCGCCATATCGATCGTGATTTCTTTTTCTTTTTTAAGTTTTCAAACTGGTTTCGATTTGAAGGAAGGAAAGAAAGGCTGCACTTGATTTCATTTGATTTTGATTTTTGGTTTGCGAATAAAAAGGGAGGCCATGATTTTGTTTATCAAATTTTTTTTCTTTTCTTTTTCTCTGCTGATTGTTGAACGAAGGAGAAGGGAGTTTCGTCATTTAAGGGAAAAAAAGTGGCGGTAGCGTGTTATAGGACAAGTATATAGTGATTTAGTTGCATGAAGGGATGGCTGGCGTGAAGATTTGGGTCAATTAATATAATTATATATATCATTTAAATTTCACACGTCTCGGTCTCGTAGCTTAAAATATCGAATCCCTATCAAGGCGTGGCGCTAGACGTTTATAATGTAATATCCCCTATTCCAAACGCAATGAAAAAGGTTTCAAGTCTTAATTCGATCATATGGAGAAGATAGCTTTTTGAATCCAATTATTATATTAAGTTTTTGATATTATATTTCAATGCGCTTATATTCCGAACGGCCAAACAATAATTCCAAACGCTACGAAATTTGGAATTCGATTATAATACACTATTACGGATCCGATGGAACTAGTTTCGTCGAATTCCAAGATTGTCCCTCAGAAGGCTATCTATATACGTTAATTTTGAATGATATATTTTTAAAACTGAACAAATCACTTTTTAAATTCGATTTATAACTTTTATTTTCTTTATTATTATCAATACAAATTTTATAAGCCTTTAAATTATTTTTATCAAGCTTAAAACTCAAGATACAATAATTTAATAAATTTTTCATTATTAAATTCAATAATTGAATTATCCAATAAATCGCTCTATTTAAATTCTGAACTTATTTTATAAATATCAATCGAACTTTCATACTCAAAAATCAATTTATAATTCGAACTCAATATTTTAAAACTATATAAATATTCCAAATCTAATGTTGAAAAATCTAGGTCGTTACATTCCTCCCCCTTAAAAGAATGTCATCCCCGAAATTGCTAACTAGAAAGAATGTTCCAAACCCATTTATTTATCAAAACCCAATTAGTGCAAACTCGATATTCCACTTTTCAGACCCTTTACCTTCATTCAAACCATTATTTTTTCATTCTAAACCGAAATCCTTTATTTTGATTATAATTTCGAAATCTATTGCTGTTCACAGAAATTTTTCTAAAAATTTTCAAAATTTTCCTCACCCTAAATTTTCGAATTTTTTTTGGCAGAGTCTCCCTTGTACGGAGAGCTTTTTGCAATATGACAAGAGAGATAAATATATATACATCAACCCACATGGTCAGACAACAAAATATATATAGCGATATATTTTCATTCTTTTATTGTGTAGGCGTACCTTTATTTAGCGTTTTTAAGAAAATGTCTTATTTATTTTGCAATTAGCGCGACCAAAGTCTAACCAAACGGCCTCTAGGTACCTGTACTTACTCAATTTAAACACGTAAATACCAAATATATTAAATTGATAACATTTCACTTATTTTAAATAGCTAAACACATGGATTCCAAAAGCAATGCATACAAAATAATTATTCATAAGCAACTTATAAGGTTTCGACACTGACTTTATGGCTTTCAACCAACCCATATACTATTTCATTCAATTAGAATGATTTTGAACTCACTTTTCATGTATTCAATTTATTTTAATTCCAACAACCCACATTCATTTCAAATTGATTGAAAATCAATTCATTCACTTCTATTAATTCATTGAATTTTTATTTACTTCCGTTTATGGCAAACGACAATTTTTCTATGCAAACCGACGATATTCGCTTAATAAAATATCCACTTTAGTTTATAACTATTTTAAATTGATTCCAACTCAATTTATATTTAATTATATTCCATTTTAAATTTATTCACAATCCATTCGTTTGCATTTCATTTCATATCCACATCCGTTTCATTCAAAACCATTTTATTATGCTCGAAAACATTCCATGCTTTTTATTTAATGGACTTTTTAGAACTTATTCGAAGCCAAGCTTTTATTAAATATTAACTTAAGTTAATTTATTTACTTAAATTATTTCAATCAAATGACTTAAGTTCATTTCCATTTGCGAATAAATCCCTTTTTAATTTAATTTGATTTATATCCAATCAATTCCCATTTCATTTTCTAGTTTATTCAATTGTTCATTCACTCAATCCACTTCAAATTTTTATTCCATACTCAATTCATTTTCGAATTATTTTAAAATGATACTGAAGGTTATATTCAATTTACTTATACTCAAATTGAATTTATTTTTAACTCATGCCATTTCCATTTCAATTCTATTCTATTTTATTCGATAACTTTTCAATTTTATTTAACTCACTTACAATATAAGTCGAATCTTATTTATAACTCATGTTTCATTTCGAAAATCAATTTCTAATTCACAATACAATTTTATTCAACCAAATTAATATCCATTTTATATTCAATTAACTAATTAGTTATCTAATTAGTCCACTTCCAATTTATAATTCAATATTTGATTTTTATTTCCCAAAAATCGTTTTATTCAATCTACTCGTGTTCAAATTTATTTTATAACTCAAGTTTGGATTTTTATTTTCTTTACCAAAATATCAAACAATTTTTATTTTGGGTTCTCTATTCCACTTTTAAAATTTATAAGTCACGTGTCTTATTTTTCACATTTCCATCCATTTAAGATCGAGCACATTCACATCTCGTTATTAACTCAGGATTTACACTTATTTATAGCCCAAGTATATTTCTTCAATTCATTTTAATTTATTTAACTTAACTTACGTTAAATTTAATTTCGTACCATTTTAATTTATTCAAGTAAGAATTCAATCCCATTCAATTTCATCTATAACTCAATTAAATTTTTATTTCAGTTCAAATTCAACTCAAATTTATTTCAACTTAGCTTAATTTAAATTCAAGTCCATACCATTTTCTTTCACTGATTTAGTTTATTTTACTTGCATCGGTTAAATTTCAATTTCACACAATTCATTTGAATTTTATGAATTAAGAATTTAATTCAAAATTTAGAAATTTTCCACTACCTTACTTATATTTATTTATTTCATTTGCTTTGCTTAAGTTGAATCTTATCCATTTTAACTTTATTTAAGTTACAATTTTATTACCAAAATTCAATTTCATATTTTTCTTTAAAATCATTCTCAATTTTATAAGTTTATAACTTATTCCCAGATGATCTCCAAATTATTTAAATAAGGATTCCAGAATTTTTTAAACACCCAGTATTTATTTCAAATCATTTTGAAATCGTAAATATCCAAATCACACCTTTTAAATTTTTAAAACCAACCTTGTTTTTTTATCCAAAACAAATTCCCTTTGGAATTTTCAAAACAGAATTTGTTCTTCCAAAAATCTCCATATCAAACCACACTGATAACAATCCGTCACTTAGAAACTCGAAAACGAATATTGATGATGTTGCACAGTCATCACCAGGATTATTTTCTAGCGACTGTAGTGAGTCCAGTGCTATATATCCTCAAAATCCATTTAAAACCATTTTTCTATCCAAAATCTTCTCAAAATAATATTACTATTATTTATCTTCAAATTACTTTGAAAAACATTTACAAAAATCTCCAGGACTTCAAATTCTTTCAAATTTTGGTTTTAATAAAATCTTATTTCAATTGTACAATCCATACTTATACAATTTCCATTTGGTTATAAATATATAACCATTTTAAATTTTATGATCTTATTTAGATTATAATATTATCAACCAAACACATCAATATGATATAATAATTTTCAGAAATTATTTATTTTATATAAAAATATAATTTGGATAAATTTATTTCATTTACCTACTTTAAAACCATATTATGTTGGTTTATCGTGTTCGAGTGTTTATAAAATCTTATCGAATTAGTGGCGTCCCACTGTTCGATTAGAATTTATATTCCACTCAACCAATAAATCAGCACAATATAAAACAATTTATATTAACTAACAAATATACGCTCATATCTATTATTGTACTCAAACTCATTCTAGAGTACTACTGATTCATGAGTAATCCCCAACAGAGCCAAGATTCTCGCTTAACCTTTAGCTCTGATACCAACGGTAACGATCAGATCGTAAATGGACATTTATATGTCCACTATATAACTGCAGAATATTCAAGTGTCGAAAATGCCAAATCATTAGGGGTAAGAAGAGAAAGGTAGAAGAAGAAAATAGAAAACAACACCAGAGTCTCACAATCGCAACGGAACAAAATATAATATATAATAACAGCTTTAAATACAAAGGGATCTATAATTGTTATATACTTACAACCATCAGAGTACAATGAACAACAATCAACCTGGACAATTTAATAACTTGTCCTTACACAGCGGAATTTATACTCAAATATGGAAGTATGCCTTTGTCATCCAACTCGTCTTTGGAGCTCCTTAGCATCCTGTCCTGAATCTGTAAATTCTCAGTCTGACTCGAGCATTATAATAAAACAACACCCGAGTCAGTCTGAAAAACCAGCTTGAGAAAACACACTCAATTTGAATTATTATTATCTTTCCAAACCCTTTGAAAAGCGAAGGAATCTCCTAAGACCACGTCACACAAAAACATGCCGGGTTTTCACCTTACGATAACCAAAACATTTTATAGAAAATCCAGTGATATTATAATAGTGTCTAAGTACAAGTACTTATTCAAATAGCTGAAATTGTTACATTAATTAAATTCCAGCATACTAGGCTCTACAAACAAAACCGTAAGCTCGTATTGGAAAATGGATTTCAACGAAGGACCACGTCGAGATCCCTTACTACACAAGACCGGCCTACCCCTAACCAGGATAAACCGAATATGTTATCACCCCGGGTGTTCTCACCCTTACTATCGAGCGCTTCTTCTGTGCACAACCATATCCATAATAATAGGTTTTCCGAGGACATCTAGAATGGTGATAACATACCCTACTTGGGTGCGACCCACTTTGCCTTACTATAACTCCCTTGTTTTAGTCATTCGCGGTTGATGTGGTTCAGAGCTAAGCGTTACCTTTCAAGAATAATTTTACTCAGAATGCTCACCGTCCTCCAACGACGATGTTCTGATCACATTCACGGTATTCATTCGTAACGTTCAAACCAGATCGAAGTGGTTTTTGGATAATTAAATCTGATCCCGATCTATTCAAAATGATCAACGAATTGGCCAATATTGATAATCGGTTATTTAACTATCAAATAAAACATCCATAAGCAACCATCTGGCCTTAAATAATTTTTCCAAAATATTTATTTCCAAATATCTTCATAAGATATTACCCAGTATTTCAATCTTTTGTAAAACAATTCCAAATCCTTATGCTTACAACGGAATATCCCCAACCATCCGATTCTTAGAATATTTTTCTCCAACTCAATTTTTGTTCAATACTTAGGAAGTATTCTATTTATTTCCAATTTCCTATTCCTTCAAAAATCATTTACAATCTACTTGCAAATTCCTTGGTCGTTTATAATGATTTCTGTAAGTTTCGGAATACCTTAATTAATTTTCTTAGCATTTCCAAAGTCAAATATATTTGTTTATAGTTCCAGTTCCACTTCTACTTCTTTTATGGATTTTGTTTCACCTTACGAAGTTCTCCTATCTTATACTTTTGGAAATTTCCATAAGTTCCCATATCATTGCTATAGGCTTTTCTACTAAAATCATATCCATTTAATAACTTTATTTCCAATATCGAGAGCATTTATAAATAAATTTATATCATTTAAAAATTATATATATACAAAATTAGAGCAATGGTTTATTTCTAAAGTATGCTTTAAGTAAATATAAAATGTCAAAACATTTTAAATAGCATCGATAGCTCATATCCGATTCCTTTTAAATAACTAATTTATTCACAAAGCTGATAAATAAATTTAAAATTTATTTCCGTAAATATTAAATATTTCAATAACTAACTTTTCGTAATATTATAAATCTAAATAATAGTTAAGTTATAGTATAGTAATTTAAAATCCCTTTAAAAAGCAATTATTCAAATTTCTCGAAAACATCTATTAAAAAAATCCAACATCCACCAAATTCACTTTATAAATCCCTTCTCGATTCGTATCACATCGTCCAACTCTCTATTTTATCACCATTCTCGCATTCAAAAATATAGTTGTCTATTCCTTTCAAAATGATTTTCATAACTCAATATAAGTTCACACTATAAACTTATATCCCAACTTATCCACTGACATCATTTTCCTTATTTATAAACCTTGTTTGTAAATTTATAAACTCCTTTGATTTTCACTTGTTTATAAAACAAATTCTATTATAAAATTCCATTTTTATAATTCTTTCCCTTAATAAAAACCCAATTTTTATTTCAAATATATTTTTAATATCGATTCCAATTCTTTTCCATAAATTTTAAAAATATCTTTTCAAGTCCTTAATATAATTTTATTTAAAATCTCTACTTAAACCAATTTACAAATAGTTAAGCATAATCCAAGCTAATTTATATATTTCTCATTCCACTTAATCTCCTTTTAAAATAATCCAATTTTCGATTTAAATATTTTACATTCCAAATCTTCTTTTTAATTCCTTCAAATTAATTATTTATGGTATTTAAAGTGCTAAATTTAATTCTCGTGCTTTTATAGTATTTAATAATTCAATCCATACAACAATCATAGCAATTAAGTCCATCATATCATAAATCAATATATATATATATATTATTTGAGGAATCCAGTTGGGTCCCTCCAACCTGTTTTCCTGCATCCACAGATGTTAGTCAATAATAAAAATATTAATCCCTCTTCAAGGCGGAATATCGCGGTATACAAGGTCATCCGCTATAATGCGGGGCACATAGGGTCTCATCCGCTCCAACGGCGGAAAATGTATCTAACTACTAATATATACTACTACATATATGTATATAACATTCAACAGATAAGAATTATTTAATTCAACAAAGCATCCAATAATTCAAATTTAAAACATTTAAATTTAAATATGGTAATCCAAATGAGTGAGAAATTCTCACCTTGATTTTTTAAATTGCGATCCATTCCAATTTTAAACCAAATCAAACAACGTTCGATTTAATCTAAAATTCCAATGAACTCCTAAATATCCCAAACCAATTTCCTATGCATAGATTTTCCATCTACGAATCCAAGTTCGATTCATTTTTATTCATTAGGACCTCGTATAATAAATTATGAATCATATATCATTTCAGGTAATTAAAATAATAATTAACTGAATAAATTAGAGGTTAAAAACTTTAAACCTTAATTAACCCAAAGGTTAATCATCTCCATCGTTCGTTCCGACAACCCGAACGAGCCCCCCCCCCCCCCACTGTCATCGTTAACAAACCTCGCCTTTCGCCCTCGCGTTCCCCTCTTCCCTTTGACCTGGCCTAATGGTCGATCGAAGAGCCACCATCCCTCTTAGCTGCGCCTACAACCCCAAGTTCTCACGATTTGTCAGCGGCATCGAGTTCGCCTTCCAACCCCAATCCTTCCACGCGTCCAAAACCCTATTTGCCTAAGATACCTTCATCGAACACCCCACTGCCCTCCAACCTCCACGGCCTTGTCAATGTTGCAAAAAATCGATCTTCCCACCCTCCTCCAACCGCGCCCATATCGGTCGCGATTTCTTTTTTTTAAATTTTCGAACCGGATTCGATTTTAAAAAAATTAAGGAAAGAAAGGCTGCATTTGATTTCAATTGGTTTTGATTTTTGGTTTGTGGATAAAAAAGGAGGCCGCGATTTTGTTTATCAAATTTTTTTCTTTTCTTTTCCCCTGCTGATTTTTGAATGAAGGAGAAGGGATTTTCGTGATTTAAGGAAAAAAAGTGGCGGTAATGTGTTATAGGACAAGTGTTCAGTGATTTAGTTGTAGGAAGGGATGATTGACGTGAAGATATGGGTCAATCAATATAATTATATATATTATTTAAATTTCACACGTCTTGGTCTCGTAACTTAAAATCTTGAATCCCTATCGAAGCGTGCCGCTAGACATTTATAATGTTATACCCCTAATCCGAACGCAATGGAAAAGGTTTCGAGTTTTAATTTGATCGTAAGGAGAAGATAGCTTTTTGAACCCAATTATTATATTAAGTTTTCGATATTATATTTCAACGCGTTTATATTCCGAACGACCAAACGATAACTCCAAACGCTACGAAATTTGAAATCCGATAATGATACACCATAACGGATCCGATGGAACTAGTTTCGTCGAATTCCAAGACTGTCCCTCGGAAGGCTATCTATATACGTGAATTTTAAATGATATATTTTTAGAACTATACAAATCACTTTTTAAATTCGATTTAAAACTTTTATTATCCTTTTAATTATCAATATAAATTTTATAAGCCTTTAAATTATTTTTATCAAGCTTAAAACTCAAGATATAATAATTTAACAAAATTCCATTATTAAATTCAATAATTAAATTATCCAATAAATCGCAATATTTAAATTCTGAACTTATTTTATAAATATCAACCAAACGTTCATACTTAAAAGTTAAAAATCAATTTATAATTCATACTCAATATTTTAAAACCGTTTAAATATTCCAAATCAAATGTTGAAAAATCTGGGTCGTTACAGAGGTGAACGTGAAGAACATACTGGTCGATGTCTCTCTTATGGTGCGAGCATCCTGTAAACTCTGATATAGATTAGCCCTAATGGTATCTTAGTTATTATGAATAAATCTAAGGTGCATGGTTTCTATTTTCACAAACATGTCAACTGCATATTGTTGAAACAGACGTCCACCAAGCAAAATAAGCGATCTATCTCCTGGTCGAATCTAGGGCGATAATAATATGTTGGTATGCCATTGAAATAGTGAAATAGGATGTAAAGGATAACAGTAGAGGAGGTGGAAAATATCTGTAGATTGAATGATCTATTTAAAATGTGTGAAAATATTGGCAATTGTTTTTGGAACATAGAAATTTTTATGAAGGTGAAAATAAAGGCAGAATTATTGTGCTGCAAAATGAAGATTCCTTATTGTATTGATAATTAATAGCGTAGCATATACACCTGTATAAGATAGGAGTAGTAAGATGCGTAGCTAATGTGATTGTTTCCATTATCATGAACGTTCAAATCCCACCCATGTTTGCCATATAGGAGTAAGAGAGGATATTGGAGTGGATCATAAAATCCGGTAGTATTTGGTACGTGTTGTAGATTCCACTTCTTATTTCAACTATGATATCTCTACCGTGCAAGTCATTTGGTTAGTCGCCTACGACTATCCCAGCTACTTGTGATGCAGTTGGTAATTCGTGAAGATGTCAGTTTACTGTAATCTCCTTTATTTTGATTCTACAAATTCCAATATCATCACATTACCCAAGTTGATGGAAGATGGATAGGTAAGGGTTGTATGCATCTAAAATGTGTTGTAAACGAATAAGGACATCCGATCTCAGTGACTCATTACAGAGTTATCGATTTTCAATCTCTTGCTTTGTGTTGTAGATATAAAGTTGTAACTTTCTTCATCTACTTTCAGTTATCAGTAAAACGCTTCCAAATGATGTAAAAGCGCCCATAGATGTAAAAGCAAATGCATTATTATAAGCTCTGTTGTCGGTTCTGTAATGCGTACCAATTTCACCTTGGTCCGTAAATAAGTTAACTAATTGGTGTGGAGCAGTAGGTCGATAGGTCGTAATATTTCCATTGGAACAACAGTTTTGTGAAATTTCAGTATATAACTTTTTAGCTGCATAAAATGAACAGTTTGTGGGTTCTGGTAGTAGGTGATTACGAAGTGCATAATTTGCGAAAAAATTTCGACAACAATTGTGATTAGTGGGAAAAGGTGGCAAAGTTTCTATAACTTCATGATTTTTAGATGGTGTAGTTCCTACAGACGCATCAGAAGTGAGATAAATAAAAAAAAGTACTGGAATAGAAGGGCGAAGATGTATGGTAAACATAATGATATATCATGTATATGTATATACATTACTACTGCACGATTTTGTGTAGTAGTTTCATTTCAGTTGAGAGTCCATAACGTTGTACGTGAGGATAGAGGAAGAGGGAGGTGAATTAGATTAAATCAAGTAGTCGTGGATAACAAAAAAGTATATATCGTCAAATATGTTGTAATGAGAGTTAAATTTGGCAAAATTTGTTAATGTATTGAACGTACATATAGCCATAAGGTATGGAGTTAATGGATGATTGGGTAATTTAACCAGTGCAGAAATGTAAATTGTATTCTACGGTGATTTAATTTGAAATGTTATGTGAAAAATATATTTTGCAAATATCAGTGACGAATTTAGTAGGAATTTAATCAAAGTAAGATTTTAATACTATTTATAGGGAGCAAAAGTAGGTAACCGAAGAGTGGCATAGAAAAGAGTGAAATATGTACTCATGTGACGACCCGCCTTTCTAACCACAGAAAGACGTATCATCAGTAAGAAAGAAAGAGATAGAAATAGAAAAGATAGAAAGAAAGAATAACAACATCAGAATCTCACAGCGGAAACAGAACAAAATATAAAACATCACATAGCTATTACATAGTTTTACATATATCAGAGTTACACAACATCATACAACAAGACAATCATATATATATATATATATATATATATATATATATATATATATCTGCCAATACATACATCCCAAAATACAACATACATCAACTAACACAGCGGAACTAGATAGATGGATATATACGTCAGGACTCCTGCTCCAAGCTTCTCCAGAACTCAACAATCCAAAACCTATCACTTGGCTACTCATAAAAATTTGAGTACCCAAGAGTTTATGAAAAATAGAAATAAACTCCGGGTCAGACATGGGTCTGGTGTGAGTAAACGGGTTAAAGTTGCTTAACTTTGAAAACCATTTGAAAATAAAGGTATCACGTAAGACTTCCCACACATAAACATGGGTAAGTTTTTACCTTACGCTAACCAAAACATTTTATAGGAAATCCAATAATATTTTAATAGTGTCTAGGGTTTTCAAGTAAATAGAAAATATCCAAAATTGTTACATCTATTAAATTCCAGCTACTAGCCACAAAAGTGGGTAATATAAATCAAAACCATGGGGTCTCGTAGGGAAAATGAGTTTCCATAAATGGCAGGGCTACTGGGGTACCGTCCGTCACCGTACGGGGCCTAGATCACCATATCGAGGATCACTCCCGACCCCTTACAACACAAGGCGGGAACCATTCCTTACTGAACAGTCCCGAACAAGATAACCCTGCAGTTGTGGCCAACAACTGCCCACACAGCCGAAATAAAGGGACATCTAGACAGGGGTATATCTCGTCCTACTTGGGTGCTACCTACCTAACCTTGCTGCATCTCCCCTATTTTAGCCATTCCCGGTTGATGAGGCTTGAGGCTGCGATTACCTTTATAGAACATATCTCTTAGAATGCTCATCGTCCGCTTGACGATGTTCTGAAAGCATTCAATCCATACAAGTTTGATTCGGGTTCGAACGAAACCGAAGGCATTATCTCGTTACACTCGTTTTGGAATCACCCTCAGAGTCAATGACAATAACCCTTGCACTTTGAAACACCATCTCGATCTTCACTTGGAGATGTCACGACCTAACGTTTAATTTGGATCGATGTGGTATTCGGATAATCAAATTGACCACCGATCCCCGTCTCACCGAAATTCAAACGTCATTTTAAAGGTCAAGTTGTTTAATAGTCTAAACACTTTAATTCAATACATTGAATTGACATAGCATTTATCGCAGATAAATCATATTCAAATATCATAGATATATCGAGGCATATCACAGAGTATCACAGAATATCACCAAATAGTTATCACAATCAATCAAATAAGAATCATCAATTCATATCAAAATTAGTTTAATTAACTTAAACTTAATTAATTACTTAAGAATAAACCATTTTATCCTGCTTAATTAATCACTAATTAATCAACCCATTTAATTTATTACTTACTTCTTAATTACTATTTTATTAATTAATTTACATTTTGCTCACTTAATTAATTATGTCTTAATTACTAATTAATAACCTCAATTACTAATTAATATAATTTAATTACAAATGAATTGAACACTTAATTATTAATACCAATCTTTAATTACAAATTTATTTAATCTCAAATTACTTAGTTAATTACAATTATAAATTAATTCACATTCTTAATTAACTTACAATATAAATTAATTATTTATCTTACATTTGAAAATCTCCCTTAATAACTTTTAAATCAAAGCTTAACTTAAAATTTACCAACATTATTTACTTCATTAATACTAAACTTTGTTTAACATTTTTAACTTAAAAGTTTATTAGGCTTAACCCCTCGAAAACAAAACCCGAGAGAATCCAGTTTTTACTCGAGTTACAACCCGTGTTTCTCTTCCTATTTCCCGAGTCCCCTCTTCTCCTCGCATACGTTTCTTTCTCTTCTACTTTTTTCTTCCCCTTTCTGTTTTTAAGTTTTAAGTTACAAACTTCGATACAGGCAACACTCACGCACCCAAGTTCCACTCGTGCAACCCCTCATCTTTCTCGAGTAATAACTCGAGTCGTTCACTCCCTGACACCTATTCGCTGCCGTGCACGTGCACAGCACTTCGCCGTCGCTCCGGCGAAGTTCGTTACCTCCGGTAAGTCACGAACAAACGCAGGAATCGGAAACAAGGTTCAATTCGACGCGATCAAACCCATAGTGAAATCGAGCCTTCAGTTCGAAAACTCAAAATCGACCCCATCCATCAAATTCGCTTCGCCTCGCCAACGCCGTCCATCAGAGGCGACACATTTCCGGCTTCACCTCGCCGATACCCCACTCTACCATCCCCTTGAACCTTACGCAACTCGATGCATCAAAGGTGACGAAACCACCTCGTTTCTAGACCACTGCAAAACTCGAGCATAAAGCCTAAATTCACTTCGTCCTATCGATTCTTGCGATAGATAATTTTTTTAATAATTTTTTTGTCTTCATTAATCAACAAACTAGCTTCAAACAAAAATTCAACATCTAAAATTTGTTTGATCATCAAAAATTGATTAAAAAACATATTTGGTTCAACTAGGAACTGCACTTAGAATACTTAACTAAAAATCATCATTTTTGTTTTAAAAATCTTATTTTTGTATGTAGATTCAAGCTATATAATTCAATTAGCAATTTACAATACTCGAATTCAACATAAAATTATTTGTTGCTCTGTAAATCAAAATTTCCAGTTGATATACTTCACTAACAGGTTGAAAACAAATTTTAAAAGCTTGATTTATGTTTAAACAACCTATTTTGTTTTAAACTCATAGCCTAATAATAGCTAGATGAAAATATTTTGGATTTTGAATAATTTCTTAACTCAATAACAAAACAAAATAGAGAAGAACCAGAACAACACATATATAAACACAGAGCTATATAAACAACATACATATGCAAGCATATTATTATCAACGAATCATACATACAGACTTAATTAAACTTAATTCTTTAAAAAATTTGTTTACTCACCTGAAAACAAGTTTGAACAGAAAGCCAATATCTGTTTTGAAAACAGCAGTTTGATTTTCCTGTAAATCTTTTCTGCTTTTGTTTAGTTGAATGAATTGTTTAAGTTTGTAAGATAATGATTTTAATTTTCTTTTCTTTCAGGCTTTCTAGGTTATGTTTGAACTAACAAGAACTAATATGGATGTATATATAAAGAAAATAGGTTTTACAGGGTGGGTGGCTTCTTGTACTTGCTGCTTCCTTTTGGTCAGATTTTTTTTGTGTTTTCAGAAAATTGAAATGATATTTGTTTGTGCTGAGATAATGTTATTTAATGCATATGTTTCCCTGTATGTTTACATCTTATCCCATTTGATTTTTGTATGTAGATATTTTTGTTTTGTCTTGCATACCATATGAATCTCCATATGTATATATACTAGAATTATCTTATGTTTCTATTTAAGTTTAACCATCCAACACTTAATTCATATCCATATATTTCTATAATTATATTTTGTACTTATATTTAATATTGATAGGATTAATTTTAATTTAACATTATTATCTATATCTCATTCATATGCACATGTTCAAATTAAATGTTAATAATGTAAAGCATTAATTAAATTGAATAAGGTAAATTTTATTTTAAATATTTTTGAAAGATTTTATTTTAAATTTTCAAATCAAAGCTTCCTTCACAATACACACACACACAGATATATATATATATATATATATATATATATATATAACTGGAAAATGTCCAAAGTCTTATCTGTTTATAAAATGAAAATATTGTATTTTATTTAAATTAGATTAAATACTATTAAAATAATATTGCCAAAATCCCG
Source organism: Allium cepa (assembly GCA_030765085.1). NCBI lineage: Eukaryota > Viridiplantae > Streptophyta > Magnoliopsida > Asparagales > Amaryllidaceae > Allium > Allium cepa. The sequence goes on along the minus strand of CM060938.1, from coordinate 723,590,077 downwards.
GGTCGTTACATTCCTCCCCCCTTAAAAGAATTTCGTCCTCGAAATTTAAAACAAAAGATAGTTCAAAAGATTTTATATCAACAATCCAAATATACATATCATCCATACAATAACAATCAACCAAACAGTCTATCCTAACGAACATCACTAGCTATCCGGACACAAATCCGGATAGGCTTTCCTAAAGATATCTAGAGTTTCCTAGGTACAATCTCTAGAATCCTCGCTCCACTGCACTTTGACGAGCTTCACTACTTTGCTCCTAAGTTGCCTCTTGTCTCCATCAACAATCCAAACAGGATTCCTGACCACAATCAAGTTGGGCTCGACTTCCAAATCTTCCCGGACTATTGGTTCTACAACCAATGATGGGTCAGGGACAAATTTACTTAGAAGGGATACATGAAATACATTAAGAATTCCAGACATCCATTCTGGAAATTCAATTCCGTAAGCTACAGCACCAATCCTTTCCAATACCCTGAATGGTCCAATATATCTTGGGGCAAGTTTTCCCGTCTTTCCTAATCTAATAGCACCTTTAATCGGGGAAACTTTGACAAAGACTAAATCTCCGATCTCAAGTTCCAATTGTCTTCGTCTTTTATCTGCATATTTCTTCTGACGGTCCTGAGCAGCTTTCATTCTTTTCTTGATAAGCTCAATTTTCGCAGAAGCTTCACGAATCCAATCTGATCCAAGCACAAGACGATCTTTAGCCTCTATCCAACAGGATGGGAATCTACACGGTCTTCCATATAGAGCTTCATAAGGAGCCATCTTAATACTCGCTTGTTAACTGTTATTATAAGAGAATTCCACTAGATGAAGTGGTCTTCCCACGATCCACCAAAATCCAAAACACAAGCCCACAGCAGATCCTCTAGAATTCAGTTCAGCCTCTCTGTCTGTCCATCTATCTAAGGTTGATAGGCTGTACTCAATCTCAAACTCGTTCCCATAGCTGATTGCAGAGCCTCCAAGAATTTGCTGGAGAAGATAGGATCTCGATCGCTTACTATACTGACAGGAACACCATGCAATCTAACCATCTCCCTCAAGAAAATCTCTACCAGAGAAGCTGCAGTACGAGTTGCTTTAACCGATATAAAATGGGCGCTCTTAGTTAAACAATCCACAATCACCCATATTCCTTCGTTTCCTTTCTTGGTTCTTGGCAAACCGTCGATGGAATCCATCGAGATCATTTCCCATTTCCACATTGGGATTTCCAAAGGTTGCAATAATCCGGCAGACTTCTGCTGATCTCCTTTAACTTGCTGGCAGATAGCACAACTATTCATGAACCTAGCAATATCTTTCTTCATGCCCGGCCACCAGAAAACTCTTCTCATATCTTTATACATCTTTGATATTCCCGGGTGAATATTTAATCTGGAGCGATGACTCCCAGACAACACCTCCTATCTCAGATCCCTATCATTCGGAACACAAATCCTCCCATTAATCCTCAATGTTCCTCGGCCATCAATTTCAAAACTGGGACACTGACCTTTCCTAACTCTTTCGATGATTCTTTTCAACATTTTATCAGATTCTTTCTTGCTCAAAATCCTATCAATAAAAGATGAAACCACTTCCAAAAGTGACAGAACTGCATTCCTGCTAAGAGCATCTGCTACAACATTCGCCTTTCCCGGGGTATACAAAATATCCAAATCATAGGATGCCAGAAACTCGACCCATCGCTCCTGCCTCAGACTAAGATCCTTTTGAGAGAAATGATATTTCAACGGTTTATGATCCATGAATAACTCGAGCTTCTCTCCCAAAAGATAGTGCCTCTAGATCTTTAGAGCAAAAACAATGGCTAACAATTCTAGATCATGCGTAGCGTAGTTCCTTTCATGTGGCTTCAATTGCCGACTCGCATACGCAATAACTCTACCATTTTGCATCAAAACTGCTCCCTGACCAACCATACAAGCATCTGTATAAACTTGGAATTTGCTTTTACCATCCGGAATAGCTAGCACAGGTGCACTAGTTAGCCTCGTCTTCAACTCCTAGAAAGCTTCTTCACGCTGGGGTGACCATTTGAACTTAGCTCCTTTCCTTGTCAGCTTGGTCAGATGTAAAGAAATCGTAGAATAATTCTTGATAAACTTCCTGTAGTAGCCAGCCAATCTCGGAAAACTACGAACTTCAGTCGGTGTCTCCGGCTGTTTCCACTCCAGAATAGTCTCAACCTTCGCTGGATCTATAGAGATACCTTCACCAGAAATAATGTGTCCTAAAAATTTGACTTCCGATTTCCAAAAATGGCACTTAGAGAATTTTGCCTTCAAAACATGCCTCCTCAGAGTCTCCAACACAATTCTCAAATGCTACTTGTGCTCTTCTTCAGACTTAGAGCAGACCAGAATATCATCAATGAATACTAGAACAAACTTATTCAATACATATCGAAAGACTCGGTTCATCAGATCAACAAAGTAAGCAGGAGCGTTGGTTAACTCGAAAGGCATAACCAACCACTCAAATAAACAATTTGGTCCCCTAAATGCAGTCAAGGGAATACTATCCTCAGCTACCCTTAACTGATGGAAACCTGAAGCTAAATCCAGTTGAGAAAAGACAGAAGCTCCATGCAGCTGGTCAAAGAGATCATCAATACAAGGAAGAGGATATTTATTATGGATAGTCACTTTGTTCAATTCTCTCTAATCCACACAGAACCTTAGCGATCCATCCGATTTAGTGACAAACACCGCAGCAGAGCCCTAACAAGAAAAACTAGGCCTAATCAATCCCTTCACCAAAAGATCCTGAGTCTGCTTAACTAACTCCTCCATCTCCCTAGGAGCCATCCTCTTACTAGGCTGAATCACTGGTACTGCTTCTGAAATCAAATCAATGCGAAACTCTATCTCTCGATGTGGAGGTAAACACTTAACTTCCTCGAATACATTAGGAAAATCTTGGACCACATCGATATCTTCAACCTTCTCTTGAGAATTCTCAACTCCATGCAAAAGACTACTTAAATGAATTCCAGAATTATCACACACCACCCTAGCAATTCTACCCAGATTGGTTTCCAGCGAAACTGTTCTCTCATCACAATTCAGGACTGCTCTATACTTATCAAGCCAATCCATCCCCAATATAAGGTCAAATCCCTTAAAATTCAACACATAAGGGTCACAAGAAAAACTATAGGACAGATAGGAAATCTTCAAATCCCTACAGATCATATATAATATGGTCACCCCTCCTACAGGATTAGATATAAAGATTGGACAGTCTACAGTACTAGGGGTAAGAAAGAACTTCTCTACAGATTCTAGAGAAATAAAACTCAAAGAATCACCCGAATCAAATAAAACTTTAATGTACCTGCCATCTAAAAGTAATGTACCTTCCAATACTCGCTTGCCTTTAGATGATGTAGATGGTGCACCTTCCAAAGCAAATACTCTATTCTGCTTAGCTTTATGAAGTAACGGGCAATTCTTGATCATATGACCTTGTTGGTGGCAATTTAAGCATAGAGATCTCTGAACCAAAGTCGAACCCGGTCAACTCTGATGCGATTGCTGCTGTTGTAGCTGAAATCCTTTCCTGGGACACTTATTCGCCAAGTGACCTTCTTGTTGACATATATAGCTTTTGCGAGGTCCATTATTACTTCCAGTCTTCTTCTTGTTCTGCTTCCTTCAATTGGGATTGAACTTCCGCTTATTTGGATTAGCAAAATTCCCTCCCGATGCTGCTACTGGTGCCACTGATCTCTTATTCATCAAATCCTCATATCTCAATGCCATATCAATTAACTCCACAAAAGATCCTTTCGAATGCGTCGTCATCTTTTCATGAAATTCTGGCCTTAATCCTTGCACAAACATTTCGTTCTTTTTGAGGGGAGTGTCTATGAGTCCTAGTCCGTAGCAAGAAAGTTCATTGAATTTGGTCCCATACTCAGATATAGACATGCTTCCCTGCTTCAAATTCAGAAAATCTTGGTACAAACGAGTTTTCCCTGCTGTTGGCATAAATTTCTCCTCAAACAGCTCTTTAAATCTTTCCCAAGAAATATCATCCTCAGAGATATTTGCTGTAGCTGCATCCCACCAGGCTGTTGCACCTTCCTGCAATTGCCATGATTTCATTTCCCTTTTCCATTCATCAGACAACTTCATACTCTTAAAGATGCGCTCACAAGAGCATAGTCATGATTGGACCTCAATTATCGATTTGAACCCTTTAAATGTTTTACCTCCAAGGATGATGAAGTCTTTGCATAAAGCGGAAAAACTAACCTGAGGCGGTACTGGATCTACAGCCTCACTAGCAGTTTGGTTTCGTCCATTATCAGTCGAGGTACTGCCCCTACCTCTGCCTCTCCTTCCAGAACTCATGTTGGCCACCTGAACAGGTAACTCAACAAATTTAGGTAGGTATATAATTATACGAAAATACAAATACACACTCTCAAGATAGATACTACTTCAGAGCCTAGGTATTATCTCAACTTATGGTCTGATACCAACTGTGACGACCCACATTCCTAACCATAGAAAGGCGTATCATCAATAAGAAAGAAAGAGATAGAAATAGAAAAGATAAAAAGAAAGAATAACAACATCAGAATCTCACAGCGGAAACGAAACAAAATATAATACATCGCATAACTATTACATAGTTTTACATATATCAGAGTTACACAACATCATACAATATATATATATATATATCTGCCAATACATACATCCCAAAATACAACATACATCAACTAACACAGCGGAACTAGATAGATGGATATATACGTCTGGACTCCTGCTCCAAGCTTCTCCAGAACTCAACAATCCAAAACCTATCACTTGGCTACTCATAAAAATTTGAGTACCAAGAGTTTATGAAAAAAAGAAATAAACTTCGGGTCAGACATGGTTCTGGTGTGAGTAAACGGGTTAAAGTTGCTTAACTTTGAAAACCATTTGAAAATAAAGGTATCACGTAAGACTTCCCACACATAAACACGGGTAAGTTTTTACCTTACGGAAACCAAAACATTTTCTAGGAAATCCAGTGATATTATAATAGTGTATATGGTGTTCAAGTAAATATAAAAAAGCCGAAATTGTTACATCTATTAAATTCCAGCTACTAACCACAAAAGTGGGTAATACAAATCAAAACCATAGGGTCTCGTAGGGAAAATGGGTTTCCATCAATGGCAGGGCTACTGGGGTACCGCCCGTCATAGTACGGGGCCTAGATCACCATACCGAGGATCACTTCCGACCCCCTATAACACAAGGCCGGAACCATTCCTTACTGGACAGTCCCGAACAAGATAACCCCGTAGTTGTGGCCAACAACTGCCCACACAGTCGAATAAAGGGACATCTAGACAGGGGTATATCTCGTCCTGCTTAGGTGCTACCCACCTAACCTTGTTGCATCTCCCTGTTTTAGCCATTCTCGGTTGATGAGGCTTGAGGCTGCGATTACCTTTATAGAACATGTCTCCTAGAATGCTCATCGTCCGCCTGACGATGTTCTGAAAGCATTCAATCCATACAAGTTCGCTCCGGGTTCGAACGAAACCAAAGGCATTATCTCGTTACACTCGTTTTGGAATCACCCTCAGAGTCAACGACAATAACCCTTGCACTTTGAAACACCATCTCGATCTTCACTTGGAGATGTCACGACGTAACGTTTAATTTGGATCGATGTGGTTTATAGATAATCAAATTGACACCCGATCCCGGTCTCATCGAAATCCAAACGCCATTTTAAAGGTCAAGTTGTTTAATAGTTTAAACACTTTAATTCAATACTTTGAATTGACATAGCATTTATCACAGATAAATCATATTCAAATATCATAGATATATCGAGGCATATCACAGAGTATCGCAGAATATCACCAAATAGTTATGACAATCAATCAAATAAGAATCATCAATTCATATCAAAATTAGTTTAATTAACTTAAACTTAATTAATTACTTAAGAATAAACCATTTTATCCTGCTTAATTAATCACTAATTAATCAACCCATTTAATTTATTACTTACTTCTTAATTACTATTTTATTAATTAATTTACATTTTGCTCACTTAATTAATTATGTCTTAATTACTAATTAATAACCTCAATTACTAATTAATATAATTTAATTACAAATGAATTGAACACTTAATTATTAATACCAATCTTTAATTACAAATTTATTTAATCTCAAATTACTTAGTTAATTACAATTATAAATTAATTCACATTCTTAATTAACTTACAATATAAATTAATTAATTATCTTACATTTGAAAATCTCCCTTAATAACTTTTAAATCAAATCTTAACTTAAAATTTACCAACATTATTTACTTCATTAATACTAAACTTTGTTTAACATTTTTAACTTAAAAGTTTATAAGGCTTAACCCCTTGAAAACAAAACCTGAGAGAATCCAGTTTTTACTCGAGTTACAACCCGTGTTTCTCTTCCTATTTCCCGAGTCCCCTCTTCTCCTCGCATACATTTCTTCTTCTACTACTTTTTTCTTCCCCTTTTTGTTTTTAAGTTTTAAGTTATAAACTTCGATACAGGCAACACTCACGCACCCAGGTTCCACTCGTGCAACCCCTCATCTTTCTCGAGTAATAACTCGAGTCGTTCACAACAAAACTCTCTGACACCTATTCGCTATCGTGCACGTGCACAACACTTCGCCGTCGCTCCGGCGAAGTTCGTTACCTCCGACAAGTCACGAACAAACGCAAGAATCGAAAACAAGGTTCAATTCGACGCGATCAAACCCATAGTGAAATCGAGCCTTCAGTTCGAAAACTCGAACTCGACCCCGCCCATCAAATTCGCTTCGCCTCGCCAATGCCGTCCATCAGAGGTGACACAATTCCGGCCTCACCTCGTCGATACCCCACTCTACCATCCCCTTGAACCTTACGCAACTCGATGCATCAGAGGTGACGAAACCACCTCATTTCCAGACCACTGTAAAACTCGAGCATAAACCCTACATTCACCTCGTCCTATCGATTCTTGCAATAGATAATTTTTTTGACAATTTTTCTGTCTTCGTTAATCAACAAGCTAGCTTCAAACAAAAATTCAACATCTAAAATTTGTTTGATCATCAAAAATTGATTAAAAAGCATATTTGGTTCAACTAGGAACTGCATGTAGAATACATAACTAAAAATCATCATTTTTGTTTTAAAAATCTTATTTTTGTATGTAGATTCAAGCTATATAATTGAATTAGCAATTTACAACACTCGAATTCAACATAAAATTATTTGTTGCTCTGTAAATCAAATTTCCAGTTGATATACTTCACTAACAGGTTGAAAACAAATATTAAAACTTGATTTTTGTTTAAACAACCTATTTTGCTTTAAACTCAAAGCCTAATAATAGCTAGATGAAAATATTTTGGATTTTGAATAATGTCTTAACTCGGTAACAAAACAAAATAGAGAAGAACCAGAACAACACATATATAAACACAGAACTATATAAACAACATACATATGCAAGCATATTATTATCAATGAAACATACATACAGATTTAATTAAACTTGAGTCTTTAAAAATTTTGTTTACTCACCTGAAAAAAGTTTGAACAGAAAGCCAATATCTGTTTTGAAAACTGCAGTTTGATTTTCCTGTAAATCTTTTTTGCTTTTGTTGAGTTGAATGAATTGTTTAAGTTTGTAAGATAATGATGTTTAATTTTCTTTTCTTTCAGGCTTGCTAATAACAAGAACTAATATGGATGTATATATAAAGAAAATAGGTTTTACAGGGTGGGTGGCTTCTAGTACAAGCTGCTTCCTTTTAGTCAGTTTTTTTTTTTTTTTTTTTGTGTTTTCTGTAAATTGAAATGATATTTGTTTGTGCTGAGATGATGTTATTTTATGCATATGTTTCCCTATATATTTACATTTTATCCCATTTGATTTTTGTATATAGATATTTTTGTTTTGTCTTGCATACCATATGAATCTCCATATGTATTTATACTAGAATTATCTTATGTTTCTATTTAAGTTTAACCATCCAACACTTAATTCATATCCATATATTTCTATAATTATATTTTATACTTATATTTAATATTCATAGGATTAATTTTAATTTAACATTATTATCTATATCTCATTCATATGCACATGTTCAAATTAAATGTTAATAATGTAAAGCATTAATTAAATTGAATAAGGTAAATTTTATTTTAAATATTTTTGAAAGATTTTATTTTAAATTTTCAAATCAAAGCTTCATTCACAATACACACACACAAATATATATATATAACTGGAAAATGTCCAAAGTCTTATCTGTTTATAAAATGAAAAACTTGTATTTTATTTAAATTAGATTAAATGCTATTAAAATAATATTGCCAAAATCCCGGGTCGTTACAACTCATGTATCTAAAAGGTTGTACTACTAAAAAAGGTAATCATGTAGCTAAAACCAAATCTGGGTATACGCAAAACTTTATAAAAGGCTTTTTAATACGGTACATTAGGGTCAATGGTAGTCGTTTATGTTTTCGAAATATGATGGTATGTAACCAATGTTTTTGGTTTGGAAGTGTGATGGCACACAACCAAAGGTTTACGTCGTCAAAATACGTAGTCCAGTGGAAAGTATCTTTGTGGGGGAAAAAACTATATATGATACTTGATAAAATTCCAAAATCCTATATGTACCTGAAAGTTTGTACTGTCAAAATCACTTTATTTTTAGAATGTATTTGCAGTGAAAGCTATGTATAAAATTGCATATACTGAACAGGTGAACATAGTATGGAACCATATAGACTTGAATGTCGAAACCAAAGTTTATGCATGTGTATTCGAAATTAACATTACAGTTTCGAAAGTGGATGTATTATATATATATATATATATATATATATATATGTATGTATGTATGTATATATATGTATGTATATGTATGTATGTATATGTATGTATGTATGTATGTATGTATGTATGTATGTATATTTAAAACGTTCATGTATTTTGAAATTGTAAATGCCAAAACCTAAATCTTTCGAAACTTGTTGATAATCAGATAAGAGCTTCAAGCTCTAAAGTCGGTTAGTTTAAAATACAGCTGACATACAGGTAAAAATAAACCCAACTGCATATTCAAAAAGTCATACTTGTACAATCTGTATTTTTAGTCAAAGGTATGTATAAAACTGCATATATTGTAAAGGTGAACCTATTGTGGAACCGTATAGACCGGAATCTTACAACCGAACTTGTTGCGCTTATATTTGAAAATTGACATATTATACATCTGTGAAAGTGTTATATACTTTGAAATTGTGCATGCCTAAACCTGAATCCGTTGAAACCTTTTGTGTTATCAAATGAAGACATGCAGAGTACAGTAAATACTCATTTGAAATTCTGATAGTTCAAATAGGTATTGAAGAGCTTCAAAACCTATATTTCGTAAAGCTGATGTATAAAATCACATATAAGAGCTTCAAGGTCTAAAGTCGAACACATATTTAAAGTCTGTTACTTTGAAATACAACTGACATGCAGTTAAAAATAAACCAAAGTGCATATTACGAAAGTCTTATGAGCTGTAGCATCTGTATTTTTAATCGAACCTATGTAAAAAAACTGCTTATATTCAAAAGCTGAACATAGTATGGAACCAAATAGACCTGAATGTTGCAACCAAACTTGTTGCATTTATATTTGAAACTACATTTTCAAAAAGTGATATATTATATATCTGGGAAGCTTTCTTATGTTTACAAATTGTATATGCCAAAACCTGAAACTGTTGAAACATTTAGTGCTACCAAACGAAGACATGTAGAGTACAATCAATACTCATTCGAAATTCTTATAGTTCAAACTTTTATTCAGGAACATCAAAATCTATATTATTGAAAGCTGATGTATAAAATAAGTTTAGAGATTGAAGCTCAGAAGTGGAACACAAATTTAAAGTCTTTTAGTTTGAAATACAGGTGACATACATTTGGAAATAAACCAAAGTGCATATTAAAAAATTCATAAGTCTGTTTCAAAGCTTCTGATTTTTAAAACCTGGAATGAAGTTGTACATGTTTGACAGTAGCATATATATAAACATACAACTTACTGTGGTGAAATATATTAGTTGAGAAGTAAGCGAAAACCTTATTGTAATGATTTATTGCACCAAAATTTGAATGTAACCTATCGAGGTATAGAATACAGATTTCATCATGTACACGTTATTAGTATGTAGGTAGCCAACTGTATCCTATGTTTTTTCAAGGAAGTACAATTAGCGTGTTTTCGAACCGCCGATTCGAATTCCAAAATGGTATGCATTTTGAGTATTTTATTTTCACTATATGAAACGTTGTCAATCGAAAAGACGAAAAACAGAATGGGAGGGTGAACCAAAAATAGTACTTGCTATAGGAGGTTGTTCCAATTCAGATGTGGGCACCCATTGCGCATGTCGTTGTCGTCTACGGTTAGCAAGATGAAGTTATCGCGCATCGTGGGACATTCCTCCTCATCGTGCTCGTTGTGCCAACCGACACTGTTTCCGTTGCTGATAGTCCATCTGTATGACAGCTAAAGGAGGAAAAAAATACTGAAGTCGGTATTGATGAATAAAAACGGAAATAAAGTGAGGTAAAGTTGATGTAATTGAAAAAAGTGTTGACGTTCAAGAGTGGGTGAGGAATGAGGAATGAGAATTTAACAGTAAGGCAGGGGAGAGTGAAGTTTGAAGCAGTAGGGAAAAAAACTAAAAAGGGGATGGAATACCTAGTTGCGGCAAGAGTGTAGACCTATACAGACAGGGAAGAGGAAGCATAGGTTAAGTAGAGTGGATATTTGTGAAGTTAAATAGGAATGGGAAAAAAGGAAGGAGATATTTTGGAGTTTGAATGGTTAAAAAACAGAAATACTCAACGTGGAATAAGCCAGTATAGAGTAGCCGAAATATTTTGTATTAGTCAGTTGAAAACCGATGTATATTTGAAACCATAAAACCCATATCTATGTATAAACAGAAATATTATATATTTTAAAACCTGATATATTCTAAATTTTTGTGGCATTTATAATCTGATATGTACATTCTTATCCTTATACTTATACTGACATGAGGTCATATGTTCATAAACCGGTCGATCGCAAAACGTTGACATGCCTAAAACCGTGTAAGTTTGACAGTTGCAAATACCCAAATATATGAAACTGCAGTTATATATATAGAGAAAAATAGACCCACTCAGAACCACATTTTAATCCAGTAATATAAACTCAGCAATATATAGTTGAAACCAAAGTACAAAAATACAGTTTATGTGTTAAGCTTTAACGATTTAGTCACATCGTATTTTAGACTGTTAAAATGCAATATTCGAAATGAAATCTGAAATAGCTAGAGTATTTCAAGCTTGAATCCTTTAAAAGTTCATCTTGTTAGATTTGTAAATCGTCAAAATGAAGCTATTAATCTAGAGTAAAAATCTCATACCTTGAGCGAGATCAGCATAACTGATTGTCGGATTCGTTACGTCGTGATCGATGGCGGTCACCACTGACATTGATGCAGACATGCGACATTGTTTACCTCTGTAATTGGCTAACAGCGACATCAACTATGACTTCGAAGTCAAAAATCATTAAAGAATCTCGATGGCTTTGATGTTGCCCAATTTGCTTCGACTTTGTCGAGGAGTTTAAGCATGTTTCTTGATGAAGCTGTATTTCGCCTCAGATTCATCAAGGGAGCTGGAAGTCAGTGAGTTGATGACTTCATTATTGATCCGTAAACTTCACTAGACCTGCACGATTTTGTTAGCAAGGGTTGAACTTCGTCGAGCCTCCTTCACCCTGACCATCCAAATAAGCTATGTAATCTATGATAAAGTATTTATGAACTTAGCAAAAGGCAAAAGATTGTTTTGGAAATGTTCAAAATTGAAACTCATAATGTATAACTCATATAACACATCCATAATTTGCAAAGCTTTATGACGATTTTGAACAAATTTGGTTTTAAACTTGTGTAACCACTTTTCTTTTATGAATGATAGTGTCTAGGTGCAATTAGGAGATTTGTCATATGTCTAAAGTAAGCTTCATGGTATACATATGATGCGTATAAAATAAATACAAATATTTAGTATTGAAAAAACTAAATAATGATATGCTATATATTTCTATGCAGTTGTAACTTTTAAAAGATGAAAAGCGTCATAATGCATATAGCCACTACAGATTTACTAAAGTAATAACAAACATATAAACCAAAATCAAATCGAGGACTGTAATCATCATAAAAGCACATATCATGTTAAAATTTCCATGGTTATGGTTGTTGCACGTTGTTTACCCAATATGATCGTCCAACCATTGTATATGCACATAGTTTCTTGCATTTTGTACAAAATTAAAACTGAGGCAGTGTCAAAAGTGTGATGGTGTTGTGTAGAAGTTGTAAATGTTAGTTAGGTGCAAGATCATTAGGCTAAAAAGGAAAAAAATGAAGTCGGAATATACCACATACATAACTCAAAGCAATTTCTCACAACAGTTGGTGATTTTAAGAGTATTTTTTACTTTTTACATTTCCCAAAGGATAAGTTTGTTCAATGAGACAGATGTTAAGTTTAGGAAAAAATATTAAATATTTCATTGTATATTTAGCCATCTGAGCCCAACAACTATGTAGCATAGGTTATGGTAAGTGTTAAGCAAGGACTGTGAAATGAAAAATGTATTTGAACCTTAATATAGAAAAAATATATGCACAAATTGGATTATATTCAATCAAAACGCTGTTAAGTATGTAAATTCATAAACCCAACTATATAACTACACTTATATGTGTAGATGAAAGTAGACCCACTCAGAACCACATTTTAATCCAGTAAGTTAGACGAAGCAGTATACCGTCAAAAGAAAAGTACATATTTGCAATTTATGTATTTATGCATTAAGGCTTTAGTCAGTTTGAAATCAAAGTAGATGTATGAATCCTTTCCTATATAAAACTTGCAAGTATGTTTGAAAACATATATGCACACACATATGAAACTTGCATACAAATACATGATTTTGGTAGGCTTGAAAATTCAGACATTCATGGTCCCAGAATCAAAGTCCATGACAAACCTAAGTGGCTTATGAAATCAAATTTACGTAGAATTCCTCATTTTTGGAAATAATATATCTTCTTATATAAGCAGATAAGCTTGGAATTTCTTGGTTTTTTATGTTGTTAAAATGCGATGGTCGAAATGAAATCTGAAATATATAAAGTATTTGAGGTTTGAATCCTTTAAAAACTCATCCTTTTAGAGTTGAAAATCACCAAAACAAAAATATTAATCTCGAGTAAAAATCTCATACCTTGACCGAGACACAAACATTGTTGATTGTCGTAGTCATAATGTCAGTATCGGCGACGGCTACCACAGACATTGACGTAGACAAGGGACATCGACTACCTCTGTAATCGGCTAACAGCGACAGAAGCCATGACTTCGAAGTCAAAAACCATTAAGGAATCTCGATGAATTTGATGATACTCGATCTGCTTCGACTTTGTCGAGAAGATTAAGCATATTTACTGATGAAGCTGAATTTCGCCTCATATTCGTCGACGGAGGTGGAAGTCAGTAAGTTAATGACTTCGTTGTTATTTCATGAGCTTCAGTACACCTCCATGATTTTGTTACTAAGGGATGAACTTCATCGAGCCTCCTTCACCCTGAGCGTCCAAGTAAGCTGTGTAATCTGTGATAAAATATTTATGAACTTACCAAAAGGCAAAAGAGTGTTTTGGAAATGTTTAAAATTTAAGCTCGTAATTTATAACTCATATAACACATCCATTATCTGCACAACTTTATGATGATTTTGAACAAATTTTATTTTAAACTTATGTAACCACTTTTCTATTATGAATGATAATGTCCAAGTACAATTGGGAGATTCATCATACGTCTAAAATAAGCTTTATGTTATATATATTATGCATATAAAATAAATACAAATTTTTGGTATTAAAAAAACTAAATAATGATATGCTATATAATTCCACACAGTTGTAACTTTTAACAGAGCAAAAGCTGCATAATGCATATAGCCAGTACAGATTTACTAAATCAAACCGAGGATTGTAATCATCACAGAAACACAGTTCATGTTAAAAGTTCCAAGGTTATGGTTGTTGCATGGTGTTTACCCAATATGATCATCCAACTATTGTATATGCACATAGTTTCTTGCATTTTGTACAAAATAAAAACTGAAGAAGTGTCAATAGTGTGATGGTGTTTTGTAGAAGCTCTAAATGTTAGTTAGGTCAAGATCATTAGGCAAAAAAGGGGGAAAATTGAAGCCAGAATATACCACGTACATAAGTCAAATAAATCTCTCACAGCGGTTAGTGATTTTAAGAGTATTTGTTACTTTTTACATCTCCCAAAGGATAAGTTTGTTCAATGAGACTGTTGTTAAATCTAGGAAAAAAAATATAAAATATTCCATTGTATATTTAGTCATCTAAGCCAAAAAACTATGTAGCACATGTTATGGTAAGTGTTAATCAAGGACTGCTAAATAGAAAATGTATTCGAATCTTAATCCAGGAAAAAAATGCACAAATTGGAGTTTATTCAATCAAAATGTTGTTACGTATAATCCGGTATGATAAACGAAGCAGTATACCATCGAAAGGAAAGAACATATATGCAATTTAAGTGGTTATACGTTAAGGCTACAAGCAGTTTGAAACCAAAGTACATGTATGAACCCTTTCCAATGTAAAACTTTCAAGTATGTATGAAAACATATATGTAGTTACAGGTTGAAAATTCAGACATTCAAAATTGGTGATAAATTTAAGTGGGTTATGAAATCAAATTTATGTCCAATTCCTCATTTTTGAAAATAAGACATCGGCTTGTATATAAGCAGATAAGGTAGGCATATGTTGATTTTCTATATTTATAAATTGCAATGGTCAAAATAAAATCTGGGATACCTATAGTATTTGAGCACATGTACAACTTTGAAGTTGGTATGATAATATATATGCAGATATAGGCTGAAAATTCGGACATTCAAAATCGATGACAAAGTTAAGTGGATTGTGAAATCAAGTTTATGTAGAATTCCTAATTTTTGAAAATAATAGATCAGCTTGTATAAGCAGAGATAAATTGCGATGCTCGAAATTAGATCTAAAAAACCAACAGCATTTGAAATTTGAATGCTTTAAAAATTCATGATTTAAGAGGCGTAAATCATTAAGATGAAACTATTAGCACCGTGGAGTAAAAATCCCATACCTTGACTGAGACCATCAGTAATGATCGTCGACTTGTCCACCGCATGAGCGGTGGTGATTACCAGTTACATTGAGGCTGAGAGGCGACATCGTTTACGTCTGTAATTGGGTAATAGGGACATCATGTATCACTTCAGAGTCAAACAGCATTACCGAATCTTGGTTGACGAAGCTGAATTTCGCTTCGGCTTCATCGAGGGATCTGGAAGACAAGGACTTCGTTGTTGTTCCGTCAGCGGTAGTAAAGTTGGATGATTTTGGTACTAATTAGTGGACTTCGTCGTCTGCAAGTTACTTCACCAAGCATCAGATCCAGACCTTAGCTCGCCAGAGCGTAAACCAAATGATACCCAAGTCCCTACGTCGGTGAAGCAAAAAAAATCGTAGATCGATTTAGGTCCACGGAAGGCGGTGGACATGTAGGCAGAGAAAAACAGTGGGAGGAGAAAGTGGGGAGAGCAGATATAGTAGTTTGTAGAAGAGCAGATAGGTTTAGGTTATGGAGGAAAGAAAAGAAGGAGAATGATGTCAGAGGCGGTTGAGGCGGAGTAGGGTTCTGGAAAGGCGGTTGACCTGTTGGAGGGGGAAAATATAGCGATGAGAAAGTGGGGAGAGGAGAAAGCGAGGAGAATGAATGAAACGACTGATATTTTAGTGGGATTAAAATGTGAAACGACGCATACGATCTCTTCCCTTTATTGGCCCGTGTTTCCCACATGGCTGTTTGTATTATGGGAAACAGAAGCAAGGGCATTTTTGAAATTTTAAAAAGACACCGAGTAAATTTGTTCAATGAATTTTCTTTATTAATAGTAGAGATGTAGTTGCGGCTGCACTAGGTTAAAGGGCTTGTTGGAAAGTTCAAAAAAGCTTCACCACACTAATATATTTGTATTATTTGTAGAGATTATTATTATTATTATAAACTTAGTTAATTTTTATAAAACTTATAGTTAATATTTTATTATTATTTATTATTATCACTATTATAAATTTAGTTAATTTTTATAAGCTTATTTATTTTTTATATACAACTTAATAAACAAAATTAAATTTTATAATCTTAGTTAATTTTTTATTATTAGTATATAAATTTAGTTAATTTATAAAACTTAGCTAACTTGGTTATTTATTATTATTGTTGTTGTTATTGGTATATATTATTATTATTATTGCAAACTTAGTTAATTTTATAAAACTTATTGTTAATTTATTATTATTATTTATTATCACTTTTAAAAATTTAGTTAATTTTTATAAAACTTATGTTCGTTGTTATATTATTATTATATAACTTAGTCAATTTGCATAAATATTAGTTAAATTATTATTATTATAACTTAGTCTATTTGTTTAAGCTTATTTGATTTTTATATAACTTAATAAATGAAGTAAATTTTTATAATCCTAGTTAATATATTATTATTATTATAATAAAAATTTAGTTAACTTTTATAAAACTTAGCGAACTTAGTTAATATTTTATAATTTATTATTATTAGTACTGTTATTATTATAAACTTAGTTAATTTTTATAAAATGTATAGTTAACTTATTATTATTATAAACTTAGTTAACTTGGTTAATACTTTATGTTATCCAGATAATTTCACAGGAAGATATGATGTTGGATTCAAGACTTTAAAGAGATGCGATTGAGCCGTATTATGAGAAGAGGCTCTTTCACAAAGACCAACAATGTTGGAGACATAAAGATAAGCCAATTCGATAGAGCTATGGCACCAACTCGCATCAAAATAGTATCTCATCACTTCGATGCTAATCTGTCACGTGCCTCTACAAAATCATGCATCATTCCCTTCGCATGCCATCACTCCGCAAGTCACTAGTGTCGCATCACTTCAATAACGAAAAGAGGCACAGAGTGGACATCTCCTTTCACGATTAGTGGCGCAAAGAGGTCCTGTACAAACAACTCTGAATGCCATCAATAGGTGTCGAAGAGGGTCACGGCGCATTCCAATGAGGCTATACCTTATCGCACTAGTAGAATTTTTTTCATAGACATCGCATCATTCACATTTGGTAGAAAAACACATGATGTTAAAAATCTTTATAGCATCATTATTTTCATTATTGCTTTCGTATAAAACACACACGTCACATTGATTTTCAGGGTGATATTAAAAACCTTTTTATTTCTTTATAACATCTTTCCTTTATGTTGATTTTCAGGGCAATGTTAAAATGTAAATCCTAAATTTTTAAAAAAGCGTGAAAAAACTTAGTATAAATATTTTGATAGAAAACACGGAATACACCCAAATTCCATCGTCTGTGAGCACAAACGTCAAAAATAGTACTATTTGTGTACAATTGTTATTTTCTTAAAATTTTAATTAAAAAACAAAGGAATTTAAGAAACAAGCCCCTATCAATAATTAAAATAGAAAAATGTCATTTATCAATAATTATATGTAAATCACGTCTCACATATCATATACAAGGTGCAATGCACTACGGAAGATAGACAAAATACCATTTATCAATAATTATATGCAAATCAAGTCACACATCTCATATATAGGGGGCAATGCACTACGGCAGGGGTTCGGGTGCTTGGGATCCCAAAAAAAATCCTTGGGTAACCTTCTTTTATAGACACATGTTAAAAAAAAATTAGGACAACATTTTTTAAACATTCGCATCTCATGATCCGCTTCTATCCAGTCCAAAAGCTTCTATGCGTCTCCATCTAGCCATACACTTCTCACGATCCGTGTGCATAGTAACTCGCCAACCATCTTCTTTCACATCATCGAAATCCCCTCCTTGTCATTATCCAAAAACCTTGAAATTTGACTAAGTGTAGGAAACCAATTTTCATTTCCTTCCTTCCTTTCCAAAATTCATTTACGTTCGTGCTCCAAAATTCATTCACGTTCGCTGTTGAACTGTCAAATAGTCGGATGTAACTTGTACTGTTGAACGGCCAAACAACAAAACGAAACTATCTGCTAAATGGTGTAGGATCTAGATTAACCCTAGAGGTGGGGTGAATAGGGTTATAGCAAATTTTCTTGATATAAACACAGAAACAAACTACAGAAATAAATATGCTGAAAAAGTAAATCACACAAAAAATTTACCCAGCTTCGGCAACCCCTGCCTACTGCTGCATTCCCAGATTTCTATTAGAATTAAACAGTATCACGCTTACAAACACTCTACTAGACTCGCAGACGCTTTTGCTCCCGCTCACAAACACTCTACTAGACTCGCAAACATTTGCTCCCGCTCACAAACACTCTACTAGACTCGCACACCCTGCTCCCGCCTATAGAGTTTCGTTTACTTGCAAACTCTGCTCCCGCCTATAGAGCTTTGATTACTCGCAAACACTGCTCCCGCCTATAGAGCTCTGCAAACTCGCACACCCTGCCCGCTGAACTAATTCTAACTAGACAATCTGACACTACCTAAACCCTAGGTGGTGATTTACAAATTCTTTTGATTTTGAAAAAAAAAACAACAATTAACAAAAAACAAACTAAAATAGTTAAACCCTATTTAAATATACTAAAACCCTTTTAAAATACGGCCGGCCCTTTTCCTTATTTTAGCCCGTTCCTTTTTGTGAAATGATGGCCTCTTTTGTATCTTCGTTCGTTCCTCTTTGAGATGGCGGCTTGTTCTTCTCTGCAACTAAAATTAGGGCTTCGGCTCTTTGCTCCTTGCTTCCAAAATTAGGGTTTTGTGTAAAATTGAAGAAGCCTACTTTAATTACTTCGATCAGGTGGATTGTTCTTCGTGATTGCTTGATGATCGATGCTCTATTCTCTTTGCTTCATAGCTCCTTCAATTTTTACCGAGTTCGATTCTTCCTTCTGGTAAGAATTTATGCTTTGTTACCTTTCGATTTTCGTATTCGAACTCTGATCTGTTGCCGATGATGTTGAATGGTTTATATAGAGTTCAATGCCCTGAATTTTCGTTCGTACAATTAAATTTGAATTTGTCAAATTCTTCATCTCGGCCACTTTATTATTCTTGAACGATGCTGATGATTTCTGACCTTTTCAATTCCTGTATATTCATTGCTTAGTGGTCACGGCTTTGATTTGTGGCTTTGAATTGCCGTGCTCATCACGGTGTTGATTTTTGACTTCGTCAATTCTTCATACTCACTTGAGTTTTCATCACTGCGTTGATTTGCTTTGACCATGTTTTTGCTATCCTCGGCATATTGATTTCTGGCATTTTACTTTGTTTGACTTGTTCATGACTGTGACAATTTCACTATTGTTCATTCTGAAATCACTGCGCACTTTGTAGCTTCTTTTGGCTTTAGTCTTTTTTGAAAAACCTTTCTTGATTTTGCTCGGCCTGTACCTATACTTGTAGTTGTTCAACCTGGTTTTGATACTTGCAGTTGTATCACTTGATATTCATTCCTGTAGTTTGCACTCATGTACTTGCTGTCGTAGATGTTGCACTGCTTCACCACTGTTCTTTGCATTTGTTCATATGAATGTGCTCACTGTTGTTTGTACCTGTGCATATATGTTTACTGTAGTCCATGTTGTTGCTTGGGTCTCTGTTGCCTTGCTTCTGATCATGTTGCACAATTTCTGTTGTTTCCAGTTGCACTTGGTCATTTTGTATCTGCATTTGTTATTTCTGAAGCTCGAGTTGCACTGTCTATCAGTTACATGGTTCATGTCATGTAGTTTTTGAGTTGCACTTGCTCATTTGTTCACTGGTCTTTGTTTGTTTAATGGCTGTTGCACTCTGTTAGTCTTGACATTTGCATCTTGTGTTTCACTTACACTTGTACTTTGATGGCTGATCATTTGTATACATACATTCTTGTATGTATATATGTGTATGGTCACTTGTGTATTGCCTTTCTGAACTGTGCACATTGTTGCATGCATTGAGTATTTCCCTAGCCATTTGTGTTGGGCATTTCTTGCATCACTGGTGCACTCGGTCATTCGAGTCTTCCCTGCATCATTATCTGTTGCATCTTTGGTTTTGGAGCTGCTGTGTTATCATCCTTTTGTTTGCCTGCAGACCATGTTGCATGCATGTTTGCATATTGCCTTGCTTGGTCTCTGTTCTTTGTTCATTGGTCAATGCTTGGTCATTGCACTGCTGAACTTGATTCACTTCATGTATGGCTGTTCTGATTTGTTGAAGCTTTGAACTGTTTCATGCATTATTGATGCTCTTTGTAGTTGATGTACTTGAGTTGACTGAATGTCCATTGATTTGAGGCTGTCATGTTTGAACATAGCATTAATGTGTACTTTTGATTTGCACCTGAGTTGAATCCAGTTTTAAAACTCGGGTTTGACCTTGTGCTGAGAGTTGTGACTTTTATGTTATTGCACATGAGTTGAACCCAGTTTTTTATTTGGGTTTGACCTGTGCTCACCTGTCCCTGTAAATCAATCAAGTGTGTATATTGGCGTGCATGGTCTTGTGGCATATACAGTGATACACTATGTATGTCACAAGTTGTTCGTGTATGATGAATTCAAATGTAAATTATGACGAACAACCCAAATAACCGAGGCAAATATTATTTTCAAAATTCATCTTTTATTTTATATTGCAAAAATATTTCTTTTTCAATTTTACTGCGTTAGTTTATATTTTTGCAGATTGCTCAGATGCTGGATTCAAACTGGAATGCAGTTGATAATAAATACGAGTGTGAGTGATGTGTAGTGAGGTGAACTTGTAAATATGAAATGTGATGTAATTGTAATCAAAGTTGTATATTTATAGTGAGAGCTTGAAATTGTACTATTCAAAATTGTAATACATAATTATTTGAATAAAATATCCGTTTGAATTCAAATTCTGTGTAATTTATTTTATTCAACAAATATTTATTTAAACTGTGAAAAATAGAATAGTATATTAACAAATACATTTAAATGAATGTATATATGTTTATTATCATCAAACAAAAATCATATAAGCGTAAAACGCATATTCAACAAATGGTTGAAAAGCTGAACAACTGAATGGAACTAACTGCTGAACGGTTGGATGGCAGAACGGAACTACTATTTCGAATGGCTGGATGGTTGAACAGAACTACTCGGCTCCAATATAACAATAATAGTAGTACGTAGTAAGTACCTTAGAAACTACACATCTCTTAACAAGAGACTTACCATTGAACAACAGGAGTCTCTGTTGCCGGTCGAAGGGAAGAATTGTGAGTCTTTTGCTTTAATTCTGTTCGGACTGCTATTGTTGGATGGTTTTCCAGTCCTCTTTTGTTTTTGAATGAATTTATGAGTCTCTTATGGATAGGTAAAACTTTGATGAATTGATTAAATTCTCGATTTTCTTGTTAATTATGTTTCTTCAATTGGTTTTCTGGATTTCTTGTTGGATTTTTTATTCCCTTATGAATTCGTAGTTTTCTTCGTTAGTTTTATCAATGATTCTTGAATTTATATTAAATTCCAGTTTTGTGGTGTAGTTTAAGTCTCCATATCATTATGAATTCCTATTATCGCCAAATGGAATTTCCAGCCTTCTTATTATTATCAGTTGAATTTCTTATTCTCTTATTATCAGCTTGTTAACTAAATTATTGGATTCCTAATCTTCGTGACAAATGAACTTCTGGATATCTTGATTGGTTTTTTTAATGATTTTGGATTTCTTGTCGAATATCCAGGATTCAGATCTTCTATTGTTGTCAAACATGAGTTTCTGGTCTTCTTCAATAATCAGATATGGATTTTTTAGGATTTCTTATTACTTGATGGATTTTTAGTAGATGACATTTTGGATTTCTTCTTACCAGATGGTTTTTTGGTCTTCTTATTATCAAATGAAATTCTGGATTACTTATTAGAAAACGTATTGACGTAATTATCTTCATGCATATTGACTTAGGCGATACCATGCCTATTACATATTAAATTATACTATTCATTACCTTCGAAGTGTCAATGATATCGACATAAAGAACAGTTGCCTACTTGGAACCATTTAACCTATGACTTCGATTAACCTCGTAGAGAACCACCTCAGCTAGCTTCAAAGAGCTAACCTTTAGTCAATCCATCTTTACATGCTTTTGGGTGTTGGCGAATTTAATCGGTAACAATTTATAATTTATCAGCATCATCATCATCACTGTCATTACTATTATCATTATCTATCTTTACCATACGTAGTTAACTTGGTTAATATTTTATAATTTATAAGTATTATTAGTATTGGTACTAGTATTATTCCAAACTTGGTTAATTGTTAGGGAACTTGATTGATTTTTATAGACTTTTGTTTATTTGTTGTTATTATTTCTATTATGACTATTGTTATTATCGCCATTATTAGTATTATTATTATTGTAGTCTTGGTTAATTTTCATAAACATTAGTTAAATTATTGTTATTATCAACTTAGTTAATTTTTATAAACTTAATTAACGATGTTAGTTTTTATCATCATAATTAATTTATTTTGATAATTAATATTATTGTGAACCTATATTTTTAACATGTTATGCAGGTAAAATAAAGCATAATTACTTTGCAATAGACCAGTTGGTTTTATAATGGTTATACCACTTAATAAATGTGATACAGGCATGAGGCAAAGGCGTCTCCGCAGCATAAAAAAAATAGAAGAAAAATGATAAAATATAGCACAAAAGTTAGGCGCCATGTCTAAAACTACTAACGACCAAGACTAGCCCCGCACTCTATAAGGAACCAATCAAAAGATAGATAATTTACCACTCAAATCTACCATCATAGCTACACTGTACAACTAACGTTTAAATATCAGATACCCACTTTCTCGAACGTACAAATATATTAGAAAACGGTAAAGAGATCAAATCATAAAATGAAGGAAAATATACGCAAACCTTGAATAAATGCTTGCAATTCACGAGTTTGTTCCAAACTTGACTCATTCAATATCGAAAGCAGCTGACGAACATTACACTACAAGTGAAACGGCTCTTTCCAACGGCGGGCGGCCGTTGGAGGCCGTTGGAAAGCCGTTGGAGGCCGTTGGAAAGGCCGTTGGTATACATTTCAACAGCTTCCAACGGTCTCCAACGGCATCAACGGGGTTATACCAACAGCTTCCAACGGCAAGTTTGCCAACGTGGCAAATCCTTTTGACCAAACTACCGTTGGAATGCGTTGGAATTTGTCGTTGGAGGCCGTTGAAAGCCATCGGACGTTTTGGCCGTTGGTCGCCGTTGGAAATCTGGGTATATTTTTTTTATAAAACCAGCAGTGTTTGCGTCCAGCCACACACAACCACAATTATATCAAAACAGCTCCATTTCGAGCATATATATATATAACAACTATATCAAAACATATCCAAACATATATATATATATAACCAAATCATGCATATTTCAACATAAACCAATATCCAAACATAACACAACATAACACAACATAACCAATATCAATAAATCCAAACCAACATCAACAAATCCAAACCAACATCTACAACCAAACCATCAGAATGTATCAAATCCAAATATACACAGAAACCATCAGAATGTATCAAATTCTCACAAACTCCAAAATATACATGCCAATAACAAAACATACCTAAATCACTCCGCACCAAAACCACCAGATGAAGGAGGCTGTCCATACTGTGCGATGAACTCCGCCATACGCCGGTTCATCTCCTCCGTCCTTGCTTCATGCAGCAAATTGCGTTCCCGCATCTCGGTAAGCTCGGCTCGTAGCTACGCAATCTCTTCCTTATCTTGAGCCTTTTAATATTCTCTTTGGGTCGTCTGAACATGAAAACAAATTTAAATTATCAACTACACTAAAAAATTAGTATTAAAATAATTGCAAATTAACTAACCTATATATATTTACTAACAAATTCATAAAACAAACTAAATCATGATAGTTCAAAATATGAATGGAATACACTAGTATAAGGATATTTACTAACTTAAACCCGAATTCAAGCAAATTAAAGAATTGATTAACACACACTAATAATTAACACACACATATGATTAACATACTAATTAATCAGAATAATTATTTTAAAATTTAACTTAAAATTACCGATTGGCTTCCATATCTGTAGCGTCTGCCGCAAGTCATTGGATCCATGACAGACTCAAAAATGGCGTCCTCCTCATCGGGGGTCAAGTGAGCTCGTCACGTATCCTCAAGTAAGGCTGTCCGCGCTTCCTGGAACTTTTGTTGTCATGCAAAATATAATTGAATTTACTTAACGTTATTTCAATTAACTTGTAAGTTTTAGTTACTTATGTTATACTTACATAGGCAGCACGGGCTTTGTCATCGTGGTCCTAAGAGTAAGAAACTGCGCCGGAATCATCAACCTGAGGCAATGCATGTGTATGGGTAAACACATCCCAATAACTAATAGCCCCCCCCCCCCGCGTTGTCTCTCCTGAAATATGCACATATAAATATACATTATTTATATTTTAACAAATTAAAACTTAAAATGCTTAACTATTTATCTTATTTAATAATTATACCAAATCTTCCCGGTGATGCTGGAAAGACTTGGAACCACCGCGATGTGTAACGGGGTTCCTGCTCCTGTTTGCAGAATTCCTCTCGGACTGCCTCTTCAAATTTAAATTGAAAACAAAAATTGTTTTGACAGTTTTAATTATTTATATATTATTTGCCTCAAACAATTTAAATTAAATATATGATAGATTTACCACAAAATCCTCGTTGCTCCACCAGGTGGCGAACTCATCAAAGACAGCTTCACTCATCCAATGAGGCCTCTTCACTGATGTTTTGATGTTGTTTATTGTTTCGCGATAGTTTTTGCAATTTTGCTGCTCCAATGGCGCTGGACAACAGAAACATCAGAATCGGCCAAATCCACTTCCCCCTGCACGTTTGAAAAAATATGATTTATACAGTTGCTATAAATAGTGCAAACATGAATTGACATAATGTACATGACTACATAATGCAATAATTGATATACCACACATACCAAAAAGTCCTGCCAGATAGCCTCCCGCACCCCCTCTGGTATCGCAGTCCACCTCGGCCAACACGAGGTCATACGAGCCATATACGCCCGTCGCGAGATCGTGAGCACTATGTTGGAAGGCTCCAATGAAAACCCACCGCTGTGTAAAACAGGAAAAAAACATTTAATATTCCGTTACTACAATATATATTTGATAAAAGATTGTATGGAATAAAATTTAATTTTGAAATTTTATACTTACCTGCCATCGGCTTTGGGTTTCAGCCATACCATAGGCCGAACACCCGGTTGTGAAGGACCAGCATCATCACCTCTCTGGAAGATCCGGAGTGTGAACGTTTACGTCCCGACATACCTATATGAAATCATAGTATAAAGAAAATCAAGAGTAACATTGATTAATTTAATATGCAAATGGTGTCAGAATAATGAACATGACGTAACATACATTATGGCATAACATAAAAGAGACTATGTGATACATATCATATAAAATTACTGTGACGCTCCACCTCTATACCCACGCTAGCCAAGAACATTACGGTGAATGCTGTCAACTAGCACGGAGAATAAGGCTGTTGAGGAGCGACCATCTGTATAATTGCTTTGGGCGAGCATCGATATGTCAGATAGTATAACATGCATTTCTTTATCAAGAGGGAAATCCGACATACCGACACAAACTCAAAGCTACCACACAGTGGCTGTAATATCTTCGGAAACAAATATAGAAATAAACATAACATAAATCAGTCACAGACAATTCATATCACAAAGGCGGAAATAGATATGAATATAACACATGAAAGTGTACATCAGAGTAGTGGTCAAACAAGATCCACAATATCAAAAAGAATAGATACAAGTGCTAGACAAAAGAATAAGTATACATCATAGAGTCTGTATCTCAAATGTATACAACAAAAACTACTAAACTAAAGTAGTTAGCCAAAAGTCAGAAGATGGTTCCAGATAGGAAGCCATGAGGAAGCACCTGTAATATCTCAGTCTGACCCGAGTATTATTTAATAAGAAAATAATAAACGGATCAGTCTAGCTATAAATATCAGATGAAATGATATAGAACAAGATATATGACTAAACGTATAATAATCACAATGCCAAGCTGTGATAAGTAAGTAATTGAAAATCAACAAGAGATTAATCAATATCACAAAATCTACTCAAGGATCAAAAGGGATGTCATACTCCTAATTTCATTCACCAAGCCACAATAAATGACATATATATCAATGCTAATCGTAAAAGTTGGTGAAACATAAATTCCAGAATTCAACACACGAAATCCAGAAATCACAAGAAAAAGAATGGCCAATCCCACAAACTGGACATCGACGCACCTAGAAAGACACGCCCCATGTACAGTCCAACATCGACGCACCTAGAAAGATACGCCCCATGCTCTAACATCGACGCACCTAGAAAGATATGCCCCATGCACAAATAAACATCGATGCACCTAGAAAGATACATCCCATGCCTAAATAAACATCGATGCACCTAGAAAGATACACCCCATGTAATGTCTAACATCGATGCACCTAGAAAGATACACTCCATGCAAAGTCGAACATCGACGCACCTAGAAAGATACGCCCCATGCATAGACGAACATCGACGCAACTAGAAAGATACGTCCCATGCCCGGACTTATTGAGCCGATTGCTCCACGAAGTAAACAAACATCGATGCACCTAGAAAGGTACACCCCATGCATAATAAACATTGACGCACCTAAAAAGGTACGACCCATGTGTAAACAAACATCGTCGCACCTAAATAGGTACGACCCATTTAAGAAATGAGACGAAGCTCAATAAAATGAGGAACAGTCCTTCACATAGACAAAGAGACATCGCACATTGCTAGTCTAAATCACAAAGATGATTGTCATGATCAACAAGAAGTGTCGATTACAGTAAGCTAGTAAATATATGAGCTTAGCTTCATGTCCCATAAGCACTAGCTTAACTAAAATATTTACGAACAAACTGTAGATCTCCACTATAAAATTGTCACAAGAGATTCAATCGAACAAGTCCAAGAATTAACCGACGAAGTAAACGCAAGCGTTTCATACCACTCGTTTTACTAAGTCATTTAATTAGATTTCTCATACGAGTGAGGTAAAGGCTTGTATATACTAATAGATTGGAAAACGGTTTAAGAAACGAGTTTTGTAATAAAATAGAGTTGAAATTATTTGAAGAAAGAGTTTTGATATTTACTACTAGTATAGAAACATTTATATTTTTAAAGTGACAAATCACAGAGAAGATTGTTGGAACAATCAATCACTAAAATTCACATACGAAGATGTGAATAAAAATCCAACGAAACCGATAAAGAATCCATCAACATGGATATTCAAAAAATCCCTAAAAAGGAGTCGTCAAAGTCATAACAAATGATAGCAACACATAGGAAACAGCACGAATCAATTAAGGTTGGAAATTCAAACAACTAAGCGAAATTGGCAAAAATGCACCAGGTCGGTCGGCCGGCTACAGAGCTCGGTCGACTGGACCAAAAAAATAGAAATGCTCGGGGTAGCAGGTCGGTCGACCGGACCCTGTGTTCGGTCGGCCGGACCTGTAGCCTGCACTTCCTAACAGAGGCTGGGAAGTGCTCGGGTAACAGGTCGGTCGACCGGACCCTGAGGTCGGTCGGCCGAACCTGTAGCCAGCACCACCTCATGCCCAACTAATAAATGCCAATCTCTTCCAAATTTCTATCGGACGAGCAACGGCACTAAGGGTTTACGCCAATCGACTACCCGGCCATAGAAGCTCTTCGGTTCATCACCAAAACATGATCAAAACATCAAAATTATGATTTTTAAAGAATTGAACCCAAAACACCAAAAATTGGAATATACACGAAATCAATCCAAACCAAAATCAATTGCACATGAATAAGTGTTAGGAATTCATACCTAACAATCGAAGATAATTATAGACAAAGATGTGAGATAAAAATCTCACCTTTGAACCCAAACGATTGAAGAAGAAGCTATAGAGCAATGGTAAGAACAATCACACTTCAATTCCAACCCAACAAGCTTGAATCTAAGCTTAAAGGAGAAACATTTTCTAAATTAGGTTTAGGAAATTTCTGAAATTGAATGGAGAAAGAGTTGGAGAAGATGAATGAGATGCTTACCAATGGGTTCTCTTGAGTTTGGAGCTAGAAGATGGATTTGCTAATGGAAACTAGGGCTTAGGATTTCCTAATTCTTTTTCTCTTACCCCATTTTTGATGAAGCTTGAATGTATTAGGGAATTATGAAGTAATGAAGAGGAGAAGGGGTTGGGACTGAATACATAAGTGGCTCAGCCCAAACCAAAGCCCTAAGTACAAAGTAGCAAAAATCAACTTTCTCCAAACATATCGAAGCTTATACTCAAAAAGGTCGCAAACGGCATTTTGAACTCAATGGGGGTGGTCTTGAGTCCCAATTCGACTGTTTGCAAAAAGTAGCTTTTCGGACCAAAATCCGACGAACGTTAAAATATTTAAATAAAATATTTAAATATACAATCGACAAATATGTGGGTTGTTACAGACTCCCCTCCTTAAAGAAATTGCGTCCTCGCAATACTTAAGAAGAAAATAAGAAGTAACAACCATAGAAGTATATCAACACAAAAGAAATTTGAAATAGGAAGTTCACCATAAAGAGCACGAGAGAGTTAGCAAGAACGGGATCGCTCAATGAATTCTCTAGATTTCCAAGAGTAATCCCTAGGATTTGAGAACCATTGAACTCTCACAAGAAGGACATCTTTATTTCGAAGTCGTTTGAGCTCCGAAGCAATAATTCGAATAGGATGTTGCTCAAAAATCAAATCTGGTGAAACTTCAATTTCCACAATATCACCGGGCACAAGAATGAAAACCGAAATCCCTAAGGCATTTCCGTAGATAAAAGACGTGGGGAACGTCAAGAATAGCAGAAAATTGAGCCGGTGCAACGGCGTAGTACAAAAACGGTACGCCCGAGGAACTAGAAACTCAAATAATTTGGGACATCAGCGTAGTGCAAAAACGGTACGCCCAATGAACCAAAGCAAAGACATTGATGTAGTACAAACGGTACATCCAATGAATCTAATAGCAAAGACATTGATGTAGCACAAACGGTACATCCAATGAATCAAATAGCAAAAACATTGATGTAGTACAAACGGTACATCCAATGAATCAAATAGCAATAACATTGATGTGGTACAAACGGTACATCCAATGAATCCAAAAGCAAAGACATTGATGTAGTACATACGGTACATCCAATGAATCAAATAGCAAAAACATTGATGTAGTACAAACGGTACATCCAATGAATCAAATAGCAATAACATTGATGTAGTACAAACGATACATCCAATGAATCCAAAAGCAAAGACATTGATGTAGTACATACGGTACATCCAATGAACCGAACACCATAAAAGAACATCGGACGCTAGTCCATAAAAGAAATGAGATGAAACTCAATAAAACGAAGTACCTCAAAACGCCCGATGAACCTGATAAAAAGATAATTCCATTCAGACAATATCAAAGAATCAACCACTTGTTGCTTACGACAAAGCGCATTGGCAACACGATTTCCCTTCCGGGAATAAAAAGAATATCAAGATCATAAGATGCCAGGAACTCGAGTCAACATGAAGTTCCTTATGAGAAAATAAATATTCCAAAGATTTATGATCGAGGTAGAGAACAAATTTCTCATCCAAATATGATGATGCCAAATTCCAAAAGTAAAAACAATAGCTGTGAGCACTAGATCACGAGTGGCATACTAGTCTCGATAAGCT
Organism: Allium cepa; assembly: GCA_030765085.1. Classification (NCBI taxonomy): domain Eukaryota; kingdom Viridiplantae; phylum Streptophyta; class Magnoliopsida; order Asparagales; family Amaryllidaceae; genus Allium; species Allium cepa. The sequence continues at coordinate 723,559,904 of CM060938.1, read as the reverse complement.
ATAAAGATTTAGAAGCACAAGTGATAGCACGTTCTCCTTTGCAAGAGAATGGCATCCAAACCAATACGACTAGTATCGGTACAAATAGCAAAGTCTTGGTTCCCCTTCAGGAATCACAAGAATAAGAGTATCGAAAAGAAAGAATTTCTTTTAAATAACCTTCTTTCCTGAAAAGTTAAACTTTCAAAATTACATTTATCATTATGTAATAATCTGTCTAGAAAAATTTACTATTTTCAAGTTAATATACTGTGTCTGATTGTCTCATCAAAGAGTTTAGGAAATTCCTATCGATAACGTTGATCAAGCGCGTCGACCAGAATTCTTAAAGCACTCAACGGGCAATACAATCACAAAATCATCTCCTATATGATGAAAATATCTCTTAAAAGTTTTAAGAATATTCTTTGCTCGTTTAAGAACAAAATCCAGCTATACTTATAAATAAATCTTATGAAAAAGATTTGCAAAGATTATTAAATTGCTATTTTCATCCAAAACCAATAAATACAAGAATGGTCTCATCGAAATATTCATAGAATATTCGATATATAAAATGGATGAAATAAGCTGGACAAATTGAATGACAAAATAAGTCATTCATAAGAATCATAACGAGTACGGAGTGCGTAAGTGGAATGCTAACTCACGCAACTCGTAGCCAAATGAAAATCGATGGCAAGGTCGAACTAGAAAGACCTTATCACCACACAAAAGATTTCTTAGGTGATAATCCTAAGACAAACTCAAAAATACCGGAAAAGTTTCACAAATTATTTAGATAAGAGAAGTAAAACTTTCCTCATCATGAGGGTTTAAAGAATAAAATGATGACATCGAATTGGAATCAAAATCACAAAGAGAAATAGAAATCTGCTTAACAGATAGAAAATGTCGAAGATGAATAGTCCATACGGAAAATAGGATATGGGCTTCACAACGAGTAAGCCAATCCTCACAAAAATCAATTCCGAAGCCTAAGTAAAAATATCGGCTCGGAAAGAAAAACCACATAAAGTAATTGCGACATCAATAGAAAGCAAATTGAGTGTTGCGGACCTACCATCCGGATTCACAACTCTCAAAGAACTCATCAAGCCCAAAAATATTTTTAAAGAAAAAGAATCAACAAGTTCTTTTGATATAAAATAGTGAGATGGAACTCATATCAAAAAGAACTCAACTAAGAAGACCACGAAATAAAACAATGCCATCAAGGATTGAGTGAGAAATACCTTGACCACGAGAAGTGTTACCAGGAGCTTGAACTACATTGAGCTTTCCCTCCTTCCTACTTTGAAGTACGGGACATGCAGTTATATGGTGACCCGAATTTTTGCAATAGCGACAATAAAGAGTGTTCGGACACTCCCTTGCATAGTGGTCCGTGGAACCACAATTGTAGCATTGTCCACGACTAGAGGTAGGTGCTTTTGCTACCGGGGTTTCTTGCCTCCCTTTCTTGTTGGGAATGAGGCCTTTGAATTTAATAGGCCTCTTCATGTTGTTATTGAAGTTCTGTTGGGCACACACAATTTCAACATCACCTTCATTATCGGCCTCTTCAAGACGAAGAGCGATATCAATAAGCTGATCAAATGAAACATCAAGTTTCAGAAGTAATGGCTTCTTAAGATTCTTATTCAAGCCATAGACAAATCTCTGATTTTTCTTCAATGGGGTATTAATATACTCAACCCCGTATCTGGAAAGAGATTCGAAAGATGCGACATAGTCTGTCACGGAAGATCCACCTTGAACAAGGTCAATAAAACGCCGGGCCAGAGTTACTTTTTCAGCCTCCGGCACAAATTTCAATTCGAACCTTTCTCAGAATTGCTCCCAAGTAAGATCCGCTTCAACGATTTCAGAAATTAAAAGCTCATACCAATCTAATACTCTTTCTTGGAGCATGCTAGAAGCTACTTGGACTCGATGTAGATCAACAAGGTTCATGCGAGAAAAGATGCGATCGCATGATTTAAGCCAAGCTTGAATTTCTATAACACTCTCGGATCCCCTGAATGGCCTTCCACCCAAATCGGTGTAGTCTCTGCACAAGCATGCAAAACCGGATCTAGGATGAGTAGGCTATGGAATGGGTCCGGCTGCTTGAGCGTTCTTTACTAGATCAAGAAGTTGCTGGGCAGACATAAATACTACATCCTGGGGAGTAGCACTAGATTGACCGGCGCTGGGACGGCCTGGTCTAACCATTTCTCTTCTTTAAGAAAGAAAGAAAGAAAGAAGAGGAAAAAGTTATTCTCAAAATAAATATCAAGCAATCTTGACAGATAAAACAAGAAATCATAAAAGAAAGTAGGATAGAACGGTACGAAGACCCGAATAAAATCCTAAAGCACGACTCCTAAGATGGACTTAGGACGATGATCCTTGTTATAATATTCCATATTGATCCGAAGTTTGGCTCTGATACCAAGCTGTGACGCCCCACCTCCAAGAACATTACGGTGAATGCTGTCAACTAGCACAGAGAATAAGGCTGTTGAGGAGCGACCATCCGTGTAATTGCTTTGGGCGACCATCGATATGTCAGATAGTATAACATGCATTTCTTTATCAAGAGGGAAATCCGACATACCGACACAAACTCAAAGCTACTACACAGTGGCTGTAATATCTTCGGAAACAAATATAGAAATAAACATAACATAAATCAGTCACAGACAATTCATATCACAAAGGCGGAAATAGATATGAATATAACACATGAAAGTGTACATCAGAGTAGTGGTCAAACAAGATCCACAATATCAAAAAGAATAGATACAAGTGCTAGACAAAAGAATAAGTATACATCATAGAGTCTGTATCTCAAATGTATACAACAAAAACTACTAAACTAAAGTAGTTAGCCAAAAGTCAGAAGATGGTTCCAGATAGGAAGCCATGAGGAAGCACCTGTAATATCTCAGTCTGAACCGAGTATTATTTAATAAGAAAATAATAAACGGATCAGTCTAGCTATAAATATCAGATGAAATGATATAGAACAAGAGATATGACTAAACGTATAATAATCACAATGCCAAGCTGTGATAAATAAGTTATTGAAAATCAACAAGAGATTAATCAATATCACAAAATCTACTCAAGGATCAAAAGGAATGTCATACTCCTAATTTCATTCACCAAGCCACAATAAATGACATATATATCAATGCCAATCGTAAAAGTTGGTGAAACATAAATTCCAGAATTCAACACACGAAATCCAGAAATCACAAGAAAAAGAATGGCCAATCCCACAAACTGGACATCGACGCACCTAGAAAGACACGCCCCATGTACAGTCGAACATCGACGCACCTAGAAAGATACGCCCCATGCTCTAACATCGACGCACCTAGAAAGATATGCCCCATGCACAAATAAACGTCGATGCACCTAGAAAGATACATCCCATGCCTAAATAAACATCGATGCACCTAAAAAGATACACCCCATGTAATGTCTAACATCGATGCACCTAGAAAGATACACCCCATGCAAAGTCGAACATCGACGCACCTAGAAAGATACGCCCCATGCATAGACGAACATCGACGCAACTAGAAATATACGTCCCATGCCCCGACTTATTGAGCCGATTGCTCCACGAAGTAAACAAACATCGATGCACCTAGAAAGGTACACCCCATGCATAATAAACATTGACGCACCTAAAAAGGTACGACCCATATTTAAACAAACATCATCGCACCTAAATAGGTACGACCCATGTAAGAAATGAGACGAAGCTCAATAAAATGAGGAACAGTCCTCCACATAGACAGAGAGACATCGCACATTGCTAGTCTAAATCACAAAGATGATCGTCATGATCAACGAGAAGTGTCGATTACAGTAAGCTAGTAAATATATGAGCTTAGCTTCATGTCCCATAACCACTAGCTTAACTTAAATATTTACGAACAAACTGTAGATCTCCACTATAAAATTGTCACAAGAGATTCAATCGAACAAGTCCAAGAATTAACCGACGAAGTAAACGCAAGCGTTTCATACCACCCGTTTTACTAAGTCGTTTAATTAGATTTCTCATACGAGTGAGGTAAAGGCTTGTATATACTAATAGATTGGAAAACGGTTTAAGAAACGAGATTTGTAATAAAATAGAGTTGAAATTATTTGAAGAAAGAGTTTTGATATTTACTAGTAGTATAGAAACCTTTATATTTTTAAAGTGACAAATCACGGAGAAGATTGTAGGAACAATCAATCACTAAAATTCACATACGAAGATGTGAATAAAAATCCAACGAAACCGATAAAGAATCCATCAACATGGATATTCAAAAAATCCCTAAAAAGGAGTCATCAAAGTCATAACAAATGATAACAACACACAGGAAACAGCACGAATCGATTAAGGTTGGAAATTCAAACAACTAAGCGAAATAGGCAAAAATGCACCAGGTCGGTCGGCCGGCTACAGAGCTCGGTCGACCGGAGCAAAAAAATAAAAATGCTCGGGGTAGCAGGTCGGTCGACCGGACCCTGTGTTCGGTCGGCCGGACCTGTAACCTGCACTTCCTAACAGAGGCTGGGAAGTGCTCGGGTAACAGGTCGGTCGACCGGACCCTGAGGTCGGTCGGCCGAACTTGTAGCCAGCACCCCCCCCCCCCCCCATGCCCAACTAATGAATGCCAATCTCTTCCAAATTTCTATCAGACGAGCAACGGCACTAAGGGTTTACGCCAATCGACTACCCGGCCATAGAAGCTCTTCGGTTCATCACCAAAACATGATCAAAACATCAAAACTATGATTTTTAAAGAATTGAACCCAAAACACCATAAATTGGAATATACACGAAATCAATCCAAACCAAAATCAATTGCACATGAATAAGTGTTAGGAATTCATACCTAACAATCGAAGATAATTATAGACAAAGATGTGAGATAAAAATCTCACCTTTGAACCCAAACGATTGAAGAAGAAGCTATAGAGCAATGGTAAGAACAATCACACTTCAATTCCAACCCAACAAGCTTGAATCTAAGCTTAAAGGAGAAATATTTCCTAAATTAGGTTTAGAAAATTTCTGAAATTGAATGGAGAAAGAGTAGGAGAAGATGAAGGAGATGCTTACCAATGGGTTCTCTTGAGTTTGGAGCTAGAAGATGGATTTGCTAATGGAAACTAGGGCTTAGGATTTCCTAATTCTTTTTCTCTTCCCCCATTTTTGATGAAGCTTGAATGTATTAGGGAATTATGAAGTAATGAAGATGAGAAGGGGTTGGGACTGAATACATAAGTGGCTCAGCCCAAACCAAAGCCCTAAGTACAAAGTAGCAAAAATCAACTTTCTCCAAACATATCGAAGCTTATACTCAAAAAGGTCGCAAACGGCATTTTGAACTCAATGGGGGTGGTCTCAAGTCCCAATTCGACTGTTTGCAAAAAGTAGCTTTTCGGATCAAAATTCGACGAACGATAAAATATTTAAATATACAATCGACAAATATGTGGGTTGTTACAATTACTTTGGAAACAGAAAAATGAAAAAAAATTACCTTCTCAAAATATTGATTAGTGATCAATCCTCATCGCTTTCGAATTCAGACTCTTCTTCGCACTCTATATTTTGTTCCTCTATGCTCTCAAATGCTTCAATTAATGCATTTGATTCATCGTTTAGAGGTCCAAAATCTATTTGATCGTCAGTTACTATTATTCCTCTATTTTCCTCGATATCTGCTTCGTAAGCTTGTTGTTCAGCAATATTCCGTCCATCAAATGCAAACATTGGTTTGGTTTTAAAAACAGCCGACCAATCTATTTTATCTCTTCTTAAAGATGGGTAAGGAGCATAATAAACTTGAAGAGCTTGTTTGGCAAGCACAAAAGGATCGTACTTATAATACATCGAAGTTTGTTTTATTTCTATAAGATTATATTTTGGATCCACGTTTATTCCAGAACCTGGAACGTTGCTGAACCAGTTGCATTTAAACAAAAATACTTCTTCTGCGGGTCGGGTGAAATATGTCAACTGCAAAATCTGGGTCAGCACTCCATAAAAGTCATTTATGTGATCATTTGGATCATCACTACCTTTGACAAATACACCAGTATTGTTAGTTGATTTTTCGGCACCGTATTCTTTAGTAATAAATTTATATCCGTTGACAAAGAATATTGGATATGTCTTGACTATCCTTTTTGGTCGCATAGCTAAATGTTTCAATCCTTCATGTACAACACAATTTGTTGTATCAAAAACGTAGTTAGAAAACCAAGCAGCAAATTCTTTACCGATATCATCGTTTGGATGTTGTGATTCGTAAATAATGCAATTATAGAACAAATGTTGCATTATGATTAAAATACATGTGTGCATATTTGTGTATACATATGTGTATATGATATGCATGTGTAGACGTATGTGTATATATATTACCTAATAAATGGTGCAACTTCGGCACAGTTGAGAAGAATGTACGTGTGTGCTACTTGATAATCTCTATCATCCAACCATATTTCCACACATTTACCAGCAGGCTGACCAGTTTTTTTAAAAATAGATAAAGTTGCTTGACAATCATCTTCAGCAATGCCTTCATCATTACGCGTAGCACTTTCAAATGATATGTTCACATGGTCGCTGAAATAGTGAGAGAAAAAGAACAAAGCTTCTTCTTCGATGTACGATTTGCAAATCGAACATTCAACTCGAGCTTTCTGTCTAACTTTTTTCTTTAGATGATTTAAATACCTAGCAAAAATTATTTTAAATTAATTTTTTATACATTTAATTAAACCAATACGTAATAAACTAAATATTAATATACCTTTCAAATGGATACATCCATCCATATTGCACAGGCCCTCGAAGACGTGCTTCAAATGGAAGATGAATAGGTAAATGCTCCATAACATTGAAAAAATCTGGAGGAAATATTTTTTCCAGTTTGCAAAGCATTATCGGGATTTCTTCCTCAAGTTTACGTAGACGATCAACTTTTAATGTAGTTGAACAAATCTCTTTATAAAACAGACTAAGTTCTGTTACAACAGTCCAAACTTTTACAGGCAACAGTTCTTTAAAAGCGACAGGTAACAAATTTTCATTCATAACATGACAATCATGACTTTTCATCCCGCTAAGTTTATTGTTCTTATAGTCAACACATCTACGAAGATTAGAAGATATGCCATCTGGGAATCTTAATCCTTCCACCCATTTTAGAAGTAATTTAATTTGATTATTGTCTAGCTCATAGCAAGCTTTTGGCTTTTTTATCTCATTTGGTTTTATATGAAGCTCAGGACGATTACATATTACTTCGATATCATGTCTTGATTTCAAATCATCTTTCGTCTTCCCTTTAACATTCAAAATTGTATTAAACAGATTATCAAACACGTTTTTCTCATTATGCATCATGTCAATATTATGACGAATCAAGAGATTTTTCCAATAAGGCAATTCCCAAATTATGCTCTGTTTGCACCAGTTATGTATCGATGATTTACCTTGAATTTCAATTTGTTCTCCGGTTTCATGTATCTTTGGATAATCCTTTACAAGTTCATAAATTTCTTCGCTTGACCAAACCGTAGGTGGTCTCAAAGTTTCATGTCTATTAGCTGTAAAGTTTTTTTTATCTCTTCTAAAAGGATGATTAATATGAAGAAAACATCAATGACAGTCAAACCACGAAACTTTCTTTCCATGAGGTAAAAAAATTGCTCGTGTTTCTTCCATGCAATAAGGAAAAGCTAGACGACCGGCCGCACTCCAACCTGAAAGCATTGCATATGCAGGAAAATCGCTGATTGTCCACAATAAAGAAGCATACATGCGAAAGTTCTTTTTTTGAAAAATATCATATGTCTCTACTCCCTTGTACCAGAATTTTTTTAATTCATCAATCAATGGTTGTAAATAAACATCGATTCATTGTGTCGGATCATCGGGACCAGGGACGACAACTGTAAGAAACATATATGGAGTTTTCATACACATCCAAGGAGGTAAATTATAAGGTGTGAAAATTATAGGCCAGGACAAATATTTCGAACCAAATTGAGAGAATGGGAAATATCCATCCGTACATAAACCAAGTCTAACATTACGAATTTCGGACGCAAAATCAGGATATTTCTGGTCAAAATGCTTCCATGCTTCCCCATCAGCTGGATGTGTTGACGTACCTTCTTCCTGTGTTCTCACACCGTGCCATCTCATATGTTGCGCAGTTACAGAAGATGCATATAACCTTTGAAGTCTAGGAGTAATTGGAAAATAATGCATACGCTTATACGGTACTTCCTTTCCCTTTTTCTTTCTTGGTTTGTATCTTTCCTGATTACATATTTTACAGTTTCTAAGGTTGATATCTTCTTTCCAAAACAACATGCAACCCTTTAGACATGTATCTATTTTTTGATACGGTAAACAGAAAGCCGACATCATTTTTTTTACTTCGTAATGATTTTCGCACATTAAATTATTAGGAGGCATATGTCGTTTCGCAGCTTGTACAACAGCCGTAAATCCAGATTCTGTGAGGTTGTATTTGGATTTCATCGCAATGTATTCAGCAGTTACTGATAATTGGATTCCGCTTGTGCAGCCTTCCCAAAGGGGTCTTTTCACGGCATCTAACAAATCATATTTTTTTTTGCCCCAATATTTGGTTCTTCTTCAGCATTACCATCGTCATCAGTTAATTGAGGAGCATGAAACATTGAACATGCAGCATCTTCAACCATATGTTCTACAAGGTTTGTCGTACCAATTTCATTACTCACCACCTCCTCATCTTGTAAAGGACTAGATGCTAACTGTTCCCCATGATGATCCCAAGTGAAATAGTTCGATACGAAACCGTACTGACGCAAATGAACTCTAACCATTTGTGGTATCAAATGCTTTAACAGTTTGCATTTACTACATGGACAACGGATTTCTCTGTAGTTTCCATTATTACGTAAAGCAAAATCCATAAATACGCTAACACCATTATTAAAATGTTCACTTGTTGAGCCTTTAGTATCGACCCTTCGTTTTTTGTACATCCAGCTCCGATCAGTAAAATAATTGTCCATTTATCTACGTATATAATTAATTTTGAAATGAACATTATATTCTATTTAAACAATTTTATTAGCGAATTTGATATTAATTGATCATTGACACTTTGTTGATGGGTCATCCCACCTCCCATTACAAATACAATAACGTAATTAAATCGCATAAATCATTTCAATTTAAACGATTCAACAAAATTTCGACAGCACTTCGCTTTAGTTCCCTGAACAGTACATAATTGCGTGTACACAGGGAACATAAAGGGAAGCGCTGCCGAAATTTTGCGAACCGTTTAAACGGAAATGATTTACGAGATTTAATTACGTTATTGTTTTTGTAGCTTGTCCAATACAGGGACAAATCCAACAAATAATGTATACGATGAATACAGATGTCCGTTCTGTTAAAAAACGAATATCCACACAACGATCATATACAATACTTATCAGACGGGACCAAAAACACTCTAACGGTTTAAATTTTAAAATTAGCGATATAAAAGTTTAAATTTTATTTTCATAAAATTTAAACTTTTATATCAATAAACAATTTGTTGAATCGACGCATATATAATGATTTTTTCCTAAAACAAAAAAATCCAGTGTGTGTGTGCAACGTATAAAATAAACAAACAATGTTATACATATAATCGCATCACAAATCACATCTAGTCATGTACAAAATGTATCACATATATATCGTATCATAACATGTCAAAAGTGAGCAATTTATATGTCAATATCATCACTTTCTACGTACGCTTTTACGCAATTCAATCACCAATATAATAACAAGTGAGGTTCATGCTTAGGTTAGTAACAATTATTAAGTTTGAAACTAATTTAATAATAAACCTAATTTAACAAATCATAGTTAAACATGCAATAATTAGTTTAATAACAATAATTAAGGTCTAATACACCACACTACACAAACAATAGCACAATACATACACAAAAATTACCAATTTAACCTAAAATTAATATTTTAACAAAATTAGGGTTTTAGCAAATAATACCTGATTTTGGAGATTGTGAAGCTTGCAAACGAAGATGGGGATGCTAGAACGTGTAGAATGGGATTGGAAATTTTTTACGGTGGAAAAATTGGGGTTTTTGGTTTTGATTTCGGGTGGAATGGGAATGAGGAAGAAGAAGATTGATCTACAGCTAAGTCGTGGATTTCCAACGACGTGCAACGGCCGCCAACGGCAATATTCCAACGGCTTCCAACGGCATGTGCTTTGTGTTATTAAAAAATTCCGAGAAAAAGCTTGCCGTTACTCGTCATTGGAAGCCGTTGGTCAAAGGCCGTTGGTGGCCGTTGTCTCCCGTTGCTATAAATAGTATTTCTTGTAGTGTTATAATAAAAAATTTTACTTAGAAAGTCGTATTTTGGTTATCTATATCGTGCTGCAACGGATGGTATAAAATTAGAGGAAAAAATTCAAGCAATACTTCTGAGATTTAACTTGAACAGCTATGAATTAAATGAATCTTGATTCCATTAACCTCATTCACTGTATTTATTGCTTCTATATGGATGTTTGTTTGGCAACTGAATCAAAGGAAATACGATTTGTTAATGGTATATATGCTAGTTTTATTTAATCATGATTTACTACCTTATTTTAGAAATTGCAAAATAGAAAATATGCAATCCAAAAAGAATAGAACTGATTGTCAAAATACTGCATGTAGGTAAAATTTATGAATATTTATTATTCTGAGACAGTCCAAGGTCGGGAGATCTTTATATGGTAGTAATGTTATAATGTGTACAAATGTTTTAAATTACTTCTGTATAAGTTTAAACCATTTTAAATTACTTCTATATAAGTATGTACTTCAGCCTGATTTAATCATCAGGAGCAAATACAAGAACAGGATGCGTCATAGATTTGAGAAAATCACTCATGTGCCAATTTTTTTGTAGCAAATTTGCGCTAGATAAGCATTTATATCAGAGAAAATAGACCCGACCCTCGTGTTCTTTCTACTAGTAATCCTAGATGCAGCTAAAAAATCATCAGATTACCATATCTTCGTATTACATTTGCAGTGGCTAAATAGTTGACATCATCCTAATGCAATTTATATCCATGTTAGTTCAAAACCGGGGAAAAAAATAAAAGTAAATCATTTGATCGAAGGAATACATGAGACTGCTATAGATTGATTGTATATTTATTACAAATGAACTGGCATGATTTATTCCTGTGCTAGTTTGGTGTAGCAAAATTTGAGCTATAGCCTATGTGGAATGTGCACCCAAAATTTATTCCGACGCAATCCATATTCGCGCCAAACGAGAAAAGCAACTTCCTAAAAATTGTACAAACTATTGTTTTTCATAATCAATTGAATGAGACATATCGGCTGTGTATATATCACAGAAATATAAACATCCTCATGTCTCAACCATCCATTCATTGATCAAACGACAGAGAACAGATCTTCAAATAGGAACCGGATAACAGTTCATGGGCCATCAACAGCACCAAAGCCCAATAATACAAAATATGTTATAAATAGTTGTATATTCAATGTATTGAAGGGAATTCATTTTTCTTCTGTCCGTAATCGATTCAATACATCACAATAAAGATTTGCTCAATTTTCTCAACAATTTCCAATATCTCAAAATCTTATATGGTATCAGAGCGACTGCCTAACAGCATCGGACTTTGTATCATTGATCAAAACTCATCAGGAAAATCATCATATGAGTTTTTTTTTTCTTCTCATCGGAGTTTAGAATCATCATATGAGAAGAAGATTAATAAAGAATCACTATTGCCATGCCAGTTTCTAACTATTCTGGCTGCATTAGAATTCTCTATCAAATTTTGAAGATCGGCAATCAAAATTCAAAAGAAAAAACAGAACAAAGAAAACAGAATCATCAACACAAGTTCTAAGAAGTGCCATCCTGAGAAAAGCTCATCAGAATAATCATCATTTTAGCTTTCTGGTTGCAAAAAACGTGACTGTGCCCACAATTAGAGTTCTTGATTCTGATTTCCAATCAAGATTTGCAATCTTCATTATTATTTTTTCTGTTAGTTCGAGATCATCATGACTGAGGACGACAGACACTCTGAAACACCCATCAGCAACAATAATTCTCAGCTGACATGAATAGATGTTGAAAGACTTATGAAAACTGTAATCGGTCCACAAAGTCGACTGGTTACAGTCCATCTGAGTGAAGAAAACTATCTTCTTTGGAAGCTGCAGGTTGAAACTGCTCTTCAAGGGTATGGTCTTGAAGGTTTTATTAAAGAAATCATACCAATTCTGCTAAAGTGTATCACTGATCAAGAAAACAAGATCATCAGTAATGAAGAGTATGTGAAACATCATAGACAAGACAGACTTACATGTTCATGACTGCTATCATCAATAAATACAAATTTTCTATCACAAGTGATAGGTTGCAAAACTGCAAGTGAAATTTGGACAACAATTAAAAAAGTTTTCAATTCAAAATCTACAGCAAAGGTAATGTTTCATAAAAGGCAACTTCATAGCATCAAAAATGGTAATCACACCATGAGAGAATATTTTTTCAAGATTAAGTCAATCTGTGACACTTTAGAAGCAGCAAATCAAAAGGTCTTAGATTTAGAACAAATCATGACAATACTGAATGGGTTAGGTGATGAATATGAAGCAGTGGTAGCAATTTTAACCTCTCAAAAGAATCTACCATTAATAGATGATGTACACTCTATTCTACTATCACATGAAGCAAGAATTGATATCAAGAAACCACAAGAATCAGATTTCTTTGCCAACTTCGTTGCTAACTACAAGAGCAAAGGTCAAAACAATAACAGAGGAGAACAATCGGTACAAAGAGGTGGATATTCAAACAGGTCTAGAAGAAGAGGCAGATGGAATAACAACAGCAGACCAAAATGTCAAATATGTGAAAAACTTGGACATGCTTCTACAAAGTGTTACTTAAGACTAATATTAACTATGTTCCAAGTCAGGGGTCAAACTATAAAAGAAATTCAAACTACAGTGCAAACAGGACACATATGTAGCAAGAGTTAAGTAATCAGACAGATGGTAGAAACTCTCAAACAGAAATTGCAAAGCCTGGCCACATTCAAGATGAAGATTGGTACCCTAGTTCGGGAGCAACCAACCATATCACCAACAATTTGAGCAGTCTAAACCTTGGAAATAAGGAATATAAATATATGAATTCTATACACATGGGTAATGGTAAATATATTGCAATTACACACACTAGTAAGGCATATATTATGGGAAAAAGACAGTTATACTTAAACAATCTATTGAGGTTCCACTCGTTAGAAATAACTTGCTAAGTGTGTCACAATTTGCAAGAGATAATAATGTTTATTTTGAATTTTATCCACACTATTGCTTAGTTTAGGACATCCTAACTAAGGAATACTTTTGCAAGGTAAACAATGTAGGGATTGTCCAAGTTTAGCGTGGATAACTCAAGAAACTCAAAATTTTAAAGAAATTGATGTAATAATTCTGAATTCAAACAACAAAAAAACTGTGAGACATTTGATAACTGGCATTGTAAACTTAGACATCCAAATGCTACTATTGTTAAGCCTGTACTGAATAATAGCAACATTTCCTTTAACAATATTTCTTTACCATATATCTACACATATTGCTAGATGGGTAATGATCATAAATTACCATTGTTAGACTCTAGAACTCAATACAATAAACCATTGGAATTAGTTGCTACTGATTTGTGGGACCTGCTCCGATATATACTGATTATGGATGTAAATATTACATATTATCTGTAAATGCTTTCTCTAGATATGTAGGGATATCTTTTTGAAATCAAAGTCAGAAACTCAAAACGCAATTCTGCAGTTTATAGCATAAGCAAAAAATCATACAAATTGCCAGGTCAAAGTCATACAAACTGGTGGTGGAACAGAGTACTTACCATTAAAAGAGTACTTTCTAAAAAAGGGAATTAATCACAGAACAACATGTCCTTACACATTAGAAAAAATGGACTTATTGAACGAAGACATGGACAAATTGTTGAAATTGGACTTAGTCTATTAGCTCAAGCATCTATGCCACTAAAATTTCGGCAGATGCTTTTGCTACAATTGCCTTCTTAATTAACGGACTACCATCAAAAGTTTTAAAACTAAAAAGTCCAATAGAAATGCTATTTGGTATCAACCCTGATTTTCAAAGTTTCAAAGTGTTTGGATGTTTATGTTTTCAATATATTAGACCCAATAATGCTCACAAATTAAATTTTAGGTCATCCCCATGTACTTTCTTAGGCTATGCTACCAATCAAAAAGGGTATAAATGTTTAGATAAAAGTGGCAACATATTCATCTCTAGACATGTGGTTTTCAATGAAAAGGTTTTCCTTTTAAAGAATCAGATATGAGGACCACTAATAAGGTGTATAACACAAAAAAATCATTACCACCAATACTTACTCTACCGGAAGAGATAGTGCAAACTCAGGGAGAACTAGTTCAAAATAGCATTAATCATCAAGCAACCGCCTCAGATTCACAGCACACAGGGTCCAGACTTGAATCAGGTGATGAACAAACTGAGTCATCCAATGTACCTAATCAAACATCTCAACAAAGAACAAGAGTGCAACCCACTTCTTATCAAACACAAGATAACTCACAATATGTTGATATGGAAGCACAACTAGAAGTAGAGGGAACTGGTCAACAATAGACTACAGCAAAGATCAGTCATCACATGATGACTAGATCGAAAAGTGGCATATTTAAACCAAAAATTTACAATGCGGTCTTAGATACAGAGGAACCAATCACACATTATCAAGCCATGCAAAATAAAAACTGGAGAACAGCCATAGCTGAAGAATATGAGGCTTTGATGAGAAACAAGACATGGAATCTTGTTCATATGCCAAAGAATAAATATTATTGGCCGCAAATGGACTTATATATTGAAATGAAATGCAAATGGTTTAATTTCTAAGTATAAGGCAAGATTAGTAGCTAAAGGCTATTCACAACAATGTGGCTTTGATGTTGATGAAACTTTTTCACCAGTTGTGAAGCCTCCTACTATTAGAATTTTTACTACTATTGCCTTGCATAGAAATTGGAGCATCAAACAATTGGATGTAAATAATGCTTTCTTAAATAGTTTTTTGCAGGAAGAGGTTTACATGGACCAGCCACATGGATTCAAGCAAAAGGGGAAAGAGGAGCTTGGGTGCAAATTAAATAAAGCAATTTATGGCATAAAGCAAGCACCAAGAGTGTGGTTTAGAAAACTAAATGTAACAATGATTGGTCTGGACTACAATCCAACAAAATTTGATAACTTTCTATTTACAAAATCCAGTAAAGATATAATAGCTTATGTACTGATATATGTTAATGATTTTGTCATTGTAGGCAATAGTGGGATGGAAATCAACAATCTTATAAAGCACTTGAACCAAGAATTCACAATCAAAGACCTTGGCAATCTAAATGACTTTTTGGGCATTGAGGTGAAAAAATTATCCAGCAAAAGAAATTCTACATAAAGCCAAAATGGATCAAGCTAATCCAATTTCCACTCCAATGGACAACAATTTACATTTATCTAAACATAAAGGGGAATCTATATCTAATGATATCCAGTATAGAAGTATTGTTGGTGCACTTCAATATGAAACTATCACTAAACCAAAGATCACTTTTAGTGTAAATAAAGAAAGTCGGTATATGCAAAATCCAACTGATGAGCACTGAAAGCAGTAAAAAGGATATTAAGATATCTTAAGGGGGAACCATAAACTTTGGATTAACACTTGAAGCAAGCAAGACAATCAATATCTATGCTGTGTGCAGACTGGGCTACTGATCCAGATGATAGAAGGTCAGTAACTGGATATTGCATATTTTTAGGTAAAAACCCTATATTGTGGTGCTCGAAAAAACAACCTACAGTTTCAAGATCTAATGCTGAGGCTTAATTTAGAATTGTAGCAAATGCTACAGCAGAAGTAATGTGGATAGAATCTTTACTAAGTGAACTACAAGTCAAGCCCGAAAGCAAAACTGCTGCTACATGGTGTGATAACTTAAGCACAGTATATCTTACAACTAACCCAGTGTTACACTCCAGAACAAAGCACATGGAGTTATACCTTTAGTTCGTTCGTGAGCAAATAATCAAAGGGAAGCTAAATGTAAATCACATACCTTCAACTTACCAAACTGCTGATATACTGATTAAACCATTATTTAAGGCAAACTTCATTCGATTCATGGAAAGGTTGAAAGTCGGCAACTTTAATGATAGTCTTCAAAGTGAGAAGCAAAAGGCCAATAAGGACGATTGTTCTTAAGAAGACTTTAAACCATAGAGCAGAATCCATTGAAGACTATTGGATCGAACTTAAAATCAAAATTTGTTGAAGATTATTTGATCGAGATCATGTAGTGGAGTGCGATACTATCAAATTTTTGCTCAACTTCAATATGAGCAAAGGAATTTTAGCAGTTTTGAGCTCAAATTGATTTTTTGCGATTTTAGGGATGAATTTTACAAACCTTAGCTGAAGTAGGGTTTGGAGGAAATATTAAAGTAAATGGAAGTATCGGCCGTGTATATATCATAGAAATATAAACATCCTCATATCTCAACCATCCATTCATTGATCAAATGGCAGAGAATAGATCTTCAAATAAAAAGTGGATAACAGGTCATGGGCCACCAACAGCACCGAAGCCCAATAATACAAAATATATTATAAATATTTGTATATTCTATGTATTGAAGGGAATTCATTTTTTCTTCAGTCTATAATCAATTCAATACATCAAAATAAAGAGTTGCTTAATTTTCTCAACATTTTTCAATATCTCGAAATCTTATATTACAAAAACTTACGTAAAAACTCTCGTATCTTTTTTGATCCAAACTTTATCCTTGATTAAGCATACACAAGGAAGAAGAATGTTCTTATTGAGTTCGATCAACACAAAACTAAGTATCTTCCCAGATGATTTTTTTATATAGCAATTGTAGTGAATAGGCTATATTTTTAAAAATAAAAGAAGTTTATATCTAACAAATGAATGTTATCGGCCATTTTGAGTATACATTGAGTTCTACCACCATTTCCCTATATAAACTATGTTGTTAAAGCCATTGTTTATAAGCCACTTAAGTTTTATCACAATTTTAATAAGTGTCTTGTTTTTTAAATCAGGATTAGAAAGAAAAATAACTAGTGTGGAAGTACTTTTAAGCAACTTCTAATCAACAAATATCACTCATCTTAATCAATTAACCTGAATAACATCAACACCCGATTCTACATCATAACATATCATCAATGCCAAACAACTTGCATACAAAATCAAACTCCCAACATCAGATATCTTACTTTAATTGCATATCATCTACGTCAAGCAACTTACATACACCCAACATCAACAAGAATCGGCAGTGTACAAGCAAAGCTAGAAAACTTACTGAAAGTGCTCCAAATCTTCATCATCGGAAACTACAAGAGGAAGGATCTTAGTAATCAACCTAGGAAGCTCTGGTCATCGACAGTAAGGACTCAACCAACATATCACCATCCATTCAAGCATCTCAAGCATCGGCACCATACTGAAGTGATGCAACAAAATCTACTAAAAATCATAATCACGAGCTCTAAATTGGAGGAGTGATTTTATTCAAGCGACGAAAATTGCAGCTCACGGCAAAGGCAATCTTCAGGCGACAATATCTCCATTTACGATGACAACGTAATGAAGACTAGAGAGCCAAATTATAACCTAGTAATAGCAAGAGTGGAGCGGTGAAGGTTGAACAAGATTCAATCATCAGGGAGTCTATGATGCTAATCGAGTTTTTGGGAAAACGAACTAATTTTAGGAAAGTTGGATTAGGTTTAGGGTTTGAGTGGGAATGAATTACATAGAAAGCGGGAATGAAAATAACTGGGGAGAGGCCACTTTGTGAAGAAGCGTTGCCCAATGGATCCCAATTTTAAATAAAACAAAATAAAACAAGCCATAGCACAATGAAATAAAGAGCTATCTATTAGCTATAGAAATCAACTTTTTTTGTAGTGTCCCCCATTTCCACCACCATATCAAAAGAAACCAATAGATGCACCGTCACCATGTGATTCAACCCCTTCCTTAGAACTTCAATGCACTTCTCATTCTTATTCAGCAGCATGTATATATGCCTCCTTCCATACTTCGACAAAGCATTAAAGCATCGAATGTACTCTACTAATGTCATCTTTCCCTATTTCAAGTCAGGAAACTCCCTGCACAAAGCACACTTCTGAGATTCATGGACAATTAAGTCACGAATCTCTCCTTAAACTACTCCCAGGTTATGTCCTCATCTTAGACTATAACACCCCATATTTTTTAATATTATCTAGGATATTTAATTATTTAAATTAAATAAAATAATGTGAAGATCAATAGGTTGAGATTTGATTAAACTAAGGGCAGTCGTGCCATGTTAATGTGTAAATTAAAATAAGAAAACATAAACCGATGTGTTAAGAAATGAGTAAGGGCATTATGGGAAATAAAAAAGGCTTATACCCTAAACCCTTAGAAATTGAAACTCACGTTCATTCTCATTTTACCAAACTAAAAACTCTTAAGGCTGGCCACCATAGGAAAGATTAAAGCGAGGATTCAAGAGAAGGAAGATAATCAATTAATTCAACATCAGATCTCACATCTTTTAATCTCAAAAGAATGGTGAATAATTACTACATCCCATTTTCTTATGATTTTCAGTTTTAAGATTAGATCTGAAATGTTTTTGTAAGTAAATGCCATGTTTTATGATTGAAGTTATATATATGCTTGTTGGTGAATTACGCATGTTCATATTAATTTTTATGATATGATTAATATGAAAATCCTGTTAAATGACATTCTAATGCCTTTAAAATTTAAATATAGGTCATAAATAATATTTTAGATATGGTTCCTAATTTTCATAATCTTTTGAATTTATGTGAATTTTATATTAATTTTCTAGTGAAGAAAATGATTTATTGGGTTATAAATTATTTACGGCTAAAATAATTATTATTTGGGTTTGAAATTATTATATGTTGGAAAACGTATTAAAATAGATCTTTTGGAATTTTTTCATATTTTTTCTAAGTAATTTGATGAATATATAAAATTATTTAAAGTATGAGACTTAAATGTTTTATATATTTAATTTAGGGGAATGGACATTTTATAAAATAAAGTTATTATTTAATTCTAAAATTTATGGTACAACTTTTCTAAAAAGTATTTATTAACCAATGAGAATTTGACAAACGAAGGTAGGTTAGTTGAAAAGTTATCTTTGTAAGTTAAAAAAGAAGAAAAACATATTTTTAGCATGTTTTAGCCATTTTAGGCATCAAACCTTCCAAGCCAGATAGCTTTCGACAAGGTCAAAGTTCAATGCATATGGTATCAAGGTACTTGGTATGTAATGTGAAAATATAGTGTGGATTGTGCTATATGGAATTATACCATACTAGTGCGGAAATAAATTAAAATACTAGAGCAATGTAAATAAGTAAAAAATCAAACAAGCACACCAGGAATTTTTATACTTGTTCGAACTTCCCGTTCTACGTCCAGTCCCAGAATTCTTCTGAAATTTCAACTACAACAACCCTCACTTAACCCGGAGGAACAGGTCTATACAACCCTTGAACAGCCGAACAAGGGACCTGAGCAGCAGAACATGATTTCACCTCAACAGCCGAAGAAGACTTCACTCGCCTGAACAGCAGAACTGGACTTTAACTTATACAGAGAGTATTTGACACAGTGTGTTCTTGATGACACGGATTTGTCTCATAATAGTAAAACCTTCCTATAATCTTCTCCTTTTGATATATATATGTGTGTGCGTGAAGAATATGGAAGTAAATGAATTATTTTGTATGAACTTGAATGCACAAGAGTATTAGAATCAAAGTAGATTAAGAATAGATTGTATTGATCATAGAAAAGAATGATTCTAATGTGATTATATAGATTATAAATAGGTGCATTTGTTCGTGAAGAGTTATCATGAAGAGATATGGTCATATCTATTGAAATGAAGGACGCATCTCTTTACGAATGAAAGTGCCTGTTTGAAAATATAGCCGTTATAGATATTCAGACTTCTGAATCGAAAAATTTAGACTTCTGAATTTGCACGAGCTCAAAGCAGAAAGAAAATAGGCTAAGATGACCATTTTCAGACTTCTGAATTTTTCAATTCAGACTTCTGAAATTGCACTAAACAATATTCAGACTTCTGAATTGAAAAATTCAGACTTTTGAATTTGCACTAAACAATATTCAAACTTTTGAATTGAACAATTCAGACTTCTGAAATTGCACGAGCTTAAACCAGAAAGGATATAGGCTAAAAATAACTATTTTCAGACGTCTGAAATGAACAATTTAGACTTCTGAATATTGTAGAAACAATATTCATTTTTCCAGGTTCAGACGTCTGATTTGGTACATTCAGACGTCTGAATGTAGACTCATAATTGAGAATATGCAAAGTTTTAAATACAATGTCGAGATATATCATATAGGAGAGATTTTAACATAAATAAACTCTAGACACAGAATCGATACATACTTAAGAGTTGAAGCTCGTTTGAATCCGGTCTTTGATTGATTCCTGCAAAAACAAGTTAGTATATAATAATGACCTATATAGTTGTTATAGTCAAAATACCGTAATTACGAAATATCGTAAATACGAAGTTCCAACATTCTCCCCCTTTTTGACGATGACAACTATATAAGTATATACACAATATGAGCATATATAACAGGAAATAGAATTATATGTACTCCCCCTTACTATAAGCTCCCCATGTCGATGGTAGTATTTAAATTCTTTCTTTCCCTTTGACATCGACAAAAAGGAAACATAATATAAAACAAAATAACTACAACTTATAATGTAAGGTATCAGAAAAAATTATCACTTAAAGCATGCGATACCCATGGTTCTTATAATTTTCTAATTTTTAGGAAACCATACCCATTTGGGTGTGGTTGAACCTTTATAGATATAATTTTCATTATAAATCACATTCTTATAATAGTTGCTAATATAAAGTTGTTTATCATGATCAATCATATTAGCTGGAATCCATATCTTAATACTATTGGTCATTAGCTTAGTACTTGAAGAATAATTTCTATCATTTCTAAACAAAGTACTATTATGACTGTAACTGGTTTTAAAACTATCTTGGTTACTAGTACTAGCACTAAAATTAGTATACAAGAATGCATATCTAGTACTATTTTTTACTTTTAGCTTGTTTATAGCCTAAACCGCTTTTATCATTGTGAGCTTTTGAATTCTTAACATAACCTAATCCCTTCTTATTTGAAGCAAGTTGAGAATTTTCAATAATCCCTGATAAATTTTCTCCTCCTTTATTAAAATTGGAAATATTTTTAGTAATGTCATCAAGCTTAGTTTTTAGACTAGTGTTATCTAACTCAACAATTTTAATTTTTGTTTTTAACTCATGATTCTAAGAAGCTAGAGCATTATTCTTTTCTTTTTGAGCTTCTATTTCTTGACTTAATAGAGCGAGTTGAGAATTGTCAGAGAGTGAATCTTGAATTTTCTCAAGTTCTTCTTCTAATATTTTCTTCTTGTCTTTAAGCATTTCTCTTTCGAATTCTGCTTTCTTCTGATTTTCCAGAGCTTCCTTATATTTTCTTTTGAGATTTTTTAAAGTGTCTAGAAGTTCTGAATTTATTTCTATCATATCATCAAAAGTTAGATCACTAACCTCATTATCTTTTGCCATGAAGCATTTGTTTGTTTGCTCCTTTGATTTTTCTTTATTGTTCTTCCTCTTCTTATTGTCTTGACTAGATCTCTTTGTAGCCATTTATTCTAGGATGTTGTTACGATATCTAGAATACCAGGCTCTGATACCAAATGAAAATATAGTGTGGATTGTGCTATATGGAATTATACTATACTAGTGCGGAAATAAACTAAAATACTAGAGCAATGTAAATAAGAAAAAATCAAACAAGTACATCAGGAATTTTTATACTGGTTCGAACTTTCCGTTCTACGTCCAGTCCCAGACTCCTTTTGGAATTTCAACTACAAAAACCCTCACTTAACCCGGAGGGACAGGTCTATACAACCCTTGAACAGCCAAACAAGAGACCTGAGCAGTAGAACAGGATTTCTGTAACGACCCGTTAAATTCAATGATATTAAATGAGTTAATTTAATATGATTTCTAATCTAATTTAGAATGAAATAAAAGTCTTAAGATTTTATTTGAGTAAATGTAGGAATTAGATATAGTAATTTGTAATTTAATGTTAAACAATTTAATATTTATATGGCAATAGATTTGAATAATGTAAATTTTCATACTTAGTTATAAGTTAAATATAAGAAACCAATATAAATGTTGAATTTGTGAATATTAATAAAAATATTAACTAGAAAGGGATTCATTAATATAAAAATCAATAGTGGAGATTGTACATTTGGTTGTAAAATAGATAGTGACTAAATAAAAGTGACCGTTGAATAAACTAATGCAATAAGTGTAGATAAGTAATTTTAATGAATGTTGTCGATAATAAACGTACTTAAAATGGTAAATAAATTGATTGCCTAGGTGATTATATATTGATAAGCTATAACTAAATAGGAAGTTTGGTAGTAAATAGGAAATAAGAAGACAAAGGCAACTAGTAAATTTATAAATGAATTCTAATAATAGGTAGTAATTAATGCATATATATTGGGCATTTGTGATAATTACCAATTTTTAATCATTCATTTATTTAATTAAATCTAAATCTATGGCAACATTTTTGGTATTAATAGTTGTAGGTGAATTTGAATGAAAAAGGGTAACAATTATTTAGGTTAAGCATTTAGTGAGTATATTAAGTTAAGAAGGGCAATCGATTTAAATAAATCTAAATTAATTATTTTGGGTGTTAATGTGTTCTAGTTAATAAAAGGGAATTTATAAGAATGAAGAATGCACTAATGAAATATATTATAATTCAATGTTATTTATACCCATAAATGTCTATTCACTGAATAGAAAGTTTTAAATCAATAAACGAATTTATTGAGGTTCCGATTTTAATTTATAACTTTTAATGTAGACTTAATTACAATTAATTTATTTAAAGGGTGTAGTTAGCGTAGATTTTGTTTGTAATTGTATAGGGTTAATTTTATAAGACAAAATTTATGCTAATTCTACTTATAATAGGACCATGGGTTGTTTTAGTACAAAAAGCAGGATTTATAAATTTAATTAAAGTATAAAAATTCAACAATGGTATTTATTGCATAATAAAATGGAATTAACGTTTAAATATTACGTTATTGAAATTTAAATGGAAGTTGTGGATATTAAAGTGAAATCATGCACTAATGTTTGTGGCACCCTTATTTTTGGATAATAGGTGAGAATATAAAAGTTGAAAATTTAATAAATTGGGTTTTTATAATTTATTTTAATTTATTTAATGAATATAAAAATAGCCATTTTGGCCACGGACTCGGATTTCGATGAAACCAGTTTCATCGGATCCGTATCGGTGAATTATTGTAGGGTTTCAAGTTTCGTATCGATCGGACCTATCGTTTGATCGTACGGATGCGAAACGCCTTGAAATCGATTTAATTAAAATCAATTTGAAATCAATTTGGAAATTTTGTTTTCAGCATAACTTCTCCATACGATCGAATTTGGACGTGAAACTTTTTCCATCGTGTTCAGAATATTTTAAAATACCTACCTGGATATATGGGTTTAACGAATTTCGTTCCCGGGTCAGAACGGGCTTTTTGGGCCAACTACCGTTTAGCACGTTCGTAATTCGTGCCCACCTAGCTTTCTACAATTTGTCTATATATATGCTGTGATAAACCCTAGCCTCCATCTTCTATCATTTGTCTGTACGTTCATTTTCTTCATCTCTTTCTCTTCCTCAATGGTTGCAAAACCTAGATCTATTTACAGTTCAAAATCAAAAGTCAAAATTCAAACTCTCCAGAAAAATTCCAGAAAAATATATGTTGAAGTTCTCAAAACACGTAATCTGCTGGTGTGATTCGTTTCTCGATTCAGTTTGTCGTTTGTCCAGAAATCGAGACTGAACTGCAGCCGTTCGTTTTGGTTGTGTGACGATCCAACGGTGGATCGTCGACCGTTGGTCGATCAGAGGGTACCGTTGTGAAGCTATTTACGAGCAGCCCCTGATCTTGCATTCGCTCGTCGACAGGTGGGCGCGATTTGGCATTTTTGGCCGAGGAAATGGTGCGTCTGCGTGTCGTTTGGGGGAGAGGCTGGGGGTTTCGCATGGGGTAGGTGAGCTCGGCCGTGGGTGAGAAGAGTGTCGGCGGTGTTAGATCGTGGCGAGGTGGCGGCGTTAATTCGAAAGAAGGTGGCGGCTCATTAGGGTTTTCGGTAGCATGCTGCAGCTAATTTCGCGTGGGAGGGGAGATGAATAATAGGGTGACGTGGACGTGTATTTTGGTTAGTTCTATTTTATATTTATTTTGTTTTCAAATCGTTTTACTCGAATAACTTTTTCATACAAACTCGGATTCACGCGAAACTTTTTTTGTTAGGATCGAAATAAAATTCCGGATCTGTTGGCGCTGGTTTGGACAGATTTGGAGACCGTCAAATTTTTGAGTTTAAATTGAATATAAATTCGATTTAAATTCAAAAGATGAGTGTTTTAACCCACTCACAACTTCTAAAAGTTTTTATGTTTGTTAAATTTATTTTAGATATGAGTAAAAATTTATTTATGACTGTTCGGCATGTTTTATTCAGCATACCTGTTAAATCGCATTTAATTAAATTTAACTGTTAAATTCTTTTATGTATTGCATATAAATTGACAGTTAGGATTTATTTAGGTGCATATAAACTGCTAGTTAAACAGTTATAAATTTAATTGAATATGAAATGTTAATTAATAACTGCCAATTATTTCCTGTTATATTGTATATGCCATATATTGATGTTTGTTTAAACTGATGATGTTTGAGATAATTTGGTTGATGATTGATGATGGATGAATGGATGTTGTGTTCATATCATTTAAACTGCAAGTTATCATGCATTTTTCATTTCATTCGGGATTGTGGTTTGAAATGATATACAACCGTAAAATTTTATTTTAAATTGCGGATTGAAATGATAAATATCCGTATCACTTGACCATAGGATAGAAAATTTTATACAGACACCGTGGTCTATATATAAAATATTTTAAAGTGATTTCTATGGTTTGTATGGAATACGGTTTATAATTTTAATTTTGATATTTTCTTCTATATATATACATATGAAGTTAGAGATTTTGAATTTAAGCTGTGTATAAATCTCTTAAATAAAAATGGAAAAATTGAGAAAATGGAATTTGATAATTATATCATATGTTTAATGTTTAAGTTTGGAAATTTTAAGATATGATATTTATAACTAGACTTTTCCAAGATAATTAAAAATGAATATGTTAGTATAAATTAAATTGAAGAAAATATTTAATTGTTAGAAATTGGAGTTTTATTTATGGATTTTATGTAAATATTCAAGACTAAATAATAGTACGTTTAATTTGCTGAAAGAAAAAAAAATTCCAACTTTAGTTTTGAAATATTAATACTCCAAATGGATATATATATATATATATATATAGAACTTGAAGTAGTTTTGGAACTTGAAAGTGATATTTAAATTTTGGTTTAGACTTTAAATAAAGAAACATATTTGTAAAGCCATGGAAATTATTTTTCTTTACAAAGTTACCTTAAAGTTAAACCATTTATTTTATATACCGTTGAATATCCAAATCATTCAAGTTTTAGAAGTTATGGTTTTAAAAGTATGAATTTCGAAATACTATGTTTTGAAAGTATAATTCAAATGTTTGGTTTCCAGCTATTTTAAAGTTTAAACTAGTATGATTTTGGAAAAGGATTATATTTGAGATAAATGATATCATATTATTTTGGGTTTTAATTTGATATCGTATTCATAGTTTTGAAATGGAAATTTTTATTCTGATTTTAAAGTATAAACTATTTTTAAATGACCGCGGTGTTATAATAACGATGGGTTGGCAAAGAGATCGGGATCGAATATGGACATACTCTCTGTCGATACCGAAAACCACTTTGACTAACCGTGTACGCGGTGGAGATTCCAGAATGAAGTAGGATGGTGGCGACGTTTCCTGTAAGGTAAATACGTAGACCCGACTCCCGTGAGTTGGCATACGGTGGCTAAAACAGGAGCGATTGACGGGTTAATGAGGTCATTCCTCTGATCGGACACTCCTCTTCGATATTATACTTTGACTTTGGATTGATTTAGTGGCCACTTTTACTTTGATTTTGGGGGAGTTTGTTCGAGGTGGGCGGTAGCTGCGGCTACGCGTTACCATCGGCCCGGATGCGTAATTGGTATATCTACCCTGACATTGCCTAGTTATGCCGGGTCACCTACCATACCGAGCCTTGTACGAGTTTGGATTTCTCCCGTAGCCCGTGTGGTATCCTCTGGTGGCTTCCCGATCAGGAGGGATTATGATATTGGATGGACTACTGGGACTATTACGTGTTAAGGGGAATATTGGGTCACTTCTTAACGCTATTTAAAAGTATGTTTATTTTATGAATAGACACTATTATAATAGCGCAATATACTATATAGTAAATAGTTTAACGGATCCTTAGGAGATGTAAATCCCGGGCATCTCTTGAGTTACTGCACTCATATTTATTTCTGTAAATTTAACTTACATAAGATCTTTTAGTTCTGACTCGAGTGTTTTTGTCTTTTCAAATTCGCTCGGGTCAGTCCGAGCGTTTCAGGATTTGAAGATTTAGCTCTGGAGGATGAAGACGAAGATGTATATTATTATTATTTATACTAATACACTACACACTGTTCCGCTGCATTGTTATTGGTATGTGTAACTCTGATATGTAGTATATAAATGTTTTGTAAACAGATTTATAAACTATATATTTTATTATTATATTTTATCCTTCCGCTGCGAGATTCTGTTTTTTTTATTTCTTGCTTGTTTTTCTTATTTACCCCATAACAATCCGCCCTTCCGTATGGTTTGAATCGGCACGTGTGTCTGTTTAAATCGTGCGAAAAGGCGGATGTTACAGTTGGTATCAGAGCTTTGGTTTAGCGATAAACCTTAGCTTTGTGGGGTTTGACTCTTTGTTAATAGGGTAGTAATACCCTATGGGAGTCGCTGAGTGTATATATATGAGAGAGCGTATTTGTTAGTGTTATAAAAAGATTTTGATATTGTGTTAATCTGTTCCGTTTTGTATTTATAAATTCTGTTTTGGTGCATGGGACGCTATGTCATCAATAAGGATTTCTAAACACTTAATAGGACAGACCGACATAGTATTTGTTTAATATAGGTGAATGAAATAATTTTGCCTATTATATTTTCTATATATAAATATATTTTATAAAGATATATATATTTGGTTGCTATAGATTGGGTGTTAGGTAATAAAAATATTTATAATAATTGTAGCTAAGTTGAAATTATAATAAATCAAATTGGAAATTTTAGAACTTAAGTCCGGGATTTTGAAAATCTGCTTTCAAAGGATTTATGAAATATAAAAAAATTGTTTATAAGTATTTTCTTATATAAATATTTAGTATAATTCGGAAGAATTGTTTTAACGAAGATTTTGGAGAAAATAAGTTTCGTACTTTCCTCTCTGTCGCTGGAAAATATCGGTGATGGCGGCCGCATCATCGACTTTCATTTTCGAGTTTCGAAGGGGAAAGGCCACTGTAGTAAATTCTACTGCAGATTTATTTTGAAAATATCTAAATTTTAATTGTTTTAAATATAATTAGAGGTGTATAAGTTACAAGAATATACTTATCTATTGAAATTTAACCCGGTATTTAATTCTAAATTTCCATTAATTAATTGTTTCAATTATGGTAGTGAAACAGAATTTAATTAATGAATTGAAACCTCTAATTTAGGTAAGAGAATTAATGCTAAGTTATAAAAGAAGTTAAAATTTTAACTTATAAGAAAAGGGTAAGGATTTATTGAACAATGAATGAATTAAAGGAATTGAGATAGACTTGTATAAGTTCAATTGCATTTTCTTTAACATATATAACTTACCAATTATGAAAAGTTGAAATGTTAAATAAGAGATTGGAATAGAATATTATACAAGTAGAAATTTTGGAAATAATGAAGTATTCAATGAATTGCTATTATAAATGAGAATTTAATGTATAAACTTAAGGATAAATTGAAATTTTACCATAATTAGAGGTAAGTATTATCAATAGGTGATTTTAAACTTAAGTAAATAAAATAAAATTCTTTAATAAATAAGGTTTGATGTGTAGGGTTAATAACTTTAGTATGATTTAAATGCTACTAGTTGGATAAAATGGAAAGTAGGTAATAAATAAATGACTGTAAACCCTAGGTTATAAATTAATAAAATCCTGTATTTATAAGAATGGAGGTTATAAGGTTAAGAATTTAAGTGTAATTAAAAAGGGGTTACTGTAATTAAATATAATAGAATGTAAGCATTTAATAAATGATTGAAATTGAGAAGTGCATTAAATGTAATACAAATAAAAGAAACTTACATAACCTGGAAAATAAAAAAAATGAATAAGCGCAAGTAATAAGTAGAAATAAGGAAACAACCATTGAATGAGAAATAAAATTTGTAGTAATTAGAAATAAATGTAAATTATAAAAAGAAAGGTTATGTGGTTTGGATAAAAGAAAGGAAAGCAAACAACTTAAGTATGTAATGAAATTTATAAGTTAATTTGATTTGCTGGGTTGAATTGTTATTGTGTGATTTAGGGTTGGTTGGGTAAGGAAATTTGAAGTGGTTGGGTGAATAAATAATCTATTTTAGCCCATCTAAGACTGTTGAGTAAAGGATGCACTGGATAGTTATTGTCCATTCCGTACCATTTCAAGTTTTGAACCCGAACAACTATTTGTTTGTTTGACTGAATGGTTGTTTTGTTTTGCATTTTGGGTATGCTGATTGTTGAAATTGATGGTTGTTGTATTGATTGGATATTAGGGATTGAAACCACTTAAATATTTCACTTGAGATAAATTGTTAAACCTTTAGATTTTTATAAGTGAAATGCAGGTTATGGAAGCAACTGCTACTGCTTTTGGTTCCATAATAATAAGCGTTAATTGCCCGACAAATAGGTACTTTTCGGATTACGTTTTGTAGCGCTATTTTATATAATTTTCCCGTGATGGGATATTTTATTTTGGATAATATATGTAATATATTTGTTATATTTTGATATTATATTTTTCTCCCAAACCTCTCCGTACAAAGGAGACTCTGCCAAATTTTTCCATAAATTTTGGACTTAGAATTTTGTTGAAAATGTTTTCCAACTTTAATTATTTAAGTATAACAGGATATAACGATTATAAAATGGGTATATTTTATTTATGGTAATAAATTTAGTAAATTATTGTTTCTAAGTTAATATTTGAAATAAGATGTACTGTTTATTGAATTCTTCCTTCTCCCTTCTTTTTCCTTTTCGGGGACGAAAAGTTTTGAGTGGGGGAGAGTGTAACGACCCGTTAAATTCGATGATATTAAATGAGTTAATTTAATATGATTTCTAATCTAATTTAGAATGAAATAAAAGTCTGAAGATTTTATTTGAGTAAATGTAGGAATTAGATATAGTAATTTGTAATTTAATGTTAAACAATTTAATGTT
The DNA here is from genome assembly GCA_030765085.1 of Allium cepa. Classification (NCBI taxonomy): domain Eukaryota; kingdom Viridiplantae; phylum Streptophyta; class Magnoliopsida; order Asparagales; family Amaryllidaceae; genus Allium; species Allium cepa. The sequence goes on along the minus strand of CM060938.1, from coordinate 723,529,969 downwards.
AAACAATTTAATATTTATATGGCAATAGATTTGAATAATGTAAATTTTCATACTTAGTTATAAGTTAAATATAAGAAACCAATATAAATGTTGAATTTGTGAATATTAATAAAAATATTAACTAGAAAGGGATTCATTAATATAAAAATCAATAGTGGAGATTGTACATTTGGTTGTAAAATAGATAGTGACTAAATAAAAGTGACCGTTGAATAAACTAATGCAATAAGTGTAGATAAGTAATTTTAATGAATGTTGTCAATAATAAACGTACTTAAAATGGTAAATAAATTGATTGCCTAGGTGATTATATATTGATAAGCTATAACTAAATAGGAAGTTTGGTAGTAAATAGGAAATAAGAAGACAAAGGCAACTAGTAAATTTATAAATGAATTCTAATAATAGGTAGTAATTAATGCATATATATTGGGCATTTGTGATAATTACCAATTTTTAATCATTCATTTATTTAATTAAATCTAAATCTATGGCAACATTTTTGGTATTAATAGTTGTAGGTGAATTTGAATAAAAAAGGGTAACAATTATTTAGGTTAAGCATTTAGTGAGTATATTAAGTTAAGAAGGGCAATCGATTTAAATAAATCTAAATTAATTATTTTGGTTGTTAATGTGTTCTAGTTAATAAAAGGGAATTTATAAGAATGAAGAATGCACTAATGAAATATATTATAATTCAATGTTATTTATACCCATAAATGTCTATTCACTGAATAGAAAATTTTAAATCAATAAACGAATTTATTGAGGTTCCGATTTTAATTTATAACTTTTAATGTAGACTTAATTACAGTTAATTTATTTAAAAGGTGTAGTTAGCGTAGATTTTGTTTGTAATTGTAGAGGGTTAATTTTATAAGACAAAATTTATGCTAATTCTACTTATAATAGGACCATGGGTTGTTTTAGTACAGAAAGCAGGATTTATAAATTTAATTAAAGTATCAAAATTCAACAATGGTATTTATTGCATAATAAAATGGAATTAAAGTTTAAATATTACGTTATTGAAATTTAAATGGAAGTTGTGGATATTAAAGTGAAATCATGCACTAATGTTTGTGGCACCCTTATTTTTGGATAATAGGTGAGAATATAAAAGTTGAAAATTTAATAAATTGGGTTTTTATAATTTATTTTAATTTATTTAATGAATATAAAAATAGCCATTTTGGCCACGGACTCGGATTTCGATGAAACCAGTTTCATCGGATCCGTATCGGTGAATTATTGTAGGATTTCAAGCTTCGTATCGATCGGACCTGTCGTTTGATCGTACGGATGCGAAACGCCTTGAAATCGATTTAATTAAAATCAATTTGAAATCAATTTGGAAATTTTGTTTTCAGCATAACTTCTCCATACGATCGAATTTGGACGTGAAACTTTTTCCATCGCGTTTAGAATATTTTAAAATACCTACCTGGATATATGGGTTTAACGAATTTCGTTCCCGGGTCAGAACGGGCTTTTTGGGCCAACTACCGTTTAGCACGTTCGTAATTCGTGCCCACCTAGCTTTCTATAATTTGTCTATATATATGCTGTGATAAATCCTAGCCTCCGTCTTCTATCATTTGTCTTTACGTTCCTTTTCTTCATCTCTTTCTCTTCCTCAATGGTTGCAAAACCTAGATCTATCTACAGTTCAAAATCAAAAGTCAAAATTCAAACTCTCCAGAAAAATTCCAGAAAAATATACGTTGAAGTTCTCAAAACACGTAATCTGCTGGTGTGATTCGTTTCTCGATTCAGTTTGTCGTTTGTCCAGAAATCGAGACTGAACTGCAGCCGTTCGTTTTGGTTGTGTGACGATCCAACGGTGGATCGTCGACCGTTGGTCGATCAGAGGGTACCGTTGTGAAGCTATTTACGAGCAGCCCCTGATCTTGCATTCGCTCGTCGACAGGTGGGCGCGATTTGGCATTTTTGGCCGAGGAAATGGTGCGTCTGCGTGTCGTTTGGGGGAGAGGCTGGGGGTTTCGCATGGGGTAGGTGAGCTCGGCCGTGGGTGAGAAGGGTGTCGGCGGTGTTAGATCGTGGCGAGGTGGCAGCGTTAATTCGAAAGAAGGTGGCGGCTCATTAGTGTTTTCGGTAGCATGCTGCAGCTAATTTCGCGTGGGAGGGGAGATGAATAGTAGGGTGACGTGGACGTGTATTTTGGTTAGTTCTATTTTATATTTATTTTGTTTTCAAATCTTTTTACTCGAATAACTTTTTCATACGAACTCGGATTCATGCGAAACTTTTTTGTTAGGATCGAAATAAAATTCCGGATCTGTTGGCGCTGGTTTGGACAGATTTGGAGACCGTCAAATTTTTGAGTTTAAATTGAATATAAATTCGATTTAAATTCAAAAGGTGAGTGTTTTAACTCACTCACAACTTCTAAAAGTTTTTATGTTTATTAAATTTATTTTAGATACAGGGAATTAGGCTGAAGGAAAAACCTGAGAACACTTTTAGTCTGAAGGACAGAAGTTTTAAAATTTAGTCCGAAGGACAAAAAATGATATATTCATATAGCATTGCACATCCATAATGCTATATTCATATAGCATTACATAACTGCTTGTTTGTGTATGCAGAAACTTATAAATTGTGTTGTATATAGCATTATAGATGTGTAATGCTATAAGAATATAGCATTATGGATGTGTAATGCTATATGAATATATCATTTTTTGTCCTTCTGGCTAAATTTTAAAACTTCCGTCCTTCAGACTAAAAGTGTTCTCAGGTTTTTCCTTCAGCCTAATTCCCTCTTTTAGATATGAGTAGAAATTTATTTATGACTGTTCGGCATGTTTTATTCAGCATACCTGTTAAATCGCATTTAATTAAGTTTAACTGTTAAATTCTTTTATGTTTTGCATATAAATTGACAGTTAGGATTTAGGTGCATATAAACTGCTAGTTAAAAAGTTATAAATTTAATTGAATATGAAATGTTAATTAATAGCTGCCAATTATTTCCTGTTATATTGTATATGCCATATATTGATGTTTGTTTAAACTGATGATGTTTGAGATAATTTGGTTGATGATTGATGATGGATGAATGGATGTTTTGTTCATATCATTTAAACTGCAAGTTATCATGCATTTTTCATTTCATTCGGGATTGTGGTTTGAAATGATATACAACCGCAAAATTTTATTTTAAATTGCGGATTGAAATGATAAATATCCGTATCACTTGACCATAGGATAGAAAATTTTATACAGGCACCGTGGTCTATATATAAAATATTTTAAAGTGATTTCTATGGTTTGTATGGAATACGGTTTATAATTTTAATTTTGATATTTTATTCTATATATATACATATGAAGTTAGAGATTTTGAATTTAAGCTGTGTATAAATCTCTTAAATAAAAATGGAAAAATTGAGAAAATGGAATTTGATAATTATATCATATGTTTAATGTTTAAGTTTGGATATTTTAAGATATGATGTTTATAACTGGACTTTTCCAAGATAATTAAAAATGAATATGTTAGTATAAATTAAATTGAAGAAAATATTTAATTTTTAGAAATTAGAGTTTTATTTATGGATTTTATGTAAATATTCAAGACTAAATAATAGTACGTTTAATTTGCTGAAAGAAAAAAAATTCCAACTTTAGTTTTGAAATATTAATACTCCAAATGGATATATATATATATATATATATATATATATATATATACATATATATATATAGAAATTGAAGTAGTTTTGGAACTTGAAAGTGGTATTTAAATTTTGGTTTAGACTTTAAATAAAGAAACATATTTGTAAAGCCATGGAAATTATTTTTCTTTACAAAGTTACCTTAAAGTTAAACCATTTATTTTATATACCGTTGAATATCCAAATCATTCAAGTTTTAGAAGTTATGGTTTTAAAAGTATGAATTCCGAAATACTATGTTTTGAAAGTATAATTTAAATGTTTGGTTTCCAGATATTTTAAAGTTTAAACCTGTATGATTTTGGAAAAGGATTATATTTGAGATAAATGATATCATATTATTTTGGGTTTTAATTTGATATCGTATTCATAGTTTTGAAATGGAAATTTTTATTCTGATTTTAAAGTATAAACTATTTTTAAATGACCACGGTATTATAATAACGATGGGTTGGCAAAGAGACTGGGATCGGATATGGACATACTCTCTGTCGATACCGAAAACCACTTTGACTAACCGTGTACGCGGTGGAGATTCCATAATGAAGTAGGTTGGTGGCGACGTTTCCTGTAAGGTAAATACGTAGACCCGACTCCCGTGAGTTGGCATAAGGTGGCTAAAACAGGAGCGATTGACGGGTTAATGAGGTCATTCCTCTGATCTGACACTCCTCTTTGATATTATACTTTGACTTTGGATTGATTTAGTGGCCACTTTTACTTTGATTTTGGGGGAGTTTGTTCGAGGTGGGCGGTAGCTGCTGCTACGCGTTACCATCGGCCCGGATGCGTAATTGGTATATCTACCCTGGCATTGCCTAGTTGTGTCGGGTCACCTACCATACCGAGCCTTGTACGAGTTTGGATTTCTCCCTTAGCCCGTGTGGTATCCTCTGGTGGCTTCCCGATCAGGAGGGACTATGATATTGGATGGACCACTGGGACTATTACGTGTTAAGGGGAATATTGGGTCACTCCTTAACGCTATTTAAAAGTATGTTTATTTTATGAATAGACACTATTATAATAGCGCAATATACTATATAGTAAATAGTTTAACGGATCCTTAGGAGATGTAAATCCCGAGCATCTCTTGAGTTACTGCACTCATATTTATTTCTGTAAATTTAACTTACATAAGATCTTTTAGTTCTGACTCGAGTGTTTTTGTCTTTTCAAATTCGCTCGGGTCAGTCCGAGCGTTTCAGGATTTGAAGATTTAGCTCTGGAGGACGAAGACGAAGATGTATATTATTATTATTTATACTAGTACACTACACACTGTTCCTCTACATTGTTATTGGTATGTGTAACTCTGATATGTAGTATATAAATGTTTTGTAAACAGATTTATAAACTATATATTTTATTATTATATTTTATCCTTCCGCTGCGAGATTCTATTTTCTTTTATTTCTTTCTCGTTTTTCTTATTTACCCCATAACAATCCGCCCTTCCGTATGGTTTGAATCGGCACATGTGTCTGTTTAAATCATGCGAAAAGGCGGATGTTACAATTTCGCCTCAACAGCCGAAGAGGACTTCACTCGCCTGAACAGCGGAACATGACTTTAACTTATACAGAGAGTATTTGACACAGTGTGTTCTTGATAACACGGATTTGTCTCTTGATAGTACAACCTTCCTATAATCTTCTCCTTTTGATATATATATATATATATGTATGTATGTGTGTGTGTGAAGAATATGGAAGTAAATGAATTATTTTGTATGAACTTGAATGCACAAGAGTGTTAGAATCAAAGTAGATTAAGAATAGATTGTATTGACTGTTGAAAAGAATGATTCTAATATGATTATATAGATTATAAATAGATGCATTTGTTCGTGAAGAGTTATCATGAAGAGATATGGTCATATCTATTGAAATGAAGGACGCATCTCTTGACGAATGAAAGTGCCTGTTTGAAAATATAGCCGTTATAGATATTCAGACTTCTGAATCGAAAAATTCAGACTTCTGAATTTGCACGAGCTCAAACCAGAAAGAAAATAGGCTAAAATGACCATTTTCAGACTTCTGAATTTTTCAATTCAGACTTCTGAAATTGCACTAAACAATATTCAGACTTCTGAATTTGCACTAAACAATATTCAGACTTCTAAATTGAAAAATTCAGACTTCTGAATTTGCACTAAACAATATTCAGACTTTTGAATTGAATAATTCAGACTTCTGAAATTGCACGAGCTTAAACCAGAAAGGAAATAGGCTAAAAATAACTATTTTCAGACGTCTGAAATGAACAATTCAGACGTCTGAATATTGTAAAAACAATATTCATTTTTTCAGATTCAGACGTCTGATTTGGTACATTCAGACGTCTGAATGTAGACTCATAATTGAGAATATGCAAAGTTTTAAATACAATGTCGAGATATATCATATAGGAGAGATTTTAACATGAATAAACTTTAGACACAGACTCGATACATACTTAAGAGTTGAAGCTCATTTGAATCTGGTCTTTGATTGATTCCTATAAAAACAAGTTAGTATATAATAATGACTTATATAGTTGTTATAGTCAAAATATCGTAATTACGGAATATCGTAAATACGAAGTTCCAACATAATGAATTGAACAAGGTCGAAGGGTACTTAGTCGAAAGGTTGGTTGCCAAAGAGGTTGGGGTATGTTTGTTTTATAAACCCAAAGCTTACACATGCTTGCTTTCGAAAAGAAGCTTTCGACTTGATTGCTTTCGACCAGGTCAATTATTTAAAAAAAAGGTTTTAAATCTTTCAACAAAGTCGAAAGGTACTGCCGTTTTATCATTGTTTTATTTTGAACCTTCCGATAGAGTCGAAAGGTTTACCTGTTTTTAAAAACCAGCCGCTTCTCCATGCTTTCGAAAGAAAGCTTTCGACTTAGATGTTTTACCCTTGTTTTTAATTTAAGAATAACCCAAGCTTTTGAAGAAGTTGTTTTAAAGGCAGAGGCTTATTGTTTTAAATAATATGTTTTAAAGCTTTCAAAGAAGAGCTTTCGACAAAGTCGAAAAGTTGCTTCCATTGATTTAGAAAGGTTGTAGTTCAATGATTTCGAAAGGTTTAAGCTCAACGATTTCAAAATATTTTTGTTCAATGATTTCAAAAGGTTTGAGTTCAATGATTTCAAAATATTTTTGTTCAATGATTTCAAAAGGTCTTATTAGTTCATTGGTTTCGAAAGGTTTGAGTTCAATAATTTTGAAAGGTTTTAGTTCAATTTTTTCTAAAAGTTTTAGTTCAATGGTTTCGAAAGGTTTGAGTTCAATGATTTCGAAAGGTTTTAGTTCAATGGTTTCGAAAGGTTTAAGTTCAATGTTTTCAAAAGGTTTGCTTTGAATGGTTTTAGAAGGTTTAAATGGAAGGTTTTCCAAAGGTTTTCTAAGGCATTGTTTTAAGTTGTTTTTAAAGTAGGATGTCTAAAGTTTTATTGCTTTGGAAAGGAATGATTTCAATAGTTTTGAAAGGTTTGATGTTTGGTTTCGAAAGGTAAGGTTTTGGCCTTTTGGCTTAGAAAATCAAAGGGTTTCACTTGGTTTTGAAAGAGATGTTTTCAAAAGTTTAGAAAGAGGTACTTTCAAATATTTAAATGTTTTCATCAACTAAGGTTTGAGTAAAGAAGATATATATAACATGGTAATGTGATTTTGAGTAAAGCATAAAGATTATATATTTTCTTTGTTTGAGTTTGATTTAAAGGTTTTAAATCATTTTGAAAATGTATTCAAGGAAAATTATGGAAGGGAATCCTTAAGTGAAAATGACTCGGATATTAGAATACCAGATAGGACTAGTATGTGGTCGCTCCCTATACATTAGCTATCAGGCCGAGCTAATTGTTGTCCAAAATTCTAGTGTGTAGGGAGTGGTCACTGGTAGACAAATTATGATTACACACCGAAGGGAATATATGTTTGTATACAGATAGGTTATTGGTGAGCCGGAAAAACCATTAGAACCAGGAAGACCTGGGAGATGATTAAGTTAGGGACAGACCATCTAGAAGTGAAGTATTTAACAGATAGTTAAGGATAGGTAGTCTAGAAAAATAATAGCTAACAGTTGTTAGATTAATTTTGATTATATTGTCTGGTAGGCCCGGGACAGCCAAAGGTTAAAAGTTATCCGAACAAAACTTATGCGTTTGTACAGATAGTTCATTATTACCTGATATTTATGTATGTTTACATAGTGAATTGTTTTATAGTATTTAACCAGTTTTGGTTATAGGAAAAGGTTTTGCAAAGATATGTTTTAAAAGGATGTTAGTGAGGGGAAACCCGTTCTACTAAGCGGCGTGGTCTCACTTAACATATTAAACCGGGATGTATAATATTATTCATACCAGGCTTTATGTCTGACTCAAAGTTTTTGTTTTCTTTTTAAACTCTCGGGTGCTCAAAATTAAATTGAGTAGGTAGAGGGGTTAAGGTCTTTTCAAGTTTTAGTAGGATGACGAATAAGGCTACCGGAGGCATGCATAAGGCAAATGGATAGTATTTAGGAGTTGTGGTTCTTGTTTAATGTTTTGTTGAATTTCCGCTGTGTTGGTATTAAGTCTATTAATACTATATGACTCTAATCATCCACTCTTTGCGTATTTTGTAATAAGTATATTTTATCTATGCCTGGGAATGTATCGGGATTATGTATTAAGAAAATGGAACATCTGTTTTAATAATAATGAAGAAAATGTTGTTTTGAAATCCGTGTTTTGTTTCATGTTCAAGTGCTTATGATATTTTAGATACCATTAACATAGCCGTATTTAATCGTCGGAAGCTTATATTATAGATGACTACAACATCTGTACCGCTAAGTTTTGGGCCTTTAGATAGGAGATGTTACAAAGACCTTAGTAATTATAGCCTCCCACTAGTCTAGTGCTTCCTCCTGAAGCTGACGAGAAGCCAACCTCCACTTTTGAGCATTATAATATCCCAAGTCTCTGAAGATACAGTTACACACTTCCAACCAATTCAAAGTCTCAAAGGCAGACTCCTTCCCTTTGAACTCATTTCCCCTATAGCTCTTGAAATTTTTGTTTATCTTAGAAAAATGTGCTTCCTTTGCTATGTCATGTCTTGGCTCAACAACTCCAGCTAGCTATTGCCTCATAATCTCCATTATAAACCGAAGAAACAAGACATTCACTTCCATTCCTTCTTTAGTCGGGATAGGCACTTAGGTATCGACTTCAGTACGAACTTTCGGGTCTGCCTCCCCTCTATGGTCATTGGTTTGCACGCTATCATCTCCTCTACTAGGATTTTCTCTCACACTTCCTATAGTCAAACGTCCATTACATAATTCCATTCTTTCCTTCGGCATAAGTAAGGGCTCGGAATAAATGGAGCTAAAGAGAGCGAGAGCAATAGTAAAGGGGTAGGAATATTCTCCTATATATCTATATCAAACTACAAGTACATTATATATAGCTTGTACCCTCCCCAATGTGTTCATTACTACTTAGTTTCTACTTTGCTTTATTTTACTTAGTTGTCCCTTAAACCTATGCTCTAATACCACATTGTAACATTCCCTATTTCGAGACCCAAAAATGGACACCGATGATGCTGCATTCATCGTCTGAATAATTTTTAAGTGGAAAAGTGAGTTTAGTATTATTTTGCACAACATAAGTAAACAAAGTAGATAAATAACTTTATCATTACATCAATTTGAATTACATAATTCATTACATCATCTCTAGCTAATTTCATTCCCACGTACGAGTGAATAAAACAGAAGATGAGAGTAGTGTTGTGTTCGACATATGAAGATGCCAACACAACACATAACCAACTATGTTTCTGGTTTTATACAGCGGAAATTTAAAAACATTTTTATTTTCTAGATAAGCCTTTAGCTTTGTCTCAAAATCTTATTCGTTCTTTCAATAGATACATACCTAATCCATAAACTCAGCCTGCTCGAATGGGTACCCATGAGTTTATGGGAAATAATAAAAACATGGGTAAGATATAAAGCGTGGTATGAGTAAAATCTTACCCTAGTCATCCATTGCAAGATCAGGTCGCTAACACGGATTGAATTTTCCGCTCACTTTATCATCATTAAGATACATTGTATATGTAAGCAACATTAAGCAACCATGTGCATATATTCAATCTAGAACTGTACCCTACACTTATCATCCAGTTATAAACCATGTCATATATCAATTTAAATTAAATATACCCTATACTTATCATCCCGTTATGAAACATGTCATACAATTATTCATCATCCATTCAAATATCACCCAATCTCTTTTTTTTGACTTTCATCGTTTAGTTGTCATTAACTTATTTAGTGATTACCTCCCTAGGCATGTCTATCACTAATTTTATCTTTTCTTAAACAATAACACTTGATGAAATGGCTGCTAATTCCATCGAAGGAAGCCACCCTCATTCTCCTAAGAGGATGTTTGCAAGCACCCTGAATACATTCTAGTAAGCTTCCTTACTAAGCTTCAATATCCCTTTTTAGTTGCTGAACCGCTATCTTCACATTATCGATTTATTTATTTTAGTTATAACACCACTCTGATGTTTTAGCATCTTGCTATGACACCTTTCCACAACTCTCTTTTAGAGTTTATAAATCATTTAGGATTGAACCTTATCATTGCACCCTATCATATACCATTGGACATTAGACTAATAGTCAGGCATCCTGCAATCTAATAACTCATGAGCTGGTTTATCTTTACGATCATAGTCCAACCCCTTTCTTTCATTCATTTATAGTGTACCATATACTTTCTTTAGATGAAACATATTTATAATTTAATTTAAATGATGCCCTATCATTTATTAGCTTCTCTAAGTTTTCCTTCATTTCCAAAATAAGTTAACACAATTTTAACTTATTTAAATTCCTCCTTTATTTCATCCCTATGAAATAGTTCATTAACACTTAGAAACTATCTTCCAAAGTTCCTTAAGCATTTCTTATTTTAATTAGAAAAATATAGCGTCCCAAGTTATCATAAGTTGACCTTAGTCGTTACATATTGATTATCGCATAGCCTTCGAATGTTAAGCTTAGCCATCACATGTTGGCTATCATATAGTCATCACATGTTGATTAAGCTTAAGCCATCGCTAGTTGATAATTTCCCAAGCTATCGCATGTTAACTCCCCTAAGCCATCACAGGTTGACTCCTCTGAGCCTTCTAGTGTCAACGTCCCTAAGCCATCGCATGTTATCTCCCCCGAGCCTTAGCATGCTGATTTCAAGTAACCATTGTGAGTTGATAGCTTCCTCAAACTATTGATTGTTGACTCTCTCGAGTCATCACGTGTTCACTCCCTTGAATTATCACAGGTTGACTCCCCTGAGCTTTAATGTGTTGATTCTCGATAGCTACTGTGAGTAGTTAGCTTCCCTAAACCTTTGCATGTTGAACTTTAAGTAACTGTCGTGGGTTAACTATCCTAGAACTTCCACGTATTGACTCCATTAAAGCTATTGCTGTTGACTCCAATAAAACCTTCACATGTTGACTTTAAATAGCCATCGTGTATTGATAGCTTTTGAGAGTTAAACTTGAAGAGCAATCGCAGCATGACTTTCCCAATGACATTATGGGTTGATAATATATAGGCTACGGTGGGTTTAAAAATGTCATATTTTTAAAAATTGTTCCATTGCCTTATTGAGTAGTAACTTTCCATCAAATCCTATTTGGTATCTAATTCTTGTTGGGTAATCATTTACTTGACGGTTTTCTTTTTAGAATTTTTTAATTACTTCTCTAACTAATTAATTAACTATCCTTAATTCATTAATTCTTTCTTTCACCAATTAATTCATATAAAAGCCAAAATTTAGTGGAAAAATCCTAATAATTCACCAAAATCAGATTTATCATATTTTATCATGTCCCAAAACTTTAGATCAAAATAATATATATATTTTTGAGCTAGACGGTTGTGTGGCATGGCACTACACAGCCGGTTATATAGCATAAAAATATGTAAATAGTACGATCAACAAGACTGATCGCTGGCCAAAATGGGAGAAGACTGCACAACAGTCACACAGACAGTCAACTACATAGCAGAGGCATAGATACATAAAAGCTTAATACATATATCAGTATATATAGTAGATAGGAACGGCAGAATGTTCAGCAGTGGTGTCCAGGTTGCCTACAGGTAGGAGTTGCGGAAGAGCTGCCTGCCGATTCAGCCGACGAAGATCTGGAGAATGGCAGACTAAGCCTGAATGGAGCTGAGAAACTGTGGCCTGTTAAAGATGCGAAATAGTAAATAATACGCCTGCATGTTCCATCGAAGTGAGATTTGGGCCTACTAAACATCTGTGCATTTCGCTCGGCCCAAATGCACCAATTGAATATAGCCACAAAGGGATCTAAGTGCTTGTTGGGGGGTTATACTGCCAATTTTTTGAAAAATGAAGTGATTGTTGGGACATAGCCGAGTAAGTGAACGGACGTTGCAACCCAAACCCTAAAAGAAAAATCACATTCTATGAATAGATGTTGTATACTTTCAGTTGCGTTAGAGCATAAGGCACAGTTTGGGTCCACCGCGATGTTATTACGAATGAGTCTGTCTCTGGTGTTAATGCGGCCGTGAATACGGCACCATTGGAAGAAAGCCATGCAAGGTTGGAGCTGACAATTCCAGAGTCTAGGGAAGTTGAAGAGGCGTGTGACGACCGTCCATGGCTCCTGCACTTAAACAAGGAGATAGTACGCTGAAAGGCGTGCCCTGGCAGCCATGGACGATCATCAAGGTAAAGTAAACACAGAATAGTCTATCGTATTACTCACAGCGCTTGAATAAAATACAATAGAAAAGTATACATAGTGAAGCTCCATAGAAAAGAATCTCATCATATAAACTCATAACAGTTTGGTACAACAATCTGAAAAGTCAATACAGCAAGCCTCACTACATATCACTCAGAGTAGATACAAACAGCGGAACATCCAGTACATATAGTAAGAAAATAATATGCTAGCCTCCAGCTCGTCTTCACCATCAGCGTCGTGGGTAGCAAAGAACAACACATGTCACCTGCTACCTAGTCTGCCCATCCCAAAATGGATGAACAACCCAAGGTAATAAGAGTTGAACATAAAACCTTGAGTCAGACAAAAGTCCTAGTGCGCGGTAAATCAACTATCAAACATACCAAAAGAGCATAAAGGGTAAAAAGGAATAGGAATCCAACCCTCCCACTCCACCTCTTTCTACAGTGATATCCCCCAGACCCACTAAGTAGAAATAAACATAGCAAAGCAGACATTTAAAGTAAAACAATTATCACTCGAGTCAAGGTCGATGTTTTCCAAGCACAAACCCCCAAGGCCTAAACCAAGATCAGATAAGCACCCACAAAACATCGCTCTTGAGACCGAGTGACGATACAACCAAAGCATCCAAACATCCATGACTCTGGCTATCACTGTTATCATTGCCTCGATATCACCGTTAATTGAATGACCGGCTCATTCTTTCATCCGTCCGTCAAGGGCTAATGGTAACCCCGGTTCTAGACAAAACTCCGCACGTCGTCGTGACCAGTGCCTAGGACTATCAAATCTGCCCAGAGTACTCGACCATCAACTATTAGTCGATTAGGACTATCGAATATGCCTAGTGTACTCTTGCTTTGAGCCTGCTAGAACCTTCAACAACGATGAGATCTCAGCCTTCTAGTCATCCTCCTTGACGACTATTCTCATACTAGCTCAAGCGCCTCTTGAGCAAACCATTATCAACAAACTCGAACCATATCACCGAGTTATCAACATGCTTGGGATGATCCCGTCTGGATTAAACCAAGGCTATCTCACATCATACTTTGCTTCATCGCATCATAGCAAAGTTCCATCTCAACATCATGCTTTGCCTCATCGCATCACAGCAAAGTCCCATCTCAACATCATCATCAAATCTATCCATATGAACTTCAACATCCGCCACATATGCTACGAGCAGCTTTCCTTATTCAAGAGCCTTCCCCTTAGCTTTTGAATCATCTCCGACCATACTTGTCCAAATTCAATCACTAATCAACTAATCAATCAAATCAATCATTAATCCAAGTAATTAATCATTCAAACAAGATCTAAATAAACAGTTATAACAATAATGGCAATTTCGTAAATAAAGAGTCCAAATCTAAAAAGCATGAATTCTAAGTAATATCTTGATGAATGAACTAGCATAGGTTAACATGTAGTAAAATGGATGTCAAATCTTTATGAACGATGGATCTACATGCAAACTTAAGGAAAATGCATGAAATCACTATCTTTAACACACAAACAAGCCACCGATCCAATATACTCCTTTGGGTCCGTGTGAGAGATAACCACCACTCACCGAATCACCTAAACGCTTCAAAAGCAACTAACTTCTGATCTGGACAGCAAAGGATCTAGCTTGATCCGTCAAAATTCCGCTTCAGACGATGAAGTCTCTCTTTGAAAAATGTAGATCTTAAATTTTGGCTCTTGGATCTTCGATTTGATCTTCAATCTTGGATGGAAGGAAGCACCAGATTAAAGAAGAGAAAAGAAGTGAAGAAGTGTAGCACTCGAGCTCTCAAAATGGCAGCACTTCGTCGCTTCAAAAATCCGGATCCCAAAAAGTGAGATAAGGCCGCATATTTATAGGCTGGAAATCCTTAAGTCGTCCGCCCCCTTAAGTCGTCCACGACTTAAAAATCCCCGACCTACGACTTAATGGACCTCCCTACTTACGACTCAAGCCTATGCGTGACTTAACACATGCGCGCGACTTAACACACACGATCTAACACTTAGGCATGACGTAAGACTCAACAGGATACGACTTAGCGACCTAACACACTACCGCATTTCTACCTAAGTCCTAAGTCGTTTGGACGTCTCAATGACTCAACGTCTCAACGACCCAATGACTCAACGACTCAACGACCCAACGACTCAACGACTCAACGATCAACGACTTACGACCTAAACTAAATCCAGCCGCTAACTCTCTTAAGTCGCCGATTCCCTTAAGTCGCCGGCTCTTAGACCGCTAACCTCCTTAAGTCGCTCCACGACCTAATCCAGTCCAGAATGGGGATGGTTTAAGGCTGGTGGTGGAGTGAAGGACAAGGTATGGATTGGAGTGGTAGTGAAGTGAGGTAATCCATGTTTTCCAAAGGAAGGTTCCGGGGGTGAGAAATCGCCAGAGCCATTTTGCGAGAAGTGCGAGATTGAAGTAGTATAAGTTAACAATTCCAAGACCACCGTTGTCAGTGTGCATACAAACGGTCCGCCAGTTTACGAGCTTCTTTATTCTTCCTCCGTTCCATAGAAAGGAACTTTTGTTCTTGTCGATTCTTTTGATTCCCCAGGTTGGAAGCTTGTAAAATGACAGCCAATATGAAGGGATGGCCGATAAGACTGATTTAACGAGGACAAGGCGACCAGCTGACGAAAGGGAATGTGCCTTTCAGGAAAGGAGTCTGTTTTCAATTTTGGTAATGAGGGGGAGCCAGTCTGCTCTGAGTAGTTTGGTTGGGCGGAGGGGAATACTGAGGTATGAGATAGGAAATTGCGCGATGTTGTAGTTGAGCAGATTGGAAAATTTAGGCCCAAGGTGATCAGAGTTTCCAAGCATGATGATGGAGCTTTTAGTGAAGTTGATGGAGAGGCCAGATATGAGTTCAAAAGAGTACAGTACTATTTTAAGGCAGTGGATGTGGTTAACGTTGGGAGATGCAGAAAGGATAGTGTCATCAGCGAATTGAAGGTTGGATATGGCAAGATTCGAGTTGGGGAGCTTGATGCCTTCAAAGAGGTTGTTCGGTATAGCTAACTTGATCATACGGTTGAATACATCAGTGACAAGGACGAAGAGCAGAGGAGAAAGTGGGTCGCCCACGAGCAGACTTGATTAGGCCACCAGTAGCACCATTAATCGAGATTGAGGAAAAACTAGAGCTAAGAATGCATTGGATCCAAATGCACTATTTTGTGGGGAAACCTCTATGCTCCATAAGCTCCAGAATGAATTGCCAATTAACTGTGTCAAAAGCTTTTGAGAAATCTAGTTTAAGGAGTACACCTGGCGTTGACGTTTGGTGGCAGAAGGAAATGACTTCTTGGGTAGACGCCACGCAGTCCATGATGTTACGACCGAGGATGAATGCGGATTGCTCAATTCCAATAAGGGGGCGATGACAGCTTGAAGGCGATTGGCTAGAACTTTGGTTATGATTTTGAAGGTGCTGTTCAGGAGGCTTATGGGTCGGAAGGATGGAAGGGTAGTAGCTCCTGGGATTTTGGGGAGGAGGATGATATTAGCATAGTTAAGGCGAGCAACAGATGATGGATCGGCTTGGAATTCAGAACACATCTCGATAATGCCGTACTTAACGGTTTCCCAATAATGTTTGAAGAATAGTGGGCCGAAGCCATCTGGGCCAGGAGCTTTGTCATCTGACATTTCATTCAGCGCAGCCCAAATTTCCGCCTCCGTGAAGGGTTGGTCAATAGGGATGGGGGAGCAGTCTGGGTAGAGCAGTTTCCAGTCTACGAGTGGGAGAGGGGGGTGGTGTTTTCCTAAAATATTTCGATAATAGTCGGAGAATAGATCGAGGATGTCGGACTGAACGGTGACAAAGATGCCGTTGTGGGTGATTTCGGGGATGAAAGTGGATCTACGCCAACCGTTTGCAAGGCGGTGGAAATAGGCAGTGTTTTTGTCGCCATCCTCTATCCATTTCGCTTTGGAACGTTGTTTCCAGCCTATTTCCTCTTGAAATGTCAATCTATCCAGTTCCGCTTCCAGGTCTCTCAGGCGAGTCCGATCCGATTCGATAAGAGGGTTAGATTCTTTGAGTATATTTAGGTCCAAAATTTCATCTTGAATTGCTGAAATACGCAAGTGAATGGAGCCCCAAACCGACTTGGCCCGGGGCTTGATAATCTTACGGAGTGATCTAAGTTTGGAGACAACTCTGGCGGTGGCTGAAGGGATGAGGGAGGGCAATGACCAGATTTCTTTGATGAAGTTGTCGAAAGACGGCTCAAGAAGCCAGAGTCGCTTGAAGCGGAAGGGTTGGGTTGGACAGGTGGAGGAGCCAGTGTCGAGGAGGAGTGAGCAATGGTCGGAGATGATTGTGGCTAGGCCAGAGACCATGGAAAGTGGGTATAAGTCATCCAGGCTGGATTGAAAAGGAAACGGTCCAGTTTGGCTAACGAAGGTTCTGATCTGCGGCTTGACTAGGTGAATAGGCGGTTGCTGATGGGTAGGTCGATCAGGGAGCAAAGGTTGATGAAAGAGTTGAAGGAGTCAGAGTCATGGGAAAAGTTGCCCGAATTTCTTTTGACTGAGGATCAGGTGGTGTTGAAATCTCCACCAACCACCCAAGGGCCATTAATGTGTGAGGCGAAGGTGAGGCAATTCGTCCATAGATCGTTTCGATCTTGAGTATTTTGTGGACCATAGATATTGGAGAAGAAAAAGATCATCCCTGTTTGCAAGTGACGAAGGGCTACGTGTAAGGCTGATGTGTGGTAAAAAGTTTGGCAGTGGGACCATACGGATTCATTCCAGGCTATCATAATGCCTCCACTAGAGCCGACAGCATTCAGGTGGGCCCACCCAGATAGAAATATCCCACCAATTTGTCTGAGAAGGTTAGGGTATGGGTCTGATAGTTTAGATTCTTGCAGGAATAGGATGTCGATTTTGTGTGGGGCTATTATAAGGTTAACAGAATGTCTTTTACTGGGGTCCCCCAACCCCCTTACATTCTAAGAAATTAACTTCATTGGGAGAACGACAAGCGCTCCAATTCGAGTGCATGCATGGAGGTGTAGTGTTCATTACGCAAACTCACGCCCATGCGACGTGCCATTTTTTTGTTTAGACTTTTATTAAGAGAGGAGAAAACAACATGTTTAAAGAAACTACCAGGGTGTGATGCCGCTTTGTCCAGTCTGGAGCTTCGGCGGACATACGTTGGAGTGACGAGCTGGGACCACTGACCTGTCGCTGGATGGGCCACTTGGCTTTGCTTAACAGGCTGGGGAACGGGGAATTGATGAGGGGGAGATTGACAATCTGGCTGAGCGGCTACAATGTGGGGTGGTTGAGGCGGTGTTTGGGTTGTTGGTGGTGGTGGGATGTGCTGAGAAAGGGGGGTTGAGAGGTCCATGTCTGCGTATGGGTCCCACCTTTACTCCTGGACCGACCATGGTTCCCAGCCCCTTGGACCTACTACTTCAATTGACCGATCATTGAATTGGCCAAATTCCGGTGGGGATTCTAAGAAGAGAGGATCGTAGTTCATTGCGTCGAACCTGTCCTCTGAATCCAAATCTTCAAACGGGATACGCCGCTCGAATTGGAGGAAGTCCCTTTCATAGTCAATTCCAAGCAAGTGGTTTTCGGCCGCCTATTCGGGTGCTCATGCTCCCATTTCTCAAAGGTCAGAAGGTACCCCACGTTGTTCAAAACAGCGACAAAAGAGGTTGGGGGAGTTGATGCCGCTGTAGAATTGCATTTTGATGTATAAAAAGCGATGATCGAAATTCGCCCACTCGCAGTCGTCTTGCACCAGGAATCTTCCCACTGGACTGACAGCTTCCGAAATGGCCTCCGAATTGAACCGCAAGAGTTCAGAAAACCCGTAATCCACGCCCATGACGGTGGATCCAAAGATGGAGCTGGATAATCTAGTTCGGGCCATGGCTGAAATTGTACAACATTACCTGCTCTAGTAATGGTCGAACGCTGAAGGATCTGATAGCTGATTGCATGTGAGGGACAGAAGAAAATGAAGCTATCATTGGTCAGGAGCCAAAGCGGCCAGTCACGGTGATAAAAGGTGGAGGTGAGCACATGGTGAAGGGAGTCGATTGACCAAGCGCCACTGATGATTTTTGCGGTGAGGAGTAAAGATGGGTCCATCCTTGAAAAAGTTTTCGAATTAATTTTTGTGTTATGAAGGTGCATTGGGGATTGTGGCAGATTTTGGGGGGCTGGAGAGGAGAGAGAGTGCGTTGGGTAGAGGGAAGGTTTCTGTTGAGCTGAAAGGGGATTTGACTTGGGGACCCACTGGACTGAGCTGGATTTGTTTTTAGCGGGAGAGGAGAAGTCGCTACTGTTTTTTCGTGTACGGGTGGGTTTAATGAATTTTTCGAGACAATGAGTTTGTGGATGCCCGAAAAATCCAAATTTGTAACAATCCTTGCGTCCCTACAATTCTTCGCCACGTGTCTCGAGCCCGCGCAACGAAGGTAGCGGCTCTTCGATTTCAAAAATTTAATAGTGTGACGCACGTTTTTGAAAAGCGGCAAGGGGAGGCTCCGCTTGGACAGAGGGTTGGGCAGAAGGGGAGAGCGTGGTGCCGTGGCCACCACCTGGGAAAAGGTTTTGGCTATGGGGATCTCAGTGCAAAGAGGTTGGCTGGGGACGGGAGTGGGCAATGTGGATTGGGTTGAGAGCGGAGGATGAATGGGTGCGGCCGCGGAGGCAAGAGGACGTTTGAGGATGGTGTTATATTTACTGGGGACGAAGGAGATCAGAGCTATGGGGGGAGGAATGGAGGAGGAGGACGCCATTGGAGACATAGTACTATTAAAATACCAAATTGTGAATTGCTTGTTTTTATTATTTTTAATAATTAATTATTCAAAATTAACAATTTTCTTAACTTAGAAAATTCATAATAATTCCAAATCAATTCCAAAAATTATTAAATTAAAAACCCATCTTTAATTCATCACTATAAACATTATATATAAGTTTAGAATCATTTCACTTTGATTAATCATGTTTTACCCTGAAACAAGAAAATAAATTACTTCATTTAAAATTTCAAACCATAATTAAAACAACGTTTAGATATCCAAACATGTTAATCGTCATCAAAATAACCAAAATTTAAACCCAAACAGGTTAGGAAGCTTTTTGAGAAATTTTATTCACCTTTGATTATGAAAAACCTTGCTTAATCTTTCTTGTTCCTTAAAGTTTAAAACATGATCTTCTAACATTAGTTTTCTTCTTCCACTTTGAGAAATGGTGTCCGACCTTAATTTAGGGATTGGTTTTGTAAACGAAATGAAGGTGGAACGGGAGAATATGGCTAAGGGAAATGGACTAGTGGTTTTGGTCTGGGCTAATACCCCATGTGGCCTAATATCCCATGTGGTCTAGTCTCACTAATTCCTTTTCCTAACACTAATCCTTCCAATTCTAAAACTTATTTATATGCATCCATTAACAAGATCAACCTTAATTGTTCTAATTACTCTTGGTCCATCTAATTAACCTTTTAAAGTGTTCCACACTTAATTAATTAATCCTTTCTTAGGCAATTCTTGCAATTAAATCATTTTATTAATTTCTTTAATAATATCGTCTGTTCACTAATTTTAATCAATTTTCCGTATTATGGACCCTTCAAAATATGAGGCATTACAGTTACCAGCATAGATTAGCTAAAGGAATAATTACGTGATAGAGAGAAAAGGAAGAGAGTAATTTTGAAACTAATTTGTTAAGGTAGGTAATAATTAATTAGTTAGGTTAATTAAGTTATTACTTTATTAATATATAATTGATTTCTTATATCATCCATATTTTTTGCATATGAGGTCCAATTTGGATGCGGTTTCTTATATTGCGTTCATATTAGAGACCTCTATGACTTGGAATGGGATGTGGTAGTATGAGATGGATACCTAGACACCAGATATTGTACTTAATCGTTATACACATTATGATGTTTGTAGAATATCATAATATTATTTTTATGTGCTAACTCTTTGGACACAATGACGTGTTATGTATGATTCTCCATACCATATGTATCATATACTATGTCAACTTTTGTAGTATTTTGAGATTGTTTATCGCTCACCCTAGACTATTGTGTAACTCAAGGTTTTATGTTTTGCTTCTTGTTATCTCGGATACTCTTAAATGAGTAGACTAAATAGCAGGTTTGGATGATACCTAGAGCTGTATAGATGAACGAGTAGGAGGCGATGTTTTCTCGTACTTATATTTGGACTCATTATTGCTTATTCCAATGTGTAACACCATGGAGCTTAAACAATGTTCATTTATTTTACTTTATTTGGAGATAGTTTGTCTTTTGAGTTTATTATCGGTTGTATAAATTCTATTACCTCTTTGAATAACTATTTGAACCTGCGTACTCTCATTTGTGTCTTATTTAATTAATATTGTCTCGCCTATTTTATATCTTTAATGATTACTATATTTTATTTGATGTATTGCGAGATATACGATAGATTCTATGATTGCTTCATCTAATTTACAATCCTTGAAAATCGTCCTACATCGACCATGTACCATAGCAACGCACTATACAGGTATATTAGATGCTAGAGGTGTAGCGTGATCGTCATAACATATGATGATCGATTGAGCATAGAGTGAGAAGTGGATCGGTGTAAGCTACATTGCAGTTTCTTAGTATGAAGTAACTTTGTTTATTGGATGAGCGTTGTGCCCATGCTCATGTTGAGTGTTGCGCATTCAAGCATGGAGATGATCATAAATACATTCCACAAACGATAAGGAGACAACTCTATACAAATTTAAATAATAGTCGTGATTAATCATTTAATGGCAAAGTCTGTTACCACCTTGATATTTTCTTTAACCCCTCCCTCCACAACATTAGTATAATTTTGAACAGCCCACAGTTTACTTTCAACCCCCACTTTCTTCCATTCTTGTCCTTTTCTCATTAGGAATTTTGTTTTCTTAGTCTTATCTTTACTGAGACTTATTATAAAGTAATGAAATCCCTCTTTGCAATTAGTTTGAGAATCTTCTTAAAAAGAAGCAACCTAAGCAGTTTTTCATGGATTATATTTTTAAATGAAACAACGACTATTTTCAAAAAAAATCAAATTTGATCATATCTGGGTTGTATTTGCTTGAATTAAATTATATATGTTCAATGACCGTTTATTGTAATCAAGAACCATGATTTAGATTGAATATTTTCTAATAAAATTGTTTGTTTAGTGAACTTTTTGCTTAAATGAAATTCAATAAATTAATATAAATAGAAAAGACAATCAAATAATTTGGATTTAAAGTAAATAAAGGAATCACATGAAGCTATTAGTAGTTTCTCTTGGAAACTAATTAACCTTGCACTCAGAAAGAAGAAGATAAAGGGTAAATTTGGCATGTAGAATATTTTAATCTTCAGGGGGTGAAACGAAGAAATCGGGATAGCAATAGAAGCAGCCTCATTTAATCGGAACTATGTGTTAAAGATGCATACAAACATATATTCCTTCACTTCTCCAATTCCATGTTATTTGTTATCTTCATGGGTTAGTGAATAATAAAATTAAAATTCCTCTTATCTCTGTTTCAACCTCCCTTCTGCAAAATTATGCACACACCAATCGTCACTGATTTAGCAAGAACAACCATCAAATTTTTCAAAGTTGTGGTGGTTATCAAATAAAGGAGAGCATTTGAATCTTCCTTTATGGATGGTGGGGAGGTTTGTTAGTGTGTTTTTGGCCATGAAGAAACATTCTTCTTTTATGTTTTGAAAACTATATGTGTGATTTATTCCACAAGGCCTGATTTTTTGTTATATTGATCAAATCTTAATTGTAGTGGTGCTGGAGCCTGGAATTATGGTGGAGTGATTGGTAGAATGAGATGCAGGGTAGGTTAAACATATAATTCCTACACTATTAATTATTAGTCTTCACTTGCATGCGCTTAATTGTTTGTGATCTATGTGTTAATGCTTATGACTATTATTAAAACTAAAGTAGCACTTTTTAATGTCTGGTGGGATCATACTATACACCATAAAGAGGAGGTGAATATGATATTTAAAACATTTTGCAAATAAATTGATAAATTATGCATAAACGTAAGTGCAAAATGTAAATGACATACAAATATACCCAGCTTTGGCCACTAACATTTAAGTCTTTACTGTCCCTCACCCAATTACTATTAGAATTATATATTCCAACGCTGACAACACTTATAAACTCGCATTGCCTACTAGCATGAATATACTAACCTTATGCCTAGTAATCCTACCTTGACATTATCCTAAACTCAAGAATTTATGAACTACGAACCGTAGCTCAATCAAAGAAAAAACTATGGTTCGAGATTTAAAAAGAAGTACAAATAAAAATCAAATAAAAGTTCCCCTAGATACTAGACAACATGCTGAATGCGATATAATAAATGAGGGGCTTGAAAACAAAATTCCACATCTCCTTTGGTCCTTCACATGATTTGCTTAAGTTTTAACCAACCAACTTGAAACTTCTTCTTTTATAATAATCCCTTTTTCTTTTTGCCTGTGCCTCGTTCTTTGTCCTTGTTATGCCCAGGCTTTGTGCTTTAGGTTCTGGTCATCATAAAGACAGATCAGGCTTTGATGGTGGTTTGAGAGTGAAGATTCAGGTATGAACAAGAAGACTGGTTGTAATTGAGAGGGTGTAGGAGTGAACACAATAATGTATAGTTGTGTAAAATTGTAAGAAAGAAAATGTAAGAGAATTTGTTAAGGGAATATAATAGACTTTCAAAAATAAGAAGAAAAATTCTTGATCATTATCTTAACACGCATTATTACAATTTAATTATCACTACTATTTAGAACATTATATGTATAACGGTCATAATTTATTTCATAAGCTAAACAAGTCTAAAATTGGCTCAAAACCCAAATTAATACTGCCTTTGAAATAGGGTTTTGGCCCCTTCATGCATACATGTGCACTTGTGCACATGCACACAAGACTTAGCAGGAACTGGGTGCCACCGAATTGATGATTAGACTCAACTAGTCACGCACTGTCCTATGGAGCACCTGGTTAGTTAACTCCATTGATGTGTCATCGTCGGTGGTCGTGGTGTTGATTTTGAATCAAAGTGTTTGATGAAATTCCACTTCCTTCTATTATTTGCCAATTGTTCGACACTTTTCCTCTTCCTTCCTGCTTCTCCTATGTGTTTGGCAACTTGACCAAAGATATAACGCTCTCTTCCCCTTCAAAATTTAACCTTGTCTCAAGGTCAAAAGTTGGAAACCTTTTAACCAGGCCCAATAGTCTTCCCATGTCGATTCATCAACTATTCTTCGTTTCCATTTTACTAGTACCTGTGTTATAGCTAGGTTTTTTTTTGTGAAAATCTTCTATCCAAAATCGATTCTAGTTCGTCAATAATTTCTTCAGTGAAAGTAGGATTGTCTTGCTATATAACCATTTCATTGCTCTAGCCTTCTCTTTTTTGTGAAAAACATGATCGATCTTTGCTTCAACTAGCAGCTCTAACTTGTAAGCTACTTCCCCTATTTTTGGAATGATCTTGTTGGGTCCATAGAATTTTGGAGATAACATGGTAGTTCTTATATTCCTGACAACAATCTGCCTATTGGGTTGTATTTTAAGTTATACTAGGTCTCCTTCCTGAAATTATCTTTCTGTCCTTCTTGCATTAGCGAACTTTTTCATTCTTTCTTGTGTTAACTGCAGGCTGTCCTTAAGTACCTATATCGTAATAGCTCTCGAATACATTTCTTGTTTGACTTGAGGTACTCTTGTAGTGTTAGGGACATAGGACAATAGGGTAGGGGATTTATCCTATAAACTGCGATGAAAGGGTGTTGTATTGATTGAGCTCTGTCAACTGGTGTTATACCAATATTCAGCTATAGTGAGCCACCTTTGACCGTTCCCGGGGTTTGTGATAAATAAAAATCTGAGATACCCTTCTAGAACTTTGTTAATGGCTTAAGTTTATCCATATGATTGTGGATGGTAGATGAACTCATTTTTAAAGAAAAACCATGTAGCCTTAAAAATTCTTGCTAAAATGTGCTTGTAAAAATGCTTTCCCTATCACTCACTATGCTTTAAGGCATTCCATGCAATTTAAGTACTCCATCAAAAAATATCTTGGCTATTTCTTTGGTTGTGTAGGGATGTTGCAATGGAAAAAAGTGGGAATATTTTGATAATCTATCCACTGCTACACATATAGTTTGTATATTTATGACTTTTTGGTAGCCCTATAATGAAATCCATGGAGATGTCACACCAAATCTTTTATGGTGTGGGGAAAGTTTGTAACATACCTGGAAGTATATTCTCATGTATATTTCTCTGGCATATATCATATTCTTTAATAAATTTTTTAATATCAGTTTTCTCGTGCCTTTCCAATAAAACACTTGTTCGATCTTGTATCTTGTCTTTTTAACCCCAACGTGCCCACCTAAAGGTGTTGAGTGATATTCTTGCAGAAGACTTTGAATTATTTCCTTGAAGCTGAAATCCGGTAGTATCTTATTTTTATAAAAAGTTAGGCAATCCAGTAGCTTGGACTTAGTTGAATTGAGTTTCCCTTCGGTAAATTTAGAGTCTATCTCTGCATAATAATCTGATTGCTTTATACTCGTCTTAAGTTCCTTTAACCAGCTGCTCTCTAATGCTGTGAATGCTTGATGTAAGTTGATGGTCTCCTCTGATGAATCTTCTGGTAGCCTAGATAAGGAATCTGCTATTGTATTCTATGTACCCTTCCTATATCCAACCTTGTAGTCAAAACTATGCAACTTTGCTAGCTACTTGCCTTGAATTCCAGTAGTTAATCTTTGTAAAAGGAGATGCTTTAGGCTTTGATGTTCAGTTTTCATTATAAATCTTCTGCCAATAAGGTACCGTGTGTTGAATATTCAATTCAGCCCTAATTAACCCTAATCAATTCAAGAGAGATCAAAATGATAAACAAACGATTATTAGCGGAAGCGTACCGGAGTCCATTGAATCGATTTGCAAAGGCTACGATCTTCCAAGAATACAGTTTCTACTTTCTGTCTGCGTTTCTCTCTTGGGGGGAAGAAGAGAAAACAAAAGTACGTACTGTTTCTCGAGGACCATACCATTTTATAACGGACTAAAATCAGTTATGTAATATTTACAATTTGGCCCCTCAACAAATTGTAAATACCACTTATTTATACCCCAATGTATAATAGCACTATAAATTTTAACATATGTGTCCACAACAAAATTTTAATCTAACAATCTCCCACTTGGGAAACATATGTTTGTTTATAAATGTACAACCTTATGAGCTCAAAATCTGCTATTAAATAAAGGTAATCTTTAACAATCTTGTCCATCAACCATATCTATATAGGATCATAGTGGTCTTTGCCATATTAATGATGACTAAACCCATTAATGGTCACATACATATAATAGTCAAATGACATAGATCAATCATGAATACGTAGCATGAAAATTACATGTAATGTGAACAAAACATGTCTATTTTCAACTGGTCCTCTTTAAACTTAAGTGAGGTCAGAATCAAAATAGTAGACAAAGTGAATGAACTGAAATGAACTGCATATTTTATTCTGATCAGAAAACCAAATATATGTTTCAAGACAAATATAAAGCATATAAAATACAAACTCCCACTAAACCATAATATCCTCTAGTAATACAACACCCATATGAGCAGTGTGCTCATGAAAGACCTTGGACGGTAAACCTTTTGTGAGCGGATCCGCTATCATGAAGTTTGTTCCAATATGCTCTATAGATATATATCCACTCCGCACTCTTTCTTTCACAACTAAGAATTTTATGTTAATATGTTTTGACTTAGTTGAGCTTTTGTTATTATTAGAATATAACACTGCTGACTTATTATCACAATATAACTTCAGCGGTCTTTCTATATTTTCCAAAATGCGCAGCCCAATGATAAAGTTGCGTAGCCATATTCCATGGTTTGATGCCTCATAACATGCTACAAATTCTGCTTCCATAGTGGAAGAAGTTACAAGTGTTTGTTTAACACTTTTCTAAGATATAGCTCCTCCAGCCAATAGATAAATATAGCCTGATGTAGACTTTCTGCTATCTTGGCATCCAGCAAAATCAGAATCAGAATACCATACGACCTCCAAATGATCTGATCTTCTATAAGTGAGCATGTAAACTTTTGTTCTCTGAAGATACCTCATAACCCTCTTGGCTGCTTTCCAATGGTCTATACCAGGGTTGCTTAAGTATCTGCCTAACATCCCAACAATATATGCAATATCTGAACGTGTACATACTTGAGCATACATTAGACTCCCAACGACTGAAGCATAGGGAATCTTTTGCATTTCTTGGATTTCAAGATTGCTTTTAGGGCACCGACTAAGACTGAATTTATCTCCTTTAGCAACAGGGGTATCTCCTGGTCTACAATCTTGCATGCCAAACCTTTTGAGTACTTTATCAATATAGCTCTTTTGTGATAATCCAAGAATACCCCGAGATCGATCTCGAAGTATCTGAATACCCAATACAAAAGAGGCGTCCCCAAGATCTTTCATCTCAAAATGTTTAGATAGAAATTTCTTGGTTTCGTGCAATAAGCCTATATCATTAGTGGCAAGCAAGATGTCATCGACATATAGAACCAAGAATATATGTTTACTCCCACTGAACTTGTGATACACACAATCATCAACAATATTCGTCTCAAATCCAAACGAGATGACTACTTGATGGAATTTGTGGTACCATTGACGAGAAGCTTGCTTAAGTCCATAGATGGATTTTGTTAATTTGCAAACCATATTCTTTGGATCTCCCGACACAAACTTTTCTGGTTGTACCGTATAAATTGTCTCATCACTGTCTCCATTGAGAAACGCCGTCTTAACATCCATCTGATGTAACTCAAGATCAAAATGATCAACAAGTGCCATAATTGTTCTAAAAGAGTCTTTCGATGAAACTGGAGAGAAAGTCTCTATAAAATCGGTACCTTCCTTTTGAGTATAGTCTTTTGCTACAAGACGTGTCTTATACCTCTCCACGTTACCTTTTTGCATCCTTCTTGGTTTTAAATATCCATTTACAACCAATTGGTTTTGCACCTTCTGGTAATGGACAAGTTCCCAAACTTTATTGTCTTTCATGGACTTATACTCCTCATTCATGGCATCCATCCACTTTTGAGAGTTAACACTTTTCATGGCATGATGAAAGTTGATTGGGTCATCTTCCATCATTCCAGTATCATTCTCTTGTTCTTGGAGAAATACAATATAATCATCTGAAATAGCACTTCTCCTTTCTCTCATGGACCTCCTTAATGGCACTGGTTCTTGAGGTTGTTGAATTTGTTCTTCTGGAACAATAGCTTCATTTTGAATAAGGGGTTGTATAACATTGTCTTGTTGAGGTTCCAGAATCACTTCTTGATCAATGATAGGTGTAGACAACTGTATAACATTGTCAAAAGTGATAATAGGAACTGGGTTTGAATCCAATTCCTCCTCAAAAGAAATGTCTTTAACTTTATTTCTCCCCCCAAACTCAATATCCTCAAAGAATGCTGCATTTCCCGTCTCAAAAATATTCTTAACTATGGGATCATAAAACTTATAGCCCCTAGAACGCTCAGAATAACCAATAAAGTAGATTCTCACTGTTTTGGAATCCAGCTTCTTTTCATGTGGCCTATAAGGCCTTGCCTCAACTGGACAACCCAAATGTGAAAGTGCTTTAGACTAGGCTTTCGACCTGTCCAAAGTTCATAAGGTGTTTTTGCAGCTGCTTTAGTTGGTACTCTATTGAGAATATAAGCTGCTGTCTTTAATGCTTCTCCCCAGAGAGAATCAGGTAAGGTGGAATGAGCAATCATACTCCTTACCATATCCTTAAGAGTTTGGTTTCGTCTTTCAGCAACACCATTCATGCTAGGTGATCTTGGCATGGTGTACTATGGGACAATACCACATTCCTCTAGGAATCTAGCAAACGGTCTTGGACGTTGGTCACCTGAACCATCATATCGACCGTAGTACTCACCACCACGGTCAGATCTGACACTTATAATTCTTTTGTTGAGTTGATTTTCAACTTCAACTTTATAAGCATTGAACACATCCAGTGACTGTGATTTTTCATGAATTAGATATAGGTAGCCATAACATGAGTAATCGTCTATGAATGATATGAAATATTGTTGACCATTCCAAGATGCCGTAGGGAAAGGTCCACAAATATCTGTATGAATTAATTCTAAGACGTCTGAAGATCTATTTGCACCCAATCTTTTAGTTTTGGTCTGTTTTCCCTTGATGCAATCTACACAAACGTCAAAGTTTGTGAAGTCAAGAGATTCTAAAATACCATCAGATACTAAGCGCTCAACTCTACCTTTTGAGACATGACCTAAGCGCTTATGCCATAAAGATGCTAAATTTTCTTTATTTAATTAGCGTTTAGTACCACGTGATTCTACATGCAAGGTTTTATTATAGGATGCAACTGTTTCCAACAAATAAAGATTGTCATACGCATTTAAATAACCAGTTCCAACAACATTTGAATTCAAAGACAAAGTAAACTGATTGTTTCCAAATGAACAACAATATCCAAATTTGTCCAACACAGAAACAGAAACCAAATTCCGTCTAAATGACGGTACAACAAAAGTGTCTTTTAAATCCAAATAAAAACCAGTTCCTAACAACAATCTAAAATGTCCAATCGCTTCCACTTCTACCGATTGTCCATCGCCCACAAAGATGTGTCTTTCACCATCACTTGGCTTTCGGTAGCTCAGGCAACCCTGCATAGAAACACTTATGTGAGTGG
Organism: Allium cepa; assembly: GCA_030765085.1. Classification (NCBI taxonomy): domain Eukaryota; kingdom Viridiplantae; phylum Streptophyta; class Magnoliopsida; order Asparagales; family Amaryllidaceae; genus Allium; species Allium cepa. Next base: position 723,500,563 of record CM060938.1, on the reverse strand, counting down.
TAGCACCAGAATCTATCCACCAAGTGTTTCTAGGTACTGAAGATAAATTAACTTCAGAACAGACCAAAGTAACAAACATACCTTTCTTTTCACGCCATGCATGATATTTGATATATTCCTTCTTCATATGTCCAGGTTTGTGACAAAAGAAACAACCGTCTTTTTCCTTTTGTTGTTTCTTTTGATCTGGATCCTTAGCAGCTTCATTTTTAAATTTTCTTTTCTTGCCCTTTACTTTAGAGGTGCTGGCCACATGGGCACTCTCAGTCTTATCTTGCTTCAGTCTTTCTTCCTCTTGTACACAATATGAAATGAGCTCATTGAGAGTCCATTTCTTCTTTTGACAGTTGTAACTGACCATAAATTGACTGAATTGTGGAGGAAGCGAGATAAGCACTAAATGCACAAGCAAGTCATCCGAAAGCTCAAGCTTTAGTGTCTTTAATTTTGAAGCAATGTGAGACATTTCCATAATGTATTCCCTTAAGTTTTCCTTGCCTTTGAACCTCATGGAAATAAGTTTCTTCAAAAGAGTACTTGTTTCCGCCTTATCGCTTTTGGCAAAGCGTTTCCCAATTTCAGCAAGGAAATCTATGGCATCGGTAATCTCTTCGGATACCGCACCCCTAAAAGCCTCAGGTATGCCCCGTTTAATGATCATAAGACTCATGCGATTTGAACGGTCCCATTTCTCAAAAATTCTCCTTTCATCGGAGGTACTAGCATCTGTAAGAGAAGCAGGCCGATCCATCCTTAATGCAAGGTCCAAATCCATGCAACCAAGAACAATTAATATGTTCTCCTTCCAGTCCTTAAAGTTATTACCATTAAGGACCGGTACTGAATTAAGGTTAGCAGATACAGTAGCGACTGCTGAAACAGAAAACGAATAAAATTATGTAAATTACATGCCTTTAACGACTTCATATGAAACAATAAATTCAAATAATGGTTAATCACATCTCAAGATACCAAACACATCATTAATATCAAGTCTTTGGACAGTAATATTAACTGTAAGCAGTACTCTTGTTGTAGCAATCAAACATTGACAATAAATTATGTTAAACAATATGCAATCTTTGGACTCTCATATTGCTCACATAAAATACCTAATAATTATCACACATTTATCACCACAGGTATGCATGAAATTCGGTCAAATATTAATTCACCTTTGGGCTCGTTAATAAATGCATGAACTACATACACACAATTATTTTAATATTTTAATTAGAATAATCTACATAGAAGTGATCGCTTTGACGATATTTTGTTTCAGTTAAACTATTTAAAATATGCTTAAGAAAATCAGAAACCATATTTGAATTTTTTTGTTTTGTTTTGTTTTTGTAGTCTACATAGTTTCATGAAACTGCACATAATTTGTTTATAATTTTACGTCCAGCCTTGTTTGAACTATGCAACCCAATTAGTGTTATTTTTGCTATCTGCAACAACATATTATGGCAATCTTCGTTATGGTTCCCAGAAGCTTCAATTTTATTGTTAAATTTTACCAGGCTCTGTTTAAAGGCGGAATCTTCAATTTGGTTGTCATCGTACGTGTTTTTGTTTGGATGGAAACCCAAAAATGAAAACGGTGAACCGAAAGGCCTTAGCTTCTGTTAAATATCACTCTGGTAATTTTTGTAGATAGTATCAGTAGAGAGTAGTGCATGAGGATGCTAATTGATCAATAGTAAAATAACATATACCGGGCAGGTTCTGAAAGTGCAGCCTTTCTTGTGTAGATTAAGTTTTGGGTGTTATGAGAGATTATTAAATACGGAAAGGACATGTTTCAAATGATTGTGAGCATGAGCCTCTGAATTCATATTTGTCATGAATGTCATTCTTACGCTTCAGATTCCTAATCCTATGCGATCCTTTAGATTTATGTTTAAGCGGATATCAGGATCAACTCCCCATTTTCAAACATTGGAAATTGAACTTAAAAATTTATTATTCTCTACACAGTAACAAATAATGTATACTACAGTAAATCCCCGTGAATCAATTTAGGGTTGCTCCGATACCAATTGTTGAATATTCAATTCCGCCCTAATTAACCCTAATCAATTCAAGAGAGATCAAAATGATAAACAAAAGATTATTAGCGGAAGCGTACCGGAGTCCATTGAATCGATTTGCAAAGGCTACGATCTTCCAAGAATACAGTTTCTACTTTCTGTCTGCGTTTCTCTCTGACGGGGAAGAAGAGAAAACAAAAGTACGTACTGTTTCTCGGGGACCATACCGTTTTAAACGGACTAAAATCAGTTATGTAATATTTACAATTTGGCCCCTCAACAAATTGTAAATACCACTTATTTATACCCCAATGTATAATAGCATTATAAATTTTAACATATGTGCCCACAACAAAATTTTAATCTAACACCATGTCCATTTTTGTGCCTAGTAATAATGCTAGCAACTCTTTCACATAAGTGGACAACAACAAATTCTTTCCATTTATTGCATGATTGAGATATGCTATGGGTCTACCATCTTGAGTCAAAACTGCACCAATCTCCACACCACTGGCATAATGCTCAATAAAATATTCTTTACTAAAGTCTGACATACAGAGAACTGGTGGATTTGTTAATTTTTTTTTGAGTTTATTGTAGGCTTATATAGCTTGTTCATTCCAATAGAAAGCGTTCTTCTTTAACAGATTAGTCAGTGGTTTGGCTACCAATCCATAATGCCTTATAAATTTTCTATAATACCCAGTAAGACATAGAAAACCTCTTAGACTCTTAATATTCTTTTTGGTTGTGGCCATTTTTCAACTGCCTTGATTTTTTTCTAGATCCACTGCAATTCCCTATCTAGAAATAACATGAACTAAATATGGGATTTTTCCTTGAAAATGATCATTTGGATAGTTTGATCACATTTGATTGTCTTTTCGTACCTGCATAGTTAATTATAGATGGTATATATTCTCATACCAGGTCTGGCTATAGATTAGTATATCATCAAAGAACATTAGCAGAAACTTCCTTAAATAGGGTTTAAATACATTAGCATTAAAGCTTGAAAGGTTGAGGGTGCATTAGAAAGTCCAAATGACATGACAATAAACTCATTGTGACCATTATGTGTTTTAAAAGAAGTTTTATGCATATCACCTTGATGCTTTCTCACTTGATGATAACTATATTTTAAGCCTAATTTAGTAAAATAAATAGAACCATGCAATTCATCTAATAAATCATCAATAAGGGGTATGGGAAACTTATCTTTAATGGTTTGATTGTTCAGTGCTCTATAATCCACACACATCCTCCATGTACCATCCTTCTTTCTAACCATCACTACTGGTGATGAGTATTCATTGGTATTAGGCTGTATTATTCCCGCCTCTAGCATTTGCTTGATTTGTTTCTCCAATTCATTTTTTGTGTGATATGAGTGCCTATAAGGTCTGAGGCAGATAGGTTTGGAGTCTAATTTAAGTGGAATCTTATGGTCATATTTTCTTTATGGAGGTAAGGTAGTGATAAGGCTTGTAACTAAAGGGAACGCTTGTAGTATTCGCAGAATTTCTGCTGATACTTCTAATTTGATGTTTAATTTCCATGCCATATATTATTTTATTCATATTTGATTCCTTGCCATACGTGAATCTTTCTCTAAAATTGAAATTTAGAAAAATTAAAGGATACTTCACCAAGATCCTTCACCAATTGAGCCCCAAGTACAAGCTGACATCCGTCTATAAGGATCAACAATAAGTCTATATGCATTTTGCAACCTTGGCACTTGAACATAACCTCATTACATACTACTTTGCCATGAATTTTCTCACCATTAGCCACTTGTAAAACATATTGTAGGATCGATTTCACCCTAGACGGGGAGGGTGAATATGGTGATACTATTAACTATAAAAATTTAATGCGGAAGTCTATAAAATAATTACAGCACAAATTTCAGTTGAATAATAACAGTACAGATAATAGCAGAATAATAAAAAGCAGAAAGGAACACATACCCAGCTTCGGCAAAACCCTGCATACGTGCTGCCTCCAAGGTTTCTATTAGAAATTAAGTAGTCAAACGCTTACATACGTAAACTCGTGACACCCGCCATCGACTAATCTAACTCTACGCTTAAAATCCTGCCACAACTCAGCCGTTGAGTTGTGAATTCTCGAACCACACCACCATAGTTTGTCCTCTAGTCACACGACTAGAATTTAAACAATTTTAAAGGAAAAATAAAAATTTAAAAACAATTTAAAAATAAAAACCCTAATTTAAATATTAAAGCCCAAAAAATCTTTATCATAACTGGCCCAAAATAATAACTCCCATTTTTCCTTTTATCTCTAACCGGTCTGACTTCTGTGTTCTTCGATGGCTGCTCGTTCGTTTCCTCTTTAACAAAAATTAAGGCTTCCTTTATTGAAGCTGCCGACTTCTGTTGATCAATCGAATAGGTGATTTTTCTTTCCTTGCTTTGTCGATCGATCTGTCACTCTAGTTTACTAGCAGCTACTTTGATCTAGTCGAGTTTGATCGGTTGTTGCATGAACCGGTATGTTTGTTCCTTTTCCGATTTATACTGTACTCGACTTTGATTTGAGTTGAATAATTGTTTGTTTTAGTTGTTGCTTGAACTCGAATATGTGATTGCCGATGACGCTTCCGGGTTTAAATAAGGTTCGAATCCCTATATTTTCGTTCGTATTTTATCATTTGAATTCATATATAACTATGCTTGGCCGCTTGATTATTCTTGAATGATTGTGATGATTTCCAACTTCTTCAATTTCGTATACTTCTTTACTTGATTCTCACGGCTTCGACTTTGAACTGTTCATTTTTCTTGGTCATCACGGTTTCGATTCTTTGTTACCTTGAATTTGATTCCGCTTTGACTTCGGCCTTGACTTTGTTTATGCAATGATATTGTTTGAATTATTCCTCTACAAAAATATTTCCTTTTTGACTTCGGCCTTGTCACCGCTTCAACTTGGTTTTTGACATCACCCGACTTCGGCCATTTAATGCTATGATAATATGTGACTTTGGCACTTCTGTTCATCTCTGTAGCATAATCGACTTGTACCTGCTGTTGCATTACTTCGGCATTTATCTTGACATTGTTTACATGTTTCTGAAATGTTGTATTGTATTTGGTTGGTTGCTTGTACATGCCGAGCCACTGATTTTGATCAGGTTTCACTGCATATATATGTTCGTGTCCACTCATGTATATATTCATGTCTTCACTGTGTACATTTGTGTTGGGCATTGTTGCAATTTGGTTTTCCTGCATTCGCATGCTTGAAGTCGTAGTCTGTGGTCCGGTTGACGATACTGCATGTATATTGTACTCATGTCTCAGTGATGCATTTGTATCCGTGTGTACGTGCTCTGTGTGTCACTGCATATATGCATGCTTCTTGGTTGTAGTTGAGCTTGTACTGTGTTTCACTTGTATTTATACTTGGTTTTCTTTACATGTGCACGACTTGATCTTGTAGTTTTCATTCCACTGCCTGGACTTGTTTGTCTGGTCTTTGGACTCTGTAGCATATATATGTTACTTGTTTGCATTGTCCACGGTTTTATATGCATACATGTGGTCGGTTTGGAGTCTTCATATGACTACACTTCTGTTGTAGTTTGCTGTGACCATACTTGAGTTTTATTCATGATTTGAAACTGCTACCAGCTGTTGTATTCATCATTTAAATTTGAACTCATCATACACGAACAGCTTATAGCTCGGGTTTGACCTTGTGTTGATATCGTGACTTAATATTTATTTTACTTGAGTTGAACCCGACTTTTGATTTGGGTTTGACCTTGTGCTCACCTGTCCCTGTAGATTTGTCAAGTGTATATCGGTGTGCACAGCCTTGTGGCATGTACAATGATACAATGTGCATGTCACAAGCTGTTCGTGTATGATGAGTTCAAATTTAAATGATGACGAACAACCCAAATAACCGAGGCGAATAATATTTTCAAAAATCACATTTTATTTTATACTGCAAAATATTTTCTTTTCAATTTTACTGCATTAGTGTTTATTTTGCAGATTGCTCACATGCTGGATTCAATCTGGAATAGAATTGAAGATAAAATACGAGTGCATGAGCGATATGTAGTAAGGTGCTTATGTAAATGATAATTATATAGTGAAAAATTATGATGTATTCAAAATTGTATTGTAATTGAAATTTGTGTATATATAGTGAGAGCACAAATTTGTACTATTCAAAATTGTAATAAATATTTGTTTGAATAAAATATCCGTTTGAATTTAAATTCCGTGTTATTTATTTTATTCAGCAAATATTTATTTAGTTATATGAAAATAAAATAGTACATTAACAAATACATTTAAATGAGTATATATATATATGTTTATTATCATCAAACCAACTTCATATACTTGCATATTCAACAATCTCCCCCTTTTGATGATAACAAACATATATTTAAGATTTTGAATTTATTAAATGTATTTGATTATTAATAGATTCTATTTGCTCCCTCTATTTGAATGCTCCCTCTCTACACCAAGCTCCTCCTTCATATATGCATGAAAATAAATATTCAAATGAGCCCAGATGCATATAGAAAAATATTTGACTTTTATTTGCCAAAATCTTAACTTTTCTCTCCCCCTTTTGTTATCAGCAAAAGAGTAATAGTGTTAGAAAAATAGAGATTAAACTATTAGAAAATAGAGATTAAGTGATAGACATTAATATACATCGATACCCAATCAAGTACAAATATTAAATTTCAATAAAAAATCAAACAAAAATCATAAATACTCCGATTGACGCATATTCCACTTTAGAATGATAAAGATATTGTCATCATATAAAACCGTATAGTTGTGTCTATTTGTGGTATATTTATATCAGAAATTTGAATATCTACTAACCATGCATAACCGTTAGGACTTTTAAACGAGATTAATAGTATTCAAATTTTTTTATTAAAAAATGAATTCAGGTATCTTCTAACCATGAATAACCATGAGGACTTTTAAATGGGATTAGAATCAACTTGTCTATTTAATCATTCAATTTTGATATGCCTTCCATACATGCATAACCGTGAGGACTTTTAATTAAGCATGGAGCACATAATCAGAATTTTCAAGTAATTCACTCAAGCATAACCGTGAGGACTTCTAAATGAGAGTGAATATTTTGGATGTTTTTATTTATTGAAAAAAATATTGAAATGAAAAATGAATGATTTCCCCTTTAAAATACCACATATTGACATACTATATTGGATTTTGACGAGTGATGGTCGATAGAAATATGGTAGAATTAGAGAAGGTCATGGAATTTTTACCAACAAAAGTTTTTATAACTCTTGTTTAAATTTCTAAAGAAATTTACTAATTATACCGTCTAAGTTATAATATATTATCAATATCAACACTCATCACTTTTTCAATCATGATTTATCTTTTCGATAATCAGTAGGGAGTCAGATTAGTTAATGTAATTATTTAAGCTCAAATCCAAAAATAATTATCAAATTTTCTAAAAATGACTAATCTGAAACAAGATCAAAAATAATTTTCTAGAAAGGGTTTTATAAGAAAATTTCTGCTATTTGAAATGAAAAATATGCAGATATTTTCTTTGAAAAACGATGCAGCTACTAAATTGTCTCAACATAAATCACGTTCCACTAGTAATTTTTCTATCAACTAGATTACCAGTGTAGTCTACATCTGAATTTTCTTTCACTCAAAATTATCATTTATTGAATGTTATAGACCAGACCGTGATGTGTGCAACAAAATATCTCAAAACCATTTTTAACAGCTTTTAAATGAAATTGAATTAAAGCCATGCAAATAAACAAATCAGTGAACATAATGACCAAATATATCCACAAATATCTTGAGTAATCATCAGCCAATGAAACACCATCATTAGACCAAACAAATCTATATGAAATAGTTCAAAGATATTTGTTCAATATTTTGAATAAGTTAGAATCAAAATCATCATTCTTCTCTTTTTAACATAACTAGCCGATTTAAATTCAAACTACGGTGTAGATTATCACATTTATCATTCAAGATGAATATACAATTACCCGTTTTACCTTTACGATAATTTTTCATTGTTGCCCATTGTAATTTTGTCACCTTTGTACTAGGCTAAGGAACTTTATTTTGTCGTCCGTTGTGTCCCTGGAACAGCCAGAATCCAGATAACACTGTTGTTGTTCCTTAGCCTGCCACCATGCCTACACGATAAAAGATTTTTGTGACCTAATTTTTTTTATAGGTCCATAGTTGTTAGTAGCAAAAGATTTTGAAAAACATGTTTGTGGAGACCCAAAACTATTTATACATGTTTTTTTTGGCACCCAGATTTGTTTATCATTGAGGGATTTTATATTTGTGCCTTTTGGAACCCAAATTGGTATAGTTTTGATATTTTTGGGTCTATAACAATAAATATTGTGATTGTGTCCAGTTTTCCCACATATCTTCCACTTTGAATTGACTTGATTAATTACATTTCTAGCTCGTTCAAATTGGTTATACCCAAGTCCTTGTCTATCTGTATTAACAGTTCATTTCCCTAACAGCATATTTAACTATCTTTCTCCTTTGAAAATTTTTCCTAACGGTGTAGACAATTGTTGGACTTGTGTTTTGAGCAATTCATTTTCCTTCAATAATTAAGTGCACTTTTTAATAGAATTTTTTCTCCTTGTGTTTTCACTTTCTTTCAAGATCAGAATTTCATTTTCAAGTGACTTTATATTAATTTCTGATTTTTTAATCTCTTCTTCGAATGTTGGACACTTATCACACTTAGGGATTTTACTTTGATAGTTTTTAACTAATTGATCAAGCTGTTTATTTAAATCTATCAAAGATCTCTTTATGATTCAATTTCAGTGTATTTCTCCCTAATTCGTTCAAAACAGCCATTTATTTCATGGAAATATATAAATAATTCTGAGTGAGTGAGTTTTGATACCTCGCTTGGTTTATCATCATCGCTATCAGTTATATCACCTCTAAGGCACATATCTTCTTTCTCTCTCTCACTGCTAGTACTTTTATAATCACTTTTATTCCACATGGCTGCAAAACTTCTCCATTTTGAATTCTTTTCTAGGCTGTGTCGATTTCGAGGACAATTGGGCTTGATATGACTAGGTTTGTTGCACTTATGACAAATGATCTCGTGTTCTTCTGGGTTGTCTAGTGCTTTGACTATTCTGCTTTTGAAATTTTGATTTTGAGCTGGATTTCTGTATTTCGGTTCCACTTTTTGAATCTCTTCATTAGTGATGCCAGTTCAGCTGCTCCATCATCATCATCCTCATAACTATTGCCTTTTACCAATCCTGTTAAGCACGTTTCTGAGTCGATTATTAGGAATTTCTCATCACTGTTGACTTTTGCACCATATATTGCATCAAGAGTATTCCAAATTTCATGTACATTTTCACAATGAGAGATAAAATTAATATTATATTGATTAATATGAGAATACAGTATATGCATAACAAGAGAATTAATCAAAGTAATTTTCTCATCTATTATATTAGACCCATTTTCAATAATATTCCAACATTTAACATTAATAGATTTTAAATAAAATTCCATTTTTAATTTCCAATTTAGAAAATCCGTTTCATCAAAAACAGAAGGAATAATATTGGACCAGTCCTTAGCAAAAACATTATTAAAAGAAGCCATTTTAAAAATTCAAATTTGTAAAAAATTGGTCTTCGAAAAATCAAACTTTTTAAAACAAAAATGGCTTTTGAAATTCGCTCTGATACCACTTATAGGATCGATTTGACCCTAGAGAAGGGTGAATAGGGTGATACTATTAATTATTAAATTTGAATAATAGCAGCACAAATAATAGCAGAATAATAAAAAACAGAAAACAAAACATACAGATTTACCCAGCTTTGGCAAAACCCTGCCTACGTGCTACCCCCAAGGTTTCTACTAGAAATTAAGTAACAGACGCTTACACAGTTAAAATCACGACATTTGCTATCGACTTACCTAACTCTACACTCAAAACTCTGCCACAACTCAGCCACCGAGCTGCGAATTCTCGAACTACACCACTGTAGTTCGTCCCCTAGTCACACGACTAGAATTTACACAAGTTTAATAGAAAAATACAAATCTAAAAACAATTTAAAAATAAAAACCCTAATTTAAATATTAAAACCCAGAAACTCTTTATAATGACCGACCTAAAATAATAACTCCCCATTTTCCTTTTATCTCTAACCAGCCTGACTTCTGTGTTCTTCGATGGCTGCTCGTTCGTTTCCTCTTTAACTAAAATTAGGGCTTCCTTTATTGAAGCCGTCGACTTCTGTTGATCGATTGAATAGGTGATTTTGCTTTCCTTGCTTTGTTGATCGATCTGTCACTCTGGTTACTAGCAGCTGCTTCGATCTAGTCGAGTTTGATCGGTTGTTGCATGAACTGGTACGTTTATTCCTTTTTCGATTTATACTATACTCGACTTTGATTCGAGTTGAATGACTGTTCGTTTTAGTTGTTGCTTGAACTCAAATGGGTGATTGCCGGTGATGTTTCCAGGTTTAAATAAGGTTCGAACCCCTATATTTTCGTTCGTATTTTATCATTTGAATTCGTCTATAACTATGCTTGGCCGCTTGATTATTCTTGAATGATTGTGATGATTTCTGACTTCTTTAATTTCATATACTTCGTTGCTTGATTCTCACGGCTTCGATTTTGAATTGTTCATTTTTCTTAGTCATCACAGTTTCGATTCTTTGGTACTTTGAATTTGATTCCATTTTGACTTCGGCCTTGACTTTGTTTATGCGATGATATTGTTTGAATTATTCCTCTGCAAAAATATTTCCTTTTTGACTTCGGCCTTGTCACTGCTTCGACTTGGTTTTTGACATCACCTGACTTCGGCCATTTAATGCCGTGATAATATGTGACTTTGGCACTTCTGTTCATCTCTGTAGCATACTCGACTTGTACCTGCTGTTGCATGACTTCGGCATTTATCTTGACATTGTGCACATGTTTCTGAAATGTTGTATTGTATTTGGTTGGTTGCTTGTACATGCCGAGCCACTGATTTTGATTTGGTTCACTGCACATATATGTTCGTGTCCACTCATGTATATATTCATGTCTTCACTGTGTACATTTGTGTTGGGCATTGTTGCAGTTTGGTTTTCCTGCATTCGTATGCTTGAAGTCGTAGCCTATGGTCCAGTTGGCGATACTGCATGTATATTGTACTCGTGTCTCAGTGATGCATTTGTATCCAAGTGCACGTGCTCTGTGTGTCATTGCATATATGCATGCTTCTTGGTTGTGGTTGAGCTTGTACCGTGTTTCACTTGGATTTATACTTGGTTTTGTTTACATGTGCATGGCTTGGTGTTGTAGTCTTCATTGCACTTCCTAGACTTGTTTCTCTGGTCTCTGGACTCTGTAGCATATATATGTTACTTGTTTGCATTGTCCACGGTTTTATATGTGCACATATGGTCAGTTTGGAGTCTTCATATGATTACACTTCTGTTGTAGTGTGTTGTGACCAGACTTGAGTTTTATTCATGATTTGAAACTGCTACCAGCTATTGTATGACATTCGATCCTCTTTAGCAGTTTGATTGGACTGTCCAGCCTTTCACTTAAGACTTTATGTAGCTTGCATGGCCTTTGTTTCACTCAAGAATCATTTGCATTTTGAATTGCACCAGTGTTGAATCCAGCTTATAGCTCGGGTTTAACCTTGTGTTGATATCATGACTTAATATTTATTTTACTTGAGTTAAACCCGGCTTTTGATTTGGGTTTGACCTTGTGCTCACCTGTCCCTGTAGATTTATCAAGTGTATATTGGTGTGCACGTCCTTGTGGCATGTACAGTGATACACTGTGTATGTCACAAGCTGTTCGTGTATGATGAATTCAAATTTAAATGATGATGAGCAACCCAAATAACTGAGGCAAATAATATTTTCAAAAGTCACATTTTATTTTATACTGCAAAATATTTTCTTTTAAATTTTACTGCGTTAGTGTTTATTTTGCAGATTGCTCAGATGCTGGATTCAATCTGTAATAGAGTTGAAGATAAAATATGAGTGCATGAGCGATATGTAGTGAGGTGCTTATGTAAATGATAACTGTATAGTGAAAAATTGTGATGTATTCAAAATTGTATTTTAATTGAAATTTGTGTATATATAGTGAGAGCATAAATTTGTACTATTCAAAATTGTAATAAATATTTGTTTGAATAAAATATCGTTTGAATTTAAATTCGGTGTTATTTATTTTATTCTGCAAATATTTATTTAATTATATGAAAATAAAATAGTACATTAACAAATACATTTAAATGAATATATATATATATATATGTTTATTATCATCAAACGAAAATTATATACTTGCATATTCAACACATATTTCTGTTTCTCTTACACGGGTAACCCCATCCTTTTAGCCATATTTGAGTTAATTAAACCATGGGTTGATCCTAAATCAACAAGAACAACAATAGGGTTGCCATTAGTGTAACCATGCACCCTGAAGGTATACAGTGTGGGTATACTACACAGAGCAAAAGTGTGATAGTAAATGTTTCCTCCTTGGTCTCCTTTTCCACTGAATTTGAGTCTTGTAAATCTATTTTTTCAAGCAACGTTTTAGTTTCTTGTTCTTAACCTATGACTATATCATGTAGAGGCATAACTCCTTCCAAAATATGTACTTGCTTATTCTTGCATACATGTCCTGCATGCTACCTTTCATTACGCCTAAAACATAAACTTTTTATCCTCCTTCTTTGATCTCCGGAGGAGTTAATCCCTTAGTTTTGGCAACAGATTCCTTAGTGCTTCTTTGTTTACCCACATCTCTACTTGAATGGCCTTATGTACTAGTCTTTATTGGTTTACTAAACTTATTTTTCTTCTTGCTAGCTCTTTTGCACTCAAACACCCTTGCCAAACTCACTGCTTCTCTGAAATCTACAGGATGTAGAGCTATCACATCATACTTTATCTCCTCCTTAAGACCATCAATAAATTTCACTAACAAGAACTAATCTGGTAAGGCATCACACATTCCCTGCAAGTATTCAAACTGTGTGAGGTAGGACATCACTGTTGATGTTTGTTTCAAATTATAAATAGCTCAATAGGGTTTCTGGAATTATTCTGTGGAAATCTCAACAAAATTTCCTTCTAAGTATAATTCAATTCTCATAGTTCTTGACTTTCTTGGTGAGCCAACTGTACCATTTGTGGGCTACATCCCTCGGGTGGAAAGAACTGGTGGGTACCCACTCATTTTTTGAGGTATTGTGATATTGGAAAAGATGCTCCACTTGACTGATCCTTTCCACAACCTTGATGTCACCATTGTAGGTGGGGAAGTTTAATTTAATGATAGTGTTTTGGAGTAGTTTTGGGGTAGGTTGGGAATTAAGGAGGATGCGTGTAGAATTTCTTGACACACTATTAGGGGAATGATGATTGTTTATTGAAGAGGTAGCTTGGTTGTGATAGTAGTTTACAAACATAAAAGGTTCGTGATGATTTTTTGAAGGATTTCTACGTGCAAGTGAAATATAAGGCGTTTGAGGCTGAGTTCCTTTGATTCTTTTGTCATACCATTGATTACTTCACTTATGTTATCCAACTTAACATTGAGATCTTGAGTGGATTCTTGCAACTTATGAGTAATTACTTGCAAGTGTTGATTGGATTCTTGAATTTCCCTTATGTTAATGCAATTTTGAGATTAATCTGCTCCTGTCTATTTCCTTCATTATCTCCCTTTATGTTAGACTCTCCAATTTTGTAATACTTTCATCATCAAAGATCTCTGGTTTATTATCTGAAAAGGTTTAGCTCCGATACCAATCTGTTATGCCCAGGCTTTTTTATTTTGGGTTTTGGTCATCATGAAGGCAGTTCAGGCTTTGATGGTGGTTTGAGAGTGAAGATTCAGGTGTGAACAAGAAGACTGGTCGTAATAGATAGGGTATAGAAGTGTAAGAAAATTTGTTGAGAGAATGTAACAGACTTACAAAAATAAGAAGAAAAATTCTTACTCATTATCTCAACACACATTATTACAATTTGTTTGTCACTACTATTTATACACATCATATGTAACGGTCATAATTCATTTCAAAAACAGCCTAAAATTGACTCTAAAACCCAAATTAAAACTACTTCGGAATAGGGTTTTGGTCCCTTCATGCATACACATGCACTTGTGCACGTGCACATAAGACTTAGCAGGAACTGGGTATCGCCGACTTGATGACTTGACTCAATTAGTCAAGCACTTTCCCATGGTGCACCTGGTTGGTCAACTGCATTGGTATATCATCGTCGGTGGTCGTGGCGTTGATTTGAACTGAAGTGTTTGATGAAATGTCATTTCCTTCTATTGTTTTCCATTTGTTCGACACTTTGCCTCTTCCTTCTTGCTTCTTCTCCCATGTGTTTGGCAACTTGATCAAAGACATAACGGTCCTACAGCACCTTGGAACGACTTTGAGATGATAATGCTCGCGTGCTTCTATATGATTATTGCTTGCTAGTTTTGAATTTGGAGTGACGAATTTGAATGATTTGCTAGAAACGATGCACGTCTTTCGTGAATGTTTTAGATCTAGATACTCGGGCCTAAATGACCGATTAAGCTATTGAAAGAGGCGAGAATGATAGGCGGTTGAAATTGAATCACTGCTTAGAATAGGCGCATTCTTTTAAGATGCTAAAAATGATAAAGGAGCTCGTGACTATTGATTGCTAATGATGAACATCTTCCCTTTTCTACTACTAATTGCATTGCCAAAATTTATGTTGCACTTGATCTGGAGCGTAATGCTACCACTGTCTGAATGCTTGTGTCGATCTGAACCCTAGGGTTGTTGAATATTGATTATGTTTGCCTATTGTATGAGATGGTGAGTATGAAATAGTTGAGATCCACTACCTTGGTTCCTTGCTTTCGACATTGAGTTGCTTTGTACAAGGAGACGACTAAAGTTTTGGAAAAAAAAATGAGTTTTGACACTGTATTTTCTGGTAGCCTTGAAGTTTGTGATGATGATATTACTGTGAATTCGATGAAGATGTTGGTGATCAGATAATGCCAGTGGTTGAAGTTGTGATAGGATGGAGATGATGATAAAGTGTTGATGGAGAAGCGTGAAATCAGTTCTAGAAAATTCTTCTTTGATTCTCTTTTGGTTGCCAATGAATGTGATGATTTCATTTCCTGTGCAGATCGGATAAGCTCCTATATGGTGTGATGAGTTTTATATTCGATACTTTTTGTGGGAGAATGGTTTGGTTTATATATGCAAATTGGGAAGAAATAATAAGATAAAAAAATAGGAATACTAGGAGAGAATAATATGGAATATTTTAAATAGATTGATTTTGTACATTACATACACTTTGCTTTCTTTGTTTGAATGATTCCAGAAAGATATATCTTTCCTTTTTTTATTGTATGGTTCATTTTCTACAGTTCTTTATGAAATATATTATACTTGATTTCCTTGAGAATCTCCTTCAAAAGAAATCCTTATTTTAAAATTCTTCACCAAGGTATTTACTTTAGATCTGAAAGTGTATCTTATCTGAGATAATTTCCTTCTTGTTTTGAGTTAATTGAAATCAATGAAAGTAATAAACCTTTCTTCCCTTCTCTGATATTGAAAATATTTGATGAGTGGTCGTCCTTTACCATTTGAATAATAACAAGAGGTTCTGTACTATATATGTAAGATACTCAAATCTGATGAGATATACAAGTGAATCCAAATAAAATCTCTTATTGAACTCATAAACCATGTAAACACACAACACTAAATAAGCACATTAAATACAATATATATTTATTAATATCAAAATGAAATTAATTGAAATATTTTATAATATTTCTTCTTTGACAGTAACAAAGGTATATTATTTTTATAGATAAAAATAGATGTGTTTGGCATGTGATATGTTGAAATAAGTCAGTTGTAAACAAAAATACTTTAATGATTTTTTTAACTGTAACACACTCTGAAATTAAATATAAAATATATTTCTTATCATCAAACAAGACATATACTCCACATACATCACCCACGATAGTTGTTAGCAATTCATCCACCTCCTAAACTTCTTAACATATATATAATTCCACGTTGTTTCCAATAGCCATTAGTCATTCAATGTCATGGAATGCCCTAAGATATTTTTCAAGAGAACAAGCATGGTCAAACCCTCTAGAAATAATCTATGACATCAGCTTCACTGCCAAGATTGTAAATACCATTGCTATCCTCATCGTCATCATTTTCGTAATCTTCTAAGTCATTAGGTGCATCACATCTAGCCTTATGCTGATATCGAGCAGTGTCCTCTGTGTTAGAGTTATCAGGTTACCTTATGGACAATTATATAATTTATTATGTAATCATAACTCTTATTGACAAATCTTATCCGAAATAGAAATGTGCTTTTGATTTTTTTCTCTGTTTTTTGTATCATTATATGTGATATAAGTAATGTCAAAATATATTATTACATACAAGCAGAAAAGCCCTAGAATAAATTGTTTAGTCAATCAAAATTGCATTATGTTCATAACCATAAGTACTCGGCCATAAAAATAAACACTTGTCCATAAATATTTCTAGTAAAGATGTATCATGAACGAGATATTAATATATCTATTGAGACTAATGTAAGTAATGATTCCATATGATAGACAACTATTTACTAATGATTGTTGGGGAACCAATGAGTTACATACTTATAATTGTTTGGAAAACTACACAACAAATCACTATAGTCTTTTATAAGTTAATTATGTCTAAGTCAAATAGAATATCTCATATGACACTATTTAGTAGTCTTTTGACTTGAGATTAGCATGAATCTTATATTAATAATACTTTAATTTGACTATGATCAATCACATGGAAATTAAGATCATGTTATAGTCATTGTTGGATGTTAGTCTAAAATAGATGAGTGAATACTATACAATGGTGAACTTTTTTACTACCGCTTGTGTCATCATAATTGGTAATCAACTGTAAGTCAATTTCTCTATCTAGAGTGACATGACTAATCCATAAATAATATCAAATTAAACTGAATGATTTACAAGATTAGATTTCACAGTTAACTATGAATATTATTAGAATATTGACCATGGATCAAACTCTATATGTCTTAGTGATATAGTGATGATAAAGAGACATAATGTATTAGACCGTTACTTAAGGGTCCAACGCAAAAGATCAGAAATTCAATTTTTTCCTAGATGATCTATAAGCAACCAATGTCGTGTCCACTACCGTGCTTTAGCGAAGTCCATAACAATTTTATTTTTAATATATTTAAATACCACTGAGGGCTAATTTCAGACTTGAGAGTCACACAATAACATTTTTTAGCATATTCCCGTATTTAAATTAATCACTGATTTATAGATGTTATAAAGTAAAATGGAGAAAATCAATATAAATGTTATATCAACTTTTATGGGTTTATATTTATTTATCCAAGGCCTTAAAATTAATTATAATAATATTTGTATTATTTAATTGATTAATTTAGCTAAATAAATATTTAATAAAAGTATAGTACATAGACTGAAAAATTATATAATTATTTTTAATAATAGTTGGCAACCGTACGTGTTATTCTTGATAAATGTGTGTTTCTAGAGGTAATATATGATAAAGAGTTTATAATATATGCGGTGTGAGGAAATCAAGAGGAAATAATCTTGATATTTTAATGCCTTTGAGAGGATAAAATAAACCTATACTCTCTTGTTCTAATAATAAAATACAAAATTTGGCCTCCATTAAGAGAGATTTGAATCCAATATCTCATAATTTAAGCTAATTTAAAAGGAGGAAAGAGAAAATTTCGAAAGAGAAAATAGTTCTCAATAGGACATGTAATCTACCATCGAGATCAATAAAGGTATGTGTATGTATTTAATTCGAGCACGAAAATAAAAATATTGTATTTTATTTTAAAATATTTAAACTCCATATTCTATTCAACTCATCTTTTATAAAGAAATATTTTAGAATTAGTGGTGTAAACTACGAATAGAATATATGATGTAAACCCCTTTAAAGAATCACCATTTAAACCAAAGAAGAAGGAGAAGTGGAATAGACTATGAAATTATCAAAAATTGCATAAACGAAACAAATTGTATCAAATTAATGTAAGTAATTAAGAATCTCAACATAGAATTAACATTTCTAAATAAGAAGGAATTTTGGGGGATTTTATCTATTGTATTTTTGCAACCAAAAATCTCTTAGGCATATTCAAATTCAAAAGGAGGCATACTAAACAATTACTAAAAAAAGAAATACTAAGGTTTCCACTTACAAAATATATTTAACTTCGCCTTCCTTTGATTTACATGCCTCACAATCTCTTCTAGAATCTCTCTCTTTTGATATATACATACGCACACACACAAAATAAGGAAGAGGTATTTATATTTATTAGATTTAGAATAGTTGGAGGAGAATAGAATAAGTTGGAGAAAGAAGAAGAAATAATTAGAAAATGGGTTGAATTATTACCTAAATTTTCTACAAAGTTTTGAATCTAAGTTGGGGAGATAACAATGGCAGAGTTTCGCTATTATTCCCAAAATATTTGTGGATAAAAGTGAAAGGACTAGGGTCTAGTATATAGTGGTTGAGAATGCACCAGAACCATTGAATGAGAATAGATCAAAAAATGGATAAATCTGAAACGTACAACTCATTAAAATAGGCTCCACAATAAGGAAGTGGTCGACCCCCATTGCTCCAAGTGGTCGACCCTGCAGTCGATCTTTAGGTCGACCCCTTTAGGCGATGGTTCGATTTCTTCCCTTACTTTGGGAAGGTATTTATTTTATTTTATCATTGCTTGATTATTTATTTATTTTATATCCTAATTAACTTTTAACATTAATTGCTAATTTTTAATGTTACTTAACCATCCAAGTCTAATCATAATTAATTTCAAATTTCTAATAAGGCAATTAATAATTGATTTGAATCCTATTCAAATTATTTTAAATTTGAAAACTTCAAACGCTCATAACTTTTTCGTTCGAGCTCCATTTTCAGCATATTATATATGAAAATTAATCAAAATTTCGCAAAGAACGCAACGGTATAACTTTTGTGGTCAAATTCCTAATTTTATAAAAGTTATGGCTTTCTTCTAGTTTTCCTCCTTTTTTTGCCTTTTTAGCTAATTTTATTTATATTTAACTGCTTTAGGGTTAATTGTTATTTAGCTACTTTAGGGTTATGCAGTGCACGTATTATGTTTAATTAATAATTTTTTATTGCCATGTTTGATATTTGCTACTTGCGCATGTATTATATGTGGTTACAAAATTTAATTATATTTTTTTAAAAACTAGAATTTGGTAATTATATTCACATAGTGTAGTTAGATTTTGAATTATAATGTAACTGCATTAATATTATGCGGTTATCTTTTAATTCATTAGTGTTATTCTAATCAATATGGTTTTACTGCATTTAGGTTATGTAGTTTTTTTTACTATGATAGGTAAATAATTTTTGTTAGTAATATTGTTGTTGAAATTTTTTTGCTGCAATTTTATTTTTGTTGTAAAATGTATTGGGTAACATTGTTGTAATTTTTTACTTTATACATTCATGTAATTGTATTTACTTACAATATTCTAAAAAAATTAGATTCCTATAATTACTACTTTATTACATGTAGTCAAAAACATTTATTTTTATTTAGTTAATAATTTTTTATTGTCCTTTTGATAATTGTCATTAAGCATTTATTATATTTAGTTACAAGTAGATATAATATTTTGAAAACTTGAATTTGATAGTTACATTTACAATATTTAGTTTAATTTAGCTTATGCAGTTATTGTTAAACTTGAACAATTTTTTCTATTCCAAATTTATTAGAAAGAAGATATTAGTTGATTCCTATAATAAGTTAAATATGAAAAACAAATTGGAAAGAGAATCAATTAACATCATAATAGATATTAATTGATTTGAGGAATCAATCAAATAAAGATATATGTGGAAACATACACAAATATGCAAGATTTGTGCTGAAATCAAATCAAACGAATCTTGAAACATTTCATCCTTATCTCCATGGAAATCTTCATTCTTGCTCCTATAAACATGAAGACTTTTGCTCATCTTTTATCATCACAAGATAACAAGAGAGTTCTCTATAAGATATCTTCAATAAGATCCCTTTTCTGTATCTATTGTATGGTGAGAAATTTATATTAAGTGATTTGTTTTCTTCTCATATTATACTTCCTCTTGAAGTGAAGAAGTAACAAAGGTTGTTGGGTCCGAGGACGTAGGCATAGCCGAACCTCGTTTTATCGGTGTATTCTTTCCTTTACTGTCTTTTATATATAATTAGTGCTCTTTGATTTTTCTTTTTATTCTTTTTGTTGGATTAGAATTGTTGATATTGTCAACGGACTAGATTATTGGGTGTTCTGCTTCCACTGCCCCAAACTTTGATTTTTCACTACAGTTTGATATCAGAGCTTGTTAATCCGTTTAAAGACTATTTCAACCATGTCTAATTCTATAGAGAATAGCGCTGGTAGAAGCTCTACCAATTATCGAGTCTCTAGATTTGATGGAAAGTGAAATTTTGGCACATGGAAGATGAAGATGGAAGCGGTGTTGAAGAAAGAGAGGACTTTTAAGGTTGTCTCAGATCTAGACAAATTGAAGAAATTAGCACCTGAATAGATTAAGAAATTGGAAGAGGATGCTCTTACTACCATCCAACTTAGCCTTTATGATGAAATACTTAGAGAGTTTCCTCATGTGAAAACTATTAAGAAATTATCAGATGCTGTTCTGAAAAAGTTCTACGACAACTCTCTCACCAACCGCATCATCATATAACAACAACTTTGCTCGTTCAAGATGAAACCTAGAACCGATGTATTAGCTCACTTGGATGCCCTAAACACACTTGTTATCAATCTTCAAGCAGCTAAAGTAAAAATTGAGGATGAAGCGCAATCTGTCATTCTTTTATGTTCTTTTCATGCGGAGTATAACACTTTTGTTAACCTTATGACCTGTGGCTGCTCTTGTACTTGCTTGGAGGATGTAAAGACAAATTTGCATAACTAGATGTTGAGGGAAAAGTTAGCAAATATGAGCATGGAGAATTATTCCGAAGGATTTATTGCGCAAAGGGGAAGAAGTAAGAGTAGACCCAAATATGGTGGACATAGAGCCAAGTCAAGATCTAAGTTAAGGGGAGCTTCGAAGGGAGTTTTCCATTATTTTAAAAGACCTGGACATTATACTACAGGTTGCCTCAAGTTGGAGAATAAAAACAAAGCTGTTACCCAAAAGGCTTCAGCTACTACAATGGAGACATCAGATTCAAAGTGTGGTCATAGCATTTTTACAGCTTCTGCCTCTTCTATAAGGAGTACTATGTGGATTACTGACTCTGGAGCATCCTATCAATGGAACCTGGTAGACACTCTTTTTCCACTTATCGTCAGTATGATGGTGGAATGGTTCTCATGTAAAATAATTCTACTTGTCACATGATTGGTATTGGAACAGTGAAGATCGAGATGTTTGATGGTGTTGTTTGTACTTTGTGTGATGTCAGATATGTGCATGATTTAAGGCATAGTTTGATCTCTATTGGGCATTGTGCAATCTTGGATTGAAGTGTGTAATAGAAAAGGATTCATTGAAAATTACAAATAGCTTATTGATAGTGATGAAAGGGGAAAAAGCTGGAAATCTATATTTATTGAAGAATACCATTGTTGTTGCGGAGTCTTCTTTGATTGTTTATTCTGTTAATTGCGATTCTACTAGATTGTGGCATTTGCATATGTGACACATTGGAGAGTGCGGTATGGAAGCATTGAGAAAGTGAGGTTTGTTCGACCGTATTCGTCATTAAAAACTTGGCTTTTTGTGAAGGATGCGTACTTGGAAAGTAGATGAAGGTTTCTTTTAGCATTGATGTTTATGGCCCTGCACCATGCTTAACTTTTGGAGGAGCCGGGTATTTTGTCTCATTTGTTGATGATTTTTCTAGAAAAGTACGGGTTTACTTTATGAAGTCCAAGGATGAAACTTTTAATAGGTTTCAAAGTTGGAAATCTCTTGTTGAGAATCAGTTTGGAAAGAAAGTAAAGATTCTTCGTCCAGATAATGGTGGTGAATTAACTTCTCAAAAAATTCACCAAATTTTTTGAGTCCGAGGGAATCAAAAGGAACCACACCACATCAAGGGACCCTCAATCAAATGGAGTGGCAGAAAGGATTAATCGAACTTCGTTAGAAAGTACTCATTGCTTATGTTTGACTGCTAGATTAAAGAAGAGATTTTGGGCAGAAGCATTATCTACGGCGGTTTTCCTCATCAACCGTACAACTTCTACTGCCATAGATATGTAGATTCTTGAAGAAGTATGGAAGGGAGAGGCTGTTTCATATTCCTTTTTTAAAGTGTTTGGTTGTCTAGCTTATGTGCATGAGAGCAAAGGGAAGTTGGATCCAAGATCGCACAAGTGTATTTTTCTTGGCTATAGGAGAGGATTTAAGGGTTATACGTTGTGGTGCCATACTACCTAGAAGATTGTTACTAGCA
The DNA here is from genome assembly GCA_030765085.1 of Allium cepa. Lineage (NCBI taxonomy): Eukaryota > Viridiplantae > Streptophyta > Magnoliopsida > Asparagales > Amaryllidaceae > Allium > Allium cepa. The sequence goes on along the minus strand of CM060938.1, from coordinate 723,477,832 downwards.
GGCATGTTACATTTGATGAAAATGCTATGTAGGAGATGGAGCCTTCTTCTTCACTTAATGATGATGTTGAGAGGACAAATTCAGAGTACTAGTAACAGCCTGAAATTTTCGACCTCGAAAAATCGACACGAATACGTTCACTGTATAGAGTGCTTAGAAATCGTGTGTCGGAAATCCCAGTCTGTTAGGGTGAAGAAGAAAAGGAGGTAGAAGAAGAAACAGAAAACAATAGCATAGAATCTCACAATCGTAGTAGATCAAAATATAATATACAAATAACAACATTTACACAAGAAAGCTGTAAATGTAAATTGCAAACAATATATCAAAGTACAATGAATCTGGACAGTTGTAGCAACTTGTCCCTGAATACTATCAATACAGACTATACAGTCTCTAATACACAGTGGAATCAATACGTCTCTGCCATCAGCTTGCCTCCTGATATCCATAACGTCCTAACCTGAAAATCTGTAATACTCGGTCCGACTCGAGCATTACAACAAAGTAACACCCGAGCCAGGCTGGAAACTAGCGTGAGTAAACCAACTAATATGAAATACTTAAGTTATAATATTACTTGAAACCAGGGTAACTTGTACATCACTACGAGTTTTATCTTGTTATAGTCAAACACTTATTTCACAGAATAATATCTAAGTACTGTTACTTAGTTTAAATGACCAAGATTACTTAATTTACTCCATTCCAGCCCATTTGATTCTATAATCAAATCTATAAGAATAATAGTAGTTACTAATCGAAGCGGTTCCGTATATCGTTGATATCCGACCTCGATCTCTTTGAATTCATCGTCATCCTTTAAGCCAAGTTGTTTCAACAAACAATACAATTCAGAATGTCAATCCTCACTTTAAAAAAAACCCCATCCCAAATCTATTTGAATAAAACATCTCACTTTTTATATTTAACTGTTCATTTCAGATTTATATCATAGACATCATACAAGAGGAACAAAGCAACCCAATGTACTTAATTAAATTAAAACTATACATAGACTAAATTAACTGGTCGCTTCATCATTAATTTACTTTAAATCAGAATTGATTTTTTTTCTTTCCAGGTCATGTTTAATCATCATTAAACTAATTACAAACCATTTATTTTATTCTAATTAAATATCTGGAATTTATTAATAATTAACAAGTACAATTAACTTAAGTTTTTAAATCTCTTAATTTATAAAACAATAAACTAATTACTCTGAAATCCATTTCTTTCCTTCTTCAATTAAAAACTTTTATATTCATCCTTTTCTATTTATTTCTTCTTTCACTCTAACTTATTTCTGGCCCAATACCTTCAGCCTACTCCCCTTACTTTCTTCCCTTCCTTCTTTTTCTCCTCTTTGGATCTTTCTACTGTTCTTAAATCACTACCCAAACAACCGTGCACATTCCTGTGCACGTGCATAACGCTTCCAACCCCGATTTCTCATTCACGACCACCCACGCGAACCCACCGCATCCACCCTTCGCATCTGGAACCCACCAATCCACTTCTAGTTCTCAAATTGAACTTCACCCCTCCAAACGCAAAACATCACCCACCCTAACCCTTTGCCACGTCACCTCATCGATCCATCCATCTCCAACCTTCAGCCACGGGTTCGCCACGACCATCGCCACCTCCTCTCTCTAGACCGCACGCCTCGCATGACTCCACCACATCGCCATTCCCTCCAGACCGAGCTCTTACGCAAGCAAACTTAAACCCTAAAATCACTCCGCCACTCCACCATACATTGTTATAAAATTTCACGTCATTTTGCCTAGGCGTGCCTCCTCCCAAACATCCTCCATGAGGAATGGCCTGCCACGAAATCGAACACGCCACTTGAATTTCGCCTTTGACCCAATCTCGATCATCTCCTTCTATCTTCCTCAATACACGACTAAAAATGATCAAACCACCGCTAATAATCATCATTTCGAACAACATACTCGCTCGTATAATCCAAAGGTTAATTTAGGATGTTCAAAATTTGACCATTTTAAGTTGTCTACTGTAAAAACAAGCTACCCTCCTCTATACTTCATATTAGATCTCGAAACTATTTTTAAGATAGACCACATCTAAAAACAAGTAGCTTCCTCTTTGGAATCAAAGCCTAAAACAAAATGTATAAAGGGATGTTGATTTTTAAAGGTTACAGAATGTCAACTTTTTAAGAACAGAGGTGTTTTCACTATGATCCTATAAATTCAGATGACCATCGTCATACATACACACATACATTTTCACACATCAGATGCATATAGTCTTATTCCAGACCAATATTTTAACAAACCTCATTCATACTTATGAGAACAGTAACCAAGCATAAGTGTTACTCACAGTTATTCTTTTTTTTGAACAGAGCCTGGGTTTTGCTTTCAAAAGAAATCTGTTGTTTGCTTTGTTGATGATCTCTCTGATAACTTGATTTTTTTTTATTCCTTTTAGTTGTGAAATGGAAGCATGTTTTTTTTAAGCTGGTTTGAATGAATGGAAAAGAGAAGACAGGGTAGTGGTATATACAAGAGAAGCAATGCTGCATTCTTTTGTACACAACAAGCTTCTTCATATTTGTTTATTTATTTATTTTATCCTTTTGATATTAAATAGTCTTGACCTGATTTGATCCCCTTGAATTAAGGGATTTAATTTTGATCTTGTTTTGACATTGATAAAATGTTTTGTTGGCTTGAAATGCAATTTTCCATGATGTTGTTTCCTTGAGTTCATACATATCTTCTTTTGTATATAAGTCTGCCTTCCTCATTTTCATAATAATGTATATATTTATTTACACATGTATTTTCATTCTTCATGTATACTATTATATCTACTTATGCACATACTCATGTATATATAGCTATGCACATGAATTTTTCTATCCTATTTTACTTGCATTTATACATGTTGTCATTTCCTTATACAAAATTGTATTTTTATACATGTTTGCACTTCACTATTTAATATAATATACATTTGTTTTGTATTGTCATCATATACACACATTTGCTTGTATATATCTATATACTTATATATTGCCATATACTTTTTTTTAAGTTATATACATTTACGTGTTCAACATATATACATACTTATGTTCATTTTGTCATTATACGTGTGTGTATATATATTCACAATAATATAAACTTTTCTATATTTGATTTTCACACGGGCATATATACACATATATATGCATTTATATACTTATATACATGTTAAACATCATAAGCTTGTATGTATTTTCATTTTCATTTTTTCATCTTAATTTAAGTAGTGGAGTGTGTGTGTGTGTGTGTATATATATATTCTTTATTTCTATAAGACCTACCATATTCAGAGATTTTTATAATTCAATATTTATTATAGTTTTCAAATCAATTTATATTTATTTGTTCAGCTAATAAAATTAACGTTTCAATGATTTAAATTAATTAATTACCCAATTAATAGACGTTAAAAATCCAGGTCATCACATTCCTTCCCTATTATAACTTTTCATCCTTGAAAAGGAAAGAAGCAAGAGTTTTAATTATAATATTTAATATTTGTTAAATTATTCATTAAACATTTTTAACTCTTTTGCTCTTTTATTTCAAAATTTCAAAATTTTAAAACACTTTAAAATTATATAATACTACTAAAATAGCTTTTACAAAAATACTTTTTATAACTCGATGTCTCAACAAGTCCATCATTGTTCTCACAGAAATTCGATCATACGTTGATCAGGCGTAGGACTGAAAATCTATAAGTACTTAGTAAACCCGTTTTCAGCACCCAGTGAAAATACTTGAAAAATATTTAGGAAAATATAGAAAACATTTTTGTGAGAATATAGAAAATATTTTTGTGAGAATGCTCTATAAATCATCTCCCCCTCCGTGATCGCAGTTAGCCCGATGATTACATCACCATCCCGGCGAAACCATAAAAAACTGTAGGCGTCCGCGCCCCTGGATTACACCATGGAACCGCCACAGATCGCAGCTACACCCAGGGTTACATTGCCATCGCGGTAAAAACCATGTAACTGTAGGCATCAACGCCCTCGAATTTCGTTGCTAAATGAAACTTCACCACATAGATCGCAGACTACATCAGTTGAGTCCCAATGTAGCCTGTAGGCACTCACTGCCACACGACTTTCGATATGTTATCATAGATCGCAGTCTACCCATGTTACGTTGCTCTCCCAGCAAAATCAAACATAGACCTTAGGCAATCACTGCCCCTCAACTTCCGCTATGGAACGCAGTAGATCGTAGTTACATCGAGTTACACTACCGTCTAGCATAACCCCAATGTCTCTGTAGACATCAGCGCCCTCGACTTTCGCTACCCCAATTACAATCCTCAGGAACTATAATTTAGTCCGGACATCCTCTGGGATCAAAATTTAGAACCCCCTTAGCGCTCAAGGCAGAACCACCCCTGGATCTCCTACTCCAAGTTTCAACTCTAAATGGTAGCGCTTTTTCCCCACAGCATTCTCAAAACATTTTATACTATACATGTATAGTATCTTTCAAATCATACTCTTATATGTATCACATATAAATCCCATCTACATAAAATCAATATCTCATAATCGATAGTCCTCAAACTTGGCTTTCCAAATTCCCAAAATTGGCTTCTTTCCCAAAATCAAAAGCCTTTCAAAATCAATAGGTTCCAAAACCCTTTTTCCCAATTTCAAAAAATCATTTATATATATAGATATATATAAGTTTATTCTTTTAACTGGAAAAAAATATTTTTGGATCACTTCCTACTTATATAGATTCCTTTTTATGCTTCAAATATTTTTCAAAAATCTTTTCTTCTGGTTATAGATCCAACAAGGGGAGTTTATCATATATAAATATATATACATACTTTATTTATGCCAAATCAAATATTTAAGTTTGATTTCCTTTATAAAGCTATTTACCACCTTACTTACTCTTCATAAAGTGAATTCCAGCTATAGTGATATCCAACTTCCACTCTTATTCATAATATATTTCTCAAAATATACTTTTCCATTTCAAAAAATCATTTTTATATTTCTTTTCAAAATTTTCAATATCTAATTCATTCAAGCACGTACGATGTACATATATCATCCGTACGCAATATCAAACCTGATCGCTCACTCGATCACACAATTTCACTTACGAACTAGCATCGTCCACCCGACTTTCTAGTGCTTACTCAGATCTTGTTTCTTGATCAAAAACCGTCATTCTCCTTGCATAACCATAATTATGATAGAGAATTTCAAGAATCAATCAAATATCCATATCCAGGATTCGGCGTCGAAAATTAAGTGAAAAAAATCTCAACTCGGATCGATATACTATCTCGAATTCTATGCTAGAATTTGGATCAAATCGTTATGCAAATAGAATAATATACGTACTGTGAGAAATGCGGATTACGGACCTTAAGGCTAGAATTAACACTAGAGGGGGGAGGGTTGAATAGTGTTTAAAGGAATTACTAAATGTTTTTTAGTTTATATTAATTTGAACACAAATGTATGCAATATTCGGACACAGATATGATCACAGAATCGAACACAGATGCAGAAATAAAGTAAAAGCAATAAAGGAAAGAACACACCGGATTTTATACTGGTTCGGAGTTACCCTACATCCAGTCCCGCACACAAGTACAGATTTCTTTCAAAAGCAATTTTTACAATTGCACCCTCGATTTCAAGGCCACGAGGTACACCACTCCAGATTCATAATCCTCTAGGTAGAGATACTTGATTTTACGGGCAACAAGTTCACCCAATTGATTTCACAGGCTACAATCACACCTTTTCTCGCTTGATTGATTTCACAGGCTACAATCACACCTTTTCTCGCTTTATTAGTTACAAAGAAGTCTATAACTTTGAATAGCACTGAGATCTTGTTGAGATAGTGATAGAGAATCAAACCAGAGATGATCTAGTTAGATTCAATGGTGATTTCGGTAGAGTAATGGTAAAATATATGTAAAGAAATGTGGAAGAAGAAGGGGAGTGAAATCAGAGAAAAATGGTATATAAATTCGCTTAAAACTGCCCCTATTTATAGTAGAACAACAACCATGTCCATTCGTGAAAAGATATGACGAATAAACACTTCTTTTGAAATTCAAAATTTTGAAATAAACTGCCACCTTGTCAACAAGGGATCCTAGGGGTTGTTGACAGGCCTATGTAATTTTTGATAATTTATTTTTCTTTGAAAATAACTTATATCTTGTATTAAAGCTATTTTTAAACTTTATGAATATTCTTAGCTATAGTTAAAATACATAATTGAGTATAGAGAATAATATTTTGGTATATATAAAATTTTACTATAATTTTATATTTAAATCTAAGCATAAATATTACAAGTTAAATATATTAAAAGATAATTTAAAACCAAGGATAATTTAATTTTGAAGATAAAGATTATTTTGAGGCTAAAAGTATTTTAATACCCGGATAGATGTTTTTGATTCTTTTTAAAAGGAAGGCTTTGAAATCATTTTGAAAACAAGATATAATTTTGTAAAAATATTTGTATAAAAGTTAGTGGATACAAAACAATGTTCCACTGGATTTTTCGTAGGTTCCATCCTACTTAGGGTTCCATCCCTTTAACAGGCTCGAAGTGGATTCCATTCCACGAATAAATTGGATTTCAAGATGCCAGTGCTTTTCAAGGAGTTTTAACAAAATTCCTAATTAAATTACTTATTATTGAAATCTTGAACTCTTGATAATCTTGATACTCATGAGTCTTCAATCTTGATATCTTCAGTCTTGAATCTCTATACTGTACAGTCTTTATTCTTGGTACCTGCATGGTTAAATCCCGCATATACATATATATCTAAACTATAATTTTAGTATTTATTTTATAATTTTATTCTAAGGTTGTTGTCATCAAAACCATCTCCTCAGGGACTAACAATCTCCCTCTTTTTGATGATGACAACCTTTGTTTATAAAATATTACTTCTATCCTAATAACTCTCCTTAAAACTAATAACTCCCCCTTAATCTATGCCTAACTATCCTATTTTATACTTCTCCCCCTTTTCCATCAACAAAAACTAACTCCAAACTATATAACTCCCTCTTATTCTAAAACTATATGACATGTGATTATAATGATAGTGTTATCATAATAATCATCACTTAATTCTAAAACTAAAACTTAGTCCTTAATAACTAACTATCCTAACTAAGAATCCATATATGGTAATACTTATAATAGTGATAATTCAAATATAAGAATACAAATTTATTTATTGTTATATTTACATTTGCGTAGAAGACGAAAGTAAGAACATATAACAATAAGAAAAAGAGAAAAGAAACTAATGTGTGTCCTTGAAAAAGGGAATCTATGAACCGAACAATTTGGGTAGTGGAAACATAAATTTCCACGTTGTTCGACTAGATTTCCATCCTTGTCAAAGCACACTTCGCTAACGCAAACGACTTTGTCGTCATCTTCAATGTGCTCTTCTTCCATGAAGGCTTCTTCTTCTTCTTCCTCACCGTCCTCTTGCACTTGATCTCCTGATGATTCTTCATCGATCAAGATCGGATTAGCATGATTGTCCATTAGAAACTTTTGCAAATTTCTAAGGATTTTGCCTTGCCGTTCTTGTTCTTTGGCCATTCTAAGTTGCACTACTTGAATTTCAGTCATTAGTTGCAGTGCATCCTTTAAGGAATCCTCCATTTTTATTACTCGTGCGAGCATAGTTCGTTGAAATAGTCCAGTAGAAGGAGAAGGGAACGAAAAGGTTTAATTTTTGTTTGATTTCGAAGAGGAGGCCATTGTTTAATTGTTTTCAGAATATAGATCAGAGAAAGGATGAAAAGAATGAACAAAATTTTGAAATAAGAAGAATATATAACCACTTATTTGAATTTTGGTGGGAAAATTTCAAAAATAAAAAAATCATTACATGTCGACATGGGTAAGAGGGGGTTGTCGACATGGTACCTATATTTTACTATTTTATTTATTTTAATTTAATTTTTAATTATACTCTGTTATTTATATTTTATATCTCAGTTATTGAACAAATACCTAATTATCTTCTTAATTTAATAAATATTGATTCATTTAAGGGTTTTGTTAAGATATCAGCAATTTGGTTCTCAGAATTGATATAATCGAGAGTAATTACTTCCTTACTTATATTATCTCTGAGAAAATGATGTCTGATAGCAATATGTTTAGTTCGAGCATGATGAGTAGTATTTTTGGATAAATTTATTGCACTAGTATTATCATAATAAATTGGTGATTTTGAGATATTTAAACCAAAATCTTTTAAAGTTTGTTGCATATATATTACTTGAGAACAAGCCAAAGCAGCAGAAATATACTCTTCTTCGGTTGTTGATAAAGAAACTGTGTTTTGCTTTTTACTAAACCAGGAAATCAGAGAATGCCCCAAAAGGTGACAAGTTTCACTTGTACTTTTTCGGTTTGATTTACAACCAACATAATCAGCATCACAGTAAGATATTAATTCAAAGAATCATTTTTAGGGTAAAATAAGCCATAATCAAAGGTGTGTTTAACATATCTTATGATACATTTTACAGCTTTTAAGTGGGTCTCTTTAGGTAGGGATTGATATCTTGCACAGAGACAAACACTATGCATGATATCAGGTCTACTAGCAATGATATAGAGTAGTGATCCAATCATTCCTCTATATAATTTTTGATCTACATCTTTCAAGAGATCTTCTTTACTTAGGTACACATTGGTTGTCATGGGAGTGGGTTTTCCACTTGCAGTAGTCAAACCAAATTTACTAACTAGGTCTTTAGCATGTTTTTCTTGACTAATAAAGATACCATTACCTAATTGTTTTATTTCCAATCCTAGAAAGAAGTTTAATTCACCCTATGACTCCTCTTAAACTCTTTTATTATTATTTCAGAAAATTCTTTATTCATTTCAAAATTAGTTGATCCAAAAATGATATCATCTACGTAAACTTGTACTAGTTGAATATCATTTTTATTTCTTTTAATAAAAAGAGTATTATCTACTTTACCAATTTTAAAGTTTGAATGTAATAAGTGAGATCTTAGTCTATCATACCAGGCTCTAGGAGCTTGTTTTAGACCATATAAAGCTCTCTTAAGTTTGTAAACATGATTCGGTAATTTTTCATTTTCAAAAAGTGGTGGTCCGACATATACTTCCTCTTTTACAAAACCATTTAAAAAGCCACTTTTAACATCCATTTGATATAATTTGAAATTATTATGATTTGCGAAAGCAAGTAGAATCATAATGGCTTCTAATCTTGCTATGGGAGCAAAGGTTTCATCAAAACCTATTCCTTCTTCTTGACAATAACCTTGAGCGACTAACCGGGCTTTATTTCTAACAACCTCTCCTTGTTCATTCATTTTATTTTTATAAACCCGTTTAGTTCCAATTATAGTTTTATTTTCAGGTCTAGGAACAAGTTCCCAAACGTCATTTTTAGTGAATTGATTTAGTTCTTCTTGCATAGCCGAAATCCACGAATCATCAGTTGATGCTTCTTTTGGATTTTTGGATTCAATAGTTGATATAAAGGATACATTGCTCATTTTACTTAGTTGATTTCTAGTTGTAACAACACATTGCAGATCTCCTAGTATATTTTCTATAGGATGATCTTTTAAAAGTTTAACCTTTTTATTAGGATGATTAATTTCATTATTAGTTTCAGTTGACTCTTTATTTTGAGTGATTAAATCCTCTTCATCATTTGTATCTTCAAAATTTTTGAAACTTTCATCGAATGAAACATGCAATGTTTCTTCGATTGTGTTAGTTCTTAAATTAAACACTCTGTACGCTTTACTTCTGTTAGACTATCCGATAAAGATACCTTTGTCAGATTTAGGATTAAATTTATCTAAGTTATCTTTTGTATTTAAAATAAAACATTTACTTCCAAAAATTCTAAAATAAGATACCTTAGGTTTCTTCTAGTGAAGAAGTTCATAAGATGTCTTATCAGTTAAAGGTCTAATTAAAATTCTATTTAAAATATAACAGGCGGTAGCAACTGCTTCTGCCAAAAAATACTTTGGTAATTTATTATCTGAAAGCATAGTTCTCGCACACTCTTGAATCGTCCTATTTTTACGTTCTACTACTCCGTTTTGTTGTGGAGTTCATGGAAATGAAAATTTGTGAGTTATTCCCTTTTTATTGTAGAATTCCTCAAACTTTTCAATTTCAAATTCACCACTGTGATCACTATGGATGGTTATAATTTTTAGAGAAAGTTGATTTTGAATCATTTTTGTAAAGTTCTTAAAACATTCAAAAGTATCACTTTTATGTTTCAAAAATATTGTCCATGTAAATCTATAATGATAATCTACAATTACAAAAACATATTTACTATGATTTATTAATAGAGTTTGAGATGGACCAAATAAATCTAGATGAAGTAATTCAAGAGGTTTTGAAGTTGAAATCATATCTTTTAATTTAAAGGAACTTTTTCTAAGTTTTCTTAATTGACATGCATCACATAAACTATCTAATTTAAAATTCATTTTAGAGAGACCTCTTACTAGATCATGTTTTGACAGTCTAGATAAGAGTTGAAATTCAAATGCTCAAATCTCTTATGCCAAATCCAAGGGTCACTTGTATCTGCCAAAGACACAGATTATCATTTGAAACTTTCATACTAAGAATATAAATATTCTTTTTGTTAATTCCCTCAAATATTATGGTTGAATTACTATCTTCAATGTGATACTTATCTTTTTCAAATTTAATTTTATATCCTTTATCGCAAAGTTACTAATACTTAGCATATTATGTTTTAGATTCTTAACTAGGAAAACATTAGTAATAATAGAAGTTTCAGACTTACCGACTTTGCCGATGCCAATCACATATCCTTTTGAGTGTCTTCAAAGTTAACCAGTCCTCCGTCTTCGTATATTATATCATTCAGCATATCTGGATTACCAGTCATGTGTCTAGAGCATCCACTATCGAGTATCCATTTGTTGTTTTTGATCTGCACAATTTGTCCATTGTGGATTGACTCCTAAACACCCATAAAGCATGTTTCCTGCACATCATACAATTTTAGTAGACAACTTGAATTTGAATGTTGATTATATGCAGACTCAAGAGACAATGATGATTTGAATATTTCTAAACTAGTATTAACAAGTTTTTTTAACATAGCCATTTTAAAAGCTTTTTCAAAAATCATATTATGAAACTTTGAAAACCTTGCTCCGATACCAAATGTGAGAAATGCAGATTATGGATCTTAAGGCTAGAATTAACATCAGAGGGAGGGAGGGTGAATAGTGTTTAGAGGAATTACTAAATCTTTTTGAGTTTATATTAATTTGAACACAAATGTATGCAATATTCAGACACATATATGATCACAGAATCGAACACAGATGTAGAAATAAAGTAAAAGCAATAAAGGAAAGAACACACTGGATTTTATACTGGTTCAGAGTTATCCTACATCCAGTCCCGCACACAAGTAAGGATTTCCTTTCAAAAGCATTTTTTACAATTACACCCTCTATTTCAAGGCCAAGAGGTACATCACTCCAAATTCACAATCCTCTGGGTAGAGATACTTGATTTTATGGGTAACAAGTTCACCCAATTGATTTCATAGGCTACAATCACACTTTTTCTCGCTTGATTGATTTCACACTACAATCACATCTTTTCTCGCTTAATTAATTACAAAGAAGTCTATAACTCCGAATAGCACTAAGATCTTGTTGAGATAGTGATAGAGAATCAAACCAGAGATAATCTAGTTAGATTTAATGGTGATTTCGGCAGAGTAATGGTAAAAATATATGCAAAGAAATGTGCAAGAAGAAGAGGAGTGAAATCAGAGAAAAATTGTATATAAATTCGTTTAAAATTGCCCCTATTTATAGTAGAACAACAGCCATGTCCATTCGTGAAAGGATATGACGAATAGACACTTCTTTTGAAATTTAAAATTTTGAAATAAACTACCACCTTGTCGACAAGGGGCCCTAGGGGTTGTCGACAGGCCTATGTAATTTTTGATAATTTATTTTTCTTTGAAAATAACTTCTATCTTGTATTAAAACTATTTTTAAACTTTATGAATATTCTTAGCTATAGTTAAAATACATAATTGAGTATAGAGAATAAAATTTTGGTATATATAAAATTTTACTATAATTTTATATTTAAATCTAAGCATAAATATTAAAAGTTAAATATATTAAAAGATAATTTAAAACCAAGGATAATTTGATTTTGAAGATAAAGATTATTTTGAAGCTAAAAGTATTTTAAAATCAGGATAGATGTTTTTGATTCTTTTTAAAAGGAAGGTTTTGAAATCATTTTGAAAACAAGATATAATTTTGTAAAAACATTTGAATAAAAGTTAGTGGATACAAAACAATGTTCCACTAGATTTTTCATAGGTTCCATCCTACTTAGGGTTCTATCCCTTTAACAGGCTCGAAGTGGATTTCATTCCACGAATAAATTGAATTTTAAGATGCCAGTGCTTTTCAAGGAGTTTTAACAAAATTCCTAATTAAATTACTTATTATTGAAATCTTGAACTCTTGATAATCTTGATACTCATGAGTCTTCAATCTTGATATCGTCAGTCTTGAATCTCTATACTGTACAGTCTTCATTCTTGGTACCTGCATGGTTAAATCCTACATATACATATATATCTAAACTATAATATTAGTATTTATTTTATAATTTTATTCTAAGGTTGTTGTCATCAAAACCATCTCCTCAGGGACTAACACGTACATCCTACGTATTTATCTTCATTGATTATTAGCTAAATCAATTTCCTTTTGGGTTATCACTTCAATTCTTATCTTAATTGGTATTTAATTATAAACAGTTTCCACTCTGACCAGTTTGAAATTTAGAAAATAGCTTTGAAAAGTTTAAGATAGTTAAGTGGTTGTAAAATAGTTATTAGTTGTAAAATAGCTTTAGGATAGTTAAGTAGTTATAAAATAGTTGTAAAATAGTTAAATATTTGTGGAATAGTTTGATATTTGCAAAATAGTTGTAACATGGTCGAATAGTAAGTATAAGATAGTTTGAATTTTTAAAAAGAATGTTTTGTATAATAAATAACTTAGAGAGATTAAATTAATCTAAATATCTTAGGAAATAGATTTTAGACAGTTTATATTAATATATTTTATATTAAAAATAGTTCAAAGCCAAATTGTTCAATCTGCCAAGCTGCCATTTCAACCCATTTCAATTTCCATTCCCATTAAATCGATTCAATTCCAATTCAATTGGAATTAACCTCGATTCCCATTCCAAATTCAAATCAATTTCCCTTTGAATTTAAACTTATTCAACTTCGACTACACTCCCAATTAGTTTAATTTAATTTCAAATTCCAATTAATTCATTTCAACTCCACCTTTGAATTAATTCCAATTCCATTTTCAAATTTTAAATCATCACAATTTGTTCAAATTCGAGTTAAATTTTCAAATGTTGATCTAATCCCCTAAATCAAATTAACCTTTACTTTTAATTTAACAACCTAAGTCTTTAAACAATTTAATTTTGAGTCCAAATTTCTAATATTCATTTAAATTACTTTTACTTAACTTATTTCAAGGTTCAAGTAAGAGTTCAAATCCTTTTTAAATAATTTTATCTTCGGAATCCAATTTATTACGCAATTTTAACTTCTAATTTTGAACCTAATTCTTAACAATTTCAGTTTACAAGTTCCTTTTTTAACGTTTAAATCTTAAGTTCAAAGTGATTCCATTTTCATAATTACAATTTCATTTCCAAAATCAAAATCTTTTAAATAGTTTTAAAATAAAGTTTTATTTCCATTTAATTTCAGTAATGGATATATATTATCTCAATCCACTCTTTAATTCGTTCAAAACAATCCAATTTAGAGTTTCATAGATTATTAAATACAACATAATGATATCAGGTTAAGTAATAGTAAATAAATATCCAAATTATCTAAAGCGTCCATCAGTAGCATCCATTACCAATTTCCAGAACTCAAACCTGTTTTGAGAACACCTATAACTCCCTTTTCAATTCAACCCATTTAACTTCCCTAAGTTAAATCTCAATTTCATCTTGAAACTTTCCCATTTCAGATTATAGGTCCAAACTTATTTAACTTCCCTATGTTACATTTCAATTTATTTAATCTAGTCAACCTTACTCAATTTGGATTCTCCATTTCAAATTTTAAACTTCTTATCAATATCCATTCCCACTTATAAGTTCAAAAACTTATTTCTCTTTAGGTTTTTACATCTCATTCTCAAGGAAATTAGAATTCAACACTTAATATTTATCTCACATCAACTTTGATATCATATATATCCACATATATATACATATTTATTTTATTTGCACACCAAGTCATACTTCAAATTCTAAACCATTCCTGGTTTTTAATTCACAGCAACTCTTGTTTTAAAATAAGATTCGTACATTCAAAACTATTCTGAATAATATTATTTATTATATCTTTTAACACTTTGAAACAGTTCCAAATTTCTGGACTTAGATTTTAAAACTTCACGATTTAAATCTATTTCAATTTATAAGTCATACTTATATAAATTGTTACTTCCTTAAAACATTTCAATCCTGTTTTATTATTGTTTATATTTTTAGAATAAACATCCCTTTTATTAAGATACAATACCCAATTTAAGATAATTATCATGTCCAAAAATCATACACAACATATATTCCATAATCATTTGCTGGAAAATCAAATCAAAGCAACTTATTCCAATACTTTGAAAATTCTTTTGAATTTCTAGGATTTAAATTCAGTTTTGAATCCATTTTTAGCTCAACTTATTTGCATAGTTAATTCTTACCAAATTCTATTCGGTTTTATATATATTACTACTTAGTTCTTATTATTATTTTTAATTTCAATAATCAACAACCAATTACCTTTATATATATAAAAATTAGAAAAATTATTGCTTTATATATCAAAATATAAGCTTATATAAAAATCATTCACTTTTAAAACCGTTTCAAAATCATTATATAAGGTAATATTAAGTACGCTCTCATATAATACGCTCAACTCATTCTAGGGTACTATTGACCCTATCTCAAATGAGTAACCCTACTAGAGCCAATGTTCTCGCTTAACCTTCTGCTCTGATACCAAAATGTCACGGGCCGAGCTAGAGGCGATTGGTAGGCTTTTCAACCATCCCAGCCCCACCGCGGCATACAGTGATACCTCGAATTTGCTTTTACAGCCAGCCTCTCGACTCGCAACCAACCCTCACGGGGACATGTAAGGGTAAGAGTCTCCTGCTCGCCATCAAACACGAAGCAAGAACCCCCTATCATGCTGTAATGTAGAAAACCTGATCCTAAATCTATTTGAATAAAACGTCTCACTTTTTATATTTAACTGTTCATTTCAGATTTATATCACAGAATAACATGAACATCATACTAGAGGAACAAAGCAACCCAATGTACTTAATCAAATTAAAACTATACATAGACTAAATTAATTGGTCGCTTCATCATTAATTTACTTTAAATCAGAATTGATTTATTTTTTTCCAAGCCATGTTTAATCATCATTAAACTAATTACAAACCATTTTATTTTATTCAAATTAAATATCTGTAATTTATTAATAATTAACAAGTATAATTAACTTAAGGTTTTAAATCTTTTATAAAACAATAAACTACTTACTTGGAAATCCATTTCTTTCCTTCTTCAATTAAAAACTTTTATATTCATCCTTTTCTATTTATTTCTTCTTTCACTCTAACTTATTTCCGACCCAATATCTTCGACCCATTCCCCTTACTTTCTTCCCTTCCTTCATTCTCTCCTCTCTAGATCTTTCCACTGTTCTTAAATCACTACCCAGACAACCGTGCACATTCCTATGCACGTGCACAATGCTTCTAGCCCTAATTCTCATCCACGACCATCCACGCGAATCCACTGCATCCACCACAACCTCCCTTCGCAGTTGGAACCCCCCAATCCACTTCCAGTTCGCAAATTGAACTTCACTACTCCGAATGCGAAACAACACCCATCCCAACCTTTTGCCACGTCACCTCATCGATCCATCCACCTTTAACCTTCAGCCACGAGTTCGCCACGACCATCGCCACCTCCTCTCCCTGGACCGCACGCCTCGCATGACTCCACCACATCGCCATTCCCTCTAGACCGAGCTCCTACCCAAGAAAATTAATGTGACGACCCGAAATTTTTGGATATTTAAAATTGGAATATTTAATTGATTTTAAATATTTAAAATTTAGTTTAACTTGAATTTCAAATATCACTATTTATTTGGCAATTAAATTTTTAAATTTAATTATCGAAAGTTGAGTAAAATATTGAATCTTCAGTTTTATGCTTGTTAAAAATATTTTAAGGGCTTATAAAATTTATATTAATAGTACCGATGATAATGAAAACTTAAGAATTGAATTTGGAAGTGTTTTGTTAAGTTTTGAAAATATAGCGTTTAAATCGATATTTAAAAATAGCCTTCCGAGGCACTGTCTCGGAATTTAACGAAACTAGTTCCATTGGATCCATAATAGTGTATTATTATCGGATTTCAATTTTCATAGCATTTGGAGTTGTCGTGTGATCGTACGGTAGATAAACGCGTTAAAATCTATATCGAAAATTCTTTATAAATAACTGGTTCGAAAAGCTATCTTCTCCATACGATCGAACTAGGACTCGAAACCTTTTCCATTTTATTTAGAATAGGGGTTTAACGTTATAAACGCCTATTGGCACGCTTCGATAGGGGTTCGCGATTTTAGGCTACGTTAATCGATACAATTTGACTTTAAATTTAAACTAAATTCAATATATTATGTAAAATGACATCAACATGTTTTCTTTCCCATCTAAACTTTTTGCTTTCTTTTCCATGGCTGTAGCAAGAGGATTTCTTCATGCAAAACAGTTTTAACACGCGTCTCCCTGGTTAACACGCGTCTCTTTTATAGATAAAAAATAATAATTGTCGCATACCCTTCTTCCTTCTCAAATTGAAATACACAAAATAATACTGCTATATCTTATTCGAAATCGAATTCAAAAAAAAATGGTGGCAGAACGAATCAAACTCTCGTCCAAAAATCTTATTCATAGTCTCGTTCCAATAAATCGTGGCCTCCTTTTTTCTCGGCAAAACCAAATCAATCGAGGGAATCTCGATCCAAATTCGAGATTGGGGGACGAATTCAACTCGTTCGAACAATGGCGGTGAAGAATTGATTCTTGGCCGAACTCGAGCGCATCTCGCGAATTAAATCGCCATGGCAGGAGGAGGCGCTCAGGATAGCTCGAGCATGGCGACTTTGGTTGGAGGTGTGAGCTTCCTCGCGCCAGCAGGCGCATGTTTGGGACTCTTGTGGATCTCGGTGGAGAGGGGGTTTTCGATGGTGATGGGGGGGAGTAGTCGTGGTCTGGTCAGTTGAGGTATGCGGTTTCTAACTTTATTTTTCAATAAAATTTAATCTACATTTATGTATATGTATATATAAGTTAGAATACACACACACACACATATAGTAACAGTAAGTTGCTAACATTTACAGAAATTATTTACTATGCTACATGTAATCATGTTTAAACTGGAATAAAATAAATAAGTATATAAACAAGAAAATATATTTGTGGATGAAGACTCGAAAAGAGAAAGTAGAAATTTTAAAGGTTGGAAGAATTTAGATAAAATTGGATTTTTATGAAATTCATATAGCTTATTTTTATAAGTATATATATATGTAGTTTTAAAGGGAAACATAAATATACATATATATATATTTTCTTTTGATTTTACTAGTCATTTTAAAATAATGTATTTGGGTGATTAACCTAATTAATTTACATATTAAATTTATTTTAGTTACAAAAAGATTTTTAAAAGGGAAGAATTATTTAGTTAAAATCAAATTGTTAGTTAATTAAATTTATTAAAAGGAAATTGATTATTCAATTATTTCGAATATTAATAAATTACGTAAATATTTATACAAGGTCCAAAATCATGGAGAAACAAGTCGAGATGGAATGGATTGCAAACCAAAAATCAAAGGTGAGTTAATCTCACTCATTTGGATACCTTTTAAATTTAAATAGTTAAATTTAAATTATTGGTTGTTTCCTTAAATTGATAATTTATTATCAGCTTGGATGTGATATAATATATATATATATATATATATATATATATATATATATATATATTGGAGTGATTTATTTCCCACATTATATAGCGGATGAGACCCTATGCACCCTGCATAATAGCGGATGACCCCTTATACCGCAATACCCCCCTCGAAGTGGGATTGGTATTTTAAACTATTGTGCTAAATCTGTGGATGTAGGGAAATAGGTTGGAGGGATCCAACTTGATTGTTCAAAATGATGAATTTATTTTATATTCAGTATTGTGATTTATGTGATAATCTGTGATGGATTATATTGATTATATTGAGAATTGTAATTTTTGAATGCTATGGCTTAGTTGAATAGATATCAGTATTTGAGGAAAATGAAATCTATATAAAGATTGAATTTTTTAAGGAAAATAAAATAGGGAATTTTAAGTAAATAATTATACAGAATTTGAATAAATTAAAGAAAGAACTGGAAAAGAATAAAAGTTAATTTTTAAATTCTAATAAATAAGTTCCGAGTATGGAAAAGGAGATTTTAAATAAATAGGAATAAATGAGTTTTTAAACTTAAGTGATATTATTTAATAGAATAAAGAATTTATTTTCAAATTCAAGGTTTTTATTTATTTGGAAAAGATAAAGAAGAAATCTGGAAAAGTATGGAATTTGTATTTTCAGTTTAAATAAGATTTTGAATCATAGTAAAGAAGTTAAATCTGAAATTAACGGGTTTGAAATAAATTGAGTAAGTAAAGGAATTTATTTCTAAAATGGAGTAAATTTGGAAATTGATTACATGTTTGAAACTGTGTTTAAAAAGGAGATAAGACTATGGAATTTGTAAACTGGGTTTATAAAGTGAAATATTTATCAGAGGATAATTGGAAATATAAATTCAGAATGGGAATTTATTAAGGAATGGGTAATTTGTTTTAAAAGTAAATAGTGATTTATTTTTAAAAGGTGTGGAAAGGAAAGTGTATTTCCTGAAAGGCAAAGTATATTTTCAAAGCAAGATTTTCATGTATAAGTTAGAGGTTTTAAAGTGTTTTTTTTAAAAAGAATGTTTTAGGGAAATTTTATTATTTTAAATTGTTTTAGAATTTTAAAGTAAATATTAATTTAAATTAATTATAGTAATAATTATTTTAAAGGTTAACTAATATTTTGATTTAAAAGATAATTATTTAATATTTATACCTTATAAAATAACTTTTATTTTAAAATTAGTTTTGGCTTAAGTTTTACATATGAACTTATTATAAACTTCATAGCTAGTATTTTAAATAAAGTGTTTAAAAAGTTTAATTTTAAGTATTTTAAAGTATATATTTTTGGATAAAGTGATTTAAATTATTTTAAAAATCTAAGTATTAAGACTTGGCAAATTTTCTGTGGAAATAAAACAAATTGGGTGGAAGTTATTCTGCAAGAGAAAAGTAATTTGAAATTTTTTCAAAAAGGTTGAAGTGTAAAGAAATATCATGCGAAGATATTTTAAATTAAATAATTTGGGAAATTATTAAGGCCTGATGATTGTTTGTGAATGTTATTTGATAGTCGAATAACCGACTTTCAATATTTTCCAATGCGTTGATTGTTTCGAAGAGACCGGGATCGGGATTAATTTTTCGAAAACCACTTCGATCCGGTTTGAACATTTTCATGAAGAAGACAAGAGCTTGGAGTCAAAGATGGAGCAATGAAGTGTAGGGGCTAATCGCTACTAATCCTGAGGGTGATTCTAAAATGGATGTAGTAGGAGTACTGCCTTCGGTTCCGTTCGAACCAGGAATGGACTTATATGGACGAATGCTATCAGAACATCGTCAGGAGGATGATGAGCATTCTAAGTGAAATGTGTGCTAAAAAGGTAACGCATAGCCTCGAGCCTCATCAACCAGGAATGGTTAAAACATGGAAGGTGCACACAAGGCTAAGTGGCTAGCAACCAATTAGGGTAAGGTCATCCCTATCTAGAGGTCCCTTTTATTCGGCTGTGTGGGCGGTTGCTGATCCTAACCGCGGGTTGATCTTATTTGGACTATCCAGTAAGGGGTAGCTCCGGTCTTGTGATGTAGGACATCGGGGTGGATCCTCGGGACGGTGATCTAGACCACGTATTGTGACGGGCGGTACACCAGTAGCCCTGCTATTGTATGGAATCCAATCTCCAATAAGCACCTGTATGGTTTTGATTGTGCCCAACTATTGCTAAAACATGAGATGCAAGCATTTCAGCTAGATTCTATTTTACTTCCTATAGACACTATTATAATATCAGAAGGATTTGATAAAAAAATGTTTTCGTTATCGTAAGGTAAAAACCCGTCATGTTTATTTGTGGCGTGATCTTACGAGATACCTTTGATTTTAAAGGATTTTTTGAAAACTTTAATAATCAAATTGGGTGTGTTTTCTCACTCTGGTATTCCAGACTGACTCGGGTGTTAATTTACTATAACGCTCGGGTCGGACCGAGTATTATAGATACAAGAAATGATGCTGTAGAGCTCAGGAGACGAGCTGGATGGCGAGACATATCACACGTATTTGATGAATTATACGCTGTGTATGGTTTACTGCAATTCAGTTTCTTTGTGGACTAGTTATCATAATGTCCAGTGTTATGTTTTGTTAGTGTTGTACTCTGATGATGTATATAGAAAACAATTACTATTTCCTTTTGTATAAAGATCAGTCATTTGTCTATTATAAATTGTTCCGCTACGAATTGTGAGATTTTGATATTGTTTCTATTTCTTCTTCTACCTCCTTCTCCTTTAACCCTAACGGTTCGGTTTTCCGGCATTCAATTATTCGGCATTTGATACAGTGGACGTATTGATGTCGATTTTCGTGCTTCGAAAAATCGGGTCGTTACAATTGGTATCAGAGCTGAAGGTTAAGCGAGAACCTTGGCTCCGGTGGGGATTACTCATTGAAATAGAGTCTGTAGTACTCTAGAATGAGTTTGAGTGTATTAATAGATATGAGCGCGTATTTGTTAGTGAATATAACAATTGTTTTTATATTGTGTTGACTTATCGGTTGAGTGTTTATAGATTCTGGTCGGTGTAGTCTGGCCAACTATATCGATAGGGGTTTTAAAACTCTTAAACAAGATAAACCGATACGGTATTGTTTTAAAATAGGGTATATGAAATAATTTTACCCAAATTAATTTTGTATGTAAAAGAAATAATTTTCCGTAAATTATTATAGTATATGGTTGCTTGTTTGTTAGGCAGTGATAATATTAAATTATTATCATTGTTGTTATGGTAATTGAAATAATGAAATAATGGTATAACCAAAGATTTGGAGATAAATTCATTTAACAAATGAAATTTATAAATATGAATTATAGTGTGATTTATAATTGAAAATGAAATAAAAATTCCAGAGTAATATTTGAATACGAATTGGAAGGATTTGGGATTTAAAATTTTGAGAAATTTAATTCCTTTTGAGTTTGAAAATGATTTTCAAAGATTTTGGAGGAATAATAAGGATATTAATTAGAAATATTGTTGGACTAGATTTGTTATCTAGTGAGATTTGGGATTTAAAAATATTTGGAAATGTTTTTGAAAAGAATAAAAGCACTGAACTCACTTCGGTCGCTGGAAAATAATTTCGGTGAAGACTACAACATCTTCGATGTTCATTTTCGAGTTTCAAAGAAAGAAATTTCTACCAAGATGTTTTGAATTGGGATTTGTTTGCGAAATTGGGTTTGATTTTGAAATAAATTGATTTGGATATATATGTTTTCAAAATTGATTTTTGAATGTTTAAGTAATATCTTGAACTCAGGAATCTTATTTAAAATGTTTATGAAGAAAAATGGGTTTGGTAACTTATAAAATTTAAATTCTTTTAGAATCAAATTTAACTTGAAGAAGAGTTAAAAATTAAGTAAGTAGGGAACGAATTAAGTTAGAATGTAAGCCAATTAAATGAACTAAATTTAAATAAGTTAGCAAATGGATTTAAATAAGTGGGAATTTATAGAAGTTTAAAATTTTGAATTAAATCAGAGTGTAATTAAATCTAGTTAAGTAAAGGTGAATGTAAAGAAAAAGTCTAAGTGGACTAAGTGAAATGATTACTTAAATAAAATTTATTAAGGTGGAAATATATTTGTGAATGAATAAATGAATTTACAATTGTAAGTAAATGAAATTGAAAACTGAATGTTGAAATTCATTTTGAATTCGTAAGTAAATGGAGAATTAGTCAAGTGGATTAAGAAAAACAAAGGATTTAAAATAAAATTAATAATTAAACTAATTAAATTAAATGGGTAAGCCAACGAATTGAAACTATATATTGAAATGATACTTAATTTAAATTGTGTTAAGTAAATTGAAATTGTAAAACTTGTTCAAGGGAACTAAAAAAAGTAAAAGTTTGGAAATAAACTTTTTATTGAGATTTGAAATTAAATTTGAAAATGAAGTGATAAATAAAATTATAAGTTAAATAGATTTTAAATTGAATTTGATTGAAACGAATTAGTAGATGAAACTAATTACAATAAATAGGAAATAATTACGGATTGAGATGTGATTAATAATATGCAATAGTGGAATATTGGAAGGTAAATTGAATTCGGAATGGAATTGAAGCTTAAGTGGTAAAGTAAAAATAAATATTAAAGTGTATAGGATATTCATAATAAACTTAAGAAAAATAAAGGTGAATTTCTTAAGTAAATTTGTATTGAAAATATACTAAGTAAATATTGGAATGAGGATTTAGTAAAGGTGTGTGAAATGATAAGTGAATAGAAATCAATATAAATGTGAATAAAAGAGAATTGATATAGTAATAATCGATTGGGATAAATATGTAGGATGTACGTATATTATTTTATCCGCATAGTGATTTGATCCAGAATTCAAACACTGGACTTTGAGGTAGTTGTACCGATCCGAGTTGGAATTTTTCATTCAATTTCCGACGGTGAACCCTGGATATGGATTTTGATCAATTTTGGAAATTCTCTATCATAATTTATGACTATGCAACGAGAATGACGGTTTCTGATTAAGAAACCAGATCTGAGTCCGCACTAGGGAGTTGGGTGGACGATACTAGTTCGGAAGTGAAATTGTGTGATCGAGTGAGCAATCGGATTTGGTATTGCGTACGGATGATATATGTACATCATACGAACGTGAATGAAATAAATATTGAAATTTTGTAAAGAAATGTATAAAATGAATTGGATTCTGTAATTGGATGTTATTGCTTAGTGGGATATAAAGGTGTTTTAAAAGCAAAGAGAATTGATGTTTTTGGATTTTAGAAGATAAATTTGAATTTCTCGACAAAGGTATGTATTTAAATTTCTGTATGAAATTTGATGGTTTTCTGATCTAGCCACTTGGCATTTGTTTTCTTTTGAAATCTGGGAGCCCGTAGAGCATTTTGTAGTTGTACCGATCTAGCCGCGCAAAGGAGACACTGATGAAATTTTTCTAAAATTTAAGGAGTTAGAAAATTTTGATAATTTAAATTCTTGAATTATAATTTGAATGGTTGAGTAAGTGATATTGGTTGGAAGTTATGGACGAGTTTAGGAAGTTAATAAGGGAGTTAGTGTGTTCTTAATAAAAAGATGGTTTGGGAAGTTGTTAAAAACTATTTGGATTGGGAAAATAGTTAATGGGTTATGGATCATTCTTCTTAACTAGCAATTTCGAGGACGGAATTCTTTTAAGGGGGGAATGTGACGACCTGAAATTTTTGGATATTTAAAATTGTAATATTTAATTAATTTTGAATATTTAAAAGTTAGTTTAACTTGAATTTCAAATATCACTATTTATTTAGCGATTAATATTTTAAATTTAATTATTTAAAGTTAGGTAAAATATTGAATCTTCAGTTTTATGCTTGTTAAAAATACTTTAAGGGATTATAAAATTTATATTAATAGTACCGAAGATAATGAAAACTTTAGAATTGAATTTGGAAGTGTTTTGATAAGTTTTGCAAACATATCGTTTAAATCGATATATAAAAATAGCCTTCCGAGGCAGAGTCTTGGATTCAACGAATCCAGTTTCATAGATCCGTAATAGTGTATTATTATCGGATTTTAATTTTTGTAGCATTCGGACTTGTCGTGTGATTGTATGGTAGATAAATGCGTTGAAATCTATATCGAAAATTCTTTATAAATAACGGTTCAAAAAGCTATCTTCTTCATATGATCGAATTAGTACTCGAAACCTTTTCCATTCCGTTCAGAATAGGGGTTTAACATTATAAACGCCTGGCGGCATGCCTCGATAGGGGTTCGCGATTTTAGGCTACGTTAATTGATACAATTTGAATTTAAATTTGAATTAAATTTAATATTTTATATAAAATGACATCAGCATATTTTCTTTCCCATCTAAACTTTTTGCTTTCTTTTCCATCGCTGTAGCAAGAGGATTTCTTCACATAAAAAAGTTTTAACGCGTGTCTCCCTGGTTAACACGCGTCTCTCTTATATAAAAAATAATAATAATAATTGTCGCATACCCTTCTTCCTTCTCAAATTGAAATTCACGAAATAAAATTCTATGTCTTATTCGAAATCCAATTCGAATTCGATAAAAATGGTGGCAGAACGAAATCGAACTCTCGTTCTTATTCGTAGTCTCATTCCAATAAATCGCGGCCTCCTTTTTTCTCTGCAAAACCAAGTCAATTGAGGGAATCTCGATCCAAATTCGAGACGGGGGGACGAATTTGACTCGTTCGAACAATAACAACGAAGAATTGATTCTTGGCCAAACTCGAGCGCATCGCGCGAATTAAATCGCGGTGGCAGGAGGAGGCGCTCAGGCTAGCTCGAGCATGGCGACTTTGGTTGGAGGCGTGAGCTTCCTCACGGCGGCAGGCGCAGGTTTCGGACTCTCGTGGATCTCGGTGGAGAGAGGGGTTTCGATGGTGATGGGGGGAAGTAGTCGTGGTCTGATCAGTTGAGGTATGCGGTTTCTAACTTTATTTTTCAATAAAATTTAATCTAAATTTATGTATATGTATATATAAGTTAGAATATATATATATATATATATAGTAATAGTAAGTTGCTAATATTTACAGAAATTATTTACTGTGCTACGTGTAATCATGTTTAAACTGGAATAAAATAAATAAGTATATAAACAAGAAAATACATTTGTGGATAAGAACTTAAAAAGAGAAAGTAGAAATTCTAAAGGTTGGAAGAATTTAGATAAAATAGGATTTTTATGAAATTCATATAGCTTATTTTTATAAGTATATATTTATATATATGTAGTTTCAAAGGGAAAAATAAATATACATATATACTTTTTTTTAATTTTACTAGTTATTTTAAAATAATGTATTTGGACGATTAACCCGATTAATTTACTTATTAAATTTATTTTAGTTACAAAAAGATTTTTAAAAGGAAAGAATTATTTAGTTAAAATCAAATTGTTGGTTAATTAAATTTATTAAAAGGAAATTGATTATTCGATTATCTCGAATATTAATAAATTATATAAATATTTATACAAGGTCTAAAATCATGGAGAAACAAGTCGAGATGGAATGGATCGCAAATTAAAAATCAAAGGTGAGTTAATCTCACTGATTTGGATACCTTTTAAATTTAAATAGTTAAATTTAAATTATTGGTTGTTTCCTTGAATTGATAATTTATTATCTTCTTAGATGTGATATTATATATATATATATATATATATATTGGAGTGATTTATTTCACGCATTATATAGCGGATGAGACCCTATGCGCCCCGCATAATAGTGGATGACCCCTTATACCGCAATACCCCCCTCGAAGTAGGATTGGTATTTTAAACTGTTGTGCTAACATTTTGTGGATGCAGGGAAACAGGTTGAAGGGATCTAACTGGATTTCTCAAAATGATGAATTTATCTTATATTCAGTAGTGTGATTCATGTGATAATCTATGATGGATTATATTGATTATATTGAGAATTGAAATTTTTGAATGCTATGGCTTAGTTGAATAGATATTTGTATTTGAGGAGAATGAAATCTATATAAAGATTGAATTTTTAAACGAAAATAAAATATAATTATAGAGAATTTGAATAAATTAAAGAATGAATTGGAAAAGAATAAGGGTTAATTTTTAAATTCTAATAAATAAATTCTGATATGGGAAAGGAGATTTGAATAAATAGGAATAAATGAATTTTTAAACTTAAGTGATATTATTTAAAGGAATAAAGAATTTATTTTCAAATTCAAGGTTTAGATTTGTTTGGAAAAGATAAAGAAGAAATTTGGAAAAATATGAAATCTGTATTTTCAGTTTAAATAAGATTTTAAATCATAGTAAAGAAGCTAAATCTGAAATTAATGCGTTTGAAATAAATTGAGTATGTAAAGGAATTTATTTTTAAAATGGAGTAAATTTGGAAATCGATTTGGAAATTGATTACATGTTTGAAACCGTGTTTAAAAAGGAGATGAGACTATGAAATTTATAAACTGGGTTTATAAAGTAAAATATTTATCAGGGGATAATTTGAAAATATAAATTCAGAATGGTAATTTATTAAGGAATGGGTAATTTTTTTTAAAGTAAATAGTGATTTATTTTTAAAAGGTATGGAAAGGAAAGTGTATTTCCTGAAAGGCCAAGTATATTTTCATAGTAAGATTTTCAACTATTTTAAATTGTTTTAGAATTTTAAAGTAAATATTTATCTAAATTAATTATAGTAATAATTATTTTAAAGGTTTAACTAGTATTAAGATTTAAAAGATAATTATTTTATATTTATACCTTATAAAATAACTTTTATTTTAAAATTAGTTTTGGCTTAAGTTTTACATAAGAAATTATTATAAATTTCATAACTAGTATTTTAAATAAAGTGTTTAAATAGTTTTATTTTAAGTATTTTAAAGTATACATTTTGGATAAAGTGATTTAAATTATTTTAAAAATCTAAGTATTAAGACTTGGCAAATTTTCAGTGGAAATAAAACAAATTGGCGGGAAGTTATTCTGCAAGAGAAAAGTGATTTGAAAACTATTTTTCGAAAGGGTTGAAGTGTAAAGAAATATCATGTGAAAATATTTTAAATTAAATAATTTGGGAAACTATTAAGGCCTGACGATTGCTTGTGAATGTTATTTGATAGTTAAATAACCGACTGTCAATATTTGCCAATGCGCTGATCGTTTCGAAGAGACCGGGATCGTGATTAATTTTTCGAAAAACACTTCGATCTAGTTTGAACGTTTTCGTGAAGAAGACAAGAGCTTGGAGTCGAAGATGGAGCAATGAAGTGCAAAGGCTAATCGCTACTAATCCTGAGGGTGATTCCAAAATGGATGTAGTAGGAGTAGTGCCTTCCGTTCCGTTCAAACCCGAAACAGACTTATAAGGACGAATGTAATCAGAACATCGTCAGGATGACGATGAGCATTCTAAGTGAATGTGTGCTAAAAAGGTAACGCATAGCTTCGAGCCTCATCAAGTGGGAATGGCTAAAATAGGGGCGATGCACACAAGGCTAAGTGGCTAGCAACAAATTAGGGTAAGGTCGTCCCTGTCTAGAGGTCCCTTTTATTCTGCTGTGTTGGCGGTTGCTGATCCCAATCATGGGGGATCTTATTCGGACTATCCAGTATGGGGTAGCTCAGGTCTTGTGATGCATGGGATCAGGGTGGATCCTTGGTACGGTGATCTAGACCACATAATGTGACGGGCAGTACCTCAGTAGTCCTGCCATTGTATGGAATCTCATCTCCAATAAGCGCATGTACGGTTTTGATTATTCCCAACTATTGCTGAAACTTGAGATGCAAGCATTTCAGCTAGATTCTAGTTTACTTTCTATAGACACTATTATAATATCACACGGATTTGATAAAAAATGTTTTGGTTATCGTAAGGTAAAAACCCAGCATGTTTATTTGTGGCATGGTCTTACGAGATACCTTTGATTTCAAAGGATTTTTGAAAACTTTAATAATCAAATTGGGTGTGTTTTCTCACTCTGGTATTCCAGACTGACTCGGGTGTTATTTCGCTATAATGCTTGGGTCAGATTGAGTATTATATATAGAAAAGGATGCTGTGGAGCTCAGGAGACGAGCTAGATGGCGAGATGTATCACATGTATTAGATGAATAATCCGCTGTGTATGATTTGCTGCAAATTCAGTTTCTTTGTGGACAAGTTATCATAACTGTCCAACATTGTGTTTTGTTGGTGTTGTACTCTAATGATGTATATAGAAAACAATTACTATTTCCTTTTGTATAAAGTTCAGTCATTTATCTATTATACATTGTTCCGCTGCGAATTATTAGATTCTGATATTGTTTCTATTTCTTCTTCTACCTCCTTCTTCTTTAACCCTAATGGTTCGGTTTTTCGGCATTCGATTGTTCGGCATTTAATACAGCAGACGTATTGATGTCGATTTTCGGGCGTCAAAACATCGGGTTGTTACACTTAAACCCTCAAATCACTGCGCCACGCCACCATATTTTGTTATAAAATTCCATGCCATTTTTCCTAGGCGTGCCTCCTCCCAAACATCCTCCATGACGAATCCTCTGCCACGAAATCAAATACGCCACCAGAATTTCGCCTTTGACCCAATCTCGGTCATCTCCTTCTCTCTTCCCCAATACACGACTAAAAATGATCAAACCATCGCTAAAAATCATCATTTCGAACAACAAACCCGCTCGTATAATCCAAAGGTTAAATTATGACGTTCAAAATTTGACCATTTTAGTTGTCTACTGTAAAAACAAGCTACCCTCCTCTATACTTCATATTATATCTCGAAACTATTTTTAAGATAGACAACATCTGAAAACAAGCAGCCACCTCTTTGAAATCAAAGCCTAAAATAAAATGTATAAAGGGATATTTATTTTTAAAGGTTGTAGAATGTCAACTTTTTAGGAACAGAGTTGTTTTCACTATGATCCTGTAAATTCAGATGACTATTCTCATACATACACACTTACATTTTCACACATCAGATGCATATAGTCTTGTTCCAGACCAATATTTTAGCAAACCTCATTCATACTTATGAGTAAAAAAAAACAGTAACCAAGCATAAGTGTTACTCACAGTTATTGTTTTTTTTTGAACAGAGCCTAGGTTTTGCTTTCAAAAGAAATCTGTTGTTTGCTTTGTTGATGATCTCTCTGATAACTTGAATTGTTTTTGATTCCTTTTAGTTGTGAAATGGATGCATGTTTTTTTTAAGATGGTTCGAATGAATGGACCTCGAGGGAAATATTTACCTGTAGCAGCCAAAGGGGTTCACTGACATTAGCAGGCCTCGTCATATTTGTAAGCTTAATAAATCTCTTTATGGTTTAAAACAGTCTCCTAGACAATGGCATAAGAATTTTGATAAGTTTATGATCTCGCATAGTTGCTCTAGAAGTTTTAAGGAGCAATAGGTCTATTTTAAGAAGTGTAATGAACACATCATCTATTTGTTGCTTTATGTTGATGATATATTGATAACTTCTAAGAGCGTGACCAGGATTTCAGAGTTGAAGATAGAGCTCGGAAAGGAGTTTGATATGAAAGATTTAGGAAATGCACAGAGAATTTTAAGGATGGAGATTTAGATGGACAGAAAGCAAAGAGTTTTGAGGCTAACTAAAACTTAGTATATCGAGAAAGTTCTATCTCGATTTGATATGGAGAAAACTAAACCGGTGGCTACTCCATTAGGCTCTCAATTTCAACTATCCAAAGATATATGTCCTACATCGGAAGGGATATGGCTAATATTCCTTACTCAAGTGCAGTTGGAAGCCTTATGTATGCTATGGTATGTACATGGCCTGATTTAGCTCAGGCGGTTGGTGTTGTTAGCACATACATGTCTAACCCACGCAAGACTCATTGGCAAGTAGTAAAGTAGATTCTACGATATTAGAGAGGCATTTCTGATATTGGCTTGTTGTTAGGAGGTAGCGATATGACTCAAGCGGTTATTGTGATTCAAATTATGTTGGGGACAGAGATGGTAGGAAATTGATTTCGGGCTATGTTTATACACTTGGCATAGGCCAATTTCTTAGAGATCCAAGCTACAGTCCGTTGTAGCTTTATCAACTACTGAGGCAGAGCTTATTTCTATTGTGAAAGCGACCAAGAAAGCATTGTACTTGTTGCAGCTTTTGGAGGATTTATCAACGATGCAGAAGACAGTGGAGTTGTTTTCAAATAGTCAGAGTGACATTCATCTTGTTGAGAATCAAGCCTACAGATCATGGACAAAGCACATTGATGTTAAGAATTTCTTTCTCATACTTGAAGAAGAGATAAATAAGATAAAGCTATCAAAGATGCACACAAAAGACAATCCACCTGATATGTTGACAAAGTCGGTTCTAAAGGACAAGTTTGAGCATTGCTCAAACTTGATTAGTGTGGTACGAGATACTTAGCGTCATGGGTGCTGACCCAATAACCAATTTTGTTAACTGAAAAATATATTTAAATCGAGGTGGAGTGTTAAATTTGGGCGATTTATATATACTTCAAATTTATTAGGGAGAATGTATTAATTGATTTCCGTAATCAGTTAAATATAGGAAACAAATTGAAAAGAGAATCAATTAATATCATAAAGATATTAATTGATTTAATGAATCAATCAAATAAAGATATATGTGGAAACAAGCACAAATATTCTAGATTTGTGTTGAAATCAAATCAAGTGAATCCGAAAACATTTCATCCTTTTCACCAAGGCAATCTTCATTCTTGCTCCTATAAATATGAAGACTTTTGCTCATCATTTATCATCATAAGACAATAATAGAGCTCTTCAAAAAAATCTTCAATAAAATCCCTATTTATGTATCAATTGTAGGGTGAGAAATTTATATTAAGTGATTTGTTTTCATCTCATATTGTACTCCCTCTAGAAATGAAGAAGTAACAAAGATTGTTCAGTCCGAGGACGTAGGCATAGTCGAACCTCATTATATCGGTGTATTATTTCCTTTTATGTCTTTTATCTAGAATTTGTGCTCTTTGATTTTTATTTTTATTTTCTTTATTGGATTGGAATTGTTGAGATTGTCGACAAACTAGATTATTGGGTGTTCTGCTTCCACTACCCAAAACTTTGATTTTTCACTACAGTTATCTTTTCAGTTCTTCGGTGTGATGATAACCTATGTAGTTTTATTGGTTTTGGATTATGTAGTTTTTTATTATGATAAACTTATTGATGGTTGTTAATAATAGTTGCTATTGAAAAGGTTATTTCATTTGGCTTTTTCTATTTATTAATAGTAGTTTTTTATAATTGTTTATAATACAATAATATTTTGGTTATGCAGTGTAGTATTAAAGTTTCATTTTAATAACTTTAGTTAGTAATTATTACTTTCATTTTAACTGTTCATTTATAGTTAAAAATGCATTTAGCAACAACATTTATAATATGTAGTTATATATTAGTTAGTAGTGTAATCTGATTCAACAAATTTATATACCTTTTATTATTGCATTTTTGAAACATAGTTAAAGTTTAATTTGTTATTTTTTTTAAAATATTACTACATTTGGGTTATGCAGTTATATTTTGTTAAATTATGCATTAATTTAAATGCATTTACTTAAAACATTGTAAACAAAATTATATAATTATAATTACTGCATTTTTGAAAAGCAATTAAAGATTAATTTATTATTTTTGTTTTAAATATTAGTGCATTTGGGTTATGCAGTTGTGTTTTTTTAAGTTATGCACTAATCTAAATGCATTTACTTACAACATTTTAATTTTTTTTTATATAATTATAATTATTTCATTTTTGAAATGCAATTAAAGTTTATTTTGCTTTTTTTTTGAAATGTTACCTATTTTTGAACTGTTATTGTATTTGTTATTATAAGATTATAATAAAAATACATTTTTGAAATGTTACTTCATTTTCGAAATGCAGTTAAAGTTTAGTTTGTTACTATTTTTATTTAAATATGTAAATTTTTTTAAGTTTGATTTAATAAATACTACATTTAGTATTAGTTGAAAACTAAAAATATATATGATATGTTTATATTGATTGATTTACTAAATTTAATTTTTTTTTTATAGAAATCGGTTGCGAAAAGATTTGAAGAAGCTAGAAATGTTGAAAAATCTAGTGACTCTAAAGAAACTTATTATGTAGGTTCCGGTTCACAATTTGGAATTCATGTTAGAAAAAAAGAATCTTTTCATGTTGATAAAGAAGAAGATTCAAGTGAAAGTATTAAAGAAATCAAGGAAGTATTTATATCAAAAGAGCCTTATTGTGATAACTCGAATTTTGAATAATAGTTAATTGGATAATTAACTGATTTTTAACTATTGAGATACTGATTTTATTTGGAATAAACAAATAAAATTTTGATAAGATGCCTGGATGTATATACAAGTGGGTTTGAAACTATAATAATAGTTGAATTAAAATGACGACTCTTATAGTAAATTTATTAAATATATTAATAGATATGTGTTAACTCTATAATATTGAAGTCTTAAGTATATACTTATACAAATTCATTGTGAATATAATCACAGTAAACATGTTAATATAATAATTTAATTTGGCAAGTTTTATCTTTGCAAAACTAATAAAATGATTTTCTAATCATAATATACAATATATAAGTGTGTGTGTGTATATATATTTTAAATTAGAAGTTATGTTTTGAAAATTAGTATGATAATTTACAAGAGTTATTTAAAAAGTTGAATCTACATTTTTAACACTAATACATACATACATACATACATACATATATATATATATATATATATATATATATATCAATTTAAATATAATGACAACTCAAGTATAAATTGTAAACGAGATTTAATAAAAGAGCTAATATTCTTTCTTTCTAATTTATACATGTGCTAAATGTTGTTTATATATAATTTAAATACATAAAACAAATTATTAAAAAATAAAAAATATAATAATTGAATAAAGGATTCTTACATTTGTAAGCCCCATAATTCTTGAAATTAACACTTGTAGCTAAGATTTAGTACATTGTTAACAAGTGGCATTTTTTTAAGAAAATAAAATTATCATATTAGAAGCAAGGCTGAAAAAATATATCCCTACTCTTTCATTCCAAGAAAAAAATGGGAGCATGTTCAAGTCTTCAAAATTTTCTTGAAAAAAAATTAAAAATTAATTAATCTGGAATGAAGATGTCACGACCCAGAATTTTTAGGCATTTGAAATCGGTATATTTAATTGATTTTAAATATTTAAAAGTTAATTTTTAACTTGAATTCAAATATTATTATTATTTAGCAATTAAGTTATTAGATTTAATAAACTCAAATTGGGTAAATTATTGAATCTTCAGTTTTAAGCCCGTAAAAAATAATTTGAAGACTTGTAAATTTTATATTGATTATACTGAAGATAGTAAAAGTGTTAAAACTGGATTTGGAAGTGCTTTGTTAAGTTTTGAAATTTTATCGTTTAAATCGATATTTAAAAATAGCCTTCCGAGGCACAGTCTCGGAATTCGACGAAACTAGTTCCATTGGATCCATAATATTATATTATTATCGGATTTCAAATTTCGTAGTGATCGGAGTTGTTGTGTGAGCATACAATATGTAAACGCGCTAAAATTTATATAGAAGATTTAATATAATAATTGATCCAAAAAGCTATCTTCTCCATACGATTGAATTTGGACTCGAAACCTTTTCCATTACGTTCGAAATAAGGGTATAGCATTGTGAACGCCTAGTGGCACGCCTCGATAGGAAGTTAAAATTTCGTATTGCGTTTATCGAGACAATTTGAATTTGAATTTAATTAAATATATATTTATTTATATAACCTAAGTCAACAGCAAGGATTCTTTCCCCAGCCTGATTTCCTTCAACATCACGCCTTTTTGCCTTCTCTGTGGCATGCAATAGCAGGCACGCAAAAATCAAATCACGCCACCCTTTAGCGTACGAAGCCACCTTCCTCCATATTATAATCGCGTTAGCTTCCTCGTATCAGAAGCACGAAATCGAAAAGAAGAAGGAAAAAAATGGTAAATAAAAATAAAAATTGGCTTTTGAAAATAAAAAATAAAATGAAAACTTCGAAATAAATGGCAGAGATTAAAGTCGAGGCTAGAAATCAAACAGCTCTCTTCCTCTCATTATCAGATCGATCTTTTATAAAAAAAAAGGGCCGAAGCCTGTTCATCGAATTCGAAAGAGGGAACGAAAGCATTGCGACAGCTTCGAATTGCGATCGAATCAGGGGGGCGTGAGGCGATGTGGTCTCGAAGTCGGCAAAGCTTGGGTGAGATGTGAGTGCGAAGGCAAAGGTATGGGGAAGTATACTCGATTTCGTTGGCGGGCAGAGGAGTGTTGCAGAGGCACGATGCCAAAGCAGTTGCTCACAAGGGTGGCGTTTGCAGTAGGGTAGCTCGAGGTCAGAGATGGGGACGCTGAGTTTGGGTCAATTGATTTTATCGTGAGGCTGGAGAGCTTTAGCGATTCGTGGCGGGGGTGCCGGCGCCAGATCGAGGGCAGTAGGATCACCGTGAGATCAAGTGAGGTATTGGGTTCTTTATTTAATTTATTAAGATAATAATAATATGTATGCATATAGAATTTAGGGAAAATATTTAAATTTTATAAACAGTTTTAAAATTTTACAGTAAAGATAAATAATGATATAAATATAAATACATATACATATTTTTATCTTATTAGTTTAATATTTAAATAATAGATTATGGGGATGAATTTGTTAGTTGACCTATTTAATGATTTTTAAATAACTACAAGATTTTTTTTAAGGGAATATTAATTTAAATTTAAATTTTTTGTTTAAATCAAATCATTTGTTAAAATGAGAACTATTAAAATAAAATCACTACTTAATTAAATTTATCAAATGGAAATTTAGTTATTCGATTGGTTCAAATAT
Source organism: Allium cepa (assembly GCA_030765085.1). NCBI lineage: Eukaryota > Viridiplantae > Streptophyta > Magnoliopsida > Asparagales > Amaryllidaceae > Allium > Allium cepa. The sequence continues at coordinate 723,442,579 of CM060938.1, read as the reverse complement.
TAATGAAAATCATCTAATGTTTATACAAGGTCGAAAAACCGTGAAACCAAGGCAAAGTTGAAGTGGATTGCAAATAATAGCAAAGATGAGTTAATCTCACTCATCTGGTTGCTATTTAAATTTAAACGATCAAATTTAAATAATTGGTTGAATGATTTAATTGATTGGTTGTGGAATATATTATACAGTGGTATATAGTATATTGGAGTGATTGATTTCCCGTATTATATAGCGGATGAGACCCTATGCACCGCATAATAGCGGATGATATTATTTAATCCCATATACTGCGATATTCCACCTCGAAGTGGAATTGGTATTTTATCTTGTGCTAACATCTGTGGATGCAGGGAAACAGGTTGGAGGGATCCAACTGGGTTCCTCAAAGTAGTGTAATTTATTTTTATAGTTTATGTTTTATCTGATAATCAGTGATAGGTTATTGATTATATTGGGAATTGGAATATTAGATGCTATGAGTGGATAGAATAATTTTGGTATTGAGATATCAAAATATAAAGATTTGACTTTTGAAAGGAAATAAAAGGAGAGAATTTTTAAGAAAAATAATTTTGGAGAATTCGGATAATTAAAGAACGAATTGGGAAAAAGATAAAAGTTGATTTTAAATTTAAATAAATAATTCCGGTATGGAAAAGGAGATATATGAATAAATGGGGATAAATGAATTTTAAAACTTGAGTGATATTATTTAAGGGAATAAAGAATTTATTTTAAATTCAAGGTTTAAAATTTGTTAAGAAAAATAAAGAAGAGATTTGGAAAGGTGTGAAATTGGTATTCGGTTTAAATAAGATTTTAGATTATAATAAAGAAATTAAATCTGAAATTTATGGGTTTTGAAATAAATTTGAATAAGTAAAGAAATTTATTTTAATGAAGAAAATTTTGGAAATCAATATGGAAATTGTTTTAGTGTTTGAAATTGTGTTTTTCAAAGGGAAGATGAGCTATGGAATTTATAATCTGGGTTTATAAAGTGAAATGGATATCAGTGGATATTTGGAAGTATAAATTCACGGTAGGAATTTATAAAGGAATGTGAATTTGTTTTAAAAATAAACAGTGGTTTATTTTTTTTTAAGGTATAGAAATAGGAACTGGATTTCCCTGGAAAGCCAAGTATATTTTAAAAAGAGACTTTTATAAGTTAAAGACTTTAAAATTTTGTTTTAAAGAAATGTGTTAGAATATTTATTATTTTTAAACGTTTTAAATTTTAAAGTAAATAATTTTCAAATTTATTTTAGTAGTAAGTATTTAAAGGTTAATTGGTATTATGTTTTAAAAAAAGAGATAATTATTAATATATATTTTATAAAATAGTCTTATTTTAAAGGATAGTTTGGTTAAAGTTTATTTGAAAACTTGTATAGAATTTTGTAAACTCTTATTTTAAATTTAGTTTGGCTTAATTTTTATTTTAAAAATTAGTTTTTTTTTAAAGTAGTTTTATTTTAAATATTTTTAAAGTATATATTTTCAAAATAAAGTGTTTAAGTAGTTTTAAATTTAAATGTTTAAAGTATATTTTAAAACAAAGCGATTTAAATTGTTTTAAAATCTAAAGTATTGGTACTTGGTGATTTCACTAGAAACGAAAAATATTTGGGATTTTATTCCATGAGAGAAACATGGTTTGAAACTGTTTATGAAGGGTTGAAAGGTGGAAATATATCTTGTGAAGATATTTTGAGATTAATAAATTATTTAGAAAAATTATTTATATTTAATGGTTGTTTTTGAATGTTAATTGATAGTTAAATAACTGACTATCAATATTGGCGAATGCGCTGATCATTTCGAAGAGACCGAGATTGGGATTATTTTCTCGAAAACCACTTCGATCCGGTTTGTTCGTTTTCGTGTGGAAAACAAGAGTTTGGATTCGAAGGTGGAGCAGTGAAGTGCAAGGGCTAACGCTACTACTCCTGAGGTAATTCCAAAATGTATGTAGTAGGAGTAGTGCCTTCGGTTCTGTTCGAACCCGGGACAGACTTGTTCTTGTATGGATGAATGCTTTCAGAACATCGTCAGGTGGACGGTGAGCATTCTAAGTGAAATGTTCTAAAAAGGTAACGCTTAACCTTGAGCCTCATCAACCGGGAATGACTGAAAATCAGGGGATATGCAGCAAGGCTAAGTGGGTAGCACCCATTAGGGTGAGGTCATCCCTGTCTAGATGTCCCTTTTTATTCGGCTTAGTGGTGCGGTTGCTGATCCCAACCGTGGGGTGATATTACTCGGGATTATCCGGTAAGGGGTATTCCCGGTCTTGTGTTGCAGGGGATTGGGAGTAATTCTCGGTACAGTGATCTAGGCCACGTACTGTGACAGTTGGTACCCCAGTGCTTAGTCATTAGTTGGAAATCCATTCTCCCTACGCGCTTGTACGGTTTTGATTGTGCCCAACTATTGCTGAAACGTGAGATGCAAGCATTTCAGCTAGATTCTGTTTTACTTTCTATAGACACTATTATAATATCAGACGGATGTGATAAAAAGTGTTTTGGCTATCGTAAGGTAAAAATCCGACATTTTATTTATGGCGTGGTCTTACGAGATGCTTTTGTTCTCAAAGGATTTTGAAACTTTATTAATCAATTTGAGTGTGATTTCTCACGCTGGTATTCCAGACTGACTCGGGTGTATTTAACTATAATGCTCGGGTCAGACCGAGTATTATAGAATACAGGAAATGATGCTGTGGAGCTCAGGAGACGAGCTGGATGGCGATACGTACTTTCGTACTTGATTATTATTCCGCTATGCATTCAGTTCTGAGGACAAGTTTATATGACTGTCCAGTGGTATATTATTGATGTTGTTGAACTCTAATGATATATTCTGATGATGTATGTATAAAACAAATATAGTTTTCTTTGTGTAAAGATCTGTTATTATCTATTATATTTTATTCCGCTGCGATGGTAAGATTCTGATGTTGTTTTCTATATTCTTCTTCTACCTCTTCTTCTTTAACCCAAATGGTTCGTATTTCCGTTCGTTTTGAGTTGATTGATGGAGAATAGTGTCGACTCAAGGGGTATGGAACTGCGGGTCGTTTCAGAAGATCAGGCCTGGAAAATGAAATTAAATCAAACAATCTAAAGATCAAACTAGAGAGAGGCCAAACCAGAGAATATAAAAATCAAACAACTATTTCAAGTCATTCAGATCTAAGCAACTTCAGATTCAAATCAAAGATCAAGCTTCAAAGTAGATTCAACCCAAATCAATCATGCAGATCAAAAATTAAAACTAAATTTTTAGATTTTCATAGATCAATCAGTTCCAGGCTTCCCTGTTCTATCCTGTTAAGGTGAGTAAACATCTAAACTTTGATTTAATTTGTGGTTTGTAATGTAGTTAGTAAAATAGGTGATGTGGAAATTGTTTACATATGTGTAATTCTAGTTTGCATGCTATAAATATGTAGCTGTATATGTGTGCATGTCTGAAAATCTGTGTATATTCCTGTTTTTATAACTGACAGGTCAAAATTCTTGATCAAAAGTCAAGTGATCTTCAATCATTCACATATTAGTTGTGACATCTGAACAAAATGTGTTTGTTTTTACCTAAGCTAATATAAAAAATATAGTTAAGCATGATAAAGGATGAAACTGTCTATACACTTAAAAATGTAGAACAATTTGAAATTATGTTGAAATCAAATGTTGTAAATTGCTGATCCAAGTATATAACCTGAATCGAATTTGAAAATTACGATTTTTAAGATGAAAAATCAAAATTTTAGATGTGTTTTGGGTGAGCATTTCAGAGTTGATCATTTTTTTTGTTCTAGGCATTTTCTGTCGCCCATAGGGAGGTGGAACTTCGTGGTTGCCACTGGAGGTTGTCGGGATGCCGATAAACCTAGGAAAGTTGGTGGAGTAATTTATTATTGGCTGTGGTGGCCAGGCTGGAGCGAATTAGCGTTCGCTGAATCAAGTTGGTCGAGATGATATCTGATCATGGTGATGTGACGGTGGTGCATCAGAACTGTTTGCATGGGTGGGAAATCAAAGATTGGAGGTCGATGTAACTTTGGTGAAGATGGCGAGGGTTCGCGTGCACAAGTGCATCAACAATTGGATGTTTTTGGGTGATCGGTTCTTCCTTTTAGGATTCAAAATTGTTCAATTTCGATTCAGGGGACCGGAGCTAGTTCTGGGTGGTCGGAGCTGATGAACTAGTCGTTGATGATATGCTGGGGATAGCAGTGGTGTTTGGAGCGACAGCGTGGGTAAGTGCATGTGCACAGGCATAAGAGGGAAGATGAAGATAGGAAGAGGAGAAGAAGAAGAAGTTAGGTTCGGAATTTTGTTTTTTGACCCAGGTTGTTGCTCAAAGTATTGATATTTGGGCTCGAGTATTTTGTGTTCGTGCACGAATACTTGATTTATCAGTGTCCATTGCTGTGATGTTGAAGCTCGTGAGGATGTAATTGCTCAGGACGTGCTCGAGAAAATGAGGGGGAGAACTCGAATGTGGCATCAGGTATATTCGAGTGGGTTTTGGCACGTTAATATCATTAAAAAATATAATAAGTATAAATGATGATCAGGTTTTGGGAAGCAAGAATAACTATGTTGACCTGTTTTGGAAAACAAATGTTCATAACAGGTTCAAGCAATAATTTTAAAACAAGTTTCCAAAATTTGGTTTAAAATAAAATGTTTTGAATTAAATTGTTGGGCTTTGTTTAATTAGATTAGGATAATCAATTTAATTTAGAACTCCTAAGTATTTTCAAATGAAATTTTCTAATGAAATTAAGTAAGTATTTAAGATTAGTGTATTTAATCTTAAATCAAATAAAAGTTCTCTAGTTATTGATTTCAAGCATTCAATTTAAATAAGATATAGATGATGAGTGAGTAATCAATTAAGGTAGATAGTCTATCTTGTTTAATTAAGGTCTTATTTTATTAAGGATAACTAATGTGAATAATTAAAGAATGAAAAAATATATGTAAATTTACTTAATGGGAGTAATTAAATGGATAATTTCTAAATGGAATTAATTAAAGGTTGATTTATATAAGTAATTAAGGGATAAATAATGTGATTAATTATTGGTTAATATGTTAATGTGATTAATTAATAAGATTGACAAATGGTAAATTAACCAATGTAATTAATTAAGGTTAATTAATTAATGTAAGTAATTACTGAATGTGATTAATCAAGGTTGATTAATGAATGTGGTAAATTAATTAAAGGCTAATTACTGAATGTAATTAGAGAAGATAATTAAGGGATGATTAATTTATGGGTAATTAATTATTATTAAGTAAGTAAGATTTAATAGCGATTAAAGTAATTAATTTGATTTAATTAGGAATGGGTGACAAGTAAATCTTGTTTATGAATGATTGGTTGACATTTATAATATGAATGTTTGTGATATGATATGTTTGTCTTGAGCAATAATTATGTGGTTATCTGTCGGTGATGAATTGCTATGTAAAAAAATGACATCTTGTATTTAAAGGTTGAATTGTGTTTCACTTGAATAATGTGGGTTAAGATGGTATTGAATTCGAAGAGACTGGAGTCGGGTATTAGTAAATACCAGAAACCACTTCGATTTGTAATCTACAATAATTCTGTACAGATTTGATATGTGAAATCAATAGACTGGAATGGAATAAGCTGTGTGTATTGGACCATTTAATCTAAGTTTTGGTACTTAGAAATTGATGTGTGTAATAAGTATTGTCTATACCAAATTTGTAAATTTGTAAAATTGATACGAGTTACCCCGGGTTCTAAATAAGCTGAAAGCTTTGGTATTCCATGTTATATGGGTTTACTTACACTGGTTTCCAGCCTGACCCGGGTGTTACTTTGGTATAATGCTCGGGTCAGACTAATTATATAGATTTTCAAGTAAGGACGATCTGGAGCTCAGGAGGCGAGCTGGATGGTAGGAACGTATGGAGTGTATTCCGCTATGGTATATCGTAGTTATTTGGGACATGTTGTTTTTAATTGTCCAGTGATTGTGAAATGTTGTACCTCTGATGTATTAAAATTTAATTGACTGATACAGCTTTCTTTATGTAAAGAATATTATTCGATATTATATTTAATCCGTTGCGAATGTGGGATTCTGAGTTTGGTTTTCTGTTTCTTCTTCTTCTATCTCTTTTCTTCTTTTCCTAACTATCTGGAATTTTCAAGATCGAAATTTCCGGGTCGTTACATTTGGTATCAGAGCGAGGTTAAGTGAGAACCTTGGCTCTAGTGGGAGATACTCATTAAGGACAAGGTCAATGGTACCCTAGAATGAGTGGAGTGTAATATATGAGAGTGTACTTGTTATTTTCTTATATAAAGATTTTAAATGATTTTATATAAGAATATATTTTGATATATAAAGCAATATTTCTTTCTAATAAATATTAAGGTAATTGGTTGTTAAATTATTGGAATTAAATTAAGTGGTAATAGAAATAAAACCAAATTGAAATTAAATAAAGATAAGTTTGAAATGGATTCAAGCTGAAATTGAAATCATAAATTTAGGGAAGAGTTTTAGAATAAGGTAATAATGAATTGGTTTTCGGATATGATAATCTTGGTTATTATCATAAATGATTGTTGTGTTAAATAATAGTCAGTGTATTAATGAGTAAGTAAAATGAAATGTTTTAGGGAAGTAAAACATTTAGGCAAGTATGACTTATAAATTGGAACTGAAGATGATCTAAATTGAGAAGTTTTGAATTCTAAGTCTAGAAACATTTGAAATTGTTTTCAAAATATTAAGAGATAATAATAAATAGTATTATTCAAAATATTTTGAATATAGTCTTATTTTAAAATGAGTTGAAACTTTAAAAGAATTTGTTTTAAATTAAAACCAAAGGTGGTTTAAATTTTAATTGGTGGGCCAAGAAATAAATATGTATATATGTATGGACATACTTAGTCTCAAAGATGATTTGAAATAAACTCTAAGATGATGAGTTTTGAGTTTTCCTTGGAATATGATGTGAAAAACCCAAAGTGATATAAATTTTGAACTTATAAGTGGGAAAGAATTTTGAAATTTGAAATGGAGAATTCAAATTTGAGTAAGGTTAATGGGATTAATTGAATTTAACTCGGAAGAAGTTAAATAAGTTTGAATGAACCACCTGATTTGGAAATTTCAAAATGAAATTGAGATTTAACTTGGGAAGTTAAATGGTTAATCTGAATTGGGAGTTTGTGTGATCACAAAATGAGTTTGAGGTCTGAAAATTGGAAATGGATGGATGTTTTAAATTATATTGGATGATATCATCCCATTGTTATTAATAATCTTTAAACTATGAATTGGATTTGTTTAAATGAATGAAGAAATGTATTGTGGTAATATACCCATTATTGATATAAATGGAGTAATAAATTAAATTTTAAAGATAAAATTTCTTTGTACTTTTATTTGAACTTTGAAATAAGTCAAGTAAGATAAATTAAAATGGAAATAAATTTTAAATTGAAATTATTTATGTAATTTTGATTTTTGAAGATAAAAAGTAAACTTGTGAAAGTGAAATCACTTTGAACTTAAGTTTTGGATGTTTAAAATAACTTAAGGGTTGGTTTCAAAAATTGAAATTTGGGAATAAATGGAATTCCAAAAAAAAAATTGAGTTGTTTAAAAAGTGTTTGAACTATGATTTGAACTTAGAAATAAGTTTATGAAGAAGTAAAGGTAATTTAAATTGGAATATGTGAAATTTGGACTCAGAATTAAGTATGTGAAACCTTTGAAAGTAATGGTTAATTAGATTTAAAGGAATTAAATCAGCATTTGAAAATTTAATTCGAATTTATTTAATTCAAGATGATTTTAAAAGTGGAGATTGGAATTGGAATTAATTCAAACTAGAATCGTAATGGTTTGAAATTGAAGTGGGTTCAATTTGAAATTAGTCCAAATTGATTTGAATAATTTGGAATTGTGATTAAAGTTGAATAGGTTTAAAAATTCAAATGGAATTTGATTTGAATTTGGAAAGAAATTGAGGTTAATTCAACTTGAATTGGGGTTAAATCAATTTCAATGGAAATTGAAGTTATTTAAATTGGAATTGAGTCAATTTAAATGGGAATTTAAATTGAATTGATGGGAATGGAAGTTAGCATAATTTGAATTGAAATCAAAAGTTAATAGGAAATTAGCAATTGATTGGGAAGGTGAACAGTTTGGCTCTGAACTATTTTTCCAAATAAAATGTTTTAATATTAACTGTTTTTAAATCTATTTTTCCTATCTATTTACTACACAAATTTTCATTTTAAAACCCAAAACTATCTTATACTTATTTTATAACTACTTTTGGAACTATTAAACTATTTTACAACTGTTTTATAAACTAGTTACTATTTTTCCAACTACTTTATAGCTAATTACTATTTTACAACTATTTTGCAATTACCTAAATATTCTATAACTATTTAACTATTTTCCAATTATTTTACAATTACTTAACTATTTTATAACTATTTTCAACTATTTATCTATTTAAACTTTTCAAGCTATTTTCTAAATTTAAGCTGGACATAGTTCAAACGGTTTATGATTTGTTACCAATTGAGATAAGAATGGAAGTGATAATCCAAATAAGGATTGAAGCAACTGTGAATAAGTGAATAGAATCATAAATGAATGTGAATAGAAAGGGAATTGATTAAGTAATAATCAATGAAGATAAATGCGTAGGATGTACGTATATTATTCTATTCACATAGTGATTTGATCCAGATTCGAGTACAGAATTTCGGGATAGTATATTGATCCGAGTTGGGATTTTTCACTCGATTTTCGACGGCGAATCTGGATATGGATTGTTGATTGGTTCTGAATATTCTCTGCCATAGTTATGGCTATGTAAGGATAATGACGGTTTCTGATCAAGAAACCAGATCTGAGTCCGAACTTGGAAGTCGGATGAACGATTCTAGTTTGGAAGTGAAATTGTGTGATCGAGTGAGCGATCAGATTGATATAGCGTACAGATGATATGTGTACATCGTACTGGTTTGAATGAAATTGATACTGAGATTTTGTGGATAAGAAATGTGAAATGGTTTTTGAAATGGAAGGTATATTTTGTGAAATATATGATGAAGTAAAGTGGAAATTGGATATTTCTATGGTAGAAATTTACTTTATGGAAGTTAGTAATTTGGTAAGTGACTTTATGGAGTAATTGAATTTGAATATTTGATTTGGAATAAACAAAGTTATATATCTTTGTTATATAAGATAAATCTCCCCTTGTTGAATCTATTGTCGGAAGGAAAGGATTTTTGAAAGTATTTGAAGTATAAAAAGGGAATTTATACAAGTATGAAGTGATCTAAAGATTTTCAAAGTTTTATATATATATCAATATATATATATATATATATATATATATATATAAAGGATCTTGTGAGAATGATTTTGGAAAAGGTTTTGGGAACCTATGGATTTGAAAAAGCCTTTTGATTTTTGAAAAAATCAATTTTGGAATTTGGAAAGCCTAGTTTGATAATTATCGATTTTGGAAATCGATTTTGTGTAAAGGAGATTTTGATGAAAATCATAAAGGGTATGATTTGAAAGATACTATAAGTGTATAGTATAAAGTGTTTTGAGATTCGCTCGGGGGAAAAAGGCGCTCCCTTGAAATGAACTTCCCAGGAGTGCCATAGGGTGGTACTGCCTTGAACCCTAAGGGGGGGTTCTAAAGTTGATCCTGTGAGGAAGTCCAAACAAACTAAAGTTCCCGAGGATTATGTGTAGTGGGTAGCAAAAGTCGAGGGCACTGATGCCTACAGAGGCATTTGGGTTATGCTGTGACGACAGTGTAACTCGATGTCACTGCGATCTACTACAGACCATAGCGAAAGTCGTGTGTGCTATTGAGAGCCAACAGTCTACGTTTGATTTTACATCGGTAGATTGCGGCCTATGGTAATATAGCGAAAGTCGTGTTTTCTTCTGAGAGCCAACATCTACGTCTGGTTTTTCATCGGTAGACTGCGACCTATAAAGACAAAGCGAAAGTCGAGAGGCAATGAGAGCCTAAGGCTACATTGGGACTTAACTGATGTAGTCTGCTATCTATGTGGGAGTGGAGAAGTTTCATTCTTTTGGCAGTGAAATTCGAGGGCGCTGATGCCTACAGTTACATGGACTTTTACTGTGATGGCAACGTAACCCAGGATGTAACTGCAATCTGTGGCGGGTTCCATGGCGTAATCGAGGGGCGTGGGTGCCTACAGTTGCATAGATTTTTGCTGTGATGGCACCGTAACCCAGGATGTAACTGCGACCATGGATGGAGGTGATGATTTCCAGAGCATTCCCACCAAAGATGTTTCTTCTATTCCAAAAATGATTTCTATATTTTCAATAAATTATTTTCAAGTATTTTCACTGGGTGTTGAAAATGGGTTTACCAAGTACTTATAGATTTTCAGTCCAACGCCTGATCAACGTATGACCGAATTTCTGTAAGAACAAGTATGGACTTGTTGAAACATCGAGTTATAAAAAGTATTTTTATAAAAACTAATTTAGTAATAATATATAGATTTTTAAAGTGTTTTAAAAATGATCAAAAAGAAAATTTATCTTATTTTAAGCATTTTAATAAATTCTGGCTTCGTTCCTTTTCGAGGATGAAAAGATTCAAAGGGGGAAGGAATGTGATAACCCAGATTTTAAATAACAGTTAATTGGATAATTAACTGATTTTTAACCATTGAGATACTGATTTTATTTGGAATAAACAAATAAAAATTTGATAAGATGCCTGGATGTATATACAAGTGGGTTTGAAGCTATAATAATAGTTGAATTAAAATGATGACTCTTATAGTAAATTTATTAAATATATTAATAGATATGTGTTAACTCTATAATATTGAAGTCTTAAGTATATACTTATACAAATTCATTGTGAATATAATCACAGTAAACATATTAATATAATAATTTAATTGGCAAGTTTTATCTTTGCAAAACTAATAAAATGATTTTCTAATCATAATATACAATATATAAGTATATATATATTGAATTAGAAGTTATGTTTTGAAAATTAGTATGATAATTTACAAGAGTTGTTTAAAAAGTTGAATTCTACATTTTTAACACTAATACTTATATATATATATATATATATATATATATATATATATATATCAATTTAAATATAATGACAACTCAAGTATAAAATGTAAACAAGATTTAATAAAAGAGCTAATATTCTTTCTTTCTAATTTATACATGTACTAAATATAGTTATATATAATTTAAATACATAAAATAAATCATAAATATATATATATATATAATAATATGAATAAAGGATTCTTACATTTGTAAGCTCCATAATTCTTGGAATTCACACTTGTAGCTAAGATTTAGTACATTGTTAACAAGTGGCCTTTTTTTAAGAAAATATAATTATCATATTAGAAACAAAGCTGAAAAAATATATCCCCACTCTTTCATTCCAAGAAAAAAATGGGAACATGTTCAAGTCTTCAAAATCTTCTTGAAAAAAAAATTAAAAATTAATTAATGTAGAATGAAGATCAGGCCTGGAAAATGAAATTAAATCAAACAATCTAAAGATCAAACTAGAGAGAGGCCAAACCAGAGAAGATAAAAATCAATCAAATATTTCAAGTCATCCAGATCTAAGCAACTTCAGATTCAAATCAAAGATCAAGCTTCAAAGTAGATTCAACCCAGATCAATCACGCAGATCAAAAATTAAAACTAAATTTTCAGGTTTTCATAGATCAATCAGTTCCAGGCTTCCCTATTCTATCCTGTTAAGATGAGTAAACATCTAACCTTTGATGTAATTTGTGGTTTGTGATGTAGTTAGTAAAATAGGTGATGTGGAAATTATTTACATATGTGTAATTTTAGTTTGCATGCTATAAATATATAGCTGTATATGTGTGCATGTCCGAAAATCTGTGTATATTCCTGTTTTTATAACTGACAGGTCAAAATTCTTGATCAAAGGTCAAGTGATCTTCAATCATTCACATATTAGTTGTGATATCTGAACATAATGTGTTTGTTTTTACCTAAGCTAATATTAAAAATATGGTTAAGCATGATAAAGGATGAAACTGTCTTAAACTTAAAAATGCAGAACAATTTTTTTAAAAATTATGTTGAAATCAAATGTTGTAAATTGCTGATCCAAGTATATAACCCTGTATAGTTAATGCCCCGCTACGATCCCGCTATATCTCATAGCGGATTTCTACCGCTACGATTTTTCCATATATTCCCAAAATATAGCCTTTCCGCTTTAATCCCCGCTATATCCTGTTATTTCCGCTATATTTCGCTATTTCCGCTAAATCTTTTTTAATAAAATGAATTGAAAAATTGCATTTATACATTACAAAATTATGAAACTAATTTATTTGATTTAATTTTTTAATATATTTTCATATTCTAATATTCTACCAAATTCAATTATGTTATATAACAGTTTTTCGTTTATTTAAAGTATATCCGCACATGTTTTTATTTAAAATTATTTATGTATTATTTATAATTCAATTGAATGATAATTTTTCATTTAAGTACCATTTATATATTTGTAAAAACATTAAGTACGAGTTTTATATGTTATTTTAGAGTCATCCGCTATATCCCACTATATCCTCGCTGTATCCTCGCTGTATCCCCGCTATGACTTTTTGCGCCTCCACCGCTTCGAATCTACCGAGCGCATTAACTGCACAGATATAACCTGAATCGAATTTGAAAATTATTATTTTTAAGATGAAAAATCAAAATTTTAGATGTGTTTTGGGTGAGCATTTCGGAGTTGATCTTTTTTTTGTTTTGGGCATTTTCTGTCGGCCGGAGGGTGGTGGAACCTCGTGGTTGCCACTGGAGGTTGCCGGGATGTCGACAAACCCAGGAAAATAGGTGGAGTAATTTATTATTGGCCATGGTGGCCAGGCTGGAGCGAACTAGGGCACTGTGACTCGAGTTGGCCGAGATGATATCTGAGCTTGGTGCGACGACAGTGGTGCCTCGAAACTGTTCGCATGGGGGGAAATCTAAGATTGGAGGTCGATGTAACTTTAGTGAAGATGGAGAGGGTTTGCGTGGACGAGTTCGTCGGCAATCGGATGTTTTTGGGCGATCGTTTCTTTCTTTTGGGACTCGAAATTGTTCAATTTCGATTCAGGGGACCGGAGCTAGCTCTGGGTGGTCGGAGCTGATGAATTAGTCGTCGATGATATGCTGGGGATAGCAGTGGTGTTTGGAGCGGCGGCGTGGGGATGTGCATGTGCATAGGCATCAGAGGGAAGATGAAGATAGGAAGGGGAGAAGAAGAAGTTAGGTTCAGAATTTTGGGTTTTGACCCGGGTTGTTGCTCGAAGTATTGACATTTGGGCTTGAGTATTTTGTGTTCGTGCACGAATACCTGATGTATCAATGTCCATTGCTGTGATGTTGAAGATCTTGAGGATGCAATTGCTCGGGACGTGCTCGAGAAAATAAGGGGGAGAACTCGAGCGTGGCATTGGGTATATTCGAGTGGGTTTTGGCATGTTAATATCAGTAAAAAAAAATATAATAAGTATAAATGATGATCAGGTTTTGGGAAGCAAGAATAACTATGTTGACCTGTTTTGGAAAACAAAATGTTCATAACAGGTTCAAGCAAAAATTTTAAAACAAGTTTCCAAAATTTGGTTTAAAATAAAATGTTTTGTATTGAATTATTGGGCTTTGTTTAATTAGATTAGGATAATCAATTTAATTTAGAACTCCTAAGTATTTTCAAATGAAATTTTCTGATGAAATTAAGTAAGAATTTAAGATTAGTGTATTTAATCTTAAATCAAATAAAAGTTCTATAGTGATCGATTTCAAGCATTCAATTTAAACAAGACATAGATGATGAGTGAGTAATCAATTAAGGTAGATAGTCTATCTTGTATAATTAAGGTCTTATTTTATTAAGGATAACCAATGTGAATAATTAAAGAATGAAAAAAATAATTAAATTTACTTAATGGGAGTAATTAAATGGATAATTTCTAAATGGAATTAGTTAAAGGTTGATTTATATAAGTAATTAAGGGATAATTAATGTGATTAATTATTGGTTAATATGTTAATGTGATTAATTAATGAGACTGACAAAAGAGAAATTAACCAATGTAATTAACTAAGGTTAATTAATTAATGCAAGTAATTAAGAATAAGTAATTACTGAATGTGGTTAATCAAGGTTGATTAATGAATGTGGTAAACTAATTAAAGGCCAATTATTGAATGTAATTAGAGAAGATAATTAAGGGATGATTAATTAATGGTTTGTAATTAATTATTGTTAAGTAAGCAAGATTTTAAAGTGATTAAAGTAACTAATTTTATTTAATTAGGAATGGGTGATTAATAAATCTTGTTTATGAATGATTGGTTGATATTTCTGATATGAATGTTTGTGATATGATATGTTTGTCTTGAACAGTAATTACATGGTTATCTGTCGATGATGAATTGCTATGTAAAAAAATAACATCTTGTATTTAAAGGTTGAATTGTGTTTCACTTGAATAATGTGGGTTAAGCTGGTATTGAATTCAAAGAGACCGGAGTCGGGTATTAGTAAATCCTCGAAACCACTTCGATTTGTAATCTATAATAATTCTTTACAGATTTGATATGTGAAATCAATAGGCTGGAATGGAATGATTTAAGGGAATTGGACCATTTAATCTAAGTTTTGGTACTTAGAAATTGATGTTTGCAATAAGTGTTGTCTATACCAAATTTGTAAATTTGTAAAATTGATACGAGTTACCCCGGGTTCTAAATAAGTTGAACGCTTTGGTATTCCATGTTAGATAGGTTTACTCACGCTAGTTTCCAGCCTGACCCGAGTGTTACTTTGATGTAATGCTCGGGTCAGACTGATTATTACAGATTTTCAAGTAAGTACGTTCTGGAGCTCAGGAGGCGAGCTGGATGACAGGAACGTATGGAGTGTATTCCGCTGTGATATATTGTAGTTATCTAGGACATGTTGTTTTTAACTGTTCAGTGATTGTGAAATATTGTAACTCTGATGTATTAAAATGTAATTGACAGATACAACTTTCTTTGTGTAAAGAATATTATTTGATATCATATTTTATCCGCTGCAAATGTGAGATTCTGAGTTTGGTTTTTTATTCCTTCTTCTTCTATCTCTTTTCTTCTATTCCTAACTATCTGGAATTTTCGGGATCGAAATTTCTGGGTTGTTCACTTATAGATGTAATTTGAAACCACTGCAAGATGTTTTTAGTTATTATAAAAAAAGAACAAAAGAAGACAAGTTACTAGATATACATAAAAGATCTTCTTATTGGAAATTTTAAGAAGGATTCTTTGATGATTATTATAATTCTGGTGCAAGGAAATATAATGATTATATTGATCAAATTTGTAACTACCCGGTATTTCGAACCATTCAAATCGACAACCATCCACTCATGTCAGACTTGAATTGCTCAAACTCAGCATGCACAGTAAATAAATCAATCACAAGATTACAAACACAGACTTATATAACAATAAGCGGCGGAGTAGATAAATAGTAGTTTATGAAGCTACTATAATAAACACTAGAGTTTAATAATACAATAGGGAATATCAAGTAGATAGGAGTCACTAAATACAAATGCAAGTGACAAATCTGAACATAGATGACTGGAGTAAACTGAAATAACTGAAAGCTGGATAGATATATCTTCAAACAAAGCTCCAATCTCCAAAGGTGAGTCTCAAATTCCGTGACACCGTATCTGACCCGAACATAAAGCAAAACACAAAACACTCGAGTTAGAATTAACGTTCTTATACCAGTTAATTTAACTCAAGTGGATGTCAACTGAAATGCAAGTAACTTAAAGAATGTTTGTGATTTCCATCTTCTAAGGATCCGTGGAACTATCTACTATGTACTAATATACGCTATTATAATATGTCTATTAGAAAATTATTAAAATAGCGTTAAGGCGTTACACATATCCCCCTTAACACATTTTATATATGTTCTTGTAGTCTATACAGTACCGTAATTCCTCCATAAACTGGAGGGCTATCAATCGGTATGGTACAAACCAAACTCGTAGAAGGCATGATAAGGCACGTAACAAGGCACACGAGGAAATTCCTAAGGTACGATTCTACCGTTTTGCGAATCCGAACTGGTAGTAATGCATAGTAGATACTAGCGCCCACCTCGACACGCACTCCCAAAATCAAAAATGCACCCAATCAAATCAAAAAGTAACAGAATGGTATCGAAGGAATGTGACCGATCGGAGGTGCGACCTCACTTGGCCTGGTATAGCTCCTATTTTAGCCACATCAAGCTGACTCACGTGAGTCAAGGCTGTGTTAAATCCTCATATAGAATAATCACCAAACCATCCAACTTCGTTTTGGAATCTCCACCATGCACACAGTTGTTAAAATGGTTTTCGCTATTCGTAGAGAGTATGATAATATCTAATCCCGGTCTCTTTAACAACCAAACGCTTATTTCACACCATGGTCATTTTATTTCAAATAAATTATAATTCATATTTAAAATATCATATTCATTTTAAAGTCTTATCACTTTAGAAATCATATCACTTTCGAAATCATATTCACTCTCGAAATCATATTTGCTTCAACAAATCATAACCATAAAATAGTTTAAACCATCATATCAAAATATTCGCTTGTAAATCCATTTAATCTAGATCATAATAGTTCTCACTTAAACAGATTAAATATTGAAAATAGTTCATAAATATTGAAATGGTATATATATTTAAAGTAGTTTATATTTAAAAATAGTTTATGTATATTAAAAATAATTTATATACTAGAAATAGTTTTTATCGAAAATAGTTTCAAATTAGAATTATTTCTTCCACTTTCACATATCAAATCAAATTAACTTAATTCCAAAATTCAGTTTAAATCAATCTCAGTTCAATGATTTCAAGGTTCAATTCAAATTTTCATTTAAACCACTTTTTAATTTATATTGATTTCAAATCCAGGTTTGGAATATAATTTAAACCACTTCCAATTTTAATAGATTTCAAAATTCAAAAGATTTACAATAACCAATTTCATTCATATTCCAAAATTCAACTTTAATTTTTTTTAAATTTGAAAATATGTACTTAATCATTTTTAACCACATTTAAATAAAATCTCAAATTACAAATTTTAAATCAAAATTAAAAAATCTAACTTTAATTATATTTAATTTTAAATTATTCACTTAATCACTTTTAATCAAAATCAAGTTATAAAATCATATCTTTAAAATCTCAAATTCAGTAAGCTTTAATCAATTTTATTTAAATATAATTCTTAAACAAATATAATTTCAAATCAATTTCAATTTATCTTCCCAACCTTAATTTATTAAAGTTATTACAAAATCTGTTTTTAAAATATAAATGTAAATAAATACTTTAACATAATATATATATATATATTAATTAAATTAAATTTTATTATTAAATTTATTTTATATTGAACCTTATTTATATATTTAAAAATAATAAAATTATAAGTAAAATCTTACATTTTATATTTTCAAAACTAACTTATAAATTTAAAATTTTCAAATATATATATATATATATATATATATATATGTATGTATGTAATTTTTAAAATCTAATTTTATACATATATAGAAATAATTTTTTATATATATTATATTTTTAAAATCGGTATTTCTTAAAATCTATATATTTCCTTTCAAAACTATGGAAATCATTTTTTTATTTGACTATGGTGTCCGTATAAAATTTCTATCCTATGGTCTAGTAATACAGATATTATCATTTCAATCCGCAGTTTAAATATCTATGGGTATATATTATTTCAACCCTCAATCCCAAAATTCAAAATCAATGAAAGGTCACTTGGATTTATCATTTTAACCCATAACGATTTTCTTCTACTCTATAAGATCGTTCGGGTATGTGTCATTTCAACCATAGGGAATTCTAAAACTAACAGGGAACTTGTAGGGTGAGAGAAAATATGATAACAATATAACATATCAATAACACACATATATCATCAATAATAAATTTAAATATAATATATACAACAGGTTACGGTGTCATCTGTCAAAGGTAAACAATGCGCAAAGTTGATAATTTGGAATCGATGAAAACAAATCAAACTGGCTTGATATAAACTGAACCGAATATATGTTATATATATTATATTGTTTCAAAAATCAATTTTAAGACATATATTTAATATAAAATATTTATTTATACATTCAAATTAATATTTAATTTAAACACGTATAATATAAAATCCCAATATATATTTGAAAACCAAGCTCATGTACTTATATATATACTAGTATATAAATTATATACATATTATATCGAAATGTCTATATATATAGTATCAAAATCAATAAAAAATCAATATTCATAAAACCTACATATTTCTTTCAAAATTTTCCAAATACATTTTAAAAAGACCATCTATATATGTTATATTTTTTCCATAAGAATCTATTTTAGAAATATTAACATAAGTTTAACTAACAGTTCAAACATATTATATATACTTAGTTTAATATAATCAGTTTAAACTTATTATATAAACAGTTTAACATATTATATTTTTAAACACAATACCTAAAACAATATATATATATATATATATATATATATTGTGATGTACGCATAGATAACAGAAAAGAAATGAGGATGCGAGTTGGTCTACGACTGTGGTTCTCTGGTAGAGGGGTGCTCAGATCTGAATGTTGCAATTGATGGAAGCAGCGGATGGAGGAAGATAGTGGGAACAGTGGAATGGGAAATAGGATGTGGAGCTTCGTTGGTAGAGGCTATTAGGCAGCGATTGTTGTGTAGATGGGAGTGGTTTGGTGGTGGGAAGAGAAGGCGATAGTGTGGAAGATTGGAGGGGAAGTTTGTCGAGTTGCAGACTCAAGGGATAGGCTGTGCTGTTAGGGATTCGGGCGGCACCAGGGAGGGATGATAGGCAGAGCAGGCTGTTAGGCAATTAGGCGGCTGACTGGGAGAGGTAAAGGATGGCAGGAGAGGGTGGATATGGCCATGTACTGCTGTGTGTGAGGGATTGCCGAGTTGCTGTTCATTGGAGAGGAGTTGGATGCAGCTAGGTGGGGGAGTTGCACCCGGTGGCTGTTAGAGTGAGGACGTGTTAATGGATCAGGAAAACTGTTGGAGAGGAAGGGCTGATGTATGGGTGTCGTGTGGTGGGGTTTGAGCACGGTCACGGGGGAGCAATCAAGGAGGCGGTGATGAGAGGGGAGTTGGAGGAAGTAAATTTACCAATAGGCAGGAGGGATAAGCACGTTTCCAATGGAAGAACATGATTAGGCAGATATAACTTTGATTTACATGCATGCATGCATACATACATACATATACACACCTACATATATATATATATTTACATACATATATTTAAAATGAATAATCTGATATACATACATATATATATATATATATATATATATATATATATATATAGAAATGGCCGGGTAAATGAATGAATACAAACAGCTTACCGAAGAAGGAAGATGATTAGGTTGGAGATGAACATATGCAGATAAAGGAGACGGGTTTCTCAGATTATAGACAACTTATACTTTATATATATACGAACAGTATATATTTTCTTTGAACCAAACAGAGAACGAAAATGAAAAGAAAGGACGGACCGGTTATAGGTTGAAACTAAGAAATAGTAACAATCAACAAATTAAATTCTGAAATTATTTATGGCAAGTGGCTATTGATTAACATGGTGGATAAATGAATGGACACAGGAAACAAAAAGGCGCAAACAGGTACCGATACGGTTCACTATTTTAGTGATTTCGCCAAGCATCGGACTCCGAAACGCACAAATGAATATACTGTGGAAATCAGCATGACGAGACGAACAGAATAGTACACAGATATTAGCAATATGATTATTCTATCAAATGTCGATATTCGCTGCCAAAATGCTATTAAAACGCCAAAAATAAGATGAACGGAGTTACAGCATCCCAAATTTGGCGAAACGAAATATGACGTCTCATTCAAAAGATGATTTACAATTTCATTATATAAAAATATTCATATTTCGAAAACAGTCTATTTTCATCAAATTAACTGATTTTTAAATTGAAATTGGAAATTGCACAATAGAACTGTAACAGTACGGATTTTCGTTGCCGAAAAACCGAGATGTTATGGGTTTTAAAAAGAATTTAAGAAAAGAAAAAGAGAGAAAAGATAGAAAATAGAGAGGAAAGAAGATAGACGATTTTTTTTTTTTAGAAAACAGAGAATTTTTAAAATAGAACGGGACAGAAAGGAAACAACAACAGAATCTCACAATTCGCAGCGGAACAACATATAATAATAAATGAATAATCTTTAAACAAAGAACTATATCAGTTATTACATTACATCACATTTTATTACATCATATCATCACATCAGAGTGTACAACAACATACAACAACAAACAATGCAGCGGAAAAAGAAATACTATATAAACTAGTAATGCGCCATGCCATCCAGCTTGCCTCCAGCAACTCCAGAATATCCAGAATATCCTGATAAACCTAACTCTTAACTGCCCGTGTGGAAATTCGTGGGCACCCAGAGTTTAGGAAGGAAAACAATAAACTCCGAGTCAGTCATGTGACTGGTGTGAGAACTCAAAACAGTTTATTTATCTTTAAAATCAAAATAGAGGAATATTTTTAAATCAATTCGCAATGCTTTTAAAAATGAGACTACCATAAGGCCTCCCTCACACACACACATGCAAACGCAGAATCGGAGGAGATTTCTCCTTATGATAGTCAAAGATGCTTGATACGCATTTAAAATAACATTTGATATTGTTATTAGTGTATAGTGTAGGAAAAATTCATTTCGAAAGTAGAATATAAATCTTAGCCAACATAGACATTTCGAACTATGCCTACTATAGCTACCATCCAAACAGTGGTGACCACCATAAGTGAATGGCAGGTTCTACAACTAATACCGTACAAGTTTCGTATTGGGAATTGGATTTCCAACAAATGGTCAGGCCAAGGAACTTCCCATTGCCACATGAGAATGCCTCTGGATGGACATCCCCGAGAACCAAACCGGATCTCTACCAACACAAGGCCGGGTTACCCCTAACTGAGTAACAACTGACCGAATATGCCATCCCCCGGTCCTTTGGGACCTTTATCCGAGAGCGCTCTCTAATCAATTCACACAATCATAAAAACAAAGTGTTTCAACATGAGTAAGTATCTGGGCTCCATACCATGATACCACCCTTTTCCAGAAGGAAATGCACATATCCTAAAGGGCGCTACCCCTCATAACCTTGCTGCATCTTTCCTGTTTTGACCATTTCCGGGATGTGAGGCTCGACGAATTCACGTCCACAAAAACATACTTTATACAAAAGCCATGCTTTGGGTCAACAAATGATCAACACAATGATCACTAAGATAGACGATCAAATAAATGATCCTATCACAACAATCAACACAATGATCATTTCAGCATCACTCAGCATGTCACATTACCAAACTGGGAATATATCGCTGATAACTTCAACTATATAACCTTTGAGCACATACGTCTCAAAGAAGGGTGTTAAGCAAAGAATAAATTCTCCGCCACCAACAGAAATATATTTGAAAGAAATCGGCTTTATATCTCAAATTGTAATGTCAGACATACAATCCATACAAGTCTGTTCCGGGCTCGAACAGAACCGAAGGCACTTACAAAGAAGTCCTTGCAATCCGGATATTCACAATCCTGATCGGATTTCCCATCACTTAGGGAGTCTCTATACCGTTGCAACTCAGTGCAGAGACAATCGATAGGTCATCCTATCGCTTTCGCAAATACCGGGTCTTCAACACCGATCTTCAATGCTATTCACTACGACGTATCACATATTCGGAATGGGTTATGCGACCCCATGGTCCTTTCCCGGTTAACCCGAATAGTGAGCGCTTATTCAAAAATAAGTGTGCATTCAAATTCAATCAATTCACATCAAATACCCATTCAAAGGGAAATATTGATAGTCGGTTATTGAACTATCAATGGATATGCACACATCACTAGATTCCAAATAATTTTCCAAATTATTTATTTTCCAAAAATATCTTTACAAGATATATTATTTCAACACTTCAAAAACAAATCAACATTTATTTTCATACAAATTCCACTTTCACATATAAATTCCATAATGAATTTATAATTCAAAAATATCCATGAATAACCAATTTCAATTATTCATTCTCAATTTATCTTCAAAAAGATAAATTCTAAATATTCACTTCATATTGGAAAACATTTCCATACTTATTTATTCATAAGTAATTCACAAATCTCTTTTATTTTCAACACTTAGAAAATATTCAATATACTTAAATCGAATTAAGTATATATTTCATTCTTTAAGAAAATCATTCACTTAAACATATTTATTTGGGTCAAAACGAATGTTACGTAAAACATCGTTACGACAACCCAAAATCACTAGTATAGGGATTCGAATTTAAATTAGATATATAAATCCCAATACTATACAAACATTTCCTTTCGGAAATCATTTACTATAACAACAGTGTTATAGCTCACCATTTCCTTTTATTTCTCGAAACATCTATTTCAACAATAAATGTTGAAATCTATGGTTTCGAATCTCAACACATTTTAAAACATCGTTAGATCGTTTTAATTCTGTTTAAAATATCACATTCTAAAACATTTTCTTTAACATATTATTCACTATTCAAAAACGTGAATATACTATGTTAATAAATTTCATCCTTTTTATATTTTTTAACTTAAGGATTATTCACAGTCTAAAACGTGAATATAACTCCATTTATAAGTTATAACAATTAACTTATCAAAATAAGTCGTTTGCGAATTCATAAAACAACGTTTATAAATTCCATTTCTATTTATTTATAAAAACTTCTTTTTTTTATAAATTCCTTTATTAACATATTTCAGTTTATAACTCAATTATAAACTAAATGTTTATATTATAAGTTAAATACTTATAAAACGATTATTTTATAAAATCGTTCTTTAAACTTCATAATTATAAATCTTATAACTTATAAGATTCATTTATTTAACCAAATCTATTCTTCAAATAATTTCACCAAATTTATAAATCTTACTATTTATAAATTTCATTTATAACTTCACAGTTTATAATTCTATAAATTTCATTCTATAATGAAATTCATTTTCACTACATTCAAACACTTATAAAAACTCGTTTTATAATGTCTATATTTCAATTTATAAACATCCATTTATAAATCTCTTAATATAAATCAGTTTATATTATTATTCTGAAACGTCTTTTAATTCCCTTTATAATTTCACCATTTTGATTTATAAAATAATCAAATTTTATAAATCCTATATTTAAACTTTTAATAATAAATTCAAAAATCCAGTTTAAACTATTTTATAAAGTCATTAATTCATATTTCTCAAAATCGGCTTTTAACCGTATTTCTCAAAAATTATAATTTTTATAACTTTAAAAATTATAACGTTCATTTATTTATAATGGATCAGTTCCAAAAATATTTTATCTTTTCAAAAATCACTTTAAAAACATTTTAAAAATCCCAAAATCTGGGTCCAATGATGCTACACACCAAATAGTCAATCACGACTACAACGATATCATATATCGATATGATAATCAATCAAATATCAAAATATCTGAAATTAAATAAATACTGTTGAGGAATCCAGTTGGATCCCTCCAACCTGTTTTCCTGCATCCAAAAACATTAGCACAATACCAATTTCGCTCCAGTACGAAATTATCGCGGTATATGTTCTTATTAAATATTATCCGCTTAATAACGGCGTAATAGGGTCTCATCCGCAAAAAATACGGGAAATCAATCAACTGCAATATATACATATGCCAATATATATATATTGATATTATATATAATACCAATTTCACTGTTTATGAAATATTCGCGGTATATGTTTTTAATAAATAACATCCGCTTACTAACGGCGCATAATGTCTATTTTAACATTCAATAATTTACAGTCATCATTCAAACATGCATTCAAATATTTTAAATCTAACTATTTAAAATAAAATCGAAACCTATTCGATTGAGTGAGAAGTTCTCACCTTGATTTTAATTTCGTTTTAGCGATTTATTTCGAATAAAATTAAACGCGCGTTTAATTTTACCCGAAATTCTCACTAACTCCAAACGACTCCAAACCAACTCCATCGCGTAGTGCTCGTCCATATGATTCCAACGCAACTGAGTTTGCATTTTTTTCGACCTCGTATGAAAAAGTTATGCAATTTACAAGTTTGTACACGATTTTATATAAACTTTTACAACATTTATTCAACTATCTTCATACCACAGCAAATCCTGGCCGTAAGATCTGCATCCAAGGCCTCTCCTTCATCTCCCTCAACTCACGCACGGCTACAGGTTTTGGCCGTTACCATGAAACCCAACAATGAAAACTAGGTTTAAATATTGCAACATCAATACTCAATGAAAATTCGATCGGCAACCCGCAATACGAAGCTCTCACCCTCCACTATACTCGGCCTGAAGGGCATAAGGCTCGGCCATGCCTACAGCCTAGGGTTGCGTGCGCAAATCATGACTGTCGGCCCCACTTTGCCTCACCATCGTCGCTCCAAATTCGATCATCACCGTATGGAATCGAAGCTCTCGTCGAGCTCTTCGACTTTGTAGTTGAGCACTTCGCGTGAATGTCGACGGATTGTGAGTGATTGGGGGAAGAAAGTGGGAAAAATCTGGCCATTGGTTTAATATGTGGCGGCTAGGGTTTTAAAATTAGGGTTTTAGTGTTTTTTTTTATTTTTTAGAGTGAGGTTGTATTTATAGGAAAAGCAAGCGTAAACACTATTCACCCCGGGAATTCCGAACTCCGATTTACGCGCCGTAACCAACGTACCTAGGGTTTATCCCGCGTTCCGGACACAATGGAATAGGTTTCGGAAGCTAATTCGGAAGTATGTGCGAGTTATGGCTGAAAACGTTCAATTTAAATTAAACCGATTTAAATCGATTTCTAGGCGTTTTAATTCGTACCGGACAAACGGTAAATCCAAACGACTTGAAATTTGAAACCTTACAATAATATCACATTACGGATCCGATGAAACTGGTTTCGTCGAAATCCGAGACTTTTTGAAAAATGGCTATTTTGACTCGCCAAATTTAAATTAAAAATAATTCAATGCGTTTCGAGCTGCCACGATCAAACGATAGCTCCGATTGACACGAAATTTGAAATCCGGTAATAACTAACTATTACGGATCCAATGAAACTGGTTTCGTTCAATTCTGAGACTGTTCAAAAATTGGCTATTTTACAGTCGATTATTAAATATTAAAATATTCAATTTTCACAAATAAACTTTTAATTCGATTTTAAAAGTTCTAAAATATCATTCTAACTTCAACATGATAAAATAAAATTTTACAAATCATTTACAATCATATTCAACTCGATTTTCAATTATTTCCATAATTTAACATATTAAATTATCGATTTAATAATCCAATTAAATCCAATAATTCAAATAAAAATTTATTTGACTTATAAATTCACTTATAAATATTTAAAATTAATTAAATATTCAAATTTTAATTATTAAAAATTCTGGGTCGTTACAATCTTTCCCCCTTAAAAGAATTTCGTCCTCGAAATTACAAGTAAGAAAGGTTACAAAATCTATTAACTTTCCAAAATTTATAATTAAACTTCTTTTAAATCTTTACTAAGTTTTCAAATCATACTTAGTTATCTTTTCAAAAACAAACTATAACGTTTAACTTTCAATTCCAAAATAAAGTTTAAAGTTTTCAAAATTTTCCCATTTTTTCTCAAATTTTTTCTAACGCCTTAAATTTTCGGAAAAATTCGCCATAGTCTCCTTTGCGCGGCTCGATCCGAAAAAAAAAAATGACAGTATATATATCACAAATATACATCTCATCAAGTAATGAGGCATCCCGAAGGGAAAAAAGTATAAAAGTACGATATTTAATCCGAGATATGTACCTTATATTTTATTAGCAAGCATATACGGCTAATATAGCGCAAAAGCGAGCTCCAAATGCGAAGCAAACGCGATCCGCACCTACTAAACACTCAACAAACAACATGAGAATCATGCATATAGATAATAATCTCAATATACAACATATATCAACATAATAACTATATAAGTCACATAGCAAATGCAACCAAACAACATATGCAATATATATTCAACCATCTAACATCCATAACCAAATCAATATTCATTCATATTCTCATTAATATTTAATGAATTGGTTTTCAATATCAAATCACATTTGATTTATTTACATTGGATTTACTAACATTCATTCTCAATTCAATTAGTTTACATTTACTAATTAAATCTAATTCACTTTCAATTCTATTCAAATTTATTTACTTCTAATTTGAATTCAATTTCATAGCTTTGAATTTCGCTAATTCACTTTCATTAACACTTAATGAATTTTATACAATCAATCAACTACAATCATATAACAACCAATGTATATTAATTTCAACTAAATTCCTTTTCTTTAAATTGATTTTCATTCAATTTTATTCAACTTCCAATAACATTAGATTTTAATGAATTACTCTTACATTCATTATTTCATATCAACTTAATTTTACATTTAATTGATTAACATTCAATTCATTAATTCAATTCAATTACCAAAGTTGAATTTCATTCACATAACTTAAGTTCACATTTCTTTTAATCCACTTGATTATTTACTTCGATACCAAAATCAATTCCATTCAACAACACTTAAGTTATATTTCATTTAACCTTATATTCATTTTTATTTACAACTCATATTCATATAATTTTACTTCTTGTATATATAAGTTTATTTCACAATTGTAATTCACTTTAATTATAACTCAATTCTTATAATTCTTTTGCTTATACAATTATTCTTTTATTTAGATTATCCAAACAACCTAACAATCAACTTACATACACTTTAATAATTCTGAAAAATTATTCCTTCATATATAAAATATAATCAAGGTAAAATTATTTCATTTACCCAATTTAAAATCAATATTGTGCCGAATAGTTCCATTCAAGTGTTTAGAAACCCCTTCGGCATAGTCTTGCGGACCACGCTGACGAAAGTTCATATGCCACTCAATAAACCAATCATCACAATATAAAACAATTTTATATTCACTAACAAGTACGCTCTCATAGCTATTATTACACTCAAACTCATTCTAGAGTACTGCTGACTCTATCTCTAATGAATTATACCCAACAGAACCATGGTTGTCGCTTAACCATCAGCTCTGATACCAAATGTAACAGTACGGATTTTCGTTGCCGAAAAACCGAGATGTTATGGGTTTTAAAAAGAATTTAAGAAAAGAAAAAGAGAGAAAAGATAGAAAATAGAGAGGAAAGAAGATAAACGATTTTTTTTTTTTAGAAAACAGAGAATTTTTAAAATAGAACGGGACAGAAAGGAAACAACAACAGAATCTCACAATTCGCAGCGGAACAACATATAATAATAAATGAATAATCTTTAAACAAAGAACTATATCAGTTATTACATTACATCACATTTTATTACATCATATCATCACATCAGAGTGTACAACAACATACAACAACAAACAATGCAGCGGAAAAAGAAATACTATATAAACTAGTAATGCGCCATGCCATCCAGCTTGCCTCCAGCAACTCCAGAATATCCAGAATATCCTGATAAACCTAACTCTTAACTGCCCGTGTGGAAATTCGTGGGCACCCAGAGTTTAGGAAGGAAAACAATAAACTCCGAGTCAGTCATGTGACTGGTGTGAGAACTCAAAACAGTTTATTTATCTTTAAAATCAAAATAGAGGAATATTTTTAAATCAATTCGCAATGCTTTTAAAAATGAGACTACCATAAGGCCTCCCTCACACACACACATGCAAACGCAGAATCGGAGGAGATTTCTCCTTATGATAGTCAAAGATGCTTGATACGCATTTAAAATAACATTTGATATTGTTATTAGTGTATAGTGTAGGAAAAATTCATTTCGAAAGTAGAATATAAATCTTAGCCAACATAGACATTTCGAACTATGCCTACTATAGCTACCATCCAAACAGTGGTGACCACCATAAGTGAATGGCAGGTTCTACAACTAATACCGTACAAGTTTCGTATTGGGAATTGGATTTCCAACAAATGGTCAGGCCAAGGAACTTCCCATTGCCACATGAGAATGCCTCTGGATGGACATCCCCGAGAACCAAACCGGATCTCTACCAACACAAGGCCGGGTTACCCCTAACTGAGTAACAACTGACCGAATATGCCATCCCCCGGTCCTTTGGGACCTTTATCCGAGAGCGCTCTCTAATCAATTCACACAATCATAAAAACAAAGTGTTTCAACATGAGTAAGTATCTGGGCTCCATACCATGATACCACCCTTTTCCAGAAGGAAATACACATATCCTAAAGGGCGCTACCCCTCATAACCTTGCTGCATCTTTCCTGTTTTGACCATTTCCGGGATGTGAGGCTCGACGAATTCACGTCCACAAAAACATACTTTATACAAAAGCCATGCTTTGGGTCAACAAATGATCAACACAATGATCACTAAGATAGACGATCAAATAAATGATCCTATCACAACAATCAACACAATGATCATTTCAGCATCACTCAGCATGTCACATTACCAAACTGGGAATATATCGCTGATAACTTCAACTATATAACCTTTGAGCACATACGTCTCAAAGAAGGGTGTTAAGCAAAGAATAAATTCTCCGCCACCAACAGAAATATATTTGAAAGAAATCGGCTTTATATCTCAAATTGTAATGTCAGACATACAATCCATACAAGTCTGTTCCGGGCTCGAACAGAACCGAAGGCACTTACAAAGAAGTCCTTGCAATCCGGATATTCACAATCCTGATCGGATTTCCCATCACTTAGGGAGTCTCTATACCGTTGCAACTCAGTGCAGAGACAATCGATAGGTCATCCTATCGCTTTCGCAAATACCGGGTCTTCAACACCGATCTTCAATGCTATTCACAACGACGTATCACATATTCGGAATGGGTTATGCGACCCCATGGTCCTTTCCCGGTTAACCCGAATAGTGAGCGCTTATTCAAAAATAAGTGTGCATTCAAATTCAATCAATTCACATCAAATACCCATTCAAAGGGAAATATTGATAGTCGGTTATTGAACTATCAATGGATATGCGCACATCACCAGATTCCAAATAATTTTCCAAATTATTTATTTTCCAAAAATATCTTTACAAGATATATTATTTCAACACTTCAAAAACAAATCAACATTTATTTTCATACAAATTCCACTTTCACATATAAATTCCATAATGAATTTATAATTCAAAAATATCCATGAATAACCGATTTCAATTATTCATTCTCAATTTATCTTCAAAAAGATAAATTCTAAATATTCACTTCATATTGGAAAACATTTCCATACTTATTTATTCATAAGTAATTCACAAATCTCTTTTATTTTCAACACTTAGAAAATATTCAATATACTTAAATCGAATTAAGTATATATTTCATTCTTTAAGAAAATCATTCACTTAAACATATTTATTTGGGTCAAAACGAATGTTACGTAAAACATCGTTACGACAACCCAAAATCACTAGTATAGGGATTCGAATTTAAATTACATATATAAATCCCAATACTATACAAACATTTCCTTTCGGAAATCATTTACTATAACAACAGTGTTATAGCTCACCATTTCCTTTTATTTCTCGAAACATCTATTTCAACAATAAATGTTGAAATCTATGGTTTCGAATCTCAACACATTTTAAAACATCGTTAGATCGTTTTAATTCTGTTTAAAATATCACATTCTAAAACATTTTCTTTAACATATTATTCACTATTCAAAAACGTGAATATACTATGTTAACAAATTTCATCCTTTTTATATTTTTTAACTTAAGGATTATTCACAGTCTAAAACGTGAATATAACTCCATTTATAAGTTATAACAATTAACTTATCAAAATAAGTCGTTTGCGAATTCATAAAACAACGTTTATAAATTCCATTTCTATTTATTTATAAAAACTTCTTTTTTTTATAAATTCCTTTATTAACATATTTCAGTTTATAACTCAATTATAAACTAAATGTTTATATTATAAGTTAAATACTTATAAAACGATTATTTTATAAAATCGTTCTTTAAACTTCATAATTATAAATCTTATAACTTATAAGATTCATTTATTTAACCAAATCTATTCTTCAAATAATTTCACCAAATTTATAAATCTTACTATTTATAAATTTCATTTATAACTTCACAGTTTATAATTCTATAAATTTCATTCTATAATGAAATTCATTTTCACTACATTCAAACACTTATAAAAACTCGTTTTATAATGTCTATATTTCAATTTATAAACATCCATTTATAAATCTCTTAATATAAATCAGTTTATATTATTATTCTGAAACGTCTTTTAATTCCCTTTATAATTTCACCATTTTGATTTATAAAATAATCAAATTTTATAAATCCTATATTTAAACTTTTAATAATAAATTCAAAAATCCAGTTTAAACTATTTTATAAAGTCATTAATTCATATTTCTCAAAATCGGCTTTTAACCGTATTTCTCAAAAATTATAATTTTTATAACTTTAAAAATTATAACGTTCATTTATTTATAATGGATCAGTTCCAAAAATATTTTATCTTTTCAAAAATCACTTTAAAAACATTTTAAAAATCCCAAAATCTGGGTCCAATGATGCTACACACCAAATAGTCAATCACGACTACAACGATATCATATATCGATATGATAATCAATCAAATATCAAAATATCTGAAATTAAATAAATACTGTTGAGGAATCCAGTTGGATCCCTCCAACCTGTTTTCCTGCATCCAAAAACATTAGCACAATACCAATTTCGCTCCAGTACGAAATTATCGCGGTATATGTTCTTATTAAATATTATCCGCTTAATAACGGCGTAATAGGGTCTCATCCGCAAAAAATACGGGAAATCAATCAACTGCAATATATACATATGCCAATATATATATATTGATATTATATATAATACCAATTTCACTGTTTATGAAATATTCGCGGTATATGTTTTTAATAAATAACATCCGCTTACTAACGGCGCATAATGTCTATTTTAACATTCAATAATTTACAGTCATCATTCAAACATGCATTCAAATATTTTAAATCTAACTATTTAAAATAAAATCGAAGCCTATTCGATTGAGTGAGAAGTTCTCACCTTGATTTTAATTTCGTTTTAGCGATTTATTTCGAATAAAATTAAACGCGCGTTTAATTTTACCCGAAATTCTCACTAACTCCAAACGACTCCAAACCAACTCCATCGCGTAGTGCTCGTCCATATGATTCCAACGCAACTGAGTTTGCATTTTTTTCGACCTCGTATGAAAAAGTTATGCAATTTACAAGTTTGTACACGATTTTATATAAACTTTTACAACATTTATTCAACTATCTTCATACCACAGCAAATCCTGGCCGTAAGATCTGCATCCAAGGCCTCTCCTTCATCTCCCTCAACTCACGCACGGCTACAGGTTTTGGCCGTTACCATGAAACCCAACAATGAAAACTAGGTTTAAATATTGCAACATCAATACTCAATGAAAATTCGATCGGCAACCCGCAATACGAAGCTCTCACCCTCCACTATACTCGGCCTGAAGGGCATAAGGCTCGGCCATGCCTACAGCCTAGGGTTGCGTGCGCAAATCATGACTGTCGGCCCCACTTTGCCTCACCATCGTCGCTCCAAATTCGATCATCACCGTATGGAATCGAAGCTCTCGTCGAGCTCTTCGACTTTGTAGTTGAGCACTTCGCGTGAATGTCGACGGATTGTGAGTGATTGGGGGAAGAAAGTGGGAAAAATCTGGCCATTGGTTTAATATGTGGCGGCTAGGGTTTTAAAATTAGGGTTTTAGTGTTTTTTTTATTTTTTAGAGTGAGGTTGTATTTATAGGAAAAGCAAGCGTAAACACTATTCACCCCGGGAATTCCGAACTCCGATTTACGCGCCGTAACCAACGTACCTAGGGTTTATCCCGCGTTCCGGACACAATGGAACAGGTTTCGGAAGCTAATTCGGAAGTATGTGCGAGTTATGGCTGAAAACGTTCAATTTAAATTAAACCGATTTAAATCGATTTCTAGGCGTTTTAATTCGTACCGGACAAACGGTAAATCCAAACGACTTGAAATTTGAAACCTTACAATAATATCACATTACGGATCCGATGAAACTGGTTTCGTCGAAATCCGAGACTTTTTGAAAAATGGCTATTTTGACTCGCCAAATTTAAATTAAAAATAATTCAATGCGTTTCGAGCTGCCACGATCAAACGATAGCTCCGATTGACACGAAATTTGAAATCCGGTAATAACTAACTATTACGGATCCAATGAAACTGGTTTCGTTCAATTCTGAGACTGTTCAAAAATTGGCTATTTTACAGTCGATTATTAAATATTAAAATATTCAATTTTCACAAATAAACTTTTAATTCGATTTTAAAAGTTCTAAAATATCATTCTAACTTCAACATGATAAAATAAAATTTTACAAATCATTTACAATCATATTCAACTCGATTTTCAATTATTTCCATAATTTAACATATTAAATTATCGATTTAATAATCCAATTAAATCCAATAATTCAAATAAAAATTTATTTGACTTATAAATTCACTTATAAATATTTAAAATTAATTAAATATTCAAATTTTAATTATTAAAAATTCTGGGTCGTTACAATCTTTCCCCCTTAAAAGAATTTCGTCCTCGAAATTACAAGTAAGAAAGGTTACAAAATCTATTAACTTTCCAAAATTTATAATTAAACTTCTTTTAAATCTTTACTAAGTTTTCAAATCATACTTAGTTATCTTTTCAAAAACAAACTATAACGTTTAACTTTCAATTCCAAAATAAAGTTTAAAGTTTTCAAAATTTTCCCATTTTTTCTCAAATTTTTTCTAACGCCTTAAATTTTCGGAAAAATTCGCCATAGTCTCCTTTGCGCGGCTCGATCCGAAAAAAAAAATGACAGTATATATATCACAAATATACATCTCATCAAGTAATGAGGCATCCCGAAGGGAAAAAAGTATAAAAGTACGATATTTAATCCGAGATATGTACCTTATATTTTATTAGCAAGCATATACGGCTAATATAGCGCAAAAGCGAGCTCCAAATGCGAAGCAAACGCGATCCGCACCTACTAAACACTCAACAAACAACATGAGAATCATGCATATAGATAATAATCTCAATATACAACATATATCAACATAATAACTATATAAGTCACATAGCAAATGCAACCAAACAACATATGCAATATATATTCAACCATCTAACATCCATAACCAAATCAATATTCATTCATATTCTCATTAATATTTAATGAATTGGTTTTCAATATCAAATCACATTTGATTTATTTACATTGGATTTACTAACATTCATTCTCAATTCAATTAGTTTACATTTACTAATTAAATCTAATTCACTTTCAATTCTATTCAAATTTATTTACTTCTAATTTGAATTCAATTTCATAGCTTTGAATTTCGCTAATTCACTTTCATTAACACTTAATGAATTTTATACAATCAATCAACTACAATCATATAACAACCAATGTATATTAATTTCAACTAAATTCCTTTTCTTTAAATTGATTTTCATTCAATTTTATTCAACTTCCAATAACATTAGATTTTAATGAATTACTCTTACATTCATTATTTCATATCAACTTAATTTTACATTTAATTGATTAACATTCAATTCATTAATTCAATTCAATTACCAAAGTTGAATTTCATTCACATAACTTAAGTTCACATTTCTTTTAATCCACTTGATTATTTACTTCGATACCAAAATCAATTCCATTCAACAACACTTAAGTTATATTTCATTTAACCTTATATTCATTTTTATTTACAACTCATATTCATATAATTTTACTTCTTGTATATATAAGTTTATTTCACAATTGTAATTCACTTTAATTATAACTCAATTCTTATAATTCTTTTGCTTATACAATTATTCTTTTATTTAGATTATCCAAACAACCTAACAATCAACTTACATACACTTTAATAATTCTGAAAAATTATTCCTTCATATATAAAATATAATCAAGGTAAAATTATTTCATTTACCCAATTTAAAATCAATATTGTGCCGAATAGTTCCATTCAAGTGTTTAGAAACCCCTTCGGCATAGTCTTGCGGACCACGCTGACGAAAGTTCATATGCCACTCAATAAACCAATCATCACAATATAAAACAATTTTATATTCACTAACAAGTACGCTCTCATAGCTATTATTACACTCAAACTCATTCTAGAGTACTGCTGACTCTATCTCTAATGAATTATACCCAACAGAACCATGGTTGTCGCTTAACCATCAGCTCTGATACCAAATGTAACAGTACGGATTTTCGTTGCCGAAAAACCGAGATGTTATGGGTTTTAAAAAGAATTTAAGAAAAGAAAAAGAGAGAAAAGATAGAAAATAGAGAGGAAAGAAGATAAACGATTTTTTTTTTTTAGAAAACAGAGAATTTTTAAAATAGAACGGGACAGAAAGGAAACAACAACAGAATCTCACAATTCGCAGCGGAACAACATATAATAATAAATGAATAATCTTTAAACAAAGAACTATATCAGTTATTACATTACATCACATTTTATTACATCATATCATCACATCAGAGTGTACAACAACATACAACAACAAACAATGCAGCGGAAAAAGAAATACTATATAAACTAGTAATGCGCCATGCCATCCAGCTTGCCTCCAGCAACTCCAGAATATCCAGAATATCCTGATAAACCTAACTCTTAACTGCCCGTGTGGAAATTCGTGGGCACCCAGAGTTTAGGAAGGAAAACAATAAACTCCGAGTCAGTCATGTGACTGGTGTGAGAACTCAAAACAGTTTATTTATCTTTAAAATCAAAATAGAGGAATATTTTTAAATCAATTCGCAATGCTTTTAAAAATGAGACTACCATAAGGCCTCCCTCACACACACACATGCAAACGCAGAATCGGAGGAGATTTCTCCTTATGATAGTCAAAGATGCTTGATACGCATTTAAAATAACATTTGATATTGTTATTAGTGTATAGTGTAGGAAAAATTCATTTCGAAAGTAGAATATAAATCTTAGCCAACATAGACATTTCGAACTATGCCTACTATAGCTACCATCCAAACAGTGGTGACCACCATAAGTGAATGGCAGGTTCTACAACTAATACCGTACAAGTTTCGTATTGGGAATTGGATTTCCAACAAATGGTCAGGCCAAGGAACTTCCCATTGCCACATGAGAATGCCTCTGGATGGACATCCCCGAGAACCAAACCGGATCTCTACCAACACAAGGCCGGGTTACCCCTAACTGAGTAACAACTGACCGAATATGCCATCCCCCGGTCCTTTGGGACCTTTATCCGAGAGCGCTCTCTAATCAATTCACACAATCATAAAAACAAAGTGTTTCAACATGAGTAAGTATCTGGGCTCCATACCATGATACCACCCTTTTCCAGAAGGAAATACACATATCCTAAAGGGCGCTACCCCTCATAACCTTGCTGCATCTTTCCTGTTTTGACCATTTCCGGGATGTGAGGCTCGACGAATTCACGTCCACAAAAACATACTTTATACAAAAGCCATGCTTTGGGTCAACAAATGATCAACACAATGATCACTAAGATAGACGATCAAATAAATGATCCTATCACAACAATCAACACAATGATCATTTCAGCATCACTCAGCATGTCACATTACCAAACTGGGAATATATCGCTGATAACTTCAACTATATAACCTTTGAGCACATACGTCTCAAAGAAGGGTGTTAAGCAAAGAATAAATTCTCCGCCACCAACAGAAATATATTTGAAAGAAATCGGCTTTATATCTCAAATTGTAATGTCAGACATACAATCCATACAAGTCTGTTCCGGGCTCGAACAGAACCGAAGGCACTTACAAAGAAGTCCTTGCAATCCGGATATTCACAATCCTGATCGGATTTCCCATCACTTAGGGAGTCTCTATACCGTTGCAACTCAGTGCAGAGACAATCGATAGGTCATCCTATCGCTTTCGCAAATACCGGGTCTTCAACACCGATCTTCAATGCTATTCACAACGACGTATCACATATTCGGAATGGGTTATGCGACCCCATGGTCCTTTCCCGGTTAACCCGAATAGTGAGCGCTTATTCAAAAATAAGTGTGCATTCAAATTCAATCAATTCACATCAAATACCCATTCAAAGGGAAATATTGATAGTCGGTTATTGAACTATCAATGGATATGCGCACATCACCAGATTCCAAATAATTTTCCAAATTATTTATTTTCCAAAAATATCTTTACAAGATATATTATTTCAACACTTCAAAAACAAATCAACATTTATTTTCATACAAATTCCACTTTCACATATAAATTCCATAATGAATTTATAATTCAAAAATATCCATGAATAACCGATTTCAATTATTCATTCTCAATTTATCTTCAAAAAGATAAATTCTAAATATTCACTTCATATTGGAAAACATTTCCATACTTATTTATTCATAAGTAATTCACAAATCTCTTTTATTTTCAACACTTAGAAAATATTCAATATACTTAAATCGAATTAAGTATATATTTCATTCTTTAAGAAAATCATTCACTTAAACATATTTATTTGGGTCAAAACGAATGTTACGTAAAACATCGTTACGACAACCCAAAATCACTAGTATAGGGATTCGAATTTAAATTACATATATAAATCCCAATACTATACAAACATTTCCTTTCGGAAATCATTTACTATAACAACAGTGTTATAGCTCACCATTTCCTTTTATTTCTCGAAACATCTATTTCAACAATAAATGTTGAAATCTATGGTTTCGAATCTCAACACATTTTAAAACATTGTTAGATCGTTTTAATTCTGTTTAAAATATCACATTCTAAAACATTTTCTTTAACATATTATTCACTATTCAAAAACGTGAATATACTATGTTAACAAATTTCATCCTTTTTATACTTTTTAACTTAAGGATTATTCACAGTCTAAAACGTGAATATAACTCCATTTATAAGTTATAACAATTAACTTATCAAAATAAGTCGTTTGCGAATTCATAAAACAACGTTTATAAATTCCATTTCTATTTATTTATAAAAACTTCTTTTTTTTATAAATTCCTTTATTAACATATTTCAGTTTATAACTCAATTATAAACTAAATGTTTATATTATAAGTTAAATACTTATAAAACGATTATTTTATAAAATCGTTCTTTAAACTTCATAATTATAAATCTTATAACTTATAAGATTCATTTATTTAACCAAATCTATTCTTCAAATAATTTCACCAAATTTATAAATCTTACTATTTATAAATTTCATTTATAACTTCACAGTTTATAATTCTATAAATTTCATTCTATAATGAAATTCATTTTCACTACATTCAAACACTTATAAAAACTCGTTTTATAATGTCTATATTTCAATTTATAAATATCCATTTATAAATCTCTTAATATAAATCAGTTTATATTATTATTCTGAAACGTCTTTTAATTCCCTTTATAATTTCACCATTTTGATTTATAAAATAATCAAATTTTATAAATCCTATATTTAAACTTTTAATAATAAATTCAAAAATCCAGTTTAAACTATTTTATAAAGTCATTAATTCATATTTCTCAAAATCGGCTTTTAACCGTATTTCTCAAAAATTATAATTTTTATAACTTTAAAAATTATAACGTTCATTTATTTATAATGGATCAGTTCCAAAAATATTTTATCTTTTCAAAAATCACTTTAAAAACATTTTAAAAATCCCAAAATCTGGGTCCAATGATGCTACACACCAAATAGTCAATCACGACTACAACGATATCATATATCGATATGATAATCAATCAAATATCAAAATATCTGAAATTAAATAAATACTGTTGAGGAATCCAGTTGGATCCCTCCAACCTGTTTTCCTGCATCCAAAAACATTAGCACAATACCAATTTCGCTCCAGTACGAAATTATCGCGGTATATGTTTTTATTAAATATTATCCGCTTAATAACGGCGTAATAGGGTCTCATCCGCAAAAAATACGGGAAATCAATCAACTGCAATATATACATATGCCAATATATATATATTGATATTATATATAATACAAATTTCACTGTTTATGAAATATTCGCGGTATATGTTTTTAATAAATAACATCCGCTTACTAACGGCGCATAATGTCTATTTTAACAATCAATAATTTACAGTCATCATTCAAACATGCATTCAAATATTTTAAATCTAACTATTTAAAATAAAATCGAAACCTATTCGATTGAGTGAGAAGTTCTCACCTTGATTTTAATTTCGTTTTAGCGATTTATTTCGAATAAAATTAAACGCGCGTTTAATTTTACCCGAAATTCTCACTAACTCCAAACGACTCCAAACCAACTCCATCGCATAGTGCTCGTCCATATGATTCCAACGCAACTGAGTTTGCATTTTTTTCGACCTCGTATGAAAAAGTTATGCAATTTACAAGTTTGTACACGATTTTATATAAACTTTTACAACATTTATTCAACTATCTTCATACCACAGCAAATCCTGGCCGTAAGATCTGCATCCAAGGCCTCTCCTTCATCTCCCTCAACTCACGCACGGCTACAGGTTTTGGCCGTTACCATGAAACCCAACAATGAAAACTAGGTTTAAATATTGCAACATCAATACTCAATGAAAATTCGATCGGCAACCTGCAATACGAAGCTCTCACCCTCCACTATACTCGGCCTGAAGGGCATAAGGCTCGGCCATGCCTACAGCCTAGGGTTGCGTGCGCAAATCATGACTGTCGGCCCCACTTTGCCTCATCATCGTCGCTCCAAATTCGATCATCACCGTATTGAATCGAAGCTCTCGTCGAGCTCTTCGACTTTGTAGTTGAGCACTTCGCGTGAATGTCGACGGATTGTGAGTGATTGAGGGAAGAAAGTGGGAAAAATCTGGCCATTGGTTTAATATGTGGCGGCTAGGGTTTTAAAATTAGGGTTTTAGTGTTTTTTTTTATTTTTTAGAGTGAGGTTGTATTTATAGGAAAAGCAAGCGTAAACACTATTCACCCCGGGAATTCCGAACTCCGATTTACGCACCGTAACCAGCGTACCTAGGGTTTATCCCGCGTTCCGGACACAATGGAATAGGTTTCGGAAGCTAATTCGGAAGTATGTGCGAGTTATGGCTGAAAACGTTCAATTTAAATTAAACCGATTTAAATCGATTTCTAGGCGTTTTAATTCGTACCGGACAAACGGTAAATCCAAAAGACTTGAAATTTGAAACCTTACAATAATATCACATTACGGATCCGATGAAACTGGTTTCGTCAAAATCCGAGACTTTTTGAAAAATGGCTATTTTGACTCGCCAAATTTAAATTAAAAATAATTCAATGCGTTTCGAGCTGCCACGATCAAACGATAGCTCCGATTGATACGAAATTTGAAATCCGGTAATAACTAACTATTACGGATCCAATGAAACTGGTTTCGTTCAATTCTGAGACTGTTCAAAAATTGGCTATTTTACAGTCGATTATTAAATATTAAAATATTCAATTTTCACAAATAAACTTTTAATTCGATTTTAAAAGTTCTAAAATATCATTCTAACTTCAACATGATAAAATAAAATTTTACAAATCATTTACAATCATATTCAACTCGATTTTCAATTATTTCCATAATTTAACATATTAAATTATCGATTTAATAATCCAATTAAATCCAATAATTCAAATAAAAATTTATTTGACTTATAAATTCACTTATAAATATTTAAAATTAATTAAATATTCAAATTTTAATTATTAAAAATTCTGGGTCGTTACAAGAACTAACTTTTATATTTCAAATAAAAATTTACCATTTGCTATGTTTAAATGAACGCATTCCAAATATCAAGTTTTTACTGCTACATTTATCGTTTATTTTCAAGCAAAAATTCAGTTAATTACGTTATAAAAACCGTTAAAATTTTCGGATCGTTACAAAAGCATATGATTAGATGATGAATTTTTCTTTTATTTTGGAGGTAGGGAAGTTTCTATTTTTCTAGATGATATTGTAGATATTTTTGGATTGGATAAAAAGTTTTTTTGGTTTAAGAAATATGCATACTTAACTTTTAATATTTAAATATATAATTATCTCTAACTTGTTTTATTAGGGTTTCCGGTATTTCCTATGAGAAAAAATGTTAGAGTTGATCCATTTTCTTTAGCTACTCAAAGTTTTATTGGTTTATATTTGACTCAAAAAGCGGTTTATTGGGAAAACGTTTATTCAAGACTTTTAAAAATTATTAAGAAAAAAAGGATTGATAAAAATGTTGCCGAAGATTTCTATAGACTAATGAGTATGCACTTATTTAGCACATTTTTCTTAACAAGTAGTACTTACTATGGACATAATCAGTTATTACCACTTATTACGAATGTCGATGTGTTCAATACAAGATGTTGGGCTCAAACTATGCATTATAAATTGATTGAGAAATTGAAAAATATAAGCATAATCCCAAAAAAATGCAGTGTTGTACAATTGCTTTATTGTAGTGTTTTTTTACTTTAATCTTGTACAATAGTAGATTTTTTCTAACTTATTTTTTTTGCAGTATTGGTTTTGTAACAAATTTGATTCTATTGAATAAAGGTTAAGATATACAGATGGTCATCCAGAAGCTGAAAAATGGGATTTAATGGAAATCCACAATAGATTTAGTGGTAGAGACATTGTGCAAAAAAAATTGATAAGGTACGAATGCAATTTGATAGTTGTTATCAGTTCGTTTATTATATATCGTTACAAAATTTAGTTATAATATTTTGGAAACTAGGATTTGGTAACTATGTTTACAAAATGCAGTTAGATTTTAAATTATAATGTAACTATATTAGTTTTATGCAGTTATGTTTCAATTCATTAGTGTTATTCTAACAATATGTTTTACTGTATTTAGGTTATGTAGTTTTTCTTATTATGATAACAAAATAATTGCTGTTAATAATATTTACTATTTAAAAAAAAATTATGCATTTTTTTAAAATGTTACTACATTTGGTTTATGTAGTTGTATTTTTTTACTTTATACATTCATTTAATTACATTTACTTATAATAAGCTAAAAAAGCTAGATGGTTATAATTACTACTTTATTAAGTGTAGTAAAATTATATTTATTTTAGTTAAGTAATAATATTTTACTGCCTTTTTGATAATTTTTTAGTTTATGTTGATATTGGTTTTTGTAAATTATTTCTTCAAAACAAGGGTCTTCAAATGAAGGCATAGACAGATGCATTGAAGAATTGCAAACTGGTAATGTTTTAAGAAAGAATGTACAAAAGTTGAAAAGGAGAAAAAAGAGTTGGAAAAAAGAATGAAGATGGTGAAAAGGTATAAATCTATTTTCTAGTAATATATACTTTTGGTTACATTGTTTCAATTAAATATGAATTGTTGGTTAAAATATTTGTTAAATGTGGTTGAAATTGCGTATGTTTTTAGATTTAATGAATTATTGTGTATTGGATTGGTATGAATATAAAACATATTTTTAATTGATTTTGTGTTATGTAGTTAAAATTGTATTTGAGTTGTGCATGTAATTTGAGTTATAATCCATTTGGGTTCTGTTTAATGTTTCATTTTGAGTAGTGGATTTATGTGATGCAACTAAAATGCATCTGAAATTTTGGTAATATCATATATGATATGTAGTCAAAAATGTATTTAAGTGGTGGATCTGGTTACTCTTATAGAGTTAAAAGGTATATGTAAAATGCAATGGAATGTGCATTTAAAAGGTATTTATTTATAAGCATACTATGTTATAGTTTAACATATTTTAACTGCATTTGAGTCATGCATTTTATATATGTTCTGTTATAATATATGTACATTTAAATAGTGAATATGCTATGTACTATTTTGTATTTAGTCCCACATCGTGGGATTAGTTCTATCCCAAGTTCCTAGGCCTTTGTATAAAGGTGCTAATGTAATGAAAATGGATGACTAATCTCTGAATGAATAAAATTGTTCTCTCTAATGACTTCTGCTTTCTTTATTTTATAACACGTTATCAGCACGATCTCTAAATAAAATAAAATTTTCAGATCTGATTATAAATCTTCAAAGCGGCAAGCTATTTCTAATTTGATTAATCAAATCTTTTGGATCTCATTGTATCATTGATCTAATTATTTAGATCTGATTCTATTTGTACATCTTATTTTTTGTCCTTGTATTCTAGATCTCGTTTTGTTGCAGATCTTATATTTTTGTCTTCTAATTTTTCAGATCACTTATAGATTTTAATATCATGTTCAAATGATATATTTTTTAGATCTTATGATTTTAATTATCAGATCTCTTATTAATTTTTAATAATGTATATCCATTTTTTGTGATAATTTTGAATTTGATCTGAAACTAAAATTGTTTCATAGACTAAAATGTAATTTCAGACCTTATTCTATTAGTATTCTTTTTAGATTTTATCTATCATATCTAACTTTCTAGATTTCATTATATATATATATATTATCTTATAGATCTTGCTCTGTTAATATTATTATTTTAGATCTCATTTTATCATAGATCTAAACTCTTTTAGATCTCATTCCATTGTTTGGTAAAAAAGGTTTTCATTTTGAAACTTTTTTGTTTGGATTTCAGTTTGAATGAGGACTATAGAAATGATTTTGCTACATAATTTATATTTCCAGAAGAAATATTTTACTGTTTCTTAGAGAAACAAATAGAAGGATAATACGTATCTAGAAGGTCGTACTAAGTTTTATATGAAAAAATAGGAACTTGAAGTTCATTTGTGCGAATGTGAAAGATTAAAGCTTTCATAAGCTGAAATAAAGCCTTGAAGAAAATAAGCGAGCAATTCTAGAAGAAGATGTTGGTATGTCCAGAAGACACAACATAAAAACAATATGCTGGAATAACATTACAAATGTGGTAAGTACTATTTCCTTGAAGAGAAATAGTATTATGATTCTCATGTTCGAATACAATTATTAAGAGTCCTCTTTTTCATTGTGTTTATTTAATATTGGAGAACTGAAGTTCTCAAATAAAATTTATGCATATAAGTTTGTATTCCTAAAAAAAGGGATTATATATCAAAACTCTATAAATTTGAGATGTGAAGCGTTGAATTATTAGAAAAGATAATTCAGATTATGGTAATTCTAACCATGTTTGCAATCAAACCTGAAGTTTGATAATGAAAAGCAAGTTGTACCATTTAAGACCTAAAGTACTAAACAAAGACTTTACTTTAAAGTAAAATTGGAACCTGAAGTTCTAAAAATATTTGCCAATAGTATTTACTACTAAACCAATTAAATGTATAGAAATTTGTTCACTCCAGAAGTGGTGATAATAATAATATATATAAAAAAAATCTCGAGAAGGGATTTGTATATTTAGTAATGATAAAATATCTCTAAAAGAGATTTGTTGATATATTTGGTGCTTTTATTAAACCAAATAAATACATAGAAATATATCTACTCTCCCACTCTCTTTCTTTTTAATAGAAAATAAGGTGTTCTAACAGGAAGTTTATTTCCTAATTTTTTTTCCTTCTTCCGTTCATCCAATCATGCCTTTCA
Source organism: Allium cepa (assembly GCA_030765085.1). Classification (NCBI taxonomy): domain Eukaryota; kingdom Viridiplantae; phylum Streptophyta; class Magnoliopsida; order Asparagales; family Amaryllidaceae; genus Allium; species Allium cepa. The sequence goes on along the minus strand of CM060938.1, from coordinate 723,398,447 downwards.
AAAGGTAAAATATGTAATAGATCAGGTTTCTTTCCTTTGGCTCATCAAGTAAGTATTTTGGATTCTTCATAAAATGAATATTAACATGTGATTTACAAATTTTCTCTTTCTGTACTTACAATATGTAAATAGCGCATATATTAATTCATATATTAATCGGTAGCAATTAATAAATAAATAAATAAAAATTAATCGGTAGCAATTAATAAATAAATAAATAAAAATTATTGATTAATGAGAATGGTCCAACAAAGATGTGTTTGAATGCTTCATACATTTATTCTTCTTTTATATCTCTTTTTGTAGACAAGGATCATAACATATATACATGGTATATATTTCTGTTTCTCACTATTGCAGTTGTTATGAATTAATAAATGGTATTTAATACTACCTATTCATATTCTTAAATCTGCCTATATTATAAAAATAAACATGATAAAGTCAGCATAGTTTTTTGATTATAATTCATCATTTCTCCACCAATCAACCCATATAAAGGTCTTTCCATATTTTCAAGGGTAATTTTGCATTTTCAAGGAAATTAATGAATGAATAAATGAGATTGGATCTAGAGCTATCAAAAGGATGTAAATAAGAAATTATAGTCGCTTTTATAGATTATATTTGGTTGTCTTTTATTATTTTGCATTAATGTTTTCTTTCATTCACTATAACTACTATTAGATATGGGTTCTTATTTTATGAAATGCATTGATTATATACCCATGAACAATATTTTGATGCTTATGCATTTTTATTTCCACTTATAGTTGGTAATATGATAAACATAGCCAAGCTTGAATTTAAAGCTTTGGACTTATTAGAAGATAACTTTTTGTCATAGTTATTGAATGTTGACATCCAATTACAATCTCGTTGCTTAGAAAATGCCATAAAAATGATGATCCAATAGGATAAAACAATGGCTCTTATATTTTTAAGGTGTCATATCCATGACAAACTTAAAATAAAACATTTAACCGAAAAAGATCAACTTTACCTATGGAACTCCCTGAAGGAGCGTTATGACCACCAAAATATGCTCACACTTCACTAGACACGAGTGGTTGAACTTGAAGTTTCTAGTCTTTATATCTGTTAGGAAATACAATTCCTTTATATTTAGAATTACTTCTAAACTGAAATTGTGTGAAAGGATTGTCTGGTAATACTAACATGAAGTTTGATCATTTCTTCAAAGGTATTGATGAAAACTTCATTAATGATGAAAATCTGAGTGCAATAATAATTGATATGGTCGAATTGATCAATAGTAGCAGCCTGAAGTCTGCTATATGGATTTTATTTTATTTCAGTTCAATAAATCAGTTGGAAGTTGGTGCTTGTATGTTTTTAATTGAAATAATGTACCGATAATGTTGGCTTTAATCAGTAGTCTATTTTAAATTTTTGGAAAGTACTAGCATTTATTTATGCTTATAAATTTAGTAGTTGACTAACTATATTGTCCTTTAGGTTTTAAGATATGGACCATCAATATTTGAGTGATAATATATGCCTACTAGATTGTGCAACTACTCACATTATTTTGAAAAACAGAAGTTTTTTCTCTGAACTATCCGAAAATATTTAGCTAAAAATTTCAACCATAGAAAATTTGCTAATATAATTGAAGGGTCGGGAAGAGCCCATATAGTATTACCAAACGGTACATATTAAGCCCATATAGTATTACCAAATGGTACATATATCTTAATTCAAAATACATTATACTCAAGCAAACTTAAAAGAAATTTGTTGAGTTTTGAGGATATATAAATAGATAGCTACCCTATTGAAACTATAATGAAAACGTCAAAGAATATCTTTGCGTTATTTCTAAAATTGAAAGCTAAAAGCTTATTTTAGAAAATCTAGTATAATTTCAACTGGATTATATTTCATGAAAATTGGGCATAATTGAATCTCATATTTAAACATGAGCCAGAAGCTCACAAATATCACTTGAATGCATCTTATCAATTGATAAAAGAACTATCCTCTTATTATTAATATGTATGGTGTATTTACTAGTAGCAATATGATAATGGATCAAAATGAGAATCCAAAGATGATTATTATTTAATGTGACAATGTTTGTCAACATTGAGGGGGAGGATAAAGCGATACAAGTTCATTTTGATCTTCAGTGTTAAATATTTGTTAAAATATACAATGATGCAAAATATTAAGTAACTTGAATAAATTATCAATAATATCCCTGGTAGACTTTTGAATCCCCGAAGGATCAAAATGTGTAAACCACATCTGAAATATGGTACAAAAGTCAGTTTGAAATAATTTTGGAGTAAGTAATAAAGATGTCAAATAAAAAAGATGAGTGTTCTTGAAGAAACACTTAAGGGTGCTCTTGAAGAGACTAATGACATGATTGTCAAATTACTCTAGAAGTGGTTTAGGTACCTAAAACATGATAATTAAAGAGATCTCAATAAATCATGTCTAGAACTGACAAAGAATAATCATCGATGATAAATTTATAAGTAATAAAGCACTTATGTTTATAAAAAGATTAAGTATCTTGAATTAGGGAAAACATGACCGGCCATTATGAATCCTTTACCAATAGAGAAATATGGGCATGTAGTCCGCAAAGTAGCGAAAGTACTTGAAATGCTTAATATACCTCGAAGGTATGAATATGGTTTGAATCATATTAAATGATGAAAGTATACAAATTCCTGAAGAATATAAATAACTTTTGTGGTTATAAAGAATGCAAAGAACAAGAAGCATAGATTACAACCTACTTTGAGTATTTTTGTAATGAAAATCTTGATATAATTCATGATGAGTAGATTACTTCCTATTTTTAAGTATCGTTGTAATGAAACTTTTAATATACATTGAAATGTTAGTTGCGATATGCAAAAATTATTCCTGAAGAATATAAATAACTATGATGATTATAAAGAATGCAAAGAACATGGAATGTAGACTACAACCTTCTTCTAAGTATTGTTGTGATGAAAATCTTGATGTACTTTAAGATGAGTAGATTACTTCCTGCTTTTAAGTATTGTTGTAATAGAACTTTTTATATTCATCAAAGATGTAGTTGCAATATGCAAAACTGATTTGAAGCATAAAAATGAATACACGTGATGTGTCTTTCATAAACGTAGCAAACAAAATGCATAAAATGCAAATCATATTTGGATTGGAAATTTTGATTATATCGAAGGAAATTATTAATAAATTGTATTATTAATGAGATACATATTTATGGATCCAGAAGTATCTATAAACAATTAAGTTATCGAAAGATGAATACAAATTCAGAGGAAACTTCAAATCAGGGGGAGCATCCATAAGTATTTTATAATGCACTCTTTTTCCTTAACTAAGATTTTTCCCACTGGGTTTTTATTAGTAAGGTTTTAATGAGGCGTTATCTTGATCCAGAAGTATCAACTCCCCAGTAACATTTGAAAATAAGTTACAATATACTCTTTTCCCTTATTTAAGATTTTTCTCGCTGGGTTTTTCTTACTAAGGTTTTAACGAGGCATTGTTTTGATCTAGAAGAATCAAACGTATTTTCAAGAAATAACATCTCAAATATGTTATTTAAGTTAAATTGTATTTTTATCCTTGACTAAGGTTTTTCCATCGGGTTTTCCTTTGTAAGGTTTTTAATGAAGTATTATATTGATCCAGAAGTATCAAACTCTATTTGATTCTGTAAATTATTGAAATATCTCATACTATATTATACTCTTTTTCCTTCACTAAAATTTTTCCCATCGGGTTTTTCTTAGTAAGGTTTTAATGAGGCATTAGTTTGATCCAGAAGTATCAAACTTCATTTGAAGAAATGAGAAAATAAGATATGTCATTGTGCTCTTTTTTTCCCTTCACTAAGATTTTTACCATTGGGTTTTTCTTAGTAAGGGTTTTAATGAGGCATTATATTGATCCTGAAGTATCGAACTTATAAGGACCCCATTCTTCGTCTTTCGAAAATTCAACATCGATACTCACTTTATCGACTGCCGAGCAATCGAACGACGGAAAACCGAACACTTAGGGTTTTAAGAAAAAGAAAAAAAAAGAAGAAAAAGACAGAAGAGATAAGAAGATAGAAAATAGAGAGGAAAGAAAATAGAAAATAGAACGGAACAGAACACAACACAACAATATCAGAATCTCACAATTCGCAGCGGAACAACCTATAATAATAAATGAATAATCTTTAAACAAAGAACTATATCAGTTATTACATTTTATACATTACATTTCATTACATCATATCATCAGAGTGTACAACAACAACAACAAATAGCGGAAAAGAAATACTATATACTAATAATACGCCATACCATCCATCTTGCCTCCAGCAACTCCAGAATATCCAGAATATTGTCAGGACCCGATTTTTCGTCTTCCGAAAATTCAACATCGATACTCACTTTATCGACTGCCGAGCAATCGAACGACGGAAAACCGAACACTGAGGGTTTAAGAAGAAGAAAAGAAAGAAGAAGAGATAAGAAGATAGAAAATAGAGAGAAAAGAAAATAGAAAATAAAGAAAATAGAACGGAACAGAAAACAACAGAACAACATCAGAATCTCACAATCGCAGCGGAACAACATATAATAAATAAATGAATAATCTTTAAACAAAGAACTATATCAGTTATTACATTACATTACATTTCATCATATCATCAGAGTGTACAACAACAACAAACAGTGCAGCGGAAAAAGAAATACTATATACAAGTAATACGCCATGCTATCCAGCTTGCCTCCAGCAACTCCAGAATATCCTGATAAACCTTAACTCTTGACTGCCCGTGTGGAAATTGGTGGGCACCCAGAGTTTAGGAAGGAAAACAATAAACTCCGAGTCAGTCATGTGACTGGTGTGGGAACTCAAAACAGTTTATTTATCTTTAAAATCAAAAATAGAGGAATATTTTAAAGTCAATTCGCAATGCTTTTAAAAATGAGACTACCATAAGGCCTCCCGCACACACACAATGCAAACGCAGACTTGAAGGAGATTTCTCCTTATGATAGTCAAAGATGCTTGATACGCATTAAAAGAACATTTGATATTATTACTAGTGCATAGTGTAGGAAAAATTTATTTCGAAAGTAGAATATAAATCTTAGCCAGCATAGGTACCATTATATTATGCCTACTACAGCTACTTCCTGAGGAAGCAGGTTCTACAACTAAAACCGTACAAGATCGTATTGTTTCTTTGGATTTCCAACGAATGATCAGGCCAAGGAACTTCCCATTGCCACATGAGAATGCCTCTGGATGGACATCCCCGAGAACCAAACCGGATCTCTACCAACACAAGGCCGGGTTACCCCTAACTGAGTAACAACAGACCGAATATGCCATCCCCAGGTCCTTTGGGACCTTTCAACCGAGCGCTCGCAATCAATTCACACAATCATAAAGTGTTTTCAACATGAGTAAGTATCTGGGCTCCATACCATGATACCACCCTTTTCCAGAAGGAAATACACATATCCTAAAGGGCGCTACCCCTCATAACCTTGCCGCATCTTTCCTGTTTTGACCATTCCCGAGGTGTGAGGCTCGACGAAGTTTGTAACATCCCGCCTTTTCGCACACTTTAAACCGACACACGTGCCAATTCAAAGCATACGCAAGGGCGGATTGTTATGGGGTAAATAAGAAAAACAGAGAAGAAATAAAAACAAAACAGAATCTCACAGCGGAAGGATAAAATATAATAATCAATATACAGTTCATGATAACTGTTTACAAAATAGTTATTTTACTTATACAATGAATATCAGAGTTACACATACCAATACAAACAATGCAGCGGAACAGTATGAGTGTGGTGCCATACTATAAATAAAATAATACGACTCCTTCGTCTTCGTCCTCCAAAGCTAAAGTCTTCGATCCTGAAACGCTCGGACTGACCCGAGCGAATTTGAAAAGACAAAAACACTCGAGTCAGACTAAAAGATCTTATGTGAGTTAAATTAACAGAAATAAATATGAGTACAGTAACTCAAGAGATGTTCGGGATTTACATCTCCTAAGGATCCGTTAAACTATTTACTATGTAGTATATTGCGCTATTATAATAGTGTCTATTTATAAAATAAACTTACTTTTTAATAGCGTTAAGGGGTTACCCATATAGCCCTTAACACAAATAATGCCAACAGTCTATACAGTACCGTAATACCTCCTGATCGGGAAGCTACCAGAGGATACTCCATAGGTACGACACAAATAGAAACTCGTAGTAAAGGCTCGGTATGGTAGGTGACACGGCACAACTAGGCAATGCCAGGGTAGATATACCAATTGCTATCCAGGCTGGTGGAAACGCGTAGCCGCAGTTACCGCCCACCTCGGACTAACTCCCCAAATCAAAATATAGAAGTGGCCACTGAATCAATCCAAGTCAAAGTATAATATCGAAGAGGAGGGTCCGATCAGAGGAATGACCTCATTGGCCTGAGAATCGCTCCTGTTTTAGCCACCTTATGCCAACTCACGGGAGTCGGGTCCACGTATTTACCTTACAGGAAACGTCGCCACCACCTACTTCATTCTGAAATCTCCACCGCGTACACGGTTAGTCAAAGTGGTTTTCGGTATCGACAGAGAGTATGTCCATATCCGATCCCGGTCTCTTTGCCAACCCATCGTTATTATAACACCGCGGTCATTTAAAAATAGGTTATACTTTAAAAATCAGAATAAACATTCCATTTCATAACCATGAATACGATATCATTTCAAAACCCAAAACCATATTTTATCACTTATCCCAAATATAATTCTTTTTCAAAATCATAATGCTTTAACTTCATAACGTCTGAAAATCAAATATTTTCAAATCATAATATTTTGAAAATCATAATTTAAAACCATAGCTTCTATAAAAAAACTTGAATGGTTTGGACATTCAACGGTATATGAATTAAATGGTTTAACTTAAATGTTACTTTGTAAAGAAAATAGTTCTCATGGCTTTACAAATACATTTCTTTATTAAAGTCTAAACCAAAATTTATATTATCTCTCTCAAGTTCCAAAACCACTTCAATTTATTTATATATACGTATATCCATTTTGAGTAACAATATTTCAAACTAAAATTGGATTTTATTCTTTCAACAGATCAATTGTTCTATTAATTAGTCTTGAATATTCACATAAAATCCATAAATAATAAGACTTCAATTTCTAGTAATAATATATATATATTTTCCCAATTCAAATTATACTAGAACATTCATTTCAATTTATTTTGGGAAAAATCCAATTATAAATATCATATCTTAAAATTTCCAAACTTAACATTTAAACATATGATATAAATTATTAAACTCCATTTTCTTAATTTTCTTCCATTTTTAAATAAAGATTTTTATACACCTTTTAATTTCAAAATTTTCAACTTCATATGTATATATATGGAAGAATAATATTTATACAATATAAAATTTAAGATTATTAGAAACCGTATTCCATCCAAACCATAGAAATCACATTAAAATAGTTATATATAGACCGCGGTGCCTGTATAAAATTTTCTATCCTATGGTCAAGTGATACGGATATTTATCATTTCAATCCGCAATTTAAAAAAATATAAAATTTTGCGGTTATATATCATTTCAAACCACAATCCCGAATGAAATGAAATATGCATGATAATTTGCAATTTAATGATATACAATAAACATCCATTCATCAACATCATCCATCATCCGAATCGCAATCATCAATCAATATCAATCAATAACAATATTATTTTTGGTACTACATAACAGGTAATACTGGCAATTTTATTCAAATTAAATTTAACAGCTATTAATCTACAGTCTATATTCAGTAATAAATTATATAACTGTTAACTAGCAGTTCATATACAAACAAATAAATTTTAACTGTAAATTTATACGCAATAAATTAATTAAATTAACAATTAAATTTAATAAATGCAATTCAACAGATATGAATAAAATAAACATGCCAAATACTCATAAATAAATTTCTATTCATTTCTAAAATTAATTTAACAAACATAAAAGCTTCTAGTAGTTGTGAGTGGGTTAAAACACTCACCTTTTGAATTTAAATCGAATTTAGATTCGATTTAAACCCAAAAATTCGCCCGTCTCAGAATTCGTCCAAACCAGCGTCATCTAGTCCGGAATTTTAATACGATCCTAACAAAAAAAACCGTTCGTAAAACGGATATCGTATGCAAAAGTTATAACCAAAATTGTGATTGAAATTCAAATTAAAATAAAACAAACAAACACAACTCACCCTCCAACTTCCATTTGCCACGTCACCTCTCTCCCAATCCCTTACGCGTTCCAGAACCCTAGTGCAAAACGAACGAACCCAAACCCCAAGCGTTGACCACGGCCTGTCTCCTCCCCACTCCACTATGGCCCACGCCAGGACTGCCGCTCGAACCACCACGGTGTGCTCTACCACCTGACCCCATGCGACCAAGGTCCGGTGCCAACTCGCCGTGAAACGACGTAGCCGCCGCCCCCTTATAGGAAACCCTAATCGAATTTTGAGCCAAATCCAACCGTTGATTCACCCGATAAACTGCATAGATGCAGTCCCCTCGGTCCACTCAACAATACCCAGAAACAGTTTGACGATCTGACGAAGTTTGATGCGACGCTGATGAACGCCCGTAACTGATTTGGCTCAGATCTGGACACAAAGAAATTCGAATCGAAAAACGGACCGCAGATCTGAGTTGCGCTTGCCAAAATCTTCAACATATATTTTTTTCAGAATTTTTAGAGTAGTTTGAAATTTCATTTTGTTTTTGAATTGGTTGGATCTAGGGTTTGCACCCATTGAAGAAGAAGAGGAGCTTGAAGAAAATACGCGCGGATAAAATGAAATTAGGCGGAGGCTAGGGTTTATCACAGCATATTTATAGATAGATCGAAAAAGGATGGGTGTGCACGAATTTTAACGTGCAAACAGAAGTGGTCCCAAAAGGATATTAATTATACACGTTACGGATTAAATTATTTCTTTCTCGACATTTACATTGCATTTTAAGCGTATTCACACATGTATAATTAGATGCTTCATTTAAATTTCCATATATATATTCACAATTTCATAAATTTCCAAATACATAGATAAATTCCCAATTTCAACTAAATTTCTAAATTACTGTAATAGTTACTGATTAAATTTCTATCCATTCTCAATAGATTTACGTTTACATACTAAAATCCACATTTCTATGTATATTTGAATTCCATATTATACATATTTTATTTATCTTAATTACTTCCAACTTAAATTTCAATCAACATAAAACGTTTTATTCGGTTTCCAATAATTTCAATCATGCTTTAAATCCAAATGAATAAATAACTTAATTCCCATTTAAGTATTTTTCATTTGATTTGCAATCAACCTTTTATGATCAATTGAATCCCGATATATTAAATAAACGTTATTTCCATCATTCTTTATCCTATGAAGAAATTTAAGTTATTCACACCTATTACTAAATTTCATATTAATGCACACTAATTTACATTTATTGCAATGGTTACCAAATATTTCCCTGCAATAATTCATTCCCCTATACATACTTACATTTTCACTTAAACTTTACTATACGCATTTATTTTCTCAACATTAAAACCAACGTTACCTCAATTCCACTATTGTACACTTATTCTATTATCACTTACTAACCATTCAAATTTTTATTAACAAATAGGCAGGTAATTCCTATGTTACAAATTTTTAATTCATCCTAATCCCTTACTATTGACATACATTTGCATTACTTACATAACATTTACAATATTACCCAAAATCTCTATCCATTGTAATTAATACCTTAAATAAGTTTCAATTTATATTCAAGTGAATACATTACCCTTTTTCGTTATGTCATCCTTTTTTCACAAGAAACGTTTTATCGTTTCGACCACATTTTATTTCTAATTACCTACATTGATTTGTGTACGTCTCTACTATTTATAAATTTCAGTTATTTCTCTTAACTTATAAAAGGGCAATGACCAATTACATTTAATTGCTATCAAATCCCATTATTAGACTTAAATTTCAATATAAGTAAATAATTCCTGATTTCCCTTTTTCTTTATTCACTATTTAAAGCATTACCATTCTCACCTTCATCTAAATCTTCATTTATGAATATTTAAAACTAAATTTCACGTATTTCCTATTTATACACTTATAAATTCCAATTCCAAATAAATAGATAAATCTCCGTTTGCACTACTTAAATCAAAAATCAGCGATTATCCTATCTATATATTTTAAGTGGATGGATCAAATGTTGTATTCAAAAATCTACTTCTTAATATTCTTAGATTTAAACTCACTCTCTATTAACGGAATATTTAGATGTTTAAACTTCTTTTATTACCATTAACTTATTATTATACATTAAACTTAAACATACTGACAAAGCTTGTTTTTGGTACTCTATCATTTTCACATAGATAAAATTAGCAGTAGATTCATACCTTATTATGTAATTAACTTTAATTCCTCCTAAATAAATATTTACATAATTTTTAAATATTAAATCCATTAGATTCCAAATTAATCCCTTTTGACTAAAACAACTTCACATAACAATCTAATGTCAATTATTACCGTAGATACAGTGTTCAAATGTCAGCTGCAATTAATCAAATTAATTGCAAATAAATTCCAAATAAATTTGATTTTTATTTGGTTCCCAACTTAATATTCAATCAATTATCACTCAACTAACATAGTTAATATTATTTTATATTTCATTACATTGATATTTTTTTCAAATTTTCATCTTGGTTTTATTTCTTTTATTACCTTACTTATCAACTCATGCTATGGAAATTTACCTTGGCTACATCTTATTGAATCCAACATTATTCACTTACCAATATTCCACACCAATTTGCAATAATTTAGTGCATTAATTGGAATTGATTTCAAAATAAAACCTAAAAACTAATAAGTAACGAACAATAATTATTGTCATAAAATCTATTTCATAAGTCTACACTCAATTTTTACTTAAAAATAAGATTTACGTTTATATTAATTTATGTTCACATTGCCGTTACTATATTTTTAATAATTATCAAATCAACGTATATATATTTAATAACAACATTTTAACTACTCAACATATAAAAGAACTTTACTTCCAATACATTTATTGACCCGTAAGTTAGGAAATTTATAATAGTTGTTATCCTTTCTTAAATCTATTTCCAATTAACGTACTACCAAATTGCATTCTCTTATGTTCTATCCAAACATTTATTTAGATCTTATTTCTATCAATAAATAAATATTTACATCCATCTATTAACAATTCACTTTCATTATACAATTGAAATTCATTTGTTATAAATAAAATTTCCTATTTTGTTTCTGTCAGCATTAATCAAACAAACATATTTAACTAAGAGATTAGAATGTTTCTCACTATTTATTTACACTCCATAAAAACCCAACAGTCATTTCCACCCATATTTGAATTTGCATTAAATTGGTTATCTGTCAACTGCCATTTATATTACTTCCTTAACTCACATACAGTTACAATTTTATTAATACATATTAATACATAGGTGATTTAAATTTCCTGTCTTTTTTTCCTTATTTATATTTTATTCAAGTGCGACAATTTACGCTATTTCTTTATTGATATTTCACCTAACTTTCAACAATTAAGTTAAATACCCGTTTCTACAATTCATTATTAGTTATAAATTTAAATCTCCTTTATTTATTCAACTTACACACAGGTATACATCTTACACTATCTCAATCATTGGATTTTCATTTAGCGTTCATTCCAGCATAAATTCTATCTCTTTTATATGTATCTTTATTTTTCTTTTCAATTTTTTTTTATTACATAATCCTTTTTTAACTAAAATTTAATCGTCGAAATTTACGGGTCGTTACAAAGTTACGTCCACAAAAACACACTTTATACAAAAGCCATGCTTTGGGTCAAAAAATGATCATAGAAATGATCACCAGGATAGACGATCAAACAAATGATCCTATCACAAATAATCAACACAATGATCATTTCACAGCAACACTCAGCATGTCACATTACCAAATTGGGAATATATCACTGATAACCTTCAACTACATAACCTCTGAGCTCGTACGTCTCAGAGAAGGGTGTTAAGCTAAAAGAATAAATTCTCCGCCACCAACAGAAATATATTTGAATGAAATCGGCTTTATATCTCAATTTGTAATGTCAGACATACAATCCATACAAGTCTGTTCCGGGCTCGAACAGAACCGAAGGCACTTACAAAGAAGTCCTTGCAATCCGGATAATCTCTAATCACGTCCGGACTTCCCATCACATAGGGAGTCTCTATACCGTAGCTACTCGGTGCAAAGACAATCGACGAGTTGTCCTTTCGCTTTCAAAAAGATCCGGTCTTCAACACCGGTCTTCAAATCAATTCATAACGACGTATCACATATTCGGAATGGGTTATACGACCCCATGGTCCTTTCCCGGTTAACCCGAATAGTGAGCGCTTATTCAAAAATAAGTGTGGCATTCAAATTCAAACAAATCACATCAAATACCCATGCAAAGGGAAATATTGATAGTCGGTTATTGAACTATCAATTGATATGCACACATCACCAGATTCCAAATAATTTTCCAAATTATTAATTTCCCAAAAATATCTTTACTAGATATATAATTTCACACTTCAAAAATAAATCAATATTTATTTTTAAACAAGTTCCCCCTTCTATTCATAAATTCCATAGTGAATTTATAATCCAAAATATCTATGAATATTCGATTTCAATTATTCATTTCAATTTATCTTCAAAAAGATAAATTCTCAAAATATTTACTTTATATTTGAAAACATTTCCATCTTATTTAATAAGTAATTCACAAATCCATTTATTTTCAACACTTGGAAAATATTAATATACTTAAATCGAAATTAAGTATATATTTCATTCCTTAAGGAAATCATTCTCTTAAACATATTTATTTGGGCCAAAACGAATGTTACGTCAAACATCGTTACGACAACCCAAAATCACTAGTATAGGGATTCGAATTGAAAATAGATATATAAATCCCAATACTATACAAAACATTTCCTTTCGGAAATTATTTACTATAACAACAGTGTTATAGTCCACCATTTCCTTCTATTTCTCGAAAACATCTATTTCAACAATAAATGTTGAAATCTATGGTTTCGAATGTCAACATAGTTTAAAACATCGTTAGATCGTTTTAATTCTATTTAGAACATCACATTCAAAACAAATTCTTTAACATATTATTCACTATTCAAAAACGTGAATATACTACGTTAACAATTTCATCATTTTATTCATTTTATTTCAAAGGATTATTCACGGTCAAAAATGTGAATATAACTTCATTAATAGGTTTCAACAATTTTACTTATCAAATTAAGTCATATTGCGAATTTATAAAACAACGTTTATAAATTCCTTTTCTATTTATCTTATAAAAACTTCTTTTTATAAATTCCTTTATTAACCTATTCCAGTTTATAACTCAATTATAAACTAAAAGTTCATATTATAAGTTAAATGCTTATAAAACGATTATTTTACAAAATCGTTCTTTTAAACTTCATAATTATAAATCTTATAACTTATAAGATTCAATTATTTATCCAAATATATTCTTTAATAACTTCACAAAATTTATAAATCTTACTATTTATAAATTTCATTTATAACTTCACCATTTATAATTTTATAAATTCCATTCACTCCTGCAATCCATTTTCACTTCATTCAAACACTTATAAAACCTCGTTTTATAATTTCAATATTTCAATTTATAAATATCCATTTATAAATCTCTTATATAAATCAATTTATATTATTCTTTTAAAACATCTTTAAACTCCTTTATAATTTCACCATTTTGATTAATCAAATTTTATAAATCCTATATTTCAACTCATTATAATAATTTCAAAAATCCCGATTAAACTATTTTATAAAATCATTAGCCTCATATTTTCAAAAATCAACCTTTAACTATATTTCTCAAAAATATAATTTTTATAACTTTAAAATTATAACGTTTATTTATTTAAAATGGATCAATTCCAAACATATAGTATATTTTCAAAAATCACTTTAAAAATCATTTTAAAGTTCCAAATTTTGTCCAATGATGCTACATACCAAATAGTCAATCACGACAACAACGATATCATATATCAATATGATAATCCATCAAATATCAAAATATCTGAAATCAAATAAATACTGTTGAGGAATCCAGTTGGATCCCTCCAACCTGTTTTCCTGCATCCAAAAACATTAGCACAATACCAATTTCGTTCCAGTACGAAATTATCGCGGTATATGGGATTTAAAATATTATCCGCTTAATAGACGGCGAAATAGGGTCTCATCCGCTACACAAATGCGGGAAATCAATAACTCCAATATATACATATGCCAATATATATATATTGCTATTATATATAATACCAATTTCACTGTTTATGAAATATTCGCGGTATATGTTTTTAATAAATAACATCCGCTTACTAACGGCGCATAATGTCTATTTTAACAATCAATAGATATCAATCATCATTCAAACATGCATTCAAATATTTTAAATCTAACTATTTAAAATAAAATCGAAACTGATTCGATTGAGTGAGAAGTTCTCACCTTGATTTCAATTTCGTTTTAGCGATTTATTTCGAATAAAATTAAACGGAAGTTTAATTTTACCCGAAATTCTCACTAACTCCAAACAACTCCAATCTAATTCCATCGCGTAGTGCTCGTCCATACGATTCCAACGCAACTGGTTTCGCGCGTTTTCGACCTCGTATGAAAAAGTTATGAATTATACAAGTTTACTCGAATTTTATAATTAAAATTACAACATAAATTATAATTTTTATAACCTAAATTAATATTGGCCGCTGGATCCAACGTGCTTGCATCAGGGCCGTTCACCCTTCTCCTTCATCACGCGTTCACCCTACAGGCCATTCACGAAGCCGAACCCATCCTTCACGTTCAATAGTTGATGGCCGCTCCAACATACGTCGACGTCCACTCGATCAGCAACCTCCGTTCCACACGCCTATCCACGCTCTACCCACGGCCAGAGACCGGCGACACTCGGTGGCCCCAAGCTCCTCGAAAACCGTGTCCAAACGCACGCCTTCAAAAACGAATTGCCATCAATTCGTCGAGTTGAGTTATTCGCCACTCCACCGTATGGATGTGGAGATCTCTCCACGCTCTACAATTTGTTAGTTGACACTTTTAGCTAACACTTGATGGATTGAGAGAAAATTGGAGGGGAAGTTGGGACGTTTCTGGCCTTCGGTTTAAAAAGTGGCGGCGACTGTATAAACTAGGGTTTATATTTTTTTTTCTTGAGAATAATGGGCTATTTATAGGAATTCGATCGAAACACTATTCATCCGGAAATTCCGAACTCCGATTCACGCGCCGTAACCAGCGTTTCTAGGGTTTACCCCACGTTCCGGTCACAATGGAACATGTTTCGGAAGCTAATTCGGTCATCTGTGCGAGATATGGCAACAAACGATCGATTTAAATTAAATCGATTTAAACGATTTTCTAGGCGTTTTAATTTGTACCGGACAAACGGTAAATCCAA
The DNA here is from genome assembly GCA_030765085.1 of Allium cepa. Taxonomy (NCBI): domain Eukaryota; kingdom Viridiplantae; phylum Streptophyta; class Magnoliopsida; order Asparagales; family Amaryllidaceae; genus Allium; species Allium cepa. Next base: position 723,382,723 of record CM060938.1, on the reverse strand, counting down.
TTGACACGAAATTTGAAACCTTACAATAATATCACATTACGGATCCGATGAAACTAGTTTCGTCGAAATCCGAGACTTTTTGAAAAATGGCTATTTTAACTCGCCAAATTAAAATTAAAAACAATTCAATGCGTTTCGAGCTGCCACGATCAAACGATAGTTCCGATTGACACGAAAATTGAAATCCGGTAATAACTAACTATTACGGATCCAATGGAACTAGTTTCGTCCAATTCTGAGACTGTTCAAAAATTGACTATTTTCACTAGTCGATTTAAATATTAAAATATTCAATTTTCACAAATAAACTCTAAATTCGATTTTAAAAGTTCTAAAATATCATTCTAACTCCCATATAATAAAATAAAATTTTACAAATCATTTTCAATCATATTTAACTCAATTTTCAATTATTTCCTTAATTTAACATATTAAATTATCGATTAAATTATCCAATTAAATTCAATTATTCAAAATAAAATTAATTCGACTTATAAATTCACTTATTAATATTTAAAATTAATTAAATATTCAAATTTTAATAAATAAAAATTCTGGGTCGTTACAATCTTCCCCCCTTAAAAGAATTTCGTCCTTGAAATTAACAAGTAAGAAAAGTTACAGAATTTATTAATTTTCCCAAAACAAATTTTAAACTTCTCACCATACTTTACTAAGTTTTCAAATCTTACTTAGTTATCTTTTCGAACCAACTACTATTGTTTAACTTTCAATTCCAAATCAAAATTAAAGTTTTCAAAATTTTCCAATTTTCTCAATTTTTTTCTAACGCCTTAAATTTCCGGAAAAATTCGCCATAGTTTCCTTTGGGTGGCTCGATCCGGAAAAAAAATGACAGTATATATATCACAAATATACATCTCATCAAGTAATGAGGCATCCCGAAGGGAAAAAGTATAAAAGTACGGTATGTAATCCGAGATATGTACCTTATATTTTATTAGCGAGCATATACGGCTAATATAGCGCGAAAGCGAGCTCCAAATGCGAAGCAAACGCGATCCGCACCTACTAATCACTCAACAAACAACATGAGAATCATGCATATAGATAATAGTATCGATATACAACATATAGCAACATAATAACTATATATGTCAACATAACAAATGTAGGAAAAGCAATAAATTCAACCATCAACCAACTAACATCCATAACCAATAAATATTCATTCATATTCTCTTTGATATTCAATGAAATAGGTTTTCAATTTAAATCACATTTGATTCATTAACAGTGGATGTTTCTAACATTTATTTTCAATTAGTTTATATTCACTAATTTATATTCAAGTTGGTTCACTTCCAAATCAAATTCAATTCTATTCAAGATTCACTTAACTTCCAATTGGATTTTAATTACTTTAGCTTCCAATTTCATTAATACTTAATGAATTATATACAATCAACTAACAACCATATAAAAACCAATTTATATTAATTACAACCAAATTCCTTTGCTTATATCCATTCAATTTGGTTTAACACATTCACTTTCAATTGGTTTAATTAAATTGTTTTTCATTCGATCTTTCAACTTCCAATAACATTAGATTTTAACGAATTAACACTTACATTCATTATTTCATATCAACTATTCACATTCAATTGATTAACATTCAATCTATTAATTCAATTGGTAATTCATTTTTATTTACAACTCATATTCATAAATATATTCATATAGTTTCACTTCTTATATATATAAGTTTATTTCACAATTGTAAATCACTTTAATTATAATTTAATTCTTATAACTCATTTGCTTATACAATTATTCTTTTACTTAGATTATTCAAACAACCAAACAATCAACTTATATACACATTAATAATTCTGAAAAATTATTCCTTTATATATAAAATATAATCAAGTAAAATTATTTCATTTACCCAATTTAAAACAATATTGTGTCGAATTGTTCTGTACAAGTGTTTAGAGATCCCTATCAACAACGTTAATTACTCGTATTAACCAGAATCTATATACCACTCAACAAATCAATCATCACAATATAAAACAATTTTATATTCACTAACAAATACGCTCTCATGGCTATTATTACTCTCAAACTCATTCTAGAGTACTACTGACTCTATCTCTAATGAGTAATACCCAACAGAACCATGGTTGTCGCTTAACCATATGCTTCGATACCACATTGTCAGGACTCGATTTTTCGTCTTCCGAAAATTCAACATCGATACTCACTTTATCGACTGCCGAGCAATCGAATGACGGAAAACCGAACACTGAGGGTTTAAGAAGAAGAAAAGAAAGAAGAAGAGATAAGAAGATAGAAAATAGAGAAAAAAGAAAAAAGAAAATAAAGAAAATAGAACAGAACAGAAAACAACAGAACAACATCAGAATCTCATAATCGCAGCGGAACAACATATAATAAATAAATGAATAATCTTTAAACAAAGAACTATATCAGTTATTACATTACATTACATTTCATCATATCATCAGAGTGTACAACAACAACAAACAGTGCAGCGGAAAAAGAAATACTATATACAAGTAATACGCCATGCTATCCAGCTTGCCTCCAGCAACTCCAGAATATCCTGATAAACCTTAACTCTTGACTGCCCGTGTGGAAATTGGTGGGCACCCAGAGTTTAGGAAGGAAAACAATAAACTCCGAGTCAGTCATGTGACTGGTGTGGGAACTCAAAACAGTTTATTTATCTTTAAAATCAAAAATAGAGGAATATTTTTAAAGTCAATTCGCAATGCTTTTAAAAATGAGACTACCATAAGGCCTCCCGCACACACACAATGCAAACGCAGACTTGGAGGAGATTTCTCCTTATGATAGTCAAAGATGCTTGATACGCATTAAAAGAACATTTGATATTATTACTAGTGCATAGTGTAGGAAAAATTTATTTCGAAAGTAGAATATAAATCTTAGCCAGCATAGGTACCATTATATTATGCCTACTATAGCTACTTCCTGAGGAAGCAGGTTCTACAACTAAAATCGTACAAGATCGTATTGTTTCTTTGGATTTCCAACGAATGATCAGGCCAAGGAACTTCCCATTGCCACATGAGAATGCCTCTGGATGGACATCCCCGAGAACCAAACCGGATCTTTACCAACACAAGGCTGGGTTACCCCTAATTGAGTAACAACTGACCGAATATGCCATCCCCCGGTCCTTTGGGACCTTTCAACCGAGCGCTCGCAATCAATTCACACAATCATAAAGTGTTTTCAACATGAGTAAGTATCTGGGCTCCATACCATGATACCACCCTTTTCCAGAAGGAAATGCACATATCCGAAAGGGCGCTACCCCTCATAACCTTGCCGCATCTTTCCTGTTTTGACCATTCCCGAGGTGTGAGGCTCGACGAAGTTACGTCCACAAAAACACACTTTATACAAAAGCCATGCTTTGGGTCAACAAATGATCATAGAAATGATCACCAGGATAGACGATCAAACAAATGATCCTATCACAAATAATCAACACAATGATCATTTCTTTGCAACACTCAGCATGTCACATTACCAAACTGGGAATATATCGCTGATAACCTTCAACTACATAACCTCTGAGCTCGTACGTTTCATAGAAGGGTGTTAAGCTAAAAGAATAAATTCTCCGCCACCAACAGAAATATATTTGAATGAAATCGGCTTTATATCTCAATTGGTAATGTCAGACATACAATCCATACAAGTCTGTTCCGGGCTCGAACAGAACCGAAGGCACTTACAAAGAAGTCCTTGCAATCCGGATAATCTCTAATCACGTCCGGACTTCCCATCACATAGGGAGTCTCTATACCGTAGCTACTCGGTGCAAAGACAATCGACGAGTTGTCCGTTCGCTTCCAAAAAGATCCGGTCTTCAACACCGGTCTTCAAATGCAATTCATAACGACGTATCACATATTCGGAATGGGTTATACGACCCCATGGTCCTTTCCCGGTTAACACGAATAGTGAGCGCTTATTCAAAAATAAGTGTGGCATTCAAATTCAAACAAATCACATCAAATACCCATTCAAAGGGAAATATTGATAGTCGGTTATTGAACTATCAATTGATATGCATAGATCACCAGATTCCAAATAATTTTCCAAATTATTCATTTCCCAAAAATATCTTTACTAGATATATAATTTCACACTTCAAAAATAAATCAATATTTATTTTTAAACAAGTTCCCCCTTCTATTCATAAATTCCATAGTGAATTTATAATCCAAAATATCTGTGAATATTCGATTTCAATTATTCATTTCAATTTATGTTCAAAAAGATAAATTCTCAAAATATTCACTTTATATTGGAAAACATTTCCATCTTATTTAATAAGTAATTCACAAATCCATTTCAACACTTGGAAAATATTAATATACTTAAATCGAAATTAAGTATATATTTCATTCTTTAAGGAAATCATTCTCTTAAACATATTTATTTGGGCCAAAACGAATGTTACGTAAAACATCGTTACGACAACCCAAAATCACTAGTATAGGGATTCGAATTTAAAATAGATATATAAATTCCAATACTATACAAAACATTTCCTTTCAGAAATCATTTACTTTAACAACAGTGTTATAGTCCACCATTTCCTTCTATTTCTCGAAAACATCTATTTCAACAATAAATGTTGAAATCTATGGTTTCGAATGTCAACATAGTTTAAAACATCGTTAGATCGTTTTAATTCTATTTAGAACATCACATTCAAAACAAATTCTTTAACATATTATTCACTATTCAAAAACGTGAATATACTACGTTAACAATTTCATCATTTTATTCATTTTATTTCAAAGGATTATTCACAGTCAAAAATGTGAATATAACTTCATTAATAGGTTTCAACAATTTTACTTATCAAAATAAGTCATATTGCGAATTTATAAAACAACGTTTATAAATTCCTTTTCTATTTATCTTATAAAAACTTCTTTTTATAAATTCCTTTATTAACCTATTTCAGTTTATAACTCAATTATAAACTAAAAGTTCATATTATAAGTTAAATGCTTATAAAACGATTATTTTACAAAATCGTTCTTTTAAACTTCATAATTATAAATCTTATAACTTATAAGATTCAATTATTTATCCAAATATATTCTTTAATAACTTCACAAAATTTATAAATCTTACTATTTATAAATTTCATTTATAACTTCACCATTTATAATTTTATAAATTCCATTCACTCCTGCAATCCATTTTCACTTCATTCAAACACTTATAAAACCTCGTTTTATAATTTCAATATTTCAATTTATAAATATCCATTTATAAATCTCTTATATAAATCAATTTATATTATTCTTTTAAAACATCTTTAAACTCCTTTGTAATTTCACCATTTTGATTCATAAAATAATCAAATTTTATAAATCCTATATTTCAACTCATTATAATAATTACAAAAATCCCGATTAAACTATTTATAAAATCATTAGCCTCATATTTTCAAAAATCAACCTTTAACTATATTTCTCAAAAATATAATTTTTATAACTTTAAAATTATAACGTTTATTTATTTAAAATGGATCAATTCCAAACATATAGTATATTTTCAAAAATCACTTTAAAAATCATTTTAAAGTTCCAAATTTGGTCCAATGATGCTACATACCAAATAGTCAATCACGACAACAACGATATCATATATCAATATGATAATCCATCAAATATCAAAATATCTGAAATCAAATAAATACTGTTGAGGAATCCAGTTGGATCCCTCCAACCTGTTTTCCTGCATCCAAAAACATTAGCACAATACCAATTTCGTTCCAGTACGAAATTATCGCGGTATATGGGATTTAAAATATTATCCGCTTAATAAATGGCGCAATAGGGTCTCATCCGCTACACAAATGCGGGAAATCAATAACTCCAATATATACATATGCCAATATATATATATTGCTATTATATATAATACCAATTTCACTGTTTATGAAATATTCGCGGTATATGTTTTTAATAAATAACATCCGCTTACTAACGGTGCATAATGTCTATTTTAACAATCAATAGATATAAATCATCATTCAAACATGCATTCAAATATTTTAAATCTAACTATTTAAAATAAAATCGAAACTGATTCGATTGAGTGAGAAGTTCTCACCTTGATTTCAATTTCGTTTTAGCGATTTATTTCGAATAAAATTAAACGGACGTTTAATTTTACCCAAAATTCTCACTAACTCCAAACGACTCCAATCCAATTCCATCGTGTAGTGCTCGTCCATACGATTCCAACGCAACTGGTTTCGCGCGTTTTCGACCTCGTATGAAAAAGTTATGAATTATACAAGTTTACTCGAATTTTATAATTAAAATTACAACACAAATTATAATTTTTATAACCTAAATTAATATTGGCCGCTGGATCCAACGTGCTTGCATCAGGGCCGTTCACCCTTCTCCTTCATCACGCGTTCACCCTACAGGCCATTCACGAAGCCGAACCCATCCTTCACGTTCAATAGTTGATGGCCGCTCCAACATACGTCGACGTCCACTCGATCAGCAACCTCCGTTCGACACACCTATCCACGCTCTACCCACGGCCATAGACCGGCGACACTCGGTGGCCCCAAGCTCCTCGAAAACCGTCTCCAAACGCACGCCTTCACAAACGAATTGCCATCAATTCGTCGAGTTATTCGCCACTCCACCGTATGGATGTCGAGATCTCTCCACGCTCTACAATTTGTTAGTTGACACTTTTAGCTAACACTTGATGGATTGAGAGAAAATTGGAGGGGAAGTTGGGACGTTTCTGGCCTTCGGTTTAGAAAGTGGCGGCGGCTGTATAAACTAGGGTTTATATATATATATTTTTTTTCTTGAGAATAATGGGCTATTTATAGGAATTCGATCGAAACACTATTCATCCGGAAATTCCGAACTCCGATTCACGCGCCGTAACCAGCATTTCTAGGGTTTACTCCGCGTTCCGGACACAATGAAATAGGTTTCGGAAGCTAATTCGGTCATCTGTGCGAGATATGGCAACAAACGATCGATTTAAATTAAATCGATTTAAACGATTTTCTAGGCGTTTTAATTTGTACCGGACAAACGGTAAATCCAATTGACACGAAATTTGAAACCTTACAAAAATATCACATTACGGATCCGATGAAACTGGTTTCGTCGAAATCCGAGACTTTTTGAAAAATGGCTATTTTAACTCGCCAAATTAAAATTAAAAACAATTAAATGCGTTTCGAGCTGCCACGATCAAACGATAGCTCCGATTGACACGAAAATTGAAATCCGGTAATAACTAACTATTACGGATCCAATGGAACTAGTTTCGTCCAATTCTGAGACTGTTCAAAAATTGACTATTTTCACTAGTCGATTTAAATATTAAAATATTCAGTTTTCACAAATAAACTCTTAATTCGATTTTAAAAGTTCTAAAATATCATTCTAACTCCCATATGATAAAATAAATTTTTACAAATCATTTTCAATCATATTTAACTCAATTTTCAATTATTTCCTTAATTTAACATATTAAATTATCGATTAAATTATCCAATTAAATTCAATTATTCAAAATAAAATTAATTCGACTTATAAATTCACTTATTAATATTTAAAATTAATTAAATATTCAAATTTTAATAAATAAAAATTCTGGGTCGTTACAAATATCCTGATAAACCTTAACTCTTGACTGCCCGTGTGGAAATTGGTGGGCACCCAGAGTTTAGGAAGGAAAACAATAAACTCCGAGTCAGTCATATGACTGGTCTGAGAACTCAAAACAGTTTATTTATCTTTGAAATCAAAATAGAGGAATATTTTTAAAGTCAATTCGCAATGCTTTTAAAAATGAGACTACCATAAGGCCTCCCGCACACACACAATGCAAACGCAGAATCGGAGGAGATTTCTCCTTATGATAGTCAAAGATGCTTGATACGCATTTAAAAAGAACATTTGATATTATCATTAGTGCATAGTGTAGGAAAAATTCATTTTGAAAGTAGAATATAAATCTTAGCCAGCATAGACATTCCAAACTATGCCTACTATAGCTAACTATGTTCAATAGCAGGTTACCGCCACATTCCATAGCAGGTTATACAACTAAAACCGTACAAGTCTCGTATTGTTTCTTTGGATTTCCAACGAATGATCAGGCCAAGGAACTTCCCATTGCCACATGAGAATGCCTTTGGATGGACATCCCCGAGAACCAAACCGGATCTCTACCAACACAAGGCCGGGTTACCCCTAACTGAGTAACAACTGACCGAATATGCCATCCCCCGGTCCTTTGGGACCTTTCACCGAGCGCTCGCAATCAATTCACACAATCATAAAGTGTTTTCAACATGAGTAAGTATCTGGGCTCCATACCATGATACCACCCTTTTCCAGAAGGAAATGCACATATCCTAAAGGGCGCTACCCCTCATAACCTTGCTGCATCTTTCCTGTTTTGACCATTCCCGAGGTGTGAGGCTCGACGAAGTCACGTCCACAAAAACATACTTTATACAAAAGCCATGCTTTGGGTCAACAAATGATCACCAAGATAGACGATCAAATAAATGATCCTATCACAAATAATCAACAAAATGATATTTAACAGCAACACTCAGACACTCAGCATGTCACATTACCAAATTGGGAATATATCGCTGATAACCTTCAACTACATAACCTCTGAGCTCGTACGTCTCAGAGAAGGGTGTTAAGCTAAAAGAATAAATTCTCCGCCACCAACAGAAATATATTTGAAAGAAATCTGCTTTATATCTCAATTTGTAATGTCAGACATACAATCCATACAAGGCTGTTCCGGGATCGAACAAAACCGAAGGCACTTACAAAGAAGTCCTTGCAATCCGGATAATCTCTAATCACGTCCGGACTTCCCATCACATATGGAGTCTCTATACCGTAGCTACTCGGTGCAAAGACAATTGACGAGTTCTCCTTTCGCTTTCAAAAAGATCCGGTCTTCAACACCGGTCTTCAAATGCAATTCATAACGACGTATCACATATTCGGAATGGGTTATACGACCCCATGGTCCTTTCCCGGTTAACCCGAATAGTGAGCGCTTATTAAAAAATAAGTGTGGCATTCGAATTCAAACAAATCACATCAATACCTTTCAAAGGTAAATATTGATAGTCGGTTATTGAACTATCAATGGATATGCACGACATCACCAGATTCCAAATAATTTTCCAAATTATTTATTTCCCAAAAATATCTTTACAAGATATATAATTTCAATTCCTCAAAAATAAATCAATATTTATTTTTAAACAAATTCCCCTTTTCATAAGTTCCTTAGTGAATTTATATTTCACAATATCTACTGATATCCGATTTCAATTATTCCTTTCAATTTATCTTCAAAAAGATAAATTCTCTAATATTCACTTTATATTGGAAAACATTTCCATAATTATTTAATAAGTAATTCTCAAATCCATTTATTTTCAACACTTGGAAAATATTCAATATACTTAAATCGAGATTAAGTACTTATTTCATTCTTTAAGGAAATCATTCTCTTAAACATATTTATTTGGGCCAAAACGAATGTTGCGTAAAACATCGTTACGACAACCCAAAATCACTAGTATAGGGATTCGAAATTAAAATAGATATATAAATCCCAATACTATACAAAACATTTCCTTTCGGAAATCATTCACTATAACAACAGTGTTATGGTCCACTATTTCCTTCTATTTCTCGAAAACGACTATTTCAACAATAAATGTTTAAATCTATGGTTTCGAATCTCAACACATTTTAAAACATCGTTAGATCGTTTTAATTCTATTTAAAACATCACATTCAAAACAATTTCTTTAACATATTATTCACTATTCAAAAACGTGAATATACTACGTTAACCAATTTCATCCTTTCTATTCATTTTATTTTAAAAGATTATTCACTGTCTAAAACGTGAATATAACTCCATAAATAAGTTATAAAAATTAACTTATCAAAATAAGTCGTTGCGAATTTATAAAACAATGTTTATAAATTCCTTTATTACCCTATATTCAATTCATAACTCAATTATATACCAAAGGTTCATATTATAAGTTAAATACTTATAATTTATTTGTTTGCAAAATCGTTCCTTTGAACTTCATAATTATAAATCTTATAACTTATAAGATTCAATTTTTTATCCAAAACCATTCTTTTAATAACTTTATAAATTTTATAAACCTACTGCTTATAAAATTCCATTTATAACTTCACCGTTTATAATTCTATAAATTTCATTCATTAATGAAATTCATTCACCATTCATTCTAACACTTATAAAAACTCGTTTCATAATCCAAAATATTCTAATTTATAAATATCCATTTTATAAATCTTTTATACAAATCAATTTGTATTATTATTCTAAAACGTCTTTAAACTTCTTTATAATTTCATCCTTTTGATTTATAAAATAATCAAATTTTTATAAATCCTATATTTTCAACTTTTCATAATAAATTCAAAAATCCCGATTAAACTATTTTATAAAATCATTAGCCTCATATTTTCAAAAGTCAACTTTTAACTATATTTCTCAAAAATCATAATTTTTATAACATTAAAATTATAACGTTTATTTATTTAAAATGAATCGAAATTAAGGATATTTTATAAACGTTTTCTTTCAAAAATCACTTTAAAAATCATTTTTAAAATTCCAAATTTGGTCCAATGATGCTACACACCAAATAGTCAATCACGACTACAACGATATCATATATCGATATGATAATCCATCAAATATCAAAATATCTGAAATCAAATAAATATCGTTGAGGAATCCAGTTGGATCCCTCCAACCTGTTTTCCTACATCCACAAACATTAGCACAATACCAATTTCGCTCCAGTACGAAATTATCGTGGTATATGGGATTTAAAACATTATCCGCTTAATAGACGGCGCAATAGGGTCTCATCCGCTAAAAAATGCGGGAAATCAATAAATCCAATATATACATATGCCAATATATATATATTGCTATTATATATAATACCAATTTCACTGTTTATGAAATATTCGCGGTATATATTTTTAATAAATAACATCCGCTTACTAACGGCGCATAATGTCTATTTTAACAATTAATAGATAACAATCATCATTCAAACATGCAATTCATATATTTTAAATCTAACTATTTAAAATAAAATCGAAACTGATTCGATTGAGTGAGAAGTTCTCACCTTGATTTTAATTTCGTTTTAGCGATTTATTTCGAATAAAATTAAACGGACGTTTAATTTTACCCGAAATTCTCACTAACTCCAAACGACTCCAATCCAATTCCATCGCGTAGTGCTCGTCCATACGATTCCAACGCAACTGGTTTCGCGCGTTTTCGACCTCGTATGAAAAAGATATGCATTTTACAAGTTTTACACGATTTTATATAAACTAATTTACAACTTAAATTTAAAATTAACCAAAACAATTCCTGGCCGTTGGATCCTCTCATCTCCACATCAGGCCGTCACTCCCCTTCTCCTCTCTCACGTTCCATCTCCAGTAATCATACACGCACAAAAGAACCCAACATGCCCAACTAGGGTTGATTTTTGCAACCACCAACGACGTCGAGAACCCATCATACCGGCGCCATTCGACTCGCCTTCGCACCCTCTACCACCGGCCGTGACATGGTGGCACTCGGCTCCCCCCTCCTCCTCGAAATGCGTGCGCCACCAACAGAGAACGCGGCCCTGTATCTCCCCCATCGTCGCTCCGATGATGATCTCCACCGTTGAGAATGTTGCTCTCGAGCTACTCTACGGTTTTCATGTTGAAGGCTTTAGCTAATTGTTGATGGATTGAGCGGAATCGAAGGAGAAAGCAAACAATTTTCTGGCCGTTCGTTCTGATGGTGGTGGCTGCGTTTGACCTAGGGTTTATTTTTTTTTTTATTTTGTGAGAGAGGTGGTCTATTTATAGGATTTTCTCAAACACTATTCAATCCGGAAATTCCAAACTCCGATTTACGTGCCGTAACCAGCATTTGTAGGGTTTACCCCGCGTTCCGGACACAATGGAACAGGTTTCGGAAGCTAATTCGGACATCTGTGCGAGTTATGGCAATAAACGTTCAATTTGAATTAAACTGATTTAAACGATTTTCTAGGCGTTTTAATTTGTACCGGACAAATGGTAAATCCAATTGACACGAAATTTGAAACCTTACAATAATATCACATTACGGATCCGATGAAACTAGTTTCGTCGAAATCCGAGACTTTTTGAAAAATGGCTATTTTAACTCGCCAAATTAATATTAAAAATAATTCGATGCGTTTCGAGCTGCCACGATCAAATGATAACTCCGTTTGCTACGAAAATTGAAATCCGGTAATAACTAACTATTACGGATCCAATGGAACTTGTTTCGTTCAATTTTGAGACTGTTCAAAAATTGACTAATTTCACTAGTCGATTTAATATTAAAATATTCAATTTTCACAAATTAACTTTTAATTCGATTTTAAAAGTTCTAAAATATCGTTCTAACTTCAATATGATAAAATAAAATTTTACAAATCATTTTCAATCATATTTAACTCAATTTTCAATTTTTTCCCCATAATTTAACATATTAAATTATCGATTTAATTATCCAATTAAATCCAATTATTCAAATAAAAATTTATTTGACTTATAAATTCACTTATTAATATTTAAAATTAATTTAATATTCAAATTTTAATTACTAAAAATTCTGGGTCGTTACAATCTTCCCCCCTTAAAAGAATTTCGTCCTCGAAATTAACAAGTAAGAAAAGTTACAGAATTTATTAACTTTCCCAAAATCCATAATTAAATTTCTTACAATAACTTTACTAAGTTTTCAAATCATACTTAGTTATCTTTTCAAAAACAACTACTATTGTTTAACTTTCAACTCCAAAATCAAAGTTATAGTTTTCAAAACTTTCCAATTTTCTCAAATTTTTTCTAACGTCTTAAATTTCCGGAAAAATTCGCCATAGTCTCCTTTGCGCGGCTCGATCCGAAAAAAAATGACAGTATATATATCACAAATATACATCTCATCAAGTAATGAGGCATCCCGAAGGGAAAAAAATATAAAAGTACGGTATTTAATCCGAGATATGTACCTTATATTTTATTAGCGAGCATATACGGCTAATATAGCGCGAAAGCGAGCTCCAAATGCAAAGCAAACGCGATCCGCACCTACTAAACACTCAACAAACAACATGAGAACCATGTATATAGACAATAGTATCGATATACAACATATAGCAACATAATAACTATACATGTCAACATAGCAATTGAAACAAAAGCAAACATCAACCAACTAGCATCCAACAAGCATTCATAACCTATAAATATTCATTCATATTCTCATTAATATTCAATGAATTGGTTTTCAATTTAATCACATTTGATTCATTAACAGTGGATGTTCTTACTAACATTCATTTTTCAATTAGTTTATATTCACTAATTCATATTCAAGTTGGTTCACTTCCAAATCAAATTCAATTCTATTTAAGATTCATTTAACTCCCAATTGGATTTTAATTACTTTAACTTTCAATTTCATTAACTCAATTTCATTAATACTTAATGAATTATATACAATCAACTAACAATCATATATCAACCAATGTATATTAATTTTACATTCAATTTCATTGGTTTAATTATTCAACCATCACTTTCAATTGGTTTTAACACCATCACTTTCAATTGGTTTAATTAAATTGATTTTCATTCAATTATTCAACTTTCCAATAATATTAGATTTTAATGAATTAACACTTTTATCCATTATTTCATATCAACTTAATTTACATTCAATTTATTAACATTTAATCCATTCATTCAATTCAATTGGTAATTCATTTAACCATTTCAAGTTGAATTTCATTTACATAACTTAAGTTCATATTTATCACTTAACTTTAATAATTTACTTTGACACCAATGTCAACTTCTCTTAAGTTATACTTCCATTTAACTTTAAATTCATTTTTATTTATAACCCATATTCATAAATATATTCATATAGTTTCACCTCTCATATATATATATTTATTTCACAATTGTAAATCACTTTAATTATAATCCAATTCTTATAATTCATTTGCTTATACAATTATTCTTTTACTTAGATTATTCAAACAACTAAACAATCCACTTATATACACTTTAATAATTCTGAAAAATTATTTCTTCATATACAAAATATAATCAAGGCAAAATTATTTCATTTACCTAATTTAAAACAATACTATGTCGAATTGTTCTATTCAAGTGTTTATAAACCCCTTCGGCATAGTTGTACAGACCGTGCTGACGAAGGTTCATATGCCACTCAATAAACCAATCATCACAATATAAAACAATTTTATATATTCACTAACAAATACGCTCTCATAGCTATTATTACACTCAACTCATTCTAGAGTACTACTGACTCTATCTCTAATGAGTAATACCCAACAGAACCATGGTTGTCGCTTAACCATAGGCTCTGATACCACCTGTAAGGACCCGATTCTTCGTCTTTCGAAAATTCAACATCGATACTCACTTTATCGACTGCCGAGCAATCGAACGACGGAAAACCGAACACTTAGGGTTTTAAGAAAAAGAAAAAAAAGAAAAAAAGAAGAAAAAGACAGAAGAGATAAGAAGATAGAAAATAGAGAGGAAAGAAAATAGAAAATAGAACGGAACAGACACAACACAACAATATCAGAATCTCACAATTCGCAGCGGAACAACCTATAATAATAAATGAATAATCTTTAAACAAAGAACTATATCAGTTATTACATTTTATACATTACATTTCATTACATCATATCATCAGAGTGTACAACAACAACAACAACAAACAGCGGAAAAGAAATACTATATACTAATAATACGCCATGCCATCCATCTTGCCTCCAGCAACTCCAGAATATCCAGAATATCCTGATAAACCTTAACTCTTGACTGCCCGTGTGGAAATTGGTGGGCACCCAGAGTTTAGGAAGGAAAACAATAAACTCCGAGTCAGTCATGTGACTGGTGTGAGAACTCAAAACAGTTTATTTATCTTTGAAATCAAAATAGAGGAATATTTTTAAAGTCAATTCGCAATGCTTTTAAAAATGAGACTACCATAAGGCCTCCCGCACACACACACAATGCAAACGCAGAATCGGAGGAGATTTCTCCTTATGATAGTCAAAGATGCTTGATACGCATTTAAAAAGAACATTTGATATTATTATTAGTGCATAGTGTAGGAAAAATTCATTTTGAAAGTAGAATATAAATCTTAGCCAGCATAGACATTCCGAACTATGCCTACTATAGCTAACTATGTTCAATAGCAGGTTACCGCCACATTCCATAGCAGGTTATACAACTAAAACCGTACAAGTCTCGTATTGTTTCTTTGGATTTCCAACGAATGATCAGGCCAAGGAACTTCCCATTGCCATATGAGAATGCCTCTGGATGGACATCCCCGAGAACCAAACCGGATCTCTACCAACACAAGGCCGGGTTACCCCTAACTAAGTAACAACTGACCGAATATGCCATCCCCCGGTCCTTTGGGACCTTTCACCGAGCGCTCGCAATCAATTCACACAATCATAAAATGTTTTCAACATGATTAAGTATCTGGGCTCCATACCATGATACCACCCTTTTCCAGAAGGAAATGCACATATCCTAAAGGGCGCTACCCCTCATAACCTTGCTGCATCTTTCCTGTTTTGACCATTCCCGAGGTGTGAGGCTCGACGAAGTCACGTCCACAAAAACATACTTTATACAAAAGCCATGCTTTGGGTCAACAAATGATCATAGAAATGATCACCAAGATAGACGATCAAATAAATGATCCTATCACAAATAATCAACACAATGATCTTTTAACAGCAACACTCAGCATGTCACATTACCAAATTGGGAATATATCGCTGATAACCTTCAACTAAATAACCTCTGAGCTCGTACGTCTCAGAGAAGGGTGTTAAGCTAAAAGAATAAATTCTCCACCACCAACAGAAATATATTTGAAAGAAATCTGCTTTATATCTCAATTTGTAATGTCAGACATACAATCCATACAAGTCTGTTCCGGGATCGAACAAAACCGAAGGCACTTACAAAGAAGTCCTTGCAATCCGGATAATCATTAATCACGTCCGGACTTCCCATCACATATGGAGTCTCTATACTGTAGCTACTCGGTGCAAAGACAATCGACGAGTTGTCCTTTCGCTTTCAAAAAGATCCGGTCTTCAACACCGGTCTTCAAATGCAATTCATAACGACGTATCACATACCATGGTCCTTTCCCGGTTAACCCGAAGAGTGAGCGCTTATTCAAAAATAAGTGTGGCATTCAAATTCAAACAAATCACATCAATACCTTTCAAAGGTAAATATTGATAGTCGGTTATTGGACTATCAATGGATATGCATGACATCACCAGATTCCAAATAATTTTCCAAATTATTTATTTCCCAAAAATATCTTTAGAAGATATATAATTTCAATTCCTCAAAAATAAATCAATATTTATTTTTAAACGAATTCCCCTTTTCATAAGTTCCTTAGTGAATTTATATTTCACAATATCTACTGATATCCGATTTCAATTATTCATTTCAATTTATCTTCAAAAAGATAAATTCTCTAATATTCACTTTATATTGGAAAACATTTCCATACTTAGTTAATAAGTAATTCTCAAATCCATTTATTTTCAACACTTGGAAAATATTCAATATACTTAAATCGAGATTAAGTACTTATTTCATTCTTTAAGGAAATCATTCTCTTACACATATTTATTTGGGCCAAAACGAATGTTGCGTAAAACATCGTTACGACAACCCAAAATCACTAGTATAGGGATTCGAAATTAAAATAGATATATAAATCCCAATACTATACAAAACATTTCCTTTCGGAAATCATTTACTATAACAACAGTGTTATAGTCCACTATTTCCTTCTATTTCTCGAAAACGTCTATTTCAACAATAAATGTTGAAATCTATGGTTTCGAATCTCAATACATTTTAAAACATCGTTAGATCGTTTTAATTCTATTTAAAACATCACATTCAAAACAATTTCTTTAACATATTATTCACTATTCAAAAACGTGAATATACTACGTTAACCAATTTCATCCTTTCTATTCATTTTATTTTAAAAGATTATTCACTGTCTAAAACGTGAATATAACTCCATAAATAAGTTATAAAAATTAACTTATCAAAATAAGTCGTTGCGAATTTATAAAACAATGTTTATAAATTCCTTTATTACCCTATATTCAATTCATAACTCAATTATATACCAAAGGTTCATATTATAAGTTAAATACTTATAATTTATTTGTTTGCAAAATCGTTCCTTTGAACTTCATAATTATAAATCTTATAACTTATAAGATTCAATTATTTATCCAAAACCATTCTTTTAATAACTTTATAAATTTTATAAACCTACTGCTTATAAAATTCCATTTATAAATTCACTGTTTATAATTCTATAAATTTCATTCATTAATGAAATTCATTCACCATTCATTCTAACACTTATAAAAACTCGTTTCATAATCCAAAATATTCTAATTTATAAATATCCATTTTATAAATCTTTTATACAAATCAATTTGTATTATTATTCTAAAACGTCTTTAAACTTCTTTATAATTTCATCCTTTTGATTTATAAAATAATCAAATTTTTATAAATCCTATATTTTCAACTTTTCATAATAAATTCAAAAATCCCGATTAAACTATTTTATAAAATCATTAGCCTCATATTTTCAAAAGTCAACTTTTAACAATATTTCTCAAAAATCATAATTTTTATAACATTAAAATTATAACGTTTATTTATTTAAAATGAATTGAAATTAAGGATATTTTATAAACGTTTTCTTTCAAAAATCACTTTAAAAATCATTTTTAAAATTCCAAATTTGGTCCAATGATGCTACACACCAAATAGTCAATCACGACTATAACAATATCATATATCGATATGATAATCCATCAAATATCAAAATATCTGAAATCAAATAAATACTGTTGAGGAATCCAGTTGGATCCCTCCAACCTGTTTTCCTGCATCCACAAACATTAGCACAATACCAATTTTGCTCCAGTACGAAATTATCGCGGTATATGGGATTTAAAACATTATCCGCTTAATAGACGGCGCAATAGGGTCTCATCCGCTAAAAAATGCGGGAAATCAATAACTCCAATATATACATATGCCAATATATATATATATTGCTATTATATATAATACCAATTTCACTGTTTATGAAATATTCGCGGTATATGTTTTTAATAAATAACATCCGCTTACTAACGGCGCATAATGTCTATTTTAACAATCAATAGATAACAATCATCATTCAAACATGCAATTCATATATTTTAAATCTAACTATTTAAAATAAAATCGAAACTGATTCGATTGAGTGAGAAGTTCTCACCTTGATTTCAATTTCGTTTTAGCGATTTATTTCGAATAAAATTAAACGGACGTTTAATTTTACCCGAAATTCTCACTAACTCCAAACGACTCCAATCCAATTCCATCACGTAGTGCTCGTCCATACGATTCCAACGCAACTGGTTTCGCGCGTTTTCGACCTCGTATGAAAAAGATATGCATTTTACAAGTTTTACACGATTTTATATAAACTAATTTACAACTTAAATTTAAAATTAACCCAAAACAATTCCTGGCCGTTGGATCCTCTCATCTCCACATCAGGCCGTCACTCCCCTTCTCCTCTCTCACGTTCCATCTCCAGTAATCATACACGCACAAAAGAACCCAACATGCCCAACTAGGGTTGATTTTTGCAACCACCAACGACATCGAGAACCCATCATACCGGCGCCATTCGACTCGCCTTCGCACCCTCTACCACCGGCCGTGACATGGTGGCACTCGGCTCCCCCCTCCTCCTCGAAATGCGTGCGCCACCAACAGAGAACGCGGCCCTGTATCTCCCCCATCGTCGCTCCGATGACGATCTCCACCGTTGAGAATGTTGCTCTCGAGCTACTCTACGGTTTTCATGTTGAAGGCTTTAGCTAATTGTTGATGGATTGAGCGGAATCGAAGGAGAAAGCAAACGATTTTATGGCCGTTCGTTCTGATGGTGGCGGCAGTGTTTGACCTAGGGTTTTTTTTTTGTTTTTTTTTTGTGAGAGAGGTGGTCTATTTATAGGATTTTCTCAAACACTATTCAATCCGGAAATTCCAAACTCCGACTTACGCGCCGTAACCAGCGTTTCTAGGGTTTACCCTGCGTTCCGGACACAATGGAACAGGTTTCGGAAGCTAATTCGGACATCTGTGCGAGTTATGGCAATAAACGTTCAATTTGAATTAAACCGATTTAAACGATTTTCTAGGCGTTTTAATTTGTACCGGACAAACGGTAAATCTAATTGACACGAAATTTGAAACCTTACAATAATATCACATTACGGATCCGATGAAACTAGTTTCGTCAAAATCCGAGACTTTTTGAAAAATGGCTATTTTAACTCGCCAAATTAATATTAAAAATAATTCGATGCGTTTCGAGCTACCACGATCAAATGATAACTCCGTTTGCTACGAAAATTGAAATCCGGTAATAACTAACTATTACGGATCCATTGGAACTGGTTTCGTTCAATTCTGAGACTGTTCAAAGATTGACTAATTTCACTAGTCGATTTAATATTAAAATATTCAATTTTCACAAATTAACTTTTAATTCGATTTTAAAAGTTCTAAAATATCGTTCTAACTTCAATATGATAAAATAAAATTTTACAAATCATTTTCAATCATATTTAACTCAATTTTCAATTTTTTTCCCATAATTTAACATATTAAATTATCGATTTAATTATCCAATTATTCAAATAAAAATTTATTTGACTTATAAATTCACTTATTAATATTTAAAATTAATTAAATATTCAAATTTTAATTACTAAAAATTCTGGGTCGTTACAGACTCTTAGAAGGAATATCATTGTATGATATCTATGATCTCAAGTTGCACTCTTTTCCTCGTTTCCATTAGGTTTTCCTAATGGAGGTTTTTAATGAGGCAACGGACAATATCTAGATCGACCGAATGAATAAATGCAAGCAAGATAACAATGAGGGGGAGCAATTATTATACACGTTACAAAAGAGGCAATTTCAAGTTATCAGAGGATTCAAGATTTCGAAGACGCATATTCAAGGGGGAGTGTTATAATATATGTAAATATAAATAGTGAATATGATATATATTATTTTGTATTTAGTCCCACATCGTGGGATTAGTTCTATCCCAAGCTCCTAGGCCTTTATATAAAGGTGCTAATGTAATGAAAATGGTTGACTAATCTCTAAATGAATAAAACTGTTCTCTCTAATGGCTTCAGCTTTCTTTATATTATAACATGTTCTTATATTTTAATTGATATAATTTTTTACTGCGTGTGTTATATGTCGGTTTAGTTTAGTATTAACTTTAATAACTGAATTATTTAAAAATTAAGTGCAAAAGTTTATAATGTTAATTTAATTAGTTTGGTAGTTTATTTCTTCAGATGAAAGCTTTTCAAATAGTAATGATAAAGTGAAAGAAATTGAAAAAGAAAAAGATTGTCCGAACATTGTGATTTTGCATCTAAAGGAAAAGGATGAGGAGTTGTAAAAGGTTTGCGTAGTTAAATTTAGTCTATAAACTTTTATTTTATTTATTCAGTTATTTTTTTAATATGTTTTATTATTTTTTACACAAAATTATTTCTAAAGCTGAAGGTTTTGAAAAGGAAAATGCAGAAGAAATTGAAAATTTTAGACTTAAAGAAGGAAATGAATTTTGAAAGAGAAAGAAATTCTTAATCAAGAAATTGTAGACTTGAGAAGAATAAACATGGAATTAGGAAAAAGATTTTAATTGGCAATGAAAATATGATTTTAAGTGAAGATGTGGTTGATTTAAAATGAAGAAAGATGAATTTGAAGAAAAATAATTTGAGGTTGAAAAATGTTGTTGATGAGCTTAGAAAGGAACACAAGGAAACAGATAAATTAAAAGAAGTTTACGAAAGTAAACTTAAAGTTGTTATAGGAGAAAGGGATGATCTGAAGAAAGAATTGGAGAAAATGAGATACTCAATGATGACTCCACCAAATTGTAGTCTCGGTATATCTAATATTATACAACATGTTGTTGGAAATGAAAATGTGATTTTGTATGTGAAATTGTTAAAAAAACCAGGATAAAAAAGAAAAAATTGTGATGTAGAACAATTTTAGAAAAACGTTGGAAGACGGTGTCTTGTTTAATTGGTTAGAGAAAAAACAGGAAAATGAAATATGATCTTGTTTATGGATATGATGATAACAAACAAAAGAAAAGAAAGAAGGGCAATAGAAAAAAAGATAGTACAAGAGAAGGATTTAGAAATTATAGAAAATTATGATAAGAGCACTGTAGAAAAATTATCACAAAGAGTGAAGAAATCTATGGCTTATTTACTAAAGAGTCTTTCAATTGAAATTCCTCCCGATAATAAGAAAAAAGTGGTTATGGCTTAACTTTACTTGGCTTGTAGCTCGTAAGTTAATTTAATTTAATTTAATAATCACAATATTAGTCTTATTTTTTAAGTTAGTTGAATGATCCTATAAAATTAGTAGTTGAATACTGCAGTTTTAACTACATTTTAGTATGCAGTTATCTATATTCTTCTTTGTGAAGCTTTTGTATTTATTTATATTCGTTTTTATATTTTGTACGGAGCCTGTTTGGAAAAATGATGATGGTATTATGTGTGTTGATGGAAATCAAATAAAAGTATTACTTGACTGCATCGATATATAGATTTTGTGGTAAATATTTTCTTCAATGTTTGTAAATGCGTTTGAATTATATATTTTTTATAGTTGTATTTGATGTATGTAGTATTTATATTTAACTATTTATTGCATTTGGAATATGCAGTTATTTTATTTCTGATTTTACTTATGTTATAAATACAGTTAAATCTTTTTATAATTAATGCATTTGTATAATATAGTTACTTATATTTTTGTTTGAAGTCTGTTATTTTTTTGCAGATTATAGATTGGTATGGAAAATATCTTGCTGGAAAATTCGATTGATATATTTTTTTTTTCAAACTTATGCAATAGTATGTTTATTTGTATTTAATCAGTTACTTTTTATTATTTGTTATAAATATTGACTAATTTCTTTTTTACATCATGGTGTTATAAACAATCAGATGGATTGTGTCAAAGTATATATTGAAGAGGTAATTGGAGCCATCGATCCTTCAATTGAAATTCACAATATGATTTTTCCACTTGTGAATGCTGAGCACTTCACATTGTTAATTTTTGACAATGCTATTGGAAAATGGATATTTTCAATTCTTTAAAAGGACCAACTCATGGAATTCATGAAGAGTCAGCAACCAAGATATAAGTATATTGTGAATTGTTTTCATGCATATGATATTTCATATGAAGGTATTAATTTGTTGAATACTTGAATGTAAGTATAAGTATATTTGAATTTAGCTTAGCTTAAATTTAATTGTGTAAGTCTAAGTTGTTAAATATAGGTACTTAAATGTATATTTTATAAGTGAATTTAATTGTATGAGTTTGATGGAATTAAATGTAAACAGCAAAATGCTTAGTTTTGTAGTGAAGTCTAACTATGTAAGTCTAATGTAGTTATATGGTTTTATGACTGAAATTTAACTACATTGGTGTAATGCAGTTAAATATAAATAGTGAACATCTTAGTTTTTACTTTATCTTTAACTGCATAATGAAATTCTATGCGGATCGAGTAAATGATTATATCTACTAAATAAAACTTATATCAAACTGGTAGTATAAAAATTGCGATAAGTAAAGTGCATCGGAGATTTTTATACTAATCCGAACTTATTGTTCTACGTCCAGTCACAGACTCCTTTTGGATTTAACTAACAGACGTCCTCACTCAACCCGAAGGAATAGACACAACAAACCGCCTGAGCTGCCGAACAGGACTTCGTGCCTTAAGATCTCCAACAGGACTTCGACCATTACAAATAGTTGAGTTTGTGACTTTGTTCTCTTTGAAAAGCACGAATGACCCAACATGTACACCCATCCTATGATCTTTTATTTGATGGTAAAACATGTGTTCATGGAAAAATAGAAGTAGATTGATCACTATAGAAATAGATCTGAAAGATCAAGTGATCAAATAGAAAGCAATTGAGTCTTTTGAATGACCAATGAATTCAAAAAATATTGTAAATAGAAAGTAGCAGATTAAGTTCTAAATTCAAGAATGGAGAATACTTTATATAAGGAATGAATGGTTGTAACTATTTTGTGAAGAGTGATAACCATTAGAAGAGTTGCAGCCATTAACGAGGGGAAGTGGGCCTTAGTGAGGAAGAGGATCCCTTCAGTACTTTAAAATAAAAATGACAGTTGCGACATTCGGTCGACTGGATAAAGTAATTCAGTTGACTAAATGACAATAAAAAATTTCTTGAAATAAAATAATAAAAAAAAACACCAGTTTCAGTCAACTGAAATTTTTGATTCAGTTAACTGAATACATGGTTAGTTGACTGAATTGGATATGAACTAACCAGGGTCAGTGAACATAGTTCAAAGAACATAGATTCAGTCGACTAAATATACCAAGTTAGTTGACTAAATTTTGTTTAAATATAAAAGTTATCTTAGCCCAGTTGGTTAGAGCACTTGCTTTCTAAATTAGTGCCCCAGTTTCGAGTCTTACTCCATGCATCTTTGAAAGCTAGATTTTCATTTAAAATATGAGTGCACTAATGCCCCGAGTTTAAGTCTTGCTTCATACATTTTTGAAAACTTGCATTGATTTTATAAAATATATTGATCGTGCGTGTTTTTATACCACTTTGAAGAGAATTTAACAAACATATACTTCTAAAAAAAAATACTATAACTAATATAACTTTGTCTGCGACAAGCAACATTGTCCAAGTGGTTAATGATTCGGTTTTGGTGCAAGAGGTCACATGTTCGAAACTTGCTTTCGAACGTTTATTGACATGAGATATGTTGTCCCAATGATTTGTTGTATATAAAGTACCATTTCAAAAAAAAAAACTTTGTCTGTAATCATCATCTTGGATTTATTATAGTATCTTTTATTGCATCTCCATGTATATACTTTTGTCTTCAATTTGTATCTCTTTTCGATACCCATGTACCTGCAAGTTAGCTTAGAAGTTCTTTGGCGTAATTGTAAAGTTAGTGCCATTAAAAACCAAAAAGAGAGGTTCTAACACATAAGTCTAACGCAGTTAAATTTAAACATTAACTTGTATTTCTTATAGGTGAAATTTATTTCATTAAATGTAATGTAGTCAAATGTACATGGTGAACTATACAGTTTTATGGGTGAAATTTAACTGCATGTATGTAACGTAGTTAAATATTTGAATGTAAATACAAATATATTAGTTTTGCGGTGAAGTTTAACTATGTGTATAACTGCACGTGTACATGCAGTTAAATATTAATGTAGTTATATTAGTTTTGTGGTGAACTATATAGTCTTGTGACTGAAATTTAACTACATGTGTGTAACGCAGTTGAATAAGAATAGTGAAATGTATTATTTTTAGTTGAATTTTAGCTGTGTAAGTCAAATGCAACTAAATGTGAGTAGTGACATGCTTGTTTTATAGGTGAAATCTAACTGCTTATACGTAATGCAGTTTAAAAATAATAACAGCGACCTATATGGTTTATATTATTTTGTAAATTAATGCAATTAAATTCAGACGTATTTATTTAGAACGTACTAGACTTAGTTATTAATGTTATTACTATTTTTGTATTTACTGGTTTATATAACATTTTTATTGAACCTATCATAAAAAGAATGGAAAAGTGGGAAAAAAAATTATGTAGCTTAAAAGATGCAACATGTCTTGAATTTGCACAATGTCATCAGCAAAAAAGTAGCTAATATTTTGTAAAAGAACACACAACAACCTACTTCTATCCAATGTAGCATCTTGTAGTGACATTTCCTTCTCAATTTCACCAAATTTGACTTCCCGAAACAAGAACCTCATAACATACAGTGCACAATCAAAACTACAACCAGAAAAAAGAAAAATAAATTAAAACATAGCAACTAAAGAATTATAATACACACACACATATATATTATATGTATGTATATATGTATGTAATTATGTATGTATGTATGTATTATAATTCTTTAGTTGCTATGTTTTAATTTATTTTTCTTTTTTCTGGTTGTAGTTTTGATTGTGCACTGTATGTTATGAGGTTCTTGTTTCGGGAAGTCAAATTTGGTGAAATTGAGAAGGAAATGTCACTACAAGATGCTACATTGGATAGAAGTAGGTTGTTGTACAATATGCTTACTGACTACCCAAGAAGTTGATGCATTTCTAAAATAAGTAATGAATTGAAGCAGTGAATTAGTGAACTTTTTTATATATATTTTGATGTATATATTTGACGTATGAAATACTAACAAATAGTTTAGTTACATAGAAGTTAGATAGAATTTGAAATACCACTAAATGGGTTGAAGAATTTTTAATGTGTATAACTAATGTTGTTAAAGAACTATTTTTATTGCATTTTATCAGTGAGGTTATGTGTTGGATATTTTGTTTTTATTTTTGAGTGGTGTTTGATTGTATGATAAGAATTTAATACTGTTACAAAGTAAGTAACAGTGTTTGATTATATACTAAAATCTAACGGACTTTGTAATTTAACTTCATTAAGTAAAGTAGTTATATATTATTTATATATATATATAGTCAATTAATGTTAGGAATATTTAAAAGAAAATAAAGCAATTCGTAGTAATGCAGTAAAAGCAATAAAGTTTGAAAGAAATAAAATGAAGCATTTTCATCTATATGACTCGATTAAGGTTCCATGTCCTTGATTAGGTTTGGCATCCAATTAGTTTTGGCATTTGGACGTACCTAATTAGATTTGACATTTAGTTAATGTTCGCATCCATATGTATTAAATATAACATTCGATTAGTTTTTGCATTCAATGCTATGCATGGTCAAACAACTCATTTATAGATTCATTTTTATATGTACTCAATTTGGTATGGCATTCGATTAGTTTTAGCATTCATATGTACCCAATTAGGTTTGCCATCTAGTTTGCTTTGGCATCCATATGTACCTAATTAGGCTGGAATCCTATTAGTTTTTGCATCAATGCATTCATGATTAGGTTTGGAATCTAGTTCGCTTTTGCATCAATACGTACTCAGTTATGTTTGGCATCTGGTTAGTTTTTGCATTCGTATGTACTCAATTAGGTTTGGAATTCGAATGAATAATGATGGTTATCTAGAATAGTTCCCACTTGCGACGACTTCACACAAGAGTTGTAAAGATAATTCTGGGATGAGGATGAGCTCTACAACGGATGACATGTGCAAATGGGATCGTTGATATTTATAGGTTTCGATGTGTACTCGTAAAGCAGGGGTATGTGTGGTGATATTTGTTGAGTTACAGACTATGCCTTGGATACATCACACGAGTTTACGGAGTGTGTCCCGGATCGCACGATGTTAGATCCGATTACCCTGGACTGTTATGGAATACACACACACACACACATACATACATACATACATGCATACATACATATATATATATATATATATATATATATATATACTAGTTCTTGTCCTGCTAAATGGCATGAATTTTAGTATCGAGAAATTGAGAGGTTAAGTAGTCCTTGACTCTATGAGTGTAGTCATACGAGTATCATATATCCAACGCACAGTGAGAGTGATGTGAGGATGGATGGTTGATTCTATGTTTTCTTTTGTTATTTATCACTTTAGGGATGTCCTATGATTTTGTTACTTTTGATGTAGATACCCGGACATCCATCAGTACTTTGATGTATAGGTTTACTAAGTGGCATTAGTACTATTGTCTGACTTGAAATTTTATACTTTTCTTCTTATTACCTTGGGTGCTCTTAAATGTGTGGACTAAAAAGGAGATATAAACATACATGGAGTTTGGCAATGGAATAGCAGGAGGCTACGCTTTCTCATAGTTATAATTTAAGCTTATTATTGTTTATTTCGCTGCATGACATTGTGGAGCCTTGATAATGTTGACCTATTATTATTAAAGATAATTTATCAATTAAGTTTATTTATCAATCGTGTGAGTTTATTATTTATATTATGGGGGTAGTCATAAAGATGGGATGATATTTGCAAAAGGATCTTCGATGACTTAGAGTTTGAATTTGACCTCTAGATTACACCAGGGATGAACAATGAAATGGTGGATTGGCCTTATAGCTTTGACTCCCAAGGATCGATTTACTTGGGATTAATTCATAGTTCACTTCAAAGAAAGTTTATCTTGACTTTTCAAAAGTCAATGTTGTTTAGGAAGTCTGCTGACTTAAAGTAGGTGATGTGTCTGTGTCGAATATATGGTCGAATTTGATGCGCTATTAAAGTATGATCTATTTTTCACTGATACTCCACCCAGAAAGAATAAAAGTTTATCACTGTTTGAGTGGTCATCTTAGGAAGTGATGGATTGGTCATATTTAGAAGAGCTTCAAGAAGTTGATCAAGAAAGCTTTACGATGTGAGAGTTTATACCCAATGTAGAGGGATTGTCCTAAACCAACTAAGTAGGGACAAACTATGGATGCATATGCATTGAATGCCATTCCTATTTCTTTGAGTGCTCCATCAATGGAAGAGAAAGGAAATGGCATTATTCTTAAGGGTACACTTTCCATTTATGGCATTTTCGTGTGTTTTATTCGACATCGAGGTTTCACATTCCTTTCTATTTAGTGATTTGATGGATAGATTGGGATTGAGACTCGAAACTGTTAACCGACATTTAATTATGACGAATCTTATTAGGAGCTCAGCCAGCTTGTACATGATTTATCAAGACCTTACCTTATCGAGTCATGGATGTTTCTTGTTATTGATTTGTTTGTGGTTTAATTGAGTTCGGTATTATAGTATGGGAATGGACTGGCTGAAGGGGTATAGAATACTGGTTGAAGGGGTATGAAATATTGATTGTTGTTGTTTGCTTACTTGCTTTCGTTGCTTGTTGATTGCTTGTTGATTTCTCTTATTGCTCATTGTTGATTGATCATTCTTGCTTGCTATTGTTTGTATGTTGATTGCATGATGATTGTTTATTTTTGATTTCCTATGTTTGCTTGCTGCTATTGAATGTTGGTTGAAATTGAAACCGCACAATGGGAAGTATCCGACTCTTGATTTGGAGTTGACAATGATAGTATTTGCTTTGTGAATTTGGACGCTCTACCTATCAAGAGAGGGGTTCGAGTAGTTCACTGATGCCACATCATTGAAGTATCTCTTCTTTAAGAAGGATCTTAACCTTTGCCAACAACAACGATGGAAGACATACCGGTTTGGGATCCTAGAGTGGATATTGCTTGAGTTTATCGTTGGTTATGACTTTAAAACTCGATATGAGCTATGACCAAAGCTGATGGATAGTTTAACTACCAGACCTACTTTAATTTAGCGGATTGGTACTAGTCAGACGTGTGAAACTAGACTAGCGGAGATCATAGCTAAATTGGAAGAACAGGTAATGTCTATAGAGTGATGTAATGAGGACTCGACTGGGATGGTTGGCTCCGCAAGGATGAGATATTGTTTTCTCTCGATGTAGTAGCTGAAACCCGTTGTTCATTAGTGGCTTTAGAAGAACATACAAGAGACGTTTTAAAATTTGACACCAAATCAACTACGTGATATCGAGATTGAACTAGGAATTTGAAAGCTCGTAGGCTTATTTGTACCGATAGACGAGTACACTGATGCAGTTTTTCTTTTATTAGAGACTAATCACTCTTATTTTTTATTTAGAATGATTTGGCACATGATAAATGTTGCAATTGACTCCATCTCTTGGGTTAAGGACTGGGCAGGATTGGGGGCCACTAACACCAATTTATAGAATATATTTGTCAATATAGGGAGAAACATTATTGTGGAATGCCCAAGTTGCTGCAAATAATTATGGTGCTCAAGTGCAAACACCTAGAGTCTACTTTATCGAATTGTATAAAGACTATGTAATTGTAGAAGGTAGATCGTTCCTCAAAACAGCGTCGACTACTGAGGTACAACACGGGATGGATATTTACAAAAAGATCTTTGATAACTTAGAGTTAGATGTTGCTGTAGGATCTAGATTAACCCTAGAGGGGGGGTGAATAGGGTTATAGCAAATTTTCTCGAATTAAACACAAAAATATAATTGCAGAAATAAATATGCTGAAAAGTAAATCACACACAAAATTTACCCAGCTTCGGCAACCCCTGCCTACTGCTGCATTCCCAGATTTCTATTAGAATTAAACAGTATCACGCTTACAAACACTCTACTAGACTCGCAGACCCTTTTGCTCCCGCTCACAAACACTCTACTAGACTCGCACACCCTGCTCCCGCCTATAGAGTTTCGCTCACTCGCAAACACTGCTCCCGCCTATAGAGCTTTGCAAACTTGCACACCCTGCTCATTGAACTAATTCTAAATAGACAATCTGACACTACCTAATCCCTAGGTGGTGATTTACAAATTCTTCGACTCGAAAAGAAAAACAAACTTCAAAATTAAAACTGGAGCAAAAAATTAAAATACAACTTGAATGCGTAATTTTTTGCTCAAAATAAAAAACTAAAACACCCCTTTATAATTAAACCCTAAAAATAACTTAAGCCTCTTTTAAAACTAACAAGGCCGGCCCCTTGTTTTTCATTAACCCGATTCCTTTCTTCTCCTGAGAATAATGTCGGCCTTGCTCTTGTTTCTTTGTTCGATGAATTAGGGCTTCGTTCCCTTGTGGCAATTAGGGCTCTTCAATTTAAGCCGCCGCTCTTGATTGCTAGTTGGTTGCCTTGTCGATCACTTGCTTGGAGTCGCGCTCGGCTGCTTCTCTTGATTTGTGAAATTAGGGTTCGGCTTCGGTTTCTTCGAGATAATTGAATTCGCCTTGGTATGTTATTTGTATCTTTTGCTTTTAGGTTTGATTGCTTGCTTCGATTGGACTCGATTTTAACTCAATAGCCGATGATGTAAATTGGGATTGCGATTGATAGTTCGATTGTGAATTGAAGCACTTGCTTGATGATGATACCTTCGGGTTGAATTTATATGAATTCGATTACACTAATTAACTCGATACTTTCCTGAAATTCACTTTCGTGATGCACACGACTTTCCTAATGCGTTCGTTACTTACTTGATTCATACGGCTTTGTTTTGAGAACGTTCGATCCTTCTTGTACATAAAAAAAACAGAAACTTTCCCTTTGTAATTTGCGTTGACTTTTTCAAAGAATACAAATTTGAGTTTCATTGAATTCTGACTTCGATTTGTATTTTACTTCGATCATCTCTGCAATGTTGAACTTCGTCAATACTGTATTCGTACGTGAATCTTTATCACTGCGTTACATTTGTACGTCTGCATTGTTATTCTTCGACTTTGGCACTGATCCATGATTTCGACTTGGACTTGGCATTGAGTACATATGATGACATTTTGGTTTACCACATGCTGCTTGCTTTAGTCTCGGTCTGAACCTTTGCATTTCATCCATACGTATATGCTCACTGTCTTTGTATACATTTTGCACAGCTGAACTTGTGTTGTCTTTGATGTTGTTGAACTTGGTATTGCTGCATCCATTGTAGCTTGCTACTGTATCATTGAGCAGCTGTCGTCTGCACTTTTAGTCGAACTTGTATTTAATTCAATGCTGAGTTGTTTCTTTAATATTGAGACCTGTAGTTGTATACTTGTGTACATGCTTTGTTTCTGTTGGTCGTGGCTTGGTATATGTGAACCCATTTGTGTTGCATTGCATTGATGATTTTGTATGCTTGTAACTTTGGTTTTATACTGCTTCACCATGTCACTTGAGGTCTTGCAGTTTGGTTTATTGATGCATTCATGTACACTGCATTCGTGTTCAAAGACTGCTACTTGTTTTTGTACCCTTTGCATTCAGTTTATTGCATCGACATGTTGTAGCTGGTCTTTGTATTGCTTGGTGGCATTGTGCATCTCAACTTGGTCTTGTATTCACTGGTCAGTGGTGTTCATTGTAGTTGCACTGCAGTTTCATTATGACTGCTCTATGTTGTCACTTGATCTTGTTGCTGTTGCTATGCAGTTGCTATGGTCTCTGTTCTTACTGTTACTTCCTTTGTGCATTGCCTTACTGACTCGATTCCTTTCATGTTTGTTGCCACTTTACTTTGTATTACTGCCCTTGTGTCTGCACTTGTGAACTTTGTTGCATTCATGTCTTCGACTGTTTGGTCTGAACTTGACGTCGCAGTTTGTAGCTGTTGACTGCATCACCATATATCAATTGCTCGGCCTTTGGTTTCATGTGCATTGAGTTTTGACCCTTTGTTGTTCATTTGGGCTGTTGGACTTGTTTATCTGAACTTGTTGCATATATCACTGAGTTCCCATTTCATATGCTTGCACTACTTCTCTTTGGTCATGTCTGATGGCATTTCTCTTGTGGTCTTTGTTATTGGCATTGTCTTCTGTCCATACTTGCCCAGTTTACACAGATGCTCCACTTATTGTTCAAGTGTACTACTGCAGTTTGCAGTTGGTCTTGATCGTGTATATTCTCGAGTTGGTTGTGCATGCACGCTTGCTATTTTTTGCTGCGCACACGAGTTGGCGAGGCAGTGCACACGTGTATGAATGTACACGTGTGTATTGCAGCCACTTATGGTTACATGTCCCTGTAATATCTATATGCACGACTTTGTGATGAAATCAAGTGTGAATGATGACGAACAACCCAAATAACTGAGGCAAATCATATTTTCAAAAATCGTATTTCATTTTATATTGCAAAAATATTTCTTTTTCAATTTTACTGCGTTAGTGAATATTTTTGCAGATTTCTCAGATGCTGGATTTAAACTGGAATGCAGTTGAAGACAAAATACGAGTGTGAGTGATATGTAGTGATGTTATCAATGTAAAAATATTTGTGATGTAATCGTGATGTAATCAAAAATGTATATGTATAGTGAGAGCATGAATTTGTACTATTCAAGATTGTAATAAATATTTGTTTGAATAAAATTTCTGTTTGAATTCAAAATCTGTGTAACTTGTTCTGTTTGAATTCAAATTCAAATTCTGTGTAATTTATTTTATTCAACAAATATTTATTTAATCTATGAAAAACAAAATAGTACATTACCAAATACATTTAAATGAATATATATGTTTATTATCATCAAACAAAAACATATAAGCGCATATTCAACAATCTCCCCCTTTTGATGATAACAAACATATTTTTAAGATTTTGACCGTGTTAAATGTATTTGACCAATTATATACTCTAATTGCTCCCCCTATTTAAATGCTTCCTCTCTACATGATGCTCCCCCTACATATATGCATACAAATAGAAATATATTCAAATGGGCCTAGATGCATATGGGAAAATTATTTGACCTTTGCTTGATTCTATTTGGCAAAATCTTAACTTTTCTCTCCCCCTTTTGTTATCAGCAAAAGAATAATAGTGTGAGAGAAAAATAGAGATAAAGTGATCGATATTAATCCAACATTAATCTCAAATTGAATATAAATATTAAACTTCAATAAGAATCAAACAAAAACCATAACTACCCTTGTTAGGCGCATATTCTAATTTTAGAAATGATGGATATGGTGTTCATATAAAATCATACAGTTGAATCAACTTGTGGTACATTTATATCAGGAATTTGAATATCTACTAATCATGCATAACCGTTAGAACTTTTAAATGAGATTAGTAGTATTCAAATTTAATTTTAAAAATGAAATCAAGTATCTTCTAACCACGCATAACCGTGAGGACTTTTAAATGGGATTAGAATCAACTTGTCTATTTAAGCAATTAATTTTGATATGCGTTCCATACATGCATAACCGTAAGGACTTTTAAATGAGCATGGAAGCACATAATAATAAAAAAATCCAAGTAATTCACCCATGCATAACCGTGAGGACTTTTAAATGAGAGTGAATACTTTGGATATTTATTTATTTATTTAAAAAATATGACATGAAAAACAAATGATTCCTGATTATAGTACCACATATCGACAAACTATATTGAATATTTGATAAACCATGGTCGATAGAAATAATAATAGATATAGAAATGGTCATGGAATCTTTACCCAATAAAAAGTTTTATAATTCTTGTTTTAATTCCTAAAGAAATTTTCCAAATATACTCTCTTGAGTAATGTATGTTAAATATCAACACTCATCACTTTTTCAATCACTATTTATCTCTTTGATAATTAGTAGGGAGTCGGATCAGTCAAAATTTGTCATTTAAAATCAAATAAAAATGACTGATCTGAAAAATATGGTCAAATAATTATTTTCTCGAAGGGGTTATATGAGAAAAAAATTCTGCTAAATGAAAGATTATTTCAAGTGAAAAATATGCAGATATTCTCTTTGGAAAAACGATGCAGCAAATGAATGTTTCAAAAATTAATCACATTCAACTCGTATGTTTTCTATCAACTAGATTACCAGTATGAACTGCATCTGAATTTCTTTTTCAATCCAAAATATCACTAACTGGATTTGGTAAACCAGACATGAAGCGTGCATCAAAAATTTCAAACTCAATTTTAGCAACAATTTAAATGACATTCTTTGGATTTTGAATTGAAGCCATGTTCACACTCAACCAAATATCATGGTGTTAATTTCAGAAAGCATAGGATAAACAATTATATTCATGAGTAATCAACAGTCAGTCAACATCATAATTATTTCAAAAAACAATTTCTTGAAGTTTCAACAATTTCTTAAAATCCTTTTTCACATGAAATTGAAATCGTGCAAATTTACAAGCAGTGACCAAAATGTCAAAATATATCTAAGTGTAGCATGAGTAATCAAGGATCAATAAAATACCATCATTTGACCAAACATATTAAGTTCAATGATGAAAGGATGGTTGGTCTACTTTTAAGCACAAATCAAAGCAAGAACAAGTCAAAGGAAAAATCATATCAATAAGTCAGAATTAAAGTCATCATCACATCATTATCACAATTTTGGCTGATTTAATTCAGAATATGGTGCAGATTATACCTTCACCTGTTTTACCTTTACGATAATTTCTCGTGATTGTCCATTGTGATTCTGTCACCTTTATACTAGGCTAAGGAACTTTGCTATGTTGCCCGTTGTGTTTCTGGAACAGCCAAAATCCAGAGAACACCGTTGTTGTTCCTTAGCCTGCCACCACACCTACACGATGAAAGATTTTTGTGACCTATTTCTAGGTCCATGATTGTTAGTGGCAGAAACATTATGAATAAACAAACCCTTTGGAACCCAAACTTGTTTAGTCCTTTTATTCTTGTTCCAATAGACATGAAATTTGTTTGTAGAATTCTTAGGAACCCAAACTTGTATAAATTTTGTGTTCTTGTTCCTATGACTACAATTTTCAACATGATGTCCAATTATTTCACATTTATCAAAGACACTTTTCCCTTTTGCATTATCCTCAGCTTGTGTTTTCCCAAAACCAAGTCCTTTTCTGTTGTTAGCAAAAATTTGATTTCCCAATAGCATGTTGAAAGATTTTTCGCCTCTTGAAAAGTTATTCAAAGATTTCTCAAGATTTTGGACTTTGGTTTTTAGTGTTGTATTTTCAGTGACAAGTGAGGTGCATCGATTTATAAAATCCTTTTTCCTAGTGTCGATGGTTTCCTTAAGATTCAAGTTTTCTTTTTCAAGATTCTCAGAGTTATTCTTAAGTCTTGTCAATTCTGAATCTAAAACTTTACATCTTTTACATTCTAGGTTTTGAATATTTTCAAGTTCAGTTTCTAACCTAAAATTTTTACGAGCAAGTTCTCTCCTATCAGTTTTCAGTTTTTCAATTTTAGATTCAAGAGCATCAACTACTTTAGTAAGATCAGAACACATAAAAACAAGATCTCTATAGGAATACTCACCTTCCTCACTAGATTCCTCTGAGCTTGAATCTGAATTTGATTTCGCCATAAGACACAAGTTAGCCTCCTCTGAGCTGCTATCCGAAGCTTCTTCTCCTTCTTCATCATCCCAAGTCGCTGCAAATACCTTCTTCGTCTTTTTCTTTCCTTTGTTGTTTTTGAGAAGTGGGCATTTTTGTATGAAGTGTCCGGGCTTCTTGCAGTTAAAGCACGTTGGTTCATTATCGGAATTGTCAGAATCTTTTGGCCTATTACGATTTGTTTTCTTCTTGCGTGGCTTGAATCTCGACCATTTTCTAAGATTATTGACAGCCATTGCAAGCTCTTCAATTGGATCTTCTCCTTCTTCATCGCTTTCTTCTTTGCTCTTTAAGGCAATCGTCTTTTTCTTTGGTTCGGAGTTGTTGCGTTCTTCCTTTGCTTTTAGCTCAAGCTCATATGTCATCAAGTTTCCAACCAACTCCTCCATGCTTAGCTTACTCAGATCTTTCGATTCTTGGATTGCCGTGACTTTTGCCTCAAAGTTCATTGGTAAGACTCGTAGTATCTTCCGCACAAGCTCTACCTCAGTGAATACCTTCCCAAGTGCTCTAGCGTTGTACACCAAAGTTGAAAAGCGTCCAAACATGTCCTTTATGCTCTCGCCTTTGTCCATCACAAAGTTCTCATATTCATTGCTGAATAGGGCTAGACGAGACTCCTTGACTTGAGAAGTTCCTTCGTGTGTCTCCTCCAAAGTGTGCCAAATTTCCTGTGTTGTTGTACAATGAGAAATTCTATTAAATTCATTTTTATCAAGAGCACATATCAAAGCATTCATGGCTTTAGCATTTGTCGTTTTCAATCTCTTATCGTTAGCATCCCACCTATCCTTAGGTTTAGGAATCTCAGTATCACCAACGATTATAGTGGGAGGTTTATAGCCAGTTTCAATAATATCCCAAACATCATAATCAACGGAACTAAGATAAATACTCATCCTAACTTTCCAATAAGCATAATCGTTCCCGTTAAACATGGGCGGCCTAACGATAGATTGCCCCTCAGAAAAAGCATTATTTGACTGATTCATGACTCTAGAGTTAAATAAAAAAATACCAGGCTCTGATACCACTTGTAGGATCTAGATTAACCCTAGAGGGGAGGGGGGTGAATAGGGTTATAGCAAATTTTCTCGAATTAAACACAGAAATATAATTGCAGAAATAAATATGCTGAAAAGTAAATCACACACAAAATTTACCCAGCTTCGGCAACCCCTGCCTACTGCTGCATTCCCAGATTTCTATTAGAATTAAACAGTATCACGCTTACAAACACTCTACTAGACTCGCAAACCCTTTTGCTCCCGCTCACAAACACTCTACTAGACTCGCACACCCTGCTCCCGCCTATAGAGTTTCGCTCACTCGCAAACACTGCTCCCGCCTATAGAGCTTTGCAAACTCGCACACCCTGCTCACTGAACTAATTCTAAATAGACAATCTGACACTACCTAATCCCTAGGTGGTGATTTACAAATTCTTCGACTCGAAAAGAAAAACAAACTTCAAAATTAAAACCGGAGCAAAAAATTAAAATACAACTTGAATGCGTAATTTTTTGCTCAAAATAAAAAACTAAAACACCCCTTTATAATTAAACCCTAAAAATAACTTAAGCCTCTTTTAAAACTAACAAGGCTGGCCCCTTGTTTTTCATTAACCCGATTCCTTTCTTCTCCTGAGAATAATGTCGGCCTTGCTCTTGTTTCTTTGTTCGATGAATTAGGGCTTCGTTCCCTTGTGGCAATTAGGGCTCTTCAATTTAAGCCGCCGCTCTTGATTGCTGGTTGGTTGCCTTGTCGATCACTTGCTTGGAGTCGCGCTCGGCTACTTCTCTTGATTTGTGAAATTAGGGTTCGGCTTCGGTTTCTTCGAGATAATTGAATTCGCCTTGGTATGTTATTTGTATCTTTTTCTTTTAGGTTTGATTGCTTGCTTCGATTGGACTCGATTTTAACTCAATAGCCGATGATGTAAATTGGGATTGCGATTGATAGTTCGATTGTGAATTGAAGCACTTGCTTGATGATGATACCTTCGGGTTGAATTTATATGAATTCGATTACACTAATTAACTCGATACTTTCCTGAAATTCACTTTCGTGATGCACACGACTTTCCTAATGCGTTCGTTACTTACTTGATTCATACGGCTTTGTTTTGAGAACGTTCGATCCTTCTTGTATATAAAAAAAACAGAAACTTTCCCTTTGTAATTTGCGTTGACTTTTTCAAAGAATACAAATTTGAGTTTCATTGAATTCTGACTTCGATTTGTATTTTACTTCAATCATCTCTGCAATGTTGAACTTCGTCAATACTGTATTCGTACGTGAATCTTTATCATTGCGTTACATTTGTACGTCTGCACTGTTATTCTTCGACTTTGGCACTGATCCATGATTTCGACTTGGACTTGGCATTGAGTACATATGATGACATTTTGGTTTACCACATGCTGCTTGCTTTAGTCTCGGTCTGAACCTTTGCATTTCATCCATACGTATATGCTCACTGTCTTTGTATACATTTTGCACAGCTGAACTTGTGTTGTCTTTGATGTTGTTGAACTTGGTATTGCTGCATCCATTGTAGCTTGCTACTGTATCATTGAGCAGCTGTCGTCTGCACTTTTAGTCGAACTTGTATTTAATTCAATGCCGAGTTGTTTCTTTAATATTGAGACCTGTAGTTGTATACTTGTGTACATGCTTTGTTTCTGTTGGTCGTGGCTTGGTATATGTGAACCCATTTGTGTTGCATTGCATTGATGATTTTGTATGCTTGTAACTTTGGTTTTATACTGCTTCACCATGTCACTTGAGGTCTTGCAGTTTGGTTTATTGATGCATTCATGTACACTGCATTCGTGTTCAAAGACTGCTACATGTTTTTGTACCTTTTGCATTCAGTTTATTGCATTGACATGTTGTAGCTGGTCTTTGTATTGCTTGGTGGCATTGTGCATCTCAACTTGGTCTTGTATTCACTGGTCAGTGGTGTTCATTGTAGTTGCACTGCAGTTTCATTATGACTGCTCTATGTTGTCACTTGATCTTGTTGCTGTTGCTATGCAGTTGCTATGGTCTCTGTTCTTACTGTTACTTCCTTTGTGCATTGCCTTACTGACTCGATTCCTTTCATGTTTGTTGCCACTTTACTTTGTATTACTGCCCTTGTGTCTGCACTTGTGAACTTTGTTGCGTTCATGTCTTCGACTGTTTGGTCTGAACTTGACGTCGCAGTTTGTAGCTGTTAACTGCATCACCATATATCAATTGCTCGGCCTTTGGTTTCATGTGCATTGAGTTTTGACCCTTCGTTGTTCATTTGGGCTGTTGGACTTGTTTATCTGAACTTGTTGCATATATCACTGAGTTCCCATTTCATATGCTTGCACTACTTCTCTTTGGTCATGTCTGATGGCATTTCTCTTGTGGTCTTTGTTGTTGGCATTGTCTTCTGTCCATACTTGCCCAGTTTACACAGATGCTCCACTTGTTGTTCAAGTGTACTACTGCAGTTTGCAGTTGGTCTTGATCGTGTATATTCTCGAGTTGGTTGTGCATGCACGCTTGCTATTTTTGGCTGCGCACACGAGTTGGCGAGGCAGTGCACACGTGTATGAATGTACACGTGTGTATTGCAGCCACTTATGGTTACATGTCCCTGTAATATCTATATGCACGACTTTGTGATGAAATCAAGTGTGAATGATGACGAACAACCCAAATAACTGAGGAAAATCATATTTTCAAAAATCGTATTTCATTTTATATTGCAAAAATATTTCTTTTTCAATTTTACTGCGTTAGTGAATATTTTTGCAGATTTCTCAGATGCTGGATTTAAACTGGAATGCAGTTGAAGACAAAATACGAGTGTGAGTGATATGTAGTGAGGTTATCAATGTAAAAATATTTGTGATGTAATCGTGATGTAATCAAAAATGTATATGTATAGTGAGAGCATGAATTTGTACTATTCAAGATTGTAATAAATATTTGTTTGAATAAAATTTCTGTTTGAATTCAAAATCTGTGTAACTTGTTCTGTTTGAATTCAAATTCAAATTCTGTGTAATTTATTTTATTCAACAAATATTTATTTAATCTATGAAAAACAAAATAGTACATTACCAAATACATTTAAATGAATATATATGTTTATTATCATAAAAAAAAACATATAAGCGCATATTCAACAGTTGCAATGAGGTAGAAGTTGATATCTAATTGACTCCAGGGATGCACAATGCACTGGTGGAGTGCCCTTATAGCTTTGAATCTCGTATAGAATTTTACTTCGGGTTAGTTCATAGTTCACTTTGAAGAAAATTTATATCAAATTTTCAAAAGTCAATGTTGATTAGGAAGTTCGCCGACTTGAAGTAAGGCGATATCTTTGTGGTGGAGTGTGTGGTCGAATTCATTATTCTATCGAAGTATGGTTTATCTTCCATTGATACTCCACTCAGAAAGAATGAAGAAATTATCATTAGGTTGAGTGATCATCATACGAAGCGATTGTTTGATCATATTGACAAGAGCTTTGAGAAGTTGATCAAGAAGTTAAATGTCGAACTGACTCATGTGAGTTTATCCTTGGATATACACGGTAGACTATTGAATGGTTACAATGTGTATTGGTATAAACTCTTTTTATATAATAAATTTTCCTTATTGATTGTTGTTGTTTGCTTGCTTGCTTTCATTGCTTATTGATTTTTGTTGTTGCTTGCTGTTGATTGATTATTCTTGCTTACTATTGTTTGTATGTTGATTGCATGCTGATTGTTTATTTTTGATTGTTATGTTTGCCTGTTGCTGTTGAATGCTATTCGACGACTGAAACTACATGAGGGGAAGTATCAGAGTCTTGATTTGGAGTTGGTAGTGATAGTATTACTTTGTGGATTTGGAGGCTCCATCTATCAGGAGAGGGATTCGAATTGTTCACTAATCTCACATCATTGAGGTATCTCTCTTCTTTTAGAAGGATCTTAACCTTCGCTAGCAGCAACTATGGTTACAGTTCTTGGTCTCCTTCGACTTTGACATTTCCTATACGTTCATAAGGGAAATATAGTCTTTTATGATTTAAGTGGAATACATACCAATTTAGGAGTAATATTCCCAGAGTGGATATTGCTTGAGTTTGTCGCAGGTTATGATTCAGAACTTGATGTGAGCTACAACTAAAGATCATGGGTAGTTTGACTACCAGATCGACTTTGATTTAGCGGGTCAGTAGTAGTCAGTGGCATGAAGCTAGACTAGTGGAGATCATGGCTAAATTGGAGGAAAAAGTACTGTCTATAGGTGTGATGTAGTGAGGACTCAACTGGGATAGTTGACCCAGGACGAGATTTTGTTTGGTCTCAATGTTGTTGAGTCAAGGGATGAGGCACCATAAGAGTGCTCTCGTCTGAGATTTACCATATCTCTCAATGACTATGAAATTCACTGTGATATGAGGAAGACATTTATTTTGAGATGAATGAATGGTCAGCTAGTAAATACTGAACAGAGGAAGATAAGTGTTTACTATGACTACTTGAGATTTCAAAGTGGAAATGGGTAAAGATGGAATGCCAAGGACTAGAAGAGAATACGATAGAATTTTAGTCACAATCGATAGATTGACAAAAAATGTAAGGTTATATTCTTTATATCCAGTGGAATGACATCCAAATTAGTCGATTTGTATATGGAATGAACTGTGTGATTCCATTGTGTGCTAAGAGCATTGTAAGTAGTTAAAACCCATGGTTTACTAATGGTTTTTGGGAGAACTTACCAGAGGCATTTGAAAATTTGGCACCAAATCTACTAAATAATATTGAGACTGGACAAGGAACTTCGAGACCTTATAGGACTATTCATACCAATAAACGAGTGTTACTGATGTAATTTTTCTTTATGAGAGACCAATCTTTCTTATTTTGGATTTAGAATGATCTGGCATATGAGAAATGTTGTAATTGACTCCATCTCTTAAGTTGAGGACTAGACAAGATCGAGGGCCACTAACCCTAATTTACAGAATATGTTCGTTAAGATGGAACAAAACATTATTTTAGAATGCCCAAGTTGCCAGAAATGATTATAGTGCTCAAGTGTGAATGCCTAGAGTACATTTTTCCAAGTTGTATAAAGACTACGTAAGTGTAGGAGGTTTCAATTACTTTTAAGTTTGTGACTTGGAGTGCAAATGCTTGGAGTCGACTTGCAATACGTATTTTATTCGACATTGAGGTTTCACATTTCGTCGTATCTGGTGATTTGTAGATAGAATGGGGGAGCATGGTTGGCTTGAACACCCATGCATAAGCTTGTGATATTGTGGTAAGATGAGTGACAAGCATCATTGTTCATAAGAATTTTGTTGGACGTTTTGAAAAGTGAACTTATCTATGTCTCGCTTTATTGTTGGGCAGTCTTAGCACAATACTAAGCGCTGAGTGGCTTGAAGGTCATCTAGAGTGACATGTTGCTATAAGGAGCTAACCGGCAGTCTTGACTTGAATCTAGGATTTGAAGGGCTTGAAATTTATGCTAGGTGACATACAATGCTAAGAAGCTACGAGTAGGCCCGGGTCGAACTTTAGCACTGAGGGGCCCAATGGTTCTTTAAGGCGACATATTCCAATAGGGAGTTAAGTCTAGCTTATTTCTATGTGGGCACATTACAGATGCTGGACTTTAGCATCACTCAGGGTAATAGTGTCGGGTCTAAACAATCAATGTCCTATCCTTTACAGTGGATGAATAGCATCACGGGTAAGGGGTACAAATTGTTGCAGCTGCATTTTCGATTGTTGATGTGCATTAGCACGAAGTGGAGAGACGTCTTACCTAAACTCACAAGGTAGTGGGTGATACACGAACAATGAATTGAATGCATGATGATTTGATCTTGCTGGGTAGCCTGGTAATACCCGATAGGGAAATGAAATCTCAGTAAACCACTCTTGTGAATAGTCAGTCGCATAGGGAGGGAGCGGTGGCTCGCATAGTCTTGGGTAGTAAAGGTTTGCG
The DNA here is from genome assembly GCA_030765085.1 of Allium cepa. NCBI lineage: Eukaryota > Viridiplantae > Streptophyta > Magnoliopsida > Asparagales > Amaryllidaceae > Allium > Allium cepa. The sequence continues at coordinate 723,340,384 of CM060938.1, read as the reverse complement.
GTCCACAAATAAGGTGATGAGCATATGATAAGCCATCCTCGTTGGACAACTTTGGTGAAGTTATTGAATGATCCAAGCTTTATGATTTTCGATGCATCCAATAATATAGATATTAGTTTTGTAATGTACTCGCTTAATTTAATAATTCGATATACACGACAATAATGTAGAATATAGAATATTGTTTTTCTAATTTACTCGCTTATTTTTATAATTTTATAATATTTTTAATTCTAATTATTTTAACTTTGAATTTATATTAATTTTTGATTTAATTATTTAATTAAAAATGCAATTAAACTTGTTATATTTTTATAACTGACATATTACAAATATATTAAGTTACTATACTATAAAATGTTGTTAAATTTTTAAATGTTTTTATGTATAAAATATTAGAAGTACTAAATTAAGAACAATTATTTTTTAACTGCTTAAGTCATATGTAGGTAAATATGAATTGTAATCGCATACAATACAATAAACTTTAACACAATAACAATTAAATCTAAGGTTTATTACATTATAAAATATAGATGATTTGGTCAGTTCAATACATTATAAAAAGGAGTTAAATTTTTTATTATATATTTAATTATAAGTATAATTTTCATATTAGATTTTAAATTAATTGCTCAATTAAAATGCAGTTAAATTTAGAAATAGTTTTATAGTTGGCTAGTCAAAACTATATTAGTTTACTGCATTATAAAATGCCGTTAATTTATTAACTATTTTAAGCATAGATATATATACTGCAATCATGTATAAAATGAATTTTTTTAACTGCATTATAAAATGCAGTTAATTTTTAATTGTTTTTAACAATAATTATTTGTTAACTGCATAAGTCAAACGCAGGTATATGTAAAATGTAATCATATACAGTAGATTAATTCAACATGATTATGTTATAAAATGAAATTGATTTTTAATGATTTTTAAAAATTACTTATTAGCTGCATATTTCAAATGCAGGTATATATAAACTGCACAATTCAAGAAGTTAAACATGAACAGTAAACCATAATATAGCAATTGTAAAGGATCATACAATAATAAATCCATGATTTTATACAAGCAATACAAATAATTTTGTATTACAACATTATGCAAATATAACAAAACAATAATTTCAAATATTATATTGCGGACATGTTCGTTTATTATGTCCATAACTTTGACATAAGGCACATTTTTGTTTCTTTCTTAAACATTTTCTGCCACATTTATTCTATAACTTATTGATGGCCTAACAGTTGTCTTTTATATTCTGGAGGATGTGACAAAATAGTTTCTAGAGTTTCATTTATATTCTGTAAAGTCGATATTGGCTTGATGTTATGAGAATAAGCTAATTGGTAGTAGGATATCTTGAAGTAGTCATCAATGTAATCATAAACTGTAAGATTTTGACTTAGTATAACTCTGATTGTATGATCACATGGGAAGTTGTTAATACGCTACATATTGCAAGAGCATGTACGGAAGTTAGTATCTATAACTTCAACTTTTCCTTTGGTTGTTTTTACTTCGAAAGTATCATCAGACGATTTGTTCACTATCCAACCCATGTTTGTATGAAATGAATTTTTTATTGTTTTTTCTTATTTCGGACATAGAATGGTGTTCCAATTATTTGATTCCTCTTGGCGGTTTGACATTAACACCATTATTTTGTTTTGTATAGCATCCAATGATGGAGTTATCGACAAACTTCTTTTTTTAATATCTAACTATTAAAATATTATGCCATATTTGATGTCATTTCTCCATAGCGGTTTCTAGGAAATAGAGCAGATGCCCAATGCTTAGGAGATAAACTAAAAGAAATTTGGCTGCAATTTTTCCACTAATTATTCTAAATGTCTCTATAGCTTTATTGTATTAAGAAAAGGTTGGTGCACAAGCACATTCTATGAATAATCTCACTATCCATCCTCTATTACTTCGACAACTTTCTAAATATGTTATTAGATTTTGTTTTAAATGGTATAAGCAATAGCTATGATAAGCATCTGGAAATTTTTTTGAAATACCATGATGTCTATCTGACATAAAAACATATCTTTTATTATCTTCAACGAGCATTTGAGAGAAATTTTTAAAAAACCAATACCAATTATCTGCATTTTTATAGAAAACTATAGCTATAGCCAACACGAACATACCTAAAATACATGTAGAATATGTTAGTATAATTATATGCATAAAAGAAAGTACTTATAACTGCATCAATGTAATGCGATTATTATTTACAACATACAAATGCAGGTATTGTATAATTAATGATTTTTTGCAGTGATTATGACTGCATAAGTGTTATGCAGTGATTATTTAAAACTGCATATGTGTTATGTGCATATGTATTATGACCTTTAGAACTGTATGTGTGTTATGTGTTATGACACATATGTAGTGATTATATAATTAACACAAGAAGTTTCAAATAATCTATAAAAAATCATAAACATTTATTACTACATATGCGTTATGCAGTAATTATTCAAAACATACAGATGCAGGTATAGACTAATAATTTCAAACAAAATATTTAAACGTTTGACATAATTAATGTTATTTTATTTACCTTCATTGCCCTTTTTTGTTAATGCCGACATTAAACATCTATAAGTTTTTCCTTTTATAAAAATTGCATCCACAAAGATATCAGGATGACAATATTTGAAATCAAAGGAACAAGTTTCTAATCCAATTAAAACTCATTCAAACCTTCAAGTTAATGGATTTCTATCTAAAACAGTTGTACTTCTTGGATTTATCATGTTTATTGAATTAATATATTCTACCAAATGATGATATGATAAATCTAAAGTTCTATGTAGCTCTTTAATTGCTAGAGCCTTTTCCTTTATAAACGTAGTAGTAGCTAAAAACAATCTTGAATTTAGAGTTACATTGACTGATAACATCTCTTGTCTTCATATAAGGATTAGAACAAATATAACTCATCACTAATTATTTAACAAATCGACTAGAAATTAGAGGAGTATATACATAAAAACTCCAGCTCCACATGTATGAATATTGTTTATTGTTTTAACAATAATAGCATTTTGGTTAGTAAATGGAAAAGATGCATGAATTATAAATTTGCAATCAGGTTGACTACATTTTGCAGTTACATGCTTTTTGTCTTTTCTCACATTTTAAGCTTATATCCATTGGTAAGTTGATACAGTATTAGTTTATTTCTAAATTATTTAATAGTACTAAAACATTGACCAACTCTTGTAAAAATCTCAATTGGACTGTTGCGGTCCATTCTAAGTATACTTAGCAGTCCACTGGTAGCATCATCAGAGCAAACTATTTCAGAACTAATATCTTCCACACAATTACTTTAAGCGGAAGCAGTTGTGTTATAAATAGACGATGATATACTTTTCACATCAATATTCATAACAAGAAAATCCACTTGGTTGAATACAGAATGGCATAACAATGCTTGCAAATCAAGATCTATTCAATAGTTCTCCTTTTTTGTCTTTAATATAAGATAAATCTCATGGCATAGAATTAAGATTATTCCATTTTGAAAATATTAAATCCCTCACAAATTCTATTTTTGAATCCAAGAAAAGACGAATACCATAACTACTTAATTTGAACATGAAAGAATGGAAGTTGTGTCTAATTTGCAATTTTAAAAATAAATTATTTTAGCCAAGTTGAAGCTAAATGTTTAAGTCTTTAGTAATATATAAGCTATCTTCAATTGAAGTTTAATGCAATTAAGACTAACTAATTTTACTGCATAATTATATCGTAGTTAATATTTTTAAGTAAATTTAAAATTCAATTCAAATGGAATTATTTATTGGCACAAGTCTACTAAGTTATAAGGCAGTTATATTGGTACAACTCAAAATTTAAAAACTTATTTCAAGACTAATCGGCTATATTAGCACAAGTAAATTAACGTTTAATGCAATTTAAACTAATTAACTTTACTACATAACTATAATGCAGGTAGCTGCACAAGTCTAATGCAATTAAATGTAAATAAATCCTAAATCATATATGTTGTCAAATGTAAATAAATACATAAGTATAATGTAGTTAAATATAAACATGTTAAAATTAATCTGTATATATGTTGTAAATTATAAACTATATAATATATGTCTTAGACCATAAACTTTATATAAAGTTCTAAATAATTTATAATTAAATTGAATTATTTATATAACTGCATAAACTATGTGCAGTTAAATGTAAAATTATGTATGAGTAGTCAAGTGATTCAGGTTAGCTTGACGAATTCTGGAGGAGATATGGAGCAGGAGGCTTCGACGTGTAGATATATGTTGATTCCGCTGTGTATGTTGTGCCTGTATCTTGTATACTTGAGTTGTATAGTTAGACAGAAGTTTATAACTGTCTATTATCTATTGTTTAAGTTGTGTACTCTGATGTAATAAGATACTATGTAATATTTTATGTTATATATTATATTTCATTCGTTCCGCTGTGAGTTCTCTGATGTTGTTTGTGTTCTTCTTTCTCTTTCTTTTCTTCTTCTATCCCTTTCTTTCTTCAAGATGATGCGATTTCCGGGAGATAGGGAGTCGGGTCGTCACAGTTGGTATATATATATATATGTATTTCTGCCTATCTATTGGGTTACCTGTTCGGGTTTTCCAATATAAGTTATAAAGGTAGATGGGGTAGAAGTGTGTGTAACACGACTACCATTGGTTGGAGTTTGAATGTGTGAGGTTGGAAGTGTATCTGTCGAGACTGTAGACCTAATACCGTCTCGAGCGAGTTTTGTAGTGATGAAGGACTTCATTGATCTCTGAAGGAAACCTGTTAAGATTCGGAGTTCATTTCTGAAGTTGGATGAGTAGTCAAGGGATTCAGGTTTGCTTGGACGAATATTGGAGGAGCAATGGAGCAGGAGGCTTCTACGTTAGATATTAGTATTCCGCTGTGTGTTCTGTGTTGTCTCTGGATTGTATTGAGTTGTATAACTAGACAGGTGTTTATAACTGTCTAGTATGTGATGTTTATCTGTGTACTCTGATATGGTTGTAAACTATGTAATATTTATGTTATTAATATAGTTTACTCGTTCCGCTGTTAGATTCTGATGTGTTGTTTCTTCTTCTCTTCTTTCTATTCTCTTTTCTATCCTTTTCTTTCTTTATGATGATGCGATTTTCCGGGAGTGGAAAGTTGGGTCGTCGCACTTGGTATCAGAGCCAGGTTTTGCTTTTTTTTTAGGTTTTTCTAAAACCTGACTATGTGCAGGTTTAAATCTTAAACTAAATTTAAATAAAGGAAGCACAGAAATATTTAAACCAAAAGTTGAAACAAGTTAAAATATGAATTCAAAATGAATTTGAATTCTTGTTTTCAAATAAATAATTTAAAAAAAATGTGAAATGTTTAATAACTAAAACCTGTACAGTATTTATAAAGAGAATTTATAAATCTGAAATAAGATCTAAACATGATTTTTTTTTAAATTTAAGTTAAATATGGATTGAATTTTAATCTGAATTCAAATAGTTTAAATCTTGTTTTTTTTATATACCAAGTGAAACGACCCGACTTTCTTACCACAGAAAATCGCATCATTTTTAAGAAAGAAAGGGATAGAAAAGAGAATAGAAAGAAGAGAAGAAAGAAACAACATCAGAATCTAACAGCGGAACGAATAAACTATATTAATAACATAAATATTACATAGTTTACAACAAATATAAGAGATACACAGCTAAAACAACACATACTAGACAGTTATAAACACCTGTCTAGTCAATACAACTCAAAGACATCAACTCAGAGAACACACAACGGAAAACTATATATATCTACACGCAGAAGCCTCCTGCTCCATTGCTCCTCCACAATTTCGTCCAAGCTAACCTGAATCCTAACCTGAATCCCTTGACTACTCGTAAAAATTTGAGTACCCCGGAGTTTATGATCTATATTGTTGATAAATTCTTTAAATGCATAACCATAATGCAGTTAAAGATGAATACACTTGTACTAATATGTGTGTTACTTATCTTTGTTAGGAAATAACTTATATTCCTAATAATCATATAAATTTAGCCTACCATTATGTGATATTTTACATTTAACTGTAAAAGCATAACGTTGTTAAAAGGAAATAAAAATAAAACGAACTACATAGTTGATAATTTTTTAAAAAATATATTTATAGTGTAGTCAATAATATAATTATATAATTTAATACATTTAAAAACCAATACCTATACTTGTCTATACTAAGTTCTATGGAGAGAGATGGAAGTCGATTTAAATCCAATGATAATACTGAACATTTGGATTTTTTCGAAGATTTGGAATCCTGTGGTGGAAGTGGATTTGAATCCATTGTAATTACGATTAGATCGATTGTTGATCGAATAGATCGGATGATTGTTGATTAATCATAGTTAATTTGTAAAATTAAAGATGAATTTAAAATTGATGAAGAAATAATTTCCATCTGTAATTGGGGAGATGGAAATGAAGAAGGGTTATTTGGAGATTATATTATGTGTGACGCCCCACCTCTATACCCACGCTAGCCAAGAACATTACGGTGAATGCTGTCGACTAGCACGGAGAATAAGGCTGTTGAGGAGCGACCATCCGTGTAATTTCTTTGCGCGAGCACCGATATGTCAGATAATATAACATGCATTCTATTTCAAGAGGAAATCCGACATACCGACACAAACTCAAAGCTACTACACGGTGGCTATATAAATCCTTCGGAAAACAAATATAGAAATAAACATAACACAAATCAGTCACAGACAATTCATATCACAAAGGCGGAATAAGATATGAATATTACACTAGAAAGTGTACATCAGAGTAGTGGTCTAAAAAGATCCACAATATCATAAAAGAATAGTTACACGAACTACACAAAAGAATAAGTATACACTAAGGAGTCTATATCTCAAATGTATACAACTAAATAACTACTAATCTAAGTAGTTAACCCAAAAGTCAAGGAGTTAATCCCGGATGAGAAGTCAAGAAGAAGCACCTATAACATCTCGGTCTGACCCGAGTATTATTTAATAAGAAAATAATAAACGGATCAGTCTAACTATAAATATCAGATGAAACGATATAGAATAAGAGATATGACTAAACACATAATAATCACAATGCCAAGCTGTGATATATATACATATATATATATATACACTCAGTTGATAATCATCAAGAAATTAATCAATGTCACCAAATCTACACAAGAATCAAAGAAACGTCATACTCTTTATTTCGTTCACCATACCATAAATATTGACGATAATATCAATGTCAATCACAAAAGTCAATGACACACAAATTCCAGAAGACTACACAAGAAATCCAGAAATCACTAAAGTCAATGACACACAAATTCACCAATGCACAAATATTGATAAAACTTATCAATGGAAATCACGAAAATTGGTGAAACACAAATTCTAGGAATCTACACAAGAAATCCAGAAATCACAAAGGGGGGGGAGGCCTATCACAAACGGGAGCATAAAGCCCACCAACACGTGTATCACAAACGGAACGCTAATTCCATGCTCGCTAACCATCACAAATTGAGCCGAAGCTCCACAAACGGCCCGAAGACCATGGGTTGCTACCCCACCAAATTGAGTCGAGACTCCACAAAACGGGGTTTAGTCTCCCTCGCAGACAAAGAGACATCGCACATTGCTAGTCTATATCACAAAGATGATCGTCATGATCAACGAGAAGTGTCGATTACAGTAAGCTAGTAAATATATGAGCGTAGCATCATGTCCCATAACCACTAGCTTAACTTAAATATTTACGAACAAATTGTAGATCTCCACTAGAAAATTGTCACAAGAGGTTCAATCGAACAAGTCCAAGAATTAACTGACAAAGTAAACGCAAGTGTTTCATACCACTTGTTTTACTAAGCCGTTTAATTAGATTTCTCATACGAGTGAGGTAAAGGTTTGTATATACTAATAGATTGGAAAACGGTTTTATAAACGAATTTGGTATTAAAATAGTATTGAAATCGTTTGAGGAAAGAGTTTTGATATTTACTACTAGTATAGAAAACCTTTATATTTTTAAAGTGACAAATCGCGAAGAAGATTGTAAGAACAATCAATCACAAAAATTCACATATAAAGACGTGAATAAAATCCAAAGAAATCGATAAAGGATCCATCGAAATGGATATTCAAAAATCCTTAAAAAGAGTCATCAAAGTCATAATAGATGATAACAACAAATAGGATTATCACGAATCGATTTAAATTGGAATTCTCAAACGAATAGGCAAATAGGCAAAATACAGCAGTTTCAGACGTCTGAAACAAGTGGTTTAGACGTTTGAATCTGGAAATATAAAAATTTCCAGAACACAATTCAGACGTCTGAATCAAGTGTTTCAGACGTCTGAAATAGGCATATTTTGGCCTATTTCCTTTCTGGTTCCAAATGAACCAATTCAGACGTCTGAAACCATATATTCAGACGTCTGAATCTGGGAATAGAAAACTTCCCAGAACAATATTCAGACGTCTGAATATTACGTTTCAGACGTCTGAATCTATAATTCAGGGCATTCCCTGAACCTAGGCCAAAAATGGCCAAACGAATATCGAAAACGATCGAGCGAGCAAATGGCAATGACTAAGGAATTACGTCGAACGACAACCCAGCCTAAACGGCTCTTCGATACGCCTCAAATATCAATGTCCAAATATCCATAATAGGATTTTCATAAATTGGACCAAAACACCAAAAAATTGGAATATACACGAAATCGATCCAAACCAAAATCGATTGCACACGAATAAACGTTAGGAATTCATACCTAACAATCGAAGATAATTATAGATTAAGATGTGAGATAAAAATCTCACCTTTTTACAAAATCGAACAAGAAGAAGCTTGAAAGCAAATGGAGAATCAACCTCTCTTCAACACAACCCAAATGAGCTTGAATCTAAGCTCAAAACAAGAACATTCCCAAAATTAGGTTTAGGAATTTCTGAAATTGGTAAGAGAATAAGTTGAAGAAGAAGGAGAGAAGCTTACCAATGGGTTCTTCTTGAGTTTGGAGCTAGGAATTTGATTTGCAAGAGAAACTAGGGTTTTGGAGTTTTAATTTCCTCTTCCACTCTCCATTGTTATGAAAGCCTGAATATTTAAGCAAAGAGGAGAAGTTATGAAGAGAAGGGGGGTTGGGCTAAGCTAATAAGGGTGCAGTCCAAACCAAAGCCCTAAGTAAAAAGTAGCAAAAATCAACTCTCTCCAAACATATCGAAGCTTATACTCAAAAAGGTCGCAAACGGCATTTTAAACTCAATGGGAGTGGTCCCGAGTCCTAATTCGACCGTATGCAAAAAGTAGCTTTTCGGACTAAAATCCGACTAACGATAGAATATTTAAATAAAATATTTAAATATAAAATCGATAAATATGCGGGTTGTTACAGACTCCCCTCCTTAAAGAAATTGCGTCCTCGCAATATTACAAGAAGAAGATATATAGTAACAACCATAAAAGCATATTCAATACAAAAGAAGTTTGAAATAAGAAGTTCACCTCAAAGAGCACGAGAAAGTAAGTCCGGATGTGTTCGCTCGATGTACTCTCTAGATTCCCAAGAACAATCCTTAGGATTTGAAGACCATTGAACTTTAACAAGCAAAACATCTTTATTTCGAAGTCGTTTGACTTCCGAAGCAATGATACGAATAGGATGTTGCTCATAAGTTAAATTAGGCGAAGCTTCAATCTCTTCCACAACACCGGGCTCAAGAACAGAATCAGAATCTCGAAGACATTTCCGAAGTTGAGAAACGTGAAACACGTCATGCATAGAAGAAAACTGAGCCGGTAATAAAAGGCGATAAGCCATGGAACCAATACGTTCGGTGATAGGAAATGGCCCAATATATCGAGGCGCTAGTTTTCCCGATCGACTGAAACATACAACACCCTTCATAGGTGAAACACGAATGAACACAAGATCTCCCACAGAAAATTCTAATTTCCTTCTCCGGTTATCGGCATAGGATTTTTGTCTACTCTGGGCTTCTTTCATCCTATGTCGAATAAGTTCAATTTTCTCTGTGGAATCACGAATAAAATCTGGACCTAAAACCAGCTTCTCACCGGCCTCAAGCCAACAAGAAGGAGATCGGCATGGCCTTCCATAGAGTGCCTCAAAAGGTGCCATACCAATACTAGATTAGAAGCTATTATTATAAGAAAATTCAACAAGAGAAATATGATCTTCCCAACTTCCACCGAAATCAAGCACACAAGCACGAAGAAGATCTTCAAGAGTTTGATTAACACGCTCGGTTTGTCCATCGGACTGGGGTGATAAGCGGTGCTAAAATTAAGCTTCGTTCCCAAAGCTTTTTGAAGACTCTTCCAAAATCCACTAGTAAACAATGGATCACGATCACTAACTATAGAAGTAGGAACTCCATGTAATTTAACAATCTCTTTGATAAAGAGTTTGGCCAAAAGAGGAACGGTTCGGTTAGACCGAACGGGAATAAAATGGACGGATTTAGTAAGTCTATCAACGATCACCCATAAGCTATCATGACCCGAACGAGAACGGGGAAGGCCATCTATAAAATCCATGGAAATTTGGTCCCACTTCCAAATTGGAATTTCTAAAGGTTGCAATAACCCACCGGGCCTTTGATGTTCGGCCTTAACGAGTTGGCAAGTCATGCAACACTTAACAAAGTTTGCAATATCGAGTTTCATTCCCTCCCAATAATAAAGTCGCTTCATATCCGCGTACATTTTACTACTACCGGGATGAATGGTAAATTTAGAACGATGAGAATCTTCTAAAATATCTTTACGAAGATCACCAATATTTGGCACGACAAGTCTACCAAATTTCCAAATGCCGCCACGAGAATCGATATCAAAGTCTTTCAATCCTTCAATATCAATTTTATCCCTAATATTTTGGCCAAGAAGAGCCAATTCAGGATCTAACCCTTGAGCTTCAAGAATGCAGTCAAAAAGAGAAGGATGAGCCTCAAGGCTACATAAAACAAATGATGAGCATAAATCGGATACGCGGTCTCGAATCTCACAAGTGGATAAGATCTCGAGATCGTTCCATTCGGATATCATCATAGAAACAACAGCTTGTTGTTTACGGCTAAGAGCATCGGCGACACGATTACCCTTTCCGGGAGTATAAAGAATATCAAGATCATATGGTGCAAGAAATTCGAGCCAACGCTGTTGACACAAATTAAGTTCCTTTTGAGAGAATAAATACTTCAAGGACTTATGATCGGTATATAGAACAAATTTCTCTCCTAAAAGATAATGACGCCAAATCCTAAGAGCAAAAACAATAGCCGCGATCTCTAAATCATGAGTGGCATATCTAGTCTCAGCAGGCTTTAATTGCCTAGAAGCATAAGCAATAACACGTTCTCTTTGCATAAGAACGGCACCCAAACCAACGCGACTAGCATCGGTATAAACAACGAAATCTTGATTCCCCTCGGGAATAACAAGAATAGGAGCATCAGAAAGAAGTTCCTTTAGTTTCTGAAAAGAAGTTTCACATTTGTCCGACCAAATGTATTTAACACCTTTCCTCGTCAAGCTAGTAAGTGGCACGGCAATCTTAGAAAAGTCTTTGATAAAACGACGGTAATAGCCCGCCAATCCGAGAAAACTACGAATCTCTGTCACACTCTCCGGTCTCTTCCAATCTTGAATCGCTTCAATCTTTGAAGGATCCACGGAAATTCCGGATTCGGAAATAATATGACCGAGAAACTTCACACTAGGTTGCCAAAAGTGGCATTTAGAAAATTTTACCTTTAATTGATTACTCCTAAGAGTTTTCAACACAATCCGAAGATGTTTTTCATGCTCCTCCTCGGTTTTAGGATACACAAGAATATCATCGATAAAGATGAGAACAAACATGTCGAAAAAGTCTTTAAAAATTCGATTCATTAAGTCAACAAAATAAGTCGGGGCATTCGTTAACCCAAATGGCATAACAAGCCATTCATAAGATCCATACCGAGTACGGAACGATGTCAAAGGAATGCTATCCTCTGCAATACGAAGCTGATGAAAACCGGTAGCCAAGTCCAATTGTGAAAAGACTCCAACACCACTAAGTTGATCGAATAGATCATCAATCCGAGGTAAAGGATATTTATTTTTGATAGTAAGATCATTAAGCTTGCGGTAGTCAACGCAAAGCCTAAGTGTACCATCGGATTTCTTCACAAAAATAGCTGAAGCTCCCCAAGGCGAGGAACTAGAGCGAATAAATTGCTTCGTTTCCAATTCGGATAATTGTTTACGCATCTACTCGTTTTCTTTATTGGACATACGATAAGGAGGACGAGTGATAGGTTGAGCTCCAGGAATAAGATTAATTCTGAACTCAATTGCTTGCTTAGGTGGTAATCCTAAAATGGGGTCGAATATGTCGGAAAATTCACAAACGACGTGAATAAGAGAAATAATATCACCCTCATCATCATCATCATCGTCATCACGAGGATTTAAAGAATATAAAGATGCAACCAAAGCAGAATCTGAATCTTTAAGAATAACAGATACCTGATTAACAGATTGAGGATGTCGAAGATGAATAGTCCGCTCAGGACATAGGATATGAGCTTCATAACGGTTAAGCCAATCCACTCCCAAAATCATTCCAAAGCCTAAATAACGCATGACATGCAAATCGGCTTGGAAAGAAAAATCACACAAAATAATCTCGACATATTTACACAATAAACTGATTGTTGCGGATCCACCAACCGGATTCGCAATTCTCAAAGAACTCATTAAACACAAAACATCCAAAGAAAAGGTATCAATAAGTTCTTTTGATATAAAAGAATGGGACGCACCCGTATCAAAAAGAACTCGAATAGGATGATCACGAAATTAAATAATTCCATCAAGGATAGAATGAGAAATACCTTGGCCACGAGATGTGTTGCCAGGGGCTTGAGCAAAATTTATCTTTCCCTCCTTCTTGCCTTGAAGTTTGGGGCATGAAGATATAACATGACCGGGAACTTTGCAGTAGCGACAAGAGAGAGACTCTAGGCACTTATTCGCATAATGGTCCTTCGAACCACAATTATAGCATTCCCCACGGCCAAAGGAAGAAGTCTTTGCCACGGAGGTTGCTTGCTTCCCTTTCTTATTATGATAGGGGCCTTTGAATTTGTTTGGCCTCTTCTTGTTGTTGAAGTTTGGTTTGGAACCCACCACTTCAACATCGTTCTCCCTATCCGCCTCTTCAAGTCGAAGAGCGATATCAACGAGTTGATCAAAAGAAACTTTTAACTTTAGAAGTAATGGCTTCTTGAGATTTTTGTTTAAGCTATAAACAAATCTCTGATTCTTTTTCAGAGGGGTGTTGATGTATTCAACCCCATATTTGGAAAGTGATTCAAAAGAAGCAACGTAGTCCGTCACGGAAGAATCGCCTTGAACAAGGTCAATGAAACGACGAGCCATCGTCACTTTCTCAGCTTCTGGCACGAATTTTAATTCGAAGCGTTCTCGTAATTTCTCCCAGGTGAGATCCGCTTCATTAATCTCAGAAATAAGAAGTTCGTACCAGTCCAATGCTCTTTCTCGGAGCATACTAGAGGCCACCTGAACTCGGTGAAGGTCAATAAGATTCATGCGAGAAAAGATTCGATCGCATGACCTTAGCCAAGCCTGTACTTCAATAATAGTTTCGGAACCTTTGAATGGCTCCCCACCCAAATTAGTGTAATCGCTGCACAAGCATGCAAATCCCGACTTTGGGTGAGTAGGTTCCGGGTTAGCTCCAGCTGCTTGAGCATTTGTCACTAAATCAAGAAGCTGTTGAGCAGTCATAAAAACTCCATCCTGGGGTGGAGTGCTAGACGGTACGGCTCTAGGGCGGCCTGGTCTAGACATTTCTCTTCCTTTGAAAGAAAGAAGAAGAAGAAAAAGGTTATTCACCAAATTGAATATCAAGCAATCTTGATAGGCAAAACAAGGAATCATAAAAGAAAATAGGATAAGACGGTACGTAGACCCGAATAAGATCCTAAAGCACGACTCCTAAGATAGACTTAGGATGATGATACTTGTTAAGTTATTCTACATTGTTTCGAAGTTTGGCTCTGATACCATGCTGTGACGCCCCACCTCTATACCCACGCTAGCCAAGAACATTATGGTGAATGCTGTCGACTAGCACGGAGAATAAGGCTGTTGAGGAGCGACCATCCGTGTAATTTCTTTGCGCGAGCACCGATATGTCAGATAATATAACATGCATTCTATTTCAAGAGGAAATCCGACATACCGACACAAACTCAAAGCTACTACACGGTGGCTATATAAATCCTTCGGAAAACAAATATAGAAATAAGCATAACACAAATCAGTCACAGACAATTCATATCACAAAGGCGGAATAAGATATGAATATTACACTAGAAAGTGTACATCAGAGTAGTGGTCTAAAAAGATCCACAATATCATAAAAGAATAGTTACACGAACTACACAAAAGAATAAGTATACACTAAGGAGTCTATATCTCAAATGTATACAACTAAATAACTACTAATCTAAGTAGTTAACCTAAAAGTCAAGGAGTTAATCCCGGATGAGAAGTCAAGAAGAAGCACCTATAACATCTCGGTCTGACCCGAGTATTATTTAATAAGAAAATAATAAACGGATCAGTCTAACTATAAATATCAGATGAAACGATATAGAATAAGAGATATGACTAAACACATAATAATCACAATGCCAAGCTGTGATATATATATACTTAGTTGATAATCATCAAGAGATTAATCAATGTCACCAAATCTACACAAGAATCAAAGAAACGTCATACTCTTTATTTCGTTCACCATACCATAAATATTGACGATAATATCAATGTCAATCACAAAAGTCAATGACACACAAATTCCAGAAGACTACACAAGAAATCCAGAAATCACTAAAGTCAATGACACACAAATTCACCAATGCACAAATATTGATAAAACTTATCAATGGAAATCACGAAAATTGGTGAAACACAAATTCTAGGAATCTACACAAGAAATCCAGAAATCACAAAGGGGGGGAGGCCTATCACAAACGGGAGCATAAAGCCCACCAACACGTGTATCACAAACGGAACGCTAATTCCATGCTCGCTAACCATCACAAATTGAGCCGAAGCTCCACAAACGGCCCGAAGACCATGGGTTGCTACCCCACCAAATTGAGTCGAAACTCCACAAAACGGGGTTTAGTCTCCCTCGCAGACAAAGAGACATCGCACATTGCTAGTCTAAATCACAAAGATGATCGTCATGATCAACGAGAAGTGTCGATTACAGTAAGCTAGTAAATATATGAGCTTAGCATCATGTCCCATAACCACTAGCTTAACTTAAATATTTACGAACAAATTGTAGATCTCCACTAGAAAATTGTCACAAGAGGTTCAATCGAACAAGTCCAAGAATTAACCGACAAAGTAAACGCAAGCGTTTCATACCACTTGTTTTACTAAGCCGTTTAATTAGATTTCTCATACGAGTGAGGTAAAGGTTTGTATATACTAATAGATTGGAAAACGGTTTTATAAACGAATTTGGTATTAAAATAGTATTGAAATCGTTTGAGGAAAGAGTTTTGATATTTACTACTAGTATAGAAAACCTTTATATTTTTAAAGTGACAAATCACGAAGAAGATTGTAAGAAAAATCAATCACAAAAATTCACATACGAAGACGTGAATAAAATCCAAAGAAATCGATAAAGGATCCATCGAAATGGATATTCAAAAATCCCTAAAAAGAGTCATCAAAGTCATAATAGATGATAACAACAAATAGGATTATCACGAATCGATTTAAATTGGAATTCTCAAATGAATAGGCAAATTGGCAAAATACAGCAGTTTCAAACGTCCGAAACAAGTGGTTCAGACGTCTGAATCTGGAAATATAAAAATTTCCAGAACAAAATTCAGACGTCTGAATCAAGTGTTTCAGACGTCTGAAATAGGCATATTTTGGCCTATTTCCTTTCTGGTTCCAATTGAACCAATTCAGACGTCTGAAACCATATATTCAGACGTCTGAATCTGGGAATAGAAAACTTCCCAGAACAATATTCAGACGTCTGAATATTACGTTTCAGACGTCTGAATCTGTAATTCAGGGCATTCCCTGAACCTAGGCCAAAAATGGCCAAACGAATATCGAAAACGATCGAGCGAGCAAATGACAATGACTAAGGAATTACGTCGAACGACAACCCAGCCTAAACGGCTCTTCGATACGCCTCAAATATCAATATCCAAATATCCATAATAGGATTTTCATAAATTGGACCAAAACACCAAAAAATTGGAATATACACGAAATCGATCCAAACCAAATCGATTGCACACGAATAAACGTTAGGAATTCATACCTAACAATCGAAGATAATTATAGATTAAGATGTGAGATAAAAATCTCACCTTTTTACAAAATCGAACAAGAAGAAGCTTGAAAGCAAATGGAGAATCAACCTCTCTTCAACACAACCCAAATGAGCTTGAATCTAAGCTCAAAACAAGAACATTCCCAAAATTAGGTTTAGGAATTTCTGAAATTGGTAAGAGAATAAGTTGGTGAAGAAGGAGAGAAGCTTACCAATGGGTTCTTCTTGAGTTTGGAGCTAGGAATTTGATTTGCAAGAGAAACTAGGGTTTTGGAGTTTTAATTTCCTCTTCCACTCTCCATTGTTATGAAAGCTTGAATGTTTAAGCAAAGAGGAGAAGTTATGAAGAGAAGGGGGGTTGGGCTGAGCTAATAAGGGTGCAGTCCAAACCAATGCCCTAAGTAAAAAGTAGCAAAAATCAACTTTCTCCAAACATATCGTAGCTTATACTCAAAAAGGTCGCAAACGGCATTTTAAACTCAATGGGGGTGGTCCCGAGTCCTAATTCGACCGTATGCAAAAAGTAGCTTTACGGACTAAAATCCGACTAACGATAGAATATTTAAATAAAATATTTAAATATAAAATCGATAAATATGCAGGTTGTTACATTATGGGACTTGTACTGTTTTCGTTACTGAGATTAGAGAGAGGGACCTAATTTTTATAAAATTTATGCGGTGAGCTTTTTGTTCATTTTAATTAGCAATAAGGTATTGACATACAAATCCCCTTTATTTTTTAGGTGTGAGTATTCACAACATTTATGGAATGCAGCGAACAAAATGAGATTAAGCAAGATAACATCATGACATTAAATGATGCAGTGAAGCATATAATGAACACTTTCAGATCTAAATAAAAAGAAAGAGATTATGAGCACATCATATCTACTATGTTAACATAGAACATCTAGAAAGAATGAAACAACGAGTGCATAAAGGTAAGGCAACTAGCAAAGCACAAAAGTGGATAATTGTTGAAAAAGAAAGTAACATCATATTGAGTAAATCGAAAAGGAGAACTAAAAAACCAAACGAGATCCATTCAATTATCTAAGCAGTTGATTGTAGAGATAGAAATCAAGCACGTCGAAAGTTATCTTCATCAATCGAGAGCTTCCTATATTGTAGAACTTTGACTTAGTAGTATAACCGAAGAGGAAATAGAGGCATGCCTTCACGGAGATCAAGTAGAACATTTTGAAGTTGGCGTAACTGTAATGAACCGCCCTTTTGACCAACAAAAGTCGTTACCGAATGCATCCACGATATTCAAATATCGAACATCCAATTGTCGGAAAAGCGGATTGTTAGAGCAAAATAAAATGAAAAGAATAGAGAACGGGATAATCAGAACTTCGCAACGGAACGACAACATATAATATAAAAAAGACAATAAAAACTATCACTTCAAAATACAGAGTACATTTGAGTCAAAAACAAATCTTATCAGCTGGACAGTTATAAAATTATGATCTTATAATTGCTGATAGGTATACAATATAATACAACGGAAAATAAAACACTACGATAGGTGAACATCCAACTCTTCTCCAATAACTCCATATCACCAAAGCCAACCGGGGAAAAACTCGGTCTGACCCAAGCAATATAATCAAATAACACCCAGGCCAGTCTGGAAAACCAGCATGAGAAAACTCAAGTAATATTATGACCATATAAAAATTCGATAAGACCATGCCGCTAACGCAGAATGGGTTGTTACTTTACAAGAACAACATCCATGACTGAAGAAATAGGAAACAAATTAGAACAACAATCCAATCAAGAAAGAATGGAAATAAACAATCGAAACAATCCAAATAAAAGGGTCGATACTAGTAAAGAAAAAATCTCATAGTAAATGAATGGGCATAAAAAATATCAAATTCCAGACTTGAAAGAATGATCACAAATAATTGAACATAGAGAAGAGCACAAGGCAGTTCTCCAAGCAATTAAGGAAACAATTCAAAATTTTGAATTAACAACAAGGGAGAATATAGAAAATTTTCCAACAATGACTAAGAGGGTGCACCCCTTTACCGAAAGTATACCTCTAGAAATATAATTGAGAACTTTGATGACTCTTGGACACGTTTAAGCCGGACTCCGCCAATGGTTACCGAGAATCCGAGTATTTCACATCTCAATATGCAAAACCGATTCCAATCTAGAGTGGATGTGAAAATATCCAAATGGGAGCAACCCCACATAGCTTGCTTCCACATGCCCTTTGGGTTTATCATTTTCGACAAAGGATAACAAAGCTTAAATAAGGAACACATCATCTTAGAGTGATGAAATATAAAGAAGAAAGCAGAATCAAAGTCGATAGTCGATAAATGACCTATCGAGAATGATAAGATGGTTGTTTTCACTTATGCTTGATTTTCACATCGCAATACTTTTGAAAACACTTCAAAAACACTCTTTAAATTATTCTTTAAAAGGGAAAAATTAATTTTTTTAATTGTATTAAAACCAAGGTCAAAACAAATGTCAAAACGTTGTTTATTATAAACCCAAACTACACTTAACTTTATTTGAAGCAATTATTTTTTAAAAGGTCTTTTTGTTTATGAACTATTATTTATAAATTTTAAAACAATACATCATCCCAAAAGATAATAAATCAAATTTAAATTAGTTTTAGAAATTAAATCAAATGTTAACTTATCTCAAAGAAAATAAACTAAATTAAAAATCCATTTATAAATTTAACCCAATAGTAATTATTTCAAAATATAATTGATCACATTATTAATCTTTATCAATTTTAAAACAATATTAATTATCCTGAAAGATATCTTATCAAATTTATAATTTATTTTAATAAACCAATCAAATATCTTTATAAAATAGTTAATTATCTCAAAAATACCTTTATTTAATCGGTAAATAAACTTTTAAACCTTATTAAATCAGTTCATTAACTTTAATACACTACATCAGTTAGTTAACTTTAAAGCGATTTTATTAAATCAATTACTTAACTTTTGAAACACCAATAATTAAAAATATTAACTAAATTCATATATCATTAACTAAAATAATAAATTAGATTTAAACATTGTTAATTACAACGATTAACTAAATTTAAAACATCACTAATTAAACTAATTAATTAAACTCAAATATCGTTATTTAAAATAGTTAATTGCATTTAAACATCATTAATTGAAATGATTTATTAAACTCAAACATCATTAATTAAAATGATTAATTTCTTTTAAACATTGTTAATTTAAAATGATTTATTAAACTCAAATATCATTATTTAAATTGATTAGTTACTTTTAAACATCATTAATTGAAAAAGTTAATTAAATTAAAATAATCATTAATCAAAATGATTACTTAAATTAAAATACCATTATTCAAAATGATTAATAAATTTAAATATCTATTTTGTGAAAATACAAGCTCAAGGCAACAAGCACAAAGGGTTTTGGAGATTATATTCAATAATTGACGTTATAGCGAAAATTGCAATAAAGACGCTTTAACACTTTAAATAGAATATCACGATTAATTTCAACTAAACATCAATATAAGTAGCATAAAGAAATAAATCATTATTATGGAAGAGAAATTCCCTAGGGCCTCTCTACAAATATTCCCTGCAAAATAATGGTTACGAACAATACATATAATCATATGAGTTCACAACAATTAAGTTAATATGTCATCCATTTCCAAAACCGAAATTTGAACCAAACAAACAATCAAATAACAACAATATCTAAACTGTCAACCAAGCATTCAATAATAAATTTATAGCATCACGGATATTATATAGCTAATTTAAAGGTGAGTAAACTCATAGAATTTCCAGTTATCGCCGAAACGTTCCAGTTTGAACTAAAATCGATCGGGCGTTCGATAATAGCTTGAAATTCTACAAGCTCCAATCTCCTTCAATCCAATTTCATAACGTACACATCGATTCCATGAGTACGACGAAGCTCACTATGCTCGAATCCGACCTTGATGAAAAACTTAATTGGTTTATAAGATTTTGGAATTAAACAATAATTAATCAACTAATTACATTTTTAATTACCAATTTAAACCTTAATCAGTCTCTGATCACCCAAGCCAGGAAAAACAACCTCTGATCATGTCCATTCTACCATTGTCATGGGCCACCACCGACCACCATTCCATTACCAAAGGAACCCCAGGCCACGCCGAACACACAGACACTAAGCTCACCCCCTAAATCTGCCTACAACTCGAGAACGAGCTACGAGAATCCAACGTCATCAAACTCCTTGATAGCACCGCTATGGACCGCCATTCACCACCACTCCACCACCAATTAAAAGCTCTCACCTTCCCCGACCTATCGATGCCAGTCATGACCTCCAACTCACCACCATTCGTCAGAAAATGCCCAAAATCTACTCCGTCGTCTCACTTGATTTCCGGCCACCAACGACCATCGCGAGCCATCCCACCAATCAATCATCTCGTCTCCCCAAACCACACATTTCCTTAGTTAAGCCCATCACCTGAAAATGCCCCAAGCACCAAGGGCCATTTCGACCGTTGGATGAAGAAATTAGAAATGGTTGCTATTATTTCTCTTAAGTTTTGGCCAAAAAGAATGAAGATAAGGTCCTTATATGGGCATGCCCTAACACTATTCACGCTCTAAAATTGATGAACTCCAATCAAGGCATGCTCATTGACATACCTAGCTAAATGTCCATATTCTAAATTCAATGGAACTATTTTCAAGATCTAATTCTAATGTATACAGAAGTTAGCCTTTCAAATCAAATTATTTATATCTAAATTTTCTAAAATTAACTGTTACACATTTCGAGCTGTTCGATCACACCGTATGTCTGATCGTAATGAAACTCGCCAACGTACAATAATTTATTATTCTGGTTCCAATGGCACTAGTTTCGTTAAAATCCAAGACAGTGCCCCGGAATGCTATTTTCACACCATTTAAATATTATTTTATGTTTTCAATCCAATTATCGATATTTATCTAATCTATTTATTTTTTCAATTAAATTTACAAATTCGATTCACCACTATTATTTGTTAATTAAAATGAGATAAATAAAATCATTAAATCCATTTAATGAATATTTCATTCACAAATTCAGATATTCAAGTAATTTCCATATATGAATAGATGAAATTTCAAAAATCCAGTTATTTAAATATTTAAATATTTAAAATTAATTCAATATTAAATATCCAATGATCAAAATTCTAGGCTATTACATTCTACTCCTCTTAAAAGGATTTCATCCCCGAAATTCTCAAGGAAGAAAATATCATCAGACCCTTAAGGTTAAAACTTATTAACTACAATGAATTATTAAACTCATTACTTAATTAATTTCTCAATATTACGGAAAAATTCGTTAGCACCTCCTTTGCGTGGTTCGATCGAAAAACTCGCAACTCACCTCAATGGGCCCAATTCAACTAAAAAGAAAACAAAAGCCAAGTGGCCTTCCATATCTGGGGTATAAAATCATCAACCAGTTTTAAATTTCTGAATCTATTAGGTACCTTTTTTGTGTTTGATTTATATTTTTCCGAGCAGTATATTATCTCGATGCATATGCTAGTGCATAATAAGTCAAGTAGAAATCTCTTGCTTCCCTGCATATACATAATCCAAAAGAGAGTCATGCTGATAAAAGAGAAATATACTAGCTATCTGTTTAACGATGGAATTTCTATCGGATTAGAAAACCGCCGATAAATTTTGAATTAAATTTAACCGCAAGCGAACGGCGTACTATCATAGTACATAGTGAGTACAGGTCGATCTACAGGGAATTGTTGGTTTTAAATCTCTATTCAATCAAATTAACCAAAGTTGAAAGTGATTAACTAGAAAATGTAAGAAAAATGACAAAAAGAAAGTGATAAAAATATGAGAGTAGAAACACAATTTAGAGATAAATTCACTCTATAGATCACATAGTTTGACAAAAATGAAATTATGGTCTCTCTTTTTTAGTCATTAGTATGTTTAATTGGTGTGCTTATCATAAGTATGACCTATTTGTGTTATTAATTAGCTCAATATAAGCCATCAAACTATAACACACCCCTTAAACTACTTTTCAACTCTCATGAAAAATGACAACAAGTTGAATGCAAAATCTATTTTAAGCATGGCCTATTAACTATTAGTTAGAAATATAGACCATCAAATTTTAGCTTCAACATTCACTTCTTTGCCATAATCATATTTAGATGAAGAGGCAATTTGTGTTTTGTTTGTTTAAGAATAGCCTATTTGTTACGAACAACATAGACTATCAAATTCAAAGCTAAACAACATCATTAAACCACTTCAAATGTTTCCATTAAGCACAAAAATTGAACACAAATGATCAAAATGTTGAAGCTATATGATTAAAGAGCTTCATTACCCCTAAATTGAAGGGATTAGCCTCATTTGTGGTATCATATCAATACAAGTAGCAAGGAACATAGCATAACAAGAAGAGAAAACGAGAGAGAGAGAAATGAAAGGAAAAGCTAAGTAAAAAGAAGTAAATACTAATCAACTTGCTTGAAAAGTAAACTACACTAATAGCATCTTGAAAGAAAGAGAGCATGTAAGTAAAATAAAACACTAATTATGTAACGACCCGAAATTTCCGAAGCCGAAAATTCCAGATAGTTATGAAAAAGAAGAAAGAGATAGAAGAAGAAGAACAGAAACACCAAGCATCTCATAATTGCAGCGGATAAAATATAATAATAAAAAAAATAACAGTCTACAAAAGTATTCTATATCTGTCGATTACATTTAGTATACATCAGAGTTTCACATTATATACAGTCACTGAATATTTACAATTATCATGACTCAAATTAACAATAATGTAAATATAGCGGAAATACTCTATACGCTCATGCCATCCAGCTCGCCTCCTGAGCTCCAGAATGAACCTACCTGAAAATCTGTAATACTCGGTCTGACCCGAGCATTACATCAAAGTAACACCCGGGTCAGGCTGGAAACCAATGTGAGTAAATCCAACTAACATGAAATATCAAAGCAACAACTTACATAAACCCGGGGAAATTTTTATCAATTTAACAGATGCACAATTTGCTATAAACTATGCTTATTTCACATATAAATTTCTAAGTACCAAACTTAGATAAAATAATCCAATTCACTTACATCATTTCATTCTAGCCTATTGATCTCACAAATCAGTTTATAAAAGAAAATTCGAAGTGGTTTTCGGGTATTTCCCAATACCCGATCCCCGATCACTTCGAAAATCATGTCACCCTAACCCAAGTTATCCAATGAAATGAAATACACAACATCCCATATCAGTGAATATCAACTCATTCAATGCATCCAATACCCATCAATCATCCCTACACAAAGCTTAATCGCATACACCTCAATTCACTTGATTCTAATTGAAATTTCAAACTTCAATCACTTAGATTTCCTCATTTATTAATTCCAAATCAATTAATTAATCAACTCTTCCATATCCATTCATCTTAATTAACAACCCTGGATTAAATTACTTTCGATTGCATTCAAGTAATTATCTTAAATTAACTTCACAATATTAATTAGTCTCGTCCGAGATTATTAAGAAATCTTAATTTCTTCATGAATTAATTATTTATTTAATTACATCAATCCTTAACTGGTTAACTAATTAACTTCCCATAATTCACTTATTATAGATTAATCAATCTTAATCAATCAATTTTGATTACTTCATTAATTATATATATTAAGGATTTTCAATTATATTTTAATTTATTCTAATCAAATTTCGTTATATTAATGAATCCACGGTATTAACCATTTTCGATTAATCCTAAACTGTAAGTAACTATCCTTCATTTTATTTTATTCATAAATTAATTACTTCTTACTTAACTATCTTAATTAATCTCTTGATTAATTTCACCAAGTAATTATATTTTATTACTTACATTAAGTAATTATTTATCACACCTTCAATGCTTATTCTAAATTCCTTTTTACTTATTTAATTAACTTACAACTCAATTCTTTATTTATTCAACTCGTTAATTACTAAGTTGAATAACCCAAATCATTCATTAATTAAATCAATCAATTATTCATTTCAAATTCCTTATTAATTTAAATGAATCACAACACATCAAGCCCTTACTAAGTTTAAAATGAAATCATTTTCTTATTTATGATTTAAGTTTGAAACAATTTAAAACCCCATATACTTTGAGTCAGTCCACAATTAACTCGAGAATCAATCAGAACCAAAGTCACATCATCATCAGTATACACCCAATCATTTTAAACATTCAACCAATTATTTAAATTTTAACCATATAAATTTAAATAAGAACCAGACAGAGTGAGATTTACTCACCTTTTCCCAGTTGTAGTCCACTCAAATTGCCTTGACTTCACCATGATTTTAGACCCCAAATTCACGACTCTCCCAAGACAGTGCATCGCCAGGAGCATCCTCATTTGCACGGCCTGGAAAGCAAGGTGACCCCAACCTTACCCAAACAATTTACATACATATCTCTGGTATTCTCCTTCATCATACTTCTGCTCTACCGATCCATTTATGTCAGAATAACCACCTTCTTTGATCACCATATCACCTCCACACCAACTACCCACTATCATTTCATCTTCAACCATTACTGCCTTCATCTTTGCTGCTCACAACCCAACACCCGATTGTTGCCTCTACAAACACTGTAAAACATTGCAATCTTCCATCAAATCCCAACCACAGCAAACATCACTCAACAACCAGACGACTGCAGTTCCAGCAACATAGATCTCAAAATCAAGCCTAAATTACAACCCTAGTTTTCACACTTCCAACGTCACGGTCGTGATTTCCTAACTTCGATCGAGCAACACCTTCCCCAAACTAGCGTGAAGCCCTCAGACGCTCGCGTCAGCACTCCTTGACCCTGGTGATCGCGACAATGTCGCGACTAGGAATGGTTCGTGAATTTCAAAAAAAAGCTCGACCCTGAGTCGTTTGGATTGAACTCGATTCGGCTACAGGAATATTAATTTGAGACGAAGAGAAGAACAATAGGGGAAAAGCCATTAAATATTTAATTTTCGCTTATGAACCAGAGAAGGGTTTTTCATCTAAAATGAAATTTGATTTTCGTAAAATGAAGAGACGGTGATAAACATATAGATTTTGGGGAAGCTTCTTGAGTATGCTTGGGTAAAGGAAAATATCTTTGACCGTATAGACTTTAAATTATATTATATTATAAAACTTACAAACGTCTCGTTGAGCAAAACGCGAAATTCCGGACTCCATATCCGACATGCCGACAGGTGTTTATAAGGTCTTACCCTCATTCCGAACCCCATGGAACATGATTCGGAGGCTAATATAATCGTATGCGTGAGTTACAGAAGTAAACAATCAATTTTTAAATTAAATCGATTAAAATAAATTTAAGCGTTTTGAGCTGCCATGGTCAAACGACAACTCCGATTGCTACGAAAATTGAAATCCGATAATAACTAACTATTACGGATCCAATGGAACTGGTTTCGTCAAATTCAGAGACTGTGCCTCGGAAGGCTATTTTCAAGTTCCAATTTAAACGATATATTATAAAAATTGAACAAATTAGCTTTAAATTAAATTTCAACCATTCTATTATCTTCAGTATCCTCATTATAGATTTTATAAGCCTTCAAATTATTTTAAACAGGCTTAGAATCTCAAATTCAACAATTTACCCAATTTCAATTATATAATTCAATACTTTAATTATCTAATAAATATTAATATTTGGAATTCAAGCTAAAATTAACCTTTCAAATGTTAAAAAATCAATTTATTATTCCATTTTAAATCGTTAAAATATCTGGGTCGTCACATTCCTCCCCCCTTAAAAGAATTTCGTCCCCGAAATTACTAGTTAGGAAGAATGGACCAATACCCATTTACTTTTTTCCAAAACCCACACTTCAACAGTCTTACCAACTATCCTTTATTAAAGACCCACTATCACCTTAACCAACTTCCTAAAACCTCCCATAGTTTCCAACAGTACCCCTTTATTCAATCATTCAGATTTCAATTTAAAAATCAAATTTTGAATTATCAAGAATTTTCTCGAAATTTTTCGAACTCTCTAAATTTCCGAATTTTTTTGCCAATGTCTCCTTTGCGCGGCTAGCTCGGTACTACTACAAAAGGCCTCTACGGGCTTCCCAAATTCCAAAAAGAAAACAAAAGCCAAGCGGCTACATCAAAAACCCAATCCAATATCATACATAATCAGAATACGTACCTTTTAGTCGGGCAATTCAAACTTATCTTTTGGAATCAAATCCAATTTTCCATCTTCTCTTTAATACCTGCATATCTTGTTTAGCAACAATATTCGATTGTAACTTACAAATCATTTATACTTCCCTTATATAGGTTTTCCTATTTACTTCTATTCAAATTCGTTTTCCCGTTTTAGTATTAATTCAACTTACTTCAATTTTAAATATTAATTTTTTTTAAAATTTTTTTTTCCATTTATAACTGAGTTTTATTAGTTCCATCTGCTAATCTATTTCAGTCTCATATTTAAAATCGTTTAATTGCTTAACAAAATTTTCCCAAAAATTTCCTAACTCCCAAAATTTTGAAAAAATTTTGGCAGTCTTCTTTGTACGGAGGAGCTTTTGCAATTTGACAAGAGATATAAATATATATACATCGACCCACCCGGTCGGAAAAAGCAAAAACAGTTCATATTTCCTAATTTTATTGCGTAGGCATACCTTATTTAGCGTTTTAAGCAAGCAGCGTATTAATTTTAGCAATTAGTGCAATCCAAATCCAGCCAAACAGCCTTTAGGTACCTGTACTTACTCAATATAAATATGTAAGCACTATATATATGAAGTTTATAACATTTCTCTTACATAAACAACTATAACACTTCAATTCGTAAAGAAATACATTTAAAATAAATTTCCACGAGCAATTTATATGTTTTCAACACTAATTCAATTTCTTTCAATCAAACATATACCATTTCGTTCAATTTTATGGGTTTACAACTCAATTGCTTACATTCATTTGAGTTTTAATCCAAACAAGTTCATATTCACTTCAAATGATACAAAATCAATTTCATTAAATCTCTATCAACTCATAGTATTTTAATTACTTTGGTTTACGTCTAACAACAATTATTATTATGCAATCTCGACGATATTCGGTTGATAAAGTCTCTATTTTAGTTTATAACTATTTCAAATTAATTTCAACTCATTCTGAATTTAATTTCATTTCATTCTAATTTATTAATCAACCATTCATTGCATTTTATCCCATCCCCACATTGGATTCATTCAAAACCATTTACTAAGCTTAGCACATTCAAACTTATAAAATAATAACCGTTTTCAAATTAATTTAATCCAAGTTTTATTTAATGGGCTTCCGCTCTTATTCGAAGCCAAACTTCCCTAATTTTAAACTTAAGTTAATTTACTTTAATTTATTCCAACATCGAACTTAAGTTTACTTCTATCTGATTCTCAATTAATCAATTTCCATTAAATTTAGTTAGCCCATCCATTTTAAATTTTAATTTCAAATTCACCTTCTCAATTTATCAAAATAATATTCAAGCACAAACATAACTCATTTACACTTCAAATTAATATGCCACCAACTTAAATTCAGTCTGATAATCCAATTCCAATCACAACTTAGGTTTAATTTTTATTCTATCAGACTTCATCCATTCATTATTTAACTCAATTAACCCATTTTAAATTTTCATTTGTTTACTTAATTCATTATCGAGTTTATTTTATTAATACAAGGCCATTCTCAAATTATTTCTATTCACTTGAGTTTTGTTTTGCAACTCAAACCATTTCTATTATAATCACTTCTCTTATATCCAATTTACTTGCAAATTTCATTAAATATTATTCAAATCACCCTTGAATTTTATTTATAATTCAAACCATCACATTTTTCAATCCAACCCTATTTTATTTTAATTTTACAACATCTCCTCTTATTTAATTCATTATCAAATCCAAGTAGAATTCTATTAACAATTCGAATTCACTTCCAAATTCCATTATTAACTTACAATCCATTTATTTACCCAAGATAAATTTAATTTATATACTCAATCAAATAATTCTTTAACCAATTAGCTTATTTCCAACTTCTAAATCGATATTCGATTTTTAATTACAAAACCACTTCATTAAAATTCCAGTTTGGATTTCCTTTATTTCCCCAAAATTTCAATACTTTATTTAAAAATATTTCGAAATGCTTTTAAATTCACATCATACTTAATAAAATAGCTATTTATAAAATACTTTTTATGACTCGATGTCTGAACCAGTCCATCCTTGTTCTCACGGAAATTCAGTCATACGTTGATCAGGCGTAGGACTGAAAATCTATTAGTACTTGGTAAACTCGTTTTCAACACCCAGTGAAAATATTTGAAAAATAATTTATTGAAAATATTGAAAGCATTTTGAAATAGAGGAAATATCTTTGGTGAGACTGCTCTAGGAATCATCACCCCCATTCCATGGTCACAGTTACATACCAGGGTTACGTTGCAGTCACAACAAAAGTCCATGTAACTGCAGGCTCTCCGCGGCCTCTCGATTACGCCATGGATCCCACACAACAGATCACAGTTACATCCAGGGTTACGCTGCAGTCACAACAAAAGTCCATGTAACTGTAGGCACTCAGCGGCCTCTGATTTTCGCTGTCGAAATGAAACTTCTCCACTCTTACATAGGTCGCAGTCTACCGAGATAAACTCAAACGCAGACTGTTGGCTCTCAGCGGCACACACGACTTTCGTTATGTTACCATAGGTCGCAGTGACATTCTGGGTTACGTTGCAGTCACAACAAAAGTCCATGTAACTTTTAGCTCTCCGCGGCACACACGACTTACGCTATGGTAAACTCAAATCATAATCCTTAGGAACTAGTTTTGTCCGGACTCCTTACCGGATCAACTTTAGAACCCCCTTGGGCTCAAGGCAGCACTACCCGGTGGTACTCCTGAGAAGTCCATTTCAAGGGAGCGCCTTTTTCCCCAGAGCCATCATCAAAACACTTTATACTATACACATATAGTATCTTTCAAATCATACACCAAGTATGAATTTTATCAAAGCTCCTTTACACAAATCGATTATTCCAAAATCGATAATTCTCAAAATAGGCTTTCCAATTACCAATATTAACTTTACCCAAAAATCAAAAACCTTTCCAAATCCAAAGGTTCTCAAAACCTTTTTTTTTTTCAAAATCCTCATAAGATCCTTTATATATATACAAATATATTTTATTTGTTTTAAAACTTTGGATCACTTTAAACTCGTATAAAATCCTTTTTATACTTCAAACACTTCCAAAATCCTTTATCTTCCAACAACAGATTTAACAAGGGAAGAATATATATACAAAGATATAACTTTGTTTACCCAAAATCAAATATTCAAATTTGATTACTCTTTCCAATACCAATTTCCTTTCTATTCACATTCACTTATTCACATTTGCCTTTATCCCCATTTGGATTGTTACCTCAATTCTTATCCCAGTTGGGTATTTAATCAATAACAGTTTGAACTCCGACCAGTTAAGAAAAATAGCATGAAAATCTAAAAAAAGGTAAGTAGTTGAAAAATAATTATTAGTTTGCAAAATAATTGTAAAATAGTTAACTACTTATAAAATAGTTGAGAAATAGTTAAATAGTCATAGAAATTTTAGATAATTGCAAAATAGTTGTTAAATAGTAATTAATTTGTAACATGGTTGAAATATAGTAATAAGTTTAGAAAACAGTTGAAAAAAAGGTTAAATAGCTCCAAAATAATTGTAAAACAAGTATAAAATAATTTGGCTTTAAGAAAGAAAGGTTGTATATATTTAATAGCTTAGAAAAATAAGTTTATATTGAAAACAATTTTTTTTATTGAAAATAGTCCAGAGTCAAACTGTTCACTTTCCCAACAATTCAATTTAAATTTCCACTCTCATTTAAATTAATTCAATTTAACTTCAATTTCCCTTGAAATTGACTTACCCCAATTCCATATCAAATTCCATTTGATTTTTTTTTCAACTTTAATTATAATTTAAATTTTGCAACTTCTATTTATAATCAATTACATTCACATTTTGCTTTTAACTCGGAGTTATACATTATTTTTAGCCAATATATTTTTATTATTCCATATAAACATTTTAATCAAGATCCCAGAGTTTAAACAAATCTCCAACATTTCAATACCACTTTAAAATTTCAACTATATCCACAATTCTTTGGCAAATTCAATTATCCCTTTGAATTTCAAAACCAAACCCAGTTCACAAACAATTCCAATTTAAAATAATTTGGTAGCAATTTCTCTTCTAGAAACTCGAAAACGAACATCGATGATGCTGCAGTCATCACCGACGTTATTTTCCAGTGACCGAAAGAGTTTAATGCTTTTATCTCTCTAAAAACACTTCCAATATTTTTGAAATAATGCTATTATTTCTCCAAAACCTTTGGAAACCACTTTCAACCCAAAGGAATTTTAGATTCTCCCAAAAATTCCAAATTCCCAATCCATCCAATTCATTATAAGGAAATATTGCTTCATATATCAAAATATTTTTATTTTTTTATATATAAAATCATTTAAAACTTTTATAAGAAAATAACAAGTACGCTCTCATATATATATATACACACACACACACACACACTCAACTCATTCTAGAGTACTTCGAACTCTAGTTAATGAGAAATCCCCACCAGAGCCAAGGTTCTCGCTTAACCTTTCAACTCTGACACCAAATGTAACGACCCGAAATTTCCGAAGCCGAAAATTCCAAATAGTTATGAAAATGAAGAAAGAGATAGAAGAAGAAGAACAGAAACACCAAACATCTCACAATCGCAGCGGATAAAATATAATAATAAAAAAAATAACAGTCTACAAAAGTATTCTATATCTGTCGATTACATTTAGTATACATCAGAGTTTCACATTATATACAGTCACTGAATATTTACAATTATCATGACTCAAATTAACAATAATGTAAATACAGCGGAAATACTCTATACGCTCATGCGATCCAGCTCGCCTCTTGAGCTCCAGAACAAACCTAACTGAAAATCTGTAATACTCGGTCTGACCCGAGCATTACATCAAAGTAACACCCGGGTCAGGCTAGAAACCAGCGTGAGTAAATCCAACTAACATGGAATATCAAAGCAACAACTTACATAAACCCGGGGAAATTTTTATCAATTTAACAGATCCACAATTTGCTATAAACTATGCTTATTTCACATATAAATTTCTAAGTACCAAACTTAGATAAAATAATCCAATTCACTTACGTCATTTCATTCTAGCCTATTGATCTCACAAATCAGTTTATAAAAGAAAATTCGAAGTGGTTTTCGGGTATTTCCCAATACCCGATCCCCGATCACTTCGAAACTCATGTCACCCTAACCCAAGTTATCCAATGAAATGAAATACACAACATCCCATATCAGTGAATACCAACTCATTCAAAGCATCCAATACCCTTCAATCATCCCTACACAAAGCTTAATCGCATACACCTCAATTCACTTGATTCTAATTGAAATTTCAAACTTCAATCACTTAGATTTCCTCATTTATTAATTCCAAATCAATTAATTAATCAACTCTTCCATATCCATTCATCTTAATTAACAACCCTGGATTAAATTTCTTTCGATTGCATTCAAATAATTATCTTAAATTAACTTCACAATATTAATTAGTCTCAACCGAGATTATTAAGAAATCTTAATTTCTTCATGAATTAATTATTTATTTAATTACATTAATCCTTAACTGGTTAACTAATTAACTTCCCATAATTTACTTATTATAGATTAATCAATCTTAATTAATCAATTTTGATTACTTCATTAATTATATATATTAAGGATTTTCAATTATATTTTAATTTATTCTAATCAAATTTCGTTATATTAATGAATCCACGGTATTAACCATTTTCGATTAATCCTAAACTATAATTAACTATCCTTCATTTTATTTTATTCATAAATTAATTACTTCTTACTTAACTATCTTAATTAATCTCTTGATTAATTTCACCAAGTAATTATATTTTATTACTTACATTAAGTAATTATTTATCACACCATCAATGATTATTCTGAATTCCTTTTTACTTATTTAATTAACTTACAACTCAATTCTTTATTTATTCAACTCGTTAATTACTAAGTTAAATAACCCAAATCATTCATTAATTAAATCAATCAACTATTCATTTCAAATTCCTTATTAATTTAAATGAATCACAACACATCAAGCCCTTACTAAGTTTAAAATGAAATCATTTTCTTATTTATGATTTAAGTTTGAAACAATTTAAAACCCCATATACTTTGAGTCAGTCCACAATTAACTCGAGAATCAATCAGAACCAAAGTCACATCATCATCAGTATACACCCAATCAATTTAAACATTCAACCAATTATTTAAATTTTAACCATATAAATTTAAATAAGAATCAGACAGAGTGAGATTTACTTACCTTTTCCCAGTTGTAGTCCACTCAAATTGCCTTGACTTCACCATGATTTTAGACCCCAAATTCACGACTCTCCCAAGACAGTGCGTCGCCAGGAGCATCCTCATTTGCACGGCCTGGAAAGCAAGGTGACCCCAACCTTACCCAAACAATTTACATACATATCTCTGGTATTCACCTTCATCATACTTCTGCTCTACCGATCCATTTATGTCAGAATAACCACCTTCTTTGATCACCATATCACCCCCACACCAACTACCCACTATCATTTCATCTTCAACCATTACTGCTTTCATCTTTGTTGCTCACAACCCAACACCCGATTGTTGCCTCTACAAACACTGTAAAACATTACAATCTTCCATCAAATCCCAACCACAGCAAACATCACTCAACAACCAGACGAATGCAGTTCCAGCAACACAGATCTCAAAATCAAGCCTAAATTACAGCCCTAGTTTTCACACTTCCAACGTCACGGTCATGATTTCCTAACTCCGATCGAGCAGCACCTTCCCCAAACTAGCGTGAAGCCCTCAGACGCTCGCATCCGCACTCCTTGACCCTGGTGATTGCGACAATGTCGCGACTAGGAATGGTTCGCGAATTTCAAAAAAAAGCTCGGCCCTGAGTCGTTTGGATTGAACTCGATTCGGCTACAGGAATATTAATTTGAGACGAAGAGAAGAACAATAGGGGAAAAGCCATTAAATATTTAGTTTTCGCTTATGAACCAGAGAAGGGTTTTTCATCTAAAATGAAATTTGATTTTCGTAAAATGAAGAGACGGTGATAAACATATAGATTTTGGGGAAGCTTCTTGAGTATGCTTGGGTAAAGGAAAATATCTTTAACCGTATAGACTTTAAATTATATTATATTATAAAACATACAAACGTCTCGTTGAGCAAAACGCGAAATTCCGGACTCCGTATCCGACATGCCGATAGGTGTTTATAAGGTCTTACCCTCATTCCGAACCCAATGGAACATGATTCGAAGGCTAATATGATCGTATGCGCGAGTTACAGAAGTAAACGATCAATTTTTAAATTAAATCGATTAAAATAAATCTAAGCGTTTTGAGCTGCCATGGTCAAACGACAACTCCGATTGCTACGAAAATTGAAATCCGATAATAACTAACTATTACGGATCCAATGGAACTGGTTTCGTCAAATTCCGAGACTGTGCCTCGGAAGGCTATTTTCAAGTTCCAATTTAAACGATATATTATAAAAATTGAACAAATTAGCTTTAAATTAAATTTCAACCATTCTATTATCTTCAGTATCCTCATTATAGATTTTATAAGCCTTCAAATTATTTTAAACAGGCTTAGAATCTCAAATTCAACAATTTACCCAATTTCAATTATATAATTCAATACTTTAATTATCTAATAAATATTAATATTTGGAATTCAAGCTAAAATTAACCTTTCAAATGTTAAAAAATCAATTTATTATTCCATTTTAAATCATTAAAATTTTCGGGTGGTCACAAATTAGCATTGCATAAATAAATAAAAATTACATGAAAAGAAATGGCTATGTAGCCATGAAAAGAGAAAGAGAGTTTGTGTTTTATTTTGATCCTAAACTAATGAGCTAAGAGAGAAGAGAGGACTACATGAAACATAAGGGCTATTTATACATGTATGAAACCCTAATTCATATTTTTGGAGAATGCCCAAATTGCCCTTGAGGTAGTATGGCCACCAAGTAATCATTAGCATGTGTTAATTCTCCACTTAAATATGCATGAATCTTTAATGGCCTTTTAGCATATGCATTAGCTCTAATTTGTTCATTATGGTAGGTGAGTAGGTGGAGTCCTCCATGATCTTGGTTTTGAATTATTTTCCATCCTCCTTTGTTCTCTTCATTCTTGTGCATGCATATATCTTCATGAAGCCACTTGTTTTTGAATTCAAATTCCTACAAAATACATAGAAATTTTTAATTAAATTTCCACAAATTAATAAATGCACAAAAATGACCATTTTGCCCCTATATGAAGATAAATATGTGACAATTTGAAAATAATTAGAATTTGGTTTAAACAGGTTAAAATACCCGATATGATCATTTATTTAATTTAAATAGAATAAATATGGTGGTAAAAATATGCACATTTACGTGTACATCAAATACCCCCACACTTATCTTTTTGTTCGTTCTCGAATAAAGAAAAACTAAGACAAATCCGTTTTCATAGGAAGCATGATTGCATTGAGCGTATGCAACAAGCCGTCAAACCTTTAGGTGTCCCCAGTAGGACGTGCTGTCTTGTGAGTATTTTTCAGCGGATACTACCCACAAAATCCAAATGCAGGATGAAAATATTTACAAAATGCAAGATTTATTTACAAAGAGATGAATGCGAATTTTTGAAAATATTTACAATGAAGAATTTACTTTTAAATTGACATAAATAAGTTAAATATAGGTTTTGGTCATTATCTTGAAAATTTAAGCCATTTACTCATCAAAATTTCCAATAAAAATCAAGTTATCATAACAAATAGACAATAGTTTAACTCATTGTTTCAGTTGATAACATAGTGCAACTATGAAATAAATCCTTAGTTGATTATCAAAATTTATCAAAGTAGTATTTTCATTTCTTTTCAATAACAAGTCATATCAAATAAGTTAAAATAGTACTTGAATTTCATTTGCATACTATATTTATTTTTTTTGAAATTTTATTAATATTTACAATATTTACATATGCCTGACTTAGATAAACTGAGGCCAGATATATTACCCGTGCATTGCCTTGCAAAATGATGTAAGGGGAATATGGGGCATGCGAGTTAACATACAAGTGTGAACACTTATCGACTATAGGCATTATTAATAAAAGAATTTTTATATACACACACACATGCCTAACTTAGATAAAATGAGGCCAGATATACCAATCGTGCACTACCTTTCGGGCTTACGTGTGAAGGGTACAGAGCATGGCGAATGAACACACGAGTGTGAACACATGACTCTAGGTGTTAATAAAAATTATATAAATATAAACAAATATATTTTTTTTTTGTTTTTTCATTGTTTTTTGTTATTTTGTTTTTTAAAGAGTTTTGCAAAATCATCTTAGCACCATTTAACTTAGAAGACAAAAAAAATGTTATATCATTTACTTTAAATTCACCACTTTTTTAAAACAAAGATTTTCAATTAGGATGTACTTCATAATTATCACCTTAAATTACCTATATACTAGTTAAACCATTATTACTTGTAATCAAACTTCATTTTTATTTTTGTTAAGACAAATAAATTTTCAAAAAATTTAATTTAATTACCCAAAACCATATATTCATCTTATAGTGTTTCGTTCAAAAATAAATTAGAATGCTAAAAAAAACCTTTTTTGTTTTTTTTTTTTGAGATATTTTGTGACGCCCCACCTCTATACCCACGCTAGCTAAGAACACTACGGTGTAATGCTGTCAACTAGCGCGGAGAATAAGGCTGTTGAGGAGCGGCCATCAGTAGTTAGGCCTTACACTAGTATTGGTTATCTCGATAGGAGTGGTGTATATATATATATTCTTTCATTTTTCAACTCTGATTTATTTACTCCCATCGACATACCCCAATTCCAGTATAAAACGAACTATGATGGTTCATAATAGTTTAGGACGGTAGATATAATAATAACACAGATAATATCAATAAATGCGGAACACAGATAAAACAGAAAAGTCTCATATATATATATATATATATATATATATAACTGATGTCAGTTACAACACATTTGACATAGAACATATGATACAACTATAACTGTCGACTCAGGAAGTTACATATACAAGTACATTATCGACTAACATACATGAATACATATCAACCTATGCTATGGCACGACAACTCCAAAAGATATGAAAAGTCTTCATAGCTCAAACAGCTACCTAAAGCAAGATATCTACAACCTGAAATAACTCGGTCTGACCCGAGTATTAAATTCAAAAGAAAATAATACGCGGGTAAGTCTAATTCAAACTCAGTTATTAGTGCACAGAAGCAATAATAATTAAATAATGAATAGACGAGAGTCATAATAAATCTCGTATATCCGATCCTTAAATAAAGAAATCGGATAACGATAAATATAACACGTAACAGTGTTAAACAACAAATCAGCAAATTAAACCAAATCAGAATACAATTCAGAATATTGAATTGAATAAACAAAAAATTCAAACCATTGAAATATCAATTAAAATATTAATTCGAGTAGGGCTGCAGTACACGCACGCGTGCACTGCCTCGCCACTACGGCATACGGAATATGCAAAAGATCAATAAATCAAAACAAAATAGAATATCAATAAAATCAATACCGTGTGGCTGCAGTTCACGGTTGCGTGCACTGCCTTGCCACTACCGTGATGATGTACCCAAAAACTCAATTCCGTGTGGCTGCAGTTCACGCTGGCGTGCACTGCCTTGCCACAACAGTAATGATGTACACAACCGGGCACAAGGTCAAACCTGAACTATCAGCTGGATTCAACACAGGGCAGGTATACAGGCTACGACTTCAAGCATAAAGCAGTTCAATATCCAAGCACGATGAAAAACAACGGAACCAACTCAAAACAATCACAATATGGAGACAGCAAGAAAACTGCAGAGGTCAAGTCACGACTATCGTGACTCAACACAACTACAAGGAAATGAACCAGAGGAAGTCTCGATATAAAGCAACAGCAAACTCAAAAACAAAAAAAAAGTTCACAAATTCTACACGACTGTAAGCATCAGTGCACAAGGGCAATGACCCGTACGTATACATGAACCAGCAGAAGCAATAGAAGTGCTACAGTGGAACAACAACGTACAAAGATCACTGCAACATGAATACAAGTGTAGAGCAAAACAGTGAAACAGCAGTATACACATCAAAGGATGATGCAGGCACCAGAAACATGATCAACACAGCAAAAATGATCAAACAGTATGCACAGTGCACACTCAAGTAAGTGACACAGCGAACACGACAACAAGCAACAGTGCAACATCAGGTCGAGCACAATGCAAATACAATGAGACAACACATAACTCGAACAATGGTCAACCATACATGCATACACACATACGAATGTATGTATGCATATATATATATATAAATATATATATATATATATATATATATATATATATATATATACAGATAAGTCAATCAAGCAATTCGAACTACATCAAGAGCCGAAGCCACAGTGAAACTCAAGTGTTTAATAATACATCTCGAAATCAATTTCACTTAAATAGAAAATGCACATGAGATTCAAATTGAAAACAAAAAATGAAATTCCAGGCCAATACTAAAACTATAACACAGACATACATATCTGCATACTCAAGTGGTACGAGACCTGCAACTGTGAAACCGGCCAATACAACAAATGTAAGACAAACTGCACTAAAGAGCAATGGCTAATACAAGTGACAATACTAGTTGGACCAAGTATATTGGTATCAGAAAATATATGCAGTGTATAAAAAGTCGAGGCAACAAACTAGTGAATAAGGATCACAACATACATATATACGCACATACAAATCTGTACGTGTATATATACGGCGACTAAATGGACGAACTCAGCAACGAACTAATATGCCGAGCCTATAAAAGTCAAAACCAAAACAAGCTTCAAAAATTCAGAACAAAATAACATGCTCTCGTGAACAGGTTCATATTAAACCAGATCCCGCCAGTAAACAAAATTCAAATATACACGTGAAAATAGGAGCAACACGCAGTTGTATCAAAATAGAACAATACATGCCTCAGCAGGCACATGACTCAGTGCATAAGCACTATGCAGAGTTCGAGGCTACCAAGATGAACGGTTTATCTCAACGTAAATTGACACAGAGGTGGCAGCATGGTGCTACAGGCCAACAAAACACCAAAACAAATGTACACAAAATACATATATGTACTACTCGAATAAACAAGTAGACAGAGCATAGACAAGTGACAATGAACAAGTCAGGGTCAAAGCACTAATGCATATAGACCCAAAGACCAATTGAGAAATCAACTATAAATGGTACTGCCTCACGATTAAAAAGAGCAACATCATGGCCACCATGAACACAGTCAAGGCAGCAAGTTTAATCATGAAGGTCGAAATCAAACAGAAAATAGGTCATGATGGATACACAACATAGTTTAGGGCCATGTAATCATGAACTAACAAATCCAGATAAATCAAGCCAAAACAACATGCCGTTCAAAATCAAGTCAGAGCCTTGAAAATCAAGAAATCAACGCAAGTCGAAACATCGAAGCCGAGGCCAACAAATCATACCAAATTAACAAAGTCAGATAAAACATCAACATCGTAACACAGTCGAATGGCCGAGCAATAATCAAGTGATGAAAGTGTGAATAAAATAATCAGATAACTCACTTTCATAAAATAATCAAAAGGTCGAAGACAAATTTAAAATATACATGAGGTTGAATTAGATGTGAGTAAACTCACCTTGTCG
This sequence comes from Allium cepa, assembly GCA_030765085.1. Taxonomy (NCBI): domain Eukaryota; kingdom Viridiplantae; phylum Streptophyta; class Magnoliopsida; order Asparagales; family Amaryllidaceae; genus Allium; species Allium cepa. Next base: position 723,300,716 of record CM060938.1, on the reverse strand, counting down.
ACGAATTGAAGTAGTCGAAACGAGGCCGAAGCAAACGAGGAAAGGAACGAAGAAATTTCGAAGCTGCCATTATCTCGTTTTGTTTAGGGTTTTAAAAAAAATGAAAAATGAATCAAGAGAGGGGGGAACGGGTTAGCCAAAAGAAACGAAGAGGGGAACGGTCACATGCCTTTGTTAATATTCACGGCATCAACAGAGAAATATGGGCCAATACGATTTTAAAGCCCACTAACCTTTAACCAATTTATTTTATCAAAGGAATTTCAACTTGAATTAAAAATCCCAAACAGCAATTAGCTAGGAAAAGAAATCGTGCAAAGACAATAATTAATCGGTACGAAATACCGGGTTGTTACAGACTCCCCTCCTTAAAGAAATTGCGTCCTCGCAATCATAAGGAATAAATGGACAAAAGGTAACAACCATAAGAGCATATCATCACAAGATGAAGAAAATTCGAAATAGGAAGTTCACCATAAAGAGCATGAAAGAGTAAACTTGAACGTGTTTTCTCGATGAATTCTCTGGATTCCTAAGTGCAATCCTTAGGATTTGAGAACCATTGAACCTTCGCAAGAAAAACACCTTTATTTCGAAGGTGCTACATCCCCGAAGCAATGATGTGAATAAAAGGTTGCTCAAGAATAAAAATCGGAAATCCCTAAGGCATTTCCGTAATTGGAAGACGTGGAAAACGTCATGAATAGTAGAAAATTGAGCCGGTACATCGGCGTAGACAATATAAACACCAAGGAAATCTTTTAATTTCATAAAAGAAATTCACAAATTTTCTACAAAATTTAATTATCAAATAGATCATCAGAATACAGAATCACAAAACAGCAATATCTAATCATTGATACGATAATCAGAAGACAGCAAAAATCTAATTATCAACAAAGATAATTAGAAAACAGAAATCACCAGTCGCAAAATTGCAAATATCTAATTACCAAAAACGATAGTTAGAAATAACAAATACTTAATCATCAAAAACGATAATTAAATCTTAAATATCTATTTATCACAAGCGATAATCAGAAACAACAAATATCCGATTATCAAAAATGATAAATCAGAAATCACAAATATCCGATTATCAAAAACGATAATCAGAAATCACAAATATTTCAATTAACGCGTCCGGAATTAACCGAAATAGCAAACGCACATGACCCATAACCACAAGTTTTACTAAATCGTTTAATTCACTTCATCGTTTTCTTGAAAGTGCATAATTGTGTATTTTAAAAATAACATTTCACATTCTCAAACGGACAAGTTCGGAATTAAGCGAATCAGTAAAAGAAAGGGGTCATAGTCCTCGATTTTTCTGAAACGTTTAAATCGCTTCCTCATTCTTTTGAAAGCGTAAACTGTAAAAATTTTGAAAACAATTTTAATTTTTATTTTGAAACAATTTTTAGAACACGTGATTAAAACAGCAACATCAGTAGCAACTTCGACAAGGAAATTGCACTTATCAAAATACCGTAAAAATGGACAACAAAATAAGCATCGCGGGATAACCGCTTGAAAATCCATTTTAAAATTGACTGTTACTGAAGTCAAAGCGACAGTAATTTTTATACGTCAAAATCTCATCAAAATAATTGGCATTAAAACATAATACCAGTGAATTTTCATTCATCAAAAATGTCACAATAATCTTCTCAAAGGTAGAAAGGGGTATCTTACCCTAAACTTGTATTCATAACAAGTCAATGACACACGAATTCACCAATGCACAAAAATTGATAAAACTTATCAATAGAAATCACGAAAATTGGTGAAGCACAAGTTCCAGAAGACTACACAAGAAATCCATAAATCATAAAATGAGAGTATGAAAACTCAAATGGGAGTATGAAAACTCAAATGGGAGTATGAAAACTCACCTACACGTGAGCATGAAAACTCACCAACACGTGTAACGCAAAGCGAGAACGGGAGCATGAAAACTCACCTACACGTGAGCATGAAAACTCACCAACACGTGTAACGCAAAGCGAGAACGGGAGCATGAAAACTCACCTACACGTGAGCATGAAAACTCACCAACACGTGTAACGCAAAGCGAGAACGGGAGCATGAAAACTCACCTACACGTGAGCATGAAAACTCACCTACACGTGTAACACAAAGCGAGACATTATCTCATGGTTGCAAGCCATTAATTTTGACACACGAATGGCCCAAAGACCGTGGGGCGCTACCCCACATATGTGATGGCGAAACTTCACACAAATGCGATGGCGAAACATCACAAAAGCGGGGTCTAGTCTCCCTCGCAGACAAAGAGACATCGCACAGTTGCTAGTCTAAAACACAAAAATGATTGTCATGATCATCAAGAAGTGTCAATTACACTAAGTTAGTAAATATAAAAGTTTAGCTTCATGTCCCATAACCACTTTCTTAACTTAAATATTTACGAACAAACTGTAAATCTTCACTAGAAAATTGTCACAAGAGGTTCAATCGAACAAGTCCAAGAATTAACCGACGAAGTGAACGCAAGCGTTTCATACCAGTTTTACTAAGCCGTTTAATTCAATTTCTCATACGAGTGAGGTAAAGGTTTGTATATACTAATAGATTGGAAAATGGTTTAGGAAAAAGAGCTTTATAGTAAAATAGTTTTGAAATCGTTTGGAGAAAAGGGTTTTGATATTTACTACTAGTATAGAAAACCTTTATATTTTTAAAATGAAAAATCACAAAAATGATTGTAGAAACAATCAATCAAAAGAATTCACATACGAAGATGTGATAGAATCCAAATAAATCGATACTGAACCCTTCAAAAAGTATGTTCACAAAAATCCCGAACAAAATGTCATCAAAGTTGCTAATAAACGATAGCAACAAATCGGAGAATTAACAAGAATCGATTAAATTTGGAAACCAAATCAATTCTCTAAAATTCACATTCGAAGACGTGAATAAAATCCAAAGAATTCGATTCCAAATCCGTCACAGTAGAAATACTCAAAAATTCTAGAAATAGAAGTTATCAAAGTCGACATAAGTGATAACAACTAATCGGAAAAGGAGAATCGATTAACAATTGGAAAAACAAAGCAAAACGAGCATAAACGCATAGATGACTTTAACAAAATAAAAATCAAGTCAATGCCGAAGTCAACAATTATTGGCCACAGTCAAGTACAAAACGAATCAATATCCTCATCAAAGAATTCAACGGCAAACAAAGTCAGAGTCTTGGAAATCGACAAACTAGCAATTTCACGAAAACAAAGTGACCGAAGTCGAATGGAAATCAAGCCGAGGAAAACACAAAATATCAAGTTCAAAATTGCTGAGATTCGAATAAAATCAATATCGGCTAAATCAATTCAAAGCCGAAAACACAAGAAAAAAATCCTCAACATCAAAAACTCAACTTGAGTTCGCAAAGCAAACGGAGGCCGAAGACAAAATACTTTCACGAAATCAAAATCAAATGCACATGAATAAACGTTAGGAATTCATACCTAACAAGCAAAGATAATCATAGGCAAAGATGAGAGATAAAACATCGACAAATAGTTGTAACACATGTTCCATCTGAGTTATGTTTTATATTTGTCCTAAACCCCAGGCTCTGATACCAAGCTGTGACGCCGCACCTCTATACCCACGCTAGCCAAGAACACTACGGTGTAATGCTGCCAACTAGAACGGAGAATAAGGCTGTTGAGGAGCGGCCATCAGTAGTTCGGCCTTACACTAGTATTGGTTATCTCGATAGGAGTGGTATATATATATATATATATATATATATATATATATATATATATTCTTTCATTTTTCAACTCTGATTTATTTACTTCCATCGACATAGCCCTATTCCAGTATAAAACGAACTACAATGGTTCATAATAGTTTAGGACGGTAGATATAATAATAACACAGATAATATCAATAAATGCGGAACACAGATAAAACAGAAAAGTCTCATATATATATATACATATAACTGATGTCAGTTACAATACATTTGACATAGAACATATGATACAACTATAACTGTCGACTCAGGAAGTTACATATACAAGTAAATTATCGACTAACATACATGAATACATATCAACCTATGCTATGACATGACAACTCCAAAAGATATGAAAAGTCTTCATAGCTCAAACAGCTGCCCAAAGCAAGATATCTACAACCTGAAATAACTCGGTCTGACCCGAGTATTAAATTCAAAAGAAAATAATACGCGGGTCAGTCTAATTCAAACTCAGTTATTAGTGCACAGAAGCAATAATAATTAAATAATGAATCGACGACAGTCGCAATAAATCTCGTCTATCCGATCCTTAAATAAAGAAATCGGATAACGATAAATATAACACGTAGCAGTGTTAAACAACAAATCAGCAAATTAAACCAAATAAGAATACAATTCAGAATATTGAATTGAATAAACAAAACAATTCAAACCATTGAAATATCAATTAAAATATTAATTCGAGTAGGGCTGCAGTACACGCTCGCGTGCACTGCCTCGCCACTACGGCATACAGAATATGCAAAAGATCAATAAATCAAAACAAAATAGAATATCAATAAAATCAATACCGTGTGGCTGCAGTTCACGGTTGCGTGCACTGCCTTGCCACTACCGTGATGATGTACCCAAAAACTCAATTCCGTGTGGCTGCAGTTCACGCTGGCGTGCACTGCATTGCCACAATAGTAATGATGTACACAACCGGGCACACGGTCAAACCCGAACTATCAGCTGGATTCAACACAGGGCAGGTATATAGGCTACGACTTCAAGCATAAAGCAGTTCAATATCCAAGTACGATGAAAAACAACGGAACCAACTCAAAACAGTCGCAATATGGAGACAGCAAGAAAACTGCAGAGGTCAAGTCACGACTATCGTGACTCAACACAACTACAAGGAAATGAACCAGAGGAAGTCTCGATATAAAGCAACAGCAAACTCAAAAACAACACAAAAGTCCACATATTCTACACGACTGTAAGCATCAGTGCACAAGGGCAATGACCCGTACGTATACATGAACCAGCAGAAGCAATAGAAGTGCTACAGTGGAACAACAACGTATAAAGATCACTACAACATGAATACAAGTGTAGAGAAAAACAGTGACACAGCAGTATACACATCAAAGGATGATGCAGGCACCAGAAACATGATCAACACAGCAAAAATGATCAAACAGTATGCACAGTGCACACTCAAGTAAGTGACACCGCGAACACGACAACAAGCAACAGTGCAGCATCAGGTCGAGCACAATGCAAATACAATGAGACAACACATAACTCGAACAATGGTCAACCATACATGCATACACACATACGAATGTATGTATGCATATATATACAAATAAGTCAACCAAGCAATTCGAACTACATCAAGAGTCGAAGCCACAGTGAAACTCAAGTGTTTAATAATACATCTCGAAATCAATTTCACTTAAATAGAAAATGCACATGAGATTCAAATTGAAAACAAAAAAATGAAATTCCAGGCCAATACTAAAACTATAACACAGACATACATATCTGCATACTCAAGTGGTACGAGACCTGCAACTGTGAAACCGGCCAATACAACAAATGTAAGACAAACTGCACCAAAGAGCAATGGCTAATACAAGTGACAATACTAGTTGGACCAAGTATATTGGTATCAGAAAATATATGCAGTGTATAAAAAGTCGAGGCAACAAACTAGTGAATAAGGATCACAACATACATATATACGCACATACAAATTTGTACGTGTATATATACGGTGACTAAATGGACGAACTCAGCAACGAACTAATATGCCGAGCCCATAAAAGTCAAAACCAAAACAAGCTTCAGAAATTCAGAACAAAATAACATGCTCTCGTGAACAGGTTCATATTAAACCAGATCCCACCAGTAAAAAAAATTCAAATATACACGTGAACATAGGAGCAACACGCAGCTATATCAAAATAGAACAATACATGCCTCAGCAGGCACATGACTCAGTGCATAAGCACTATGCAGAGTTCGAGGCTACCAAGATGAACGGTTTGTCTCAACGTAAATTGACACAGAGGTGGCAGCATTGTGCTACAGGCCAACAAAACACCAAAACAAATGTACACAAAATACATATATGTACTACTCGAATAAACAAGTAGACAGAGCATAGACAAGTGACAATGAACAAGTCAGGGTCAAAGCACTAATGCATATAGACCCGAAGACCAATTGAGGAATCAACTATAAATGGTACTGCCTCACAATTAAAAAGATCAACATCGTGGCCACCGTGAACACAGTCAAGGCAGCAAGTTTAATCATGAAGGTTGAAATCAAACAGAAAACAGATCGTGATGGATACACAACACAGTTTAGGGCCATGTAATCATGAACTAACAAATCCAGATAAATCAAGCCAAAACAACATGCCGTTCAAAATCAAGTCAGAGCCTTGAAAATCAAGAAATCAACGCAAGTCGAAACATCGAAGCCGAGGCCAACAAATCATACCAAATTAACAAAGTCAGATAAAACATCAACATCGTAACACAGTCGAATGGCCGAGCAATAATCAAGTGATGAAAGTGTGAATAAAATAATCAGATAACTCACTTTCATAAAATAATCAAAAGGTCGAAGACAAATTTAAAATATACATGAGGTTGAATTAGATGTGAGTAAACTCACCTTGTCGACGAATTGAAGCAGTCGAAACGAGGCCGAAGCAAACGAGGAAACGAAGAAGAAATTTCGAAGCCGCCATTATCTCGTTTTGTTTAGGGTTTTTAAAAAAAATGAAAAATGAATCGAGAGAGGAGGGAACGGGTTAGCCAAAAGAAACGAAGAGGGGAACGGTCACATGCCTTTGTTAATATTCACGGCATCAACAGAGAAAACATGGGCCAATATGATTTTAAAGCCCACTAACCTTTAACCAATTTATTTTATCAAAGGAATTTCAACTTGAATAAAAATCCCAAACAACAATTAGCTAGGAAAAGAAATCGTGCAAAGGCAATAATTAATCGGAACGAAATACCGGGTTGTTACATTTTTTTTTTGATTTTGTAAAAGAAAATGTAAAAATAAACATGAAAAATAAAAAATGAATATGAGACTCCCCCACACTTGATTTTTATTGTGTCCCTACAGTTAATCCAAGTGAAGGAGAAAAATAAAAATAAAAAGATGACCTATATTTACATGAAAATGAACGGTATTTACACGAGATCAGAAAATATAGGTAAAAGAGTAAATGAAACGGTCTTCCAAAGACCGATTCATTTGTCTCGTCAAGTATACGAGACATAGCTTAAGCTCAGAAAACCAAACCATAAAAGATTTCGCAGTTGAATGTGCATTTGGAAAAACGAATGTCGTTTTATTGAAAATCGTACGAGTTATTTTATTTTCAATGATTTTCAGGGTTGATAAAGCAATTGATTGAAATTCAAGCTCATTTTCACCGTATTGAAATTCAAGCTCATCATCGATGGATTCCTCAAAGCTGTTGATTCCAAAATCGAAATGGTGATTTAACTCTTCCCCTTCGGAATTTAACAAGTCATTTTCGAAAAGCCCAAAAAAAAATCATGTTCATTGAATTCATCTTCCTTTATTGGATAATCAACAACTTCATTGCATATATCGTTTTCAAAATCCAAAGTGGTTATATTCAAATTTTCTAAATCGAAGAAAGGAAGATCGAAATTTAAATCGAGTTTATCGCCCTCAAAGGAATTGAAATCCAACTCAATTACCGTATTTTCAACAACTTCATTAAGATCATCATCATCATTTTCATTTTCAAAAATAGTTGTTTGAAAATCGTCGATTTGGGTAAAAGATGGATTATCACTTGACTCGTCACATGTTGCGATTTAGATTTGTTTCTCATGTTCTTTCATATATGTTTCGAACAACGAATCCATGTGATTATTGTAGATTTCGTCCATTTGTTCAACAAAATCTAGTTTATAATTATTAACATGAGGACTTTCACTTTGAAATTGTTGAGAATAAAGATTTTCAATCGTAATGTAGTTAAGATTATTCTCATTGCCAAATTCATTTGAAAAGATGTTTCCATTTTCATTTTGAGTTTGAAATTCATTTTAGAGTTCGAAATTGAATTGGCATGGATTATAATCAAAATCGTATGAATTTTGAATTAAATTCAAATTTTGAAATCCTTCACTCGAGTTATTACACAAATATGAATTACACAAATCATTTATACTTTGATTTTGTTGTGTGGAGAATTCAAGTAAAGATGAAATGCTATTTTCAAGTGTCGAGGGTTGGTTATCATTATGAGAACTTTGTTGTTCAAAATTCGAATTGTCTATAAAATAGTCGTCGTTAAATATTCATACGAATTTGGAGTGAAATCATATGGATTATATTGATTTTCACAACTATTGTAGAATAAACGTGAATACGAAAATTGGGACATTTTCAAGAATGTTTTTGGGTTTTTTATTTTTTTATAGAGAAAAGCATTTACAAATAGAATTTATTTTTCAAAATGGAAAATTGATTTTAGGATTTTCAAATTTTTTTGGCTTTTTTGAAAAGATTATATTTTTTGGATTTTTTCTTCTAAAAAAACTAACATAAACCTTTTTTTTGGATTTTGATTTTTTTTTTTTGATTTTTGAAATTTCAAAGGAAAAGGATTTAAAATTTTCAAAGAAAAAGGAACAGTGGGTGCTTGTGAAACAGTCGAATGATATAGTTATAGTTGAAACAGTGCGTGCTCTGGCATATGTAGTGTTGTGTTCTGTTGATATGGCGATTTGTGGAGAACTGCTTTGGTATATGGGATGATCGGATGTTATGATAGAGGAAGCTTATTCAGAAGCTTGTTCAATGGTCAGAAGAATGGTTAAGAATGGTTGTGTTATGTTATGGATGTGTTATGGTTCAATTGATGGCTATTGTGAAATGAAGTGTTGTTGCAATATAGTGTTTGGAAGTAAATGGTTTTATGGTGGTGGCAGTGGTATGGAGTGTATTCTGATAGTGATAATGCAAGATTTTAAGGTAAATGTGAAGTTGGTCTGTAACAAACCATAATTTTATAAATATTTTTAATTCAATTTTTTTTGGAACTTTGATTTTTAGTTATATAAAAATTGAAATTTTGGAATTTTCTAATGTAATTTTGTATTTGTTTACAATTTAATTTCCAAATACAATAAAATAAATATTTTCTGAAAATTTTATATTTTGGTCAGCTGTGGTCAAACTTTGACTTTCAGTTGAAAATTTAAAATTTTAACTTTTAATTTCTAATCTTTTTCTTTAAAACTGTATTTGATTCTGATATTGGTTCCGCTTTTCGTTTCATAAAATTCCGTTTTATACTTTTAAAATTTGATAAATTTCTGCATTTTACATGCGATTATTTTCCGTATTTTATTTGTTATTTTCTATTGTCTATTTCCTATGTTCAATTTTATTTTATATTTTAGTTTCTATTTTCTATTTTATTTGGATTTTGGGCTTAGAAATTCAAAAAGACTTAGGATTCTTTTCTTGGAAATGAAGTAAAACTTTTGTAATTCCTAGCCATTCAAAACATTTACATCTCTTAGCCGTTCACTTTCTTTTGCCCTAGCCGCCACTTCCTTTCTCATTTCACGTACAAAAAACTTCTCAAACAACTCTTTCTCATTTAGTTTGCTGACTGCAAAATTTACAGTAAGTTTCTCATGGCTTCTCTCCTTCTCCTTTCTTTTTCTTTCTCCTTTCTCTTTTATTTCCATGCTATGCTCGGCCATGCCTCCTAGCCGACCACATCTCTCCTTCATCACCACCTTAGACAGGCCAACTCCACCACCATCTCACCTCCACACTCACGCGATAACCTAGATCCAAGAAACCCCATCACAATATTGCTCCACAAACCCTAGTTGAGCCTTACACCATCACCCTCCCCTTCGTTAGCCTCGACCACTACATAGTCCACCTCCTTTGCATTGCTTTGCCTTGACCACTGTCATGACCCATCTTCCACTACCCAGAAAGACGCATCATGAATTAAGAAAGAAAGGGATAGAAGAAGAAAAGAAAGAAGAGGAAGAAGAAACAACACTAGAATCTCAACAGCGGAACGAATAAATTATAGTAATAACATAAGTATTTACATAATATACAATACCAATCAGAGATACACAGCATACACATCACATATACTAGACAGTTATAAACACCTGTCTAGTATTTACAACTCAATACAAACACAACACAGAGAAAACATAGCGGAACTATATATCTACAACGCAGAAGCCTCCTGCTCCATTGCTCCTCCATTATACGTCAAAGCTAACCTGAATCCCTTGGCTACTCGTAAAAATTTGAGTACCCAAGAGTTTAAGAAAACAAAGATAAACTCCGGGTCAGACATGGGTCTGGTGTGAGTAACAGGTTAAGGTTGATTAACTTTAAAAACCTTTGAAAAGAAAGGTATCACGTAAGACTTCCCACACATAAACATGGAAAAGTTTTACCTTACGCTAACCAAAACATTTGATAGGAAATCCGGTGATATTATAATAGTGTCTAGGGTTTTCAAGTAAAATACAGAAATAGCTGGAATGCTTACATCTCACGTTCCAACATAGTTGGGCACAACTAATACGTACGACACTTATTGGATTTTGGATTCCATCAATGGCAGGGCTACTGGGGTACCGCCCGTCATAGTACGTGGCCTAGATCACCGTACCGAGGAGTACTCCCACTCCCCTGCAACACAAGGCCGGAACCATTCCTTACTGAACAGTTCCGAACAAGACAACCCCGCAGTTGTTTGCTACCAACTGCCCACACAGCCGAATATAAAGGGACTTCTAGACAGGGATCAATCTCGCTCTCCAGTGGGAGCTACCCATAAAGCCTTGCTGCACCTCCCCTGTTTTAGCCATTCCCGGTTGATGAGGCTTGAGGCTACGATTACCTTTATAGGACATAACACTTAGAATGCTCATAGTCCACCTGACGATGTTCTGAAAGCATTCAATCCATACAAGTTCGTTCCGGGTTCGAACGAAACCGAAGGCATTATCTCGTTACACTCATTTTGGAATCACCCTCAGAGTTAACGACAATAACCCTTGCACTCTAATCCACCATCTCGAATCTATAAGCACTATTCCGTCAACTCATTACGGAATCACCCACAGAGTTATACTGACGTATAGCCCTTACACCTCGAGTCTTCACAAAGCTCCATTTTGATACACGACCTAACGTTATTTGGAATCGATGTGGTTTTCGGATATCCAAATATGGAAACCCGATCCCGGTCTCATCGAAATCCAAAGCGTGTCTTTTAGGTCCAAGTTGTTTTAAAGGTTTAAAACAATTTAATTCAATATTATCTATATACACACAGATAGATAATTCTCAACATCATAATAGATAATCAATATTATCGTCGCATCAGATAATCTACATTATCAACTCAAACAGATAATCCATATTATTAACTCAATGCAACCATAACATCCAAATCACACAACAACATTCATCTCATAACTGAGATCTCAACCATTCAGGGTAATAAATATCAATCATCATTCATAAGCAATGACTTATAAATCATCATCCTATAATTAACTTAAAATGAATTAAATTAATTACATCTTCCTTAAATTAATTTAAAATAAATTAAATCAATTACTCATCCATATAAATCTTGCTTACACATCAATTTATTATTCTTAACAAGTTACCCTAATTAATCTTCTTGATTAATTGTCCTTTAATTACATTCAAGTAATTAATCTCTAATTAATTTCACAAATTAATTATCCCAATCCAGATTCAGTAATTAACCTGTAATTACCTCATTAATTAATTACATTAATCCTTAATTAATTACATGAATTAATTCTTTATTGATTAATTGTTCTTAATTAATCAATCCTTAATTATATCATTAATTATATAAATTAATGATCTCAAATTATTTTATTTAAAATAACTCCATTAAATTAATTATCAATTATCTCTATTGATTAATCATTCTTGATTAATCACATTAAGTAATTAACTTAAATTAATTACATCTCTTAACCATTCTCAAATAACTTAATTATCAAAACCTAAATTAATTACACTAAGTAATTAATTATCAATTACTTACTTAAGTAATTATACAACACACAAATTACATATTAATTACAGTAAGCAATTAATTTCCAAAACTGCTTCAATTAAATTACATCTAGTGATTTATTTTCTTAATTACTTTATTAAGTAATTATTCATTTTTAATTAGATTTGTAATTACTTCTCAAATCATTCAGTGATTAAATTAAATTAATTAAACTTAATTAATTAACTTAATTAATCAACAACATAATTAATTACAATCAGTAATTAATTTCCTTAATTACTTTCATTAATTAATTATACTTAAATAATTCTCAAATGATTATTTTTAAATTAATTAACACAATTAATCATTAAAATTAATTACATTAATTAATTATAAAATAATATTAAGTTAATGACCTTCATTAACCAATAACAAATCTCTAATTACCTTTCCAAAGTAATTAATTGAATTAATCAATATTAATTCTTAATTTAATTATAAAACTCATTAATTAATCTATAATTATTAAATTAATCAAGTGATAATTAAAAACTTAAATAATTATTAATTACTTGATTAATAATTCAATTCATTAATTAAATTATATTAATCAAATCTTATTTGAATTAATTTCTAAATCATACTTTAATCCAATTTAATTAACTTACTTAAAAATTTTAATTAAATAAATAAATCCTTAATTATTTATTTAATCAACCTAATTATTAATTGATTAAATTAATTAATTAAAATCTTAATTACCTTGATCAGATAATTAGGTTTCAAACAATAAAAATTATTAATCTCATTAATGATTAAATTATCATTATTATAGTCATTTTAAACAAATTACTTTTAAATTTTTCTAAAATCCATTTTAAATAAAAATTTAAAATGAAATCAAACTTAAACAAGATTTAAATATTTAAAACTCTTAAAATTTCATTTTAAAGGTTCACTTATCTTTTAAAGTATTTTCAAAAGAATAGTTTAACTTATCCCATATTCAAATTTTAACAAGTTTAAAATACTTTAAATAATTCAAATGATATTGAACATATAATTTCAAATTTTATTTATATTACAACCAAGATTCAAATCATGTTTCAGGTTTAAATTCAAAGATAAAAATTAAACCCTGTTTTAAATTTCATTTCAGATTTTATAGAACACATGTTAAACATACTTAAAATATTCAAACTAAATTATAACATTTGAATTTATCAACCTATTTATTTTTGAAATTTTCAGATTCAAATTCAAATTTGAATCCAGGATTTCAAATTCAGATTTAACTTAGAATTTAAATCTTGTTTTAAAAACTTATTTTCAGATTTAAAAATCACTCAATAAAAACTGTGCAGGTTTTTAAATTTTAAATATTTCATTTCTGCAAATCTTGATTTTTTTCAAAATCTGAAATTCAAAATCTATTTGAACTCATCATTTAATATTGCTTTAAGCTCAGATTTAAACTTGCCTAGCCTATTTTTAAATTTAGTTTTTAAAATTCAAAATCTGAAACTGTTTCAGGCCACAGGAAACAAAAACTGCAATCTAAAGCTACACGAGACAAATGCTATTTTACTTCGAGTTAACTAGACCCTAACTTCGGGTAAAAACTTCATGCGACTCGAGCATCCCCCCAAAAACATCCTAACCAAAAACTCCAAGAAACAAAACAAACTTCACCAACCAAAAGAATACACCATGCACGTGTACAGTCCCTCCGGCTCCTCTGATCAACTTTACAACCTACCCTTGGTCGACGAACCTCAACTCAGATTCATCACAACATCAGTTCCATTGATTCATAATCAAAAACAGGTTTGAGAATCCCTGAAGCAAACCTGGAAATACACTTCATCCCAACCCCTCACCTGTCAACGGCGATGCCACCCCTTCCCGACCACCGTTAGAGTTGAAATTCCGGCCTCAACCTCGACATGGACTCCGCTATGCTACTCTAAAACCACTCAACACTTGATCAAGCATAGAGGCAGAAATGGTCAAATTAAAAACTTGATCCAATCTAGGGTTGCAGAACAAAATCCCACACCCTCTGCTAATTCAAAGATCTATTCACAAATTTGATAATTTTTCTGATGTTCCTGATCACACTACTACATACAGAAGAAACCACAAATTCCCAAAGTTCCAAAATCATCAACATTTCCCAAAATCAACTTTTAGTTCATCCAAGAACTGCTACCAAAATTCCAAACTAACAATCATGATACTTGTTTCTAAAATCATGTTTTAGCTTCTGTATTCAGTTTATAGTACTGAATTTTCAAATTAAAAGTTTGGGTTTTTATTTTATTTTGATAACTACTGATGTTTTATAAATTTCAGAGGCAAACAGCTCTATTTATTAATTTTCTTAAAATCTAAACATGATTCCGGGTTGAATCACAATCTTGTTTGATAATCCAGTTTTTATCTATACAAATCAAGTAAATAAGGGATGTATAATTTATTCAGGACCTAGGAGCATCACAGAGAATTTTTTTTTTATAACCACAGCATACATTCAGTAATAATCATATCAAGATTCACTTGAATATTCATGCATATTAATTCATTTCAGGTATAATAATAAGCAACCAGATTTTATTAAAGAAGTTTAGAAGTTACTCACTTAATTTCCTAAGCAGAGCATCCATGTTTATTGAGAAATTTGAACTTGAATTGCTTTGGACTGAAAACTTATGTTTTCTTCTAATCATCTACTTCATGCATGCAGGTTTTGAAACTACAGGTTGCTCAAATTTGTAGAGATGAAAGTGCAGTGGTCTTCAGAATGTTGAAATGCAGACTTGATTATGCAGTAACTTCCAGGTTTGTAAGAATGCAGTTTTGTCTTCAGGTGGGAAAGAAAGAAATGCAGACTCCTTAATGCTTTTGATTTTACACATCTTAGAGTTGCCTTTGAAATGAATTTGCAAATATGTTTTTGAGGGGTTTCTCGGATTTTTAAGTGAATAATTTTCTTTTGTTTCAACTAGCATTTGATTCTAAAAAAGATAATAAAGGAAAGTGAAAATGTTTTTTTTTAAAAGGCTGAAAATATTTAAATAAAAATAAAGAAAAGAACAAAAACAAATGACACTTGTCATTTTGCTTGATTCACCATTTAACACATGTAGTTTTATTTGTTAATATGTTAACACTTGTCTTGTTTAATTAAGTTATATATTTAAATGTTTATAAAAGGGTTTTCTTAAATTTAATTTATGTTTATCTGAATATATATATGATTTACTTCTTTTATGAAAATGTAAATAAACAATTTATAAATTAAAACTTATACAAATATTTTAAAGAATCGATTAGTTTGAATTTCAAAATAAAATTTTCAAATCAATCAAACTTTTGAAATCAAAAATTAAAATCAATTTATTTAATTTAGAAATGAAGATCTATTTCCTTATTTTTAGTTCTTCTTTATATTCAAGAAAAATAGAATATTTATTAATATGGTTTCAAATAACAATTTACAAATTTTATATGATTTTTAAAGAAATTATAAATCACTTTTATTATTAAATGAATTTAAATCAAATGTTATCTTATATTTTAAACTTATATAAAATATCCTCAATTCATATTTAATCAAATAATATTTAATAAGAAATAAACTTAACTTTTATTTAAATTTAAAACAAAAATTAAGCTAAGTCAAATTTTAAACAATTTAACATTTATTATAAATATTACAAACCATATAATCACTAATTAAAAATAAATTTTAAAAGCTTAATATTAATTTATAACAAAATTTCCTAATTACTCAATATTTTATTAGAATTTAAAAACAAAACTTTATTTATTTATTATTATGTAAGTTACATTCCAAACAAAGATAAACTATAATATATATACAAATATATATATACATTATAATTTAAACATTTATTTTAGCATTTTAAAAAGATAGGCACAAATTAAATATTTATTAAATCTTATTATTAAACCAAAACATATTTTATTAATCAATATTATCAATATCAATTTAATTTTATATAAAATTATTAAATTGATATTGTTTAAAATTTCGGGATATCACATTCCTTCCCCCTTAAAAGAATTTCGTCCCCGAAATTTAAAACAAAGGTAATTTAATAACCTATTTAAGATTTTAAAATTTAAAACCAAGCATA
Source organism: Allium cepa (assembly GCA_030765085.1). NCBI lineage: Eukaryota > Viridiplantae > Streptophyta > Magnoliopsida > Asparagales > Amaryllidaceae > Allium > Allium cepa. The sequence goes on along the minus strand of CM060938.1, from coordinate 723,284,434 downwards.
TATCAACATATGCTAACATCCATAGCAATCAATTCATCCAATCAAACAAAATTAACTATCCAGACAAAATTCTGAATAGAGTTTCCTCGAGTTTCCCCAGTAAACACCGGGATACTCGCTCTATCGAACCCAAACAATTAACTCAACTAAGCTACAGAACTCCTACTCATCTATATCTATAACTGAACAAGACATCAGACTATAAACAAGTCTGACTCAACCACCAAATTTCCCCGACAGCTGATTCCAAAACCAGAAATAGATATACACGTACTCCCTCAGAGATACGTGAAACACATCGAATTCCAGTTGTCCAAACTGGCAATTCAATCCAGAAAATCAAACACTTATCCAAAACAGAACACAAAAGAAATCCAAAATATCTCAGAGCTAGCTTACCCAACCTTACCAAAATTTATAGCTCCTAAAACTGGGAAACTTATCCAAAACCAGATATTCGACTTTAGATTCACTAAACTCTTCAGACAATCTCGACTGTCCACTTCTTACCTGATCAGCTAAATCCTTGCTGATGTCTCTAGAAACAAAGTAGACCAATCCCAATCCATCAGAATGATCTTCCTCGATCAATCAAGAACAACTCCACTCACTATCATCAGAAGGAAACAAACTTCTCCTGTCCGGAAAAGAAAAGCAGATGCATTCCCAAACTGCTTCCGCTGCACAACTCTGATCTGGAGTAGAAAAGAATGCTGATGGAAAACACAAGCACAACTGGACAGCATAACCAAGAAGATCTCTAATAACCAAGAGAAAATTCAGAATTTCCTCAAATCCTGAGTTGCTTCAACCAACTTCATCTCAAGGAACCAACTTTCAACTAGTTGAACTACGGGTACCACTGAATCTCTAGATGAAGACAAACTCTTGACTTCTCTGAAAATATTCAGAAAAATCTCCAACAATCCAAGAGAACACTCAACTATCGCAAGTCACTTTTGCGATCAACTCATACTAAGATCCAAAGAAAACATCTTCAGAAACATTCATAGTCACTACATCTCATCATGCAGCTATTATTCCTTGAGATATTAAAATACCATCACTTGCTTCTGCTCAGCCAACAGATCCAAACTCTACTCATCCAACTTCAAAGATGAACTCCAAACCTTAACAGGTTATCTTCAGAGATCAATGAAGTCCTTACACCACTTCAAAGCTTACTCGAGACGGTATTAGGTTTACAGTCTCGACAGATACACTTCCAACCTCAAACATTCAAACTCCAACCAATCGGTAGTTGTGTTACTCACACCACTACTTCAATCTACCTTATAACTTATATTGGAAAACCTGAACAGGTAACCCAATCGATAGGTAGAAATAAAAAATATATATACATATATTAAAATTACAAATACGTTCTCTCAAGATAGACACCACTCCAGAGCCTAGGTATTCACTCAACCTAATGCTCTGATTCCAACTGTCATGACCCGTCTTCCACTACCCAGAAAGACGCATCATGAATTAAGAAAGAAAGGGATAGAAGAAGAAAAGAAAGAAGAGAAAGAAGAAACAACACTAGAATCTCAACAGCGGAACAAATAAATTATATTAATAACATAAGTATTTACATAATATACAATACCAATCAGAGATACACAGCATACACATCACATATACTAGACAGTTATAAACACCTGTCTAGTATTTACAACTCAATACAAACACAACACAGAGAAAACATAGCGGAACTATATATCTACAACGCAGAAGCCTCCTGCTCCATTGCTCCTCCATTATACATCAAAGCTAACCTGAATCCCTTGGCTACTCGTAAAAATTTGAGTACCCAAGAGTTTAAGAAAACAAAGATAAACTCCGGGTCAGACATGGGTCTGGTGTGAGTAACAGGTTAAGGTTGCTTAACTTTAAAAACCATTGAAAAGAAAGGTATCATGTAAGACTTCCCACACATAAACATGGAAAAGTTTTTACCTTATGCTAACCAAAACATTTGATAGGAAATCCGGTGATATTATAATAGCGTCTAGGATTTTCAAGTAAAATACAGAAATAGCTGGAATGCTTACATCTCACGTTCCAACATAGTTGGGCACAACTAATACGTACGACACTTATTGGATTTTGGATTCCATCAATGGCAGGGCTACTGGGGTACCGCCCGTCACAGTACGTGGCCTAGATCACCGTACCGAGGAGTACTCCCACTCCACTGCAACACAAGGCCGGAACCATTCCTTACTGAACAGTTCCGAACAAGACAACCCCACAGTTGTTTGCAACCAACTGCCCACACAGCCGAATATAAAGGGATTTCTAGACAGGGATCAATCTCGCTCTCCAGTGGGAGCTACCCACGAAGCCTTACTGCATCTCCCCTGTTTTAGCCATTCTCGGTTGATGAGGCTTGAGGCTACGATTACCTTTATAGGACATAACACTTAGAATGCTCATCGTCCACCTGATGATGTTCTGAAAGCATTCAATCCATATAAGTTCGTTCCGGGTTCGAACGAAACCGAAGGCATTATCTCGTTACACTCATTTTGGAATCACCCTCAGAGTTAACGACAATAACCCTTGCACTCTAATCCACCATCTCGAATCTATAAGCACTATTCCATCAACCCATTACGGAATCACCCAAAGGGTTATACTGACGTATAGCCCTTACACCTCGAGTCTTCACAATGCTCCATTTTGATACACGACCTAACGTTATTTGGAATCGATGTGGTTTTCGAATATCCAAATATGGAAACCCGATCCCGGTCTCATCGAAATCCAAAGCGTGTCTTTTAGGTCCAAGTTGTTTTAAAGGTTTAAAACAATTTAATTCAATATTATCTATATACACACAGATAGATAATTCTCAACATCATAATAGATAATCAATATTATCATCGCATCAGATAATCTATATTATCAACTCAATGCAACCATAACATCCAAATCACACAACAACATTTATCTCATAACTGAGATCTCAACCATTCAGGGTAATAAATATCAATCATCATTCATAAGCAATGACTTATAAATCATCATCCTATAATTAACTTAAAATGAATTAAATTAATTACATCTTCCTTAAATTAATTTAAAATAAATTAAATTAATTACTCATCCATATAAATCTTGCTTACACATCAATTTATTATTCTTAACAAGTTACCCTAATTAATCTTCTTGATTAACTGTCCTTTAATTACATTCAAGTAATTAATCTCTAATTAATTTCACAAATTAATTATCCCAATCCAGATTCAGTAATTAACCCGTAATTACCTTATTAATTAATTACATTAATCCTTAATTAATTACATGAATTAATTCTTTATTGATTAATTGTTCTTAATTAATCAATCCTTAATTATATCATTAATTATATAAATTAATGATCTCAAATTATTTTATTTAAAATAACTCCATTAAATTAATTATCAATTATCTCTATTGATTAATCATTCTTGATTAATCACATTAAGTAATTAACTTAAATTAATTACATCTCTTAACCATTCTCAAATAACTTAATTATCAAAACCTAAATTAATTACACTGAGTAATTAATTATCAATTACTTACTTAAGTAATTATACAACATACAAATTACATATTAATTACACTAAGCAATTAATTTCCAAAACTCCTTCAATTAAATTACATCTAGTGATTTATTTTCTTAATTACTTCATTAAGTAATTATTCATTTTTAATTACATTTGTAATTAGTTCTCAAATCATCCAGTGATTAAATTAAATTAATTAAACTTAATTAATTAACTTAATTGATCAACAACTTAATTAATTACAATCAGTAATTAATTTCCTTAATTACTTTCATTAAATAATTATACTTAAATAATTCTCAAATGATTATTTTTAAATTAATTAACACAATTAATCATTAAAATTAATTACATTAATTAATTATAAAATAATATTAAGTTAATGACCTTCATTAACCAATAACAAATCTCTAATTACCTTTCCAAAGTAATTAATTGAATTAATCAATATTAATTCTTAATTTAATTATAAAACTCATTAATTAATCTATAATTATTAAATTAATCAAGTGATAATTAAAAACTTAAATAATTATTAATTACTTGATTAATAATTCAATTCATTAATTAAATTATATTAATCAAATCTTATTTAAATTAATTTCTAAATCATACTTTAATCTAATTTAATTAACTTACTTAAAACTTTTAATTAATTAAATAAATCCTTAATTATTTATTTAATTAACCTAATTATTAATTGATTAAATTAATTGATTAAAATCTTAATTACCTTGATCAGATAATTAGGTTTTCAAACAATAAAAATCATTAATCTCATTAATGATTAAATTATCATTATTAAAGTCATTTTAAACAAATTACTTTTAAATTTTTCTAAAATCCATTTTAAATAAAAATTTAAAATGAAATCAAACTTAAACAAGATTTAAATATTTAAAACTCTTAAAATTTCATTTTAAAGGTTCACTTATCTTTTAAAGTATTTTCAAAAGAATAGTTTAACTTATCCCATATTCAAATTTTAACAAGTTTTAATTCTTTAAATAATTCAAATGATATTGAACATATAATTTCAAATTTTATTTATATTACAACCAAGATTCAAATCATGTTTCAGGTTTAAATTCAAAGATTAAAATTACACCCTGTTTAAAATTTCATTTCAGATTTTATAGAACACATGTTAAACATACTTAAAATATTCAAACTAAATTATAACATTTGAATTTATCAACCTATTTCTTTTTGAAATTTTCAGATTCAAATTCAAATTTGAATCCAGGATTTCAAATTCAGATTTAACTTAGAATTTAAATCTTGTTTTAAAAACTTATTTTCAGATTTAAAAATCACTCAATAAAAACTATGCAGGTTTTTAAATTTTAAATATTTCATTTCTGCAAATCTTGATTTTTTTCAAAATCTGAAATTCAAAATCTATTTGAATTCATCATTTAATTTTTCTTTAAGCTCAGATTTAAACTTGCCTAGCCTATTTTTAAATTTAGTTTTTAAAATTCAAAACCTGAAACTGTTTCAGGCTACAGGAAACAAAAACTGCAATCTAAAGCTACACGAGACAAATGTTATTTTACTTCGAGTTAACTAGACCCTAACTTCGGGTAAAAACTTCATGCGACTCAAGCATCCCCCGAGAACATCCTAAGCAAAAACTTCCAGAAACAAAACAAACTTCACCAACCAAAAGAATACACGGTGCACGTGTACAGTCCCTCCGGCTCCTCTGATCAACTTTGCAACCTACCCTTGGTCGACGAACCTTAACTCATGTTCATCACAACATCAATTCCATTGATTCATAATCAAAAACAGGTTCGAGAATCCCTAAAGCAAACCTGGAAATATACTTCATCCCAACCCCTCACCTGTCAACGGCGATACCACCCCTTCCCGACCACCGTTAGAGTTGAAATTCCGGCCTCAACCTCGACATGGACTCCGCTACGCTACTCTAAAACCACTCAACACTCTATCAAGCATAGAGGCAGAAATGGTCGAATTAAAAACTTGATCCAATCTAGGGTTGCAGTACAAAATCCCACACCCTCTGCTAATTCAAAGATCTATTCACAAATTTGATAATTTTTCTGATGTTCCTGATCACATTACTACATACAGAAGAAACCACAAATTCCCAAAGTTCCAAAATCATCAGCATTTCCTAAAATCAACTTTTAGTTCATCCAAGAACTGCTACCAAAATTCCAAACTAACAATCATGATACTTGTTTCTAAAATCATGTTTTAGCTTCTGTATTCAGTTTATAATACTGAATTTTCAAATTAAAAGTTTGGGTTTTTATTTTATTTTGATAACTACTGATGTTTTATAAATTTCAGAGGCAAATAGCTCTATTTATTAATTTTCCTAAAATCTAAACATGATTCCGGGTTGAATCACAATCTTGTTTGATAATCCAGTTTTTATCTATACAAATCAAGTAAATAAGGGATGTATAATTTATTCAGGACCTAGGAGCATCACAGAGCAAAAAAATTTTTTATAACCACAGCATACATTCAGTAATAATCATATCAAGATTCACTTGAATATTCATGCATATTAATTCATTTCGGGTATAATAATAAGCAACCAGATTTTAATAAAGAAATTTAGAAGTTACTCACTTAATTTCCTGAGCAGAGCATCCATGTTTATTGAGAAATTTGAACTTGAATTGCTTTGGACTGAAAACTTATGTTTCTTCTAATCATCTACTTCATGCATGCAGGTTTTGAAACTATAGGTTGCTCAAATTTGCAGAGATGCAAGTGCAGTGGTCTTCAGAATGTTGAAATGCAGACTTGATTATGCAGTAACTTCCAGGTTTGTAAGAATGCAGTTTTGTCTTCAGGTGGGAAAGAAAGAAATGCAGACTCCTTAATGCTTTTGATTTTACACATCTTAGAGTTGCCTTTGAAATGAATTTGCAAATATGTTTTTGAGGGGTTTTCGGATTTTTAAGTGAATAATTTTCTTTTGTTTCAACTAGTATTTGATTCTAAAAAAGATAATAATGGAAAGTGAAAATGTTTTTTTTAAAAGGCTGAAAATATTTAAATAAAAATAAAGAAAAGAACAAAAACAAATGACACTTGTCATTTTGCTTGATTCACCATTTAACACATGTAGTTTGATTTGTTAATATGTTAACACTTGACTAGTTTAATTAAGTTATATATTTAAATGTTTATAAAGGGTTTTCTTAAATTTAATTTATGTTTATATGAATATATATATGATTTACTTCTTTTAAGAAAATGTAAATAAACAATTTATAAATCAAATATTTTAAAGAATCAATTAATTTGAATTTCAAAATAAAATTTTCAAATCAATCAAACTTTTGAAATCAAAAATTAAAATCAATATATTTAATTTAGAAATGAAGACTCTATTTCCTTATTTTTAATTCTTCTTTATATTCAAGAAAAATAGAATATTTATTAATATGGTTTCAAATAACAATTTACAAATTTTATATGATTTTTAAAGAAATTATAAATCACTTTTATTATTAAATGAATTTAAATCAAATGTTATCTTATATTTTAAACTTATATAAAATATCCTCAATTCATATTTAATCAAATAATATTTAATAAGAAATAAACTTAACTTTTATTTAAATTTAAAACAAAAATTAAGCTAAGTCAAATTTTAAACAATTTAACATTTATTATAAATATTACAAACCATATAATCACTAATTAAAAATAAATTTTAAAAGCTTAATATTAATTTATAACAAAATTTCCTAATTACTCAATATTTTATTAGAATTTAAAAACAAAACTTTATTTATTTATTATTATGTAAGTTACATTCCAAACAAAGATAAACTATAATATATATACAAATATATACATACATTATAATTTAAACATTTATTTTAGCATTTTAAAAAGATAAGCACAAATTAAATATTTATTAAATCTGATTATTAAACCAAAACATATTTTATTAATCAATATTGTCAATATCAATTTAATTTTATATAAAGATTATTAAATTGATATTGTCTAAAATTCCGGGATATCACAACCACACCCACCCAAGGCCGTGACCAGATCTGATCCAAACCAAGCCCTATGGCCGAGCCATGTTAGCATAAAATGAACCCAAAGTGGTTGGTTGCCTTGCCTCTCTATCTTCCTTGACCTCTGCTTGCCATCCCCTTCATTTTTCTAACCCCTAGTCGTGCCTTTTGTGACCAAAGCCGAGCCTAGATGCCTCAAACCAATCATGGCTGAGCTTGTTTTGTTGATGGTCTAGCCTATTTGAAAGTGGTCGAGCCACTTGTATTGGTTAAGCTAATATTTATTCATTGTTTTGGTTTATATTCTTTTGTATAATATAGTTGCTTATGTATGTTTATATTTATTTGTTTACAATATTTAAATCTTGGCTCTCCATCCACTCGAATCAGATTCGTGCTTTGTCATCCTCTTCGAAGTTTGTTCATGTGTCTTGAATTGTTGTCTCCAGCTTTAGAAGGCAAGTTTAGCAATATCGACCTTCGTACTTATATAATTGTGAAACGATGACAAGTGGATATGTAGTCATTGATATGCTATGTTGATAAGTTCATATATGCCTGTGATATGATTATATGATGTTAAAATCTGCTTATAAACCTGTTACATCATCTGATATGTTATATTATGGTATACTATTTTTTTCTATTTCTCACACTACAAGTTCCCTGTAGAATAGAATCACTATGGGTTGAAATGATACACACCCAAACGGACTTTAGAATAGGGAAAAATCGCTATGAGCTGAAATGATAGGCTCAAGCAATTTTTAATTTATTTTATTTGACTTGGGATTGTAGGTTTGAAATGATAGAACCTGGATTTTTATTTCTAAATTACAGATTGAAATAATACATATCCGTATCACTTAACCTAGGTTAGAAAATTATATACAGACCCGTGGTTAATTTTAAATATTTTCTGAAAATTATTAAGTATTTTGAAATTAAAATATGAAATCTTAACTTAAATTGGATTTAAACGATTTAAATAAATGTTATAATGATTTTCTATAAGTTAAATGTATAAGTAAACAAATGGTTTAAAATGTAACTCAAAATATGACTTAACTGGATAATTGAAATTTAGTTTCCGAATGGAAATTTAAGCTTAACTTAGTAATAAGAATATTTATTTATGAAATGGGTATTTTCAAATAAAGTATTAAGTTATTTGTTGAGATAAAAGTTAAGTAAAATAATGTACCTTTGACTTATTAAATGAATTACAGTTAATTTGGATATTTTATTTATAAAATTTTATTTTATTTAATAATCAGTTAAATGTATCCAAATGAATATTTTTTGAAGCGTGAGATATGTTTTATAAGTTAAAAATGGCTAAAATTGAGATTATAATGTTCCTGAAATATTATAATAAATTTGGAATTTGTATTGGTAACATTTCCGAAATGGTGTGGTTTTAAGGTAGCATTTGCTAAGTGCTAATATTTCTGAATATAACTATGTTCTCAAACACTAATTTTATCTACTATAACACTTTATAAGTGCTGCTATTTTTGAAAGTGAACTGTTTTTGAAATACTAAAATATCTACTGTAACACTTTATAAGTGCTGCTGTTTCTGAAATTGAACTATTTTTAAAATATTAAAATATCTACTGTAACACTTTTTAAGTGCTGTAGTTTCTGAAATTGAACTGTTTTGAAGTACTAATATATCTACTGTAACACGTTATAAGTGCTGCTGTTTCTGAAATTGAACAATTTTTGAAATACTAAAATATATCTACTGTAACACTTTATAAGTGATGCTGTTTCTGAAATTGAATTGTTTTGAAATACTAAAATATCTACTGTAACACTTTATAAGTGCTGTTGTTTCTGAAAGTGAACTGTTTTTGAAATACTAAAATATCTACTGTTACACTTTATAAGTGCTATTGTTTCTGAAAGTGAATTATTTTTGAAATACTAAAATGTCTACTGTAACACCTTATAAGTGCTGCTATTTTTGAAATTAAATTGTTTTTGAAATACTAAAATATCTACGGTAACACTTTTTAATTGTTGCAGTTTCTTAAATTGAACTGTTTTGAAATACTAATATATCTATTGTAACACTTTATAAGTGCTTCTATTTCTGAAAAATACAATGTTTTGAAATTGTAGTAATTGAACGAATGAACTTAGAAAATGCTACTGGAAATTGAATATTTGATTTGAAAGGATAACGACTTTATATTTCAATGGTTTAAATGAATTATTTTGATTTGGAATATAAACATTTTTGAAATTTATAACCACGGGTTATAATAACGGTTGGTTCTTAAAGAGACCGGGATCGGATATGGGCATACTCTCTGTCGATAACAAAAACCACTTTAACAACCGTGTACGCGGTGGAGATTCCAGAATGAAGTAGGATGGTGGCGACGTTCTTTTGAGGTATATTCATGGACCCGATTCCTGTGAGTTGGCATAAGGTAGCTAAAACAGGAGCAATCGATAGGCTAATGAGGTCGCTCCTCTTATTGGACACACTTCTTCATATGCTATTCTATTACTTTGTGATTGATTGGTGCACACCTTTGATTTTTGGGAGTGTGGCTCGAGGTGGGCAGTGGTGGCTGCTACGAGTTACCACCGGTCCGGAAGTGAAATTGGTATATCTACCCTGGCATTGCCTAGTTGCGCAGTGTCACCTACCCAAGCGCGCATTGTACGAGTTTGATTTGTGTTGTATCTATGGAGTATTTGTGGTAGCCTCCCGATCTAGAGGTACGACGGTACTATATAGACTATTAGCACTATAAAATATGTTAAGGGGGATATTGGGTAACTCCTTAAAGCTATTTTTAAATATATTATACTTTACTGTAGACATTATTATAATAGCGTATATTACTACATAGAAAATAGTTTAACGGATCCTTAAAGGATGGACGGTCCCAAGCATCCTTTAAGTTACTTGTGCATTTATATTACAATTCACTTAAGTTGGTTTACATTGTATAACTATGTATGTCCTGACTCGAGTGTTTTGTATTTAGCTTTACGCTCGGGTCAGCTTGAGTATCGGCTTTGGTTTTCACCTTCTGGAGCTAGAGGATTTTTTGGAGATTATCCATCTATCTAGTTGTTATCTATTTTCATTCAGTATTTCTATTCAGCTTATGTACTAGTGGACATTTATGTATTGGGATTTCTGTTGTATTTACTTTTCAGACTCTGGATTTTCGTACTTGTTTTGAGACTGTGTTGTAGTAGCTACATGAACTACTATTATTATTTTATTTCCGCTGTGAGTTATTCTGATTTATTTGTGTCTATGATTCTATGATTGGTTTTATTTTCTCCAAATTATATTACAATCTACCGTTTTGAATTATTCTAGTCTGACATGTGTGGTTTTATTGTCGATTTGAATGGTCCAAAATAGTGGGTCGTTACATTTGGTATCAGAGCTTTGGTTTTAGGCAAACCTTAGCCTACGAAGCAAAAACTCATTAGAGATAGGGTAGAAATACCCTAGAATGAGTGAAATCAATTTTAGAATCATATTCTTTGTGAGAGAACGTATTTTAAAGTATAAAATGATTTTCAAATGATTTTCAAAGAGTATTTTGATCTAAAAAAATTTCTTGTTTTAAAATCAAATTTTTCTTAACTTCCTTCTTTTCCTTATCCATCTTGTTAGTTATATCTGTGTTTAGGATATTCATTCAAGTTGAATCTAATCTTATCTTATCTTATCTAATCTTGTCTTTACCTTTGTAACGACCTAGATTTTTCATCGTGGAGTTTTGAATATTTAATTGGGTTTAAATATTTAATTTGGATTATAAATTGATTTTTAATATGAAAAGTTTGGTTTTTATTCAATAAAATAGATTCAGAATTTAATATAGCGTTTTATTGGATGATATAACTATTTAATTTAATAATTGGAAATTGGGTAAAATATAAAATCTGGAGTTTCAAGCCTGTTAAAAATATTTTAAAGGCTTGTAAAAATTATATTAATAGTATGAAGGTAGTAAAAGTGTTAAAATTGAATTTGGAAGTGTTTTGTCAAGTTTTGAAATTTTATTGTTTAAATTGAATTTAAAAATAGCCTTCCGAGGCACAGTCTCGGAATTCGACGAAACTAGTTCCATTGATCCGTAATAGTGTATTATTATAGGATTTCAATTTTCGTAGTGTTTGGAGTGATCGTTTGGCTATATGGTAGATAAATGCGCTGAAATCTATATCGACAATTTAATATAATAGCTGGGTCCAAAAAGCTATCTTCTCCATACGATCGAACTAGGACACGAAACCTTTTCCATTGTGTTCGGAATAGGGGTATAACATTATAAACACCTAGCAGAATGCCTTGATAGGAGTTTGAAATTTTAAGTTGCATTTGAATTTAAATATATATACATATATTCTTATAAATTAGCTGGACAAACTATTTCACATCAACACCTTTTCCATCAGCTATCCTATTCTAGAGCAAGCCGACCTACTCCTCTCTGCTTAATCACGTACTCTTTGTCTTATCTCAGAAGCTAAAAATCGCGAGCCCCTTTTCCATTACTTTGTTCAAGCCGATCGACTTCACTCTCGAAAAAAAAAGAGCAAGCGGATCGAGAAATAAATGGCCGAACTTTACCAAAGGAAACCTCGTTCTCCCTCCTCTCTTCGTCTGCAACAAAACCCGAAAAAATGAAAGAAGGCTCGCGATTGGAAATCGCAAGCTCGTGAGGGCTAGGTTGCTCGGCGATCGATTCAAGGGCGCCTCGTTGCTCGAGCCTTGAGGAACCGTGCGGAGGATATTGATGGCAATGGCCAAAGGGGGTGCGGCATGCCAGTCGACCAAAATCTGGAGGAAGGCGATTGCGATTTCTGGGAGTTCGTCGTTGCGGCGTCGGTGAGATGGGGATCGTGGAGTGCTGGGCTCGGGTTTCGATCGAGTAGTGGGATTCGCGAGGCAGTAGGGCTTCGGTGGTTAGGTTTTGGAAGTGGAGCTCATTCACGAGCAAGCTGGAAGTGGCAGACATCGGCGATGGCGAGGGCTTCGGGAAGGTAGCATCTTCGTTGCTCGATTTGATCTGCTTGTAGGTAATTTACTCTAATAAATTAATGAATACAGACAAATATAATTATATAATGATATATATATATATATATATATATATATATATATATGAATGCAGTTTTCAATTTATATGTATATATACACTGGAAGCAGAAATCAGAAACAATTTATTTACAGTAAACCTAATTCGACTTTTAATCTAGTAATTATATATACACACATTCGTATTTTAGTTTTATATATATATATATATATATATAGTAAAAGCAGAAAATATATAGATAAGACATTGGAAACTTAAACGGTAATGCAGATCATTTTATAAATATATGTGTTTTAAAAAAAAAAGTAGACATACTCACATTTTAATTTGCTGGTCTCTTTTAAAAATAAATTATTAAGGTGATAATTGGTTCTATTAACATATTTAATTTATTTTAGTTTCTAAAACTAATTTATGAAACGAAAATTAGTTTAAATGAAATTATTTGTTAATGAAATTAAATTTAGCAAATGGAAATTATTTTTTCGATTTATTCGGATATTGACAAATTGAATCCAACGTATACAAGGTCTAAATTCATGGGGAAACAAGCCGAGAAGGAATGGATTGCAATTACAAAAATCCAAGGTGAGTTAATCTCACTCATTTGGTTTTATTTAAATTTAAATAGTTAAATTCAAATAATTGGTTGAATGATTGAATTGATTTGATGTGCTATATTATATATAGTATTATATAGTATATATTGGAGTGATTGATTTCACGCATTATATAGCGGATGAGATCCTATGTGTCGCAAAAATAGCGGATGATATTATATAAATCCCATATACCATGATATTCCACCTCGAAGTGGAATTGGTATTATTGTATTGTGCTAACATCTGCGGATGCAGGGAAATAGGTTGGAGGGATCCGACTGGATTCCTCAAAATATTTAGATTTGTTAAAAAATTCTGTGACATAATTATTTGCTATCCTGTGATGAATTATATTGATAATTAGAAACGTTGGATACTAAGGTTGATTTAAAATATTTCAGTGAACTGAGTTATCAAAATCTATAGAAATGGGAATTTTGAAAAGAAAATAAAAAAGTGAATTTTGAGTAAAATAGTCACAGAAATTTGAATAAATTAAAAATGAATTGGAAAAGAATAAAAAGTGATTTTTGAATTTTGATAAATAAAATTCCAAGTGCGGGAAATGAGATTTTGAATAAATAGGAATAAGTGATTTTATTTTTAAACTTAAGTGATGCTATTTCAAGAAATAAAGAATTTATTTTGAAATTCAAGGTTAGAATTTATTTGAAAGGATAAAGAAGAAATTGGAGGAAATGTTTTCGGTTAAAGGATTTTAAATCATAACGAAGAAAGAAAATCTGAAGTTAATGGATTTTGGAATAAATGGAGTAAGTAAGGAAATTTATTTTAAAGGTAAAGTTAATTGGAAATCAACTTGGGGATTGATTTAAATGTGTAAAACCGGGATTTTTAAAAGAGAAGTGGAACTAAGAAATTTATAAACTAGGTTTATAAAAGTTAAGTAATATATCGGGGGATATTTGGACGGATAAATTCACCGTGGGACTTTATTAAAGGAATGGGGAAATTTGTTTTAAAAAAATAGTGGTTTATTTTTAAAAGATGTGAAAGAGAAGCGTATTTCCCTGGATAGCCAAGTAAGTTTTCAAAACAAATTTATAAGTACAAGTTATAAGTTAAAAGTTGTTTTAAAAAGTATGTTTTAGAAAATTTATTATTTTTAAATGTTTAAATTTTAAAGTAAGTCTTTTTCAATTTATTATAGTAGTAATTATTTAAAGGTGGCTTGGTACTATGTTTCTAAAAGAGAAAATTTTAGTTTTATATTTTATAAAGTAGCTTTATTTTAAATATTCTTACAGTATATATTTTTTAATAAAGTATTAAAGTAGTTTTTTTATTTAAATGTTTGAAGTATATTTTATAATAAAGTGTTTTTAAATTATTTTAAAAATCTAAATTATTTGTACTTTGTGTTTTCAGTGGAAATAAATATTTGGGAATTTATTCCATGAGGAAGTGTAGTTTGAAAACTGTTTACAAAGGGTTGAAAAGTGGAAATATATCTTGTGAAGATATTTCGAGATTAATAAATAATTTAGTGAAATTATTTATGTTGGATGTTGTTTGTGAATGTTAATTGATAGTTAAATAACCGACTATCAATATTGGCCAATGCGCCGATCGTTTTGAAGAGACCTGGATCGGGATTAATTTCTCGAAAACCACTTCGATCTGGTTTGTATGTTTTCATGAGAAAGACGAGTTTGGAGCGAAGATGGAGTAGTGAAGTGCAAGGGCTTGTCTCTACTAACCCTGAGGATGATTCCAAAATGGATGTAGTAGGAGTAGTGCCTTCGGTTCCGTTCGAACCCGGGACGGACTTGTATGGATGAATGCTTTTGGAACATCGTCAGGTGGACGATGGGCATTCTAAGTGAAACGTTCTAAAAAGGTAACGCTTAGCCTCGAGCCTCTTCAACCAGGAATGGCTGAAAATCATGGGTTATGCAGCAAGGCTAAGTGGGTAGCACCCATTAGGGTGAGGTCATTCCTGTCCAGATGTCCCCTTTTATTCGGCTTAGTGGTGCGGTTGTCGATCCCAACCGTGTGGTGATCTTACTCGCGATTATCCAGTAAGGGGTAGTCCCGGTCTTGTGTTGTAGGGGATCGGGAGGGATCCTCGGTACGGTGATCTAGGCCACGTACTACGACAGGTGGTACCCCAGTGCCTAGTCATTAGTTGGAAATCCATTCTCCCTACGCGCCTTTTATGTTTTTGTTTGTATAACCCACTTTGTGGCTAGTATGCTGGAATTTAATCATGTAACAATTTCAGCTATTTTAATAAGTGATTGTAAATAGACCCTATTATAATATCAGAGGATTTTATTAAAAAATATTTTGGCTATCGTAAGGTAAAAACCCGACATGTTTTTTTATGGCGTGGTCTTTCGAGATGCTTTTGATTTCCAAAGGATTTTTGAAACTTTAATAATCAATTTGAGTGTGATTTTCTCATGATAGTATTCCAGACTGACTCAGGTGTTATTTAACTATTATGACCCGTGTCAGACCGAGTATTATAGATTATAAGAAAGGGTGTTGTGGAGCTGGATGGCGATACGAACTTCCGTACTTATATGAAATATTCCGCTGTGTATTCGGTTTTTGGAAAGACGAGATATTATAACCGTCTTGTGATGTGTTGTTGTTTTTATTGAACTCTAATACTGTACTCTGATGATGTAATGTATAAACAGATATATTTGTTTTTGTGTAAAGATCATTTATTATCTATTATATTTTATTCCGCTGCGATGGTTAGATTTTGATGTTGTTTTCTATTTTCTCCTTCTACCTCTTCTTTTTTAACCCTAATGGTTCGTATTTCCGTTCATCTTTAGTTGATTTGATGGAGAATAGTGTCGACTCAAGGGGTACGGGTTTGCAGGCTGTTACAGTGGTATCAGAGCTGAAAGGTTAAGCAAGAACATTGGTTCTGGTGGGGATTACTCATTAGAGATAGAGTTAGTAGCACTCTAGAATGAGTTTGAGCGTATTAATAGTTATGAGCGCGTATTTGTTAATTTATATAAAAATGGTTTTATATTGTGTTGATTGATTTATTGAGTGGCATATGAACCTTCGTTGGCACGGTTTGGACAACTGTATCGAAGGGGTTTCTAAACACTGGAATAGAACAATTCGACACAATATTGTTTTCGAAAGCGGGTAAATGAAATAATTTTACCCAAAAATATATTTTGATATAAAAGAAATATTTTCTTAAATTATTATATAACCTGGATGTTTGGATGATAATGTTTTAAACACATAACATTATAAAAATTGGAATGACTTGTATAATCAAAGGGAAAAATTGTATGATCATAAATTATATAAATGAATTATAGTTAAAATTTGAATTAAATCAAATATGTAAATTTAAAATCCCTGGGATTTTGGAAGTGTTTTTCGAAGTGTTTTGAAGAGAAATAATAGCATTATTATTTTGGAGGTATTTCTGAAAAGAAATTATTTCAAATAAATTTTGGGAAGGGATATAGCATTGAGCTCACTTCAGTCGTTGGAAAATAATTCTGACGATGACGGCCACATCATCAGTATTAATTTCCGAGTTTCTAAGTGACGGATTGCTGCCAAAATTTGATTTGTTCAGAAGAACAAGTTTTGTTTTTGAAATTTCAAAAGAAATTTGTTGGGGATAAAAACCAGGATTGGTTTAAAAATTTGAGAAGTGTGATTTTGAGATAATGGTGATTTCAAAATGATTTGAAAACCAAAAGCCGGGTGTTTAAAAATCCTGAAATCCTTAATTAAATAATTTAGAGATCATCGGGAGATAAGTTATAAACTTATAAATGATGAATGATTTTGATGAGGAATATGGGAATTGGATTTTTGGAATTAAAATTAAAGGTGAGAGTTAAAAATGAGAATTTAACTTGGATTAAGATTAAACTTTGAAATTTAATTGATGATTGGAAGAAATAAATTAGTAAATCTTAAATGTGATTGGAATGGGAAAATAGAAATCAAATTTGGATTGGGAGATAAAATTTAACTGGATTGAAATTAATTGAATTAAAATGAAAATAAAATCCAGTTGTATTTGAATTAAGTTGAAATCGAATTGAAATGAAATAAATTGAGATGTAGATGACAGTGAGTGAAAGTAAGTTGAATAAGAAATTAAACTGGGGTAGTAAATTCCGATAGCTTATAAACCCATTGAATAAAAAAATATACTTGGCTAAATAAAAATATATAATCCTTAGTTAAAAAGGGTATAGTGTGAATGAGATTGATTGTAAATGGATGAAGGTGTGGATATAAATAAGTGTGTGACTTATAAAATTTAAAAGTAGAATCAATAAGTCCAGAATAAAATTTGTTTCGTATTTTGGAAAATGAATAGAAATCGAGCTTGAATTACAAAATAGAATTTGAACTTAAGTAAATTAATGAAGTGATTTTAAAGGAAAAAAATCAATCAAATATTGAATCGGAAGTGGGAGTGAACTTATTTGGGATAAATTAGTTAAGTGAGTATGTTAATAAGATTTAAATTGGCTAAATAGAAATTGAATTGGGAATTATTAATGGAGTTTGGAAATGAAAATTTGAGTTATAAATTAAATTTGACTTGAATTGTTAGTAAATTGAATACAATTGAAATATTGTCGAATAAAAAGGAAGTTGGATTGAAACAGAAATGGTTTGAATTGCAAATTAAGTTCAAGAAAGTAGAAATAAGTTGAAAGTGACCTTGTAATTAATTAAATGAGTCGTGAATGAATTGAATTTGGAAATTAAAATTTATAATAACTAATCAAATAAATTTGTAGATTGAAATGAGATTTGATTGAAATAGAACCAAGTTAAATTGAAAAGGAAAATTTATTTTGCAAATGAAGCGAGCTTAAGTTTTGAAGTTGGACTAAATTATAGTATGTTAACTTAAGTTTAATATTTATGAAGCCTGGCTTCGAGGAATGGTGAAAGTTCATTAAATAAAATTTTGGATTAAATTAATTTGGAAAATGGTTGTTAATATAAGCATCGAATGTTGTCAAGCTCAATGAAATGGTTTTAAAATGAAACCAATGCGGAGATGAAAAGAAATGCAAATGTATGGTTGGTGAATAAATTAGGAATGGGATCGCATTTAATATAAATTGAGTTGGAATCAATTAGACGTGGATAAAAAACTAAAATGGATATTCTATTAAGAGAATATCGTCGAATTGCATAGAATAAATTAGTCGTACGACTTAAACGGAAGTAAATAAAAATTCTATGAATTAATAGAAGTAAATAAAATTGATTTTTGAATCAATTGAAATGAATATAATTTCGTTTGGTTAAAAAATGAATCGCATGCAAGCAAGTGAGTTGTAAATCACTTAAATTGAATAGTATGGGTTGAGAGTTGATTGAAAGCAATTGAAATAAGTTTCGAAACCTTACATATGTGCTTATGAAAGTATATAACACGCATTGTTATAGAATCCATGTTTTAGCTATTTAAATATAAGTGAAATGCTATAAACTTCTTATATATAGTGCTTATATGTTTAAATTGAGTAAGTACAGGTACAAGAAAGCTGTGTGACTGGATTTGGTTGCGCTAATTCCTAAATAATAAGCCGCTTGCTTAAAAATGCTAAATAGAGGTACGCCTACGCAATGAAAGATAGGAAATATGAACTATTGTTTGTTTTTTTGTTTTTTCAACCATGTGGGTCGATGTATATATATTTATATCTCTTGTCAAATTGCAAAAGCTCCTCCGTACAAAGGAGACCCTGGGAAAAAATTTCGAAAATTTTGGGAGTTAGAAAATTTTTGGAAATTTTTTGTTAACGAAAGTTGATTTTCAAATTGTAATGAAAATGTAAGATTTGAACTAGAAAATGGAAACCAATTGTTTTGATTAAAGTTAAAAGGGTTTAGAAAAAAGTGAATATCGAGTTTTCACTAAGTGGGTTTAGTAAGTTAATGGGTTTGGGGCATTCTTTCTACCTTAGCAATTTCGGGGACGAAATTCTTTTAAGGGGGGAGGAATGTAACAACCTGGATTTTTCATCGTGGAGTTTTGAATAGTTAAATGGGTTTAAATATTTAATTTGGATTATAAATTGATTTTGAATATGAAAAGTTTGGTTTTATTCAATAAAGTAGATTCAGAATTTAATATAGTAGTTTTTTGGATGATATAACTATTTAATTTAATAATTGGGAATTGGGTAAAATATAAAATCTGGAGTTTCAAGCCTGTTAAAAATATTTTAAAGGCTTGTAGAACTTATATTGATAGTACTGAAGATAGTAAAAGTGTTAAAATTGAATTTGGAAGTGTTTTGTCAAGTTTTGAAATTTGATCGTTTAAATTGAATTTAAAAATAGCCTTTCGAGGCACAGTCTCGGAATTCAACGAAACCAGTTCTATTGGATCCGTAATAGTGTATTTTTATCGGATTTCAATTTTCGTTGTGTTTGGAGTGATCGTTTGGCCATATGGTAGATAAACGCGCAGAAATCTATATCGATAATTTAATATAATAACTGGGTCCAAAAAGTTATCTTCTCCATGCGATCGAATTAGGACACGGAACTTTTTCCATTGTGTTTAGAATAGGGGTATAACATTATAAACGCCTAGTAGCATGCCTCAATAGGAGTTTAAAATTTTAAGTTGCATTTGAATTTAAATTTGAATTTAAATATATACACATATATTCTTATAAATTGACTGGTCAAGCTATTTCACATCAACACCTTTTCCATCAGCCATCCTATTCCATAGCAAGCCGGCCTACTCCTCTCTGCTTAATCACGTACTCTTTGTCTTCCCTCAGAAGCTAAAAATCGGAGCCCCTTTTCCATTACCTTTGCTCAAGCCAATCGAATTCACTCTCGAAAAAAAAGAGTAAGCAGATCGAGAAATAAATGGCCGAACTTTACCAAAGGAAACCTCATTCTCCCTCCTCTCTTCGTCTGCAACAAAACCAAAAAAAATATGAAAGAAGGCTCGCGATTGGAAATCGCAAGCTCGTGAGGGCTGGGTTGCTCGGCAATCAATTCAAGGGCGCCTCGTTGCTCGAGCCTTAAGGAATCGTGCGGAGGATATTGATGGCAATGGCCAAAGGGGGTGCGGCGTGCCAGTCGACCAAAATCTGGACGAAGGCGATTGCGATTTCTGGGAGTTCGTCGTTGCGACATCGGTGTGATGTGGATCGTGGAGTGCTGGGCTCGGGTTTCGATTGAGCAGTGGGATTTGCGAGGCGGTAGGGCTTCGGTGGTTAGGTTTTGGAAGTGGAGCTCGTTCATGAGCAAGCTGGAAGTGGTAGACTTCGGCGATGGCGAGGGCTTCGGGAAGGCAGCATCTTCGTTGCTCGATTTGATCTGCTTTAGAGGTAATTTACTCTAATAAATTAATGAATACAGACATATATAATTATATAATGATATATATATATATATATATATATATGAATGCAGTTTTCAATTTATATGTATATATATACCGGAAGCTGAAATCAGAAACAATTTATTTACAGTAAACCTAATTCTACTT
The DNA here is from genome assembly GCA_030765085.1 of Allium cepa. NCBI lineage: Eukaryota > Viridiplantae > Streptophyta > Magnoliopsida > Asparagales > Amaryllidaceae > Allium > Allium cepa. The sequence goes on along the minus strand of CM060938.1, from coordinate 723,263,647 downwards.
TTAATCTGGTAATTATATATACACACGTTTGTATTTTAGTTTAAATATATATATATATATATAGTAAAAGCAGAAAATATATAGATAAGACATAGAAAATTTAAACGATAATGCAGATCCTTTTATAAGTATATGTGTTTTTCCAAAAAAATAAAACAAAATAAGTAGACATACTCACATTTTAATTTATTGGTCTCTTTTAAAAATAAATTATTAAGGTGATTAATTGGTTCTATTAACATATTTAATTTATTTTAGTTTCTAGAACTAATTTATGAAATAAAAATTAGTTTAAATAAAATTATTTGTTAATGAAACTAAATTTAGCGAATGGAAATTATTTGTTCCATTTATTCGGATATTAACAAAATGAATCCAATGTATATACAAGGTCTAAATTCATGAGGAAACATGTCGAGATGGAATGGTTTGCAATTACAAAAATCAAAGGTGAGTTAATCTCACTCATCTGGGTTTTATTCAAAATTAAATGGTTAAATTTAAATAATTGGTTGAATGATTGAATTGATTTGATCTGCTATATCATATATAGTAGTATATAGTATATATTGGAGTGATCGATTTCCCGCATTATATAGCGGATGAGACCCTATGCGCCGCATAATAGCGGATGATATTATATAAATCCCATATACCGCGATATTCCACCTTGAAGTGGAATTGGTATTATTGTATTGTGCTAACATCTGTGGATGCAAAGAAACAGGTTGGAGGGATCTGACTGGATTCCTTAAAATATTTAGATTTGTTAAAATATTTTGTGATATAATTATTTGCTATCCTGTGATGAATTATATTGATAATTGGATATTTTGGATACTATGGTTGATTTAAAATATTTCGATGAACCGAGTTATCAAAATCAATAGAAATGGGATTTCTAAAAAGAAAATAAAAGAGCGATTTTTGAGTAAAACAGTCATAGAAATTTGAATAAATTAAAAATGAATTGGAAAATAATAAAAAGTGATTTTTGAATTCTGATAAATAAAATTCCAAGTGCGGGAAATGAGATTTTGAATAAATAGGAATAAGTGATTTTATTTTTAAACTTAAATGATGTTATTTCAAGAAATAAATAATTTATTTTGAAATTCAAGGTTTGAATTTATTTGAAAGGATAAAGAAGAAATTTGGGGAAATATGAAATTGGTGTTTTCGGTTAAAGGATTTTAAATCCTAATGAAGAAATAAAATTTGAAGTTAATGGATTTTGGAATAAATGGAGTAAGTAAGGAAATTTATTTTAAAAGTAAAGTAAATTAGAAATCAATTTGGGGATTGATTTAAGTGTGTAAAACAGGGATTTTTAAAAGAGAAGTGGGACTAAGAAATTTACAAACTAGGTTTATAAAGGTGAAGTAATATATCAGTGGATATTTGGATGGATAAATTCATGGTGGGAATTTATTAAAGGAATGGGGAAATTTGTTCAAAAATAAGTAGTGGATTTTTTTAAAAGATGTGAAAGAGAAGCGTATTTCCCTGGATAGCCTAGTACGTTTTCAAAATAAATTTATAAGTATAAGTTTAAAGTTTAAAGTTGTTTTAAAAAGTATGTTTTAGAAAATTTATTATTTTTAAATGTTTAAATTTTAAAGCAAGTCTTTTTCAATTTATTATAGTAGTAATTATTTAGAGGTGGCTTGGTACTATGTTTCTAAAAGAGAAAATTTTAGTTTTATATTTTATAAAGTAGCTTTATTTTAAATATTCTTAAAGTATATATTTTTGAATAAAGTATTAAAGTAGTTTTTTTTAATTTAAATGTTTAAAATGTATTTTATAATAAAGTGTTTTTAAATTATTTTAAAAATCTAAAGTATTTGTACTTGGTGTTTTCAGTGGAAATAAATATTTTGGAATTTATTCCATGAGGAAGTGTAGTTTGAAAACTGTTTTCAAAGGGTTGAAAAATGGAAATATATCTTGTAACGATATTTTGAGATTAATAAATAATTTGGCGAAATTATTTATGTTGGATGGTTGTTTGTGAATGTTAATTGATAGTTAAATAACCGACTATCAATATTGGCCAATGCGTTGATTGTTTCGAAGAGACCGGGATCGGGATTAATTTCTCGAAAACCACTTCGATCCAGTTTGTACGTTTTCGTGAGGAAGACGAGTTTGGAGTCAAAGATGGAGTAGTGAAGTGCAAGGGCTAGTCGCTACTAATCCTGAGGATGATTCCAAAATGGATGTAGTAGGAGTAGTGCCTTCGGTTCTGCTCGAACCAGGGATGGACTTGTGTGGATGAATGCTTTCGGAACATCGTCAGGTGGACGATGAGCATTCTAAGTGAAACGTTCTAAAAAGGTAACGCTTAGCCTCGAGCATCATCAACCGGGAATGACTGAAAATCAGGGGTTATGCAGCAAGGCTAAGTGGGTAGCACCCATTAGGGTAAGGTCATCCCTGTCTAGATGTACCCTTTTATTCGGCTTAGTGGTGCGGTTGCTAATCCCAACCGTGGGGTGATCTAACTTGGGATTATCTAGTAAGGGGTAGTCCCGATCTTGTGTTGCAGGGGATCGGGAGGGATCCTCAGTATGGTGACCTAGGCCATGTACTATAACAAGTGGTACCCCAGTGCCTAGTCATTAGTTGGAAATCCATTCTCCATACGCGCCTTTTACCTTTTTGTTTGTATAACCCACTTTGTGGCTAGTATGCTGGAATTTAATCATGTAACAATTTCATCTATTTTAATAAGTAATTGTAAATAGACCCTATTATAATATCAGAGGATTTTATTAAAGAGTGTTTTGGCTATCGTAAGGTAAAAACCCGACATGTTTATTTGTGGTGTGGCCTTACGAGATGCTTTTGATTTCCAAAGGATTTTTGAAACTTTAATAATCAATTTGAGTATGATTTTCTCACATTGGTATTCCAGACTGACTCGGGTGATATTTAACTATAATGCTCAGATCAGACCGAGTATTATAGATTACAAGAAAGGATGCTATGGAGTTGGATGGCGATACGTACTTCTGTACTTGTATGAAATATTCTGTTGTGTATTCGGTTTTTGGAAGGATGAGATATTATAACCGTCCTGAGTTGTGTTGTTTTTTGTATTGAACTCTGATGCTGTACTCTGATGATGTAATGTATAAACAGATATATTTGTTTTTGTATAAAGATCATTTATTATCTATTATATTTTATTCCGCTGCAATGGTTAGATTCTGATGTTGTTTTCTATTTTCTCATTCTACCTCTTCTTCTTAACCCTAATGGTCCCTATTTCTATTCATCTTGAGTTGATTTGATGGAGAATAGTGTCGACTCAAGGGGTACGGGTTTGCGGGCTGTTACAAACTCTATCCTAAAATTCATTCTGGATTTTTCAGGATGAGTCGTAGGAATGCTAGAGGTAGGGGACGTGGTGTTGCCCCAACTCCTGAGCCTGGTGCACCAGTTAGGTTCACAAAGATCTGTAAGGAATACACTGAGTTTGATGGCACCAAGTTTACCGGATCTTAGAGCATTATTGAGGCTCAGCAGTGGTCGAAGGATTTGGAGAGGATTTTCTTCGATCTTGAGATCACTAATGCCCAACTGCGGCAGTTAGCGGCTTGGCAGTTGAAAGAAGCGGCCTTGGAATGGTGGGAGTCGGTTACAGCCCACACTGTTGAGGCTGACATTTCTTGGGAACAGTTTAGGTATCATCTTCTGTTTGTCTTGAATTTGGTTCAGTTTTCTCTTTTGAAGTCTTTCTTATGTTCCTTTATCGTGCTTTAGGGATGCTTTTGTTGTGAAATGGATGCCCGAGGCAGGGATGTCTCAGTTGTATCGGGAATTCATCGATCTCAAACAGGGTGATATGTCATTTGCTGAGTATGAGAGGAAGTTCAATGAACTTTCTAAGTTTGGCCCAAATCTGATTAACACTCCTCTCAAGAAGAATGAGAAGTTCATTGCTGGTGCCCGTACGAAGTATTATAATCGTCTCATCGCTCGCATGTATAGCCCTTTCACTAGTCTGATGGATATGGCCATTAGATATAAGAATCCTACTTCTAGGAATCCTCCAGCTTCTCGTTCTTCTTCATCTCAGTCCTTTTCTGGTAATCCTAAGAAGACAAAACCCAACTTCCATCATCAGAAGAAGAATTGGAACAAGACTCCATGTTTGGGATCTTCATCTTCTTAGAGGCAGCCCATCGACCTATCTTTAGTTACTTGTTTCAGATGTGATCAAAAGGGACACCATGCTAATAGTTGTCCTACTTTAGTTGGTGTTATTGTCCCTCCTCCCCCTCATCCTAACAGGCGTGATCTCTGTCATATTTGTCTTCAGCCCGGTCACTTTAGGAAGGATTGTCCTACTCAGCAGAAGGGCAAGCCTTCTGGTATTTTTGCCGTTACCTCTGCGTCTTCACCAGCTACACCTCCTGCACCTGCTCCTAGTGATGCTCAACGTACTCTTTAGGGCACCTTTACTTTGTTTAAATTTCTTGTTCATGTTCTATTTGATACTGGATCTTCCCATAGCTTTATTTCTATGGATCTGTGTGATAAGTTCGAGCATCTTCTTTCTCCCGAGTTTAATTCTGAATCTTTGTGTGTTAAGAATCCTATTGGTGGTCCTACGAAGCTCAGTAGGATTTGTAGAAGAGTGAAGCTCTTCTATTCTGGTTATCATTTTTCTAGTGATTTCTATGTTCTGGGTTTTGACGCTTTTGATCTATTGCTTGCAGGTGATTGGCTGAAGAGAAATGATGCCGTTATCTCTTGTAAAACCCGAACTGTTTCTCCTGTTGGTGAAAAAGATGATTCTTTGGTGATTCAGTGTCGTTTGCCCTAGGATTTTGCTGGCAGTTTTATTTACTCTTGATTCTTCTCCTGGTGATCTTGACTCGACTCATGTGATCAAACTCTATCCTGATGTATTTAGGGGAGGTCAATTCTTTACCTCCTAAGCGGGAAATTAATTTCCATATTGATCTTATTCCTAGAGCTCGACCTGTAATTCTTTCGCCTAGAAGAACGAACACCCAGCGAGAAGGTTGAATTAGGGAAGCAAATTGAGGACTTGTTCTCCATGGTTCTGATCAAACCTAGCCATTCAGAATTGGGAGCAGCAGTGGTTTTCGTCACCAAGTCTGATGGTTCTTTGAGGATGTAAGTTGACTATATGGAGCTGAACAAGCTCACTATGAGGAACAGATATCCTATGCCTCGCATCAATGATATGTTTGATCAGCTCCATAGAGCTACTGTTTTCTCTTAGCTAGATCTTGCCTCAGGTTTTCACCAGCTCAGAGTTGCTGAGGAAAGTATTCCCAAGACTGCTTTCTGTACTGAGAATGGTTTCTATGAATGGTTAGTTATGCCTTTTGGTTTGACTAACGCTCCTTCTTTCTTTGTTGATTTGATGAACCGTGTTTTTCATGATGTGCTTAACAAATTTGTTCTAGTCTTTGTTGATGATATCCTTGTCTTCTCCAAGTCAAGAGAAGAACATGAATTGCATTTGAAATTTGTTCTGGAGACTCTTAGAAATCATCAGTTGAAGGCTGAATTCTTGAAATGCCATTTCTAGAGAAATGAAGTTCGATTTCTCGGGAATATTGTTTCTAGTAATGGAGTTTAAGTTAATCCAGTCAAGATTGCTGCGATCAATGTCAGTCTTTCCTTTTTTCTCTTTCTGTAATTTGATCGTTCTATCTATGGTCCTTATTTCTCCCTATTCTGTGGCAGGATTGGAAAACTCCTAGGACTCTATCTGATATTTATTATTTTCAAGGCCTTGTCATTTATTATCGGAGACTCATTGAGAATTTTGCTCGGATTGCTGCACCTCTCACTGCTTTGACTCGTAAGAGTGCTAAGTTTATATGGAGTGATAAGTGCAAAGTTTGCATTCCATGAGTTGAAGCGTAAGCTTACTTCCGCACCAGTGCTTACCGTTCCAAATGGAAATGAGGGATTAACGGTATATATTGATGCTTGTCGTGAGAGTTTGGGAGCTGTTCTGATGAAAGATGGGAAGGTGATTGCTTATGCCGATTTCCAATTGAAGACCCATGAGGCCAATTATGCAGCTCATGATTTGGAATTGCTTGTTGTTGTCTTTGCTTTGAAGCTTTGGAGGCATCATCTTTTGGGTGCTAAGTTTGAGCTCTTTACTAATCATCAGTCTTTGAAGTATATCTTCACCCAGAAGGATTTGAATCAGCGTCAGGTTAGTTGGCTTGAGTTCCTTGCTTCTTATGATCTTGGCATTAGCTATACCCTTGGGAAGGCTAATGTTATGGCCGATGCTTTGAGTCGGAAGAAAGCCATGTTGTGTCAGCTTGTGGTCTCTTCTTCTCCTCTTTTGGATCGTATCATTGCTAAGCAAGATGAGGATGTGATGCTTAGGCGTATGAAGGAGTGTGTTCGTAGCAGAGTTGGTGGTAGTAGTCCTGGTGGTAATGGAGCTCAGATCGATGATAGAGGTATTTTGAGGATAAATAATCGGATTTGTGTCCCAAATGTTGATGGATTGAGGCAAGAGTTACTTTGGAAAAATCGTCAATCCAGACTTTCAATTCATACTGATGTGACGAAAATGTATCGGGACATGAAGAAGCTTTATTGGTGGAGAGGTATGAGGAGAGATATCTCTATCTTTGTTAGTAGGTGTACGACTTGTCAACAAGTCAAGGCAGATCATCAAAAGACCCCTGCTTTGTTGCAGCTCCTTGAGGTTCCCAATTGGAAATGGAAATAGGTTTCTATGGATTTGATTAATGAGTTACCTAGAACTAGAAGGGGTAATGAGAGTATTTGGGTTATTGTGGATAGATTGACCAAATCAGCTCATTTCATTCCGGTCAAATCTACCTGTTCTGCTTCTAGTTTGGCTGAGATCTATATGAGGGAGATTGTTCGTCTCTATGGTGTTCCTATCAGCATTGCTTGTGATCGAGATCCTATCTTTACCACTCAGTTCTGGAAAGCTTTTCAAGAATCTTTGGGCACCCGTACGAATCTGAGCACTGCTTACCATCCGCCGACCGACGGTCAAACGGAAAGAGTGAATTGGATTCCTGAGGGTCTTCTTCGTGCTTGTGTTCTTGATTATGGACGATCTTGGGAAGATCATCTCCATCTTGTTGAATTCACTTATAGCAACAGTTATCAGGCATATTTCCCGTTTTCTATTTTAATCTTATCTTAGTCTTTTACCTATCTCATTTCGTCTTTGAATTCAGGCTAGTATTAAAATGTCTCCGTTTTCTACTCTTTACGGAAGACCTTGTAGATCTCCATCTTGCTGGATTGAATTTGGAAATCATTTGGTTCTTGGTCCTGATGTGATTTTAGAGGCTTCTGAGAAAGTTGAGGAGATTAAGAGGAGGATGAGAATTGCTTAGGATAGGAAGAAGAAGTATGTTGATCGTCGTAGGAGGAGTTTGGATTTTTCTGTTGGTGATTTGGTTTTCCTTAAGGTCTCTCCCTTAAGGAATGTGATTCGGTTTGGTCATAGAGGGAAGCTTGCTCCTAGGTTTGTTGGTCCTTTTCGTATCTAGGAGAGGATTGGTTCTTTAGCTTGTCGTCTGGATTTTCCTGAGAAATTTTCTGGAGTGCGTAATGTATTCCATGTTTCGCATCTTCGTCGATATCTGCATGATCCATCTTTGACTGTCCAGCCTTCTGCTCTCGAGAGTTTGGATATTGAGCCTAATCTGACTGTCGAGAGGAAGCCACTTCGTATTATCAAAAGAGGTATGAAGCAGTTAAGAAGGAAATCTGTCAACCTGGTCAAAGTGCAGTGGAGTACGGATGATCGAGATTGTACCTGGGAGACGGAGGAAAGCATGCGTGTTTCGAATCCGGAATTGTTTGTTTCAGGTAATATTTGCTTTTATGTCTTATCTTTCCTTGTTTTCATGTCTCGTTCCTTTTCGAGGACGAAAAGTTTTGAGTGGGGGAGAGTGTAACAACCCATAATTTTATAAATATTTTTAATTCAAATTTTTTTGAAACTTTGATTTTTAATTATTTAATGAAATTTTGGAATTTTCCAATGTAATTTTGGATTTTGTTTACAGTTTAATTTCCAAATACAATAAAATAAATATTTTTTGAAAATTTTATATTTTGGTCAACGGTGGTCAAACTTTGACTTTCAGTTGAAAATTTTAAATTTGAATTTTAAATTTCTAATCTTTTTCTTTGAAACTGTATTTGATTCTGATATTGGTTCTGCTTTTCGTTTCATAAAATTCTATTTTATACTTTTAAAATTTGATAAATTTCAGCGTTTTATGCGCGATTACTTTCCGTATTTTATTTGTTATTTTCTATTGTCTATTTCCTATGTTCATTTCTATTTTATATTTTAATTTCTATTTTCTATTTTGTTTGGACTTTTCTGTTTTATTTTATTTGGATTTTGGGCTTGGAAATTCAAAACGACTTAGGTTTCTTTTCTTGGAAATGAAGTAAAACTTTTCTAATTCCTAGCCGTTCAAAACATTTACATGTCTTAGTCGTCCACTTTCTTTTGCCCTAGCCGCCACTTCCTTTCTCAATTCACGTGCAAAAACTTCTCAAACACCTCTTTCTCATTTAGTTTCCTGACTACAAAATTTACAATAAGTTTCTCATGGCTTCTCTCCTTCCCCTTTCTTTTTATTTATCCTTTCTCTTTTATTTCCATGCTATGCTCGGCCATGCCTCTTAGCCGACCACATCTCCCCTTCATCACCACCTTAGACCGTCCATCTCCACCATCTTCTCACCTCCACACCCATGCTGTGACCTAGATCCAAAAAACCCCATCACAATATTGCTCCACAAACCCCAGCCAAGCCTTACACCATCACCCCCCCTTCACTATCCGCGGCCACCAAAAAGTCCACCTCCTTTTCCTTGCTTTGCCTTGACCATACCACCCTAGGCCGTGACCGGATCTGATCCAAACCAAGCCCCATGGCCGAGCCATGTTAGCATAGGCCGAACCCAAAGTGGCTTGTTGCCTTGCCTCTTTATCTTCCTTGACCTTTTCTTGCCATCCCCTTTATTTTGTAACCCCTAACCGTGCCTTTTGTGGCCATAGCCAAGCCTAGATGCCTCAAACCGATCATGGTCGAGCTTGTTTTGTTGATGGTCTAGCCTATTTGAAAGTGGCCAAGCCACTTGTATTGGTTAAGCCAATATTTGTATCTATTTGATCTAGATTTATTCATTGTTTTGGTTTATATTCTTTTGTATAATATAATTGCATATGTATGTTTACATTTATTTGTTTACAAGATTTAAATCTTGACTCTCCATCCACTCAAATCTGATTCGTGCTTTGTCGTGCTCTTCGAAGTTTGTTCGTGTGTCTTGACTTGTTGTCCAGCTTTAGAAGGTGAGTTTATCACTCTCGACCTTCGTACTTATATAATTGTGAAACGATGACAAGTGGATATGTAGTAATTGATATGCTATGTAGATAAGTTCATATATGCCTGTGATATGATTATATGATGTTAAAATCTAATTATAAACTTGTTACATCATCTGATATGTTATATTATGCTATACTATTTATTTTATTTTATGTTTCTCACACTGCAAGTTCCCTGTAGAATAAAATCACTATGGGTTGAAATGAAATATACCCGAACGGACTTTAGAATAGGAAAAAATCGTTATGAGCTGAAATGATAGGCTCAAGTGATTTTTTATTTATTTTATTTGACTTGGGATTACGGGTTTGAAATGATAGAACCCAGATTTTTATTTTTAAATTACAGATTGAAATGATACATATCTGTATCACTTGATGTGACATCCTAAAATTATCAATTAAAATAAATAATAAATATTTAAACTCTTGGGGTTTAATTTGATAATAAATTTGAAAAAAAAATCTAAAAAAAAAATAAAATAAGAGAAAATAATATATGAAATAAATTTCAAATTTATTTTTGGGTTTAAAATATTGAGATAATAAATGTTTGTAAAGGTCATTTGGATTTAAAATCTTACACATATGAACATTTCGTACATTAGTAAAATTTGATACACATTGGAATTTAATTTAAATTTGTTAAAAGATAAATGTTTATATTTCAAGTTTAAAATCTAAGTCTGAATTTGAATTTGGAATAAATGTTTTAAAATTAAGTAGCATTTAAAATCATTAAGGAATAAGTATACAATGGTCAAAACAACTTTTCTTTTGACATTGTACATATGCATATATATACAAATGAATAAAAATATATACATGTATGGGTTTATAAAAGTATATATAATATAGAAAATAAAATTTATAAAGTTTTCATTGCTTTGTAAACAACAAAGGCTGAAATATACATTCACAATAAAGTTGAATGATTAACAAAATCTAGTGCTTAAGATATTTCCTTACAAATGGCACAAACAATCATCTCTTTAATAAAATATTCAAATACAAAATTCAGGAAACTCTTCACCTTCTAAAATTTGAATTTTTAAATCCCCTAACACCTGATGTTCAGTAATCAAAAGATCTTTGCAATTTTTTCTTCAACATTCAAAGAAAAAAAGTTCTGAAGAAAAAAAGAAACTGTCTTCTTCAATTTCAAAGTAAAATCTAAAGTGTTTCAAACAGTATTATGATACTTTCAGGTAAGTTTTGTTTTAAAGTTTATAGTTTATGAAATTTTGATTTTTAAATCCAGTTTCAACAATCTATTCAAAACTTAAACTGCAGATTTGTAAAGGGGAAGCTTCTGGTTTTAAGGCAGTTCAGTTTTTCTTTCTGGAAGTAAGTTAAAAGGCAAGTAAATTTTCATTTTAAAAGCTTGAACTTGAAGTTGTAATTTCTAATGAAGTAAGATTTTAATTCAACAATATTGAATCTGTTGCAGGAAAGGAAAAAAATCAAGAATTAAAGGCTATTACTGGTTTTCAAGTTCAGGAAAAGGTTCTCTATTAAGAATTCAAGCTGTAAGTGATCTGAGAAGATTGTTATTTTTAATGATTAAAAATAAATGAAAAACAACTTGGGATTTAATGCAACCATATCTAATTGTATTGCAGGAAGATCAAGGTTTGATCTTTTTTGGTTTCAAGTTTCAGAAAAAAAAATCTTCTTTGCTATAAATCTCAAATGTAAGTGCAATGGAAACCCCTGTTTTTGATAATTTAAATGCATGAATACAACTACAAATAATCATAGATCTGTACCCATCAATTTCAGATCTAAAACCCCAAGAGAATTAAAGTAGAAAAAAAGGGAAGTTGCAGGCCTCATCTCTGTTGATAGAACTGTCAGTAATCTTGGGAAAAACATGTGAGTAAACCTATGTTTATTCAAATCTTTTGTGCTTGAATTCTTTAATGAATGTGATGGCTTTGAATTGAATGAATGATAGGCTTGTGTTTTGATTTTCTGGAAACATTGTTTTCTATTTTCTTTGTTGTGTTTTGTTTTCCTGTAACAATTTGAGTTACAAAGTCCTTCAAAATAAAGAAAAAAAAACCCTCTCCCCATTTCTTTTGAAAGGTAATCGAATTATAAAGGTAGGTAGAAGGATGTTTAACAATGCATCATGTTTCAGATTCAATCAAAGCAAAGCCACTGTTCTTTTACCAGGAAAACTTTGAAAAAAGAAATGAAAAAAATCACAGGACATGTTTAAAGTCCTGTTATGCAGAGTAAAAGCATATCAAAGAAAACCAAACATTCTCTTCGCCTCTTTAGTTCTGAAAAGAATTGTTTTTGACAAGTTAAACTATTGTTTAATCTGTACCTTGATTTAGTAATAAAAAGAAGCAATGGAACTTGATTTATTTTTACTAGGAGAGGTAAACACAGTCACAACTCAAAATATCTAAAAATTCGAACCTCATGAATTTGAATTCTAGTTACACCAATTGAATCACTACTTAGAATGATGATTTTAGAAATAAAAATTTGAATTTTTTCATTGGGTCTTTACCGAGATTTTTTGGGTTGATCGGAAAAATGCCTTTTTGTCAAACTCTGATGATCCCAACGATGGTGGGCCTCGAGTTCGTCGCCACGGCTAGATTTAGGGTTCAGCAATACCAGAAAAATGCAGTTTGATTTTTTTAAAAACCCAGATTTTGAATTCGAGTTTGTTTTAGGGTTTAAGAACCATTTTGATTCACGTTCAAAAACGTCGATGCTGCGCCGTCCTCAGATGATGGTACACCGTGTCGATGGAGCCAATCGAAGCGTCGCACGATGTAGGAGCTTCGGTCTAAATATCACGGCCGCTGACGGTTAGAGGAGGTGGCGCGAGACCTTTTTCCGATGATGTTATGTTGGGTTGTTTAGGTCGATACGACTCGATTCTTGTTTTCGAGATTAATCCAAGTTCTGGGTGTTTGTGGAGTTTAGGGGGATGGTCGTCGACTCGATGGTGGCTGCAGCTTCAACCAACGGTGGAGATTCTGACCGTGCACGTGCACGTGGCTATGGGGTGTGTCAGTGTGATGGGTTGGAAAGGACCGAGGAGTAACTCGAAGAGCAGCAAGGGGAAATCGCGTGGAAACTCGAAGAGAGACTCGAGTGGCTTTAGCGTTTTTCGTGTTGTTTTTAAACCTTAAACAAATTTCGAAAAAAAAATGAAGCACGGGTCACTTTGGTGGAAAACCCGAAGTTAAGGGGTGTTTGTCTCAGGGTAAACCCGAAGTAAGCCTCGGGTGAATGTAAAACAGCATCAAGCCCAGTTTTCAACCCAATTTTGAACACAAGTTAAATTTAATTCTGAATAAGCTAATGATATTTGTAAATAGGATATGGAACAAATGGTAATTAAAATTCATGAAATTCAAGAATATTTTAAAATTAATAAAAGTTTGTTTAAAAGTTAGCTTAATGACAAATTCAAAAGTAAAACAAATATCCAAATGTAACTTTAAAAACAAATTTATCTTGAAACCGTAATTAACAATTAATGTTTTATAATGATTTTATAAACAAATAATTTATTTAAAGAATAGCCAATGAATAAAGGTAATTAAACTTAATTAGTTAACCACCAAAAAAATTAATAAATTAAAATAATAACTAAAGAATAATCAACTAATTAAGCCAATCAAATTAAATCAATAAAAATTAAATTAACATTAATTTAAAATGATTAATAAAGACAATTATATGGCTAATTCACTTTAATCACAATCACTTGAATTAACGATGATTGACCATCATCAAATATTCTATATTGGATTGATATTTTTGTTGTGATGCTGTGATTGCTTTGTGATGAACTGTGATTTTTGAATTGTTTCCCATATGTTTGTGTAACCCCTTTTGCCCGTAAAACGGCATTTAAACTTCGATGCGACAGGGAGTCGGATTTAAGTTTGTTATCCGAAACCCACATCGAACCTTGAATATGAATCTTTGTGATTGATACACCCATATGTAATAAATTTGAGCGCTCACTATTCGGATTAGCCGGGAGAGGACCTTTGTGTCATATAACCCATTCCGAATAGTGATTCGACGAATGGATTGCATTTGAAGACCGGCGGTGAAGACTGGGTGTCTTCGAAAACGATAGGATAACCTATCGATTGTCTCTACACTGAGTTGCTCCGGTATAGGGATTCCCTAAGTGATGGGAAGTCCGATCGGGATTGTGGACTCCCGGATTTGCAAGGGCTTCTTCCTTTATTGGACGAAGTGCCTTCGGTTCTGTTCGAACCTAGAACAGACTTGTATGGTCGTGTGTCTGACACTACGCTTTGAGATATAAAGCCGATTTCTTTCAAATACATATCTGTTGGTGGCGGAGAATTTATTCTCTTAGCTTAACACCCTTCTCTGAGACGTACGAGCTCAGAGGTTATGTAGTTGAAGGTTATCAGCAATATACTCCCAATTTGGTAGTGTGGCATGCTAAGTGCTGCTGTATAGTGATGGTCATTTGTTGATCATTTGTGATCAAAGCATGGATTTCGTGTAAAGCGTAGCTTTGTGGACGAGACCTCATCGGACCTCACACCTCGGAAATGGTCAAAACAAAAATGATGCGGCAAGGTTATGAGGGTCGCGCCCTTTAGGGTATGTCATTTCCTTCTGGAAAAGGGTAGTGTCATGGTATGGAGCCCAGATACTTACCTATGTGGTTGTTGCTTTGTGATGGAGGGCCCTCGGATAAAGGTCCCAAAGGACCGAGGAGTGGCATACTCGAGTAGTAGTTACCTAGTTACAGAGGTAACCCGGCCTTGTGTTGGCAGAGAGCCGGGTAGGTTCTCGGGACGTCCCGCCAGAGGCGTACCCATGTGGCATAGGAAGTTCCTTAGCCTGACCATTTGTTGGAAATCCAATTCCCAATACGAACCCCGTACGGTTTTAGTTGTATTACCTGCCATTTACTTATGGTGGTCACCACTGTTTAGATGGTAGCTATAGTAGGCATAGTTCGGAATGTCTATGCCGGCTAGGATTGATATTCTACTTTTGAAATGGCTTTCTACACTATGCACTAATAATAATATCAAAGAATTTTCCCGTATCAAGCATATTTGACTATCATAAGAAGAAATCTCCTCCAATTCTGCGATTGCATTGTGTGTGTGGCGGGAGGCCTTATGGTAGTTTCATTTTCCAAAAGCATTCCGATTTTCTTGTAAAAAACTGTTTTATTTGGAAGCAATTATCTTTGTTTACTCATACCAGTCCCATGACTGACCCGGAGTTTATTGTTTCCTTCCTAAACTCTGGGTGCCCACCATTTCTACACGGGCAGCCTAGTAGCAGGTTTTCTGTGTTTTGGCTCTAGCTACATTTTGGAGATTTTTGGTTTTTGGAGGCTCATACCTTAGAGACATTTTGGAAGCTTTTGGATCTCGAGATGCTTAGTTTGGTGTTCACTATCATTCTCTATCTCATTGAAGACTTTTGGCATATGATATGTAGTTGTTCTATTATGTCATTCTATTTGGAGATGTTATTCATGTATTATGTACTCTGATGTTGTAACAGATATTATTATGATGTCGTATCTGTGATATGATGCATGATATTCATTTTTTTTCCGCTTCTTTATATTCATCTAATGTTGTTATATGCTCCATCCGACTGGAGTTCGATGTTTGAATCATTGATAATCGAATACAAGTGAGGAATTTGATGTCAATTTTCGAACGTGGAATTCCGGGTCGTGACATGTGGTATCAGAGCTAAAGGTTGAGTAAGAACTTTAGCTACAGAGTATAACACATTAGATGGCTCATTAGAGATAGGGTGAAGTATACCCTAGAATGAGTATCATCGATTAACACCTCAAATTTTTCATAGTTTATTTCCTTTATCTGCCAATATTTCTTAAGATATCTCGTCCAAATATCTAAGCCAATTTTCTTACTAATTACAGACAGTAAGGATGAGCGGACGAAGAGGCAGAGTTAGGGGGCGAGGAAATGCCACAGCACCTAGCCAAGTTCCCCCTACAACCGAGGCAGCTTTACCTATTCAGAGTCGGCTGAATCTGGCTGACTTATATAAGAAATTCTCAAGGCTTGGGGGTAAGCCATTCACCGGCAAAGAGACGATTGTTGAGGCCTAGGCATGGATTAGATCTTGTGAGAAAATCTTTAAGGGGCTTAAGCTGCAAGATGATCAGATGCGTCTCATAGCTACTTGGCAACTTCAAGATAAAGCCTTAGCTTAGTGGGAGACTATCACTATTGATGAGCCTGAGGACGAGTTTACTTGGGGCGGATTCAAAGAAGTATTTGAGAAGCGCTACATGCCATCAGCCGGGATTTCTTGTATGTACCAGGAATTCATGGACTTAAAGCAGGGAAGTTTGTCATTCGAGGAGTGTCTCAACAAATTCAATGAATTGTCTTGCTTTGGTCCAGAATTAGTGAACACACCTTTGAAGAAGAATGAGAGATTCATTCGTGGGATGAATAAAAAGTTCCACGAAAGGATGACTGGCCACGTCAAAGAATCCTTCTCAGATTTGGTTGATATGGGATACCGTTATGCTACACTAGACATGCAAGAAGCACCGAGGGAGAAAGGAAACTCAAGCAATTAGAATTCGAAGAAGAGGAAATTTGGAGGCAAGAAACCATGGCACGGCAAGGAGAAGAAGAAAGGCAATCAAGGGAGCACTACGGAGAATGTCACTTGCTATAATTGCTTGGAGAAGGGCCACTATTCTAACAGCTGCAAGAAGCCAAAGAGAGATCAATCCGCTCAAGCAAAGCCTAGAAAGAGCTATTATTGTCATAAGGTGGGACACGAAGTTAAGGACTGCCCAGTTATGAAGCAAGCCCAGACAGCTAAAGTGTACTCAGTCAAAGACAAGCCTACATCTTCCAAAGCAGAAAAGGGAAAGGGAGTTCTGGAAGGTAATCTTACCATTTATGATAGCATTGTTAGAGTTCCTTTTGATACTGGCGCTACACACAGTTTTATCTCTCAACAAGCTATTAATGAATTGAATATTGAACCTGATTTTGTTGATGAGCCTATATGCGTAAGGAATCCAGTTGGAGGTCCCGCAAACCTCTGTCTTCGATGTAGAGATGCTCCTATCTCATATTCTTGCCATCAATTCCCTATTAGTCATTTTGTTCTGGACTTCAACGAGTTTGAAGTCTTACTCGGAATGGATTGGCTAGCAAAATATGAAGCCAAATTGGATTGCAATAATTGATTAATTTCAATCAAAACCGAATTTGGGGATTTCATCGAAATTTCTTGTGAGGACCCTAGTCCTAAAAGGGAAGGGTTGATGTATAATTTGGGTTATCCTGAACCCAGCTTGGAGTCCATTCTTATTGTTAAAGATTTTCCAGATGTATTTGAAGAAGTGAAATCTCTACCTCCTCACCGAGAAAAAGAATTCAGAATCAACCTTGTACCTAATGCTCGTCCTGTCGTTCATGCAAGTCGCAGGATGACACCTAGGGAAAGGGTTGAATTAGTCAAGCAAACTAGAGATTTACTAGAAAAAGGGTTGATTCGACCCAGTGTTTCTGAATGGGGCTCAGCCGTCGTATTTGTTGCTAAGTCAGACGGATCTTTGAAGTTGTGTGTTGATTACCGCGATCTCAATAAGCAGACTCTCAAGAATAAATTTCCACTGCCCAGAATTGATGATTTATTTGATCAGTTGCACGGCGCTTGTTTCTTTTCGAAGATGGATCTAGCCCAAGGATTCCATCAATTGCGAATCGCCGAAGACTGTATTCATTTGACAGTTTTTGGGGGTCCCAATATGTTTTACGAATGGTTAGTCATGCCTTTCGGGCTAACCAATGCCCCAGCATACTTTGTGGACCTTATGACTCGTGTGTTTCGGGATGTATTGAATAAATTTGTGCTTGTATTCATTGATGATATTTTGGTCTATTCCAAGACCGAAGAGGAGCATGCCGAACACCTTAGAATCATCTTGGAGATATTGAGGAGAAACATTCTATATGCTAAATTTTCCAAATGCCACTTTTGGGTCAAAGAAGTCAAATTTCTTGGCCATATTGTTAATGAAGGAGGGATTTCTGTTGATCCTAGCAAAATTTCTGCCATTCTTGATTGGAGGAGACCTACTACCCCAAAGGAAGTTCGAAGCTTTTTGGGTCTAGCAGGTTATTATTGGAAGTTTGTTCAGGACTTCTCAAAGTTAGCTAGTCCTTTGACCAAGCTAACAATGAAGAATGCAAAGTTTATTTGGACTCTAAAATGTGAAGAAGATTTTGAGGAATTGAAGAAGAGATTAACCACCGCTCATGTTCTCGCTATTATCAACGAGAACCATGGATTATCTGTTTATACCGATGCTTGCGGTGAAGGCTTGGGTGCAGTATTGATGCACAACGGGAAGGTGATTGCCTACGCAAGTAGACAATTACGTCCTCATGAAAGAAACTATCCGACCCATGATTTAGAGCTTCTAGCTGTTATCTTCGCTTTAAAAATATGGCGACATTATCTTCTGGGTAAGAATCTTTTCAGCTTTCTTAACAATCTACAAATTTAATTTGATTTAACTTAACAAATATACTTATCGAACTCTCTTTATTTCTAGGTGAAAAATTCGAATTATTCACCGACCACTAGTCTTTGAAATATCTCTTCACCCAAAAAGATCTGAATTTGCGACAACAGCGTTGGCTGGAATTTCTGGCATCCTATGACCTAGATATTCTATATACACCCGGAAAAGCCAATGTGGTTGCGGACGCCTTGAGTAGAAAGCATGCTATTCTTGCTCACCTTTTTATCGCTCCTACTCTTCTTAAGAGGATCGCGAGCAAGCAGTATGAAGATGAGTTTCTTCGGGGAATTTATAAAAGAATATGCCAAGAGGAGGACACTAGTTTTGAGATGGATAGTAGAGGAGTTATAAGACTGAAGGAAGAATATGTGTTCCAGACTTCCCTGATATGAAACGTGAAGTTCTAGACGAATGTCATAAATCCAAGCTTTGCATCCATCCAGGAGTTAACAAGATGTATAGAGATATCAAAAGAACTTTCTGGTGGAAGATGATGAAGAGGGATATATCTATTTATGTGAGTCGCTGCGCTACTTGCCAACAAATCAAGAGCGACCAAAAGAAGATGGCGGGTCTACTTCAGCCTTTAGAGGTGCCCAAGTGGAAATGGGACCAAGTGTCGATGGATTTCATCGACGGTTTGCCTCGCACTCGAAAGGGCAATGAAGCGATTTGGGTCATTGTGGACCGTTTGACTAAGTCAGACCACTTCTTGCCAGTAAAAGCTACCCGCACGGCTGCAAGTCTAGCTAATTTGTATGTGAAAGAAATTGTCCGTCTCCATGGCATTCCTAGTAGCATAGTGAGTGATCGTGACCCGATATTCAATAGTAGATTTTGCGAGGCGTTTCAAGACGCATTAGGAACTAAGCTGCATTTCTGTACTGCTTATCACCCACAGTCTGATGGGCAGACAGAAAGGATCAATCGAATCATGGAGGACCTATTGCGAGCTTGTATACTTGATTTTGGTGGTTCTTAGAGGACCATTTGCATCTGGTCGAGTTCTCCTATAACAACAGCTATCAGGCCAGTATTGAGATGGCTCCCTTTGAGGCTTTATATGGCCGACCGTGTCGATCACCGGCATGCTGGATCGAGGCAGGTGATAGACTCATTCTTGGGCCGGACATGATTAAAGAAGCCACCGAGAAAGTTGATTTTATTCGAAAGAAATTGAAGACAGCTCAGAGTCGTCAAAAGAGCTATTACGATCGTAGAAGACGGGATTTGGAATTCCAGGTTGGAGACTCTGTTTTTCTTAAAGTATCTCCTATGAGAGGTGTATTGAGATTTGGGAAGACCGGTAAACTAGCACCACGATATATTGGTCCTTTTCCTATTCTGGAGAGGATTGGTTCTCTAGCCTACCGTGTGCAGTTGCCTAGCTGGTTATCGGGTGTGCATGATGTATTCCACATTTCTAGCCTTGGGAAGTATGTGCACGACCCGGACAGTATTATTGAAGAAGCTACCCAACAAGATCTCGACATCACTCCCAATCTAACCGTTAAAAGGGAACCGATAAAGATTGTGGATCATGAGGAGAAGCAATTAAGGAATAAGGTTGTAAAGCTAGTAAAAGTTCAGTGGAGTGGCGATCCAAAGGACTGCACTTGGGAAACTGAAGATAATATGCAGAAATCCTATCCCAATTGCAGAGTGGATATCTCGGCTTAGCCGGTAAGCCATTTCCTTATTCTTTTTGAATCATATATTCTTTGTCTGTTTTTTCTCTCTCTTTCAATTTCGAGGACGAAATTTTCTTAAGGAGGGGGTATTTGTAACATCCCAAAATTATCAATTAAAATAAATAATATATATTTAAACTCTTGGGGTTTAATTTGAGAATAAATTTGAAAAAAAATCTAAAATAAATAAAATAAGAGAAAATAATATATGAAATAAATTCCAAATTTATTTTTGGGTTTAAAATATTATGATAATAAATGATTGTAAAGGTCATTTGGATTTAAAATCTTATACATATGAACATTTCGTACATTAGTAAAATTTGATACAAATTGGAATTTAATTTAAATTTGTTAAAAGATAAATGTTTATATTTCAAGTTTAAAATCTAAGTCTGAATTTGAATTTGGAATAAATGTTTTAAAATTAAGTAGCATTTAAAATCATTAAGGAATAAGTATACAATGGTCAAAACAACTTTTCTTTTGACATTGTACATATGCATATATATACAAATGAATAAAAATATATACATGTATGGGTTTATAAAAGTATATATAATATAGAAAATAAAATTTATAAAGTTTTCATTGCTTTGTAAACAACAAAGGCTGAAATATACATTCACAATAAAGTTGAATGATTAACAAAATCTAGTGCTTAAGATATTTCCTTACAAATGGCACAAACCATCATCTCTTTAATAAAAAATTCAAATAAAAAATTCAGGAAACCCTTCACCTTCTAAAATTTGAATTTTTAAATCCCATAACACCTGATGTTCAGTAATCAAAAGATCTTTGCAATTTTTTTTTAACATTCAAAGAAAAAAAAGTTCAGAAGAAAAAAAGAAACTGTCTTCTTCAATTTCAAAGTAAAATCCGAAGTGTTTCAAACAGTATTGTTATACTTTCAGGTAAGTTTTGTTTTAAAGTTTATAGTTTATGAAATTTTGATTTTTAAATCAAGTTTCAACAATCTATTCAAAACTTAAACTGCAGATTTGTAATGGGGAAGCTTCTAGTTTTAAGGCAGTGCAGTTTTTCTTTCTGGAAGTAAGTTAAAAGGCAAGTAAATTTTCATTTTAAAAGCTTGAACTTGAAGTTGTAATTTCTAATGAAGTAAGAGTTTAATTCAACAATATTGAATCTGTTGCAGGAAAAGAAAAAAAATCATGAATTAGAGGCTATTACTGGTTTTCAAGTTCAGGAAAAGGTTCTCTATTAAGAATTCAAGCTGTAAGTGATCTGAGAAGATTGTTATTTTTAATGATTAAAAATAAATGAAAAACAACTTGGGATTTAATACAACAATATATAATTGTATTGCAGGAAGATCAAGGTTTAATCTTTTTTGGTTTCAAGTTTCAGAGAAAAAAAAAATCTTCTCTACTATAAATCTCAAATGTAAGTGCAATGGAAACCCCTGTTTTTGATAATTTAAATGCATGAATACAACTACAAATAATCATAGATCTGTACCCATCAATTTCAGATCTAAAACCCTAAGATAATTAAAGTAGAAAAAAGGGAAGTTGCAGGCCTCATCTCTATTGATAGAACTGTCAGTAATCTTGGGAAAAACATGTGAGTAAACCTATGTTTATTCAAATCTTTTGTGCTTGAATTCCTTAATGAATGTGATGGCTTTGAATTGAATGAATGATAGGCTTGTGTTTTGATTTTCTGGAAACATTGTTTTCTGTTTTCTTTGTTGTGTTTTGTTTTCCTGTAACAATTTGAGTTACAGAGTCCTTCAAAATAAAGAAAAAAAACCCTCTCCCAATTTCTTTTGAAAGGTAATCGAATTGTAAAGGTAGGTAGAAGGATGTTTAATAATGCATCATGTTTCAGATTCAATCAAAGCAAAGCCACTGTTCTTTTACCAGGAAAACTTTGAAAAAAGACATGAAAAAAATCACAGGACATGTTTAAAGTCCTGTTATGCAGAGTAAAAGCATATCAAAGAAACCCAAACATTCTCTTCCTCTCTTTAGTTCTGAAAAGAATTGTTTTTGACAAGTTAAACTATTGTTTAATCTGTACCTTGATTTAGTAATAAAAAGAAGCAATGGAACTTGATTTATTTTTACTAGGAGAGGTAAACACAGCCACAACTCAAAATATCTAAAAATTCAAACCTCATGAATTTGAATTCTAGTTACACCAATTGAATCACTACTTAGAATGATGATTTTAGAAATAAAAATTTGAATTTTTTCACTGAGTCTTTATCGAGATTTTTTGGGTTGATCGGAAAAATGCCTTTTTGTAAAACTCTGATGATCCCAACGATGGTGGGCCTCGAGTTCGTCGCCACGGCTAGATTTAGGTTTCAGCAACACCAGAAAAATGCAGTTTGAATTTTTTAAAAACCTAGACTTTGAATTCGAGTTTGTTTTAGGGTTTAAGAACCATTTTGATTCACGTTCAAAAACGTCGATGTTGCGCCGTCCTCAGATGATTGGACACCGTGTCGATGGAGCCAATCGAAGCGTCGCACGATGTAGGAGCTTCGGTCTAAATATCACGGCCGCTGACGGTTAGAGGAGGTGGCGCGAGACCTTTTTCCGATGATGTTATGTTGGGTTGTTTAGGTCGATACGACTCGAGTCTTGTTTTCGAGATTAATCCAAGTTCTGGGTGTTTGTGGAGTTTAGGGGGATCGTCGTCGACTCGATGGTGGATGCAGCTTCAACCAACGGTGGAGATTCTGACCGTGCACGTGCACGTGGCTATGGGGTGTGTCAGTGTGATGGGTTGGAAAGGACCGAGGAATAACTCGAAGAGCAGCAAGGAGAAATCACGTGGAAACTCGAAGAGAGACTCGAGTGGCTTTAGCGTTTGTCGTGTTGTTTTTAAACCTTAAACAAATTTCAAAAAAAAAATGAAGCACGGGTCACTTTGGTGGAAAACCCGAAGTTAAGGGGTGTTTGTCTCGGGGTAAACCCGATGTAAGCCTCGGGTGAATGTAAAACAGCAACAAGCCTAGTTTTCAACCCAATTTTGAACACAAGTTAAATTTAATTCTGAATAAACTAATGATATTTGTAAATAGGATATGGAACAAATGGTAATTAGAATTCATGAAATTCAAGAATATTTTAAAATTAATAAAAGTTTGTTTAAAAGTTGGCTTAATGAAAAATTCAAAAGTAAAACAAATATCCAATGTAACTTTAAAAACAAATTTATCTTGAAACCGTAATTAATAATTAATGTTTTATAATGATTTTATAAACAAATAATTTATTTAAAGAATAGCCAATGAATAAAGGTAATTAAACTTAATTAGTTAACCACCAAAAAAATTAATAAATTAAAACAATAACTAAAGAATAATCAAATAATTAAGCCAATCGAATTAAATCAATAAAAATTAAATTAACATTATTTTAAAATGATTAATAAAGACAATTATATGGCTAATTCACTTTAATCACAATCACTTGAATTAACGATGATTGACCATCATCAAATATTCTATATTGGATTGATATTTTTGTTGTGATGTTGTGATTGCTTTGTGATGAACTGTGATTTGTGAATTGTTTCCCATATGTTTATGTAACCCCTTTTGCCCGTAAAACGGCATTTAAACTTCGATGCGACAGGGAGTCGGATTTCAGTTTGTTATCCGAAACCCACATCGAACCTTGAATATGAATCTTTGTGATTGATACACCCACATGTTTTAAATTTGAGCGCTCACTATTCGGATTAGCCGGGAGAGGACCTTTGTGTCATATAACCCATTCCGAATAGTGATTCGACGAATGGATTGCATTTAAAGACCGACGGTGAAGACCGGGTGTCTTCGAAAACGATAGGATAACCTATCGATTGTCTCTACACCGAGTTGCTCCGGTATAGGGATTCCTAAGTGATGGGAAGTCCGATCGGGATTGTGGACGCGCGGATTTGCAAGGGCTTCTTCCTTTATTGGACGAAGTGCCTTCGGTTCTGTTCGAACCCGGAACAGACTTGTATGGTCGTGTGTCTGACACTACGCTTTGAGATATAAAGCCGATTTCTTTCAAATACATATCTGTTGGTGGCGGAGAATTTATTCTCTTAGCTTAACACCCTTCTCTGAGACGTACGAGCTCAAAGGTTATGTAGTTAAAGGTTATCAGCAATATACTCCCAATTTGGTAGTGTGGCATGCTAAGTGCTGCTGTATAGTGATGGTCATTTGTTGATCATTTGTGATCAAAGCATGGCTTTCGTGTAAAGCGTAGCTTTGTGGACGAGACCTCATCGGACCGCACACCCCGGAAATGGTCGAAACAGGAAAGATGCGGTAAGGTTATGAGGGTCGCGCCCTTTAGGGTATGTCATTTCCTTCTGGAAAAAGGTAGTGTCATGGTATGAAGCCCAGATACTTACCTATGTGGTTGCTTCAATCTCATTATTCTGTGTGGTTGTTGCTTTGTGATGGAGGGCCCTCGGATAAAAGTCCCAAAGGACCGGGGAGTGGCATACTCCAGTAGTAGTTACCTAGTTACAGAGGTAACCCGGCCTTGTGTTGGCAGAGAGTCGGATAGGTTCTTGGGATGTCCCGCCAGAGGCGTACTCATGTGGCATAGGAAGTTCCTTAGCCTGACCATTTGTTGGAAATCCAATTCCCAATACGAACCCCGTACGGTTTTAGTTGTATTACCTGCCATTTACTTATGGTGGTCACCACTATTTAAATAGTAGCTATAGTAGGCATAGTTCGGAATGTCTATGCCGGCTAGGATTGATATTCTACTTTTGAAATGGCTTTCTGCACTATGCACTAGTAATAATATCAAAGAATTTTCCCGTATCAATCATATTTGACTATCATAAGAAGAAATCTCCTCCAATTCTGCGATTGCATTGTGTGTGTGGCGGGAGGTCTTATGGTAGTTTCATTTTCCAAAAGCATTCCGATTTTCTTGTAAAAATCTGTTTTATTTGGAAGAAATTATCTTTGTTTACTCATACCAGTCCCATGATTGACCCGGAGTTTATTGTTTCCTTCCTAAACTCTGGGTGCCCACCATTTCTACACGGGCAGCCTAGTAGCAGGTTTTCTGTATTTTGGCTCTAGCTACATTTTGGAGATTTTTGATTTTTGGAGGCTCATACCTTAGAGACATTTTGGAAGCTTTTGGATCTCGAGGTGCTTAGTTTGGTGATCATTATCATTCTCTATCTCATTGAAGACTTTTGGCATATGATATGTAGTTGTTCTATTATGTCATTCTATTTGGAGATGTTATTCCTGTATTATGTACTCTGATGTTGTAACAGATATTATTATGATGTTGTATCTGTGATATGATGCATGATATTCATTTTTTTCCGCTGCTTTATATTCATCTAATGTTGTTATAAGCTCCATCCGATTGGAGTTCGATGTTTGAATCATTGACGGTCGAATACAAGTGAGGTATTTGATGTTAATTTTCGAACGTGGAATTTCGGGTCGTGACACTTGACCTGGGTTGGAAAATTATGTACAGACACGTGGTTAATTTTAAATATGTTCTGAAAATTATTAAGTATTTTGAAGTTAAAATATGAAATTTTAACTTAAATTGGATTTAAATGATTTAAATAAATGTTATAGTGATTTTCTATAAGTTAAATGTATAAGTAAACAAATGGTTTAAAATGTAACTCAAAATATGACTTAACTGGATAATTGAAATTTAGTTTCCAAATGGAAATTTAAGCTTAACTTAGTAATAAGAATATTTATTTATGAAATGGGTATTTTTAAACAATGTATTAAGTTAATTGTTGAGATAATAGTTAAGTAAAATAATGTACCTTTGACTTAATAAATGAATTATAGTTAATTTGGATATTTTATTTATAAAATTTTATTTATAAAATTTTATTTTATTTAATAATCAGTTAAATTATATCCAAATGAATATTTTATGAAGCATGAGATATGTTTTATAAGTTAATAATGGTTAAAATTGCGATTTTAATGTTCCTGAAATGTTATAATAAATCTGGAATTTGTATTGGTAGCATTTCCAAAATGCTATGGTTTTAAGGTAGCATTTGCTAAGTGCTACCATTTCCGAAATGTAACTATGTTCTGAAACACTAATTTTATCTACTGTAACACTTTATAAGTGCTGTTGTTTTTGAAAGTGCACTGTTTTTGAAATATCTAGTGTAACACTTTATAAATGTTGTTGTTTCTGAAATTGAACTGTTTTTGAAATACTAAAATATCTACCGTAACACTTTTTAAGTGTTGTAGTTTCTGAAATTGAACTGTTTTGAAATACTAATATATCTACCGTAACACTTTATAAGTGCTGCTGTTTTTGAAATTGAACTGTTTTGAAATACTAAAATATATCTACTGTAACACTTTATAAGTGCTGTTGTTTCTGAAATTGAACTATTTTTGAAATACTAAAATATCTACTGTAACACTTTATAAGTGCTGCTGTTTCTGAAAGTGAACTGTTTTTGAAATACTAAAATATCTACTGTAACACTTTATAAGTGTTGCTGTTTCTAACAGTGAACTGTTTTTGAAATACTAAAATAGCTACTGTAACACATTATAAGTACTGTTGTTTCTGAAATTGAACTGTTTTTGAAATACTAAAATCTCTACTATAACACTTTTAAGTGCTGCAATTCTGAAATTGAACTGTTTTGAAATACTAATATATCTACTGCAACACTATATAAGTGCTGCTGTTTCTAAAAAATACAATGTTTTGAAATTGTTGTAATTGAACGAATGAACTTAGAAAATGCTACAATTCTAAAAATTGAATATTTAATTTGAAAGGATAACGACTTTATATTTAAATGGTTTAAATGAATTGTTTTTATTTAGAATATAAACCATTTTTGAATTTTATAACCATGGGCTATAATAACGGTTGGTTGTTAAAGAGATCAGGATCGGATATGGGCATACTCTCTGTCGATACCGAAAACCACTTTAACAACCATGTACGCAGTGGAGATTCTAGAATGAAGTAGGATGGTGGCGATGTTCTTTTGAGGTATATACGTGGACCCGACTCTCGTGACTTGGCATAAGGTGGCTAAAACAGGAGCAATCGACGGGCTAACGAGGTCACTCCTCTTATCGGACACACTTCTTCGTATGCCATTCTATTAATTTGTGATTGATTGGTGTGCACCTTTGATTTTTAGAAGTGTGGCTCGAGGTGGGCGGTAGTGGCTGCTACGCGTTACCACCGGTCCGGAAGTGCAATTGGTATATCTACCCTGGCATTGCCTAGTTGTGTCGTGTCACCTACCCTAGCGTGCCTTGTACGAGTTTGATTTGTGTCGTACCTATGGAGTATTTGTGGTAGCCTCCCGATTTGGAGGTACGACAGTACTGTATAGACTATTGGCACTATAAAACATGTTAAGGGGGATATTTGGTAACTCCTTAACGCTATTTTTAAAGATATTATACTTTAGTGTAGACATTATTATAATAGCATATATTGCTACATAGTAAATAGTTTAACGGATCCTTAAACGATGGGCGGTCCCAAGCATCCTTTAAGTTACTTGTGCATTTATATTACAGTTCACTTGAGTTGGTTTACATTGTATAAGTATGTATGTCTTGACTCGAGCGTTTTGTGTTTTGCTTTACGCTCAAATCGGCCTGAGTATCAGCTTTGGATTTCACCTTCTGGAGCTAGAGGATTTGCTGGAGATTATCCATCTATCTAGTTGTTATCTATTTTCATTCAGTGTTTCTATTCAGCTTATGTATTAGGAAATTTATGTATTGGGATCTCTGTTGTATTTACTTTTCAGACTCTAGATTTCTATACTTGTTTTGAGACTGTGTTTGAGACTGTTTTGTAGTAGCTTCATGAACTGCTATTTTTATTTTATTTCCGCTGCGAGTTATTCTGATTTATTTGTGTCTGTGATTGGTTTTATTTGCTCCAAATTATATTACAATCTACTGTTTTGAATTATTCAAGTCAGACATGTGTGGTTTTATTGTTGATTTGAATGGCCCAAAATAGTGGGTTGTTACATGGTCTGTTCTGATTGAACTGAAGTGCTTCAGGCTATGTATGGCAGAAGATGTTGTTTGAAGCGGTATGTGGTGAAGTATGAGGGGTGATCGGCTATGGCATAGCAGTTAGGGTGTGATATTCGGTGAAGGTTGATCGACAAGGTTCTGGAAGTTATTAGAGATTATAGATGAGCAGGAGTGGTATGTTGCTACAATCAAGTGTGGGATGGAGAATGGTATGTGTATATGTCAGTTGTGATCAACCATTATATGCTAAGAGTTTAGTTTCAGTGGTTGAAAATTTGGCAGTTGATAGCTAATGTTTTATGCTTGAAATTGGTAATTCGGCAAAGGTAATTGGTGATGTTGGAAATATAGATGAGGTAGAACATAGTGTTGAGGTAGGTGGTTGGCTTGCAGTTGAAAAGTGGTGGTGATTGAGTGTTTGTAGCAAGTAGTGGGGTGATAGTTGAGTATGGCAATGGGTGATGGCGGAAATGTTGTGGGAAGCTTGTATATGGTAGTTTGCATGGAGAAATTTGTGTCACTGGGTAGTGATGTATGGTCAGTAGCTGGGTATGGACGGGATGGTATATTGGTGAATGTAAGTCTATTTTCAGAAGATGTATGAAGTAATTGCATGCAATGAAATTGCAAGTTGCTTGTGTAGGAGGAGTGTAGGAGAGTGAAGCAGGGGATGACAGTTTTGGGTGTACAGGGTTGTGTGACTGTGTTGATCAGAAGTGTTTGGTGTAAGCAAGGCACAGTTTGTATTGTGTGAATGATGTATTGTGATATATGAAATGGACATGGTGTAAGAGGGTAGTGGGGTGTTGATAACTGGTGATAGAGGGTGGATGTGAACGTAAGCTGTTTACAATAGTCGATGACCGTGGGTGAGGATTGAATGGGGCCGTGGCTTCCGGCAGAGGTGTGTTGATGGCAGTAGTGTTCAAGTGAATGTCTGAAAGTTTGGTAGTGGGCAAGTCAGATGGTTTGAATAGTGCAGTGGTTATCAGGGTGATTGTAGATGTTGCTGGGTAAGAAAATGAGGCAATGTAGATGTTGTAGGGAAAGTATTTTGTATTGGTAGCTGAAGTGAATAGGCAACAAGATGTTGGAGGTGTTTGAATAGGCAGCAAGTAAATGTGAGAAGGTTGTTGGTCTAGAAGGTAGGACAGTTTGGGTCAGGGAAGTGGTAAATAGTGGAGATGGGCAAAGGGGCAGTGATGTTGTTTGATGTGCACAGAGTGGTGCTCAGGGAACAGTAGCATTCAGCAGTTTTGAAAAATTTGAAAATGAAAATTGTAAATTAAAACTTAAAAATTGTAATTGTAATTGTAATTGAAATGGAATGGAATATTTTTTTTTCAATTGATGTTTTGTATATATATTTTTTAAAATATGCAAATGCAAATAGAAATTGAAAACAAGATATGCACGCAAATAAAATCACATAAAAATCATACACAATATTTTTTTTAAAATGCAATTTAACATACACCACAAACACACAATAAAATCAAAAATAATAATTGGAAGAACAGAAAATAAAATCAAAACAAATTCCTCGGCAATGGCGCCAAACACTTGTTTAATGACGGAATTTATATCGGATTTGAAAACCGTCGATAAATTTTTAGTTAAATTTAACCGCAAGCGTACGATGCACTATCGTAGTACGTAGTGAGTACGAGTCGATCCGTATGGAATTGTTGATTCTAAATCTCTATTCAATCCAATTAACCAAAGTTGAAAGTGATTAGCTAGAAAATGTAAGAAAAATTACAAAAAGAAAGTGATAAAAATATGAGAGTAGAAAGACAAATAGAGATAAATCCACTTTCTAGATCACAAAGTTCAACAAAAATGAAATTATGATCTCTCTTTTTAGGTCATTAGTAGGTTTAATTGGAGTGCTTATCATAAGTATGACCTATTTGTGCTATTAATTAGCTCAACATAAGCCATCAAGCTATAACACACCCCTTAAACTACTTTTCAACTCTCATGAAAAATGACAACGAGTTGAAGGCAAAATTTATTTTAAGAATGGCTTATTAACTATTAATTAGAAATATATGCCATCAAATTTTAATTTCAATATTCACTTCCTTGTCATGATCATATATAGATGAAGATGCAATTTGTATTTTGTTTGTTTAAGCATATCTTATTTGTTATAAACAACATAGACTATTAAATTCAATGCTAAACAACAACATTAAACCACTTCAATTGTTTCCATTAAGCACAAAAAGAGAACATAAATGATCAAAATGTTGAAGCTACATGATTAGAGAGCTTCATCACCCCTAACTTGAAAGGATTAGTCTCTCATTTGTGTTATCATATCAACACTAGTAGCATGCAACACAACATAAAAAGAAGAGAAAAAAAGAGAGCAAAATGAAAAGAAAAGCTAAGTAAAAAGAAGTAAATACTAATCTACTTGCATGAAAATTAAACTACACTTCTAGCATGAAAGAAAGAGAATATGTAAGTAAAATAAAATACTAATTAACATTTGCATAAATAAAGGAAAATTACATAAAAAGAAATGGCTAAGTAGCCATGAAAAGAGAAGGAGAGCTTGTTCTTTATTTTGATCCTAAACTAATGAGCAAAGAGAGAAGAGAGGATTACATGAAACATAAGGGGTAATTATACATTGTAGGATCTAGATTAACCCTAGAGGGGGGGTGAATAGGGTTATAGCAAATTTTCTCGATATAAACACAGAAACAAACTGCAGAAATAAATATGCTGAAAAAGTAAATCACACACAAAATTTACCCAGCTTCGAAAACCCCTGCCTACTGCTGCATTCCCAGATTTCTATTAGAATTAAACAGTATCACGCTTACAAACACTCTACTAGACTCACAAACATTTGCTCCCGCTCACAAACATTTTACTAGACTCGCAAACATTTGCTCCCGCTCACAAACACTCTACTAGACTCGCACACCCTGCTCCCGCCTATAGAGTTTCGTTTACTCGCAAACTCTGCTCCCGCCTATAGAGCTTTGATTACTCGCAAACTCTACTCCCGCCTATAGAGCTTTGCTTACTCGCAAACTCTGCTCCCGCCTATAGAGCTTTGCAAACTCGCACACACTGCTCACTGAACTAATTCTAACTAGACAATCTGACACTACCTAAACCCTAGGTGGTGATTTACAAAGTTTTGATTCGAAAAATAATAACAACAATCAAAAGACAATAAATAACCCTAAATAAAATTAAGAACCCTTTATAGAATAAAAGCCTCTTTGGAGAAATAAGGCCGGCTCCCTTTTTCTTTAACCCGTTCCTTTGTTTGCTTCGTTCGTTTACGGTGGCCGTTCCTCTTTGCAACCTGATTAGGGCTTCGTCTCTTGTAATTTATAATGGCGGCTTGCGTTTCTTCTTCGTTCCTCTTCCTTCAATAAATTAGGGCTTTCGAAGTTGCTCTTTCTTCTGTGAGAATTTGCTATGGCTTCGGCTTGGCGCAAATTAGATTTGTACTTGGCTATGGCTTCGCGCTTTGGTGAGTTCGATTTTTCTTTTGGTAAGATTTTAGCTCTGTTCCTCTTCGTTTTTTTTATTCGAACTCACACATTCTGCCGATGATGATGTTGGGTCTTTTATAGGGTTCGTTACCCTATTTTCTCGTTCGTCTAATAATTTCATATTTGTTGCTTTGATCGTTCGATTTGGTATTGATGCTTGAGATTTTCACTGATTAATTCAAATTGCTTGGCTACCACGGTTTTGAATTGTGACTTGTTCAATTTGCTTGATGCGCACGGCTTTCATGTGAATTACGGCTTTGATTTTTTCATCATATTTTTGCTATCCTCGGCATATTGATTTCTGGCATTTTTACTTTGTTTGACTTGTTCATGACTGTGACAATTTCACTATGTTCATTCTGAAATCACTGACCATTGTAGCTGTGTTGATCTTGCTTGCTTCCTGTACTGATGCATTAGTTGTTGGCATATTTGCTTGTTGGTTTTCATGAGTGATCTTGTTCATCTGATTTTTGGTACTGTGTCACTATGTTCATATTGCCTCGAGCAATGATAATTTGGTCTGTCCATTGCCTTGTTGTATTGAGCTTTGATAGTTGCTGGCTTGTTTCAGTTGCTTAGTGTCTTGATGCTCGGCTTGCATCGTCACTGCCTGAACCTTTTCATTTCATACATATGTATATGCTTACTGTCTTTTTACCTATCTCTGATGATGTTGAACTTCACTGTTGCATTCCATTTGTGTTTGCTGTCAGTTGATGTTCTGTTGCACTTGTGTTCTGTTCATTCCCAGTTGCCTTGTTGTAGTTTGATTGTGTTGTTTAGTATGTTCATTTGAGTCAGTGGAGTTGTTTCATTTGAGTTGTAGCTTGATGGTTTTGTAGTTGTTTGTGTCAGTTGCATCGAGTTGTAGTTGTATTGTCTTGAGCTCGTATCACAGCAAACTGCATGTTATATTTCTTGATCATGTTGGCCATTTGGTCGAGCTGTAGTCCAGTGCCCCCATGTCTTGTGTCTTGCCTTTAGTAGCTTCACTGTTGCATTTTTCCATGTATTCTGTCTTTGAGCTGCTGTGTTGTATTCAGTTGTTGTGGCCTGTACTTGTATACAGCTGTTTGCATTTGGTCTTGACAATACTTCGGCCATATGTGTTCATCTGCACTTGTTGTTGTACACTTTGATTTACTTGACTGTGTACATTCGCGAATCTGCATAACTTGTTGTCTGTACACTTGCCTGAGTGCCAGTTTGCCTTGTATCTTTGTGCATCGTTGTAGTTGCATTTATGTCATGTAGTTGCATACTTTGACTTCACTGAGTCATTTGGAATTGGTCTGTTGTCCTGTTGCTTTATTACAGTGATCTGGACATTTGGAATTGTTGTTTTGATTTGTCGAAGCTTTGCATTCTTCATGTTGCCTTGTGTTGAACCCAGTTTTAAAAAATCGGGTTTGACCTTGTGCTAAAGTCGTGATTTTGAACATATTGCACATGAGTTGAACCCGGCTTTTCATTTGGGTTTGACCTGTGCTCACCTGTCCCTGTAGCATTATCAAGTGTATATAGATGTGCACGGCCTTGTGGCATATACAGTGATACACTGTGTATGTCACAAGTTGTTCGTGTATGATGAATTCAAATTTAAATGATGACAAACAACCCAAATAACTGAGGCAAATATTATTTTCAAAATTCATCTTTTATTTTATATTGCAAAAATATTTTATTTTCAATTTTACTGCGTTAGTAAATATTTTTGCGGATTGCTCAGATGTTGGATTCAAACCGGAAAGAAGTTGAACATAAATACGAGTGTGAGTGATATGTAGTGAGGTGAACTGTAAATATGAAATGTGATGTAATTGTAATCAAAGTTGTATAGTTATAGTGGGAGCTTGAAATTGTACTATTCAAAGTTGTAATAAATATTTGTTTGAATAAAATATTCGTTTGAATTCAAATTCTGTGTTATTTAATTTATTCAACAAATATTTATTTAATCTGTGAAAACAAAATAGTATATTAGCAAATACATTTAAATGAATGTATATATGTTTATTATCATCAAACAAAAATCATATAAGCGCAGAGCGCATATTCAACAATCTCCCCCTTTTGATGATAACAAACATATATTTAAGATTTTGAATGTATTAAATGTATTTGATCGTTCAATTTGCTCCCCCTATTTAAATGCTTCCTCTCTACATGATGCTCCCCCTACATATATGCATACAAATAAAAATATGTAAATGAGCCTATATGCAAATGGAAAATTATTTGACCTTTGCTTGATTCTATTTGACAAAATCTTAACTTTTTTCTCCCCCTTTTGTTGTCAGCAAAAGAATAACAGTGTTATAAAAATAGGGATGAAGTGACAGACATGAATCAAACATTTAACTCAATTGAATATAAATATCAAATTTCAATTAAACTCAAACAAAAATCATAATTACCCTTGTCAGACGCATATTCCACTTCCAGAAGTGATGGGGATAAAATCATCAAAAAACATACAGTTCCGTCTATTTGTGGTATATTTATTTCAGGAAATTTGAATATCTACTAACCATGCATAACCGTTAGGACTTTTAAATGAGATTAGTAGTATTCCAATTTAATTTAAAAAACGAAATCAAGTATCTTCTAACCACGCATGACCGTGAGGACTTTTAAATGGGATTAGAATCAACTTGTCTATTTAATCAATTAATTTTGATATGCGTTCCATACATGCATAACCGTAAGGACTTTTAAATGAGAATAGAAGCACATAATCAAAAATCCAAGTAGTTCAACCATGCATAACCGTGAGGACTTTTAAATGAGAGTGAATACTTTGGATATTTATTTTTATTGAAGAATATAATAAATTGAAGCACAGATAATTTCCTTTATAATAATATAAATTGAAGAACGAATAATTTCCTTTGTAAACTACCACAAATTTACATACTATATATGATTTTGATGAGTGATGGTCGATAGAAAGATGATAGAAATAGAAATGATCATGGAATTTTTACCCAAAAAAAGTTTTTATAACTCTTGTTATGAAATTCTAAAGAAATTTTTCTAAATATATTGTCTTGAGTAATGTATGACAAATATCAACACTCATCACTTTTTCAATCACTATTGATCTTTTCGATAATCATTAGGGAGTTAGATTAGTCAAAATTTGTCATTTAAAATAAAAATGACTAATCTGAAAATATGGTCAAAAATGATTTTCTCGAAGGGGTTATAAAAAAAATTCTGCCATTTGAAAATTATTTCAAGTGAAAAATATGCAGATATTTTCTTTGAAAAACGATGCAGCAAATGAATGTTTCAAAAATTAATCACGTTACACTAATAATTTTTCTATCAACTAAATTACCAGTGTAATCTGCATCTGAATTTCTTTTTCACTCCAAAATATCACTAACTAAATTTGATAAACCAAGACCACGAAAATGTGCATAAGAAAATTTCAAACTCAATTTTAACAACAATTTAAATGACATTCTTTTGAATTTGAATTGAAGCCATGTTAACACTCAAACAAATATCATAGTGTTAATTTTAGAAACCGTAGGATAAACAGTTATATTCATGAGTAATCAATAGTCAATCAACATCATAATTATTTCAAAAACAATTTCTTGAAGTTTCAACAATTTCTTAAAATCCTTTTTAACAACTTTCACATGAAATCTGAAATCGTGCAAATTTACAAGCAGTGACCAAAATGTCAAAACAAATATATCTATGTGTAGCATGAGTAACCATCATTTGACTGAACAAATTTATATGGATTAGTTCAAAGTTGAAAATCTGATTGGTCAACATTTAAGCACAAATCAAGGTCATAAATAAGAACAAGTCATGTAGGATCATATCAAGTAAGTCCGAATCAGTCAACCATCATAATTACTCCAAGTAATTCTATTTAAAGATGATTGATCAATATTTTGAAAAAAAAATCATAGAATCAAAATCATCAACTTTTGTTCATCTCAATATTGGCTGATTTAATTCAGATTATGGTGCAGATTATCACATTTAATATATCGTTCAAAACAAATTTACCTGTTTTACCTTTACGATAATTTTTCGTGATTGCCCATTGTGATTCTGTCACCTTTGTACTAGGCTAAGGAACTTTGCTTTGTCGCCCGTTGTGTTTCTGGAACAGCCAAAATCCAGAGAACACTGTTGTTGTTCCTTAGCCTGCCACCACACCTACACGATGAAAGATTTTTGTGACCTATTTGTTTTTATAGGTCCATGATTGTTAGTGACAGAATATGAAAAATATGTTTGTGGAGACCCAAAGCTATTTATATATGTTCCTTTTGGCACCCAAATTTGTTTGACTTTCAAAGATTTTATATTTGTGCCTTTTGGAACCCAAATTGGTATAGTTTTCACGTGTTTGAGTCTATACCAACAATTATTTTGATTATGTCCAAATTTTCTACAAATCGTGCACATTAAATTGACTTGATTAAATTTTGTGTTCTTTTTCATATGACTATAATTTTCAACATGTTGTCCAATTATTTCAGATCGAGCAAAGACACTTTTACCTTTTGCATTATCATCATCTTGGGATTTCCCAAAACCTAGTCCTTTTCTATTGTTAGCAAAAATTTGATTTCCCAATAGCATGTTGAAAGATTTTTCGCCTCTTGAAAAGTTATTCAAAGATTTCTCAAGATTTTGGACTTTGCTTTCTAGTGACGTTTTTTCAGTTACAAGTGAGGTGCATCTATTTATGAAATCCTTTTTCCTAGTGTCGATGGTTTCCTTAAGATTCAAGTTTTCTTTTTCAAGATTCTCATAGTTATTCCTAAGTTTTGATAAATCTGAATCTAAAATCTTACAATTTTTACAGTCTAGGTTTTGAATATTATCAAGTTCAATTTCTAACCTAGAATTTTCATGGGCGAGTTTCCTCCTTTCAGATTTCAGTTTTTCAATTTTTGATTCAAGACTATCAATTGTTTTAGTAAGATCTAAGCACATAAAAACAAGATCTCTATAGGAATACTCACCTGCCTCACTAGATTCCTCGGAGCTTGCTTCTGAATTTGATTTTGCCATAAGACACAAGTTAGCCTCCTCTGAGCTGCTATCCGAAACTTCCTCTCCTTCTTCATCATCCCAAGTCGCTGCAAAGGCCTTCTTCTTCTTTTTCTTTCCTTTGTTGTTTTTGAGAAGTGGGCATTTTGGTTTGATGTGGCTAGGCTTGTTGCAGTTATAACACGTCAGTTCATTATCGGAATTTTCAGAATCTTTTGGCCTATTATGACTTGTTTTCTTCTTGCATGGCTTGAATCTAGACCATCTTCTAAGATTATTGACAGCCATTGCAAGCTCTTCAATTGGATCTTCTTCATCCTCATCGCTCTCTTCTTTGCTCTTTAAGGCAATCGTCTTCTTCTTTGGTTCGGAGTTGTTGCGTTCTTTCTTAGCTTTTAGCTCAAGCTCATATGTCATCAAGTTGCCAATCAACTCCTCCATGCTTAGCTTACTCAGATCTTTCGATTCTTGTATTGTTGTAACTTTTGCCTCAAAGTTCATCGGTAAGACTCGTAGTATCTTCCGCACAAGCTCTACCTCAGTGAAGACCTTCCCAAGCGCTCTAGCGTTGTATACCAAGGTTGAAAAGCGTCCAAACATATCCTTTATGCTCTCGCCTTTGTCCATCACAAAGTTTTCGTATTCATTGCTGAACAGGGCTAGACGAGACTCCTTGACTTGAGAAGTTCCTTCGTGTGTCGCCTCCAAAGTGTGCCAAATTTCCTGTGCTGTTGTACAATGAGAAATTCTATTAAATTCATTTTTATCAAGAGCACGTATCAAAGCATTCATGGCTTTAGCATTTGTCGTTTTCAATCTCTTATCGTTAGCATCCCACCTATCCTTAGGTTTAGGAATCTCAGTATCACCAACGATTATAGTGGGAGGTTTATAGCCAGTTTCAATAATATCCCAAACATCATAATCAACAGAACTAAGATAGATACCCATCCTAACTTTCCAATAAGCATAATCGTTCCTGTTAAACATGGGTGTCCTAGCAATAGATTGCCCCTCAGAAAAAGCATTATTCGGTGAATTCATGACTCTAGAGTTAAAAACAAAAAACCGGGCTATGATACCACTTGTAGGATCTAGATTAACCCTAGAGGGGGGGTGAATAGGGTTATAGCAAATTTTCTCGATATAAACACAGAAACAAACTGCAGAAATAAATATGCTGAAAAAGTAAATCACACACAAAATTTACCCAGCTTCGGCAACCCCTGCCTACTGCTGCATTCCCAGATTTCTATTAGAATTAAACAGTATCACGCTTACAAACACTCTACTAGACTCGCAAACATTTGCTCCCGCTCACAAACACTTTACTAGACTCGCAAACATTTGCTCCCGCTCACAAACACTCTACTAGACTCGAAAACATTTGCTCCCGCTCACAAACACTCTACTAGACTCGCACACCCTGCTCCCGCCTATAGAGTTTCGTTTACTCGCAAACTCTGCTCCCGCCTATAGAGCTTTGATTACTCGCAAACTCTGCTCCCGCCTATAGAGCTTTGCTTACTCGCAAACTCTGCTCCCGCCTATATAGCTTTGCAAACTCGCACACCCTGCTCACTTAACTAATTCTAACTAGACAATCTGACACTACCTAAACCCTAGGTGGTGATTTACAAAGTTTTGATTCGAAAAATAATAACAACAATCAAAAGACAATAAATAACCCTAAATAAAAGTAAAAACCCTTTTATAGAATAAAAGCCTCTTTGGAGAAATAAGGCCGGCTCCCTTTTTCTTTAACCCATTCCTTTGTTTGCTTCGTTCGTTTACGGTGGTCGTTCCTCTTTGCAACCTGATTAGGGCTTCGTCTCTTGTAATTTATAATGGCGGCTTGCGTTTCTTCTTCGTTCCTCTTCCTTCAATAAATTAGGGCTTTCGAAGTTGCTTTTGCTTCTGTGAGAATTTGCTATGGCTTCGGCTTGGCGCAAATTAGATTTGTACTTGGCTATGGCTTCGCGCTTTGGTGAGTTCGATTTTGCTTTTGGTAAGATTTTAGCTCTGTTCCTCTTCGTTTTTTTATTCGAACTCACACATTCTGCCGATGATGATGTTGGGTCTTTTATAGGGTTCGTTACCCTATTTTCTCGTTCGTCTAATAATTTCATATTTGTTGCTTTGATCGTTCGATTTGGTATTGATGCTTGAGATTTTCACTGACTAATTCAAATTGCTTGGCTACCACGGTTTTGAATTGTGACTTGTTCAATTTGCTTGATGCGCACGACTTTCATGTGAATTACGGCTTTGATTTTTTCATCATATTTTTGCTATCTTCGGCATATTGATTTCTGGCATTTTTACTTTGTTTGACTTGTTCATGACTGTGACAATTTCACTATGCTCATTCTGAAATCACTGACCATTGTAGCTGTGTTGATCTTGCTTGCTTCCTGTACTGATGCATTAGTTGTTGGCATATTTGCTTGTTGGTTTTCATGAGTGATCTTATTCATCTGATTTTTGGTACTGTGTCACTATGTTCATATTGCCTCGAGCAGTGATCATTTGGTCTGTCCATTGCCTTGTTGTATTGAGCTTTGATAGTTGCTGGCTTGTTTCAGTTGCTTAGTGTCTTGATGCTCGGCTTGCATCATCACTGCCTGAACCTTTGCATTTCATACATATGCATATGCTTACTGTCTTTTTACCTGTCTCTGATGATGTTGAACTTCACTGTTGCATTCACTTTGTGTTTGCTGTCAGTTGATGTTCTGTTGCACTTGTGTTCTGTTCATTCCTAGTTGCCTTGTTGCAGTTTGATTGTGCTGTTTAGTATGTTTATTGGAGTCAGTGGAGTTGTTTCATTTGAGTTGTAGCTTGATGGTTTTGTAGTTGTTTGTGTCAGTTGCATCGAGTTGTAGTTGTACTGTCTTGAGCTCGTATCACAGCAAACTGCATGTTATATTTCTTGATCATGTTGGCCATTTGGTCGAGCTGTAGTCCAGTGCCCCCATGTCTTGTGTCTTGCCTTTAGTAGCTTCACTGTTGCAATTTTCCATGTATTCTATCTTTGAGCTGCTATGTTGTATTGAGTTGTTGTGGCCTGTACTTGTATACAACTGTTTGCATTTGGTCTTGATCATACTTCGGCCATATGTGTTCATCTGCACTTGTTGTTGTACACTTTGATTTACTTGACTGTGTACATTCGCGAATTTGCATAACTTGTTGTCTGTACACTTGCCTGAGTGCCAGTTTGCCTTGTATCTTTATGCATCGTTGTAGTTGCATTTATGTCATGTAGTTGCATACTTTGACTTCACTGAGTCATTTGGAATTGGTCTGTTGTCATGTTGCTTTATTACAGTGATCTGGACATTTGGAATTGTTGTTTTGATTTGTCGAAGCTTTGCATTCTTCATGTTGCCTTGTGTTGAACCCAGTTTTAAAAACTCAGGTTTGACCTTGTGCTAAAGTCGTGATTTTGAACATATTGAACGTGAGTTGAACCCGGCTTTTCATTTGGGTTTGACCTGTGCTCACCTGTCCCTGTAGCATTATCAAGTGTATATAGATGTGCACGGCCTTGTGGCATATACAGTGATACACTGTGTATGTCACAAGTTGTTCGTGTATGATGAATTCAAATTTAAATGATGACAAACAACCCAAATAACTGAGGCAAATATTATTTTCAAAATTCATCTTTTATTTTATATTGCAAAAATATTTTATTTTCAATTTTACTGCGTTAGTAAATATTTTTGCAGATTGCTCAGATGCTGGATTCAAACTGGAAAGAAGTTGAAGATAAATACGAGTGTGAGTGATATATAGTAAGGTGAACTGTAAATATGAAATGTGATGTAATTGTAATCAAAGTTGTATAGTTATAGTGGGAGCTTGAAATTGTACTATTCAAAGTTGTAATAAATATTTGTTTGAATAAAATATTCGTTTGAATTCAAATTCTGTGTTATTTAATTTATTCAACAAATATTTATTTAATCTGTGAAAACAAAATAGTATATTAGCAAATACATTTAAATGAATGTATATATGTTTATTATCATCAAACAAAAATCATATAAGCGCAGAGCGCATATTCAACATACATGTATGAAACCCTAATTTATATTTTTGAGGAACGTACAAATTTCCTTTGTGGTAATGTGGTCATCAAGTAATCATTAGCATGTGTTAATTCTCCATTTAAATATGCACGAAGCTTTAATGGCCTTTTAGCATATGCATTAGCTCTAATTTGTTCATCAAGGAAGGTGGATAGGTGGGGTGCTCCATGATCTTGGTTTTGAATTATTTTCCATCTTCATTTGTTCTCTTCATTCTTGTGCATGCATATATTTTCATGAAGCCACTTGTATTTGAATTTAAATTCCTACAAATACATAGAAAATTTTCAATTAAATTTTCACAAATTAATAAATGCACAAAATTACCATTTTACCCTTATATGAAGATGAATATGTGACAATTTGAAAATAATTTGAATTTGGTTTAAACAAGTTAAAATACCCGATATGATCATTTATTTAATTTAAATATATTAAATATGGTGGTAAAAATATGCACATTTACGTGCACATCACTATCTCTATCATAAATTCAAATAGCATAAACAATGTAACAATAATATGCAACTCATAATAATGAGGCAATCCTACATGAAAAAACTAGCGTTATATAAATCTACGCACAGCTCCAATATGGAATAAAGCTACATGCAACCAAAAGCAACATATCAACTATATGCAATAAAATATAGAAAATATTTTGTAATAAGATAATACGCATCCGATCTTTTCAGAAGATAAATTTAAAACTAAATGCCTTGATTTTATATTTAAAAATATATTTTAAGACTCCTTCAAAAGAAATATATCAAAACTAGATCTAATATGAGTAGAAGGGTGCACCCCTTTCCCCAACATGGTATAACTCTAAACAAAAACAATGGAGCCTCCAGTGGTATTCTGATACCTCCTAAAGACAATAGAGTAAATACCCCCCGAGTCTCAAAATAGGGGAAACTCTCAATCATTCTTCCTAATAAATAAAAATATTTTTAAAACACTTTGCATATATTTATTGGAATAAATTCCAAATTTTTTTCCAAAATAATAATATTTCTCCAATACTTCAAATCATACTATTATTATTGCTTATGTCAATCATTCCAAAAATTCTTTTGAAATGATTTCAAAACCATCGGGATTTAAGTCCTAATAAACAATAATTTCAAAAACTTTGTTTGTAAATTCAAACTTTATAAACTATGGTATATAAATCATATAATCAATCAAATCAAATCAAATTCCGTATAAGAATAAACTAGCATTATCAATCAATCGAATTCCATAAGGGAAAAATCCAACACTTAACATTATTTAAAATGTCAAATGACTAATAACCAGATTTAGAATTTTTCTTAAGTTCACAACTTATCTTAAGTCACACGCGAAGTATACAATTATACTCAAATTGGTATGTTATACATAAATCATCCGTACGCTATATTTGATCTGATCTCTTGCTCGGATACATAGATTTCTACTTTTGAGCTAGTGCCGCTCATTCGACCTCCTTATGGCGGACTCCGATCAAATTCCACGATTACAAACTTTCGTTCTACTTGCATAGCCATAAACTATGTTAGATAACTTCAGTACCATATCGAGAATCTGAATCAAGTGTTTGCTAACAAGGATCAAGCGAGAAACCCTTTTTCAGACTGGTGAGAATCACCTGAAGTTATGTATTCGAATCTTAGATCAAGAACCATGTTGATCTACGTATAATTTAGATACTTAATTCGATTGATTTCTTAATTATACCAATCTCTTTCTAAATCACTCGTATTTTCCATTTAGTATTTTATTAAATACTAAAATTATTTTATGAATTACTTCATAAATTTGACCTAAGTTTATAAATATTTTACGAAGGCAATTCTTTATAAAACAACAAATAAAAGCTTACTCTATTTTATTTACTTGTATAATACTCTTCTAGGTCCTAAGAGCATACACAAAACACCAAATTTATTTTATTTACTTGTTATTCACTTTTATTTTTCTTAAAATTAAATTGGAAGTCCAAACAAAATATGGGCCTTTAAAACCGAGTCAACCCTTCCAAATAACACTCAAAAACCACTTGAAATTACTTCAAAAAACTCCAGAATTTAAATTCAAAAATTATGTTTAAAACATATTTTATAAATTAAACTTATATAAAATTACCCTTATATAAAATCACTTCATACTCTGATAATTCACCTTTATTATAATAAAATTTTCTCAAATTTTTATTCTCTAAAGACCTTATCCTACCATTTAGATTATTTTAAAAAACCCTTTATTAAAAGATTACTTTAACTTAACATTTACTCCGAACAACCTATGGTTAAATTGTGAAATTTAATTCACAAGGGATTCATTTTAATGTACTTACAATTATCAAACAATGTATGCTCATAAACTACTTCAGCATGGATTAACAAATCAATAAACAGTAGTCAATGCTCCTAAACCATCTGAGCACGATAATCAAAAAATAATGAAAATAAAGATGTATTATCTTTAACAAACAAACACTATAAATAATTATACAAATTTGAAAATTATTCTTCAATATATAAAACAGAGGTAAAATATTTCATTTACCAGATTTTCAAAAATCAATATCGTGTCCTTTTGACTTGTTTAAGTATTTAGAAATCACTTCGAATACGTGGCATTCCACATTCTCAACCTAAATTCTTAAACAACTCCATATAAAAATTAACATAATACGTTTTTTGTAGTAAATAAAAAATACGCTCGCGTTATATATAATACTCTCAAACTCATTCTA
The DNA here is from genome assembly GCA_030765085.1 of Allium cepa. Lineage (NCBI taxonomy): Eukaryota > Viridiplantae > Streptophyta > Magnoliopsida > Asparagales > Amaryllidaceae > Allium > Allium cepa. The sequence goes on along the minus strand of CM060938.1, from coordinate 723,220,521 downwards.
AGATGTCACTTACCCTATCTCTAATGAGTTGCTCACTCTAGGGTATTACTAATCCTATCCCTATGAGCCATACCCTACAAAAGCCAAGGTTCTCGTTTAGCCTTCAGCTCTGATACCAAATTGCAATGACCTAGCTTTTCGATCATTGAAATTCGTCGTCGAAAACATCCACGGTATTTAGATGCCGACCGTCCAATCGTCGGGAAGGCAGGGCAAAATAAAAATAAAAGAACATAGAATAGGGAAATTAGAATCTCACAGTGGATTCGACAACATATAATATAACGAAGACAGTAAAAACTGACCTTTAAAATACAGAGTACATCAGAGTTAAAAACAAACCTTATCAGCTGGACAGTTATAAAATTCTGATCTTACAATTGCTGATAGGTATACAATATAATACATCGGAAAATAAAACACTACGATGGGTGAACATCCAACTCTTTTCCAATAACTCCAAATCGCCAAAGCCAACTTAGGAAAAACTTGGTCTGACCCGAGCATTATAATAAAATAACACTTGGGTCAATCTGGAAAACCAACGTGAGAAAACACAAGTAAAATGAAGAACATATAAAAATTCCATGAGACCACACCGCTATGCGGAACGAGTTTTTACCTCATAAGAACAACATCCATAACTAAGGAAATGGGAAGCAAATTAGAACAATAATCCAATCAAGAAAGAATAGAAATAAACAACAGAAATAATCTAAATAAAAGGGTGGGTACTGGTAAGAACAAATCTCATACTAAATGAATAGGCATAAACAATATCAAATTCCAAACTTGAAAGAATGGTTATAAATATTTGAACATAGAGAAGAACACAAGGAGTTCTCCATGCAGTTAAGGAAATAATTCAAAGATTTGAATTAACAATAAGGGATAAAAGAGAAGTTTTTCCAATAATGAATAGGAGGGTGCACCCCCTTATTGAAAATGTACCTCTATAAATATACTCGAGAACTCCGATGGCTCTCGGACACGTCCAAGTCGGACCATGCCAACGGTTACTGAGAATCCGAGTATTTCACATCTCAATGCGCAAAACCGATTCCAATCTAGAGTGGATGTGAAAATACCTTAACGGAAGCAACCCCACATAGCTTGGCTTCTACACACATTTCGGGTTTAATCATTTTCAACAAAGGATAATAAAGCTCAAATGAGCAAAACATCGTCTTAGAATGACGAAATATGAAGAAGAAAGCAGAATTAAAGTCTATAGTCGATAAATCAACTATCGGGAATAATAAGATAGTTGTTTTCACTTGCGCTTGATTTTCGCATCATAATACTTTTAAAAGACACTTTAAAAACACTCTTTAAAAATTCTTTTAAAGGGTTAAATTTTCTAAGTGTATTAAAACCAAGGTCAAAACAAATGTTAAAACATTGTTTGTTATAAACCCAAATCAATCTACACTTAACTTTATTTGAAGCAATTTTTTTTTAAAAGATCTTTTTGTTTATAAACTATTACTTATTAATTTTTAAAACAATACTTATTATCCCAAAAGATAATAAATCAAATTTAAATTACTTTTACAAATTAAAACAAATGTTAATTTTCTCAAAGAAATTAATAAACCAAATTAAAAAACCTTTTTATAAATTTAACCCAACTAATTATTCCAAAAGATAATTAATCACATTATTAATCTTCATAAATTTAAAAAAAAAATTATTTATCCAAAAAGATATTTTATCAAACTTATAATCCCTTTTAATAAACCAATTAAATATCTTTATAAAATAGTTAATTATCTCAAAAAAACCTTTATTTAATCAGTAGATTAACTTTTAAACCTTATTAAATCAGTTCATTAATTTAATACACTAAATCAGTTAATTAACTTTAAAACACTTTTATTAAATCAATTACTTAACTTTTAAAACACCATTAATTAAAAATATTAACTAAATTCAAATATCATTAATTAAAATGATAAATTAGATTTAAACATTATTAATTAAAACGACCAACTAAATTTAAAACATCATTAATTTAAATAATTAATCAAACTCAAATATCATTATTTAAAATGGTTAACTACTTTTAAACATCATTAATTCAAATGGTTTATTAAACTCTAATAGCATTAATTAAAATGATTAATTACTTTTAAACATGATTAATTTAAAATGATTTATTAAACTCAAATATCATTATTTAAAATGGTTAATTACTTTTAAACATTATTAATTTAAAACAATTAATTAAATTTAAATAAGCATTAATCAAAATGATTAATTAAATTAAAATATCATTAATCAAAATGATTAATAAATGTAAATATATCATTACAAGCTTATGACAACACACACGAAGAGTTTAGGAGATTATATTCGATAATTTTGCTATAAGGACACTTTAGAAATTCAAATAGAATATCGTGATTAATTTAAACTAACATCAATATAAGTAGCATAAAGAAATAAATAATTATTGTTGGCGAGAAATCCCTTAGAGTCTCCATATAAATATTTCATGCAAAACAATGGTTACGAACAATATATATAATCATACGAGTTCACAACAATCAAGTTAATATGTCACCCATTTCCAAAACTGGAACACTCAAGCAACAACAATATCTAAACCGTCAACCAAACATTCAGCAATAAATTTATAGCATCGCAGATGGTATATAGCTACTTTAAAGGTGAGTAAACTCATAGAAATTCTAGTTATTGCCGAAACGTTGCGCTTTGAACTAAAATGGAACGACCGTTCGATTTTAATTTGAAAATTTAAAAGCTTCAATCTCCTTCAATCCAACTTTATAACATGGACATCGATTCCACGAGTACAACGCAGCTCACCGCGCTAGAATCCTACCTCCTACGAAATATGCAATGGGTTTATAAGATTTTGGAATTAAACAATAATTAATCAACTAATTACATTTTTAACTACCAATTAAACCTTAATCATTCTCTTATCACCTTGCCGCCCAAAAACATCCTTCAATCATCTCCGTTCTGCCATCACCGTGGGCCACCACCGGCCGCCGTTCCATCACCGGAGGAATCCAAGCCACGTCGTACACACCGATACCAAGCTCACCCCTAACTCCGCCTGCTGCTTGAGAACGAGCTTCGTGAATCCAATACCGTTCAACTCCACGACGACGCTGCTACGGGCCACCATTCACCGCCGCTCCACCACCAACTCAAAGCACTCACCTTCCCCGACCTATCGATGCCAGTCACGACCTCCAACTCGCCGCCATTCGCCAGAAAATGCCCAAAATCTGCTCCACCGTCGTACTTGATTTCCAGCCACCAACGACTATCGCGAGCCAATCCCACTGATCAATCACCTCGTCTCCCCAGACCACACACTTCCTTAGTTAAGCCCATCGCCTGAAAAAGCCCCAAGCGATGTGGACCATTTCGACCGTTGGATGAAGAAATTAGAAACGGCGGCCAATATTTCTCTTAGGGTTTGGCCAAGAAGAATGAAGATAAGGTCCTTACATAGGCATGCCCTAGCACCATCCACGCTCTAAAATTAACGAACTCCAATTGACACGTGCTAACTAGTGTTTCCACCTAAATACCTCTATTCTAAACTCAACGGAATTATTTATGAAAGCTAATTCCATCGTATACAAAAGTTTAGCGTTTTAAATAAAACTATAATGTTTATATTTTCTAAAATTAATTGTTACGCGTTTCGAGCTCGCTCGATTACATAGTACGTCTGATCGTCATAAAACTCGTCGACATATAATAATTTATTACTCCGGTTCCAATGGAACTAGTTTCATTAAAATCTAAGACAGTATCCCGAAATGCTATTTTCACACAATTTAAATATTGTTTTATATTTTCGATCCAATTATTGATATCTATCCTATCTAATTATTTTTGTAATTTAATTTACAAATTCAATTCACCACTGTTATTTATTAATTAAAAGGAGTTAAATAAAATCATTAAATCGATTTAATTAATATTTCATTCATAAATTCAAATATTCAAGCAATTTCCATAATTTCAAAAATCCAATTATTTTAATATTTAAAATTAATTCAATATCTAAAATTCAAATGACCAAAATTCTGGGTTGTTATATTCTACCCTTCTTGAAAGAATTTCGTTCTCGAAATTCTGGAGGAAGAAAATGTCACCAGACTCCTAAGGCTTAAAAACTTATTCATTACAATGAATTATTAAACTTATTACTTAGTTAATTTTCAAATATTAAGAATTTTTTTTACAGCACCTCCTTTACGCGGCTCGATCGGAAAAACCACAACTTGCCCCAATGGACCCAATTAAACCAAAATGAAAACAAAAGCCAAGTGGCCTCCCATATTTGGGGCATAAAGCCATCAACCAGTTTCAAATTTCTATCTTTTTGTGTTTGATTTATATTTTTGCAAGTAGTTTATTATCTCTATGCAAATGCAGATGCACAAAAAGTCATGTAGAAATCTCTTGCTTTCCTATACTTACATAACCCAAAGAGAGTCATACCGATAAAAGAGAATCATACCAGCTATCTCTATCATAAATTCAAATAGCATAAACAATGCAACAATCATATGCAACAAGGTAATAAGATGTAATTGATAATACAGGAAATTATTGTCAAGGACAAAATTTCACAGCTTTTTAGCCTCAAGGACAGACCTTCAATATTTTATCCTGAAGGACAACTTTCTGTAGGTATCAGTTTTTAGTTATCGATAGCAGTTTTTAGATATCAGTTTGCAGTTATCGGTAGCAGTTTTTAGGTATCAGTTTTAGCTCGGTAGCAGTTTTGTTGTCCTTATGAATAATTTTGAAAAATGTTTGTCATTATGAATAATTTTTAGAAGAATGTTTGTCCTTGTGGTAAAAATATTGAGGTCGTGTCCTTGAGGCAAAAAATATACAAATCTTTGTCTTTAAATTAATTCCCCCTTGATAATAATGAGGCAACCCGACATGCAAAAACTAGCTTGAAATAATTCTACACACAACTCTAGTATGAAATAAAGCTACACACAACCAAAAGTCACATATCAACCATATGCAACAAAATACAGAAAATATTCTATAACAAGATAATACGCATCCGATCTTTTCAAAAGATAAATTTAGAACTAAATGTCTGAGTTTTATATTCAAAAATATATTTTAAAACTCCCTAAAAAAGAAATATGTCAAAACTCGATCTAATATGACTAGGAGGGTGTGCACCCCTTCTCGAGCATGGTATAACTCTAAACAAAAACAATTGAGATTCCAGTGGTATTTTGGTTCCTCCTACAAATAATAAAGTACATACACCTAGTGAGACTCAAAATAGAGGAAACTGCTACTTGCGCTTTGATTTTAGTTATTCATATTTGTAAAACATTTTGCAAATATTTATTGGAACAAATTTCAATTTTTTTTCTGAAATAATAATATTTCTCCAATACTTCAAATCATACTGTTATTATTTCTTTTCACAATCATGCCGAAAATTCTTTTAAAACGATTTCAAAACCATCGGGATTTAAATCCTAAAAAACAACAATTCCAAAACTTTTGTTTGTAAATTCAAACTTCATAAACTAGATATATAAATCACACAACCAGTCAATTCCAAAACTTTTTAAATCATTGGGGTCAAAACAATCGTGCCTCTTTGATTTCTACTGGCTGTCACAGTCGTACAGTAATAAACAACTATGTGTTTTTGATTTTCGACGGTTTTTCACTATCGTACGGTGATAAACAACCAAGCAATACTTGCTTGCTGATTTAATAAAACAAAATCATGTATGGTGATAGTAAGTATGTAAGTGGAGTTTGTATGGCGGTCGTTAGTTATGAAGACATAAGTAATTTTCAGGGTGTCCATAGTAACACAACTTGTAAATCAAACTTTAGGGTTGGGATAATTTGATATATTATATGTTGTGATCGAGTGGTAGCATATTATGTTATGTGAACCCGAATACTATTGTCCCCTGGGCCTATTTGTTTAACCATCTTTTTAAAAGCATCTGCTCTCTTTCCATCCTATCCTCCTCCCCGCTCCCCAGAATATAAAACCCTAATCATCACCCTAAGCCTTTTTTGGTCAACATTCTCCGTCTACGCCGTCGAAGTTGTTTCTAAAGCAACAAAATCCCTAATTGATAAGTGATTTGCTATCCTGGTTCAGATTATGTGTTCACTAATAATTATCCGTTGCTCTTCATCCTTCAATTTCTGCGGCAATGGCGAGGAGTTGGAGTGGTTATTTTTTGTCTTACTGCATCATAAAGCGAGGAGGCGTGATAGGTTGGGCTTGGACGAGCGCGACCTTCAGTTGTGGTTGATGTCGGTGAATTACAGTGGTGGTGAGGTACGATTATCCAGAAATTGAAGCGAAATGGATTCAGACGGATAAGGCACCGATACCGTATTTTGGGTGAAGGAATTTAGTGCTTTAGAAATCGATTGATTTGCAGTTTAGGACCATAGAATTGACTGAAGGTTAGAATAATAATCAGATATGGATGAAATTATTATGGTGGACGATGTTGTCGATCCAGTCTGTAACATCCAATCCTTATCGGTACATTGATCAAACACCTGACAAGCAAGAAGGTTGTTTAATGCTTTTTTGGTCATTTAAAATATTTTATGCATCATCGATTATGACATGGTACGAGTACTAGGTCAGGATTGGATGTCCAATTATTTGCAAAGTCAATTGATATGAAAGGAGTACAGTATTAATTTAGTTACTGAGAAAAGTAGATAAAATCCAAGTACTGAATCATGTTATTGTTCAGCTATGCATAAAACGATTGCGATTTATCCAATCAGATTAAGATTGGGGATCAAACCATTTTCTCTTTCATTTTATCCCGTCCCCGTTTAACCACATCCATTCTATTGCCAATTTCATTTTACCCAATATAAGTAGATTGCATTACCAGATGAAATGGTGAAAATTTGTTGCTCTACATTATATAATGGAATGAATATGCCATATTTCAGCATCATGTTGTTGTAGTTTTATGTTTTTGTTTGTTATTCTACTGCCGATCGGTTTTCTCTTGCCGCTTTATAATATATTACCTCACAATCAGTGTATTAAAAAACGCATGCGAGGCACGTTTCAAGAGAAAACGCAACGAGGCACAACTCAAAAGGCGTTTCATCCCAGAGGCTTACGCCTCAAACGCTTGAGGTGCAAAAAACATACGCCTCGGAGCCTCAAACTAGTGATGCTTAAGCCTTTTAGGTAATTTTTTTTTACTGCTGAGCTGTTTATTTCAAATACCCTAGTTCTCTGCCTTGTTCTTCATTTTATCTTCCAGTCAATAGAGAGTTAAAACCGGTAAATTTTTTTGATCATTCGATTACTCCAGCTTCCGAGATCGACCTCGATTCATGTTCTAGAGTCGATCAAGCATTTTTTTTTTTACATATAAAAACTGCATACCTGTAGAGAGTCTGAATGATTTGTTTTTTTCTTGTGCATACGTTGTAACATAAATGAGTAAGAAAGATATTGTATGGAAGTGCAAAGTCAAATTTATTATATGTTTTGCCTTTTCTTTTTTATTCAAAAACTTACATCTCAACATTTTGAGATTTATACCTTGCCTCACGGACCCGAAAACGTGCGTACGCTTTTGCGTTTTAAAACAATGCTTGATGTGATATGAAATATCGCATTGCTTTAATTCCTTTTGTTTAAACTTGATAAAATAAGCACATAGCGAGGTTCATTTCGCGTCGCTCTTGATTAAGATATCGCTATCATACACAACATTCATGACGGCACATAGCTGATAAATTTAATTTGTTGATTGCGTTGATCAGCATCCACATGGTAAAAAAAAAATCATTGCATAACAATGGAATACCTTTTTTTACACTACATTTGAAAAATGTAATCCATAATAATAAATTCATAGTGATTGTCACAAACATTGAGCTATAACAAAGGCATATATGAGAAATATTAGGTGCAGGCTTTCTTGTAAAAATATGTTAAAGTTACGTTCACATTGTAATGTAGAATACACTGATGCACAATTATTTCTTTGTGGAGTTTCTAAGCAATTTAAGCCATATAAAACTTTCACTTTTGCTAAAAGGTCGAGCCAGATGTATTTTTTTCTTTAACATAAACCTGTACATACGAGTGCATGATGATACAAATACAGTGCAGTAACATTGAGGTTACTGTTGTTATGCAATGTTCTTAGGATTTGGAAGCTTGCAAATATTGCGTTTGCATCACAGTTTCGTTTGTATTTACCATACATATGAGATGCCAAAAAATGTATTCTACAATTCTATTCCCATAAACATATGCGATGATTATTTGGTTGCTAGTTTAAGTTCCAATATATAGAAATAAGTGAACATACGCAAAAATATGTTATGAATGCTATAGGAAGTAACAAGTACTGTAAGGCTAATGTTAGTTGAGGATCGTGGCAAATGTTTTATCAGTTATAGAAAATTTCCATGACTAGCTCCTTCAACAATAATTTTGCATGTGTTATGATTAACTGTCTGTCTATTTTCTAGAATGTGAAAATCCAGGCATACTCATATTTATTACTGACAAATGCATATGGTTCTTTATGATCTCAAAATAGAAGGACAGCTTCAAATTCGGAAGGAAACTGTAGAGAGGCCATTAAATACTGTCTTGATTGATGGAAAGCGAATAATTCAGCTGCAAGATATTTAAGAATGAAAGTATTTATTCGTTCAGATTTATAGACGATTCGATTTATTTTTGCAAAGGTTATAGAAAGGTAATGTACACAAAAAATTTTAATCTACTGAAGGAACATTAATGTAATTCTATAAATTTATTAATTTCAATGTACAATTAAGGAAACATATCTAACTTATTTGCAGGAAACCCGAACATTATTCTGGGTGATGAAGATTTGATTAGTGCCCTGCTTGTAAGATGGGCTTCAATAGTGCATAAATTATGATTATTGACAATAAGCGCTAGGTCCTTTTTAATTTTCTTTTATAAATTACATTCCTATTTAAGGTGAAATTGTATTTGACTAATTTTACTAACATTAACATGCATTCTTAAGATATACGATCCTAACTTATAACCACCGTAATACATGTCAGAGTGATTGCTTTTAAATTAAAAAATGAAAGAAGTAAAAAAGAAAGAAGTTTACAAAAAAAGATGTAGAAAATAATTTCTAAATTGAAAGAATTTAAAACAAATTAGTAAAAAAAAAGGGATGTGTTTCTTATTTTCACTTATTAATTTGTATTCTTTTAAGGTGAAGGAATAACCTCTATTGAATACTTCTCTATTGAATACTTGTCAAGACATTTCAAAATGTATACCATATTGCAATGCTTTTCCACGTGAGTGCTCATGGATGGGTACGGCTTGCTCGGAAGAAAGAACGTATTGTTTGGGTAACTCATTGTAAGTGGTATATTTGTATTGGATACGTATGAGTTGCCCAAAGAAATCATGATTATCAGCATATTAACTTTTCTAAAACACACAATCCATCTTTGCAATAAAAGATGATCTGTATTTGCGAAATTAAAATTGATTGAAATGTACTTTTTGTTTACAAAATGTGCTTTGGGGATTAGCATCACCTCAGGTACCTGCTCATGCTAGACTACTTTAACAGAAGCATTAAGCGAGTCTATAGCATTTTAACATGTCCCTACTATAAACCATATATTAAGATATTATTATTATTATTATTATTATTATTATTATTATTATTATTATTATTATTATTATTTTAATTTGTATAGAGCCATGCTACTTTTTGTCTACAAAATGGCATTAAGCGAGTCTCTAGCATTTTAACATGTCCCTGCTATAAATCATATTTAGATATTATTATTATTATTATTATTATTATTATTATTATTTTAATTTGTGTTTATGAAATTACAGTGCCATGCTACTTTTTGTCTGCTAAATAGCATTAAGTGAGTCTCTAGCATTTAACATGTCCCTACTATAAACCATATTTAGATATTATTATTATTATTATTATTATTATTATTATTATTATTATTATTATTATTATTATTATTTTAATTTGTGTTTATGAAATTACAGTGCCATGCTACGATTTGTCTACAAAATAGCATTAAGTGGGTCTCTAGCATTTAACATGTCCCTACTATAAACCATATTTAGATATTATTATTATTATTATTATTTTAATTTGTGTTTTATGAAATTACAGTGCCACTCTACTTTTTGTCTACAAAATAGCCATTCATAATGAATCAATTCTTTTAATCCCTTAATGCTACTTGCATCTACTCCGCCTGTGTAATTTTTTATATTGTCTGTCTCAAGTCAGGATAAAAGAAGAGGGTCGTGATAGACTTAACTAGGTAACATAAAAAGCATAACCTCTCTTATGGAAATAGAACCTTATTATATTTCGTTGGAGCGTAACCCTCTTAGCGATGCGTTATATCGACGTTCGGATATGGTGATAAGTGAGCAAGAGTTGGGTCGCCACTTTCTTAGTGGCGCATCATATCGAGGTCCGGGCATGGTAATAAATATGCAAAGGTTGGGTCGTCACTCCCTTAGTGGCGCGCTACATCGACGTCCTGATATAGTGATAAATAAGTAAGGGTCTTCGCACTTTACTCGGCTGTACGAGGGACAATGAAGCTAGTCGTTGAAAGTATGATTCGGTTAGGTAGTTGGAATGCAGGATCCTTAACATGAAAGTTAAGAGAGATAGTTGATACTGTGATTAGAAGACGTGTAAATATCTTATGCGTTCAGGAGACCAAATGGACGGACCAAAAGACGAAGGAGGTGGAGAACACATGCTTCAAGTTATGGTACATGGAGAAAGAACGTAACAAGAACGGGACATGATCATCCTAGTCAAGCTGGTAGCTGGCGATATGGTTTTGAACGTCTTTAGTGCTTATGCTCTACAAGTAGGCCTAAGTGAAGTTGTGAAAGGAATTTCTAGGAAGAGTTAGATATCATGGTTAGAGATGTGGCAGTACCAAGAAACTTTTCATGGAAGGAAATTTCAATGGCCATATTGTTACAACTAGTAGGGGATTTGAGAGAGTGCATGGTGGTATTGGATATGACGATATGAACCAAGGAGAAGAAATATTGAATTTTTCTATTTCTTATAACCTCTTGATAGCTAATACCTTCTTTATAAAGTGACAATCACACTTAGTTACTTTCAGTAGTAGTCAACACTCTAGCCAGATTGACTTTATCCTTACTAGAAGAGATGACAAATGAGCTTGTATAAATTGCAAAGGCATACCTAGAGAATGTGTTATCTCACAGCATCATCTTTTGATATCTCAGTTTCATCTTCGAATAATTGTTTGAGGATAAAGGAGCCAGGATTAGTCGGACGAAATGATGGAAGCTCAAAGGAGACGCCTCATGAGTGTTTAAGGATAGACTTATGAGAGAAAGGGCATGGAATATGGAAGGAAAAACAAATGACATGTAGATGAGATGACAACGCGCATTCGAAAAGTGGCCACTGAGTTGTTTGAGATAACGAAAGAAAATAAATGCGAACCTAAAGATTCATGGTAGTGAAATAGTGATGTGTAAAAGACTATCAAAGAGAAAAAAGAACGCTATAAGTTCTTACGTCATCATAGGAGCGAGGGCAACATGCAAAAGTAAAAGGTTGCAAAGAAGAACGCAAATAGAGCGATGAGTGAAGTAAGAGATCGGACGTATGAAGATCTATATCAAAAGCTAAGTATGAAAGATGGTGAAAAAAGTCTATAGAATAGCTAAGCTCTGCGATAGGAAGACGTAAGACTTCAACTAAGTTAAATGCATCAAGGATGATAATAATAGGCTTTTGGTGAAGGATGATAGGATAAAAAATAAATGGAAAGATTATTTCAACAAGCTATTCATTGAAGAAGGTGACAGCATTACGATCGAGCTGGACGACCCTTTTGATGACACCAGTATACGTTTTGTTTGGAGAATTTAAGAGTCTGAGGTAAAGGAGTCACTAAAATGGATGAAAGCGGGCAAAGTATTGGGTCTTGATGACATTCCATTGAGACGTGGAGATACAGGGATAGTCTGGCTAACTAAGTTGTTCAATAATATTTTCAAATCAAACAAGATACCGGATGAGTGGAGGACAAGCATATTAGTTTCAATTTTTAATAATAAAGGAGATATTCAAAATTGCACAAACTACAGAGGAATTGAGCTTATGAGTCATACAATGAAGCTTTGGAAGAAAGTCATCGAACATCGATTAAGAAGGGTGACAAGTGTTTCAAAAAACCAATTTGGTTTCGTGCCTGCAAGGTTGACCATATATGCGATTTTCTTGATAAGACAACTTACGGAGAGGTTTAGGGAACAAAAGAAGGATCTCCACATGATATTAATCTATTTGGAGAAAGCTTAGAACAAAGTACCAAGAAAGGTTATGTGGTGGGCTCTGGAAAAGAAAAAAGTTCCAACAAAGTACATTACCATTATCATGGATATGTATGATGATGTTGTGACTAGTGTCAAAGAATGCGAGGGTGAAACCAGTGCTTTTCCATTGACATATGATTACATTAAGAGTCGGCTTTGAGCTCCTACATATTTTCTCTAGTGATGGATGAGGTTATGAAGGGTATACAATGTGAGATTTCTTGGTGTATGCTCTTTGCTGATGATGTTGTGCTAATTGACAAAAGTAGGATTATGTTTGATAAACAACTGGAGCTGTGGAGGCAGTCTTTAGAATCAAGGGGTTTTAGACTTAGCAGAACTAAAACAGAGTATATGAAGTATAAGTTCAACGGTGTTAGGTCAGAGGATGGAAATGTCACTCTGATCGGACAAGTAATGCCCAAAAAGGAATCTTTCGATATTTAGGATCAATGTTGCAGTATAATAGTGAGATTGATGAAGATGTTAGTTTTAGAATTCAAGCGGGATGAGTGAAACGGCGACAAGCGTTTGACATTCTCTGTGATAGGAAAGTCCTACAGAAGCTTAAAGGAAAGTTCTACAGAACGACAATCAGGCATGCGATGTTGTATGGTGCAGAATGTTGGCCTACTAAAAGTCAACATGTCCAGAAGATGATTGTAGCAGAGATGCATATGCTGCGATGGAGCTGCGGTTATATAAGAAGATACCGAATTAAAAATGCTGAAATACATGATAAACTTGAAGTAACACCAATTGATGAGAAGCTAGTCCAACGCCGTTTAAGATGGCTTTGAATTTCCAACGGAGGCCTCCCGATGCACCTGTGCATGTTGGAGTTATATGCCTTGTCGAATGCTTAAAGAGAGGCAGAGGTCGACCAAGGTTGACATTAGAGGAAGTAGTAAAAATGGACTTAAAGGATTAGAATATATATATATATACACACACACATATATATACATATATATACACACACATATACATATATACACACACACATATATATATATATGAGTTGATGTCGGACATGAGCGCATAGAAGCTAGCGATCCACGTACCAGAACCACGAGCTAGAAGTTTTATTGCTTAGGGTTGGTTTAGGGGTAGTGTTATAAGTTTTCGATTATAGGATCAGTGAATAGGAGCCTAAGACGTCGTTTTGGTATTCGGTCAATATTACCATTAGTACCATTATTATATTATTATCATGGTTTTTTTAATATTTATTTTTTATATTTTTTTAATCTTTATTTTTATTTTACTTAGTTGTTGTCAACATTATTATTATTTGTTTACTTGTTTGACTTTATTTTATTGTTACTATCATGGTTTTTATTGTTGTTGTTGTTATTGTTGGGGAAAATCCCTTCAGATGATCAGTTTAAGGGAATAAAAAACCCAATGCAGCAGAAAACAACTGGATCGTGATTGTGGTGAGACGGAACAAACAGAGATATACACCAGAACCGACAGTCACGAATCAATGCAATGTAGAAAAATAAATAACGCTAGTATTTATAGTGGTTCCACTACCGCAAGGCAGTGCACGTCCACTTGGGGAGATGTGGTTTTATTAATCTCTGAAAGATTAGAGTTACAAGATTGATTCACTTTTGGAGGCTATACACAAGAAGAATTAACAATATAGACAAAAATCTGCAAAGTTTCAGCTCTTTAGGATAACTGCCATTTTTGTCCAGAAGCTCCACTACTTATAGAGTGAAGATATGAGGAGGGGTAGCTGCTATATAGCAACCTTGGATTTAGTTCGGCATTATCTGGTTCGGCACGTCTATCTTGACATCACTTTGGTTCGGCAAAACTCAATCTGGACCGGCATCTCTCCTACTGGAGCGGCATGCTCAAATACCGAACGGCTCATCTGGACGGGCATCTCAAATCGCCGAACGAAATTTCGTTCGGCATTTTTGTTTTCTTCGGTTCCTCTATTTTACCGAATGAACTCCCTATCTCCAAACATCGCTCAGAATCACCTTCCTTTTTGCCGAACGAATTCTTGAAATTAACGCTCCAAATCACCGCCCGACAAAAGCATTTTCCCCTATTTCTCGTTTGATGATTTCAGATTCTACTCTAGGGTTTCGCTTGCTTTTCCTCCTCCCGGCTCCTTCTTCTTCTTCAATTGGAATCGAGTATCAATTTCAACAATCTTCACGTTGATACCGAATTCCATACAAGCCTTCCAACTTCATCTACACCTTCAGGCTCCAAGCAATGGATACTTATCCAATGAGCTTCGGCAGTGCCATCACCAATTATACTCAGTCAATGTACTCCGGTAAGGCCACCACCCATCAACAAAGTGTTCAAAGTACTCGGTCCGTGTAGAACCTATCAATCTCTAACATGAAAATAAATGTCTCCATGAACCATCTCAACTCTCCCCCTGTGTGCCACCCCGTGGCACCTAGCATTTCATTAAGCGAATCAAGTCCGAGCAATGCTCGAACTTAGTAACAGGCAACGACTTGGTAAACATGTCTGCCGTGTTCTCCTTTGTGCGAACTTTTTGAAGACGAACTAGTTTCTCTTCACTCATCGAGACAAAGAATAACTCTCTCACCTAAGTGCTTCGTCCTCAAGCTGAATATCAGATTTTCAGCTAAGTGAATTACTCTTTGACTGTCACATGCACATCCAGCCTTCATATACGAAGCCCAAATCACACAATAGTCGCCTCAAATAAAGCGCCTCCTTAGCTGCTTCAACGCAGCTATGAGCTCTGCCTCTATAGTAGACAAAGCCACAATCGTCTACAACCTCGCTCTCCAACTGATCGTTGTCCCACCAATGGTGAACACATATTCGAAGGTTGACTTACTTCGATCTCTATCACTGGTATAGTCGGAATCACAAAATCCAACCAAGCTAAAATCTCTTCCTCTACCTCCAAAGACAAGTCCATGGTTTGGAGTTCCTCTAAGGTATTTGAAGATACACTTCACTGCTTCCCAATGCGTCTTTCCTGAATTTGTAATAGTTTATATACTTACAATCATCAGAGTACAACCATCAATGCATCAAACTAGACAGTTATATAACTTGTCCTTACACAGCAGAATATAAGTCAAGTACGGGAATACATATGAAATCCTCCAAATCGTCTCCTGAGCTCTATAACATCCAAACCTGAATCTGTCATACTCGGTCCGACCCTAGCATTATAATAAAATAATACTCGGGTCAGTCTGGAAGGCCAGCGTGAGAAAATACACTCAATTTGAATTATTGACTTTTAAAAATTCTTAGGAAACAAAGGTATCTCGTAAGACCACGTCATAAATAAACACGACGGGTTTTTACCTTACGATAACCAAAACAATTTTTATCAAAATCGTCTGATATTATAATAATGTCTATAGAAAGTAAATAGAATATAGCTGAAATGCTTGCATCTCACATTTCAGCATAGTTGGACACAATCAAAACCGTACGACGCTTATGGGAGAATACATTCCATCGAATGACTGGGCTACTGGGGTACCGTCCGTCACAATACACCTCTAGAACAAATGTAATGAGGACCATTCCGGAGTCCCCTGCTACACAAGTCCGGCCTACCCCTAACCTGAATAGACCGAATAAGATTACCCACGGTTGAGATCAGCAACCACCACACAGTCGAAAGGGACTCTAGATAGGGTAACCTTACCCTGCTTGGGTGCGACCCACTTAGCCTTGCTGCATCTTCCATATTTTAGTCATTCCCGGTTGATGAGGCTTGAGGCTACGATTACCTTTTAAAGAACACATTCACTTAGAATGCTCATCATCCTCCGATGACGATGTTCTGATAGCATTTGCATGGACAAGTTGTTCTGGGTCTGGACAAACCGAATCACCGTTATGAGCACCAAAATTGGTGACCAACACCCTTGAATAGAGTTGTGTAGAGAGATTAATGAAGAAAGTAAATTAAAACAGAGAAATAACGTAACTGAATGCAAAAAGAACAACAGAAAAGGAAGACACCAGATTTATAGTGGTTCGGCGTAATTGCCTACGTCCACTTTGAAAATGATCTTTATTACTTTTCCACTCTCTTGAGTACAGATACAATCCGTAAACAAAAAAATTGAATGCAAATTTAAACAGAAGAAAAGTGAGTATAAAAAATGGCAGAGTATCCCTGGAGTTTCCGAAAAAAGGTCCCATCAACTATACCCCTGCCCCTTTATTTATAGATGAAGATAGGTTGGACCCCTCGACGCGCTTTGAACCGGCAATCGATCCTTGCTTTCAGAAGTTCTCATTCGGAATGATAACCATCTATCGTTTAAATCCCCTTTTTAACTTTTCAAAAGCTGGGCATATACAACCTCTCAAAGGTCAAATCATGGTGGATTTTCCTAACATTATATGTGCATACGTATATATACATACGTGTGTATATATATATATATAATTTTTTACTTATATTTTTTTCTCTTTTTTTACAGTGGATAGTTCGACGTACAAACACCGAACCACACGTTTGGTCTACTTAGTGTCATCCGGCGTGTTCACTCACTTATCCACTGAAGTGTTCTGACTGGTTCCACAGGGTAAGGCCTGTTCACCTCCCCATCTCCACATATAAAGGCCCACAACCCTGCTTTTTCTTCTCACTTCTATTTTCACTCTACTCTCACAAGCCTACTAATCCATTTCCTTCCAACCCTTGTTTATAATTATGCTCATCCATCCTCCTTTTAAACTCATACCTCCTACCTTGTAACTTCAGACGCCATCGAATCTGATCAATCCTCAGCTCGAAGTCCCAAAATGCTCAAAAGCTTCTAGCTTCTCTTATAGGTATGGATTCCTTATTCAATATATCCCCTTAAGTTCAGAGTCTTGTTCGAAGTCCGAGTACATAGATTCTGTAGGAGACGGTAGTAAGGAGTGAGTCGAAGGTGATATAGGAGTGTGTTTTAGGATTATTAGATGAAGTAGTGTAGCATTAACTTTAAGGTTGGTGATGTGGAGAGCAAGGAAGTGGAGCTGGCAGGCTTTTGGAGTAGAGCTGGCTCGGTAAATCTTTAGGGAGAGAAATTCGGTTATTAGAGAAGGTGTGAGTCAATATTTTGTATGAGAGTGGTGCGGGTTGTTAGGAGTTGTGCTATAGAGAGGCTCAGTACTCTGAGAGGGAATGTCAGTTGTTTTCGAGGGAGAGAGAGTGGGTCGGTCAGTACGTACTTAGGAGTGTGGGTCACTCGGTATTGAGAGAGTTGTTATGGGTTGACAGGAGTCTAGTGTAGTGGCTCGGTATAGATTGAGAAAGGTGGAGGAGAGAAGTTTAGTGAGCGTGGCATGGCATCTGGTGAGGTGATGTAGATCGGTAGGAGTCTAAGTGAGGCCGGATCGGTAGTTAAGGGGAGATAGCGAGTGAGCGGGTCGGCATTGGCAACCAAAATTGTTTTAACTCGAATATAACATACACTCGGATAACTTACCTCCACAACCAGGCATAGCATAATGGAAAATGACAAGTAATAAAGCATATAAGCCCAAGGACCTAATTTGAACTAACTACCCAATAGTTTGAACAATCCTAAATGCAAATTTAACCCAACAAATGCGAATAACAGCCTTCACATTCCAATGTTTGATTCCAAGACTTCTATTGTGATAAACTGCCAGAGACGGTCAACAATGACGGTCTCTAAGGACAACAACTTAAAATTGTATCACGCCATGCTTGTCCTTAAAACTTTAGTTTCTCTGCACTCATGTTTGAGTCGTCGCACTAGTTCATACACCACATAGGGAAACACATTGTCGTTATAGCTGATATCGGTTGTATTTCAAGTATAGTTTAAATAGGTATCTTGTTGAATATGCGATTATATGATTTTTGTTTGATGATAATAAACATATATATATATATATATATTAGTGTAAATGTATTTGGTAATGTACTATTTCATTTTTCACAGATTAAATAAATATTTGCTGAATAAAATTAAATAACACAGAATTTGAATTCAAACAAATATTTATTACAATTTTGAATAGTACAAATTCAAACTCTCACTATACATATACAACTTTGATTACAATATTCAATTACATCACAATCTAACTTTTACATCTGACCTAACAACATATCACTCATTCACTCAACTCATATTTTATCTTCAACTTCATTTCAAATTGAATCCAACATCTGAGCAATCTGCAAAAATAAATATTGACGCAGTAAAATTGAAAAGGAAATATTTTTGCAGTATAAAATAAAATGTGAATTTTGAAAATAATATTTGCCTCAGTTATTTGGGTTGTTCGTCATTTTTAACTTTGAATTCATCATACACGAACAACTTGTGACATACACAGTGTATCACTGTATATGCCACAAGGCCGTGCACACCGATATTTATATACACACAAACAGATATATATATATATACACTTGATAAATTTAAAGGGACAAGTGAGCACAGGTCAAATCCAAATTATCGGATTCAACTCAAGTGCAATAAAATAATGTCACAACTTTCAGCACAAGGTCAAATCCGAGCTATAAGCTGGATTCAACACAGGTGCAAGTTCAATAAAATGGTCAAAATCCAAAACCAACATAAATAATGCCAACAATATGGATATACAGTGATGCATGAAACAAGTCAAAGACTGCAACACTACAGGCACCAGATCAGAAGATCAGTGAAGACCTGAATCAGACTCGAGCAGGTCCAGAACAGGCAAGCCCAAATCAATTCACCAGTCTCAACCAGTTCAACCAAGACTACATGATGAACAAATATGCAAGTGAAAATAACATGCGCGCAAACATTTACACACATGAGCTAATGAACACTACAGGCATTTAGAAGATCAAAGTATGCAAGCTCGACTAACAGGTTCAGCCTCTTCATCAAGCAACAACCAGACTACAACTATAACATGAAACCAAAGCAAACTCAGGTGGACAGTACGACCAAGTATGGAAGTGACTGCAACAACCAAATGAAGACAGCAAGTACAATTGAAATGCAAACTATGTCAAACAGTGACAATGTGGATGCAATAGATGTATGGGGCAATGCACAAGCAAGGCTAAGGCACAATGACACCAACATAACAGCAAACAAATGCCACCAAAAACCAAAAATCAAATCCAAATAAAATAGGAAAGTAGCTGCCATAACGATCAAGGAAGGATCGAACGATTTCAAACTAAAACCGTGACCGTGAAGTAAGGGAAATATATTCGAATTGAACAAGTCAGTGAAATCTCAAACGTTCAAGCATTATCAAGTGGCAGAGCAAAAGTTTTGACAAATTCAAATAAAAAATATACGACGAAAATTTAGGTATTCGACTCCTATAAAAGGATAACATCATCGGCATTCAAAGATCATCGATCGAGTTAAAAACAAAGCAAATCAGACGAAGCAAAAGGCAAAAATCACATACCAGTCATCAATCGAACTCGATCAACATCGAAGCTGCTGAGTGGAACTCGAACGAGAACAAATTATCATGCAAAATCCCTATCGATCAATCAACGAAGGCGCAGCTTCGATTGTAATTCGAAAGCCCTAAATTTAGAAAGAAGAACGGCCGCCATTTTCACAAAAAGGAACGGAGCAAATAAAAGTGGAACGGGCCAAATTAAAAAAGGGGGCCAGCATTGTTTTATTATGGTTTTTCTTTTTATAAAGGGCATTTTATTTTTGAATTAGGGTTTTTTTAATTTAAAGTGTTTTAATTTGTAATTTTGTTTTTAAACCGTTGTAATTTCTAGTCGTGTGACTAGGGCACAAACTACGCGGCGTAGTTTGAGAATTCGCAACTCAATGGCTGAGTTGTGGCAGGGTTTTGAGCGTAGAGTTAGGTTAGTCAGTAGCGGGTGTCGCGAGTTTATGTGTGTAAGCGTGTGACTACTTAATTTCTAGTAGAAACCTTGGGGCAGCACGTAGGCAGGGTTTTTTCGAAGCTCGGTAAATTCCGTGTCGTTCTATTTCTGCATTTTATCCTGCTATTATTCCGTGATCCATGTTAAAATTATTCTAAAATTTTCCGCAATTAATTTCTAAAATTAATACCGTCACCCTATTCACCCCCCTCTAGGGTGAAATCGATCCTACAAGTGGTATCAAAGCTAGGAATAGAAGTCGGTTTTTGGGTTTAAAAATTTAATTTTTCAAAAATCAATTTTTGTTTTAAAAGGTTGAATTTTTAAAATGGCTTCTTTTAATAATGATTTTGCTGAGGGTAAGTCCATAGTTAGACCACCAAAGTTCAATGATGAATACGCATACTGGAAAAATAGAATGAAATTTTTTCTGAAAACCATTGACGCTTGGAACATTGTTGAGACAGGTTATAGAGCACCAACTATAATTGTAGACAATCAGGAAATAGATAAACCAATGGATCAATGGACAGAGCTAGAAAATAAATTACAAAATGTTAATGCTAGAGCTATGAATTCTATTATCTGTTCATTGGATCAATTTGAATTTTAACGGGTCTCACATTGTCTAACTGCGCTGGAAATATAGCACACACTAGAAGTGACCCACGAAGGAACATCTCAAGTCAAAGAATCTCACCTTGCCATGCTAAGCAGTGAATACGAGAATTTCACAATGGCAAAAGAAGAAAATGTCAAAGAGATGCATGGACGACTTTCCAATATCATATACAAATCAAAAGCTCTTGGAAAATCATATACAGAGTTGGAGATAGTTCGAAAAATCCTCAGAGTCCTTCCACGAAGTTTTGAAGCCAAAGTGACTGCCATTCAAGAATCAAAAGATTTGAAACAAATGAAAGTCGAAGAACTCATCGGAAATCTCACGGCTTATGAGCTAGAAATGAAATTCAAGGAAGAACGTGAAGGAGGTGATACTCAAAAGAAATCAATAGCTCTTAAAGGAACAACAGAAAGTGATAGTGATGATAATGATGACGGAGCAGCAGAATCGGAGCTGATAATAAAGAAAGTCAAAAGGTGGAATTACAAATACGGAAATCCAGCTCTAAATCGAAAATTGAAAAGCAGAATAAATAAAATATTGGACAATCCAGAAGAATAAAAGATCATCTATCATAAGTGCAATCAACCCGGACACATCAAGCCCAATTGTCCTCAAAATCGATGCGACTTTGAAAAGAAATCAAAAAGAAGAAGTTTTCCAGCCACGTGGAATACAAGTGATGAAGATAATCAAAGTACTAAAAGTGAGAGTGAGAAAGCAGACATGTGTCTTCATGGTGAAATTACTGACAGTGACGATGACGAGCCAAGCGAGGTATCAAAACTCTCTCACTCAGAATTACTTATATATTTTCACGAAGTGAATGGCTGTTTTGAACGACTTAGGGAGAAGTATGCCAAACTTGAATCACAAAAAGATACTTTGATAGATTTAAATAAACAACTTGACCAATTAGTTAAAACCTATCAAAGTAGGATCCCTAAGTGTGATAAGTGTCCAACATTCGAAGAAGAAATCAAAAAATCAGAAATTAATATAAAATCACTTGAAAATGAAATTATGATTTTGAAAGAGAATGAAAATACTTGGAGAGAGAATTCAATTAAAAAGTGCACACAATTGTCAAACGAAAATGAATCTCTCAAAACACAAGTCCAACAACTGTCGACGACTTTGGACAAATTTTCAAAAAGTGAAAAATCGTTGAATATGCTATTAGGAAAACAAACTGTTAATATAGTTAGACAAGGACTTGGATATAATCAAACTGAAAATGTTGAAAAAAAATTTAATCAAGTCAATTCAATGTGCACAATTTGTAGAAAATATGGACACAATCACAATAATTGTTGGTATAGACCCAAACTTGTGAAAACCATACCGATATGGGTTCCAAAAGGCACAAATATAAAAATCTCAAAGTTAAAACAAATTAGGGTGCCAAAGGGAACAATTATAAATAGTTTTGGGTCTACACAAAATTATTTTTCGAAATATTCTGCCACTAACAATCATGGACTTTTAAAACAAATAGGCCACAAAAATCTTTCATCGTGTAGGTGTGGTGGCAGGCTAAGGAACAACAACAGTGTTCTCTGGATTTTGGCTGTTCCAGAAACACAACGGGCGACAAAGCAAAGTTCCTTAGCCTAGTATAAAGGTGACAGAATCACAACAGACAACAACGAAAAATATCGTAAAGGTAAAACAGGTAAAGGTATATGTATTTGAACGATATATTAAATGTGATAATCTGCACCGCATTCTGAAATAAAATCAGCCAATATTGAGATGATGAAAAGATGATGATGTTGATTCTGACTAATTTAAAATTATTGGCCAATTATATTCTTATGCCAAAAACACTATAAAAATCTCTACAGCATTTTAATTACTTCATACATCTTAGTTTGAATTAATAATAGTGTTTTTTTTGGATGATGATACATTTGGTTATAATACGGCTAACTCTATATTCACGGTTTTTGATTATTAACACGGCTTCAAGAGAATGTCATTTTAATTGCTGTTAAAATTGAGTTTGAAATTTTTTGGTGCACACTTCATGGTCTGGTCTATCAAATTTAATTAGTGATATTTTGGAGTGAAAGAGAAATTCAGATGCAGATCATACTGGTAATCTAGTTGACAGAAAACTTACTAGTTGAACGTGATTTTTAGTAAGTGCGTCGTTTTTTTTGGGAAATGTCTGCATATTTTTAAATTCAAATAATTTTCAAATAGCAGAAATTTTTCCTTATATAACCCCTTCGAGAAAATCATTTTTGACCATATTTTCAAAATTTGATTTTATAATTTTGAATTTGATTTTAAATGACAATTTCGACTAGTCTGAGTCCCTAATAATTATCGAAAAGATAAATAGTTATTAAAAAAGTGACGAGCGTTGATATTTATCATACACTACTCAAGTCAGTATATTTGGAAAATTTCTTTAGGAATTCAAACAAGAGTTATAAAAACTTTTGTTGGGTAAAGATTCCATGACATTTCTATTTTTATCATATTTCTATCGACCATCGCTCATCAAAAATTCAATATAGTTTGTCGATATGTGGTACTTTAAACAGGAATCATTCGTTTTTTTATTTTATAAAATAAAATAAAATCCAAAGTATTCACTCTCATTTAAAAGTCCTTACGGTTATGCATGGGTGAATTACCTGGAATTTGTTAAGTGCTTCCATGCTCATTTAAAAGTCCTTACGGTTATGCATGTATGGAATGCATTTCAAAATTGATTTATTAACTAAACAAGTTGATTCTAATCCCATTTAAAAGTCCTCACGGTCATGCGTGGTTAGAAGATACTTGAATTCATTTTTAAAATTAAATTGGAATACTACTAATCTCATTTAAAAGTCCAAACGGTTATGCATGATTAGTAGATATTCAAATTCCTGATATAAATGTACCACAAATAGATACAACTGTATGGTTTTATATGAGAACACCATTTCCATTATTTCTAAAAGTGGAATATGCGCCTAACAAGGGTAGTTATGATTTATGTTTGATTTTTTATTGAAATTTAATATTTATATTCAATTGAGTTTTTAATGTTGAATTAATATCGATCACTTTATCCCTATTTTTCTCTAACACTATTATTCTTTTGCTGATAACAAAAGGGGGAGAGAAAAGTTAAGATTTTGTCAAATAAAATCAAGCAAAGGTCAAATAATTTTTCCATTTGCATCTAGGTTCATTTGCACATTTTTATTTGTATGCATATATGTAGGGGGAGCTTTGTGTAGAGAGGAAGCATTTAAATAAGGGGAGCAATTCGAGTATATTTATGATCAAATACATTTAACATATTCAAAATCTTAAATATATGTTTGTTATTATCAAAAGGGGGAGATTGTTGAATATGCGATTATATGATTTTTGTTTGATGATAATAAACACACATATATATATATATTCGTGTAAATGTATTTGGTAGTGTAATATTTCATTTTTCATAGATTAAATAAATATTTGCTGAATAAAATTAAATAACACAGAATTTGAATTCAAACAAATATTTATTACAAATTTGAATAGTACAAATTCAAACTCTCGCTATACATATACAACTTTGATTACAATATTCAGTTACATCACAATCTCACTTTTACATCTGACCTCACTACATATCACTCATTCACTCAACTCGTATTTTATCTTCGACTTCATTTCAAATTGAATCCAGCATCTGAGCAATCTGCAAAAATAAATATTGACGCAGTAAAATTGAAAAGGAAATATTTTTACAGTATAAAATAAAATGTGAATTTTGAAAATAATATTTGCCTCAGTTATTTGGGTTGTTCGTCATCATTTAACTTTGAATTCATCACACACGAACAGCTTGTGACATACACAATGTATCACTGTATATGGCACAAGGCCGTGCACCCCGATATATATATACTTGATAAATTTACAGGGACAGGTGAGCACAGGTCAAACCCAAATTATCGGATTCAACTCAAGTGCAATAAAATAATGTCACAACTTTCAGCACAAGGTCAATTCCGAGCTATAAGCTGGATTCAACACAGGTGCAAGTTCAATAAAATGGTCAAAATCCAAAACCAACATAAACAATGCCAACAATATGGATATACAGTGATGCATGAAACAAGTCAAAGACTGCAACACTACAGGCACCAGATCAGAAGATCAGTGAAGACCTGAATCAGACTCGAGCAGGTCCAGAACAGGCAAGCCCAAACCAATACACCAGTCTCAACCAGTTCAACCAAGACTACATGATGAACAAATACGCAAGTGAAAATAAAAAGTGCGCAAACATTTACACACATGAGCTAATGAACACTATAGGCATGTAGAAGATCAAAGTATGCAAGCTCGACTAACAGGTTCAGCCTCTTCATCAAGCAACAACCAGACTATAACTATAACATGAAACCAAAGCAAACTCAGGTGGACAGTACGTCGAAGTATGGAAGTGACTACAACAACCAAATGAAGACAGCAAGTACAATTGAAATGCAAACTATATCAAACAGTGACAATGTGGATGCAATAGATGTATGGGGCAATGCACAAGCAAGGCTAAGGCACAATGACACCAACATAACAGCAAACAAATGCCACCAAAAACCAAACAAGGGTCAAACTAATAAATGCAACTCGAGCTTTAGTCAGTACACTATCAAATAAACAGTGGCAAATGCATGTACATCGAAGCACACATCAAAGATACAGTGAATCAAATTATGTTTCAAATCAGGGCAATGCATCAAAGACCCAATTGACATGCAAACAACTCACACATATGCAACCTGACAGAGCAATTTCAAGTGAAGCCAAATGAAAATCAAGGCATCAAGTATACACAAATTAATGCAAACCAGTACAGTGTGCATATTGAAACCAAGTGCATGCAGACAACAGGCACATGAAGAAGTTTTGGGTTAAATTACAAACTGCAGCAACTCGAATAAACATATCAAGTTTAAGTGTCAAGTGAATGAGCTATAGCAGTTTCAAATCAAGTCAGTGCTACAAAGATGAACCAGACAAGAAATGACAACAGTAGATCAGGCTTGATGCTATCAAGTGATACAAATGCAAATACCACAAATCCAAGACCAGAAAAACAGAACTGCAAATACCCAAGTACAACAAGCACTTCACAAAGTCAGAGACCATAATCAAGCAACAACATGTACAGGTCAGTGAACAAAATCAAGTCAAAGTCGAAGTCAACCCGAACGATAACGAACAAATCAAAGTGACCAAAGTCAAAGCTTCAGAGAATTCAAAGCCGTGGTAAACACGAAATCACGAGTTCGAAATCAATGCCGTGCGAATCAAGTATCACAAAATATACACATATGGAAAAAGTCAAAAATCAAATCCAAATAAAATAGGAAAGTAGCTTCCGTAACGATCAAGGAAGGATCGAACGGTTTCAAGCTAAAACCGTGACAGTGAAGTAAGGGAAATATATTCGAATTGAACAAGTCAGTGAAATCTCAAACGTTCAAGCATTATCAAGCGGCAGAGCAAAAGTTTTGACGAATTCAAATAAAAAATATACGACGAAAATTTAGGTATTCGAATCCTATAAAAGGATAACATCATCGCATTCAAAGATCATCGATCGAGTTAAAAACAAAGCAAATCAGACGAAGCAAAAGGCAAAAATACATATCAGTCATCAATCGAACTCGATCAACATCGAAGCAGCCAAGCGGAACTCGAACGAGAACAAATTATCACGCAAAATCCCTATCGATCAATCAACGAAGGCGAAGCTTCGATTGTAATTCGAAAGCCCTAAATTTGCAAAGAGGAACGACCGCCATTTTCACAAAAAGGAACGGAGCAAATAAAAGTGGAACGGGCCAAATTAAAAAAGGGGACCAGCATTGTTTTATTAGGGTTTTCCTTTTTATAAAGGCTTTTTATTTTTGAATTAGGGTTGTTTTAATTTAAAGTGTTTTAATTTGTAATTTTGTTTTTAAACTGTTGTAATTTCTAGTCGTGTGACTAGGGCACAAACTACGCGGCGTAGTTTGAGAATTCGCAACTCAGTGGCTGAGTTGTAGCAGGGTTTTGAGCGTAGAGTTAGGTTAGTCAGTAGCGGATGTCGCGAGTTTACGTGTGTAAGTGTGTGACTACTTAATTTCTAGTAGAAACCTTGGGGGCAGCACGTAGGCACGGTTTTGCCGAAGCTGGGTAAATTCTGTGTCGTTCTATTTCTGCATTTTATTCTGCTATTATCTGTGCTGCTATTATTCTGTGATCCGTGTTAAAATTATTTCAAAAGTTTCCGCAATGAATTTTTAAAATTAATACTGTCACCCTATTCACCCCCCTCTAGGGTGAAATCGATCTTACATATCTATTCATACTAAATGCTCATTGAAGATGTCCAAAAAGTCAAGCTCCGCTACTATTTCTGACAAACTTGAGCTAGGTTCTCGGCACGAGGCAGTGGGAACCTCGAATCCACCGCCTACTTCTACACCTGGCATTCCGGATCCACCTGTCGTAGTTATGGGCCTAAATCATGATGCTATAGCCGGAGCTGTTATTCTAGATATCCCCATTGATTCACAAGCCTTAAGAATTGGTGAAGCCGCTCTTCGTCGGTTGTGCTCCATCGATGGATTCCCTTTTGATGATGTTTTGGTTCCGTCAAGACAAGATCGGCCTTACCTACCCCTAGTCGGATATACCGCGTGCAAAAAATTTATGTGCTGGGTCGGAAGTGTGCCGCCTTTCAATTCATTCCTCCGTGAAGTGTTGCGGTATATTAAGATTTCTTCGTCACAGTTAAACCCTAGTAGCCATGCATTTATTCATGGTACCTGCATCCTCTTTATCACCACCTTATTTAGACTCCCTACTCCTGAGGATATCCATTATATTTACCGCTTCAAGAGACGTTCCGACAATCCATCCTTCATATTTCTCGAGCCACACTCCAAATGCCAAATCCTGACGGATGCGTGGAGTAAATTTTCCCAGTATAAACAAGAGTGATTTTACATACGCTGCCCCCCGGTTTTGCGAGAAGATGGATGGAAGGGAGTAAGTTTCATTTTTAGACTAATATTTGTCTAAAGCTCGAAGTGCATACTTTCTGAACTTTTTTCGAATTTTATAGGTATCTGTCCTTGACCTGAAGGCATTGGGTATTCTAAGGCCGTCGAGGCTATTCGAGCTATTTCCATAAGTGACCGGGACATTAAATCTGTTATTTCCAATGAACATGTTTCGAAGTTTGGATTACTAGAGGGGTTGCCGTCAAACTAGCCTTCTAATCGGCGCCACTACAACTGGACCCGCTGTGGAAAAAGGCAAAGAGCGGGCCGGACCTTCTGTGCTCTCTGCAGGAGGGCCCCCCGATACAACTAAGGAAGGTGAAATCAAAGAAATCGATGTTCCAGAGGCGATCGGTGAAAACATAAGTTCTGGCCAAGTGCCAACATCTGATGCACCAGGTGCTGGTGAACTACTTCCACCTTCGAAGAAGAAAATGAGTCTAGCTTACAAGCTAAAAAAGAAGACAGTCGGCGAAACCTCAAAGGCTACGATAACTTCGGTTGAGAAGAAATAGTCTTCCCAAAACATAGAAGGCTCATTGAAGGGGTTATCTGACTTGACCATCCCCGATGACATACTTGATTATGGTTTCACTAACCCCGAGGCAACAAGACTTAATTCTCCCACGAGGAGTGATGAAGGCGCTCAGACTCATCATCAGGGAAAGAAAACTCCAATGAGTAAAGCGAAAAATCCTGGTCCATCGGGGGGATACACTAGGACACACACAAACACTTATACTCCACCATGCATTTGAATTTCACTCATCACGTGATTCCTACTAACTCGTTCTCGTTTGTATTTCTGTGCAAGTGACATGGGGCGTACACATGGCATTGACCGCCTTCGCGGATCTTCCATCTTTTATCATTCCAGTCTGGACTCCGGACCAGGGAAATAGCGAGACAGGGAGGATAGCGACGATGGGTATTATCGTCCCGAAGACTCGTCATCTTCTAGAAGGATAATCTATATCCATTCTTCATATCAAAGCGACCCTCCCCCTCACCCATAGCATAGTAGGGAGAAGATTGCTCAGAAGGGATGTTATTTTGAAGTTCCTCGCGACCAACATTCTAACTCTTCGAGTGGCAAGCAATCCCATGAGCCCTATAAGAAAACTGTGACTCCGGCTAGGCAAACTCCCCCGGCCTCCTCACACGATTCATCGATAGCAGAAAAACTAGCCAACTCAAGGCTACATTCCTGAAGATTTGTTTTGCTGGATCGAAATTTCTCCCTGCGATTCATCCTATCCCTGGACATGTCAAACAAAGAGCCATTACCTGCAACAACGATGTTTATTTTCAGCATGATGCGTTCACACACTTGGTGAAGAAAGTTTTAGAGGTTTCCATGGAACATGAACACGAAATTAACCGCTTGAAACTTGAAGCCATTCATGACAAAGATTTCATTAAATCCCAAGATGAAGAGCTACCCTCATACAAATCTCAACTCGAGGATGCCCAGAAAAATGCCAAGGAGACGGTCGAGGCAGTTAGTCGCTTGGAGGCCACTCACAAGAAATAAATCGACAAAGCAATCCAACGCAGCGGTGCTCTGGTTTTAGAGAAAGACTCTATCCAGAAAGAAAAAATATTTTCGCCCGATAGGCTAAAGAGCTGGAGGAGCTGCACTTTAAAGAGAAAGAAGAGAAAATTGCTGCGTAGGAAGAGTCATAACGATATTGCGATGACGTTATCGCAACACGACTTCTAAAGACGAAGCTCGTTGAGGAGCTTTCTATGGTTGAAGCGCTAAAAGAGGCAACTTACAAGGAGGGTAAGAAAATGGCGCTCATAGAAGTCGACTCTCGTCTTGAGGCAGCTACTGAGGTCGGTAGAGAAGAAATCAAGTGCTTATTTGATCTGCTCATTGACGAGTACAATGCACGATTTCTCATGCACCGTGACCTATCTTTTCTAGGCGATGGCTACCTCGAATCATTAGCCGAAGGCTGGGATACTTTGACAAGAATTAAAAGAGTTGAGCTGGGTGTCGAAGAGGTTGATGAAGAAGCCCTTGTGAGGGAAGTGCTTCGAGGAAACGAGCCTTCGAACTCATCTGCAGCAAAAGCCCTCTTCGGAAGAGACTCCTATTCAATAAAGGGTATGGACGATATTGCTGGCCTGTCCGACATTAAGTCTCCAGCTCCTCCTCCCATTCATCCGACCAATAGCTCACCACTTGGGGCTCCCGAGCAGCATGTTGGTTATGACCTGGAGAAGCTCGGACTTGGTGTTCACATTCTATCCCTTATTCCAGAGGGTGATATTCCCAAGACAGTTGAGATTCAACTGGAAGCCGGTATGTAGCTTTTCCTTTTAGAGTTCAAGAAACCATTGCTTTTGGCGAGTAACAGATGTGTTCTAACATTTGTATTTTATGACTTCACGTAGGCCATTCTGATCACGAACCAATTCCAGAGAGCGATGTTGGCACGGAGAGGGAAGAGAAAGTGGCTGAGGCACTTCACACTGAGGATACCCCTAGACCTGATGCTCAAGTGATCGGGGCGCCAGATGAGGATAAACTTGAGAATCCCTCGCTTGTAGAACACGACGAGGTCGAAATCATAGGTGCTTTCGAACATACATTGAATTCTAGCATAAAGGAGCAAATCGAGGAAGAGAAGAAGAAGAAAGCCAAAGTTAAGATAGAACCTCAGGTGGTGGAACTTGATGATCCCCTAAATAGGCCCCAAAGGGTCATTCTTCCTAGTAGGACCACACCTTTGGAGGTCCCTCTTCCTTCCTCGAATGCTACATCGTTGGGAAGCAAGGGTCCAGGAGAAAACGTTCAGTTGAGGGGACTTCAGAGAAGCCGAAGAAGGAGAAAAAGTCAAATAAGTAGCTATCATTTGGTCATGCCTCGCTCATCTTAAATTAGCCAAAATCACATAGGCGTTTTTTTTATAGTCGTCGTAGATAGACTTTAGCTCCAGACTTCGGAGAAGTTGTAATAGAACTAAATTTTTGATTGGTAAATAAAATTGTGTTTCTTTGTATTACATGACTCTCATTGTTTTGCTTATCACCTAACTTGTAATTGAAATTACGAGTCTTGTAGGTTACGTAAGCTCCAGTTTGCTTTTGCATGACTCGTAGATTTACGAATTATTTATATTCTACTCCACGCTCTGGGGACTTGGGACTACTAAATCATTTATACCCCAGCCCGCACTACGAGGGCTTAGAGATTTATTGAATTACTTATACCCTAGTCCAGACTCTGGGGATTCAGAGTACTCTAGTCCACACTTTAGGGATTTAGTGATTTTTGAATCGTTTATACTCTAGCCCACACTCCGGGGACTAAGAGTACTCTAGTTTGTGCTTTTGGGACGTAGAGATTTTTTAATCATTTATACTCTAGTCCGCACTCCGGGGACTCGGAGTACTCTAGTCCGTGCTCTGGGGACTTACTGATTTTTGAATCGTTCATACTTTAGTCCGCACTCCAAAGACTCAGAGTACTCGAGTCCGTGCTCTGGGGACTTAGTGATTTTTGAATCATTTATACTCTAGTCCCTACTCCGAGGACTCAGAGTGCTCTAGTCTACGCTCTTGGGTCTTAGAGAGTTTTGAATCGTTTATACTCTAGTCCGCACTCTGGGGACTTAGAGTACACTGGTCTGTGCTCTGTGGACTTAGAGATTTTTGAATCGTTTATACTCTAGTCTGCACTCCGAGGGCTCAGAGTACTCTAGTCCGTGCTCTGGGGACTTGGATATTTTTTTGAATCGTTAGCCGATCGACTTTTAGTTTCATGCGTGCGGTCATACGCTAGAAAGGTTAATGCAATTTTATTTGCCATGAAATTAGAAAACACAAAACACTAATAGTATATAGAAAAATAGCTTCAAGCCTTTATTGATTGTAGAAAAGAAGGACAAACTGAATTGTCTTATTATATGTCGAAAGCAGAGAACAATAAAAGAAACGTACTGTAGGAACAATTGCTACTAAAATGCAAAATAAATAAACTAAGTGTAATAATGAAGCAAATGCTCCCTATAACATGCTCTGGGGAGCGTTAACCATCAACGGTCGCTAGCATGAAGGTTCCTTCCCTAAGCTTCCGTTAGGTGACATATGGACCTTCCCATGTGGGGTTCATATGCGACGGGACTGGAAAAACTCCCTTCAAAACAAGGTCGTCCACATCGAAATTTCTTGGTCGAACTCTTTCATTATAATATTGGGCAACTCGGTGCCGATATGCAGCTGCCCTTAAATCAGCTTATTCACACTTCTCGTCGATAAAGTTCAGTGATTCCAGTAAAAGATCTCGATTCGTGCTAGGGTCATAATGTATCACCCGGTGAGAGGGAACCTCAAGCTCCATGGGTATAACAGCTTCAGTACCGTATATTAGGGTGAATAGAGTGTGGCCAGTCGCGGACTTGTGGGTGGTTCTGTAGGCCCAAAGTGTTGTTGGAAGCTCATCCACCCACTTGCCTCTAGCCTCACTACATCATAAATGGTATTTAGAAATGGCTAAAAACCGTATCTAACCAAATTAAATACGGTGAAAAGCCGTATCAAAAAATGGCGTCTTTATTGTTTAGCTATGGCTCCAAGCCGTATCTAACTGTCCTGTTAGATACGGATTAAAGCCGTATCTAATAGGCATATTAGATATGGATTAAAACCGTATCTAATATCCGAATTAGGTACGGCCTAAGGTCGTATCTAAGTAATAAATTAGATACGGATTAAAACCATATCTAATTGAACCTCGAACTGAATCCTATAGGTCATTTAGATACGGCTGATGGTCGTGTCTAACTTGTTAGCTAGATACAACTTTTAGCCGTACCTAATGACCTGCTCCTACCTGTTTAATTTGGTACTGCACATATTCCATCAATTTATACGATCATGGGTTCATATTCAATACCACATATATAATCATTCCAAGACATCAAAACAAGTAATATTATAGACAGAGATTCAAATGATTCAATAATCCGCATTGCAATGCGTAATAACTTTACAATATCATTACATAATACGGATGCTACATATAAGCAAAATATGAATTTACAGTGTTTTACTGCAGGAACCAATACAACTAAGGTCTAAGGACTTGCTGGCAAACAGTCACTAAAGTCCCATATCTACTTATGACAATAAACCAAACTGAAATTCCAAATCTGCCTTATGACAATACAACTACTTATGACAAATACAACTAAGGTCTAAGGATTAAAAAACACATTGTCCAAATCTGAAATTCCAAATGAGCCTTAATCTATAATGAGACACCACGCCAATAAGCCACGCCAATAAGTACCTAAAACAAAACAAACCAAATGAGTGTGTCAATATAGAGTGGGAATATGATACCGCCAAGAGTGGTAAACAAATAAATCCATGAGACCTATCAACAGCCGGCTCAGGTGATTTCCCTTTTTTTTCTTCTCTAAATTAAATTTGAATATGAGTTGTTTTGTAAGCTCGAAAAGATTTATTAACACTAAATTATAATGTCCGTACAAGGTCAGTTAGTCTTACGATTTTATATGTACAAATTTTTAGTGTTGAGATTTTGTCCGTACAAATGTTTCAATAGTGTTGAGAATGGATTTTTAGTATGTCTGCACAAAGTTTGAACAATAATTTATTAACCCTCCAATATCAGTCTCCCTTATTAATTACTGAATAGAGAATGAAACGAAATTCAATGTGTGCACAGTTTGAAGAGGAGGTGTAATGATAGAAGTTTATATATGCACTGTGATGTGCAGGCATGGGAACTGAAGCTAATGGTAATGTGAGGATGTATTGCGGTGAAAAGAATGCAGAATTTTTTTGTAGTGTCAGTTAGGTGACGACTGTTGAAGGCAGGGTTGTGAGTTGCCGCAATGGTCTGGAGGTTGTTATGATGAGATGTTGACAGTGGAGGAAGGAGCAGAGGTGGATGAAGGCAGTGAAGTCTTTGGTTGAGGAAGTGGTGTGGCATTTTTGTGACTCGGGCAGTGTTGTTGTGCACAAAGAGGATGCAAGTAAATGATGGAGGAAGATGTGTTGTCATGGAATGTTGGCAGAGGAGTTAAGTATGTTCTGTGGTTGGTTGAAGGATATGTGCAGTGAGGAGGAAGTTGCAGGTGATAATTGAATGTGCAGTGAAGGAGATGTATGCAGTGGGAATTGCATAGAGAAGTGTGAATTGTAGAAAATTTTGGTGTGAGGGTGATGGTGAGTATGTAGTATGAAGTTAAAGAAGTATGTTGCAGTAGGCAGTAATAGAAGGAAGTGGTGATTGTGGTTGATGGAGGCAAGGGATTGTAAAGGCAGTTGATTGTGAGTTTCTTGCAAAATGTGGTTTATCCAGGGATCGAACCACAATGTTGTTGTTGCACCATCAACTATCACTCTGTTGAACAACTTAGAAGCAGTGTCCTTTTGTCATAGCATATGTTTCATAATCATTGAGAAATTGTTATTAATACGAAGAGTCTAATAAGAGGCATTCTATAAGTACTATTTATCATCCATGTTGCCCATATAGAATTTTTTGAATGCATGATCAATATGAGTTTTATGCTAGCAGTCGTTCTTAGATCTCTAAGTAATCTAAGCCCAACGCCTCCTTCCTTTTTAGGTCTACACAAATGCTCCCAATATATTCTGTGTTTTTTTTTCTACCGCAAAAGAAATTTGCACATAAGTATTCGATTTTTCTAATGATAGAAGATGGTAAATAGTGTCTCAATAACCAATATAGGAGAGGAGGAGTTATAACACTCCGAATATGTTGAGAACTCCCAGTAGTGGACAATAAATTACTAACCTAACTGTCTATTTTGGCAGTGATTCTTTGCAGTAGACTAGAACAGTGGGCAACATTTACATACTCTGTTAATTATGGGACCCTCAAATATTTCACAAGTAGTTGACGACCCCCAAATATTTAACAGGTAGTTTATTACAAAGATCCAGTGTGTGCACAATACATCGTCACTGAAACATTAAACTAGCTGCATGATAAAGGAGAGATGATGCTGCAAATTGGTCGTGTGACTGAAGCATGCATGCAGTGAACGAATGTGCTACAAACTGATGTGTGAACCGGAACAAAGGTCAAGGTAGCAAGTGTACACATCAAGGCCAGGCAGAAAGAATGAGGTTACAGGAAATTAAATTAAATGTGACATGTCATGTATATAGTGGAAGAGGTTTCAAAAAACAATACATAGTAAAATATTAACATAAACAGAAAATATACCTGCTCGAACGTCTAAAGATATTGAATAAGACCCTTCAGATGGTACACATACCCACCCACTCCAACTTCAGCAAAGGTCTCTTCAAATTGATGATTTATTTTGCTGGTTCTCTCATCTGGTAGCAGTATGTTGTCCAATACCAATTTTTCATGTGTGGGTGGTACAGATTTCCCATGGATTTTGGACGATGTAGAATCTCGGCATACAGTACCTGTTGCAATAAAGATGTCTAGATCTATCCAACAAAATATCTACTTGAAAGCAACTAAAAATAGAAAGCTTGTAATAAATATCTGTTGCTATTATGTCTTAATCAGAGTTGAGGATTTCACATCTTTGATTTTTCGCTACATCGGTCGAATTCTGGAACTGAGAAGTAATGAATTCAGGAGCATTGAATTGTTTGGCGCATCCTCCATCAGAAGAATTGCCTGATGCGCAAATTCCATGTTCGATGTTTCCCACCATGTTGATCATGAAAGAGGGGGCTATGCGATAGGATCGTGTAATATGGAATAGCGGAATGATATAGATAAATAACGATAATAAGTAAAGTAGACACCAAGACTTTGTACTGGTTCAGACCTCTAGTCCTATGTCCAGTCCCTAAGCTTCACTTAGGAATTTCACTAACTAACACCCTCACTTCACCCGGAGGAATAGGTTTACAACTTACCCGAACAACTGAATGGGATTTCTTGCCTCAACTGCCGAATAGGACTTCAACTCAATTACTAAAATGCAATGTTCGACTTGTTGTGTTCTTGTCAACACTAATGAGTCTAATGTAGTACAATATTCCTATAATCTTATCCTCGAGAGTATGCAATGCGTTTGTGAAGATTTAGGAAATGTGAATTGCTATGAATCAAAAGAATGTTATAAACAAAAACAGTGATTCAAGCAAAAGATTGGTGATTGCTTTGAGAATATCTAGAGAATATGATCAAGAGAATAGTAAGATTAAAGAAAGAGAATTGGTGAATTAAATGATGTTAGAATCATGTATATATACTTGTAGAAGAGGTGCATTTGTTGTCAAAGGTTGCAAACAAGAGATGCTTCCATTTCCATTGATGAATGGTTGCAACTCTTGGGAGGAAGAAGGTGTCTTTTCAGAGAAAATTCGCAGGTTCAAATTCAGTCGACTGAGCAGGGAATTCAGTCAACTGAAAATATGAAGTAAAATTTTCGGGAGCAAATTCAGTCGACTGTGCAGGAAATTCAGTCAACCGAAACTGTGCATGTTTATATATTTGTTCCAGTTTCAGTCGACTGGCTATTCATGTTCAGTCGACTGAACTTATAAAATATGCACAGTGAAAACTTAAATAAAAATGAAGTTTATAAAATGTTTTCTAGTGTTCGTGCAAGCCTCTTGAGGATAGATTTTAATAATAAATCTAGACTCAGACCTATATAAAAAACATACTTATGTTTGTTTGGTCTTCATCGATCTTCCTTTAGCGTTGCATATATTTCTTCCTTGTTTGTTGAAGCACATTTGTCATTGATCAAAATCTTCGTGTATCAACAGATCAGAACCTCCAATTGCCCAGATAAATTTCCCACTGTACCCTCCAAACTTCCCACCCTCATTTTCAACTCATCATGGTCTCCACGAACATGTCTGAGTCGTTTCTGTGCAATGGCACAAGCCTTAACTTTAGTCTTTGGTACAACGGTCCCAACACCGTGGCTCCTACCCCTTGCATCCTTACCAAGCACTTGTGATAAGATGTCTTCATCCACTGTCAATTTTTCTTCATCGCTATCAGTGATCTTTTTCCTTTTCTTTCGCAATTTGATCCTGAAATATTTATAAAACAACATCAATTAGTGCAAACAATCACAGTTGTGTTTCCCTTCACATATATAACACTAAAAAATGTTTAATGAAAAGAATATGCAAGTTAGTATTTGTTTGACTTAGGAAGTACGAAGAAGAGGCATCTGATATGCTACTATCTTTTTTTTGTGTGTCTTCTCCCATACTTGACGATGATTGATATTTATTGATGGACTAGCAGCGATCTGCAATATGTAAAATATGTTAGTTGTGATTTTTATCATTTTTGAAAGAAAATGAGTATAAATTACCATTTCTTGTTCTACTTTAGCGTGACTTTTACGTCCTGCATGGTGAGCATAACTGAGCAATGATCTGTTCTTTTTGCCCGACTCTCTTCTTCCGCTCGCTTCAGGCGTTGCTTCATTTTTTAAGAACTCTTCCCAATCTTCTTGAGCAATTGTAGGTGGACAATTTTTCATCCATTCTTCGTCATTGTTGAAAGTGTCATAATAAATTGTTCTTAAGTGTTGCTTGTGTCTCCTAAAACCTCCGACATTCTCTTTAAAAACAATTCCTTTGAAAGCGGATCGAGCTCATAAAATTTCTGCAAAAAGACAAAACACGAAAAACCAATTCAAGATATCAAATCCTGAGGATAATAATAGTAATGAATATATGTAAAATATATACTTACCACCAGTTCGTTCCATACATTGTCCTTGTATATTCCGGGTACTTTGTCCCAACTTATATATGATATAGGCACATGAGCTCTTACTAATTTACCAAGCATGGTAGCGATTTTTCCAGCGTTATCTAAGACCGTAATACCAAGTAAGTTTTGATCCACTTTCTTGATTTCGGAACATGATGAATGTGAAGATGTTGGATTTTTTGACATGGTTTCCTGCAAAATATAATATTACTTTGTATGAATAGAATTAAGAATGTAAAATTCAATATTTCAGGAATCCATTAGTCTGAAAATAAAAATAAAAAATGAAACTTACTTTTCACTTATCATATTTGCATGAATATCATTATGCCTTTGAATGAATATTTTAGGTAACTGTCGAATATTTGAGACTGTACTCATTACCATGTTGATTGAATTAAATGACTTAAAAGCAACTATCATTATGATGTCTGTTAATAAATTATGAAATGGACTAATTATGTAAACTCTCACTCATATCGATTTACAATTAACCAAATGGAAGTTTTGCTTCAAAGTAAACAAAATTGTGCATTGAAAACGTGTAAAATGCACACGTACACATTGTTGATATCTAATGGGTTAAGCTATGCATAAAACAAAAATACATGTAATAGTGTTTTGAGGTCTAATTTAATCTACGTGACAATAAATTTAGCAATTAGCTGGCAAAAAAAAAGTTGATCAAACCAAAAAAAAGAAGAGTATGAACACAAATTGATATTCCATTAGTCTGAAAATTGCAAAATTCAACCGCCCTTCCATTTTCAGGCAGTTGAAAAAGAAGGCCTGGAGTTAAACTCATGTTTGAGTATTATATATCATACAAAAGACGGCAGGTTGATGCAGATGTTAATCTTTTTCAAATAAAAATCATACAAAATAAACAATCTTATATATCTTCTAAGACTATATATGTCAAACTCATGTTTGAGAATATTAGATAGTGTTTTGTATACACAAAATGTGGATGAAGCATCATATATGCTATTTTCATATACGAACATAGGACCCCAATCAGATCAAATGTATCTTCATAAATTACGTACCAAGTAACAATAGCAGCATATAATTACAGAGATAACATGATGACGATGATAGTCTAACATTAAATAATGATCATGAATAATATTACTGTATGTTTGAGAAAAAGAAAATAAAAAAGATATAACGGTTGCGTATGAATAATATTATTTAATAGGATATGGACATGAAAAGCACGATAAAATACAATACTCACAAACAAGCTACCTCTTCAAAATTCCATTGGCAATAACTGATTTCAAAATTCATGTAGTAAAGGTCAATCTTGATCTATACTTTTTTCAGTTGTACTCTTGTCGCTCTATATATACTTATGCGTGAAGTAATATTAAAAGAAAGTTTGTTACGTAGAGATAGAATGTTTGCTTGCAACGCTACCATTTTCACTTTATTGTATACGAAAAAAATAGCTATCTATATCAAGAATTCACGAGATTATAATGATATAGGGTCTGTTATTTTACTTTTTATTGATGTCCCATCTATAAACGATGCATCATCGCACCAAGTTAAAGTTTGTTTCAATTAATAGCCCCCGAAATAAGTGGAATTTCTAACAATAGTAGTGACTAAGGAGCTCCCACTTTTGTAAAGGAACACGTTAAACTAAGAAGTGTTAGAATTTATAAGTAGTTTTCTTCCAAAAGGAAAACATACTCAACATTTTCTAAATGTGTTGTACAAGCGTGAATGGATAAACTTTCAGACCTTTTTTTGCCAAAAACTTGCTTTAAATATTCTTAAAAATACTTTTAAACGGTAACTTTTAAATAGTTTAGATTAGAAGTAAAGTCTAAAAATATTTGAATAGACAAGCTGGAATTGTGATAGAATCTAGTTCTACTCTTTTGAAATAAGTCATAGATAGGAATTGCTTGCTTATGGTTTATAAACTTATTTGCTACTTTTAAACTAAAATGGTAAATTGTGATGAAAACTACTCGCAATTATAAATGCGTTTTAGTACTTTTGTTGTTTATAAGTTGTTGCTAAGTGCCTTTAAACATTGAAGATTGCTGCAACTATGTTTAACAGTTTATTTTTTGGGTAAAAAATGATAAATATCATCCATAAACTTTATGAAAGTATGAATATATATAAAAGAACACACATATTAGGTAATAAACAAAATAATTTACCAACGTGCTTGAAATCTACTTTTGCATATATAACATAGAAAATCTCTATGGTTTAAGTTGGTTGTTATGTTTAGCATTACACTACATTAAGTCATTTAATAAACTTAAAGATCCAAAAACAACAAAATAGCACCAAAACCTACTATTTATACATTATTACTTTTATTATATGAAAATATGCGGAAAAAAATTCTTACTTCCACATTTTAATCAATATTTTGAAAATAAGACATTTTAATCATTTGGTTCAAGTGGGAGAATGTATGTTTGGTCTAAGTTAGTTTGCTCAAATAATACTCGTGTCCCATGTAGAATTAATAATTGGATGCATAAACAATAATTGATGACCCCAATCATATGCAACAGTTTTCCCTACCACAAAATACATTGGATGAACTCACCCTTAATAGACATGACACATTCCTGTAGCTATCACAAATGGCAATTAAAACGAGCTTGATAGAAAATTTTAGTGGCCTTTGTCTTCTACAAATGGATCATGTGCCCTTGTTCACCAAAATAAGCATATTAGACTTTATGCAAACATAAAAACACAGTGAACAATATGTCAATTCACCTATTTTCCCACGTATATTAGGAACGATGAGAAGACAGTCGTGTAATTAAAATTATATAGACACACAATCATGTGATGTACGAATACTAATAAGTTAACATATGGATTTGGTAAGGTCTTCTAATTTTTCATTGTCTTCAAAAGCTGATTGATAGACGGTAGGGAACTCAATGTCATCCACATTTGTAGTCAACCGTTTTGGTGTATGCAAAACCACAGACCATCTGTTATTTTTTAAATCTTTTGAGTAGAACACTTGACTCGCTTCTAATGTAAGAATAAATGGCTCATCATTCACATTATTTTTGTTCTTCAATTTCCCTAAATTTACCATGATCAGGTTTGAAATGGGATCTACTTTGCAACCATTGACCTTATCCTCGAACTTTACCCAATCACAATAAAAAACTATTTGTTTGAAGTCAGTGTAATCCAACTCAAGTATCTGTTGAATGACTCCGTAATACGTTGTTTCTGCTTCCTTATAATTTTTACCTTACCACTCACTCTAATTTTTCAATTGCTCTCTTGCATACACCGCTATTTTGTGTTACCATACGGTCTTCGTATTTTTTAGTGGAAATTGAAAATCCGTTCACTTGGTACTTCATATAACTACACGCCATGAACTTCGGCCCGTGCACTAGCCGCCACAGAGTTGGATCAACATCGATGGTCTTTAAAAACTACATAAAACAAAATAAGTCAAAACGCATGACCACAAAAGGCGTATTGCCCACTCATAAACAAGTGAAATACTTAAGACGATGTAATACCTGATTACGTAATCATAGAGTAAAACTTTGAATGGCTTCCACAGTCATAACCCTACCGCGAGGTTGAAATCAGTACTTTTCACATAGGAGTTATACCTCCTACGGAAAACACATATCAAAACGTATAAATAAATTGAATTAAAAAAATGGAAATTCGAGACAAGTTCGTGAACTTACTTCTTCCATTCATCCAATCCATCGTACTTATTAACGACCCATCTACGCACTTGTTCAAACTGCACTTAGGTTAACGTTATGTCTTTACCATTATCTTGAGGTATCTCAACAGAAAACTCATCGTTCTCGTCTAAAAACGCTTCGCGTGTATGTGTATGATTGCCATCACCTCTGTTTGGCATATATTCCATGCAGTAAAGACTAGCTTCTTGTACGATATATCCTTCTGCAATATACCCTTCAATGTATCTTTTGTTGCGCACATATCCTTTATATGTTTTCATCAACCTATGAATGTGATCAATTATATACTTTAGACGGTAGCTATTTATATCGAATATTGATGTACATAACTGAAATTAGAAATTTACCGTTCAAAGAGATACATCCATCTATATCTGACAGGGCCACAAATCAATGCTTCATCGGCTAAATGAACCATAAGGTGGACACTGATATCAAAAAATACAGGTGGAAAATGTTTTTCAAAAACACACATTTGTTCTACGAAGCTAGCCTTTGCCTTTAAAAGATGTTCCCTATTGATCACCTTTGAACACAAAATGTTAAAGAATAGACTAATACGATGAACATCATTTCGTAGATCCTTATGTCATGGATAAGAATGTTGAAGCAATACCGGAAGCAAATGTTGCATTATGACATGGTAATCACGTGACTTCATATTTCTTAGTTCAGGAGGATTGATGCTCACATTGTTGTGAAATTTAGAAGAGAATTTGTTAGGCACTTTCAGATTTTTCAAAACGGTGCAAAACTGTATCTTTTCTTCTTTGCTCAAAGTGAAAGTTGCCTTTGGTATGATTATTTTATTTGTTTCAGGATCTTCCATCACCCACAACTTTTGTTTTATACCCATGATTTTTAAATCCTTGCACGCATTGATGCCATCTTTTGACTTATCTTTATGGTCCATAATGGTGCTGATGAGATGCTCCATGACATTCTTCTCCGTATGCATAACACCAATATTATGTCAAATCATATTTGCTTTCCAATATGGTAAATCAAAAAAGATAGACCTCCTATACCATCCAGAAACATTGTCAACTTCTTCATTGGTTGAATTTTTCCATTTTTGACTAATTTCTTCTTCTTTTTTTTACTAACTTTCATTTTGATATTTGCTACTTTCTTTTCAACTTGAAAACCAGTCAATGGCCATTTAGGACGACGAAGTTCTTGTTCATTGTTGAAATTTGTCTTATCGTATCGAAACTTGTGTTCGTTAGGAAGAAACATTCGATGTCCCATGTAACACATCTTCTTACTTTCAGGAAGATGATAAGAACAAGTGTTTTCCCCATAAACAGGACACGCAAAATAACCGTGAGTTGTACATCCCGATAAAGTCCCAAAAGCAGGGTGATCATGGATTGC
Source organism: Allium cepa (assembly GCA_030765085.1). Classification (NCBI taxonomy): domain Eukaryota; kingdom Viridiplantae; phylum Streptophyta; class Magnoliopsida; order Asparagales; family Amaryllidaceae; genus Allium; species Allium cepa. The sequence goes on along the minus strand of CM060938.1, from coordinate 723,177,691 downwards.
CCACAACACCCTAGCTCTCATTGTGAACTCAGATTTATTTAACGAGTCAAATGTAGCGACTCCTTCCCATAACTGTTTTAACTCATCTATCAACGATTGTAAATAAACATCAATTTCCTTCCTTGGTTGTTTTGGCCCAGAAATCAACAATGTTAACATTGAGAACTCCCTTTTCATGCACATAGACGGAGGAAGATTATATGGTACTACAATTACTGGCCAACAACTATAAGGTTTTGAGAGAGAAGCATGTGGACAGAAACCATCTGTCGCCATTCCAAGTGTGACATTTCGTGGCTCGGCAGCAAAAGCTTGGTCAAAAGAATCCGTGGCTTTCCATTGAGAAATGTCGCATGGATGACGCATTACGGTTGGATCAGGCTTGGCACGACCATGCCAGGTCATCGCATCTGCTATCCATGGTACAGTATACAGTCTCTTCAATCTAGAAATTAAAGGGAAATGTCTTAATGACTTTTGAGGTACTTTGGTGTCTTTTCTCTCTTCGTTGAATGATGTCATATATCTTGGTTCATTGCAATTTGTACAAGAAACTTTGTTCGCATCATCTTTCCAGTACATTATGCAATCATTGATGCATGCATCATAAGTTTTATAATTCATCCCAACTTGCTTAATGATCTTCGTACATTGTCGGCAGCGTGTTACCTTCGGGGAGTAACTCCTTTACTAGTTCGAAGAGTGCAGTCACACCATTATCTAAAAAGTCATATTGGGTCTTCAAGCTATTCAGTTTCACAATGGCATACAACTTCGTAATCCCTTTTGAACATGAAGGATATAGTGGCTCTTTTATGCTACCAAAAAGTGATTTATACTTCTTTCTTTCATTGGCCTGCCAATCTGGATAATCAGTAGACTACTCTCCAACATTAGCATGATCAGACAACAGATTATTAGGTTGAAAATGATGAAATCTATTTGCATCATTGACCAAATCTTCCATCCTAATATGTTCAGACTCTAGTTGTGGCATGACTAACTGGTTGTTGTTTTTTTGTCTTCACCCTTTTTCCCCATAAAAATGCCACATTGTATATGATTGGATAATACCCCATCTAAGCAAATGAAAATGAATGCCATCTAATTTGATCGTCTTCATATTTTTGCACCAGGTGCAAGGGCATAATTACACTCCTTTCTTACCACCGTTTTCTTCAACAAAACTAATGAACTTCTGCACCCCGTCTATATAGCATGTAGATCTTAGATCTGATTCATTTATCCATTGTTTGTCTATGCAGAAAGACATACTGCCCTCCTATACAATATATAACAGAACATGAGACGTGAGCATAATTTTACCTTGGTATAAATGAAGAATATTTTTTTCTCTTAGTCAAACCCAAAAAATACTATTAGCCTTAGATATACTATTAGCATAAAGTATATGCGTTGTTTTATGAACAAAAAACCCAGAAAATTTCTATCACTCAAAACCAAAATATTTTCATATTTACTAAATATTGTGTAAATATGAATTGCGCAAAAACTATATGGTTAAGTGTATACCTAAATTGCATCTATATGTGTATTTGCAGACTATAAAATAAGTGAATTCCTAAGTTGCACCTATCTGTGTATCTACTACTAGGTGTATCAAGCAAAAGCACATATACATACTCGTGTGTATTTTTACCTGGAAAATATGATAGTACAGGAGTGCACATGAGCATTTGCAAACACTAATGTCAACATTCAATGTATTAAAATTAGCCGTATACCGTTGTTCATGTATTCAGGTAAGTTACTTAGTTTCATAAAGTTTTAACATTCAAACCTATTTAAGTCTGTACCATATAAGCTTGATTCCAGTGATAGTCGCATACATTTTGGACATCATTTGGGCAATATTCCAGTAGCAGAATTCATAGATTCTTATTTAAGAAAATACTTTTAAGTCTTCATTTAGTCTGGCATTTTCTTGGTGTTATAACTCTTCTAACATCCTGGTCCCATATTACAAATCATGTACAGTATATCAGAAAACTTATGCACGACAAATGTGTTCGCTAACACCAAAAAAGCTATATTCTGACTGCAAGTTCATGTCACATATACTAACCAAATCAGTTAGCTATTAGAAAATAATATAAAAGTAAAGATCACAATATAAATTCTGTTGTCAGATCTTTGTTCTTGTAGAATTTAATAGTTACTGTTCATGGAAGAGAAGGGAAATCAGGGAACAACAAGAGAAAAAAATGATTAATAATAATAAGATCTGCCTTCCATTTACAAACACTTTTTGAATTTCAACTACTCAAAACTCTTAATTTTTGGACTGCTAATTCTATTACGTTAAATCAAACATATATCTAGAGTAACACATTCCGTTTCAGGAATGACAAAGTAATTTCAGTGGTCTAAAATGGCAAAGTAATTTTCAGTGGTCTACAATAATCATGCTTGAATGCCCAAATATTTTGACAAAAATATTATGTGAATCTGAAAACTACTGAGGATATTCACGGTGATTTTAATAATCCATGGCTTGGATATCTTCCGCACCGATCATCCTCTTTTCAGGCAAAGCAACTTATCCACGTTTACAAAATACTATTAGCCAACAGTATATTACCAATTCTATGTTAGATGAAGTGCAATAATATGGCTTGGATATTCACAGTTAACTATGTGGAAACACGATCTACTACTGAATCAATGCTACGTTCGATGAAGTGCAATAGTAAGACCAAACAACTTTTTGAGGTCTCTTAAACACAAACACAAATCAATCCTAGAAATTATCCAACAATATATTACCAAACAACCTTTAATTCTTTTGACAATGCATTACCAATCAAGAATAGAAATCCTAAACATAAAATCAATGGAAATGAAACCATAAACATACCACTTAACTGAACGAGCAAAGCGCTGAAGCCTGTAGGGTTGTCGAACGGCGCTGGAGTTGCCGACATTTGTGAAGAAAGAAATGGCGTGCTATGGCGTTTGTGAAAAAAGGAACGAAAGAACAGATCTGGGGCGTTTTGGCAGTAAAAAGTTCGCATCAAAAATTGGCATGAATTTGATACGGCTAAAACACGTATCAAATTTTATACGGCTAGGAATCGTATCTAAATGGGGGGGGGGGGAAGGTGAATTATTTGGAGGGAAGATGTGCGTATTAAGTGGAAAAGTTTGCGCTAGAAATAGGCACGGAATTAGGTACGACTTATAGCCATATCAAATTTGCTACGACTTATAACCTTGTCAAATTTATTAGATGCGGCCATTAGCCGTTTCTAGTTGGATACGGCTATAAGCCGTATCCAATTTGGTGGATGAAGGAGTGGCAAAAACAGCGTTTTGGTGTAGTGCCTTCTCCAAATTTATTTTCAATATGGAATTGATTATCATATTTACAACTTAAACTTGTCTGTTGGCTTTAGAGTGAGCGATTGCCGCAAACCTTTTCTCAATGCAATATTTTTGGCACAATTCTTTGAACTCCCTACTCTCAAATTGAGTTCCGTTGTCAGTAAGGATAGTTCGTGGGAGGCCAAAACAGCATATAAAGTTTCGCATAACAAAATTAATTACCTTTTTTTTGGTGATCATAGCTAAGGTCTCCGCTTCTACGTACTTGGTTAAATAATCGACCGCGACAACTGCGTATTTCGCACCATCTTTGAAGATCGGGGAGGAACCAATTATATCGATCCCCTATATTATAAATGGCCATGGACTAACCATTTGCGTGAGTTCCATCGGCGGTGCTCTCGGGATCTTTGTGTGCTTCTGACATTTGTCGCATCTCCTTACGTAGTCTGAGGCATCCCGATTCACGGTTGGCGAATAGTATCCATAGCGAAGGATCTTTTTGGCTAGCGTCTGCCCTCCAGTATGGTCACTGCATTCTCCTTCGTGAACTTCTTTTAAGACCCGTTTTATCTCGTCGTGGGCGATGCACCTAAGTGAGGGAAATGAGAATCCTCTTCGATATATTATTCCATCCTGCGCTATATACCGCTAGACCTTGCGAACGACTTGTCGTCTCTCGTTCTTTCTCTCAGGCAAGGTTCCATGTAGTAGGCATTCTTTGAACGGGGTCATCCACGACTCCCTTTCAGTTTCCATTCCTAACACAAAATCTACTTCCATTTCATTTATACTCGAGGCATGTAAGGTTTTGACGGGAACTAAGTCCATCTTTTATGCATCACCAGTACTTGCAAATTTTGCCAACGAGTCTGCTTCCCCATTTTGTTCACGTGAAATGTGCGAGATATCGTAGTATTCAAGGCTTGCTAACAATTCTTGAACCCGAATGAGGTATGAGGAAAGCCTTTGCCCCTTCGCCTAATAATCTCCCCATACTTGGTACATCACCAGCTATGAGCCACAGAAGATTTCAATCGATTTCACTCCAAGTTCTTTAGTGAGCTTCAAGCCTGGAATCAATGCTTCATACTCAGCTACATTATTCGTAGTGGGGAAATCGATTTTCAACGCATAACAAATTGATCGGTTCTCGGGAGTTACAAGAATAACACCAGCCCCAGAATAATGGTCGTTGGATGCCCCATCGGTATATAGCTTCCATCGAACAGTGGGGATTACATCACTACTGCCTGAATCATCTGATATGGTAAATTCTGCAATGAAGTCTGCTAGGGCTTTCCCTTGGATAGCCCTCCGTGGCTGGTAAGTGATATCAAACCGACTCAGCTCAATATTCCTTTTGAGTAGCCATCTAGAGGTTTCTGGTCGTTGGAGCACCTACCGCAGAGGTTGATCGGTATAAACACTGACCGAGTGTGCTTGAAAATAAAGATGGAGCTTGCATGGTGCGATCACCAAGCAGTAGGCTAGCTTCTCAGTCTTAGGATAATTTCTCTCTACCCCCGTTAAATGCTTACTAACATAGTACATTGGCTTTTGGATTCGGTCCTCTTCACGAGTAAGAGCTGCACTAATGGCGTGCTAAGATATGACCAAGTAAACATACAACTCCTCATGATCAACAGGCTTTGACAGAAACGGGGGCCTCTCAAAGTGTCTCCTCAGAGCTCGGAATGCATCCTCACAGTTCGGAGTCCATTCAAAATTTCTCTTCCCTTTCCTTATCACATCAAAGAAAGGAATACATTTGTCGGTCGCTCTGGATATGAATCGACTCAACGCGGTGACTTTTCCATCCAAGCTTTGTACTTGCTTTATAGTTCTGGGTGCTTGTATGTCTCGAATAGCCTGAATATTTTCTGGATTTGCTTCATTTCCCCTTGCATTGAGAATGAAACCCAAAAACTTCCTTGAAACAACACCAAAGGAACATTTCAATGGATTGATTTTCATTTTGTAATACCTGAGTATATCAAACATCTCCGCCAAGTCTCGAATGTGGTCGTTTGAATGTCGTGACTTCACAAGCATTCATCCACATAGACTTCCATCATTCTACCAATCTGGTCTTTAAACATCCGATTCACCAAACGTTGATAAGTTTCCCCTACGTTCTTCAATCTGAAAGGCATCACTACATAACGGTACAGTCCAACGCCTGCGACTAAACTGGTATGCTCCTAATCTGGAATGTACATCGGGATCTAATTGTATCCCGAATACGCATCCATAAAAGACAATAATTCATATTCTGCTGTCGAGTCGACTAACTGGTCAATTCTGGCCATAGGAAAACTATCCTTAGGGCACGCCTTGTTCAGGAGTGAGCAATCAACACAGGTCCTCAACTTTCCATGCTGCCTTAGGCTCCTTGTGTTCTTCATCGTCATCACTTGGATCTATGTCCTTATAGATCCGACCATGTTGCCCAAGTTAAGGCTCGGGCATTACTTGTCAATTTTCTACAACACGGATGCAGACAAAGTTTCCACACCCTTGCCTTTCTCTCTTCGCTGGGCCTCTCTCAGCTCAGGCACATAACACGCACGACCAGTCGCTTGATCACCATGCACTACATCAACTCCTCTGTCCATTGGAAATTTCAGGGTCAAACACCACGGGCCAAAGCTGCCCTAAATTCCACCAGGGCCAATCAGTCCGAAAAAACATTATATGGGGAATCAACATCCAAAACAATGAACAGTAGGATCCGTACCCTCCTGCGTTCACCTTTCCCTAGTTCAACTGGTAATTCAACAAAACCTACTGCATCAGTAGCCGCACCATTAAAGCCATGAATGCGGGCTTTATATGGTTTCGGATCCTTCATCTCCATCTTCATCGGGTCATACGCCTTTTTGAATATAATATTAACATAACTCCTACAGTCAATCAATGCCCTTTTCACAAGGGCCTGCCCAATTATGGCTGAGCTGACCATCGGGTCAATGGTAAGTCCCTCCACCTAATCGGCATCCCTGCTCCTGAATTTTATATCATCCGTCATCATTCGCTGCTGTTTCGTTAGAGTCCCATCTTCTATGTTCGAGCAGCACTCGAAATTCGCATGCTTTAGGGAACTAGCATAGCGTTCCATTTCTTGCCAACTCTTGTCTGCCGAATGAGGTCCACCAATTATCATTTTTACGACCAGCCTTCCTCCGGTCCGAACGGGCTCCTCAGGCTGATGTAAAGCTTGCCCACGATCGGGGCCGAATGTCCCCTGCCCACCTTCCTATAGACTCTTAACAAACTGATGTAATTTCTTCTGGCGAATCAGCGTTTCTATAGCGTCATGGAGGTGTTTACACGCTTCGGTAGTGTGCCCGTAGGTCTCATGGAACCGATAGAACTTTCCAGTCTACTTCTGTTCCTCAGTGGATTCCTTTGGGCGTGGCTTTTGGTATTGGAGTGTATTACAAGTTGATAAATAAATATTCTCCAAAGATGTGTTTAGAGGAGTGTATTCACCATAGGTTGGGATTCTTAGTTCCATTTTCCTGCTTCTCTTTCTTTGAGAATTTCCTCCATCAGATCCTTTAAACTGTTCCGGCTTATTTTGAACATTGACCTAGACCTTGCCAGAATTGTTGCCAGATTGCTTTACCACAATGTTGCTTTGCCCGCTTCCTTGCTGGGCCCTGGCGCACTGCTTCGCCTTGTCCACTTGATCTCTTCCCTTCTCATTAATTGGTTCGCCTTTGAATAAAAGCATTCCAAGATAGTCGATGGTTTTTCTACCAGTCAATCACCAAACTCTGAGTCCGGATCTACTCCTCGCACCACGACCTTAAAAATAGCATGGTCGTTCGGATTTATAACTTCGGTAGCAGCAACATGAAATCTTTGCAAATAATCCTTTAATGACTCCTCCAGAGCCTGGATCATACATGATAGGGGCATCACATCCTTTGGAAAAGTGGCATGGATCCTAAACTACTCCACAAATTTCACCGCTAACTCATCAAACCTGGAGATCGATTGTGGGGGAAGTCTGGTGAACCACATGGTAGTGATCCCGGATAAGGTTATTGGGAAGCATCTGCATTTGGTCGCATCATCGGCTAGTGCCAAATCCATCATCCACTCGTACCTCATTATATGCTGTCAAGGATCAGTCTTCCCTTCATAAGCTTGAATAGTAGGCATACTAAATCTCCGGGGGTACTCAGCCTGAAGGATATCATCTGTGAACGGAGTATGGCTCCTAGATGCACCCAAATCAATGTTGGACAATCCCCAGTTCTCCCTCATCAGTTGTCTGACCATTGCTGATAAATCCGGATTCTGAACGGAAGGAGGCAAGCCGAAATCCATCATGCATGATCGTTTCGGCAGGTGCCTCCTTGGTAGACGATCTCCCAAGTGCACGTCCCGAGGTCCCGCTTCGCTAAGATCCTGGCGAGGTGGTGGACCATTTTCCACTTGATTTTTGGATCCTATGTTTCCCACTCCCGTTTGGGTGCCATTTCCTAGGTGCACGAGAAGGGCCACGATTCCAGGTAGGGAACCTAGACCATTTTTGTTGGATTGCTCTACTGCACTTGTTTGTGCCGTTTCGATCCTACGACGTCTGCGCCTGTGATGCTTATCTGACGAAACGGAGCTATCGGTTGACGAGCTGGAAGTGGGGCTTCTACTAGTGTTTTGATGCTGCTGTTGAGCGATCTGCGTTATGTGGTTAGCGTTTGCTTGATTCGGCTCGTTAAGTGATTTCCTACTTTCCACGAGCTCTCTCATCAGCTCATTAAACTCCGACCTTATGACAACTTTTGATTGGGTTAGGGCGGTGGCGGTTCCTGCGGTTGGATTAGCTTGCTGATTATTGGGTCCCTTTTGCTGGACGCTTATGGTCTCATTGACATCTGCATTATGGAAGGCTGATCTGGTACATGGTCACCCCATCTTTGAGTTATCCATTGAAACTCTGAATATAAATTATGAACTCTTGAGAATGAACTCGGATCTCCTTTTGAGGATTTCATTAATCTAGTAGCGACAAAGAAAATCCTAACAACCTGAAAATGCACGTTCTCAGTGAAAGCACCAAAATTTTAGCATCAAAATTGGTCACTAACACCCTTAAATAGTGTTGTGTAGAGAGATTAATGAAGAAAGTAAATTAAAATAGAGAAATAACCACTGAATGTAAAAAGAACAACGGAAAAGGAAGACACCAGATTTATAGTGGTTCGGTGTAATTGCCTACATCCACTTTGAATATAATCTTTATTACTTTTCCACTTGCTTGAGTACAGATACAATCCGTAAACAAACAACTTGAATGCAAATTTAAACAGAAGAAAAGTGAGTACAAAAAATGACAGAGTATCCCTGGAGTTTCCGAAAAAGATCCCTTCAACTATACCCCTCCTCCTCGATTTATAGATGAAGATAGGATGGACCCCTCATGCAAGCCCATTACCAAGGTAGCTCATCCCATAGCTGTTAGGTAGATCGAACCACTTACGCCGACCGACCCACATGTTGCCGATCCAGGGATTATCTCGTTGCTGACTCAAAGCAAGCCCTCGAGGAACTCGAAGCAAGCGGCAGATGACTCGAAGCAAAGAAATGCTAGTCGCGTCACTCTGTTGTAGGTCAAAGAATTTATTAACCTCCTCAAGGTTCACCGATCCAGGTATGCCGACCCACACATGCCGAACCATCAAGGTCAAACCACGAATGCTTAACCACAATCGACCGACCTGTCTTAGCTTTCCTTCCTTGATCAAGCGACACATGCCGACCTAACATAACTCCCTTGATCAAGCGACACATGCCGACCTAACATAACTCCCTTGACCGAGCGATGCGTGCCGACCTACCATAACTCTCTTGATCGAGCCACGTTTAAAGGTCAATTCACTTAAATGTACCAAGCTAGATGAACCCATCCTTTTGAGGTCGATCCACCAAGCACCGACATACCTGTCCTTGGATATCTTGACCGACCCGCTCTGACCAACCTAGGTAGGCCGAACGTACATCACCGAACCACATATAAGGGCCGATGAAGTCACATCGAGCCTCTCAGTTCCAGTCCTGTGAAGACTTGAGTTCTCCGATCATAGCCCCTATGACTATCGCCTTGTAGCCGAGTCAGGTAGTCGGGTAACAACCGTCTTCATCATCTTTACGGTATTCATTCGTTACGTTCAAACTGGATCAAAGTGGTTTTCGGATAATTAAATCTGATCCCAGTCTCTTCGAAACGATTAACGAAATTGGCCAAAATTTGATAATCGGTTATTTAACTATAAATAAACATCCATAAGCAATCATCTGGCCTTATTACAAATTTTTCCAAAATATCTACTTTCAAAATATCTTTAAAAGATATATCAATTTCTTCCAACATTTGAATTTTTTTAAAATACTTAAATCCATAATGGATACTTTCAACATCTCAACACTTAGGAATATTTCCAAACTTCCATTTATATACTTAGGAAATATTACAAAACTTATTTTCCAAAGTCTTTTCAATATTAAAGTTTCAGATAATTATTTTGTAACTCATTCCAGAAAAGCTTTGGAGTCACAAATAAATTTACTCTCCTCAAAATCGTATCCTTTTTATGAGCCCCATTTTTTAAATCTCGAGATAATTTATAAAATAAAATCTTCAATTCCCTCAGACTCTACATATATATATAATAAGTATATTAAAGAAAATGATTTAGTTTTAAAAAACATGTTTGAATAATTATTTAAAATATCGAAAACACTTTTATAAACACCAGTAACTCAATTTTAGTTAAACAAATAAATTTCAAAGCTGATTTTTAAAAGTTAAAATTTAATAAATTAAATACTTAATATTTGAAAATCTACTTACCATAGTATTTCAATTCAACTAGTTTAAAATTCCATAGTTTTAAAATAATAAAATTTTCCTTTAAAACAAACTCACTTCCTAAAATATATTTATAAATCTCAATAACTAAATTAATTCATAACTTTCTCCCGATTTCATAACATATCGATTTATCTTCGCTTCCCTAATCATTTCCATTTCAAAAATAGAATCTACTATTTTTCTTTTACCTTGTTTATAAAACAAATCATATTTATAAAATTCCGTTATATACATTCATTTCTTATAAATTTATTTTACACTTCCAGTCTATTTTCAATATTGATTTTGACTCCTTTTTATATTTCCAGAATATCGTTCATAATTTTCTTATATAATTCATTTAAAAAATCTCTATTTATTTATCCATAATAGTTAAGTATTGTTGAATCAACTTTTATTTTTCTAATTCAATTTCTTTAAAATAACTCTAATTCCAATATATATATTTTGTTATCAAATTCCCTTTAATTCCATAAATTTTAAAAATATATTTACAAGTTTTTTTTTTCAAATTTACCTAATTTCAGGCCAGTGCTACAATAGCATCCATTAATTTCAATCACTACAATAATCTATAATAGATTATTCTACAAAAATCATATATCTCTATATATGAAAAGTAAACAAATTTTTTAAGGAATCCAGTTGGATCTCTCCAACATGTTTTCCTGCATCCACAGATGTGAAACAACATAAAATAAATACCAATCCCACTTCGAGAGGGAAATCGTGGTATATAGCGTCATCCACTATTATGCGTGGAGCATACGGTCTCATCTGCTATAATTGCGGGAATATCACTCCAAATACTATATATATACTACTATGTATTATATAATCACCCAACCAATAATTAAATTTTTTTCAATCCCACCAGCATCCGATAGTTTAAAACTCAACATTTAAATTTTAATTATGGCATCCAAAAATGAGTGAGAAATTCTCACCTTTGATTTTTATTTCGATCCGTTCCAGTTTGACTTATTTTCGCGATTTTCAGACCTCTTATGCACATTATAAATTTGATAAATATCGATTACAGTTAATTGATGATTAACTTATTTTTTAAAAAAACTGTTTTTAGATTAAATTACCTTCCTTATATAATCTCGTAACCATCTTCGTTGCTCACAATAAGCTCCCATCACTCCAAAGCTCCGCAAGCATCATAGCAGTCACCACTCCTGCTATCATCGCTACTGCGCTTGCAATCCCCTATCTAAATTGGCTAGAATCACCACGTCGAAATCCCTAAATCCTAGCCTCCCTCTTCGATTCGCCATTATGATCATCAGCCCCCGCGACCCCTCCCCACGAAGCAACACCCTTTGACAAACCCATTGAACAACCCATGTCCCCTCGCTATTACACACGAGTGCGAGATCCATGGTCGCGACTTCCTTTCTCGTTCCCCTGGTCGAACGCTAATCCCTAGTCACCACCTCTACCGAAGTCGCCACCCTTCCCTAAGCGAGCAACCATATGTCTGCGCTTCACCCTCCATTGCAGTAAAAATCGCGTGCTGCCAATGGCCGTTATTCGATCGCAAGACCTCCTCCTTTTTTTCTTTTTTCTAGGCTTTCGAATGAGGGAGATGAAGATTTTGAGATAATTCGATTTCGAATCTGGGAGAAGAAAAAAAATAAGGAGCACGGTTATTTTTTCCTTTTTTCAGATGAAATGGGATTTGAACTCAATGGGATGGAAGGTGATTACATGATTTAAATGAGAAGGATGGCGGCTCGAGTGATAGGTAGGGTGGCGTGTTGGAGAGGGTATAGGAAACGTATATGTTTCAATTTAGGAATAACAACCCTGATTTGAATATATATATATATATATATATATATATATATATATATATATATATATATATATATTATTAAAAACATCTCGTTTTGGGTTACTAGAAATTTACAACTCTTATCGAGGCATGCCGCTAGGTATTCATAATGTTATACCCCTATTCCGAATGCAATGGAAAATGTTTCGAGTTCTAATTCGATTGTATGGAGAAGATAGCATTTTGGACCCAATTATTATATTAAATCTCGATATAAATTTCAGCGCGTTTATATTCCGTACGGCTAAACGATAACCCCAAAGATAGAAATTTGAAATTCGATAATAATACAATACTAGGGATCCAATGGAACTGTTTTCGTCTAATTCTGAGACTGTGCCTCGAAAGGCTATTTTTTAATGTCACTTTTGAACAACTATTTTTTTTTAAATTGAACAGATCACTTTTTAATTCAATTTTAAAACTTTTATTATTTTCATTATTATCAATAATAATTTTACAAACCATTAAATTATTTTTATCGGGCTTAAAACTCAAAATTCACTATTTTAACCAATATTCAACTTTTAAACTTCAATAGTTAAATTATTCAATAAATCGCTATATTTAAATTCTGAACTTATTTTATAAATAAGCCCAAATTTCATATTCAAAATCAATCTATAATTCAAATTCAATATTTAAAACCATTTAAATATTTCAAATCAAATGTCGAAAAATCCGGGTCATTACAGGTAGTTGCTATATAGTAGACCTTGGGTTTGGTTCGGCATCATCTGTTTGGTGTGTCTAGCTTGACATCACTTTGGTTCGGCAAAACTCAATCTGGACCGACATCTCCTATATTGGAGCGGCATGCTCAAATACCGAACGATGCATCTGTATTGGCATCTCAAATGAGCGAACGAAATATTTCGTTCGGAAAATCACTAAACGAGATATTTCGTTCACCTAACGAGATATTTCGTTCGGCAATTTTGTTTTGTTTGGTTCCTCTATTTTACCGAATGAACTCCCTATCTCCATATCACCGCTCGGAATCACCGCTTCAAATCACCTTCCATTTTGCCGACGGAATTATCCAAATCACCGTTTGGCAAAAGCGTTTTTCCCCTATTTCTCGTTTGGTGATTTCAACTTCTACTCTAGGGTTTCACTTTATTTTCCTCATCCTGGCTCCTTCTTCTTCTTCAACTGGAATCGGGTGTCAATTTCAACAATATCCACCTTGATACTAAATTCCACACAAGCCTTCCAACTTATCTACACCTTCATGCTCCAAGCAATGGATACTTACCTAATGAGCTTCGGCAATGCCTATATCTTTTACACTTTGTCAACAAACTCCGGCAAGGCCACTGCCCGTCAACAAAATATTCAAAGTACCCAGTCCGTCTAGAACCTATCAGTTATTGTCATGACTTTTAAATTAACTTTATCATTTAGTTTTGGTCTTCGTTCAATATTAACTATTAGTACCATTACTACTATTATTATAATGGATTTGTTGTTGTTGTAGTAATGTCACTTGCATCATCAAAGTTAATTTTATAATTGTAATGATCACTTATTTCAACAACCACCAATTTCATTTGTGTTTATTGTTGTTAAAAACATAAATTTTCCATAATAGGTTTCAACAATGATGCAATAATGCTGAAACCTTTTTTTTCCATATCAAAAAGTAATGTTTCAACAATATTCTGCTTCGATCATACATAATTTTCTAGCATCATTTTAACTTTTTGTGTGGGTAACAATGCTTGAAATATTAAAACATCTCCTTTTGAGCTAGATTAACCTATAGGTCTAAGCTACATTGTTTTATTATTCTTTATATGTTCACTCATGCATCAAATTGTTCAATTCTGCCACTTTTGAATGTACTTTGAAATTACATTTGCATTGTGATAATTCAAGAATATATCTATTGAAATTATTGGTGCAAGATTCATCTCATATCTTTGATTATAAAATGTTTGCGCTGTTGAATTTGTACAAGTTACTATTGAAATTTCAGATCTGCATTGCATGTGTTCATAATTTTTATTGTTGCACGCCGAAAAAGTTCTGTAAATAAAAAAGTCATTACTAATTTTAAATCTTTACCATAGCCAATAAAATTATCTTTTATTCGTTTGTATCTACTTTTATTTGAAGGTTGTCGTGGAAAGTGAACAAATGGTGCTCATACTTCATACAACAAAAGCTATGATTTGTTCTCTTGAATCCACATATCAGTATTAGGCTATTCTTACCGCTTGGTTTCTCTTTTTTTTTTTTAATGTAATTTTTTTTGAACTGCATATGCAGTTTTCTGATTGCAAGTCAATCTTGAAAAATAAAAGTCAAATTGAAAATAAGAAAGTTTTGTATAGCATTTTGAAATTATTTTTCAATTGTTTTAATTTATGAATTATGACTTTTAGGACAAAGAATTCTTCTATGAATTATGTATGATCATTAGTTTTTCTAAATCAATTTTCATCATTAAAATTACTTATGTATTTTATTACATGTGATACAAAACACACTCAACAAATAATTATCAACTTAAGAAAAGTACTTGCAATATGTATACTTTTTCTAAAGTAAATATTAGGCCCAGGTCCTTAAATTCAAACTTAATACACAAAAACTCCTCCCGATTTTTTTTTATAAATCAGGTCCCTAGAATTTAGTTACCGAATAATTATAGACATTTATGCAATTATATCAAAAAATTGCATAAATGTCGGCAATTATTCAGAGAATAATTGTGGAAATTTCTGCAGCTTTTTGGTGAATAATTGCGGAAATTTCTACATTTTTTTGAAAATTGGTGAATAATTGCAGATATTTCCATAATTTTTTAGAAATTGTAGAAATTTTTGCAATTTTCAGTGAATAATTGCAGAAATGTCTGAATTTTTTGAATATAATTGCATAAATTTTTACAATTATTTACTGAATAATTGTATAAATATATGCAATTATTCAGTAACTTAATTTTAGGGACCTAATTTATATAGGTTTTTTGGAAGGATGTTTGGTGTATTTTGAAACTTAATGCAGACTTTAGCCAAACTGTCCCTTTTCTAAATGTGCCTTCGAAGATGGCATGCAATGACATATTTAGTGAAATGTGATTACTGAGTAAGCTGAGGTATTCTCTATGATTACATGGCAATTTAAAGCTATGATTCAAAAAACAGGTGATTGGTATTTTACTATACGTTTTCCATCATTTAAACTTGCAGTATTTTATAATTTAAATTTCTTTTGTACTTTTTCAGTTTTTAGTTGTACTTAAAAGACTCTATATGGAGGACATGTAGGCGATAACCAATGTGGCAAGTTTTTCTTTAAGATAAGTAGGTGATTTGATTATTTAGCCATACGAGGTGACATATGTGTTGTTTACAAGTATAAAAATATTTAGAGAATAGTTTAATTTTGAAGATCTAGAGAACCAAGCTTTGCTTGTGAACTTGTAGGAAGTATGCACCGAACGCACATCACATGCTTCAGGGAAATCACAAGGATATGTAGTTGGTGGGGAGATTGAACACTCAACCTTTAAGGTGAGCGTCGTATGTCCAAACCACTGTTTAGGGTTACGGGGAAGATAGTTATTGTATATGCCATCTCTGTTTCACGGGTATAGTCTTTTTTGTTATAGAACAAAGGGTAGTTCGAAATTAAAAGGAAGAGGACATGTAAGGTAAAAAAAATTTCGAGCCAATAATAATGTATAAACAATTTTCTTATATTTCTTATGATTAAGTATTGTGCAAATGTGCCTTGACTTTGTGTGTACTTTAACATTGCCAATTCAGACATTCAAAATATTTGGTAAATATAGCCATGTGCAGTAGACTTAATGAACCTTTCTAAGTAGTATTGAATAGAAGTAGTAAAACAATACAACGGTGGAAAAATCCAATGTATGACCATATAAGTTAGAGAAAGTCAACATTTGTTGTAATATAATTGTTCAGTAATTCCAACTAAACACATAATTATGATACTTAGAACAAAAGGATATTTGCATTGAGAACAAAAATTAAAATTAGTACGGAAAATGTACAATAAGGAATGAATAACCGTTAACAGTTAGGAATGATGTACTTACATACATACTTTCATACGATACAATCATACACACATATACGAAAACACACACAGTACGTACACTTATATATTCATGCATACTTACATACATAATATTGTGTATGATATTAATAAAATTATATCTGTTATGTATACGTAATATGAATATATTATGGTTTATCTAACCACATATGTTATTAAATCATATGGTAAAATTAACTATATAACTACCATGAATGAAATAATTATTCTTGAATAAAATCAAGAAAGTTAAGTGCATGTTTATATCTAGAGGTCTTGAAATATTTTATGCTTATGGAAAAAATAATAATTTCATCTTGCAACGGTTGAAATAGAACATTGGTTGTGTACAGAAGTCATAGAGGGTAAAATTCATTTCAAATACAAGTAATTTGATATTTGCACCAAAATACAGAAAAGAGATAGATGTAATGCAAGAATTAGAGGGGTAATTATATCCAGTCATGCTGGCTAGAAGATGCTAGTAATTTGTTAGCACTTACCTGTCAAAAGAAAGATCATTACACCATTAGTAAATTTCAACATTTCCACGAAACCATCCTCTTTAATCCTCACTCAAAAAAAAACTATGGAAAACAAATTCAGCAACGAGTATCAAAATATTGGATTCTTTTCAATGCTCTAAAATGATGAAAAGAGAACTCTTAAGTTTTTATCAAATAAAAACAATCAACTATTTCTCAAACTGTAGAAAAACAAAAGGAATATAAAGACATTTCAATCATATTTTTCCCCATGGAACATATAAGTATGTTTGATATGTGTGCCAATTATTAGTTATAAGACTTCAACCAATATTGTTTTTAGTCTCTATTTAAGATTTTATGTCAAGTTTTGCTGATATACCAAATAAAATATAATGAAGCTAATAATGAACTCTAATTAAATATTGTACAAAGAAAGGGCTGATCAAAGGTGACTGAACAAGAAATGAAAAAGGTCTATAAAAATATGTGAATATAAGTACACTACACAAATCCAAGCATGTTTTAGTTTTCTATACTATCATTCTTACTATCATTCCACATTACCAACTAATCAGTTGATAGCAATATTTGTGTACTTAAATATCAATATGGATACAATCAATTCATAACATCAAAAAATACAAGCAACACATCTTTCCTATAAAACGTGACCCAACGAGCATTAAATCATCTTAATGAATTATAATAACAACTTGAGCACAACATTAATACATGAAGGAAGCAGTATATAGTTGTGACATGTAATTAGGAAAATAAAATGCCACATGCAAACAGACCCATAAGACATTTTATTTCAGTTCCTAGGTAGAATAATTATTAGGTTACATAAACTAAGCTTATTGTATAACTTACAAGTATTAGGAAAAATGATATCCATTAACCGTTAAATCTTGGCATATATAACTTGTATGATCTTAGTTTTGCCTATCCTTTTATCATAAAGAGAATAGTTGTTCATGGTTTCCTCAAATTGCTTAACATTGCTTGAAAATCATCATCCATCCTAACACCATCGTTTCAACTTGATTTGGCTGGAATTACTCGGTTACTTATGGTTAGAGCATGCATGCAGATGACCGTGGCCCTAACATTCTCCAGATTGATGTCAATACTAACTCGTCAAGAAACTAGCAAAATGATTCATCAATATCATCTGACATTACTTCAATAACCATTTCCATCTTCTCGTTTTGCATCTCAAACTCTTGCATCATTTCCTGTAAAATAGACAAATTCATCTATCTATTCATTTTTGCAATATTTTGTTACACCTTTCATTGCCTCACCTATTAATTACTTGTGTAGATTTCAATGTCTACAAGAGAAAAAATTTCATCGATTGTTTATAAAAACAACGATAAACTCCTAAGCTTAATTTTGGTTACCAACATTTTCTACTAGTCCATCCATCCCATCCATTGGGTTTTCAACCCATCTAATGAAATTCCTTATTTTTTTTACAAATGATACATTAGATGGTTAGTAGCTTCATAATATATACTGCATTTTTAACAGCTAACTATATACCCAAACTATCCAAAAGTATTACAGATTATACTGTCAGATAATACGAAGAATAATGTTATTCGAGGTACACGCGTGAACATTCCCTTAGACTAACACTGGTACTTATTAAAACATCTAATATAAAACTTACATATACGTACTCAGTATCAGTACAAAGCAATAGACACACGTGCCTTCAGGACAGAACAATACATAATATATAGTACAGTATCGAGAACACATAGTCAATCGCAACGATAACATATAATATAAATACATTAATGTTAAACAATACAATTCACATGTCAATTATATATACATATAATGAAACTATGTCACACAAATATAATGTAATAGTCCTAATATAGAACTCCTCTAAGCCCAATGAAATACATGTTGGTCAAGTCATCCATGTACCAGATGTTATACGTCTAGTATACCAAAATAGAGAATAATCAATTATAAACTCGTCTCACAAGTTTGTCAATCAGATTTCCACTACTCCGGAAGTCTGTATTTGCTAAATTAAGCAATATGTCGTAATTAAATTACAACCACAATCTAACAACTATAGTAATAATAACTATAGCGATAGATCAAACGTTATACTATTTAAAGAAACAATACAACATAGAAACAAATAATATATATATATATATATATATATATATATAAATCAATTGTAAACCTAACCGGTTTGAAGAAGGAAATTCCGTCTGAGGCTTGTCGTAACAATTTCCTTAAGACTTTATTTAAAGTCTCCCAAGATACAACAGACGTAATCTGCATGAGATTGTAATGAGTATGTCAACTCTGATATATATTGTATAGAGCAGTAGAAAAGAAGAAGCATAAGAAATTAGAATTGGAATGGAATGAGAATGTGATCAGCATTCTCTACTATTTATAATTTCGTCCGCATCCTTTCAAACAGTCGCGTCCGCTTGACGGATCGCACTCGTTGCCTTTTGACCGCTGCTGTTCGTTAACGGGTCGCACCCGCCTTCTCCTCCTGTTAGACCGCATCTCTTCAGTCAGGCCGCACCCGCTTCTGTTCGCCCGCGCTTATTCAGTCAGGTCGCACACGCTCGCGTCTAACGGTTCGCACCCACTTCCGTCTGTTCGCCAGAAACATACGCCCACTTCCCCTCAGTCAATCTATGTCTTCTTTATGAACAGGTTCGCACCTATTCGTATAGCCTGAAACTGTCAGAAAGCCCGGTCCAGTTTTGCAGTAAAAATAGGATCATATTAGACCCAAACCCAAAACCGAGCCTGGGCCTCGGTTCGGTTTGATTCGGTCGGTCGGACGGACGACGACGCGCACGCGTGTGATGGAGATGCATGATCTCCCTCCTCACAACAAAGCATACATTTGGGTGCCCCTAGGTCCCAACCACTTTCATTACAAAGCTATTAATATACTAGAATAGCTTTGCAATTTTGGCGATGTGGGACTATGTGTGTTTTCATTCATTTAGAAATTGCAACAATCCCCCACATGAATGATAATATACATATCCCCCTCACAGAGTGAAATATCACATAGTACATATGAAATAATGCTTTATCGTGGATAAGTAGATATTTCACTTTGAACTTTCCCTAGTTAAAACTTATCGGATCTACTTGACTAATCGGTGAATTATTTCATCTTGAACCGTCGGCCTTTATTGTATATCCAGATAATAAGCTTTACGAAGCATTGATTCCCTTTTCATCCAATATCTTGTTGTGTTCATTTTGGTCCTGAACAATTTTTGGTTCCGCGAGTGTTTATACAAAATAAAAGCCTTTAATATTCTCATAGAGCCGACCCAGCTCACACTAACATAGGTGATTGGAACCATTAAGAGTATCCTACATATACCCCACTTGTTATTTTCAAGATATGGTCATCATTAAAAAACAAAGTTTTAACCTTTAAATTCTTCTGTAGGCATGCATTTATATTGTGCACCATAGGAATGGAGTTGGACAATGTCCACGCAAATGCATTGCGTCTTGAGTTACTCAGAAGTGGTTTGCCTATTGATCCTAGTCCGTGGGAGCTCCAGTCGTCAGGATAGGTTTCCGTATAAGATAACTCTTGGTGGTTTAGGCTTTTAAACCCATTTCCCCTCGATGAGCAGTCAATTTTCTCTCTTGATAAATTTTTAGTAAATGGATCCGCTAGGTTATCATTTGTTCTCACATAATCTATGAAAATAGTTCCATTTGAGAGTAACTATCTAACTGTGTTATGGCGTCAACGAATACGTCGTGACTTTCCATTATACACAAAGTTGTGCGCTCTACTTAGCGCATCTTGGTTATCACAGTGTATGCATATTGCCAGTACAGGTTTAGGCCAAAACAGAATATCTTCTAAAAGGTGACGAAGCCATTCTGCTTCTTCGCCTTTTTTATCTAAAGCGATGAACTTCGATTCCATAGTGGATCGAGCTATGCATGTTTGTTTAGCAGATTTCCATGACACTACTGCCCCTGCTAAGGTAAAGACATAACCACTTGTTGATTTTGATTCCTCTGAATCAGCAATCCAATTTGCATCACTACATCCTTCTAAGACGGCAGGATATTTTCCATAATGTAAGGAATAATTTGTGGTATTTTTTAAATATCCAAGTACTTTCATTAGTGCTTTCCAGTGTTCCTTTTCTGAATTGCTTATATACCTGCTCAGTCTGCTTACTGCATAAGCTATATCTGGTCTTGTGCAATTCATGAGATACATGAGACATCCTATTACAAGAGAGTATTCCAGTTGCATTACACTCTTATTAGTGTTTTTATGCAATACTTCTGATGGATTAAAAGGTGTTCTTACTCCTTTAATTTCAAAATTTTGAAAATTTTCAATCACTTTGTCCACATAGTGTGACTGAGATAATTCAGTTCCATTAGTTGTTCTTATTATTTTAATTCCCAAAATAACGTCTGCAACTCCTAAGTCTTTCATATAGAAATTGCTAATTAACATCTTCTTTATGGTCTCTATTACCTGAGTATTTGGACCAAATATTAACATATCGTCTACATATAAAAAAATCATCACATATGATTGTCCAATTTGCTTATAATAAACATACTTATCGCATTCATTTATACGAAAACTATTTCTCATCATGACACTATCAAATTTTGCGTGCCATTGTTTTAGAGCTTGTTTTAGTCCGTATAATGATTTTACTAATCTACAGACTTTGTTTTCATTTCCTTTGGAAACAAAACCTTCAGGTTGCGCCATGTAGATCTCCTCATCGAGATCTCCATTTAAGAATGTTGTCTTTACATCCATTTGATGAATTTCTATCTTGTAGATTGATGCAATTGCTATTAGCATTCTTATAGAGGTTATTCGTGTTACCGATGAATATGTATCAAAGAAGTCTACTCCTTCTTTTTGACGATATCTTTTGGCTACTAATCTGGCTTTATACTTGTCGATAGAGCCATCTGCTTTCATTTTCTTCTTGAAAATCCATTTACAGCCAATAGGTTTTATTACAGGTGGAATATCAACAATTTCCCAAGTTTTATTACTTAGAATTAAATCAATCTCACTTTGGATTGCTTCTTTCCAACATGAAGACTCAGAAGATGACATTGCTTCCTTGTACGTTTGAGGTTCGTGTTCTAACATATATGTGAAAAAATCCGAACCAAATGTCTTGGAAGTTCTAGCCCTTACGCTTCTTCTTGGTTCAACTTCCTCAATCTCATGATGAGTTTCATCTTCATGTGAATTGCTTGATTCTTCTCTTGTCCTTTTAGGGACATTATTTCCTTCATTCCTTTTGTGTGGAAACATGTCTTCAAAGAATGAGGCATCTCTAGATTCCATTATTGTATTTACATGAATATCAGCTATATCAAACTTGAATACCAAAAATCTGTAGGCACTACTATTTTGGGCTGGCCCTAAGTAGTAACAATGTACTATTTTTGGTCCAAGTTTGACTTTCTTGGGAGGCGGAACTGGAACCTTTGCCAAGCACCACCACACCTTGAGGTATTTAAAACTTGGTTTGTGTCCTTTCCATAACTCATATGGAATTGTTCCTATTTTACTGTAAGGGACTTTGTTTAATATGTGATTAGACATATTTAAGGCTTCCCCCCACAAGTTCGTCGGTCGAACAGAGGTTAAAAGCATGACATTAATCATGTCTTTTATTGTTCTGTTCTTCCTCTCGGCTACACCATTTTTTCGTGGTGAATATGGAGCTGTTGTTTGATGAATTATACCATTTTCTGCACAGAACTTTTCAAATGGTGATTCATATTCTCCACCTCGATCAGATCTCAATATCTTGATCTTTTTATTTAACTGATTTTCTGCCTCAGCTTTGTACTTCATAAACGATGTAATTGCTGCATCCTTACTATTTAAAAGATATACATAGCAATATTGTGTATAGTCATCAATAAAAGTGATAAAGTGCTTTTTCCCACCTCTTGTAGGTAATGATTTAAAATCACATAAATCTGTAGGAACCAAACCTAGTGGTTCGGTGCTTCTTTCAACAGATAGAAATGGTTTTTTAACCATTTTTTCTTCTACACATGTATCACATTTGTAATTCTTATCTACTTGGAATTTTGGAATTAGTCCCAAGTTTGATAATATTTTCATTATTTGGAAATTTATGTGTCCTAATCTATCATGCCATAGTAAAATTTCATGCTCAAGCAAGTAAGAAATTTCAATTTTATTAATAGCACAATCAGAATACATAGTTTTATTGCCGATAACAACCACGTTTGCTTGAAATAGGCCATCACATAAATGTCCCCTTCCGGTATATATTCCAGATTTGGACAGAACCATCTTTTCTGACTCGAATACCATTTTGAATCCTTTCTTTGAGAGCACTGCACCAGAGATGAGATTCTAGTGTATGTCTGGAACGTGGAGCACGTCATTCAACTTGATAGTTTTTTCAGAAGTAAACTTAAGGATTACTGTGCCACTGCCTTCGATCATAGATAATGCAGAATTACCCATATAGAGTTTTTCTTCGTGATCGAATTTTTGGTATGTAGAAAACATGGATTTGTCAGAGCAGATATGACGAGTAGCGCATGTGTCTACGCACCATTGGTTAGAATTCTGAACCATATTGCATTCAGATACAACTGCTGAGAAGTTGGACTCGTCTACTTCCATGTCGTCTACTATATTTGCCTCTTTGTTGCGGTCCTTTTTGAGTCTGCAATATGTAGCGGCATGTCCAACCTTTCCATAAACCAAACACTCGCCATTAAACTTTTTGGTTCGTTTGTTGTCTTTTGGTTTGTCATATGGAGCTTTCCTTTTCTTCTGGAAATTCTTCTTTTTGTTTTTGGTCTTTGAACCTTCAGCCACAAATGCCTCCTCGCTTTGTTTTGTAACTCCACGGTTATCTGCCTCAAATTTCAGTCGGACTATGAGATTCTGTAAAGAGTTTCCTTCTTCTTATGCTTTAGACAATTGTGGTAATCTCTCCACGGCAGTTTTCCCGTGATGGCTTCAACCAAAAATGATCCTCCAACCTTATGACATTCTACTTCGAGTTCATGAATAATGATTTGCAGTTCATGCAGTTGAGCAGTCACCGATTTGGAGTCAACCATATTGTAGTCCATGAATTTGTCTACAATGAATTTATTAAGACTGATATTCTTCATCTTATACTTTGTGGCAAGTGCATTCCAGAGTGCCTTTACTGTCTTTAGAGGCTTATATATTTTGTATAGCACCTTGTTGAGACAATTCAAAATATAGTTTCTGCATAGAAAATCGGAATGCTTCCACATATCAACATCTGATTCCTTGCTTGGTGCAGGAATCGGTTCCTCCTCCTCGAGATACCGTTGCAGGCCGAGTATGGTGAGATAAAATAACATCTGATTCTGCCATGTTAACCATCTCCTTTAAAAGGATCAGACCTGTTGTGTATAGTAGTCTTTGTTGATAATTCAACTGTTGCCATCTCTGTTTTAGCAAAAAAGGAAAGTCTTAAATGCTATATGTCTAGTATACCAAAACAGAGAATAATCAATTATAAACTCGTCTCACAAGTTTATCAATCAGATTTCCACTACTCCGGAAGTCTGTATTTTCTAAATTAAGCAGTATGTCGTAATTAAATTACGACCACAATCTAACAACTATAGTAATAACAACTATAACGATAGATTAAACGTTATACTATTTAAAGAAACAGTACAACGTAGAAACAAATATGATATATATATATAAATAAATATATAAATCAATTGTAAACCTAACCGGTTGAAGAAGAAAATTTCGTCTGAGGCTTGTCGTAACAATTTCCTTAAGACTTTATGTAAAGTCTCCTAAGGTACAACAGACGTAATCTACACGAGATTGTAATGAGTATGTCAACTCTGATATATATTGTATAGAGTAGTAGAAAAGAAGAAGCATAAGAAATTAAATTGGAATGGAATGGGAATGTGATCTGGATTCTCTCCTATTTATAATTTCGTCCACATTCTTTTAAACAGTCGCGTCCGCTTGACGGGTCGCACCCGTTGCCTTTAGACCGATGCTGTTCGTTAACGGGTCGCACTCGCCTGCTCCTCGCATCTGTTCTGCCGCACCTCTTCAGTCGGGCCACACCCGCTTCTGTTCGTCCGTGCTTATTCAGTCAGGTCGCAACAGCTCACGTCTAACAGTTCGCACCCACTTCCGTCTGTTCGCTAGAAACACGTGCCCGCTTCCCCTCAGTCAATCTACGTCCACTTTATGAACAGGTTCGCACATGTTCGTATAGCCTGCAATTGTCAGAAAGCCCGGCCCAGTTTTGCAGTAAAATAGGATCACATTAGACCAAAACCCAAACCCGAGCCCAGGCCCCGGCCCTGTTCGGTTCGGTCAGTCGTTCGGACGGACGGCGTCGGCGGCGCGCGCGTGTGGTGGAGATACATGATCTTCCTCCTCACAACGAGTCATACATTTGGGTGCCACTAGGCCTCAACCCCTTCATTGCAAAACTATTAATATACTAGAATAGCTTTGCAATTTTGGCGATGTGGGACTATGTGTGTTTTCATTCATTTAGGAATTCCAACACCTGAAATATCTCGGACTGACCCAAGCATTATAGAATAACACACGGGTCAAGTTATGTCTAATCAAATGCAAATAATAATAATGAAAACACAATATAATCACTGAATGATAAGATATACTTATAAATATACCGTAAATAATTGACATGGCATTACTTTAACAAAGTAACTCAAATCCATATAAAATAGTCAATACTGATTTCAAAGATGTCATCAACCATAAAGATATACATCTAATCGTAAATCAAAGAATCAACATAAATGGGTGAATCATACTTATTTAGAAATTGTCATCAAATCCAAAGTAATCAGTAATGAGACATCCTAAAGTGAAGTCGGACAGTAATGAAGCAATGCCCACTGTTTCTCTCAATCTTATATATAAAATACCAATATCAAATCGATAAAATAAACAAGGGAGGTCTGAGCTAGCTCATAATAATATCCAAATATAATCAATAATAAGTAGGCCTTCTGCCTGTAAAAGATAGACCGTCTGCCAAAAAAGGATACGGGGTTGACTATACTCTGGACACAGTATATAATCTCATTTATACATAAAATATGTCTATCTACTACCCACACACATACACATACAACCACATATATCGAAACCAGACAGAAGACTGATGGAGCGTCTTCTTGCTCCAAGAGTCACACGTGGTCCATATGACACGACTCTTACAGTCATCGGTTAACATTACCTCTCCTCTCTCGGTATCGTGACAATGATCCACAAACAGCTCGACAACGCATAGTCTCTTCGGCCACGACTACCGACATGTGCACCTATATGGTAACTGACTGCTGGCCTATGTGACACAAGGGCAACCAACTACTAATCTCGTGATGCGCATCGAATATCATAACAATAGTGGTGTCGCGGATCTGGGATGCGACCCCACAATCAGGCCGCCAAGGTGGATACTGGCCAATCTAGTTCACTTTCGAAACATAAAAGGAGTTGGACAAAGGTAATGGACATATAATGTACACCAGCTATTTGGCTAAAAAGTAGCCACCATACGTGCTTACCGTAGCGAGCCACACACACAACATCAACATACCCTCGTATAAGTATCATCCACGAGCAAAGAATAAATGAATAAATAATACAACGGTATCCCATACCACTACGTTTTACTAGTCTGTTTATTCAGAGCTCATACATTACACTCACCCTTTCTTATTCTATATAACGAATCCAAAGAATAAGCGGAAAAGTGTTACCGAAAGTCTCATACCAGATGGTATCACTAATCTGTTTATTCAGATTTCTCGTTATAGATAATAAATTACACTAATCAAATTGGAAGATGTCATCACCGTATCATATTAAATCAACAAACTAAAATAACATCAACGGTGAATCATTAACTTAATATGGAACAATATAAAGAAGATGAAAAATCAAAATTCGGAAACTAGAAAGCAGAATCTTATAGTTTATTCAAATAAATATAAATAAAGGAATCAGTACTTAATAATCAAACGTTCACAATATATAATTTTATACAACAAAATTAATATTTAGAATTGAATAATATATAATTGTTGGCACCAAAATTGGTCACTAACACCCAAATCCAGATATTATAGTTCACAAATAGATTATACGTGGATGATATTAATATGAAGAACAACAAAAACTAAAATGAAAGCCGTAAAGAACAACAGATTTCATAGTGGTTCGGCTAACTCCGGCCTACGTCCACTCTAGAAGTTTCCTTTTTATTACTGTAATAACCTATTATAGTTGCAAAATGGAAGAGTAACTTTAGCCGTAGAAAATTGAAAGCAAGAAAGCCCCCCAGTCGATCCATTTTCTAAACCCCCACTGCTGTATTTATAGGCAAATCCCGAGTTACTGGGTTTCCTGAGTAGTCCGGGCCCATCAGGTCCGTAGCCGAGCCTATATCCTTCATTATGACCAACCCATATTGCCATGTCGACCGACCTACGCCGATCCACTCCATACTCTAGTATGTCGATCTACACCACCAAGTCACCGAGCAGCACTCGCCGAACCAACTACGCCGAGTCACATCCCACGAAATTGACCCGAAATAATAACTACTCGGACACGAGGCTGCCGAACGATGTCCTATGCCGAGCGATGTCCTATGCCGAGCGATTTCCTATGCCGACCCACCTTATATCCCACTGAGCCACCGAGTGACAACCCGAAGCGAAGGACCTTAGGACTCGAAGCAGCCGAGCCCCATTCCATACCGAGCCAGTTCCTTCCATCCCTACCAAGCCACCCTAACCAAACTGCAATGCGGAGCGACCAATGACTTCCACACCGAACGACCTTTGCCGAGCGACCCGTGACTTTCAGACCGAGCGACCGATGCTAACCGACATATGACATCCTCTTCCAAAGCCGAACCACATCATCAAGGCCGGACGACCCCACCAAAACCGAGCCACATCACCAACGCCGAACCACTCCATTATGCCAACCCACCTTCCAAATGTAATGCATTACCTATCCATCCAGTCGACTCAAGCCTATCGCATTCCATCCTCGATAACTGAAAAGTCAACTTAGTTAAATCCGTCTGTCCGTGGCTTTGCCAAAAGGCGGGCTAACATTTGCCCCCCAAAATATGCCTTGTTATTGGAATGTGTGTTTTGAATAGCCTCAAATCTGATATCCGAAGTTTGTATGTCATTCACATCCATACTTTATGATTCATAATCCAATCCATTACCAAGCCATCCTATCCGAGTTCTATGGCTATATCCTGATGCATTTGCACGACTATTCCAAGTCGATGTCCGATTCCGAATCCAGTAGCCAAATCCTTAGCCAAATCCATATCCGGGACCTCATCGGATCCAAATGCTAAACCAAATCTGAATTCGATAGTCAAGCTCTAATCCATCCATATCCAATAACCAATAACCGAATCCATGACCTCTTCGGGTCGATATCCAAATCCGAGGCCACTCCTGCTCCATGCCCGAATCCTTAGCTGTTCATAGCCAATATCCATATCCTTAACTTCTTCAGGTTCTTACCAAACGCAATCCATACTTGACGACCTTTATGAAGCAATGTCTCGACCTAAGTCGTAGGCCGACGGTGATCTTGGTTTAGTGTCCATGAATGCTAAATAATGTTGTGTCTTAAGTCCTAAGCCGAATCCTGGTCGCTTCGGACCCTTGCCGAGCATAGTCCATACTTGACGACATGAAATAACAAGTGATAGATAATATAAGGCATAAGTCCTAGGTCGAATCTCGGTCTCTCCGGACCCTTACCGAGCATAGTCCATGCTCGACGACCTTTTAGCAAAAATCCAAAGGAAAATCCAATCAAAATCCAATCCGAAATCCAAATCCAACCAGAAAACCAGAAATCTATATCAAAAATCCAAACCAAAAAACAAACATCCGAATCTGAATCCAAACCAGAAAACGAGCAAAACATGGAGTTTAAACCAAACTCCAAAACCAAACCAGAAAAAGGAAGTGTACAAACTAAAAGAAAAAACAGATTTCACAGACTAGGGCATCACAGTTCATCATCGTCTCAGAGCATGCCTAGGGGCTATCTCCGTCCCCTTACATGAGTAAGCGACTTAGTCGTTAGCCGAAAGTTTGTTACTTATTCCAGACCATCACGATCAGTTGATGACCAACCGACCACCATTCTTGGGCTTAGCGCCATCGTCGTTCAGGGTAGGGACGGCTGCTCCTGTTCCACTGCCGCATTTCGAGTTTTGACATATTGTCATAACTGACCATTCCTTACATGCTTCTCGATTATATCCTTTAAATTTCGGCGGCTGTAAGTATCACACCCATCCAAGTCATGAAAGAGACAGTGCCTTTCTGATGCCCTTTTGCGTTCTAAGGGTTCCCTCCTTAGCGGCCTTCGATAAGGAAGGCGATCCCGAGTGATCAAGCATATCCATTCCAATGTTGCATTCAGTCCTGTATAAGTGGAGAATTTTGGTTCTCCCCAGCACTTCATTTTCCCTTTATCCTTATCTTTAACCGAGCTCTTACCGGACGGTCCTCCATCCTTAACCATGTTTACTTCCTTTGATTTTATATCCAGACATGCATCCTCTTGTCGAAGAAATCTTTCAGCTTTATGAAATAATTCCTCGAGATCCAATGGTGGATCCCGTATCAATGACACTTTGAACTTCGAATAATCCTTCACTCCTGATACTGCATCCATTCGAACCATTGATGGATCCGGCCGATCCGCCGAAGCAATTGCCGCATTAAACTAAGTTAAGAAAGTTTCGAGCGATTCATCCGCCCTCTGCTTAAACGACGTTAGTTTCATCACATTTTTCGGCCTTTTTATGCGAACTCGAAACTATCTCAGGAACTTTTTCACTAGTTCTGTCCACGTTCCAATAGATCCATCATCTACCTGTCTGAGCCACATAGCAGTTATATCGGTCAGGAACAAAGGGAAACACCGAGCCATAACCACCTCTGATGCTCCCAACACATTCATGTGTCTGGTGTATCTCATCAAGTGGTCATTGGGATCCGTCTTACCGTTGTATACTTCCAGAGTGGAAAGCTTGAAATCAGACAGATTTCTAGCTATCCCGATGTTCCTGGTGAACGGACTTTTATTGACTCCCTCTAAATCTCTATTTGTCAGACCTCTGCGAATGGTTGTCTGATGATGTCAGTCAATCCAGTGTTACCTACCAGGGGTTGCCTCCTATCCATGTTTCCTAACTGCCCTCCAAGTCCACAAGGAAATTATGACACATACTCCTCATCACGTAGTTATATATTCCTATTGGCATTGGGCTGTATAGCGTCGTCCGGTATCCCTCCATGAACTGGTCCAGCATTATCCGGTGGTGTGCCCCCGAGTTTAGGTCCATCCAGATTGTTAGTTGTTTGTTGATTGGGAGCTGCCCCCTGTTGGATCACTCCATCTGCTTGCTGGTTGAGTCCCTCTAGTCCAGCTCCAAGAGCTTGAGCACCTGTAGTTCCTGGTTATCCAAATTGTCTAAGAAGAGCCTGCATCATCTCCTCTTGCCGTTTCATCATCTGCTCCTACATAAAATTCATCATAACCAGCATCTCATCCCGAGTTATGTAGATGGATGTATGATCCACTCCAGCTCCGGAAGAGGCTGCTTGACTTCCCTCCTGGTTGCTCCTTTCTACCGCTTGCTTTCTTGTTGGTGGTCTAGCTAATGCTTTCTTGAATCCAAGTTCCTAGCTCCAAAATTCCCGAGTGCTTGCCTACTTAGTGAAAGCACCAAAATGTTGGCACCAAAATTGGTCACTAACATCCAAATCCAGATGAAAGCACTAAATACCAGTCACAGCTCACAGATAGATTATGCTTGGAGGATATTAATATGAAGAACAACAAAAATTAAAATGAAACAGTAAAGAACAACATATCTTATAGTGGTTCGGCTAATTCCGACCTACGTCCACTCTAGAAGTTTCCTTTTTATTGCTGTAATAGCCGATTACAGTTACAAAATGGTAGAGTAGTCTTAGCCTTAGAAAATTGAAAGCAAGAGAGCCCCTCCCTCGGTCGATTCATTTTCTGAACCCCCACATATTGTATTTATAGGCAAATTCCGAGCTACTGAGCGTCCTGAGTAGTCCGGACCCATCAGGTCCATAGCCGAGCCAATATCCTTCATTATGACCGACCCACACTGCCGTGCCGACTGACATATGCCGATCCACTCCATACTCTAGTATGTCGATCTACGCCACCAAGTCACCGAGCAGCACTCGACGAACCAACTACGCCGAGCCGCATCCTACGAAGTTGACCCGAAACAACAACCTTGTACACGAGGCTGCCGAACGATGTCATGCCGAGCGACGTCATATGCCGAGCGATGTCCTATGCTGACCCACCTTATATCCCACTGAGCTACCGAGTGACAACCCGAAGCGAAGGACCATAGGACTCGAAGCAGCCGAGCCCCATTCCATACCGAGCCAGTTCATTCCATCCCTACCGAGCCACCCTGACCGAACCGCAATGCGGAGCGACCAACGACTTCCAGACCGAACGATCTATGCCGAACAACCCATGACTTTCAGACCGAGCGACCAATGCCAACCGACATATGACTTCCTCTTCACTCCTCGACCGATCCATGCCTCCAAGGCCGAACCACATCATCAAGGCCGGACGACCCCACCAAGACCGAGCCACGTCACCAATGCCGAACCACTCCATTATGCCAACCCACCTTCCAAACGTGATGTATTACCTATCCATTTAGTCGACTCAAACCTATCGCATTCCATCCTCGATAACTGAGAAGTCGACTTAGTTAAATACGCATGTCCGTGACCTTGCCAAAAGACGGGTTAACAATAATAACTATATATTCTAGAATTAATTAGATAATTAACTAAATCCAAATAAGATGTGTTATGCAATAATAACTAGTTTCCCGTTCTTTTATAAAATTACATAACAATTTAATGTTCATGATCAAGGTTAGAAAATCCTCTATTTTTAATAATACAACTCAATTAACCAAATAAATATAGAATTATCAATGTGAAATAATATAATGGTTGAGCTTCCAAAGCAAAACCAAAGAAGATTCAAATAAATATAATAATGCTCCGGCACACTATCCCATAGCTCATAAATGCGTAAACAGGAGAAGCAGCTCATAGTGATATATGAACTAGTGGATAAATAAAACCAAGGACCGGCTTCCAAAATATATACACAAAACTAGCACTTCAACTAAGCATGAAACAAAATGAACCAACAGAAGCAACCATAAAGCAAGTGGACCCATGATTCATATACTTAATTTATTATATTTACCTTTTCTCTCTTTTTTCTTTTAAACTGTCATTTTCGTACAATGATCATTTTCTAGTTAAGTATATAAAACAAATATTAAGGCAAACTCACTTATGCACTCAGCAATATAAAAAGATATTACTAGAAAACACAACAGCCACATAGCAAAACATGAAAATATACAAACTTACCCATATACGAATGCACACACACGGCCTCACCTTGCTCTCATGGCCACAGAAAACGAAAACATAGCAGCGCTTGTAAACATATATATACACAACACCAACAGGCATATAAAGAAATATAAAAAAAAGTATTTGTTATAGTATGTACATATATCTAGGTACAGGTGGATTCTATAACCACTCATGCGGAGGTACATACTTAGATATGTATAAGAAGTCATGTAGTAATATAATATGCAAAATATATGTTTATTTTTGAAACCAGAGGATATAACAGAGAATGAATCAACACATACTTATACTCTATTCAAAACAAGCTATGACTCACACATACCCATCTATGCATGCATGATAATATATACGACAGTAGGGGAACAAGTTTATAAGCAAACAACAACTGTACAAGTAATAAATGATATCAGGAACGCAAGTTTCAATAACAAGATATGCGAAAATTAATGCAGATATATTTGTGTGTGTGTGTATATATATATACACTCATAAACACATAACAACCAATTCAAAGTAGCCTAGTATATCTCCTTCACGCAATACGTGTGCACATGTATGTATGTGTGTGTTTATATATATATATTGCACATGCTGACCCTAATGCACGGCGGAAATACGAGATCATGATAAGAAGTGTAAAAACAACCATTCAATAACTCAATCTAAATCTCAACTAATCCAAATCCGATCACAATCCCCAAATAAGCAAAATAGAAATGAAAATAATAACGAAAAATGAATCACACTGCGATTTATAGTGGTTCCACTAACGTTATGTTAGTGTATATCCACTTTAAAAAAGAGCTTTTATTAATATCTACGAGAAAAGTACAAGAGATTAATTACAATCTTCAAAATTCTAATAGAATTGATTTGCGGAGAAGAAAATTGTAGAAAATTAGGTTTTGATAAATACTAATTAGTGGAGGCTAAAACCCTTGTAGTCGCTTTCTGTCGCATTGAAATCTGAATCCAGGAAATAACTTATACAGAAGAATAGAAACATTACAATAAGCAGAGCATTTTCCGACAGCCCCAGAACGTCAGCGGTCGTCAGAAGACGTCAGAAAAAGCCGCTGCAAAATAATCGTCGGTGAACAGATTTTCGGACAGCTCCGGCAGCGTGTCGACGGATTTTTCGACGGCTTTCAACGGCTGTCCGACGGCCGTCGGAAGACACGTGGACGATGACACTTTGTGCCGAAAGACGTCGGTAGCCGTCGGGAGCTGTCGGAATTATGCCATCTGGAGCCGTCGAATCGGTCGATAATTTTTGGCCTACATGCCGCCGAAAGCCGTCGGAAAACCTGAAAAAAATTCTGCGCTTTAACTGCGATTTGGCCTTCCATCCACAATCCATAATTACAATATATTTAACCCAACTCAATATATCTAACTCAGATATTCGATATGAAACCAAACCGTAGAAAGATAATCAAATATCATAAAGAAATAAATCAATTCTAATTCAGATCAAATTAAACAAAACTTTACTTCCATAATTTACATACATCTAATTGTACAATATATACATCAATCCTTCACCCACTACTCACCATCAACTCTCAAATGTCAGAATTACTACCACCAAATGTATCATCAGACAATATACACAATGGTACAAATCCAACTCCACCAACTCAATATATCATCCAAACTTATGAAACAATGACACAAAACAAAAAACATACCCATCACTCCGGTCAATTAGCTCCAGAATTTCCCGAACCAACAGAAGATGGAAATCGGCCATCATATTACAGCATGTACTCGGCAATACACTGATCCAACAGCTGTGTTATCTCGATAGTCTGAAGACGGTTCTGCTCTTCCAGCTGCGTCACTCTAGCTCTCAACTCTTCGATCTCTGCTAGATCGATATCAGCTCTGGTCGCTTGGCTGGCTTGCTTCTGTCTACTGGCCTGTAATACTTATTTAATTTAGTCTATAATCTTACCATCAATGTTATAGTATAACATGTTAATTGTTATATCTATAAACTTATTATTGAAACTAAAGCGATGTGAAGTTCTTTAGAACTAAAAGTTTATTAAATTGCTACATCTTAATATAATTCATTACACTTGATTGCCAAAGCTATAGTGCTTGTTCCGTGGTGGTGGATTCATGACTGACTCAAAAATAACGTCTTCCTCATCCGTCGTGAGCTGCTTTCGACCGGTATCATTCAGGAGTTTCTGGCGTTGTTCCATAAACCTTGCCTGCATGAACAAATAAAAATACATTTAAAATTAATATTATAATATCTTAATTCATTATAATTTAACAATTAAAACAATTACTAGTAGTACATAAACTAAAATAAGCTTATATGGCTCTTTCTCGATTTATCATCATGCCACGTATATGAAACTGTCCCATTCGATTTACATACTCGACGGCATGCGTACGAGTAAACATATCCATATACGACACATGACTCTGCACCTCAGCTTCCTGAAATTGATTATTATGCACTGTTATTGTATATTCAAAATTATATAGCAAAACAACTATTTATAATTCACATTTAATAAATTTGCCAACTCCTGGTGATACTTCTGGAACGACTTTGACCTTTCACAATGAGTGACGGGATTTTTGTTCCTATTTGTAGAGTTTCTTTCCGACTTTGCCTGTACATTTAAATTTAATACATTATTTACTTACAAATATTTTTGCTATTTACGTATCAATCAAATAATTAATGAAAGTTTAGTACATTTACCTTTGCCTCGTCACTATCCCAATGTGCCATTCACCCTTCGCATACACTCGTCCCCATCCAGTTTGGCTTCTGCCCTTTATACTTCACTGTCGATGTGGAATCCATGTAGTTCTTTCTCATCTTCTGCATCTAGTAATGTCGTACCAACTGCAGATCATCTGACTGTATGTCCATGACGGCCTGTGTTTCATGATAAACAAACAATCAAAAACTAAACAATAAAAGGTGAACAATAAATAAGCGACAAAAGTAAAATAAAAATGAAGAATAGAAGTTTATACTTATAATGAAATCCTGCCAAATACACTTGAGGATGTGGGGAGGGATGTTATCCCACTTCGACCAACAAGCCGACACCTACTCTTGTACGCCTCTCTCGAAACTGATAGAACTATAGCTGTTGGCTATAGCTCAAACTCCCAATGTTAAATATGATACAGATTATTATATCGTACACAAAATATTTAAGATGTTGAAAAAGTTTAATACTTACCCCTCAGCTCTAGGTACTAGAGCCACAACAGATCATTGTGGCGGTTGCGATGGACTGTTGCCATCGTCTCCTGAAGAATGGGAAGATCTCCTCCTTCTGGACGACATGATACTCGTCACAGACACATCGTTTTAAAAGAAAATAACAACATGATAATGAAATATAGTTTAACATAAATGATATAAAGTACATAAAGGGTAAAGTATACCTGATTCAGATTGAGTCTCATATTCGACGATAGAATACATTGCATTTTTAACATAAATTGCTAAATAAAAAATAGAAAGGGTAATTCCATAAAAGACGTAAATGACAATAAGCGGATTCGGTTTTATAAATAACATAAATTACATAACCAACAAAATAAATCACATCAATTACATCAATTTCGTAATACACCAAGAATTCAACATAATTATATCAATTGCATAATTACATAACTAGCAAAATAAATCCATTTACATCAACCTTCATCGTCTTATGATTCAAATTCGGTCTCTTATTCTACGTTATTTTCCTCCCTAGTCCCGAATGCTTCTACCAAAATGTTTGATTCATCATTCAGTGGTCCAAAATCAGTACGACTGTTTGTTATTATTGTTTCGTTGTTTTGCTCAAGATCTGCTCGATAAGCTTGATTGTTGGGAACATTCTTTCCATCAAACGTAAATCTTGCCTTTGTTTTAAAAACTGCCGACCAATCCGCTTTATCTCTTTTTAGAGACGGATAAGGAATGTAATAAACTTGCAATGCTTGTTTGGCAAGTACAAAAGGATCATACTTATGATAATGCAATGTATGCTTTATTTCAATAAGATTATAATCCTTGTGCACATTAATTCCAGAACCTGAAACATTGCTAAGCCAATTGCATTTAAACAGAAACACCTCCTCCAAGGGTCGTGAGAAATATGCCAGTTGCAATTTTTTTATTAAAACGCCATAAAAATCATTTATGTGATTTTCTGGATCATCACTAACTTTAACAAATACACCTGTATTACTAGTTAATTTTTCTGCACCGTATTCATTGGTGTTAAATTTATATCCATTGACGAAATATATTGGATATGTCTCGACATTGTTCCAACGCAAGATGTTTCAAACCTTCGTCAACCATATGATTTCTTGGTTCATAAACGTACTTTGAAAACCAATCAAAAAATTCTTTACTGGAATCTCCATGCCGATGTTCACTTTCATAAATACTGCATATATGAATATAATATTGCATTAAATTCTACACGTGCATGCATAATGGAAACAAATAAGTCATAAATTATTATTTCAGATTACCTAACAAATGGTGCAACCTCAGCACAATTTAGATGAATATAAGTGTGTGCTACATGAAGATCTCTATCGTCTATCCATACTTCTACACATTTTCTAGAAGGTCGACCATGTTGTCTAAATATAGATAACATTGTTTGAGAGGACTCTTGTTCATCGCCTTCGTTATTATGAGGAATACATGCAAATGATATATTCACATGATCACTGAAATAGTGGGAGAAAAAGAACGAAGCTTCTTCTTAGATGTAAGATTTATATATCGAACCTTCAACTCTTGCTTTTTGCCTCACTTTTTTCTTCAGATGATTCAAGTATCTATGCAAAATTAATTTACATTAACTTTAACTTCCAAATGTAATTAAATTAATAGATAACATATTACATACCTCTCAAATGGATACATCCATTCATATTGCACAGGACCTCGAAGTCATGCTTCAGATGAGAGATGAACAGGTGAATGCTCCGTTACATTAAAAAAACCCAGCGGAAACATTTTCTCTAATTTGTAGAGCAATGTAGAAATATCTACTTTACGTTTACGTAAACTTTACACTTTTAAAGTAGTTGAACAAATCTTTTTGTAAAACAAACCAAGCTCCGTTATTACATTTACATTGAACATGCGCCTCACTCCCCCTCCCCCTGCACGACCAACGGCTAAATGCAACGGCCATATTCCATCCAGCCCCTCTATTCCACCTTCAAATACAACCCCCTTCATCTTCTTTCCTTCATAACCAATTTCCTTCAACAATCCTAATTTTTTACTCTCACTTATCGCAATTGAACATGTATTTCGATTTCGAAGTCGATGATGTAAGGTACAGTTTTGAAGAATAGGATTTACAAGACGTTACGGTTCCGATCAGCGGAGCAGTAACTAATGCAAGTTGGAGCGATGTGGAAGAGTACAATCTTTGCTACATTTACTGTGCACTCTCGGTCGATGCTACTCGAGGCGCCGATCAAAGTGGTGAGACTTTTTGAGGAAAAATTACTAATTGCTACAATCGGAAGAACATCGATCGGAAAAGAACGTTATCTTCAATCAAAGGTCGTTATGAAAAAATCAATCATCAAACATAAACATTTGATTCTCAAATTTTCAAGCTAAAGCAAACGAATCCTAATGGATTTGGAACTGAAACGCATTTGGTAATATTTAATATAATTTCATTGTTCTAATTTCTATCATAGTGCTCTAATTATACTAGTGTTTTTTATTACAGAGAATGGCCACAAACAAGTTGTTCAAACAAATCTATAAACCAGATAGTAAACAGGCACCATATTTTTATCAGTTCACGCATGTTCATGACATGTTGGTTGAGCATGTTAAATGGAAATCATCGCTTCAGAGAACCATTCAAGAAATTTAGTCAAACAGTGGTCGTGGTAAAACGCCTAGAGTGGAGAAAACTCCAGTCCTAGGGAATCGCTAGGAAGCTACGGTTTAGGATCAGAAGAAGACGAAACCCCTACCGAAGATCATTTTTTTCGGCCACAGGGAACAAGAGCGATAAAAAATAAGCAAGCTGCTGGAGCGGATCAGGAAGAAATTAAAAAACTCCTACTTGAATCTGTAGATAGATATAACCGTGCAATGGAGACTAGAGCAATTCAACACCAAGAAATGTTGTCAAGAATGGATCAACTTCTTGCTGGAAACCAACAAGGAGATGAAGAAACAATAATGTTCATGAATACATCGCACATGTCTACAGAACAACTAGAGTATATGGAGCATAGAAGGAGAGAAATTATGAGATGTAGACTTAAAGAGGGTCATTAACTGTTTCTGTTTTTCTAGAACCCTTGTATCTTTGAATTACTATTAGTTGTATTGTATTATGAGCGTAAGCAATTATTTATATAAGTACTTTCATTGAAATTTCATTATATTGAGAAAAGATTATAACAACATTACGTTAATTAAACAATAAAAAATTACAAAAACAATAATAAGTAAAAACAACATAAACAACAGTAGCAAAAGTAACAACAGAAATAAAGTTTCACTGATTTCCAGAAAAGTTCCAAAGATGATCTGTGAGATCATTTTGCAGTCTTTGATGCAGTTGAACACTATGGCAGGACATTTGGCTTTATAGATGAAACTCGAGTTCTAGTGCGCTTCCAGTCATATCGCTGCGCCAAACAGGCGGTGGTGTTGGAGCACCCTCTTAAAAGTAATCTTCTTCCATGTCTCTTTCATCCTTTATAATCATATTATGCAAAATAACACAAGTTTACACTATTTTGGTCATTTTAACTTTTGATCAAAGTCTGCATGGATTACTGACTAATGGAAAATCTAGATTGAAGAACACCAAATGCTCTTTCAATGTTCTTCCTCTAGCCATTTTGCGTCGCTGCAAACTTTGATCGTTTATTGTTTTGTAGGTTAGGAATTGTCTTGACAATGGTACTCCATTTAGGATATATACCATCGCCAAAATAATATCCACAATGGTACGTGTTACCTCCTAAAGTAAAGGTACAAGGAGTTGGTCTGCTGTTTGCTAAATTATTGAATAATGTAGATCGTTCAACTATGTTAAGATCATTGTTTGAACCAGGCATTCCATAAAATACATGCCATATCCATAAGTCATACTATGCTATGGCTTCAAGCATAATAGTGGACCTACGAGACTTATCCTGATAAGCTCCGGCATATGCCTTTGGACAATTCTTCAAATCCTAATGCATGCAGCCTATACTGCTTAACTTTCCAGGCCAACCTCTACAACCATGCATATTCAATAACATTGCTATATCCACGTCGTTTGGTCTGCGTAAGTATTGGTCACCGTAAATGTCCTTGACAGAAATGCTCCAAACACTCTAATACCGTGCTTTCCGCCACTTTCAAATTTTCATCAAGCGCAACTGCCGGCCCTGCATATGCAAGCATTTTTAGTGCATCTGTCATTTTCTGAATTCTAGTTAATCCCATATACGAGATGCATTAGGTTTGAAGACAAAACATTTGTCATGCTGCTTGATACATTGTAGGATTCTAAGAAACAGAGGTCGTCGCATGCATGCTGCTTGATACATTCTAGTTAATCCACCATGTTGCCCGCTGGATTGACCAACTGGTAGTGCAACCATACTTATTAGCTCTTTTTCACAACGAAATGATCTTCTATCGTTTCATCAAATTCGTCGTCGCTATCATCGAAAAATGTATAATCTTCAACAACCATCTGTTATCTTTGAAATTGTATGAAATACGAATGAGTAATAAAATTTCTAGCATCTAATAGGATTTTAATAGCTTAAATCACATGTTTGCCTTCATAATAGAACAAACAATCATGACTAATTGGCAGGTAGCATTAATTCAATTCAACCACTATCTACAAAGTCGATTCCATTTATGTCACGCATGTAGTGTCCCGTCCCGTCTACACACCATTGACTATTGGTACAATGTCTCGTCCCATCTAAACACTGTAGCTACGTCCTTACAAGCCAATAAGAAGATTTGACTGTTGCAGTATCTCGTCCCATCTACATACTGTTGCCTATTGGTCCAGTGTCACGTCCTCTTTATACACTATTGACTGTTGGTGCAGTGTCTCGTCCCATCATACAACTGTAGCCATGCTCTTGACGACTTTATGTCACTACCAAACAATAATACACTTAAAACTTTCTACGACAATAATACAGAAAGAAACAAGATAATATTACTGAAACATACAAACATTAATACAGTCAATGATAATACATAAACAAAAGATAATACAGTCAACAATAATACAACCAACAAAAATACCCTGACTAGGACTTAGAACTGACACGAAGAAACTACTGGTTACGGTCAAATTGCAAGTTTTGTAAGACATTCTGGAGATGTCTTATTTCTTGTTCCAGCTCATTGGCATATGTATGGCCCTTGGGCATAGCCGTTCATCAACCTGTGCTGCGTAATTGCACCCTTTAGGCCAAAAGGGACACAACCGGATTCGACGACGAATATCTTCGCCATCAGCTCTAATCACAACTTCAACCTTATAACCACGGTGGCAGCATACTACATAAGAGTCAACCTCTTGTTCAACCGAAGGTTGCAAATTTGGCACTTAGTCAACCTCCTGTACTTGTGGTTGTTGATGAACCAATTGTCCGTGTAGAGGTTGGAAAACCGCACGTTCAAATAGTGGTTGAACATCTTCCTGAAGTGTGAGTTGGTTAAGATTTGGGAATTCAAGAGAAACTTCCTCGTAATGCCGGTCCTTGGTAATTGATATTCCAATCTTCATCGGTGTGTTCGCTTTCCGTTGGAACGTAGCCGAAATCAGAGTTAGTAGATGATGACCAGGAAGGCATTGGTATGAGGAATAGAAGAATAAAGAAGAGGAGAACTGAATTGTGTGTTTGAGAAGGAAAACTCTTATGTATATATAGAAGCATGTGAATGCTTACAATTTTTTATGTTTAAATGTGAGCATTTTATTTTGATTTGATAGTACATTAGAAAGTGAGTACTGTTTTTGATATGTCTATGAAATCTAAGCATTGATTTTGATTTGACATTACAATGAAATTGTTTTATAAGACACGATCAAACAAGACAATAATAAATAGGCGTACATAGAAATAATAATACACTCACCAATAATACACTCACAACAAGCCTCATCACATAAAGGTTATAACTAAATGTGGTGTTACGGAACTCAAATTATGGATATCCGAATCATTCTAGCCAATTTTGATGTATGATATAAGCCTCGTGTCCAGTGAATGTGGTGTGATATTTGAGAAAGTAACGACCTTCAAATGTGGAACGGGTAGGTTCAAACAAAATTTCAAATATAACCTCATTGATAACTGTACCATACCTCGTACAGGCATTGCAGAAGTTTCATAAGCAATCATGTACTCTACCTTCGCATGTCTACAATTACACTCAACATTGCTATTGTAAAGTTGAGCAATACTTTCCTAAAACCGAGTTACCATTATCTCCTAATCGTCACACATCTGATCAGTTTGTATAAAATAATTTACTAGTAGTTTCAATTCTGTAGCCGAAAGTATTACGTTAGACATTGATTGAATTTACCGAACTTTTAAATGTTGTGACATTTGAATATAACACTTTATCTTAAATTGAGAGGTCATAATCTGCATCAAAGTAATGAAGCATGAGATTAACGTCCATGTGTTGAACATCCATAAACTTTTCGACAAAAAAGCGCAACTGTGTTTGTTACTCCAACATTTTTGCGTCATATGAGTTTAATCGACATAATGCCATAACATATAGATAAGCACATATAACAATAGCATCATCACCAACATAATATGCAACCAACTATCGTAATGTGTGAAAAATAATAACATAAATTGAAACATCTACATGCAGCACATCAGTCTATGTGATCAGAACTGCTATAAATCTCCTTATCATCTCCACTGTCATCGTCACTATCATCGTTGACGTCATCAAAGTTGTGAGGCTCGGGTCCGACATTGAGCTGCTCCTAAAGCTGCTGAATCTGGGTCTGTAATCCCTGCATCTGCACATCGTACTGAGTCTGCTGCTGCTGGACCGCAGTCTGGTAACTCTGATACATCATCTGCGTATAATCGAGCGTCATACACTCAAATGCAATGATCCTCCATCTACCATAATCCATGTATTGAGAAAAATGATACGTGCATAAGAAAAATTATACATAGGTGGAGAATATAAGGACAAGTAATTTAAAAAAAAATAAAACTCGTACAAACCCGATGAGGCTAATATAATTCGGTGAATGATAAACCAAAAATAGCGTCATCTGGAGGATACTGCAAGGGATACTCCACCACCTGACCATGTACATCATACACTCTAATTAAATGAGGACGGGGGTTGAACGTAGGAGGCTGCGTGTACTGAGACGATGTAGGCTCAAAGGTGGCAGGCGATAGTGGAACTCTACCAAAATAGGTATGCGGACCAATATTATCGGAGTTCAAACCCCGAATATAATCAGGCAACGCGTAAGTAT
Organism: Allium cepa; assembly: GCA_030765085.1. Classification (NCBI taxonomy): domain Eukaryota; kingdom Viridiplantae; phylum Streptophyta; class Magnoliopsida; order Asparagales; family Amaryllidaceae; genus Allium; species Allium cepa. The sequence goes on along the minus strand of CM060938.1, from coordinate 723,134,917 downwards.
ATGGGGCTACTCGAGCCCAATATGAATCAAAGTCTCCCAGAACTATAAAAGACTCACCATCCACCCAACCCGCACCCCTCATCACAAGAATATAAGCTAGTCCAACCCTAGTATCACTGTACATGTCATCCCATGGTAGCGGATCTGATGGAATGTGAACTATACTGTACAACTATAGCCATCACCGCTCCCTTAAATACCAAATGAATGGATACGTAGGAACTTAAAAGAAAACCCTGCGTCGTGACCTGGAAAATTGAAAAGTAAGTGGATGATCAGGATCGGGCTCTAGGAACTATAATACTAATCCCATGGAAGAACGTTAATGTTACTGCGCTGCCTCATATCCATCTGCTGTCTAGCCTCCATCAGCTCATTATGCACCTCTTGTGCAACACAAGACAAATGCATAGGAGGACCCCAACGATGCAATCTAGGGCAGTAAATATAAGGTGTGGCATTCGCTTCTGTAATAAGTCGGGGGTGCATATTAGTAGTATACTTGTAGTACCAAAATGGAAGAATGTACCAAAATCCATACATCTTTCTAGACTACCGAAGCGCATAAGTATCTAATGCTACGTATAAATAACCAATAATAGCAGTACCGTAATCATATATATATATATATATATATATATATATATATATATATAGTCCATCAACATCTACTAATCCAGCCAAAAAGCCAAGTCTAATAGTACCCTTATTGTTACTACAAAATGTAAATCCAAAAAGGTATAATATGAAGGCACGAATAACCGGAGTGTGCATATCCTCGACGGCCATGTACTCTACTATATATTGCTGTAGACAAGTATTAGTAACAGCTCTTCCTCTAACCTCCAAATCGGCCAAAGCCGGTAAATAAGCTGAATATGACTCGAACTCCTAAAATGAACTATCAAATGGAACAGGGAGACGGTCCGGTCAACCAACCTCTATGCCAGTGAGCATATAAAAATCTAAAGGAGTTAGTCCTAGCTCAAGATCGGGGATATAAAATATGCGAGTGGTAGACCACCGTTTTTCAATGAGGTCCTCTATAATGTAGCGATCTACGTGTGAAAACCTAGGTAAATCTAGAAATTCACCAAAAGATGACGCATGTAGCCTATCCAAAATCGGCTGTGGTAACTGAACAAAATACTCAGCCATACACCTATACCAACTACCTCGCATCGCTATATGACGAACCTAAATATACGATTATTTAATGTTAAAATAAACAAAAAATTATCATTTATATACACTTACATGGTTGTTCATCAATTAATAAAGAACTAAACGTACACCTATGGCGTCACTATAGCTATAGTAAGTCGATGCGAAACAATTGAGGGCAAGTCATGCAAGGATCGACGAACGTCTGGAGTCATGGTAGCATCAGGAGGGACATAAGCATATTTGATATTAGCATCTGTTGCATATTAAACGGCCCGTCTACCATTTTTGACTGGATGAGACGACATTTCGATGCAAAGTAAATTTTAAAAAATTAAACGAAGAGGTTGAAAGAGGATAAAATGGGAGGAAAGGGGGATTGCGCTTGATATAGGCGTTGGGCATCAGGCGAATGTTGAAAAGGCGTCTAACCTCATTTCTTTTAGAGAAATGAGGCCTCCAACATTTCGAAGTGTGGAAAATTATATTTATAGACTTCAAACTGTTAAAGATGCTCTTATTTTATTCTTACTTTTAAGGTGAAGGAGTTAGGATATGGCAGTCTCCTTTGTATTTATTGTTGCATTCTGATTTCCAACATGGACTTAGTGAAATTTGTGTAATGTAAATATTTGGTTTTTTTGGTTAGTTTTATTTTCTTTGCTTGTTATATTATGTTTTCTTTTAGTTAAAAATGGTGTAGAAAAATTTACACCTACCTTTTAGGGAAACTATGCAAACAATGGTAAACCCTCTTCATTGAAGCAGCACAAGGAGAGCAATTTTATTTGGTATCTTCAAGAATATGTTAACTATTTTTTGCAACAAACAATTGAGACGGTCGTAGTAAATTATACTCTCATATGTAAGGGGTAAAAAGGAATTGAGGACACTTTTACACAACTTAAGAGGGAAACCTAAGACCTCTTAACCAAAATTTAAGCGACTCAGGGGAGGGGAGACCTTAATGCTTTTGTGCTACGTGTTTGGTGCCCTTCTCCAAGGAAGATTTACCTTCCCTAGTTCATCCTCACTTTACTTGGTTTAAGTATAGGGTTAGCCTTGGTTAGGTGTAATTCTAGTAATAAATACTTTGTTTATTCATTTGTATTTCTGGTATTATGTTTGTGATCTTTTTGATGAATAAATAAGAATTGCACTTATTGTTTGTTCAGTTCGTAACTAGATTACTTTCTTTTCACATACTCATGATGTAGGATGCTTTGACTTTCCTTATTGAATATAATTAAGATTGCAAAATTACTGTAACATTTCGCACTTGGAAGCCCAAAAATAATGGCTACAGATGCTGTAGTCATCTATAGCTATTAATCCTTAGTGACCAAATACGGTAATTTTAGATACATTGGCATAATCGAAACACATGGATATGGAAATTTTTTAAAAAAATCAACAGACAACTTTCTCATTTCATTTCAAAGCGTTTCAAATTGATTACATAATCCCAATACGAAAACCATGTTTAGAGAAAATATAATTATTAAAACATGCGCCAAGAGTGACACATGAAGATGCCCCCTTGGACGATCAGAGTATATAACTGGGCAATTAAAAAACTTTTCCTTTACAACAAAACACAGCGGAATCAAAATAGAAAAGAACTTTAAATAGCCATCATGCCTCATGCACATCTCGGAAACATAGTTGTCTAAAGAGGTTTCAGAAAACCTCAACTCTCAAACGACTTAAAATAAATTGTGCAGCCGAGAGTTTAAGGGAAAAACATAAACTTTGAGCCAGACATAAAGCCTGGTATAAACAATAATCTGCCATCTCAAACCATTTAGATATCTTGTGAGAGCACACCGTTTATAGAAATGGGTTTTCCCCTCACTAGTATCTTATTCAAAACTTTATAGAATCATATGCTTTGCTCATGCATCCACAATGGTTAAAACATAGCAGTTCAAAATATAATAATCGTATCCAAACAAGTAAATCAATTTTGGATTTTCCATTCCCATTCATTCTTGACTATTTATCTCGGTTATAGTTTCTAAGATCACTAATAACCTAATAGTTTGCACGGGCTGACTAATAACTATTTAATACTTATGGACTCCCTGTCTTTTATAATTTTCATTGGATCACTAAGAACCTATTGTCCCCCACCAATAACTTCATTGTTTCATGGGTTCTCCCTAAACCTATTGGTATCTCCAATATCTTCCCTATTATCATAGTTTTCATAGGTTGACTCTAAACCTATTGACTTCTGTCAATTACTTAATTCAGATATAGTTTTCATGGGTTCACTACAAACCTATTGGACCTTGCCAACAACTCTTTCTAATCAAAGTTTCAGAGGTTTACTATAAACCTATTGACATCTGCTAATAACTTTTCCTAAACATAGTTTTCATGGGTTTACTATGAACTTGTCTATCTGACAACTTCACTATTTAGGCATCCTACATTCTGGCCTATCTGACCTCTTGGATGCAATTCTACTCATTCAGGAGTTAATTTATATTCACTACTTGGTCAACCTAGCTAGTTATTCTGGCCTACCCCAAAATATAGTTATGGGTCCATTACAATATAAATATACACATATATATGAAGAAGTAAACATAATAACATGATAATACCAACATATGTGGTTTAATATCCTTAAAATCATTTTATATAAAACTAAACGCTTTAACCTATTAATCAAGGAATTTTTTTCAAAAACTCCGTGCATAAAACCATTTCAAACCTCTTTTATTATGCCATGGTTTTCCTTTAAAATGAAATTGGGTTATTTTTTTTGAAAACTAAGGCTTTCGAAACCTTTAATCTCTACTTTCAAAGCCATTGAAAAACATCCTTTTGAAAACATTCAAATCTTCATTTCAAAACACTAGGCACCTGCCTTTCAAAACACTTTAAAACCTTTCTTTCGAAACTTTTCCAATGTATTAAAGTATTACCATTTAATTATAGAAGCATAGCTTCGAAACCATCTGAAAGTACCTCTTTCGAAACCATTGTGTTTATTTTTAAAATATCTTTTGGGTCTAAGTGAATACAAGCGAAAGAAACCTTTCGAAACCATTTACCTTTAAATAAGATGATTGGGGAAAACTGATGGCTTGGGAACCATCCTTTCGAAAGCTTAAATCCTTTAGGTAAAACATTGGAAGGATACCTTCAAAACCCTATTTCGAAGACATTGCCTTCGAAACCCTTGAACCCTTTCGAAAGCTTTTAGAAAGTGGTTTACTACAATTTTAAAACAAAAGCTACCTTTCAAAAGCATTGATGACTTCAATACCTTCGAAAGGCATAAAATTGGCAGCAAGGTCTTGACTAGGTCGAAACCACCCTTTTCGAAAGCAATGATTTATAAACAAGGAACTCATTCGAAAGCTCCATTGGTGGAAACAGATTCGAAAGCATTGGTTTCAACTTGGTCGAAAGCATTCTTTGACAAACAAGGCAGGCGCTTATCTTTGGAAAGCGAAAAAAAGATTTCGACCCCATCAAAAGTAATGGTTTCGATACATGTCTTCTACATTTCTCCAATCCATTACGTACCATTATTGTGATACCTTGTGTATTGGTTTCGGCTTTAGTAGGTTTTGACTAGGTCGAAGCGGAAGCATAGAGTCGAAAGGTGCTTTTAGAAGAGGCGGAATCCACTTTTCTATGTAAAGACTGATTTAATGCCAATTAAAGTGAACACTTTCTAACTAACCCACCTATTTGTAAACATTTGATTGGTTGCCAGAACTTTTCAATTTTTTACAAAATTAACTACTGCATAATTTTGATCTAAACATGGACTAATTTAACAAATAAGCCCTCTCATTAAGAAAAACCAATAAAACAATTAAGTCCTTCATCTAAAATAATTTTATTTCCATAGTAAATTAATCAGGAAAAATCCAAAGATTGTCGAAATTCACTTTCAATATGTTATCTAACCTAGAAAAATTCGAGACCCAAATTCTTCATAAAATAGGCAAAATAATTTCTAAACCTAATTATTCATATTTTCCTTTAAAAATTCATAACAAATTTTCCATAGCTTGGAAAATTATAAAATTAAAACCCATCTTTAAAATCTTGTTTTATATAATATAAAATTTTCTCATGGCATATGAAAATCATTCTAATCAGCTTTACCCTTAAAACCTTGTAAATAATTATAAAATTATTTTGTTTGAATCCAACATATCCAAATCCATGCATATCATCAGTCGAAAAAATCATCATAATAATGGATTTAATATTAAACCCGAAGAACAAATGATCATTAAAAAATAAATAAAGATGATTTAGATAATTATTCACCTTGGTTATGATAAGGACTTTGAGATTTGATTTAGATTAATTTCTCTTGCTTAAATCCTTAGCGTTGATTTTCTCCTCTTTTCTTCCTTAGCAATGACCGGCTATTCTTTTCTTTGTTTACATTTTTGTGAAATGAAAATGAACGTGAATGGATGATAAAGCCATGAATATATAAGGGTGCGACTATTTCCTATTATACCCTTATTTTAGTTAATTAACATATAAGCCATTGTTAAGCCCAGTTGTTTAATTAAGAATGTCCTTTAATTGTTTATTCAAATCTCAATTCCCTTATCACTCTAATGTTTACATCATTCTATTTAATTTATCTGACTAAATCCCTGAATAATGTCGTCAAAATTAGGGGTGTTACAAGCTTCCCTCCTTAAAGAATTTTGTCCTCGAAATTCGATAAGGACGAAATACTAAACATATCAATCATCTGTAATAACTCCTAATAACCATACTAGCCTACCTGACTAGCAACTATCTATATAAATCTAATATAGACATACCCTCATAACAGATCAGGATAAGTATCTCTAATCTTGTCTTCTGTCTTCCAAGTACAGTCCTTCTCGTTGTCGCTTCACCGAACTTTCACTAACCCGACTATCTTGTTCCTTAACATTTTCTCATCTCTCGCTACAACCCAAACTGGTTGTCTAACGAAGGTCAAATTAGGCTCTACTATCAAATCTTCCAGCCCTGCTGGAGGAATAGTAGTCTCTAGATCATGCACATACTTTCGAGGATGAGACACATGAAATACATTATGGACACCTGCCGTACTGCTTGGAAACTCTACTCTGTATGCGAGCTTTCCAATCCTCTCTATAATCCGGAACAAACCAACATATCTCGGTGCCAGTTTCCTTGATTTTCCTTCATCGGTGATACTTTAATGAAAACCTTATCACCAACTGAGAATTATATGTCTTTATGTCTATTATCTGCGTAACTCTTCTAGCTAGACTGATCTTATTTCATCCTTTCTCGGATTAACTCAATCTTCTCTGTCGCCTCTCTAACCAGATCTGGACCTAAGACCAACCTATCTTCAGTTTCCAACCAATTTGCTGGTGATTTGCATGGCCTTCCATACAAAGCTTCAAAATGCACCATTCTATAATACTCTGATAATTATTATCATAGGAAAACTCTACTAAATGTAGGTGATCTACCCAAGATCTACCAAATTTCAATACACAAACTCTCAATAAATCTTCGAGTACGTTATTGACTCTCTTTGTCTGCCCAACCGTCTGAGGTGATGCACGGTACTTATCTTAGCTTGGTACTAACACCTCCAGTAGAATCTTTCGGAATTCACTAGTGAAAAAAGCATCTCTGTCACTGACTATACCATAAGAATTCCATGTAGTCTAATATTTTTTTTAGGAATAACTTAGCTAAAATAGGTGATGTCGTGGTTGACTTAACTGTAATGAAATGGACGCTCTTGGTCAGCCTGTCCAGTATGACCCATATATTTTTATTTCCTATATTTGACCTTGGCAACCCGTCTATAAAATCCATGGAAATCGAATCCCATTTCCAAACTGGTACCACCAAAGGTTGAAGCAACCTACTCGGCTTCTGATGTTCGGCCTTCACTTGTTGACAGTTAGTACACTGTCTTACCGACAAGCCAACATCCCTCTTGACACCTTCCCAATAGAAGCTTATCTTCGTATCTTGATACATGTTGGTCCCTCCAGGATGAACCGTAAACTTGGATCGATGACATTCTCCAAGAACTTCTCCCCTTAATTCCTCAACATACGGAACACACAACCATCCCTTCTTTCTTAACCATCCTTTATGGTCAAGATTAAAATCCTTTAGATCATCGATCTTCGATCCCACCTCAAGCCTTATAATCCTCTCGTCTAAACTGGATCCTACTTCTACTTAGAAGCAATCCTTTCGATCAGCACTGGTCGAACTATTAAATAGGACAACATAGCAGTAATTTGACTAGATCCAGCAGTCGATCGTAACTGCACACTACAAGTAGTTAAAGCTTCTAAGTCTTTCCACTCTGCCAGCATAGCTAACACCACATTCTGATGTATTCTGCTAAGAGCATCCTCTACTTTATTTTCTTTCCTAGGTGTATACTCTATCCCAAAATCATAAGTAGCTAAAACTCAAGCCACCTCTGCTGTCTCATATTCAGTACCTTAATGACTTATGATCCGTGTATAGCTCAAATCTCTCCCGTAAGAGATAACGTCTCCAAATCTTTAATGCGAAGATCACCGCAGCCAACTTCAAATCATGAGTAGGATATCTTACTTCATGCGGTCTAAGCTATCGTGAAGCGTAGGCAATCACTTTACCATTCTACATCAACACAGCTCTCAATCCAGTTCTGCATGCATCGGTATACCCCACCAACCCTTGGCTTTCGTCTGGAACTACTAACACAGGTGCATTGGTCAACAAATTCTTTAGCTTAAGGAATGCTTCCTCACATTTTTCGAACCAAAAAACTTTACCTCCTTCTTGGTTAACTTAGTCAAAGGCGCTGCTATCCATGAGAAATCCTTGATGAATCTTTGGTAATAGCCAGTAAGTCCAAGAAAACTTTTAATTTCAGTCATCGTTTCTGGTCTCTTTCAATTATTAACATCTTTGATCTTATCTGGATCGACTAACAAGCCCTTCTCTGAAACCACGTGACCAAGAAACTTAACCACTTTCTTCCAAAAATGACATTTGAAATTTTTTGCTTAGCTGATGCTGCCTAAGCATCTCAAGCACTACTCTGAGATGATCCTCATGCTCTCTTTCATCTTTTGAGTATAGTAAGATGTCATCTATAAACACTAACACGAATCTATCCAAGTACTCTCGGAAAACTCGGTTCAACAAATCCATAAATAAAGCAGGTGCATTCATTAATCCAAATGGCATTATTAACCACTCATGCGAACCATACCTAGTCCGAAATTCTTTCAAAGAAATATTATCCTCTGCTACTCTTAATTGATGGAAACCTGTCGCCAAATGCAAATAGGAAAACACTCTGGCTCCACACAACTGATTAAATAGATCATCTATTCTCGGCAAAGGATACTTATCCTTAATCATCCTCTCGTTCAACTTATGATAGTCGATACATATCCTCAATGGCCCATCTAGTTTCTTCATGGACACCGTGGCCGCTCCCTAAGGCAAATCCATTCATCTCGGCGTAAATTCCTTCATCTCGGTCAGTGTCATTTTTTTAGATGGACTACTAATAGGTTTAGCTCCTGGCACAAGATATATCCGAAACTCAACAGCTCATTTCGATGGTAACTCTATAACCAGCTCAAAGACATTTGAAAAATCTCTTACTACTCGAACCTGAATTAACTCTTCTCCCACTTCCATAGCACTTAACAAAACACGACTACTCCTGTCAAAATTCTTCACTGAGAATATGATTCAGTTATGACTAACATGACATCTTAGTGACATTCCTTATCTTGGCAAAATGTCCTAGCCTCATACTTACTTAACCAATCCATACCCAAAATGATTCTTAAATCTATGAAATCGAAAACATTCAGACTGCATGCAAACTTATGACCTAACAATTCTGGTTCTAACTAGGTACAGCTCATCCTTAGAGTTGCACACCCTTCTATTAGATTCGCAGCCCTTAAGGAAATAACAAGGTATGTGAGTTCTCAGCATAACCTATCGACCAAATTCTGAGATATAAATGAATGTGATGCACCGGTATCTAATAGTACCCTAATTAGTATACTCTGAATCAAAAGCATACCTTCCATCACAATCTTTCCTTTTTCAGCTGTAGTTGGCCTATCAGATGATGGTCCAACAGCAAAAACTTTTTTCTTGTCCGTCCTGACTGGATCTGGACCCTGATTATAACGACCCTGAATTTTCGACCCAATTTAAAATTTTAAATCCATTATTTTAATATAAAAATTTGAAATTTATATACGTTCTTAATTAACGTCCAAACCTCGTTTATAAGATGCGTCTAGTTAGTTATGGATATAGGAAAAGTTTCGTCGTAAAATATTGCAGTGAATTTCGTTTGCGTGTTTATTGTATATAAGTTCATTTCAAAGCGCGTAAATTTTCATCTTTCGAATCTAAATATTTTTACACAGTAATGTTGTAAAAATTTATCTGATCAAGACGTTGCATTTCGTTTCGTCTAATTCCATCGACGCCTGCTTCATTTAAATTGTTTAGTCAAACGAACAATGATCGGCGTAAATGATTCTGAAGTTGATTTCACTCATTCTAGGATATTTCTACCCTATCTCTAATGAGTTTTTGCTCCGCAGGCTAAGGTTTGCCTAAAAACCAAAGCTCTGATACCAACTGTAATGACCTATTATTTTCCACTATTCAAATCAACAATAATCCACACATGTCAGATTTGAATAGTACAAAATAATAGATCGTAATAAAAATTTCGAAGCAAATAAAAATCAAATCACAGAATCACAGACATAGAACGTCAGAATATCTCGCAGCGGAAAAAATTTACCATATTAGTTCATGAAGCTACTATCACAAAGTCTCAAAACCAAATACAAAATACATAATATCTGTCTGAAAGTAATAAGACATCAAATCCCAAATACAAAGAAGTCCACTAATACAAAGCTGACAACAGAACAACAGAACAACATAACTGAAATATAGTTAACTAGATAGGCTGATAAATCTCCAACGATTCCAGACCTCCAGAGAGTGGAAATCCAAATCTATGAATAAACTCAGGCTGACCCGAGCGTAATTAAAAGCAAACACTCGAGTCAGGACATACATACTTATCCAATGTAAACCAACTCAAGTGAACTGTAGTAAAGGTACAAATAACTTAGAAGATGCTTGGGACCGCCCATCTTTTAAGGATCCGTTAAACTATTTACTATATAGTATATTGCACTATTATAATAATGTCTAACAGTAAAATAAACATACTTTTAAATAGCGTTAAGGAGTGACCCAGTATTCTCCTTAACACAAATAATGCCAATAGTCTATACAGTACCTGCATATCTCCTGATCGGGAGACTACGAGAAGATACCGCATAGGTACGACACAAATAAAAACTCGTTGTAAATGTTCGATATGGTAGGTGACACGGCACACAAGGTAATGCCAAGGTAGATATACCCATTACGACACTCGGGCTGGTGGTAACGTAGCAGTCACATACGCCCACCGCGGAACACATTCCCAAAATCGAAGGGTGGCCACCAAACAATCACAAGTAATAGAATAGCGTCGAAGAAATGCGTCCGCTACGAGGTGCGACCTCAACTGGACCGAGACCGCTCCTGTTTTACCACCTTATGCCAACTCACGGGAGTTGGGTCCACGTAACATACCACAAAAACGTCGCCACCATCCTACTTCATTCTGGAATCTCCACCGCGTACACAGATGTCAAAGTGGTTTTCGGTATCGACAGAGAGTATGCCAAATATCCGATCCCGGTCTCTTTGCCAACCAATCGTTATTATAACCCATGGTTATAACTTTAAAAATAATACTTTATACTTCAAAATAAAACATCATTTCAAATTCAAATCTTTATCAAATAAAAAATTATATCATGTCCAAATCATTTCAATATGAAAAATATCAATCTTTCAAACTTCCTTTTCAAATCATTATTTGAAATTCAAATCCAAATATCCAATTTAAGTATCTTTTAAAACCCAAAGATAACATTCATTTATTAAAATTCGAAACCCCTTTTTAAATATTCATTTCCAATTTAATTTATTCATTTAAATCATTTTAAAAGTGGATTTATTATTCTTTCAATTCAAGTATTCAAATTTCAAAGTTTCAAGTCATTCTGAGCTCATTTACTAAGTCAAAAATCATATTTATTAAAATTTCAGCCTTTCGCACTATTAGAAAAAGCTATTATATGTTATACTTGAAAACATTTTAATTCAGCAAAGACAGCACTTAAAAACTGCTGTTAAAACTCAGTTTTAGTCTAAAACAGCAAAGACAGCATTTGCAGAAATGCTGCGGTAGCTCAGATTTCAAAACAAGGTTTTAAATTGATTTCAACAAAGACTGCAGACCACTATAGCATTTTTACAGAAATGCTACAGTAGACCTGAGTTCAAGTTTAGCCTATAAGTTCAACTACAAAAACTACAACATTTCGGAAATGCTGTAATAGTTCTTTTTACACAGTTTTGGTCCAATTCAGCAACCATAGCATTTCTGAATGCTATTAAAAGTGATTTCCAGATTTTAGTGTATTTCCAGCAAATAATAAACTTTATTTTAAACCTTTTAAACATTTTAAAAATCATAATTTAGCATTAAAAATGTTCAATAACATATCATTAACATATTGTTTTTATCAAAATAAATTCCTTATAATTAAATCAATTTCAACAAATTGCTTTAATAAATTCAAGTGTAAAAATTCCAAATCTTCACATTTTTAAATAAACAACTTAACACTTAAATTTTCTCCATTTTTTTCAAATAAATTTAATTTCCAATTTTATTTAGATAACTTAATTTATTTTACTAAAATTCCAATTTTCCACTTAAGTTATATCTCAAAAATTTAATGCAACTATTCATTTTCTCACATTTTAACTTATAGAAAATTCCAAAATTTCTATATTTAATATTTTGAAAATCCAATTTAAATCAAATTTTAATATATATACACTTTTAAAATTACTTAAAAAATTCCAAAAAATTATAAAAATAACCACTGGCCTGTATATATTTTTCTAACCTAGGTCAAGTGATACGGATATATATCATTTCAATCCGTAGTTTACAAATAAAAATCCGGGTTCTATCATTTCAAACCCGCAATCCCAAGTCAAAATAAATAATTTAAAAACCATTCAGGCCTATTATTTCAGCCTATAACGATTTTTCCTTATTCTAAAGTCCATTCTGGTATGTATCATTTCAACCCATAGTGATTTCTAATCTACAGGGAACTTGCAGTGTGATATACATACATAAATGAAAAGTAACAACATATAAATAATTAACAATTGATATGACATGAATTTTTAACTGATTAACATCGTATAAAATTAATCACAAGCAGTTTATAACATAATATAAATTTTTCTACACATTCAGTTGTTGTTGTTTCACAACTGCATAAGTATGAACGTCGTGTGAGTTTTACTCACCTCTAATTGCTGAAGATTTCAAAACCAAAAGCACAACAAAAAACCAAGCACGATGACACGACAATGATTTGAGTGGAGAGCGAATCCAAGCTACAACTCTTGTGTACAACCCAAAACAAACAATCAAAACAACACAATTCAATACAACTTTATAATGCAATAACTTTGAAATAAAAGAGAAATAAATTGCCAAAATTTTTGCCCTGCTTCCTCAAACCTTTGTCACGGCCTAGGGTATAGTTTGGTTCAGATTTGGTCAAGTTTTGGCTCAGGTTTGGGCTGGTATGGGTCGGGTTCATGGCATGAACAAGGTGGAGTTTTCTACATGAGAAGTTGAAGGGAATTTTAGGCAAAAGGTGGAGTTTTGGTTGGCTAAAGGGCTCGGCCATGGGAAGTGTGCTCAGGCTTTGGGTGCACCATGACTGGACAGTGGTTGGAGGGGTGTGTGGTGGTCAGGTCAGAGGTGGCGGCGGCTATGGTGGTGATTAGGGTGGTGGATGAGGTGGTATGGCAAGTAGTGGTCAACAACGTTGTTTTTTAGGCATTTAGGTTGCAATTTGAAGGGTTTGGCCATCAAGGTGGGTTCGGCCAAGGCATGGCTGGTGCAGTAGATGGTGGGGAAGGCATGGAAGAGATGTAGGGTGGTGGTGGTCGTGGAACAAGGGGGAGGCCGATCCAAACAATGAAGGGAAACAAGGCAAAAATTGCATAGAAATAGGTAGAAAAGTGAAAAAAATAGAGACCGTTACCAATTTTTTTTTGATGAAGCCGTGAGAAATGGAGTGATGAGGAATTTTTCACTTGAAAGACAATGAAAATACACAGCTAAGAAAAATAGTGTACGGCCAAAAATGCACATAAATGAGGAGTTTTGAAAATGAAGAGTTTTGAAGGTGAAAAGCCTTAAGTTTTTGTACACTTTTTAAACCTTTGGCATATCCTTTTCTTTTTAATTTTTATATAAACAAAATAACTCAGAAATATACTTTACAAACCGAAACTAAGTAAAAATTTAAGAAAATAAATAATTAGTTTTAAAGAAAATATAAAAAGAATGGAAGAAATTACTTAAAAATACAAAACAGTGTCCAGAATTTACAAATAAATCACTACTAGTCTTGGAAAAATATCCACTTCATTTTAAAAATATTATGAAGTGAAAATTTGAAATAAAATAATTTATTTATTATTTTCAAAATAAAATAAATAATTAAATTGAAGAAAAATAGAAAAAGGAATAAAGAAATTGTTTGAAAATAGCAAACATGACATAAAAATTACAAGAAATTTACCAATGGCTTTGGAATATTATTTACTTCATTTTAAAAATATTATAAGACAAAATTTGAAATAAAATGATTTTTAAAACATTTTAAAAGTGAAATAAATGATTAAATTCATTGGAAATATCAAAAGAATTGAAGAAATTGCTTAAGAATAGGAGACAGAACCTGAAAAATTCAAATAAATTACCATTAATTCTAGAAAAATTTCTAATTCACTATAAAAATAATTTAAAACAAATAAAAATAAATTTCAAAAATATTGGGTTGTCACACTCTCCCCCACTCAAACCTTTTCGTCCTCGAAAAGAACGGAAACAAGGAAGCAAACGATAAAGAAAACAAGATAGAAAACAAAATAGTACCTCGAATAAACAATTCCAGATTTGAAGCACGAATGCTCTCCTCCGTCTCCCAAATACAATCACGATCATCAGTTTTCCATTGTACTTTGACCAGACTAACAGATTTCCTTCTTATCTGCTTCGTACCTCTATCGACAATACGAAGTGGCTTCCTCTCGACGGTCAAATTAGGCTCAATATCCAAGCTGTCAAGAGCAGAAGGCTGAACAAACAAAGATGGGTCATGGAGATACCGGCGAAGATGTGAGACGTGGAATAAATCATGTACTCCAGTAAGCTTCTCGGGTAACTCCAAACGATAAGCCAAGGAACCAACTCTTTCCACAATGCGGATAGGGCCAATGAATCTGGGAGGAAGCTTCCCTCTACGACCAAAACGAATGACATTCCTCAAGGGAGAGGCCTTAAGGAAAACCATATCGCCAACAGCAAACTCAAGCTTTCGCCTACTCCTATCAGCATACTTCTTCTGCCTATCCTGAGCGACCCTCAACCTTCCCTTAATCTCCTCAACTCTCTCAGAAGCTTCTAGAATCATATCAGGACCAAGAACCAGATGGTTACCGGATTCAATCCAGCAAGATGGAGATCGACAAGGCCGTCCATATAAAGCATCAAATGGAGACATCTTGATACTGGCCTGAATTCAAAGATAGAAAGAGATAGATAAAAGATTAAGATAAGCTTAAATCAGAAAAAATAAGATTATACCTGATAACTATTATTGTAGGTGAATTCAACAAGTTGCAAATGATCTTCCCAAGATCCACCATAATCAAGCACACAAGCACGAAGAAGGTCTTCGAGTATCTGATTCACTCTTTCCGTTTGACCGTCAGTCTGCGGATGGTAAGCAGTGCTCAGATTCAGATGAGTACCCAAAGATTCCTGAAAAGCTTTCCAGAAATGGCTGGTAAAGATAGGATCACGATCACAAACAATACTGAGAGGAACACCATGGAGACGAACAATCTCTCTCATGTAGATCTCAGACAAGCTAGAAGCAGAACGTGTAGACTTGAACGGAATAAAATGAGCAGATTTGGTCAGCCTATCCACAATAACCCAAATACTCTCATTGCCCTTCCTAGACCTCGGAAATCCATCAATGAAGTCCATGGAAACCTGTTCCCACTTCCAGTTGGGAATATCTAGGGGATGCAACAAACCAGGGGTCTTCTGATGATCGGCCTTGACTTGCTGACAAGTGCACACCGACTAACAAAGATAGAGACATCCCGCTTCATCCCACTCCACCAATAAAGCCTCTTCATATCCTGATACATCTTCGACACACCAGGATGAATAGGAAGTCTGGATCGATGATTCTTCCGAAGCAACTCCTGCCTCAACCCATCTACATTCGGGACGCAAATCCTGCCATTAATCCTCAAAATACCACTATCATCAATCTGAGCTCCACTACTACCACTACTCCCACCAACCCTGCTCCGAACACTCTCCTTCATCAACATAAGCATCTCATCCTCATCCTGCTTAGCCTTGATACGATCCAGAAGAGGAGAAGAAACAACAAGTTGACACAACAAAGCATTCTTCCAACTTAGAGCGTCGGCCACAACATTAGCTTTACCGGGAGTATAGCTAATATCGAGGTCGTAAGAAGCTAGAAACTCAAGCCAACGAACTTGCCTCTGATTCAAATCCTTCCGGGTGAAGATATATTTCAGAGACTGATGATCAGTGAAAAGATCAAACTTGGTTCCAAGCAGATGATGCCTCCAAAGTTTCAAAGTAAAGACAACAGAAAACAACTCTAAATCATGGGCAGCATAATTAGCTTCATGGGTTTTCAACTGACGGCTGGCATATGCAATGACCTTACCATCCTGCATGAGAACAACGCCCAATCCCTCTCGACAAGCATCAGTATATACCATCAATCCTTCACTTCCGTTTGGAACGGTAAGAACTAGTGCGGAAGTTAGCTTGCTCTTTAACTCAACGAATGCAGCTTCGCGCTTCTTATCCCAGATAAACTTTGCATTCTTACGAGTCAAAGTAGCGAGTGGTGCAGCAATCCGAGCAAAATTCTCAATGAATCTCCGATAGTAACAGGCAAGGCCTAGAAAACTACAAATGTCTGTTGGAGTCTTAGGAGTTTCCCAATCCTGCAACAGAAATAGGGGAAATGAAAACCACGGAAGAGATAGAATGATTAAATGATAAAGGAAACTAGAAAGAAGGAAAGACTTACATTGATCGCAGCGATCTTGGCTGGATCAACAGAAACTCCATTACCAGAAACAATATGCCCAAGGAATCGGACTTCATCCTTCCATAAATGGCATTTAGAAAATTTTGCCTTCAATTGATGGCTTCTAAGAATCTCTAGTACATATTTCAGGTGCGACTCATGCTCTACCTTGGTCTTAGAAAAGACAAGGATATCATCAACAAAGACTAGAACAAATTTATTAAGAACATCACGAAAAACACGATTCATCAAATCAACAAAGAAAGCAGGAGCATTAGTCAAACCAAAAGGCATGACTAACCATTCAAAGAACCCATTCTCTGTACGGAAAGCAGTCTTAGGAATACTTTCCTCAGCAACTCAGAGCTGGTGGAAACCAGAAGCAAGATCAAGCAGGAGAAACAAGTAGCACCATAAAGCCGATCAAACATATCATTTTGCAAGGCATCAGATATCGGTTTTTCATAGTGAGCTTGTTCAGCTCCCTATAGTCAACACACATCCTCAAAGAACCATCCGACTTGGTGACGAGAACCACCGCTGCACCCCATTTTGAAAAGCTAGGTCTGATCAGACCTTTGGAGAACAAGTCCTAAATTTGCTTTGCTAACTCAACCTTCTTGCGAGGTGCCATTCTTCTAGGAGGAAGAACAACAGGTCGAGCTCCAGGAATAAGATTAATGCGGAAATCTATCTCCCGCTTAGGAGGCAAAGCAGTGACTTCACCAAAGACGTCAGGAAAGAGTTTGACCACACTGGTCGAATAAAGGTCACCAGAAGTAGAATCCAGAGAATAAATAAAACTGCCAGCAAAATCCTGAGGCATGCGGCACTGAGTAACAAAGGAATTACCCAGATCATCCTTAAGATAAACAGACCGGGCTTTACAAGAGATGTGGGCATCATGCCTACCAAGCCAATCACCACCAAGCAACAAATCAAAAGCATCGAAGCCCAAAAAATAAAAATCACCACTGAAGAAATGATCAGAGTAAAGATGCTTCACTTGTTTGCAAATCCTATTAAGGTTTGCGGGACCCCCAGTTGGATTTGAAACACATAAGGATTCAGAAACATACTCAGGAGAAAGGAGATGCTCAAACTTATCACACAAATCAACAGATATAAAACTGTGGGATGCACCAGTATCAAACAGAACACGAACAGGATGCTGAAATAAAGAAAAGGAACCTGGAGAGTACCTTGGTCATCACTAGAAGCTGGAGGAGCAGGTGCTGGAGAAGAGGCAGAGGTGACAACAAATATACCAGAAGGCTTACCCCTCTGTTGGGTAAGGAAATCTTTCCTGAAATGGCCAGGCTAGAGACAGATGTGGCAAAGATCACGCCTAGCTGGCCGAGCAGGGGGAGGAATGGCGGCACCAACAATAGTAGGACAACTATTTGCATAGTGTCCCTTCTGGTCACACTTGAAGTAGGTGATGGAAGAAAGGTCAACAGGCTGTCTCTGAGATGGAGCAGATGATGAAGATCCCAAACCTGGATTCTTGATCCAATTCTTCTTCTACTGCTGGAAACCAAGCCTTCTCTTCTTAGAATTTGTAGAAGTAGTCTAAGATGAAGGAGCACCAACTGAAGAAGGACCCTTAGATGTAGGGTTCTCATAACGAAGAGCCATATCCATAAGCTGGGTAAAAGTGCCATGAACATGAGAAATGAGCCGACTAGTACTCGGGACGAGCACCGGCAATAAATTTCTCGTTCTTCTTCAGAGGAGTGTCTATCAGGCCAGGTACGAACTTAGAAAGTTCGTTAAGCTTCCTCTCGTACTCTGAAAAAGACATGCTTCCCTGCTTGAGATCCATGAACTCCCTATAAAACTGGGATTTCCCGGCTTCGGGCATCCACTTAGCAATGAAAGCTTCCCTGAGAAGAATGATAGATAAACTTAGACATGGCACGAAAAGATAGAAAACAGAATTCAAAGAAACACAAGAAGATACCTGAACTATTCCCAAGTAAGATCAGCCTCAATGGTGTTAGCCGTAACCGACTCCCACCAATCTTGGGCAGCTTCCTGTAACTGCCATGCGGCTAACTGACGCTTCTGGGCATAAGTAATCTCAAGACCAGTACATATCCTCTTGATACTCCTCAGCCATTGCTGAGCCTCAATGATATACTCAGAACCAGTGAACTTGGTTCCTCCAAGCTGAGTAAATTCTTTGCAAAGAATAGTGAAACAGACAGGAGCTGGGGATGGAACTGGGGCAGCACCACGACCCTGACCTCTAGCATTTCTACGATTCATCCTGAAAATTCAAGAATGAATATTAGGACAAAGGTAGAGATAAGATAAAGACAAGACAAATTCACTTGGATGAACATCATAATTACAGAGATTTCTAACAAGGTAGATACGAAAGGAAAGAAGTTTAGAAAAATTTGCTTTTAAAACAAGAAAATTTTTATATCAAAATAATCTTTGAAAAATCCTTTGAAAATCATTCTAAGATCATTTTATACTTTGAAAATAAGTTCTCTCACAAAGAAATGATTCTGAAGTTGATTTCACTCATTCTAGGATATTTCTACCCTATCCCTAATGAGTTTTTGCTCCTCATACTAAGGTTTGCCTAAAAACCAAAGCTCTAATACCAATTGTAACGACCCGTTATTTTCCACTATTCAAATAGACAATAATCCACACATGTCGGATTTGAATAGTACAAAATAACAGATTGTAATAAATTTTTTGGAGCAAATAAAAATCAAATCACAGAATCACAGACACAGAACATCAGAATATCTCGCAGCGGAAAAAAATTACCATAGTAGTTCATGAAGCTACTATCACAAAGTCTCAAAACCAAATACAAAATACATAATATCTGTCTCAAAGTGATACGACATCAAATCCCAAATACAAAGAAGTCCACTAATACAAAGCTGACAACAGAATAACAAAACAGAAATATAGATAACTAGATAGGCTGATAAATCTCTACCGATTCCAGACCTCCAGAGAGTGGAAATCCAAATCTGTGAATCAACTCAGGCTGACCCGAGCATAAATAAAAGCAAACACTCGAGTAAGGACATACATACTTATCCAATGTAAACCAACTCAAGTGAACTGTAGTAAATGTACAAATAACTTAGAAGATGCTTGGGACCGTCCATCTTCTAAGGATCCGTTAAACTATTTACTATATAGTATATTGTGCTATTATTATAATGTCTAACAGTAAAATAAACATACTTTTAGATAGCGTTAAGGAGTGACCCAATATTCCCCTTAACATAAATAATGCCAATAGTCTATGCAGTACCTGCATATCTCCTGATCGGAAGACTAGGAGAAGATACTTCATAGGTACGACACAAATAGAAACTCGTAGTAAAGGCTCGATATGGTAGGCGACACGGTACACAAGGCAATGCCAGGGTAGATATACCAATTACGACACTCGGGCTGGTGGTAACGCAGCAGCCACATACGTCCACCGGGGAACACATTCCCAAAATCGGAGGGTGGCCACCAAACAATCACAAGTAATTGAATAGCGTCGAAGAAATGCGTCTGCTACGAGGTGCGACCTCAACTGGCCTGAGACCGCTCCTGTTTTAGCCACCTTATGCCAACTCACGGGAGTTGGGTCCACGTAACATACCACAAGAACATCGTCACCATCCTACTTCATTCTGGAATCTCCACCGCGCACACAGTTATCAAAGTGGTTTTCGGTATCGACAAAGAGTATGCCAGATATCCGATCCCGGTCTCTTTGCTAACCAATCGTTATTATAACCCGTGGTTATAACTTTAAAAATAATACTTTATACTTCAAAATAAAACATCATTTCAAATTCAAATCTTTATCAAATAAAAATTATATCATTTCCAAATCATTTCAGTATCAAAAATATCAATCTTTCAAACTTTCTTTTTCAAATCATTATTTGAAATTCAAATCCAAATATCTAATTTAAGTATCTTTTAAAACCAAAAGATAACATTCATTTATTAAAATTCGAACCCCCTTTTTAAATGATTCATTTCCAATTTAATTTATTGATTTAAATCATTTTAAAAGTGGATTTATTATTCTTTCAATTCAAGTATTCAAATTTCAAAGTTTTAAGTCATTCTGAGCTCATTTACTATGTCAAAAATCATATTTATTAAAATTTCAGCCTTTGGCAGCATTTAGAAAAAGCTGTTATAAGTTATACTTGAAAACATTTTAATTCAGCAAAGACAGCACTTAAAAACTGCTGTTAAAACTCAGTTTTAGTAAAATTTTAGTCTAAAACAGCAAAGTCAGCATTTCCAGAAATGCTGCGGTAGCTCAGATTTCAAAACAAGGTTTTAAATTAATTTCAACAAAAACTGCAGACCACTATAGCATTTTTACAGAAATGCTACAGTAGACCTGAGTTCAAGTTTAGCCTATAAGTTCAACTACAGCATTTCAGAAATGCTGTAATAGCTCTGTTTATACAGTTTTGGTTCAATTCAGCAACCATAGCATTTCTGAATGCTATTAAAAGTGATTTCCAAATTTTAGTGTATTTCCAGCAAATAATAAACTTCATTTTTAAACCTTTTAAACATTTTAAAAACCGTAATTTAACATTAAAAATTGTTCATTAACATATCATTAACATATTGTTTTTATCAAAATAAATTCCTTATAATTAAATCAATTTCAACAAATTCCTTTAATAAATTCAAGTGTAAAAATTCCAATTCTTCACATTTTTAAAAAACAACTTAACGCTTAAATTTTCTCCATTTTTTTCAAATAAATTTAGTTTCCAATTTTATTTAGAAACTTAATTTATTTTACTAAAATTCCAATTTTCCACTTAAGTTATATCTCAAAAATTTAATGCAACTATTCATTTTCTCACATTTTAACTTATAGAAAATTCCAAAATTTCTATATTTAATATTTCTAAAATCCAATTTTAATCAAATTTTAATATATATACACTTTTAAAATTACTTAAAAATTTATAAAAATAACCACTGGCCTGTATATAGTTTTCTAACCTAAGTCAAGTGATACAGATATGTATCATTTCAATCCGTAGTTTACAAATAAAAATCTGGGTTCTATCATTTCAAACCCGCAATCCCAAGTGAAAATAAATAATTTAAAAACCATTGAGGCCTATCTTTTCAGCCCATAACGATTTTTCCTTATTCTAAAGTCCGTTCGGATATGTATCATTTCAACCCATAGTGATTTCTAATCTACAGGGAACTTGCAGTGTTATATACAGATATAAATGAAAAGTAACAACATATAAATAATTAACAATTGATATGACATGAATTTTTTATTGATTAACATCATATAAAATTAATCACAGGCAGTTTATAACATAATATAAATTTTTCTACACATTCAGTTGTTGTTGTTTCACAACTGCATAAGTATGAACGTCGTGTGAGTTTTACTCGCCTCTAATTGCTGAAGATTTCAAAACCAAAAGCACAACAGAAAACCAAGCACGATGACACGACAATGATTTGAGCGGAGAGCGAATCCAAGCTACAACTCTTGTGTACAACCCAAAACAAACAATCAAAACAACACAATTCAATACAACTTTATAATGCAATAACTTTGAAATAAAAGAGAAATAAATTGCCAAACTTTTTTCCCTGCTTCCTCAAACCTTTGTCTCGGCCTAGGGTATCATTTGGTTCAGATTTGGTCAAGTTCTGGCTTAGGTTTGGGCTGGTATGGGTCGGGTTCATGGCATGAACAAGGTGGAGTTTTCTACATGAGAAGTTGAAGGGAATTTTAGGCAAAAGGTGGAGTTTTGGTTGGCTAAAGGGCTCGGCCATGGGAAGTGTGCTCGGGCTGTGGGTGCACCATGACTGGATAGAGGTTGGAGGAATGTGTGGTGGTCAGGTCAGAGGCGGCGGCGGCGGCTATGGTGGTGATTAGGGTGGTGGATGAGGTGGTATGGCAAGTAGTGGTCAACAACGTCGTTTTTTAGGCATTTAGGTTGCAATTTGAAGGGTTTAGACATCAAGGTGGGTTCGGTGAAGGCCATGGATGGTGGGGTAGATGGTGGCGAAGGCATGGAAGAGATGTAGGGTGGTGGTGGTCATGGAACAAGGGGGAGGCCGATCCAAACAATGAAGGGAAACAAGGCAAAAATTGCATAGAAATAGGTAGAAAAGTGAAAAAATGGAGGCCGTTACCAATTTTTTTTTGATGAAGCCGTGAGAAATGGAGTGCTAAGGAATTTTTCACGTGAAAGATAATGAAAATACACAGCTAAAAAAAATAGTGTACGGCCAAAAATGCACATAAATGAGGAGTTTTGAAAATGAAGAGTTTTGAAGGTGAAAAGCCTTAAGTTTTTGTAAACTTTTTAAACCTTTGGCATTTCCTTTTCTTTTTATTTTTTACATAAACAAAATAACTCAGAAATATAATTTACAAACCTAAATTAAGTAAAAATATAAGAAAATACATAATTAATTTTAAAGAAAATATAAAAAGAATGGAAGAAATTACTTAAAAATACAAAACAGTGTCCAGAAATTACAAGTAAATCACTACTAGTCTTGGAAAAATATCCACTTCATTTTAAAAATATTATGAAGTGAAAATTTGAAATAAAATAATTTATTTATCATTTTCAAAATAAAATAAATAATTAAATTGAAGAAAAATAGAAAAAGGAATAAAGAAATTGTTTAAAAATAGCAAACAGGACATAAAAATTACAAGAAATTTACCAATGGCTTTGGAATATTATTTACTTCATTTTAAAAATATTATAAGACAAAATTTGAAATAAAACGATTTTTAAAACATTTTCAAAGTGATATAAATGATTAAATTCATAGGAAATATCAAAAGAATTGAAGAAATTGCTTAAAAATAGGAGACAGAACCTGAAAAATTCAAATAAATTACCATTAATTCTAGAAAAATTTCTGCTTCACTATAAAAATAATTTAAAACAAATAAAAATAAATTTCAAAAATATTGGGTTGTTACACTGCCGTATCGCCAATATCTATGTACCGTTGTAAGCGCCTCGTCGCACCGATTAGAATGGTATATTTATTTGTACAAACCGGAGTTCGACGTAACTCGTCGCGCCGATTTAACCGTTCCAAGTGGACCGGTTAAGTAATATTTAGCCCAAGATAAACAGCCGTACACGTTTAAAATGTTGAAAACAAAGGTTTGGCTGAAGTAAAGTTATTGGTTGGTTGGCAGCTGTTGGTTGCATGGGAAATAGGAATGACGTTTCGTAACTCACCAAAAACATTTACTGACGATTTTATTCTAAACTTCATATAAAAATATAAAAGAAAAAGCATCTAGTCATTGCGCCCATCTATAGCCAGGTATGAAAATATGCATCTTTCTTTCTTCCTTCATCTCTTATTCTTCTTTTCCCATTTATTTTGTTTCCTCTGTTAAAACCTGGTAAAAGAATTTGCAAAAGTAAAGAAAAAAAGATTTAACAGCATCTACACCATTTTTCTCCACCGCGCATCATCACCCCACGACCGCTGCCTTCCACCGTGCGCCGTCCGCCACTCTGCTAGCCGCGAGTCCCACTTCACCGAGTCACAGCGACCCAGCGCCCCTACTCCGCACCTTCACTCGCGAGCGTCCACCTACCCCTGCCATCCCAACACGCGTCGAGCCTTCCCACTCCTTCGACCGCCGCCTGAACCATACGTGCGCCCTCCTCCAGCCGTTCCCCACCTCCAGCGCGTGCCACACCTCCTACAGCTGCCGCAACCACCTGCGCCACCCAGACCCACTCCATCGCCTTCACCTTCCCCTTCTCCAGTCTCTTCCCACTCCGCGCGCAGCAAAAACCCAAGCCTCGACCGAGCACCACGAGTTCACGCGACAACTCCACCTCCCTCCGACCACACGCCCACTACTCTGTTACCCTGTCCCTCGCCTGCACTGCCTTCGCCGTCGCCAGTCCATGCCTAGAGTGCTGAAGGAAGTCTGCATGCATATATTTCTGAACGAATCTTATGTTTTTAAAAAAGAAAAGAAAAAGGAGGTCTCTGCTTTATAAAAAAGAAAGAAAGAAAGTGTGATGTACAGAGATTCCAATTTGCATTTGATCCATACTCCTATTTGCTGTCATGAATATATATAAAACATATATATGTTTGTAATAGCTGAATAAGAAGTAACCAATTTTTTTCTCCTCTGTTGTTGTTACAACAACCACCTGAAGCTTTCCACTTTGCAGCAGCACTCACTTCTCAGTTTTTCCTTCTTTTCTTCATTGTTTGGTAAGTGTTTATATATGATTTTATACATATATATGAACATCCATAATGAAATTTATACCATTCTTTATTGTCGATGGTTGCAGCTGTCCGATTGTTCGTGTTTGTGCTGCTTTTGAATCAAGTCTATTCATGCCTCTTCGTGCTTCGTCGTTCATTTTCTTTAACCATGAAAGGTGAATTAATTTCACGACTTATATTCTTATACGATGATAATCAAGTTTGATTGATAATATGGTTGATTGTTTGATGTTGATATTGGACGTTAAAAAATTGTTAATGCATGAAGTGATAAATAATATACACTTAAATTTGACGTATGATAGTTGACACTCTGAAATTGACATATGTTCTTGAATTTGATTAAATAAAAATCTGTATAATATGACCTTTTAAATGTCTAATTAGCTGACACATAGAAATATAGTTAGTTACACCTTGAACATTGTAAAACTTATATAGTACAAATTGATGAAGTATGAAATTGAATAAAGTAGATAACAAGTGTAGAACCGCATGAAATAATAGCGTAATAATCTTTAATCTACATGAAATGATAGTGTAGATTCTAGAAATAATTGGATTAATTGACATGAAATTATAATGTAAGTTAATACGATTATTTCGGGATTATTTAAATAAATTATTGGATTGTTACTGATTGTTGTTATTGCTTGTTTATTTACTTTGACACCATCCCAGTTATCACACTGCAAGTTCCCTTTACAACGTTTCTGATTTTGAATTAAAATGGAATTGGGTTGAAATGATAAATACCTAAATAAAACAATTGACTTAGGATAGAGAATTAAATAAAAACCCGATTGGTTGAATAATTCGATTTAAATAAATGAAATAAAGATTTCATTTAAATAAAATATTGAAGGGTTTTAATGAAATTTGGAATTTGAATTCTAGTGAAATTTAAAAATGTTAATATTTAATAATTTGAAACAAATATTAAAAAATGTTTGATGAAAGAATGTTGTTTAAATATAAGTAAATTATTGAATTAAGTTTTGAAATTTATTCAAAAATTAAACAAATTTTAGACTTGTTCACTGAAGAAATTTAACTTGTGATTATTTAATTAGATGAGTGAATAAGTGAATTTAAATTTCTTTCATAGGAAATAAAATGTGATTTATTTATGGAAATTAATATAAATCTTGTAATTTAAAGAATTTAATTTGACAAATTAAATTTAATTAAATTTATAAGTTTGGATATAATGTAGGTAAACTTAAGTGAATGATATAATGAATTGGAAATTAAATTGAAATTGTTTTGAAATGTTAAATTAACTTAATTTAAATAATTATTGAATGAAATCCATCTATGAATTTAAATAAATATTATGTTAAATTAACTTAATTTAAATTATCATTGAATGAAACCTATATATGAATTTAAATCAATACTTGAATTGTTTTAAATCAAATTTGAAGTTGAATTATAGAGTATTGAAATTGGAAATTTGGAAGTTTTAAAACGTAAATTATGGAAATTGATATAGAAAGACAAATGGAATGTTGGCTTTCGAATTCTAAGTGAAATTGATTTTGATTTGTTTAAAAGTTATTAAATGACCAATCGGTGTAATAATTACGAAATTATTAAAGAGACCGGGATCGGTTTGGGACATACACTCTGTCTAAACAGAATACTACTTTAATAAGTATTATACGTGGAATGTGATCAAGAATGAAGTGGTTGGAATAATGTACGTTGATGATTGAAGAAAGAGAATGATAATGGATGACCTTGACACTTTTCAAATTGGAAATGACTTAAACATGAGCCGTGCCGGGCCAATGAGGTCAGCTACCTCGAGCGAACACACTTCTTCGTAAATTACTCATTACTTGTTTATGATTGGTGCGCACCCTTGAATTTGGAGTGTTGTATCGCGGTGTTGCGATCGTTGCGGTGATGCGTTCTCACCAGTCCGGATCAGGCAAACGGTAGTTTCACTACCTTGGGTATTGCCTCATGTGCCTTGCCATACTTGTATCCCTATACGCGACCACCACGTATTGTTTTGTGTTATACCTATGGAGTACTCCCTGATAGCCCACTAGTTTATGGTGGAGTTTACAGTGCTGTATCGGCTATGATACTATATAAATGTGTTAAGGGGAATAATGGTAATGCCGTAACACTATTTTAATACTTTATTTTACTCTTAGGCATTATCTACTTAGTGTACACTACCATATATAGATAGTTTAACGGATCCTGAAAGATGTTTATTCCATTCAACTTTGAGTTATTGTTCTTTCAATAATTTGAACCATATTATCCTGTGTAAGAATATATGTCCTGACTCGAGTGTTTGTTTATGCTTATGCTCGGGTAATTTTGAGGATTTCTGTTGCTGTGCTGCTTGAAAGCTGAAGACTTTGAAGACTATAATTTATCTTTATCAGTATTGTTATATTCTATTTTGATATTATATCGGACGTCTATGTACTTCTATTTCACTATTTGCTTGAGATATTGTTGTATTTACTTAGTAGCTTCATGAACTACTATTATGACATTGTTGTAATTCCGCTGCGTTATTCTGTTATATTGTATCTTCTACGATTCTGTTATGATTCTCATTTATATATATATACTCCATTAATGATTCGTGTTTTGTACTATTTAAGTTGACATGTGTGGATTTTGTCAATTTAAATGGTCCAAATATATGGGTTGTTACACTGTTTCTTATAATGCCCAACCTGGTCTTAGTTGAAGAACTTCACACCTTTATTTTCTACAGCCTTCTTCCCCTTGCTTGATAGGCACTTATGAGCATAATGACCTTTCTTGTCATACTTGAAGCAAACTAAATCATCCTTTGCCTTCTTAGTGACCTCTCCCTTTTGGGCTCCTTTCTTCTTAAAGTATTTCCTATTCTTTCCCTGAGAAAACCTATGTTTCAACTGGCTTTTCTCTCGCATAAATGGCAAGTATCTTCTTATGTCGGATTGCCATCTCCCCTTCTACATTATGAGGATCATGGATATGTGTCAAGGTCGCCCTAGAAATCTCAGGTCTCAATCCCTGAATGAACCTCTCATTCCACTTGATGTCGGTGTCTATAGTAGCATTCCCATATCGGGACAACTCATCAAACTTAGTAGCATACTCAATTACCAACATATCTCCCTGCACCAAATCCATAACTTTCTAAGCAATGCCGACTTGGAAACTTTAGACCAAAACCTCTGTCCAAATCTCCCTCTAAACTCTGCCCAAGTTAACTCCTCCTCCGAAACCCCTAAAGTAACACTATTCCACCAATGAAGTGCTGCCACTTGCAACCGCCTAGAGGCCAACCTCCTATTCTACTCATCATCCAAACCCAAATCAGAAATGGTACTCTCATAATGCAAAAGCCAATTCTCATAATGCAAATTCTAATGAAATCCATCTATGAATTTAAAGAAATATTATATTAAATTAACTTAATTTAGATTATCATTGAATGAAACCTATATATGAATTTAAATCAATACTTGAATTGTTTTAAATCAAATTTGAAGTTGAATTATAGAGTATTGAAATTGGAAATTTGGAAGTTTTAAAACGTAAATTATGGAAATTGATATAGAAAGACAAATGAAATGTTGGCTTTCGAATTCTAAGTGAAATTGATTTTGATTTGTTTAAAAGTTATTAAATGACCAATCAGTGTAATAATTACGAAGTTATTAAAGAGACCGGGATCGGTTTGGGACATACACTCTGTCTAAACAGAATACTACTTTAATAAGTATTATACGAGGAATGCGATCCAGAATAAAGTGGTTGGAATGATGTACGTTGATGATTGAAGAAAGAGAATGATAATGGATGACCTTGACACTTTTCAAATTGGAAATGACTTAAACAGGAGCCGTGCCGGGCCAATGAGGTCAGCTACCTCGAGCGAACACACTTCTTCGTAAACTACTCATTACTTGTTTATGATTGGTGCGCACCCTTGAATTTGGAGTGTTGTATCACGGTGTTGCGATCGTTGCGGCGATGCATTCTCACCAGTCCGGATCAGACAAACGGTAGTTTCACTACCTTGGGTATTGCCTCATGTGCCTTGCCATACTTGTATCCTTATACGCGTCCACTACGTATTGTTTTGTGTTATACCTATGGAGTACTCCCCGATAGCCCACTAGTTTACGGTGGAGTGTACAGTTCTGTATAGACTATAATACTATGTAAATGTGTTAAGGGGAATAATGGTAACGCCTTAACACTATTTTGATACTTATTTTACTGTAAGGCATTATCTACTTAGCGTACACTACCATATATAGATAGTTTAACAGATCCTGAAATATGTTTATTCCATCCATCTTTGAGTTATTTTTATTTCAAAAATTTGAACCATATTATCCTGTATAAGAATATATGTCCTAACTCGAGTGTTTGTTTATGCTTATGCTCGGGTCAGTCTGAGGATTTCTGTTGCTGTGCTGCTTGGAAGCTGAAGACTTTGAAGACTATCATTTATCTTTATCAGTATTGTTCTATTCTATTTTGATATTATATCGGACATCTATGTACTTCTATTTCACTAGTTGCTTAAGACATTGTTGTATTTATTTAGTAGCTTCATGAACTACTATTATGACATTGTTGTAATTGCGCTGCGTTATTCTGTTGTATTGTTTCTTCTGTGATTCTATGATGATTCTCATTTATATACATATACTCCATTAATGATTCGTGTTTTGTACTATTTAAGTTGGCATGTGTGGATTTTGTCAATTTAAATGGTCCAAATATACGGGTTGTTACAGTTGTCATCAGAGCTTTGGTTCCCGAAAACCTTAGCCTGTGGAGTTGTAAAGCTCATTAGAGATAGGGTAACCATACCCTATAATGAGGAGAACCATTACAGAATCTATATCCTTTGATTTCATCCTCCTTATTGAATTCGTTTGATTAGAATTTTCTTAAGTTCTATAAATTTCTATCTTTGATTCTAAAATCGCTTTTGGTATTCCAGGATGAGTACCAGAAGGAACGCTAGAGATGGGGGTAGAGGAAATGCCCCCGAACCACGTGCCCCAGCTCCCGTAGTTAAGTTTTCTACGCTTAGCAAAGAGTGCACTCAGCTTGGCGGCATCAAATTCTCTGGTTCTGAGAGCATCATTGGAGTGGTTGAAGAGCATGGGAAGGATCTTCACTGGTCTTGAGATTACTGACGTGCAGAAGCATCAATTGGCCGCTTGGCAGCTTCAGGATGCAGCACATGATCGGTGGAAGTCAGTAACCTCCCGTACTGACGAGGAAACTATCATCTAGGTTCAGTTTAGGTAGAAATCTGACTGAATTACATCCAAATAAATTCCTTCTATCTCTTCGAATCTTGACTCATCTTTGCTCCACTTGTAAATAGGGATTTCTTTACGGCTCAGTTGATGCCAGTAGCCGGAAAGGCCCAGCTTTATCGATCATTTATGGACCTCTAGCAGGGTAATATGACTTTCTCCAAGTATGAAAGGAAGTTTAACGAACTCTCTAAGTTCGGACCTGGCCTGATTGATACATCACTTCTAAAGAACGAGAAATTCATTCATGGAGCATGTCCAGGGTATTACGATCTCCTCACAGCTCATGTCCATTGCACTTTGACCGAGCTGATGGATTATGCTCTTAGGTATGAGGGAAAGCCAAAGGGAACATCAGTCACCAAGACTCCAGTTGCTCAGCCATCCTCTAGTCAGACTGGAAAGAGGAACCCGAATTTTGAGCAGCAAAGGAAGAACTGGCGAAAGACAATCGGGCTTGGCTATTCTCAGAAGAAGACCATTGACATATCCGCTATCACCTGCTTCAACTGCAATCAGAAGGATCATTACGTCAGCAGTTGCCCATCCCCAAAGGGAGTAGCTATTCCGCCACCGGCTCAGATGGCCAAGAGAGATGTATGTCACATTTGCTTACAACCAGGACATTTTAAGAAAGATTGCCCAACTCAGAAGAAGGGTACCCCATCTGGAGTTTTTCCTATTACCACCCCTACCTTGGAAGTTCAGGATGATCAAGGTACATTACGGAGCACTTTTATATTGCATACTTTACCTGTTAAAGTTCTATTTGACACCGGAGCAACGCTTAGTTTCATATCTACTGATTTGTGCAATAAACTTGAATTGGAACCCATCCTTGCATCTACTTTCTTATGTGTATCAAATCCCATTGGAGGACCCGCTAACATCAAAAGGGTATGCAAATATGTCACGCTTATGTGTGGCATGCACTGTTACACTTGGGATTTCTATGTCCTTGGATTCGAGGCATTCGATATCCTATTAGGTGTTAATTGGCTATGAAAGTTCGAAGCCATTATCTCTTGCAAAGCTCGAATCGTCTCTCTAATTGACGACAAGAGTAAATCTTTAATTATTGAAGGAAAGTCGCCTTAGGAATGTGCTGGAAGTTTTATATTCTCTCTTGACTCTCATCCGAACGATCTAAGCTCTACCTCGATTGTTCAACTCTTTTCTGATGTGTTTGGAGAAGTCAACTCTCTACCACCTCCGCGGGAAATCGAATTCCGCATTGATCTTATCCCTGGTGCTCGACCAGTAGTTCTCCCTCCCAAGAGAATGGCTCCTAAAGAGAAGGCAGAATTGAATGCTCAGATTGAAGATTTATTTGCTAAAGGCTTGATACAACAAAGTTATTCCAAATGGGGATTTGCAGTTTTTTTCGTCACAAAGTCAGATGGTTCTCTCAGAATGTGTGTGGACTATAGAGAGCTAAACAAGCTCACACACAAGAACAGATATCCAATGCCCCGCATTAATGATTTATTCGACCAGCTCCATGGAGCTAAAGTTTTCTCTCAACTCGATCTGGCTACCGGCTTTCACCAACTCAGAATAGCTAAAGAGAGTATTCCTAAAACAACATTCCGCACTGAAAATGGTTTATTTGAATGGCTGGTTATGCCGTTCGGCCTAACTGATGCTCCAGCTTATTTCGTCGACTTGATGAACAGAGTTTTTCGTGACATTCTTAACAAGTTTTTCCTTGTTTTCATCGATGATATTCTAGTCTTCTCTAAAGATGAGAATGAGCATATGTCACATTTGGCTTTTGTTCGTGTAACTCTTCGTAGTCATCAACATAAAGCCAAGTTATGGAAATGCCACTTTTGGAGAGATGAAGTTCGGTTTCTTAGCCATATTGTCTCAGAGAATGGGATTTCGGTCGATCCTACTAAGATCACCGTAATCAATGTAAGTTCTATTCTTACTTGTCATTTCTATCCGAACATCTTATCTCTATCTAAACTTGAATCCTTCGAATTTGCAGGATTGGGAGACTCCCAAAACTCCTACAGATATTCGTAGAATCTTGGGCTTGGCTTGTTATTATCGCAGATTTATAGAAAATTTTGCTCGGGTTGCTGCACCGCTCACCGCACTGACCAAAAAGGATGTCAAATTTAATTGGAGTGAAAAGTGCGAATCATCTTTCAATGAGATGAAGCGAAAACTTAACTCGACCCCAGTTCTTATAGTTATTGATGGAAGCGAAGGTTTGACCGTCTATACTGATGCTTGCCGGGATGGATTAGGAACAATTTTAATGCAGAAAGGAAAGGTCATTGCTATGCTGGTCGTTAGTTAAAGACCCATGAAACAAATTACGCAACTCACGGTTTAGAGCTTCTTGTGGTTGTATTTGCTCTAAAGCTATGGAGGCACTATCTATTGGGGACAAAATTCGAATTATTCACAGACCATAAGTCATTGAGATATATTTTCTCACAAAAGGATTTGAATCAGAGACAAGTCTGATGGCTTGAATTCTTAGCTGCATATGATTTTGATATTAACTACACCCCAGGAAAAGCAAATGCCATAGCCGATGTTTTGAGCAGAAAAAAAGCAATGACATGTTGTAATCTTTTTGAAGGAATGTTATTTCGGCTCGTCGTCTCCCCAGCACTTATGGATCGCATTATAGCTAAGCAATACGAGGACACTTTGCTCTATCATATCAAAGAAATAGTTCTCGGTAGAGTCGGAAATGTTGACAGTAAAATGGGTGCACAAGTAGATAGTAATGGAGTTCTGAGGATCGACAATCGAATTTATGTTCCAAATGTTGATGGTTTAAGACAGGAAGTGCTGAGAGAAAACCATCAATCCTTGCTTTCATTTCATCTAGGAGTCACAAAGATGTATCAAAATATGAACAAGTTATATTGGTGGAGTGGGATGAAGCGTGATATTTCTACCTATGTTAGTAGATGCACAACTTGTCAACAAGTTAAGGATGATCACAGGAAGATGGCAGGATTACTGCAATCGCTAGAGATTCCAAGTTGGAAGTGGGAACAGATTTCCATGGACTTTATTGATGGGCTACCAAGGACCATAAGGGGTAATGAGTGCATTTGCGTGATTGTCAATAGGATGACAAAATCCGTTCATTTTATTATAGTCAAGACCACTCGTACTGCTTCTAGTTTAGCCGAGATATATATGAAGGAAGTTGTTAAACTTTATGATGTACCATCTAGTATCGTATGCGATAAAGATCCTATTTTCACTAGTAAATTCAGGAGGGCATTTCAAAATACTTTAGGCACTAAACTAAATCTGAGCACAGCTTATCATCCTCAGACAGATGGTCAAACCGAGAGGGTGAATCAGATTTTGGAAGATCTTCTCCGAGCTTGTATTATAGATTTCGGTGGATCATGGAAAGACCACCTCCATTTGGTTGAATTTACCTATAATAATAGTTATCAGGTAAAGAAATCGAATTTCAAATTTGAATAAGTATATTTGAATTGGAATTTAATTATCTTTAATAGATCAGGCGAGTATTGGTATGGCACCGTTCGAAGCTTTATATGGACGACCGTGCAAATCGCCAGCTTGTTGGATTGAGTCTGGAGACCGATTTGTGCTTGGTCCAGAAATGATTATGGAAGCTTTCGAGAATGTTGAAGAAATCAAGAGGTAGATAAAGACGGCATAAGACAGACAGAAGTGCTATGCTGACAGAAGAAGGAGAGATCTCGAATTCAGTGTAGGAGACGAAGTATTTCTCAAAGTGTCGCCTTTGAAGAATGTTATTCGATTTGGATGGACAGTGAAGCTTGCTCCCAGATTTGTTGGTCCGTTTGAGATTACGGAGAGGGTAGGAACCTTGGCCTATAGAATCGCATTAGTAGAGAAGTTTGCTGGTGTGCACAATTTGTTCCACGTCTCACATCTTCGCAAAGTTGTGCACGATCCATCTATGACCATTCCCATTGCTCAGTTGGAAGAGTTAGATATCGAGCCTGACCTAACCATTGAGCGGAAGCCACTTCGGATAGTCGACCGTGAGATGAAGCAACTTAGAAGGAAGTCGGTCAATCTCGTCAAAGTTCAGTGGAGTGCAGATGACCGAGATTGCACATGGGAAACTGAGGATAGTATTCAGAATTCAAATCCCGAATTACTGATTTCAGGTATAATTCATTTTTCTCAAAATCTATCTTGATTTTCTGCTTGTTTCTTTCGTACTTCTTCCGTCTTGTTCCTTTTCGAGGACGAAAAGTTTTGAGTAGGGGAGAATGTAACGACCCTGAATTTTCGACCCAATTTAAAATTCTAAATCCATTATTTTAATATAAAAATTTGAAATTTATATACGTTCTCAGTTAACGTCCAAACCTAGTTCATAAGACGCGTCTAGATAGTTATGGATATAGGAAAAGTTTCGTCGTAAAATATTGCAGTAAATTTCGTTCTCGTTTTTATTGTATATTAGTTCATTTCGAGGTGCGTAAATTTTCATCTTCCGAATCTAAATATTTTTACACAGTAATGTTGTAAAAATTTATCTGATCAAGATGTTGCATTTCGTTTCGTCTAATTTCGTTGTCGCCTGCTTCATTTAAATTGATTTGTCAATTGAACAATTTAATCGGCGTAAATTTTGAGTTCTGATAAAACTGTCATATCGCCAATATCTGTGTACCGTTGTAAGTGCCTCGTCGCACCGATCAGAATGATATATTCATTTGTACAAATCGGAGTTCAACGTAACTCGTCGCGCTGATTTAGCCGTTCCAAGCGGACCGGTTTGGTAATATTCAGCCCAAGATAAACAGTTGTACACGTTCAAAATGTTGAAAATTTTGGCTGAAGTAAAGTTATTAGGTGGTTGACAGCTGTTGGTTGCATGGGAAATAGGAATGACGTTTCGTAACTCACCAAAAACATTTGCTGACGATTTTATTCTCAACTTAATATAAAAATATAAAAGAAAAAGCATCTAGTCATTGCGCCCATCTATAGCCAGGTACGAATATGCATCTTTCTCTCCTCCTTCATCTCTTATTTTTCCCCTCCCATTTATTTTGTTTCCTCTGTCAAAACTTGGTAAAGGAAACTGCAAAAGTAAAAAAAAAGATTGAAGAGCATCTCCACCATTTTTCTCCACTACGCATCATCACCCCGCGACCGTTGCCTTCCACCGTGCGTCGCTCGCCACTCCCCTAGCCGCGAGTCCCGCTTCACCGAGCCACCGCGACCCAGCGCCCCTACTCTATGCCCTTGCGAGCGTCCACCTACCCCGCCATCCTATCACGTGTCGCGCCTTCCCACTCCTTCGGCCGCCGCTTGAACCATACGCGTGCCCTCCTCCAGCCATTCCCCTCCTCCAGCGCGCGCCACACCTCCTCCAGCTACCGCAACCACCTGCGCCACCTAGACCCACTCCGTCGCTTTCCCCTTCTCCAGTCTCTTCTCACTCCGTGCGCACCAAACACCAAAGCCTCGACCGAGCACCGCAAGTTCACGCGACAACTCCACCTCCGTCCGACCACACACCCACTGCTCCATTACCCTATCCCTCGCCTGCACTACCCTCGTCGTCGCCAGTCCATGCCGAGAGTGTTGAAGGAAGTCTGCATGCATATATTTCTGAACGAATCTTATGTTTTTAAAAAAAAAAGAAAAAGTAGGTCTCTGCTTTATAAAAAAAGAGTGTTGTACAGAGATTTCAATTTGCATTTGCTCCATACTCCTATTTGCTGCCATGAATATATATACAACGTATATATGTTTGTAATAGCTGAATAAGTAGTAACCAATTTTTTCTCCTTTGTTGTTGTTACAGCAACCATTTGAAGCTTTCCACTTTACAGCAGCACTCACTTCTCAGCTTTTCCTTCTTTTCTTCATCGTTTGGTAAGTGTTTATATATGATTTTACCCGTATATATGAACATCCATATTGAAATTGATACCATTCTTTATTGTCGATGGTTGCATCTGTCCGATTGTTCGTGTTTTTATTGCATTTGAATCAAGTCTATTCGTGCCTCTTCGTACTTCGTCGTTCATTTTCTCTAGTCACGAAAAGTGAATTAATTTCTGTAACATTCCCCGATTTTATAGCTAGAATTAATTTGATAATAAATTCAACTTTTGTATTAAATAATGAAATTATTAGCAATTAATTTTGAATTTTGGATTTAATGATGAATTTATTGGAAAATTTCTGGAATAAATAATGATATGTATTTTTAAATAGAAATTTTGCATTTGGAATTCAATAATAAATATTTTTGTAAAATTAATGGTATTTAATTTTAAAGATTTAAACATGTTTCATCAATTTAAATAAATAAAAACTTGTTTCATCAATTTAAATAAAGTAAGATTTGAAACATGCATTCCAAATGAATCTAAGTTAAGGGTTTAAAACAAATTCTATAAACTAGTTTAAGACAAAGGACTTAAACATAAAATGTTTACATTTAACATTTGTAAAATGATGATACGAGTAACTAACAAGTGTTAGCTTAACAAAGACAAATGGCAATTTTCTCTTTCTTTGAAATATAAACATATATTAGAAAAGGGGGGGGGGGAGTTATTTCACCTCAACACTTTTCCCTCCTCACTTTCAAAAATCTAAAAACAAAAGGTTGGTTACTTCATTTATTAACTTAAATATTTGCATCCTCTTTTCCCAAAACCTTTATCATCTTCATTCTCAAATTTGAAACCTGAATCCAAAGAAAAGATAAACAACATCATATTTCCAATCTTCAAACCAAAACAAAGCAAAGATAGAAACCTAAAAACAGATTTGCAAACAAAAGAAAGAAAAAAGAAATCTGGAAACCAAATTCAAGATCAGTATCAAAACCAATGCCAAACCTGGAACAAAGACATTCCAGTTCGAGAAAAAAAAAATCAAAACAGAAATCAAAATAAAAATCAAATAACAGTTTTCAGTTCCAACCTGAAAGCATGTAACATGCCTGACCAAATCAAATTCAAACTCGATTCAATGCAAAGATCAAAGGGTAGAGAAAATTCAAATAAAAAGTGCAAAGTTTAGATTTGAGAGAAAAAAAAACAAAAACTACAGATGAACTAAAACCTGGGCAACATCAAGTTTCAGATCTATAAAGCAAACAACATTCAGTTTTTCAAGTTTTAAAAGCTTCGCTGAAAAACCTAATCCAAGAAGCAACAGTAAGATCAGGCAATAAACAACTCGAGATCAAGTTAACTCAGTAGTTAACTAAGCAATTCCAGTGTCAGATCAAATCAAACATTCCAGGCTTTGATATGTTCTCTGTTTCTCTATCTTCATCTCACAGGTGAGCAAACTATATTTTAAAGTTTTGAATTTGGTTTGAATTTTCATCTGCATGTCATTTTATTTGAAATATGAAAGTAAAATAGGTCTGGATGTATGTATGTATATCCGTGAATGATGTGCGTGGCTGTTTTTTTATATATGTGGCTCTGTTAAGTATATCACGTCTACAAAATGGAAAAAAATTCAATATCTCATCACACAATCAATATTAGATTTTGATTTGCAAAAGAAAGATGATTTAAATTGTGCAACATCACTTTTAAAAATAACTTCGAGAATTTATATTTAGAATTTACCTCGGAAATTTATGAATTATGGTAAAATTTAAAAAACCATGTAAAACTCGAACCTAGTAATTTGTTGTTTACCTACATTATTGAATTCATCTTGAAAAATATGAATTTTAATGGAAGAATTAAGATTTTTAATTTATGAAATGGTAAGAAAATGATAGTTGAACGGAAAAGCTATTTTTATCAATTCCCGATGATCGACAACAAAGTGATCATCGGGGTTGATGCTGAAGATGGTTAAGGGTTTTGTGGTCATAGGAAAAATACGGGTTCGATTTATAAATAATCGACGCCATGGTGCGACGAGGAGTTAGGGCTTAACGTCTCGTTTTTGGTCGATTGATTATTGTGGCATTTTTGTCATCGGTGAAACATCGGGTGGCACCAGACCGGGTGGAAATGGAGCAAGGGACTGTGGCGAAGTTCAGATCATGGTAGTATGGATGTAGGTGACCGGAATTCTTGGTGCGTGATGATTTTCTGGTGATAGGTGGGTTCCAGTATTTGACTGTGTAGCCAAATTTTGATTACTGACAAAATCGTTAGAATTAGATGATCAGATTAGTTGTCGAGGTCAAGTCAAACTTGTGAGTGCCAGCGGAGGTGATCGGAGTTGCTCCGATCAAGTGTGCACGTCCACACATGCACATCTTGTTCTCTGGTTTATTTAGATTGAGGGAGACGAAGATTGACTTGAGGAAGTCGAAAAGAAACTCGAAGCAGGGGAATGTGGGTTGTGTTCGTGAACGTCTCAAGTGTTGGCTCGAGATAAATAAGGTTAGGCCCAAGTTTTATCTAAAATGAATTAACTAGATATTAAAAGTTAACAAGTTTTTAAGCCATTGAAGTAATAAGTTTTGAGGAAAACATTACCAAGTTTTAAAGTAAAGCACCGACAAGTTGAAAGAAAGTTTTTCAAGGTTTTAAATGTTTTGAAATTATTTGTTTAAAAAAAAGGGTAATGATATAATAGGTTAATTTCTAAAATCTATTCAAAGATAATTGAATGATGTGATTAAATAAAGGATTGATTTATTTATGTGATTAAATTAAGATTAATTACGGTAATTAATCCAAGATAATTAATCAATTAATGTGATTAATTAATTTATTAATTAAGGCTGATTAATTAATAATTAAAGGTTAACTAATTTATTAATTAGTAAACAATTAAAGGATAATATATCAAATGATTTGTAATTAATTAATATTAATTAACCAGGATTAGTAGTCATTCATAAGTAATTAAACCTGATTTAAAATTTATTAGATGATTAGCTAATCTTACTTATGAATGTTTGGATTCTATTGGATGATGAATTGTTTGATATCCTTGATGTGTGATACTTTGTGATATGAATTATGCTGATTTGAGTTGTGAACTGTGAATGTAATTTTTTTATCTATGATAAATGTAATTTATTTTTCTGTGATGAATTTATATCTGTGAATCTGTAAATAGAGATAAGCGTTATAGGGTTATATCGCTTATCGATATTGCTGTGTGTTGGATTATGATGATTGATGTTGTTGCACTATTGTGTAAAACCCTTGGACTACACCATACAAACACAAATATGGTTTTCATGAGGAAATGAGTTAAGTCACGGATATTTTGAAATGGTTTTAAAAGTTGGATTTTGAATCCAAATAGTTTGGAAATAGAATTGGGTTAACAGTGAAGAGCTTTTGAAAAGGTGTTTGAAGATAAAAAGTTATTTTGAATAACTTGATAAAATTTTGAAATTTAAATAATTTGGTTTGATTTGAATTCGTAATTTGAAATTGAATTCTATATTTGGAGATTATGGTTTAAAAGATTATACGAGTTATAAATGTGTTTAAATGTGTTTTAAACCATTTTTAAAGTATTGTTTCGGAATTTGAATTTAACGCATGGACTTTAACTTGTATAAATGAAATCGGATTTTTTCGAAATGAAAAATAATTGTTTTCAAATAAGAATAGCTTTCATATAATGAAAGGATTTCCAATTTGTGTTGGAAAATTCAAGTTTGATTGTGAATGTTTTTGAAAGCTATGAATAAACCTTTATGAAAGATTGTTATGCTTTGTTTTGGAATCGAAGAGGATTTTAAATGGTGTATCTTTTATATATAAAAGATTTGAAATGGGAATTGTTTTGAAAGTTATGAATGGATCTTTGGAAATAGTTTTGAAAACTATGAATTGAGTCTTTGTTTTGATAATTGGATGTGATAATCCAATTTGGAAAGGAAATTGTTTTGAAAAGCTGTGAATGAGCCTTTATAGAAGAGTGGTGAAATTTGTGAAGTGAATCTTTTTGTTTAAAAAGATTTAAAACGGTAATTTGTTTAAACCATTTGTTTTGGGAAATAAGTTGGGACTTAACTGAGATCCCATATCCATATGTTTTAAATATTGTGATCATTATTCGGTTTAGCCGGGAGAGGACCTTGTGTCATAAACCCATTCCGAATAATGATACGACGTTATGGATAACATTTGAGGACCGGTGGTGAAGACCGGGTATTCTCGAGAATGAAAGGATAACCCATCGAATGACTCTGCATCAATTAGCGCC
The DNA here is from genome assembly GCA_030765085.1 of Allium cepa. Taxonomy (NCBI): domain Eukaryota; kingdom Viridiplantae; phylum Streptophyta; class Magnoliopsida; order Asparagales; family Amaryllidaceae; genus Allium; species Allium cepa. The sequence continues at coordinate 723,094,647 of CM060938.1, read as the reverse complement.
TGGTATAGAGATCTCCATATGTGATGGGGAGTCTGATCGGGATTGAGAATTCCCTAAGTGCAAGGGATTCTTTGGAAGTTCCTTCGGTTCTGTTCGAACCCGGAACAGACTTGTATGAATGTGTGTCTGACACTACACTTTGAGATGTAAAGCTGGTTTCTATCAAATACATTTCCGTTCAGTGGCGGAGATTTATTCTCTTCGCTTAACACCCTTCTCTGAGACGTACGAGCTCAGAGGTTATGTAGTTGATGGTTACTAGTGATACATTCCCAATTTGGTAATGTGGCATACGAAGTGCTGCTGATCATTTGTTGATCGAAGCATGGCTTTTGTGAAAAGCGTAGCTTTGTGGACGTGGTTTCGTCGAGCCTCACAACCCAGAAATGGTTGAAATTGGAATGTTGCAGCAAGGTTTTTTATGGATTATGCCCCTAGGGTATGTCCATTTCATTCTGGATAAAAGGTGGTATCATGGTATGAAGTCCGGATATTTAACCTATGTGGTTGCTGCAAATCTATTGCTTTGTGGTTGTTGGTGTTGAGAGCCCTTGGATAAAGGTCGGTAACGACGAGGGATGGCATACTTGTGTGGTAGTTACCTATGCTATAGCTTGGTTAAAGCATGAGGTAACGTCGGCCTTGTGTTAGCAGAGATCTGGTTAGGTTCTCGGGGGCGTCCTTCCAGAGGCGTGCCCATTTTGGTAGGGAAGTTCCTTAGCCTGACTATTTGTTGGAAATCCAAAGAAAAAAAATATGCGCCCTGTACGGTTTTAGTTGTATAACCTGCCATGGAGTGTGGTAGTCACCTGCTATTGAATATGGTAGCTAAAGTAGGCATACGACGAAACGTTGTATGCTGGCTAAGATTAATATTATACTTTCGAAATGTTTTCTGCACTATGCACTAGTAATAATATCAAATGGTTTTCGCGTATCAAGCATTTTTGACTGTCATAAGGAGAAATCTCCTCCAAGTGTGCGCTTGCATTGTGTGTGTGGCAGGGGGACTTATGAAAGTTTTATTTTCTAAAAAGCATTGTGGATTTTTTTTAAAGATAAACTGTTTTTGTTTGCTCATACTAGTCCCATGATTGACCTGGAGTTTATTGTTCCTTTCTAAACTCTGGGTGCCCACAATTTTCCATACGGGCAGTCTAGAGTTGGGTTTTTCAGATAATCGAACAGTAGGAGTAGATTCGATTGCATCGAGCCCTTGGATTTGCGATAGAATTTGTTCAAAGTGACTGACCTTGCTTAAGTCATCGTGTTGGGTTTCGAGCTTATGGTTTGGATATTACTGCTTTTGGATTGGAGTCTTTTAAAGCTTTTGGGTTAAGCTATTTGGTTTGAAGCATTGGGGATTTGGCTATGAAGTTTCAGATATTGGATTCTATCTCTATTTCTTTGTTGAGATCATATTAGAGTTATCTTTCTGCTATTGTATCTCTGATATTTATGAATATGTTGTATCATATTGTATCAGACATATTGTGTATCAATTTAATATATTCATTTTTCTTCCGCTATGTTGTTGTACTTAATGTATTATAAGATCCGTTGAACCAGATTCGGCATTTGAATCTGCGGCATTTAAATACTGGTGAAGTATTTGGTGCCGATTTTCAAAGGTCGAGTTAGGGTCATTATAATTTCACGACTTATATTCTTATACGATGATAATCGAGTTTGGTTGATAATTAGGTTGATTGTTTGATGTTGATATTGCACGTTAAAAATTGTTAGTGCATGAAGTGATAAATAATATACACTTGAATTTGACGTATGGTAGTTGACACTTTGAAATTGACATATGTGCTTGAATTTGATTAAATAAAAATCTGTATAATATGACCTTTTAAATGTCTAATTAGTTGACACGTAGAAATATAGTTAGTTACACCTTGAATATTGTAAAATTTATATAGTGTAAATTGATGAAGTATGAAATTGAATAAAGTAGATAAAAAGTGTAGAACCACATGAAATAATAGTGTAGATTCTAGAAATATTTGGATTGATTTACATGAAATTATAATGTAAGTTAATACGATTGTTTCGAGATTATTTAAATAAATTATTGGATTGTTATTGATTGTTGTTATTGCTTGTTTATTTACTTTGACACCATCCCAGTTATCACAGTGCAAGTTCCCTTTACTATGTTTTGATTTTGAATTGAAATGGAATCGGGTTGAAATGATAAATACCCAAATAAAATAATTTACTTAGAATAGAGAATTAAATAAAAACCCGATTGGTCGAATAATTTGATTTAAATAAATAAATAAATATTTTATTTAAATAAAATAATGAAGGGTTTTAATGAAATTTAGAATTTGAATTCTAGTGAAATTTGAAAATGTTAATATTTAATAATTTAAACTAAATATTAACAAACTGTTTGATGAAAGAATGTTGTTTAAATTTAAGTAAATTATTGAATTAAGTTTTGAAATTTATTTAACAATTAAACAAATTTGAGACTTGTTCACTAAAGAAATTTAACTTGTGATTATTTAATTAGATGAGTAAATTAGTGAATTTGAATTTCTTTAATAGGAAATAAAATTTGATTTATTTATGGAAATCAATATAAAACTTGTAATATAAAGAATTTAATTTGATGAACACAATTTAATTAAATTTATAAGTTTGGATATAATGTAGGTAAACTTAAGTGAATGATTTAATGAATTGGAAATTAAATTGAAATTGTTTTGAAATGTTAAATTAACTTAATTTAAATAATTATTGAATGAAATCCATCTACGAATTTAAATAAATACTATGTTAAATTAACTTAATTTAAATGATCATTGAATGAAACCTGTATATGAATTTAAATCAATACTTGAATTATTTTTAAATCAAATTTGAAGTTGAATTATAGAGTATTGAAATTGGAAATTTGGAAGTTTTAAAACGTAAATTATGGAAATTGATATAGAAAGACAAATGAAATGTTGGCTTTCGAATTCTAAGTGAAATTGATTTTGATTTGTTTAAAAGTTATTAAATGACCAATCGGTATAATAATTACGAAGTTATTAAAGAGACCGGGATCGGTTTGGGACATACACTGTATCTAAACAGAATACTACTTTAATAAGTATTATACTAGGAATATGATCCAGAATGAAGTGGTTGGAATGATGTACGTTGATGATTGAAGAAAGAGAATGATAATGGATGACCTTGACACTTTTCAAATTGGAAATGACTTAAACAGGAGCCGTGCCGGGCCAATGAGTTCAGCTACCTCGAGCGAACACACTTCTTCGTAAACTACTCATTACTTGTTTATGATTGGTGCGCACCCTTGAATTTGGAGTGTTGTATCGCGGTGTTGCGATCGTTGTGGCGATGCGTTCTCACCGGTCCGAATCAGGCAAACGATAGTTTCACTACCTTGGGTATTGCCTCATGTGCCTTGCCATACTTGTATCCCTATACGCGACCACTACGTATTGTTTTGTGTTATACCTATGGAGGACTCCCTGATAGCCCACTAGTTTATGGTGGAATTTACAGTGTTGTATAGACTATGATACTATATAAATGTGTTAAGGGGAATAATGGTAATGCCGTAACACTATTTTGATACTTTATTTTACTCTTAGGCATTATCTACTTAGTGTACGCTACCATATATAGATAGTTTAACGGATCCTGAAAGATGTTTATTCCATTCATCTTTGAGTTATTGTTATTTCAAGAATTTGAACCATATTATCCTGTGTAAGAATATATGTCCTGACTCGAGTGTTTGTTTATGCTTATGCTCGGGTCATTTTGAGGATTTCTGTTGCTGTGCTTCTTGGAAGCTGAAGACTTTGAAGACTATCATTTATCTTTATCAGTATTTTTCTATTCTATTTTGATATTATATCGGACATCTATGTACTTCTATTTCACTATTTGCTTGAGATATTGTTGTATTTACTTAGTAGCTTCATGAACTACTATTATGACATTGTTGTAATTCCGCTACGTTATTCTGTTATATTGTATCTTCTACGATTCTGTTATGATTCTCATTTATATACATATACTTCATTAATGATTCGTGTTTTGTACTATTTAAGTTGACATGTGTGGATTTTGTCAATTTAAATGGTCCAAATATACGGGTTGTTATACTGGTTCTTATAATGCCCAGCCTGGTCACAGTTGAAGCACTTCACACCTTTCTTTTCTACAGCCTTCTTCCCCTTGCTTGACAGGCACTTATGAGCATAATGACCTTTCTTGTCATACTTGAAGCAAACTAAATAATCCTTTGCTTCTTAGTGACCTCTACCTTTTGGGCTCCTTTCTTCTTAAAGAACTTCCTCTTCTTTCCCTGAGAAACCTATGTTTCAACTGGCTTTTCTCTCGCATAAATGGAAAGCATCTTCTTATGTCGGATTGCCATCTCCCTATCTATATTATGAGGATCACGGATATGTGTCAAGGTCGCCTTAGAAATCTCAGGTCTCAATCCTTGAATGAACCTCTCATTCCACTTGATGTCGGTGTCTATAGTAGCATGCCCATATCGGGACAACTCCTCAAACTTAGTAGCATACTCAATTACCAACATATCTTCCTGCACCAAATCCATAACTTTCTAAACAATGTCGACTTGGAAACTTTAGACCAAAACCTCTGTCCAAATCTCCCTCTAAACTCTGCCCAAGTTAACTCCTCCTCCGGAACCCCTACAGTAACATTATTCCACCAATGAAGTGCTGCCTCTTGCAACCGCCTAGAGGCCAACCTCCTATTATGCTCATCATCCAAACCCAAATCAGAAAAGATACTCTCATAATACAATAGCCAATTCTCCACTTTTATGGCATCCTCTGTTCCCATAAACGGCTTTCCACCAAGATTGGTGTAGTCTCTGCTCAACTTAGCATAATTATTCCGAACTGGAGCCACATGATTAGCTCCTTCAACACCTCCAGCAACACTAGCAACAACTCCTGCTTTCATCGTATTGCTAAAGAACAGATACATCGCCATCCATATCCACTGTTGTATTTCCAGCACCCATATTGGCATTTACATTTTGGTTAGCATTAGCCTATCAACCCGGGTTCCTCCTGGTGGGTCGAACATTTCCATTGTTGTGGTGCTTCCTCCATCGAGATTCCCATTTCTGTTTCCTGCCTCCATATCTTCTTTCCCGTAAATCTACATGCAAGCCTTAGTAATATACGAAAGAACGGTCTAAGAAGGAGGGGTATACGTACTTATATACATATATACATACATACATATATATATATATATATATATATATATATATCAAATACAAGTACATTACTATAGCGTTAACCCAAACCCTAATCTTATTTTCTGATTTATTGGATTATCTTTGAAAATCTTTTAGGTTCAATTTTCTTTTAAGTTTCATAAAACTATGATCCGATACCAACTTGTAACATCCCCCACTTGGAGGCCCAAAACTAACGGCTACGGATGCTGCAGTCATCCATATTTATTAATCCTCGGCGACCAAATACGGTAATGTTAGATACATTGATATAACAGAAACATAGGGATATAGAAAAAATTTAAAAATCAATAAACAACTTTCTCATTTGATTTTAAAGCATTTTAAATTCATTACATAATCCCAATATAAAAACCACATTTAGAGAAAATATAATTATTACAACACACATCAAGAGCGACATATGAAGATGCCCCATTAGATGATTAGAGTATATAACTAGGCAATTAAAAAACTTTGCATTTACAACAAAACACAACGAAATCAAAATAAAAAGAACTCTAAATATCTATCATGCCTCCTGGACGTCTCCGGAACCTTATTCGTCAAAAGAGGTACCTAAAAACCTCAACTTTCAAACTACTCTACATCAATTGAGCACTCGAGAGTTTAAGAGAAAAATGTAAACTTTGAGTCAGGCATAAAACCTGGTATGAATAATAATCTACCATATCAAACCATTTAGATATCTTGTGAGACCACACAACTTAGCGGAATGGGTTTCCTCCTGATTAGTATCTTATTCAAAACTTTATAAAACCATATATTGTGCTCCTACATCCACAATGGTTAAAACAAAGAAATTCAAAATATTATGATGATATGCAAACAAGAAAATCAATTCTGGAATATCCATCCCCATTCATTCTTGACTATCTGTCTCAGTTATAGTTTCTAAAGTCACTATAACCTAATTTTTTTCATGGGCTGACTAATAACATGTTTAATACTTATGGACTCCCTGTCCAGTTTCATAGCTTTTTGGAATCACTAAGAACCTATTGTCCTATACCAATAACTTCATTGTTTCATGAGTTCTCCTTGAACTTATTGGCATCTCCAATAACTTCCCTACTATCATAGTTTTCATAGGTTGACTATTAACTTGTTGACTTCTCTCAATAACTTAATCCGGATATAGTTTTCATGGGTTCACTACAAACCTATTGGCCTCTGCCAATAACTCTTTCTAGAAACTGCCTATCTGACAACTTCACTATTTAGGCATCCTACATTCTGGCCTATCTGACCTCCTGGATGCAATTTTACTCATTCAGGATTTAACTTAATTTATATTCACAATTAGATCAGCCTAGCTGGTTATTCTATCCTTCTCCAAAATACAGTTATAGGTCCATTACAACACACACACACACACACACAGATATATATATATATATATATATATATATATATATATATATATATATATATATATATATATATATATATGAAGAAGTAAACATAATAACATGATAATATTCAACACCTGTGGTTTAATATCCTTGAAATCATTTTTTATAAAACTTGGTTAATCCCTTTAACCTTTTAATCAAGGAAAACTTCTTCAAAAGCTCCATACTTAAAATTATTTCAAACTCTTTATTATGGTATGGTTTTCCTTTAAAATGAGATTGGGTTATTCGGTTTGAAAACTAAGACTTTTGAAACCTTTAATCTTTACTTTCAAAACCATTAGAAAACTTCCATTCGAAAGCATTCAAATCTTCTTTTCAAAACACTAGGCACCTGCTTTTTTAGACACTTTAAAACCTTTCTTTCAAAACCTTTCGGATGTATTAAAGTATTACCATTTAATTATAGAAGCATAACTTCTAAACCATTTGAAAGTACCTCTTTCGAAACCATTGGGTTTATCTTTAGGATATCTTTTGGGTCTAAGTGAATACAAGCGAAAGTAATCCTTTCGAAAAAATTTACCTTTAAATATGATGATTAAGGAAATATGACGGCTTCAGAACCATCCTTTCGAAGGCTTAATCCTTTAGGTAAAACATTGGAAGGATAGCTTCGAAACCCTTGAACTCTTTCAAAAGCTTTTAGGAAGTGGCTTAGTACAATTTTAACATAACATCTACCTTTCGAAAGCATTGATGACTTCAATAAGTTCGAAAGGCATAAAATTGGTAGCAAGGTCTCAATTAGGTTGAAACCACCCTTTTCGAAAGTATTGATTTACAAACAAGGAACTCATTCGAAAGCTCCACTTAGACAAAGAGGCAACACTAGATTCGAAAGCATCGGTTTCGACTTGGTCAAAAGCTTTCTTTTGAAAACATGGTATGCTCTTATCTTTTGAAAACGAGGTTTTGACCCCATTCAAAGCAATGGTTTCGAATCCATGTTTTCCGCCTTTCTCCAATCTACTACGTACCATCATTATGATACCTTATGTATTGATTTCGGCTGTGGTAGGTTCCTACTAGGTTGAAGTGGAAGCATAGGGTCGAAAGGTACTTCTAAAAGAGGCGGAACCCATTTTCTGGGTAAAGACTGATTTAATGCCAATTAAAGTAAACACTTTATAACTAACCTGCCTATTTGTAAATATTTGATTGGTTGCCACAACTTTTCAAATTCTTTACAAAAATAACTGCTGCATAATTTTAGATCTAAATATGGATTAATTTAACAAAATAAACCCTTCCATTAAGCAAAAACAATAAAACAATTAAGTGCTTTATCTAAAATAATTTTATTTCCATAGTAAATTACTTAGGAAAAATCCCCAATAATTACAGAAATTCACTTTCAGTATGTTATCTAACATATAAAAAATTCTAGACCCAAATTCTACATAAATAACTGAAATAAATTTCTAAACCCAATTATTCATATTTTCCTTTGAAAATTCATAATAAATATTCCATAGCTTGAAAAATTATAAGATTTATTACATAACATAAAATTTTCTCATGGCATATGAAAATTGTTGTAATCGATTTTACCCTTAAACCGTGTAAAATGATTATCAAATTATTTTGTTTGAATCCAACATGTCCAAATCCATGCATATTATCAATCCAAAAAATCATCATAATAATGGATTTAATCTTAAACCCAAAATAAAAATGATCATAAAACAAAAATAGAGATGATTTAGATTATTATTCACCTTTGTTATGACAAGGACTTTGAGATTTGATTGAGATTAATTCCCCTTGCTTAAATCCTTAGCTTTATTTAATTTTCTCCTCTTTTCTTCCTTAGCAATGCCGGCTATTCTTTTCTTTATTTACGTTTTTGTGAAATGTAAAAGAACGTGAATGGATGGTAAAGCCGTGAATATATAAAGGTGCGACTATTTCCTATTATACCTTTACTTTAGTCAATTAACATATAAGCCATTGTTAAGCCCAATTGTCTAATTAAATCTCCTGAAAAATGTTATCAAAATTAGGGGTGCTACAACTGCCTACTGGTACCTCTAATGCACTTCTAACCTCCGATTCTACTATAGCAAAGGGCTAGACTCTTATTCGAATCATTGTTTCATACGAATAAAGAATTAAAGAGTTAGAAGAGTAGGTTGGTGAGTTGTGGAAAGAGATAAGCTAATTGTAGAAGCAACTTGAATAGCAATATCGAGTGAGTTTAAGGATACGGTTGAGAAAAGGAAGCATACCGAAGAAGTCAACATAAGCTAACATGAATCTATCAAAAGGTTAAAAGGTTAAGGGCTGAGCAAGAGGAGCCGAAAAAGCATGTGGGCTAGTTAGAAACTAATGTAGCCAATATAACAGGTTGTAAGATACTTCTTACAAGGATGAGCTTACAATGTTAGGAGTAATAGTTGATGACTTATCCCTAAAACTAGCAAAATTGTTTCAAGATAAGGAGTCTTAAATCCCTTTAGTGCCTCTTAACTCTTTAAAGCCAGAGGTAGCTCCTGCACTGCCAGTTGATAAGGATTCAGACCTGGCTAAAAAATAGAAGAACAATTTGACACACCTCTAACGATCCAAATTCTTTGAATTGAAGGCCTTTTATGAAACCAGATCGGTGAATCTTCATATGGACAGAGAGCAGGTGTGTAAAATTGCAAACGAATTATTTGGCACCTTTTAAGGGAATTCAAAAATGTATCATCCTGCCAAGCTGGAGCATATGAGGGAAGTCGCCTCTAGCCATATCCAAGCCTTAGGAATGAAATTGCTAAACTCAAATAATAGTCCTTGAAGCAAGCCACTAGGCTGAATTCTGCTGTGCTAGCTCATCTAGCTTTAAAGAATTCACTAATGCGGTTGTGCAACTCATAGATGTAAACTCAATCTAAGATTAATATCGAACACTTTGCATATTAATGTTCAGACATCATCTTAGCTAGTGTTGTGGAAGTTTGGTCGAATTCATCGTTTATACATCTTTATCGGTAAAATCCAATTTTATAATTCAAGTGATATATTTCAGTAATGATTATTTATATCAATTCTCTTCATCAAAACTATATCACTTTAGGATTTATGAAATTTGATTTTTGGTAAAATTCCAATTTCATCACATTCAGCCCGATTAGTCATAAACAAAGTTCTTAGTTCAATAATAACATTTTTTAGCAACCGTACTATTCATATAACCAAGGAGACAAATTCTCAATTGAATAGTGTTTCACTTTCAATACTTCAACCCGGATTCAAATACATTCGTTCGATGGTCACCATGCCATGATTTAACTATAATCAAAGTAGAATATCCACATTGAAGTTCAACAATATTCTCAAGTCAAGAGAATTTTGTGATATCGTCACTCTGAGATTTCCTATTTGACCTAGTTGTTATTTACCATTAGGAAACTCTCGAGCGAGTCATTCCATAGTTATCCAACAACTATCAATACATAAAACCTTAGTTTCGCCAGTATCATCCTTGAGCAATACCTTACCCAACATTTGAAAAGCATTATGTACTCTGGTCTCAATGAATGTATCGATATCCTTTCTCGAAACATCTTGACCGAAAATATTTGTAATAATATCTTATTTTATATTATGATAATTTTCTTATGGTTACAACTCCTTGTAATTATTATCACATAACATATCATTTATAGATTTTCTAATTAATATAATCTAAATTAACAACTTACTTACTTAATTATATCATAATATAATGAAGTACATAATATAAATTAAATACCATTATCATGAACAAAATTGGTTATTGAAGATATATGTAACAAATTACATAATTTCCCTTAAGGCATAACCCTAACTTTCTCATTTGAAAATTCATCATCAAATCCTTTTAAGAGATAGCTACCCATAGGTCTATGAGTGCATGCCTTCTGATGCAGCACGAGCTACAGAGTCACAAGGTTTAGGTCGTGCAGAATCACAAGAGTCAGGTCGGCCACGACCTAAAGGCTTAGGTCAGCCACGACCTAACAGGACAGAAGAAGAAGAGCTACGGTCTAACATTACCATGTTAGGTCGTCCACGAGCTAACGAGATAACTATAAGTCGGTCACGACCTAACAGAGCAAGGGCTAAGGAGTTGCGACCTAATTCCTACGATGATGCAGTAGAAACTAAAGCCTTAGGTCGCGTGCGACCTAACAGGATAGGGATAACGAGTTACAGGTTATGAAGTCTGAACGACCTAGTGATAAGCCGCTTCTGGAGATGGACTGTGTTAAGCCGTTGACGACCTAAGCTAGGTCGTAAGTCGCTATGAGGTGTAAGTCGCGTGAAGAATTCTGGATGCAGCTGCTTTAGGTCGCGAACGACCTAACTTCTGAAGGTCGCGAACGACCTAACTCATAAGTCGTTTGATGTTGTAATGTTTTAAGTCGATTGTTGATGTAAAGGTTAGGTCGTTAACGACCTATCTTAAGTCGCGTCTTGTAACGTTGTGCTGTGGTGTCGTGTCTGTTAAGTCGCGTGAGTTTTTTTTAGGTCGCGTGAAGGGATTGTGATGTACTTAGGTCGGTAACGACCTTGTCTAAGTCGTAAATCGTGTACAGATGGTTGTAAGTTGAGTCGTGTGATGTCTGTTAGGTCGGCAACGACCTAGTGTGTGTTGTAAGGTCGTGAACGACCTAGTGCTGGGGTTGTAAAAGCATATAAATAGGCGTGTTGTGTGATTGTAACGGGTTGTTGATTTTTGAATAAAATTCTCTTTTGTTAGCTTTGTGCTTTCAATCTAAATTGGTAGTTGAGTGTCATCTCCTATCTCCACTTTCGGTTATTCGAGTGCGCTCGAATCAACGATTGTTGAAGCCGATTCGCGGAATCAAGTGCGCTTGATCAACGCTTGAAGAATTGAAGATCTTCTCTCATGGTATCGTGCGCGATCAACGTGTCGAAGATAGATAGAATTCGGTATCTTTGTGATCAACGAATTTGGGCATTTCAGTATCTTCAATCCACCGATTGCTACTTTCATCGATCCATATCGTTTTGTCAATTATCCGCTGCGTCAGTTTTGGTATCGGAGCTTGACTTAGCCAATCATAGCTAAGACGAGTCTTGGAGCCAAGGAATTTGAAGTTGAAGTTCATCGTGTTCATCTTGAAGTTGCAACAAATTTGGAGTTTTCGATCCATTCCATTTTGGATCAAAATCCGGAAGTTGTTTGAATTTGATTTGTGTTGAAGGGTGAAGGCCGAGCATAACATCGTGTTAAGTATAGGCCGAGCATCAGTTTTTGGTATCATTGTTTGAAGTGTTAAGGCCGAGCCGAGTTAGGTTGCATCTTGAACCGAGCTACTTTGTGCCGAGCTAAGGAGTTGTGCGAGCTAGTGTAGAGCCGTGACTTGTTGTTGTGTTGAAGCTTTGTTGAAGAATTTTGAAGTATTTGTTGAAGTGTTGTGAAATTTAACCATGCCACCAAGGAGAGCTAATCGTCATCAAAATGTTGAAGCGTTGTATAGAAGAGAAGAAGCCGAGCTTATGGAACAACGTATTAATGAGAAATTTGATGAAGGCATTGGAAAGTTAGAGAAGTTGATGAATGATTTGAATCAAACTCAAAGGAGGAGATCACCAATCTCGAACCATGGAGGAAACAGAGTTTCGCCATCGGTTACGGAAGCGAGGAGGGTATCACCGCAATCTTTTAGAGAGAGAAGAGAAACATCAATTTCGTCAAGGAGAGATCACCATGACTATGGACATGAAGAGAGAAGAACTCCACGTGAATTTGAAGAAGAGCCATATCGAGATGAGGAGAGACATAGTAGTAGAGACATGCGTGATCGAAGGGATGTCGATGGTCGAGATCGATATCGACGTACATTTGATTTCGATGAAGAGGGTGATAGAGCAAGTATTCATTATCGAGATCGAGACCAAGTTCGAAATTCTTATCCGGATGTTGAAGAAGATCGTCGTTGGGAATCGGGAATGAAGATGGAGATTCCAGAATTTAAAGGTGGAATGGTAGCTGAAGAACTTCTTGATTGGTTGTCTAATGTTGAAGAGATCTTTGATTTCAAAGAAGTTCCTGAGCATAGAAGAGTGAAGTTAGTTGCTACTAGGTTGAGGGGGAGAGCTTTGGCGTGGTGGCAGCAAACTAAACTTACAAGGGAGAGAATGGGAAAGTCAAAGATTGAATCATGGGAGAAGATGAAGAAGTTGATGAGAGCTACATTTTTACCTTACAACTATCAATCACTCATGTACCAGAGGTTGTAGAATCTGAGGCAAGGGACGAAGTCAGTTAATGATTATGCAGATGAATTTTACCAACTCATTGCCAGAAATGATATTATGGAGACGGAAGAACAACTAACTGCTAGGTTTGTTGGAGGGTTACGAATGCAGATCCAGGATATGGTTAATATGTTCGATCCAAGATCTGTTGCAGAAGCACATCAGAAAGCGTTGGCTTGGGAGAAGCAAGGAAGGCGTGGAGGTGGTGTGTTTACAAATTCCAACAATCAAGTAAAGGGTGTTAGTGGGAGTTCTAATGTTCCTAAACCTATCAGTAAGCCAGTAGTAAAGGAGGCTGAGAAGGCAAAGGTTAGCAGTGGTTTCAAATGTTACAATTGTCAGGAGTTGGGTCATAAAAGCAATGAGTGTCCAAAACCTAAGAAGCGAGTGATGGTTGCGGAAGCTGAAGATGAGGAAGTAGAAGCTGAATGTTCAAATGCACCTTAAGTTGAGGAGGAAGACTTATTGTCCGGAGATGAAGGTTGTAATTTGATGATGAGGAGATCTTGTCTTACACCAAAGCAAGAGGAAGATTCTAGTTGGTTGAGAAGCAATATTTTTCAGTCGACATGCACTATTTTGGGAAAAGTTTGCAAGTTCATTATTGATGCTGAGAGTTGTGACAATATTATCTCTATTGAAGCAGTAAGGAAATTGAACTTGAAAACTGAGAAGCATCCTAAACCGTACAAGTTAGCATGGTTGAGGAAGGGTGGTGAAGTGAAGGTGTGTCGAAGAGCTTGTGTGAATTTTTCTATTGGAAAGAAGTACAAAGATGAAATTTGGTGTGACGTTGTAGACATGGATGTGTGTCATCTGTTGTTGGGCAGACCATGGCAGTTTGATAGAGCAGTGCAACATGATGGTCGTGCTAATAGCTATAGTTTCATGTTCGAGGGTACTAAAATCACTTTGGTTCCCAAGAAGCAACAACAGAAGGAGAGCAAGTTGGAGGAGATCGAAGAACTGAAAACTTTACTATCTTTGAAGGAGTTTGTCAAGAAGATTGAAGAGGAGCCTGAAGTCTTTTTGTTGATTGGGCGAGAGTGTAGTGAAGAGGTTGAAATTCCAGAAGAAGTGAAGCCAGTTTTGAAAGAATTTGAAGATGTATTTCCAGAAGAGTTGCCTAAAGAGTTACCGCCACTGAAGGACATTCAACATCAAATAGATCTTGTTCCTGGAGCAGTATTACCACATCGACCACATTATCGAATGAGCCCGAAGGAACATGAGGAGTTACGAAGGCAAGTGGAAGAGTTGTTAGAGCAGGGACGTGTTCAGGAAAGCTTGAGTACTTGTGCAGTACCAGCCTTGTTGGTGCCGAAGAAGGATGGAACATGGAGAATGTGTACCGATAGTAGAGCTTTGAACAAGATTACTGTTCGCTACAGATTTCCTATGCCAAGGTTGGATGACTTGCTAGATCAGTTGAGTGGGGCTACTATCTTTTCGAAGATTGATTTGAAGAGTGGTTATCATCAGATTCGAATTAGACCGGGAGACGAATGGAAGACCGCATTCAAGACGAGGGAAGGTTTATATGAATGGTTGGTTATGCCGTTTGGTCTATCAAATGCACCAAGTACATTTATGAGGGTGATGAATCCAATTTTCAGACCGTACATTGGGAAGTTTGTTGTAGTTTACTTTGATGATATTCTGATTTATAGTGCGAGCACAGAGGAACATGTAGAGCATTTGAGAAAGGTGTTAATTATTCTTCGTGAGGAACAATTTTATGCAGCTACGAAGAAATGTGTGTTCATGACTCGAAGTGTGTTATTTTTGGGATATGTTGTATCTGCGAAGGGAATCCAGGTGGACCAGAGTAAAGTTGAAGCTATTAGAAATTGGCCACAACCGAGAACTATCACTGAAGTTAGAAGTTTTCATGGATTGGCATCATTCTACCGAAGATTCATTCCACACTTCAGTAGCGTGATGGCACCAGTTACCGATTGTATGAAAGAAAAGCAGTTTTCTTGGACGGAGGAAGCAGGAGTTGCTTTTGAACGAATCAAAGAACTTTTGACGACAGCACCAATTCTTGTATTACCAGATTTTCAGTTGTTGTTTGAGCTATACACTGATGCATCAAAGGTTGGGATTGGAGGAGTGTTGAGTCAGAGTGGGAGGCCAGTTGCTTATTTCAGTGAGAAGTTATCAGGAGAAAAGATGAGATACAGTACATACGATGTTGAGTTTTATGCTGTTGTGCAAGCTGCTAAACATTGGAGGCATTATCTATTTCAGAAAGAGTTTGTTCTTTACACTGATCATGAGGCGTTGAAGCATTTGCAAGGACAGGATATGATTTCTGCGAGACATGCATCATGGATTGCTTATTTACAACAGTTTACTTTTGTCGTGAAACATAAATCTGGGACAACGAATCGTGTGGCTGATGCTTTGAGTAGGAGGAGCCATTTGTTGACTACAATGAAAGTTGAGGTGACAGGGTTTGAATTATTGCCAGAATTATTTGAGGAGGATCCTTACTTTGCAAAGTTTGTTGAGAAAGTTAAGGATGGGAGCACTGATGAATTTATATTAGTTGATGGTTTCTTATTCAAGGGGAATCGATTATGTATACCAGATAGCAGTTTGAGAATGAGGATTATCAAAGAGTTGCACGAGGAAGGACATGTGGGCTGTGATCGTACATTACATTTGATTTCTCAATCTTACTTTTGGCCGTCGATGAGGAAAGAGGTTGAAAGGTTTGTGGAGAGATGTCATATATGTCAGGTTTCGAAGGGAACTGCGACCAATGCAGGATTGTATATGCCGTTACCTGTACCGTCTAAACCATGGGTTGATATCAGCATGGATTTCATTTTGGGTTTGCCTAGAACTCAAAGGGGGAATGATTCTATATTTGTTGTGGTGGACAGGTTTTCGAAAATGGCGCATTTTATTTCTTGTAAGAAGACGGCGGATGCTGTTCGTGTTGCTCAGTTATTTTTCAAGGAAATCTATCGTTTACATGGGTTGCCGGAGTGTATTGTTTCAGACAGGGATACCAGAATTTTGAGTCATTTTTGGCTGAGTTTGTGGAAGATGGTGGGAACAAAGTTGAACTTTAGCAGCGCTTATCATCCGCAAACAGATGGACAGACCGAAGTTGTTAATAGATCGTTGGGAAATTTGTTGCGATGTCTTGTGAAGGACAGTCTGAAAAGTTGGGACATGAAGTTATGCCAGGCAGAGTTTGCACATAATCATGCAGTGAATCATAGCACAAGATTCAGTCCATTTCAGATTGTATATTCAAATTTACCCAGGGGACCGTTGGACTTAACGATAGTACCACAACCGAAGGGGACGGTTAAACGAGCTGCTGATTTTGTTGAAGGCTTGACAGAATGTCATAAGATCGTTCAGGAACGATTGGAGAAGTCGAATGAGAAGTATAAGCGAACTGCAGATTTGAAGCGACGAAATGTTGAATTTAACGAAGGTGATTTGGTGTATGCTGTGTTAACAAAGGATCGTTTTCCAGTAGGCGCTTATAACAAGTTGAAAGCCAGAAAAATTGGTCCTGTAGAAGTTGTGAAACGGATTAATGACAATGCTTATAAGTTGAAGATACTGGAAGATGTATACACTTCTGACGTGTTCAATGTTAAGCATATTGTACCATATTTTGGGGATGAACAATCCGATGTGGAAGAATTTACAAATTCGAGGTCGAATTTCGATTAACCGGGGGAGGATGATGCAGCACGAGCTACAGAGTCACAAGGTTTAGGTCGTGCAGAATCACAAGAGTTAGGTCGGCCACGACCTAAAGGCTTAGGTCGGCCACGACCTAACAGGACAGAAGAAGAAGAGCTACGGTCTAACATTACCATGTTAGGTCGTCCACGAGCTAACGAGATAACTATAAGTCGGTCACGACCTAACAGAGCAAGGGCTAAGGAGTTGCGACCTAATTCCTACGATGATGCAGTAGAAACTAAAGCCTTAGGTCGCGTGCGACCTAACAGGATAGGGGATAACGAGTTACAGGTTATGAAGTCTGAACGACCTAGTGATAAGCCGCTTCTGGAGATGGACTGTGTTAAGCCGTTGACGACCTAAGCTAGGTCGTAAGTCGCTATGAGGTGTAAGTCGCGTGAAGAATTCTGGATGCAGCTGCTTTAGGTCGCGAACGACCTAACTTCTGAAGGTCGCGAACGACCTAACTCATAAGTCGTTTGATGTTGTAATGTTTTAAGTCGATTGTTGATGTAAAGGTTAGGTCGTTAACGACCTATCTTAAGTCGCGTCTTGTAACGTTGTGCTGTGGTGTCGTGTCTGTTAAGTCGCGTGAGTTTTTTTAGGTCGCGTGAAGGGATTGTGATGTACTTAGGTCGGTAACGACCTTGTCTAAGTCGTAAATCGTGTACAGATGGTTGTAAGTTGAGTCGTGTGATGTGTGTTAGGTCGGCAACGACCTAGTGTGTGTTGTAAGGTCGTGAACGACCTAGTGCTGGGGTTGTAAAAGCATATAAATAGGCGTGTTGTGTGATTGTAACGGGTTGTTGATTTTTGAATAGAATTCTCTTTTGTTAGCTTTGTGCTTTCAATCTAAATTGGTAGTTGAGTGTCATCTCCTATCTCCACTTTCGGTTATTCGAGTGCGCTCGAATCAACGATTGTTGAAGCTGATTCGCGGAATCAAGTGCGCTTGATCAACGCTTGAAGAATTGAAGATCTTCTCTCACGGTATCGTGCGCGATCAATGTGACGAAGATAGCTAGAATTCGGTATCTTTGTGATCAACGAATTTGGGCATTTCAGTATCTTCAATCCACCGATTGCTACTTTTATCGATCCATATCGTTTTGTCAATTATCCGCTGCGTCACCTTCCTAAGAAGATATTGTATGAAAATGGTTGATTGTTTATAGGGAAGCTTGCATAAGATAGTTGTATTGTTGAATGCATTGGAATAGTTGTATTGTTGAATCCATAGATTAGCTTAAGATTAGGTTTTATGACCTCTATCGGTAGCTTCATACGACCATATGAAACTTTAAAGATCATGTTGACCGATCTTCTCTAATCGATGAACACATTCTTAACAATGCATTTTGATATCTAAACTGCTACCACTAGGGGTCCTGATGAGGAAACACGACCTTGGTTGGATCAACAGCTGTAAAGATGATATCTGGATCAGGCTATTGGTATATATGGTACATGATTTTGTTCCCATCATGCACCTTTTTGATGTAATTGTCCTTTGAATTTTCTTTTTCTTGCTAAATGGTGCCTATAGTGGATGAAACCTACGAGAATAGAGGAATTCCCGAACTAATCTACATATGGGTTAGGTGATTAGTTTTACGCTAGAACTATTATTATAGTCTGTTGAAAGTTGGCCAGACAACCCTTCTGGATCATCCTTTCAATCTCGCTTTTTAGATGATGGTAGTTATCAATGTGGTGCCCATTGACCCAATGGAAACGACAATGGGCATCACCATTGTTTTTCTTATGTTTCTTCCTTTTGTTGGGGAAGATGTATGCTAGCTCAATCTTTGTTACTTTAAAAATATGCCATGGGATAGGAAGAGAGGAGTATGAAAAACAAAGTTGAGCTCACTCTATCTCTTAGTTGGCTGGTTGTAAGCTTTTCCCCCATTAACTATCGTTCTTAACGGGGGTAAGTTTATTGCTTTGTATGTTTGTATCTTTTCAAACTTCTCTAGTTCTGATGTACCCATTGGAACATTCATAAAATGACTTAATGCTTTTTTAGGGATTCCTAGCATTCTTATACGAGAGCCCTGTATCATTTATTATGTCAGAACGCGCTTCCATTAGCAGCGCATCTTACTTTAATTAACATAGCTTTAGCTTAGATTATGTTAGTGGAACTAGTAAGGTTTAATTATCTCTTTGCTTGACGTAGGAAAGAGTGTTGAACTACGAGTGGAACTCTAAGGATAATTGAGCTCATGAGTATATTTCCCCATAACCGTATCTTTGAAACCTTCTAAATGCTGCTCCCGTAAGGTAGATTTGGAACATCTTCTATTAGTTTAATCTTCCCACATTTTGATTATCCATTTTACACTTTAAAATTCATAAAAAACTTGTTTAAAACATCTCCTCCTCTTCCTGTAACCTCCTCCTTAACAAAGCAAGCCAAGCCTCCTCAAAAATCCCCATGGCCGAGCCTTGTCTCATCATGGCCGAACCACCTTGCTATTAAAGCCTCCAAAAACATCATCTTTTCAAGTAAAAGCAAGGGTCTAGGGTTGTTTCAAAAATTAGGTGGCAGTTGCTTTGATTTGGTTAGCTATGGTGAGTAAGGCTAAATTTTCATTTAAAGTTTCTAACTTTAGCCATATCTTATTCTTGATTGTTAAATCATTGCTTGTTTGGATGAGATAAATGTTGATTTGTATGTGTGTGTATGTGCTTGGATGTGATGTTGTGTAAAATGTGAAATGGAAGTTAAAGTTAGTTCGTTAGCAAGTTATGCCCTTTTCTTGTGTATGTTGATTATGACATGAATATATGTTCATGCTCTTACTTATTATGTGCCAAGCTAAGAAAGTTAGTATTAATAGTGGTTAGTTTGCAACTTCGAAATTCTTTGGTCAAAAACTTGTTTTCTAACTTTACTTCTTGAAATGTTTCAATAAAGCTTCAAAACCCTTGCCTTTGTTCTCAAAACTTTATTCAGAGCTTACAAAAGTAGTGAAAGCATAAAAGCTAAAGTTTCAAAGGCTACTTTGAATGAAAAAACAAAATTTGAAATTACGAGTCATGTAGTGATAGTCGCTATGGATGCAGTTCGTCAAAACATACTCATTTTGAGTTTAAGAAGTGTTTTCAGCTAGGTATCTTCTTGGAAAGTATTTTAAACCATAGTTTACGTAATAAAAAGTATTTGATTATTTATTTACTTGTTTATTTAATTAATTAATGATTAATTAAATAATTAAGTGAGTAAGGTAATAATACTTAATCATTAGTTATGGAAGGTTATTAGTACTTAAGTGTTGATTAAGTAAGTTAATTATAATTAGTTAATTAATTTAAGTTTAATTATCATTTAAATATTTAAGGATTAATTATTTTTAAATTAATAATTAAAGGTTAATTATTATTTAAGAAAAAGTTTAAATATTTAATTAATTACTAATCAAATTAAGACCTAATTAGACTCAATTAAGGTTTAATGAAGGTTTGATTTATTATTTATTTAAGGATTAAAGATATTAAATTATTAAATGAAGGTTTTAATTATTATTTAATCCTTATTCAAAGATTAGTTATGCTTTAATCATTTATTTGAAGACTAATTATTATTTAATTATTTATTTAATGGTAAATTACTATTTAATTATTAACTAAAGGTTTAATTTATATTTAATAAAGAGTTTAAATATTATTTAATTATTAAATAAAAGTTTTAAAGTTTTAAACCACTTTATTTCTAAAGATTGGCTTGTTTTAAAGCAGTTCTTTATTAAAGGATGTATTTTAATCCATGGGATTACTTTATCGGTCACCTTTAAGTAACCTCATAAGAGTATGAAACCTAATGAAATCTATTTAACAGAATAAAATAATGTTCTGCTAATTAAATTATATTTGAAATTTGTTTGGTAGAATAAATCAGAGTTCTACCGTAATTCACCATATTAGATTATGTTGACATCTATTAAGCTAGAATTAAACCTAGTTCTGCTATTTTTGTAACTTGGACATTTATCTATATGATAGTTGATTGTTATTAGTTGATTCCCTTTACATATCTGCTTGTTACATAAGTACCCATGTTATAACTTAAAAAGTTTGAATTAAATAAATGTGAACCATTGTTGTCACTAAGCCTCTTTCTGATTTTGTGAAGTCAAATATTTCATTTGTTTTTAAATGGTTTAAAACTTATTACCATTGTAAATAAAATATTTAAAGGATAATTAAGCAATTATTTTATTAAAGGCGTGAATTAATTTAATACTTTTTAAATGGTTGCCTAAAATCATTATTTTATTAATATGGTTTAAAAATAATTAAATAATGAACGTTTAAATAATAACTTGTTTATTTAAAGGTGTTCTAAATAATTGATTCTATCAAACGAACTTTATTAATTAAGATTTATTCAAGGATTTTTTTTTTAAATAGGAAATTTGTTATGAAAAGAGTATTATAAATTAAAAAGAGAACTTGAAATTTGGAAAGAAATTTCATAAATGTTTTTGGAGATTTATAAAGAGATTTGGAGTGGGTGAAAGTGATATGTGTAAATAAAATAGATTTATTAAAAGGATTTATAGAAGAAATTTATAAAAGAAATTGGGATTTGATTTCCTTTGACTAACCTTCTTAAATATGGTGGTATGTAACACTTATTCCATAATTAACCCTGAAATAATAGAGCTGAGGATATATATTGCATTTGTTTTTATCCTTTTAATATGATTTTGAAATACAAAATCTTTCAAATTATTTTATGAATATACTTATACCATTGTATAAATATATAGGAAGTTTTCCAAGTTTGAAAATAGAATGGTTTGTAACTATACTTACACCGGTGATATAAATTTATGAATTTTTTGATAAGTATTTTGAAAGGAGATTTAATTAATGAAAGATTTATTTAAATGAGGCTTAGTGGTTGCTATATGAAATTATATCTTTGGATTGTTATTCGTTTGTTTATTTGATTATTAAATAATTGACTATCAAATCCTGGCCAGTTTTGACTTAGGAAGTAAACAAAAGCTTCACATGTTCATAAGGTTTGAGTTCCCTCGAAAGAACTCATTCTAGTGAAACATCTCTAGCTATAAGGGATATATTAGAGGTCCCCTGGGAAAATGGTATAGTCAGCTTACTTTCGAAAGAACCAGGATTTAGTCAATCAGAAATTATTGGTTGTTGGTTCGGAGAGACCGAGATCTGATATGTTATTCGAAAACAACTTTAAACCAACATAAGTGTTCGAATAGAAGACATCTTGAAGATGATTGAAGATGGAGCTCTTTGAAGTGTAAGGTCTACTTGCTACTAAGCCTGAGGGTGATTCCAAAATGAATGTGGTAGAGGTAGTGCCTTCGATTTCATTCAGTACCACTACGAAATTGTATGGATGAATGCTGGCTGCTTGGAGGGTAGTGTTAACATTCTAAGTGGTAATTTCACGAGCCTCACACCCGGTAAATGAATAAAGTAGGGACATGCCGCAGGGCTCTGTGAGTCGCTTCCATTAGGGTATGATCATCCCTTATATAGAGTCGGTATCATTGTATGCTTCGGGGATTATTATGGTTGTTTGATCGCAACTAAGGGTTGATCATATTCGGCACTATCCAATATGAGGTAAGGACGGTCTTGAGTAGCTAAGGTGCAACGTGTTGTAGTCCGTAGTACATTTTATCTAGAGGTGTACTGATTCGGTGGGTAGACCTATATCCTTTCATAATTGGAATCTATTTTCCGATACGAGCCTTCGGACTTGATTGTATACTTATTATGCTAGAATTTAATTAATGCAACAATTTCGGCTATGATTCAATATTTATTTTAAACCCTGGACATCATTATAATATCAGAGGATTTTCTATAGAAATGTTTTGGTTATCATACGGTAAAAACCAATCTGTGCTTATATGCGGTGTAGTCTTACGAGATACCTTTATTTTTCAAAAGGTTTAATTAATATATAAATCAGTATGATTTGATAGAGTTTTCTCACACTGGTTTACCAAACTGATCCGGGCACTATTTTCTTTTAATGTTCGGATCAGCCCGAGCATATTTTCCATATTTAGCTGGATCCTTTGTAGCTTTCAGGAGATGAGCTAGATTATCAAAGACATATTCACGTATCTTAAATTCTTTCGCTGTTTTTGTTGCTTTGATTTCTATCTGTATTTTTCAACGATTGTAAGGACATACTATTATAACTGTCCAGATTGATAATAGTTAGTGTACTCTGATGTTGTGTATGCTAAAGATGATTTCTTTTTGTAAGGATTCTGTGTATATTATATATTCCTCGTCACGATGTGAGATTTTGTTCTATCTTTTTTCTTTCTTCACCCCAAATGACCTATCTTTTGGACACTTAAATGACCGACACACGAATATCGAGGATGCATTGAGTGTTGTATTTAGGTTTAAGAAAGATAAATTTTTATAGAGATCAAGCAGAACCTTTTGAAGTTGGCACAACTGTCGACGATCCTTCCATGGTGAGAAATCAGCTCGATGATGATCAAGTTGAACTTAAATTGTTAGATCTAGGTTGCGATGATTTAGGTCTAATAATTATTTCATATCCAAGGCCTTTGGAGTAAATGGTGTAAACCCTAATGTGTATAAGACATGGTTTCAATAATTACCTTTCATATATTGGGGGAGAGAGGAGACTAGCAGTGGAAGGGTTTATGAAATTTAAAGAGAAGGTGGAACGATTAACCGCCATGATTTTAGAGCCGAAAGAGGAAGTTTGTGCTTTAGATAGAGTGTGCTACTATTAGCATTCAAAAAATTGCTTCAGGCTACACGAACCTTTTAATACATATCAATGTGCTACTTAACATCAAATTCTTTTTTTTATTCTGCCCTAAACAATCGTGCCTCTTTGTTACCCAACAGCTCTCACGACCGTACGGTGATAAACAACAGTGTGTTTTTGATTTCGAATGGTTTTTCACATCTTATGGTGATAAACAACCAAACAATATCTGACTGCTTATTTGATAAAACAAAAAAATGTATGGTGATAGTAAGTATGTAAGTAGAGTTTGTATGGTGGTCATTAGTTATGAAAGGCAGAAGTAATTTTCAGGATGCCTATAGTAATACACTGGACAGAATAAGACTTTAGGGTTGGGATAATGTGATATGTTGTATATTGTGATCGAGTGGTAGTATATTATGTTGTGTGATCCCGAATACTATTAGGCCTTGGGCCTATTTGTTTAACCATTTTTTTTAAGTGAGCTGCTATATACACCATATATAACACTGCTTTTTATCCTTTCTTGGTAATATTGCACATATTCAAATGTACCCTTCATAATACCAAAATATACAATGCAGCTAAATCCTATCCTCTTTCAACAAAAAAGGTGAACCAAGTTAATTTTTTTATCACGCGTTGTTCGTATTCATTCAAGTTGAAATCAACCATCGATTCACACAATGCAATCTTCCGAAGGTAACTATCGAATTCATTCTATTATTTAATCGCTGAATTATTTTTAGGATTTTGAATTAATTTCTTTCTAGTCAAATAATTCAAAATGGAGATGCATGTTGAGGTCGTATGTGAAAACTCGTTTGCGTTTAGTAGTGTAGTGATTTGTAGTCATACGGTTTCGAACCACCGTTTATAGGGTATAATTGTCAATTTGAAAAAATCGAATGCAGGGAAATCATTACAAAGTACACAAATGGTTATAAGAACAAGACTATAAACTAGTAGTGATAGTTTTGTGCATCCTTTTGTGTGTTTTATGAAGTGTTGTCTGCTGTAGTTTTTGTGTGAGCTTGTATGCTCCATATGCCGTGTAATATGTGTGTTATAGCTGCTTTTGTTTTGAGTTAATCTATTTGAAGCTTCTTTGATCTCTTTCTTTCTGTGATTGCATACGTTCATGAACAATATTGTGTTATTATTTTAATTAGTATTACAATTATTTAGTTAATTATAACCTATCTACTTTCCACATCGATTAAGACTTGTTTATCTTACTATATTATCGTTTCACTAATGACTAATCATAATCATATACAATCATAATCTATCAAATACATTAATCCTCTCACTAACGATTAAAAGTGTAATGACCCATATTTTTAACAATGATATGTTTAAATAATTGATTTAAATATTGCATTGTTAATTAATTGACGGTCCAAAAAATGTGATTTTTCGCATACGATCGAATCAGGACCCGAGACCACTTCTGGTGAGTTCGTATTGACGTTGCGAATTAAAATAAGCACTATATTTTGAGATCGGATGATCCAATGGCTAAAACGGTCTTAAAGAATGTGAAATTATTATTCGGGGGTGAAGTCTCAAATAGTGATAAAACTTATACCATTGGAACCAAAAAATGAGGTGATGTATACGAACGAGTTTTACAACGATCGGATGCACCATTTGATCCCGTGTGCTCGAAATGCACAAACGTTTTATTTGAGAAATTAAATAAAAATATATTATATTATTTAAACTATCACTTAAGCCCTACACCCTAGTTGGCCGTTCACTATTTCATTGAGAAGTGATTAAAACGATGGCCGCCCCTCTCTTAATTAAGTCAAAATTCAAAATTGAGTGATTTAGGCCACTAGAAATCATGAAACAAACTCTGTTGATCTCGTATCAGCAAAAACTACTTATCCATGTCAATTTTGTTAGGTGTGACACTGTTTGAATGAGCATGACTTCGCGACTATGAATCAGGGTTTAGTTTTGGGTGCGGCACGATCAAGGATAGGAGAAATGGAGACCGACATTGGCTTGTGGGAGGAAAGGCGCATCCATGCTGTTTGTGCCAAAATTGGTCACAAACCCTAAAAGATGTGAAAGCACCAGTGTTTACACACGGATATACAATATTCAAACACAAACCTCAGATACAGATAAAGTAGAGAATAAAAATGAAGAATAGCGAACTTAAAAAAGAAAGAAATAGACAGAGACACAAGATTTATTATGGTTCAACTATCTATGGCCTACATTCACTTCAAAAGATAATCTTTTATTGACTTTCCTCGCTGGTTATAGCGGATTACAACAGTAATTCTCAAGTACAACAGTGAAATTCGAGTACAATGGTGACTCTGGAAGAGTCTGGACGTTGCAGAGACAAAAGTCCATTTTCTACAGGCCCTAGGATGATATTTATAAGATTAAGCTACAAATCTCGGGAGACATCTTCTGGCTCGTGAGTGGGCCCACACGATCGATCCCACGCGATTTCGTCTCGATCTGTGATCGATACGAATGAATTTTGTATGGATCAAGATTTGACCAATTGAGTCGAAACTTGGCATGAACATTCCTTAGGTCGTACCTAAGCTCCTGTGAAAATTTGGTGGCATTTGGATTTGTGTATCTCGAGTTATGATCGATACGAATTAGAATGTTCGTGAGGTGTTTTATTTGTATCGGTTCATTTCGTATCGGTACGGGCTCGTATCGATACCATGCACATGCTCATTGTTGACATGGCATTATCTTCAAGGCTCGATCCCTTTTTTATGCCGAGTTGAATGCTTCTTTCCTAGAATAATGCTTTCTCCTCGTTCATGTCCAAGATGTACTTCGCATCCATCATCTCACATCTACTCGTTCGTATCGGTTCTTCCTCTCGTATCCAACCTGGGTTCCTTCCCCTCGTGTCGATCCTAACCGCATCGATCATTGCTTGATCGACACGAAACTGTACCGAGTCAAAGTACATTGCACCCTCTCCTTGATCGATGCGAACAACATGTTCATATCGTTTCTGGCCATCTTCCTCGCGTCCTTAATTCGCATCGATCATAAGGATCGATCGATATGAAATCATGTCCAATCTAATTACCTCGAGTCGAACAAAACATCGAGCACCTACCTATCCAATCCACGTCCATAGCCATCGAGTCGAAATCCACTCGACCTTGGTTTTTGATTGATTCGAACGTCTTATTCATATCCATGGGTATCGATACGAATAAGGTCTCCTCGAGCACGCATCCATTAATATCTCGATCAAATGAACTCCATTTGACTTGAAATCTGAAACGTAGCTCTCCTAGCCTTGATCATTATTCCCAATCGATTCCGCCTTGATAGGAGCTCGGCTAAATTTTGACGACATTGATCATAGCCTTGTTTCCAATCAATCTCCAATCCTGATATCCATCCTTTCCAGCCAACTTGTTGATATCCCGACCTTGACCAAAAGGTGGGATAACACATGCCTTGATTTTGAGGGGGTTCGATTCCATATTGGTGAATGCAAACCGAAGCTAGGTTGAGAAAATTTTGACTGTCCAGATTTGATGGAGTGAGCGATTTTGGGGATTTCGATTTTTGTGAGTCGAGCGTTCGAAGAGAGGACCAATGGCGCAAACGTTCTTCATTTTCATCAACTATTTCTCTGTATCAATTAAAGAGATGCATGGCTTGGATATGACTGTTCATATGTACGTGACTGTGAGCTTTGGGAAAGAAATATTAATAGGTAATTAGAATAGTTAATTATCAGTTAAGTTAATTTAATTGTTTAAATAATTTGACAATTTACAAATGCCATCTCTTTTGCAAACAAGGTCCTTTTTCGGCAATGTTTCATGCTTTACGCTCGTGATGGAGAGCTCTTCCATTAGCGCTGGTTTGGATGGATTCGAATAAGGTGAGTGATATTGTCTCTCACCGTACTATGGTTGGGTTTATAGTACTAGGTTAACGCTTGGGAATGTTTTTTGATTTTAAAATGTGATTTTCCTATACTTATATATCTGCTATATTTTTATAAAAAGAAACAAAATTATTTTAAAAATTATTTTAAAAAATATAAACTATTTTGCATCGACGTGCCATAGTTAGGGAATTATTAGATTTGAGCTACTATTGATATGATTTTCCACATTGGTTGATATGGGCGAATTATACTATTATATATACACTATTACAGATGTCTATATGCTTGTTGGTTGTATGTATGTTAGTTTGGTTGTTAGGTTGAAAACCCTGATTTATTAGCGACCGACATTGGGGAATGTTTTGTGCATCGGGGTTTTGTCCCCTTGATCGAAAACCCAAATGAACGAGATAATTTGTAGAAGAGTACTGGAATGCATGCAAATAGAGGTGAAGATGGAAGACGATGAATTTGGACAGGCTTCGACTTCCTGATGGACGCCGAACATTTTCAGTTGGTTAGTACTTATCCATGTTTAGTTAAATACAGGACCAGAGTGATTGGTATTGACCAATGTGGAGTTGTCGGTACCCATCACTTTTGATGATGGTCAATTTGGTCGACCTTTGACATGGATGGTGAGGAGGTTTCGAGGAGCATGATATGAGGATTAGTTCATGTGGCCAACTCTTGGGCTTGGTGTTGTTGCTCTACAACGAGCGATTTCAATGGTAAAGCGATGACGTGATGCTTCGACGTGATGACTTCGGGACTTAGTACAATGGCTCTATGACTTACGATGGATGTCTAAAGGCATTTCGAAGATGATGACATGCGATAAGAGTCGTGACGGTAATCCACAAAGGCAAGCTTAACGATGAGGGCTTGTGAGTGGGATTTGCGATTGTGTCCTACTGTCGTGCTACCCGTGATGGAATAACGATTGGGTTCACTTTTGGAGATGGGTGCAAAGGGATTGTTGAAAACTCAAAGGTTTCTAGTGTGCTCATAAAGAAGGGATATGTTGGTAGCTCCCACCTGGATTTGCAATCGTGCCCAGTGTGAGCCAGCAGAATAGGGATCTTAAGGCTAAATTAACACTAGAGAGGGGTGAATAATGTTTAATTGATTATATGAATATTTTTCAAATTCTTTAAGATTCTACTTGGAATCATGTAATCGGCAATCATAGAAACGATCATAGAATCAAAGTATAAATAAAACTAAATGAAGTAAAAGTAAAAAGGAAAGAACACACTAGGATTTTATACTAGTTCGAAGTTACCCTATATCTAGTCCTGCACAATTCCTTGTATGGATTCCTTTTCAACTAGTAAATGCAAATACAATCTTGATTTCAAGGCTGTGAGACATACCCTCTAGATTTCCGACCTCAGGGTAGAGCCACTTGATTTCTGGGCCACAACCACACCCACTAGATTTATAGGCTACTATGCACATCCAATTGATTTAAACAGGCTACAATCACACCTACTTGGATTTCAGGGATACCAAGCATACTATTGAGTATAAGAGTATCATTTGATAGAGTTTACAGACTGAAATCTTCGATCTTGATTACAGTCAATCCTATAACTCTTGAATAACACTTGATCTTGAGAGAGATGAGAGAAAACAGAGATTACATAAAAGAGAACCAAACTAGTAATGATTGAATTTGATTTTGGTTGAATTTCAGCAAGGTTTCGATAGAAATTGGTTTAGAATTCAAGAGAATGAAAAGAGGAGAGAAAAATAAGAAAGCAGTTAATAATTGTTTTTGGAAGTCTGGTATATATAGGAAAACAATGGTCATGTCTATTTGCGAAGAGGAACGACAAAAAGACACTTCCATTTAAAATTTGAATTTTAAATTTTATGGCTAGTGGTTGATATATGGGATTTGGATATGTCGACATATCCTGCACAAAATTGAAAAATACTTTATAAAATTATTTTGAAAATCCGTTGCTTTGTAAAATAATTTGATACTTTTTAAATTCATTAAAATATAGTTTACACAAATTATATATATAAAATTAATATTGTTATAAATTTTTAAAGTATAAAAAAATTTAATATATATAAACTTAAAAACACAAAAATAATTTTAGTCAGTACAAGAGATTTGAAAATCATTTTGGGAAATATTTTTGAAAGATTATTTTAAAAATAGAATATTCAAAAACAATTTTGAAACAAAATTAGAAAAGGTGAGATAGATCAGGAAAGTGTTATCAAGGTTTTAAAATAAATTCTATGACACTATAACTTATCTAGAATATCTTGAAACCTTGACCTCTTCAGTACTCATGAGTCTTCATTCTTGTGCTCTTGAAGCTTTATATCAGCATCTTGAATTTACTCTCGATATCAGCATTTTGATACTGTACAGTCGTCATAGTCAATATCTATGAAATATCCTACACTATATGCTACATATATCTTGATAAAACATTAGTGTATATATATGTATATAATGTCCTATATTTTTATCATCAAAACCAATACCTAAGGTACTAAAAATCTCCCCCTTTTTTATGATAACTCTATATATAATATATTATAACCCCCCCTGAGTTACAAAACTCCCCCTTAACCTATGCCTAGATTTTATATATTTCTCCCCCTTTGTCATCAACAAAAAAAAATAACTAAAATTATAACTCTAACACTACCTCTTACTATAATTCTTACACTAAATTTCCTAAATAAAGCACTAATCAATCTGTATAAGAAATCACTATGAGAAAGATTATATACAGACAATAAGTGATATGTAAAATGAAATAATCAATCTAAATATTCATCTAATCAAACAAAGTCTATATCGCACAGCATTCAAAAAATCCACACAAACAAAACCAATCAAATCCAAACCAAACCATACTATTATTTATATACAATTGAACCTATTTAAACTAGATATTTCGAGGAACTTCAACCCATCCATCAGCGCCAAAGATTGGATCCACTTTGATAGCATCCCAACTTCATCATCTTTGTTGATGGCACACTCAAAATTGATAGTTGGTTCTTCCTTCTTCAAGGCATAAATCGTCCACAGAATCATGTTGAAATGCCTTTTTTGCTCCTTGTTTACCTGTATTTGACTAAATTATAAGCGCCTTTGATTTCTTAGGATGAAAGTAAGAATGTTCTTGAAGGATTCAAGAGTTTTTTCGAGGTTTTCAATTATTTTTTGGATAGAAGAAACCATTATTTTGTTTTTAGAGTGTAGGAATACAAAGTAAGAAGAAAAGGAGTAGATAATTATGATTCTCTGGTCTTAACGGATATTTGAAGGAGCGGAAATTCGTTGAAAATGAATATCCATTTTGTTGGAAATTGGAATAAATTTTCTTTAAAAATGATTTTTTAATTTTCCATTCGTTATGGACAATCTTCACCTGATTTTTGAGATGATCTTTGTTGGACGAATTTGATGGCGTATTGATACTTTCCAAAGAAGTATCGCCTTCCTCTTCTTGTTCTTCCTTCTCGACTTCCATTTCATCTCCTTATTCTTCCTCCTCTTCTCTTATTTCATGCTCTCTTACCAAGCCATCTTTTGTTCCTTTTCCGCAAGCATTTCATAAGGCTCAAAAAAGAATAAAATATGCATAAGTGAATTGTTGGCCTTGTCAAAATTTTTTGGAGCTCTCCTTTAAGGTGAACATCAAAATAATTGAAATGCGAGTAAGATACATACCATGAAATAGTGTGTTTTCATGTTTAGAAAGATTCTTAAGAAAAAGTTCATCCAAAATGACTTGAGACAATTTATGTCATATCGATCATAAATTGCGAAAAGAGCTTTGAAAACTTTTGAGTCGGTTATTATAATTACCTGTTCTAGGAGCGATACTTTGTTGCAAAAGAAGGCTTAAAATTCTTACTTTCGGATGCAAGTTTTTATTTTTGAATTCAAAATTGTCATCACTTTCGAAAATAGTATAGGTTACTTAATGATTTTGAAAATCAATTTGAAAAGATGAAAGGTCCATTCCACTAGATTTGCATTCGGGGATGTGAAACAAAAGTTCATAATTTAAAACAATTTGTGTCCCTTTGACACTACTCCAAACTTCTCCTTCTCTACCATCATAAAACTTTCCGTTTAAATTTGTGTAAAACATTTTTACTAACTTTGGATAACAAACAAAATCATTTTGAGAAGCGTCGATTAGACCAAGAATTTCATTTTGCAAACACTGATTGAAAAGATCATAAGTAAGAAAATCTTCAAAAATAGCAAATCTTTCAGGAAAGACTTTTCCAAAAAATAAATACCCTGTATTTTCTTAAATGGCTTATTGATCATTAAAAAGATATTATTTTATTTTATTAGAAAGCCTCAAGGTTGCCTTAGAATTGCTTGAGGATGTCATTGAAGAAAAGTTTGAAGAGGTAAGAGAGTTTATGATTTTTAAGTTTGAAAATGAGAAATGAATGGATGAAGATAGAGTAAGTAAATAGAGAATCAAAAGACATGTTCTTTGGCCAAAAGGCAACTTTTCAAAACATAGGAGCTGGCGAAAAGGTGGAGGAAAAAAATTAAAACTTTGAATTTGAAATTGAAATTCAAATTTAATCTTCATATGTCAACATATACTCGTAGGGTATGTCGACATATAAGTCAAAAAATTTCAAAAATGATTTTTGTTTGACTATATCCTATTTTGTTATATAGATCTATTTTTAGTTATTCTTTTAGAAAAATAATTTTAAAATAACTTTAAATATATTTCATATTTTTTTTTTGAAATATATAAAATATTTATATTTATATATAATCACACAATATTTAACCAAAATTATGATTAATGTATAAGATATTCCTAACAACCAATAATGCAACCAAAAGAAAATAAAAATTAATTCATGAAATTTTGAAAAAATTTGATATACTAAATGCGTACCTTTTTCTGATCCATTTTGCCATTTTCTTCGGAATTATGTATTGTTGTGAAGCACGTATTAGCAATTTCTGTATCTGATTCATTATCACTTGAGGATGTATCTCAATCATCTAATGTTGCAGTATAGGCTCTTCTCTATTTTTTGGATAAATCAATTTTTGTTGTAGTCTTTAGTTTATCGGGCTATAGATTGTCTCATTTTAAATAACCAGGATCAGCGCAGTTATAACATCTAATGCCATTTCCATTTCCACTTCCGCTTCCTAGACTTTTGTTTTCATTTCTTTTGAAATTTTTTATCTTCTTATATTTTAGAAATTTTCTGAAATTCCTTGTCATGAAAGCAACTTCTTCATCTTCATCCCTTTGAATCCATATTATCAGTCATTACATTAAAAACTATTGGTTTCTTCTCTATTGCTTGACTTTCTCTCCTACCTTGTATTTGTGCTTCAAAAGACATTAAATGGCCGATTAACTCTTCAATTTTTAGAGTGCTGATGTCATTAGCTTCTTCAATTGCAAGAGTCTTTTGATCCCATTCAGAAGTAAGTGAATTGATGATTTTTCTAACTTGATCATCTTCAGAAATAAATTACCATGTGCAATAAGTGAGTTGTAACATCCCCTATCTAGAGGCAAAAATCTAAGCCATAGAGACGTTAAAGATCAGTTATCTATAGTGTTAACTTCTGGTGACTAAATACGGTTATGTTAATGGTATTCATAATATCAAAAGCGCATGAATATGAAACAGAATCACAAATTTCAAAAACATCATTTTACAGATTTCATTTCCAAAACATGTTCCATATTCAAGTTACATAATCCCATTGCTTTCCCAAGTGTAGATAAAATATTATTATTACTTAAATACGCCAAGATCGACATACGACGATGCCCCCTTGGTTGACCAGAGTACTATATATACAGTACATCGGAATCAATCCCAAAATATAACAGAAATTCCTAATTAGCTATCAATCAGCCACCTGCTCATCTCCGAAAGCTTTGTTTGCCAACCTACTAAAACTTGTAAACCTCAACCT
Source organism: Allium cepa (assembly GCA_030765085.1). NCBI lineage: Eukaryota > Viridiplantae > Streptophyta > Magnoliopsida > Asparagales > Amaryllidaceae > Allium > Allium cepa. The sequence goes on along the minus strand of CM060938.1, from coordinate 723,061,332 downwards.
TAGCCTACTCAAATCAATTTCTAGCACCCGAGAGTTTAAGGAAAATAAACTACAAGTCAGAGATTAAGCCTAGTGTGAATAATACTATACATCTCGGTTATTTGATATTAAGTGAGATCATGCCGCTTAGCGGAATGGGTTTCCCCTCACTAGTATCCTTTTTAAAACATATATTTTGCAAATTAAAATCTTGCAACCAAAACTGGTTAAATCTGTAAAGAAATATGTTGTATATATACATTTCAATTATCATATAGACTATTTGTCCATACGCTGTAGTTTTGTTTGGCTAACTGCTAAACCTTGGTTGACTTGGGTCTACCAGAAAACATAAAAATCTAACATCTGTTAGACACTCCCCTTCTGGGCAGTCTGTCCTTGCTTACTTTTCCAGGTCTAACTATCCTAATGGTTTTGCAGGCTTACCAATAACCCGTTTTTCGTTTTAGATTCCTTTCTAGTGTAACACAATTTTACTCTTACTTATGACAAAGCCCTTCACACACTGGAATTTCGGACTAAATTAGCTAGGGGCTAATAGTGAATGAGTGTAGGGTGCGATTCTACACAAGTCCCATCTGGTCTTCTAATCTAGGTCATTTTCTTAGGGTCAACAACCCTTTAAATTTTCCCTTAAATTTTTTTTCAAAATGATTTAAACCTTTAAATCATACACATACAAAGAAAATATACTCTTTGCTTTACTCTAAGTTATTTTCCATGTTATATATACTTTACCCAAAATAATGTTGATGAAATCATTAAGGATTCCCCATGCCTCCAAAATAAGTTAAAACCTTTTTTAATGTAAAAAAACTTAGGCTATATTGCCAAAAAAAATCATTCGAAATGTTTGTTTAAAACCTTTAAACAACCCTTTTGAAACCATCAAAAGCACCCCTTTTGAAACCTTTGAAAGTATCCCTTTCAATACAAGTAAGACCTTAGGCCCAAGGCCAAAATATACCTTTCGAAACCATTCATCTTTATACTTTCGAAAGTGTTGAGAAACATCTTCTTTGAAAGTTTTAAAACCTTAGACATCCTCTTTAAAACACTTAAACATTGCCTTTCGAAACCATTGGAAAACCTTTCCTTTTAGACCTTTCGAAACCATTGGAGAACCATCCCATAGAGACCTTTCTTTAAAACCTTTCGAAAGCATCAAAACATCAAGCCTTTCAAAAGAATTTAGGTTTAATTTATAACAAGTGGAAACACCTTTCGAAACCATTAAAATCATCTCTTTCGAAAGCATTTGGGTACCTTTTATATAGCAAAAGGGTCACTAAAACATTTAAGTCGAAAGCATCTCTTTTGAAAGCATTCCTAAGTAAAAGATGGTGTCAAAACCATCCCTTCAAAAGCAATGGAGAAGCGGCTTGGTTTTAGAAACAAAATAACGCTTTCGAAACCAATTTGGATCGAAAGGTAAAAAAGCGGCAGTTAGGGGCTTCAATCTAGTCGAAAGCAGTTATTTAAAGACAAAGACACAACCTCTTAAAACCATTATTTTTTAAAGTCATGGACCCTCTCAAAAGCAGACCAAGTCAAAAGCTATACAATCGAAAGCAAAGCAGGCACGTTTTCATTTAAAAGCAAAATAGTGCTTCTACCCCTTCGGAACCCTTTGTTTCGACCCAATGCTTTCCGCCTTCATCCAATTCACTACGTACAAGGTATCTAATACCATGTGCAATGGTTTCAATGGAGTTAGGGGCAGAGGTAAGGAGTCGGAAGCTGGTGCCGGAAGCATTGAAATAGGAAAAAACATGTAAATATGACTTTTTAAACTATTTCCTTGTTCCTAACATGCCTTGTTTGACAAATTATGATTGGTTGCATATTTTATTTTCTAAAAGTACTGCCGATTTTCAGAAAAAAGAATTTGATTTTACAAAATACCTCTTCTACTTTTTATAAATATATAAAACATTCAAGTTCCATATGTTAAATAATTATACATATCCATTAAAACACCTAGGAAAATTCTAAAAAATTTCCAGAAGATCATTTTTAAAATGGTTTTTGACATATATAAATTTCATACCCTAAGCTAATATAATTTGGCCGTAATTAATTTTAAACCCAAATTAGCATTTTATTCACTAGAAAATTCATAAAAAATCGACATTAATTCAAAAAACAATAAGAATTGAAACCCATTTCTAAAATTTCATTTCTGATCTAAATCTAAATTCGCAAGACAATTGGATGTCATATAATGATTTTTCTAAATCAATTCTCATCATAAAATGCATATAAAATAGCCTAAATAGTCAACAAGAGTGTGTGTGTGTGTGTGTGTGTATCATTCAAAACAAGGCAAAACAATTTGCAAATGCTTTCAAAATTTATCAAAAATCGAAATCAGTCAAAAACATGAGATGTAGTCATTATTCAACTTTTCTTTTTGATTAAGGATGTGAGATTTGTTCTTTATTAAGTGGTTTGATTCTTCCTCTTGAATTCTTCTTCTTTTCTCTTCCTAATGATGGCCGGCCTTAGCTTGAACCCTTGAATTGTGAAAAATGAAGTGAATGTGAGTGTTAAGGAGTTAAGGGTTAATGCTATAAGGATATGTCTGGTTCCTATTTTGCCCTTGCATATTTCCTAACCTATTTTATTCTCATTTTATTCTTTAGTTCACTTATTTAACATGGCACAACAACCCCTTATTAAATCACAAGTCTCAGTCCACTAATCTTACATTATTTTATTTTATTTAACTAATTAAATATCTTAAATAATGTTACCAAAAATATGGGTGTTGCAGACTACCCTCCTTAAAGAATTTTGTCCTCGAAATTATGATAAGGTTCACATCAAAACAATCAATGTTAAAACATACCATCAACAAATCAGGGTAAGTGTCTCTCATCCTGTTCGCAGTCTCCTAAGTACAGTCTTTGTCATCATCGCTCCACTGGACTTTAACTAATCCGACTGTCTTGTTCCTGAGCCTCTTCTCTTCTCTCGCGACTAAGTGAACTGGCTTTCTAGCTATAATCAAATTCTGCTCTATGACTAAGTCATCTAACACAGTCGGTTATATAGTAGTATTCAAATCTCGAATACACTTCTTTAGATGAGAAATATGGAAGACATCATGGACACCTGCCAAACTGGTCGGTAACTCTACTCTATATGCGAGTTTCCCGATCCTCTCAATAATAGGAAATGGTCCAACGAACCTCGATGCCAACTTCCCTGATTTTCCAAACCGAATCACACCCTTCATAGGCAACACCTTAACACAAACATGTTATCCAACAGAAAACTCTAAGTCTTTCTGTCTTTTATCCACATAACTCCTCTACCTAGATTAAGCTTCCATCATTCAAGCTCAAATTAATTCAACCTTTTCTATAGCTTCTCTAACAAAATCCAGACTAAGAACCAATCTATCCCCAGTCTCCAACCAACAAACTAGAGATTTTCATGGCCTTCCATACAAAGCTTCAATTGGTGTCATCCCTATACTAGCCTGATAATTGTTGTTACATAAAACTCGACTAGATGTAGATGGTCTTCTCATGATCCCATAAAATCTAGAACACAAGCTCGTAACAAATCCTCCAAGACTTTGTTAACTCTCTCTGTTTGTCCATCAGTCCGTGGATGGTAAGCAGTACTTATCTTGAGCTTGGTAACTAAGGTATCCTCTAGACTCTTTCAAAACTCGCTAGTGAATAAAGAATCTCTATCACTTACTATACTAATATGAATTCTTTGCATTCTAACTACATTCTTCATAAACAACTTCGCTAATATAGGTGTTGTTCTAGTTGACTTAATTAGAATGAAATGGGCACTCTTGGTCAACCTGTCCAGAATGACCCATATGCTTTCATTTCCTCTACTAGACCTTGGGAACCCGTTAATGAAATCCGTAGAAATATAATCCCATTTCCACACTGGAATGACCAAAGGGTGAAGCAACCCACTTGGCCTCTGATGTTTGGCTTTTACCCATTGGCAGTTCAAACACTGCTTCACCCATAAGCCTACATCCCTCTTCGTACCTTCCCAAAAGAAACTTCTCTTCATGTCCTGATACATCTAATTTCCTCCCGGATGAATAGTGAACTTTGAACGATGACATTGCTCCAAAATTTCCTTCCTAATGTCTCCCACATTCGAAGCACACAATCTTCCTTTCTTTCTCAACCACCAATTCTGTCAAAACTAAAATTCTTCAAGTCATCGCTTTCCGTTCCATCTCTCAGCTTTCTGATCAGTTCAGCCAACACTTGATCCTCTAGCTATTTGGAAGCAATCTTATCGATCATAACTATTCGAACTTCTAAACATGATAACAAAGCAGTTTCTGCACTTGAACTACTCTTAGTTCTCTACTGTACCCTGTAAGTTGCTAACGCTTCCAAATCTTTCCACTCAGCTATCATCGCTAACACCGCATTCTGATGTTTTCTGCAAAGTGCGTCTGCAACCTTGTTGCCTTTTCCCGGTGTGTACTCAATACCAAAATCGTAAGCAACTAAGAACTCCAACCATCTCTGTTGTTTTATGTTTAGCTCCTTTTGAGAGAAAAAAATACTTCAACGACTTATGATCCGTATACCGTTCAAATCTTTCACCTAAAGATAATGTCTCCACACCTTCAGTGCAAAAATCACCACAGCTAACTCCAAGTCATGGGTTGGGTATCTGACTTCATGTGGTCTAAGCTGTCGAGAAGCATAGGCATTACTCTACCCCTCTGCATTAACTCGACTCCTAACCCAGTCCCACATGCATCTGTATACACCATTAAATCTTGATTCCCCTCTGGAACAACTAATACAGGTGCATTAGTTATTAAGTGTTTCATCTTCTAGAATGCCTCTTCACACTTATCGGGTGCAAATGAACTTCACATCTTTTCGAGTTAGCTCAGTCATTGGTGGCGCTATCTGCGAAAAATCCTTAATAAACTTCCAATGATAACCAGCCAATCCCAGAAAACTTCTTATCTTAGTCACCATTTCTGATCTCTTCCAACTATTTATGGCCTTGATTTTAGTTGGATCTACTAGTAATCCATTCTCTGAAACTACATGGCCAAAAAACTTCACCTCTTTCTTCTAGAAATGACATTTCGAGAACTTTGCCTTTAGTTGATGTTGCCTCAGCATTTCAAGCACCACTCTAAGATGAACTTCATGCTCTCTTTCATCCTTAGAGTATACCAAAATATCATCTATGAAAACCAATACGAACCTATCCAAGTGCACTATAAAATTCGGTTCATCAAATCTACGAAGAAAGCTGGCGCATTGGTCAGCCTGAAGGCATCACTAACCATCATACGATGCATATCGGGTTCTAAAAGCTTTCAGAGGGATACTATCCTTTGCTACTCTAAGGATATGGAAACTCGTCGCTAAATCTAACTGCAAAAATATCTTGGCTCCACTCAACTGATCGAAAAAATCGTCTTTCCTAGGTAATGGATATCGATTCTTTATCGTTTTTTCATTCAAATTACGATAGTCGATACATAAGCTTGACGATCTATCTGGCTTCTTAGCAAACACTACGGTTGCTCCCCAAGGTGAACTACTAGGTCTAATAAAAATGTTGCCTTCCAAATCCACCAACTACACCTTGAGCTCCCTCATTTCTCTAGATGCCATCTTACTTGGCGGTCCACTCACACATTCTGCTCCAGGCACCAAATCTACGCAAAACTCAATGGCCCGTTTCAGTGGCAATCCTATTACGGGTTCAAAAATATTCGCAAAATTCTCTAACCACAAAAACTCGATTCAGCTCGTCTTTTATCTCCATAATACCCAACAAAGTATTCGCTCCACAACTAGGGTTTTCTACAGTATATACAATCTGCTCCCTAAAGTCTAGGAATTTAAGTGATATTTTCCCATGGAAAATATCCTAGCATCAAACTTACTTAATCGATCCATACCCAAAATAATTTCAAATCCTACGAAATCAAACACATGCAAATAAAAGTTTAACCTAACAAGTCAAACATTAGGTGGTTACATCTCATCCCAAGTGTTGCATAACCTCCTATCGGATTTGCAACCCTTAAGGAAGTAACTAGGTACGAGGGTTCTAGGTTAAGCTTATCTTCCAAACAATGAGAGATAAAAGAATGCGATGCACCGGTATCAAACATAACACTAACTTCCATACTAAGAATCATAAGCGTACCTCCCAACACTGCTTTTCCTTTTTCCCCAGCCGTGGGCCTCGCGATAGCTGGCTCCAATGCATATACTTTGCCCTTTTCATCCTTAGTAAACTTCATGCATTGGTTCTTATAGTGACCAATCTAATCGCAATTGAAGCATTTGATATTCTTCTTCCTAGTCACTTTCTTCGCCTCTCCAAAACGACATTCTTTTGTAAAGTGCCTTTTCTTATAGCACTTAAAACAGACAACTTCCGACTTTCCTTTCTTCATGGCTCCCTACTAGGCGCCCATCTTAGGAAAGAACTTCCATTTCTGACTCTACCCTAATTGGACCACCTTCGCCTTATTCTTCCCCACCGAATCGATAATTTCTCTGTGTCTTAGAGCCATCTCTACTACAACATCACAAGGATCTCGGATATGAGGTAATGTAGCCCTGGCCAATTCAGGTTTCAACTCCATAAAACTTCTCGTTTATCTTAATCACGGTATCCATAGTGGCATGACCATATCTGCCAACTCTTAAAATATTGTAGCATACTCCAAAATAGTCATCTTTCCCTGCTCTAACTCGACAAACTTTCTGAGTAAGGTAGACTTTGCCATCGCTGACATGAATTTCTCCTCGAACCTCATCTTAAACTCATCCCGTGACATTGTTCCTTCATCTACTCCTGTTGTTACACTATTCAACTAGTATAAAGCTGCTCCTTGAAGCTTCCTCGAAGCGAGCCTTCTTTTCTGCTTATCACTGAGCCCTAAATCTGTGAAATCCTCTCATAGTGCAGCAACCAGTTCCCTACTTCTATGGCATCTTCAGTCCTAATAAATGGTTTTCCTTCCAACCTGGCAAAGTCCTTACTAAAAGCAGCATAATTGTTGACTGTTGGAGCTTCCTGGGCTCCTCCCCCAACTACTCTAGCGGTAACTCCTGCTTGCATCATATTCATGAAAAACTAATACATGGCTCCCATGCCAACTTGCAGGACTTCAGCATCGGTATTTCCAGCTCGTGCCCGATCTAGGTTCCTTTTAGCATTAGGTCTGGCAATTCCATCTGCAGCGGTGCTATCTCTGCCAACATTATCTCCTCAAGAATCCATATCAACATTCGAATCTTCGTGAGATACCCAAAATTAACCTAATAGAGATAGGAGACTGGAGATAAAGCACATACTTATATATGGCAAATACAAGTACGTTACTATAGCATTCTCTCACACTCCGATCTTATCTTTAATTCCTTAGGATCGGGTTTTCAAAAATCATTTTTAGTTAAAAGTTTTTCACAAACCTATGCTCTGGTACCAAGTTGTAACATCCCCTATTTAGGGACCCAAACTAGCGCTACTGATGCTGTAGTCATCCATAGTATTAACTTCTGGCGACTAAATACAGCAATGATAATGGAATTCATAATATCAAAAGCGCATGAATATGAAACAGAATAACAAATTTCAAAAACATAATTTAATTGATTACATTTCCAAAACATATTCCATATTTAAGTTACATAATCCCATTGTTTTTCCAAGTTCAGATAAAATATAGTTATTACATAAATATGCTAAGAGTGACATATGACGATGCCTCCTTGGTTGACTAGAGTGCTATATATACAATACAACAGAACCAATCCCAAAATATAACAACAATTCCTAATTAGCTATCTGTCAGCCACCTACTTGTCTCCGGAAGCTTTATTCGCCAAACTACTAAAAGCAGTAAACCTCAGCCCTCAGCCTATTCACCCGAGAGTTTATGGAAAATAAATTTCGGGTCGGACATAAAGCCTAGTGTGAACAATACTATACATCTCGGTTATCTGATATTAAGCAAGACCACGCCGCTTAGCAGAATGGGTTCCCCTCACTAATATCCTTTTGAAAACATATCTTTTGCAAATTAAAATCGTGCAACCAAAACTGGTTAAATCTGTAAAGCAATATCATGTATATCAACATTTCATATCATATAGACAATCTGTCCATACGCTGTAGTTTAGTTTGGCTAACTACTAACGCTTGGCTTACTCGAGCCTACTAGAAAACATAAAAATTTAACATCTGTTAGACACTCCCCTTCTATACGATCCGTCCTTACTTCTCCGGGTCTAACTGATCCTAATCGATTTGCGGGCTTACCAATAACATTTCTTTCCTTTTTCGTTTCCTTTCTGTGTACAACATAATTTTAGTCTAACTTATGAAAAAGCCCTATACACTAGAATTTTTTACTAAATTAGCTAGGGGATAAAAGCTAATGAGTATAGGGAACAACCCTACAAAAGTCCCCTCTGGTCTACTAATCTGAGTCATTTTCTTAGAGTTAACCGCACTTTAAATTTTTCCTTGAAAATCTTTTCAAAATGATTTAAACCTTTAAATCTTATACATACAAGCAAAATGTACTCTTGCTTTACTCTAAGCTATTTGTCAAGTTATATATACTTTACCCACAATAATGTTAATGAAATTATTAAGGATTTCCCATCCCTCCAAAATAAGTTAAAACCCTTTTTTAACTTAAAAACACTTAAGCTATATTGCCAAAAACAACTCATTCCAAATCTTTGTTTAAAACCTTTAAACAACCCTTTCGAAACCATCGAAAGTACCCCTTACGAAACCTTTGAAAGTATCCATTTCTATACAAGTAAAAGCCTAGGCCGAAGGCCAAAACATACCTTTCGAAATCATACCTTCCGAAACCATTCATCTTTATCCTCTCGAAAGTATTAAATAACATCTCCTTCGAAAGCTTTAAAAACTTAGACATCCTATTTAAAACACTTAAACATTGCCTTTCGAAAACATTGAAAAACCTTTCCTTTTAGACTTTTTGAAACCATTGAATTCCTATTAGACCTTTTGAAACCATAAGGGAACCATCCCTTAGAGACATTTCTTTAAAACCATTTGAAAGCATCAAACATCAAGCCTTTCGAAAGCATTTGGGTTCAATTTATAACATGTGGAAACACCTTTCTAAACCATCAAAACCATCTCTTTCAGAAGCATTTGGGTTCTATCTTTTATAGAGCAAAAGAGTCGTTAAAACATTTAAGTCGAAAGCATCTCTTTTGAAAGCATTCCTAAGTAAAGAGGTGATCGTGTTGAAACTATTTCTTCGAAAGCATTGGAGAAGTGGCTTGGTTTTAAAATTAAAATAATCCTTTTGAAACCAATCTGGGTCAAAAGGTAAAAAGCGATAGTCAGGGGCTTCGACCTAGTCAAAAGCAGTTATTTAAAAACAAAGGTGCAACCTCTTAAAACCATTCTTTTTAAAGTCATTGACCCACTTGAAAGCAGACTAAGTCGAAAGTTATGCAGTCAAAAGCAAAAGTAGGTGCATTTTCATTGAAAGAAAAGTAGTGCTTCTACCCCTTCGAAACCCCTTGTTTCGACCCAATGCCTTCCACATTTGTAAGGCTGTCAATGAGTACCCAAAAAATCCAAAATTCATCTGCATTCGCATACAAAAAGCGGATAAATATCCGATATCTGAAAAAACGAATGCGGATGCGGATGAAGACATCCACATTCAAAAATTATCCGTCCGGTATTTTTCAAGATTTTGAATTATGTGTATTTTAGTAGAGTGAGAAATATTTATTTATGGTTGTATTAATGTAAAATTTTATATTATATGCACTAAATGCATATTAACAGCTCAAAACTGTTTATTATCATTATTCTTTTTATTTTTAACACTTGCATAATTAGTGGGAACAAAAAAGTTTATATTAAACTAAAATTTTCCATTTATATTTCTTGTTCTATCGGTCATTAGCGCATGATATAATTATCCGATATCCATCCATATCCGCAGATGCGGATATCCGATACCCGAATGTGATTTCGGATCGAGATGCGGATATAGCACTATCTGCATCCTAAAGTATCAGTTGACGGGCATATAACTTTGTCCAATTCACTTCGTACCAGGTACCCGATACCATGTTCATTGGTTTCAATGGGGCCGAGGGCCGAGGTAATGAGTCGGAAGCTTGGTGCCGAAAGCATTGAAATAGGAAAAAAAACATGTAGATATGACTTTTTATACTATTTCTTTATACCTTACCTGCCTTGTTTGTCAAATTAAGATTAGTTTCATATTATTCTTTTCTTAAGAAACTGTCGATTTTAAAAATAAGAATTTGGATTATTTACAAAATACCCCTTCTCCTTTTTATAATATATAAAAATTTAAGTCTCATACCTTAAATAATTATATATATATATATCCATTAACTCACTTAGGAAAATTCCAAAAAAAATCATTTTTAATATGTTTTCTAACATATACTAATTTCAGATTCTAAGCCAATATAATTTGGCTATGATTAATTTTAAACCCCAATTAGCATTTTCTTCACTAGAAAATTCATATAAAATTCACATTATTCAAAAAATTATGAAAATTGAAACCCATTTCTAAAATATCATTTTTGACCTAAATCTAAATTCGCAAGGTGCATATGATAGTTTTTATAAATCAATTTTCGTCATTAAATTCAAATAAAATAGCCTAAATCATCAACATATACATACATACATACATACATATATATATCCATTTACTATTAAAAACATGGAAAAAAAATTTGCAAATACTTTCGGAATTTATCTAAAACCAAAATCAATCAATTACATGAGATGTAGTCATTATTCACCTTAGCTTTTAGATTAAGGATGTGAGATTTTTTCTTGATTAAGTGATTTGATTCGTCTCTTGAATTCTTCTTCTTTATTATTTCTGATGGCGGCAGGCCTTATCTTGTATATTTTGGATTATGAAAAATGATGCGAACATGAGCGTTGAGGGGTTAAGGGTTTATGGTATAAGGATATGCCCTGTTCCTATTTTTCCCTTGCATACTTCTTAACCCTTTTTATTCTCCTTTTATTATTTAGTTCACTTATTAACATGGCACGTCTACCACTTATTAATCAAAAATCTCTATCCACTAATCAACTTACATTATTTTATTTAATTAAACTAATTATATATCCTAAATAATATTACTAAAAATATGAGGTGTTACATGAGTGTACTATATCTTAGAATCTACTATACATATTAGATATAGACTCATTTGGATTCATTTTGAATAAGTGAAACTGGTTTGTTAACATGGATGTTTTGGTCTATGTAACTTGCAAAGTTGTCTAGATTTCAAATATAGATTTACATATAGAGTATCTATAAATTTAGTTCTACCTAATGAATAAAATAATATATTCATAGTCATGGATTTACTTTGTGCAACTACTTTTTTGTCTGCAATCCACTATGCACAATTAGTCTCGGGTTCAGTGTACTCAATTTGTGTGATATTCCAAGTGTCTATACCAATTGACTGTATGTAAATTTTCATTCTACAAGACCAATATGTGTAATTTGCTACCATTAAGAAGTGGAGGTCTAGCCATAGATTGTTCTTCGCCAAATGAGTTACCAACAAGTGTATTCACCGTGTTACTAATAGTAATATCACCAATGTTGTAGTTATTTAAACTTTTTCAAAAATTAGATGATGAATACTTTGAAACCCTGCCTATGATACCAAATGCGAGTCAGTGAAATAAGGATCTTAAGGGTAAATTAATACTAGAGGGAGGGTGAATAGTGTTTAGCTGATTGTATGAATATTTTTCAAATTCTTTAAGATTCTACTTAGAATGATGTAATTAACAATCATAGAAACAAACCAAGAATCACAGTACAGATAAAAGTAAATGCAGTAAAAGGAAAAAGGAAAGAAAACACTAAGATTTTATACTGGTTCAGAATTACCAACATCCAGTCCAGCAAAAGTCCTTATACGGATTTCTTTTCAACTAGAAAATGCAAATACCATCTCGATTTCAAGGCTACGAGACATACCCTTCAGAATCCCAGCTTTTGGATAGAGCTAATTGATTTTCGGGCCACAATCAGACTCAGTAGATTTATGAGCTACTAAGCACACCAAATTGATTAGGATACAATCACTCCTTCTTGGATTTAAGGGATACCAAGCATACCATAGAGTATGAGAGTATGATTTGATAGAGTTTATAGACTCAGATCTTCAATCTTAATTACAATCGATCTTATAACTCTTGAATAGAACTTATTCTTGAGAGAGATGAGAGAAATCAGAGAGCATATGAAAGAGAATCAAACTAATAATTATTGAATTTGATTTTGGTTGATTTTGGTAGAGTTTCGATAGAAATTGTTTTAGAAGTCAAGAGAATGAAAAGAGCAGAGAAAAATAAGAAAGTTGTTAATAAAAATTTATTTGGAAGTCTGGTATACGTAGGAAACAACGGTCATGTCCATTCGTAAAGAGAGATGATGAAAAGACACTTCCATAAAAAATTTGAATTTTGAATTTTATAGATAGTATGTCGATATATGAGATTGGGATATGTCGACATATCCTTTACAAAATTGAAAAATACTTTATAAAATTATTTTGAAAATCAATTGCTTTATAAAATAATTTGATACTTTGTAGAATTATTTAAAATAGTTTATACAATTTTAGTCAAAATATTGCTTAATATAACTTTATAAAATAATTTTGAAAGATTGTAATAAGAATATTCAATATAATGTAAAAAATATATAAAATCAGTATAGTTATAAATTGTTAATGTATAAACAAAAATTCAATATATATAAATTTAAAAACACTAGAATAATATCTTAATTAGTACAAGAGATTTGAAAATAATTTTGGGAAGTATTTTGAAAAGATTATTTTAAAAATAGAATATTTTAAAAACAATTTAAAACCAAATTATAAAAGCTGAGATAGATTAGGAAAGTGATATCAAGGTTCTAACATAAATTCTACTACTCTGTAACTTATCTAGAATATCTTAAAATCTTAAACTCTTCAATACTCATAATCTTCATTCTTAAACTCTTGAAGTTCTATATCAGCATCTTGAATCAACTCTTGATATCATTATCTTGATACTTTACTGTCTTCTTAATCTATACCTATCAAATATCCTGGTATATATACTATATATATTTTGATAAAACATTAGTATACGTATTTTATATAATGTCCTATAGCTGTTATCATCAAAACCAATACTAAGGTACTAACATCTAGATCTTACGACCATAGATTACCTTTAGCTTTTACGATTGTGCTTTCTAGCCTTTCAGAGTGGCAATGATTCAGGCTCCAATGAATCCTCGATTTCGATTGAGTCCCTGTTTTTCGATTGTGCCATATGACTTATCATATACCCAACACACAGGAGTGATGTGAGGAATGTTTTATGGATGCTATATTTCCCACGGTTGGTTGCCTCTGTAGGGTATCACACGATGTTGGTATTTTTGACTGTATACCTAGACACTGGACATTATACTTTGATTGTAGTACACTTATATGGCTTTGATAGTAGATTAGCATATACCGACTGTTATGTTCTAACTCTTTGGATGAAGGGATGGATCAGGTATGATTTCCCATACCCTTTATTTCATGTACTATAACGACATTTATAGGGTTTTGAGATTGTTTATTGCTCACACCAGACTGTTGTTTGATTCAAGGTTTTATGCTTTGCTTCTTATTATCATGGGTGCTCTTAAATGAGTAGATTAGATAGCAGGTAAAAATAACACTAGATGGACTAGTAGATAATGATGCTTTCTCCTATTCATATTTTGAGTATTATCCTTTATTCCGCTGTGTGACACCATGGAGCCTTAATAGTGTTGACTAATTATTATTGAAGAAGTTTATCGGTTGAGTTTATTTGTCAATTGTATAAACTCTACTACTATTTTTTATAACTGTATGAGTCTGTATACTATGATTACGCGGCTTATATAATTATTACCATCTTGCCTATTTTATATCTGTGATGACTATTATATGTTATCTAATGTGCTGTAAGATATACGACATGAAAATGTGATTTTGTGGTGTTTATTCCCTTTTCTTTTCTTCTATTCCCTTTTCTTCTTTTCTATTCTTCTTTTCTTCTTATATTTCTTTCCCTTAACAACTGTTCTATGTCCGTCGGATGCTCTGGCAACGCACTATTCAGGTATATGATCATCGAAGGTGTTGGGCGGTTGTTACATTTAGTATCAGAGCTTACATGATTAACCTGAGTTGATACCATGATCCAGTAGAGATAGGGTAGGGGTTGTCACCTTAGACTTGATCTAGAGTATACCTATATATGAGAGAGTGAGTATTTGTTATATGTTTTGGTTTTCAAAACTATATAGTAGTACGTATAATATAATATATATATATATATGTCTATATATATATATATATTGCATTGCATATTCGAGCGCTATTGATCCAGTTTTTCCTATGAGAGACTGATCATTCTTATTATAGAGTAGGAGTGATCTAGCATATGAGAAATTTTATTATTGACTCCACCTCCGGAGTTGAGGAGTGGCCACTAACCCTGATTTACAAAATATGCTCTCAGAGATGGTGTGGATCATTTTTCAAAGTGCCCAAGTTGCTCTAAATGATTGTGAGTCTAGGAGGCAGTCCGTTTCTTAGAATGGAGTCGGCTATTGAGGTGCAAGACTAGATGATATTTATGAAAGGATCTTCGATGACTTGGAGTGAGATGATACAATAATGTAGAAGTTGACCTCCAAATGATTCCACAGATGAACAATAAACTGACATAGTACCCTTATAGCTTCGATTCCCAAGGATCATTTTACTTGGGATCGGCTCAAATTCCTTCGAAGGAAATATATTTCAAATTTTCAAAAGTCAACGTTATTTAGGAAGTTCGCCAACTTAAAGTGAGGCGAAATGTTTGTGTTGGAGTATGTGGTCGAATTCAATGTGTTTTCGAAGTACGGTTTATCTCTTATTAATACTCCACACAGAAAGGATGAACGATTTATCATTGGGTTGAGTGATCATTATTACAATTAGTATTCATCTCAACCTCATCGAAACCAGGAAGAATATAAAAGAAGGATTTACAAAGAAAGATAGGAATAATAGGACCTTTCAGAAGAGTCAAAGGGATGCTTCTTCAAATGTTGGATGTGCTATGAGCTTCCGAAGAGGTCGAAAGGGGGAAAAGCACCCTTTTGCTTCAATGGTTTCCTTTTGGAACAAAAGCTTCTGTATGCATGAGGATGTTTCGAATGAGTTGAGGAACAACTTTCAAAGACAACAAATTACAAGATTTCATGTATGTGCCATGCCTTTTGAAACATCGGGTTTTGCCTTCATTCTCATCCCACAGAAGAACAATTGGACAGAACAACCCCTTCGAAAGAAAAATTTAACCTTTCAAACCTATTGAGACCATTTACAGTTATGAAAGAAAGCTTACTTGAATTCAACATTGTATTCTCACACACTGGAGGATGAGGTTCTACGTCAATCAACAAGTATGCCTTCGAAAGCTACCCTCCGGATTTAAATCTTCTACATCTCAACTCCTTCAAAGTCATGAAAATTTACCTGTCGATAAGTCAAAAGCCCATACCCATTCCTACTTACAAAAGCCCATCAATAATAAAGTGGAGAGCACAACTACACCTTTCGACCAGTTCTATAGCACTCGAGTTTACTTTGAAAGCAAAGCAGAAGGATGCTCTGATGTTAACAGTGACGAAAGGTCTCTAAGGCCGCCTTTTGACCAAGTCGAGAGGATCGGTTCGAAAGGTGCCAACCCACATCTATAAATAAGATACAAGGGGTCTGGTTTGGGGGATCCAATTTCATTCACTCCTTACTTGTACTTTCTAAAACTTGTAAACCCTAATTCTAAAATTAGATTTGGGATACAACTCCTTTGTATAATTAAGCTTTAAGTAGTAAAGAAATATATTTTCAAAGCAAGTTTATAGCACTCTTGGATATAGTAGCTGGTTAGATGATTCTATGTAACTATGATTAAGATCGGTTTGTATCAATATGCTCGAAAGGCTACCTTTCAAGGATGTCGAAACCATTTAATTCAACTAATTTCCTTAGGCTGCTAAGTCCCAAACTTGACCACCTTGATCGCTCTGAAAGGAGATTTCGATATGATCCTAAACCAATTGAACAAGTTCGAAAGGTATTTCTTAAGAGGATTCAGTTGTTTTTGACCAAGTTGAAAGATCGTATAAAAAGGATTTCCAACTACAAAAACTTGTTCAAAGGGTGAGTTTAAGGGGGTCAAAAGGTTTCTACTATCACTATCTGTTCGAAAGGTAGTTTCGAAGGGATCGCTTACATTTTAAGCTTTACTTTGGGGTGTTGACAAGCTTTATTATTAACAATCGTCTTAGGAAGCGATTGATTGGCCATATTGATGAGAGCTTAAAGAAGTTGATCAAAAAGACTTTATGTTGTGAGAGCCTGTACCCAGTGTAAAAGAATTGTCCCAAACTAGTTGAGCAGATGAAAATAATGGAAGCATATGCATTGAATGCTATTACGATTTCATCGAGTACTCCATCGACGAATGAGAAAGGAAAGGGATTACCATCTTGAGTATGCTTTATATTTACAGCATTTCATACATGTTTTATTTAACGTCGAGCTTTTGCATTCCTTTTATCTAGTGATTTGCAGATAGATTGGGATTAGGAGCCGGAATTGTTAACTGAACTTCAGATTATGACGAACTTGTTTGGAGCTCAGCTAGACAATACATTTACAACGTTCCTTATTTTGTTATTGGGAGGTAATGCTATGGATGATTGCAGCATCCACAGTGCTAGTTTCTAGCCTCAAGATAGGGGAATGTTGCCACATGGTTTGTTTGCATTTAGCTTATACATGGTTTACTGAAACTTTTTCTTATCGAGCCATGTATGTTTGTATATTTTTTTGTTATTGGTTGCTTTATGTTTGATTGGGTTCGGTATTAGAGTCTAGGAATTGACTGGCTAAAGGGGTATAGAATGATGGTTGATTGCGAGAGGCCATTGGTGACGATAGGGATTGAAGATGATTGGAAGGTAATTTATGGCTTCCAATCTGATGATGAGGTGATGGTTAGCTTTCTATATTCGCCCGATATCACACATAACGAGTTATCACCAGAGGCTGTAGCTAAAGAATGTTGGACACATTCGACAAGGTGACCAGACTACCACTTTAAGTGGATTGAGTTCCGTATCAATCTAGTTATATGTGTTAGACTAGTAGTTATGCCTTTAAGGCATATGATGCCTAAAGAACTTAGGAAGCTAAAGGTGAGAGTGAATGACTTATTGAGATGATGGTTCATTTATAGGAGTGTATTTGGGTAGGACGCACCTATAGTGTTTGCCAATCGGACGAATGGCTCTTTGAGGGTTTTTTTTGGTTGTTGAGAGCTAGATGAGATGGAGAACAAGTTTCTTTCTTGGTTTATTGGTGGCTTATTTGATCAGCTTTATAACATGAGGATGTTCTCTTAGTTAGACCTTGCGGGAAATTTCACTAACGAGAGTATTTTGAAGGAGTGTGTCGATTATAGTTGTAACAGCCCAATTTTTTTAACAAGTATTTTTCACTTGTATTTTAAAAACTTTGGGGTTTATTTAAAGTGATTAAAAAAAAAAACAATTGACCAAATTTTTAATTAAATAATAAGATCTCTGAAATTTTGACATGGTTAAGAATTAACTTTAATTTGGAAATTTGGGGTTTTGTCGAAGATGGTAAATAAATTAATGTCTAGCAAAATCAAGTTTTAATTAAGAAAACATTAATAGCTTAGGTGGATAAGACATCTGGGCTATTCACGACAGGTCACGAGTTCGAGTCTCAGCATGGTTAGAATTTTGAATTTTTTTAGTGTATAAATGAACTGGGAAATTACGCGTTGAAAAGGGCGCCTAAATTTAGGGAATAAATACCGTATATATATAAGATTATATATAAGAAAACGTATAGAATTTTAATCCGTTATTTTTCTCTTTCCAGTAAAATTTACTTCCCAATTTATATACATATTAATTTGATTAAATCATTTCCTAAAAGTCTAAACATAAACTGAAAGTTTTGAAGTTTTTAAATTTTGTTAAAAGACAACTCAAATTCGCAATGTTAATAAAAAATGAGTTTTGTATATTTAAAATACAAAAATTGTAAGCGAATTTAATTTAAGTAATAACTTTGTAAAATTCAGTGTTTTACAGACTGTTAAATTTCGCATTTAAAAAGGGCATGCATTGTAATGATATAAGTAACGTAAAAACGTATAAATTAAAAACGTTACTTTTGTATAAATTTTGGGTGTTTTGTATTGCGTCAGTTTGGCGTACTGTAAAAATCATATTTATATCTATATGGATTAAAATATCAGTCAGTAGTTTCTATAGCAAACGTTAACTCTTTTTCATAGCTTTCAATTGGGTTTTAATTTTTGTATATGACTTTAAATTCCAAAATCTTTGCCAATTCTTGCCTTTCATTTAATAAAGATCAAAATTTCATATAGCTGATCACGCAACTATTAAATGGTATAAAATGTTGAAATCAAATTTTCATAAATTGGCAGCATAAATCACGCATATAAAATAACGTGCAAACTAAAGAAACTGGAAAGTAATCAACGCATGCATTTAATCAAGATTTTCGTATAACTGGCAATAATAAATCATGCAACTTTCTGGTCTGCCTAAATGTTTATTATCACTTGCCATTCTTGCCTGCTTGTTTGGTCCCCTATATTTCGCAAGCCTTATCCATGAATACATAAGAAAGAATTTTATAAATTAAGAATCAATCTCTTGCCTAAATTCACGCATCATTCTAGGAATTCATTAAATCAAAATTTTGTATAGTCTATTCAGTTCAAAGCAAATTATATTTGATTATTGTTTTCCTATAATCATGCAAGCCTCCCATATACATTATTGTGCAACTCGCATCTCAGAAGATCTCACGTGCCTTCATAACTCTCAACTTGTTTTCTTATATATATATATATATATACATATATATAAAGCCTCACACAAAATTTTTATATTGCATCTAAAATTTGCCTTCTTCTTCTTTTGTGCTGAAGCCTCTATCAGGTAATGGTTTTACTTTTTCTTTTCTTCTTTCAGTTTTTCCCTTTCTTCTTTTTGTTGTTCTCTGTTTCTCTTTTGCCTTGCTCGGCTACTTCTCCACCACGTCACGTCCCTCTAAGTTTTCATAACCAAGCTTATATCCCGAACAACCCCATGGTTAATATAGTATAATATTTTTCTAAATTTTTTTAAGTATTTTTGAAATAAAATTTATGTAATTCAACTAAAAATTTGACTTAAGGCTTTAAAATTTTAAAGGTGTTTTGTTTTTTAAGTTAAATTTTTGTAAGTTAATAATTGGTTTTAAAGTGAATTTAAAGATTTCATTTACGATAATTGACATAATAATTATATTTGATTTAATATGGAGTTGAAATCTAACCTAGAAATTTTAATAAAAGTTATTTCTGAAAATGGATATGTTTGGTATAATAAATAATGTACTTTAAATTGATAAAATGAAAGACGATTGAAATGGAACATTTTGGAATAACTTTTATTTAACTTGAATCATAGTTGAATTGATGTCTAAATAAATAAAGTTGTGAAGAAAATTTAGTGTATATTAACTATAAAAGAAAAAAAAATTTATGGAACGGATGTGTTTTGTAAGTAAATAATTGAAAATGTTGTTTTCAAATGGAAAGGTGAAATTTCAGTTTATGACTTAACTTGAAAATTTGAAATTGGGTTTTAAATAAAATTGTTAAGTTAAGTAAATAAATGAGAATTTAGTTTTATTTAGGAAGTGGGTATTTTTAAATTAAGTGTAAAGTTATTTGGAAAAATATATATACAAGTTAAGTAAAATTGGGAAATTCTGACTTACAAATAATTCATAGTAAATTTGGATATTTTATTTATAAAATTTATTTTATTTAATCATAAGATAAATGGTATCCAAATGAACATTTTTCTGAAGGAGGAATATGATTTTTAAAGTTAAGAATGGTTAAAATTTTAAATTTTAATGTTTCTGAATTCGACAATGTTTTGAAATTGAAATGGCAGAGACGTGTTGTAATTAAGAAATAGAGAGAGTTTGCATTGAAGAATAGTTTAGGCAGAGACACAAGTTTGTGTAAATACATATTTTTCAAAACTAGATAAGTTAGGGTATGCCGGTGGAAATAATAATAATAATAATAATAAAATGTATAATAATAATAAATAGTATTGCCAAGCCTATGAAGTTGGGGTCGGGATGTGGGGTGAGGCAGTCGAGCAAAAGCTGAACCAAAATTTCTTTTATTCTATCCGTTCCAGTTGTTTCGAAAATTTTGCTTTGACCGTAATTTTAAAAGTCACGTATTTGGTATTTGGATCTTATTTTAGATTTGAATCAAGGCGTGGCATCCGCGGAAACCTAATCGTGCCATTTGTACGATCCTTTATCAAGTGGTAAAATCGTTTGAATCTGATTATCTGCAGTTTAAGGTGAGTATTTCTCACCAGACAAACATACCTATATTTATGTGAATTATCGCAAGTGTATTTGTAAATTATTTATTAAATGTCATCTGTCTGTAATATAACGTATGATGTTAAACCCCATTTTAAATTGACACCTCATCAGTTGTTTATCTGTTGTAATATAGTTGCAGTTATATTATTTAATGCTTATTTACTGTTAAATCATCACTGCAAGTTCCCTGTAAATTGAGATCGTTATAGGCTGAAATGATAGGCCTGTACGATAATTATTTATTCATTTATTTATTTAATTGTTTAATTTTAAATATTTAACTTGGGATTGCGGGTTTGAAATGATAGAACCCGGGGTTTTTGTAAATTGCGGATTGAAATGATATAAATCCGTATCACTTGACCTAGGCTAGAAAACTATATACAGACCCGTGGTTTCTATAGTATTTTTCAGAAATATTTTAAATTTATTTTGGACGTGTATAATATTCCGATTTAAATGTATGTAAAGGATTTTATTTATAATGATTTTGAATGAGTTAAAAATGTTAAATAAATAAATAAATGTTTGAATAAAATTTTGGAATATAACTTATTTTGGAAATTCTGGGTTTTGGTAAAAGTAAGAATTCAGTTAAGAAAATATTTGATAATAAGTTATATTTGGAATTTAAAACTAAATTGTTAAGTTATTAATCTATTACAGCATTTAAATGCTGTCTTTTAAAATTGGACTGTTTTAACCTGTAAACTTTAGGTAGCATTTCATAAGTGCTATAGAAACTGAAATTTGATATTTTTAATCAATTTGTGGAAATAATCTTTGGGAAAAGGGGATTAAAATTTGGAATTTAATATGTAATTAATAAAATAAGGAATTGATTTTTTTTGAATGGGTTTTATGGAAGAATTTAATTTTAAAAGGTGAGAAAAGAAAATTTAATTGCTAAATAAATTGAATAGATTTAAATGGTATATTAAAATGACCAATGTTTAAAAAAACAATATTTTGATATTGTAGTATTGGAAATATATTTTGATTTACAAAGTAAATACCATTTTTAAAGTTGTAACCACGGGTTATAATAACGTTTGGTTGTTAAAGAGACCGGGATCGGATATCTGGCATACTCTCTGTCGATACCGAAAACCACTTTACCAACCGTGTACGCTGTGGAGATTCCAGAATGAAGTAGGATGGTGGTGACGGTTCCTTTAAGGTAAATACGTGGACCCGACTCCCGTGAGTTGGCATAAGGTGGCTAAAACAGGAGAGATTCTCGGATTAATGAGGTAGCACCTCTGATCGAACGCACTTCTTCGTATGCCATTCTATTACTCTTGTGATTGTTTTGGTGCGCACCTTTGATTTGGGAGTGTTGTTCGAGGTGGGCGGTAACTGCGGCTACACGTTTCCATCGGTCCGAGTAGCAATTGGTATATCTACCCTGGCATTGCCTAGTTGTGCCGTGTCACCTACCATACCGACCCTTATACGATTTTGGTTTGTACCATACCTATGGAGTGCCCTCTGACGACGCCCAACACGGGGGAGATTACGGTACTGTATAGACTATGGGAATATATAAATGTGTTAAGGTGGAAAATGTAAAGCCTTAACGCTATTTAAAAGTAAGTTTATTTTATAAATAGACACTGTTTAATAGCGTAATATACTACATAGTAAATAGTTTAACGGATCCTTAGAGGATGGGCGGTCCCAAGCATCCTTTAAGTTACTTGCTCTATATTACAGTACACTTGAATTAGCTTACACTATATAAGTATGTATGTCCTGACTCGAGTGTTTATGTTTTATTTTACGCTCGGGTCAGCCTGAGTTGCAGTTTCAGCTTTCTCCCCGGAGCTAGGACATTCTGTAGATCTTTCGAGCTGCCGGCCAATCTTCCAGTCTATATCTTATTTTGAAATCAAGACTTTGGAATATTTGGATTTCTATTGAAGTTTTAAACTGTATTGGAGATTTAAAACTATGTAATTTTTATTTGGTTGAGTTTTTTTATAGTGGCTTCATGAACCACTAAGTATTTTAAATTCCGCTGCGAGTTTCTCTGATATCTGTGTCTGTGATTCTGTGATTTATTTACTGCATATTCTGAGTGTTGCCAAATTTATTTTTACAACGCGGTATTTTGAACAATTCAAGTCCGACATGTGCGGATGCGAATGGTTGAAAACACCGGGTCGTTACAGTTGGTATCAGAGCTTTGGCTCTAGGCAAAACTTAGAATGTATGGTAAATTTGATTTACAGAATCACTCTCATTCGAGCTTGAATATCTTCCTTTTGATTCGATTTCCTTTGAATTTTGGAACGTTCCCTGCGGTTTCGAAGTTCATTCGTGTCCCTCGCTATTCATTTTCTTTCGATTCTGGAGTATCACATAACTTCATTTCGGACGTACTTTATAGTGAATTGGCGGTCTCGCCAATATTCTAATAAAGGGGTGAAACTCCTTTACAATTAGCATGGATTCACCAGAGATTTATATTTAACCTCGGTTTAGATGCTAGTATCTTTGGTTATTCCGAACTCTATCTCTTCGGATCAAATGGTAAATCTACATTCGATCTGACTCTTTAAATCACGGTTGACCAGGTTAAGGTTGCCCGCGATTTATATAAACTTATCTGGTTCCTTATTCTGTTATTTAACCATCGGATCTTCTGATTCCAACTTATCTTTAAATCAAAATTCTCTTTAATTTGAGTCCTTCAAAATTTGAATCTCTATCCTTGTTTTGAAAAAATTTATTCCTATATTTGGGAAAAATCTAATATTATATATATAAGTATAATTTTCAGAATTTAACTAGTTGTTTAGAGATAATAGTGTTTTATTTTATTTATGGTTCTATAAACCATTGGTTTTGCCTTATATAAATAATTGAACTATAAAACATGGTTATAAATTTATTTGGAAACAAAAATGAATTTAAAACAAGAATTTAAGAATTTAATTGCTGATAGTTTCAAACCTTGTGTTTAAAGTCTTAAAAGGATATATTATTATTTAAATTATTTTCGAATATAAATTTGTTTCCAAAGAATTTTAAAGTTTTAAAAATTAGTGCTCTTCTCTTTGTCGCTGGAAAATAATTTCGTTGATGACTACAGCATCATCGACATTCATTTTCGAGTATCGAAGTAAAGAGACCACGTTGTAGTTTTGCTTCAAAAATTTAATTGATTTGAATTTATAAATATGACTTAATTTATAATATATTTAGATATATGATTTAAATTTGATTTGACATATGCTATATGTATGTATTTATTTATATCTAAAGGGTTTGAAGTTAATTGGAAATTTAATTCATAAATTTATGTTAAAGGGTGATTCTAATGATAAAATAAAGTCAAATTTGGAATGAATATTTAAACTTGAATAATATAGTTGGAAAATTTTACTTGTATAATTGCATGCCAATATAACTTACCTAAATCATTCAGAAATTAACTATGTAATTGGATAATGTATAATATAAAAGGATTTTATAAATAAAAATTTGAGTGGTTATAATAAATGTTATACATTTAAAGTTTCAGTTACAACAAGGCAAATAGAGGTAAATAGAAATAAAATAATAATTGAATAATATACAATATCAAATGGTGTTAAAGGAAATTTAGAAATATATTGGAATAGTTATATTAAATATAATCTACTTAATATGTGTGATAAGATATATTAAGTAGAATATATTTAATAATAATCTGGAATAAAGAAGAATTAAATTTGTTGAATAAAAGATGATTATTATAAATGACTATACAAATTTCTGATTTTAGAAAATAATTGGATAATAAGATAATTAATTTGGAAATAGTTAAGATTGATTTAACTTCTATAAAAATCAAATGAATTAAATCAATTATTGAATATTAATTAATTTAAATTGAATTTATATGGTTTAGATATTGAGAAAAATATTTGACATAGATGAGAAAAATATTGAGAAAAATAAATCTAATTATAGTTTGGAATAAAGAAGAAACTAAATGGGGAATTTGGTTTATTTTGGGAAATGGTAAATTTACTTTAAAAATTAAGTTAAATTACCATTTCAAATTTGGACTAAAATTAAACATTTTAAATTAGAATGTTATAATACCTTGTGAAAAATTTGGATAAAAAACAAAAAAAAATGAATGATTTTTTTAGTGTAGGGATATTATACAAGTAAATATGTAAATAAATAAATGTTAAAATTTTAAGTATAAATAGATGAAATCAATGATTAATTTAAAATTGAATTTTTATTGTTTAGATTAATGATTCTAATTTAAGTTTCAATTTAGTTTTCTTTCAGGTTGTTTCTATTCCCCTACCTTCTTCCTTTTCGAGGATGAAAAGTTCTGAGTGGGGGAGAGTGTAACAGCCCAATTTTTTTAACAAGTATTTTTCACTTGTATTTTAAAAACTTTAGGGTTTATTTAAAGTGATTAAAAATAAAAATAAAAAACAATTGACCAAATTTTTAATTAAATAATAAGATCTTTGAAATTTTGACATGGTTAAGAATTAACTTTAATTTGGAAATTTGGGGTTTTGTCGAAGATGGTAAATAACTTAATGTCTAGCAAAATCAAGTTTTAATTAAGAAAACATTAATATCTTAGGTGGTTAAGACATCTGGGCTATTCACGACAGGTCACAAGTTCGAGTCTCAGCATGGTCAGAATTTCGAATTTTTTTAGTGTATAAATGAACTGGGAAATTACGCGTTAAAAATGGCGCGTAAATTTAGGGAATAAATACCGTATATATATATATATATATATATAAGATTATATATAAGAAAACGTATAGAATTTTAATCCATTATTTTTCTCTTTCCAGTAAAATTTACTTCCCAATTTATATACATATTAATTTGATTAAATCATTTCCTAAAAGTCTAAACATAAACTGAAAGTTTTGAAGTTTTTAAATTTTGTTAAAAGACAACTCAAATTCGCAATGTTAATAAAAATGAATTTTGTATATTTAAAATACAAAAATTGTAAGCGAATTTAATTTAAGTAATAACTTTGTAAAATTCAGTGTTTTACAGACTGTTAAATTTCGCATTTAAAAAGGGCATGCATTGTAATGATATAAGTAACGTAAAAACGTATAAATTAAAAACGTTACTTTTGTATAAATTTTGGGTGTTTTTATTGCGTCAGTTTGGCGTATTGTAAAAATCATATTTATATCTATATGGATTAAAATATCAGTCAGTAGTTTCTATAGAAAACGTTAACTCTTTTTCATAGCTTTCAATTGGGTTTTAATTTTTGTATGTGACTTTAAATTCCAAAATCTTTGCCAATTCTTGCCTTTCATTTAATAAAGATCAAAATTTCATATAGCTGATCACGCAACTATTTTTTTTTTTTTGCAAGGCCAGCCAGTTTTATAGTGGACCGTCCACTTTTTATTACAAACGTAATAAAATTTTAAGTACAGGAGTTAGGCAGAGAAGCCTAAACTACTAGAAAAAAGAAAGAAGAAAATACAGCACAGGAGTGTGACAGCAAGTCACAGCTACTAAATGACTAACAAGACTAGGTCTCCTCCGTAAAAGAAGAGCCACCAGCAACAGCATCCACCTGGGAAGAATCATTCCCAACTAGTCCAAGGAACGGGCGAAAGAGAACTGCAAGAGAGGGATCATAAATATCAGCTATAGAAGAGTAAATAAAGGATTGATCCCAAGTAGAATCAGCTAACACGACGGAATTGACCCCAGCATAGGGACCATCCAAGGCAAGGACCAGAGAATCACAAGATGGGCTATAGTAAAGGCATCGTTGGTCCATAGGATTGTCGCTAACATATCTAAAAAAGGAATTATCCATCGGGTTGAAACGCATATCAGATCGACAATCAACCCAACAACGCTCAGACTCAGCCCAAACAACTTGAGGCGGAGAAAGATCCGTAACATCAAGGGCAACAGCAGAAGAATCACCAAGAACAATGGAAGGAGGCCTAACAGGAGAATGCGGCGAACCAGGGACAGATAAGGGAACAACAGGAGGGGGATCGACCTGTGCTTTAGGAACCCATTTCCTGAGCGGAGGCCGTGGCAGAGGGATCTTTGGGGTAGAGGGGAAACAGCAGAATGCGAACAGGAGGTATCTAAGTGGCCAAATGGTATAAAATGTTGGTTTTAAAATGGTATAAAATGTTGAAATCAAATTTTCATAAATTGGCAGCATAAATCACGCATATAAAATAACGTGCAAACTAAAGAAACTGGAAAGTAATCAACGCATGCATTTAATCAAGATTTTCGTATAACTGGCAATAATAAATCACGCAACTTTCTGGTCTGCCTAAATGTTTATTATCACTTGCCATTCTTGCCTGCTTGTTTGGTCCCCTATATTTCGCAAGCCTTATCCATGAATACATAAGAAAGAATTTTATAAATTAAGAATCAATCTCTTGCCTAAATTCACGCATCATTCTAGGAATTCATTAAATCAAAATTTTGTATAGTCTATTCAGTTCAAAGCAAATTATATTTGATTACTGTTTTCCTATAATCACGCAAGCCTCCCATATACATTATTGTGCAACTCGCATCTCAGAAGATCTCACGTGCCTTCATAACTCTCAACTTATTTTCTTATATATATATATATATATATATATATATATATATATATATATATATATATATATAAAGCCTCACACAAAAACTTTATATTGCATCTAAAATTTGCCTTCTTCTTCTTTTGTGCTGAAGCCTCTATCAGGTAATGGTTTTACTTTTTCTTTTCTTCTTTCAGTTTTTCCCTTTCTTCTTCTTGTTGTTCTCTGTTTCCCTTTTGCCTTGCTCGGCTACTTCTCCACCACGTCACGTCCCTCTAAGTTTTCATAACCAAGCTTATATCCCGAACAAGCCCATGGTTAATATATTATAATATTTTTCTAAATTTTTTTAAGTATTTTTGAAATAAAATTTATGTAATTCAACTAAAAATTTGACTTAAGGCTTTAAAATTTTAAAGGTGTTTTGTTTGTTAAGTTAAATTTTTGTAAGTTAATAATTGGTTTTAAAGTGAATTTAAAGATTTTATTTACGATAAATGACATAATAATTATATTTGATTTAATATGGAGTTGAAATCTAACCTAGAAATTTTAATAAAAGTTATTTCCGAAAATGGATATGTTTGGTATAATAAATAATGTACTTTAAATTGATAAAATGAAAGACGATTGAAATGGAACATTTTGGAATAACTTTTATTTAACTTGAATCATAGTTGAATTGATGTCTAAATGAATAAAGTTGTGAAGAAAATTTAGTGTATATTAACTATAAAAGAAAAAAAAAATTATGGAACAGATGTGTTTTGTAAGTAAATAATTGAAAATGTTGTTTTCAAATGGAAAGGTGAAATTTCAATTTATGATTTAACTTGAAAATTTGAAATTGGGTTTTAAATAAAATTGTTAAGTTAAGTAAATAAATGAGAATTTAGTTTTATTTAGGAAGTGGGTATTTTTAAATTAAGTGTAAAGTTATTTGGCAAAATATATATACAAGTTAAGTAAAATTGGGAAATTCTGACTTACAAATGATTCATAGTAAATTTGGATATTTTATTTATAAAATTTATTTTATTTAATCATAAGATAAATGGTATCCAAATGAAAAAATTTCAGAAGTAGGAATATGATTTTTAAAGTTAAGAATGGTTAAAAATTTAAATTTTAATGTTTCTGAATTCGACAATGTTTTGAAATTGAAGTGGCGGAGACGTGTTGTAATTAAGAAATAGAGAGAGTTTGCATTGAAGAATAGTTTAGGCAGAGACGCAAGTTCGTGTAAATACATATTTTTCAAAACTAGATAAGTTAGGGTATGCCCGTGGAAATAATAATAATAATAATAATAATAATAATAATAATAATAATAATAATAATAATAATAATAATAATAATAAAATGTATAATAATAATAAATATAGTATTGCCAAGCCTATGAAGTTGGGGTCGGGATGTGGGGTGAGGCAGTCGAGCAAAAGCTGAACCAAAATTTCTTTTATTCTATTCGTTCCAGTTGTTTCGAAAATTTTGCTTTGACCATAATTTTAAAAGTCGCGTATTTGGTATTTGATTCTTATTTTAGATTTGAATTAAGGCGTGGCATCCGTAGAAACCTAATCGTGCCATTTGTACGATCCTTTATCAAGTGGTAAAATCGTTTGAATCTGATTATCTGCAGTTTAAGGTGAGTATTTCTCACCAGACAAACATACCTATATTTATGTGAATTATCGCAAGTGTATTTGTAAATTATTTATTAAATGTCATCTGTCTGTAATATAACGTATGATGTTAAGCCCCATTTTAAATTGACACCTCATCAGTTGTTTATCTGTTGTAATATAGTTGCAGTTATATTATTTAATGCTTATTTACTGTTAAATCATCATTGCAAGTTCCCTGTAAATTGAGATCGTTATAGGCTGAAATGATAGGCCTGTACGATAATTATTCATTCATTTATTTATTTAATTGTTTAATTTTAAATATTTAACTTGGGATTGCGGGTTTGAAATGATAGAACCCGGGGTTTTTGTAAATTGCGGATTGAAATGATATAAATCCGTATCACTTGACCTAGGCTAGAAAACTATATACAGACCCGTGGTTTCTATAGTATTTTTCAGAAATATTTTAAATTTATTTTGGAAGTTTATAATATTCCGATTTAAATGTATGTGAAGGATTTTATTTATAATGATTTTGAATGAGTTAAAAATGTTAAATAAATAAATAAATGTTTGAATAAAATTTTGGAATATAACTTATTTTGGAAATTCTGGGTTTTGGTAGAAGTAAGAATTCAGTTAAGAAAATAATTGATAATAAGTTATATTTGGAATTTAAAACTAAATTGTTAAGTTATTAATCTATTACAGCATTTAAATGCTGTCTTTTAAAATTGGACTGTTTTAACCTGTAAACTTTAGGTTGCATTTCATAAGTACTATAGAAACTGAAATTTGATATTTTTAATCAATTTGTGGAAATAATCTTTGGGAAAAGGGGATTAAAATTTGGAATTTAATATGTAATTAATAAAATAAGGAATTGATTTTTTTTTGAATGGGTTTTATGGAAGAATTTAATTTTAAAAGGTGAGAAAAGAAAATTTAATTCCTAAATAAATTGAATAGATTTAAATGGTATATTAAAATGACCAATGTTTAAAAAAACAATATTTTGATATTGTAGTATTGGAAATATATTTTGATTTATAAAGTAAATACCATTTTTAAAGTTGTAACCACGGGTTATAATAACGTTTGGTTGTTAAAGAGACCGGGATCGGATATCTGGTATACTCTCCGTCGATACCGAAAACTACTTTACCAAACGTGTACGCGGTGGAGATTCCAGAATGAAGTAGGATGGTGGTGACGGTTCCTTTAAGGTAAATACGTGGACCCGACTCCCGTGAGTTGGCATAAGGTGGCTAAAACAGGAGCGATTCTCGGATTAATGAGGTAGCACCTCTGATCGAACGCACTTCTTCGTATGCCATTCTATTACTCTTGTGATTGTTTTGGTGCGCACCTTTGATTTGGGAGTGTTGTTCGAGGTGGGCGGTAACTGCGGCTACGCGTTTCCATCGGTCCGAGTAGCAATTGGTATATCTACCCTGGCATTGCCTAGTTGTGCCGTGTCACCTACCATACCGAGCCTTATACGATTTTGGTTTGTACCATACCTATGGAGTGCCCTCTGACGACGCCCAGTACGGGGGAGATTACGGTACTGTATAGACTATGGGAATATATAAATGTGTTAAGGTGGAAAATGTAAAGCCTTAACGCTATTTAAAAGTAAGTTTATTTTATAAATAGACACTATTTAATAGCGCAATATACTACATAGTAAATAGTTTAACGGATCCTTAGAGGATGGGCGTCACAAGCATCCTTTAAGTTACTTGCTCTATATTACAGTACACTTGAATTAGCTTACACTATATAAGTATGTATGTCCTGACTCGAGTGTTTATGTTTTATTTTACGCTCGGGTCAGCCTGAGTTGCAGTTTCAGCTTTCTCCCCGGAGCTAGTACATTCTGTAGATCTTTCGAGCTGCCGGCCAATCTTCCAGTCTATATCTTATTTTGTAATCAAGACTTTGGAATATTTGGATTTCTATTGAAGTTTTAAACTGTATTGGAGATTTAAAACTATGTAATTTTTATTTGGTTGAGTTTTTTTATAGTGGCTTCATGAACCACTAAGTATTTTAAATTCCGCTGCGAGTTTCTCTGATATCTGTGTCTGTGATTCTGTGATTTATTTACTGCATATTCTGAGTGTTGCCAAATTTATTTTTACAACGCGGTATTTTGAACAATTCAAGTCCGACATGTGCGG
This sequence comes from Allium cepa, assembly GCA_030765085.1. NCBI lineage: Eukaryota > Viridiplantae > Streptophyta > Magnoliopsida > Asparagales > Amaryllidaceae > Allium > Allium cepa. The sequence continues at coordinate 723,030,304 of CM060938.1, read as the reverse complement.
ATGCGAATGGTTGAAAACACCGGGTCGTTACAATAGTGTTTTGTACACTACCTTGATTTTGGATTGGATTGGTTATGCCGCTGGAGCTATCTAATATGTCGGCATACCTTGTTGATCTCATAGACCGTGTTTCAAGGGGTCACTTAAGTGAGCTATACTTGTGTTCATTGATGATACTTACGTCTACTCATGGATGAAAGAGGAGCACAAGACACGATGGATGATTGTGTTGTAGGTGTCATGAAGACACCGATTAATGATGAAATTTTAGTAGTATCACTTTTGGAGGAGGGAAGTGATATGTTTGGGTCATGTTGTTCCAAAGTAGGACATCGATGCAGATCCTATAGTTACGGCAGTTCGGAATTTAAATACAACTGGGAGAGCAGCATCGTTGACCTATTTGATAAGAGAGGATCAGATTTTTATTTGAGTTATAAGGTGTAGACATGCATTAGTTAGTCTGACCGAGAGGTTGATGAGTGCACGGATGTTACTCATTCCAAGCAGGATTGAGGAGACGATAGTACACATATACCTGTGGTACTTAACTAGGTGCGGTATTGATACCGAAAGGTAAGGTTGTCATATTTTAGTTGACAGCTAGAAACCGCAGGAGAGAAAGTATCCGACTCATGATTTTGAGTTGGTGGTGATAGAGTTCACTTTAGGGATTTGGAGGCACTGTCTATTAGAAGTCAGATTCAGTTTTTTAACGATTCCACATCAATAGAGTATCTCCTCTCCAAGAAGGATCTTGACCCTTGTCAGTAGCGATGGTTGGAGTTTTTAGCCTCCTATGGATTTGACACTTCCTATACGTTGGAATGGGAAATTTAATCGTTGAGCTTTGGGTAGAAGGCATTACTTTGGAAGAAATAATCCTAGAGTGGGTATTGCTCAAGTTTATCGTTGGTTATTACTTCAGAACTCGATGAGCTACGGCCTAGGGTGATAACTGGTTTGACCATCAGACCTACTTTTGTGATGACCCAGAATTTTGGGCAATAACAATTTGGTAATCTTCATTTAAAAATTATTTAAATTGACAATATTGATTTAAAATTTGATAATATTGTATAATAATTTTCTTTTATAAATATTTAATGTGGCAAAATTTATCTTTATAAAACTAATAATAAAACTGATTTGGTAATTTCCTTTTACAAATACTTAATTTGGCAATATTTATATCTTTTCTAACAATTTAAAATTTGTAAGATTTATCTTTAAAAGCAAATAAAAAAATATATTATATTTATAATGTATATTTTGGTATATATATTGTGAATAGGAAGTCTTTTGTTTAATAAAAGTTATGTTTTCAAATTGTAATATATATGTATGTGTGTGTGTGTGTGTGTGTGTGTGTGTGTGTGTGTGTGTGTATTGTGATTTGAGGTTTTGGTTTTAAAATTCAAAATAATAATTTTCAAAACTAATGTTAAAAATATTTTCTATTTAAAATGTATATATTTGTATGTATTAAAGTGGGAAGTATTTGGTTTGAGTTTAATAAAGGTGCTTTCAAATTTTAATATAATACTTTTCAAAGACTATTTGAAAATTTAATATATATTTCTTAACAACAAAGATAATTGCTTATTTATTTATATATATATATATATTTTTGCTTAAGTTTAAAATATGATTTAACTATGGTTATTCCTTTTGTGCCAATATACTTTCTTTTTTATTTTAACAATAATTAATGTAAATTGAATATATATATATATATATATATATATATATATGAATGAACATGAATTAGTAAGACATAAATATGTTAATATTTAACATATGAAATTAATATAAAAATAGGTTTAAACATTTGTAAAAAATATAAAGATATAAGAAATTATAGATAAGGGGATTAAACACAATAATACATTAATTTAGCATTTGTAAATAAGTAAACTCATGTAATTAACATTTGTAACTAATATGCCATGCATTAAAACAAGTGGCAATACATTTTTTTTAATCATATACTAAATTGTTTTGCAAAATCTGGTTTTCTTTAGACTAAATGTTTTCACATTCTTCTTCTTTCATTTCTAGAAAAGAAAAAAACAAAACTTGAGCAAAGATTCTACTCAACTTATATTCAACTCATCTATCAACTTCATCTGTTTACAAAGCTTCAACAATGCAAGTTGCAGTTTAAATTTCAACTTAACAATGCAAGATTTCAAATTCTAATACAAAGTTTCAGATCAGCAGTTGCATTCAAAATCAATTTAACAATCTTAAGCTTTCTTTCTAACGGGTGAGTAAATTCTCTTTTAAAAACAGTTTTTAATTTGTGATTTTATGGATGCATGTGATAAATTTGTACAGAAAAATTTGTAATATGGTTTGCACTGATTTATTTTATCTGGAATATGTGTTGAATTTGCTTTGTTTATATATGTGTATATCTGAATATATGCAAGACTGTCTCTGTTACTTCCTCAGACTCGATTTACTTTTAAAATTCGTCTTTGCTCTTGCAATCAGTATTAAGTTCTGATCTATAAATGAAAAACAATCATTATAGCATAATGTTAATTCTAAAAATAGTTTTAGTATTTTATAATTAGAAATTACTTCAAATTTGGAAAAAAATACAGTGGAAATCAAATTTGATCAAAACTCAACCAATTCAATTTCTGTTTTGAATTGCATGGATGAATTCGTGACTGAAAATCATGATTTTTAATATACATTTCATGAATTTTAGTTTGATATTTGATTAGAATTTTCAATATGACCATTTCTGGTAATTTGGTGGATTGCCGTTGATCGACACGGTGGATGTAGTCGAGGTCGTAGTCGAAGAAGGTCTGAGGGATGAGGATCTCAGGGAAAATACTGGAGGAATTTTTCATCGACCGTGGCGATCGGAAATGGGTGAAGTAGGGTTTAGTGATGGGTTTTTGTCGACGAGGAATTCTTGGTGATTGCACCGCCGTGAGGATGCCGGGGATGGTCGCGATAGGGAAGTAGTTGCTGGAGGTCGAGGTGTTTCGATTGGATAGGTCGACGGGTTTCAACGTGGTTGGGTTCGTCGGCGTGGGTCGAATTTTCGATGGGGTTGGCTTTAGACTTTGGACCGAAGCGTTCGATTTTTATTGGCTTGCGTGTTCGCCAATCTGGGTTGTCGTAAGGGCTGAGGTGGTTGACGGCGAGATGTTGGAGCTATCGCGATTGGTCGGAGCGACGTTGAATGGCCGTGCAAGTGCACCTTGCATGTTCGTGTACCTGGAGTGATCGATATTTTGGGAAGACAAGTTCGACTCGGTGTTGTGCTCGTGTAATTTGTTGTGCGACTCGAAGTGGTGAGGTTGGCGGAGGACTCAAGTCTGGCTCGAGTTTTTAGAGTGTTTGACTCGGGTTTTGGCCTGAGGGAATTTTATGTTTTAATCTAAAGCCAAATTTTTGCAAAGAAATCAAGTTTTGAAAAAAAACAGGTTTTATAATTTTAAAATAAAGTAAGTTAAGTTTTTTTAAGTTATGGATATTTTTTTCTAGTTTCAAAAGAAATGTTTAACAAATTTTTAATGTATATTAAAAATAAATTAGTTTTTAAAGATATGATAATCAAGTTTTAAAATAACTGTATGTTAAAATTTATTAAACAATCTTTGAAAGGTTTCAAAGTTTTAAAGTTTAAAATTTTAATGTTTAAATTGCTTTTAATTATAATTGATTTCTAAATGCTTTATTTTAAATAATGTTTGATGACATAATTTTGTAAATCCATTATAATAAAGAGTTTATCTTTAAGTAATTAAGATTTTGATTAATTTAAGATAATTAATTTGTGGAGATAATAAAGGTTAATTAATTATTGTTATTGATTTAAGAATAGTTAATTAATGTAAATGGTTTATTGATAAGTAAGAGTTTTATTAAGATAAATGATTTTTCTTAATTAATTAAGGTCTTTTAAATATAAGGAGTTAAGTAATTATTTAATTAATTTTAAATGATTAGTTAATTGTTTGGTTAATTTAAGATAATCACTAAATTATGAATTAATTAAGTATAATTACTTAGTAAAGTAATTAATGAATAATTACTGGATGTAATTAATTAAAGGGGATTACTTATTGAAGTAATTAGAGGATAATTACTTAATGAAAGTAATTAAGAGTTAATTACTTAGTGTAATTAATTTAGTTAATTAACGTGATTAATTAATTAATGTGATTAATTTAAGATCAATTACTAAATGTAATTAATTAAAAATGTAATTAACTAATGAAATGTAATTACAATACCATCAAGCTTTAAGTAAAGAAAGTGATATGATTAGGCAGAAGTCGAGAATCAAACGGCGAGAAAAGGGAGATAGAAACAGTGCTTACTTCCACGCTAGTCTAAAGAATAAGCAAATAAGACAAAATTTCACAACTATTTATGACACGCATGGTAATCTACACACTTTACCTGATGAGGTCAAGGAAGCTGTTGTCAATCATTTCTCTGACTTATATGGCAATGTGAACGACTTTTTGTCGAACATTGATCGAATACCCAGTCACATACTACCAAGATTAAACTCAGTTGATTATGCTTTTCTCTGCAATGAATTTACCCCTGAAGAAATAAAGCATGCTATGTTTACTTTAAACACTGAATCTTGTGGTGGACCGGATGGACTAAATGCTCTATTCTATACTACTTGTTGGTCTATCGTCTCTGATGATGTTATAAATGCTATTCTCCTCTTTTTCAATAAAGGTAAACTCTACAGATCATATAACTACACTAACATAGCTCTAATCCCCAAGATCAAGAATGCTCACTGTGTTAATGATTATCGTCCAATCTCCTGTTGTAACACTATATACAAATGCATCGCCAAGGTCATAGCAATCAGACTCAAGCACGTGCTCTCTACCACTGTATCCAAAAATCAGGCTGCATATTTACCTGGTAGGAACATCCTGGATCATTTTCTACTATCCCATGAACTCATTAAGGGTTATAAGCGCAGGAATGTGACTCCAAGAGCTATGATGAAACTGGACATTATGAAGGCATTCGATATGCTACAATGGAATAGTATTGTCGGAGTCATGGGGTACATGAACTTCCCTCCTCATTTTATTGCTTGGATTTATGAATGTATCTCTTTGCCAACATTTTCAATAAGTATTAACGGTAAGAACGAGGGTTTTTTTGTCAGTAAACAAGGGATTAGACAGGGGGACCCCCTATCAGCTTACATTTTTATACTTGTCATGGAGCTTTTAACGAGAATGATCGATAGGATAATAACACACGGTAAATTCAAGCTTCATCCTGCATGCTGTGAACCAAGGATCTCTGCACTGATGTTTGCAGATGATCTGGTGGTGTTTTGTACTCCTGAGACCTATACTCTTTCCAACATAATGCACACTCTTGATGAATTTTACGAAATGATAGGGTTGAAAGTGAATCTTCAAAAATCTGACATCACCATTGCTGGAGTTAGTAATGAACAATGTAATCTCATCTCTCAAACAACTGGGTTGACTCTAAATCACAACACAACTACTTACTTAGGTATCCCACTAACAACATCAAGAATCACTGCAAACCAATGTCTTCCTCTATTTAACAGGATTACTGCCAGGTTAAGCTGTTGGACTACCAAGTTGCTTAGTCAAGCTGGAAGATTAACACTTATTAAATCCGTGATCTTCTCGATGCAAGTTTACTGGACAAGTACCTATATTCTCCCCTTTAAATTGATCAAAATGATCAGAGGTGCTTTCATGAGATTCCTTTGGAAAGGCAAAGTGACAGGAAGATATATTGCCTCGATCAAATTTAGTTTTGTTGAAAGGCCAATGGACAAGGGGGGGTTGGGTATTCTCAACTTAACGCAGTGGAACATGGCTGCCTTTGCTAAGCACATTGACACATTTTTTAATAGCACTGATAGCCTTTGGGCTATTTGGTCTGATAAGAATGTGATCAAGGGAAGGAGCATATGGAGCATGACCAAGCCTCAAAATTTGAGTTGGACGTGGCAGTGCTTATTTAAGCTCAAAGAAAAAATTCTTCCTCTCATCCAAGTGAATACGAACCCAATGTATAATGTGAACTTTTGGGATGACCCTTGGTTGGAAGCGGGTCTCATCCTTAGTCGTTAGCTAACGCACTATGAGATGCATCATTCTGGTATTCATAAGGCAGCCAAAGTAAGAGACACTCTGTACAACCTTCAAAATACACGTACTTCTTCGTCCAACCCGAGGATTCAACATTTCTGGAACAAGATTTGTTGTTATACTCCGGTTTCCAATGCTGCTATGTGTATGGTGTGGGGGGGCAAAAGGCAACCTTCAAAAACGGGGATACGTACGAATTTATGATGAAGAACAGAACTCGTCCAAAATGGAGATGGTGGAGGCGTACGTGGGGAAGAGATAGTAGTATGAGACATGACTTTATGCTTTGGAAAGTTCTGAATCGTGCGATGTTAACTAACGCGAAGCTTGCATGCATGGGTATGCGCATCAATCTCTTATGTAAGTTTTGCAATGACATGCCCGAAACGGTTGAACACTTGTATTTTGAGTGTTCCTTTATTAAACAAATCTGGATTGGTGTGATGGCGAAGCTTCTCAGGCGGGATGTTTCCCTTGATAATCAGATTGAATGGGGCAGAATTTATGTACATGCAGGATTCAAAAATGAAAGTGAACGAACCTTCAATGTAGTGCTGAAAAGCTTTATAAGCACGGTTTGGAGGGAGAGGAATGCTAGGCTATTTGATGTAGCAAATGCAAAAACAAATGTTAATTTCAAAAGGTGGATAATGAGTGAGATTAGAGATTCCTTGGGTCAGCTGACGTTTGCAATTGATCCAGGGATACGTGCTTCCTTTCTTATTAGCAATTAGTTCTTGTCTTCCTTTCTTTTTGTTGTTTTTTGTTTTCCCCCCCTGTGCTTGCTGCGCCAAGTGCCCCCTATTTTTCTATCTTCCTTTTGTTGTATGTGTGTCGTTCTGACTGGTGTAGCAATATATGGTCGGGGTCCATTTAACCTCGCCGGCCTTGCCAAAAAAAAAACTAATGAAAGTAATTAATTAAGAACTATTAATTTATGTAATTAATTAATAATTAATTAATAAAAGTAATTAAGGATTAATTAATCAGTGTAAATAATCAAAGGATTAATATAATTAATTAAGTAGTTAATTAATTAAGGTAAGTAATTATAGGATTGTTAATTACTGTTTATGATTTATTAAGGATGATTGATGGAAGTGATTAATTAAAGTATAATTAGTTAATTTTAATTAATTAAAGGAAGTAAATGGAGGGTCATTAATTAATGTAATTAATCAAAGTAATTAAAGGTTAATTACTGTAAATGGTTAAGGATAATTAATTTGTGTAATTAATTAAAGAGATAATTACTTAATGTAATTAAAGGATAATTAATCAAAGAAGATTAATTAAGGTAGATCATTAAGAAATGATTGATTAATTAATTTGTATTTAATTAATGTTAAGTAAGCAGGATTAAGGTAATCCAAGTGATTTAAAAGATAGTAATTAATTTAATTAGAGATTAATTAAATTGATTAAGAGAGAATCAAACCTTCTTATGGATGATTGATATTGGGTGATTTGGATGTGATATCTTTGATATGTGATATGTGGTGCTTTGTGAGATGATTGGTTGATATGAATTATCTATCTGTGATAATGTGAATCATCTATATGTTTATGTTATTCTGAATATAAGTTTAAATGTTTAAACCCTTAAACAACTTGGACATTAAAACAACGTTTTGGGTTTCGGTGAGACCGGGATTGGATTTCCAAATTTGGATATCCGAAAACCACATCGATCCAAATTAAACGTTAGGTCGTGAATCCAAGTGAAGACCAAGGTGAAGACTCGAAGTGTAAGAACTATTCATTGTTAAAACTCTAAGGGTGATTCCAAGATGAGTTTGACAGAGATACTACTTTCAAGTTCGAGATGGAGATACTACTTTCAGGTTCGAACCCGGAACGAACTTGTATGGATTGAATGCTTTTAGAGCATCGTCAGGAGGACGATGAGCACTCTAAGATAGATGTGTTCTATAAAGGCAATCATAGCCTCAAGCCTCATCAACCGGGAATGACTAAAATAAGGGAGGTGCAGCAAGGCTAAGTGGGTAGCACCCAAGTAGGACGAGATTTACCCCTGTCTAGAGGCCCTTTCTATTACAGCTTAGTATGTGGTTGGTCGCGCCAACCACGGGGTGGTCTTGTTCGGGACTATCCAGTAGGGAATGGCTCCGGCTTTGTGTTGCGGAGGATTGGGAGTAATCCACAGTATGGTGATCTAGACCACGTACTGTGACAGGCGGTACCCCAGTAGCCCTGCCATTGACGGAAACCCTTTCTTCCTATGTGCCCTTTACGGTTTTGATTGTATAACCCACTTTGGGGCTAGTAGCTGGAATTTATTGAATGTAACAATTTCGGCTATTTTCTATTTACTTGAAAACCCTAGACCCTATTATAATATAAATGGATTTCCTATCAAATGTTTTGGTTATCGTAAGGTAAATTTTTTTTCGTGTTTATGTGCGGGAAGTCTTACGAGATACCTTTTGTTTTTCAAAAGTTTTCAAAGTTAAGCAATTTTAACCCGTTTACTCACACCAGACCCATGTCTGACCCAAGTGTTTATTTTCTGTTTTATTAAACTCTTGGGTACTAAAATTTTTTTACGAGTAGCCAAGGGATTCAGGTTAGCTTTGACATAGCTTTGACCAATTCTGGAAGAGATTTGGAGCAGGAGGCTTCAGTGAGTAGATGTATGGTGGTTCCGCTGTGTTTGTGTTTGAGTTTGTATCTCTGTGATATCTTGAGTTGTATAATTAGACAGGTGTTTATAACTGTCTAAATTGAGATGTATAGGTTGTATAACTCCGATGTATACGATACTATGTAATATTTTATGTGATATTATATTTCATTCGTTCCGCTGTGAGAATCTAATGTTGTTGAGTTTCTTCTTTTCTATCTTTTCTTCTTTTATCCCTTTCTTTCTTAAATCATGATGCGTCTTTCTGGGTTAAGAAAGACGGGTCGTGACAACTTTGATATAGCAGGTTGGTACAAACACAGAGATGTTAGGCTAGACTAGTAGAGATTGTGGCTAAATTAAAAGAATAAGTAGTGTCTATAGAGATGATGTAGTGCGGAATCGACCAAGATTAGTAGTTCCATAGGGATGTGTGGTTGTTTGTTCTCAAGTAGTGGGAACATATATTTATAGAATGCATTGATGGATTGCCGAAGGCTGAGGATAGTGTGATAGCATTTGAGTCACATTTGATTGGTTGATGAATAATGCTAGATTTGTATTCCTTCAGTCCAGTAGAATGGCATTCGTATTTGTCGAGTTGTATGTGGGATGGATAATATGATTCTATAGTGTGCTAAGGGCATTGTAAGTGGACGAGACCCATTGATTGACGGTGGGTTTTGAGTGAAATTGCAAGGGTCGTTTAGATTTTTAGCACCGAATCGATTTTATGATGTCGGGACTGAATGATGGACTTCGAGGCCTCGTAGTCCTATTCGTACCGATAGATGAGATACGAATCAGGTTAAAAGGAGGGCAGTGGAGTAGTAGAGGTTCAGCAGAGTGAAAGTGAGGATGATAGGATATAGGAGATCTAGAAGAACAAGAGGACTGCTTATTTGGATCTCTTCAGGAGGTGTGATTTCATTTTATCATTGGGTTTCAAATTAAATATCATATTCGATGTTTTATACAAGATGATTTAGTACTCTACATGCTAGGATAGGCATGGATGTAACTATTTGATGATAGATCTTATATATGCATGTTTGATTATATTAATAGCATTTGAGATGATAGCCTATGTCTATGTGGTAATTTGGCATGCGGGATAGTTATGGTTTGATATAACATATTTATTTGAGACGATTGCCATACATAGTCTAGTATATTTAAAGATATGAGATGTATACATGTCCTTATTGTATTGGGATTTTTCCCAGACCTTAGCCGTACAAAGGAGGTGCTACCAAAAAAATTCGTGCCATAGGCCCAAATTGAGGGAAAAGTCAATGTATATGATATTAGATGTTGTCAATAGTTGAGAGAGTCGTTAATGTATGATATTTAGTTGACTTGCCTTCGGATTAGTGAGTTGGCGCTTTAGTTTTCCATTGTTCATTTCTTTTGAAATAATTGTGTACTTAGATTTTTGGTTTAGCCACATTAATCTTGTCTTTAATAGCGATTGTACTTAGGGATGAGGATGATGGCTCCATGCTGATTTCGAGTCTATTCCTTTTGTTGAGATTATTTTCATTGATTGTTGTTAAGAGATGATAAGTGATGATTTCTCTTGTATCGTTGCTTATGTAAGGATGTTGGGTTATGTTGTTTCACCCTTGGGATTTCGAGGATGAAATCCTTTTAAAGGGAGAGAATGTAATGACCCATATTTTTACGATGATATGTTTAAATAATTAATTTAAATATCGAATCATTAGTTAATTTACGGTCCCAAAAATCACATTTTTCACATAGGATCGAATCAAGACTTGAGATCACTTCCGTTGAGTTCGTATCGACGTTGCGAATTAAAATAAGTATATGGAATATTATATTTGGAGATTTGACAATCCAATGGTCGAAATAGTCTCGTAAAGCGTGAAATTATCATCCTGAGGCATAGTCTCAGATAGCAATGAAATTTATACCATCGGGACCAGAAAAATGAGGTGATGTACATAAACGAGTTTCATGGCGATCATACTAACCGTTTGATCGTTTGAGCTCGAAATGCACGATCATTTTGTTTGAGAAACAAAATAAAACAAATATTATATTTTTCAAATTATCACCCAAACCCTACATCCTCATTGGTCGTTTACTGTTCCATCGAGCAGTGAACTAAACGATGGCCGCCACTTTGTTATTTCAATCAAAAATCAAAATTGAGTAATTAGGCCACTAGAAACCATGAAACAAACTCCGTTGATCTCATATCGGCAAAAACTACTCATCCATGCCTATTTCATAAGGTGCGACATTGTCTAGATGAGTTTGACTTCATAGGTTGCGACTAGGCTTTAGTTTTACAAGAGATACGATCGGAGATAGGAGAAATAGAGACCTGCATTGGCTTGAGGGATAAGAGATGCATCATAGTCGTGATTTTGAGGGGGTCTGGTCCCCTATTGGTATCATAACCTGAAGATTGGTTGGGCAGTTCCTGGCTGTCGTGATTTGATAGGGTGAGCGAAGTTTGGGGATTTCGATACCGGTGAGTCGAGCGTTCAAAGAGAAGGCCAATGGTGCAAATGGCATTCATTTTCATTGATTATTGCTCATATCACGTGAAGAAAATGCACGGCTTGGACATGATTATGCACATACAGGTGATTGTGAACTTTAGGGAAGAAAAGTTAATAGGTAATTAGATTAGTTAATTACCATTTAAGTTAATTTAATTATTTAAATAATCCGACAACTTATACACACCATATCTTTTGCACCGAGGTCTTTTTAGGCGTTGCTTCGTGCATTACACTCGTAATGTGGGGCTCTTTGATTTAGCTTAGGAATGATTTTGATTTTAAAATGTGATTTTCCTATATTTATATATCTACTAGATTTTTATAAAAGGAAATAAAATTATATAAAAATGATTTATAAAGAATATCATAAATTTTCTATCGATATGTCATGGTTAGGGAATTATTAGGTTTGAGCTATTATTGATATGATTTCCCATATTGGTTGATATTGATGGATTATACATATTATACATATACTATTATGGATGTCTATATGCTTGTTGGATGTAAGTATGTTAGTTAAGTTGTTAGGTTGACAACATTGATTTATTGGCGATCCAGCACGGAGGGATATTCGGTGCGTTAGGATTTCGTCCTCTTGATCAAAAACCCACCCAAACAGGATAAGTTGTAAAAGAGTACTGGAATGCATGCTGACAGATCTGAGGATGGAAGACGATGGATTTGGATGGGCTTTGGACTTTGAGATGAGCGTTGGACGTATTTAGTTGGTTAGTACTTATTCATTTTTGGCTAAGTGTAAGACCATAGTGGTTGGTATTGACCGCTTTGGAGTGGTCAATACCTATCACTATTGATGACGATCGATTTGGTCGACTATTGACATCGACAGTGAGGAGGCTTCGTGGCCCGTGATATGGTGATTAGTTCCTGCGGTCGACTCTTGGTCTTGGTGTTGTTATTCTATGATGAGCGATTTCGATGGTGTAGCGACGAGGTGATGCTTCGACGTGATGACTTTGGGACTTAGTACGATGGCTCTACGACTTAAGATGTATGTCTAGTGGCATTCCAAAGATGATGACTTACGATAGGATTCATGACGGTGATCCACAAGGGCAAGTTTAATGAAGGGGTCTTGTGAGTGGAATTTGTGATTGTGTCCTACTGTTGAGCTAACCATAATGGAATAATGATTGGGTTCCATTCCAGAGACGCATGCAAAATGGTCATTGATAGCTCAGAGGTTTCTAGTGTGCTTGTGAAGAAGGGATATGTGGGTAGATCCCACTTGGATTTGCGATTATGTTTGGATCTTGCGACTGTAGATTATCCTAGGCTTTTGCAATTGTGGGCCTAGTTCCTAGCCTTTCGAAGTGGTTGGATTTGAGCACGAGTTTGCCATTGTGCCATTTGAGTTGTTATATATCCAATGCATACAAGTGATGTGAGGATTATTTGACGGATGCTATATTCTCCATGGTTGGTTGTTGTTGTAGGGCTCACACAATATAGGTATTTTTGACTATATACCTAGACACTGGACATTGTACTTTGATTGTAGTACACTTATATGGCATTGATAGTTTGTTATCATATATCGATTGTTATGTGCTAACATTGTGGATGCAGGAATGGGTAAGGTATGGTTTTCAATACCCTCTATTCCATATAATATACTGACTTTTATTGTATTTTGAGATGTTTATTGCTTACATCGGATTTTTGTCTGACTCGAAGTTTTATGCCTTTCTTTGTATTATCTCGGGTGTTCTTAAGTGAGTAGAGTAGATAGCATGCATAAATAAAGCTTGAAGTTATGTAGATGGACTAGCAGATGGTGATACTTTCTCATACTTATATTTTGAGTATTATTTTTTATTCCAGTGTGATACTGTGGAGACTTGACTGTGTTGACTTACTATTATTAGAGACAGTTATAAGTTAAGTTTATTTATCAATTGTATATACTCTATTACTATTTTTTATAACTGTATAAGCCTATGCACTCTAATTATGTGATTTATATAATTATTACTATCTTGCCTATTTTATATCCGTGATGACTATTATATTTTATCTGATGCACTGTAAGATATACAATAGAAAACTGTGATTGTGTGGTGTTTTATTCCTTTTTCTCTTCTTTTATTCTCTCTTCTTCTTTTCTATTCCTCTTTACTTCTTCTATTTCTTTGCCTTGACAGCCGTCCTATATCGTCGAATGCTCCAGTAGCGCACTATTCGGTTATATGAGCATCGAAAATGTAGGGCGATCGTTACAAAGATCATGAATAAGTGGATATAAAAATTACAGTGTAGTTTAGCTAAATTAGTCTTCTAATGGCAAGTTGCAAAGAAAGCTAGTACCATATCATTCTTTTATTGTTTATTATTGCATTGAGTATGAACAAAAATGTGGCAGCTTTGTTGGTATTAACTATATGTTAGAATATAGGTTTCTAATTGTGACATGGTCCAATCAGGGTTTCATTTGTTTTAAGTTTATTGTATGATATTTTCTGATGCATGCACCTCTATGTTTTAATTGCAGGCATCCATGCATATTGCTTTTTGAAGCATTTTGCATGATTATAGTTAAAATCTAGAGTGATGTTGATTGATTAGTTTTTTGTGAATAAATACACATTGATGTTATATTTATTATTTAACTGAAACTGAACTAAAATTTATCGATTTACATATGATTTGAAATTCCCTTTGTCGTAATTCAAATTTAATCCGTCTCCAAATTTCAAAATCATGGTTAATGTACTTTAAAATTATGAAATGGGTAATGTTGAAACCAGATATTGCCTAAATTCAAGAGGAAATATTTCAAAAAATCACAAGCTTGGAACGTGGAGAAAAAACAAGCTCAAATTAGCTTATACTTTTCTTATTCGTACTTACAACGAACAATTTAGTGCATATCAACATAAATCAACACTTAGTTAATGATGTTGGTAAATCAACAAGAAAATTGATTAAGTTTCCAACTATACCATTTTGGAGTAATGTAGCAAAACGCAATTAAAATTTTCTTCTTCTTTTTTTAATTGATAAGCACTGATGTTCGTATTTTTTTATAAAGTAAGGTCATATTGATTGATAAACTTTCATTTATTTTGTAGATAAACAACCAATGACCACCTCAGTAAGATGTGAATGACAACTGAAAGCACTGGCAGAAAATGAGGCAAGAAAGAAAGCCCAGCCCAAGAAGAAAAAAAGGAAAGCAGGTTATTGAACAATGTGACTCTCATAGTTCATCTACGGAGTCAGAATACGAACCAGATAAAGACGCGGATGAATTTGAGGTTCATATGGAAAGGGAAACAACTTTAAATTGAAGATCTTCATGCTTCTAGTGTTGGTGGACCGTCAAATAATTTGCTTTTGGAAAGTTTTAGCAACCATATTGCTATTTCCATTGGTCGAACAAAACGGTATAACTTTTGATTATTTAGTTTTCTTTTTAAAGTGTTATATACATCTTAAGTTAAAGTACACAACATAATAATATATAATGTACCATTATTCAATAAATAAACTATATATGTTATAAAAATGGGTAGTTAAACATTGTGAACTTTTCAATAATTTTAACATTGTAAAAAGTTAGTGTTTTGAAATGTTACATTATTAAAATATTATGAGCGTGGGTAATAATATTGTTTATGGATATGTCACTCATATGGTGAAACTCATACGCAATGTTCTAAAGTAAAAGGGTATAACAATCATGGTATATATTCTTGTTCATCATCTTTCTATGTTATATTCATTAATTATATAGGAGCGACCTCCTTTACAGTGTATATCTCTCTCGCGCAAAATGACACATTGGAAAATAGATGATGAAGAAAGTGAAGCAGTGGATATAGTTAAGAAAGCTGGCTTTTATGATATAGTAAAATGCCACTTTGGATGGATAAACTATGTGGATATATCCACTTTTGTAGAGCATTGACATCCAGAAACAAACTTATTTCACATGCCTTTTGGTGAAATGACGATAACTCTCAATGAAGTATGTTATATACTTCATGTTCTAGTGGTGGGAAATCCTTCTCAACAGTTTTCATTGTTTATTTCAATAAAAGAAAAGAGATAATTCCTTGTAATTTCAAATGGAGCAAAAGCCTCATTTTGCATAATTTATCGAAAGTTATAAAGGTAATCCTTTTAGGAAGGATAGCTCTGATAAATTAAAATGTGGAAAGGAATGTTCTGCTTTAGGAGTTAATGGTTAGAAATAAGAGAGAATATATATTTAAGTATAACTATGCTTATTGATTAAAAAATTATAGCGTAATTTACGATGATATCCACATTAGTTATTAATATGTATTAAGTTATAAGATTATGAAATGTAGATGAAAAAATATAGTAAACCCAAAATTAATGGGGCACTAAATATAAAGTTAATATGGAGTTACCAAAATTAAATAGGGATATAAACGCGGTTAATGGGTCCGACTAAAGGATTAGCAGGTTGAATTAGAATGGATAAATAAATGCTATTAGATATTGTCCAATTAGAATAATAATGAAATTTATTATGGACCATTGACGTTTATGGAATATTGTAAATAAGTGTATAAGATAGGAATTAAATGCTGGATGACAGTATAATTTTCATGGCGGGAAATCATATAGACTAAGCTATATGATTAGCAAAATCATGAATTAGTCGGCATAGCCCAACATTTAACTTAGGATAGTTGGTTCGGCTTAGTGGTTTGAGATGCGAGGTTAGTAGAGTTACGCAGCAGAAGTCTGTCCTTCACCTAGAGGCTACTAGTAAATGTATATACTTACTAGTGATATGGGACAACTCCAAATATAGGACCCTAGGAAAGGAATAAGCATTTGCGGATAGGTAGGGGAAAATATACCAAGGGTTGGCCTCGGATTTCAAGTATTAAATGGTCCAGTACTTTTAAGGAAACATGTCCACTTCATTTCTAATAAGAGTTATTAAGTAATGAAATGAGGCATTTTCCTTGACTTATATTAGGTTAGTCAAACTGGGATGTCAGCCGTGGAAGGTCGGTGGGCTTTGTTGGTATTTTTGTTGGACCGATATTTAATAGTAGGGTTGGCATATAGGCTATGACCACCAGCGGTCGGTAGTAAAGGCTTAGGTTGCGCCTTGGTGGATTTAGCTTTCTACTAGTATAGAATCCATATGGGATACGCACATACCTCAAAGTTAGTTAGTTAATTGTATGTGTTAACAAGATTTCTTGTCAACACTCAAATGTTATGCTAAGGAATGAAAATTATCCTAATGGCAATAAAGTAGAATGGAAAGTATGAATCCTTTTTGAATTTCCTCTTGAATAGGCTTTAGTAGGTAGGAATTGGTCAAATAGACCTTTTGACTGGGTCAAAAGGGTTGGATTCCATGCTTAATGACCTTTCGACTTTGTTGAGTTAGTGTGGATTCACTTTCGAAAGCTTTCCTTCTTGACTCAATTGGAACATCCTGAGCTAGGTTCGCCTCAGTTGGTTTCAACCTTGTCAAAAGCAGTGAGCTTAACCTTCTTGGGTTTGAAGTGGTAATATTAAGCTACAGTGTTTCGGTGAAGGGTGTCGACCTTGTTGAAAGCTGTTCCTCGAGCTCCCTACACTAGTTGAAGGTTTAAGTAGGACTTGGTTTCGACCTTGTCGAAAGCTAAGACTCAAAGCAAGGTTACTTGAAGTATGAACTTGAAGTTGTTTATATCTTACTTGGTTTGGACTGTGTCGACAGTGGCCTTTTGATGAAGGCGAAACCTGAAACACAAGAGTGAAACTAACAAGAACATTGATAAAATTATAAGTAATCTAAAATACTTGAAACTTCCCTTTCATAAGAAAAAGATGGCTTTATTGCTTCAAATCTCCAAAATTAATCTTGTAACTAGGGTTACGACACTTTTGGTTTAAGAAATACAAATTTGGAATGGGAGGTATCGAATCCCCAAAACGTGACCCCTTGGGTCTTATTTATAGATGCAGGTCAGTACCTTTCGACCTTGATGTTTCCAACTTGGTTGAAAGGCGGTTATCGAATGACTCAAGTACGCTTCATCTTTGTCGAAAGGAAGGGCCACATCTCTCCACTTTGTATTTCCATATAAGTGTTTCAACTTTGCCGATAGGTATTGTTCAATGGTTTCGATGATGTTGGTTACGTCTGAGCACTTGTTTCTTATCTGATGCGGAGCCCTGCTGAATCACACTAGTTTCGACCGGTTCGAAAGGGTTACCATAGCTTTTGAAGGGGTTGTCCTGGAAAATACTTGCTTTCGCATAGTTTAAACAAAGGCGAAACCTTTGGTGTTGAAAGGTTTGGCGCATACGAAAGTAGCTGTTATCATTGTCTTCGAAAGGTGCTGCTTTGACTCAATCAAAAGGTCATCATGCATATGAAATGACCCAGTTGAAAGGTGGCTATTGAAGGTGGAAGGGTACTATTGACTCCTTTGTCTCCTTCAAAAGGTATGAACTCAACGAACCTTTACTGTATAGACCTTCTGACACCTTCAAACGTTTTGAAGCTTCCAGACATTGACGGTAGCATCTCTTCTACTCGTTCGAAAGGTTTAGCTGGAACCTTCTTCACTTGTCCTTCTTTGCCTTCTACTCATAACGGTTTTGACAAAGTCGAAAGGCTAATTTTTTGGTGTAACATTTGCCCCCCTTGCGAATTGATGCTCTTGACTTTCCAAGTCATCTATGTCGAAACCTAAAGTTTCACACCTCTTGGTCTTCCAACGTGAATCTGGGCTGCTTACTTAAAATTGATCTCACGGTTGGTAGCTTTGGAAGTCTTTTCTTATAAGTACGTTGTTTTTTCTTCTTTCTCACTTACCTGCAATCAAACTATCATGCCAAAGTAAAAGAATTCCTAATTTTCTCAAACTTTTTTTCTGCTTTCAAAAATCAAAGTAAACCCCAAATCTAATTCGTAAGTTTAGTTTCATCTCTATTTTGCTAGTTTTGTTCTGTGTTGTTTGTGTTTTAGTCGAATTTGACTTTTCCAAATTTCAAAATCAAGATTCGACTTTGGAACGCTCGAATTTTGATTTTTTGAGAGTGGTTTTGGTTTGATTTGTTGAAAGACTTTTCTAATTCAATATAATTTGCTTCTCGTTTTGGATTTTATTCCAATCTTTACAATATTTGTTTCTCCTTAGAAAATCTGGATTTTCAGCTTGATAATAATTTTCATACTTTTGAAATCGAAAAAGTTTGATCTCTGTTAGAATTCATTTTCTTAACAGGTTTAATTTATTTATTTTAAGAGAAATTTGAAGCCTTGGATATGCTATTGGGTTTAGGGAAGACAGTTGAACCTGCTTTCTTCGCCTGGAAGTTTCAAATGTATGAATTGAAAAATTGGAACATTAAAATTACCTTTCTACCCCCTTTGAAAAGAATTGAGGTGGCAACATTGGTTTTACTTCCTTAGCCCTTTTCAATGTGGTCGAAATGTGTTGTAGTGCCAATTTGATCATCCCCGTCGAAAGGATATGTAGTTAAGTAAAATGTATCAACCCCTTCAATAGCAAAATGTTTTGACCTAGATGAAACCTTTTGTGTCGATTGCAATCCATTTTCCTTTGGAACCATCATAACCCTTCGACCCATACGACACCATTTAAATCAAACGAATTGAAATTGAGTTTATTTTGCCCCGTCTTTGTCGGAACATTCCAAGTACATATGAGTTTAACCTAGAACCTTTCGACTCAATGAGTATATTAGGTTTCGATAAATTTCGTATCTCTTTTAGGAAACCTAAGTCAAGGGTTTCGACAGTGTCGAAGATTCTTGTTACTTTGTTTATGAAATATTTGCAACGTATATTTTTGTTCAAGTTTTTTAAGTTAACTTGGACTACCTCCTTATAACAACTTAGCTACTGTGGAGCTTTCGACAAAGTGCCACTTTTCATCTCATCTTTTCTTTCAACCATGTCGGAAGCCAGTATTGCTCATATTTAAGCTTTCGACATTGTCCAAAGGTTATGGTTAAATGTTTACTTCCTTTTCTTTTGTACTCTGTTGAAATCTCCATGAATACTCCTATTTAATCTTTTGACCTTGTCGATAGGTATTTACAAAATGTTATTTTCTCTTCCCCATCGACTTTGTCGAAAACCCAATACCATTTATTTTTAAATTAAACCTGTTTTCGAAAATTAAAAGTTTTATGTTTGGATTTTTGTTTAAGTTATTCAAGTAGGTCCTTGAATAATTTTAAAATGAATGTTATGTTCATATGAACTTGGAAATTTCAACTGAAATATTTTCACCTGGCAGAATCATGAGCTCTCCAAAGAAACTTGACGCCATCTTGAAGCATTCTTTGGTATCTTCCCAGGACGAGGTTGATGCCATCCTTTAGGAGTTTGGAACTACTGGTGTGGGAGCTATTCTACTTAGGGAGACAGACAATATCAACAACCCTCCTGAAGGGTTCTTCGCTTACATCGCTGTCCATATATGGAACGGAGGATTCTGCCCTTTTCTGAATTGCTGTCCAGATTTATTTATCACCTTGGGGTTGCTCCAATCCATCTATCCCATAATGTTTACACCTACCTTCTATCTCTAGAGCTGATGGCACTTGAATATGAACTTCCTTCTTTAAGTGCTGAGGTATTGAACTACTTGACCCGACTGGTCAAGCTTAGCAACCATAACTGTCAGATATACAGAGCCAACCCCCAAAAGAAGTTGATATCGGATGAGGTCAATAAGTTTAAAACTGGGAGAACTAACTTTTCTTTGTTTGAAGTTACCCAAACATCGGTGGAATCTTCTCTACCCCTCGTAAGTTCAGATTTCCTTGTCTTCTTTCTATTCTATTACTTCTCTTATCTAATCTTCATCTGTATCAGGTTCTCATGTCAAAGAACTTAATGAAGCTCACACCAGGACATTGGAGTCTCTAACCGTTGCTTCTATTAAAATATGAAGTCGATTGAGCTGCTGATCCCCTCCAATTTGAGGTAGCATTCTCTTCTTCCTCCCGATCAATTGGTTTTGGGACTACCCCCTTTGATCCAGCGCACATCAAAGGGGAAACATTTCCTTTCCTTGGAGGATTTTGAATATTTTTTTCCTATGTCACCTATTTGCTCAAACTACCCTGGTAAGTCATAGACACAACATTTGTTTTCCATTTCTATCATTTTCTGAATTATTTTGCTTACTTTTAATCTGCTTCAAATCTTTACAACTGCTTCTCAAGTCGAAAAGTGTAACGACCCAGAATTTTTAATAATTTAAATTTGAATATTTAATTAATTTTAAATATTAATAAGTGAATTTTTGGAGTCGAATAAATTTTATTTTGAATTTTGGATTTAATTTTGCAATTAAATCGATGATTTAATAGTGAGATAACAAAAATAATTAAATATTGGGTTAAATATGATTGAAAATGATTTGGAAAATTTTGTTTTATCATATTGAAGTTATAGAAATGTTTTAGAACTTGTAAAACTGAATTTGGAGTTAATTTGTAAAAATTGAATATTTTAATATTTAATTATCGACTGAAAAATAGCCATTTTTCAAACGGTCTCGGATTTCGACGAAACTAGTTTCATCGGATCCGTAATGTGATATTATTGCAAGATTCCAAATTTCAAGTCGATCGGATTTATCGTTTGTCCGGTACAAGCCAAAACGCCTAGAAATCGTTTAAATCGGTTTTAATTTAAATTGATCGTTTAATTCTATATCTCACACATACGATCGAATTAGCTTACGAAACCTGTTCCATTGTGTCCGAAATGCGGAAAAACCTTAGAATCGCCTGGCGGCACGCGTCGTTTGGAGTTCGTTTGCAAAAGTGTTAAATTGGGCATTTTATTATTAAAATAATATTAACATATATGTTATCTTCTTTTCCAAAACCCTAATCACTATCACCAGCCGCCTCCTATAGGTCCAATGGCCGAAAATCACCAATTTATTTTCCAAATTATTTCTCAATCCGCTCATCGAATCGAGAAACTTCCAACATGAAAGTTGTAGAGCACGGTATGAACTACAAATCCAACGGTGGATCTCAGCTATCGTCGCCATTTGGATGAGATATTGAGCCGTGTCCCCTGGTTGTTGCGTGCGTTCCTCAAGGTGGAGGAGGGCGCCGAGCTTGGCCATGCTTGGGCCGATGGTGGCTTTTGTCGAGGGCTTTCATTTGGTGGCAGGGTGATGAAGTATCGATGCTCGTGGTGGTCGGAAAATCAAACCCTAGGTCGGCATGTGATGGGTTCAAGTGCGTGTTTTTGTTTCCTGGAGAGGAGTTACCGTGCGCGTGAAGAGAAGGAGAGCGGGAGGAAGCTAGTGCGTGCGGCCCACATGTGTTGGGTGAATTTTCTTTTTTTTTTGTGTTAATTTAATTGAAATTTGAATTCGTGTCAACTTAAAATGCAATATCTTGTTCATGCGAGGTCCGATTGGGACGAATCAAAGTGCGTTGGAATCGTATGGTCGTGCTCTTCGCGATGAAGCTAGTCTGGAGTCGATTGGAGCTCGTTTGAATTTCGGGTAAAATTAAACGTTCGTTTAATTTTATTCGAAACGAACGCCGAAACCGGAAATAAAATCAAGGTGAGAACTCCTCACTCAATCGAACAGTTTGGTTTAAAATTTTAAATAGTTAATGTTGATTGATGATTGCTGTTTGATTGTGCTAGTAGATATAGTAGGATATATACTATATATAGCGATATATATATATTGGCATATGTATATATCGGATTTGATTCCCCGCCTCGTATAGCGGATGAGACCCTATTGCGCCGCCTATTAAGCGGATATTTTATAAAATCCCATATACCGCGATATTCCACCTTGAAGTGGAATTGGTATTGTGCTAACGTCTGTGGATGCAGGGTAACAGGTTGGAGGGATCCAACTGGATTCCTCACATATTTATTTGTTTATAAATATTGTGTTGATTGTTAACTATCATATCGATATATGATGTTTATTCCCGTGATTGACCATTTGATGCGGTTGCATCATCGGATTCATTTTTAAAAAAAGTTAAAAATAACGATTTTGAATTTAAAAGGATTTTTAAGTAATTTTTCAAGTATATGTTTTATTAAATTTTGAACTTGATTCATTTTAAATAAATTAAGATTTTAAATACTAAAGTTATAAAACTATGATTTTTATGAAATATAACCAAAAGGAAAATTTTAAAATAAATAGATTTATAAAATAGTTAAATTGGGTTTTTGGGTAATTTTTATTAATAGTTTATGTAAAAGATTTTATAAATTGATATCTATAAATTTAAAAATTTTGGAATTATAAGACGGGTTATTAAGTGTTAAAATGAAGTATAAAAATGGATTTCATTTAAACTATAGTTTTATAAATTATGAAAGTTATGAAATGAATTGATGTTGAAAATAAAAGTTTATAAGTAATTAACTTATAAAATGGCTTTGGGCATTTAAAAGGGGATTTTTATAGAAATTGTTAATAAAGGAGGTTTTTATAAGTTGAAAACTATTATAAAAGGTGAGAAATCTTATCAGTAATAAGATTAACAATTTGTGAAGTTTTAAAAGGAACGACTTGGTAAATAAATAATATTTTAAGTATTTGACTTATAATACGAACTTTTGGTATAGAAATTGGGTTTATAAATTGAATTGGCTTAATAAAAGAGATTTCTAAACCGAAGTTATTAATAGAAATAGAATTTATAAACGTTGTTTATAAATTTGAAATCAATGTAATTTGGTAAATTGAATTTAGAATTGTTAAAGGGGTTACATTCACTCTTTTAAACGATGAATATATTATTAAGTCAAATGGGCATGTTTTGGGATAAGAATGTTTTAAAGGGAATTTTAAAACGATTTTAAGATGCTCTAAAATGCATTAAGTATCGAATACTGGGATTTCAACATTCATTGTTGAAATAGACGTTTTCGAGAAATAAAAGGAAATGAATACGTAGATTTCAACATTCATTGTTGAAATAGGCGTTTTCGAGAAATAAAAGGAAATGAATACGTAGATTTCAACATTCATTGTTGAAATAGGCGTTTTCGAGAAAATGAGGAAATGATGGACTATAACACTGTTGTTATAGTGAATGGTTTCCAAATGGAAATATTTTGTGTAGTATTGGAATGTATGTTTCTATTTTTATTTTGAAACCCTATTCCAGTGATTTTGGGTTGTCGTGACGGTGTTTTACGCAACATTCGTTTTGACCCAAGTAAAAGTGAATAGAAGAATGTTTTCCTTAAAAGAATGAAATATATACTTGGCTATGGTTAAGTATATCGAATATTTTCAAATTATTGAAAATAAATAAAATTTGTGAATCCTTATTATTAAATAAGTATGGGAATGCTTTTCCAATATGAAATGAAATGTTTTTGAGAATTTATCTTTTTGAAGATAAATTGAGATTGAATAACTGAAATCTATTGAAAACGTTAGGTCAGTAGATATCTTGGAATTTAAATTCACTATGGAATTTATATATATGAAGGGAAATTTGTTTAAAAATAAATGTTGATTTATTTTGAAATATGAAAATATAATTCACGAATTTGGAGCGTAAAATTTAAAAATAAATCGGTAAGGATTTATATGTTGTTTTGAAATTTGTTTTCAAAAGGGATAAAGGATGAATGGTGGTTTGAAATTTGTTTTCAAATGGTTGAGTTGTGTAATTTGAAATTTGTTTTCAAATGGTTAAGGTGTTTAATTTGAAATGGGTTTTCAAATGGGTAAAGTGTGGAAAATTTTATTGTGAAGGTGTTTCGGTAAAGCAAATAAATTGGGAAATTATTTGGAAATTGTGTATATATATCTTGCAAAGATATTTTGGGATTTAATAATTTTGGAAAACAATTATTTGGAATCTGATGATGTGGCGCATCTTTATTGATAGTTAAATAACCGACTATCAATATTTACCCTTGGATGGTATTGATTGTGTTTGTTTGGAATTGAATGCACACTTATTTTTAAAATAAGCGCTCGCTATTCGGTTTAGCCGGGAGAGGACCTTTGTGTCATATATCCCATTCCGAATATGCGATACGTCGTTTGGATTGCATTTGAAGACCGGTGTTGAAGACCGGGTATTTGTGAAAACGATAGGATGACCTATCGATTGTCTCCGCATCGTTAGCTACGATATGGAGATTTCCTTTGTGATGGGAAATTTTATCGGGATTGTGAATACCCGGATTGCAAGGGCTTCTTTGGAAGTGCCTTCGGTTCTGTTCGAACCCGGAACAGACTTGTATGGTTACGTGTCTGACATTACATTTTGAGAGATATAGCAGATTTCTTTCAAATACATTTCTGTTGGTGGCGGAGAATTTATTCTCTTAGCTTAACACCCTTCTCTGAGACGTACGAGCTCAGAGGTTATGTAGTTGAAGGTTATCAGCGATATTTCCCAATCTGGTAATGTGGCATGCTGAGTGCTGCTGTGTGATGATCATTGGTTGATCGTTTGGATTGGATCATTTGTTGATCATTTATCTGTGTGATCTTGCTTTGGTCATCTGTGGACCCAAAGCATGGCTTTGTTGCACAAAGCGTAGCTTTGTGGACGAGACTTTGTCAGGACCTCACTCCCCGGAAATGGTCGAAACAGGAATATGCGGCAAGGTTATGAGGGTCGCGCCCTTTAGGGTATGTCATTTCCTTCTGGAAAAGGGTGGTATCATGGTATGGAGCCCAGATATTTACTCATGTGGAAAACACTATATCTATTTCTGTGTGGTGTTGTTGGTATCGAGCGCTCGGATAAAGGTCCCAAAGGACCGGGGGATGACATATTCGTGTAGTAGTTACCTAGTTACAGAGGTAACCCGGCCTTGTGTTGGCAGAGATCTAACCGTAACGTTAGTTTCTCGGGACGTCCCGCCAGAGGCGATCCCATGTGGCAGTAGGAAGTTCCTTAGCCTGACCATTTGTTGGAAATCCATTCCTCCAATACGCGCCTTGTACGGTTTTAGTTGTATTACCTGCCATTCACTTATGGTGGTCACCACTGTTTGGATGGTAGCTATAGTAGGCATAGTTCGGAATGTCTATGCTGGCTAGGATTTATATTCTACTTTCGAATTGTTTTCTACACTATGCACTAGTAATAATATCAAAAATGATTTGATTTTCGCGTAGTAAGCATCTTTGACTATCATAAGGAGAAATCTCCTCCAATTCTGCGTTTGCATTGTGTGTGTGGCGGGAGGCCTTATGGTAGTTTCATTTTCCAAAAAGCATTGCGGATTTAAAAATTTAAAATTTCTTGTTGCTTGTTTAAAGATAAACTGTTTTGAGTTCTCACACCAGTCCCATGACTGACCTGGAGTTTATTGTTCCTTTCTTAAACTCTGGGTGCCCACTATTTTCCACACGGGCAGTCTAGAGTTAGGTTATCAGGTTATTCTGGATTCGGGAGTTGCTGTGCAGATCTGGAGGCGAGCCAGATAGCGTAGTCTATTATTTATTGTATATAGTATTTCTTTCCGCTGTTGTTGTCATACACTCTGATTGATGTAATGTAATGTGATGTAATGTATAAAATGTATAGTTCTTTTGTTTTAATGAATATTCATTTATCTATTATATGTTGTTCCGCTGCGACTGTGAGATTCTGTTATTGTTTCTCGTTCTGTTGCTTGTTTTTCTGTTTTCTCTTCTCTTTCTTTTCTTTCTTCTTCTACCTCTTTCTTCTTCTAAAACCCTAACGGTTCGATTTTTCGGCAACGAAAAATCACGATCGTTACATTTGGTATCAGAGCTTATGGTTAAGCGACAACCTGCTCTGTTGGGTGTTACTCATTAGAGATAGAGTCAGTAGTACTCTAGAATGAGTATGAGTGTAATAATAGATATGAGTGCGTATTTGTTAGTGAGTATAAAATTGTTTTATATTGTGATGATTGGTTTATTGAGTGGTATATGAACCTTCGTCGGCGCAGCCTCGAAAACTGAATCGAAGGGGTTCCTAAACACTTGAATAGAACAATTCGACACAATATTGTTTTAAATTGGGTAAATGAAATAATTTTACCTCGATTATATTTTATATATAAAAAGAAAATAATTTTTTAGGAATTATTGAAGTGTGTATATAATTGATTGCTTGGTTGTTGTAAATGATATATATATATATATAAAATAATTAAAAGTTGTTTGAATAAGCTAATAAAAGCAACTATTGTAAAAGAATAATGGTATAAACCAATGAATCATAAGATGAAATAATAATTAATGATGATTTACAATTGTAAGATAAGCATGTATGTATATAAGAAGTAAAATTATATAAGTAAAAGGTTTATAAAAGTGATTTATGAATAGAAAGAAAACTTTTTGAAAGAATAATTAGCATTGATTTCACTATTGTCACTGGGAAATAATAAGGGTGATGACTGCAGCATCATCAGTATCATTTTCGAGTTTCTATGTGATGGATTTGCTACAAAAATGAATTTAAAAATTGAAGTTTTGTTGTAATAAATCAATTTGAAATTAAAATTCAACTTGAAGTTGTTAAGTATAAGTGAAAAAGGTTTTGAACTTATAATATAAGTTAGAAGTTGAATAATAAGTTTTATAACTTATAGAATGGGAAAATGTAAGTGAAACCAGTTATTGAAGTGGTTAAACAATTAAGTTAAGTAAAATGGAATATGAATTTGAATATTGATATGAATTTGACTTAAGTAAAAGTTAAATAGGATTTACTTTGGAATTTAAAATCCGAATTGAATTGATAAGTAAAACTTAAGTTTAATTAACAAATGATGTTTAAATGGAATAACTTAAGTGAAGTTGAATAAAAAATCGATCTTTGCATCAAAGTTAAATAATCAAGTGAATTAAATGATGTAAATAAAGTTGAAATGGAATGCAAGTTAAGTAATGTTGAAAGAATTGATGTTGATATCAAAATAAAATGAATAAAGTGAATTAATGAAATCGTTAAATGATGTGAACTTGAGTTATATAAATGAAATTCAATTTTTATATGTAAAAAGAATTGGCAACTGAATTAAAGTATGGATTGAATGTTAATTAATCGAATGTGAATAAGTTGATATGAAATGATGTATGTAAGTGTAAATTCATTTCGAGCTAGTTGAATAATTGAATGAAAATCAGTTGAATGTTAAACCAATTGAAATTAAAACAGTTGAACCAAATTGAATGTAAGAAAAATGGATAAAATTTGGTTGTATTGGATGTACATTGGTCGTTATTTGCTTGTTGGTTGGTTGTATGTAAATTCATTAAGTGTTAATGAAAATTGAATTAGTAAAATTTGAAAGCTATGTAATTGAATTCAAATGAAAATTGAAATGCAAAGTTGAATGAAAATGAATATGCAACTTTAATAGTAAACTAAAAGTGGTATAAGAAGCATGTATTGGAAATTTTATAATTGAATTGGCAAATTTGTTTGAATATTATAATTAGATATTATGCTAGCAAGATATACAGGTTATAAAGGAATTGGGATTTTGATTTCAAAGTTAAAAAAAAAAGATTGAATCGCTCGACAAAAGGTACGTATTTCAATTTTAGTATGAGATTTGATGATTTCCTTCTCCAGCCACTTGGCTTTCTCTTTTCTTTTTGATTCTGAGGGGCCGTAGAGCCGTTTTGTAGTCGTACCGATCTAGCCGCGCAAAGGAGACGCTGGCGAAATTTTTCGAAAATTTAGGGAGTTAGAAAATTTTTGAGAAATTTTGAAAGTTTGAAATTTGAATTTAAATTTAAATTTGAATTGTTGAGTAAACAATGTTGTTTGAAACCTATAATTGAAGTTGGAAAGCTAATTGAAATGATAGTAAATCTTTAATAAAAAGATTGGTGTTAGAAGGTTGATAAAACTATTAGTTTTGGAAAAATAATAAACGGATTATGAATTATTCTCCTTAACTTGCAATTTCGAGGACGAAATTCTTTTAAGGGGGGAAGATTGTAACGACCCAGAATTTTTAATAATTTAAATTTGAATATTTAATTAATTTTAAATATTAATAAGTGAATTTTTGGAGTCGAATAAATTTTATTTTGAATTTTGGATTTAATTTTGCAATTAAATCGATGATTTAATAGTGAGATAACAAAAATAATTAAATATTGGGTTAAATATGATTGAAAATGATTTGGAAAATTTTGTTTTATCATATTGAAGTTATAGAAATGTTTTAGAACTTGTAAAACTGAATTTGGAGTTAATTTGTAAAAATTGAATATTTTAATATTTAATTATCGACTGAAAAATAGCCATTTTTCAAACGGTCTCGGATTTCGACGAAACTAGTTTCATCGGATCCGTAATGTGATATTATTGCAAGATTCCAAATTTCAAGTCGATCGGATTTATCGTTTGTCCGGTACAAGCCAAAACGCCTAGAAATCGTTTAAATCGGTTTTAATTTAAATTGATCGTTTAATTCTATATCTCACACATACGATCGAATTAGCTTACGAAACCTGTTCCATTGTGTCCGAAATGCGGAAAAACCTTAGAATCGCCTGGCGGCACGCGTCGTTTGGAGTTCGTTTGCAAAAGTGTTAAATTGGGCATTTTATTATTAAAATAATATTAACATATATGTTATCTTCTTTTCCAAAACCCTAATCACTATCACCAGCCGCCTCCTATAGGTCCAATGGCCGAAAATCACCAATTTATTTTCCAAATTATTTCTCAATCCGCTCATCGAATCGAGAAACTTCCAACATGAAAGTTGTAGAGCACGGTATGAACTACAAATCCAACGGTGGATCTCAGCTATCGTCGCCATTTGGATGAGATATTGAGCCGTGTCCCCTGGTTGTTGCGTGCGTTCCTCAAGGTGGAGGAGGGCGCCGAGCTTGGCCATGCTTGGGCCGATGGTGGCTTTTGTCGAGGGCTTTCATTTGGTGGCAGGGTGATGAAGTATCGATGCTCGTGGTGGTCGGAAAATCAAACCCTAGGTCGGCATGTGATGGGTTCAAGTGCGTGTTTTTGTTTCCTGGAGAGGAGTTACCGTGCGCGTGAAGAGAAGGAGAGCGGGAGGAAGCTAGTGCGTGCGGCCCACATGTGTTGGGTGAATTTTCTTTTTTTTTTGTGTTAATTTAATTGAAATTTGAATTCGTGTCAACTTAAAATGCAATATCTTGTTCATGCGAGGTCCGATTGGGACGAATCAAAGTGCGTTGGAATCGTATGGTCGTGCTCTTCGCGATGAAGCTAGTCTGGAGTCGATTGGAGCTCGTTTGAATTTCGGGTAAAATTAAACGTTCGTTTAATTTTATTCGAAACGAACGCCGAAACCGGAAATAAAATCAAGGTGAGAACTCCTCACTCAATCGAACAGTTTGGTTTAAAATTTTAAATAGTTAATGTTGATTGATGATTGCTGTTTGATTGTGCTAGTAGATATAGTAGGATATATACTATATATAGCGATATATATATATTGGCATATGTATATATCGGATTTGATTCCCCGCCTCGTATAGCGGATGAGACCCTATTGCGCCGCCTATTAAGCGGATATTTTATAAAATCCCATATACCGCGATATTCCACCTTGAAGTGGAATTGGTATTGTGCTAACGTCTGTGGATGCAGGGTAACAGGTTGGAGGGATCCAACTGGATTCCTCACATATTTATTTGTTTATAAATATTGTGTTGATTGTTAACTATCATATCGATATATGATGTTTATTCCCGTGATTGACCATTTGATGCGGTTGCATCATCGGATTCATTTTTAAAAAAAGTTAAAAATAACGATTTTGAATTTAAAAGGATTTTTAAGTAATTTTTCAAGTATATGTTTTATTAAATTTTGAACTTGATTCATTTTAAATAAATTAAGATTTTAAATACTAAAGTTATAAAACTATGATTTTTATGAAATATAACCAAAAGGAAAATTTTAAAATAAATAGATTTATAAAATAGTTAAATTGGGTTTTTGGGTAATTTTTATTAATAGTTTATGTAAAAGATTTTATAAATTGATATCTATAAATTTAAAAATTTTGGAATTATAAGACGGGTTATTAAGTGTTAAAATGAAGTATAAAAATGGATTTCATTTAAACTATAGTTTTATAAATTATGAAAGTTATGAAATGAATTGATGTTGAAAATAAAAGTTTATAAGTAATTAACTTATAAAATGGCTTTGGGCATTTAAAAGGGGATTTTTATAGAAATTGTTAATAAAGGAGGTTTTTATAAGTTGAAAACTATTATAAAAGGTGAGAAATCTTATCAGTAATAAGATTAACAATTTGTGAAGTTTTAAAAGGAACGACTTGGTAAATAAATAATATTTTAAGTATTTGACTTATAATACGAACTTTTGGTATAGAAATTGGGTTTATAAATTGAATTGGCTTAATAAAAGAGATTTCTAAACCGAAGTTATTAATAGAAATAGAATTTATAAACGTTGTTTATAAATTTGAAATCAATGTAATTTGGTAAATTGAATTTAGAATTGTTAAAGGGGTTACATTCACTCTTTTAAACGATGAATATATTATTAAGTCAAATGGGCATGTTTTGGGAGAAGAATGTTTTAAAGGGAATTTTAAAACGATTTTAAGATGCTCTAAAATGCATTAAGTATCGAATACTGGGATTTCAACATTCATTGTTGAAATAGACGTTTTCGAGAAATAAAAGGAAATGAATACGTAGATTTCAACATTCATTGTTGAAATAGGCGTTTTCGAGAAATAAAAGGAAATGAATACGTAGATTTCAACATTCATTGTTGAAATAGGCGTTTTCGAGAAAATGAGGAAATGATGGACTATAACACTGTTGTTATAGTGAATGGTTTCCAAATGGAAATATTTTGTGTAGTATTGGAATGTATGTTTCTATTTTTATTTTGAAACCCTATTCCAGTGATTTTGGGTTGTCGTGACGGTGTTTTACGCAACATTCGTTTTGACCCAAGTAAAAGTGAATAGAAGAATGTTTTCCTTAAAAGAATGAAATATATACTTGGCTATGGTTAAGTATATCGAATATTTTCAAATTATTGAAAATAAATAAAATTTGTGAATCCTTATTATTAAATAAGTATGGGAATGCTTTTCCAATATGAAATGAAATGTTTTTGAGAATTTATCTTTTTGAAGATAAATTGAGATTGAATAACTGAAATCTATTGAAAACGTTAGGTCAGTAGATATCTTGGAATTTAAATTCACTATGGAATTTATATATATGAAGGGAAATTTGTTTAAAAATAAATGTTGATTTATTTTGAAATATGAAAATATAATTCACGAATTTGGAGCGTAAAATTTAAAAATAAATCGGTAAGGATTTATATGTTGTTTTGAAATTTGTTTTCAAAAGGGATAAAGGATGAATGGTGGTTTGAAATTTGTTTTCAAATGGTTGAGTTGTGTAATTTGAAATTTGTTTTCAAATGGTTAAGGTGTTTAATTTGAAATGGGTTTTCAAATGGGTAAAGTGTGGAAAATTTTATTGTGAAGGTGTTTCGGTAAAGCAAATAAATTGGGAAATTATTTGGAAATTGTGTATATATATCTTGCAAAGATATTTTGGGATTTAATAATTTTGGAAAAAAATTATTTGGAATCTGATGATGTGGCGCATCTTTATTGATAGTTAAATAACCGACTATCAATATTTACCCTTGGATGGTATTGATTGTGTTTGTTTGGAATTGAATGCACACTTATTTTTAAAATAAGCGCTCGCTATTCGGTTTAGCCGGGAGAGGACCTTTGTGTCATATATCCCATTCCGAATATGCGATACGTCGTTTGGATTGCATTTGAAGACCGGTGTTGAAGACCGGGTATTTGTGAAAACGATAGGATGACCTATCGATTGTCTCCGCATCGTTAGCTACGATATGGAGATTTCCTTTGTGATGGGAAATTTTATCGGGATTGTGAATACCCGGATTGCAAGGGCTTCTTTGGAAGTGCCTTCGGTTCTGTTCGAACCCGGAACAGACTTGTATGGTTACGTGTCTGACATTACATTTTGAGAGATATAGCAGATTTCTTTCAAATACATTTCTGTTGGTGGCGGAGAATTTATTCTCTTAGCTTAACACCCTTCTCTGAGACGTACGAGCTCAGAGGTTATGTAGTTGAAGGTTATCAGCGATATTTCCCAATCTGGTAATGTGGCATGCTGAGTGCTGCTGTGTGATGATCATTGGTTGATCGTTTGGATTGGATCATTTGTTGATCATTTATCTGTGTGATCTTGCTTTGGTCATCTGTGGACCCAAAGCATGGCTTTGTTGCACAAAGCGTAGCTTTGTGGACGAGACTTTGTCAGGACCTCACTCCCCGGAAATGGTCGAAACAGGAATATGCGGCAAGGTTATGAGGGTCGCGCCCTTTAGGGTATGTCATTTCCTTCTGGAAAAGGGTGGTATCATGGTATGGAGCCCAGATATTTACTCATGTGGAAAACACTATATCTATTTCTGTGTGGTGTTGTTGGTATCGAGCGCTCGGATAAAGGTCCCAAAGGACCGGGGGATGACATATTCGTGTAGTAGTTACCTAGTTACAGAGGTAACCCGGCCTTGTGTTGGCAGAGATCTAACCGTAACGTTAGTTTCTCGGGACGTCCCGCCAGAGGCGATCCCATGTGGCAGTAGGAAGTTCCTTAGCCTGACCATTTGTTGGAAATCCATTCCTCCAATACGCGCCTTGTACGGTTTTAGTTGTATTACCTGCCATTCACTTATGGTGGTCACCACTGTTTGGATGGTAGCTATAGTAGGCATAGTTCGGAATGTCTATGCTGGCTAGGATTTATATTCTACTTTCGAATTGTTTTCTACACTATGCACTAGTAATAATATCAAAAATGATTTGATTTTCGCGTAGTAAGCATCTTTGACTATCATAAGGAGAAATCTCCTCCAATTCTGCGTTTGCATTGTGTGTGTGGCGGGAGGCCTTATGGTAGTTTCATTTTCCAAAAAGCATTGCGGATTTAAAAATTTAAAATTTCTTGTTGCTTGTTTAAAGATAAACTGTTTTGAGTTCTCACACCAGTCCCATGACTGACCTGGAGTTTATTGTTCCTTTCTTAAACTCTGGGTGCCCACTATTTTCCACACGGGCAGTCTAGAGTTAGGTTATCAGGTTATTCTGGATTCGGGAGTTGCTGTGCAGATCTGGAGGCGAGCCAGATAGCGTAGTCTATTATTTATTGTATATAGTATTTCTTTCCGCTGTTGTTGTCATACACTCTGATTGATGTAATGTAATGTGATGTAATGTATAAAATGTATAGTTCTTTTGTTTTAATGAATATTCATTTATCTATTATATGTTGTTCCGCTGCGACTGTGAGATTCTGTTATTGTTTCTCGTTCTGTTGCTTGTTTTTCTGTTTTCTCTTCTCTTTCTTTTCTTTCTTCTTCTACCTCTTTCTTCTTCTAAAACCCTAACGGTTCGATTTTTCGGCAACGAAAAATCACGATCGTTACAAAAAGTCTGTTAGCGGTGCCTATCCCTCTCCTACAACCTCTGGAGTGCCATCTATCGTTGAATCTCTCGCTAAATCCAATAAGGCTTTCAAAAGGAAGTTGGTGGAATCATACAACATTGAGTCACCTAAGAAGGTTGCTAAAGTTTTTGATGTAGAGGAAGAGGACGATTCTTATCTTGATAAAGCTCCGAAAAGCCCAATCTTTGAAGCTTCTAAAGAAAAACTAAAGCAAACTCCAATTATGACCGACCCTCTTTCTTGCATTTCTATTTCAAATTCTACAGCTGCACTTGAGCAAATGCAACTGTCTTTGCTGACGACTCCTTCCTCAAAGCAAATTCCTTCAAATTCGTCGTCTTCTTCTCCTTCTTACATTAATTTTGAAGAAATAGCCGAATCCATCTTACATTCTGAATCTTTTACCTCTATCCATCCGCCTTCAACTATCTTCGATTTGACGGGACACTATCGCACTTTGATAGAGCAATGATTTTTGGTGAGTTTTAACTTGATTAACTCTGTTATTACTGGTTTTCTCTAAATCTCGAACTTGCACTACGTTTTATTCTTTCCAATTTCTAAAAGTTGGTTAGCTTTGAATGAGCAAGCATTAAAATCTTCTTCCCAGTCCTCTGAATTTCGAGAGGAAATTTCTGCTCTTAAGAACAAAATGTTCTCTCTTTCCATGGCTAAAGATGAAGCAACTGTACAACTGGAATAATTAAAATCTTATATTGCCCAAGCTGAAACTTATCATCTTAAAGAAAGAAAGGCTTATCGACTTTTTTCTATGAAAAATTCACTATGGAGCTAGATTTAAAGATTTTAATGAGGAAAAAGCCTGCATAGTAGCGAAGAACACTTCTTTGAAGGAGAAGTTCAAGAAGAATAGGGCCACTCTAAAATTCGCCGTCGATACGATCTCTGATGCTAAGCAACGAGTATCTCAATTTCTCACTTCTACTCTGGGGTAAATGTTGTGGAACTCTTACGAAGAAGCCCTTATGCTCGCTTATGCCGACAACTTTAAGAAGTGTCCTTACTTTTGTTTTCCTGGCTTGACTCTGCCCTAGTTGATAGAGTAATGGGCAAGATCAACCAAATAAAGCAGGGGACTGAACCCAGAAGAGGAGGAAATCGATGCCTCCAGGATTCTTTCCTTTAATGTCCCCTCCTTTGAAATTGAATCCAATTTGAGGATGAGGGTGACAATGATGATGCCGTCGGTGAATAAGGCGATGATAAAAATGATGATGAGGACCACAATGACGATAATGACGACGACGACGATAATGTTGATGGTGATCAGGGAACGGGTGGTAATGGCGAAGATCACAACAAAACCTCTAATAAGGATGGGGATGACAACACTAAATCTTCAGAGAAAGAGCCAATCCCTCCTATAACTACCCTGCCTGAATCTGTGAGGCCTTCTGCTCTCCAAGAAGATGTGCCTACTCTTGTTAATGTTGAAGGGCCTAAAGTGAAAGAGCAGGCTTCTCTGACCTTTGTACCAATTTCACAGGTATGGGATTACCTGTTTAAATATCTTTCACTTCAAAGATAATAATAATAGTGCTAATCATTCATTTTAGATAAGAAGGAAGTCTATCCTCCCCTATAAAACAAAAATTGAGAGAAAACAAGCTAAAATAAACAATATATATAAGGAGTTAGATAAGCAGAAAAGATTGCATAATGTACTCTCTGAAAAGTATCATAGGCTTGACAGGAGTGCCTTGGTGATGGCGTCTTTTAAACATCATATGGCTGCTCCCTTACTCAAGAGAACGCGCCTCCGATATGGCGCTCTCTTAAAGGAAAAGTGGGAGTTAATTATTTTATTTTGGATGCTAATTAAAGAGAGAGACATTTTAGTCAATGTTTATATAAAGCTTATGTAGAAATTCAATTATTGACTTTTCGTACTTGGGCAAATTCAGTGGCGGTCTACTTAGCCATTTTCACAGGAGATACTTAGATGAATTTGGATCTGACCCACATCCTGGAGCATGTTGGAACTTACCATTGGTTAGATCGATTCCTCAGGATCTCCCCCCAGAAAAGCTTAAGTATTATAAGAACGAATTTGTATCTGAATCATTTTCTAAATCTATATTGTATGAACCAGATGAGTAGTTGTAAACATGTAACATTGTATTATTTTATCAATATTTGTTTTAGTCTTACTTTTGTGCTTAGCTTCATTTTATTATATTATCACAGTGTGACTGTTCATTAGGACATCTTGTTTTTAGAGACTATTTAAGCCAGTATGTTAAACTGAGAAAAATTTATCTTGAAAAGACATCACTTTTAAAGTCCTCGAAATTAGCAAAATATTTTTATCTTAGAGATTTACAAAAATTCTACTTTGAATATCCTCAGCTTCTCTTTGACTTCCTTGGTGATGAAAAAGAGGCACTCCTTAAAGGGATCAGAACATTCCATACAAAATTAGATTGCGACCGTGATAGTCCTCCAGTTGGGAAATGGGGCTATCGCAAATATCCCCCCGTGTTAACCATGGAGGGACTAAATATTCCTTTTGATTCTACAGTTAATCTTTCTTCTAATTCATTAAACAAGGTTAAAAATGTAGTTTCTAAGCTTTAGATGTCAAACAATTATCTATTGTATTTTTTGACTTTGTTGTTATTCGAATTGTAATCTTTTATTGTGATAATAAAGAAATTCTCCATTCTGATTTTAACTTTGCATTGTTTAATTCCGTTTAAGTAGGAGCTTCAATTATCTAAAGTTTCTCTCCCTTTTAACCTAAAATCATGTGTCACTTCTCTTAGAGAGAAACTATTAAAATCTAGCGGAAGGATTGAGCTTAGCGATGATATCTTATTGGTATGCTTCGGTGGCAACATTGAAGCTTTTAAATGGCACAAAAGATATTTTCTTCAAAAAACCATTGCCAGCTATCCAAAGGATCAAATTTCTTATCTTGAACTGAAATAAAAAAATAGAGATGAAACTATTTTATCACTGAAGTGGCAGATAAAGTCTAACCCTTCAATTAATTTTGGTCATAAGATGTCGGAGCTTATTCAACAAATCAGTGATTTGGAGTTGAAACTGAAGTATAGTCAGGCGTAGTGCGAATCGTTTGGATTTATTATGGGAGACAACATATCTTGCATTGCTTTATCAACTCCTTACTCTACTCCCTCAATTTCCTTACCCATGGTCAAATACTCTTGCTACTCAAAAATTTCCCTCAATGATTAACCCTCCTCCAGGCTTAGATGAAAAAGCCGTGGGTAATTGGTGCAGGAGAGTCAAGTTTGAAATAGCCAAGTATTTTGATGATAAATACTTCCTCTAGAAGCGGGCTGCAGAGTTAGAGAGGGATAACAAAACTTTAAGGGTGCTAATAGAGCTTTCAATCGTGCTCTGAAGACAAATATTGACGTGGTCGATGATGCAAAATGCATAATAAAGAACGAAAAGAAACTGAAAGAAGTTCTCTGTGCCACAATTTATCATGTAATTGATCCTTTTATTGCTGGGAATCTTGACAAAGCCACCCAACACTTATGATATATCTGTATCTTTGAAATGTATAAACTCATTTTGTATATATGTGAACAACTTCATAGTTATGTACATTATTTGATGAATTATGTAGATCATATAAATTTTGTAAATATCACTTGATTTTAATTTCTTTTTGTAATGTCACTTCTAAAATGCTTTTTGCTAGCTCATTATTACTTCCGTATTTGCTGAATCTTTCATTTCTCTTTGTTGTGCTGATTTCCCTATAAAGTACGGAGCAAACAATATCTCTAGTTATTAGCTTGAAATTGTCATATCAGTCTATGTACATCATTTGCTTAGATTAACAAATCATCTTGTTAATTGTATGAAAAGTAATTTGTAGCAAACATCTAAATCCTATCTTTTAACCGTTAGTATAGATAATCAAGGATTTAACTTCGACCATTTGGCTGGAATATTTGAATTTGTTGATAGGAAATCCAGCCTTATCACGAGTGTATAAATATTAGATAGCAATTCTTCAGGATATAGTTAATAATGGATTGAATCCGAAAATCATTGCCTGAATGTTTGTGATAGAATCACGGAGACCCATTCTCGGGCCTTAGTGAAATTAGAAAAATTAGAAATCCGAGACCCAGATTTGGGTATCGACGGAAACTTATAAAAATGATTCTCGTGAGAGTATTTTTGACTTAGATTTGGGCATTTGTGATAGATAAATAGAACTTCACACCCAGATCAGGGCTCAAACAACTAATTGTCTCGATACCCAGATTCAATTATATTAAGATAATTAGTGATTGGTTGAGACATGAAAGTCAGATTCAGGTATCAAATAATGAAGTTATAAAATGATTATCCCGAAACCTAGATTCTGGTATTAACTGACAACATTTTGATATTAAATACCCTAAACTCGGATTCAGGTATTTATAGATGAAATTCTAGTATGAGAGACCCGAGTCTCAGATTCAAGTTTTAATAGATGATGTTTAGAAATGAAAGTCCCGAAACCCAGATTCGGGTATTTATAAGTGGAGTTCTGTTCTACTCCTCTGATGTGTGAACGCTTCAGGTCTCGTATATAAGTAATTTGTCTAGTTGCCTCTTGAGTCTAGACATCTTAGTCCATAATTTGAAATGCCTTTTCTCCGGCTCTTAGTTCATGATTTGATGAGCCTCTTCTTGGGCTTAGACATCTTAGTCCATTGCTAAATGTGTCTCCTCTTGGGCTTGGACGTCTCAGTCCATTATAGAATGAGCCTCTTATTGGGCTTGGACATTTTAGTCCACTATTTGAGGGCTTCTTCTTGGGCCTGGACGTCTTAGCCCATTGTTGTCCAGTGCTCTTGGTTAGCTCATCTTAGAGACTGCAACCGAGTATACCCGACCTCACTCCAGGAGGCGCTCTGCCCTAGCCCTTTTGCGGCATGGATAGGGGCTTGTTCAGTGCTTTACCCTGGCCATCTTATGGCAAGGATAAAGGCTTACTCCGTCCTCCTTCCAGGAGGTGTCTTACCTTGGCCATAGCATGGCACAGATAAGAGCTTGTTCGCTGCTTTAACCTACCATTTTATGGTGCGGCTAAAGGCTTCCTCCATCCTCCCTTCAGGAGGTGCCTTGACCTGAACAGAGGCGCGGCTAAGGGCTTATCTGGTGTTTTAACATGGCCATCTTTTGGCGTGGCTAAAGGCTTATCCGCCCTCCCTCCAGAAGATGCTTTGCCTTGGCCAACTCAGCACGGGTAGAGGCTTTTCTATCATCTTAGCTAGACTACCATCTTAGGTAGCATCCAAATATAAGGAGAAATTCACTCCCAACCATGTAGATTTTCTTTTTATGAAATGTATATCTTTATTGATTTTGTCTCAAATTCTTTTCCAAACCCTTGAATTTTTCTTTGTCGGAAGAAATTTATAGTCATCCCCTCCAAGGCTTGGCAATGGTTGGTTTCATGATCATTCATCATATGGTAGTGGTAATAGGATCCTCCAAATTCCTTTCACATTTTGGCCTTTTCTTTTGTGATGGCTAATAGTTAAGCTCATCCTTAGTAAGCAAGTAGACATTTTCTATAGATATTGTTAAGTTGCATTCCTTTAGAAGTCCAAACTTGCAGGTTGATTCTTGTGATGGCATTTTGACCTTTTTTCCTTGCCTTATTATTTCATGCTCTTTGATAGCTTTTCTTTTTGCCACCCTTTGAATTTCTTGAGTTGGAAGTGTTCTTACTGTAGTTGGCTACCAATTATGTGCAAAGGCATTGTAATCATCCATTATCTCTTTCTCAAAGATTGTGCCTTTTGAATAGTATTGGATTGTTCTTCTCGCTTGATCGAAGACATTGTCACTTCCATTTATTTTCTTTCCTAGTTCAAAGATGGGTGTGTGGCCAACATGAAAAGGATTTAAACTCCATTTCTGAGGATCATAGAATTCTGCTTTCTTTTTGTTTATAATTCTTAGAGCTTCTAGTCTTAGCCTTTGCACATCGTATTGTTTGGAATCCTTGATGATTACTGGGGAGAATCTTCTCAAGTAGGGTTCAGATGACCCTTGTTCAGATCTTTTAATCCTTCTGGCCATTATCAATGTAACGACCTAGGATTTTGGATCTCGAAAATTCTAGATAGTTAGGAAAAAGAAGAAAAGGGATAAAAAAAAGAAGAAGAATCAGAAACAAATAAACACAGATTCTCACATTCGCAGCGGATCAAAATATAATATCAAATAAAATAGTAGTTATTCAAAGGAAAACTGTATCAGTTAATTTACATCAATACATCAGAGTTGCAACATTTCACAAACAATGGACAGTTAAAGCAACATGTTCCAGATATAAATCAATAATACTCAGCGGAAACACTTCATACGTTTCTGCCTAACAAATCCAACTCGAGACAGTACCAAAAAAAACCCGAGCAACCCACAACTTTTCCCAAGAAAATGCTCATCAATCCAGACCCGTGCCAAACTACAATCTTCCCCGAGCAACCCACACGAACAACTCGAGAAAACTTCTCTTCCCAATTCTAGCGAACAACAACAG
The DNA here is from genome assembly GCA_030765085.1 of Allium cepa. Lineage (NCBI taxonomy): Eukaryota > Viridiplantae > Streptophyta > Magnoliopsida > Asparagales > Amaryllidaceae > Allium > Allium cepa. The sequence goes on along the minus strand of CM060938.1, from coordinate 722,989,916 downwards.
ATAAACAAACGTGCACCGTGCATGTGTACGGCACCTCCATTGCCTCTCCGACCATCATCCCGACCTCGTCGAGTCGTCGACCTCACCACCTAACTCTTTGAACACCCAGATCGTCATAGCAGTCAAGAATACAAAATCAAACCATTCGACCAAAAACTGGAACCTAACCGATCATTCAAAACCTCCTCGCTCCACCGCCACCATCCACTAAAACCCTCCACCTTCCGTCTGATGCTTCGCCGAACAACCCTCTACCTAATCCCCCTCTCGCGATAAAGCCCAAACACCCTTTATGGAACAATTGGATCGAGAACGATGACGAACCCAATGGGGCTTAAACCCTAAATCGACCCCATTAACCATCAACGATGATCAGAAATTTAATCGAACATTTTTCTCGACATCCCTGGCCTACCACTTTCCTCTGGCCTTAATCCCTAACCCTGCAATCAACCAGTTCACAGAAAAAGACGAAAACACCAATCCCGATTAACACACGATATCTCATGATTTATAAACCTAAAATTCATGATTTTATTTTTGAAAATCACCATTTCAGGTTACAAATCAGATTATACACTTGAATACATGATTTACTTAAATCGAGATTTTGATCTGTTTAGGCTTTTTACCGAAATCCTTCATTTTGTTGAAAATTGCCTTTAAATCTTGCCTGGGAATATTTTTAAATCAAAATACCTTATCATTTCAATCAAGTTTGATTTATACGTCCGGGTCTAGAAAGAATCTAGGAAAAAGATATTGAATTTTATCAAGGTTTTAAGACCTGTTCAACTAGAACAGGGCCAATAATCTGTATTCAAGCATACACATCCATATATACATTCAATTAATATTATACAATCATGCAAACCAATTTATCACACTTTACTTCAGATATTAATTTTATGCATCTAGATTTAAATCAGGTTTAAATCCTTTAAAAAGAATTGCTTACTCACTGTTTCAGTTTACACAGGGACTTGTTTTTCATGTCCCGGACGTGTATATAAATATTCACACACATATATATACTTAAAAATCATTTTTAAATAACATGCATAACATAATTCAAATCATACTTAAAGGATCATCGCATGCTAGTTCAAGATATATCATATTTTCCAAGTCTTACTCACCTTATATCCTAGAACAGGGAACAATTTTTGATGATGATCTGGAAATGCTTTTATTTCCTGAAACTTGATTTGATAACTGATTGAATATTGCTTTGAGTTGTTGAGTTGCAACTGAAACTGATCTCCAGTTTTAAAGTGTTGTTGATGATTATAGTTGATTTCTTGAAATGATTTTGTTGTTTGAACTAACCTTCAGGTTTGAGAAATTTGATTTCAGGCTTTTGTTTTCTGGTTTGAGTTTTGTTACAGGCTTTATTTTTTATTTGTATATTTTGTGCTAGAGACTTGAAATGAAGATAAAGGAAAAAATGAAAGAGAGGGACGGAGATATGTTATATAACTTAGCTTAATTATTTTAAAGTAAAGAGAAAATAAAGGACACTTGTTCAATTGGCTTACAAATGTCATTAGCATGTTATAATCAATTTACACTTGTATTTAGATAATATCTTTGGCTTACATTTGTAATTTCCATTTGTTAATAAGCTTTTATATTTTATTAATTACTTAAATCTATGTAATACACTTATACACATATGTTTTAAATCTTTATATATTTATAAACTACATTTATTTCAAGTATAATCTTTTAAAGAAAATAATATAAAACCAATTATATTCTAAACAAAATAATATATAATATTTTTTTAAATCCAAAATATTTAAAGATATTTATCTTTTAAATTTCAAATTTAAATCCAATTTAAAATCAACTCAAATATATATATATATATATAAACAAACACAAATTTAATTTGTTTGAAAATAATACTTTTTCTGTTTAAAATCTACTTATATCTATATATTTAAACCATCATTACTATTTTTTTTGAAATAAATGACAATTTTACCCATTTTAAATAATTTATAAAAGAGATTATCATACTTGAATTTGCTTGAAAATTTTCTGGGATATCACAGATATCATTTAGTATATTTTCAAATTTATTTATATATCCAGATATCTTTTATTAAATTAATATTTTAAAAAATTTAATCCTGTTAATTACCAATTTAATAGATGTTCAAAAATCTGGGTTATCACATTCCTCCCTCCTTTGAATCTTTTCGTTCTCGAAAAGGAACGAAGCCAGAATTTAAAATTATCCTTTAAACATTTTTAACTATAAACATTTTTATTTCAAAACTTACAAATACTTTAAAATATATATAATATTATTAAAATAGCTTTTAAAAAATAATTTTTATTACTCGATGTTTCAACAAGTCCATCCTCGTTCTCATAGAAATTCGGTCATAGTTGATCAGGCGTATGACTGAAAATCTATAAGTACTTGGTAAACTTGTTTTCAACACCCGGTGAAAATATTTGGAAAATAATTTTATTGAAAATATAGAAAACATTTCTGAAAATAGAGGAAACATCTTTGGTCAAAATGCTATGGAAATCATCACCCTCATCCATGATTTCAGTCAACCCGATGGTTACGTTGCCATCCCGACAAAATCAGTAGATAACTGTAGGCACTCCGCACCCTTCGATTACGCCATGGAACCCGCTACAGATCGCAGCTACATCTGGGATTACGTTGCTATCACAGCTACATCTGTAGGCATCAGTGCCCTCGACTTTCTCTACCCAATAATCCTCAAGAGCTTCAGTTTGTCCGGACTTCCTCACAGGATCCACTTTAGAGCCTCCTCCTTGGGGCTCAAGGCAGTACCAACCTATGGTACTCCTTAGAAGTTCATTCCAAGGGAGCGCCTTTTTCTCCAAAGCCATTTTCAAAACACTTTATACTATACACATATAGTGTCTTCCAAATCATACACCTAGTATGAATCCCATATAAATCTCCTTTCTCAAAATCGATTATCCCAAAATCGATAATTCTCAACTAGACTTTCCAAATTCCCAAAATTGTTTTTTCTCCAAAAATCAAATGCCTTTCCAAAATCCATAGGTTCAAAAAACCTTTTCTCAAAATCATTCTCGTAAGATCCTTTATATATACATATATATACATATATATAACTTTAAAAATCTTTGGATCACTTCAAACTTGTATAAATTCCCTTTTTATACTTCAAATATTTTCAAAAACCGTTTTCTTTTGGCAATAGATTCAACAAGGGGAGTTTATCAATTATATATACATAACTTTGTTTATGCCAAATCAATATTCGAATTTGATTACTCTATAAAGTCACTTACCATATTACTAACTTCCATAAAGTAAATTCCTACCATAGAAATATCCAATTTCTATTTTATTTCATTGTATATTTCACAAAAAGTACCTTTCATTTCAAAAATCATCTTCCAGATCTTATCCATAATTTTCATTATCAATTTCATTCAAACCATATGATGTGCACATATCGTCTGTTCGCGATATCAATCTGATCGCTCACTCGATCATACAATTTCATTTTCGAACTAGTATCGTCCACATGACTTTCTAGTGCGGACTCAGATCTGGTTTCTTTATCAGAAACCTTCATTCTCCTTGCATAGCCATAACTATGATAGAGAATATCCAGAACCTATCAATAATCCATATCCAGGGCTGTCGAAAATCGAGTGAAAATCCCAACTCGGATCGATATACTATCTCAAAATTCTATGCTCGAATCTGGATCAAATCACTATACGAATAGAATAATATACGTACATCCTACATATTTATCTTTATTGATTATTAGCTAAATCAATTTCTCCTTTCTATTCACATTCTCTTAGATCTTTATTCATTTATTCACAACTGCCTCATTTCCCATTTGGATTATCACCTCAGTTCTTATCTCAAATGGATATTTAATCATAAATAGTTTGAACTCTGTCCAGCTTAAATTTAGAAAATAGCTTGAAGAATTATAATAGATAAGTAGTTGAAAAATAATTATTAATTTTTAAAATAGCTGTAAAATAGTTATGTAATTGTAAAATAGTTGGAAAATAGTCAAATAGTTATAGAAATTTTAAATAATTGCAAAATAGTTTTAAAATAGTAATTAGTTATAAAGTAGTTGAAAAACAGTAATTAGTTTATAAAACAGTTGAAAAAATGTTAAATAGTTCCAAAATTAATTGTAAAATAAGTATAAAATAGTTTGGCTTTAAAAAGAAAGATTGTATACAGTAAATAGCTTGGAAAAATAGATTTTAGAAAGCTTATATTAAAATAATTTGTTTGAAAATAGTTCAGAGCCAAATTGTTCCACTACCCAATCTTTATTCCAATCAATTCAATTTTAAATTTCCGCTTCCTCTTAACATTGATTCAATCTCAAATCAATTTAAAAAATTTCAATTCCCAATCCAAATTTAACTTTATTCCACTTCGATTTCAGTCTTAATTTATTCAAATAATTTTCAAATTGAACCAATTTTCAATTTCAATTCATTTCAACTCCAGTTTGAATTAATCCCAATTCAAGTTGAATTAACCTCGATCCTTTCCCAATTCAAATTAAATTCCATTTGAATTTGAAACTATTCATAATCACAATTCCAAATTATTCAAACCAGATTTCAATTTGAACTAATTCAATTTCAATTTCACTTTAAATCATCTCGAATTATACAAATTCGAGTTAAATTTTCAAATGTTGGTTTAACCTCTTAAACCAACTTAATCTTTATTTAAAGTCTTTAAACAATTTATTTCTGAGTCCAAATTTCAAAATTTTATTTTAAATTGCCTTTACTTCTTCATAAACCAATTTCTAGGTTCAAATAATAATTCAAATCCTTTTTAATTTAATCTTTGAAATTCAATACATTACCCAATTTCAATTTTTGAAACCAATTCTTAAACAATTTTCAACGTACAAATTCAATTCTAACATTCAAATCTTAAGTTCAAAGTGATTCCATATCCTTAATTTCAAATTAAAGTTTAATTTTCATTTATCTCTATAATGAATATATTACCACAATCCATTTCTTCATTCGTTTAAAGAAATCCAATTTACGGTTTAAAGATTATTAATAACAACGGGATGAATTCATCCAAATTATTTTAAAACATCCGTCCATGTCCAATTTTCAGATCTCAAACCCATTTTGAGATCACACAAACTCCCAATTCAAATAAACCATTTAACTTCCCTAGTTAAATCTCAATTTCATCTTGAAATTTCCAATTCATGTTGTTTGTTCTAAACTTATCTAACTTTCCTAAAGTTAAATTCAATTATATTTACTCCAGTCAACATTATTCAATTTAAACTTCCATTTCAAAATTTAAACTTCTCATTAATAATCTTCCCACTTCAAATTTCAAATTTCTATCAATATTCTTTCTAACATAGTTCAAAGACTTATATCGCTTTGGGTTTTTATATCACACTTCAGGGAAAATCAAAACTCCACACCTTAGAGTTTATTTCAAATCTTTATGTATATCCACTCATTTACACATATTTATTTATTATCCCACCAAGCGATACCTTAGGTTTTTAAACCCCTTTGGTTTTTAATTCAAAACAAGTTCCTTTAAAGTCTTTAAACAACTCTTATTTGCAACAGGACCCTTTCATTCAAATACATTAAATAATATAATTTATTATTTCTTTATCACTTTGAAACAATTTTCAAATTTCTAGACCTAGATTTAAAACTTCATAATTTAGATCATCTTCAACTGTAATTTATAAGCCATACTCACCTAAATGTTTTGCTTCCCTAAAATATTTCATTTTGCTTTATCAATGTTGACTAGAAAACAAATATCCCATTATTAAACACATTAACCATTCCATATTATTTTATTCTGAAAACACTACTACAAATTTTAGTTTCAGTTTGGTTCCATTTCAAACTTATCTGCATTCAATTTCAATTTGGTTGTATCACTTGATTCTCATTATTTTATTTAATTCCAATAATCAACAACAAATTTCTTTATATACTGGAAAAACTATTTCTTTATATATCAAAAGATAAATTTATATAATAAAATCATTTCTAAAACCATATAAAATCTTTATATAAGAAAATAACAAGTACGCCCTCATATACACACACACACACACACACACACACACACACACACACACACACTCAATTCATTCTAGGGTACCATTGACCCTATCCTTAACGAGTACACCCACTAGAGCCAAGGTTCTCCCTTAACCTTTAGCTATGATACCAAAATTTAAAGACCCAGGATTTTCGATCCCGAAAATTCCAAATAGTTAGGAAAAAGAGGGAAAGAGATAGAAGAAGAAGAAGAATCAGAAATACCAAAACACAGATTCTTACATTTGCAATGGATCAAAATATAATATCAAATAAAATAGCAGTTATTCAAAGGAAAACTGTATCAGTTAATTTACATCAATACATCAGATTTACAACAGTTCACAAACACTGGACAGTTAAAGCAACATGTTCCAGATACAAATCAATAATACTCAGCGGAAACACTTTATACGTTCCAGCCCAACAAATCCAACTCGAGACAGTACAAAAAAACCCGAGCAACCCACAACTTTTCCCGAGAAAATTCTCATCAACCCAAACCCGTTCCCAACTACAATCTTCCCCGAGCAACCCACACGGACAACTCGAGAAAACCCCTCTTCCCAATTCTAGTGAAAAACAGCAGATAAACGGCACCTCCATTGCCTCTTCGACCATCGTCCCGACCTCACCGAGTCGTCGACCTCACCACCTAACCCTTTGAACACCTAGATCGTCGTAGCACCCAACAATACAAAATCGAACCATTCGACCAAAAACTAGAACCTAACCGATCGTCCAAAACCTCCTCGCTCCACCGCCACCAGCCACTAGAACACCCGACCTTCCGTCTGAAGCTTCACCGAACACCTCTCTACCTAATCCCCCTCCCGCGATGAAGCCCGAAACACCCTTGACGGAGCAATTGGATCGAGAATGATGACGAACCCAACGGGGCTCAAACCATAAATCGACCCCATTAACCATCAACGATGATCAGAAATTTAATCGAACATTTTTCTCGACATCCCTAGCCTGCCACTTTCCTCTGGCCTCAATCCCTAACCCTTCGATCAACCAGTTCACTAGAAAAAGACGAAAACACCAATCCCGATCAACACACAATATCTCATGATTTATAAACCTAAAATTCATGATTTTATTTTTAAAAATCAAAATTTTAGGTTACTAATCAGATTATATACTTGAATACATGATTTATTTAAATCGAGATTTTTATCTGTTCAGGCTTTTAACCGAAATCCTTTATTTTGTTGAAAATTGTCTTTAAATCTTCCCTGCGAATATTTTTAAATCAAAATACCTTATCATTTCAATCAAGTTTGATTTATACATCCATGTCCAGAAAGAATCCAGGAAAAAGATATTGAATTTTATCAAGGTTTTAAAACCTGTTCAACTAGAACAAAGCCAATAATCTGTATTCAAGCATGCACATCCATATATACATTCAATTTATATTATACAATCATGCAAACCAATTTATCACGCTTTACTTCAGATATTAATTTTATGCATCTAGATTTAAATCAGGTTTAAATCCTTTAAAAAGAATTGCTTACTCACTGTTTCAGTTTACACAGGGACTTGCTTTTCATGTCCCGGTCATGTATATAAATATCCACACATATATATATACTTAAAACTCATTTTTAAATAACATGCATAGCATAATTCAAATCATACTTTAAGGATCATCGCATTCTAGTTCAAGATATATCAGATTTTGCAAGCTTTACTCACCTTAAATCCTAGAACAGGGAACAGTTTTTGATGATGATCTGGAAATGCTTTTGTTTCCTGAAACTTGATTTGATAACTGATTGAATCTTGCTTTGATTTATTAAGTTGCAACTGAAACTGATCTCCAGGTTTAAAAATTTTACTGATGATAATAGTTGATTTCTTGAAATGATTTTGCTTTTTGAATTAACCTTCAGGTTTGAGAAATTTGATTTCAGGCTTTTGTTTTTTGGTTTGAGTTTTTGTTACAGGCTTTATTTTTTATTTTTATATTTTGTGTTACAGGATTGAAATGAAGATAAAGGAAAAAATGAAATGGAGGGATGGAGATATGTTATATAACCGAGCTTAATTATTTTAAAATAAAGAGAAAATGAAGGACACTTGTTCAATTGGCTTACAAGTGTCATTAGCATGTTATAATCAATTTACACTTGTAATTAGATAATACCTTTGGCTTACATTTGTAATTTTCATTTGTTGATATGTTTTTATATGTTTGTTAATTACTTAAATCTATGTAATACATTTATACATGTATGTATTAAATCTTTATATATTTATAAACTACATTTATTTCAAGTATAATCTTTTAAAGGAAATAATATAAAATCAATTATATTCTAAACAAAATCATATATAATAATTTTTTAAATTCAAAATATTTAAGATATTTGTCTTTTAAATTTCAAATTTAAATCCAATTTAAAATCAACTCAAATATATATATATATATATATATATATATATATATATTTAAATAAACACAAATTTAATTTGTTTGAAAATAATACTTTTTCTATTTAAAATCTACTTATATATATAAACCATCATTATTATTTGTTTTGAAATAAATGACAATTTTTGCCATTTAAATAATTTAAAAAAGAGATTATCATACTTGAATTTGCTTGAAAATTTTCTAGGATATCACAGATGTCCTTTTGATATATTTTCAAATTTATTTACATATCCACATATCTTTTATTAAATTAATATTTTAAAAATTTTAATCTTGTTAATTACCAATTTAACAGATGTCCAAAAATCCAGGTTATCACAATCAAATCAAAGTAGATGAACTTGAAATAGGGTTAAGTGGAGTTAGAAAATAGTTGTGTTGGGGGTTTAACTAATTCGGAGGTTTGAGCCCTCCTTTTATTGCCAAAAATGTTAAAAAGATTTCTTGTCATCACCCTAAAGTTATGATAAGGAATGAGAATTATCCTACTGGCAAGTAGAGTAGGATGGAAGGTATGAATCCCTTTTGAATTTCCTCTTGAATAGGCGTTAGTAGGCAATTACTTAAACAGACCTTTCTACCGTGTCGAAAGGGTTGGATTCCATGCTTAATAACCGTTCGACTTTGTTGAGTTAGTGTGGATTCACTTTTGAAAGCTTTCCTTATTGATTCATTTGGAATATCCTGAATTGGGTTAGCCACAGTTGGTTTCGACCTTGTCGAAAGCAGTGAGCTTAACCTTTTTGGGTTGGAGCTAGTAATCTCGTGCTACATTGTTTCAGTGAAGGGTTTCGACCTTGTCGAAAGCTAGACCCTCAAGCTCCTTGTACTAGTTGAAGTTTTAAGTAAGTTGGGACTTGGTTTCACCTTGTCAAAAGCTAAGATTCAAAGGAAGGTTACCTGAAGTATGAACTTGAAGTTTTTTAAATCTTGCTAGGTTTCGACTGTGTCGACATGGGCCTTTCGATGAAGGAAAAACCTAAAACACAAGGGTGAAACTGACAAGAATTTTGATAAAAAGATAAGTAATCTAAAATACTTGAAACTTACCTTTCATAAGCAAAGATGGCTTTACTGTTTCAAATCCACAAAATCATTCTTGTAATTTGGGTTACAATACATTTTATTAAAGAAATACAAGTTTGGAATGGGAGGAATCAGATCCCCAAAACACGACCCGTTGGGTCTTATTTATAGATGCGAGTTAGCACCTTTTGACCTTGATGCTTTCAACTTGATCGAAAGATGGTTATCATATGACTCAAGTATGCTTCGTCATTGTCGAAAGGAAGGGCTGTGCCTCTCTACTTTTTATTGCCTTGCAAGTGCTTCCGACTCTGTCGATAGGTATTGTTCAATGATTTCGATGATGGTGGTTATGCCTGAGCACTTGTTTCTGATCTAATGCGGAATCCTCCTGGATCACACTTGTTTCGACCAGTTCGAAAGGCTTGCCATAACTTTCGAAGGGGTTGCCCTGGACAATGCTTTCTTTTCCATAGTTTAAAAAAAGTGATACCTTTGGTGTTGAAAGGTTTAGTGCATACGCAAGTAGCTATTCTCATTGTCTTCAAAAGGTGCTGCTTTTACTCAATCGAAAGGTCATTATGCATATGAAATGACCCAGTCGAAAAGTGGCTATCGAAGGCGGAAGGGTGCTTTCTACTTCTTTGTCTCCTTCGAAAGGTATGAACTCACTGGAACTTTTTTTATAGAGATCTTCTGACAGCTTCAAAAGGGTTTGAAGCTTCCGTACTTTGATGGTACCATCCCTTCAATTCCTTCGAAAGGTTTAAATGGAATCTTCTTCACTTGTTCTTCTTTGACGTCTGCTAATAACGATTTCGACAAAGTCGATAAGGCTGATTTTTTAGTGTAACAATATGTTTGTTAGAGGTAGGCTAATAACCCATAGATGACTTTTTGAGATGTGATGCATTAGTAGTACAATAATTAAATTATAAATTATAAAGCCATATATAGGGTCATCGATCTCCAAAGCTAGGACCGATTGACTAGCGTTTAACTTTCGGAGAGCTCGCTTCGAGGATTGAGGTATTAAATTGTCTTTGGGTCTGCCTACTTCCTATTTAAGTTGTATTAAATGGTTAGGGTATGAGTAGTACATTTTTTAGATCTATATGTATATAAGCGCGCACACATGCGCACGCGCGCGCACACACGCACACACAGATATATATATAGTTATATTTCGGAAGAGGATATGCATATCGTACGTGCATATAGGATTGAACGGGTTAGCCATAAATAATAGACACAACACTTAGATGGAAACCAATCTCCATAATGTTATGGGTAAAGTGTGTAATTTTCTGATCATCTGAACATTGTTCTGACCCCTCCTCACAACGACCCACTGCTGGAACTGGGCAAACACGCAATGGAAGTTATGGGTGAATTTTGAAAAAATATCTCTTATTGAATCATTATTAAGCCCATGACGTTTACTTTATTTAGAATATTTCTAAATATTATTTTTAAAAAATATTTTATTTTATTTAAGATTATAAATTATATATTTGTATTTAATTAATGTTTTGATACATACATGCATACATATATATAAATATTCGTATATCATATACACACACATATATATATATATATATGTGCATGTATAACTTATCAACCCGTGCAAGGTATAACATGCCCATGTGTAGATGTTGGGATTTGCATCGCAACAGATATATTAGCTTATCCAATATGCGAGTATATGTTGTCCAAACATATTTATTTATATAAACTATTATTTAATACAAATATATATATATATATGTTAAGTTTATTTACATAATTTTGTATAAATGTATGACATGTTTATATATATATATATATGCACATATATATGATCTCATAAATAAAATATTAATATTATACACACAAACATAATATTAAAATATATAAATTATTTAAATATTGCTACCACCAAAATCAACTCAACCCTATCGAAGCTCAAAAGATGAAAAATGGAAGTGCTATGAAGAATAGTAGTAACGACAAGGCCTTTCATGAGAATCGAAGGGATGCTTTCTCAAGTGTGAAATGAGCTATAGGCTTCTGAAGTGGTCGAAAGGGTCATCAAAAGGCAGGCGTCTGCAATAATCAAAACCCAATATCCTTTTTGCAAGAGACAACTACTTCAACAAAAGCTACCTTCCCCAAGCTTCTTCAACATGGAAGACCTTCCGCAAGTATGAAGAGATTCCAATGCTTCCATAGGGATCGAAAAGAACACCATCCACAACCATCAAAGTATATGCTAATGTCTTTATATCCTCAGTAAATGCTTCCGCAACTATCAGAGTAAAGGCTTTCGAAAACATCATCCCTTTCACAAGTATTCGTACTTTTTGCATATATTGGAACACCCTTTCGCACTCATACAACACATTTACTACAACATAGAGCCTCTTCCATACCTTCCGATGTTTTCGAAAGCCCCCTAATCCTAGACAAAAGTAGCATCAAAAAAGCGCTTTGAGTCAACAACAACGAAAGGTTATGAAAGTATCTTTTCGACAGAGTCGAAAGGATGAATGTGGATGGCGCTAATCCGCACCTATAAATAAGACCCTAGGGGTGCTATTTTGGGGGGATTTAATTTTTCATTCTTTCAACTTGTATGCTATTTCTAATTTGAAAACGCCAATTTCTAAATCGAATTGGAGATTTCACTTCATCGTACACTTAAGCCTTTGTATTCATAAAAGTTATCAATAAAACGAATACATAGTATTCTCAAATACACGAATTTAGATTTATTGCTTGCATATGTCTTTGTTTATGGAGTATACACATTTATACCTTACGATGGAGTTCCTTTCGAGGCCATAGGATCTATTCAACACACTTAATACGTTTCGACACCATTGGATCACAAACGTAGGCTATATTAACCAATTCGAAAGGGGTTTCGAAGGGGTATATTAACGACATCGGTACTCTCCTTTTTATGCATTCGAAAGGATTTTCTATGTTTACAACAACTTTGCCAGGCTTTGCTAAGGCTTCTTCTTAGCTCTCCCTTACAACCTTCTCCTTCAACCTTACTTCAGGGTATTGACAGGATTTCTTGTTAACATTTTTGGCGGTATAAAAAGGGCTCGAACCTCCTACTTCGTTGAATTACCAACAACACCTTTCCCTGCCCTAAGCTACTCCACACCTGCCCTTCACCACTTTGATGAACTACGAATGGGAATATCACAACAAGGATCTTCAGAACCACGAGTACAAGGTCAACTCGTCAAGTCAGAAATGTCTCCCGAAGTTATTAAGAGCAAGTGCTTAGGATTGAAGCACTAAGGATTGTAAATGAGAAAAAGCAAACAGATTTATACATCTTGATAATTGAAGCATCAAACCTTTTCAAGTTGGGTTTACACCCATCATTGCTTTAGGGAAACCAGATCTAGGGGTGATAATTTTTTGTTCAGATGAAGAAGGCCCTTCAATTCTATGCTAAAGGAACTATATTTGAAAAGGGGATGATGGCCGATTACTACACATTTGCTCAGAAATGGCATCGAGAAACAAGTGGACCTCTACCTCTATACGAGCTTCGAAAGATTCTAAAAAGGAAATTGGCCATCGAGGTTGAAGCTCTGAATCAAGAAACAAAATATCTATAAATCAACTTCAAAAGCCAAGATTCAAATTATACTCCTTAAAGAATGAAACTTGACCACATCAATGGAAAACATCTACTTACTAACAAGGGAGGAACTCAATTACTGGCCATCCAACAAGAAAGAGCCTAAGTACAAAAGATATCAAGTAGGACATTACTTCCATTATCATATGATTAACAGACACGAAACCAATCATTGTAGAGCTCTTGAAAGGATGATCATCAATTTTTTCAGATAAGGAAAGATCAATAGATTTCTAAAGCAATCCTAGATGAATTCAATAAAGACTCATTCTAATAAGAAAATCTACATGGTTGGGAGTAAGATTCTCCCTAAAATTAGAAATTGCCTTAAAAGGTCAAAAGCTTTTGTCCATGCGAAGAAGACCAGGTCAAAGCGCCTCTTAAATGGAGGGCGGAGTAATCCTTTATCCGCGCCACGCTATGGCCAGTTCAAGTGCCTGCAAGCCCTTGATTGTACCCTGATATGGCTAGATCAAGGCGATCATTGGATGGAGGATGGAATAAGTGCTTGAACGTGCCACGCTATGGCCAATTCAAGTCACCGACCAGCCTGTAGCCCCGCTTATAAGGCCTGGTTGGAGCTCCTCATGGAGGGAGGATGGAGTAAACTCTTGATCCCGCCATGCAGTAGCCTAGCCAAGTCACCTGAACAAGCCTTCAATCCCGCATACTTACGGATAAGCTAACTAAGTGCACCGGACAACAACATACTGAGAGACCTAAGCCTGAGGAGTGGCACACAAAGCATTAACAATATATGAAGCCTAAAGGATGGCTTATATCGAAAGAATCAGATACCTAGAACCAGAAAGGTAACACAAAGCAAAAGATTCGAACAATCAAAGTCCAAAGATTGGTGTAGAACAAAAGACTCAGATGAGAATTTCTGAACATCCATTATTCAAATAATGTTTTTTAAACTTTCCTTCTTATTACCAAGAATGGATTTCTGGTCTCCTATTATTTCCGATCGATAATTCTCGGACTACTTGCATTATTAGATATGAGTTTATGGCCTTCGGCTAATTTCCAGAAGATGATTTCTGGACTTCACTTATCAATACTCGAATCTGGGTTTTGGATCATCTTTTATGAATTTTTGATCTTCCACTATATCTGGAAGATGATTTCTGGACTTCACTTTTCAATACCTAAATCTGGGTTTTGGGTCTTCTATTTTAAATTTTTGGTCTTCCACTACATCCAGAAGATGATTTCTGTACCTCACTTATCAATACCCGAATCTGGATTTCGGGTCCTCTACTATTAATTTCAGGACTTCACTTATCGATTCCAAAATATGGGTTTTAGGGTCTTCTATTATTCTAGAATTGGATTTCTAGACTTCTATTATAAATACCATATTTCAATTTCTGGTCTTCTGTTATTCCAAAGTTAGATTTCTAGACTTCTTCTATTATAAACACCATATTTGAATTTCTAGCCTTCTACTATTCCGAAGTGGGATTTCTGGACTTCTTCTATTATTAACACCAAATTTGGATTTCAGGTCTTCACCATACTTAGATTTATGGCCCTCTTTTATTTTCAGACGACGATTTTTAGATTTCTACCCAAATCTGGGTTTCATGCCTTCTATTATAGGTTTCTCTTCTACTATTGCAAATAAAGGATTTTGATTATTTACTTATTTATTTATTATTATTACTAATTCTGGATAAAAGTTTATAGGCCATACCATAGCCAGATCATTCTAAGCAAGATCAAATGATTTAAAAAATACAAAAAACCGTAGCCAAAACAATTAAGAAGCAAATTCAAAAACAATAGTACAAGCACAAATAAGGGGTAGAAGCCAGGTGATACTTGCCTAATCTACAAAATTATTTACAAAGTATATTATACGATACATTAAGATATTGGTACCAAAAGATCAGAAATAGGTGTGTGCCTCAAGGATCTTGTGCTATCTTATCTAAATTCTTAGAAGTTAAGGGATCAACAATGTGGCGTATGGCCACACAAAGAGTTTCTTTAAGTCTCTTTTACTTCTTCCTAATCTGATCAGCATCATTGAGAGACTCGATACGAGTCTTCAGAACATGATTGAAAGCATTATTTGCACCTTTAAAGCCTTATTCTATCTTTCCAATTCAGTAATATGTTTATGAAAAAGATATCTTTCATGTTCAAGTTCTTGAATTCAGGCCGCATACTCGTTAATGCATTGCAAGAATCTTTCTTTTTGTTGATTGTCGAAATTTTTCTTCATTTCAAATTTAACAACACCATTCACCCACCACTATTTCATCCAAACCCCAAAGGTGGGTTTGAGTAGCAGGGAAGTTTTGAATGGCTAGGGAACGAGACCTTGTTAATTTCCCAACAGTAGGGTTGACCGAAGCAATCGATAAATTAATATCGAATTATCATCTCCCGTGACAAATTCCAAAGATTTGCATTTTGCTTGACTATCTTTCAGTTTTATTTCCAAATCGCTTACCTGTTGGTAAAGCTTGGACATCTCATGATCAAAGTCGATCAACGGATTTGATTTAATTTGATGCTTCAGTTGAGAAACTATCTCATCTTTTTTCTTAATATCCACTTTTAGGCTAGTAATTTGATCATTGAGGTCTCTGGTGATCGCCTTTTGAAGAATTTTTTTTTTATGCCATTCTATTGCTTGAGTATTGTTTTGGAATTTGGCAGACAAAGAATCTTTAGATAAGCTCCTCTTTTCGAGATCAGCAGTCAATCTATCCCTAAGACTAGTGAATCGAGATAAAGGATCTATCGAAGGTGGTATAATCGTGACCTGTGTTTCCTATTCAAACAAACGAAGAAGAAAGAAATACCCAATAAACAAATTTCTTTCATTACAATAGTAGGATCACAACTCAAGACAAAATACCACAGAGGGTACAACATCATTTTATAATCAAGTCCTTTCTTTGCCCAATCACATTTAAAGTCTAGAGACAACATTTTTAACTTTATCTAAAGAGTTAGCCAAAAGAGCAAGTGTTGATTCAAAAGTGGCACTGAATCCATCTGGAGTAACAGCTGGGGAGCATTTGCTATAATCTCATTCTCTAGCTTGGGCACTATAACTACCACAAATTAATTTTGTATGACATGTCCAAGCTTTCTTAAGAAGCTTCTCTTTTTCCTCGCCCATAAAATCAGAATGAAGTTGAGGATGTTGCATGTAAAGCTTTTGTAGATCATTAAGAAAGAAATATCTTGCCAATTGTGAAGATTTCAAAAGCGAGGACTTTTCTGAGTAATCTCTTCGTAACCTGACAAATTTTCCTATGAAATCTCTAGTAACAGGTGTTTGCACCAAAATTGGTCACAAACCCCAATATCGTAAAGCACCCGTATATGAATACAAATCAGCAATATTCAAAATAAATTTCAGATCTAAGCAATATCAATCACAGTAATTTAGCAATAACAATCAGAAACACATGATTTATAGTGGTTCGGCAATCTTGCCTACGTCCGCTCTGAAGCTTATGATTTTATTGATTCACTTGATGATTTCAATCCGTTACAACAGATTACAGTAAGCTATATCTTTGATGTTTGAATACAATGGTGATAGAAGGATGTAGCGTTGAATCCGGCAGAGTCTGGACGTTGAATGGCCCAAAGATCCCTTCTCTGTAGGCTTCAGGGGGCTATTCATAGGTGTAGGGGGCTCAGATATCGCTCAAACTTCGGGAGACTTTTTCTAGCACGTGAGTGGGCCCACACGGCCGACCCCTCCAAGTTTCGACTCGATCTGTGATCGATACGAAATGATTTCGTATCCATCAAAAATTGATCCAATCGAGCTGAAACTTGGCATGAATATTCTTTACCTTGTATGGAAGCTTTTGTGAAAATTTCATAGCATTTGGATCTGTGGTTTGGGAGATATGTTCGATACGAGTTGGAGTTTCTAGGTTGGCTGTTCGCTTTGAGTCGATCACTTCAATTCCATGCTTTCTAATCGATGGATGCACGTGTTTTTGAGGCGACGTGGCACGCACATCTTGCATCGATCCGCCTTTTGCTCCGAGTTGACCGCTTCGACTGCATGAGTTTCGCCTCGTTTGTATCGATGACCGTTGCATTGCTCGAATCCACCAATAACGTGTACTTCGCATCAGTTCGCAGCATGCCCACTTCGTATCGATGGAGGTTGCGTTATTCGCATCGATGGAAGTTGTCTCCATTCGATTGATACGAACAAGCGTATTTGGGATGGATACGAAGTGAGAACAGCTGATGGATACGAACCAAGGTTCTCTGATGGATTCGACCAAATGCCTTTTTTATGGAATCGATACGAACTAAGGTTTATGGATGGTGCATCGATAGATGCGAAGCGGTGTGGGTTGATCGATGCGAACGTCATCGATTCGAACCTGGTGGATACAAATCTGATGGATTCGAATAGACCAACGCATGATTTCCTGATGGATGCAAATGATGGATTCGAACTGCTCTAAACTCAATGGATACGAACATGCTGAGGCGATGCCTATTTGATCGATTCAAAACCGATCGATTCGAACAGACCGATATCATGTTACTGATCGATTCGAACTCGATCGATTCTATGTATGTGGAACCTAAAGGATTCGAGCAAAACAAATATTGATGGATACGAATCCGATGGATTCGAAATGGACATCTCCTCAACTATTTGATGGATACGAACAACATTTTTTAGCTAACTTGCATCGATCATATCTCGTTCATACGAACTCCGATTAACCTGAAATTTGAGGTGCTGGCTTCTATGACTTTGCTTGTCATGTCCTATCAGTTGTAGCCTGATTCGGGCTCGAAGAAAATTCATCGATATCCATAGTGAAGCAAAGTATAACCAATCTTTAGAAGAACTGTCGTTTGTTTCCGATCGATCTTTTGCTATCACGGCTTTGCCAAAAAGCGGAATAACATTTGCCCCCCAAAACATGCCTTGCGATAGGAGGGTGTGTTTTGTAATGCTATAAGTTGGATGTTCATATCCTGTCAACAACCTGCAAAGAACTCGATAGTTTCATATGACCTCGGATGACGATCGTTCGAGATCGTATGCCATTTGAGGTGAATCGGGACCGTTCGCGGTCGATGCCATTCTCGGCAAAGGATGGAATGGGACCGTTCGCGGTCGATGCCGTTCGTGGCAAAGGATGGAATGGGACCGTTCGCGCTCGATGCCGTTCGCGGCAAATGATGATACAGGACCGTTCGCGGTCGGATGCCATTCGTGGCAGATGATGCAATTGGATCGTTCGTGGTTGGATGCCGTTCGCGGCAAACGGTGATCGTTCGCGATCAAGTGCCATTCAAGGCTAATCGTGACCGTTCGAGGTCGGGTGTGATCGTTCATGATCGAGTGTCATATAAGGTAAGTTGCAACCGTTCGCGGTCGGGTGCCGTTCGAGGCGAATTGTGATTGATTGCGATTGATTGCCGCACAAGGCAAAATGTGACCATTCGTGATCGGATATCATAGTAAGTGAATCATGACTGTTCGCGGTCGGGTGCCGTTCGAGGCGTACCATGGAATGAGACCGTTCGCGGTCGGATGTCGTTCGTGGCAAAAGATGAAATGGGACCGTTCGCGGTCGGATGCTGTTCGTGGAAAATATTGATCGTTCACGATCGAATGCCGTTCAAGGCGGATTGTGACCGTTCGTGGTCGGATATCATAATAAGTGAATCGTGACCGTTCGCGGTCGGGTGCCGTTCGAGGCAAATTGTGATCGTTTGCGATCGGGTGCCGTTCAAGGCGAATTGTGACCGTTCGAGGTCAGGCGTCGTTCGAGGCAAATCATGTGTGCCCGGGGGGAACTTGTTATTATCGATGCCAGATTTCACGTTCGGGGGAGTTTCTGAATCAAAGACTTTGGCGGTTCATCGCCGTACACGAGGTGCTCGTGGACCGTTCGCGATCCAACGGGCATACAAGTAAATTCTTTTACAGAATTGCAAATATCAAAGCAATGATCATACGAATTCCACAACAGAAATGTCCAAACAAGCAAAGTCTAAATGTCCAAATCAAAACAAAACAAAAGCAAAGCAAGGATGTCAAAGTGCAAATTCTGGTGCGGTCAGTAGTCATTCAGAGCATGCCTATGGATCGTGCACGATCTCTTACATGTGTAAATGATTTAACCGTGTTAAAGAGAGGTTTACGACTTGTTCATCATTATTTCAATCAATCAATTAATTGATAATCAAATGTTGTTCCGGTTCAGGGTCACCTCTAGCTGATGTAGACGGTAGTCGCTATGGCTTCACCGCTGGAGTTTGCCTCCTCACATACTGAAGTAGCATACCGTTCCTGATATGCCCTTCCACCTCATCCTTCAGATGTCTACAATCATTAGTGTTATGTCCGTTTACTTTATGGAATAAGCAATATTTATCTGATTTTCTTTCATCGGCAGTTGGATCCCTTCTCATTGGTCTACGATACGGAATCTGTTCTCTAGTATCCTGATAGATTTGTTCTAAACTATCATTCAGCTCTGAGTATGTGGTGAACCTTAGTTCCTTTCGTGGTCGCATTGAACTGTTATAGCTATTCTCAGCCTTTTGTTTCCCCTTGCTAGTTTCTGTACCTTTCTCCGGCGGATTTCCATCTTTGACCGCATAAACATTAAGTTCATATCCTTCTTCTCTTTCTGCACTCGCATCTTCCAATCACAATAACTTTTCTGCCTCGTGATAGAATTCTCCTAGATCCATAGGCGGATCTTTAGTCAACGAATTTTTAAATTCTGTGCCATCAGCTATTCCGGACACAACTGCCATCATAACCATGGATGGATCTTGTCGATCCACCAATGCTGCTGCTGCGTTGAATCGCGACAGGAAATCCTCAAAGACTCCCCAGCATTATGCTTTAAGATTGCCAAACTTATCACATTCTTGGGTCTTAAACTGTGAACCCTAAATTGCCTCATGATTCTCTCAGTTAAATCTTCCCATGTTTCTATGGAGCCGCTCTCCAGCTGTCTAAACCATAACGCTGCGATATCCGTCAGATATAATGGAAAGCACCGGGCCATAACTTCCTGTGATTCCCCCAGCACTTCCATGTGCCCCATATACCTTGTCAGATGGACCGCGAGGTCAGTTCTCCCATCGTACATCTCCACTGACGGTATCTTGAACTCTGGCGGGTTCCTAGCCATCCTAATTGCAGGAGAAAAGGGACTCATGTTCATGTCTTCAAGATCTCTGTTCACTAATCCGCCTCTCATAGCTCGCCTGACCATCTCCGCCAATCTATCATTATCTCCAAGATGCAATCCTCGTTCATCATCGTCGACCTGCCCCCCGAGTCCATGAAAGCCTTCTGGAATCTGCCCCCTGGCTGAGCGTTCATTCCTCCGCTACTTCCAGGTTGCTCAGATGCCCCTATCTCTCTCTGGGATTGGATCAACATGCTCCAAGTATGTGCCCCCTAATCCAGGTGCTATGCCGGATGGTCCTGCTCCGTTCTAAACTCCATCTGCTCCTCGGTTCTGCGCTCCAAGTTGCCCAATCTGTTGAAACAAACTCTGGATCAAATCTTCTTGCCTCTTCATCATCGTCTCCATCTCATTCCTCGTGATGAAGATCGATGCCTGTTTAGCTCCTGAAGAAGCCTCTTGACTTCCTTCATGTTGACTTCTCTCTGGTCTCTGCCTTCTACTCGTTTGCCTTGCATAGCTCTTAGATCTGAACTCTTAAATCTTCAAATTCAACTTCTCCTGAATCAACCTTCTCAGTGAAAGCACCAAAGTGTTTGCACCAAAATTGGTCACAAACCCCAATATCGTGAAAGCACCCGTATATGAATACAAATCAGCAATATTCAAAATAAATTTCAGATCTAAGAAATATCAATCACGGTAATTCATCAATAACAATCAGAAACACAGGATTTATAGTGGTTCGAAGATCTTGCCTACGTCCACTCTGAAGCTTATGATTTTATTGATTCACTTGATGATTTCAATCCGTTATAGCAGATTACAGTAAGCTATATCTCTGATGTTTGAATACAATGGTGATAGAAGGATGTGGAGTTGAATCTGGCAGAGTCTGGACGTTGAACGACCCAAAGATGCCTTCTCTGTGAGCTTCAGGGGGCTATTTATAGGAGTAGGAGGCTCAGATCTTGCTCAAACTTCGAGAGACTTTTTCTTGCATGTGAGTGGGCCTATGCGACTGACCCCTCCAAGTTTCGACTCGATCTGTGATGGATACGAAATGATTTTGTATTCATCAAAAATTGATCCAATCGAGCTGAAACTTGGTAGGAACATTCTTTACCTTGTATGGAAGCTTCTGTGAAAATTTCATAGCATTTGGATCTATGGTTTAGGAGATATGATCGATATGAGTTGGAGTTTCTAGGTTGGCTGTTCACTTCGAGTCGATCACTTCAAATCCATGCTTTCGAATCGATGGATGCACGTGTTTTCGAGACGACGTGGCGCGCACATCTCGCATCGATCCGCCTTTTGCTCTGAGTTGACCACTTCAACTCCATGAGTTTCGCCTCATTTGTATCGATGACCGTTGCATTGCTCGAATCCACCAATAACGTGTACTTCGCATCGTTTCGCAACGTGCCCACTTCGTATCGATGGAGGTTGCGTTATTCGCACGATGGAAGTTGTCTCCATTCGATCGATATGAACAAGCATATTTGGGATGGATACGAAGTGAGAACAACTGATGGATACGAACCAAGGTTCTCTGATGGATTTGACCAAATGCCTTTTTTATGGAATCGATACGAACTAAGGTTTATGGATGGTGCATCGATGGATGCGAAGCGGTGTGGGTTGATCGATGCGAACGTCATCGATTCGAACATGGTGGATACAAATCTGATGGATTCGAATAGACCAACGCATGATTTCCTGAGGGAAGTGAACGATGGATTCGAACTGCTCTAAACTCAATGGATACGAACATGCTGAGGCGATGCCTATTTGATCGATTCGAAACTGATCGATTCGAACAGACCGATATCATGTTACTGATCGATTCGAACTCGATGGATTCGAAGTATGTGGAACCTGATGGATTCGAAGAAAACAAACATTGATGGATACGAATCCGATGGATTCGAAATGGACATCTCCTCAACTATTTGATGGATACGAACAGCGTTTTTTAGCTAACCTGCATCGATCATATCTTGTTCATACGAACTCCGATTAACCTGAAATTTGAGGTGCAGGCTTCTATGGCTTTGTTAGTCATGTCCTATCAGTTGAAGCCTGATCCGGGCTCGGACAAAATTCATCGATATCCATAGTGAAGCAAAGTATAACCAATCTTTGAGACGAACTGTCTTTTGTTTCCGATTGATCTTTTGGTATCACGGCTTTTCCAAAAAAGCGGGATAACAACAGGGCTACTTGAGAGATGTTTACTCTATAATAACATAATAAAATATAAAATAAGGTTAAAACGGCGATACAGTAAGGTCCATAGATCAATATAATTACATGTTACAAATTTTCTCCTGGTTTTTACAAAATTGATCTTCTAAATATCTCAGGAATGAATTTTGTCGATACGAACTAAGGTTTATGGATGGTGCATTGATGGATGCGAAGCGGTGTGGGTTGATCGATGCGAACGTCATCGATTCGAACCGGTGGATACAAATCTGATGGATTCGAACAGACCAACACATGATTTCCTAATGGATGCGAACAATGGATTCGAACTGCTCTAAACCTAATGAATACGAACATGCTGAGGCGATGCCTATTTGATCGATTCGAAACCGATCGATTCGAACAGACCGATATCATGTTACCGATCGATTCGAACTCGATTGATTCTAAGTACGTGGAACCTGAAGGATTCGAACAAAACAAATATCGATGGATACGAATCCGATGGATTTGAAATGGACATCTCCTCAACTATTTGATGGATACGAAAAGCGTTTTTTAGCTAACTTGCATCGATCATATCTCGTTCATACGAACTCCGATTTACCTGAAATTTGAGGTGCTGGCTTCTATGGCTTTGCTTGTCATGTCCTATCAGTTGTAGCCTGATCCGCGCCCGGACAAAATTCATCGATATCCATAGTGAAGCAAAGTATAACCAATCTTTGAGACAATTGTCTTTTGTTTCCGATCGATCTTTTGGTATCACGGCTTTGCCAAAAAGCGGGATAACATTTGCCTCCCAAAACATGCCTTGCGATAGGAGGGTGTGTTTTGTAATGCTATAAGTTGGATGTTCATATCCTGTCAACAACCTGCAAAGAACTCAATAGTTTCATATGACCTCGGATGACGATCGTTCGGGATCGTATGCCATTTGAGGTGAATCAGGACCGTTCGCGGTCAATGCCATTCGCGGCAAAGGATGGAATGGGATCATTCGCGGTCGATGCCGTTCATGCCAAAGGATGAAATGGGACCGTTCGCGGGAGATGCCGTTCGCGGCAAATGGTGATACGGGACCGTTCGCATTCGGATGCCGTTTGTGGCAGATGATGCAATGGGATCGTTCGTGGTTGGATGTCATTCGTGGAAAACGGTGATCGTTCGCGATCAGGTGTCGTTCAAGGCTAATCGTGACCGTTCGAGGGCGTGTGTGATCGTTCGCGATCGAGTGTCATATAAGGTGAGTTGCGACCGTTCGCGGTCGGATGCCGTTCGAGGCGAATTGCGATCGATTGTGATTGGTTGCCGCATAAGGCAAACTGTGACCATTCGCGATAGGATATCATAGTAAGTGAATCATGACCCTTCGCGGTCGGGTGTCATTCGAGGATAATCGTGGAATGAGACCGTTCGCGGTCGGATGCCGTTCGTGGCAATAAATGAAATGGGACTGTTCGCGGTCGGATGCCGTTCGTGGAAAATGTTGATCGTTCGCGATCGAATGCCGTTCAAGGCGGATTGTGACCGTTCAAGATCGGATATCATAATAAGTAAATCGTGACCGTTCACGGTCGGGTGCCGTTCGAGGAAAATTGTGATCTTTCGCGATCGGGTGTCGTTCAAGGCGAATTGTGACCGTTCGAGGTCGGGCGCCGTTCGATGCAAATCATGTGTGCCCGGGGGGGGGGGACTTAGTATTATCGATGCCACATTTCACATTCTGGGGAGTTTCTGAATCAAAGACTTTGGCGGTTCATCGCCGTATAAGAGGTGCTCGTGGACCGTTCACGATCCAACGGGCATACAAGTAAATTCTTTTACAGAATTGCAAATATCAAAGCAATGATCATACGAATTCCACAACAGAAATGTCCAAACAAGCAAAGTCTAAATGTCCAAATCAAAACGAAACAAAAGCAAAGCAAGGATGTCAAAGTGAAAATTCTGGTGCGGTCAGTAGTCATTCAGAGCATGCCTACGGATCGTGCGCGATCTCTTACATGTGTAAATGATTTAACCGTGTTAGCGAGAGGTTTACGACTTGTTCATCATTATTTCAATCAATCAATTGATAATCAAACGTTGTCCCGGTTCAGGGTCACCTCTAGCTGATGTAGACGGTGGTCGCTCTGGCTCCACCGCTGGAGTTCGCCTCCTCACATACTGAAGTAGCATACCGTTCCTGATATGCCCTTCCACCTCATCCTTCAGATGTCTACAATCATTAGTGTTATGTCCGATCAGTTTATGGAATAAGCAATATTTATCTGATTTTCTCTCATCAGCAGTTGGATCCCTTCGCATTGGTCTACGATACGGAATCTGTTCTCTGGTATCCTGATAGATTCGTTCCAAACTATCATTCAGCTCTGAGTATGTGGTGAACCTTGGTTCCTTCCGTGGTCGCATTGATCTGTTATAGCTATTCTCAGCCTTTTGTTTTCCCTTGCTAGTTTCTGTACCTTTCTCCGGCGGATTTCCATCTTTGACCGCATAAACATTAAGTTCATCTCCTTCTTCTCTTTCTGCACTCGCATCTTCCAATCGCAAGAACTTTTCTGCCTCGTGATAGAATTCTTCTAGATCCATAGGCAGATCTTTAGTCAACGAATTTTTAAATTTTATGCCATCAGCTATTCCGGACACAGTTGCGATCATAACCATGGATGGATCTGGTCAATCCACTGATGCTGCTGCTGCGTTGAATCACGTCAGGAAACTCCTCAAAGACTCCCTAGCTTTCTGCTTTAAGATTGCCAAACTTATCACATTCTTGGGTCTTGCAATGTGAACCCTAAATTGCCTCATGATTCTCCCAGTTAAATCTGCCCATGTTCCTATGAAGCCGCTCTCCAGCTGTCTAAACCATAACGCTGCGATATCCATCAGATATAATGGAAAGCACTGGGCCATAACTTCCTGTGATGCCCCCAGAACTTCCATATGCCTCATATACCTTGTCAGATGGACCACGGGGTCCGTTCTCCCATCGTACATCTCCACTGACAGTAACTTGAACTCTAGCGGGCTCCTAACCATCCTAATTGTAGGAGAAAAAGGACTCATGTTCACGTCTTCAAGATCTCTGTTCACTAATCCGCCTCTCATAGTTCGCCTGACCATCTCCGCCAATCTATCATTATCTCCAAGATGCAATCCTCATTCATCGTCGTCGACCTGCCCCCCGAGTCCATGAGAGCCTTTTGGAATCTGCCCCCTGGCTGAGCATTCATTCCTCTGCTACCTCCAGGTTGCTCAGATGCACCTATCTCTCTCTCTCTGGGATTTTATCAACATGCACCAAGTGTGTGCCCCCTAATCCAGGTGCTACGCCGGATGGTCCTGCTCCGTTCTGAACTCCATCTGCTCCTCGGTTCTGCGCTCCAAGTTGCCCAATCTATTGAAACAAACTCTGGATCAAATCTTCTTGCCTCTTCATCATCGTCTCCATCTCATCCCTAGTGATGAAGATCGATGCCTGATTAGCTCCTGAAGAAGCCTCTTGACTTCCTTCATGTTGACTTCTCTCTGGTCTCTTCCTTCTACTCGTTTGCCTTGTCATAGCTCTTAGATCTGAACTCTTAAATCTCTAAATTCAACTTCTCCTGAATTAGCCTTCTCAGTGAAAGCACCAAAGTGTTTACACCAAAATTGGTCACAAACCCCAATATCGTGAAAGCACCCGTATATGAATACAAATCAGCAATATTCAAAATAAATTTCAGATCTAAGCAATATCAATCACAGTAATTCATCAATAACAATCAGAAACACAGGATCTATAGTGGTTCGGCGATCTTGCCTACGTCCACTCTGAAGCTTATGAGTTTATTGATTCACTTGATGATTTCAAACCGTTACAGCAGATTACGGTAAGCTATATCTCTGATGTTTGAATACAATGGTGATAGAAGGATGTAGAGTTGAATCCGGTAGAGTCTGGACGTTGAATGGCCCAAAGATCCCTTCTCTGTAGGCTTCAGGGGGCTATTTATAGGCGTAGGAGGCTCAGATCTCGATCAAACTTCGGGAGGCTTTTTCTGGCATGTGAGTGGGCCCACGCGACCGATCCCTCCAAGTTTCGACTCGATCTGTGATTGATACAAAATGATTTCATATCCATCAAAAATTGATCCAATCGAGCTAAAACTTGGCAGGAACATTCTTGACCTTGTATGGAAGCTTCTGTAAAAATTTCATAGCATTTGGAACTGTGGTTTGGGAGATACGATCAATACGAGTTGGAGTTTCTGGGTTGGCTGTTCGCTTCGAGTCGATCACTTCGAATCCATGCTTTCGAATCGATGGATGCACGTGTTTTCGAGACGACGTGGCGTGCACATCTCGCATCGATCCGCCTTTTACTCCGAGTTGACCGCTTCGACTCCACGAGTTTCGCCTCATTTGCATCGATGACCGTTGCATTGGTCGAATCCACCAATAACGTGTACTTCGCATCGGTTCGCAGCGTGCCCACTTCGTATCGATGGAGGTTGCGTTATTCGCATCGATGGAAGTTGTCTCCATTCGATCGATACGAACAAGCATATTTGGGATGGATACGAAGTGAGAACAACTGATGGATACGCACCAAGGTTCTCTGATGAATTCGACCAAATGCCTTTTTTATGGAATCGATATGAACTAAGGTTTATGGATGGTGCATCGATGGATGCGAAACGGTGTGGGTTGATCGATGCGAACATCATCGATTCGAACCTGGTGGATACAAATCTGATGGATTCGAATAGACCAATGCATGATTTCCTGATGGATGCAAATGATGGATTCGAACCGCTCTAAACTCAATGGATACGAACATGCTGAGGCGATGCCTATTTGATCGATTCGAAACCGATCGATTCGAACAGATCGATATCATGTGACTGATCGATTCGAACTCGATCGATTCGAAGTATGTGGAACCTGATGGATTCGAACAAAACAAATATTGATGGATACGAATCTGATGGATTTGAAATGGACATCTCCTCAACTATTTGATGGATACGAACAACGTTTTTTAGCTAACCTGCATCGATCATATCTCGTTCATACGAACTCCGATTAACCTGAAATTTGAGGTGCTGGCTTCTATGGCTTTGCTTGTCATGTCCTATCTGTTGTAGCCTGATCCGGGCTCGGACAAAATTAATCAATATCCATAGTGAAGCAAAGTATAACCAATCTTGGAGATGAACTGTCTTTTGTTTTCGATTGATCTTTTGATATCACGGCTTTTCCAAAAAGCGAGATAACAACAGGGCTACTTGAGAGATGTTTACTCTATAATAACATAATAAAATAAAAACTAAGGATAAAAAGATGATACAGTAAGGTCCATGGATCAATATAATTACATGTTACAAATTTTCTCCTGGTTTTTACAAAATTGATCTTTTAAATATCTCGGAAATGAACTTATCCTTATAAAATTTGAGTTTTTCTTGAGGCAATGTGCAAGGAATTGTGTAAACTCGTGATAAGTTCAAGCAAGCCCCTGGGTGGGGATCAGACCCATATCCGTCCAATCATCTCTTATGTAAGTGTCTAAGTAGGCCCCCACTAAAGTCACCCAAGTTTAAGTAATCCACAATTGGATGTCTACAATAAGATTTATACAAAAATTCTACCAAGATGTCTCTGTCTTCGTTTAACTTCCAAAAAAGTATCCTCAATTCTTTATTCTCATCCAAAAGCTTGTCATGGTGAAGACATGCTTTTTATAATCGAGGGACCGATTCTTTATCTTTGAAAGACATTAATACTATAAAATTTTGTTAATCTTATAGTACTTACTACATAATGCATTGTCTTATTTTAACTATTTATCTAACTCCCTATATAAGCCGTTTATTTCCGCTTGTTTCTTTTCAAGCTATGTCTTATAAGAGTTCATGGTTTTCTTCACTATCTAAAATGATAAGATATTTGCTAGTGTTATCTTGACAATAAGAGCTATTTTGATAAAGAATTCCATACCAGAGAAACTGAAACTGAGGTCTACAAAGTTTTTTTCTTCTTTTTTAGTTCTCCAACACAAAAATCAGCATCTCTTCTTTGAGGATCATATGGGTCAGGGAATTCAATTTTATATACTTCATGGACAGTAGGACCCGAATTTACATTTCTTGATCAATCTTTATCACTAGAGCCACAGAAGCATTGCCACCATCCCCACCAAGAGTGTCATCGTGATTTCCCTCATTATCATCTGCACCGTGACCTTCATCATCTTCATCATCACCATCGTTATCATTACTATCATCGTTGTCATCTTCATAAACGACGGCTTCATCGCCCTCCTTGTCTTCCCCTTCATCTGACTCAGAATCCTCCTCGCCGGGAGGAGCTTCAAAAGACAAGAGATGGGTGGCATGAACTTCCTCTTTGTTGGGAACCTTAACCCCTTCCTCTGTTTCCTTAATCTTAGCCATAAATCTTTTGGCTAGCTCAGGGTCAAGTGAAGGGAAGCTTAAGTCCAGGCGCTTTTCTACACTATCAAAATACTAGCATTATTTCATCTTCAAAGGAATTCACAATAATTTCATTAAGAGAAGTGTTTAGAAAATAAGAAACTTTTGCCCAGAATCCGTAATGATGTCAGTGGCTTTGGATAAAGAGGTACGTTTCTTCTCTAATTTCATTTTAAGAGAAATGTATTCCTTTTCGAGAGAGGCACAACAGGCAATAACTCTAGCTTTTGAATCTTTGGTTTCTTTCAAAGTCATTTTAAGGGCCAAAACATCATCGACTAGAATTGTTTGGCCTTCCTCTCCTTAGAAATTGTAGATCTGACTGTGTAAGAGAAGCACTCAAACTTTTTTATTAATTCATTGCATTATCTTTGGCAGTAGTTAGGGTAGTAATATGATTATTTAATGTCAAGACTTCTCCCTTGAGCTTCAATATTTCAGCAAAAGACATAGAATCATCTTCTTGAAGAGAATACCAACTTTTAGTAATCTAGGTGGAAAAGTAAGATATATACTCTAGGTAGTAATATGATTGTTTAATGTCAAGACTTCTTCCCTAAGCTTCAAAATTTCAGCAAAAGACTTAGAATCATCGTCTTGAAAAGAATACCATCTTTTAGTAAACTAGGTGGAAAAGTAAGATATTAGTTAAGATTTAGTCTAAGAAATAATAATGAAATCAAACAGTATAAAATACACTAGAAGTTGTTGTTCGACGAGAGATCGACGACGACTTGATGAATCCACTATAGGGGTGGGTGGCTGAACAATAGAGAACGATGGAGAATTCATGATTGACTGCATAAATTTATCAAATTCATTAGGAGGCATTGATGACGAGGGTGTCAAAGGATTCAAATCCTGGGAAGGAGTAGATAGGCCGAGATCTTTTTGCATTTAATCAATAAATTGAGCAGAATCAGACACTGTGATGTATGTGAGGAGGTCATCCCATGGAGAAACCATGTTAGTCGGAGGAGGAACATTAGGGCCAGTAGGTATGTGAGGAGAGACAACCATGGTAGATTTAGGGTTAGCATCCGCTAAAGCCTTATTAACATTGGTACTTTCACCCTCCTTAGGAGTGGAAGAAGATTGAATGTTAATATCTTGAGTTTCTTAGAAGCAAGGTCCATGGAAAAATCTATGGCATCACTTTCGATGAATTTTCTTTTAACGGTTTGTTTGGATCCAACGATAGCACTTCTCAAAGAAAGAGCCCTAGATTCTAAGAATCGGGAAGGAGGATCATTCTTGATCAATTCAACTGGAGGAGCAGTTGTTGAAGCCAAAGGGCTTGGAATAGAAAAATAATCTAAGGAATGAAACTACAGTAAGTTATAGACAATACATTAGGGTCTTACCAAGTGAATCTAGACAAACTAAAGACAAGTGTGTAAAGATTTTGGGGCCACCCAAAGACGGGAAGCGTTTGCATTTTGAGATATGTATAATTAAAGGAGGTTTTCCATGAATCCTCTGACCATTTGAAAATAAGGGAATGTTTCCTAAGGTTTATTGGGGTCAGCAACGTAAGTCTATTCCTAATATGGTCGGAAGCAGCTTTTATCAACTCTATGGTCTTCTGGCCATTCCTCGTCAAAACTCTTAGGAGCAGGATCTAAGAGGAAAGCATTCCTCGGTAAAAGATAACAAATTAATGGAAGCAATGGCAATAATATACTTATTCGGAGAAGAAAAAATTCCTTTAATATTTGAAAGAAATTTAACGTAGAAAAACTGTATCTCCCAGTCTTTAAATTTATTCATTCCCTCTAGGACCAACATTTTGGAAGGATTAGCCCAGAATATCTAGTGGTTTAAATCACTAAATTTAATAAGACGTACTAAGTAGTTGAGAACATTAGCATTCAAAGAAGGAATTTCATATTCTTAACATAAACTATGGAAATGGAATGAAGCCCCAATGCCAAATATGAATGGCGATATAAGCAAAAAATATCCTTCTGGAGGATTTTGAATGGTATCATTAACACTAGGAGGAATAGCTTCAACCCCTGTAATTCCAAATCATTAAAGATGGCATCCACCTTGTGTTGAATGTTTTATATAAGAATGCTTTGAAACTGCCTCAATCTTTTTCGGAGAAGACTCTGACTCTAGAACGATACTTATACCAGGTTTCTTAGAGATTCTTTGAGACTCATTATCCTGCCTGCTGATATTATTTCATACTTAGCAAATAATTATTCTCTTTTTAAATAAATTAAAATAACCTGATACATGCGATAATATTTGGAAGGCGGTTGCTAGGAATGAAGATCAACTTAACAAGTGGGAAAATTTATGAGCTATGGTAGCTTAAACTAACATGGTTAAGCATTTATAGACTTTCAAAGGCGACAAACCTATTAAAAATGGCACAAGTACCTACCACAACACATGGTTCCATACCTTCAAATGGGTCAAAACTAATTAGAATAGTATGAATCATGGAGCTTTTGACATATTCGAAACCATTATATACACGCACATTTTATAACATGTATTGACATGAACTTACCCTTCGGCAACATTGAAACCCTTATATTTCACTCTGTCTTATAAAAAGTATAGGTATCCATGTGGAATCTACTTAAAAACAAGCACTATCGACACTCCATACTCCAACTAAGTCGAAAGACTTAAAACAAGGCGGCGTCAATACTAATAAAAAGCCATTAAGATGTTTCGACAATGTTAATATTGAGAAAATGTAGATAGCTATATTTCATTTAACTATTGAAGGTTTGACTAAGTCGAAAGGACATGGTAACGTTGCGAAAATACTGATGTTGAACTAAACAATGCAAATAGCCGTGCTTATTTCAGTTCTGGGTTTTGACTAAGTCGAATGGCTAAATTAGTAGTTTTAACAATGACAGAAGGGGTTGTCTTCCTCAAGTGGATTTACAATAAGAGTTATTAATCTTTAATTTAGTTAACCCTTAATATCTTGCAAAATAGGTTAAAATTGGGCATAACGGGTTTCAATTTCAAACCTTCATCCAACAGTGGTATATAACCCCAAATGGGTTAAAGTCACATCCAAACCCAAATTATGTCCATAAACTAATTAAAATCAACATAAAATTCAAGTTTAATATCATCCTATGTAGACAATTAACTCAAATCATCCTCAAAATTCAAAACAGTAAACGTAAACATAAACCCTAGAAATTTGAATTCAAAATTGAGCATGAAAAACTGATTTCTAATCTGAAACAATGAAAGCTCACCTTAGATCTAAAAATTTCGCCTTTTAAAATCTTGAATTTGATGGAATTTTGAACAATGTGATTCTTGCTCTAGAATTCCCGATTACAGGTAAAGGAAAAGGAAGAGGAAGGAGTACAATTTATAAGAAAAGAAAAGAAGAGGGCAGTCACATGATTTAATTCAAATGCGCGGTCAAGATTAGTACAGGAATATCAAAAGGTGGGAAAGCTTTGTGCCAAAATAACAAAGGGTGTCGAAACAGTTGATTTGAAAAGTTAAGACCATCCCTTCGCTAGAGGGAGAAAACGTTACTATCAAAATCAACTCAACCCCGTCGAAGCCCATAAAATGCTATGAAGAATAATAGTAACAACAAAGCCTTTTGAGAGAATCAAAGAAATGCTTCCACAAGTGTTAAATGAGTTATAGGCTTCCGAAGTAATCGAAAGGGGCATCAAAAGGCAGGCCTATGCGATGATCAAAACTCAATATCTTTTTGGAAGAAAAAAACTACTTCAACTGAAGCTACCTTCCACAAGCTTTTTCAATATTTAAGACCTTCCGCAAGTATGAAGGGAGTCAAATGTTTCCATAGGGATCCACAAGAACACCTTCCGCAACCATCAAAGTATATGCTTCCAAAGTAGTTGACCCTTTCGCAGGGGTAAAATCATTTGCTAACGTCACTCCATCCCTTGCATTTTTACTTTCCACATATGTTGGAACACCCTTTCGCACTCATCCAACACGTCTAAAGAAACATAGAGCCTCTTCCATACATACCGTCGACGTCGAAGGCCTCTAAATCCTAGACAAAAGTTGCATCAATAAGGAGCTTTGGAGCTGACAATAATGAAAGGTTATGAAAGCATCCTTTCAATTGTCGAAAGGATTAATGCGGAAGGCGCCAACCCGCGCCTATAAATAAGACCCTCGAGGTGTTGTTTTTAGGGGATCCAAATTTTCATTCTTTCCACTTGTATACTATTTCTAATTTGTAGACCCTGATTTCTAAATTGAATTGGGGATTTCACTTTATTGTACACTTAAGCCTTTGTATTCATAAAAGTTACCAATAAAACGAATACATAGCGTTCTCAAATACTCGAATTCAAATTTACTGCTTGCATATGGCATTGTTTATGGAGTAAACACATTTATACATTACGAAGGAGTTCCTTTCGAAGCCATATGATCTATTTAGCACACTTAATACCTTTCAGCACCATGGATCACAACCGTACGGTATATTAACCAGTTTGAAAGTGGTTTCGAAGGGGTATATTGACGACATTTATTGTTTCCTTTTTACGCATTCGAAACATTTTTCTATGCTTACAACAACTTCACCAGGCTTCACCAAGGCTTCTTCTTTCCCTTACAACCTTCTCCTTTAACCCTACTTTGGGGTGTTGACAAGAATTCTTCTTAACAAATATAAATGAATTATTTAAAATTTTAAAATAATTTTTTAAATCTTGAATAATATATATGTATATAATAATTTAATTTATATATACATACATACACACATATAAATTAATTAATTATTCAAGATAAATTTTATATATTTTTAATTTAAAATTCATTTGAAATTTAATAAAATGTAAATAAATAATTAATTTCGTAATTTTATTTCAAATTTGAAATTTCCAATAAATCCAAAATAATATTTTGAAGTTTGATTTTTTTCCATATTTTTCTCGGTTTAAATTAGTTTTTTATTATTTTTTTTTATTTTGGCCTTTTTAACATTAATTTAAAAATAGAAATATAAATTTTCATTTTTTGACCGAGAGTTTATTTTGTGCTAATATAATTTTACAAAATTTAATAAATACATTTAATGATAAGTTCTAGCTAATATAATTTATTTATGAAGTACATTGATTTAAATATTATTAAATAATAATAAATTATTTGTAAAAAATATTTTTTGCCAAAAATTAACTTTACCATAAGACATTGTATATGAAAATATATGACTTGTTTTAAACATAATATGATGTTATAGCTAATTATATACTATATATATAATTGAATAATATACATGTATATTAGTTTAAAATATAACATTATATTATTTTTACATGTTGTTATACTGACCTGACATATATGATAAATAAAACTTTTTTTAACATAAATACATACATACAACCAAAACTATTTTGTGACAACATTGTTTGATCAGAATCGTCACCAAACTAATAATAATACACACACACAGAGACACACATTTACAATAAAAATGGTATATTGAAAATCATTAATTATAATCTTATAAAATTATACCTTTATTCCAAAACTATGAAGCACACCTTGAAAATTAAACTCTTACCTTTGAAACTTTTTTTTAATCAGCAAATTGTTAGTCTTTAAACCGTTGACCTTCAATTATCAAATAGTGAGCAGATTTGATTTGATCTGAGCTTGTAGTAATGGATAGGCAAGGGTATAGTTTCAGTCAACAGTTAAATGAATAGGAGATAGCAAAAAATCATATCTAAGTATGGTTATGGATGCTTATATAATGGACAGAAAAGAGAGAGAAATGATCTAGTCTCATACTCTTTCTCCTTCGATCCTAGCCATCCAAAAATAAGTCCCTTTATACCAAAATTGAGTTGCCTAGACCCATATGTACTACCGAAATTAACGAGCCCTATAACGGGCCTAAAGCCCATTTAAGCATATATGAAAATATTACATAATTAAAACTAATTTAAAGCTTATCGATATCATATATCGTTTGATATATTCATAACTATTATAAATATATTTTGTAATTTTTATTTCTCAAAACACAATAAATTTTATAATCAATACTTCATAAATATTAATTAGTTTAACTTATTTATAACAATCGCAAAATAATTAAATAATCTAGTCAAAGGAGAATTCATCTTTTCGGTTGTGTGGCTCGTTAGGTGTAAATTTGGTCAGCGATTTATGTCGAATTATTCGAATATTCACGTTCACATGCCAATTAGCAATTGGTTCGACATTTTGGCCAATTTTATTACTTATTTAGTTTAGTAAAATCCAATTTTACCTTATTAAGCATTACACGTTTGTAATGGCACATTTTTCCGTACCCGTTGAATCAACAATATACCATACATGTCCAACTTAAATTGCACGAATAAGCAGATCATTAAGGATAGAAAGAAAATAAAGACAGAACAGAATCTCACATGAATGGAATAACCTATATTATTTCAATAATTATCTTTACAGTGGAAAATTTTAAAATATAATACTAGAGTCTAACCTAGATTCAACCTGGACAGTTATAAACCCCTGTCCTTACAAATGCCAAAAATAACAAAACAAATGTAATAGATGCAACAGATAATAGAATATGTCTATACGATGATGAAGATCTCCCGCTCTCCTATTGAAACTCCAAGCGCCGTCATCTAAAACTGAAACTACTTGGATTTGACCCAAGTGTTAAAAATATCCGGATCAAGCTTGGTAAACCAGCGTGAGATACTCGAAATTTAAAATGACTGTGTTATCAAAACCTTTGAAAAGAAGGGTATCTCATAAGACCACTCCCACGCTCACACATAAATACAGATGGATTTTTACCTTATGATAACCAAAACACTTTTATTAGGAAAATAATTTGATATTATCTTTAATGGCATTCTTTTGGAATACACCTTTCAAAAAACTTATTCAAATAAGGTATCAATATTCGGACTAAGTCTAAGGGAATATATCCGGACCGAGTCAACGGAATATCCCGAATGGAATATATGATACCAAAAAGGGGTGGCTGAAATGTTTTCAAGTCATTACAGCTATTTTGGGCTACAATCAAAATCGTAAAGCTCGTATTGGAGTTGGATTTTCCAATATGATAGGGAAGTAGTGGCCTTTTCTCCGATCCACGCATAACAAACATAGTTCCCATGGTGCCTTAATCGTTTTTCTCAAGCAAATCACTTGGAACTGTACTTGCTATACTACTACTGATAACGGATAATTCCCTGCTTTCTTAAGCTAACCACTTTACCAAAATAGGGCAATAAATGCCTTGGGGGATGTTTTCCTCCAAAGGGCCCAACATATTGGACACCACCACACATACTCACTTATTCCGAATTTGTGTCTGTCAGACCATAAAGTATCCCATATCATCTTTCGGGATGTGAGGCTAGTGAGGCTACGCTTAATTTCTTCAAAGCCACGCTTTAGATCATAACAAGTTCTACTTTGAATGCCACATTGTCATTCCAAGTCACATGACTGATTTCTAGAAAAGTATAACTTCCTGAGCTCGTAAGTCTTGGAAAAAGGTGTTAAGCTAAAAGAAGTTGCCTTCGCTGCCACCAACAGATATAAATTTATGGAAACCACTCAAATGTGATTTAGAATACAATGTTAGAAAAACTTCTATACAAGTTCATTTTGGGAGTGGACGAAACCGAAGGCACTTTCCTCGGCCATTACTATGCGAGAAACCCTTGCAATTCGAAAAATCTCCACAACGAGGTGACCACTACTATAAATAACTCTATAATAGGATTAACCCAGAGCATGTCAACAAGCAGTCCTCATGCTATGAAAATCCTCGGTCTTCAATAATCATCATCTTCAATATGTCTTCACTTTCTAATGTATAAATTAGTTTGGGTGGATTTCGGATATGGATCGCCTAATTCGACCCCGGTTCCTTTGAAGTCAATTATCGATAAAAAAAGATGTTAAGTTCATAAGTGGATATCAATCATCAATCAATTACTTCATCTTTTATAAAAAAATCTTTCTTAGATATATTATTTTTAATTTATTCCATTTTCTTTTCAGTATATGGAATCATTAAGCCTCGTTTATTAAATCATTTGACTTATTTAAACCTTTCTTAAATCCTAGAATAATTCCAAATCATTTTCTCTTTTACTTAGGAAAACTTTTCCAAACCTTCATTAAGTATTAATCAAAGATTTCTTTTTGTATTAGGGTAATTCTAAGTTAATTCATTCTTTTGCTTTGGATAATATTTCAAATTTCCTTACTAACACTCGATCCAAAATCCTTAACTTTTAGGCGGGTCAAAAACAATGTCATTTAAGACATTGTTTACTGTAAACCCTAAAATAAATCTTAGCAAACATTATTGAGTAAATAAGATAATAGAAATCATTCTAATTTATTCAACATCAATTTCCATATTCAACAAGTGCTATGGACGAAATAACGATGAAATCACCTTTTAAATTCCAAGAAAAGGATGAGTTCCCTCTTTAAAATTTAATACCAAGTATAAGAAGATTGGCTCTACGCAATCCAAGTTTTAGTTTATTCAATTTGGAGATTGCTTAAAATTTGGATAATATTAATCTTCTTTAGGTTTAGAAAACTTAATATAATCTTTTAGAGCATCCAGGCTTTCCCTTCGATTTGATCCACCCATCGCCTAAAAAAAAGAAAACATACACCGGGTAAGTTCAGGGGACATTTGCTATATCCCTAACCATAGTTAAATGCCTTGTTTTATCTTCTCAGATCTCGAAGGTGGGACAATTGTACTAGTCGTTTTTGCATACTCAATTATTAGCTTTATTTTGGAATTTATTATAAGATTCCAAATTATCTTTTAAACACTTAATTTTTCCTTTTTAAAACATTCATAGTTGATTCTAGGGAAAAATCGTTAAGTTTAAACCTTCTTTAAAAAGGTCGTAGAAACGGTAGCTGAAAAGTACTATGGAGAGTGCTTTAATAAACTTATTTGATTTAAACAACATTTTAATATTTGAAACTTCATATTGTCTATTTAAAATCTCTTCTAAATAATTCATTTAAAATCTCTTCTAAATAATTTCATATCTTAAATCATTTAAAAGTATCATTTATAAAGAAA
The DNA here is from genome assembly GCA_030765085.1 of Allium cepa. Taxonomy (NCBI): domain Eukaryota; kingdom Viridiplantae; phylum Streptophyta; class Magnoliopsida; order Asparagales; family Amaryllidaceae; genus Allium; species Allium cepa. Next base: position 722,951,710 of record CM060938.1, on the reverse strand, counting down.
TTCTTTTTTGGATTTTGAAATACATAACGTGATGTTTTTAGAAAATTGTTTCGGACATGTTTCAAACTCTACTTGATGAATCTTGATTTTCTTTCTTCATTAGAAAACTATGGATATAATAGACCAGAAAATTCTTATCTCAAAGAATTCTGAGCTATATTCCACTTTGTACACTCATTTAACTTTTATGGCACGAAGTCGCGAACTACCATTACGCGATACGCCTAGTTTTGACTTGTTTTTCAATTTCTTTTCAAACTTCTTAGGAACACTTTTAAATGTTTATAAAACATTTCTAAATCATTTTAAACTCATTTTAAACAATATTTTTACATTTCAAACTCATATTCCATTTCATTTCATTTTATAATATTATATTATTATAATATCATTTCTAACCTTTTTAGATTATTTAAAATCATTAAGAGGCTAAATAATTTCACACACATATTTGTATGGATTTATCTCATTTAATTAACTATGGTTAATTACTAATCCTTTCTCTTATCATTATCTAATCAAGTTAGCATACATATAATCAATCATATAATCAACCAATTTGCAACCAAGTTATTAAACATTCAATCATCCAACCTATTTAAACTTTTAAATCATTATACTTAAAATAATTTATGGATTAATTAGTAAATACAAGCACTCACCTTTTACCAAAAGATTAACTTCCTAACAGCATTCTTTTTTAAACAACACTTCACTAAACCATTTCTAACTTTAACTAATCATCTACTCCATTAATACATCACCTAAACAACTCCACCTCACTTTTTAGTGCTCGACCATCACGTCACTTTCACTTGCTCTCAACCACAAGCCTTTCCCTCTTCTCTGATCTTGGCCAAACCTTCCAACAACACACATCGGGCTCAGCCTCCCCTTAATCCTCCCCTTCCTCCATAATTTCTTCATTCTTAGATGCTAAACCTTGTTTTGATGATATTCTAAGGTCTTTGCCAAAGTTTGATGGAGTTTTGACTTTGTTTGATATGGTTTTGAAAAAGTTAGTATGGAAATGGAAGAGAAGAAGCCATTAAAGCACTAAGGAAGAAGAAGAAGAGAGCTAGAAAATGAAGAAGAAGAAGAGTGGAAAGTGTGAGAATGGAAGAGGTATGACTATTTATAGGAAAAAGTTTGAAATAAAATATTATTATCTAAAGTAACCAAAATACCTTTACTTGGTTTTTAAGCAACCTTATTTTTTCAACACTTAACATCACGTTTCAATTTATACTTTATGTCATTTCACTTAAGTGTTAAGTAAAGAATTTAATACTTATGTTTGTTTGATTTGATGTTTACTTTTGACTTTTGTACTTTTTTACCTTTTTGTGCTTACTTTTTCTTAATGAAATTATAGAATTTTATAAGTATATTTAGTAAAAGTAAACTTGATTAGTGAATTAATTAATACTTATAATATTTGAATATATATTTCTATATAAGAAAATAGAGGTAGGACAACGCTGCGACAACTTTTGATCGACAAAACGTTGATTTTCGACAAAATGTTTTACGGTCACATTTTAGCGTTTTAGTTAAACTATTTATTTATGTAAACCAAATTTAAAAATAAATTTTTATGTTGCTATTTTAAAATATAAACACTTATAAATATATTAAAGTAATTTATTTAACCGTCGAAACTTACTTGTCTGAAATCAGCATTTTGTCACTTTTATCGATATAGGCGAATGTTACTATTTTTGAGTATACTTCTCTTTCCAAATCCTATCTAATATTGTTTGAATCATATAACCTTACCTATTTTATATTTAAAATCACTTTTAATAGTATATTTTCAAGTGGTAAAATTTTAGGTCGTTACATTCTCCCCTACTTAAAAGAATTTCGTCCTCAAAATGACCCAAAACAAAAGTTTGCTTAAAACATTTATCTTTAAACTTAATTCCATATAATATACGCAGATCATCCGTATGAAATATCTTATTCGATCTCCTACTCGAATGCATAACTTTATTTTCCGGACTAGTATTGATCCTCTGATCCTCTAGTATGAACTCTAATGAGGCTTCTAGATTAGAACCTTTGCTTTCCTTGCATACTTCTCAACCATGATAGAAAACCAAAATACCTAACCACAAACCCTCATTAATATTCATCGTCAAGAATCAGAAGATAAATTATTTTTTGGACTAGTGTAAACAGCTCAAAGTTCCAAACTCGAATCTTAGATCAAAATTTATGCGATGAAATGATCTACATATAATATATGTATTTATTAACTTTCAAAAACTTTTCATGAACTTTTATCTTAAGTTTAAGCATTTTATAAAGGTGCTTCCTTATATAATGCTTTTAATTATTTATTTTCAAATATTTTTATCAAAAGAAAATATTCTAAAGAAACCATTTTTCACTCAAAAGATAATTTATCTTTATAAAAAAGTTTTTCCACAATCTTTTAACTCGGTATATTTCCTTTAACACTAATATTATTTATGAATCATGTCATAAAACTATTACTTAAGTTTATTACATCTTATAACTTATGTAAATCAATCATATTCTAAAGACTTAAGTCCAAATCCTTAATTAATACTGGAATCCAGTAATAAAACAGTTTCTAGGTTATATTTACCTTTTTAAGGAGTCATTATTTTACTTAATAGTTCATGACTTAAATATATATTTGTACGATACACCCTTACATCGTAAGAGTATATACAAATCCCAAATTTCAAATTGGTTTTACTTAAATCTGTCTGTCTAACAAATTTAGACTTTGTTGTAATTTACTATTATCTCAAATTCATAAGTTACAAAAATTGTTTCTTATTTAATACTATTATTAATTTTCTAGCTTTGAAAAAACAAATTTATAAACCACCCGTATCTAAATCCTCAAACTTTTAACTCTTAACTCTCTTTTTTCCTTTGTAAATCAGATTTATACATTATTATTATTTTTTGAAAATTAAGCGGGGTTAAATAAACTAGTCCCCTACCAGCTTTATTAAAAACAGAAAACAACTAGAAGAAGTTACAAAGGAGACAAAAGAAAAGGAAAAAAGAGGAAAAAAAACCACAACACCACTAAGCATAAAAACAAAAAGAAACAAGAAATTCAAGGAGTCCATGGCTGAATATGGACTTGAAGAAACTTATAAGGGCTGTGCTACAAACCCAAAAGGATATCATGCTTTAAAATAGACCAAAGTGTCTCCTTGCTTCTGCTAGTTCCTTCAAAACATCGGTTATTTCTTTCTCTCCAAATTATGAACATCAATTTCTTCAAGGCAAAGTAAAATAACTTCTTGACATCATCAGTCCAAGATAGGGCACTGTCCATCAAAATCCAGGGTGTAGAGTTGCTTGGAAATGTATAAGCCCTCATTAAACAGGAGATAACGTTTGTCCAGATGAAATGGACGTAAGGACAATCAAAATACAAGTGAGAAACACTTTCAGGTCGCTGAGAACATAGCTCACACATAGGATTAACAGCCATGCCATAATGCAGTAGCTTGTCTCTAGTCAAGAGAGCATTCGAAACTACTTTCCAAAACATTAGATTGTCGCTACTACTCGACGCCGCAGACCAAGCAACCTTTTTCCACTTCCAAACAGGCATAGCCTCCAACCCATACAAGGCAGCATAAACATTTTTAATGGAATGGCACTGTCCATTCCACAAAAGAGTGTCCTGGACATGAAAATCATATATGGTATGTTGAAATAAACTCCAAAATATCCTGACAGAATGGTTACTAGAGAAAGGGAAAACAAATCTGTTATTTTCAATATGATCAACAGCTAGAGCATTGTTACTAATACCACTTTGATATTTCTGCTGAGAAGAGAAAACATGATCAAGAATGATACCCCTGCCTAGCCATGGTTCATGCCAGAAACTGCATAAACTTGACTCAGTAAGATGAAATTGAACAAGTGGCTTGAAAGTGTTTCTTAATTTTAAAATGTTCCTCCAAGTCCAGCTACAAGACTGGGGGACATCCATATTCCAGAAATTTTTCGTTCCAATATTATATCTTAACGTCCAATTTACCCAGAGAGTGTCATGTTTGTTGAGCAAAGCATTGAAATGATAGCTGAAAGCAGCCTTGTTCCATTGCCCAATGCTTAGCAAACCCAGTCCTCCTTTGCTTCTAGGCTTTTCCATGGTTTTGAAATAGCAAGGCAGAACTTTCCTTGAGTGAATTTTTCCAAACCAAAAGAATCTCATCATAGCTCTTCGAGCCATCTTCAGCAGCTTTAAGGGTAGGATGAAAGTCCTAGCCCAGTACACCATTATAGAAAAACTAACAGATTGCACAAGAACCAATCTTCCAGCCTGTGACAGAAATCTGTTAGCCCAAAGATCCATAGCCGCAGTGATCTTCTCATAAAGTGGTTGACAGGCAGCATAGGTAACTCTGGAAGTACATAGAGGAAGCCCAAGGTAAAAACTATCAGACAACATGAGTTGCATACCAGTTAAAGATGTGAGATTCAATTCCTGAATTCGAGAGACCCCAGAGAAAAGGATACTGGACTTGTTATGGTTAAGTTTGAGGCCAGTCATCAAATAGAAGTTGCGAAGAGCAAGGTTAATACCTTCAAACGACTGCATGGTGGGCTTTGTGAATATCATAATATCGTCAGCAAAAAGGAGGGCAGATATTCTAAGGTCCTTGCATTTGGGATGGAACTGAATTTGATTGCTATGGAACATAGGACTTAAAAGGCATGTAAAAACCTCCATAACCAGTATGAAAATATAAGAAGACGGGGGATCCCCCTGCCTGATACCCTGTTTAGCAACAAAATTACTAGAACTAATACCATTGATTATTAAAGAAAAGGAGGGGGTTGATATACACTCATAAATCCAAGCAACAAAAACTTTGGGAAAACCCATGAGAGACATAACTCTAACAATAGTTTTCCAATGTATAGAATCATATGCCTTCTGCAAGTCAAGCTTCAGCATAGCACGTGGAGATACATTTGCACAATGGTAACCCTTTAAAAGCTCATGGGCTAATAATATGTTGTCAAGTATATTTCTTTCAGGTAGGAAGGCAACCTGGTTGGAAGAAATAATTCTTTGTAGCACAGAAACTAGCCTCGTGGCCATGATCTTGGAAATACATTTATAAAGCACGTTACAACAGGATATGGGTCTGAAAGAAGAAACAGTCAAGGCAGGTTTAGTTTTGGGGATAAGAACCAAGTTGGTAGAATTAACTGCTCTTAGCATTTTAAACTTGTCAAAAAAATTATGGACGGCTCGACAAAACTTATCACCAACGATTTCCCAGCTAGAGGTAAAGAATTCGACATTGAAACCATCAGGACCTCCCGAAGAACTTCTATTCATAGCAAATAGGGTTTTCTTGATTTCATTATTAGTAACTTTGGCAATCAAGGAGCTAGCTTCATCATGATTAAGTCTAGGAAGGGGGATAGTGGAAAGAAGGCTTAAATCAGGTTGAAAGTTGGTAGCATTTCCAAAGAGGCCTGCATAATACTTAAGAAAAGCATTTTCCACAGTATCTGGGGAAGTGTGAAGATTACCTGCTTCATCAAGAATAGAAGAGATATTATTGGTAGACTGCTTTATCTTCATTGATGCATGAAAAAATTTTGTATTCCAATCCCCCTCGGCCACCCATCTGATTCTTAGCTGTTGCTTCCTCATATCAGACTTATCAGCTTGAGCAAGGTTAAGGTCATTAAAAAGAGAAGCTTCCCTAGCAGCCAAGAGGGGACAGTCATGATGATCCATCATTTGCACTTGGGCTTCCTTTAACTGGACCATGAGCTTAGTGGATAGAAGATTCCCATTTCCATACCTTTCTTTTGCCCAAACCTTCAAAACATCCTTAATTGCGTTAAGTTTCCTGCACAAAATAAAAGTTTGATTTCCATAAAACCTTTTAGACCAAGCATTAGTTATAACTTCGTGATATTCAGGATGATGAGCCCAAACATTGAAGAATTTAAAACCTCTTTTGGCTTCCAATGGCTTTATCCCAGTGGTCAAGATCAGGGGGAGTGATCAGATTGGATTGGATTGGGCAGAAAGGTCGATAGATTAGGCCATGTGGATAGAGCTTTGAAATTAGAGAAAGTGTGGTCAATGTTGGAGAAAACACGGGCCCCATTCCTTGACCGGTTATTCCAAGAGAAGGCAGCACCGAATTTGTTGACAGGAAATAAAGAAGATTGATCAACAGCAGTGTTTAAAGGGATAATGTCCCTAGGCGAGAGAGGAAGACCCCCATGTTTATCAGATAAGGACAAGCAGCAGTTAAAATCACCAAGTATTAACCATGGATGAGAATCTTGTCTAAAAGCATGAATAAGATCGAATAGAGATTGTCTAGAAGAGGGGGAATTGTAAGCGTAGATGAATGAAATATAGAAAGGAAGGGAAGAGTTGTTATAATTAGCACGAAAATGCATAATTCGAGGTGTTGCAAGGATGAGATCAAGAGTAAGTTGTTCAGGATTATGAATGACCATGATTCTTCCGTAGCAAGCTTCAGGAAGATTGTGATGTAAAGACCATGAAGGGTTAATGTACTTTGCAGCATGAAGAGTTAGTGGCAAGTTAAGTTTGATTTCGAAAATGGAAAATACAGATAGTTGATGAAAGGAAATCAACTGTTTCACCTGATCAAGTTTGAGGAAATTATGTGAGCCTCGAATATTCCAAGCACCAATATTGTGTAACATTGATTATACCATGTTTAAGTGAGCACCATCTTTCATGCTCCTAGGGATAGGAGAATTAATTCTTGTGAATTTTTTATTTTGGTTTTTTAACTTTTCCTGCTTTTTGCTTTTTTCAACAACAGTTTGTTGAAAGCAGTCTTCAGTTGGATCGTTGGGTGGCGATTTCCACCCTGGAATTGAGCCCAGAAAAACATAAGGCTGACGTGGCACTGGATTGTTGTGTATAGGAAGAGATGGGGTGGAAGGAGAGGTTGATAACGGGGGTTGAGGGATGGTATGCAAGGAGTACACAAAATCAAAAATTTCTTGTTGCAAGGTGGTACAAAATAATTCTTCCAGATTTTCTTCATTAGATACAATTTCTTGCTGTCCTTTGCAAAGAGGAGATTCATTATCGGGATGGGAGCATATTCTGCATGGAAATTCACTATTTATTGCATGCACGTGTGATACAGAAACATGCACGGCCAGGTTGTTATTTTCTTAAAGAGGGCAATTTAAGTCATTCAGCTCAGCAGATAAAACATCTGGTTGTTTGAGAGTAGCTTGCCCACCATCCATAATTTGTGAACTACCAACATGCAAAAGGACTGAAGTTGCAATTAAATCAACATTTTCATCCCCTGAAGTTTTCATAACAACACAGTCTTCCTCATTCTCCATATCTTTTAACACATCAAAAATGTTGCTCGTCAGTAATGTAACATGTTCAGGGCCACTATCATTTTCTACCACCTGCACCTCATTTTCACTTCCATCCTTGTTTTTTGCCTTGGTGCCATTATCACATTCAAAACTATTATCAGTAGATTCAACATCATAAACTAAATTATCATCCTTAACTTGCCTCTCATTTATAATTTCAATCTTATCTCTTTGTTTCTTGTTTACAACTCTCTTCCAAATCTGCTTGTTCTTATTAGTCTGCTTTCCAAAACTCTGCTCTGTTTCAAAATCTTCATTCACTTTGTTTTTCATTTTTATTTCTTTCTCTCCTCTCACATTACACTCTCCCACTTTCATGCAATCATTCGCCAAATGCCCAAAAACTTTACAACTAGTACAAATTTCTGGTTTCCAAAGATAAGTAACCTTTATCATCTGAGTTGACCCATCAACAAGTTTAACTGGAAACTCGTCAACCAAAACTTGATTTGGAGTGACGTCAACTAAACACTTGGCATAACCTATGCACTCCAGTTTATCAGTTGATGTATCCAAACAAAGCAATCTTCCAATTCTAGAAGCCAACCAGTTTATGCCTAAATGAGACCATGCATAGAGAGGTATATTCGATAACTTTAACCACACTGGAACTGATTTGATAGTACTGCAGCTATTTCCAATGTATGGATCCCATTCCTTTATTATGATTTTTTTTTCGAAGAAAGATTGGATCGGCCTCTACTATTCTTTTTCTGTCCTCAGCACAAGACAGGAAGAAGAGGAACAAAGTTCCATCAGATTTAATGGTGACTTCACCTTTAAGCTTCCACATCTTTTTTAAATGAGAGATAACTGTCATGTATGAAAGGGGTTTATCAAGGAAAAAACCCACTAACCATCCTCCCCAAACTGCATTGCCAGCTTCCAGCACATTTGGGGGAGGCACAAGCACCTGGCCATCAAAAGCAAGCTGAAAATCAACAGGGGAATAAACTCCAGCGTTTCGTGGTTTTGTTTTGAAAAGAGAGGACCAAGAGGAGGAGGAAGAGACGGGATGTGTGGGATTAGGGAGGTCAGGAGGCGGAACAGGGGGAGGTAGGTTAACGGGGGAGTTAGGAAGGGCTGCCGAAAGCAGGGAAGAAGGAGGAATAGTTGAGAGAATGGGTTTGTCAGAAAAAAAGGACGAAGTAGGGGGATGGGTATGGGCGGGAGTGGGAGCGGCCATTAAAAACCAAAAAAGTTGATTATAACTGATGAAAACTTTGGGGACAGGGAGACTATGTCGCCCTGACCTTTGGTTAAGCCGGTTTTAAAGTGGTCGTGCACTATGTCTCATTATTGTGGCCGCTGGGAATCGATCCGGTGCCACTACAACACAATGTAGCAACATCCACTATGTCGAAACCACTGGACCACTAGAACTTGACATAGTTCGGAGTTAGTATGATTCAAAAATTTTCATTATCTTATTATACATTATCCTTATCTTATTTCATTTACTCAAAGTATTTAATGATATATACCAAAAGTTTTCATAAATTTCTTAGCTCGGAGTTAGTATGATTCAAAAAATTTCGACTGACCAAAATTGTCGAAAATTCTGTTGTATTTTAGAAATTAGCGATCCCAATTTATATCTAGTTTAAACACTTTATAAAGATCACCAATCAATAATTCATGTTATTTTTTTAACTTAAGAAAATTATATAGATCGATTAACTCCAAAACAATCCAAGGAACTGGATACTACCAATAATATCATATATCCTCTTAAGACGAAGAGTAATACTTAAGAGAAGTGCTTACCATCCGAACACATCTCTTGCCCATTTTTAGTTTATTTTCGAGCCAATCGAATTAGTTATCATAAAATACCTCTTTTTAATTGAAATAATACCATTTTCAAAATCCTTTAGAGATTACTTTATAAAACCTATTTTATAAATTCATTTTATCTTATATTAGTTAACATCATTTAAATTATCATAATTCTTTTACTCGAATTTAATTTCTTATTCCTTTTATATTTATCTTTTTACACAATCATTTTCTATTATTTAAATACATTTTTATTTTATATGTTCTTTCCTTAAACAAGTCTTATTATCAAACAACTTATAGTCAAATCGTGAAACTTAATTCACAAGGTATTTGTACTTAAACTTTTAAATCAAACAATTGATCAATTTATGATAGTAACTTAACGTTATAATTTTTTAATTTATTATTTTGGGACAAGTATTAAAGATCTTAATTACCTTATCAAATTTCTTGCTTATCGATTATCTTTATGAAATATCTTATAGTCAAACTATGAAATTCTAATCACAAGATGTTCATATTTAAATTTCACTAATGCTGATTTCTAACTATGCAACTTTCCAAAATATATACTTTATATTCAAAATATAATCCTAGGCAAAATTATTTCATATACCAATTTTTTCAAAATTAGTGTGTCAGTTCGCCATGTTAAAATGTTTAGGAACCCTCATCGATAACGGTGATCAGGCGCAATGATCAGAATCTATAAATCACTCAACAGATAAATCAACACAAAATAATTTATTAATCACTAACAAATAAGCACTCATATGTAATACACTGAAACTCGGTCTAGGGTGTCACTAACTCTATCTCTAATGAGTCACTTATCCTAGGATATCACTAACTCTATCTCTGATGAGTATTTACCCCACTAAAGCCAAGGTTTTCGCTTAACCTTCAGCTCTAATATCAAATGCAATGGCCCGTTTTTTCATACCCTTTGAATCGACATAAACCAAACATATCCAACTCAAATTGCACAAATAAGCGGATCATTAAGTGTAGAATGAAAACAATGATAGAATAGAATCTCACACGAATGGAATAACATATATTATTTTAATAATAATCTTTACCAATGTCTAACCTAGATTCATCGTGGATTGTTATAAATACCTATCCTTACAAATGCTAAAAACAGCAAAAAAAATGCAATAGATGCAGCGGATAATAGAATACGTCTATACGATGATGAAGATCTCCAGCTCTCCTCTTAAAACTCTAAGCATCTTCGACTAAATCCGAAACTTCTCGGATTTGACCTAAGTATTAAAAATACCAGGATCAGGCCTGATAAACCAGCGTGAGATTCTCGAAATTTAAATTGACTATGATATCAAAACCTTTGAAAAGAAGGGTATCTCATCAGACCACGCCCACACATAAATATGGACGGGTTTTTACCTTATGGTAACCAAAACAATTTTATTACCAAATAATGTGATATTATCTTTAATGACATTCTTTTGAAAAACACCTTTCAATAACTTATTCAAATAAGGTACCAATACCCAGACAAAGTCTAAGAGAATATATCCGAACTAGGTCAACAGAATATTCCAAATGGAATATATGATACCATGGGATAGCTGTAATGTTTGCAAGTCATTACAGTTATTTTGAGACTACAATCAAAATCTTAAAGATCATATTGGAGTTGGATTTTCCAACATCATAGGGAACTAGTGGCCTTTTCTCCGATCCATGCATAACAAACAAATTTCTCACGGTGCCTTAATCGCTTTTCTCAAGTAAGTCACTTGGAAATGTACTTGCTATACTACTACTGATAACCGGTAATTCCTTACTTTTTTCAAGCTAACCACTTTATCAAAATGGGGCAATAAATGCCTTGAGGTATGTTTTCCCCCAAAGGGCCTAACGTATTGGATACCACCATACATACTCACTTATTCCGAATTTGTGTTTGTTAGACCACCTAGTATTCTGTATCATCTTTAGGAATGTGAGGCTAGTAAGGCTATGATCAATCTCTTCAAAGTAACGCTTTAGATCATAACAAGTTTCACTTTTAAAGCGACATTGTCATTCCATGTCACATGACTGATTTCTAGAAAAGTATAACTTCCTGAGCTCGCATGTCTCGGGAAAGGGTGTTAAGCTAAAAGAAGTTATATTCTCCCCCACCAATTGTGATTTAGAATACAATGTCAGACAAGAATTCATACAAGTTCATTCTGGGACTAAACAAAACCGAAGGCACTTTCCTCGGCCATTACTAGGCGAGAATCCCTTGTAATCTGAAAAAATCTTCACAACAAGGAGACCACTGCTATAAATAACTCTATAATGGGAGCGATCAAGAGCATATCAACAAGCAGCCCTTATGCTATGAAGATCCTCGGTCTTCAATAATCATTATCCTCGGCATGTCTTCACTTTTGAATGTATACATTGGTTCGAAGTGGTTTTTGGATAGGGATCGCTTAGATCCGACCCCGGTTCCTTCGAAGCCAATTATCGATAAATAAGATGTTAAGTTAATAAGTGGGTATCAATCATCAATCAATTACTTCATCTTTTATAAAATATCTTCCTTAGATATATTCTTTTCAATTTATTCCATTTTCTTTTCAAGAGTATATGGAATCATAAAGCCTCATTTATTAAATCATTTGATTTATTTAAACCTTTCTTAAATCCTGGAATAATTTCAAATCATTTTCTCTTTTACTTAGGAAAACTTTTGCAGATCATTCATTATATGTTAGTCAAAGATTTCTTTTTGTCTTAGAGTAATTCTAAGTTAATTCATTCTTTTGCTTTGGATAATATTTCAAATTTCCTTACTTAACACTCGATCCAAAATCCGTAACTTTTAGACAGGCCAAAAACAATGTTATTTGAGACATTGTTTACTGTAAACCCTAAAATAAATCTTAGCAAACATTATTGAGTGTATAGGATCATAGAAATCATTCTAAATTTACTCAACATCAATTTTTTTATTCAACAAGTGCTATGGGAAGAAAAATGGTGAAATCGCCATTTAAATTCCATGAATATGACGAGTTCCCTCTTTGGAATTTAATACCAAATATAAGAAGATTGTCTTTATGCAATCCAAGTTGTAGTTTATTCAATTTGGAGATTTCTTAAATTTTAGAAAATAATATTCTTTTTTAATTCTGGAAAACTTAATATAATCTTTTAGAGCATCCGGGTTTTCCCTTCGATCTGTTCCACCCCTTGCCTAAAAAGAGAAAACATAGGCCAGGTAAATTCAAGGCACTGGTTGCGCCATCCTTAACCTTAGTTAAACACTTTTTTCTATTGAATATGTGAATATATGATTTTTTTATGATAATAAGAATATATATATTCATTTAAATGTATTTGTTAATGTACTATCCTATTTTTCATAGATTAAATAAATATTTGCTGAATAAAAAAATAACACAGAATTTGAATGCAAACAGAAATTTTATTTAAACAAATATTTATTACAATTTTTGAATAGTACAAATTTCAAGCTCTCACTATATATACAATTTCAATTACAATACAATTTTGGTTACATCAAGATTCACATTTACATTTGACCTCACTACATATCACTCATTCACTCAACTCGTATTTTATCTTCAATTTCACTCCAAACTGAATCCGCATCTGAGAAATCTGCAAAAATAAATATTGACGCGGTAAAATTGAAAATAAAATATTTTTGCAGTATAAAATAAAATGTGATTTTGAAAATAATATTTTCCACAGTTATTTGGGTTGTTCGTCATCATTTAAATTTGAATTCATCATACACGAACAGCTTGTAACATGCACAGTGTATCATTGTACATGCCACAAGGCCGTGCACACCGATATACACTTGATAAAATTACAGGGACAGGTGAGCACAGGTCAAACCCAAAATGCCGGGTTCAACTCAAAGCAATAAAAATAATGTCACAATATTAGCACAAGGTCAAACCCGAGCTCCAAGCTGGATTCAACACAGGTGCAAGTTCATAAATATGGTCAAGACAACTAAAACAAACCTCGACCAAAATCCAAATGTACAAATGCAATATGAATCAAACAGTGCACAAAGACAGTGGTACAAACTACATGAAGACAATGCACAAACATATATATACATATGTATATACACATGTATACATACATGTAGTGACAGCAAAACACAAACCAGCCATGATATGGAAGCAAACCAGACCAGTTCAGGTTAAAGCAAGCTTATAGTGCAACAGGACAACACAATACAACTGAGCAAGCAAGTGCACTACAAACCAAACAAGGGAAAAACTACAAACAAAATGAAACTGCAAACAATAGTTCAAGTTCAAAAATATTAAGAGAAGATGACAACAGTAATGTAGTAAAACCAGACAAATGCAACTGATTTCAAGTGAATGGAAACAAGTGATGTATCAGTACAAATGCATATACATCAATGTGCACACACGTACACAATGCTACAACAAAGATGAACACAAGCTTCAGACTAATGTACACATGAATGCCATCATATGTACAAAATCAAATGCAAGCCAACATCAAAGACACAGAAGAATGGAAGTGTACAAACAGTGGTGAATGCAGCTACAACACATCAAATGAAACAGTCGCAAACAGCATATATGTCAAAGTCATGAAACAGTAGTCTCAATGGTGAATCATGAAATCAAGTAAATCAGTAAATGATATAGTGGTGACAAGTTCGAACAAATACATAACCACAATACAGTGAACTACAGAAATCCAGGAACACAACTGACTTGATACAAACCAAATAGAAATGAAGACTATGTGCCAAAAGGTCAGAAACAATGCAAGTGCAGACTTAAGTGGTACAAGACCGAACCAGACACAATACAACAGAGGGTGCAACTCAATACAACAAGTTACAGCATAACACAAATACTCAAAACAACTCGAAGTCAGTGATACCAGATCACAATGTGCATAGGATACAAGTTTGAACAAAGACAGAGGAGATTTCAAACTATAGCTCAAAGTAAAACCAAAGTCAGAGACATAATGGCCGAAGCCAATACACGAAGCGTATGCAATGCTCAAGTACAGGCTGAGGCAAAATCAAGTTTAAAAAGTCAAGGCCGATGTCAACAGAAAAATACACAAAGTCAACTGCAGTTAAAATCAAACTGTGCCAAAGTCACAGATACCAAATAAAAATAGTCAAAGTCGTGGGTCATCAAAGTAGTTTTCAAACTAACAGCAATGGTGACAACAGAATATCGAGTCGACAAACACAAAGAAAGAAATCATCGTCACGGTAAAGTCAGAGCCTTGGCAATCAAAGAATCGAACTAAGTCAGAAATCAAAACCGTGTTATTCAAGTAAATTCAAATAAGTCAGTAATCAATCTCAAGCATCCAAATGAAGATCGAATGGCCGAGCATAGTATTGACGAAATCAAACAACTATCAAACGAACACAAATATAGGTATTCGATTTCTATAAATCCAATTCATCATCGGCAGTTTCAAATCCATCAAGTTCAAGAAAGCAAAAACAGTAAAGCAAAAGCAACAAATTACATACCGAAGCATCTTCGAACTAGATCAAAATTACACGAGCCGAGTGCAAAGAGAAGAAAGCATCGATTTGAAGTAGCCAAAAATGATCGATAGAGAGAAGAGAGGAATCGAAGCTTCATAATTCAAGCGGCGCACTTCAATTTTCCAAACCCTAATTTTAGAAGCAAAAAGGATCGATAGACATTGTTAAACAAAGGAACTGGCCGACATAGAGATAAAAGAAAAAGGGGTTAAAGTTTATCACTTGTGGGCCGGCCTGATTATTGCGCTCAATTTTAATTAGGGTTTTGTTTCTTTTGTTTTTAAACTGTGTTTAAATTGTATTTTCCACTTTAAACCGTTGTAATTTCTAGTCGTGTGACTAGGGGACAAACTACGTGGCGTAGTTTGAGAATTCGCAACTCAGTGGCTGAGTTGTGGCAGGGTTTTGAACGTAGAGTTAAGGGTAGTCGATAGCGGGTGTCGCGAGTTTACGTGTGTAAGCGTCTGACTGCTTAATTTTTAGTAGAAACATTGGGGGCAACATGTAGGCAGGGTTTTGCCGAAGCTAGGTAAATTCTATGTCATTCTATTTCTGCATTTATTATTCTGCTATTATCTATGTTGCTATTATTTTGATATATCTGTGTTGAAAATAATTTATAAACTTCCGCAATAATTTTTATAATTAATAGCATCACCCTATTCACCCCCCTCTAGGGTGAAATCGATCCTACATTTTCTATCTTCCCAAATCTCACATGCGGGATAAATGAAATAGTCGTTTCCACATACTCAATTATAAGCTTTATTTTGGAACTGATTAAAGATACCAAATTATCTTTTAAAGCATAATTTTTCCTTTTAATAAAATTCATAATTGATTCTAGGAAAAATCATTAAGTTTAAACCTTCTTTTAAAAAGTCGTAGAAATGGTAGCAGAAAAGTGCCGTGGAAAGTGTTTTAATAAGCTTATTTGATTTAAACAACTTTTTAATATTTAAAAATTCATATTTTACATTTCAAATCTCTTCTAAACTATTTAAATAGATTTGTTAAATTTATTTCATATTTTAGTCATTTAAAAATATCATTTATAATGAAATCCTATTTTGGATTACGAACTGCAAAACCGTAATGTTTTTAGAAAATTCTTTTGGACATATTTCAAACTCTACTTGATGGAATCTTGATTTTCTTTCTTCGTTAGAAAACTATGGATACAATAGATCGAAAAATTCTTATCTCAAAGAATTCCAAGCTATATTGTGACGACCCGGAATTTTCGAGCATTTAGAATCGGAATATTTAATTGATTTTAAGTATTCAATAGAGTAGTATTAACTTGAATTCAAATATCACTAATTAATTGATAATTAAATTATTGAATTAAATAATTTGAAGTTGGGTAAAATGTTGAATCTAGAGTTCTAAGCCTGTTAAAAATAATTTGAAGGCTTGTAAAATTTATATTGATAGTACTGAGGATAATAGAAGTTGTAAAATTGAAATTAACAGTGGTTTGTTCCGTTTTAAAATTTATACTGTTTAAATTGAATTTAAAAATAGCCTTCCGGGGCTGTGACAACCCGGAATTTTCTAGAAATATCAATTTAATAATCTGCATTAAATATTAAATTGATTTGATATATCTTTGTTAATTAAATCCGAATTGATACTTTTCTTTTAATAAATATCTAATTGGTAAATTTTATCTGTTAAAATAAAACCATTGTTTTCTATTTATAAATGTATATATTTGTATACATTGTAAATAGGAAAGCTTTGTCTTAAAATTTAACTAATAAATTATGTTTCAAATGCTAATATACATTTAAGTGAATTATAAATTATGATTTATTTAATATAAACTTTTCAAAGCTAAATAAATAACTAAATATAGGGTTTTAAATACATAGGATAAATGCTTAAATAGATTGAAACTTATTTTAACTTAAGTTAAATTTTAATTTATTAACAAAAAGTTTTGTTTTCTTTTCTTTTTAGTATAGCTTGATTAAAATATGGATTTAAAAGTATATATGAGTTTTAATATAATTTTGTCAAACGATACTTTAATATATATTATGACATATGTAGTTTATAATAAAAAGATAATTTATTTTATCTACCATTTCAAAGTGATAAATGTGTTTTTATAATATAAATAAAATAAAATGTACATATAAAAATACAAGACTATAAGATAAATTAGGGAAAATATAAAGTAAGTACATTGGTCAAATTACAATAACATAACAACTATAAAGTTCATTTAGTTTTCAAACAACAAAATAAAATAAATAACATTCACAAACATTTTAAAATATAATAACAAGTCAACAATTAATCTAGAAACAAATAAATTTTCAAGTTTGTGAACAATCATAAGAAAAACTGTAGTGTGATAGGCATGAACATGAAGCAAATGACAGTAACAAAGAATCTTCAAGTTAAATATGTACAGGCCGAAATAAATAAAACAAAAACTCTTGTACAATATGTTTAGGTCAGCAAAGTATTATAGTGTAAACCCAAATGAATACATTCAGTACAAACAAAGCCTGCAAATATCTTTGTAAATGTATGTGTCAGCCAATACTAATTAGTGTATACTAATTCAAAGACATAAACATTTATTAGCCACCTTTATATCTGAAACAAAAAATAAATCTTCTAGCCGAAATACTCAAAGCATCTCAGGTTTTAGTACATAAAATAAAATAAAAAATATATATAAATAGCAAGATATTATGCCAAGCTGAAGCTTGTTCAAGAAGACATTATGTTCAAAGTTATAAATGTTTGTTTACATCATTTCTTATCCTTTAGCTCATTTGAACTGCAAAAGAAAAAGAAAAAAATAAACAAAACCTTATATTCTCAAGCTCAAACAAAATTCAGAAAGCAAAAAGGAAGTTTACAGGAATTCAACACTTTAACTACAGGTTGTTTCATTATCAAACTAACCTCTGTTCTTTCACATATCTGGTGAGTAACTCCACTTTTAAAAGGAATTTAAAGTATAAATTAGTTTGAATGTTATTGCAGTGATAAATATTGTATTGAAAAGTATGGTTGCATGTTTATATTTTTGAATTCCTGAAGTATGATGTGTGCAGGTATTTGAACTTTTGTACTTTCTCTGTTTCCAGTTTTGTTCATTTAAATTCAAATTCTTTAATTAATCTTTGTTTAGCCTTAAGATTTAAATGAAATCTGTAAGTTTCATTTCAAACATTAGTTTAGGATTTTACTTAAATCAAAGTAATAAATATATGACTCTGGAGACCGAAAAAGGAAAAAAAGAACTTAGCATCTCAATAATAGCAAAAATTCGAACATCTTGATTCATAAATTCAGGTACATGGATCGAATCGTTGAACCAAACTATGATTTTTAAAATGAATATGGTGATTTTTAGTAGAGGGAGTGAGGTGCAGTTCGAGTTCGTCCATTTCGGGCATTTTGAGTGGCCGTGGACTATCGTGTTGATCGGGGAGGTCGAAATTGGAACTGGAGATGCGGGGGTGATCGTGGGGTCTGGGAAAAATGTTCGGAGGTTGATCTAAGCCAAGTGGTGGCGGCGGGAGACATTCTAACGCTGGTAACCTAGTTTTAAGGTACCGGGTTTCTTTTGCTTGTTCATCACCGTTGATGGACCGAGTGCCACACGGTTTTGAGGGAAGGTAAAGGGGAGGTGGACGAGGCTACGGCAGGAGTTTCAATTGATCCGGTGGTTGCTGTGGCGAGTTCGAAGCTTTTCCAGGTTGCGTTCTGGTTCTTGTGTCAAGCTCGAATGCTCGATTCTGCTGTGTTGTTTTTTTCATCGTTTTGATGACGGAAAGTGAAGGTATAGGTCACTGTCGACCTATCGGAGGCAGTCTCGGTGATAGGAGCATCACCATGGAGTGGTGCACGTGCACGCGACATCATCAGTACCAGGTGATATTGAATTGGGAAGAAGTGGGTTCAGGAAGAGTGTACTCGGGTATTTGTTCGAAGACTTTGGGGTTGGTCTCGAAGTAATAGGGAAGAGTCTGGTTTTGTTTTGGTTGTTGCGCGCCTGGGGAAAACCCGAAGTAGGTGGATGTTTTTCTTGGGGAACTTCGTATGTTTACTCGAAGTAAACCAGAGGGGGCTCGGGTTGTTGTTGGTTCAGGTTTTAAAAACCTGTATCTGTTTTTAACAGTTTTGATTATTTTTTTAAATTTAAATCAAAGTTAAAACTAGTACTAAATCAAGTTTAAATAGGGAATTTAAGTTAGTTTTGAAATGTAGTTGAACATAATAAATTTTCAAAATTTAAATTATTTTAATAACTTAAAGGTGTTTAATAATTAAAGTACTTTCAAGCTAGAGTTGAGTTCAAATGAAAATATAAAGTAGGAAAGATTGAAAGCAAGTTAACTCCAAAATTGAAATCAGGACTTAGATATGAAATTCTAGATTTGGAACTAAAATAAAGTTTTATAATTTAAATTGATTCAAATAAGTTTTAATGCTATTGAATATGTAAGTTTAAAAGGGTTTTGGGAAAAATTTAGTATTAAACTTTATTCAGGATAAATTGGGATTTATTTAGAAAGTAACTTGAAATAAATGTTTAAACATATTGGAAGTGAAAATTTAATCAATAATAAGACAGTTTACTTGAAGTAATGAAGACTCAGAATTTATATTCAATAACCTTTAAGTTAATTAAGTATGAATAATTAATGATTGATATTACTTAAATTAGTGATTATGAATTTAAATGTATTAATCAAAGTTGAATAATGAATTAATTAACTAATATGTGATTAAGAACCATAGATTAGAATTTGATTTATATTAATAAATTTTAATGGTTAATCAAACTTATAATTAACAATGATAAATAGAAGAAAATAATTAAATAAGTGTTAATGGAGATCATTAACTAGATTATTTTATAATTAATTAATGTAATTGATTTTAATAAATTAATTGGATTAATTAATTCAATAATAATCATTATAATAGTTTAATTGTAATTATTTATTTGGAAGGTAATTAAGAAATTAATTACTTATTGATTGTGTAAATTGATTGAGTTAATTAATTTAGTTTAATTAACTGATATTTTGGAAGTACATTACTTAGTGAAGTAATTGATGAAATCATTGGATGATGGGGAATGGAAGTAATTGGAATATAATTACTTGAAATTAATCAAGGGATTAAGCTTGTTTTTGAGAAGTAATTAATTAAGAACGATTAATTACTGTATGTTATTAATCAAGAGGGTTAATATATGTGATTTGAAGATTTGTATAATTAATAAAATAACAAATGAAAATGTAATTAGAAATCATTAATTAATATAATTAATGATGGGATTAGAGATTGATTTATTTGGGAATAATAAATCAACAAGATAATTAAATGGCAATAAATCGATAGATGTAATTAATTAATGGATTTATTCAAGATTAATTTTTGTAAATAAATTAAGTAATACAACTGGAAGATAGCAAAGGATATTTAAATCAAAGATGATTAATTTGAATATATAAGTAATTGATGATAAGATTAAATTAAGTTAATTAATTTTAGAAATCATTTGATGATTTGGTGTGTGTAATTACATAGTGTAATTAATGGAGTATAATTACTTAGAAAAGTGATTAGATGATAAATACTTGGTGAAATTAATACAAGACGATTTGTAAGTGAAGTATTTTGGGCAATTTCTTTTGTTATTAATCAAAGGATTAATTTATGGAAATAATTAATCATGGGATGATTAATAAGTAATTAAGGGTAGTTAATTACTGTTTTGTTATTAATCAAGGGTGATTAATAATTGTGTTTAATTAAAGATTAACCACATAATATAATTAAATTAAATAAAGCAATTTAACAAAAATGGAAAATCATTAATTAATATAATTAATGATGTAATTAAGAATTGTTTATTAAGGAATAATTAATAAGGGAGTAATTAAATGTTAATTGCTATGAATGATTTAGAATAATACAATTGAGAAATTAATTAAAGACTAAATCATTTCTTGTAATTAAAGAATGATTAATTAATTTGATTTATAATTAATTAATGGTTGTGAGAGCAGGATTTATGGAATGAGTAATTAATTTAATCAATTTTAAATTAATTAAAAATGGAAGTAGTTAATTTAATTCATTTTAAATTAATTATAGATTGTGATTCATAAATCATGCTTATGGATGATATTGATATTTCGTGGTTGGATTGTGATCTCAGATATGAGATGAGTAATACCTACGTGATATGGATGTATGGTTTAAGTACGATAATATTTAATTATCTGTTTGGATGATGATATTAGTTATTTGTTTATGGTGATAATGTGATTATCTATTATGAGATGTGAATTATCTATCTGTGCATATTGATAATATTGAATTCATTGTTAAGACTAAATAGACAACTTGGCCTTAAAAGACACGTTTTGGATTTCGATGAGACCGGGATCGGTTTTCCTTATTTGGAACATCCGAAAACCACATCGATTCCAAATTAACGATAGGTCATGAATCTGAAGTGAAGATGAAGATTCAGAATGCAAGGGTTATCGTCGTTAACTCTGAGGGTGATTTCAAAATGAGTGTAACGAGATGATGCCTTCGGTTTCGTTCGAACCCAGAACAAACTTGTATGGATTGAATGCTTTCAGCACATCGTCAAGCAGGCGATGAGCATTCTAAGAGATGTGTTCTATAAAGGTAATCATAACCTCAAGCCTCATCAACCGGGAATGGCTAAAACAGGGGAGGTGCAGCAAGGTTAGGTGGGTCATGCCCAAGCAGGACAAGGATATTCCCCTGTCTAGATGTCCCTTTTTATTTGGCTGTGTGGGCAGTTGGTCTGCAGCCAATTGCAGGGTTTATCTTGTTCGGGAATGTTCAATAAGGAATGGTTCCGGCCTTGTGTTTCAGGGGGTCGGGAGTGATCCTCGGTACGTTGATCTAGGCCACGTACTGTGACGGGCGGTACCCCAGTAGCCCTGCAATTGTACGGAATCCACAATCCAATAAGTGCCAACGGTTTTGATTGTATTACCCACTTTTGTGGCTAGTAGCTGGAATTTAATAGATGTAACAATTTCGGCTATTTTCTATTTACTTGAAAACCCTAGACCTATTAAAATATCACTGGATTTCCTATTAAATGTTTGGGTTAGCGTAAGGTAAAAACTTTTCCATGTTTATGTGTGCGGAGTCTTACGTGATACCTTTCTTTTCAAAGGATTTTTCAAAATTAAGCAACTTTAACCTGTTACTCATACCAGACCCATGTCTGACCCGGAGCTTATTTTTTTTATTTTTCATAAACTCTCGGGTACCCAAATTTTTACGGGTAGCCAAGTAATTCAGGTTGGCTTTTGACGAATTCTGAAGGAGCAATGGAGTAGGAGGCTTAAGCGTTGATATATATATATATATATATATATATATATATATATATATATAGTTCCGTTGTGTTGGTATCTCTGAGTCATATTGATTGAGTTGTATTGTTTGAGTTGTGTTGTATTAACTAGACAGGTGTTTATAACTGTCTAGTATGTGATGTATTATCTGTATAGCTCTGATTGATGATATATATTATGTAAATACTTATGTGATTAATATAATTTATTCGTTCCGCTGTGAGATTCTGATGTTGTTGTTCTTTCTTCTCTATCTTTTCTATTTTCTCACCCTTTTCTTTCTTAAAAACGATACGTCTTCCTGGGCGTAGGAAGTCGGGTCGTTACAGTGGTATCAGAGCACTAGGTTGAGTGAATACCTAGGCTCTTGAGTGATTTCATTCCTGAGAGAGCATATTTGTAATTTTGATATATATATATATATATATATATTCATTTATATCTATTTGTTGGATTACCTGTTCGGGTTTTCCAATATAAGTATAAGGGTAGATTGGGTAGTGGTGTGTGTAACACGACTACCTGTGGTTGGAAGTATATCTGACGAGACTGTAGACCTAATACCGTCTCGAGTAAATTCATGGTGTAAGGATTTCAACAAATCTTTGGAGGAAAACTGTTAAGATTTGGAGTCCATTTTTGTTGTACAAGATTGGATGAGTAGAATTTGGATTTTTGTCAGTTGAGCAGAAGCTAGAAATATTATCTTGGTAACTCAAGTAATAGTAGTTGTGTATTGAGATGCAGTAGCGATGGATTATTTTCGAAGAAGTTCTCAAGGATCTTTGGATAAGGAAGTGTGTCTGCATTAGTTTTGAGGTTGAGTTCAGCTGAATGTTGTGTTTGGCTTTGAGGCCCGAGTTTTCCGAGGAATTTTGGATTAAGGAATTTTTGGGCATCAGTAGCAGTGCTGGAGCTCAGATTGTTCTGCTGGCATGCGTGGAGGTCATCTGTCAGCAGTTCTTTAGAGGTGAAGTTCAGAGGCAGTTTTGTGGATACATTTCTTCAATGAATTGGCTGGATAAGCTTAAGCTGTTCAGATGAGTAAGGAGAGAGCAGTTTTCTTGGATATTAGCTTAGGTTGATCACAAAAGTGACTTGCGATAATTGGACATTCTCTTGGTGTATCAAAAATCTATTTCTGGATATCTTTGAAGAGGTCAGTGCTTTGCCTTAGCATCTGAGGAGTTGAGTTTGGTATCGACTGGATTTCTGAAGTAGTGCCAATGGCTCAGTCCAGTAGTAGAATGGTTTCTGGAGAGAGAATTTGGTAAAGCGGCTCAAGTTTTGGAGGAACTTCTGAATTTTATTTTGGAACTGTTGAACCATATTTTTATAATGTATTGTCCAGTTTGTGCTTACGTGCATCATCAGCATTTTCATCTACCCCAGATCAGAGTTGTGCAGCGGAAGCAGTTAGAAGTGCATCTGTTTTTTTTTTTTCTGGAAAAGAGAAGTTGTTTTCTACCGATGATAAAGGTTGAGTTCTTGGTTTTGGTTGATTTTGAGAAGATCATTCTATTGGATTGTTTTTGGATTCAGATTGTTTTAGGAGTTATCAGCAAGGGTTGAGCTGATCAGTAGGGTTGAAGGCAGCTCTGGATTGTCAGAAGTATTTGGTGGATAAGAGACAAAGGAATTTGGATTTCGAAGTCGTAGATTTGATTAGGATGGATTTTCTCTGATTCAAAGGAGTTCTATAGATTAGTAGTATAAACTGTTTGGATTCTATAGATTGAGTATTCCGGTATTATACTGGGAAACTCTAGGGAGCTCTATCCAGAAATTTGTCTACACGGTTAACTTTGTTGATTGAGTAGATTGGTTGTGATGATTGTTAGCATGTGATTGATATATGCTTATGATTTAAAATTAATTAAAATCTTAAATAGAGTATTAAATTACCTTTGCTTTTGAAATTTCGGGGACGAAATTCTTTTAAGGGGGGAGGACTGTGACAACCCAGAATTTTCTAGCAATATCAATTTAATAATCTGCATTAAATATTAAATTGATTTGATATATCTTTGTTAATTAAATCCGAATTGATACTTTTCTTTTAATAAATATCTAATTGGTAAATTTTATCTGTTAAAATAAAACCATTGTTTTCTATTTATAAATGTATATATTTGTATACATTGTAAATAGGAAAGCTTTGTTTTAAAATTTAACTAATAAATTATGTTTCAAATGCTAATATACATTTAAGTGAATTATAAATTATGATTTATTTAATATAAACTTTTCAAAGCTAAATAAATAACTAAATATAGGGTTTTAAATACATAGGATAAATGCTTAAATAGATTGAAACTTATTTTGACTTAAGTTAAATTTTAATTTATTAACAAAAAGTTTTGTTTTCTTTTCTTTTTAGTATAGCTTGATTAAAATATGGATTTAAAAGTATATATGAGTTTTAATATAATTTTGTCAAACGATACTTTAATATATATTATGACATATGTAGTTTATAATAAAAAGATAATTTATTTTATCTACCATTTCAAAGTGATAAATGTGTTTTTATAATATAAATAAAATAAAATGTACATATAAAAATACAAGACTATAAGATAAATTAGGGAAAATATAAAGTAAGTACATTGGTCAAATTACAATAACATAACAACTATAAAGTTCATTTAGTTTTCAAACAACAAAATAAAATAAATAACATTCACAAACATTTTAAAATATAATAACAAGTCAACAATTAATCTAGAAACAAATAAATTTTCAAGTTTGTGAACAATCATAAGAAAAACTGTAGTGTGATAGGCATGAACATGAAGCAAATGACAGTAACAAAGAATCTTCAAGTTAAATATGTACAGGCCGAAATAAATAAAACAAAAACTCTTGTACAAAATGTTTAGGTCAGCAAAGTATTATAGTGTAAACCCAAATGAATACATTCAGTACAAACAAAGCCTGCAAATATCTTTGTAAATGTATGTGTCAGCCAATACTAATTAGTGTATACTAATTCAAAGACATAAACATTTATTAGCCACCTTTATATCTGAAACAAAAAATAAATCTTCTAGCCGAAATACTCAAAGCATCTTAGGTTTTAGTACATAAAATAAAATAAAAAATATATATAAATAGCAAGATATTATGCCAAGCTGAAGCTTGTTCCAGAAGACATTATGTTCAAAGTTATAAATGTTTGTTTACATCATTTCTTATCCTTTAGCTCATTTGACCTGCAAAAGAAAAAGAAAAAAATAAACAAAACCTTATATTCTCAAGCTCAAACAAAATTCAGAAAGCAAAAAGGAAGTTTACAGGAATTCAACACTTTAACTGCAGGTTGTTTCATTATCAAACTAGCTTCTGTTCTTTCACATATCTGGTGAGTAACTCCACTTTTAAAAGGAATTTAAAGTGTAAATTAGTTTGAATGTTATTGCAGTGATAAATATTGTATTGAAAAGTATGGTTGCGTGTTTATATTTTTTAATTCCTGAAGTATGATGTGTGCAGGTATTTGAACTTTTGTACTTTCTCTGTTTCCAGTTTTGTTCATTTAAATTCAAATTCTTTAATTAATCTTTGTTTAGCCTTAAGATTTAAATTAAATCTGTAAGTTTCATTTCAAACATTAGTTTAGGATTTTACTTAAGTCAAAGTAATAAATATATGACTCTGGAGACCGAAAAAGGAAAAAAAGAACTGAGCATCTCAGTAATAGCAAAAATTCAAACATCTTGATTCATAAATTCAGGTACATGGATCGAATCGTTGAACCAAACTATGATTTTTAAAATGAATATGGTGATTTTTAGTGGAGGGAGTGAGGTGCAGTTCGAGTTCGTCCATTTTGGGCATTTTGAGTGGCCGTGGACTATCGTGTTGATCGGGGAGGTCGAGATTGGAACTGGAGATGCGGGGGTGATCGTGGGGTCTGGGAAAAATGTTCGGAGGTTGATCTAAGCCATGTGGTGGCGGCGGGAGACGTTCTAACCCTGGTAACCTAGTTTTAAGGTACCGGGTTTCTTTTGCTTGTTCATCACCGTCGATGGACCGAGTGCCACGCGGTTTTGAGGGAAGGTAAAGGGGAGGTGGACGAGCCTACGGCAGGAGTTTCACTTGATCCGGTGGTTGCTGTGGCGAGTTCGAAGCTTTTCCAGGTTGCGTTCTGGTTCTTGTGTCGAGCTCGAATGCTCGATTCTGTTGTGTTGTTTTTTTCATCGTTTTGATGATGGAAAGTGAAGGTATAGGTCACTGTCGACCTATCAGAGGCAGTCTCGGTGATAGGAGCATCACCATGGAGTGGTGCACGTGCACGCGACATCATCAGTACCAGGTGATGTTGAATTGGGAAGAAGTGGGTTCGGGAAGAGTGTACTCGGGTATTTGTTCGAAGACTTTGGGATTGGTCTCGAAATAATAGGGAAGAGTCTGGTTTTGTTTTGGTTGTTGCGCGCCTGGGGAAAACCCGAAGTAGGTGGATGTTTTCTCATGGAACTTCGTATGTTTACTCGAAGTAAACCAGAGGGGGCTCGGGTTGTTGTTGGTTCAGGTTTTAAAAACCTGTATCTGTTTTTAACAGTTTTGAGGTTTTCTTTTAAATTTAAATCAAAGTTAAAACTAGTACTAAATCAAGTTTAAATAGTGAATTTAAGTTAGTTTTGAAATGTAGTTGGACATAATAAAGTTTTCAAATTTTAAATTATTTTAATAACTTAAAGGTGTTTAATAATTAAAGTACTTTCAAGCTAGAGTTGAGTTCAAATGAAAATATAAAGTAGGAAAGATTGAAAGCAAGTTAACTCCAAAATTGAAATCAGGACTTAGATATGAAATTCTAGATTTGGAACTAAAATAAAGTTTTATAATTTAAATTGATTCAAATGAGTTTTAATGCTATTAAATATGTAAGTTTAAAAGGGTTTTGGGAAAAATTTAGTTTTAAACTTTATTCAGGATAAATTGGGATTTATTTAGAAAGTAATTTGAAATAAATGTTTAAACATATTGGAGTTGAAAATATAATCAATAATAAGACAGTTTACATGAAGTAATGGAGACTCGGAATTTATATTCTTTAACCTTTAAGTTAATTAAGTATGAATAATTAATGATTGATATTACTTAAATTAGTGATTATGAATTTAAATGTATTAATCAAAGTTGAATAATGAATTAATTAACTAATATGTGATTAAGAACCATAGATTAGATTTTGATTTAAATTAATAAATTTTAATGGTTAATCAAACTTATAATTTACAATGATAAATAGAAGAAAATAATTAAATAAGTGATAATGAAGATCATTAACTAGATTATTTTATAATTAATTAATGTAATTGATTTTAATAAATTAATTGGATTAATTAATTCAATAATAATCATTATAATAGTTTAATTGTAATTATTTATTTGGAAGGTAATTAAGAAATTAATTACTTATTGATTGTGTAAATTGATTGAGTTAATTAATTTAGTTTAATTAACTGATATTTTGGAAGTACATTACTTAGTGAAGTAATTGATGAAATCATTGGATGATGGGGAATGGAAGTAATTGGAATATAATTACTTGAAATTAATCAAGGGATTAAGCTTGTTTTTGAGAAGTAATTAATTAAGAACGATTAATTACTGTATGTTATTAATCAAGAGGGTTAATATATGTGATTTGAAGATTTGTATAATTAATAAAATAACAAATGAAAATGTAATTAGAAATCATTAATTAATATAATTAATGATGGGATTAGAGATTGATTTATTTGGGAATAATAAATCAAAAGATAATTAAATGGTAATAAATCGATAAATGTAATTAATTAATGGATTTATTCAAGATTAATTTCTGTAAATAAATTAAGGAATACTACTGGAAGATAGCAAAGGATATTTAAATCAAAGATGATTAATTTGAATATATAAGTAATTGATGATAAGATTAAATTAAGTTAATTAATTGTAGAAATCATTTGATGATTTGTTGTGTGTAATTACATAGTGTAATTAATGGAGTATAATTACTTAGAAAAGTGATTAGATGATAAATACTTGATGAAATTAATACAAGACGATTTGTAAGTGGAGTAATTTGGGCAATTTCTTTTGTAATTAATCAAAGGATTAATTTATGGAAATAATTAATCATGGGATGATTAATAAGTAATTAAGGGTAGTTAATTACTGTTTTGTTATTAATCAAGGGTGATTAATAATTATGTTTAATTAAAGATTAACCACATAATATAATTAAATTAAATAAAGCAATTTAACATAAATGGAAAATCATTAATTAATATAATTAATGATGTAATTAAGAATTGTTAATTAAGAATAATTAATAAGGGAGTAATTAAACGTTAATTGCTATGAATGATTTAGAATAATACAATTGAGAAATTAATTAAAGACTAAATCATTTCTTGTAATTAAAGAATAATTAATTAATTTGATTTATAATTAATTAATGGTTGTGAGAGCAGGATTTATGGAATGAGTAATTAATTTAATCAATTTTAAATTAATTAAAAATGGAAGTAGTTAATTTAATTCATTTTAAATTAATTATAGATTGTGATTCAAAAATCATGCTTATGGATGATATTGATATTTCATGGTTGGATTGTGATCTCAGATATGAGATGAGTAATACCTACGTGATATGGATGTATGGTTTATGTACGATAATATTTAATTGTCTGTTTGGATGATGATATTAGTTATCTGTTTATGGTGATAATGTGATTATCTATTATGAGATGTGAATTATCTATCTATGCATATTGATAATATTGAATTCATTGTTAAGACTAAATAGACAACTTGGCCTTAAAAGACACGTTTTGGATTTCGATGAGACCGGATCGGTTTTCCTTATTTGGAACATCCGAAAA
The DNA here is from genome assembly GCA_030765085.1 of Allium cepa. Lineage (NCBI taxonomy): Eukaryota > Viridiplantae > Streptophyta > Magnoliopsida > Asparagales > Amaryllidaceae > Allium > Allium cepa. The sequence goes on along the minus strand of CM060938.1, from coordinate 722,922,665 downwards.
CCACATCGATTCCAAATTAACAATAGGTCGTGAATCTGAAGTGAAGATGAAGATTCAAAATGCAAGGGTTATCGTCGTTAACTTTGAGGGTGATTCCAAAATGAGTGTAACGAGATGATGCCTTCGGTTTCGTTCGAACCCGAAACGAACTTGTATGGATTGAATGCTTTCAGCACATCGTCAGGCGGGCGATGAGCATTCTAAGAGATGTGTTCTATAAAGGTAATCATAACCTCAAGCCTCATCAACCGGGAATGGCTAAAACAGGGGAGGTGCAGCGAGGTTAGGTAGGTCACGCCCAAGGAGGACAAGGATATTCCCCTGTCTAGATGTCCCTTTTTATTCGGCTGTGTGGGCAGTTGGTCTGCAGCCAACTACGGGGTTTATCTTGTTCGGGACTGTTCAATAAGGAATGGTTCCGGCCTTGTGTTGCAGGGGGTCGGGAGTGATCCTCGGTACGTTGATCTAGGCCACGTACTGTGACGGGCGGTACCCCAGTAGCCCTGCCATTGTGTAAGGACCCAATTCTTCGTCTTTCGAAAATTCAACATCGATACTCACTTTATCGACTGCCGAGCAATCGAACGACGGAAAACCGAACACTTAGGGTTTTAAAAAGAAGAAAGAAGTGGAAGAAGAGGGAAAAGGATAGAAAATAGAGGGAAAAGAACATAGAAAATAGAACGGAATAGAAAACAACAGAACAACAACAGAATCTCACAATTCGCAGCGGAACAACATATAATAATAAATGAATAATCTTTAAACAAAGAACTATATCAGTTATTACATTTTATACATTACATTTCATTACATCACATCATCAGAGTGTACAACAACAACAACAACAAATAGTACAGCGGAAAAAGAAATACTATATACTAGTAATACGCCATGCCATCCAGCTTGCCTCCAGCAACTCCAGAATATCCTGATAAACCTTAACTCTTGACTGCCCGTGTGAAAATTGGTGGGCACCCAGAGTTTAGGAAGGAAAACAATAAACTCCGAGTCAGTCATGAGACTGGTGTGAGAACTCAAAATAGTTTATTTATCTTTAAAAACAAAATAGAAGAATATTTTTAAAGTCAATTCGCAATGCTTTTTAAAAAATGAGACTACCATAAGGCCTCCCGCACACACACACAATGCAAACGCAGAATCGGAGGAGATTTCTCCTTATGATAGTCAAAGATGCTTGATACGCATTTAAAAAGAACATTTGATATTATTATTAGTGCATAGTGTAGGAAAAATTCATTTTCGAAAGTAGAATATAAATCTTAGCCAGCATAGACATTTCGAACTATGCCTACTATAGCTACCATCCAAACAGTGGTGACCACCATAAGTGAATGGCAGGTTCTACAACTAATACCGTACAAGGTTTCGTATTGGGAATTGGATTTCCAACGAATGATCAGGCCAAGGAACTTCCCATTGCCACATGAGAATGCCTCTGGATGGACATCCCCGTGAACCAAACCGGATCTCTACCAACACAAGGCTGGGTTACCCCTAACTGAGTAACAACTGACCGAATATGCCATCCCCCGGTCCTTTGGGACCTTTCACCGAGCGCTCGCAATCAATTCACACAATCATAAAGTGTTTTCAACATGAGTAAGTATCTGGGCTCTGATACCAATTGTATAATTAAATTTACTTTAATAAATCAAAATACCCAAAATAATTTCAATAAGTGATTAATCCTTAAAATCATTTCTTAATTAATTATTATATCTTAATTACTTGATTATTTTATTTCATGCTATTTAATTAATTACTTCTTAATCAAGTTATTTATTTTTAATTACTTAATTGATCATCCTCAATCATTAATTACCCATTTACAAATCACGCATTTCTAAATTAATTAATTATTAATTCTTATTACTTAATTATTCAACTTGATTAATCATTTAAAAGTTTTCTTTTAAATTTGAAATTCGATTCATTATTAACTACAAAAACTAAATTGTTAATTACTTTATACTTAATCTTAGATTAATTTCTTAGTTAAAATAATTAAGAGTTTGGAAATATTATTAAGTTTGACTAAAATAATTAAAACTTGAATAAAATCTTAACTGTTAAACATTTTCTAAGTGCAATGTTTAACGAATTTGTTTAACCATCTTATAAAAAAATACTGCAATTTGAAAACAACCCGAGACTCGTCCTATTAACACTCGAGTTACACTTCGGGTGTCACCACTTCCCAGTTGCTTTGAGCAAACGCAAAGGCTACTTCGATTCGAGCCCGAGAAAACTACGTCTCCCCTGAAACAATTGCTCCTTCCCCAAAACCATTGTCCAAACACATATACACCGATACCTTATTCACGTGCACAGGCGAATTGGCCATCTTCGATCAACGTTGCAGCTACTCTCAGGTCATCGACGACCACCCTAAGCGATTTGAGCTATCCAGGTTGCGAAATCATCATTGCATCAAAATCGAGCAAGTTTGATTACAATCTGGAACCCAACTGCTCATCCAAAATCACCAAGCATCGCCACCAACGGCCACCTGAATTCGCGCCACCACATCCAAAGCTTCCCCGATGACCCACGCAACTACTCCCCCTGGTGCGATCGGCTAAATCGTTCTGCCGATGTCAAGAATAACCCACGACTACCACCTTCAAAACACAGGGCTTAAACCCTAATACAATCCAAATCTCCAAACAAAATGGATAAAAAAATTATCTTGCATTTTTTTCCGAGATCAACAGCCTTCCAGCTATCATCGTTGGCAACCTCGACGATGATAATCACATCGATCATCTAAAATTGATGATTTAAGCGATTTCGATCAACTTGCATTTTATCTCCAAATACAAACTTAAAAATTCTGAAATGATTTTCAAAAATCATGATTTTGTAATACAAATTCATTTCTATGATTAAAATTCGAAACCAAAATGTTCGAATTTAAACTTAAATTTCTAATCTTTCCTATTACTTCCTATTTTGGTTTGAATACAAAATATTTTCTTCTGAATTTATCTTCAAAAATGACTTTATGATATTATAAACGTCTTCTTTTCAGGATTTATGACTTGAATTTGTTTAAACAAGAAGATATAGATTTTTCTTTTCTTGAATTCATATCTGTAAACCAAGAACAGATAGCAGTTTACATGTTCACAGACAAATACATGCAACACTTGCATATTTAGACGTACATATACACATAATGGCCCCTTTTCAAACATCTCTCATCACTTTACTACAACATCAAGTCATATAAACAATTTAAGGGTTAAAACAAAAGTTTGCTCATAGCAAAATGAAGGCAGAGCCTGGAAATTTTCAAACTAGAGGATGTATGAAATTTTACTGCCTTTCTTCTTCTTCTTTTTTTTCCAGTGAAAACTATCTTTTAATTGTTACTTAAACATATGTTCAAAATCATGATCTATTTTATTCCAACATATTGTGGCTTAAACATTATCAGAAAGAAGAGATTTGAGAAGAGAGACTTAATTTTTAATTTCTTATTATATTTTTTTGACTTGTTTAAGACTGTTACAGAAAACAGAGACATCTATTTATATGTCCAGGCAAGCATATCAATGACACATACATATATATAAATGTAAGCAAATTATGATTCATGCAAACATACTTCATATCATAATATAGGTTGAGGAGTTTAGCTCACTTGTGATTTGAAAGCAGAGGCCTGGAATGTTGAAGAACAGAGAATGAATCTTATTGGCCTGGGGTGATAAACAGAGAAGTAGAGAGTACTTTTATTTCCTGGAACATGAGTTTAGCCTGCTCCCTTGATAACTAAAATTTTCTTTTCCTTCCTCAGCTTTTAAATAAACTAAACAGAGATGGATGTTTTTGATGTATAGGAGAGAAGTTACAGGGTTGCATGTTTTTATACAGGATGACATTTTTTTATACAAAGCAGGTACAAGACTTTCTTTATTTAACTAAAGATTTTCTTGGTTTAGAGGCTGAAATGAAGTAGCTTACTTCGGCCGAGATGATCTTGTACATGATGAGAAGATGTATTTGTACTTGGGGAGACGTGGTATTAAATGCAATGAGGTATATTGCATTTATTAGCTTGTATAATAGATATTCACTTTACTTTGTTTATATTTATTTCTTGCCTTCCTCAACTCGGCTGATAGATGATATAGTGATGGTTTGCATACCTTATTTTGTACAAACATATTTTATTTTACTTGCTTTGTTTTCTTTTACAAGTGTACATACTTGTATGTATTTTTGTTTTGTAATACTTCCTATATATGTTTACTTTGTTCTTGCATAATTACTTACAGGCTACGTACATATACAAAGCCGGGTTTTTATCTTGCCTACATTACTTAGTTTACTTATTCTAGCCTTTGCATTTTCTTACTTCATGTATATTTTGTTTCTTTGTTGTTTGTACATAGATTTTGCTATCTTTGTTTTATTTGCATTCCATTTGTTATTATTTTATCACATAGATGTTCATTTGTATGCAATCTATCTTATATTTATATTTCTAACTTAAGTATTAAATCTATAACATATATTTTATTCTATACACTTATATTCAATATTGATAAGTAGTTTTTATTTTAAACATTTTTATAACTTTTTAAAGAAAATTCATTTTGAATATATTTAACTTTCTAAATCAAATTTTTTTTCTTAGATATTTATTTAAAATTTAAGTACAAATTTCAAATTCCAAAGTCAAATTCAAAATTTACATTAAATATCAATTTAATATTAATTCAAAATTGGGGTCGTTACAGACTTTCCCCCTTAAAGAAATTTCGTCCTCGAAATTTGCCGGAGAGATATAACAAAGATAGATGAAGAGTGTTTCGTCAAATCAAACTGAACGTCTATTCTGCATTTAGCTTACCAAATCAGAATATCTACAATAAATACAAGAATTTATAATAGAATTTCAAATTTGGTTTTAAACGAAATCGCTTTATTGATACAAGTCAAATTTAGCTTTATATTCTATAAATCAATTTAACTCAATTTAAATTTCAAATTTATTCAAAATTTCTAATTTGTTCAAATTTCAAATTCATTAAAGTTTTAATCAAAAACTGATAAGAAACTGATGAAATACGAAGTCAAAATTTTCCTACAACGATTCATAGGGCCATCATCACACCGAAACTTCTTTCTGGAGCTTTCACGAAACAATCAAAAGAATATAGAAATGAATCAAAGAAAATTGATAGAGCAAGATGTTTCCACTGTTGTTACAGAGTTTTGACTAATTATAGTCGTACTTTCATGTCCCCTATCTCGTTCTCTTCTTGCACTCATACTCACTATCACTGGATAGTAAGAGAATTTACCGAGGCATTCAAACGGATATCTTAGGGATTACTCATTCTAGGGTTTACTTCACCCTATCTCTAATGAGCTACTTAATGTGTTATACTCCTAAGCTAAAGTTCAACCTTAGCTCTGATACCAATTGTAGGGACCCGATTCTTCGTCTTTCGAAAATTCAACATCGATACTCACTTTATCGACTGCCGAGCAATCGAACGACGGAAAACCGAACACTTAGGGTTTTAAAAAGAAGAAAGAGGTGGAAGAAGAGGGAAAACGATAGAAAATAGAGGGAAAAGAACATAGAAAATAGAACGGAATAGAAAACAACAGAACAACAACAGAATCTCACAATTCGCAGCGGAACAACATATAATAATAAATGAATAATCTTTAAACAAAGAACTATATCAGTTATTACATTTTATACATTACATTTCATTACATCACATCATCAGAGTGTACAACAACAACAACAAACAGTACAGCGGAAAAAGAAATACTATATACTAGTAATACGCCATGCCATCCAGCTTGCCTCCAGCAACTCCAGAATATCCTGATAAACCTTAACTCTTGACTGCCCGTGTGAAAATTGGTGGGCACCCAGAGTTTAGGAAGGAAAACAATAAACTCCGAGTCAGTCATGAGACTGGTGTGAGAACTCAAAACAGTTTATTTATCTTTAAAAACAAAATAGAAGAATATTTTTAAAGTCAATTCACAATGCTTTTTAAAAAATGAGACTACCATAAGGCCTCCCGCACACACACACAATGCAAACGCAGAATCGGAGGAGATTTCTCCTTATGATAGTCAAAGATGCTTGATACGCATTTAAAAAGAACATTTGATATTATTATTAGTGCATAGTGTAGGAAAAATTCATTTTCGAAAGTAGAATATAAATCTTAGCCAGCATAGACATTTCGAACTATGCCTACTATAGCTACCATCCAAACAGTGGTGACCACCATAAGTGAATGGCAGGTTCTACAACTAATACCATACAAGGTTTCGTATTGGAAATTGGATTTCCAACGAATGATCAGGCCAAGGAACTTCCCATTGCCACATGAGAATGCCTCTGGATGGACATCCCCGAGAACCAAACCGGATCTCTACCAACACAAGGTCGGGTTACCCCTAACTGAGTAACAACTGACCGAATATGCCATCCCCCGGTCCTTTGGGACCTTTCACCGAGCGCTCGCAATCAATTCACACAATCATAAAGTGTTTTCAACATGAGTAAGTATCTGGGCTCCATACCATGATACCACCCTTTTCCAGAAGGAAATGCACACATCCTAAAGGGTGCTACCCCTCATAACCTTGCCGCATCTTTCCTGTTTTGACCATTCCCGAGGTGTGAGGCTCGACGAAGTCACGTCCACAAAAACATACTTTATACAAAAGCCATGCTTTAGGTCAACAAATGATCATAGAAATGATCACCAGGATAGATGATCAACTAAATGATCCTATCACAAATAATCAACACAATGATCATTTCACAGCAACACTCAGCATGTCACATTACCAAATTGGGAATATATCGCTGATAACATTCAACTACATAACCTCTGAGCTCGTACGTCTCAGAGAAGGGTGTTAAGCTAAAAGAATAAATTCTCCGCCACCAACAGAAATATATTTGAAAGAAATCGGCTTTATATCTCAATTTGTAATGTCAGACATACAATCCATACAAGTCTGTTCCGGGCTCGAACAGAACCGAAGGCACTTCTTACGAAGCCGTCACCACTTCTATATTGAACTGTTTTAAAAGATGAACTGTTTTTGTTGCTCACACCAGTCCCACGACTGATCCGGAGTTTATTGTTTTCTTTACTAAACTCTGGGTGCTCATTATTTTCTACACGAGCAGTCTAGAGTTTGGGTTTTTCAGATAGTCAGGTTTAGAAGATTATCTAGAGTTAGTTCAGTCTTTGGACCACACCAGTCTTACTTAGCTTGGTGCATCGTTATTGGGAGTTCGAGCTATTGCTGGATTGATTCTTGGAAATGGAGTTGCAGTTTTTGGAGTTCTTCATTGAAGACCATCTTTGAGTTATTTGTTCGGCTGCTAGATGTTATCTATCGTTTTCTTTTCCGCTGCTATTTTATTTTATCATATCTCTGATGTATATTGATATCTGTTGGATCATCTGTTGTATCAGATATTGTATCAAAGTTGTATATCAATGTATTATTCTTTTATTCCGCTGTGTTATTTACTTAATGTTGTTATAAGCTCCGGCGGGCCGGATTCGACATTTGAATTTGCGGCATTCGAATATAGGTAACGTATTCAGTGCCGATTTTCGAAGGTCAAGTCAGGATCGCTACACATTGTATGGAATCCACAATCCAATAAGTGCCAACGGTTTTGATTGTATTACCCACTTTTGTGGCTAGTAGCTGGAATTTAATAGATGTAACAATTTCGGCTATTTTCTATTTACTTGAAAACCCTAGACCTATTATAATATCACTGGATTTCCTATTAAATGTTTTGGTTAGCGTAAGGTAAAAACTTTTCCATGTTTATGTGTGGGGAGTCTTACGTGATACCTTTCTTTTCAAAGGATTTTTCAAAATTAAGCAACTTTAACCTGTTACTCATACCAGACCCATGTCTGACCCGGAGTTTATTTTTTTGTTTTTCATAAACTCTCGGGTACCCAAATTTTTACGGGTAGCCAAGGGATTCAGGTTGGCTTTTGACGAATTCTGGAGGAGCAATGGAGTAGGAGGCTTCAGTGTTGTATATATATATAGTTCCGCGGTGTTGGTATCTCTGAGTCATATTGATTGAGTTGTATTGTTTGAGTTGTGTTGTATTAACTAGACAGGTGTTTATAACTGTCTAGTATGTGATGTATTATCTGTATAGCTCTGATTGATGTTATATATTATGTAAATACTTATGTGATTAATATAATTTATTCGTTCCGCTGTGAGATTCTGATGTTGTTGTTCTTTCTTCTCTATCTTTTCTATTTTCTCACCCTTTTCTTTCTTAAAAACGATACGTCTTCCTGGGCATAGGAAGTCGGGTCGTTACAGGGGCGCATTCTCGGAATTCGATGAAACTAGTTCCATTGGGTCCGTAATATTGAATTATTATCGAATTTCAATTTTCGTAATTTTTGGAGTTGTTGTGTGAGCATACTCTATACACACGCGTTGAAATTTACAACGAAGATTTAATTTAAATTTTATATGTCAATCTCACCAGCCGACTTCCTTTCATATCATGTTTCTCTTTTTAACAACAGCACGCAAACATCTTCTGCAATCAATTTTATATCAGTCGAACCCTTTTCAAATCAGAAAAGAAAAAAAGAATTTTTTTTAATCATGGCCGAATCAGGCAAGGAGATAAGGTCGCGTCTCCCATCCTTTTTTCACAAATCTCCTCTCCAAATCGAAATCAACGAAACCCAATAATGGCAGCTTCTTTTCTTAAGAACCGATACCCTAAGCATCGTGCAATCAGGAACCCTCCCCGCTATTCGTATCGTTCTCATCTCGAGTTAAATGAAGCGCGAGCCAATCGCGTTCGAATTCTATGGCGACCGAAGTCGCGGTGGTGGTTGTTCGAGTCGCATTCGAATTAGGAGACGAGTCGCGACTTCGATCTGGGATTGGGAGGTGAGAGTTTCGGCTAGTGTCAATCATGGGGGGCGCGTGCGAGAAGGCTAGGGTTCGCGAGTGATGGCGGTGAGCATGACATGGTGATGGTCGTGGGAGGTCGAAGTCGGTAGGTATTCGTTTTTTTTTTCTAATTTATTTCTCTGTTAAAATTTATTTAACTTCTTGTTCTGTTTAGATAACGATTAATAAAGTCAAAATAAGTATACAGTATTATATATATTTTACAGTAAAGATATTTTCCCTTGATTTAAAATTTATATATATATATATATAATCTTTTAAATATAAGAGTATGTGTTTTAAGGAAGAAAATAATAAACATATGTTAAAGAAGAATTTTACAGTAAAGAAAATATATATCATAGTAAATTTTAAACATTTCTTTTTAACATTTAATACGTATATAACGTTTGGGACACTTATTGGAATGTTAAATGTTTAAGAGTCGTGTAAAATTAGAATTCTATTTGAAAACTATTGCTTATAAAAGGAAATTACATAGGACTTTGGAAAATAAATGATATAAGGATTTATATGGAAAAGTAAATTTTTAGACTTATATACATTATTGTTATATATGTAATTCATAAATCAAAATAAGATATATATATATATATATGCATTTTAAGTCCACTAGTTTAAAATTTAAACTAATGTAGATTAATTTATCTAACTAACTTATTTAATTAATTTAGAAATTGTTAAAGGAAAATTGGTTAAAGTTAGATAAATAAATAGTAATTTATTGTTTGATTTATTTAGAATATTAATAAACCGTAAATGTTTATACAAGGTTGAGATAAATTGTGGAATCAAATCGAGAATGAAGTGGATTGCAAATTTAAGGGGCAAAGGTGAGTTAATCTTACTCAGTAAATTTAAATTTAAATGGTTAAATTTAAATAATTGTTCGAATGGTTGAATTGATTGATGTGATATAGTATGATATTTTGGTATTGGTATATTATATTGTGCTAATGTTTGTGGATGCAGGGAAAGACAGGTTGGAGGGATCCAACTGGATCCCTCAACATTTATTTAAATTATTTAATACCCTCTGTTGTGATTATTTGACATTCGATAATGAATTATATAGGAATGTTGAATGCTATGGTCTGATTTGATGTAATTTGGTATAATGAATTACCAAAAATATATAAATTGGATTTTTGAAAGAAATAAAATAAGTGAATTTGTAAGTAAAATAGTTTTAGAAAATCTAAATAAATTAAGAATAAATTGGATAAGAATAATAGTAGTTTTAAATTTAAATAAATTCCGTATATGGAAAAGAAATTTTGAATAATCGAAAGATTAACGAATTATAAACTTTAGTGTTATTATTTTAAAAGAATAAAACATTTATTTAAAATTTTAGATTCAATTTATTGAAAAGGATAAAGAAGAAATTGGAAAGAAGCTGAAATTGGCATATTTCAGTTAAATGATATAAAATCAAATAGAAAATAATAATAATAATAATAAGAAAAAAAATCCATAATTAATGAAATTTGAAATGAATTGAGTAATTTAAGAGATTTATTTCAAATAGAATAAATTGAAAATCAATTTGGGAAATTGATTTAAGTAATTGAGATTGGAAATTCTCCCTGGATAACCAAGTACGTTATTAAAGTAAATTTTATAAATTAAAGGTTTTAAAGTTGTTTTTAAAAGGCAAGTTCTGTAAAATTTATCATTTCTTAAATTTAAATTTCTAAATTAAGTATTTCCTTCGAATCTATTATGGTAGTAATTACTTAAAGAATAACTTAGTATTATGTTTTTAAAAGTGAAAACCTAGTTTTATATTTTATAAAGTAACCTTGTTTTAAATATTCATATGGTATATATTTTAGCCAATTATTGAAGTAGTCTTAACTTAAATGTTTTGAAGTAAATTCCGAAGTAAGTATTTTATTTTAATCTGTTATCGTAATAATAAGAATGAGTTGGTATTTTAAAGAAGAAATCTAATGTATAGTTATAAGGTAACCTTATTTTAGTTATTTCTAAAGTATTATTATAAACTAAGTATTAAGGAAATTTTTCTAAATTAAATGTTAAATATATTCTACAATAAAGTGTTTTTAAATTATTTTAAAAATCTAAAGTTTTGTGCTTGGTGATTCCGGTGGAAATGGAAATACTCGGAATTTATTTTAAGAAAAGGAGGATAGTTTGAAAACTGTTTTCAAAAGGGTTTGAAAGTGAAAATATATCTTCCAAAGATATTTTGAGATAAATAAATAATTTGGGAAATTATTTATTGGTTGATGGATGTTTATGCATATTAATCGATAGTTAAATAACCGACTATCAATATTGGACAAAAATGCGTTGATCGTTTCGAAGAAACCGGGATCGAGATTTATTTCTCGAAAACCACTTCGATCCGGTTTGTACGTTTCGTGTAAACGATTTTGGATTCGAAGGTGGAGCAGAGAAGTGCAAGGGCTAGTCGCTACTAATCCTGAGGATATTTCCAAAATGGATGTAGTAGGAGCAGTGCCTTCGGTTCCGTTCGAACCCGGGACGGACTTGTATGGATGAATGCTTGCGAAACATCGTCAGGTGGACGATGGGCATTCTAAGGGATATGTTCTAAAAAGGTAACGCTTAGCCTCAAGCTTCATCAAATGGGAATGACTGAAAATCAGGGGTTATGCAGCAAGGCTAGGTGGGTAGCACCCAAGCAGGGTGAGTTCATTCCTTTCTAGATGTCGCTTTTTATTTCGGCTTAGTGGGCGGTTGCTGATCCCAACCGCGGGGTGATCTTACTGGAGATTATCCAGTAAGGGGTAGTCCCGGTCTTGTGTTGCAGGGGAGCGGGCGTACTCCTCGGTACGGTGATCTAGGTCCCATACTGTGACAGGTGGTACCCCAGTGCCTAGTCATTAGTTGGAAATCCATTCTTCCTACGAGCCTTGTACGAGTTTTGTTTGTATTACCCATTCTGTGGCTAGTAGCTGGAATTTAATGAATGTAACAATTTCGGCTATTTTATAAATATTTGTATATAGACCCTATTATAATATCAGAGGATTTCTATAAAATTGTTTTTGCTATCGTAAGGTAAAAACCCGACATGTTTATTTGTGGGGTGGTCTTACGAGATGCTTTTGTTTTCAAAGGATTTTTGAAACTTTAATTATCAATTGAGTGTGATTTTCTCACGCTGGTATTCCAGACTGACTCAGGTGTTATTTAACTGTAATGCTCGGGTCAGACCGAGTATTATAGGATACAGGATGTGATGCTGTGGAGCTCAGGAGACGAGCTGGATGACGAGATGTACTTTCGTACTTGTTTTGTATATGTATTCCGCTGTGTTGAGTTGCTGTGTATCCATTCGTATGTTGTTGTGGTTGAGCTGTGATTGGTGAACTCTGATGATGTAATAATATATATATAAACAGATATAATTGTTTTGGTGCATAGATATATTAATATCTATTATATTTTATTTCGCTGCGATGGTTAGATTCTGTTGTTGATTTCTATTTTCTTCTTCTACCTCTTCTTCTTTAACTCAAATGGTTCGTATTTCTGTACAATTTGAGTTGAGTTAGGTAGAATAGTGTTAACTCAAGGGGTACGGATTTGCGGGCTGTTACACTTGGTATCAGAGCGAGGTTGGTGATAACCTTGGCTCTGTTGGGAATTACTCATTTAAAATAGAGTCCGTAGTACTCTATAATGAGTTGAGCATATTAATAAATAAGAGCGCGTATTTGTTAGTGGATATAAATTGTTTTAATATTGTGTTGATTGATTTATTGAGTGGCATATGAACCTTCGTCGACACAGTCTACGCAACTGTATTGAAGGGGTTTCTAAACACTTGAATAGAACAGTTCGACATGGTATTGTTTAAATGTGGGTAAATAAAATAATTTTACCCAAAATATATTTTTGACATAAAGAAAGTTTTTGTAAACTATTTTAGCTAATATATGGTTGCTTGGATGTTAGAAAGAATAATATTAAAGCATTATCATTGTTAAGTGAAAATTTAACTAGAAATTGAAATATAACTAAAGTTTAAGGGAATAAATTCATTATATAATGAAATTTATAAATATGAATTATAAACGTGATTTATAAATTGAAATATAATCAAATGAGAATTTGTATAAGCCTAAATTATACAAATGCATTATAGTTAAAATTTGAATTAAAACAGAATTTGAAACTTTAAAATCCCAAAGATTTGGAAGTATTTGAAGATAAATAATAGTATTATTGTTTTGGAGGTATTCCTGAGAGAAAATGTGTTTTGAATGGATTTTGAAAGTGATATAGCATTGAAATCACTTGGATTATTGGAAAATAATTTTGATGATGACGGTCGCATCATCAGTATTCATTTTCGAATTTCTAAGTGACGGATTGCTGCCAAAAATTGATTTGTTCAGAAAAGGTAGTTGATTTTGAAAATCTTAAAGGAAATTTGTTGGGAGTAAAACCAGGGTTGGTTTAATTTTTGAGAATTGTGATTTGAGATGTTGAAGATTTCAAATAATTTGAAACCAAAAGTCGGGTGTTTAAAAATCCTGATGAGATAGGTTGTAAGCTTATAAATTGAGATGATTTTTAAATCAGGAAGGAAATATAAGCTTTGAATGTTGGAGATTTAAATTTAAAGGGAAAAGTTAAAAAATGAAATTAACTTAGATTGGGGAATAAAATTTCACTGGATAGAAATTAATTAAATAGGCTGAAAAATAATATCCAGTTGTTTTTTTTTCGAAACAAGTTGAAATCGAATTGAGATTAAATAAATCTGAGTTTAAAATAAAATTGAATTGGAAAAAGAATTCAATTGAATTATTAAATGGAATTAGATTCTTACCTGAATAAATGGAAAATAAGTTGGATAAGGATTGAATTGAAATAAATAAATTAGAATAACTTATAAGAGAATTAAAAATCCATAGAAATAAAATATGCTTGGGCTATAAATAAATAGAAGGCTTGAGTAAAAAATAAAAGATGAACATATTCAAGCAAATAATGAATGGAATTGTGTAATTAATAAGTTGTGACTTATAAAATTGAAAATGGAATACAAAATCCAAAAAAAAAATATTGTTTGATGAATTGAAAAATAGAATAAAAATCCAAACTTGAATTATATAATAAAATTGAACTAAGAAAATAAAATGAAGCGGTATTTGGAATTAAAAATCAAGTATTGAACTATAAATAGGGAAGAACTAATTTGTTAATAAATTAGTTAATGAAATGAGTAAATGGAACCTATTGTAGTTAAATAAAGCTGAATTGTGAGTTAATAATGAAGTTTGAAAATAAAAATCAAGTTATAAATCAAATTCGACTTGAATCATTAGTGAAGAAATATAATTGAAAGTGGCCTTGCAATTAATTAAATGAACTGAGAATGTAATTGAATTGTGAGTTCATGAAATTTGATGGTAAATTGAAAATGGATAATGGATTCGGAACTTGAGTTATAAATAAAAATTTGACTTAAAGTGTTAACAAATTAAATATAATTGGAAATGTATCGAATAAAAATGTAAATGGATTAAAATAGTAATGGTATGAATTGCAAATAAAATCCAAATATGTGGAAATAAATTGGATATGGCCTTGTAATCAATTGAACAAGTTGGATCTGAAAATTAAATTTTATAATAACTAATGAAAGGAAATTGTAGATAGAAATGAGATTTAATTGAAATAGAATTAAGTAGAATAGAAAAAAAAATTACTTGTAAAACGAAAATAAGCTTAAGTATAAAAATTTGAATAAAATTGAAGTAAATTAACTTAAGCTAAATGAATGGAGGAGAGTTGAATTGAAATCAACTTAACCTAAGTTTACTAAAATGGTTTAAGTGAATGTGGATAAACTAATTATATTGAATAAATAAATGGATAGAATAAATAAGAATCAAATGAAAGATGGAAGTAGAAGTACTTATTATAAAAAGAAATGGAAATGAACTTAAGTTATTGACTTAAGTAAGTGTTGAATAAAATCCGAACTCAAAATGAAGTGTGGTTTAAATGACTTGAGAAATAGTATTGAATGGAATAGCCTGTATTGTTTTCGAGCTAAATAAAGTAGTTTGGAATAAACAAATATGGAATGAAATGTAGATGAATGAATTGTGAATGGAATTTAAACAAAATGTGTCGAGCTAAATGAAATGGTTTTTAATGGAACCTGTTTGAATAATGAAGTGAATGGATTTAAATTTAAAATGCAATGAAAATGAGAAGATATGGATTGTTAATAAATTTTAAAAAAATGGAATAGAATTAAGTATAAATTAAGTTGAAATCAATTCAAATTGGTTATAAAACATAAATACTTATTTATTCACATGGATCTCGTCAAATTGCATAGAATAAATTGTCATTGGATGTAAATGGAAGTAGTTAAAATTCTATGAATGGATGGGAGTAAAATAAATTTGTTTTGAGAGCAATTGAATTAAATATGAGTTCGGTTTGCTTAAAAATAAATTAAATGTAAGCAATTGAGTTTTAAAATATTCAAATTCAGTGAAAATGGTTATAAATTAATTGGAACAATGGAATTTGTATGAAAATTGTATAAGTCACTTACGGAAAGATATTTGGTGTGTTTTCTTTTAGAATTCATGTGTTTAACTAGTGTAAATAAATGAAATGTTGTTAATCTTTATTTATATGGCACTTACATGTTTAAATTGAGTAAGTACAGGTACCTAGGAGCCGTGTGGCTGGATTTGGTTGTGCTATTTGCTAAAAATAATAAGCCGCTTGCTTAAAATGCTAAATAAGGTACGCCTACGCAATAAAAATAGGAAATATGAACTATTTTTTGTTTTTCCAACCGGGTGGGTCGATGTATATATATTTATCTCTTTTGTCAAATTACAAAAGCTCCTCCGTACAAAGGAGACTCTGCCAAAAAATTTCGGAAATTTTGGGAGTTAGAATTTTTTTGAAAATCTTGGAAAATTTTGTTAACGACAAACGTTTTTAAATTGGAAATTGAAATAAATTTGTAAATGAACTAATGTAAAATAATGACATGAATCAGTATAAATGAAAAATAAAATTTAAAATTTAGAGTTGATGATAAATTGAATTCATATGGAAATGGAAGAATCAATTTGAATAGGAATGGATATAAACTAAAGTGGTAAGATGAAAATAAATATAAGAAACACATAAATGCTTATACTAGCTTAAGTAAGGAATGATGCATTCTCAATTGGAAATTGATATTTCAAATATAATTTAAGTTAGTATTTGAATTAATAGATATTGACATTTGTAAGAAAGTCGATAAAATGTCTTTGAATATTGTGATGAGACATATTGCTGTGTAAGATGTGCAGGTAATATAAAGGTAAAGAGAATTGATTTTGATTTCAAAAAATAAATTTGAAATGCTCGAAAAAAGGTATGTGTTTAAGTTTCTATATGAAATTTGATTGGGATTTTGGATTGAGCCACTTGGCTTTTTGTTTTCTTTTTGGATTTGGGAGGCCGTAGAGCCATTTTGTAGTTGTACCGAGCTAGCCGCGCAAAGGAGACGCTGGCGAAATTTTTCGAAAATTTAGGGAGTTAGAAAAATTTTGAGAAAATTTTGATAATTCAAAATTTAGTTTTGAATTATAATTTGAATGATGGAAAAGTTTGGGAACTATGGAAAAGTTTGATAAGTTAATAAGAATAATAATGGGTCTTTTATAAGAAGATAGTTGGTAAGATGTTGAATTGTTAGAAACTGTTTGGTTTTGGGAAAAGGGTAGACGGGTATTGGATTATTCTTCCTAACTAGTAATTTCGGGGACGAAATTCTTTTAAGGGGGAGGAATGTGACGACCCGGAACTTTCGAGCATTTAGAATCGGAATATTTATGTGATTTTAAGTATTCAATAGAGTAATATTAACTTGAATTCAAATATCACTAATTAATTGATAATTAAATTATTGAATTAAATAATTTGAAGTTGGGTAAAATGTTGAATCTAGAGTTCTAAGCTTGTTAAAAATAATTGAAGGATTGTAAAATTTATATTGATAGTACTGAGGATAATAGAAGTTGTAAAATTGAAATTAATAGTGGTTTGTTCCGTTTTAAAATTTATACTGTTTAAATTGAATTTAAAATTAGCCTTCCGGGGCACAGTCTCGGAATTCGATGAAACCAGTTCCATTGGGTCCGTAATATTGAATTATTATCGGATTTCAATTTTCATAATTTTTGGAGTTGTTGTGTGAGCATACTCTATATAAACGCGTTGAAATTTACAACGAAAATTTAATTTAAATTTTATATGTCAATCTCACCAGCCGACTTCCTTTCATATCAAGTTTCTCTTTTTAACAACAGCACGCAAACATCTTCTGCAATCAATTATATATCAGCCGAACCCTTTTCAAATCAGAAAAGAAAAAAAGAAAAAAATTAATCATGGCCGAATCAGGCAAGGAGATAAGGTTGAGTCTCCCATCCTTTTTTACACAAATCTCCTCTCCAAATCGAAATCAACGAAACCCAATAATGGCAGCTTCTTTTCTTAAGAACCGAAACCCTAAGCATCGTGCAATCAGGAACCCTCCCCGCTATTCGTATCGTTCTCATCTCGAGTTAAATGAAGCGCCAGCCAATCGCGTTCGAATTCTATGGCGACCGAAGTCGCGGTGGCGGTTGTTCGAGTCGCGTTCGAATTAGGAGACGAGTTGCGACTTCGATCTGGGATTTGGAGGTGAGAGTTTCGTCTAGTGTCAATCATGGGGGGAGCGCGCGAGAAGGTTAGGGTTCGCGAGTGATGGCGGCGAGCACGACATGGTGATGGTCGGGGAGGTCGAAGTCAGTAAGGTATTCGTTTTTTTTTTCTAATTTATTTCTCTGTTAAAATTTATTTAACTTCTTGTTCTGTTTGGACAACGATTAATAAAATCAAAATAAGTATACAGTATTATATATATTTTACAGTAAAGATATTTTCCCTTGATTTAAAATTTATATATATTTAAGCTTTTAAATATAAGAGTATGTGTTTTAAGGAAGAAAATAATAAACATATGTTAAAGAAGAATTTTACAGTAAAGATTTCTGTTTAACATTTAATACGTATATAACGTTTGGGACACTTATTGGAATTTTGAATGTTTAAGAGTCACGTAAATTTAGAATTCTATTTGAAAAATATTGCTTATAAAAGGAAATTACATAGGACTTTGGAAAATAAATGATATAAGGATTTATATGGAAAAGTAAATTTTTAGACTTATATACATTATTGTTATATATGTAATTCATTAATCAAAATAAGATATATAGGTATATGCATTTTTAAGTCCACTAGTTTAAAATTTATACTAATGTAGATTAATTTATCTAACTAACTTATTTAATTAATTTAGAAATTGTTAAAGGAAAATTGGTTAAAGTTAGATAAATAAATAGTAATTTATTGTTTGATTTATTTAGAATATTATTAAACCGTAAATGGTTATACAAGGTTAAGAGAAATTGTGGAATCAAATCGAGAATGAAGTGGATTGCAAATTTAAGGGGCAAAGGTGAGTTAATCTCACTCAGTAAATTTAAATTTAAATGATTAAATTTAAATAATTGTTCGAATGGTTGAATTGATTGATGTGATATAGTATGATATTTTGGAATTGGTATATTATATTGTGCTAATGTTTGTGGATGCAGGGAAAGATAGGTTGGAGGGATCCAACTGGATCTCTCAACATTTATTTAAATTATTTAATACCCTCTGTTGTGATTATTTGACATTCGATAATGAATTATATTGGAATGTTGAATGTTATGGTCCGATTTGATGTAATTTGGTATAATGAATTACCAAAAATATATAAATTGGACATTTGAAAGAAATAAAATAAGTGAATTTGTAAGTAAAATAATTTTAGAAAATCTAAATAAATTAAGAATAAATTAGATAAGAAAAATAGTAGTTTTAAATTTAAATAAATTCCGTATATGGAAAGGAAATTTTGAATAATCGGAAGATTAACGAATTTTAAACTTCAGTGTTATTATTTTAAAAGAATAAAACATTTATTTAAAATTTTAGATTCAATTTATTGAAAAGGATAAAGAAGAAATTGGAAAGAAGCTGAAATTGGTATATTTCAGTTAAATGATATAAAATCAAATAGAAAATAATAATAATAATAATAATAATAATAATAATAATAATAATAATAATCCATAATTAATGAATTTTGAAATGAATTGAGTAATTTAAGATATTTATTTCAAATAGAATAAATTGGAAATCAATTTGGGAAATTGATTTAAGTAATTGAGATTGGAAATTCTCCCTGGATAACCAAGTACGTTATTAAAGTAAATTTTATAAATTAAAGGTTTTAAAGTTGTTTTTAAAAGGCAAGTTCTGGAAAATTTATCATTTCTTAAATTTAAATTTCTAAATTAAGTATTTCCTTCCAATCTATTATGGTAGTAATTACTTAAAGAATAATTTAGTATTATGTTTTTAAAAGTGAAAACCTAGTTTTATATTTTATAAAGTAACATTATTTTAAATATTCATATGGTATATATTTTAGCCAATTATTGAAGTAGTCTTAACTTAAATGTTTTAAAGTAAATTCCGAAGTAAGTATTTTATTTTAATCTATTATCGTAATAATTATTTAAAGAATTATTTGGTATTTCAAAGAAGAAATCTAATGTATAGTTATAAGGTAACCTTATTTTAGTTATTTCTAAAGTATTATTATAAATTAAGTATTAAAGTAAATTTTTATAAATTAAATGTTAAATATATTCTACAATAAAGTGTTTTTAGATTATTTTAAAAATCTAAAGTTTTGTGCTTGGTGATTCCAGTGGAAATGGAAATACTCGGAATTTATTCTGAGAAAAGGAGGATAGTTTGAAAACTGTTTTCAAAAGGGTTTGAAAGTGAAAATATATCTCGTAAAGATATTTTGAGATAAATAAATAATTTGGGAAATTATTTATTGGTTGATGGATGTTTATGCATATTAATTGATAGTTAAATAACCGACTATCAATATTGGACAAAAATGCGTTGATCGTTTCGAAGAAACCGGGATCGAGATTTATTTCTCGAAAACCACTTCGATCCGGTTTATACGTTTCGTGTAAACGATTTTGGATTCGAAGATGGAGCAGAGAAGTGCAAGGGCTAGTCGCTACTAATCCTGAGGATATTTTCAAAATGGATGTAGTAGGAGTAGTGCCTTCGGTTCCGTTCGAACCTGGGACGGACTTGTATGGATGAATGCTTGCGAAACATCGTCAGGTGGACGATGGGCATTCTAAGGGATATGTTCTAAAAAGGTAACGCTTAGCCTCAAGCCTCATCAAATGGGTATGACTGAATATCAGGGGTTATGCGGCAAGGCTAGGTGGGTAGCACCCAAGCAGGGTGAGGTTATTCCTTTCTAGATGTCCCTTTTTATTTCGGCTTAGTGGGCGGTTGCTGATCCCAACCGCGGGGTAATCTCACTCGGGATTATCCAGTAAGGGGTAGTCCCGGTCTTATGTTGCAGGAGAGCTGGCGTACTCCTCGGTACGGTGATCTAGGCCCCGTACTGTGACAGGTGGTATCCCAGTGCCTAGTCATTAGTTGGAAATCCATTCTTCCTACGAGCCTTGTACGAGTTTTGTTTGTATTACCCACTCTGTGGCTAGTAGCTGGAATTTAATGAATGTAACAATTTCGGCTATTTTATAAATATTTGTATATAGACCCTATTATAATATCAGAGGATTTCTATAAAAATTGTTTTAGCTATCGTAAGGTAAAAATCCGACATGTTTATTTGTGGCGTGGTCTTACGAGATGCTTTTGTTTTCAAAGGATTTTTGAAACTTTAATAATCAATTGAGTGTGATTTTCTCATGATGGTATTCCAGACTGACTCGGGTGTTATTTAACTGTAATGCTCGGGTCAGACCGAGTATTATAGGATACAGGATGTGATGATGTGGAGCTCAGGAGACGAGCTGGATGACGAGACGTACTTTCGTACTTGTTTTATATATGTATTCCGCTGTGTTGAGTTGTTGTGTATCCATTTGTATGTTGTTGTGGTTGAGCTGTGATTGGTGAACTCTGATGATGTAATAATATATATATAAACATATATAACTGTTTTGGTGCGTAGATATATTAATATCTACTATATTTTATTTCGTTGCGATGGTTAGATTCTGTTGTCGATTTCTATTTTCTTCTACCTCTTCTTCTTTAACTCAAATGGATCGTATTTCCGTACAACTTGAGTTGAGTTGGGTAGAATAGTGTTAACTCAAGGGGTACGGATTTGCGGGCTGTTACATATATTCCATTTTGTACACTTATTTAACTTTTATGGTGTGAAATCGCGAACTACCGTTACATGAAGTGGCTAGTTTTGACTTGTTTTTCAGTTTCTTTTCAAACTTCTTGGAAACACTTTTAAATGTTTGTAAATTATTTCCAAATCATTTTAAACTCATTTTAAACAATATTTTTATATTCCAAACTCATATTCCATTTCATTTCATCTTATAATATTATATTATTATAATATCATTTCTAACCTTTTTAGATTATTTAAAATCATTAAAAGGCTAAATCATTTCCATATACATATTTTTATGGATTTATCTCTTTTAATTAACTATGGTTAATTATTAATCATTTCTCTTATCATTATCAAACTAAGTTAGCATCCATATAATCAGTCACATGATCATCCAAGTTATCAAATATTTAATCATTCAACATATTTAAACTTTTAAATCATTATATTTGAAATAATTTATAGATTAATTAGTAAAGATGAGTACACACCTTTTACCAAAAGATTAACTTCCTACTAACATTCATTTTTAAACAAAACTTCACTAAATCATTGCTAACTTCAACTAATCATCTTCTACTCAATGATACATCACCTAAACAACTTCATCTCACTTTTTAGTGCTCACCCATCACTTCATTTTCACTTTCTCTCGACCACAAGTCTTTCTCTCTTCTTTGCACTCGGCCAAACCTTCCAACAACACCCTTGGGGCTCGGCCTCCTCTTCCTCCATCATTTCTTCACTTTTTAGATGTTAAACCATGTTTTGATGATATTTTAAGGTCTTTGGCAAAGTTTGGGGGAGTTTTGACTTTGTTTGATATGGTTTTGAAAAAGTAAGGAAATGGAAGAGAAGAAGCCATTAAAGCTCTAAGGAAGAAGAAGAGAGATTAGAAAAGGAGGAAGAAGAAGAATGGAAAGTGTGAGAATGGAAGAGGTATGCATGGCTATTTATAGGAAAAAGTTCGAAATAAAATATTATTATGTAAAATGACCAAATTACCCTATATTTACTTTTTAAGCAACTTTATTTTTTCAACACTTAACATCCCATTTAAAATTATTACTTTATGTCGTTTTCACTTAAGTATTAAGTAAAGAATATAATAATTATGTTTGTTTGATTTGATGTTTACTTTTTGACTTTTGTACTTTTTTGTCTTCTTGTGCTTACTTTTTCTTAATGAAACTACAGAATTTTATAAGTATGTTTAGTAAAAGTAAACTTGATAATGAATTAATTAATACTTATACGATTTGAATATATGTTTCTATATAAGAAATAAAGGTGCTACAACGTTGCGACAACTTTTAATTGACAAAACGTTGATTTTCAACAAAATATTTTACGGTCACATTTTGACGTTTTAGTTAAACTATTTATTTATATAAACTAAATTTAAAAATAAATTTTCATATTTAAAAATATAAAAACTTATAAATAAATTAAAATAATTTATTTAACCACCGAAACTTGTCTCAAAATCAACATTTTTGTCACTTTTATCAATACACGCAAATGTTACTATTTTTTGTATAATTATCTTTCCAAATACTATCTAATATTGTTTGAATCATATAAACTTACCTATTTTTATATTTAAAATCACTTTAAATAGTATACTTTAAAGTGGTTAAATTCTGGGTCGTTACACCGTTTTCAATTTTTATTTACACTAATTCTCTTCATCAAAACCATATCGATTTGGACTTATGAAATTTGGTAATGGTCAAAATTCTAGTATCGTCCATGTTTAACACTATAGTCAAAAGACAAAGTCGTTGGTTCAATAATAACAATTATTATTAACCAAAATGCTCTGTCTAGAGGCTTTGACTTTGAATTGACTTCAGTTGACCATAATACCGACCTCATATAACCGAGGAGGCGAATCCTCTCTTGAATAGTGCTTCACTTCCAATAGTTCTACCTGACCCAACTATAGTCACTCGATGGACACCATGCTATGATTTGACTGTAATCAAAGCAAAGCTTTCATATTAAAGATCGACAGTATTCTTAAGCCGAGAGAACTGTGTAAATCAGTCACATCGATATTTTCTGTTTGGCCATGGCTATATAACCAATATAAATCTATTAAGTGAGTCGTTTCATATTTATCTAATGACTATTAGTACATAACCCCTAGGCGCCCCAACAGTCACGAGTAATACACTTTTCAACATTTGGAGAGCGTTATGTACTCTGCTTTTAACGGATACATCGATATCCAATCTTGATGCATCTTAACTAGGAACATTTAAAATGGTATATTTGTTTTCATTGTGATAAACTACTCATAGTTACAACACTCGTAACTACTATCACTAGACATACAATTTATAGATTTTCTAGTAAATATACTTTTAAGTAAATTAATTACTTAATATGATGATTATATCAAGTATATTGTAGAGAGAAAATGTAACAACCCGGGATTTTGGAGATTTCTATTAATATTAAATTATGAAGATAATTATAATTTAATATTGTTTTTAAAAATGAACTGGATAATAAAATAGGGGATTATATTGTTTATTTTATTTAAACAATATCTTGATGAATATAATATGGGATTTGAAATTTAAATAAGTCATATTATTTTATTTGACGCTTCTTTGAACATTTGACGGTTGAAATAAGTGCAAATGAATGAAAATAAAGTTTGGAAAACTTTATTTATGGATTTGTGTTGTAAATAAATAATTGTGATGGTTTAATTTGAGTTAATTAGTAATATCGAAAATTTATTCCAATGTTAGCCTTTTATTGTAAAATAAAGGAATAATATGAAGAAAATAAAATTTAGAAGTGTAAATAGGCTTGGAATGATGTTTTAATGTTATAAAAATGTTAAAACATTATAATACACTTAGCTAGACTTAAAAATAAATTTTATTTGGCTGAAATGGATGAAAAATATACATTACTTAGAATTTCACTAAGTATAATTCCCTTTGCTCTTATTGGGTAAGGTTTTAGATCCAAAACCCTAAATCTAGAAGCATCTAGTGAGAAGGAATTGCTTCTATTGCTCTATTCATTTCTTCTTATCAAAAATAAATAAATAAATAAACAAATAAATAAATAAATACAACTTACAATAAACCTAAAACAATGGCCTCCATATGAGGAAAAATCAAAATTCCACTCATTCTCTTGCAAATTCAAGGTTCAATTCAAGTTACACACATAAGATAAGGTAATCTCCTACCTATTTAATCTCAAATTCATATCAATTCTCAGATTTGATTCACTATAATTGAGTTTGGATATTTTTCCATGCTTGCATGTTGTTTCTATAGTTTCTATAGGTTTCTAATTACTAATCCAAGGCTAAAGCTCCATTCTTTGCAAGCAAAATCATTTAATTCGCTGCAAACAAACCCTAAGGTGAGTAACCTCACTCATGCTTGCTGTATACAATCTTGTTTATTCATATTTAGTGTAAAATTGAATGCTTGGAGCTATAAAAATCAAGTTTTGATCATATTTTGTGCTCAATCCAAAAACTGAATTCTGTCCATCTTTGAAGCTGAAACGAATTTGACTATAACTTTTTCGTTTCTTAACCGATTTTGATAATTTTAGGTGTTTCGGAAAGCTTAATTCTTGTGCTACAACTTTTATGTTTTGTGTTTTCTGTAATTTTGAAGTTAGTTGTATCAAAATTGAATTTTTCTACCGTAATCCCGAGAGCAAAACCAATATTTTCTCTATGCTTAAGGCTGAAACTAAATTGGCCATAACTTCTTCGTTCCTCAACCGATTTCGATAAATTTAGATGTTCCAGAAATATTAGACTTTGTTCTAAAACTTTTATGTTTTGAGTTTTTCAAAATTTTGATGTTATCTTGGCCAAAATTGTGATTGTTTATCGCTGTCCTGAGACAAAATGACAGAAGTTGTGAAATTCAAATCTCAGAATTGTTTTATCCATATCTATTACAATTCTTATCGGAATTCGGTTATTTTTAATGTTTCGGAAATCTTAGAAACTAAGATACAACTTTTGCTTTATTTATTTTGCCTGATTTCGATGTTTTCTATGCTAAAATTGCAATTGTTGGTCGCTGTCCTGCAAATGCATAAGTTCAGGCTAAGTTTGATGTTTTTAGTAAAATGATGATAACTTTTGAACCAATGATCGGAATTCGATGATCTTGTTCATTCTGGAAATATTAGAAGCTAAACTACAACTTTCTTTTTATTTATTTTGCCTGATTTTGAGGTTACCTATGCTATAATTGCAATTGTTTGTCGCTGTCCTGCAAATACATAAGTTCAGGTCGAATTTTATGTTTTGAGTAAAACGATCATAACTTTTGAATCATTGATCCGAATTGATTGACCTTGGTCATTATGGAAATCTTGAATCATATGAAACAACTTCCATTCATAATATTTTTAAATATTTCAATGTTTGCTAGCTCAAAACAGCGGATTTTATCCGCTGTCCTGTGTTTTATTTCATGTTGTTAGTGCACTTATTGTTTTCAAACCACTTGAAAATTGTTTTGCATCCATGAACATGTATATGCATGTTCCGTCTTGGTAATTATGGTGTTAAATATTTTATTTTAAAAAAATTTAAGAGTATTTCTAAATAATAAAAGTAGATATACTATATTTATTTTATATAAAAAAGTAGAATTTTAATAAAAGGATTTCTTTGGGTTTCGAAAAAATTATTTTAAAACCCGGCTACCTTAGTAAATTATTGCGCAAAGATCATAAACTATTATTTTTCCCTTTCGGATGTATAAGAATGAGAATTAAACGATTTTGTAAGGATATATAGTATGAGACATGTGTTCTTGCTTTATCGCTTAATATCGGACTTCTACGACCGAAACTAATTTGAATTATTATTTTGAGATGATTTAGAAGTTGCCAAATTTTAACGAACATTATTGGTTGGAGAATTACTCTTTTTGAGTACGTTTGATGACGAACCAATCTAGATGTTTTTACAATCGCTGAAGAGATGAGGCGAAAAAGACGAAAATTTTCCTTTTGGAGAATTATGATTAGAAATAACCGTCATGATGTTGTTTTACTTACTGATGAGACGAGGTAAGTTTATTTATGAAGTATTCGTGAAGTTACGATGTTTATGATGATTTAAGAAGTTAAGATGGTTATGATGACTTTTACTTGTCGATGAAATGAAACAAGTCACGATGGAACCATTACTAGTCAATGAGAAGTGATGAGTATGGTATTATATTAACTTGCCGATGAAATGAGGCAATATTGATGTTAAGTTTTAATTTGAAACTATGGTTAGAAATAACCATCACGAGTTCTTTTACTTGCCTAGGAGATGAGGCAAGTTGTTATGATGGATTGATGATGATTTCGATATTTACGATGAATTTTTACTTGTCAATGAAATGAGACAAGTCTCGATGTCACTTAAACTCGTCCAAGTAAGAGATAAGACGAGTTAGGTATCTTACACTCGCCGATGAGATGAGGCAGTATTTATTTGATGATGTTTTATGATGGTTTTATAATGTGGCATCGACTAACGATTAGTAAACCAATAGGTATGAACGTATGGTATGGGACGTACGTTGATGCCTATTGGGCTCCTATTCGAGAAGTTGAGACACATTCACGATGTTACTAGTGCTACAGACCGAGTACTCGATTGGAGTCATCACGATGTTCATGAAGTTATTACTCGACTCCAATCATCACAATGTTATTACTCGGGTTTTTGTGACTGGGTGTCATCAAGATGTTTCCGACTATAGTCAATCAAGATGATCACGATGTTATGATGTTATGTGACCCTAAGTCATCACGATGAATGGTACCAAATAATGGTAGTAGTAGTCAAGATGTAAATGCACGTGCTGCTTTCCATGAGGTTTTAGGTGTTTCGATTTCACTATTTTGATGATGATGCTTTAGTATAGCCTTATGTATGAAAAAGGCTTATTGACATACATGGTTTTAGTTGTGATTTCGAATATGATGTTTTGGATTCTTTTCGGGCTCTATCAAGATGGATTTGAGACATTATATATCTTTATACCAATGAGATGAGGTATAAATTATGGTAATCCTTTTATGATGAGTGTTAATAATAGATTTAAGATATATTTATATTTATACCAATGAGATGAGGTATAAATGATTATGGAGATTCCTTTATAATGAGTTTAATGATGGATTTGAGATGTATTTATATTTATATCGATGAGATGAGATGAGGTATAATAATTAAGAAGTTTCTATTAGATGAGTTTTATTTATGATGGATTCTTGAAGTTTTAATTATCTTATGAAGATTTACTATATGGTCCATATCCTCACCCATTTTATTCGGTTATATATATAATAGGTGAACCATGTCAATATAATATACATATTGTATTCCTCTGTGCAATCTTGACGAACCATTGATGTATCACTCTAGAGATAACTTGATGACCTATATCATTCCATTGGTAACGATGGAATGTTTTTCCCTTATATCTTATCATCACCTGTACTAATGATAAGTTCTAGCTAGCCTGACCCGTGTGTTTTCACTCGGGTCAGACCGAGTTGTTTCAGGTATCATCTATTGGACTTAGCTTGAAGTTGATGTTGGATATCAGCTCTTCTTTCTCTTGAGTAGTTTTTATTCTTTCGCATACTCTGATGTAGTTATATTTGATTCGATATTTATGATGTGGTCGAGTACCACCTTTATTTGTATTCATATTGTATTGTACTAAACATGTATCAGTGTGTGTATATATATATATATATATATATATATATATATATGATGTTGATTACTGTGCTGTGATGTGCTTTACATTTAGTTATTGTATTTTGTTCTGATAGATCCGTTAGCCACCTATAGTTTTGGATTAAGCATTTACTGTGTATGTCGATCCATTGAGATAGAAAAGAAAGAAAAAAAATTATATTGCATTTATCGACGTATTCAGTAGATGTTTAAGACAAAGTTATAGATGGTCGCCCTTAACCAGCCCTATTCTCCTCTTTAGTAGATGAAATTACTTGTTAATTTTCTTTACTAAGGTGGGTCTCGGGGTGGGGCGTTACAGAAAACACCTTTTATTTCGGACAAGATTGATTACTGAGTTAGATATATGTAACAAATTATATAATTTCCCCTAAGGCATACCCCTAAGTCAATCAATCTCCCACTTGCACTTGAGATCAATTATGGAATCTTATTCAACTTCCCCAATCCATTTCCTCAAAACCAATTGGATCAATCCCTTAATGAACGGGTATGCTATTATGTTTCACTATCTACTTTGTCTATCAACTCTCTCCGACGTTGATAAACTAACTTTATAATGTGGAACAATTCAAAGTATGTCTCTCAACTTCTTGTGAGCTCTAAGTTCTGTTACAAACTATGTCGCGACATTGTTATCATACAAAAATGTTATGAGATTCTCAATATCTGGAATTACCCTTAACCCCGTTATAAATTTGTGCATTTATATTTATGTACATTATTTTTATTGTGACACTATTCAAGGTGACAGCCTTTATTCATTGAATCAGCTACTGGCTATCATTTGGAATATTTCCAAATTAAAGATTCTTAACTTGAATTTATTATTGACATATTATACCCAAGATCACTTATGAAATTTGAGTCCAAACACTTCTTCATAAAGAGTTCGTTGCTTCTGCAAATAATTCTCTAGTATTTTATAAATACACGAGAGCAGTCCAAACTACCATTTAGTGATATCAATTTGGATTTGACATTTGCCTCGTTATTAAATACATAAACAAATCATGATATTATAGACATTATAACATGAATGATAATTTCTATTGGCATTAGGAACCGATCTTACATGTTCCGTATTAAACATATTAATAAGGTGTCCTTGCATATCATTTTGAGACAGTCCCAATATTTTCTGTACATTCTTTAAAAGACATCATTTACAAATCCAACATTGAGTATTAAAACTGATTTTAACACAAGTACATCATTAACAATCAGTAGTGTGTTGTTTACTTACGACATAGAAATATCTATGTACCTTTTAACATTCTTTCTTATGAACACACGTTTCCTTTGCGTTTCATTTAACATTCAAATTATTTGATATTTTTAGCGAAACATTTGTTCAATTTCGATGCTTTTAAAATGATACTTTCCATTATTTCTTGAATCATATCCAAAAATAAACAAACTTAATATCGCTCCCACTGACTTCTAGACACTTTAGTTATTATGCATAAATAGTTTACACTAAATCATTATTTAGAATTTTCAGCTTCAACATATATGTACCAAAATATAAAGTCATGCCACATGATATTTTTTGAGTAAAATCCGAACCAATTCAAGCACATCGAATAGCAAATCTATTACGTTAATTTCAACAATTGAAATTCATATTATTATTTTTATCAATGTGCCTCACTATATTCCAACTACATTTAACTTTCTCTTAAAGACATTTTTGCAGTAAATGGATCATATCTCTTTAGATACAATTGTAAAAATCATATTTTGATAATGCACTTGGAATCTATTTCAGATTTGCGCATCATACCATATTATAGAGCCAATACTCTTAATGGTTTAATTAAACAACCAAGGATATTTATTCTTCACATTAACAGGAAACTAACAGTTTCTCTTTAATGTACAAGATAGTTATTAGACATTTTAATGTGTTGTATTTATTTAGGTTTGGTTAATTCATTTAATCTCTCGCAATCAGTTTTGTCACTAGATCATATCCAAATTCATTTTATACTAATAATTTCTTAAAGAAATTCATTCGCTGTGAAGTTGGTATTTCTTAAAACAACAATTATTTCTTAGTGCGACGGAAGGGCATTTATAATTATTTTATGAACTGCCTTATGTAAAGTGATTTTGCATTAGCTAACTATATATTTATGTTCATAACATAAATTAGTCATATAATTACTATCGTTTCCAAAATTCTTTTGTGACGATTCATACAAGATCCCATCGTACAATTATTATGTGTAGTCTTTCAACTAGCATAATATGCTGTAACGACCCGGTATTTTCAACCATTTGCATCCGCACATGTCGGACATGAATTGTTCAAAATACCGCATTGTAAATAAAATTTGGAAAATCTCAGAATATACAGTAAATAAATAATCACAGGTCACAGACACATAGTAAGAAATGCAGCGGAAGTATAGAAGTAGTAGTTCATAAAGCCGCTATCACAGTCTTAAAATAATTATAAATTACATAGTCTTAAAACCAAATGCAGTTTGAAATAACCACAGGAAATCCAAAATTCATTCGTCTCAATTACATAGGCTAAGATAAAATACTGAATAGAAAAATAGACAACAGCTTGATAAAGATGATCTCTAGAAGTCCTAGCTCAAGGAAATGAAGTCCGAACTGATACTCAGGCTGACTCGAGCGTAAGAAATAAACACGAACACTCGAGTCACGACATACATGCTTATACAGTGTAAGCTAATTCAAGTGAACTGTAATATAAAGGCAATTAACTTAAAGGATGCTTAGGACCGCTCATCCACTAAGGATCCGTTAAACTATTTACTATGTAGTAATATTTCGCTATTATAATAGTGTCTATTAGTAAAATAAACTTACTTTAAAATAGCGTTAAGGAGTGACCCAATATTCCCCTTAACACATAATATATTCCCATAGTCTATACAGTACCGTAATCTCCCTCGTACTAGGCGTCATCAGAGGGCACTCCATAGGTATGGTACAAAACCAAAATCGTATAAGGCTCACTAGGGTAGGTGACATGGCACAACTAGACAATGTCAGGGTAGATATACCAGTTACGCATCCGAACCGGTGGTAGCGCGTAGCTACTACTACCGCCCACCTCGAACAACACTCCCAAATCAAAGGTGCGCACCAAACAATCACAAAAGTAACAAAATAGCATACGAAGAAGTGCGTCCGATAAGAGGTGCTACCTCCTTAGCCCGTCAATCGCTTATGTTTTAGCCACCTTATGCCAACTCACAGGAGTCGGGTCCACGTACATACCTCAATAGAACGTCACCACCATCCTACTTCATTCTGGAATCTCTACAGCGTACACGGTTGTCAAAGTGGTTTTCGGTATCGACAGAGAGTATGCCAATATCTGATCCCGGTCTCTTTAACAGCCAACGTTATTATTACCCGTGGTTATAAATACCAAAATAGTTTATATTTCAATCAAAATACTTCATTTTAAACTATTTAAAGGTGAAGTTATTATTCTTACACAATCCAATATAAATCCCAAAAGTTTAGCCTTAGTTCATTTGCATCAACTACAGCACTTGCAAAGTGAGATAATATCCTTTATAACAGATTTAAGTAAATTAAATTTCAAACTTCAATATAATTTCAGCAATAATTAAAACTTAATTTAAACCAATTTTAACTTATAAAATCATATTTTCCACTTTGAAATAGTCATTTAATTTACTCAATAATTTACGATTTTTGTAAAGTAAATTTCGCAAATAAATATCAAACTTCTATATGCTTTACTTATAAAAATCAAATGCACAAATTTCTATAAATTTTTACTTAACAATTAGTTTAATTACCATTTCAAAAATAACTTAATTTCCAATTTATTTCTTAACTTAACTTTATTCTAAAACCAACTTCAATTTCTAAATTAAGTTATATTTCAACTTCCATTTTTAAGTATTCACTTACTTAACCATTTAATTCATAGAAAATTTAAATAACACCTTATTAATTTATTTAAATTCAAATTTATATCATATTCATTATAATTTATTTACTTAACATGAATTCCATTCCTTTACAAAATCCAAATTCCAAAATAAATTTATACTTCAAATTCTAACTTAACCATTTATTTATTTATATATTTAACTTATACAAAATCACTATACCTTATAAAATCATTTTTATTCAAATTTTAAACAAAATGTTATAATATACAAATTTAAAAATATTTAATATTTCCAGAATATGTATATATATATAATAACCATGGGTTTGTATAATATTTTCTAACCTAAGTCAAGTGATACGGATAATATATCATTTCAATCCATAATTTACAAAGAAACCTGGTTTCTATAATTTCAAACCCGCAATCCCAAGTTAAATCGATAATTAAAATAAATAAAATAGATAAACTAAATAAAAATCGGTCAGGCCTAATTTACAAAGGAACGGCTATTGTAACAACCCGCATATTTATCGATTTTATATTTAAATATTTTATTTAAATATTTTATCGTTCGTTGGATTTTGGTCCGAAAAGCTACTTTTTGCAAACAGTCGAATTGGGACTCGAGACCACCCCCATTGAGTTCAAAATGACGTTTGCGACCTTTTTGAGTATAAACTTCGATACGTTTGGAGATAGTAGAATTTTGCTACTTTTCACTTAGGGCTTTGGGTTTAGTTTGGGTTCAGCCCAATGTTCTAACTTAATACCCCAAACTGAAACCCCCTCTTCATTCACTCCCTCTTCCTCTACTTTCAGTTCTAAAGAGATTAATGGTGGAAGAGAATGGGAAATAGAAATCCAAAACCCTAGTTTCCATTTGCAAATCAATTTCTAGCTCCAAATTGAAGAGAACCCATTGGTAAGCCTTCTCTTCATCTTCTCCAACTCATTCTCTCTTTGATTTCAAAAATTTCCTAAACCTAACTTAGGGAATGTTCTTCTTTTGAGCTTAGATTCAAGCTTCTAGTGTTGAGATTGAAGAGTGGATGATTCCTCCTTTGCTTTCAAGCTTCTTCTTCATTAATTTTGGTTCAAAGGTGAGATTTTTATCTCACATCTATGTCTATAACTATCTTTGATTGTTGGGTATGAATTCCTAACACTTATTTATGTTCATTTGCTTTTGATTTGGATTGAATTGGTGAATATTCCAATTTTTGATGTTTTGTAGTTAAATCTTTAAAAATCCAATCTTTGATGTTTGAACATGTTTTTGGTGATGCATCGAAGAGCCTATAGTGTTGGGTTGTCGATTGGCATAAATCCTTAGCATCCATCGCTCGTTCGATCGCATTTAGGTTTGGATTTGCCATTTTTGGTCTAGGCTGTTTTTTTGCCTAGCAGAAGATTTCAGACGTCTGAAATTAATTTCAGACGTCTGAAACCAAATCCAGACGTCTGGTTGAATAATCCAGACGTCTGGAAAGGGGTCTGGAAAAGGCAGAGACTAAATCCAGACATTTGGAAAGGGGTCTGGAAAAGGCAGAGACTAAATCCAGACGTCTGAAACAAATTCCAGACGTCTGAAACAAATTCAGACGTCTGGTTGAAATTTCAAACGTCTGAAATGGCCCAGGAACTAAAAATAGAAGGGAGAAAACACATATAATTCCAGATACTAGGGCCAGACGTCTGGGAACACCTACCAGACGTCTGGAACTGTTAAATTTGCCTATTTTGGCTATTTTTGAGTATATTTCCAACTTTAATCGATTCGTGTTGATTCCCTTTTTATTGCTATCATTTATTATGGACTTTGATGACATTTTCATCGTGATTTTTGGGAATATCCATTTTGATGGATTCGGTACCGGTTTCTTTGGATTTTATTCACGTCTTCGAATGTGAATTTTTATGATTGATTGTTTCTACAATCAATTCTATGATTTGTCACTTTAAAATATAAAGGTTTTCTATACTAGTAGTAAATATCAAAACTCTTTCCTCAAAACGATTTCAACTCTATTTTCAATACTAAACTCGTTTATAAAACCATTTTCCAAATCTATTAGTATATACAAACTTTTACCTCACTCGTATGAGAAATCTAATTAAACGACTTAGTAAAACGAGTGGTATGAAACGCTTGCGTTTACTTCGTCGGTTAATTCTTGGACTTGTTCGATTGAATCTCTTGTGACAGTTTTCTAGTGAAGATCTACAGTTTGTTCGTAAATATTTAAGTTAAGTAAGTGGTTATGGGACATGAAGCTAAACTCATATATTTACTAGCTTAGTGTGATTGACACTTCTTGATGATCGATGATGATCATTTTATAGTTTAGACTAGCAATGTGCGATGTCTCTTTGTCCACGTGGAGGACTGTACCTCATTTTATTAAGCTTCATCTCATTTCTTCGTGGGCTGGCAACCCATGTACTTTTAATATGTTTCGATTCATTGGACGTACCGTGTGTACTACGTCGGTATTCCGAATTGTTTTGTGTTTCGATTCATTGGATGTACCGTTTGTACTACATCAATGTCTCGGCTTTTTGATTCATTGGATGTACCGTTTGTACTACATCGATGCCTCGGCTTTTAGATTCATTGGATGTACCGTTTGTACTACATCAATGTCTTCGCTTTTAGATTCATTGGATGTACCGTTTGTACTACATCAATGTCTCTGCTTTTCGATTCATTGGATGTACCGTTTGTACTACATCAATGTCTTGGCTTTTTCGATTCATTGGATGTACCGTTTGTACTACATCGATGTCTTGGCTTTTTGGATTCATTGGATGTACCGTTTGTACTACATCAATGTCTTGGATTTTTGGATTCATTGGATGTACCGTTTGTACTACATCAATGTCTTGGCTTTTTGGATTCATTGGATGTACCGTTTGCACTACATCAAGGTCTTGGCCAACCTTTTATTGTGATTTTTGGATTTCTAATTGATGATTTCTGGAATTCATGTTTCACCACCTTTTTCAGTTGGCATTGATATGTATGTCATTTATTGTGGCTTGGTGAATTAAATAAAGAATATGACATTCTTTCTGATGCTATGAGATTCTTGAGATATTGTATGACTTTTGTGGATTTTCTAATGTATACTTGTCGTAGTATGACATTTTTGGTTATCATACGTCTTTTTATTATATCTCTTCTTATATCTCATTTTATCTGATAATTATAGCTAGACTGATCCGTTTATTATTTTCTTCTTAAATAATACTCGGGTCAGACTGAGATTTCACAGGTGCTTCTGCTTGACTCCTTATCGGACTATCGTCTGATTTTGGCTTACTACTTTAGTTTGGTAGTTTTTGTTGTATATATTTAAGATATAGACTCCTTGATGTATACATATTCTTTTGTCTTGTTCTCGTCTCTATTCTTTTGTGTTATTTTGGATCTTATTTGACCACTACTCTGATGAACACTTTCATGTGTTATATTCATATCTATTTCCTCCTTTGTGATATGAATTATATGTGACTGATTTATGTTATACTTATTTCTATATTTGTTTCCGAAGAATTTATATAGCCACCGTGTAGTAGCTTTGAGTTTGTATCGGTATGTCGGATTTCCTCTTGAAATAAAATGCATGTTTTACTATCTGACATATCGGTGCTCGCACAAAGCAATTACATGGATGGTCGCTCCTCAACAGCCTTATTCTCCATGGTAGTTGACGGCATTACACCGTAGTGTCCTTGGCTATCGTGGGTATAGAGGTGGGGCGTCACAGCTATGGATTTTGAGGAATAAGTTAAGGTAGGTTTAAATAAATGATTTCACGAAAAAATGGAAAAGAATTAAAGAAATAGTTTATTATATTGAAACAAGGCTTAAAAATTTACACACAATACCACTAGCTTTGGAAAAATTTCTACCACACTTTAAAACAAATAAAAAAATCAGTGAATAAAATAAAACAAACTGAAATAAAGTGAAAAAGAAAATAAATAATTATATTTTAGGAAAATAGAAAGATAAATAAAGAAAATAGCTTAATTTATTGAAACTAGCTTAAGAAAATTGCAAACACAATCCACTTAACTTTGGAAAATTACAACTCTTCTTAAAAATGGTTTAAAATAAATCTTTGAGAAACAAAATAAAGCGAGAATGAGAATAAAATAAGTTCTTAAGAAAAAAATAAAAAAAATAAAGAATTTCTTACATTAATTGAAATTGGAAATTAGAAATTGTAAACAAAATACAACCGACACTGGAAAATGTCAATTACACTTTTAAAAACGTTTTAAAACCAAAATATATACAAAAAAAGACCCCTGAAAACATAAATTAGAAAATTACATGACCAAATAAAATATTATTTATATAATTTAAAGTAAACAATTTTGTTAAATACAATAAATTACACACAATAGTTAAAAAGGCATAACTTTCACATTATAAATCAGTTTTCAACGGAACGAAAAGCGGTATTCTTAAAATTTTATTTACTTTTAAAATAAAAGAAAAAATTCAAATTTTTAAACATTTAAATTTTTAAATTTAAAAGTCAAAATTTGACCATACTGACAAAATTCACATTTCCGGAAAATATTCTATTAATTCATGTGTGGAATTCTAATCCACACCAAAATTTATATTTTAAATAACAAAATTATATAAATTAAATAAATAAAACATTTATTAAAATTTTTTGGTTGATACATAGATGGTTTGGATGGCAAGCAAAGTGAGAGTAAATGCTAAGAAACAGAAAAGGCATAAGTTAAGGAGAAAGAAACGTATATATGTTTTATTCTTAAATGCAAATGAAAATTAGGAGTTTTGAAATGAGAAATAAATCGTCTTGTACATGATTTGAAAATGAGAAATACATGGCTAGGAAAAGAGTTTGTATGGCTAAAGCAAGAAATAAAGAGGCCATGTAGAAAAAGGCAAGAAATCAATCAATGACCTGATAGATTTAATTAATTTCTTTCCTTTGTATTAACAGTTGTTCTTAATTATATTGAATTTGTTAAATGTGTACATTAATTATGATTGAACCCTTAAATAAATTCATTCAGATAAGTTTCGTTCTTTTATATTACCTTGTGAATAAAATATGCATTTCCACTTTAACATTCCTTTCTTATTTTATTACAAAGTTTATTTTTCTTCATATTAAATTACCAAAATTTTATCAATTTAACAATATTAATTATTAAAAATTTATGGGTCGTTACATGTGCCAACTCCTTGGTTTAGGATATTTAGGGGTTTCTTATAAAACCTTATATCGTATGGTTTTGTAAACTAATTTTTGGATGATATGAATTTCAACTTTGTGTATTACTTTTAAATACACACCTTATAGAAAGTATTTAACTTAAGTTCACTCATCATTAATCATGCTTTGTCCAACAACGTTCGATTACTTCTTATCAATACATTTATATATTAAATGGAGGAGTGACTTTTGAGGTTGAATATTTGATTCATTTTTAGCTACTTTCAGAACTTATTCCTATATACTCACACATTCGATCAAATCGAATCATTTCTATCGCATGTTATTTTATTTACTTCCATTCAATATTCTGTGAGCATATCATAGATTTATACATGAATATCAAATACACATGTCCACGTCTATGATAACTCATTGATGAATATGATGAAAGTATAAGGAACCGTTTTGGTATTGATAGACTTAAGTTTGCATACATCTATATGTATCATTTCGAAGAGTTCATCAAATCTTATGGCGCTCCTAGTAAATAGGTGCATAAACCTTAATTGTTTGAGATATAATTAACTAGTATCATATGATTCATAATCATATAATAAAAATTATTTCTCAAAACTACAGCTTAGTCTATAATGCCAAATTCATTGTAAATAATTTTAGATACCTCAGTATTTTACAATGCATCACTTTTGTTGTAAAAAAAATACCACATTATAGTTTTATTTCATAATAAATATTCATAATATTCTCACTGAAATATAACTATGTCTATTTCCAGTCTACACTAAAAAATAGTCATTACTTCGTAAATAATGTTTAGTCTGCGAAAACAATTTTTGTAACTTGATGCAATTAATAAGTGTTATACGGTATGCACCCACTATATCATCCATTACTGTAGTATCATACTAAATACGGAGATCCATCATTCGTTTAATATAGGTTATTTATTTCATATACTTCAACTAGTTTACAGCGGAGAGTTCTTTGAGAAAATATTTTTAACTTACAGAAACAAATATCATAAAAAAAAATTTCAAATAGAAATCATATTTCTTATTCAATTATTAAGTATCAATTATTATTTTACAATTCTTATTTCTGATGTTTCTTTATGTAGCAGAAGTAACCATTCACCCTATTTATCCCAAGTTCACTTTAAATCACGTACACTCTTATACATTTGTTTTTCCTTCTAAACGGTCGAACCATTTAAAAGAACATTCTTGCTACAACATCGTAACAAACTCTTTACAAAAGCACACTCAATCATCATTAACATTTAAAGACATCAAATGTGTTGCACCTTGTGTAAACCAATCAAACTGACATTTTGAGCGATCAAGTTCTTAGATTTATATTGTAGTTTTCGTCTTGTGTTACATTAAACATAGTATGATCTTTATTATAAACAATCAAATTGATTACTCGATCTCATATTATGGTCTAATTTTTTGATTCAAATGAACTGATTTCATCGAAGTATCATACATTACGAACTATGATTGTTCACTATATAACACTTATATGTAATAGTATATGGATTAAGTATCCATAATCTTGTATTGCTTTTGAGTTTGAAACTCACAGAATGCAATATAAGGTCTCGACCAAATAAATATAAAGCGACTAAATTTTCAAACGTATCTAGTAGATGTTGAATCAAGCGCTTGTATGGGTTTTCAAACGTTAAATGCAATAAGCATCTATTAGTTAGTATATGTTATATTTCTATTTTATAATCTTCAATTCGGTTCATTTGTATACCTTAATTGATAAACGTTTTATCAGTCATATTAAATGCACAAATTTATCAATGTAGATTATTATAACATTATATAGCATATGCTCTTACAATATTAGAAATGTTAAATGTTATCATTTTATTTTTCTATTAAGGCTTCAACTAGTCTTTTATGTTTCACCAAACACAAAGTCGAAACATAGAGGTCTTTCGACTTCACTAGTGAGTGTTAGGACTTGTCCGTCTTGGAATTTTGACCTTGAGTTTGCTTAACAAGTTATAGCTCCATGGATGGTGGATAACGCCTTATCAATTATATCTTATACAACTCCTAATCCTTGATTATTATCCTAATTCACTTCGACCTTAAGTCTGCTCAACAAATCAAAAATGAAATTATTCACCCGTATCTACCATATCACGATGGCCTAAATACAATAAATGTACCTAGAGTTTGCTCGACAAATACATAGAGTTATCTTACCTCGTCTATTCAATATACTAATAATACCGCACATAACATCCCTAGCCTAAGTTTGCTCAACAATTAAGGAGTATGCAAGTAATATATTTATAAGGACAACATAATATTGAAGATTCATAATCTTTAATATATATTATATTGAGTGATATTGATTTATGGAATAATGTAATTCTTATGAACTACTCTCGTGATTTAAGTGTTGGACACATCGAAAATCATGGTATACGTACATTTACGTATATAGTTATTCATTAAGTCTAGTTAGGTTTCTTAAATGTTTCACTTTTAATTTATACATTCATGTTATATAAATTTTATAATTATATAACTTTTATATTTCATATTGCTTATATAATAGTCTTTATTAATAGAAGTTTATTTAATTCATTTTAATTCATTTTAATTAATTTTACAAAATTATAACATTTATATTTAAAATTTTATTTACTATAACCTTTATAGTATAACACATATATCACATACATGCGTATATTATTTAATCAATTAACCTTTTAATCAATTTATTTAATTAAACTATTTTAATTAAATAATATTAATTTTGACTTTTATTTGATATACATGCATGTATACTTAAGTCATTTCAAACATATTTAAAGAACATAACATGTATCGTAATATATGTAATACATATATTTATATATTAATAAACTTATTTAATTAATTTATTTGATTAACATTATTAATGATTTTTTTAAATTTGAAATGAATCTATATTATTTTTCAAAAATTTTGAAAATTTATTATATTATAAAGTTTATAATATATGTATATCTTATTTTAAATTTAACTTCTAAATTTAAAATCTAATATTTTTAAATTTTCAAACAATTTAAAATTTTATATTATAACATTTAAAATATTTCTCTTATATTAAATTTAACTTTTAAATTTAAAACTTTTATTTAGTAATTTAAAAAGAATTTTGAAATTAGCTTATGGTCTAAATCAAATTGGGCATTTTCTATTAGGAATAATAATTTCGGCTTACCACATCATTTCCACCCAAGCTAGTAGCTAGGTAGGGTTAAGTACTTGATTATCCAAACCGAACCTTAGACGCTACTTTTCTACACACGTTCCTATATGAGTATGCTTTAGTTAGTTAACGATAACATGACTAATTTAGACCGCATAGGCTATTTGGGCTCCGATCTTGCTGTTGGAACTGGGCCAACCCATAGTGGAAGTTAGTAGTGAATTTCAAAAAAAATTATTATTGGATCTTGGGCCCATAAATTCTTAATATAAACATTTTTGAATATTATTTAAATAAAATATTTTATTTTATTAAAATTATATAGTTGTATTTAATATATATCTTGAAACATATACATATATATACATGTGTGTGTGTATATATGTACGTGCATCATATACATACATACATACATACATACATACATACATACATATACATATGTTGTCTAAGGTATAACATGCCCGTGTGTAGATATTGGGATTTACATTACCACAGACACATTATCTCATCCAATATGCGAGTATATGTTGCCCAAATATATATATGTATATATATATAAAGCTATTATTTTACATAAATATTATAAATATATGTATACATATATTAAGTTTGTTTAAATAATTTTATATAAATGTATAATATACATACATACATACATATTTATATTTTCCTATCTATAATCTCATAAATAAAATATTAATATTATATATATATATATATATACTATAAAAATATACTTACTTAAATATAAATAAATGATGTAAACTTAAAATAATTTTTTTAAACCGTGAACAATATATATGTATACATATATATAATAATAAAGTAATACACACACAGATAACTATATTAATAATATACATAGTTGCATACATTAATTAATAGAATTATTCAAGATAAATTTATTTTTATTAAATTTGAGGTTATGCGCATAACTCAAAAATAATTTTATGTTTTTTCTTTTAATTTAATATTCATTTGAAAATTGGTAAATTATTAATAAATATTTAATTTTGAAACATTATTTCCAAATTTAAATTTCCAGTAAATTCTAAATGATATTTTGAAGTTTTAATTTTTTTCCCATATTTTTCTCATTTTAATCAATTTTATATTAAATTATTAAATTTCAGCCATTTTAAACAATTAATTCAAAAAATAGAAAAAGAATTTTCTTATTATTTTCAATATTCAACCAAGAGCTTATCTGGTATTATTATAATTTTACAAAATTTACAAAATATTTTTCATAACAAATTCGAATTAACATAGCTTATTTATAAAGTAAATTGATTTAAATATTATCAAATAATAATCAAT
This sequence comes from Allium cepa, assembly GCA_030765085.1. Taxonomy (NCBI): domain Eukaryota; kingdom Viridiplantae; phylum Streptophyta; class Magnoliopsida; order Asparagales; family Amaryllidaceae; genus Allium; species Allium cepa. Next base: position 722,880,861 of record CM060938.1, on the reverse strand, counting down.
TATTTATAAATTTTATTTTTTAATACTAAAAATTAATTTTATTTTAAAACATTGTATATAAAATTATATGACTGATTTTAACCATAATATGATGTTATAACTAATTATAAACTATATGCATGTAATTAAATAATATATATACTAATTTAAAATATAAAATTATGTTATTTTTACATATGACAGTACTGACCGGGCATATTTGAAAAAGACCTTTTTTTAACGTAAATACATACATATAAGAAAAACAATTTTTCCCAACATTGCTTGCATATCCGAATCGTCACCTGACTAATAATACACACACACACATATGGTAAAAACAATCTGTTGAAAATCATTAATTATAATCTTATAAATCATACCATAATTCAAAAGCCTTGAAGTACACCTTGAAAAGTTAAACTCTTCCCTTTGAAACTCTTTCCAATTCAGCAGATTTCTAGTCCTTGAGCCGTTGACCTTAAGCTATCGGATAATGACAACACCTAATTTCATTTGAGCTTATAGTGATAGATAGGCAACGGCTCAATTTCGGCCGGCAAGTAAGTGAATAGGAGGTTGCAAAAAAATCATATCTAATTAGGCTTAGGATGCTTATATAGTGTGAGAGAAAGTAGATCTAACCTCATACTCTTTCTCCTTTAATTTGAACCATCCAAAATCACGACCTTTTCTACCAAAAATAAGCTGCTTAGACCCTTTTGTGCTACAGAAATTAACAAGCCTTATAATCGGTTTTAAACCCATTTAAGCCCATATAAACATATTACACAATTAAATCCAATCTAATCGATTATTGACATCGTATATCGATTGATTATTTATAACTATTATAAATATATTTTGTAATATGTATTTATAAAATGATAATCAAATTTTATAATCAATATTTCATAAACTATTAATTAATTTATAGCAATTATGAACTAATTAAATTGTTTGGTCTAAGGAGAATTCGTCGTTTCGGTTGTGCGACTCGACAGGTGTAAATTTGGTCATCGATTAATATCAAACTATCTAATGTTAACATTCACTCGTTACTTAACAGGTGGTTTGACATTTTTGCTAATTTTATCTCTTATTGGGTTTTGGTAAAATCAAATTTTACTTTATTAAGAGTCACTTGTTTATGACATTTATTTACACCAATTCTCTTCATCAAAACTATGTCACATTGGACTTATGGAATTTGGTAATTATGAAAATGTCATTATATTCCACATTCAACTCAATATTCCAAACAAAAGTCCTTGTTTCAATAATAACAATTATTATGAACCGAAATTCTTCGCCAAAGACGTTGAATTTGAGTTGACTTTTGGTTGACCGTGAAACTAACCCCATATAGCCAAGGAGGCAAACCCTCTCTTAAATAGCGTTTCACTTCCAATACTTCCACTCAAACCAACTATAGCCACTTGATGGGCGCCATGCCATGATTTGACTATAATCAAAGCGGCCCTTTCATATTGAAGATCGATAATATTCTCAAGTCGAGAGAACTGTGTAAATCTATAACACTGATATTTTCCATTTGATCTTAGTTATATTAACCAACAAGAAACTATTGAGTGAAACGCTCCATATTATCCAATAACTATTAGTATGTGACCTCTTGGTGCCCCCAACGATAATGAGTAATACACTACCCAATATATATAGAGCATTACGTACTTTAGTCTCAATGGAAATACAGATATCCAATCTAGATGCATCTTGACTAGGAATATTTTGTTTGAATTGGGCCAGTCCGTAGTGGAAGATATGGGTGAATTTTAATTTTTTTGCCCTATTGAATCTTTATTAGGCCTATGAAGCCTAATTTATTTAGAATGTTTCTAAACTTAATTTAACTAAAGTCGTATATTTCAATTAAATTTGTGAACTTTTAGTTGAAATTTATTTGAATTTTTTTACTTTACATATATAATCTTACATATGCATAATATGCATATGTATGTGCGCGCATGTATAATATGATATTCCATACAAGGTATAACATGCCCGTATATAGATGTTGGGATTTACATCGCAACGGACGTACTAGCTCATCCTGTATGTATTGTATATTCTCTAAATATGTGCATATTCTTATAATTATTTATTTAGATCATCCTTTAATCTATCAATCAACCAAGCAATCAATCAATCATTAATTTATATCTTAATTTATATCCCTTAAATTGATTTCTATATATTTTATGAAAGCTATTATATTTATAAATATGTATATGTAATAACCAAATAATTATACATATATTATATATTATGAAATTATTAGTAAATATATATATATATATATATATATATTAAAGTAACATGATGTATACATGCATAAATTAAAATAAACATATAAAGTAATATTTTAAATATATTGTATTAAAATACATTATAGATCTAAAAATTATTTTATTAATATATATATTATTAATTAATTAATCAAACAATCATAAGTAATTAATGTAACACAATTATTTGTAAAATATTTCAAATTTTTTATTTAAAAAACATGATTGATATCTTATAGCTTGTGAAATTTTTCTAGAATTTTCTGAGTTAAAAAATAATTTTTTTTAATAATTAATTACTTTTCAATCTAAAAATAATTTTAAAAAATTATTATAAATCTAAACTTATTTCTATGGCTTTTATGATGATGATTTAATTTTAGAAAATTTAAAACTGAATTTTAAAAACATAATTTATTTTTTGTATATTTATTAGTTCATACAATGATTAAATAATGATAATAAATGTCTAATAATTTTCAAAAATTTATTTTCAGATACGAATATTCATCATTTGTGCAAATATACATTTGAAAATTATATAAAATAATTATGTAATAGAGACATACATACATTCATACAATTCATACAGTCAATTATTTTACATATTCTAACACACACATGCACTTATGGATAAAATAATATTAATATTTAAAGTCACAATAATTTGACAAAGCATTCCAAATTCTTTATTAAAAATTATTTTTAATTTGAAATAAGCTTATGCATTTAACCAATCAATATTGTGCCAACATCATTACTTATAAAAATCTCACCCAACTGACAATACAGAAAAAAAATATGAACATAGGAGAAACATACAATTATACAAAATTATACATCTTATATAAACTAAAAGGTTACTTAAAATTAATGCCCTCAAATCCACGTTGAATGGTGAATTCACTTCCTTTTGATTTGATAGATTGCTAGCGTAAAACTACAGAACTTTGCTATCAAACAGCTATCGATTTGTATTTGATTTGATGAGAATTAATGGGATTAAGAGGGGTTTGGTTCGACCATTAGAAGGAAGGTGGAGGCCGCTCCAAAATCACATTATATGTTAGGGTTAGACATACTTTTATAATGGTTGAGAAAGAGAAAAGTGGATCACATCTTTTCTTTTGCTTTCCTAATTTCCTCCATCTATTTTAAACCCTAATTGCCTCAATTTTTGGCCGTCCCTATCATATAATTGTAGCCAAAAATCTCCTCCAAATCTATGGATTAATATCACATTTATACCCAAACAAATATGGTAATTATGTCTAATTAAATTTCTTATCAACATCTCATATTGATTGACATATTTATAATTATTATAAATATATATACACAATATTTGTTTCTAAAATCATATTCAAATTTCATAATTAAAAATATATAAATATTAATTAATTTATAACATAAACTAATTAAATCACTTGGTCTAAAGAGAATTCATCATTTCGGTTATGTGCCTCTTGGGTGTAAATTCGGTCAGCGATTAACATCGAACTATTCGAATGTTAACATTCAAACTCACTTAGCAGGTGGTGTGACATTATGGCAAAATTTTCGCTTACTCGATTTTGGTAAAGTCAAATTTTAGTTTAATAAGCATTACCCGATTGCAACATTTCTTTACACCAATTGTCTTCGTAAAAAATATATCACTTTAGACTTACGGAATTTGGTAATGGTCAAAACTCCAATATCTTCCACATTCAACTCTATAGTCCAAACACAAAGTCATTGGTTTAATAACAATTATTATTAACCAAAATTCTTCGACCAGAGACTTTGACTTTGAGTTCGCTTGAGTTAACCGTGATACTAACCCCATATAACTGAGGAGACAAATTCTATTTTAAATAGTGTTTCACTTCTAATACTTTCACTCGACCCAACTATAGTCACTCGATGGACGTCATGTCATGATTTGACTATAATCAAAGTGGAGCTTTCATATTGAAGATCCGCAGCATTCGCAAGTCGAGAGAACTGAGTAAATCAGTCACATTGATATTTTTTGTTTGACCGTATTTATATTAACAAATAGAAAACAATCAAGTGATTCGTTCCATAGTTATCCAATAACTATCAGTATGTAACTTCTAGATGTCCCCAACAGCCATGAGTAATATACTGTCCAACGTTTGGAGAGCGTTACGTACTCTAACTCTAGTCTCAACGGATACATCGATATCTAGTGTCAATGCATCATGACTAGGAACATTTGAAATGGTATATTTAATTTTATTGTGATAAATTACTCAAGGTAATAACACTTTGTAACTACTATCGCAAAACATACCAATTATGTATTTTTTTGTTAAGTATAATTTTAATTAAATTAATTAGTTAATATAACCACATTATATCAAGTATATAATAGAAAGAAAACACCTTTATTTCAAAAAAAATTGGTCAACGAGTTGATATATGCAACAAATTAAATAATTGCCAATAGGGCATACCCCTAACTTTATTGCATTTAAAATGGTATATTTGTTTTCATTGTGATAAATTACTTACGGTTATAAAATTTTGTAACTACTACAATAAGACATACCATTTATGAATTTTCTATTAAATAAACTTTTAATTAAATTAATTAATTAATTAATATAACACATTATATCAAGTATATAATAGAAAGAAAACACCTTTTATTTTGAACAAGATTGGTTACCAAGTTAGATATATGTAACAAATCACATAATTGTCCCCATGGCATACCCCTAACCCTATCACCTGTAGATAGATTTAGAGGGACGGACTATTGGTGCAAGACAAGAACTATAGATGGTAAAGTCTTCTCTTTCATGCTCGATACCGACAAGGCGACTAGATATGTAAGAAATATTGATTCCAAGGTAGTAGCCTTAGTCGGTATACATTTTCTATTATATTTTTCTATTTCGCTATGAGTTTATGTTAATCACTTTCTGATATGCTTGTGTTTACTATGGGTTACCAAAGCCAACGATTCTTGCCCTAATGGACTTGGGTTCCCATTTTGTCAAAATTCAGACATATTAAGGTGCAGGTTGTTACATATAACTTGAGCCTTAGTCATGGTTTAGGCCATGCCCAAAATTTGGTAACATGTCGATCACTGGTCACCGGAGCAAGCGACGGCTTGCTGTTAATCAGTTCCAGTGAACTTGTTGAGGTGTTTACTATGTTTTTAGTTATTAATTTTCGTTGTTAATCATCTTCGTTCCCAAACTGATTTTATTAAACTTAATTAAAATTTGACATACGGTAAACCCTAATTACAGTGAGCCCAAATTTATAGATCCACAATTGATAATTTCCCAAACTTCATATACGGTATATTCATTTGGATTAAATCAAACTAACCTATGTTTAGCATTAACAGGGTTATATCAATATTTGTTTTGAGCAAAAAGGGTATATTTAACTTGAATTAGTTCTTATATAATAGATTTACATTAACCAGATATAGATTAAAGGAAAGGAATTATATTCATGTGGTTTATAATCACTGTGAAATTTCACATAAAAATAAACAGTATTTTCAATTTAAATTAAATTATCTTACTAATCATGATCTCACTTACCTTAAAAAGATACTACCCCCTCTATAATATGCTTGGAATCTCCTCCGTTTGTTATAGATCACCTCCTGATTTTCTTTGATTTAATCTCTTCTTTAATTTCTATAATTTAATTTTATTTTGGTTCGAAGAAACTTTGAATTGAGGAGAAAGAAAATTTAGATAGAGTTTGGAGGTACTGTTAATGAATTAGGGTTCTATTTATAGGGGCAGAAACTAACCTCAGCGGTAGGAAGTAGTATTATGAAACTTAGGCGTTCAGCTACTCAAAACCCTAGCCCGATATCGATGACCGATCGACCACTAAGCTTGAAGCGGTCAAGCATAGGGGGTCCACCGTTCAAGGCCATAATGTTGATTGGTCGAGCTTTCTATATTTAATTACTTTCCTTAATAAATTGTTTAATTAATTTCGATTTTAGATTTTCAAACTTTAATAACTTTTTCATACTATCTTCGATTTCAAAACATTATGTGATAACCCGGATTTTGGGTATCAGATAATTGGATAATTACCTGATTTTTTTACTATTAAAAACACTGATTTATAAGTTGAACAAATAAATCCGATGATGCATATTATTTTGATAATTTACTAATATAATTATTTAAAATTGGCAAACTATTTATTTTCGAACAAATTTAATGGGTGTTTGTTTATATATATATAAGTTAATTTAAATTAAATTTGAATTTGAGATTGAAATCCAAAGATAAATATTTTAAAGTAAATTGGATTTAATAATAATGTATGTTTGATTTTGAATGGTAGATAAGTAGTTACATATTATTTCCTTTAAAGGATTTTTAAAAGAATAAATTAAGAAAATATATTTACCAAATAGAAATTAAAAATAAAAGTTTTTCAAAAAAGATATTTAAGTTAATAAATACATTCAAAATACTAGTGTAGATATTTTAACACACAAATTAACATATGTAAGCTTTATAACACATAGAATTTAACAAATGTATAATATGTAGTATACAACTTAACAAGTGTCATGTTAGTTTATTTTCTTTTTATTTTAATTTCAAATAATGAAAGAAGATCAAGTTATAAATTTCCCTACATTACCTTCTCTATTTCTTTTCTATTCTCTTTAAAATCAAAGACTTAGCAAATTGAAATCTGGAAAATAAAACCAGATAAGAAAAAAAAATCAAACTTGGAAGATTTAAACTGAAACAAGATACAAACCAAACTGTCTCAAACCATCAAACCAGAAAGAGATCAGCTTCAAAACAAAGATCCAACTCAGATCCAAAAGCAAACCAAATAAAATCAAATTCAGGTGCAAATTTCTGTTTTTTTTTCAAAATCTGTTTTCAAGTGCAAATATGGAAGCAGATCAGAAATCAAAACTTTTGTTCCAATCCAGATAAATGAAGTACCTGTAGCTTTGTTATATGTTTCCAGAAATCAAGTGAGTAAACAAGCCTTTAATCTGTTTTCAGTCTTGTTACATGTAGTGATCTTGAAGTAAATTAGTAATTAGTGATTACATGATTGCTTTATGTGATCATATGAGTATATATGTGAATTTGATTGGGTGTGCATGCCTGTTTGCAAGATTTTTGTTCCGTTCTTGTTGTTCAGGGTTTAAAATCTGAAAAAGATTTAGTTTTCCTTCTCTGATGTTCCATAGAACATGATTTATATACAAATTTTGTTAATTATAATAGGGTATAATTTAAAAAATATTTTCAAGATCGATTTGGAACTAGTTTTAACAAATAAATAAGAAGAACAGTAGATTTTAAGACCTATCAAAAATCTCAATTTCAATAATTGGTTGATTCAAGTGTATAATCTGTTTAGCCATCAAAAACTAGGATTTTTAAGATTATAATCAAGATTTTTATGGATTTAATTCAAGAGAAATGACATGATGAACGGGTTTTGGGTTTGGAGTAATTTCTATTGATCGGAAGACCTTGGGATCTCGTTTTCTGGAAGGAAGATAGCCTGGAGGTAGGCGGAGTCGTTAAAAATGGTCATGGAATTTTTAAGCTACCATGGCGATGGCAAAACGTCGATCTAGGGTTTAAGGTGAAGTTTTGATTGTAATGGGTTTCTGGGCAAATGTGTCCTCGGCGTCGAGTCGAGTTGAATTGGAGTTACAGGGATAGGAACGTGGGATGCAGGCGGTGGTCTAGGCAAATGACCATATTTTCCGATGAATGGAGATGGAAGAAGTCGAGAAGTTTGACGATGGGTTTCAGGATGATGGGTTCGTATACGCACAATTTGATTTCACGGTGAAGTTCGGTTTTCTGGAAGGTCGATCGTGATGGGGTGGTTGTAGATGACTTGTCTGAGGTCACGGTGGCGATCGGAGGAGGGTGGAACGGCAGTGTATGTGCATAGATGGACAATGTATCGGTTGTAGTTGGAAGTTTTGGAGGAAAAGCTGTTGTCTTGGGTTGTTTTTCGAGAATATTGTATGGTTTCTCGGAGTTGAAGATAGCTCATGTGTACGCAATGGTCTGGCTTGAGAAATCAAGGGGGGTAACTCGGGTTACTTGTTTGGTTAGCAAGTTTTTAATATGCATAAGAGGAATAACAAGTTTAAGTTCAGAGTTGATCAAGTATAAGCAATGTATCAACCTTTTCAATTTAAAATAATTAAGGTTTGTTTAAGATGGAATTTTATTAGAAATTTTAGAATATAATTATTTTGGATTTAAAGAAATTCAATATTTATAACCTTTAAAAAAATTAATTATTTTAAACAAACTTTTTTTTGCAGATTAAGTGGGGTTAAATCTGGGCCCCTACCAGCTTTATTAAACACAGTAAAAACTACATAGCAAGAGAAAACACTCCACAGAGAAGAAAAAGTAAAAGGAAAAGGAAAAAAAAACCACACAAGAGACACACCAAAAACAAACATAAAAAAAGCTAAAACAAAGAGGAACTAAGGAATCCATGGCTCAAACTGAATATCAAGAAACTTGTGTGCACTGTCCCTCATCACCAACAGAATATCATGCCTTAAAGCAGACCAAACAATTTCCTTGCTCCTACATATACCATCAAAACACCTCTTGTTTCTTTCCCTCCAAATGAGCTTCATAAACTTTTTCAAAATGAAGAAAAAGTATTGCTTTTTTTCATCCCTCCACCTAGTAGCCCTTTCAATAAGGTTCCATTGATTGCTTGTGATTGGAATATGAATAACCCTCTGAATACTGTTTAACATTTTGGTCCAGATGAAAAGAAGCAATGGACAATCAAAGAAAAGACGCAAGATACTGTCACACTGATGATTACACAGCTCACAAGTGGGAAGAACAGACATACCATATCTTATCAGCTTGTCTCTTGTCAATAGAGCATTATTAGTAACCTTCCAGAACATAAGATTGTCACTGCTACAAGAGACGGCTGACCAAGTCACCTTTCTCCACTTACATTTTGGCATAGAGTCCAAACGGTACAAGGCCACATAAACATTATTAATGGTATGATCCTGCCCATTCCACAGTACAGTATCATGCTCTTAAGTTTCATAGAAGCAAGTAACATAACTGCTCCAAAAAGTTCTGACAATCTGGTTACTAGAATATGGCAACACAAGTATTCCATTAACTATATGATCAACAGCCAGAGCATTGATATCGATGCCAGATTGATACTTCTACAGTGATGAGAAAATGTGGTCAAGAATTATTCCTTTGCTTAACCAAGGATTGTACGAGAACTTGCACATGCTAGCCTCTGAAAGTTTTACTTGTACATAAGGCTTGAATATGATTCTTAACTTTAAAATACTCCTCCATATCCAGCTACAAGACTGTGGAATCTCCATTAACCAGAAATTTTTAGTTCCAATGTTATATCTGAGTGTCCATCTCACCCAAACAGTGTCATGCTTATGTAACAACGCATTGAAGTGATGACTGTATGCACCCTTGTTCCAAACTCCAATACTTTGTAGACCCAAACCCCCTTTATTTCTAGGCTTCTCAATATTAGAGTAAGTACATGGAAGGACTTTCCTTGTGTGTGTGGTTCCAAACCAAAAAAATATCATCATTGCTCTTCTGACCAATTTCAAAAGCTTAATAGGTAGAATGTAAGCCCTAGCCCAATTTACCATTAAGGAATAACTAACATATTGAACAAGAACCAGTCTTCCAGCTTGAGAAAGGAATCTGTTGGCCCAACAATCCATGACAGCAGTAATTTTTTCATACAGTGGAAAACAATCAGCGTAAGTAACTCTAGAGGAACATAAAGGAAGCCCAAGATAATTCATGTCAGATGACATAGACTACATACCATCATAGGAGGACAGATTCAACTCCTGAATACAAGAGATCTCAGAGAACAAAATGCTAGATTTATGGAGATTAAGCTTTAGACCGGTCATCAAGTAGAATTTATGAAGAGCACTTTTAATACATTCAATGGATTGCATATTGGGTTTTGTGAAGATCATAATATCATCAGCAAAAATGAGGGATGTTATCTGTAGGTCTTTGCATTTGGGGTGGTAATGTATTTGCTTGTTTTGAAATAAAGGTCTTAACATACAAGTGAAAACTTCCATAACCAAAATGAAAATATAGGAAGAGATAGGATCCCCCAGCCTTATGCTCTGCTTGGAAACAAAAATGCCAGAACTTGTGCCATTGATTATCAAGGAGAAAGAGGGAGATGATATACACTCATAAATCCAAGCAACAAAGACTTTGGGGAAACCCATAAGAGACATTACCCTAACTATTGACTTCCACTGAATGGTATCATAAGCCTTCAGCAGATCTAGCTTTAGCATTGCTCGCGGTGAAACATTAACATAGTAATAGCCTTTTAATAGTTCATAGGATAGCATAATGTTATCAAGAATATTTCTATTAGGTAAGAAAGCAACCTGGTTGTTGGAAATAATTCTCTGCAGAACAGTAACTAGCCTTGTAGCAATAATCTTGGAAATGCACTTATAAACCACATTGCAGCAGGAGATAGTCCTGTAGGAGGAGACAGACAAAGCTGGTTTGGACTTTGGGATCAGAACCAAATTGGTAGCATTCACTAATCTTAGTAACTTGAATTTGTTAAAAAAATTATGGACAGCCCTGCAAAAATGCCCACCAACAATATCCCAACTAAACGTAAAAAAAACAACGTTGAAGCCATCAGGACCACCAGATGAGCTTCTATTCATTGCACATTGGTTTTTCTTAATTTCTTCATTAGTTACTTTTGCGACCAAAAGATTAGCTTCATCATGATTAAGTTTAGGAAGAGAAATGGTGGATAGTAAATCTAGCTCCGGTTCAAAGTTGTTGACATTACCAAAGAGACCAAAATAATGCAAGAGAAAAGCTTTTTCAACAGCTTCAGGGGTAGTATGCAGATTACCTGCTTCATCAACAATGGAAGAGATGTTATTAACTGAGTGCTTAACCTTGAGAGAGGCATGAAAAAATTTTGTGTTCCTATCGCCTTCAGCTGCCCATTTGATTCTTAATTGTTGCCTCTTCATCTCACATTCATTTGCAAGAGCAAGATTGAGGTGATTGTAAATAGCAGCTTCCTTCTCAGCCATGTCAGCATTGTCTGGGTGAGTCATCATTTGTTCCAAAGCAACCTTTAGCTGTTCCATGAGACTTGTAGATTGAAGATTGCCAATACCAAACTTTGTTCTTGCCCAATCCCTTAAGGCTTCCTTTGTTGCTCTGATTTTTCTGCAAAAAATAAAAGATGGGTTTCTAATGTACTTAACAGACCAAGAATTTATAATTATATTATTATATTCAGGATCAAGGACCCAAGCATTGAAAAATTTAAATCCTCTTTTGGATCCAAGTGGCTTTTTCCCAGTGGTCAAGATGAGAGGAGAGTAATCAGAGAGGATAGGATGGGGCAGAAAGGTGGTGATATTGGGCCATGTGGTAAGGGCCTTGTAATTAGAGAAGAAATGATCAATGTTGGAGAAAACACGGGCTCCACTCATAGAACGATTGTTCCAAGAGTATGGAGCACCATATTTGTTAATTGGGATGAATAAAGAGTCATTTACAGCAGTGTTTAAGGGAAGTATATCCCTAGGCAAGAGCGGGGGACCCCAATGTTTGTCAGACAAGATTAAACAACAGTTAAAATCGCCAAGCATAACCCATGGATGTGTTTCTTGTCGTAGAGCAGGAATTAGAAGTGTTTGTCTTGAAGTAGGGGAGTTATAAGAATAGATGAAGGTAATATAGAAAGAAGAAGAGGAATTGTAGAATTTAGCATGAAAGTGCATTATCTGAGGAGATGCAAGGATGAGATCAAGAGATAGCTGCACTGGATTGTGAAGGACCATAATTCTCCCATAATTTAATTAAATAGGCTTGAGAATAAATTAAATTATGATAAAAAAGGGGCTAATTAATTAATGTATTGATTAAAGAGTTAATTAACGTGATTTAATTAAAGATAAATAATTAGTGGAATTAAATAAAAGTTAATCACTTAATATAATTAATTAGGTGATTACTTAAGTAATAAATGGATAATTGATGCTGAATATGAGTAATTAAAGAATAATTAATAGTTGTGATTAATTATTGATTTAGGGTTAATTAATTAATGTAATTAACCAATGTAATTAACTAACCAATGGTATAATTACTTGATGAAAGTAATTAAAGGTCAATTACTTAAGGGAAGTAATTAAGGATTAATTATTTGGTGTAATTAATTAAAGGATTGATTAATTAAGGAAATTTATTAAGGGTTGACAAATTTGTAAGTGTGATTTATTAAAGGATAATTAATCAATGTAAGAGATTATAGGATAATTAATTTAAGTAATTAATTAAGGATAAATGTAATTAATGTGTATGAGTGAAGGTTAATTAATTTGTGTTATTAATTAAGACTAATTACTTAATGTAATTAAAGGGGATAATTAAGGGATGATAAATTAATGGTTTGTAATTAATGTTAAGTAAGCATGATTAAAGGAATATAATTTATTTATTTTAATTAATTAGTATGGTAGGATTAATTAATCTTATTTATAGATGATTGAATGATATTGAATGCCTTGGATTTGATATCTCTGATATGAGATGCTATGTGGTATGTTATGATAATATGGTTGTCTATATGTGATGAACGACAACGTAAATATGTAATTTTGGATAAATGAAACTGTTAAAAACTTAAACAGTTGTTATGAAATGACATTGGAATCGAAGAGACCGGGGTCGGGTATAAGTAAATATCCGAAACCACTTCGAATTGTAATCTACATTAATTCTATATGAATTTGATTTTTCGAATTAATAGGCTGGAATGAAATAAATTATGTAAGCTTGGTCATTAATCTGAGTAGTGATGCTTAGTTATGATTTTAAGATGTGGTTTGCTATGATAAGTAAGAACTCGTAAAGGTATGAGTTACCCGGGTTTTACATAAGTATATTGCATTGGTAATTTCATGTTAGATGGATTTACTCATGCTGGTCCCCAGCCTAACCCGGGTGTTACTTTGATGTAATGCTCGGGTCAGACCGAGCATTACAGCTTTTCAGATAAGGACGTTCTGGAGTTCGGGGGCGAGCTGGATGGCAGGAATATGGAGTGTATTTCCATTGTGAGATATTATAGTTTACCTGGGACATGTTGATTGTATCTATCCAGTGTTTGTGAATGTTGTAACTCTGCTGTATTAAAATGTAATTGACTGATGCAGCTTTCTTTGTGTAAAGAATATAATTTGATATTATATTTTATCTACCGTGAATGTGAGATTCTGAGTTTGGTTTTATGTTTCTTCTTCTTCTTCTATATCTTTTCTTCTTTTCCTAACTATCTGGAATTTTCGTGATCGAAAATTCTGGGTCGTTACACATTATATGTGTAAATCGTCTAGAAAATCACTATAAGTGCAATAGCACAAGTTTCTAGCTAGAATCGGAAGTATGTGAAAATTTCATTTTTTACCCCTGTTATTTTTGAATTTAATTCTTCTAGAAAATTTTCCGTTAAATTTTTAGGATGTTTCATTCTATCCCACTTAAAATAATTTCGCCCTTATATCTCCAAGTATAGAAAAATATAACTCATATGTATAGAGATCAATAAGTACAACCATCTACTCATCCATTAACCATTGACAATCTTTGTTCTTAGATCAAATTCTAATGAAATATGTATATATTAATATGGAATAAATATGAACATATCCAAATGCAAAGATTAGACAGTTTTTTGCTCTGTTCTACCTTCTTAAACGCAATTTCTTAGGCCATATGTCCAAATGTATACAACAACCTATGTAAATATATCGATAATTCTACATGTACACATAACCATTCAATCTATACGCAGCAACCATCTGCAAATAATTCAGCAAAAATAAATAAATAAAACAACTGGTAGTGTGAATGTATGCTAACTCGAGAATATATTTGCCAAAGTGTACCAAGATCAACTTAAAAAACATGTCCATTAGCATCCATCATCCATAAATGTCCTAATGACACGTTTGCAACCTATCTTGGCATCCAATTGTCCCTACCTATGGGGCATACTAAGCTAGAATATGGACATATAAGTAGTTTATACTTATTTAACTAAAATGGAAACGTACCAAAAAAGAGTTATGTATGGGTAGCTCGGATCTTATCCTCAGGCTCCCATGTACTCTCAACTGGGTCCTCTCCCTACTAGACTCTAACCAGTTTATTTATCTTTTTTTGAGTCGCTTTATCAGATCCCACTAATGTGGTAATGTGCACAATGAACAAGTGACTCACTTATCCACTTTGACTTATTCTATCTGACATGGTTCGACCACAATAACTGTATCGTATAAACATTTTTGCAGTTGTGACACTTGAAAAACATTGTGAACTCCTGCCAACCCTAAGCTCCGCTGCATAGCCTAACTTCCCTACTCTATCCAAAGTCGAAAAGGCCCCACCGCTCTCGATGCTTACTTTTCCAAACTACCAACCTAATTTCGTATCTAGGCAGTAAGATGCTCACGTAGACCATATCGCCCACTGCGGACTTCAACTCTGTATGTCTCATGTCAACATATGCTTCTACCTATCTTGTGCAGTCCTTATCCTTCTACGGATCAAATCCACTTTCTAAATACATCTAATTAGATTGTTCTTCCGACTATATTAATCATCTATACCACCGGCATGTATCTTTAATCCAAATCTACGTGCATAGGCAACCCTCTACCACTCTTGCTACTAATCCAAATAAAAGGATGTTGGCACACACCATACTAGGTAACTTGAGCATAAGTATGCTCCAACACAAATATTGCCTAATGCAATCCTCAACACACATACACAATGCGTTAAATCATCCAGTAATGTACATAATCACTTAACCTTCTAGATATTAAGTAAGACAAACCGAAAGTGTATTATGTCTCTACATCTAATATTTTCTACTTGGCTTTTTTTCTATTTCTCCATTCCACCTAAAGTTTTCAAACCTAGTGATTTCTTAAATTATTGAAAATAACATAACTTCTTTTCCACTTCGATTCGACTAAAGATATCTCATTTTTCTTATGATCAATTCTCGTAATCCTTCAACAATCATGGTACCTAAGTATCACATTTATAGTCTATAAGGGTTTATCTTAAGTTCTACAAGTAATTAAATACTCAAATAATCTATTAGGTCAAACTTGGTCAATTTTCCTATTCAAATCTAACAATAGAAATCCTAAATCTAAGTGGGTCCTAAATTTAAATGAATTTGTAACTTCAAATTATTTTAGCATCGATGGTAATCACCTAAGTGATACTTCGTTCACGTGCAACTGTTATGCAACACAAACTATGTATCCTCGGTTAGTATAACATTAATTTCCTTAAATAAATAACGTTCTTCCAATTTGAGGGATGATAGAAATGAATTCTATTTCCTTTCCTTCAAATCTTATTGAAAATTATTAGTCTTATTTTCTACGAAAATCGTCTCATATTCTCAATGCTTGCAAATAACAATATATTTCTTCTTAACAGAAACTCAAATCGGTGAATTAGCCATTCCTTGAACAAACTTTACTCCAACTCTCTTTAGGATACCCTCTGTAGTTTAAACTTTGAAAATTAACCATTCCCCAATGCCATCCCATCAATGGAGCATTTTCCCTAAAAGTAACTTCTCACCATTTTATTCTAACTATTTAAAGGTCCAAACAACTCAATATGGAACAGTGCCTTGCCATTTTAATCCCAGAGACATAATGACCAATACGTAACTAACATCGTACCTAAAAGATCATCTTGGAACATCTAAAATGGATGATGTCCTAGCCTCGTAAACATCTTATGAATCTCGTGTCATCTCATACCCAACAACATATTTGTAGTTGCGATGAAAAATCAAGTACAAACTAATACCTTCGTATAACATGTACTATAAGACGACAACCTACTTGCTTAGTTACCTACAATTCATCCAGTCAAAAACAACTTGCCTGGTACCTATAGCTTCTCAAGCTAGAAGCAAAATGTGTGGCATAACGTTACCTAAAATGTCAAACCAACGTCACCTACCCACAAGTAATCCAAATCGTCTCCCTCTTCCTGTGATGTTCAAACAACTAATACTTTGGAAACTTGTCATGGCCCAAATTTCAACATTCGAAAATCAACACACGTACTTCACTTGTACTCAAATGCCGCAGATTCAACTGTTGAAATTTGACTCGTGCCGGAGCTTATAACACATTAAGTATAACAACACAGCGGAAGAAATGAATATATCATACAACTCAAATGAATACAATATCCAATGATATACAATAGTGATACAAATGATATTAATATCAGAGATACAAGGTAATAGCGGAAAATAACATGACTGGATGTGTAGACTTTACAACCATCGACAGCGGAAAGATAACTTGAACTTGAACCACCAAGTGAGAACTCTACTATCTGAAACTCCATCTCCAAACCAAAGATAGCTTGAACCAAAAATTCGAACCACCATAAACCCTGAGGTGAACCAACTCGATCCAAATGCGATTGCCAATATCCAAAGAGTGAATGCCATCGAATCTACACCTACTATTAGACGATCTGAAAACCCAACTCTAGACTGCCCGTATGGGAAAATTGTGGGCATCCAGAGTTTAGGAAGGGAACAATAAAATCTAGGTCAGTCATGGGACTAGTATGAGCAAACAAAAACAGTTTATCTTTAAAACATCCAACAGAAGAATTTAAAATTTAAATCCATAATGCTTTTTGGAAAATGAAACTACCATAAGACCTCCCGCCACACACACAATGCAAGCGCAAACTTGGAGGAGATTTCTCCTTATGACAGTCAGAAATGCTTAATACATGAAAATCCTTTTTGATATTATTATTAGTGCATAGTGGAAAACACTTCGAAAGTATAATATTAATCTTAGCCAGCATACGTACCATTATAGTATGCCTACTATAGCTACCATGTTAAATGGAAGGTTCTACAACTAAAATCATACAGGGCGCGTATTGGATGATTGGGTTTCCAACAAATGGTTAGTCAAAGGAACTTCCCACATAAAATGGAACGCCTCTGGAGGGACATCCCCGAGAACCTAACCGGATCTCTGTTATACAAGTCCGGGATACCTCTGTGACTAGGTAACTACTGACACGAGTATGCCACCCCCGGTCATTACCAACCTTTATCTGAGGCGCCTATCAACCAACAACCCCAAAGAAATAAGTTATGCAGCATCCACATAGGTAAATATCTGAGCTGCATACCATGATACCACCTTTGATCTAGAAGGGAATGACATACCCTCAGGGAGCGCTACCCCCAAATAACCTTACCGCCACGATCTTGTTTCGACCATTACTGCGTTGTGAGGCTCGACGAAGTCTCGTCCACAAAGCTACACTTTTCACAAAGTGATGCTTTGATCAACAAATGATCGACAGCACTTCGTATGCTACATAACCAAATTGGGAATGTATCACTAGTAACCATCAACTACATAACCTCTAAGCTCGTATGTCTCAGAGAAGGGTGTTAAGCAAAGAGAATAAATTTCCGCCACCAAACAGAATTGCATTTGATAGAAACCGATTTTACATCTCAAAGTGTAATGTCAGATACACATCCATACAAGTCTGTTCCGGGTTCGAACGGACCGGAAGGCACTTCAAAAGAAGCCTTGCAAATCCAGGCATCCTCAATCCCGATCGGACTCCCCATCACATATGGAGATCTCTATACCATAGCAACTCAGTGCAGAGTCATTCGACAGGTTATCCTATCGTTCTCGAAGACACTCGGTCTTCACCACCGTCTTCAATTGCTATCTATTTCATCATATCACTATTCAGAATGGGTTATATGACACAAAGTCCTCTCCCGGTTAAACCGAATAGTGAGCGCAATATTTTAAAAACATATGGACATTGGGATCTTAGTTAAGTCACAACTTAAAACCCAAAACTTTTCATTCAAATGGCTTAAACAAATTACCATTTTCAATTTTTAAACAAAAAGATTCACTTCACAAAGTTCACCAATTTTCCACAAAGATTCATTAATAGCTTTCAAAACAATTCCATTTCAAATCTTTTATAGAAAATTTAAGATCCCTTTTTCAATTCGAATAACAAAGTTCACTAATCTTTTAATAAAGATTCATTCATAGCCTTTCAAAACAATTCCATTTCAAATTGGATTAACTCATCCAATCTTTAAATCAAAAACTCAAGTCATAGCTTTCAAAACCATTTCTAAAGATTCATTCATAACTTTCAAAACAATTCCATTTCAAATCTTTTATATAAAAGATACACCATTAAAATCCTCTTCAATTTCAAAACAAGGTTCAACCATCGTTCACAAAGATTCATTCAGCAATTTCAATTCAAACTTGAAATCTTTCAATACAAATTGGAAATCCTTTCTTTATATGAAAGCTATTTTTATTAGAAAACAAATAGTTTTAGTTTCAGAAAAATCCGATTATATTTGCACAAGTTAAAGTCTTTCAAACTTGGGTTAAATTTAAACTTCCAAAATATACTTTTAAAATGGTTTAAAACCCATATAAACATATTTACAACTTGTATATCATTTTTAAACCATAATTTCCAAATATAAAATTCAATTTCAAACTTTGAATTCAAATTCATATCAAATTATTTAAATTTCAAAACTTAATCAAGTTATTCAAAATAACTTTTATCTTCAAAACTCCTTTTCAAAGGCTTTTTATATTTAACCCAATTCGATTTCCAAAACCATTTCGAATTCAAAAATTCAACTTTAAAACCATTTCATTAAATTCAAATGTCTGTGACTTAACCAGTTTCCTCGTGCAATCCATATTTGTGTATGTATGAGTATGGTCCAGGGGTTTTATACAATAAAGTGCAACATCATCAATTATCACAGATATAATCACAACAATATCGATAAGCGATATAATCCTATAACGCTTATATATATATATAGAATCACAGATAGATAATATAAATGCATTACAGATAATAATTTACATTCCACAGCTCAATCACATTACAGAACATCACATATCATGAATATCACACAGTTCAAACATTTCATGCCATCCAAACATCCATAAGTACGATCATTAAGTGATCCGATTAATTTAAATCAGATTGGTCACTTGAATAAATTACAAATCCTGGCCAATTAATATTAATTAGTTACAAACCATTTAATTTATTATCCTTTAATTATTATTAATTAACCTTTAATTATTCATCTTTGATTTATTATCCTTAATTAATTACAATAATTAATTAATCCTTAATTAATAATCATCCCCTAATTACTTCTAATAATTATTTCCTTTAATTAGTTAATTTTTCTCAAATTAATTACCTTAAGTAATTAATCGCATTAATTAAATATTCTTTAAATTAATTACCCTTTCAAAACACTTGATTAACAAATCATTAATCATTAATTATTCATCCTTAATTACTTTCATTAAGTAATTACTTTTAAGTAATTAATTATCCTTAAATTAATTGTTCATTAATTACTTGATTAATTAAACTTAAATTATTAATTACCTTACCTTAATTATTTTATTAAGTAATTAACTTCAAGTAATTAATTTCCTTTAACAAATAAATTAACTTAAACTTTAAAAGTTAATTAACAATTAAAACATTCTTTATATCAATTAACTTCTTTAATATTATTAAGTTTACTTAAAATAAACTTTTAAAAATAAAGATTATGTACATTTTAAACCATTTTAAAGCTTTGTCAATTTAAAGCAATTTTATTTAAAAAAAACTTTTTAGACAATTTAAAACTTAGATAACGTCTAATATAAAAGAAAATTGGTTTAAACAAAATTTAATTGAAATAAATTGATTTTCCTTTAAAATTTAAAACTGCTTTTGCCATAAATCAAATGACCCGAGCAAAATCATGTTCTACCCGAGCTTGAACCCGGGCCAATTCATGTTTCCACCTGCTTTAAGAAAATCCATCATTTTCACGTGCTTGGCTCCAAGTCTCCTACCTTCTTCCCCAACATCTAAAAACACAGACACCAACGAATGCACATACACGTGCACAATCTCCACGACTAGCTCTGATCGACACTGTTGCCACCCGATCATCCACGATGATCACCAGAGTCGATTCGAACACCCAAAAACACGAAATCGACATTAATTCGAAATCGAGCCAAAATTTCAAAGCAAATATTTCTTCTTGTAACCTACACGATCACTTTAATCCATGTCGCTCCCCCACGACAAGCCATCGGAAGCCACGCCGTTCTAGCCGAAGGTGCTCCGACCCTCCACAAATTTATTGCCCCGGTCCGATCGTCTAAAACGTGGTGACGATGACGATATTGCCTCGCGACTTCAACCAACCATACTCAGGGCTAAAACCCTAAATCAATTCAAATCTCCAACCACAATGAATTTAAAGATTATCTTGCATTTTTTCTACGATCTACGATACTCCAGCTACCTCCATGCCAAGTTTTCAATCTTCGAAAGTTAGCCGATCACCAGAAATTGCCAATAAACCCTTTTCCGTTCATACAACCCATACAACCTCAAATCGTAACTAGAAAAACTGATTTTTGTTTTAGAAATCATCACTTCATAACATTAATCTAATTATGTACTCAGATTTCAAAAATTAAGAATTCAATTTTTCTGGTATAAAAATGTTTTATTTTACTGTGGAATTCTATATCCATAATATTCATATAATATTTTGACTGGGAATTATTTTTAAAATTAAGTTCACATTCATACCCTTATTTTATCTTCAATAATCTTTCTGTACTAATGATCATAGAAGGAGAAATTTAATTTTCTTTTATTTTGAAGACAGGCTTGGAAGCCTGTAATCAATAGAGGCAAACATTGCCTTTAAACCAGACATGCACCCCAAATCTGTTCACATATGTACACATATATATACATACAAACATAGTTACAACATCATCAATCTCACTCATCATCACAAAGCACGGATCAAGATAGATGATTGGGTTTTAAAGGGAGTTTACTCACCTTGAATTGAAGAACAGAGGAGAAGCAAAACCTGGAAATGATATTTGAGTTTAAAAATTGATCTGACTTTTTCTTTTGAGGGGCATGAGTTGATCTTAGTTTTGATCTTCTTGTTGAATTGTCTTGATTCAGGTTCGAGCTTGAAGTTGCTGAAGTTGTTTTGAATTCTTGTTTCTCAGGCTTGAAATTGTTTGCTTTGGTTTTAAATTTCTAAGCTTTGATTCAAATCTTTGGCTTTGATCTGATTTCCAAATTTTTGATTTTTGAATTGATATGTTTTCTAGATCTTAGATTGAAGATAGATTTGAATTTTTTTTGTTTCAGATTTTAGATTCGAAGAAAGTTTTTTTGTCAGTTCTGAAAAGTTTTTTTTTTGAGAAAAATGAAACAACCTGGATGATTTTTTTTTCCTATGCATGTTTTCAAAATGTTGATTCAAAGAAAACAATCTCCTTGCCACTTGTTTAATTAGGCTAACACTTGTCTATACATAGTTTAATTTTCTTACACTTGTATTTACATAATATCTTTTATTTACAAATGCCACACATGAACTAAATTATGTGTATATCCTTAATCAAATTATTTTAGTAAATTTTATTTTAACCCTTTATATAAATAATTTTTCTTATATGTTAGCATATGCCTTTATTTTAAAATGTTTATGTTTTCATCTTCTTATATATTTTATATTTTCACAAATAAAATCTATTTCAATTGTTTTTCACATCACAATCTTAATTTAATATATATATTTCCCATTCATATTCTATCTTTTATATTTGCACAATTTTTAAAAGAGAATGACTTGAAAATCTAAAAACTAATAAATAATCACATTTATTTATATATGTATATAAGAGAATTTAACTAAAAATAATCTCTTGAAAATTATTACGTTAACTCTCAAATCACATCTTCCAAATATTAATATATATTAAAATTCAGAAAACAAACTTTTATTAACCTTAAAGCTTTAAATTCTATTTATTTTTAATTACAAATCTTAATCATTAAATAATTAACCCCTAATTCTTTTATCCTTAAACTTCAAACCAAAATTCTATTCATAATATAAATTTTATTTATTCTAGAAATTTCTAATTAATTCATAAATAAATTTACAATTTAACTCCAAAATTAAATTAATTGTAAAACTAAACTTGGCTAAAATTTAGGAATGTTACAGATTCCCCCTTAAGAAAATTTCGTCCTTGAAATTTGCAAGTAAGGAGTCCACAAAGGATGGACACACAAAGATAGAGAAATAGATTTCTAGATCAAACTGAATATCTATTCTGCATTTGGCTTACCAAATCAGAATATCAATAATAAATATGAGAACAAACTCATTGAACACTACACAAGATACTCCGGTTACCAGTTCTACAAAATAAGCATGGGCATCGGTTAGTTCGAAGGATAACTAGCCATTCGTAGAATATATGTGTGGACCCAAAAGAACAAACAATAGATACTCAACCCAGGTTGAAATATCCCCAAGTAGACATCAACTTGTCCCTCTTCGGACTTGGATCCAGATAAGAAACAAAATTTTCAAATTTGGTTTTGACCGAAATCATTTTATCGATACAAATTTTCATATTTTATTCATCAATTCATTTTAAATAGAATTTTAAATTCATAGAAGTCTAAAACAAAAAGGCTGATAACAAGAATATGAGATAGGAATTAGAATCTTTTCTACAACGATTCGCAAGGCCATTACCATACCTAAGCTTCTCCTTGTAGCTACTACGAAGAAATCAAAGAACTGAAACTGGATCAAAGGAGATTGAGAAGATTTGTTTCCTTGTTGTTGCAGGTTATTGACCATTTGTAGTGGTACTCCCCTGTTCCCTACCTCGTCCTCTTCTTACACTCATACTCACTATCAGTGGATAGCAAGAGAATTTACTAAGGCGTTCGAACGGATATCTTAGGGATACTCATTCTAGGGTATACTTCACCCTATCTCTAATGAGTTACCTAATGTGTTATACTCCTGAGCTAAAGTTTTAACCTTCAGTTCTGATACCAAACTGTCACGAACCAAATTTCAACGTTCGAAAATCGACACCCGTACTTCACTTGTACTCGAATGCCGCAGATTCAACCGTTGAAACTCGACTCGTGCCGAAGCTTATAACACATTAAGTATAACAACACAGCAGAAGAAGTGAATATATCATACAACTCAAATGAATACAATATCCAATGATATACAATAGTGATATAAATGATATCAATATCAAAGATACAAGGTAACAGCGGAATAACACAACTGGATGGTCTAGACTTTGCAACCATCGACATCGGAAAGATAACTTGAACTTGAACCACCAAGTGAGAACTCCAATATCTGAAACTCCATCTCCAAACCAAAGATAGCTTGAACCAAAAACTCGAACCACCATAAACCCTGAGGTGAAGCTACTCGATCCAAATGCGATTGCCACTATCTAAAGAGTGAATGCTATTGAATCTACACCTACTATTCAACTATCTGAAAACCCAACTCTGGACTGCCCGTGTGGGAAAATTATGGGCACCCAGAGTTTAGGAAGGGAACGATAAACTTCAGGTCAGCCATGGGACTGGTATGAGCAAACGAAAATAGTTTATCTTTAAAAATCCAACGAAAGAATTTAAAATTTAAATCCGCAATGCTTTTTCGAAAATGAAACTTCCATAAGGCCTCCCTCCACACACATAATGCAAGCGTAAACTTGGAGGAGATTTCTCCTTATGACAGTCAAAAATGCTTGACACGTGAAAGTCCTTTTTGATATTATTATTAGTGCATAGTGGAAAACACTTTGAAGGTATAATATTAATCTTAGCAAGCATATGTACCATTATAGTATGCATACTATAGCTACCATGTTAAATGGCAGGTTCTACAACTAAAACCGTATAGGGCGCATATTGGATGATTGGGTTTCCAACAAATGGTCATGCAAAGGAACTTCCCACAATGGAACGCCTCTGGAGGGACGTCTCCGAGAACCTAACCGGATCACTGCTACACAAGGCCGAGTTACCTCTATGACAAGGTAACTATTGACACGAGTATGCCACCCCCCAGTCGTTACCAACCTTTATCCGAGGCGCCTATCAACCAATAACCGCAAAGAAATAAGTTTTGCAGCATCCACATAGGAAAATATCTGGGCTCCATACCATGATACTGAAACGATCCTTGGCTCGACCTTCGAAAATCGGCACCGAATATGACAGTCATATTCAAATGCCGCAAATCCAAACGTCGAATCTGGTTCGCCGGAGCTTATAACACATCAAGTATAACACAGCGGAAGAAAAATGAATAATATCATATACAATGGAAGATACAATAGAATGATACAACTGAATATCAATACTATCAGAGATATAAGAAATAGCAGCGGAAAAGAATATCTTCAATAGAATACTTCTCCAACATGCAACTGCAACACCATCTCCAAACTAAAGATAGCTCGAACAACCATCAAGTTGCACCAAGCTAAGCAAGGTCAGTCCGTGAAAATTGAAGTGTAGAAAATGCGATCCACAAATCCAAATGGTTTCGAAGGTTATTGAATCAATTCCTATAATTCGACTATCTGAAAAATCCAACTCTAGACTGCCCGTGTGGAAAATAGTAGGCACCCAGAGTTTAGGCAAGGAACAATAAACTCCAGGTCAATCATGGGACTAGTATGAGCAAACAAAACAGTTTTTATCTTTTAAAACACTCAAGAGATTTTAAATTTGAAATCCGCAATGCAATTGGGAAAATGAAACTACCATAAGGCCTCCCGCCACACACACAATGCAAGCGCAAACTTGGAGGAGATTTCTCCTTATGACAGTCAAAAATGCTTGATACGAGAAAACCATTTGATATTATTATTAGTGCATAGTGTGGAAAACATTTCGAAAATATAATATTAATCTTAACTAGCATAGGTACCATTATATTATGCCAGCTAAAACTGTCACCTGAGGTGGCAGGTTATACAAATTGCAATCGTAAAGGATCGTATTGTTTGATTGGATTTCCAACAAATGGTCAGGCAAAGGAACTTCCCACATAAAATGGAACGCCTTTGGAGGGACGCCTCCGAGAACCTAACCGGATCTCTGTTACACAAGGCCAGGTTACCTCTGTAACTAGGTAACAACTGACACGAGCATGCCATCCCCCGGTGGTTACCGCCCTTTATCCAAGGGCCCTCAATTCAACAACCACACAGTAAAGTATATGGGCTCCATACCATGATACCAACTACCAAAAATCAACATAAGTAAATATATGGGCACCATACCATGATATCACTTTTTATCCAGAAGGAAATGGTCATACCCTTAGGAGGAGCTACCCTAAAATAACCTTGCTGCCACGATCCCTGTTTCGACCATTACCGGGTTGTGAGGCTCGACAAAGTCTCGTCCATAAAGATTTGCTTTTTCACAAAGCCATGCTTCAATCATAAATGATCATCAACACACAGAAGCAGTTAGCATGCCACATTAACCATCAACTACATAACCTCTGAGCTCATACGTCTCAGAGAAGGGTGTTAAGGTAAGAGAATAAATCTCCGCCACGAACAGAAATGTATAGAAACCATCTTTACATCTCAAAGTGTAATGTCAGACACACATATATACAAGTCTGTTCCGGGTTCGAACAGAACTGAAGGCACTTCCGAAGAAGCCGTTGCAAATCCGGGTATTCACAATCTCGACCGGACTTCCCATCACCTAGGAAATCTCTATACCGACGGGACTTAGTGCAGAGACAATCGACAGGTTATCCTTTCATTTTCGAAAATACCCGGTCTTCACCACCGGTCTTCAATGGCTATCCATATCGACGTATCATTATTCGGAATGGGTTATATGACACAAAGTCCTCTCCCGGCTAAACCGAATAATGAGCGTAAATTTAAAACATATGGATATGGGATTTCAGTTAAATCGCAACTTAATATCCAAAACTTTTCTTCTCAAATGGTTTAAATAAATTACCATTTCAAATATTCTTAAATAAAAAGATTTATTTCACAAAGTTTCACCCAGTTTCACAAAGATCCGTTCACAGATTTCAAAACAACTTCCATTTCAAATTGGATTAACCCATCCAATCTTTCAGTTTAAGATTTAATTCATAACTTTCAAACCCTTTCCAATTCAAATCTTGCATATGGAAAATATACCATTTAAAATTCTCTTTGATTTCAAAACAAAATTTAATCATCTTCACAAAGGTTAATTCATAGTTTTCCCAAACTATTTACTATTTCATTTCAAACCTGATATCTTTCGATACAAATTGGAAATCCTTCCTTTTTATGAAAGCTATTATTATTTGAAACAAATAATTCTCGTTTTGGGAAAAACTGATTACAATTATAAGTTAAAGCCATTCAAGTATAAAACTTGGATTTAAATTTAAATTTCCAAAACCATACTTTTTTAAATGGTTAAAATCCTATATAAACACCTTTATAACTCGTATAATCTTTTTAGACCATAATTTCCAAATCATTGAATTTAATTTCAAATATTGAATTCAAGTTTTAAATCAAATTATTTAAATTTGAAGTTTATTAAGTTATTTAAAATAACTTTTAGTTTTGAAACTCATTTTCAAAAGCTTTCAATTCAAATTCCAAAACTATCTTGGATTCAATACTTCAATCTTTACGATTGTAAAAAATCTGTGACTTAGCCGATTTCCTCGTGCAATCCTTACTTGTGTGTGTATGGTGTAGTCCAGGGGTTTTCCACAATAATGCAACATCATATATCATCACATCACATTTTAAGCTCATCAATATTGATAAGCTGTATGATTTATAGCGCTTATCGTTCATTCATAGATTCACAGATAAATAATATGAATTTATCACAGATAAATAAATTTCAATCATCACAGGTCACACTGAAACAATTCATACACAAAGCATAGAATATCAGAAATATCAAACAGTTCGACAATCAGTAGAATTCAAACGTCCATAAGTAAGCTCAATCAATTATCTGATTAATTTAAATCAGATAGGTCATCGATCATGATTAATTAACTGTAATTGATTTCAAATCATTTGATAAATTGTCCTTTAATCATTTATCAATTTAAATTATTCAACTTTTAATTATTAAATAATTCACCTTTAATTATTAAATTATTCTTTAAATGATTTCCTTTAATTAATTCATTAATAAATTAACAAATCCTTAATTAATTACAATTATAAATTAATTAACCAATCTTTACTTGCCATTATAAATTAATCATTCTTAATTACTTTCCAAAATAATTAATTAATAATTAAAATTATCTTAATTAACATTTTTAAAAACTTCCTTAACTTTGACAATAAATTATTACTAATTTGAAAACTTTAATGTTAATTAACTTTCACACTTATTTGAAATCAACTACTTAATTAAAGTATTAATTGGGTTTTAAAATATTCTAAACTAGAATGATTAAAACTTGTAATAAAGTCTTAACTTAACATTGTCAAACATTAATTTAGTCGACAATACTAAAAATTGTTTTAAAGAAAAATTTACTTAACTCACTTTTCATTTTGCTGCAGGTTTGGGAATCAAACCCGAGCCATTTTTCTGTTTACTCGAGTGAATACTTGAGTTCTCCCACAACTTCCCCGAGTTAAATTCTGTTTAAATCTTTAATCACTTTATTAAAATACTTTGACAATTTAAAGTTATTGAAATATTTCATTTTTATAAAAATTTATTCATAAAAAAAACTGGAATTCAAATTCATTTTGAATTCAGATTTTAAACTTGTTTTAAAACCATTGTTTTAAAAAAATTACACTTTTTAAATTCAGTTTAAATTAGAAAAACTTAACACTATCAGGTTTAAACAAAAACCTGTAATAAAATAATGTACTCGAGCCAAACAAAACTGACTTCGAGTCAACCACTAAACCACTTCGAGTAAAATCGCGAAATAACTCGAGTGAAACTCGAGTATCTACTGCTTCAAACTAAACTTTTCCAGGCACAAACAATGCACCATGCATATGCACGGTGACGATGATCGTCGCTGATCATCATCGATGGTCTTCCCACATCATCCATCACTCAAACACCCTTTCGCAAGCATCAAAACATTATCTTCAACTCAAAATCAAATTCGAGAGTTCGAACCCAAACCTAGAAACGAACTGTAACCCACCACCACCAAACCTGGAAAACTCGTCGTTCCCGCAACCTCGACCACAAGAAAGCCTCAAACTCCGGCCATCACTTCGTCAACGCCTCCTCTACCACTCCCTAAAAACATGCAACGCTCGATCAACTCCAGACGACAAACAAGGCCGAATTCATAACCACGTCAAAACTAGGTTTAAAAATTTCGAATGCTTGCCGCCGCCGCCGCCACGTTCATCTTCTCACCACCACAGTATTTTTCCTGCAACCCCTGATCACTCCACCTCCAGGAGGAAGCTCGACCCCTCCGGCCATCAAGATCAACCGAGACAACTCGAAATGCACAATTCGGACAACCCCAAACTGCTCTCAAATCCTAGGTCTAAAAATTATAATTTTTGCTTTAAAAATCATGTTAAGCTATAAAAATTCAGATTATATATTTGAATTCGTGAATTAAAATGTTTAAATTTAGACTTAACTTAAGTTTGCTCAGCTATTTTGGGTTTCCAAAGCCAAATAAACATCATTTTGACATATGTACAAATTAAAACTGAAGCTTATAGTTAAGCAAACAAGTTTCATTTGAAACTTAAATTTAAATAGAGACAAGATCACAAGATTTAAAATTTTTTATCGAAACTTGCATACTGGAAGGTAAAAACAGAGAATACTCTAATGAAAGCAACACACATACCATACATGCATATATTCACAGTAGATTCCATAAGATACATATTCATTTCAAATCAACTAGCATATAACCAAAATTACTTACTTAAATTTTTAAAAGTAAGGTTACTCATTGTGTTTTCCAAAAATGACAGAGTCCTTCAATTTTTGACACGGGCTTGAAATATTAACTGGAACTTCTTTTTGAATTGATTTAGTTGCTGTTCATTATTGTTATAAGGTTGAATTTTTGTTTAAGGTTGAGATGATGCTACTTTAGATTTACTCAGCTTGGAATGGTCGACTGAAATGAAGATGTTGATATATAGGAAGAAAGTTTACAGGTGATATAATTTGTTTGTACAGGGTGAGATATTTTCTTTTGTACAATATAAGTCAGGGATTTTTTTAACGTTTGGAGGCTGATGGATCTACTTTGGTGGCTGATAATATTACTTATTTTCGCCTAACATTAATTACAATTGTTTATTTGTACATAGATACTTAGATTATTTTTGTTTGTTCATACTTGAATATATTAGTGTCTTCCTTTGCAAGACATTCACATATATATTTATTTTATTACCTTGCCTACATTTGTTTCTATTTATATTATAAATACCTATATTTTCTCTTTATTTCTTTGTTGTAAAGTTAAACTATTCATATTAACATGCTTTATAATTATATTTTATACTTGTATTTTGTATTGATAAAATTTATTCCATTTTTTTTGGCAAGGCCAGCGGGGTTAAAAAATGGGCCCTTACCATTTTTATTAATGTTTGCACCAAAATTGGTCACAAACCCCGAATACCGTGAAAGCACCAGTGTATGAATACAAATCAATGATATTCAAACACAAATCTCAGATCTCAGCAAATATTAAACAGTAATCCCAAAATAAAGAGCAAAGACACAAGTTTTATAGTGGTTCGGCTATCTCCGGCCTATGTCCACTCTAAAGTTTTAATCCTTTTATTGATTATCCTTGATGATTACAGATGACTACAGCAGTTACAAAGTCCAAAACTTGAAATAAATAGCAGCAATGATGATATGGGGTGATCCTGGCAGCGTTCTGGCGTGCTTTCTTTCTCCGAATTCTCCGACCCCTTTTCTGAATGACCAGGGGATCTATTTATAAGCGTAGGAGGCTGATATTTCTCCTAAAATCCGAGAAGACCGCTTCAGGCACGTGAGGGGGCCCACATGCCCGAAATCTGGAGGTCCGGGCCCACCTTGGGATCGATTCGAAGTAAGGTTCGTATCGATCAAGAAATCATCCAATTGAGCTGAAATTAGGTGAGAACATTCTTCAACATGTATGTAAGCTCCTGTAAAAATCTCATTGCATTTGGATCAACGGTTTGGAAGATATGATCGATTCAAGATTCAAAGTTCCGTGTGTTCTGTCCGGTTCGAATCCATCCTTCGAACCCACTTCCTTCGAATCCATGCTCCGAACCCACCTTCTCTTCGAATCCATGAAGCCGCCTCTCTTTCTCTCGAATCCATGGAATCGATTCCCTCTTCTTCGAATCCATGAAGCTGACTCCCTCTCCTTCGAATCCATGACTTCGTATCCACAAAGTCGTCCCCCAACGTACACTTCTCGTGTGCCATCGATCTTCTTCGAATCGATCCCGGGAGCATGCTTCGAATCGATCTCGTTTACCGATCGATTCGAACATACCCTAACCTGATGGATTCGAACTCTCCTTGACCTCATCGGTTCGAAGCATTATGCTTTGTTTGGACCGATTCGAGCCTATCCATTTTGGGTCCATCGTCATTGGGCCCAAATCCTTTTATCTTTCTCGCATGATCGATACGAACTTCACCAAGCCGAACCTCCTCCGAATCGATACGAACCCCATCGATTCGAACCTTTCCTGTGCCTTGTTCACGATCGATGCGAACCTGATGGGTTCGAATCCAATGGATTCGAACTGAGCAGTACCTTACTGGATTCGAACAACATGCCTCACCTACCTTGAATCGATCATAACTCCTCCATATGAACTCTGATTAACCTGAAATTTGAAACATAGCCTTCCCTAATCCTTATCATCATTTCCAATTAATTTCGTCCCGATCGGGGTTCAACCAAATTTTGACGATATCGAGCGTTGCCTTGATTCCAACCGATCTCCAATCCTGATATCCATAATTTCATGCCAATTCCTTGATATTCCAGTTTTGACCAAAAAATGGGATAACATTTTGCCCCCCAAAACATGCCTTGTGATAACAAGGCATGTTTTGAATAGTTCCGAATCCAATATCCGAGGTCCATAGCCACATTGCCAGAGTGTATCATCCTTGACTGCTTCGAGTCGATGCCTGATTCCAAATCCCGTAACCAAAGCCTTAGCCAATTCCATATCCATTTGAACTCGTCAACCAAGTCCCAATCCATCCTTATCCAATAGCCAATAACCGAATCCATGACCTCTCCGGGTTGATATCCAAGTCCATAACCTCTCCGGGTTCTTGCCAAGCGTGATCCACATCTGATGACCGTGGTCCAGTGTCCCTGGACGTTGAGCTAACCTCTCCGGGTTCTTGCCAAGGGTGATCCACATCTGATGACCGTGGTCCAGTGTCCCTGGATGTTGAGCTAACCTCTCCGGGTTCTTGCCAAGCGTAATCCACACTTGACGACCTTGGTCCAGTGTCCCTGGACGTTGAGCAATGCCATGGCTTAAGTCCTAAGCCGAATCCTGGTCACTCCGGACCTTTGCCGAGCATAGTCCATACTCGACGACCTGAAACAATAATCGATAATATGGGGCCTAAGTCCTAGGCCATATCCTGGTCACTCCGGACCCTTGCTGAGCATAGTCCATTCTCAGCGACCTGAATGAGTCAATCTACTGCGTTCGGGCAAAGTGACTCACCCCTTGCCAGGCATAATCCATACCCGACGACCATTTATCAAAAACCAGATGAAAATCCAATCAAAACCCAATCCAACATCCAAACCCAAAAATCCAAATCCAAAACCAAAAAACCAGGAAACCAAACCAGCATTCAAAACCGGAAACAATCATCCAAAGAAAAATCTAAATCAAAAGAAAGCAAAATCAGGAGCTCGATCCAAACTCCAAAACCAAAATCCGAAAAGAAAAGTAGCATCCAAACCAAAACAGAAAAGCAGTTTTCACAAACCACGGCATCGCAGTTTATCATCATTCAGAGCATGCTTAGGGGCTATCTCTGTACCCATACATGTGTAAATGACCTGGTTGCTTGCCAGTAGTTCGCTATTTATTTCACATTATCCTGATCAGTGGATGATCAATCGACCATCATCCCTGGGCCTCCCATCACCACGGCGAGAGGTTGTCGGTGGTTGCTCCTGCTCCACCGTTGCATTCCGAGTTCCGATATATTGCTGTAACTGTCCATTCCTTATATGCTCCTCGATTATATCCTTCAAGTGCCTGCAGCTGTTGGTGTCATGTCCGTCCAAGTCATGGAAGAGACAATGCCTCCCTGATGCCCTCTCTCGTTCAGAAGGCTCTCTCCTAGCTGGCCTCCGGTAGGGAAGGCGATTTCGAGTATCCATATATATCCGCTCCAGCGTCTCGTTCAATCCTGTGTATGTGGAAAACTTTGGATCCTTCCATCGCTTCCTAGCGTTTCCAGAATCATTATCCAATTTCCTTTTTCCTTTGTCTTTATCTGAACCACCGCTGGATATTGCTCCAACCTCGATTGCACTAACCTTTTTCACTTTTAAGTCCATACTCGCATCCTCTTGCCGAAGGAACCTTTCTGCCTCGTGAAAGAATTCGCCGAGATCCTGTGGGGGATCTCGTATCAGAGATACCTTGAAATCAGAGTCCTCCCTGACTCCTGACACTGCTGCCATTAAAACCATCGATGGATCAGGCAGATCCACCGAAGCGACTGCCGCACTGAATCGAGTTAGAAAAGCTCTAAGTGATTCGTCCATTCTTTGCTTCACCGATGTTAATGTCATCACGTTCTTCGGTCTCTTGACATGAACCCGAAACTGCCCCAAAA
Organism: Allium cepa; assembly: GCA_030765085.1. Taxonomy (NCBI): domain Eukaryota; kingdom Viridiplantae; phylum Streptophyta; class Magnoliopsida; order Asparagales; family Amaryllidaceae; genus Allium; species Allium cepa. The sequence continues at coordinate 722,847,596 of CM060938.1, read as the reverse complement.
ACCTTTCCACCAATTCCCTCCAAGTCCTGATAGATCCTTCTTCCAGCTGCCTAAACCACATTGCAGCTAAGTCCGTCAAATACAAAGGGAAGCATCGGGCCATCACTTCCTCCGATGCCCCCAGCACCTCCATATGTCTGGTGTACCTCATCAAGTGATCTGTTGGATCTGTCTTGCCATCATATACCTCCACGCTAGGCAACTTAAACTTAGGTGGATTCTGAGCCATCCTTATTTCCTGAGCGAACGGACTCCTATTTACTCCTTCCAAGTCTTTGTTGGCCAAACCACCTCGTACAGTTCTTCTAATGATTTCTGCTAATCCAGCATTGTCTGTTGGGGGTTGCCCCCAAGGGAATTCCGGTACATACTCTTCATGTGGTTCACTAGCAGCGACGTTAGCTCTAGCCCGTTGAACTCCTTCCAAAGGTCCTCTTGTGTTGGATCCTGTGGGCCTGCCCCCAAGCCCTTGTTGATTGCTTTGTGGCTCCGTATCCTGTCCTCCATTGGGTTCCACAACCCTAGTCCCTTGTCCTGCATCCACAGCGGCTGTCGCTGTCCCTAGGTTCTGCATCCCTGCAGCTCTCATTTGCTTAAAGAAAGTCTGCATCATTTCCTGTTGGTTCTTTAACAATCTCTCCTGCAAAGAGTTTTCCATAGCCTCCATTTCATCTCGGGTTATGTAGATTGAGGCCTGTCCTTCCCCAGCTCCGGAGGATGCTTGTTAACTTCCTTCCTGTTGGCTTCTCTCAGCCCTTTGCCTTCTACTATTTTGCCTAGTCATTGTCCTTGAATCCAAACTCTTTAAAATCTTCAAATCCAACTTTCAAATCCGATGTAGCGGGTGCTAGTCGTTCTCAGTGAAAGCACCAAAGTGTTTGCGCCAAAATTGGTCACAAACCCGGAATACCGTGAAAGCACCAGTGTATGAATACAAATCAATGATATTCAAACACAAATCTCAGATCTCAGCAAATATTAAACAGTAATCCCAAAATAAAGAGCAAAGACACAAGTTTTATAGTGGTTCGGCTAACTCCGGCCTACGTCCACTCCAAAGTTTTAATCCTTTTATTGATTATCCTTAATGATTACAGATGACTACAGCAGTTACAAAGTCCAAAACTTGAAATAAATAGCAGCAATGATGATATGGGGTGATCCTGGCAGCGTCCGGGCATGCTTTCTTTCTCCGAATTCTCCGACCCCTTTTCTGAATGACCAGGGGTTCTATTTATAAGAGTAGGAGGCTGATATTTCTCCTAAAATCCGGGAAGACCGCTTCAGGCACGTGAGGGGGCCCACATGCCCGAAATCTGGAGGTCCGGGCCCACCTTGGGATCGATTCGAAGTAAGGTTCGAATCGATCAAGAAATCATCCAATTGAGTTGAAATTAGGTGAGAACATTCTTCAACATGTATGTAAGCTCCTGTAAAAATCTCATTGCATTTGGATCAACGGTTTGGAAGATATGATCGATTCAAGATTCAAAGTTCCGTGTGTTCTGTCCGGTTCGAATCCATCCTTCGAACCCACTTCCTTCGAATCCATGCTCCGAACCCACCTTCTCTTCGAATCCATGAAGCCGCCTCTCTTTCTTTCAAATCCATGGAATCGACTCCCCCTTCTTCGAATCCATGAAGCTGACTCCCTCTCCTTCGAATCCATGACTTCGTATCCACAAAGTCGTCCCCCAACGTACACTTCTCGTTTGCCATCGATCTTCTTCGAATCTATCCCAGGAGCATGCTTCGAATCGATCTCGTTTACCGATCGATTCGAACATACCCTAACCTGATGGATTCGAACTCTCCTTGACCTCATCGGTTCGAAGCATTATGCTTTGTTTGGACCGATTCGAACCTATCCATTTTGGGTCCATCGTCATTGGGCCCAAATCCTTTTATCTTTCTCGCCTGATCGATACGAACTTCACCAAGCCGAACCTCCTCCGAATCGATACGAACCCCATCGATTCGAACCTTCCCTGTGCCTTGTTCACGATCGATGCGAACCTGATGGGTTCGAATCCAATGGATTCGAACCGAGCAGTACCTTACTGGATTCGAACAACATGCCTCACCTACCTTGAATCGATCATAACTCCTCCATATGAACTCTGATTAACCTGAAATTTGATACATAGCCTTCCCTAATCCTTATCATCATTTCCAATTAATTTCGTCCCGATCGGGGTTCAACCAAATTTTGACGATATCGAGCGTTGCCTTGATTCCAACCGATCTCCAATCCTGATATCCATAATTCCATGCCAATTCGTTGATATTCCAGTTTTGACCAAAAAATGGGATAACAATTAATATACTAAGAAGAGTTACAAGGATGAGAAGAACAAAGCTACCAATAGGCAGGCGAGAAGCAAAAGAACATGACAACTAAGAAAGACAGGCATATTAATAAAAAATAAAAACACACAACATTAAGACACACAAACACAGGCTCAAAAGCATCAAAGGAGAGAATTAAGGAAAGAACAACATTAAGACACACAAACTGTGTTGCACTGACAGACAAGAAGGCTGTATATACCATTAATCTTATAACATTCCACACTAGATGACTAGGTAATACCATCGTGTAGAGATAGAGGAAACTGACATCCATTCATAAGATTCCAGCAGTGTCGAACACATTGATTACTCGAATATGAAAGGACAATACATCCATCAGACAGACAGTCAATAGCCAGCGCATCAGTGCATATACCAGATTGAACTTGATCATTAAAGGAGAGATGGTGGCACAGAATAGTTCCAGCCTTCAGCCAAGGGTCATGCCAGAAGGACACACGACCACTGATTCCAATTTTACATTTTGCATAAGGAAGAATTACTGATCTAAGTTTCAGTAAACAGCGCCAAGTCCAGCTACATGACTGAGGCACTGCTATCGTCCAGAAATTCTTTTTGCCTATGATATACTTGTGTGAGCATTTAACCCAGATACTGTCTTTATGAATGAGAAAATTGTCGATGTGATTCACCATGGTGGCACGATTCCATTGCAGAATATTCTTGATTCCAAGACCTCCTCTAGACTCAGGCAATTCAAGTTTGGAGAAGGCACAGGAAGGTAACTTATTGGAATTTATAGAACCATGCCAGAAAAATTTGGACATAGCACTTCTAATCATGTATATCAGCTTAGTTGGAAGAATGAATGATTTGGGCCAATAAACAGTCATGGAAAAAATAATGGAGTTGATTAGCGTAAGTCTTCCAGCCTGACTTAGCAACCTGTTGGTCCACAAAGCTAAACGAGCAGTAATCCTCTCGTACAGAGGGATACATTGGGAGTAAGAAATTCTTGAAGTTGCTAGAGGAATACCAATGTACTTGGAACAATCAAAACGTAGCATGATAGAGGAAAAGTTAGTTATTTGGTTAGTCACTTCAGAGCTCACTCCAGCAATCATCATTCCAGACTTGGATAAATTATGCGACAAGCCAGAAAGTTTGTGAAATTTGTTAAGACTATCCATAATAGATGTAACTGTCATCATTGTTGGCTTGAAAAAGATAACCAAGTCATCGGCAAACATAAGGGATGTTATGAGAGGTTGCTTACATTTTGGGTGAACTGTGAAATGACCTTCATGAACTTGTTGGTTAAGAATATGCATTAGGAGCTCCATCATCAAAATGAATAAGTATGCAGACATAGGGTCTCCCTGCCGAATACCTTGTTTACTTCTAAAGTAACCCTCATTGCATTTATTTACCATTATTGAAAACCTAGCAGTGGAGATGCATGCTTCAATCCATGCCACAAAATGTTGGGGAAAATTCATTAAACCCATGATTCTAAAAACAGAATCCCACTGTAGAGAGTCAAATGCTTTAGTGATATCAAGTTTAAACATGGCTCTGGGAGAAATGTTAGAGGAGTTATAACCCTTCAGAAGTTCATGAGACATCAATACATTATCAAGTATACTTCTACCACTAAGGAAGGCAGCTTGATTGGGGGATATGATGTTAGGCAAAACTAATTTGAGTCTGTTGGCTATAATCTTAGATATACATTTGTATATAGTGTTACAGCAAGATATAGGTCTAAAATCAGCGACATGGCAGGCATTATTCACTTTAGGAATGGGAGTAATGTTCGTGGCATTAACAGAACTAATCATTTTGCACTTGTTAAAAAATTTATGAACAGCCTTAAGGAAATAAGGGCTAACAATCTCCCGGCAAGAAGTAAAAAAAATGCATTAAAACCATCTGGACCTCCAGTTGAATTAGAATTGAGGGAGAACATGGCAAATTTAATCTCAGTGTCTATTATAGCAGTAGATAGCATTTCATTTTCTTCAGATGAAATTTTGGGAAGGTTAACCGAGTCAAGCAGCTCATGGTTAGGGGTGAAATTATTATTGTTGCCTAACAACTTACTGAAGTATTCAAGAAACATATTAGCAATTCTAGGAGGCTCAGAAATATAATCACTGTTATCATCAATAAGGGTACTAATTAGCTCTCTAGTTTGTTTTGCTTTTAGAGAGGAATGGTAGAAAGCAGTGTTCCTATCACCATCTAAGAACTAGTCCATTCTAGACTTTTGCTTAGCCATTAAACCTTCCTGCTTTAAAGCATCAAATAGGTCAGAGGATAAATTTGCTTCCTGAGCAGTTAATTCTTTGTTTAAAGGGTCTGCCAGCAAAGCCTCTTGAATGTGATGAAGCTTGTGAGAGAGCGTGGAGGAGGCCAAGTTGTCAGTGCCAAATTTGCTACACGACCATGCTTTCAATTCTGTTTTGACAGCTTTTAATTTGCACTGCAAAACAAACATTGGATTACCAAAGAAGTGAGAGGACCATGCCTTTTTAACAATAGGAAAAAATTCAGGGTGATGGATCCAAACATTAAAAAAAATTAAAATTTGAAGTCCTTTTTTTCATAGCAGCACCAAAAGATAAGATTTGAGGAGAATGATAAGATAGGCCTGGCATAGGAAGGAGATTTGACATGTTAGGCCATTTAGTTAGGGCATACTGGTTAGAGAATGAGAAGTCTATCTTAGAGAAGGTACGAGGAGAAGATCTTCTCAAATTACTCTATGAGAAGGGGGCACCAACAGTTTTGATTTCAACAAGGTTTGATTGAGAGATAGTATCATTAAGGGGTCTGATTTCTCGATGGGACAAGGGATTGCCTCCAAGCCTATGAGATAATAGATAAGAGCAATTGAAATCTCCAATAGCAATCCATGGATGAGTTTCCTGTCTAAAAGAAGGGAGGAGATTAAGAAAACTCTGTCTAGCTGTGACAGAATTGAGACCATAGATAGCAGATATGTAGAAAGAGGTGGAGGAAGAAATATGTAAACAATGCATATGAATAAGTTGAGATGTAGATAATATTGGGGATAATAAGAAAACCGAAGGGTTAAACAGAATAAGAATTCTTCCAAAAGGGGATTCAGAGAGGTTATTTATCGTTTTCCAAGACGAGTTAATATAAGTTGCAGCCTTGGAAGAAAGGGGAGCATTAAGCTTGGTTTCAAGTATGGCAAGCATACCTAGCGAGTGAGTGGCAATTAAGTTTTTACATTGGTTCGGTTTAATCTCAGAGTGGGCACCTCTTGTATTCCACACACCAATGTTATTCAACATTGATAAACTAGTTGGTTAAGTTGGAGTTTCTTTTTGTTACCCCTGGTTAGAGGGGTGTTTTGGATATTACCACCAGGAAAGGTAGGGGAAGATGTGGAACCACCACACGGGTTAAGATCCAAATTAGAATGTAATTTAGATGATTTGAGTGTTTTACTGCTACAAGAAGGTCTGTTAGCAGTGGTAGGAGCAGGGTTATCAAGAGGAAGTGATTGAGAGAGAGGAGGAGGAGGAGGTGGAGGGGGCCTCCATGCAAGGGGAGGTTGAATATGTTTATATGGATGATCAGTTTCCAGGTGGGCATCAGAATTATTAGTTATTGTCTCATTCTGGTTGTGCACGTGCACAGTAGAAGCATGCACAGAATTATGTTGAGTAGAAGTGGGATTTGGAACAGAAGGGGATATGTTGACATTGGATAATGAAGTGGGGTATGAAGTTGAAGAACACAAGTTTGGACAGGAGGAAGTTAAAAGAAGAGATGGTTCAGGTTCGAAATTTGAGGGGGAAGGTGGAGCAGCATTCTTGATAATGCAAGCCAAAACAGTTGAGACATGATTTTCATCATTTATTTTAGCATGTTGTGGGGAGTTGTTATTAAGTTTACTTTCCGGTGCTTGCTTAAGTGTGACACACTTCTCCTTTTCATTAAATGGACCAATCACCTGGTTTGATTCAAACTCAGCACATTTAATATTAGATGCATCCACTTCATTATCAAACTCTTCCAATTCCGATAGAACATTAAATCCATTAACCTCCAGCAAACATGAATTACCAATAAGATTAACCAATTTTCCATCAGAGTCAGACTTATCATACTGTTGGATATCTATTTCCCCTTCCTCATGCTCTCCACTTTCAATTACTATATTTTCTCCAGTATTGTTATCTTCGTAAGAATCCACTTTATTGACCTTCGAGTAGGAAGAGTTCATCCGATGTCTTCTAACTTTATTAACTACTTACCATTTATGTTTCCTCTGTCTCAATGATTTATCAGTATCATTCCTGTTTGCATTAGTCTCTTTAACATTGCCTTTATCAGATTTATCTTTCTTCCCATTCTTGTCAGACACAACCTCAGGAATAAATTTATCACATGTAGATTCAGTATGACCAAAAACACTACAATTCGAACAAATGTTAGGCTTCCATTGATATTCAATATGAATGATTTGGGATCCACCATCAAGGAGCTGAACAGGAAAAGAGTCAATTAAAAACTCGTCAGGCTTAATTTCAACTAAACACTTAGCAAAAGATAGCCGCTCCATCTTCTCCGTAGATTCGTCCATGCATAAATACCCATTCTGCTGGCTAACCAATTTATGCCGATGTGGGACCAAGCAAACATAGGAATGTTGGATAATTTCACCCATATCGGCACAGAAGATATACTTTCACACGCGTTTCCCACAAAAGGATCCCACTGCTTTACAATGAAGAGTTTGTTTTTCATAACTATAGGGTCACCTTGCAGAATTTTGCTTCGATCTTCATCACAAGACCGAAGAAAGAGAAACAAAAAACCATTAGATCGAACTTTAATTGAACCTTTCAATTTCCAATATTTTTTCAAGAAGTTAATAACAGATGAATAAGATAATGGTTTATCAAGGAAGAATCCAACAAGATAGTTACTCCAAACTTGTTCTCCAGCATCAATAACGGAGGGAGGAGGAATCAATATGTCATTCTTATACTCAGGGGTCATCTCAACAGGAATGAACTTCCCCGTGTTGCTTGGCTTACGCTTGAAAAGAGAAGTCCATGACAGTTGAGCAGGAGTTGGTAGCAGAGGAGGAAAGGAGGAGGAAGATGGCAAGGGGACAGAAAGATTGGAAGCGACACTATTGACAGGAATGGTAGTCAGAGGGGGAGGAGGTGGGTCTGGAGCAGGACGAAGAAGATAAGATGGCATTGGCAGAGGTGGTAAGGGGGTGGAGGCGAGAAACACGGGAGAGACAGGGGTAGAGGACGAGAAAAAGACGGAGGGAAAGGATGGAACTGCCATTAAAAAAAGGATGGAAATTTAGAATGATAAGTGATCGATATTGTAAATTTAGAATGATAAGTGATCGATATTGTAAAAGGGATGAAAATTTAGATTGATAAGTGACCGATATTCGAAATTTATTCCATTTTAAACATTATTATCTATATTACATTCATTTGCACATTTTATATTTTATTTTATATGTACATAGATATTGTATTTGCCTTGCATTACTCATATACATTTTATTTAAAATAAAATGCTTCTAAAACTAACTTCCCATTAATTAATTTACATAGATAATATTTTTAAACCCAAATCATTTTTTTCTAGGTCGTTTATTTAAATTTTAAATACAAATTCAATATTCAAATTTAAATTCTAAAGTCAAATTCAATTTAATTTAAAATTTATTTTGAAATTTACATTAATTATTAATTTAAATTTAATTCAAAATTGAGATCGTTACAGATTCCCCCCTTAAAAAAAATTCGTCCCCGAAATTTGCAGGCATGAAAACAACAAAGATAGAGAAACAGTTTTCCAGGTCAAACTGGATATTAGTTCTGTATTTGGCTCACCAAATCAGATTATCATCAATATGAGAAGAAACTTATTCAATACTACACAGGATACTCGGGTCATCGAATCTACGAAATATGCAAGGCACTAGTTAGTCCGAAGGACAACTAACCGTTCGTAGAATATATCGAGACCCAAACTGTGACGCCCCACCTCTACCCACGCTAGCCAAGGACACTACATAGTAATGCCGTCAACTAACACGGAGAATAAGGCTGGTTAGGAGCGACCATCTATAGCCTTGCTCTAACTATCTATTGAATACATAGATAATAAACATACCAAGCAGGTCGACATACCCAATGAATACTTAAAACAAAATCATAGGTGGTTGGATCTATCAGAAAAGAATATAATAACTCAAATGAAATATACATCACAGAACAGTAAATCATCATATACACATATACAGATACATAACAGAGTATACAGAATAATACATGTCAAGTGGTATAGCAAACCACAATATACAGACGAGTCAATAGAATACATAACAGAGTTACTACGAAATAGGACTACACAAAAAGCTATGACAAAAAGAAGCTAGCGGAGTAGTCCATGCGGAAGCAAAATAGGCTAAGTTCAAATGTACCTAACCTGAAACATCTCGGTCTGACCCGAGTATAAAATACACGGGTCAGTCTAGCTAAACAAATCAGTTAGATAAACTGAACAACAATAAACCTGCAAGGTTACAAAGTATAACAAATATCTCTAAAAGAGATAACACAATCATCTAACAAAAGATGAATCATATGATAACAAGCCTCATAACATCGGAAACATATAGAAACAAAGGATACAAATATCCCAAATCAAGCCAAAAAGGCAAATAACAAATACCAATAAGGTATACAAGTTCCGCAAGGTAAACGCTACGCATCATGCGGCTCATAATGACCAACATCGAAGGGCGATACCTAGGGAATATACATATGAATGAAACATCAGAAAATTGCTCGAGCTCAGTACTGTACAAACAAGGATCCATGAGCCCGAAGACTCCAAACCCAATATCACCCATGCGGCTCATAACGACCAACATCGGAAGCGATACTAAAGGGCAACCCAATATCACCCATGCGGCTCATAACAACCAACATCGGAAGCGATACTAAAGGGCAACAAACCCGAAGGCAACAAACCGTAGTGGTGAAGGTCAGAGACCCAGTACTGGACACCACTAACTGGCGGAATGTGTCACAACTCTCGAAAAGGAATCCGAAAAGTGTTAACGTATGTCCCATAACCACTCGTTCGCACTAAGCGGTTTACTATCCGTCAGCCATTTTCACACTCAAAGCAGTACAAAGTTTACCTCATATCATCGATAAACCTAACCCGAAGGTCAAAACGATCAATTGAATAGGTCGGGGACTAACCGGGAAGACAAACGCACAGATTCATGGTCTGTGTTTTACCTAACCATTTAATCACCCTTCCACTCCGCTCGAAGTGCGAAATTGTGTATATGCGTTTAAAATAGAATTTAAGAATTGGAGAAGGAAACTTTTAATACGATTTAGAGGGATTATTTATGAAAACCCGTGAATGAAGTCAAAAATAAGTTACCAAAGCCAAAGATGCAATGACAACCACTAAAAAGCAACTTGAATCGATAAAATTTGGAAAACAAATCAAAATATGCAAAAATAGGCAAAACAGCAAAATAGGAGCAGGTCGGTCGACCGGTTGCAGGGCTCGGTCGGCTGGCCAGATGCAGGAAATAAAATATGGCTCGGGTTAGCAGGTCGGTCGACCGGCTACAGGGCTCGGTCGGCTGAACCTGATGAATTTGCAGTTCCTGCCCTATTTCAATGAAATGCAAATTCTTCCAAACCGCGACCGTTCGAGCAATGGACCTAAGGAGCTTTAGCCAATAGATACCCCAGCTCCATTAGCTCCAATTCGCAACCAAAAACATATTCAAACATCAAAGTTAGGATCTTTAAAGAATTGAACCCAAACACTAAAAATTTGGAATTTCTCCAATTCAATCCAAACCAAAAGCAAGAGCATATGAACAAGTGCTAGGAATTCATACCCAACATCAATGAAATCAAGAGAAGTAGATGTGAGTTCAAAACTCACCTTTTTCCCAAAAACAAAGAAGATGGAGCTCAATAACAAGGAGAAGACCAACCAAACACTACTTCAACTCAACAAGCTTCAATCTAAGAAGAAAACACATATTTCCCAATTTAGGTTTAGGAAATTTTCTTAAATTGAAGAGGAGAAGAGTTGGAGAAGATGAAGAAGAGCTTATCAATGGCTTCTCTTTGATTTTTGGAGCAAGAATTTGGAGTTTGCAAATGGAATTAGGGCTTGCAATTTCTATTTCTCTTTCCCTTCCACCATTTTCAGTTTTTAGCTTAAGAAATGAAATGAAATGAAGATGAATGAAGAGAAGGGGCTAAGTTAGAGGGTTTAGTTAGCTAGTGGGCTGAACCCAAACCCAAAGCCCAATAGACAAAGTAGCGAAATTTGACTTACTCCAAACATATCAAAGATTATACTAAAAAAGATAGCAAATTCCATTTTGGAACCAATGGAGGTAGTTTCGAGTTCCAATTCGGTCATTTGCAGAAAGTAGCTTTTCGGACCCAAAATCCAACTAACGACGTTATATTTAAATAAAACATTTAAATATAAAATCGTTAAATATGCGGGTTGTTACACAAACAATGGATAAATGGATTTAATCTTCCATAATTCTCAAATACTAGATATGGATTCCAAATTCAAGTTGGAATACCCTAAAGTATATATAACTTGTCCCTCTTCGGACTTCGATATTCATAAGAAATTACAATAGAATTTCAAATTTGGTTTAATTCAAAATTGTTTTATCAATACAAATCTTCATATTCAACTTTATATTTAACTTACCAATTTATTTCAAATAGAATTTCAAATTTATTGAAGTTAAAAACGAAAAGCTGACAGAAATTTAACGAAGAGAATAAGAAATAGAAACTTATTTACACGATTCATAAGGGCCACCATCATACCGAAGCTACTCCTTGCAGCTGCCACGAAGCCAATCAAAGAATTGAAATCGAATCAAAGGAGATTAATAAAGAAAGATTGTTTCCATTGTTGCAGGGTATTGACCATTCGCAGTGGTACTTCTCCTGTCCCCTATCTCGTACTCTTCTTGCACTCATACTTACTATCAGTGGATAGTAAGAGAATTTACTGAGGCATACGAATGAATATCTTAGGAATTACTCATTCTAGGGTATACTTCACCCTATCTCTAATGAGTTGCTTAATGTGTTATACTCCTGAGCTAGAGTTTCAACCCTCAGCTCTGATACCAAATGAAACAATCCTTGACTCGACCTTCAAAAATCGGCACCGAATATGACACTCATATTCAAATGCCGCAGATCCAAACATCGAATCTGGTTCGCCGGAGCTTATAACACATCAAGTACAAAACAGCTGACGAAAAATGAATAATATCATATACAACATTGATACAACGACAGATACAATAGAATGATACAACTGAATATCAATACTATCAGAGATACAAGAAATAGCAGCGGAAAAGAATATCTTCAATAGAATACATCTCCAACATGCAACTGCAACACCATCTCCAAACTAAAGATAGCTCGAACAACCATCAAGTCGCACCAAGCTAAGCAAGGTCAGTCCATGAAAACTGATGTGTAGAAAATGCGATCCACAAATCCAAACGGCTTCGAAGGTTATCGAATCAATTCCTATAATTCGACTATCTGAAAAATCCAACTCTAGACTGCCCGTGTGGAAAATAGTGGGCACCCAGAGTTTAGGAAAGGAACAATAAACTCCAGCTCAGTTATGGGACTGGTATGAGCAAACAAAATAGTTTTTATCTTTTAAGGTCAAGAGATTTTAAATTTGAAATCCGCAATGCATTTGGGAAAATGAAACTACCATAAGGCCTTCCGCCACACACATAATGCAAGCGCAACCTTGAAGGAGATTTCTTCTTATGACAGTCAAAAATGCTTGATACGAGAAAACCATTTGATATTATTATTAGTTCATAGTGTGGAAAACATTTCGAAAATATAATATTAATCTTAACCAGCATAGGTACCATTATATTATGCCAGCTATAGCTGTCACCTGAGGTGGCAGGTTATACAAATTGCAATCGTAAAGGCTCGTATTGTTTGATTGGATTTCCAACAAATGGTCAAGCAAAGGAACCTCCCACATAAAATGGAATGCCTCTGGAGGGACGCCTCCGAGAACCTAACCGGATCTCTGTTCCACAAGGCCGGGTTACCTCTGTAACTAGGTAACAACTGACATGAGCATGCCATCCCCCGGTCGTTACCGACCTTTATCCGAGGGCCCTCAATCCAACAACCACACAATAAAGTATCTGGGCTCCATACCATGATACCAACGGTCAAAAATCAACATAAGTAAATATCTACGCTCCATACCATGATATCACTTTTTATCCAGAAGGAAATGGTCATACCCTCAGGAGGAGCTACCCCCAAATAACCTTGCTGCCACGATTCCTGTTTCGACCATTACCGAGTTGTGAGGGTCGACGAAGTCTCGTCCACAAAGCTACGCTTTTCCACAAAGCCATGCTTCAATCACAAATTATCAACAAATGATCATCAACACACAGCGGCACTTAGCATGCCACATTACCAAATTGGGAGTGTATCACTAGTAACCATCAACTATATAACCTCTGAGCTCATACGTCTCAGAGAAGGGTGTTAAGCTAAGAGAATAAATCTTCGCCACCAACAAAAATGTATTTGATAGAAACCAGCTTTACATCTCAAAGTGGAATGTCAGACACACATCCATACAAGTCTGTTACGGGTTCGAACAGAACCAAAGGCACTTCCGAAGAAGCCCTTGCAAATCCCGGTATTCACAATCCCGATCGGACTTCCCATCACTAAGGAAATCTCTATACCGGTGGGACTCGGTGCAGAGACAATCGACGGGTTATCCTTTCGTTTTCGAAAATACGCGGTCTTCACCACTGGTCTTCAATTGCTATCCATATCAACGTATCATTATTTCAAATGGGTTATATGACACAAGTTCCTCTCCCGGCTAAACTGAATAATGAGCGTAAATTTAAAACATATGGATACGAGATTTCAGTTAAGTCACAACTTAATATCCAAAACTTTTCTTCTCAAATGGTTTAAATAAATTACCATTTCAAATCTTCTTAAATAAAAAGATTTATTTCACAAAGTTTCACCCAGTTTCACAAAGATCCATTCATGGATTTCAAAACAACTTCCATTTCAAATTGGATTAACTCATATAATCTTTCAGTTTATGATTTAATTCATAACTTTCAAACCCTTTCCAATTCAAATCTTGCATATGGAAGATATACCATTTAAAATTCTCTTTGATTTCAAAACAAAATTTAATCATCTTCACAAAGGTTAATTCATAGTTTTCCCAAACTATTTATAATTTCGTTTCAAACCTGAAATCTTTCGATACAAATTGGAAATCCTTCCTTTTGCTATTATTATTTGAAACAAATAGTTCTCGTTTTGGTAAAAAATGATTACAATTATAGGTTAAAGCCATTCAAGTATAAAACTTGGATTTAAATTTAAATTTCCAAAACCATACTTTTTTTAAATGGTTAAAATCCTATATAAACACCTTTATAACTCATATAATCTTTTTAGACCATAATTTCCAAATCATTTAATTTAATTTCAAATATTAAATTCAAGTTTTAAATCAAATTATTTAAATTTGAAGTTTATTATGTTATTTAAAATAACTTTTAGTTTTGAAACTCATTTTCAAAAGCTTTCAATTCAAATTCAAAACTATCTTGGATTCAAGACATTAATCTTTACAATTGTAAAAAATCTGTGACTTAGCCGATTTCCTCGTGCAATCCATATTTGTGTGTGTATGTGTAGTCTAGGGGTTTCACACAATAGTGCAACATCATAAATCATCACATCACATATTTAAGCTCATCAATATTGATAAGCTGTATGATTTATAGCGCTTATCGTTCATTCATAGATTCACAGATAAATAATATGAATTTATCACAGATAAATAAATTACAATCATCATAGATCACAATGAAACAATTCATAGCACAAAGCATAGCATATCAGAAATATCAAACAGTTCGACAATCAGTAGAATTCAAACATCCATAAGTAAGCTCAATCAATTATCTGATTAATTTAAATCAGATAGATCATTGATCATGATTAATTAACTGTAATTGATTTCAAATCATTTGATAAATTATCCTTTAATCATTTATCAATTTAAATTAATCAACTTTTAATTATTAAATAATTCACTTTTAATTATTCAATTATTCTTTAATTGATTTCCTTTAATTAATTCATTAATAAATTAATAAATCCCTAATTAATTGCAATTATATATTAATTAACCAATCTTTACTTACCATTATAAATTAATCATTCTTAATTACTTTCCAAAATAATTAATTAATAATAAAAATTATCTTAATTAACATTTTTAAAAACTTCCTTAACTTTGAAAACAAATTATTACTAATTTGAAAACTTTATTGTTAATTAACTTTAACACTTATTTTAAATCAACTACTTAATTAAAGTATTAATTTGGTTTTAAAACATTCTAAACTAAAATGATTAAAACTTGTAATAAAGTCTTAACTTAACATTGTCAAACATTAATTTAGTCGTTAATACTAAAAATTGTTTTAAAGAAAAATTTACTTAACTCACTTTTCATTTTGCCACAGGTTTGGGAATCAAACCCGAGCCATTTTTCTGTTTACTCGAGTGAATACTCGAGTTCTCCCACAACTTCCCCGAGTTAAATTATGTTTAAATCTTTAATCACTTTATAAAAATACTTTAACGATTTAAAGTTATTGAAATATTTCATTTTTATAAAAATTTATTCATAAAAAAACTGGAATTCAAATTCATTTTGAATTCAGATTTTAAACTTGTTTTAAAACCTTTATTTTAAAAAAAATTACACTTTTAAATTCGGTTTAAATTAGAAAAACTTAACACTGTTAGGTTTAAACAAAAACCTGTAACAAAATAATGTACTCGAGCCAAACAAAACTAACTTCGAGTCAACCACTAAACCACTTCGAGTAAAATCGCGAAATAACTCGAGTGAAACTCGAGTATCTACTGCTTCAAACTAAACTTTTCCAGGTACAAACAATGCACCATGCATATGCACGATGACGATGATCGTCGCCAATCATCATCGATGATCTTCCCACATCATCCATTACCCAAACACCCTCTCGCAAGCATCAAAACATCATCTTCAACTTGAAATCGAATTCGAGAGTTCGAAACAAAACCTGGAAACGAACTGTAACCCACCACCACCAAACCTGGAAAACTAGTCATTCCCGCAACCTCGACCACCAGAAAACCTCAAACTCCGGCCATCACTTCGTCAATGCCTCCTCTACCACTCCCTAAAAACATACAATGCTAGATCAACTCCAGACGACAAACGAGGCCGAATTCATAACCACGTAAAAACTAGGTTTACAAATTCCTAACTCTCGTCGCCGCCGCCACGTTCATCTGCTCACCACCACAGTATTTTTCCTACAACCCCTGATCACTCCTCCACCTCCAGGAGGAAGCTCGACCCCTCTGGCCATCAAGATTAACCGAGACAACTCGAAATGCACAATTCGAACAACCCCAAACTTCTCTCAAATCCTTGCTCTAAAAATTATAATTTTTGCTTTAAAAATAATGTTAAGGTATAATAATTCAGATTATATATTTGAATTCGTGAATTAAAATGTTTGAATTTGGACTTAACTTAAGTTTGCTCAGCTATTTTGGGTTTCCAGAGCCAAATAAACAACATTTTGACATAAGTACAAATTAAAACTGAAGCTTATAATTAAGAAAACAAGTTTCATTTGAAACTTAAATTTAAACAAAGACAAGATTGCAAGATTCAACTTTTTTTTATCAAAACTTGCATACTGGAAGGTAAAAATAGAGAATACTCTGATGAAAGCAACACACATACCATACATGCATATTTTCACAGCACATACCATAAGATACATATTCATTTCAAATCAACTAGCATAGAACCAAAATTACTTAAATTTTTAAAAGTAAGGTTACACACTGTGTTTTCCAGAAATGACAGAGTCCTACAATTTTTGACACAGGCTTGAAATATTAACTGGAACTTCTTTTTGAATTGATTTAGTTGCTGTTAATTATTGTTATAAGGTTGAATTTTTTGTTTAAGGTTGAGATGATGCTACTTTAGGTTTCCTCAGCTTGGAATGGTCGACTGAAATGAAGATGTTGATATACAGGAAGAAAGTTTATAGGTGATATAATTTGTTTGTACAGGGTGAGATATTTTCTTTTGTACAACATAAGTCAGGGATTTTTTTTATGTTTGGAGGCTGATGGATCTACTTTGGTGGCTGATAATATTACTTGTTTTCGGCTGACATTAATTACAATTGTTTGTCCGTACATAGATACTTAGATATTTTTGTTTGTTTGTTCATAGTTGAATATATTAGTGTCTTCCTTTGCAAGACATTCATATATATATTTATTTTATTACCTTGCCTATATTTGTTTCTATTTCTATTATAAATACCTATATTTTCTTTTTATTTCTTTGTTTTAAAGTTTAACTATTCATATTAACATGCTTTATAATTATATTTTATATTTGTATCTTGTATTGATAAAATTTATTCCATTTTAAACATTATTATCTATATTACATTCATTTGCATATTTTATATTTTATTTTATATGTACATAGATATTGTATTTGCCTTGCATTATTCATATACATATTACTTAAATGAAAATGCTTCTAAAACTAACTTCCCATTAATTAATTTACATAGATAATATTTTTAAACCCCAAAACATTTTTTTTAGGTCATTTATTTAAATTTTAAATACAAATTCAATATTGAAGTTAAAATTCTAAAGTCAAATTCAATTTAATTCAAAATTTATTCCAAAATTTAAATTGACTATTAATTTAAATTTAATTCAAAGTTGAATCTTTACAGATACCACCTTTGATCCAGAAAGGAATGGTATACCCTCACGGGGCGCTACCCCCAAATAACCTTGCTGCCAAGATCATGTTTCGACCATTACCGGGTTGTGAGGCTCAACGAAGTCTCGTCCACAAAGCTACACTTTTCACAAAGTAATGCTTTGATCAACAAATGACCAGCAGCACTTCGTATGCCACATTACCAAATTGGGAATGTATCACTAGTAACCATCAACTACATAACCTCTAAGCTCGTATGTCTCAGAGAAGGGTGTTAAGCTAAGAGAATAAATCTCCGCCACCAAACAGAAATGTATTTGATAGAAATCAGTTTTACATCTCTAAGTGTAATGTCAGACACACATCCATGTAAGTCTGTTTCGGGTTCGAAAAGAACCGAAGGCGCTTCAAAAGAAGCCCTTGCAAATCCGGGCATCCTCAATCCCGATCGAACTCCCCATCACATATAGAGATCTCTATACCGGAGAAACTTAGTACAGAGTCATTCGACAGGTTATCCCATCGTTCTTGGAGACACACGGTCTTCACCACCGCCTTCAATTGCTATCCATTTCACCGTATCACTATTCAGAATGGGTTATATGACACAAAGTCCTCTCTCGGCTAAATCGAATAGTGAGCGCAATATTTTAAAAACATATGGACATTGGGATCTTAGTTAAGTCACAACTTAAAACCCAAAAATTTTCATTCAAATGGTTTAAACAAATTACCATTTTCAATCTTTAAACAAAAAGATTCACTTCACAAGTTCACCAATTTTACACAAAGATTCGTTCATAGCTTTCAAAACAATTCCATTTCAAATCTTTTATAGAAAAGATACACTTTTAATATCCCTTTTTCAATTCGAAAAACAAAGTTCGCTAATCTTTGAATAAAGATTCATTCATAGCCTTTCAAAACAATTCCATTTCAAATTGGATTAACTAATCCAATCTTTAAATCAAAAACTCAAGTCATAACTTTCAAAACCATTTCTAAAGATTCATTCATAACTTTCAAAACAATTCCCATTTCAAATCTTTTATATAAAAGATACACCATTAAAATCCTCTTTAATTTCAAAATAAGGATCAACCATCGTTCACAAAGATTCATTCAACAATTTCAATTCAAACTTGAAATCTTTCAATACAAATTGGAAATCCTTTCTTTATATGAAAGCTATTATTATTAGAAAACAAATAGTTTTAGTTTCATAAAAATCCGATTATATTTGTATAAGTTAAAGTCTTTCAAAATTGGGTTAAATTTAAATTTTTGAAATAATACTTTTAAAATAGTTTAAAACCCATATAAACATATTTATAACTTGTATAACATTTTTAAACCATAATTTCCAATATAGAATTCAATTTCAAATTTTGAATTCAAATTTAAATCAAATTATTTAAATTTAAAACTTAATCAAGTTATTCAAAATAACTTTTATCTTCAAAAATCCTTTTCAAAGGCTTTTTATATTTAACCCAACTCGATTTCCAAAACCATTTCGGATTCAAAAATTCAACTTTAAAACCATTTCATTAAATTCAAATGTCTGTGACTTAACCAATTTCCTCGTGCAATCCATATTTGTGTGTGTATGAGTGTGGTCCAGGGGTTTTACACAATAAAAGTGCAACATCATCAATTATCACTGATATAATCACAGCAATATCGATAAGCGGTATAATACTATAACGCTTATCTATATACAAAGAATCACAGATAGATAATATAAATGCATTACAGATAAATAATTTACATTCCACAGCTCATTCACATTACAGAAGATCACATATCAGGAATATCACATAATTCAAACATTTCATACCATCTAAACATCCATAAGTACGATCATTAAGTCATCTGATTAATTTAAATCAGATTGGTCACTTATGAATAAATTACAAATCCTGGCTAATTAATATTAATTAGTTACAAACCATTTAATATATTATCCTTTAATTATTATTAATTAACCTTTAATTATTCATTAATTCTTTGATTTATTATCCTTAATTAATTACAATAATTAATTAATCCTTAATTAATAATCATCCCCTGATTACTTCTATTAATTAATTCCTTTAATTAGTTAATTTTTATCAAATTAATTACCTTAAGTAATTAATCGCATTAATTAATTATTCTTTAAATTAATTACCCTTTTAAAACACTTGATTAACAAATCTTTAATCATTAATTATTCATCCTTAATTACTTTCATTAAGTAATTAATTATCCTTAAATTAATTGTTCTTTAATTACTTGATTAATTAAACTTAAATTATTAATTACCTTACCTTAATTATTTTTATTAAGTAATTAACTTCAAGTAATTAATTTCCTTTAACAAATAAATTAACTTAAACTTTAAAAGTTAATTAACAATTAAAACATTCTTTATATCAATCAACTTCTTTAATATTATTAAGTTTATTAAAAATAAACTTTTAAAAATAAAGGTTATGTACATTTTAAACCATTTTAAAGCTTGGTCAATTTGAAATAATTTTATTTATAAAGAACCTTCTTAGATAATTTTTAAAACTTAAATAACGTCTAATATAAAAGAAAATTGGTTTAAACAAAATTTAATTGAAATAAATTGATTTTCCTTTAAAATTCGAAACTGATTTTTTCCACAAATCAAATGACCCGAGCAAAATCACGTTCTACGCGAGCTTGAACCCGGGCCAATTCATGTTTCCACCTGCTACGAGATAACCCATTATTTTCATGTGCTTGGCTCCAAGTCTCTTGCCTTCTTCCCCAACATCCAAAAACACAAACACGAACGAGTGCACATACACGTGCACACTCTCCACGACTAGCTCCGATCGACGCTGCTGCCGTCGATCATCCACGATGCTCACCAGAGTCGATTCGAACACCTAAAAACAAGAAATCGACATTAATTCGAAATCGAGCCAAAATTTCAAAGCAAATATTTCTTCCTGTAACCTGCACGATCACTTTAATCCATGTCGCTCCCCCGTGATAAGCCATCGAAAGCCATGCCGTTCTAGCCGTAGGTGCTCCGACCTTCCACAAATTTATCGCCCCTGGTCCGATCGTCTGAAACGTGGTGACGACGACTATATTGCCTCGCAACTTCAACCAACCAAATGCAGGGCTAAAACCCGCAATCAATCCAAATCTCCAACCACAATGAATTTTAAAATTATCTTGCATTTTTCCTATGATCTACGATACTCCAACTATCTCCATGCCAAGTTTTCAATCTTCGAAAGTTAGCCGATCAACAGAAATTGTCAAAACCCTTTTTTGTTCATCCAACCCATACAACCTCAAATCATAACTAGAAAATCTGATTTTTGTTTTACAAATCATCACTTCATAACACTAATCTAATTATGCAATCAGATTTTAAAAATTAAGAATACGATTTTTGATATAAAAATGTTTTTTTACTGTGAAATTCTATTTCCATAATATTCATATAATATTTTGACTTGGAATTATTTTTAAAATTAAGTTCACATTCATACCCTTATTTTATCTTCAATAATCTTGCTTTAATAATGATCATAGAAGGAGAAGTTTAATTTTTCTTTTATTTTGAAGACAAGTTTGGAAGCCTGTAATCAACAGAGGCAAACATTGCCTTTAAATCAGACATGCACCCCAAATCTGTACACATATATATACATACAAACATAGTTACAACATCATCAATCTCAATCATCATCACAGAGCACAGGTCAAGATGGATTATTGGGTTTTAAAGGGAGTTTACTCGCCTTGAATTGAAGAACAGAAGAGAAGCAAAACCTGGAAATGATATTTGAGTTTAAAAACTGATTTGACTTTTTGTTTTGATGGGCATGAGTTGATCTTAATTTTGATCTTCTTTTTCAATTGTCTTGCTCCAGGTTCGAGCTTGAAGTTGCTGAAGTTGTTTAGAATTCTTGTTTCTCAGGCTTGAAATTATTTGCTTTGGTTTTAAATTTCCAGGCTTTGATTTAAATCTCTGGCTTTCATCTGATTTCTAGATTTTTGATTTTCGAATTGATCTGTTTTCCAAATCTTAGATTGAAGATAGATTTGAATTTTTTTCATATTTTAGATTTGAAGAAAAAAAAATCTCGGGTCAGAGAATTTTTTATTAGAGAAAAATTAAACAGCCTGCCTGATTTTTTTCCTATGCATGTTTTCAAAATTTTAATTCAAAGAAAACAATTTCCTTGCCACTTGTTTAATTAGGCTAACACTTATCTATACATAGTTTAATTTTCTTACACTTGTAGTTACATAATCTCTTTTATTTACAAATGTCACACATGAACTAAATTATGTGTATATCCTTAATCAAATTATTTTTGTAAATTTTATTTCAACCCTTTATGCAAATAATTTTTTTTATATGTTAACATATGCCTTTATTTTAAAATGTTTATGTTTTCATCTTCTTATATATTTTATATTTGCAAAAATAAAATCTATTTCAATTGTTTTTCACATCACTATCTTAATTTTATATATATAGACACACACACACACACACATCCCATTCATACATTTTCTATCTTTTATATTTGCACAATTTTTAAAGAGAATGATTTGAAAATCTAAATACTATTAAATAATCACATTTATTTATATATGTATATAAGAGAATTTAACTAAAAATAATCTCTTGAAAATTATTACATTAACTCTCAAATCACATCTTCCAAATACTAATATATATTAAAATTTAGAAAACAAAATTTTATTAATCTTAAAGCTTTAAATTCTATTTATTTTTAACTACAAATCTTAATCATTAAATAATTAACCCCTAATTCTTTTATCCTTAAACTTCAAACCATAATTCTATTCATAATCTAAAATTTTATTTATTCTAGAAATTTCTAATTAATTCACAAATAAATTTATAATTTAATTCCTAAATTAAATTAATTGTCAAATTAAAATTGGCTAAAATTCGAGAATGTTATAAAACTTATAATATATAAACAACTTAATTACCTCGACGACTTGAGAGAAAAACAATATTTGCCATCTTAAGATTATGATTAGATAATTCTTCTTGTATACTTTCAACTGATGACTAGTATAATGAACAACCCTACCCTCCTGTATCAAAATAGCATCCTACCCTATACTGCAAGCATTGGTATACACAACGACCGCCTTCGAACTATGAGGGAGTACTAAAATAGGCGCACTAGTTAACAACTTCTTTGGCTAACTAAAAGCTTGCTCATATTCCAAGTTCAACGAAAAACTAAATTCTTCTCATATTTTTTAACCAAATAGGGAAATATTCTTGTATCCCCAATATTCTTTGATATGATAAAACATCTTGGCTTACTCTTCATTTACTCTGACATATGTTTTACCTAAATCATACTTTTCAAACTTTCTCCTACAAAGATTTTACAATTCAACCCATACTTGGATAGAAAACATAAAGTGGTGCTTACTCTTTACTATTATATGAAGTTTGATCTAGTATTTTACCCTTTCAATTTAAGCGTTTATTGAAAGGTCGCTACATCTCCATACTACTTCCTATCTCCACCTTCAAATATTTCAATGCTTCTGAACTCCATAATAATTTAGTCCTTGTAGGCCATGTAATTCTATATATCTAACTCTAATTTAGTTCTTTCGCTTTTAAGTTTAAGTGACAATCATACCTTTAATTTATCTTTTAAATCATAACCTTTGGTTCTAACATCATCTCGACAAAACTAGTAAGTTTTTAAACTATAAAATCCACCATTCTATTTTAAGAAACATTTCCTTTTTATAAAGATTATAATAATTTTTTAAAATTTACATTATCAAAACCATTTTGCTTAACTTACAGAAGTGTACATAAAAACATATCTTTCTAAAAACTTTCCTTTATAAATACGAAATTCTCAAAGATGTGTAATTTAAAAGAAAATGTGATGTCTTAACCGACTATTATTTTTATTTAAATTATGACAAAAAAATTTATTAAAGACGTTCTCGAGTGCTAACCATTTCTTATTTATTAAAGAGATTCAAAAGCTGGGTCTTACATACTTCTTTATTATTTTTCAACATTTCATTATTAAAAGAAAAGTACGCCTCAAGGGTAAGTGTAATAATGTGCCTAAAGAGGAAAAAAAGCTTTAAAGTAGTTGTTGAAAATTGCTTTTTATCAAATTATTTTAATTTTACTTTTTAAGCAAATTCCATAAAGCTTTCCCGATCATTTTATAGAAAGTCATAAACCAACTTATTTTTTTTAAATATCGGATATCTATTGTTTCTAACTTTAAGAAAACATTTTCACTGATTTATTGCTTAAACTAGAGAGATAAAAGTAACCTATTTCACGCAAGGTCAATTATACTTATCAATGCCTTAAGTGCATAAATTTTCCATCCTTCTTTTTAAAGACGTTTAACCTGAGTTTATCTTCCAATACAGTGTCCAACTCTGATATAAAAACACTTTAGCTATATATTTAAGTAAAATTGAGTCTTTGCAACTACTACCAATATAAGAATATGATTTCCACTTTAACTTTGGGAATTTGCCTTAAGTTTGTGAAGTCCTCTTTCATGTTACTATTTATGCTTATCGACATCATATTCTTATTGTAGGGGTCCAACTTTTCTTCTACTTACCTTAAATCCATAATTTACTTGCTACTACTAGCTGCTATATGTAACACCCCGTACAATTAATCATAGGCAAATGAATTAAATAAGGTAAGGATAAAGATGGAAATTTTGTAAAATTTAAAATTTGGCCATGAAAGTTTTTCCATTGCGTTCGCGGCAAAATTATGATCAATTTTCATGCATAATATGCTGAAAACGAAGCATGAACGAAGAAGTTAAGAGCATTTGAGGTTTTTAGGTTTAAAATAATTTAAATAAAATTCAAATTCAAATAAATAATTAATTCCCATATCTAAAATTTAAAAATTAACTGTGATTAGACTTAAGGGTTAAGAAAATGTTAAAGTTAATGTGAACATTAAATATAATTAGGGAATAAAATAAATTAAGCAACAGAAATAAATAAACGCTCTCAAAACTACTAGAGAGGTCGACCGCTACTTTTGGTGGCGGCTAAGGTTTTAAGAGAACAAAAGCTCCAAATTTATCTTTTTTCAACATATTTTCATCCTACATTCTGGTGCATTTCATAGGAACATCAGTGAAGCTCTGTCCATTCATCTTTTTTTAAATTCGAAAAACTCTATTAGGGTTTCAGGTAAGAAATACTATATACCTATATTTGTTTATTATTTAATTTCTTCTACTCCAACCTTTTTGAATCTAATATATAGATACAAATCCCTTGTTGTATATGTCAAAAAGAAGAGATCGAAATGAGATTATAATGGGTGTTTTAAATCCAAAGAGAAGCAAAAGCTAAGGACCAACTGCCAGTGGAAATATTAGTTTTAGTAATTAGTTAGTATATGATGGATTTGGATAGTCCTTAGGGGTATTGGGATTTTGAAAACAAAAAACTATTAAATCCCCAAATCTCCTTTAATTCGAAATGTCAATTCTTGTTGGAATTCCAATTGTTTACATTGAATTGTTGGAATTATATTGTTCTTGCAGTTTTTGGTGATTCCAACTTCTATTATGCTCCTCTTTAATTCTAATTTGATTATGAAATCACTTTTATTAAATAGGCTGTAAGGTATGGATTTATTTGTAGTTTACATTATTTATTCTATATGAAAATAAAAGAGAAATTCCATTGTTTAATTCTTTGTAAAAGAAGGGTCGAATAGAAGTAGAAACTAGAATTGCAATTTCTATTTTTGAAATTATTCCATTGATTTAATGTGATAGATTGAGTATTAATTTTTATAATCAAAAAGTCTATTTATTGTAATTTTTGGATATAAATGTTGAATCCTTTGTTAAGGATATTGAAATCCCTTGTTATGGATGGTAGAAATTCGACACCATTGATAATATGGAAAATGACTTGTATTATTGTTGTTAAAAAGGAATTAACATTTAATGTTAGTTAGGGCATAATCTCCACACGAATAGAAAATAGTAGGTGTGTATTTATTTATATATTAATTACCATAAGTAACGTATAATTATAACATATTAATTACGTAGTTAATTAGGTAATAATTATCATTAAATCCTTCTTAGCAAAGTAATTGATTGTTAAGGAAAATCAAGAAGGAAATCTTATACAGCCTAACTAATGGACACGGTGAGATGTGTGATAATATATTAAGAGAGTTATAAATATGACTAAGTCATAGTGATACGAGGTTAGTTAAGAGACATGGGGAAGTCTATCCATCTAATCTGGCTACCAATTGTGTGACTTTGGATCTTATGTAAGACATCAGCTATGATAAGTAACTTCGATGACGTGAGTTTAACCCTCATTCTGTAAAGTAAATCTGCCCATCTATATGGCTACCGTTCCTATGCACAATCGGACTAATGTGAGATGTCACCATGAGGTATGGGTCACAAGGTGAAGGACTTGCTTCAAGGTTTTGGAGGTATTAAGTGGATGTTTGTGGGCCCACCTCTTTTCCCCAAATGAACTATGAAATTGTCAAGGGTTAGTTATTTAGGCTTGGTAGATGGTATCTCAGAAAGGGTCTGCTTCGAGATAAGGTATTATGTGGCTGTTTGAGGGCCCGTCTTCCCATAAAGAAGTATTAAGTGACTCGAAGATTCCCTACAATGCCAGTTAGATAAGCATCGGTGAGGAGTCCTCCTTGGGAATAGTTATTAAATTATGAGGGTCTACCTAAATTGTGGTCTTAAATGGTCAGGGTCTGCCTATTTTCAATAAAGGGATGTCGCATCGTTAGAAATTTATAACTTTGGTTATGGGTTATGGGATTGAAAACCTGCTTCAGAAATAGAAGGTATTAAGTGGTCGTTTAAGGGCCCGTCTCCTTTCCATATATAAAGTATTAAATGGTTTCAAAATACGTAACATGTGTTTATATTTTGAAATATACCGCCCAAGTACTAAAATAGCACGGTTCGAGGTTTTCATTCATCGGACACTTGTTGTTCTGACTTCCTCCTCATTAAAACAATTTAGAGAAGGAGTTGATGATGCTTGAAGATGGCGAGAGTGAAGCTTGTGGCAGTTGCTATATATCTTTTAATGTTATTTTCTATCATACCCATAAAATGTATTTTTGAACAAAATGTTGGAACGGTTGATATTATGTTATGTTTTATGACATTTGAAATGATTTGAAATAAATGGGTACTATTATTGCTATTATATTCTATTCCTTCCACTGTGGGTTCTAAATAGATAGATAGATAGCTCTGTATTTTTACTTTTACCAAACAACGCCTAGCTTTGGAATAGGTCCAAGATTCGGTGGGCCATTTCTGGGTCGGAATTTAGGCATGTTTCAGGGAGGGTTGTTACGGTATAAGAAACCACTACTGGCATTTCTTTATGGCATAAATTACAACAAACACGAAGGACTTATTTTTCACCTTAACTGTTACGTTCTTAACACTTATTTTAACTCACAATTATTTGCTTATATATGGAAAAAATCAACAACTACCTTATGATTCAAAATGTATAAGGTTTGTGTATTAATGAATATACATATTATAAAATTTATAAATTCGCTCCCTCGGTCGAATTTGGCTCATTTTGTCTTCTTGCTTGCATACACGGGCGAACCCATATAGGGATGTTCATGCCTGGAATCTTATCTAACTCACCTGAGCCATCCTTATCAAAATTACTCATTCTCACTATGCATGATTAGGAATTTTTCAACTTTCCCATAGATAGCACTGGCAAGAACAAGTGATTGCATTCTTTTTCGTTATACTTTTATGTATGTTAAACCTTTAAAAGCTTTTATCTATACTTATATATGCTTTTTGGAAACCCATTTTGAAAAAAAATGAAAACCTTTTAGAAAACTATTCAGAGTACATTCTCTCAATACGTACCTAACTCCTAAGGAATCTTAAACCTAGGCTCTAATATCAAATATGACAAGCCACACCTCCTAGCACACTGATCCAAAGCTTAGGGTGACTTTTAGGCTTGCGTCGGTGCCAAGAAGTACGACCTTTTGGTTCTACAAACATTACAGAGACTAAGAATGTAAGGACAAAATCGAAAGCATTCTACACTTTAAGATTTCATAGCGGAAGGATAAAATATAAGTACCGCAAATAGACATATCTGAAAACAAGCTCCAAAATACTTAACTCGTATGCACTATTTCCATGGTACATTATAAGTTTGATAAACATTTATTGCAATAAATAGTTATATGAGAAACAACAAAGAATAGTGGAACTCCAACATTCAAACCCTAGCCTAATTTCTTCATATACACTGTTGTAGATCTCCTTTCTTTGACTTAATCTCTTCTTTAGTTTCTCTAATTTAAGTTTAATTTGGTTTGAATAAACTTTGATTTGAGGAGAAAAAAAATTTTGATAGAGATTGGACGTACTGTTAATGAATTAGGGTTTTGATAATTAGCCCGGTCTATCTATAGGAAAAGAAACTAATGTCAACCATAGGATTTACTATAGTAAAACTTGGGTCGTTCGGCCACTCAAACCCTAGCTCGAGATCATTGACTGCTCGACTAATGGGCTTGGAGTAGTCGATCACTAGGGGTCGATTAGTTAAGACCATGGTGTTAACTGGTGGAGATTTCTATATTCAATTATTCTTTCCTTAATTATTTAATTGATTTCGATTTCGGATTTTCAAACGTTAATAATTGTTTCATGCTAGCTTCAATTTCAAAATATTATATATAAAAATTATTTAGAAAATCACTATGAATGCAACAGTGTAAGTTTCGTAGCCGATTCGGATGTTTGTGAAAAATCCATTTTTATCCTTGTTATTTTTAAATTTAATTCTTTTAGAAAATTTTCGGTTAAATTTTCTTGCTGTTATAATAGACCTAGACAATTCAGTTGCTATTAGTAAAAAAGAAAAACCTAGAGTAATGAATAACCTTGGGATCAATATTGATAGAGTTAAAGTTGGTTCGAACCAAAGGTGCACAACTATAGTTGTTTGCGAGATTACACTATGGATTATAGAAGTAAGCTTTCAATGTTGAAACATTAGATTCTAAAAGTTATATCATAAACATCAAATAAACTATAGCTTGGAAAATATATCATATAGATAATGTCAATTTCAAATAAAAGATTAACTATAGAAGTTGTGAAACTATAATAAGTCAGGTTTGAATTATATTAAATTTTTCTAGTTTTTTTGAAAAAAAATCTTCAATGCGTTGTCAATATAATAGAATATCTTCAACATTTTCTTAAAATAGGAAACATATAATCAAAATGATATAGTTAAATTTTACGTACTTAAAACTGTAGTTTTCAAGTGGGTATAATTTCAATGAAACATTAATAAAAACCATTGGTTTGATGGGTGTGAGGAAACCGTTAAATTACATTACTTTACTTTAGCTCGGTTCATAAAAGTTCCAAAATCGATATTTTACAAATCTTGTAAGCATTGCTTCGTGTAGTCTTTAATAAATAGAACTGTCCATTAACTACTATAATCGGTGGAAGAAAACCTTCCAAATGGGGCCCATGGACGGTGGATATTTTTGCTCTCTCTAGGCAAAAAAAATAGAAGGCAATCATTTTTTCTTTATGTTATTTAGGCAATCTTGATTCTTACCTCTGTAATAACCACAAAATTGACATGATGTAATGACCCACCTTTTTAGATAGTTTAAATCAACAATAAACCACACATGTCGAATCCAAACCATTTAAAAACGAGAATTGTTATGGGGTAAATAGGAAATAAAGAAGAGAAAAGAAAGAAAACAAAACATAGAATCTCACAACGAAATGATAAATATTATAATCAAATAAACAGTTCATGGAGCTATTTTACAAATAATATTTGGTTACACTTTTACAATACATAAGAGTATACATACAATAGGAATAAATAAATAATGCAGCAGAACAACATGATAAACAGCATACAAATCTCCGTCTTCATCCTCCAAAAATAAGGTCTTTAACACTGAAAAGCTCAGGCTGACCCGAGCATAATGAAAAGAAAAAACATTCAAGTTTGAACTAAAAGATCTTGCATAAGTTAAATCAACAATAAATAAATATGTGTGTAACAGCTTCAGAGATGTTTACGGGATTTTACATCTCCTATCCAGTTTCTAACATGCGTGCAATAACTTAAGAGATGTTCGGGATTACCATATCCTAAGGATCCATTAAACTATTTACTATGTAGTAATATATGCTATAATAATATGTCTATCAGTAAAGTAAAGTATTAAAATAGCGTTAAGGCGTTATTGTAATATCCCGGAATTTCCAGGAGTTTAAAATGCTGATAATCTCTTAGTTTAATTATTTGAAATTGATAAATGTTATTTTCAAAGATAAATAACCAAGTAATATAATATAATGTTTTAATTTTGGTTATAAATTGGTTTTAAATTAAGATATTTATTTTGTTTGTATAAATAAATTCTAAATTGGCTTATTGTTTTCAAAATTTGATAAGTATGTTTAAATACATCTATATCTGTGTATTTTAAATTGATTTTTAAATAGGATAAATTATTTGTAAATAATAATAAGCTTATTTAAAAATTGATATTTTCAAAATTAATTGATAATTCAATTAAACACATTAACTTCATATCTCTCTCCGTCCTCTCATGTCTGTTCCTCTCGTACTCTCCCACGTCCTTAACCATACCCCTACTCCTGCCAACGCCGCTAACGATTCCAGTTACCCCATCAACTCCGTCCTTCCACTGCCCTCTGTTCCTACGCCTACTTGCCCCATTGACCCAACTCTAGTTGACTGTACTCCTTATCCTCCTGTTCCCCCACCACCAGTCCCCCCTGACCCTCCATGGTCTTCTTCCATCCCGCTTCCTTCTTCAGTCATAGTATCGTCTCCTTCGTCACTAGGTGAACAGAAATGGACTTCTCTTTTTAAGCATAAACCAAAGAATGCTGGGAAGTACATCCCTGTTGATCAGTTTCCTGTGTATGATAACTCCATGTTGGTGCCACCGAAGGAAGTTATAGATGCTGGTGAGTTGCTTTGGAAAGAATCCCTGGTTGGCTTCTTTTTAGACAAGCCTTTATCGTACACGGCGGTTATTCAAAGATTGAAGTTAATTTGGAAGCTTAAAGGGTCAGTCAATGTTAAATCTGATGGTACAGTATTTTTATTTAAATTCTCTTGTGATGAGGATAGTGAAAAAATCCTTCAGAGTGATCCAATTATAATTAAAAACAAGATGTTCATCATTAAACCTTATGATGCTGCTGTTAGTAACATTAGTGGCTCTGTCACTGCGGTTCCAGTGTGGGTACATCTTTATAATCTACCTTTATTTGCTTGGTCTCCACTTGGAATCAACTGGCTGAGTAGTCACCTCGGCAAGTTACTGTGTATGGATGAAATGACGGAAAAACAAAATAGAATGAGCTATGCTAAGTGTTTAATAGAAGTAAAACCAGACAAAGAGCTACCAGATGAATTCTTAGTTAAACTTGTAGAAGGAGGATTTCAAAAAATTTATGTACAATATCAATGGAGGCCTGATGTTTGTATACATTGCAAGAAATTTGGACATGCTTCTGAATCCTGTGATGTTGAAGACTCTAGTGAAACAAACAATTTGAATGAAACAAAGAATAAAGATAGATGGCCCTCTAAAGAGGTTAAAGTGAACAGAGTACAAGGCATTACCAACCTCAATCCCTCTCAAAAGCACTATGTTAGGAGTTGGCAGAGAGTTAATAATAAGAAATTAGAAAATGTAAGAAGTGATAAAGAGAAAGATAAAGTTAGTGGAGAAAAGGAAAAAGAGAACACAGTTGTAGAATTGAACTGTGATGAAAAAGAAAATAAGAATGATGAGGGGGACAAGCAAAAGCAGGAAAATGTTAATTGTAAGAATAGTATTGAGCCTGGTGAAGTATTCCTTGATGAAGATGAAGAGATTGGTATTGCTCTCGAAGAAGAAGAGGATAATGAAGTAGAAATAAGGAAAAATGTCAAATCATTTGATGCTGAAGCAGGTGAAGATTTATTGTTAACTAATAAGTTTGATGTTTTGCTGGAGCTTGAAGATAATGACATAATGAATGAAGTACAAGAGGAAAATAATGAAAATACAGAAGAAGCAGGTGAACTGATAAGGGAAATGCAAGAAAAAACTCCAAGTAAAACAGAATGTACACATAAACAAGGAGTATATAGCAGCAACAGTTTGAAACATGATAAGTTAATGAAAAGCAATCAAAGTACTCAGCAGGAACAAGTTTCAGAAAGCAATTCTGGAATCAAAATAGGAAATATAGGATGTAGAATAGAAAGTAACAAAGTAGGTGAAGAAGGAACAAGCTCCAGTAGTAGAAAAAACAACAAGAAAGAAAGCAAGAAAAAAAAGAAGAATCCTAAACATGCAGATGAAAACATGCACAAGACACATATGACATGCACAGGAGACCCAATCCAGCAATCTCCAACTACTTCACCTCTCAAACATAATCAAATCAACCCTTATGCTAAATCATTCCTCCAACGGCATATACACCTCCCAAATCAACAACTCAATCCAAATCTGCCTCTATTCAATCTCCTTCCCTCATACCCAATCAGCCACAGCAAACTGCCCTGGAGGAAGGACCACTTAACAATGAAGTTACCCCACTTTCAGCAACTATTCCAAACTACTTATCATCGAAGCATGCAGTAACAAGGAAAATGAAGATAGAAATGCTTAATGCCCGGGTCCTATGATGATGTCCACCATTGGAGCATGGAATATTCGAGGGGCACACAACTTGATCAAGCTTGATCAATGTAAGAAACTCATAGCTTCAAACAATTTATCTCTTCTGGCAATTCTGGAAACTAAGCTGAACCTTCCTCTGACTCTTAAGGCTGCAGAATATATAAAAAAAGACTGAAAACTTATTCATAATATAAATGAAGCTCCTTATGGAAAAATTTTGATCCTATTTAGTCCCCTCCACATCCTTCTTACCACTATCCTCTCAACTGACCAAATGATACACTGTCATGCTCTGGACACCAAAGATAAAACAACTTATTATATTACCATTGTTTATGCGTTTAACTCTACTGCTGCCAGAGGGTCCCTTCATGTTGTCTTTCCTTCTCTGCGGCAGAATTCTCACCCATGGTTAATATGTGGAGATTTTAACTGCTGTTTAAATCTCTCTGATAGAGTTGGAGGGAATCCTCTGTCTCTCAATGAAATTCAACCTCTTAATGCTACTCTTATTGATGCCGAGCATATTCCTGTGAAATCTGTGGGGATGCAATATACTTGGAATAATAAAAGAAGAAATGGTGTCAGAACTTTTTCTCGAATTGATCATACCTTTTCCAACCAAAAAGCCCTTCTCAAATAGCCTCTCCTGAATACTTTCCTTCCCCCTCCAATCCTCTCTGACCACTCCCCGCAGATTATCCACCTTCGTGAAATGGACATGAGAGGGAAAACAAATTTTAAATTTTTTAACTCTTGGGTGCTTGAACCTGAATTTAAACTTACTGTTGCTAAAGTTTGGAACATAACAAAGAGAGGTAACCATTTATTTGTTTTGCAGGAAAAATTAAAAGAATTGAAGTCAGTGTTGAAGCAATGGGCATTTAAGAAGTATGGTAAAGGTGATGGTTTGAGTGCCTCTATTCTGTTGAAACTTGTTGATACGCAAAAGGCTATGATGAATGATGTTAATGACCCGCAATTATCGGCTACTGAAGCTAATCTTTCCATGCAGTACTATGATGCATTAACTAAAGAAAGTGAGATGATAAGACAGAAGTCTAGAATTAAATGGTGGGAAAAAGGTGATAGAAATAGTGCTTATTTTCATGCCAGTCTTAAAAGCAAGCAGTGTAAAGAAAACATTGCTTCTATTGTTGATGAACAAGGCATGCTTCATTCTACTGCTGAAGGAGTTCAACAAGCTTTTGAACATTATTTCACTTCCTTGCTTGGTAACTCTGATAACTTCATTCCTGATATTGATAATATACCATCTGACATTTTGCCAAAACTTAATCAAAATGACTATAATTATCTATGTACTGAAGTTACCCATGATGAAATACATGATGCTATGTTCTCTCTTAACACAAACTCGTGTGGTGGTCCGGATGGTATGAACGCTTGTTTCTATACCACTTGCTGGGCAATAGTATCTGATGATGTTTGTAATGCCATAACCATGTTCTTCAAAAAGAGTAAAATCTAGCGGTCCTTTAACTACACAAATATTACTTTAGTCCCCAAGACCAAGAATGCACATGAAGTTAAAGACTTTCGTCCTATATCCTGTTGTAATACAATTTATAAGTGCATATCTAAGATTATCGCTACGAGATTAAAATTGGTGCTCCCCAATATTATATCTACCAATCAAGCTGCTTTCCTCCCTGGAAGAAATATTCTTGATCATATTCTTCTAGCTCACGAACTATTGAAAGGATACAAGAGTACAAATTCTGCCCCTAAAGCGATGATGAAACTTGACATCATGAAAGCCTTTGATATGTTGCAATGGGATAGCATAGTACGCATAATGGGATATATGAATTTTCCACCGCATTTTGTTGCATGGGTTTACGAATGTATGTCAACTCCTACTTTTTCGATCAACATTAGTGGTGTGATGATAGGATTTTTTGGAAGCAAACAAGGAATACGGCAAGGAGATCCATTATCTGCTTATATTTTTATCTTGGTGATGGAGCTCCTAACTAGGATGATTAATGAAGCAATACAGCAAGGAAAATTTAAGCTCCATCCAAAATGTGAAGATCCCCAAATATCAACCCTTATGTTTGCTGACGATCTTGTTTTGTTTTGTGCCCTGATGCTAACACTGTTCAGAACATAATGAACATACTCAAACAGTTTTATACTATGACAGGCCTTAAAGTTAACATCCAAAAATCTGCTATCTCTGTTGCTGGAGTTAATTTACAGCAGAAAACTCATATAGCTAATATCTCTGGATTATCTCTTAACCTATTCAATGCCTCGTATCTAGGTCTACCACTAACATCTTCCAAGATAACAACTAATCAGTGTATACCTTTGTTTCAGAGAATTACTTCTAGAATGACAAATTGGACCACCAGGATGCTGAGTCAAGCCGGCAGACTAACTCTTATCAAGTCAATCATATTTGCCATGCAAGTGTACTGGGCAAGAACCTTTGTTCTTCCCTTCAAATTAATTAAAATGATCAGAAGTGCCATTATGAGATTCTTTTGGACTGGCAGAACCATGGGAAGGTACCTTGCTCCTATTAAATTCAATTCTCTTGAGATTCCTTTAAATAAGGGAGGGTTAGGTCTTTTTAATCTCAAGCAATGGAATAAAACTGCCTTTGCAAAACATATTGATACTCTGTACAATAACCCTGATAGTTTATGGGCAAGGTGGTCTGAAATGAATGTGATTAAGGGTAAAAACTTATGGAATATGAATAAGCCTCAGAATTTAAGCTGGACTTGGCAATGCATATTCAAACTTAAGGAGTATGTTCTCCCTCTAATACAAATGAACACTGATCCTACATACAAAGTTAAATTCTGGGATGATCCTTGGCTCGATAAGGGTTATATTATTAGACGTAAACTTTCATTCAATGAAATTATACAAACTGGTATTCATCTATCTACTTATGTCATGGATGTACTTCATATTTTTCAAGGAGTTGGCAAAAATTCTTCTAACCAGCGTATCCAGATAATTTGGGATAAGATAAGACAGTTTACCCCTTTACAGTCTACTAATGCTAGAATTATATGGGGCGAGAAGAAAGCAGAATATAAAATTGGTGAAACTTATGAGTATATGCAAGGAAACAGTGATATTCCAGCTTGGTCTTGGTGGAAGAGAGTTTGAAATAAAGACAGTAGTATGCGTGAAAATTTATTTCTTTGGAAGGTTCTGAAGCGAGCTATACAAACAAAAGCGAAACTAGCAATTATGGGAATGAATATGGATGTGCTTTGCCCTTTCTGCAGTGAGTCTGTTGAAACAGTTGAACACCTATTCTTTGAGTGTGAAGTAATTATGCAGATCTGGGCAGAAATCATGGTGAGCATTGAAGGCAACTGTCCTTCTCTTGACAACTATATTGAGTGGAATAGAATTCAATCTATCACAGGGGGTAAGCAAAAGCATAAACGAATTAACACTGTGGTTCTGAAAAGTTTCTTATATGCAGTTTGGAAAGAACGTAATATAAGAATTTTTGATGCAACTAATGGAAAGACTGATGCTTCCTTTAAACTTTGGATAAGGCATGAAGTTAATTGCTCCTTGCAAATGCTGTTTGTTCATGATCCTGGGATATCCATGTTACTGCATCTGTAATTTGGTCTTAGTTTTTTACTGTGTCTTCTTCAGTGTGTGCGCTACTCTTGTTCCTCTGTCCCTTTGAGTGTTTGTATCTTTTTATCTGAGTTTTAATAAATTGGTCGGGGACCAATTAACCCCGTCGGGCATGCCAAAAAAAAAATTGATATTTTCTTCATTTAAATTGATTTTTAAATTTGGATTTTTAAATTTGACTTTGACATTGAATATAAATTAGAATTCAAAGGGATATACATACATATTAAAATAAAGTAATATATATAGTTTGGTTTTAAAATATATAGATAATGTTTTCAATTAAAAATAAGATTTGTTTTATATTATTCATTTTATAGAAATTTGGAATTTTATTTATTTAATAAGAATAAATACAAGGCTTTTGAAATAGCATTTAAAATAAGTTTGAAATATTGTATATAATTTTATTTAAATTATATTTGGTTTCATTCTTTTTAAAGATTGTATTTTATATAAATTAGCAAACATTTGTAAATGTATTTGTTTATTAGAATTTTAATTAGAAAGTATTTTTAAAATTAAGAAAAAACATATTAGTTAAATAGAAAACTTATTTTAAAGGCTTTTAAATTTCTTTAGAATTAGAATAAACTCAATTTTGACAAATGTTTAATTCTAAAACACTTTGATAACAAGTGTTACAACATTAATGCAAATTAGGGACAAGTATCCATTGTTTTTAATTTTTTTTCTTTTTAATAAAACTGAAATTTTTCCTATTTAAACACTATATTTTCTACACTATCTTTTTCTTTAAAATTTTGTTCATTCCAAAAGAAAGAAACTAGAATCATCAATGCAACTTTTACTCTTCAGAATCATAAAATACTCAACAACCAAATTCTGAAATCTTCCTCAACAAAAATCTGGAAATTCATGCTCAAATTAAGCATCCAAAACCTGAAACCTTTTTAAATGCAAAACATGTTAACCTCTCCTCAAAACATTCTCAAATCTGTAACCACTTTATATCAAACCCTGTTAGCACTTCCCAAGCCTGCAAACACTCCTCAAACTCAGATCAAAAACCTGATGTATTGTGTGCAAATCAAACTGCATGCCTGCAGTTTGTTCTCAGGACAAAATCGATTCTTCAAATTCAAACACCACTCAATGTTTTCAAAAGCTTGATGCAAAATTTCAACCAAGTTCTGCATTTGAATGTCTGCATCATCTTCTAGTGCATGCAAGTTTCAAAGCTCTAGTTTTAAAAAGCTTCAAGCTCAAGTGTTTCCAAGTTTTTCAAAATGCAATCTGAAAAGCAATTTTAAAGGGCTGTGGGCATTTCTGTTTTAAGGCTTCAGGCTCAAGTCTTTTGCAACTTCCAGTGCATCTTCAAAACCTATGCTCTTCTTCTAAATAAAAGTGAGTAAACCTTTTTATTAAAATTTAGTAAATAAATCAAGTAGCTTGGAAAAATTCTGGTTGAATATGCTCTGCATTGTTATGTAAATATAAGTGTAGAATCTGAATTTATTTGACTGTTAATGAATGTGCATGTCTCACCTATCTTGCCCTTCCTGTTCCTGCTACAGGATTATCATGTTTAAACAAATTTCAAGTTGCTCTTCCTCTGATTTCATTTAGGTTTTGATTTTCAAACATTGAATGTTTGTGTAAGCTTAAATTTAATACTAAAAATGAATTTAAGTAAAAGGATTTAGCAACTCATTTGGAAAATGAAATCTTTATAAAAATTCTTTTAAACAAGACAAATTTTGTTACTTAAATTTACAGTTTCAAGTTTATAACCTGAATCCATTCTAAAGTTTAGGATTTTTAAAATCAAAATTAGGATTTAAAATAAAGTAAGGTGTAAGAAAATGAGTATTGTCTGGATATTGGGTTTTTTGCAAAAATTAGTTGATTCTTGCATCTGGATTGCTTGGGGATCTTGGTGGAGGTTGAGGTAAGATCAGAGAGTGTGGGAAAATTGGTTGAAGGATTTTTAATCCATTGAGGGATTTGAAATTTCTTGATTTTGAATTTAAAACCTAGTTTGGGTTCTAGCTGTAAATTGGCTTCTGCATCTTCAAAATTGCACCAAGTTATATGAATTTTTGGGGAAATGATATGCGGTGAGTCAGCAAGCCATGGCCGGAGTGGTGGCGATTATAAATGATCGAAGGCGATGGTTCAGGGGATTGTTCTGATGATGTTTGGGTTTTCAGTAACCATGAGAATGCTCGATTTTGGATTTAGGCAAGAAATGGTGTTCTGTGGGTCGTGGATGTTTGTAGGGTGGTAGAGTAACTTGTCGGTGAAGTCGACGTTGGTCGGAAGGGTTCCGGCACCGGTGCAGGTTGCACGGGGACTGGGTGGTGCCTGCAGTGTGTATTTTGTTTGGGTTGCTTGATTTTCTCGATGCAGGCCTCGGAATTTAAGGAAGGTAGCTCGGGGAGGAACTCGTGTGGGTTCTGGGTTGTGTGCAGAGTTAAACTGTTATATTTTTAACAGTTTTTAGTTTTAAAATTTAACAGTTTTTAAAACTTTAAAATCAAATTTGTTTAAGAAAAAGAAAAGGAAGATGCACTTTGTTTCTTGGTTCAAATATTAAGGGGTTGAACCCAAATGGAACATTTAACTAGATTTTAAATTTAAAATAAATTAAGTTTTAAACTTTAAATAATTTAAGCAAAGTTAAATTCTTGTTTTTAAATTGATTTTTTTTTATAATTGGATTTGTATGAATGGTTTAAATGTTTTTAAGTTAATGTTATTTTCAAACTTATTTTGAAAATATAAAAAAAGAAATTTATAAGGGAATGTTTTTATTGGTTAATGAAAAATAATTTAAAATTAACAATTAAAGGTTTAAGTAACATATTAACTTGAAATTAGAATTGTTAATTAAAAATTAAGGAAAGTAATTAATGATTTCTTTATATTTTAATTTAATTAATGAATTAGGTTAAGTAAAGATTTCAAAGTTAATTTAAGATAATGTTTTATCTTAAATATTAATTAAATATTAATGTTTTAATTGATTAGGTTGATTAAGAATTTTAAGTTTAGTTAATTAATTTAATTAATTATTTTTAAGGATTAATTAAGTAATTAATTAAGTAAAAATTAAATTAATTAACTAATAATTTGGACAATTTAATTAGTGTCTAATGATTAATTAAATTATAATTACTTATTAATTAAGTAATTAAGAGTTAATTAAAATAGTAATTAATTAATACTTAATAAAAGTTTTATCTAGTAATTAAGTTTTAATTTGGTTTTCTTAATTAAAAATTAAGGAGTTATTAATCTATAATACAAGTTAATTAGAAATTAATTAACTATTATTAAAGGTTAATTAATGGTAATTAAGGATTAATTAAGAATTAATTAATTTTATTTATGAATTAATTAATTTGTAAAAAGGTTGTTAATTAATTATTAAGTTTTATTAATTAATGATTAAGAGATAATTAATTAGTTAATTAAGGTTAATTAATTAATTATAAAAGTAATTAGTGATTAATTACTTTGTGTTAAAGGATTGATTAATAATTAAGGTTTATTAATTAATAATTGATGATAATTAATCTGTTAATTGAAAATTAATTTGGTTAAAGAGTAATTAAGGAATGAATTACTCGATTATGTTTTATGAGATGAGTGTGATCAAGTAAGTTAATTAATTTGTTAATTAATTAAAGAAGTCACTTGATAAATGATTAAGTATGTTACTTAATAAGTTTTGATAAAGCTAATTACTTAAGATAAGTAATTGATAAATTACATGGGTAATTGAGATAAGTAAAATTAATGATTGGGAAATAATTTTAAATGGATAAATTACTTGTTAAAGTAATTAAAGGTTTATTAATTGGTATAGTAAATCAAAGAATTTATAAAGTAATTGAGAAGTAATTAAGAATAATTAATTACAGTTTATATTTATTTAAGTTGATCAATTGAAAGCAATTAATTTAAGCATGATTTATTAACGTAATTAATTTAGAGATAATGTAATTAGTTTAGTTAATTAATTAATAGAAGTAATTAATTAAGATTCATTAATTAATATGATTAATGAAAATAATTAAGGGTTAATTACTTGATTAAGAGTTGATTAATTAAGATAATGATTAATTAATTGGTTTAATTAATGAATGAATAAGCAAGATTTATTGTGATGAAGATAATTAATTTAATTATTTTTAAATTAATTAAGAGATGAAGTAATTAATTTAATTCTTTTTAAATTAATTAGAGATTAGAGATAGTTAATTTAATTCAATTTAAATTAATTATGTTGTGATTAAGTAAATCATTACTTATGTATGGGTGGATGACATTGATTATTTTGAATGGATGTAATCTCAGAAATGAGATAAGTAAATGTTGTGTGGTATGAATGCTTGGTTACATTGTGATGGTAATATAGATTATCTATTATGATAATGATGTGGATTACCTATTTTGTTATGGATCATCTGTTTATTTGATAATGTAGTTATCAATTGTGACTTGTGAATTATGTATCTGTGTGTGTGTATAGATAGTTGAATTGAATTGTTTAACCTTAAACAACTTGGACCTAAAGGACACGCTTTGGATTTCGATGAGACCGGGATCGGGTTTCCATATTTGGATATCCAAAAACCACATCGATTCCAATTAAACGTTAGGTCGTGAATCAAAGTGGAGCTTTGTGAAGACTCGAGGTGTAAGGGCTATACGTCAATATAACTCTGTGGCTGATTCCGTAATGAGTTTGATGGAATTAGTTCTTATAGGTTCGAGATAGAGATTTAGAGTGCAAGGGTTATTATCGTTAACTCTGAGGGTGATTCCAAAATGAGTGTAACGAGATAATGCCTTCGGTTTCGTTCGAACCCGGAACGAACTTGTATGGATTGAATGCTTTCAGAACATCGTTAGGTAAAATTCCTTTAAAAATTCTTTTGAAACGTTTCTTTCAAACTACATAGAAAATATTTATATCCGACAATACTTCCAAATAATAATAATAATATATTCAAAATTCTTGTGAAAACAAATTTCAAAAACCCGGAACTTACGTTCTCAAATTTCCAATTAATTTTTATTTGTAAATTCTATTATGCAACCAATATTTTTAAAATTTTACTTCTAACTAACAAAGCTATCACAAAAAACTATATCCATTTATAAATTTATTCTTTTATATACAAAATATAATACTAGGTAAAATTATTTCATTTACCTATATTTCAAAAACAATATTGTGTCGGTCTGCCCTATTAAAGTACTTAAAAATCCCTATCGATGCCATAGCGTCCTATATACCGACCCGAATTTATAAATACTAAACAAAACAAATTAACACAATATAAAATATTTTTATAACACGGACAAATATGCTGTCTCATATATACACACACTCAAACAACTCATTCTAGGGTATTACTACCCTATTTCTAATGAGTCGGACCTCATAAAGCTAAGGTTATCGCTAAATTAAAGCTCTGATACCAAATGCAACGACCCATCTTTTTGGATAGTTTAAATTGACAATAAACCACACATGTCGAATCCAAACCATTAAAAAAGAAGGATTGTTATGGGGTAAATAGGAAAAAAAATAAGAGAAAAGAAAGATAACAAAACATAGATTCTCATAGTGGAAATAAAAAATATAATAATTAATAAACAGTTCATGAAGCTGTTTTACAAATAACATTTGATTACACTTTTACAATACATCAAAGTATACATACAATAGGAATAAATAAATAATGCAGCGGAATAACATGATGTAGTGGAATATATATAAAGTAGATAGCATACAGATCTCAATCTTCGTCCTCCAGAAATAAAGTCTTCAATGCTGAAAATCTCAGGCTGACCCGAGTGTAATAAAAAGAAAACACTCGAGTCAAAACAAAAAGATCTTACATAAGTTAAATCAATAATAAATAAATATGATTGTAACGGCTTCAGAGATGTTTATGAGATTTTACATCTCCTATCCAGTGTCCAACGTGCGTGTAATAACTTAAGAGATGTTTGAGATTACCATCTCCTAAGGATCCGTTAAACTATTTCCTATGTAGTAATATACGCTATTATAATATGTCTATCAGTAAAGTAAAGTATTAAAATAGCGTTAAGGCGTTACTCATATCTCCTTTAACGCATTTTATATATTCCCTTAGTCTATACAGATACTGTAAGCTCCATCAAATCAGTAGTTTACTCAGTGAGCACTCCATAGGTACGGTACAAACCAAACTCATAGTGGGCGCGATAAGGTACGTGACAAGGCACGCGAGGCAATCCCCTAGATAGGATTCTACCATTTTGCGTATTCGGACTGGTGGTAACGCATAATAGCTACTACTGCCCACCTCGGAACATACTCCCATAATCAAACCGAGGGGTGGCCGCCAAATCAATCACAAAGTCATAATATGGTATCAAAGAAGCATGTCCGATCGGAGGTGCAACCTCACTTGGCCCGGCGTGGCTCCTGCTTAATCACATTAAGCTGACTCGAGGGAGTCAGGCCTATGTTTTCATTCTGGAATCTCCACCACGTGCACAGTTGTTAAATTGGCTTTCGGTATTGGTAGAGAGTATGACAATATCTGATCCCAGTCACTTTAACAACCAAATGCTTATTTCACACCTGATGGTTCTTTTGCCATTTCCAAAACCGATTCATAATTGATATCAAGATATCATATTCTCAAAAACATATCACATTTGAAATCATATTCAATTTGGAAATCATATCACTAAATAGGTTAAACCCTTATTTCCAAATCATCATATTTACTCAAAATA
Source organism: Allium cepa (assembly GCA_030765085.1). Classification (NCBI taxonomy): domain Eukaryota; kingdom Viridiplantae; phylum Streptophyta; class Magnoliopsida; order Asparagales; family Amaryllidaceae; genus Allium; species Allium cepa. The sequence goes on along the minus strand of CM060938.1, from coordinate 722,805,085 downwards.
AGTCATTCCACTAGAAAATATCCTTTCAAAATCCAACGTGGGCTATAACATCATTTAACCATATTCTCTTTAAATCTAGGATTTAATTATAAACAATTCAGCCTTGCACAGTTTGAATTTTTGAAAATATTTTAGATAGTCATAATTAGTTTAATATGGTTTTAAATAGTTTAAATACTACAAAATAGTTTAAATAGTTAAAATGGTTTTAAAATAGTTTAAATTAGATTAAAATAGATTAAATAGATTGAAATAGATTAAATAGTTTAAAATGGATTAAATAGTTTAAAATAGAGTAAATAGATTAAAATAGATTAAATAGTTTAAAATGGATTAAAATATTTTAAAATGGATTAAAATAGTCTAAAATAGATTTAATATAGTTTTAATAGTTTAATATAAAATGATTTGATTATTGAAAATGGTTTATATAGAAATAGTTTGGAAATCTAAATTAATAAGAATTAAAAAAGTATATATATTTAAACAGTTTATATTAAAATAATCAATTTGGAAACAATATCAAATTAAACTATTTCTTCCATTTCGACAAATCTGGACCATATCTAGATTTCAACAAAACTAAATTTCTTTCAATACAAATTCCCAAAATCATTTCAATTTATATCGATTTCAAATTCATGTCTGAAATAAAAATTTAAAGCACTTCAAATTCATATATTTCAAAGTTCAAATATTCAAACATTTCAATAACTCAATTTTTGATAAATACATTTATATTTAAAAATTCAACTTTAAAATTTCAATTTAAATTCTTTAAACAATTCCTTTAAACCAATTTCAATTTCAACATTTTAAAGCTTAGATTTTTAATATAATTCAGTTTATATAAGTCAAACGTCATTTCAAAATATCATTTAACTAAATTCAAAATTTTAAGGATTTAAAAATCCTTTAATTTGACCGACCCGGTGTCCGTAGATAATTTTCTAACCTATGGTTAAGTGATACAGATATATATCATTTCAATCTGCAATAATTTATAATTTACGTGTATATATCATTCAACCCGCAATCCCGAGTTAAAATTCAAAATCAAAAAATCGCTCAAGTCTATCATTTCAACCCATAATGATTATTCCCTAAGCATAGATCGTTCGGGTATGTATCATTTCAAACTATAGTGATTTACTACCAATAAACTAAGGGAACTTGTAGTGTGATATATAACATAACATTCAGTCATCCAATACCAATAGTTAAATATCCATTACAATCACAATTCAAATCAACCAATAAACAACAACAATTAACTTATTATCATTAATAGGTCTTCAATAGGCAATTTAAACTTCAATATTACATTGAATGGCGATCAAATTCAATAGAAGTCGGATTTAACTGGAATGACAATTTAAATATATCAACAGTAGTCAATCAACTTCTAATCATATTATAAATTTAATTTAACTAACATAAGACAATTAAGTAGTTGTGAGTGGGTTAAAACACTCACCTTCCATTTCTAATAGATTTAAAATCAAATTCAAGCCTAAAATTCTAACAGTCTCAGAATATTACCAAACTAGTTCCACAATGCTCGGAATTCTGATATGATCGCAATGGAGAAAACGACATCCAAAACCGAGCTTGTATGAATAAGTTATGATAATTAGAACGATTGGAATAAAAATTAAAATTAAAATAAACAAAACAAAACAAGGAAGCCACGTCACCTTCTCACGTGAAGAAACCCTAGCATTGCCTATCTATAATGACCCCTCTTTCTCTCTACAGAAAGACGCATCATTATTAAGAAAGAAAGTGAAAGAAAAGAGAAAGATAGAGAAGAAAGGAAGAAATAACATTAGAATCTCAACAGCAGAACAAATAAATTATATTAATCACATAAATATTACATAGTATATAATATCTATCAGAGTTACACAACTTCATATCACAATACATTAGACAGTTATAAATCTTGTCTATCATACAACTCAATATACAACATAGATAATAATACAGAGATCAACACAGTGGAACTATATATCTACAACGCTGAAGCCTCCTGCTCCATATCGCCTCCAGATTTCGTCAAACTAACCTGAATCCCTTGGCTACTCGTAAAAATTTAAGTACCCAAGAGTTTGAGAAAGAAAAAAAGATAAACTCCGGGTCAGACATGGGTCTGGTGTGAGTAAACGGTTAAAGTTGCTTAACTTTAAAAACCTTTTGAGAAAACAAAGGTATCACGTAAGACTCCCCACACATAAACATGGTTAAGTTTTTACCTTACGCTAACCAAAACTTTTGATAGGAAATCTGGTGATATTATAATAGGGTTTAGAGTTTTCAAATAAATAAGAAATAGCTAAAATTGTTACATGATTAAATTCCGGTATACTAGCAACAAAGTGGGTAATACAATCAAAACCGTAAGGGCACGTAGGAAGAATGGGTTTCCATCAATGGCAGGGCTACTGGCGTACCGTCCATCATAGTATGGGGCCTAGATCACCGTACCAAGGATTACTCCCAATCACCTACAACACAAAGTCGAAACCATCCCTTACTAGACAGTCCCGAATAAGAAAACCATACGGTTGTAGCTAGCAACCGCCCACACAGCCGAATAAAAAGGGACTCTAGACAGAGGTAAATCTTATCCTAGTTGGGTGCTACCCACTTAGCCTTGCTGCACCTTCCCTATTCTAGCCATTCCCGGTTGATAAGGCTTGAGGCTAAGATTACCTATATAGAACACATCTATCTTAGAATGCTCATCGTCCACCTGACGAAGTTCTGAAAGCATTCAGTCCATACAAGTTCGTTCCGGGTTCGAATGAAACCGAAGGCATTATCTCGTTACACTCATTTTGAAATCACCCTTAGAGTTAACGATAATAAACCTTGCACTCTGAATCTTCATCTTCACTTGAGATTCACAACCTATCGTTAATTTGAATCAATGTGGTTTTGGATATCCAAATCTAGAAACCCGATCCTGGTCTCACCGAAATCCAAAATGCCATCTTTTAGGTCCAAGTTGTTTTAAAGTTAAAACAATTCAATTCAAATCATTATCTATATTCACACAGATAGATAATATACATATCCACAAATAGATAATCCATATCATCACAATTTAACCAAATCATCTCATATCACATATCTCATCAGAGATATCAAACAATCAAGGCATTCAATATCAGTCAGCCATCCATAAGCAATGATTTATTAATCACACATCTATAATTAATTTAAAATGAATTAAATTAATTACTTCATCTCTAATTAATTTAAAATAAATTAAATTAATTACTTTCATCACTAACATCTTGCTTACTTAACCATTAATTAATTACAAACCAATAAATTAATCATCATCTTAATTAATCACCCTTAATTAATTATCCCTTAATTACATTGAGTAATTAACCCTTAATTAATTATAAAAATTAATTATTCTTAATCATTTACAGTAATTAACCCTTAATTACTCTCATTAATTACATTAATTAATGATCATTAATTAATTACCTCCATTAATTAATTAACTATACTTAATTACATTGATCCTTAATTAACTACATTAATTAATTAAACTTTAATTAATCACTTCCATTAATCAACCTTAGTTGATCATAAACAGTAATTGCCATCCTGTAATTACTTACCTTAATTAATCAACTCCTTAATTAATTATATTAAACCTTTGATTAATGACGCTAAGTAATTAATCCTTAATTACTTCTACTAAGTAATTATTCTTTAATTACTTCCCATTAAGTAATTTCCCTTTAATTAATTACATCCAGTAATTATACATTAGTCACTTCACTAAGTAATTTCACTTTCAATTTCATTAAGTATTTACACTTAATCAGCATCAAATGATTATCTTTAATTAATTAACAAATTAATTAACTTAAGTTAATCACATTCATTTCATTAATTACAATTGGTAATTTATCCCTTAATTACCTTTTAAACAAATTAAATAACCCTTAATAATAGATTAATTATTCTTTAATTATTAATTAATAAACCTTAATTATCAATTAATAAAATTTAATAACAAATTAATTAATCCTTAATTAATCAGTTAATCAATCTCTAATAACAATTAATTAACCCTAAATATTAGTTAATTAATCCTTAATTAACCTTAATTATAGATTAATAATTTCTTAATTATTAATTAATACAACCTAATTATTAATTAATAAAACTTAATTACAAATTAAGTACTTTTTAAATATAAATTAATTAATTTCTAATCATTAATTAATCAACCTTAATTACTTAATTAATTAATCTCTAATCATTAATTAATAATCTCTAATTATCTAATTAATTATACTTAATTATAAATAATTAACTTCCAATTAATTAACTTATAACCCTTATTTATTAAATAAATAAATTAAATCAATTAATTACTCTTAATTAATTCCTTAATTAATCCTTTAACCATTATTAAATTAAATTAATTAATTATACTTAATTTCCTTTAATTAACTTAATTAATTTCAACCCATTAAAAACCTTAATTATTTTAAGATAAAACAATATATTAATTAACGACTTAATTATCATTAAAAACATTTTATCTTAATAATTAATTTTACTTAATTAAATCAATAATTAAGTTTTAAAAATAAATAATCATTTAACTTGATAAATTAAGGTTAATAAAGCTCTTTAAATACTTAAAATATTATCAAGTAATAGTTTTTAAAACTAGTTTCAAATTTGAATTTAAAACTTGCTTTTACAAATACCTTTACAATTTCATTTCTAACTTGACTTTTAAATTAACTTAAAACTTTACTTAATAAAATTTAAGTTAAACAAATTTCAAACCTCTTAACAAATTGTTAAAGAAAACATTTATTTATATAAAGTAAATTTACATAAGGAGATTTAAACTAAATTAAAGTTTAAATTTCAAAACTTAGATTTTAAAACCTTTTAAAAAAAACTACTCGACACATGCATCGGGTCAAACCCGAAATCCACTCAAGTCTAACCTGAGTTCACTTTTCATTTCAAATTTAGTTTTAGTTTTAAATTTAAATTTAAAATTTAAAAACCTGGAACCAAATCCCTCTGGAACTACTCGAGTTCCCACTCGAGTCATTCCCTCCAAAATCCGATCTCCCCTTCGAGTCACAACCCAAACCAAAACCACAGCCAAAAAACAACTGACACAATCTCCCATGTGCACATGCACCAGCGTCGGAATCGCTCTTCACCTCCGATGAACCCCCCACATATCGAACATCAATGCAGCAACCATCCCAAATCCCCAAATCCTAAAAACAAGCCTCGATCCAAAATCGAGTAGCCCGGTTAAAACTGGAACCAAACCCCATGGCAAAAACTACCTCGAACTCGCGCCTCTGACCATCGGACGACACGCAACCCCGGCCACTCCATCTCCGATCATCCACGAACCCATTATCAGAGTCCCATTGAACTCGATGCACCAGAAAAGAAGCAGTGATCCTATTTTTCCCAGTTCGACCAAATTAGGTTTAGAACCTAAATCAGCTCGCCGCCGACACCACGATCATCTGGCACCCCACCAGCCATTTTTGTCGTACTTCTCGATCCTTCCTCTACCTCCACCTAAGATCCCGATCATCCTAGACCTTGTGGCCATCAGAAATCACTCAAAATCCCAATTCCAGACATCACCAATTTACACATTCAATACTCCACTAAAAATTGTGATTTTGATTTTAAAAATCCTATCTTTCATAGATTATCCAAGATATAAACTTGAAACAGCAAATTTAAGTGATTGATTATATCATGATAAAAGAATTCCTACTGTACTCTTTTGATTCCAGGAGATTTTCACATCTATCCTACTTGAATAAAATTTTAAACTTAAATTTGTATTTAAACAAACATATCACGTTTAAAGCTTAAAACCTAACAATGATCGGTTAAGGAGATTTGAATTTTTCCTTTATTTCTACTCTCTGTAGTTTTAAAAACAGATAAGAACAATCAAAATAAACATGCACAGTCCATACACATTCATATACACAGATAATACATATATACATACACATGCAAGCATTAATCATTTCAGAAATCTAACAAGCAACATATCAGTTATTACTTAGGATTTTTAAGTAGATGTTTACCCACCATTTGAAAATGCAGAGAGTGGAAAAACTGGAAACCTGAAACTTTGCAACAGTTTTGGATTCCTGAAGCTTATATTGCTTTCTAGAAACTTTGATTACTTAGATCTTGATGATATATAAAACTGGAAAGCTTGATTTGATTTTCTTTAAAACTGAAATACAGATTGCTTGATAGCTTTGCTTGATAAACTATGCTTCAGGTTTTCTTGTTTGAACTTTTGAAAACATGTTGTTGCAGCTTGTTGTTTGAGATGGTTACAGACTTCAGATTTGAAAATGGATTACAGGGTTTTAAATTTTGGTTTGAGGAATGCTTTTGCAGGGCTTTAGTTTGAGAAGGTCACATGGTTTGATTTTGAGGATTTTCTGGTTTGAGAAATGAATTACAGTGTTTAGTTTTAGTTTGCTTGAAAATGATTTTATAGGTTTTGATTTCTTAGTGGATTTCTGAAGATAGTTTACAGGTTTGTTCTTCTTAGTTTTTGAAAAAAAAGAAAATGAAGAGGAAGATAGAAGTTTATATAAGTTAATTTAGATTTTATCAAAAATAAAAGAAAATTGAAATAAATGTGACACTTGTCCCTAACATTAATTAATATGCTAACACATGTTAATTACACCACTTGATTTAATTACACTTGTATTTATTCATTTTCTTATTATTTTAAAATGATTTTAAAAGCTTTTATAATAGATTTCCTAATTAATAAATACCTTTCTAAATCAATAAATGCTTTTTCTAATTTTAAATAAATAAAACTTTTAAAAGTAAATAAAATAAAAACCAATCATATTTAAATAAAATCATACATGGTATATCTAATCTATTTTTAAATGCTCATATTAAACTTTTGTATTTATTTACTATTAAATAAATACTTTTCGAAATTTATATAAATAAATTTCTTTTAGGAATATAAAACAAATTTTATTTTAAATAAAAACCTTGTCCATATATTTCAAATCCAAACTATATTATTATTTTTATTTTAAGATATATATATATATATATATATATATATATTCCTTTAAACTCAATTTTAAATCCAAATTCAAATTCAAATTCAATTTAAAATCCAATTTAATTCAATTCAAATAAATATAGATATCAATTTTAAACAAACACATTATTAAATTTGTAAATATTTATTCTATTTAAAATAATTTAAATGCACACACACACACACACATATATATTTAAACATACTTATTAAATTTGAAAATAATAAGTCTGTTTAAAATCTATTTAAAAAAATAACACAATTTAAATTTGTAAATTATTACTCCATTCAAAATCTATTTATAATTATATTTAAAAACAACTCATTATATTTATTATTGTTTGAAATTAACAAATTTTACCAATTTTATATAATTAATTAACAGATTATCACATTTTAAATTCTTTGAAATTTCGGGATATCACATTCCTCCCCCCTAAAAGAATTTCGTCCCCGAAATTTAAAACAAAAGATAATCCAAAGTTTTATTTTATTTCAAACAATTCAAGCATACATATCAATCATACACTATCAATTAATCAAACAATTTCATCCAAACAATCAATTCAACAAACAACATTAGCTATCCGGACACAGATTCGGATAAGGTTCCTAAAATAATCTAGAGTTTCCCAGGTACAGACATAGGGATACTCGCTCTACTGAATCTAAACTAGCTACACTACTAAGCTACTGAGCTCTTACTCATCAAGATCTACAATCTACACAAGATACCTGATCACAGACAAGATCGACTTAACTACCAAATCCTTCTGAACTGCTGGTTCCGCAACTAGTGATGGATAATACACGTACTTTCTCAGAGATACGTGAAATACATTGAATCACAGTCTTCCAAGCTGGCAATTCAACCCTGTAAGCCAAAACATTTATTTCTTACAAAACTCAGAAGAATCCAATATACCTTGGAGCTAACTTCCCAGTCTTACCCAATCTTATTGCTCCCTTGACCGGAGAAAATCTCAACAAAAACAAAGTCTCCAACTTCGGATTCCAAATTCCTCCGTCTTTTAACCACAGAACTCTTCTGATGATCCTGGGCTGCCTTCATCCTTCCTGATCAGCTAAACCTTCACTGATGCTTCTTGAAACAAACTGAACCAAAAATAACCCAACAAAATGATCCTCTCAAGATCTACCCAAATCAAAAACATAAACTCTATTCCATAATCATCAGTAGACTACAACTTACTTCTCTTATCTGGAATAGATAAAACAGGTGCACTCACAATCCTGTAGAATCTCTCTAATCCAAACACTGCAACTTCCGGTTGCTTCCATTCTAGAATAGCTGCCACCTTGCTTCCGCTGCACAACTCTGATCTGGAGCAGATGAGAATGTCGTCGATGAACACGAGCACAGACTAGACAACACATCCCAGAATTATGGTTCAACGGATCCATAAAGAGAAAACTCAGAAGTTCCAAGAAATACCGAGCCGCTTCACCAAAAACCTCTCTCTAGGAGACATCCTTCTACCTAGCTGAATTACTGGTAGCTCCATGAACCAAATCGATATGGAACTCAACCTCTAATGCAGACAAATTTCTGACTTCCCTTAAGACATCCGGGGAAAAAATCTCTAACAACTTCTATAACTCAAGAGAACACTCAAACTATCGAAAGTCACTTTTGCAATCCTATCCAATCCAATATCCAAAGATACTGTTCTCTCTTACAAATCAGAACAGCTTATCCTCGACCAATCCATCGAAGAAACGGGTCCACTCTGCTGCTTCCGAATCCCACCTCTAGGAAACCGCAAAGCCAAAAGATCTTCCTACTGGCACAAAAATAACACTTCCGAGCTGCACTACTGCCACAGATGCCAAAGACTCCTTATCCAAAGCTATTCGATCCTCAAAATCAGATCAACCAATCCCACACTGAATCTTGATATGGGCAGACATCTCCTCAAGAAACTTGGGCCTCAACCCAAACACAAACATCCTACCGAAACTAAGTCTCATCACCGATGCAGACATACTTCCTTGAACTGGTTCCAAAGAAACATCTTCGAAAACATCCATAGTTACTGTGTCTCACCACACAGTTGCTCCTTCTTGAAGCTGCCAAGATGCCATCACTCACTTCTGCTCAACCGACAAATCCAAACTCTAGAAAATCCGCTCACATGAGCGCGATCAACTTATACTTCAGACATGGACTCCGAACCTTAACAGGTTTCATTCAGAGATTGGTGAAATCCTTACACCTTACAGCAAAGCTCAATCGAGACAGTATTAGATCTACAGTCTTGACAAGCACTCTTCCAACCTCAACTCTCAGACTTCGTCCATTGGTAGTCGTGCTACACACACCACTACCATTCCTATCTCTAGAACTCAAATTCGAAAAACCCAAACTGGTAATTCAACAAATCAGGTAGAAATAGATATATATATATATATAGTTATATAGTTATATAAAAAGTACAAATACGCTCTCTCAAGAAAGACACCACTCTAGAGCCTAGGTATTCGCTCAGCCTACGCTCTTATACCAAATGTGACGATCTAGGCTTTGCAACCATCGACAGCGGCCACTCTCCGCCGTGGCTCACATTGGTACCTTGAATTTGCTTTTACGGCCAGCTTCTCGACTCGCAACCAACCCCTCAAGGCCTTATACTACCTTAGGGGACATGTAGAGGTAAGAGTCTCCCGTTCGCCACCTAACGCAAAGCGAGAACCCCCTATCATGCTATAATGTAGCAAATCCGATCCCGGTCTCATCGAAATCCAAAACGCCGTCTTTTAGGTCCAAGTTGTTTTGAAGTTAAAACAATTCAATTGAAATCATTATCTATATTCACACAGATAGATAATATACATATCCACAAATAGATAATCCATATCATCACAATTCAACCAAATCATCTCATATCACATATCTCATCAGAGATATCAAACAATCAAGGCATTCAATATCAGTCAGCCATCCATAAGCAATGATCTATTAATCACACATCTATACTTAATTTAAAATGAATTAAATTAATTACTTCATCTCTAATTAATTTAAAATAAATTAAATTAATTACTTTCATCACTAGCATCTTGCTTACTTAACCATTAATTAATTACAAACCAATTAATTAATCATCATCTTAATTAATCACTCTTGATTAATTATCCCTTAATTACATTAAGTAATTAACCCTTAATTAATTATACAAATTAATTATTCTTAATCATTTACAATAATTAACCCTTAATTACTCTCATTAATAACATTAATTAATGATCCTTAATTAATTACCTCCATTAATTAATTAACTATAATTAATTACATTGATCCTTAATTAATTACATTAATTAATTAAACTTTAATTAATCACTTCCATTAATCAACCTTAATTGATCATAAACAGTAATTACCATCCTGTAATTACTTACCTTAATTAATTAACTCCTTAATTAATTATATTAACCCTTTGATTAATTACACTAAGTAATTAATCCTTAACTACTTCTACTAAGTAATTATTCTTTAATTACTTCCCATTAAGTAATTTCCCTTTAATTAATTACATCCCGTAATTATACATTAATTACTTTACTAAGTAATTTCTCTTTCAATTTCATTAAGTATTTATACTTAGTTAGCATCAAATGATTATCTTTAATTAATTAACAAATTAATTAACTTAAGTTAATCACATTCATTTCATTTATTACAATTGGTAATTTATCCCTTAATTACCTTTTAAACAAATTAATTAATCCTTAATTATAGATTAATTATTCTTTAATTATTAATTAATAAACCTTAATTATCAATTAAGAAAACTTAACAAATTAATTAATCCTTAATTAATCAGTTAATCAATCCCTAATAACAATTAATTAACCCTAAATATTAGTTAATTAATCCTTAATTAACTTTAATTATAGATTAATAATTTCGTAATTATTAATTAATAAAACCTAATTATTAATTAATAAAACTTAATTATAAATTAAGTACTTTTTAATTATAAATTAATTAATTTCTAATCACTAAATAATCAACCTTAATTACGTAATTAATTAATCTCTAATCATCTAATTAATTATACTTAATTATAAATTAATTAACTTCCAATTAATTAACTTATAACCCTTAATTATTAAATAAATAAATTAAATCAATTAATTACTCGTAATTAATTCCTCAATTAATCCTTTAATCATTATTAAATTAATTAATTATACTTAATTTCCTTTAATTAACTTAATTAATTTCAACCCATTAAAAACCTTAATTATTTTAAGATAAAACATTATCTTAATTAATGACTTAATTATCATTAAAAACATTTTATCTTAATAATTAATTTTACTTAATTAAATCAATAATTAAGTTTTAAAAATAAATAATCATTTAACTTGATAAATTAAGGTTAACAAAGCTTCCTTTAAATACTTAAAATATTATAAAGCAATAGTTTTTAAAACTAGTTTCAAATTTGAATTTTAAACTTGCTTTTACAAATACCTTTACAATTTAATTTCTAACTCAACTTTTAAATTAGCTGAAAACTTTACTTAATAAAATTTAAATAAAACAAATTTCAAACCTCTTAACAAATTTTTAAAGAAAACATTTATTTTATATAAAGTAAATTTATATAAGAAGATTTAAACTAAATTAAAGCTGTCACCCCAAATTATCTCTTATGGTGATGCTGATGTGAGAACAGGAAAATCAAATTTTAAATTTTTTAATGCTTGGGTTTCTCACCCAGATTTTATTTCTCCTGTCAACCATGCGTGGTCCACTTCTTTTTTTGGTAATCCGATGTATGTCTTGCAGTGTAAACTTAAAGCTGTCAAAACTGCCTTGAAATTGTGGTCTTCAACAAAATTTGGATCTGGCAATTTAGCTTCCACTTCCCTTGCCCAAAAGCTTCAAGTTACTCAAGAAAGGATGCTCAGGGAAACCACCAACAGTGAATTATCTTTACATGAAGCTGCTTTGTCTTCCCAGCTTTATGAAGCTCTGAAACATGAAGGCCGCATGATAAAACAGAAGCTTAGAATGGAGTGGTTCAAGGATGGTGACAGGAACACTTCATTCTACCATTCTTCTCTTAAAGTGAAGCATTCAAGAGAGTTAATTAGGGTTCTTAAAGATGACGATGGTGAGTTGATCTCTGATCCCTCCATTATTGCTGATATGTTTCTTGATTTTTTCAGCAAACTGCTCGGAAATAGTAATGATTTCATTCCTAACCTCGACCTCCTAGATTCTATTTACATTCCACGAATATCTAATGATAACAATGAATTTCTCTCTACTGCCGTTATTGATTTGGAGATTAAAACTGCCGTTTTCTCTCTCGACCCTAACTCTTGTGGTGGCCCTGATGGCTTCAACGCCTTTTTTTACTTCTTGCTGGGAAATTGTTGGTAATGTCTTCACCAAGGCTATTCAGAACTTCTTTAACAAATGCAAGATGATCGGTTCTGTCAATGCCACTAATATAGCTCTCATTCCTAAAGTAAAAAATGCTTGTCTTGTTTCTGATTTCAGGCCTATCTCATGCTGTAACACCATTTATAAGTGTATATCAAAAATTATTGCCACTAGGCTCAAGATGGTTATGCCAAGCATCATCTCGTCTAACCAAGTTGCCCTCCTTAGTGGCAGAAGTATCCTGGATAATGTTCTTTTGTCCTATGAATTACTGAAAGGCTACAACACCGCACATGTCTCCTTTAGGGCCATCTTCAAGCTTGATATCTCTAAAGCATTTGACTCCGTTCACTGGGATGTTATTGTTAGAATCATGGGTCTGATGAACTTCCCCAAACATTTTGTGGCATGGTAAGTACATGTATCTCGACAGCTAAGTTCTCTATTATGGTTAATAACAGAAATGTGGGATATTTTCAAAGCAAACAAGGTGTTAGGCAGGGTGATCTAATGTCTGCATATATTTTCATATTAGTTATGGAAGTTTTGACTCAAATTCTCAACCATCTAGACACAGAGGGTAGTTTCTCCATACACCCTAAATGCAAGAACCCCCTCATTACCTCCCTGATGTACGCTGATGATCTGGTGATTTTCTTCAAGCCTAACATGATGACTGTTTCCGCTATTATGGGTGGTCTCCATAAATTCTACTTGATTACTGGCCTTTCAATTAATTTATCTAAGTCTGACATTTTCATAGCTGGAGTTGGAAATGATTTAACTAATCAAATTACTAGCCTATCATCTATAAATCAAAGTGCTCAAACATCCAAGTACTTGGGTATCCCCATGACTTCCTTGAGAATTACTACTGCTCATTATACGCCTTTGTATGAGAAGATTTTGGCTAGGTTATCTGTGTGGAGTAATAAGTTACTTAGTCAGGCTGGTAGGCTCACACTTATAAAAATCAATCATTTTCTCCATGACAGTGTACTGGACGAAAACTTTCATCCTTCCAGTTAAGCTTATTAAAATGATTAGGAGTGCCATGGTGAATTTCTTTTGGCATGGATCTGTACTCTCTACTAAACTTACTCTATGTGCTTTTGCTAAGCTTGAATTGCCTCTGTCAAAGGGTGGCCTTGGAATTAAAAACATGATATTATGGAACCGTGCTGCCTTCGTTCATCACATCGACAATATCCTTAATTGTAAAGATAACTTTTGGGATAAGTGGTCATACAACCACATTATTGGCAACAAGTACTTTTAGACCATGTCTATACCTCAAAACTAGTTTTTGACATGGCGATGTATTTTGAATTTGAGGAATGATATTCTACCCTACGCGAAAAGTAAATTTGCTTCTAATAGTAAGTTGTCCTTCTGGCATGACCCATGGATTAAGGAGGGCTTAATTTTGAATCAGGTTTTATCTCACAATCAGAAAATGCAAACGGTGTTAGCATTAATGCCTTAGCTGCTGATTATATTAGTCATGGACAAATTGTCCTCCCATTCTCCAGTAATCAAGATATCAGGCAACTATGGAATATGTACCAAAATAATCAAGTGTCTTTAGCTCGGGTCAATGGAGTTTCATGGACTTTCTGTCCAGATAAATTTAAGATTAAAAATCTGTACAAATTTTTTGCTCGTCAGACGAATTATACAACATTTAGCTGGTACAAGCGTATTTGGTTGAATCACAACTCTGAGAGGCAGAACCTGATGCTGTGGAAAATCTTCTCCAATGCTTTGAAGACTAAGGTTTTTTTGAGGCAGCGTGGCATTGCCATCGACACTGTCTGCTGTTTTTTCCAAACAGGTGCTGAAGATACACTTCACTTATTCTTTAGTTGTCCCATTGTGCAGATGCTATGGTCTTCTACGAATAGTCTCATTAATGGCAGGAATGTTGCCTCTATAAGTGAAGTTAAATGGGATCTCATATATAAAGGCACGAGGTGGAAGAGTGAATCAACTTTCATTCTTCTGTTCACTCTCAAAGTATTCATCTCCGTCATTTGGGATGAAAGAAATGCAATAACCTTTAATAACAAAAGGAAGACAGTCATGCAGTTGAAAGAAACCATCTTGTGTGCTTTGAGGAATGGCATTTCTGCTTCGAGGCCTAATTTTCATCCTGCATTCCTTCAACCTGTTTGTGTTTTCTTTTGTTTATTATGTGTTTTTGATATGCCATGTTCTTTCCTCATGTTCTCTTGTTGCTATGTCTACTGCTTTCCTATTTTTGTAGGAAGTTTATTTTCCTCTCTTCTAAGTATTCACTTTTGTTGGTATATCAATAAATGGTAGGGGTCCATTTAACCCCGCTGGCCTTGCCAAAAAAAGTTTAAATTTCAAAACTTAGATTTTGAAACCTTTTTTTTTTAAAACTACTCGACACATGCATCGGGTCAAACCCGAAATCCACTCAGGTCTAACCTGAATTCTCTTTTCATTTCAAATTTAGTTTTAGTTTTAAAATTAAATTTAAGTTTAAAAAACCTAGAACCAAATCCCTCTAGAACTACTCGAGTTCCCACTCGAGTCATACCCTCCAAAACCCGATCTCCCCTTCGAGTCACAACCCAAACTAAAACCACAACCCAAAAACAACTGACACAACCTCCCCTGTGCACATGCACCAGCGTCGGAATCGCTCTTCACCTTCGATGAACCCTCCTACATATTGAACATCAATGCAGCAACCATCCCCAATCACCAAATCCCAAAAACAAGCCTCGATCCAAAATCGAGTAGTCCAGTTAAAAATGGAACCAAACCCCATGGCAAAAACCACCTCAAATCGCACCTCTGACCATCGGACGACACGCAACCCCGGCCACTCTATCTCTGATCATCCACGAACCTATTCCCAAAGTCCCACTTAACTTGATGCACCAGAGAAGAAGCAATGATCCCATTTTTCCCAGTTCGACCAAATTAGGTTTAGAACCTAAATCAGCTCGCCGCCGACGCCACGATCATCTGGCACCCCACCAGCCATTTTTGCCGTACTTCCCGATCCTTCCTCTACCTCCACCTAAGATCCCGATCACCCTAGACATTGTGGCCATCAGAAATTACTTAAAATCCTAATTCCAGACATCACCAAATTACACATTCAATACTCCACTAAAAACTGTGATTTTGATTTTAAAAATCCTATCTTTCAAAGATTATCCACGATATAAACTTGAAACAGCAAATTTAAGTGATTGATTTTATCATGATAAAAGAATTCCTACTGTACTCTTTTGATTCCAGGAGATTTTCACATCTATTCTACTTGAATAAAATTTTAAACTTAAATTTGTGTTTAAACAAATATCATGTTTAAAGCTTAAAACCTAACAATGATCAGTTAAGGGGATTTGAATTTTTTTCCTTTATTTCTACTCTCTGTAGTTTTAAAAACAAAGAAGAACAATCAAAAAAAACATGCGCAGTCCATACACATTCATATACATAGATAATACATATATACATACACATGCAAGCATTAATCATTTCAGAAATCTAACAAGCAACAGATCAGCTATTACTTAGGATTTTTAAGTAGATGTTTACTCACCATTTGAAAATGCAGAGAGTGGAAAATCTGGAAACCTAAAACTTTGCAACAGTTTTGGATTCCTGAAGCTTTTATTGCTTTCTGGAAAGTTTGATTACTTAGATCTTAATGATATATAAAACTCGAAAGATTGATTTGATTTTCTTTAAAACTGAAATACAGATTGCTTGATAGCTTTGCTTGATAAACTATGCTTCAGGTTTTCTTGTTTGAACTTTTGAAAACATGTTGTTGCAGGCTTGTTGTTTGAGATGGTTACAGACTTCAGATTTGAAAAAGGATTGTAGAGTTTTAAACTTTTGTTTGAGGAATGCTTTTGCAGGGTTTAGTTTGAGAAGGTCATGGGGTTTTATTTTTAGAATTTTCTGGTTTGAGAAATGAATTACAGTGTTTAGTTTTAGTTTTCTTGAAAATGATTTTATAGGTTTTGATTTCTTAGTAGAATTCTGGAGATAGTTTACAGGTTTGTTCTTCTTAGTTTTTGAAAAGAAAAAGAAAATGAAGATAGAAGTTTATATAAGTTAATTTAGATTTTATTAAAAAAATTAAAATAAATGTGACACTTGTCCCTAACCTTAATTAACATGTTACTTACACCACTTGATTTAATTACACTTGTATTTATTCATTTTCTTATTATTTTAAAATGATTTTAAAAGCTTTTATAATAGATTTCCTAATTAATAAATACCTTACTACATGAATAAATAATTTTTCTAATTTTAAAAAATAAAACTTTTAAAAGAAAATAAAATAAAAACCAATCATATTTTAAATAAAATCATATATAGTATATCTAGTCCGTTTTTAAATGCACATAGTAAAATTTTGTATTTATTTACTATTAAATAAATACTTCTCCAAATTTATATAAATAAATTTCTATTAGGAATATAAAACAAATCTTATTTTAAATAAAAACCTTATCCATATATTTTAAATCCAAACTATATTATTATTTTTATTTTAAGATATATATATTCCTTTAAATTCAATTTTAAATCCAAATTCAAATTCAAATTCAATTTAAAATCCAATTTAAAATCAATTCAAATAAATATAGATATCAATTTCAAACAAACACATTATTAAATTTGGAAATATTTATTCTATTAAAAAATAACTTAAATACACACACACATATATATAAACACGCTTATTAAATTTGAAAATTATAAGTCTATTTAAAATCTATTTAAAAAAGATAACACAATTTAAATTTGTAAATTATTATTCCATTTAAAAATCTATTTATAACTATATTTAAAAACAACTCATTACATTTATTATTTTTTGAAATTAACAAATTTTACCAGTTTTATATAATTAATTAAGAGATTATCACATTTTAAATTCCTTGAAATTCCAGGATATCACACTATCTCTTTCAAACTATGATGAAGTCACCGCCGATAAACCTTCGTCGTCGTACCAACCATGTCCACTTCTGACATGCCGTGACTATGCCTACACAAGCGCCTCCACCTGCACGACCCTCCGCCACATCCACGACCCTCTAGCCACGTTGATCGATGTCCAAACGCACAGCCACCTCCTCCCCCATGAAACCCTAATTGAATTATTGACAATGATCCAATCGTCATCACACCATACGAACGGCATAGATGCACTCCCCTCGTCCATCTCCACGCTAGAGTACCCTCGAATTAATGATCCAACACCGATGATTAACCACCACATTTAACGGTCGAGAATGTTTTGGCCAATCTGAAACAAACCAAAACTCGATTGCAAAAATGAACAGAAGATTTATATTACGCTCTTCGAGAGCTTTCCAATGATATATAATTCGATATAGTTTGAAGGAGTTTGATTTTCGATTGGAATTTGAATTTGAATTATGGTTTTGGATTACAGCCTTTAGAGGAAGGAAGAAGCTGATGATTGAATAGACAGATTTGTACGTACAGGAATAAGAAATGGCAAGGATTCTAGGGTTAGAAAAAACTATTTATATAGACAAGTCCCGATAAGAAAGAATGAACAACATATCGAATTGGTTCGAAACCACAATAACGACCCGAAAAGCCCGTTCCACTTCCGAAACAAAAGTAGGTCATCCCATATATCAAAATAAATGTTTTCGATATTTTTAAACTTAATGGAATAGGTTTCAAACCCTAATTCGAAAGTATGCATAAGTTATCTTTTAAAATCAGCTTATTTTAAATTGAATTAATTAAATGGATTTTTACGCGTTTCAAGCCCATACGATCAAAAGACAAGTCCGATCGCTACGAAACTTCAAATCCTACAATAATTCACCATTACGAATCCGATGAAACTGGTTTCGTCGAAATCTAAGACAATGGCCAAAATGGCTATTCTCACGTTAATTAAATAAATTATTATTAAATTAAATCAATCACCCTTTAAATTTAAGTTTAAAAGTTAACAATTTTTATCATTTTTGGTTACCTAGACATTTATAATCTTTCAAAACAAATTTCCATGTCAATTCAATATTAAGTATTGCATAACTTATAGCATTCAATTACAATTATAATAAAAATTCAATTAATTATATTTTAATTTTAAATAAATTCTTTTATTTTGATTTATATATTATTATTCACACATCTGTCTTCTTACGGGCATAATTCATATTTTTTTACATCGTATTACATTAATATTCTACAATTATCATCTTAATTCATATTAACTGCAAAATTTAAGTAGATTTATTGCAATTGATTTCCAATTTAATTTCAACAGATTAAATAAATGGGTGATAAATAACAATTGTTACCTTTTTCTTAATTTAATCACATTTATAAGTTTATTATCTACAAACAAATGTTATAACTACTTACACAACACTGATTATATTCAATTTCAATGAATTACATATAATCTCGCCATTTAATATAACATTTAATTTATTTCCTTATTTAAAATTTCTAACCAATTTAACCTTGCACTAATTTCAATTGATAGAAAATACATCAAATAATTAACCCTTACATTAAACCAGCATTATTAAATTCCATTCTAATGGTTTTTCTCATTAACAAATCATAAATTTTTAGTGTCTCACAATATAAAATTCACAAATCTTATTTAAATTAATATTTTAGTTATCGAAAATTATGGGTTGTTACACAAGATGAATTGTTAATACTACTAGACTAGACTTGGAATTGAACCGATACAAAGTTTGATTTTTTTTTAATTTTTACTTTGTTTGTCTAATTTATTTTGATTTTATTGATTTTATTTAACTACTTGTTTTTGAGTATTCTCTAGTTCTTCTCAACCCTATTTTTAACCATGTTTGCACACAATTTTGTCAAATAATTACTAATAATGGTAATTCAAAATTCTCAAATAAGTAATAATAATTTTTCCTTTTCGTTTCTTTAGATGAACATTTCACTATTCTTGAGATGAGGTTCTTCATTATTCTTCTCAAATTTCAGTTAGTTGTTAAAGATATTCTTTTCATTTGATATCTTTATGGCACTATAATAGTTTAAAACATATAATAACTAAAAAAGTTATTAGCCAAAATAGTTTATGAGTAAAGGAAAATTGGAAGTTTTTTCTCCTTCAGTTATACTCAATAATCATAATATGGGGCTGGAATACAATTGGTCAAAAAACTATCCATTTCTGCTGTATCTACCGTATGTTGGAAATAAACTTGATTTTGGTCAAAATTAATTGGTTTGTAAAACATTATTTAATTTGGACAATATTTATTTTGCTATCAATGGAGAGAATTATAGTACATTGAAGAGACTAACATTTAGCATAAAGAAAAATCTAGAGTTTTCTAAATATGGAATTTGGAGAAGCCTAGAAAATAGATTTGTCAAAGGAATTGAAGAAGACTCTACGTAATGTACTACTATAAATAAGAATGCTTTCTCTCAACTTTTGTGTGTAAGCAAATGAAGGCAAAAAAGTAAACAAATAAAATTACAATAAAGTTTCAATTCCTCCATTAAAAATAGGGTATTGTTACTTACACTCCACTTTTGATTAGTGTGATGCTAAGAGCACCTCTAAACGTGTTTATTGATACCATTGCTAAAAACTACCATACAATTTTGCTTTATACTCTTCCTAATACCAGATTTTTTAAGAGACTGCCAAAGGCATCAATTTTGACTTCTTTTGCATGGGGAACAACCTTCGACCAACACCATTTTCCATGGCCATTAACCACCAAACTACAGTAGCTCAATGGTTGATAACCGTCGAAACTTTATTGGTCGACGGTTGTTGGCCATGCAAAATGAATTTGTGCGGTGGTTGATTATCGTATAAAAAGACTTCGGTATTGGAAGCACACAAATTTTACTACATTTAATTTTTTATATGGTAATCATATGCACTTTCCTCGGTGCCTTTAGCACCACACTTTGGTGAAGAGGGGGCCAATTTTTATTTGCACTCCACTAAATTTAAAATTGTTATAAGGGGTACTCATGTTGTACAAGTAATATATATCTTTTCCTAATTTACTCATCATTTATTTTTGACCAATATTATTCTTCTCCACTTACATTTTCCTCTGAGTTTAATTTAGCTTTCAATAATGGTGAAAACCAATCTTCTGCTTCTGAACCGAAAACACCTTCCCATTTTACCTATCTTTAATTCAATTTAAAATTGTCGATGAACTAAATTAACGTGTAAAACAGTAGAATTTAAAAAAAAAATTGAACAAAATCTGTACTACGAATGTGTTCTTGGATAATGATTAATTTACTTTCTTTATTTTTTGGAATTTTATATGTAGATAGGTTTAGTTTCTATATTGATATTGATTAGGATTATAGACTAAAGAAAAAGAATGGTGAAAATTAAAGGAAATTAGGGTAGGGATAAATTGGGAAATTTACAATATAATTATATCAGGGGGCTATTTTTAGTGGTTCCCCTCATAGTAAAAAAAATCTTTTTTTCAAAAATGGAACCTTCTTAACCAAAAGTTGAGTGTCAATAAGAACACTTTAAAAGTATTTATCCCAATCTTCATTTGCAAATTACATTTAATTCTCCTTCTTCTTCTTCTTGTAAAATTCCCAATATTGGTATCAAAGCTCGGTTGCTAATAAAAGAATGGTGGCAAACTTAATGACTCTTTTCTAAGTTTTATTACTAACGAAGGAGTATTATGGTTATTGGAGCATTCACATGAAGGTGTTGCTTGGATTGCAAGGTTCATGGGATATCGTAGAAAATAGATATGAAGAACCCGTTGATATTACCACTTAATCCCAAAATAAAGGGATAATTTGAAGAATTGAAGAAGAAGGATCGAAATGCTCTTACACTAATTTACCAAGGTTTAGATAAAGCTATGTTCGAGAATGTAGCTAATGCACAAACTAGTAAGAAAACATGGAAGATTTTGGAGAATGCTTTTAAAGAAATTGACAAAGCGAAGTAAATTAGACTACAAACTATGTGTGGTGAGTTTGAATCTTTACACATGGAATCATCAAAACCAATTGATGATTATTTTCTATAATTTATCAATTGTAAACCGATTGAAAAGATACGAAGAAAAAATGGAAGATTCTAGAGTTATTGAGAAAATTCTACGATCTTTAGATTCAAAATTTTATTACATAGTTGTAGCAATTGAAGAATTTAAATATCTAGGATCCATGACTATTGATTAACTCATAGGTTCACTTCAATCTCATGAAGAAAAATTGGAGAGAAAGTTAAAGAAGAGCCATTGTAGCACAAACAAAACTCACCTTGCGGGAAAATGAGACATTAAAAAAGGAAGAAATTAGATCCAAAGCGGAAGACGCCGTGGTCAAAGTTATGGAACAAGTTACTAAAAATACATTATCAAAGAGGAGAAAATGCAAAACACATATACTATAAGAGGTTGAGGAAGAGGAGAAAATATAAAGCAAAATGGAAGACCAAGTTATAATAAATCTCAAATAAAATGTTATAACTATCATAAATTTAGGGCATTTTTCTTGCAATTGTAAATCCACTTTTAGCCAAGTTCAAGAGAGAATAAATTATGCTAAAGAAGATGAAGGAAATTTTACACTACTATTGGCCTGATGAAATTAGCAGTAAGAGTACATGGTATTTGGGTAAGGGTAAAGCAATCATATATACGGAAAGAGGGGCATGTTCATGGAGCTTGATGAATCTGTAAGTGGAAACATTCATTTTAGAGATGAATCTAGAATTCCAGTTTAAGGAAAAGGAAACATACTAATTAATTGTAACGTCCCGCCTTTTCGACCCCCAAATGTCAACAATAATACATCCACAGTATTTGTGTGCCGAGCACCTAAGTGCTGGAAAGATGAAAAGTTAGGGTAAAATAAAAAGGAAAAAGAAATAGACAAGAAAGAAAAGAACACGACATAAAATCTCACTATGGAACGGTAATATATAATATCAAAGGAACGGTACAAAGGGTTACTCCGATACAAAAATCTTAAAGTTACAAAACCTAAGTACCACCATTAGCCGAGATAATTATAACAACCTATCCTCACAAATGCCAATATGTACAATATAGTGATGCAGCAGAAATAAGAATACTACGTAGGTGAAACATCCAGCTCGTCTTCTCGAGCTCCAAAGAACATCAACGAAATTCTTCCTTCCTCAAACTACTCAAAAGAGCACATAAGGAATTTAGAGAAAACAAAAACTAAGCATTAGACTTAAGTTTGGTATGAGAAACTCAAGAAATATGTAGTAGCGTATAATAATAGTTTTGAGACCGCATGGAATGTGATAACAATTATCGCCTTAAAAGAACCACCATAAGTACATAAGGTGGTATAATAAATAATGTCTGGATGTGGAATATAAATATTATATCATGACTGGAATGGTTACATTGGCTATATTCAATAACATATTAGAGGCACAATCAAAATCAATAAGGAACGTTCACATAATGGATTTTCCATGGAGATCCCTTCGATCGAGCCAAAATTCAATCTCGTGCACAAGGGTCAGAAACTACCTCCAAGCAACGTATATCTCTAGGTAAAATATATCTCAAGAGAAAATATAGTCGGTCCATGCCCTAACACGTGATCCCAAATACCATCACCTCCCACGTGCAACATTGATAAGCATACTCTAGATATGGAGTGACAATATCCTGTCGTGGGTCAGTCAAACCCTAAGCTATGCCCTTACTCTGTTTTTTGTCATCTCTGATGTCGAGGTTACGTTTGACATCTTTCACATGAGTCTTCATCACTCGAACAGAACACGAATCCCAAATTGGATTCTTATATTTCGAATAGATCTCAAAATCACACACGGATTCTCATATCTAAACATATACCAAAATTGCAGTTGGATTCCCACATCCTAAATAGATCATAAATAATTACATGTGTTCGAGCATTTTAAACACATCTCAAATCTCCACATAGATTCCTGCGTCTCAAATACGTCCGTTTCCAAGAGATATAACATGTATCTCAGCCTTGAAGTTGTTTTCGATGATTAAAACACTTACTGATCCAGATCTCTCCAAGACTGAATCGATTGAATTTGGTCATTCAATGATAATGAGAACGATCACATATGGAAACCAAGTCATATATACTTATCACATTTTCGATATTTTCATCTCAAATATCCCTTGGTATGAGTGAAGCCAGTATGTAGAGCCATAATGCTCATACATGAGCATCAGACTTAATTCTCAAAGATAGGCAAGATACTTCATCGGCTTTTAGTGCTAAGTGTACGACTAAATGTTTTCCATAAACGAGTAAACATGCAAACCAAAATCAAGTCATGCAAAGCATGATTAAGTCACAAAAGCAACTTCTAGTCTCCTTTTTTTAATTAATCTTTTATTAATTAAAACCACTTCTATTAGTAAAACTTCTTTTATCTAATAAAACATTGTTTATCAATTTCTACTATTCAATTTACTATTTCAATACATCAAAAAGTATTCATATACTTACCTTAAATGGTATAAGTATATTCACATATCATTAACAAGATTTCTTACTTTAGACCTTTACATCTTCTATCTTTTTCTGAAAGATTCCTTACTTATAATTTTCTTCAAAATATTCATTTTAAGGATCTAAGTACTTTCACAAATCCATTCAAAAAGATTTAAGTCTAATGTTACTCAAACTTTGTCGCTACAAACCCAAAACCATTTCACATATGCTTATCTTTAAAACATTCTTTTAAAGATCTATGTACATTCACAAGTATAATAAAAAATGGTTAAAGACGAAAGTTCATAACAAACCCAAAACAATTCCATACTTATATCACCTTTAAAACATTCCTTTTAAAGACCTGTTTATATCCCTAAGTGTAATAGAAAAGGGTTAAAGACTAATGTGATCAGCACAATATCACAAAATTAACACATTTTTTACATTTTAATTTATATTATTCCTCAATGGTGAAGCTAGGTAAGTTTAGGCACTAATTGTTCCAAGCTTTGCCTAAAAACCTCATTCTTAAATCTCACAAATAGACAAGTTTACTTGTCGGCTTTTAGTATTATGCCCAATCAATCACCTTTGTCAAAACTTATATCTATAAAATAATACTTTTGAAATACTTGTAAGTAGGTTTTTAAATATCTATGTAAAATATTGCTTGGAAACAACTAATTCAGAAGTTTGGGTAAAAATATGTTTTGCATTTTGCAGCAGTTTTACTTTCAAAATTCGTAAATAATCATTAAACCTATATTTAAACTTCTATCTTTTTTTCATACTTAGGTACATTTTAAATTAACTTCTATAAAATTATTTTATAAATAATTTAAAACCCATTTAAATTATGGAAAAATAGCCAAAACAATGCATTTTAAACACTTAAACAATATGCGACTTACTACAGCATTTATAAATGCTGTTAAAAGACCTTGTTGAAACAACATTGAAAAGCACAATCTTTGTGACTAGTTTTAGCCTCTTAAACAAATGATTTAAGACTTGAAATTTTTGTAGTAAGTACTACCATTAGGATACCTAAAAAACATGAAATGAAATCTCTAAGAATATCTTTCAATTTATTTATAGAAATTCCTGAAATCAAGGGATTCCGTAGTG
Source organism: Allium cepa (assembly GCA_030765085.1). Taxonomy (NCBI): domain Eukaryota; kingdom Viridiplantae; phylum Streptophyta; class Magnoliopsida; order Asparagales; family Amaryllidaceae; genus Allium; species Allium cepa. Next base: position 722,779,877 of record CM060938.1, on the reverse strand, counting down.
CACTTATGATGACTATTTTCGTTTCAAATTTTCTTCAATTTAATGCACAAGTTAAACAACCATTTAAAAATAAGTATTATTATACAATATAAAGTCATCATTTTCTTTCAAAAGCAAGAGGGTTCCAAAATTTATATCTTTACTTAGTTAAAGTCACTTTAACTTTACAATTCAAACACAACATATATTTACACAATATATACTTAAGATATAGTGAGATAAATAACTTATATCCATGCCTGACCCAAGCAAAAAGCAACAAGAACCAAAGAATCACCTCCTTCCATCAACACAAGCCTCAAGGTCCAACGCTTTAGTACATCCAAACCAAAGCTACCACCTTCTTCCTTTTCCCCTTACTCACGGCCAATCCAAGCTCCCCCTCTACTTCTCACCTCCTCCCACTTATTACTTGCTAATCATGCTTCCTATGATGTCTTAGGCCTAAAGCCAAAGTTTAAAAGAGATCGGAAAATATTTGGTTAAATTTGAAAATTAGAGAGTAATTAGTGGATTAGTGCTTAAGCACTTCCACCATTTTCAACTCTCCAACGTCATCTCAAGCTTAGAAATTATTTTTGATTATCTCCTAAGGGTGAAACCCTCCTTATTTAAGCTTGGGAGTGTGATGGAAAAAGACCAAAAACCCCTCAAAACCCTACTAGCATTAGTTACAAACACCACTTCTCCTTTATCATTTACTTATCTTTTAAGACTTTCCATTTAAGCTCGTTTCCTAAATATCTTCCCTTACCTCATGATGACATCATCCATAAAGTTTATTTTCATAAATGGAAAAGTATTTATTTCATTTTCTTTATTTTCAAAGCAAATAAGTGTATGTAAAAATAATTTAGCAACTTCTGATGGTTAAAAAGCTGTTTATGGATAAAACGATTTTAGATCACATTATCGATATTTTTTCAAAGTATTTATTTTTGTAGAAACATTTCCAAAATAAGTTTACCATCATTAATTATATTTAAAAGGAGTTTAAAAGGGTTATTAAATCATTTTAATATATTTAATCCAAGATTCAAATATTTAAAATTCGGATATTTAATACGAAGTGTTCGAAATTTCGGGTCGTTACATCACCCTCCCCACTTAGAATATATTGTCCTCGAAATTCCAACACGAGCAACAAAAGAAACAATTACATAGCAATACTTATCATCATTCAAATTCACTTAGCGAACAAAGTTTATGGTTTGCTCAAGTTCAAAATCCTCCCATCACGCAAGGATGATAAACAACCTAATAAGCATACCTTATGCTCAATGGCCTTAGGTAATTACTTAGTAAACTATTCTTGCTACCTCATAACAAATCGAAGAATCATCACCTAAACTCCCCATAAGCCAACAAAACTTAGCATGCAAATATATTAAATCCGATATAATATACATGGACCATCTGTATACAATATCAAATCCGAGCACTTGCTCGATCACCTAAATTTCACTTCTCAACTAGTATAGATCACTTGACCTCTCTAGAGCGGACTTCGATTGGGTTTCTTATTTAGAAACCTCTGTTTTACTAACATAGCTATATACTATAATAGAAAACTTCAGAATCATATCAAAAATCTATATCAAGTGTTCATCGTCAAGAATCTAGTGAAAAATCCTTGTTTGGACCGGTAAACCACCTCGAAATCATGTATTCGAATATTGGATCAAGAACAGTCATATGAATAGAACGATCTAAGTATAACTTATGTATTTATCCTATTGGTTTCTTTACTACGCCAATACCTTTTATCAGTTTTCTTTACACCTATAGTATGTCATAATAGTAAATCATTTGTGAACCATTTTATAAAATATAGCTTCAAGTTTATAAACAGTTATAACTTAAGTTCATACTCTTATAATACTCCATGACATCCTAAGAGCATATACAAAACATTAAATTCAATTTTTTTTACTTAACAAGGATGTTCAACAAATTCAAAACTTTTTTTAACTTACTACCTTCTTATTCAAGTGCTATATAAACTCAACTTTATGTTTTCACATAACACTTAGTTTCAAATTCTATAACGATTCGAAAGTTTCCGACTGTCCAAAATCATCGAAAAATATGTTTCGTTTTAACAAATGAAATCTACCAAATAATATATCGTAACGTGATGCATATACCATACAATCCTAATACATAGGCTGCATGTGTCCATACCATGAAGTAATTTAACAAATTTCAATAATTTATTAGCAGTCTTTACCCAAAAGGGAAAACATGAAAGTGCCTCATCATTTATTCTGGGCAATACCACTACCATTCGGGCACCCTACATATAAAACTTTTCTACATAAAAGTCCATATCCAATTTCTTTCCAAAGAAAACATTTTAGAACTAAACACCCGGCTTTTGTTTCAAATCATTTTGAAGCAATAATATATATATATATATATATATTGTATAATAAATCATACTTTCAAAATCAAATCTGAATTCGTTTTACTAAAACAACTCTGTAGCATCCCCCACTTAGAAACCCAAAAATGAATGCCGATGATGTTGAAATCATCACCGGAATGATTTTCAAGCGACCAAAGTAAGTTCAGTACATCCAATTCATGCCTTTCATATTTAACCAAAATCATTTCAAAAATGGTATCAAATACTTTATAAATAATACTAAGTACCACGATCCCGATTTCATAAACCAGTTTTCCAAATACTTAATATCAATGCTACTATTTTCTCCAAAATCTTAAAAAACAATTTCAAAGACATCGAATTTAAGTTCCCAAAATATCATTTAAATCGCTCTTGTTTGCAAACCAAATATTATAAAATATATTGTATAAAATCATTTTCTCATATAAATTCTTTTCACAAATGTTTATTTCAAAAATAACTTATCCTTCTTCAGATTAAAATAAACATCCTTTACTAAATTCAACTTTTACAAAAGCTAATTTCTAACCCGACATTATCACTGAATACCTTATAGTAAAAATGTGAAACTAAATTCACAAGATGTTCGTTTCAATGTATCTACAAAGACTATTTACTCAACCCATGCAATGAAAAGGTAACTGCTCATAAACTGGTCAAGCACAAATCACTAATCAACAAATGAAAGTTAGTGCCCATAAAGTGGCGAGCATTACTAAACTAATTAATGAGGGATAATAGATAAACATCATTAACCCCTACATTAATTACTATACTTTGGCAATTCACTTATATAAGTTACCATATATAAGTTCTTTAATTTTCATGGTTAGAATTACCATTAAGGTATACATTTATAACAAATAAAAATATGCTCTTATATGTATAACACACTCAACTCATACTAAGGCATTCTATTACCCTATCTCTTAATGAGTCATGCCTACTAAAGCCAAGGTTCTCTCTTAACCTTCTGCTCCGATACCAAGTGTATCATCCCATCTTTTCGACCCCCAAATGTCGAAACTAATACATTCACGGTATTCGTATGCTGAGCACCTAAGTGCCAGAAAGAAGAAAAGTTAGGGTAAAATAAGAAGAAAAAGAAATAGATAAGAAAGAAGAGAATATACCATTAGAATGATAATGGAACGGTAGTATATAATATTAAAAGAATGGTACAAAAGGTTACTCCGATATAGAAATCTTGGAGTTACAAAAACCAAGTACCATCATTAGACGAGACAATTATAACAACCTTTCCTCACAAATGTTGATATGTACAATATAGTAATTCAGTGGAAATAAGAATACTATGGTAAGTGAAACATACAGCTTGTCCTCTCAAGCTCTAAAGAATATCAACGAAAACCTACCTTTCTCCAACTACAAAAAGCACGCGAGGAATTTAGGGAAAACAAAAACGAAGTGTCAAACATAATTCTAGTATGAGAAACTCTAGAAATATGTAGCTAGGATATAATAATACTTTTAAGACTACATGGAATGCCATAATGATTACCCCCACAAAAGAACCACATCTAGTAAGTACATAAGGTGATATAATAGATAATGTCTAGGGTGTAGAATATAAATATTATAACATGGCTGGAATGGTTACATTGGTTACATTCAATAGCATATTAGAGGGTATAGCCAAAATCAATAAGGAATATTTGCATAATGGATTTTCCAGGGAGATTCCTTCGATCGAGCTGAAATCCAATCTCCTGCACAAAGGTCAGAAACTACCTCCGAGCATCGTTTATCTCTAGATAAAATATACCTCAAAGGAAAACATAGTCGGTCCACGCCCAAATAGGCGATCCTGAATATCATCACCTGCTGTGTGCAACAATGATAAGAAGACTCTAGATATGGTGTGATAATATGCTGTCGTGGGACAGACAAACCCCAAGCTATACCCCTACTCTATTTTTTGTCATTTCCATAGTTGAGGTTACGTTTGGCATCTTTTACATGAGTTTTCATCGCTCGAACAGCACACGAATACCAAATTGGATCCTCGCACCTTCAATAGATCTTGGAACCACACATGGATTTCCATATCTCAACAAATCTTGGAATCACCCATGGATTCTCACATCCTGAATAGATCACAAACAATTACATGTGTTTGCATCTTAAAAAAATCTCAAATCTCCACATAGATTCCCACATCTCAAACAAATCCACTTTCAAGAGATATAACACGTGTCTTAGCCTTAAAGTGGTTTTCGGTAAGTAAAACAATTCTCGATCCCGATCTCTCGAAGACTGAATCGAGGAATTTGGTCATTCAATGATAATAAGAACATTTGCATATAGAAACCAAGTCACATATACTTATCATGTTTCTGATATTTCCATCTCACACTATCTCTCGATCAAGTGTGAAGTCGGTATGTTAGAGCTCTATTGCTCATATCCATACATGAACTTCAGTCTTAATTCTTAGAGATAGACAAGCCTACTTCATCGGTTTTTAGTGCTAAATGTTTTCCATAAACGAATAAACATACAAAGCACAACCAAGTCATACAAAGCACGATAAAGTCACATAAGCGACTTCTAATCCCCTTTTTGTTTAATTAATCTTTTATTGATTAAAATGTCTTTTATTATAAAACTTATTTTGTCTGATAAAACATTGTTTATCAATTTCTACTATTCGTTTGTACTCTTTCAATACTTCCAAAAGTATTCATATACTTATCTCAAATGGTATAACTATATTCACAAATCTTTAACAAGATTTCTTACTTTAAACCTTTACGTTCTCTGTCTTTTTCCAAAATATCCCTTACTTATAATTTCCTTAAAATATCCATTCAAAAAGGTTTAAGAATAATGTTACTCAAACATTGTCGCCACAAACCCAAAATCATTTCACTTATGCTTATCTTTAAAGCATTCTTTTAAAGATATATTTACATTCGCAAATATAATAAAAAAGGGTTAAAGATGAATGTAATTAACACATTGTCACAAAAAACCCAAAACGGTTCCATACTTATATCATCTTTAAAACATTCATTTTAATGATCTATTTACATCCCTAAGTATAATCGAAAAGGGTTAAAGATTAATGCAATTAACACATTATCATAGCAAACCCAAATCATTTTCCTACTTATTACTATCTTTACACACCTTTGTTTTAAAGATCCAAGTTCGTATTCTGTTAAGTTCGGTAATCGACTAATCGACCATCTAGTAAAAAACCATTGTTTATACAAATCAATGTTCGTATACTTAATTCATTTCTGACATTTTCGACTTAACTATTTCTCATTCAAGAGGAAGCCCGGTAGGTTAGAGCTCTATTTCTCTATCCCTACTCAACATTAATATTTAACTCCCAGACTCCTTTGTCGGCTTCTAGCATTAAGCAAAGTTAATTACCTTTTTAAACAAGTAAGTAAACAACAAGATTAACACATTTTCGACATTTCAACTTATATCGTTCCTCATCAAGGGTGAAACCAAGTAACTTTGGCCAATGGATGCTCCAAGCCTTGCCTAGGCACCTCGTTCTTGAATCTTACAAACAAACAAGTTGACTCATCGGCTTTTAGTGTTGGGCCTAGTCAATCACCTTTGTCCAAAATTATATGCATAAAATAATACTTTAGATATACTTATAAATAGGTTTTTTAATATCTATATAAAACATTACTTGAAAATAACTAAGTTGGAAATTTGGTTAAAACATGTTTTACGCTTTGCAGCACTTTACTTTCATAATTCGTAAATAATCATTAAAACTATATTAAACTTCTATTCTTTTTTTCTTACTTAAATACATTTTATAAGAACTTCCATAAAAAATATAAAGAAAGGAATTTAGAGAGCAGTTAAATCATAAAAAATTAGTCAAAACGTCGCATTTTAAACACGCGACTTACTACAGCATTTATAAATACTATTGAAAGTCCTTGTTGAAACAACATAGAAAAGCATAATCTTTGCGACTTGTTTTAAACTTTTAGAAAAATGATTTAAGACTTGAGATTTTTATAATAACAACTTCCATTAGGATACTTAAAAACCATGGAAAAAAATCTCTAAGAGTATCTATTCATTTATTTATAAAAATTCCCAAAAAAAAGGGATTTTGAAATACAGTTATAACGACTATTCTCGTTTCAACACTTTCAAACTTTCTTACATTTAATGCACAAGTTAAACAACCATTTAAACATCAAGTCAATGCCACTCCACATGTTTTAAAGGGTAACATAAGTGATGTTATACAATATAAAGTTATTATTTTCTTTCAAAAGCATGAGGGGTTCAAAGTTTATAACTTTACTTAAATAATGTCACTTTGACTTTATAATTCAAACACAACATATATACATATACACAATATATACTTAAGAGATGGTGCGATAACTCACTTAGGTCCATGCCTAACCCAAGCACAAAACCACAAGAAGCAAACACTACAAGAAAATTGTCCTTTGGCAGCATTACATAACAGCGTTTTAATGCAAAGGCTGCCCTTGATCCAATCTTAGTTTACAAAATAAAAAATTAGTATACAAAACCGCTGCGTAATGACAAAAATTGGGAGAGAGCTCTCACTTATTTTTTAGCCTTCCTTTCTCAAATTTTCCTTAACCCCCAAATAATTCTTTCAATTCATAATATTCCTTCTAACAACTACATTGAATTTGCTTCAACAATTGTGAATCCCCCTTTCATTTTTTCATCATGTTGCTCCTAGCAAGTCTCATGACTCAAACTCTCCACCATCTTGCTATCATAGTCTTGCATTAGTATTCCTCTTTGCACTATCATCTCGCAATTAGCCATCATCGCCATTACTGCTATCCATTCCCTTTCCATCGCGGTAACTTATCCACACACCTCAGCCATCGGTCATCTCTCATCGTTGCCATGTAAAAGGGATAATTCGAATCTATGTCCTATTTGAAGATGCTAATTTGATTTTATAAGGAGAAAGAGTTTGCGATTAAGTTGATTATTCCAACGGAGGAGATGCAGTTTTAGCAGGGTTGCTTGAACAACTATTCAATTCTGAGGTTGCGCTTCTGTTGAGATTACGGCATCCTAATATCATTTAGGTAAAATTCCTAGATTTCGATTTTGGTTTTGCATGTGATGTGTTTGATGTTTAATTTACAAAAGTTGGATATTAACCAGTTGTCGTTTTATGTGTTCTGATTTAATGCATTTAGGTTAGTAATGTAAGGTCATGAAATATTAATTAGGAAATTTGTACTTGCAACAATCATCAAGTTAACTGTTCAATTAACAAATATGCATGCATTATTTTTTTTTATAGTCGTTTTTGTTATAAAATAGAAGCTCAAAAGTCTACTATCTAATGAAACATTAACTTTTGGATATATGCTCCTAGGAATATGTTTAAGTTATTCATTACGACAAGTTCATAAGAGCAATGTGGAGAAAAGGCTTGAATCGATAGAAATCGCCGTATTTGATCTCTAATTAAGTGAACTTATGTTGAGGTGTTGTGCTAATAGCTAGTATTGCACAGTTATTATCATATAATGTGAATTCATCATGCCAAGTTCACTGCAACTAATCCTTTGTCTGAGAGGACTGACTATTTTTCCATTTTGTTCATCATATTTTTATATTCTTATCCCTAATGAAGTAGTTTCTTTGAATAAAAGCTAATGTTCTGATGTTGCTCAAATTGTTACTTCATGTATCATTCTAAGCCTAATAATGAGCTAATACATATGGTTTGCAAAAGAGAATTATAATATGACAATTTGCTTAGAGGCCTAAGACAATAAAATGGAATATAGATAGAACAGCTCAATACATGTTTGGATCTTAATCTTTTTGATACATTCTTGAAAAGAAAATCTCTCTTGCTTACTTTAATTCTCAAAGTGACTTTTTAATTCCAATCTTTCGAAGATACCAGATTGATATTGACATTTATCTGTCTTCTGTTTCTCCCTTCTAGAATCAGTACTAGATAATACATTGGAAATTTTGTTGCATTGCATTTATCTACAAGATGTAATTAATAAATTCATAGGAATGCATATCTTTTTGGCAAGTATTTGTCTAAAATATATCTATGATGGACTTATATTATGTGTATATGATGCGCAAATAAAGAATAAGTACAATGCGGAACATGAAGAAATAAAAAAGATAGTCATTTCTGGCAATATGAGCACCTCTGCTTGCATCGCCACTACCGGGATTCAATGGTTTTAAGGTTCAATCCTAATAAGCATAGTGATTTTTAGCATTTTACATTTCACCTTTTTGTATAGTTATAGATATTACAAGATATGATGTTTGAATTTAAATTACTTCAATTTTTCTCTGCATTTGCGAGAAAGTGAACTTTAACTAGTGACCATTCGTTTTAAAAAAAAATCTACCGCGGTGTGAAAATTGAATTTACCTTTTTTTACAACGAGGCATCTCCCTTGAGGCCGTTATAAGCAAATTTGTATCTTCAATGGAATTATTTCTTTTTTTAGAACGAGGTTATAGACGGTGATATACATTATTGCTTTTTTACACCTTAACATAAGGTTATAAACAATGAATAGTATTTGATTGCATCTACATGCATAGTCTAAAGATATGGATAACGATTTTGGAAAAATTGTACATGCTCTTCTAGTAAATTTGGATTAAATTTTCCTTGGATGTTGATTAACATAGAAGGCTATAGTTAGAATAACATTTGATGTTGGACAATACTATTATATCCAATGAAGTAATGCATAATGTCTAAGTCATGATTATAAAACTAATACAATGTTAAATATATATACAACTAGCATAACAAATTGGAAATAAAAAATTAGATTAAAAAATTAGGATTAGTTTTTGACTAAAATATAACCTATGTTTTACAAAATAAATATATATATGTGTTATCTTAGGAGCCCTATGTTGCAATAGAAAAGGCAATAAGATCCTTGGCTAGCTTCTGCTCAAAAGCTGGCCCTTTTGCAACTCTCTTTGAAGAAGCTAGGACAAGTATCCTTAATGACAGGAATGTTGCTGAAGAAAACCTGTAAAATACTCCTGGTATGTAGTCATGCATAATTGTTTTACAAATTAAGGGTTTTTCTCTTGGATATTTTATGTTGACATGCAATTCTAAGTAATATTGTCTTTGTACATTTTGCTATGTCAAATTGTGAGGAAATTTGGGTAAACTGGTATATAAATTAGCCAAGATAGTAATCGCTTTAATGAAATTTTCATTATCTTACCTCTAAGTGCTCTCAGGTAAGCTTCTATTTTATTTGATTTTTGGTTATGAAGTTTTTATCCTTGTGAATGGATGGCTTTGTTTAAACTAGAATTCCCTTTCTCGAGCTACTGAGAGGCTTACATGAGTTAAAATATTGGTGCATTTTTTTGAATAAAAAAGGAGCATATGAGACAAATATAATTGCCTGTTGTTGATGTTGATTTTCTTCGATTTCATTTACATAATTAGGTTGATCCATATAAGAATAAAAAATAGGTTGATATTGGAGTCAAGTTAAGTAAGTTGATATCCGAGGTAGACATTAACGTTATTCATTTCTTTGAAATAATTTCTCTTCTGTTATTAGCCTCTATAAATTATCATGGTCGGTGTGGTGATAGACCATGGAATGCGATGTAGCAGTTTGATGAATGCATACCTCAATGTGAATTGATAATATTCAAGTAAATCAACTTTTATAATAATAATTTTAAAATGTGTACTTTGAAATAAAATATATGTACCCATGTACATGAATGTTAGTTCACAGAACTGATTAAACATCTATAATATATATTGATAAGGTTGTGTCCTTCGTGTTTGTTTCCAAATTTTATTTGCTGAAGATAGAGCCATATGAAAATGATATTTTGTTTGCTAATCACAATTCAAATTATTTTACAATTTTTGAACTTCACAAATATTATGTCTACGAACATAGAAGTAAACAAAAAGGAGGCTGCTTTCGCACTAGCAGCTCTCATGGAAATACCGTTTAATACCGAGCAATCCAAATTCATAGACCTATACAGTACACAAAACCATACTAATATATTGTTAAATTCACATTTTAACGTACTACATGCAATTTATAATTACAAGAACATTCTTCATGTATTAATTGTTCACCATTCTATTTCATATATCTGCTACTTATTCTCATTGACCTTGAATTTAACGGGTTTGAGCTCAATTCAGTTTTGGGCCTTTGACTGCCTTTCTATCTAGTAACTACTTGGATAGGTTCCTTTCCCATTATGAACTCCCAGTACATTATTTTGAGTTGAATCTGTATAAAATTTGAATAGCAATAGCAAACTAAATGCATTTAATTCAATCTTTGCATCTTATAATCAGAAAGGCAAAGAATGGATGACGCAACTACTATTTGTAGCTTGCTTATCTTTAGCTGCCAAATTGGAGGAGACTGAAGTTCCCCTTTTTATAGATTTACAGTAATGACCACAGACAAAACCTAATTAGTGATACTTTTTATACTTATTTCTATACTTTTTATTCTTATTTCTATATGACATTGTTTGTTGGCTGGTTATTTGAATTTGATGAAAAGTTGGGTGAAGAAAAATATGTATTTGATCTAAAACTGTGCAAAGAATGGAAATACTAATCCTTACCACTCTCGAATGGAGAATGTAAGCAGTGACTCCATTATCTTTTTTAGACTACTTTATCAACAAATTCAGCGATGGAAAAATTGAGTTCATGTCAGTGAAATCTAGTGCTGCTAAGCTTGCTCCGATTTCAATTCCAGGTCTTCTGTTTCTTTCTTTCTTTATTCTTTTTTTCCTGCAATGTAGAACATTCCTACCTTTTTTTCCATAGTTGTCAAGCGTCACCCAGTATGGCCATAATATTGCAATTTATAAATTTGCATTTGTAAGAGCATCCAAATATAACAAGTTTATCAATAACTTGTTAACCATGTTTTATAAAAATTAAACGAGTCTATAATAATAATAATAAAATAACCAAGTTTATAAAAATTAACTAAGTTTTATAAAAATTCAACAAGTTTATAAAATTAACAAAGTATTACAAAAATATAACTAAATAATAATAATAATAAATTTTATGAAAAATTAACTTGGTATAATAATAATAATTAAATGAGTCTATAATAATAACAATATAATAATAATAATAATTAACTAAGTGTATAAAAATTAACTAAGTTTTATAAAAAATCAATAATTTATAAATTAACTAAGCATTATAAAAATATAACTATACAACAAGAACAATAAATTTTGATGAAAAATTAACTAAATATAATAATAATAATAAATAAACATAAATTAACTAAGATTTATAATAATAATATGTTAACTAAGATATATAATAATAATAACAACAATAATAATAATTAAACGAGTCTACAATAATAATAATATTATTAAATTAACCAAGTTTATAAAAATTAACTAAGTTTTATAAAAACACAATGGTTTTATAAAATTAACTAAGTATTATAAAAATATAACTAAATAATAATAATAATAAATTTTATGAAAAATTAACTAGATATAATAATAATAATTAAATGAGTCCATAATAATAACAATATAATAATAATAATAAATTAACTAAGTTTTATAAAAATTCAATAAGTTATAAAATTAACTAAGTATTATAAAAATATAATTATACAACAAGAACAATAAATTTTATGAAAAATTAACTAAGTATAATAATAATAATAAATAATTTTATAAAAATTAACTAAGATTTATAATAATAATATGTTAATTAAAATTTATAATAATAATAATTATTAAATGAGTCTACAATAATAATAATAATAATAATAACAATAAATTAACCAAGTTTATAAAATTAACTTAGTTTTACGAAAATTCTAAAATTTATAAAATTAACTAAGTATTACAAAAACATAACTAAATAATAATAATAATAAATTTTATGAAAAATTAACTAGGTATAATAATAATAATGACAACAACTAAACGAGTCTATAATAATAAATAAACTAAATTTATAAAAATTAACTAAGTTTTATAAAAATTATCAAGTTATAAAATTAACTAAGTATTATAAAAATATATTTATACAACAAGAATAATAAATTTTATGAAAAATTAACTAAGTATAATAATAATAAATAATTTTATAAAAATTAACTAAGTGTTATAAAAATTCAATAAGTTTATAAAATTAACTAAGTATTACAAAAATATAACTAAATAATAGTAATAAATTTTGTGAAAAATTAACTGGGTCGAATATAATAATAATAATTTATTGAGTCTATAATAATAATATAATAATAATAATAAATTAACTAAGTTTATAAAAATAAGCTAAGTTTTATAAAAATTCAATAAGTTAAGTATTATAAAAATATAATTATACAAAAGAATAATAAATTTTTTGAAAAATTAACTAAGTATAATAATAATAACAACAAATAATTTTATAAAAATTAACCAAGATTTATAATAATAATATGTTAACTAAGATTTATAATAATAATAATAATTAAATGACTCAACAACAACAACAACAATAATAATAATAAATTAAACAAGTTTATAAAAATTAACTAAGTTTTATAATCATCATCCATATGCACAAAGTTGATAAATGTTTTCATTGATACATGGACACATACGTTTCAATAACTATACACATTTACGTATCATCATCATATGCTTTATCATCAGAGATAACTGAATTAAAGTTTTAATATATTCATCTTATTTCAGTTAAGTAATTATTCTTTGATGGAAGGTGTCCTCTACCGCTAGCCAAATTTTGAACAGCTTTTTAAGGAATCTGGAAATTTTAACAAGAACCGGTCGCGTAAGAATTTTATCAATCATAATTTAGCGCACTCTATTCTTTGCCTGAACCCTAACATTTCCTCATCCTACAGCTGCAAAATCAGCTGAGAAACTAACTCACGAACCGATGACTTCAACTTGCGTATAAATCTGTTTTTTCAGTTCCTATTTTAATTATTCTTCTTAAATTTAATAGTCTAACGCATTACTTGTATTTCATTTTGATAAAAATACTTGATTGCCAATGCTTATTTGAAATGCATATAATGAGATTTACCTGCTAAAAATGATAAGCAGTTCTATATTTGACTTCTAACAACAAGGGTTTTAGTTCCTTCTAAATTTTGATAAGAAACATTAAAAAATAATGAGATGAAATCGAATAGTATTGCAAGCATCTATGTCAAACTAACTTGAACTTGAACTTGCTATATATTTTTATTTGAAATGGCACTTTTTATTTGAACTTGCTATATTTGATGCTAAATAAATCCATATTTGCTCTCTTCTACCGCTTTCTAATTGCATTTTTTCCTTATAGGTATACTGGACTCTTGAAGAAGACGGGCTTGGACTTTCCATGGTTTATTTTCTCTTTTAGCAAGCTCTTTTTATTAGATTACATTGCTACCATTTTTCTTAAAACGTTGCTCATGAAATATTGTATATGACTAAAAAGATTTGTGTGTGAAATTGATGTAGCTTTGATTATGTTTAATCTTTGTAACTGCTTATATTATCAGATTATATCTATGGATGTTTTTTGAACTAAGCATTTTGTTTTTGAATACATTTTTTATGTCTATTATAATTGTTTTAAAACTGCTGCAATAGTTGTTAAATGTAAGAAAAACATTAATATAACGCAACATTATGAAAGTGCTGCAAAATGTTGAAGAGAAACAAGCCACAACAAAATGGAAAGGCTGCAACTATTAAAACTATTATCTAACATACTGCTACAATGCCTTTTGCAGTGTTTCAAAAATGCCGTTATAGGATTGGTCCTATTGAAGCTTGGCGTTGGTCTACATTCTATAAAATGCTGCTAAATGAGTTGGCAACGTTTCAGAAACGCTGCACAAATAATTTACAACAGCGTTTTATAAAAGCTTCAGCATCCCTTTTTTAGCAATATTTCTGAAAACACTGCGGTATCTCCAGACTCTATTGCAGCATGATATTAGACAGGGTTCTACGAAAGGCGGCGAATGAGTACAACAGTATTTTGAAAATGCTGCAAAAGGTCTTTTTTGTTGTAGTGAAAGAACCACCTCCTTCTATCAACACTAGCCTAAAGGTCCGATCTGTTAGCACTTCCAAACCAAAGCAACCACCTTCTTCATCCTCCCCTTGCTCATGGCCCATCCATGGTCCTCTTCTTCCTCTCAACTCGTCCCACATCTTACTTGCTAATCATGCTTCCCATGATGTCTTAGGCCCAAATCCAAAGTTTAAAAGAGATTAGAAAATATTTGGTTAACTTTTGAAAAAGTTAGAGAGTAGTTAGTTGATTAGTGCTTAAGCATTTCCACCATTTACAACCCTCCAACGTCGTTTCAAGCTTAGAAATTATCTGTGCTTATTTCCTTAGGGTGTACCCCTCCTTATATAGGCTTAGGAGTGTGATGGAAAAAGACCAAAACCTCTCAAAATCCTACTAATATTAATTACAAACACCACTTCTTCTTTATTATTTTTTAAAAATAATCTGAAAAACTTTTGACAATTAAAAAGTTGCTTATCGATAAAACGATTTTCGATCACATTATCGATATTTTTACGAACTATTTATTTTTATAAACATTTTTCTAAAACAAATTTACCATCATTACTTTTAATGTAAAAGGCGGACAAAAAGCTTATTAAACCATTTTAATAACATTTAATCCAAGATTCAAATATTTAAATAATTCATATATTCAAATACGAAGTGTCCAAAAATAAAGATCGTTGCATTGATTTAAAGAATGAAAAGAACGACTTTATTTTTAATGCTTATGTGCCTAAAATGAAAACAAATATATTAAGTTTGTAGCAACTTTTACAAAAAAGATATGATATACAAATTGAAAATAAAGTCTTTTAATGAGAGATGGTAAAGGAAGTTTAATTGCGAAAGTGGAGATGACAAAAATAGAATGCTTCCATTAAATATCTCAAACAATGTTGCTAAATGCCTTAAATCAAGCTATAAAGATTTATCTGGCTTTAGGATTTAAGGTTTGGACACCTTAATTTTAGGAGCTTAAAATTATTAAAGATTAAAAACATGGTGAAAGGATTACTATCAATAAATCATGAGAACCAATTATGTGAATGATGCTTATTTGAAAAACGACCAAGAAAATGTTTTCCAAAACAATCAACTACGAGCCAAAGAACCACTGAAATTATTTTGTATAGATATTTTTGGACCTATAAAATCATGCTCACTTGGAAAAAGTAACTATTTTGCACTTTTTATTGATGATTTTAGTAGAAAAACATAAGTCTATCATCTTTAAAAAATCATGTATTTGATGCTTTTAAGAAATTTAAAAAGCCTTTGTAGAAAATAAAAGTGGTTATAAGATCAAAGCCATGAGATCTGACGTAGGTGGAGAATTTACATTAAAGGAGTTTGAAAAGTTTTGTGAAGATAATGGAATTCATCGTCCATTAACTGTCCCGTACGCTCCATAACAAAATGAGGTCGTAGAAAGGAAGAATAGATCTCTTCTTAAGATGGCACGGATCAAGTTAAAAAGTAAAAATGTTCCAAAAGTGTTTTAGGTTGAAGCTATCGAATACGCGGTGTGTTTATCCAATCGCTCTCCAACTCGAAATGCGTGGAACAAAATCCCCAAAGAAGCAGTAAGTGGTAGAGAGCCATGTATATCTCATTTGAAAGTATTCGAAAGCATCACATATAACCATGTACCAGATCAAGGATGCTCCAAATTAGATGATAAAAGTGAAAAAAATATTTTCATTGGCTACGACTTAAGGTTAAAAGGATATAGGTTATATAATCATATTAATGGAAAAGTTGTTTTTAGTCGAAATGTGGAGTTCAACGAAGAAAGTACACATGGAACTGGAACTGACAAGAAGAAGATCATAGTTTCATTCCGCTATATAAAGGGGAATACAATTGTGATGTGGAAGAACCCATTAGTCCAACATCGTCATCTCCTTTAACCATCCATCAGGAATATCTGTTTGAAGAAAGCTCAACTGAAAGACCACCATGCATGAGATCTTTGCAAGAATTGTACAAGGTAACTCCAATTTTCAATGATATTAGCATACTTTATCTTCTTGGCTATTTTGAACCAATAGGTTTTGAAAAAGCAAAACAAGATAAAAGATGGAGGGAAACTATGGATGCAGAAAATGAAGTAAGCGAATATGATGCAATGATGATAAGTACGAAAGCAAAGGAAATGAAATTTAAGAGCTTATGGGAGATTTCAAATATAAGCGAAAATTTAAAGAAATAGAAATACAAAATATTAAAGAAGTAAAAAAATGGTCAAAAAGAAAGTCAAAGAGACCAAGGATGAACTTCATGAAGATAATGGATTTGTTAAAGGTTGCAAGAGTGAAATTACGAAAGAATGCAAAGACAATATATATGGCTCATTAGATATTTATGGCATTAGAACAAGCTGGATGTTAGATGTAACGATCTCAATTTTTAATTAAATTTAAATTGATAATTAAAATAAATTTTCGAATAAAATTGTGCATTAATTTGAATTTTTCAAATTAAAATAAATAATAAACTATGTATAAACAAATATTGGAAAAAAATATTAAAAATAAAATAGAAATTAAAAGCTTGAGATTAATAAAAAAGATAATGATAGTTGTTTCTTAATTTTTAATTATGTTAATATTTGGAAGTCGTCATAAAAAAAGAAAAAAATTAGTGTATTCATTTTCAAAATATTGTTTTTAAGTCAAATTTTCTTATATAAATAAAAGTAATCCTTTGTTAATTTGAAATCAAAATTTTTACATTCCTCTTTTCTTTTATAAAATTGTACAATAAGAAAAAAAATGTATGAATGGAAATTGTAAAAATATATATAAGTATATAAATATGTTGAACAAAAATTAAATGTAAGAAAATAATTGGAATAAAATCTTCTTGTGTAAATATAAATATAAACATGAAGGAAAATGTAAACAATTTTGAAATGAAGGCATATGTGTACATGTATATACCAATGAATAAAAGTTATGTTTATTCATAAAATAAATATGATATAGAAAATTTATAAAAATTCCTTTGTCTTGTGAAATTACAAATGTAAACAAACATGAAGGAGATATAGTAAAGAAGTGAATATTGCATTGGAATTTCATAATCCATTTCTCTTTACACATGGCATTCCAATGGTATCTTGGCCAAATCTGAAATATACACAAAACAAAGATTGAGTATCTAATATCTCAACTCCCAAAGAAAGAAATCAAAAAGAAAAAAAAGAATGTCACTCTCTTTAAAAAAAAAATCTGAAACAAAATCTGTTCAAAGGGTTTTTAGCAAGCAAAAGAAATCAACCTGGAGCACATGTAGAAAAACAAAAGCAAATTCAAAATCGAGATCTGGAAAACAAAACAAATGCAAGATCATTTCAAAATCAAGCTGCAAATCAAAAGAAAATGCTTCAACCTGGGAAGCAAGTGCAGAGTTTCTGAAAATAAATTAAGGCAAGTAACTTTTTTTTTCTTTTTTTTTTGGAATTTGAAGTTGTTAAACAATAATAAAGCAAGAATCTAAGCAACTGAATCAATTATTGGCAGGAAGAATACCAAGATCAAAGAAGTTTAAAACCATTTCTGGTTTCAACTGCAGAGAAGCTTTCTCTGTTGTATAAGAATTTAAGCTGTAAGTCAAAATCAAAAGTGTTTGTTATTATTGAAGTAAGTACAACAGAAACTAAGCAAAGTTTTATTTAACAAGCTTTGCAGTTGTGACTTCAAGATTTAAAGAAAAAAAAGAAAAAAAAAAGAAAAAAAAATGAATACAGCCTCAAAACGCTTCTCTATCGATTTCAAGTTCTCAAATTATCAAGTTCTTATTTCTGCTTCATCAAACAAGTGAGCAAATCTCTTAGCCTGCTATGTTTTTTTTCTATGCTTGTATTTGTCTTTGGAGTATGCATGGGTTATGGTTGAATGACTGTGTGGATTTGTTTGAATGCTTTTA
The DNA here is from genome assembly GCA_030765085.1 of Allium cepa. Classification (NCBI taxonomy): domain Eukaryota; kingdom Viridiplantae; phylum Streptophyta; class Magnoliopsida; order Asparagales; family Amaryllidaceae; genus Allium; species Allium cepa. The sequence continues at coordinate 722,761,431 of CM060938.1, read as the reverse complement.
TATATATGTGGAAAAAAACTGTGTGTATACTAGTGTGCAGGCAAAACAACATGCCTCTGTTCTAGGTTTCAAAGAATGAAAACAAAAAAAAAATTAAAAATCATCCCAACACAACACATATTAGGATTTGATGGTTGAATGAATTAAGTTTATATGGGTATAACATTATTTATAAAAATGTAAATAAGCAAAAATTAACAGATAGTTTACTGGAAATTTCAAATTCACAGTAATGACCTTTAATGGTGAAAATTCAAGTGATTTAATTCCTGTTTTTGATTATACAATCTAATTTGTACTCTGGAATGTTGAATTTTAAAAATAAAATTTTGATTTTTAGTTTCAAATTGAATGTGGGATCTGGGTTTTGAACTAAATTGTGTTTTCGTCAATTCCAAACGATCAAGGGGAAATCAAGCTTTGGGGTTGATGTTGGAGGTAGATTAAGTAATGAAGTTTACTGGAAAAAGAGTCAATGATTTTTTAGATGCTCATGAAGGTTTGTCGATGGGGTTTTAGGGTTTAAGAACCCAGAATTGCTGCTGTATTCATCGACTTCGGGTGGTGACAAACGTTGATCGAAAGCCGTTCGGTCTGTGTGGAATCAAAGCGGGGAGGTTGGCGCGGCCCCACTCAGGTTCGCGTGATTCACGGTGGTCGAGGCACGGCGATACAAGAGTTTTTCTGATGAAGGATGGTCTTTGGGTTGCAGTTGAGAGCTCGATTTGTTTCAACGATTCAATTGAGGTTGCCGAGTAGCTCAATGGTGTGAAGACGTCGTTGCCGACTTGCTGGGCATCACAATGGTGGCCGGAGGTGATGGGGTTTCGTGTGCAGGTGCATGCGTGGAACTTGTACCTGGGTTGTAAAATGGGGAAGAAGAAGAAGTTTGGGGGGGTAGTTCGTGTGGTTCTCGAGTTTGGCTCGGGAAAATAACGTCGTGGCTCGAGTCTCGACTCGAAGTACGGTTCAGGTGTTTAAGTACAGTACTTGACAAAAAAATTTCAAGTTGAAATTTTGGTCTCTCATGCAACTTGGGAAAAAACCCGAAGTAATGGAGCTTCGAGCTCGGGTTCGACTCGAAGCAGTTGATAATTTTCTCGAGTCAGCATGTAAGCGGTTTGAAATTTTGAGGAAATTCAAGGTTTAAAAATAAAACTTGTTAAATAGAAATTCTCTTCAATATTTAAACGTTCCTAAGTTTTAAAACAGTAAGGAGTTTTAATTAACCTAAATCAAAATGGTTTAAATGAATTGATTTTAATTTAAAGGGTATCTACTTAATAATGTATAAGGAAATAATTATTAAAAGGGATGTTTTAAAGCGGTTAAATTAGTTTTCAAAGTCGCGTTAACATATTAAGGGAAATAATTATTATTTGAAATTAATTATTTAACATAAGTAATTAAAGTAAATTGACTAACAATTCGAGCTAATAAATCAAGCAATAAATGATTAAATGAAGATAGTAATTACTTAGAGAAAGTAATTAAAGGTAGATAACTAAAGATTAAAGGTTGATCTATCAAGTATTAAGGGATAATTACTTTAAAATAAAATAAAAATGTGATTAAGGATTTAAATTAAGAAGCGATGTTTTGAAAGTTAATCAACTTAAAGGATTAAGCGGATTGGTTAATAACTACAAGGGTTAGTAGTAAAGGTCCATGTAATAATTTGAGTAGTTAATTTAGATAAATGATTTGTCTTTAATTAATAAAAGATAAATTTATTTATGAAGGTAATTTAAAGATAATTAACTTGTATAATTAAATAAAATATAATTACCTTGTGTAATTCAATAAAAGCTAGTTCCTTAGTGAAATTAATAAAGGATAATTAACTAAATGATAATTAATCAAATAGTGATTAATTTAGGTAATTAATTTAAGGATAATTAATTAATTTTAAGTTTAATCAATTAATGGAGAATGATAATTAATTAGTCAAAGGTTAAATTAATTAATTAAAGATAAGTAGTTAAATGGTTAACTAAGTAATTAAAGGTAAATCCTTTAACAACTAAAAGTTGATGAATTATAATTAAAGGTTAATTAATTCATTACTAAAGGTTAATTGATAAATAAATAAAGGATAGTTAAAACAAAATGATTTTTAATTAATTAACCAGGATTAGTAATTAATCATAAGTAATTAAAACTGATTTGAATTACTCAAACAATTAACTGATCTTACTTATGGGGACGTTTGATTGTTATTAGATACTACGTGATGGATTGTTATATTTGTTATGTGATGTGATGCTATGTAATGTTCTATGCTAAGCTGTTAGATCTGTGATGTATATATTGTTATATGAATATGCAACCCATTGACCCATAGAACGACATTTGAATTTCGATGCGGCAGGGAGTCGGATTCCAGTTGGTTATCCGAAACCCACATCGAATCATATTAGTGAATCTTTGTGATTGGTAATTTACTTTATCCATGAATTTGTGAATATAGATAAGCGTTATGGGTTATACCGCTTATCGATATGATTGAATCTGTGATGATGTTGTGCACTATTGTGTTGAACCCCTGGACCACACTATACACACACAAATATTGATTGCACGTGGAAATGGGTGAAGTCACAGATTTTTGAAATACAATTTAAAGATTGAATTTTTGAATCCAAAATAGTTTTGGAATTAGAATTGAAAGTTTTTGAAAATGAATTTCAAAAATAAATTTTTTTTGGAATAACTTGATTGATTTTTGGAAATTTAAATAATTTGATTTAAATTTGAATTCAATATTTGAAATTGAATTCTATGATTTGGGAACTAGGGTTTAAAAAGGTTATTCAACCTATAAAAGGGCTTATATGGGTTTTTAAACCATCTTAAAAGTGATGTTTTGGAATTTAAATTCAACCCAAGATTTCAACTTGTATAAATTGGATTTTACTGAAACGAAAATTATTTTGTTTCAAATAATTAAAGCTTTCACATAAGAAATGTACTTCCAATTTGTGTTAAAAGGATTTTCAAGTCTAAAATAAAAACGGTCTTCCAAGTTAAAAGATAAATCTTTGGAAACGTGTTTTGAAAGCTATAGATTTAATCTTAAATTTAAAGATTAATGTGTTAATCCAATTGAAATGGAAATTGTTATGAAATCTATGGATGATCTTTGTGAAGCTGGGTGAAACTTTGTGAAATAAATCTTTTTGTTTAAAGATTTAAAATGGTAATTTGTTTAACCATTTAAAAGAAAAACTTTGGATTTTCAATTGTGACTTAACTGAAATCTCATATCCATATGTTTTAAATTATTGCGCTCATTATTCGGTTTAGCCGGGAGAGGACCTTGTGTCATATAACCCATTCCGAATAATGATACGACGTTATGGATAGCATTTGAAGACCGGTGGTGAAGACCGGATATTTTCGAAAACGAAAGGACAACTCGTCGAATGTCTCTGCATCCTGGTCCCCGGTATAGAGACTCCATATGTGATGGGAAGTTCGGACGTGATTAGGAATTATCTGGATTTGCAAGGGCTTCTTCGGAAGTGCCTTCGGTTCTGTTCGAGCCCGGAACAGACTTGTATGGTCGTGTGTCTGACACTACACTTTGAGATGTAAAGCCGATTTCTTTCAAATACATATCTGTTGGTGGCGGATAATTTATTCTCTTAGCTTAACACCCTTCTCTGAGACGTACGAGCTCAGAGGTTATGTAATTGATGGTTATCAGCGATATACTCCCAATTTGGTAGTGTGGCATGCTAAGTGCTGCTGTGTGTTGATGATCATTTGTTGATCAATTGTTGATCAAAGCATGGCTTTCGTGTAAAGCGTAGCTTTGTGGACGAGACCTCATCGAGCCTCGCAACCCGGTAATGGTCGAAACAGGAAAGATGCGGCAAGGTTTCAGGGGTAGCTCCCCTAGGGTATGACCATTCCTTCTGGAAAAGGGTAGTATCATGGTATGGAGCCCAGATACTTACTCATGTGGGCACTGTAGTATATATCTATTACTGTGTGATGTTGTTGGTGTAGAGGATCCTCGGTTAAAGGTCCAAAGGACCGGGGGTGGCATATCTTAGGTTTTATTCCCCGGGAAGGGGGTAGCCAGCCTTGTGTCAGCAGAGAGCCGGGTAGGTTCTCGGGGCATCCCTCCAGAGGCGTTCCCATGTGGCAATAGGAAGTTCCTTAGCCTGACCATTTGTTGGAAATCCATTCATCCAATACGCGCCTTGAACGGTTTTAGTTGTAGAACCTGCCATTTAACATGGTAGCTATAGTAGGCATAGTATAATGGTACATATGCCGGCTAGGATTTATATTATACTTTCGAAATGTTTTTTCCACTATGCACTAGTGATAATATCAAAGAATTTTTGCGTAGTAAGCATGTTTGACTATCATAAGGAGAAATCTCCCCCATGTGTGTGTTTGCATTGTGTGTGTGCCGGGAGGCCTTATGGTAGTTTCATTTTCCAAAGGCATTGCGGATTTGAACTTTAAAAGCTTTATTGTTTGTTTTAAAAGATAAAACTGTTTTGTTTGCTCACACCAGTCCCATGACTGACCTGGAGTTTATTGTTCCTTTCCTAAACTCTAGGTGCCCACTATTTTCCACACGGGCAGTCTAGAGTTGGGTTTTCAGATATTCCAGTAATAGGTATAGATTCATTAGCCTTCGAAGTCTTGGAATTGGTAGCTTTCAGTCTTTGGGATCTTCTTCAGTCTCGGACGACTGACCTTGCTTAGCTTTGTGCAATGTAATCTAGAGTTCTCGCTAGCTTTGGATATGAGATGGAGCTATTAGAGTTTGGCATTGAAGACACTACCTTTCCGCTGCTATTTCTTGTATCTCTGATAGTGTTGATATCTTGTATCATTCGATTGTATTCTGTTGTATCAAATGTTATATATATCAAATGCATTATTTCATTTCTTCCGCTGTGTTGTACTTAATGTGTTATAAGCTCCGGCACGACTCGAATTTCAACGTCTGAATTTGCGGCATTCAAGTACAGTGGAGTACGGATGTCGATTCTCGAACGTTGGAATTTGGATCGTGACAATTTGGTATCAGAGCTGATGGTTAAAACTTTAGCTCAGGAGTATAACACATTACGTAGCTCATTAGAGATAGGGTGAAGTATACCCTAGAATGAGTATATCCCTAAGATATCTGTTCCAACGCCTCAGTAAATTCTCTTACTATCCACTGATAGTGAGTATGAGTGCCAGAAGAGAACGAGATAGGGGACAGGGGAATACCACTATAAATGGTCAATACCCTGTAACAGTGGAAACAACTTTCTTCTCAAACTCCTTTGATTCGGTTACCAAAATTCTTGAATATCTTCGTGACAGCTTAAGGAAGAAGTTCGGTGTGATGGTGGCCCTACGAATCGTCGTAGAAAATCCTTACTTCGTATCTTCATCGGTTTCTTATCAGCTTTTCATCTTAAACCCTTGATGAATTTGGATTTGAAATTTGAAATTAAAATTTTTAAATAAATTGAAATAAATTGGTTAACTTAAATATAAAGTTAAATTTGAATTGTATCAATAAAACGATATCGACTAAAACCAAATTTGAAATCGTAATTCCTTGTGTATATCAAAGTCCGATGAAAGACAAGTTATATATACCTTGGGGTATTCAGACCCGAATTTAGAATCCATACCTAGTGTTTGAGAAATTGTAGAAGATTAAATCCATCTATCTATTTTCTGGGGACCGATATATTCTACGAACGGTTAGTTATCCCTACGAACTAACCAATGCCCTTGCATATTCGTAGACCGGTGGACCCGAATATCTTGTGAGATAATTGTATGAGTTTGTTCTCATATTATTGATATTCTAATTTGGTAAACCGAAGGCAGAATAAATATTTTGATCTGATCTGATCAATCGTTTCTTTATCTATCATCTATTCTTTGTTGTCTTCCTTACAAATTTCGAGGACGAAATTTTTTTGGGGGGGAAATCTGTAACTATCTAAATTTTTAATTAAATTTAAATTGATAATTAAAATAAATTTTTGAATAAAATTGTCCATTAATTTGAATTTTTCAAATTAAAATAAATAATAAACTATGTATAAACAAATATTGGAAAAAAAGTATTAAAAATAAAATAGAAATTAAAAGCTTGAGATTAATAAAAAGATAATGATAGTTGTTTCTTAATTTTTAATTATGTTAATATTTGGAAGTCGTCATAAAAAAAGAAAAAAATTAGTGTATTCATTTTCAAAATATTGTTTTTAAGTCAAATTTTCTTATATAAATAAAAGTAATCCTTTGTTAATATGAAATCAAAATTTTTACATTCCTCTTTTCTTTTATAAAATTGTACAATAAGAAAAAAATGTATGAATGGAAATTGTAAAAATATATATAAGTATATAAATATGTTGAACAAAAATTAAATGTAAGAAAATAATTGGAATAAAATCTTCTTGTGTAAATATAAATATAAACATGAAGGAAAATGTAAACAATTTTGAAATGAAGGCATATGTGTACATGTATATACCAATGAATAAAAGTTATGTTTATTCATAAAATAAATATGATATCGAAAATTTATAAAAATTCCTTTGTCTTGTGAAATTACAAATGTAAACAAACATGAAGGAGATATAGTAAAGAAGTGAACATTGCATTGGAATTTCATAATCCATTTCTCTTTACACATGGCATTCCAATTATTTAATTGAATAAAATAATGGAATTTAAAATCATGAAAAACTTTTCAGTTTCCCATATGAAATCATTAAGTATCTTGGCCAAATCTGAAATATACACAAAACAAAGATTGAGTATCTAATATCTCAACTCCCAAAGAAAGAAATCAAAAAGAAAAAAAAGACTGTCACTCTCTTTAAAAAAAAAAATCTGAAACAAAATCTGTTCAAAGGGTTTTTAGCAAGCAAAAGAAATCAACCTGGAGCAAATGTAGAAAAACAAAAGCAAATTCAAAATCGAGATCTGGAAAACAAAACAAATGCAAGATCATTTCAAAATCAAGCTGCAAATCAAAAGAAAATGCTTCAACCTGGGAAGCAAGTGCAGAGTTTCTGAAAATAAATTAAGGCAAGTAACTTTTTTTTTCTTTTTTTTTTTGGAATTTGAAGTTGTTAAACAATAATAAAGCAAGAATCTAAGCAACTGAATCAATTATTGGCGGGAAGAATACCAAGATCAAAGAAGTTTAAAACCATTTCTGGTTTCAACTGCAGAGAAGCTTTCTCTGTTGTATAAGAATTTAAGCTGTAAGTCAAAATCAAAAGTGTTTGTTATTATTGAAGTAAGTACAACAGAAACTAAGCAAAGTTTTGTTTAACAAGCTTTGCAGTTGTGACTTCAAGATTTAAAGAATAAAAAGAAAAAAACAGAAAAAAAGGAATACAGGCTCAAAATGCTTCTCTGTCGATTTCCAGTTTTCAAATTATCAAGTTCTTGTTTCTGCTTCATCAAACAAGTGAGCAAATCTCTTAGCCTGCTATGTTTTTTTTCTATGCTTGTATTTGTCTTTGGAGTATGCAAGGGTTATGGCTGAATGATTGTGTGGATTTGTTTGAATGCTTTTATATATATGTGAAAAAAAACTGCGTGTATACTAGTGTGCAGGCAAAACAACATGCCTCTGTTCCAGGTTTCAAAGAATGAAAACAAAAAAATTTTAAAAATCATCCCAACACAAAACATATTAGGATTTGATGGTTGAATGAATTAAGTTTATATGGGTATAACAGTATTTATAAAAATGTAAATAAGCAAAAATTAACAGATAGTTTATTGGAAATTTCAATTTCACAGTAATGACCTTTAATGGTGAAAATTCAAGTGATTTAATTCGTGTTTTTGATTATACAATCTAATTTGTACTCTTGAATGTTGAATTTTAAAAATAAAATTTTGATTTTTAGTTTCAAATTGAATGTGGGATCTGGGTTTTGAACTAAATTGTGTTTTCGTCAATTCCAAACGATCAAGGGGAAATCAAGCTTTGGGGTTGATGTTGGAGGTAGATTAAGTAATGAAGTTTACTGAAAAAATAGTCAATGATTTTTTAGATGCTCGTGAAGGTTTGTCGATGGGGTTTTAGGGTTTAATAACCCAGAATTACTGCTGTATTCATCGACTTCGGGTGGTGACAAACGTTGATCGAAAGCCGTTCGGTCTGTGTGGAATCAAAGCGGGGAGGTTGGCGCGACCCCACTCAGGTTCGCGTGATTCACGGTGGTCGAGGCACGGCGATACGAGAGTTTTTCTGATGAAGGATGGTCTTTGGGTTGCAGTTGAGAGCTCGATTTGTTTCAACGATTCAATTGAGCTTGCCGAGTAGCTCAATGGTGTGAAGACGTCGTTGCCGACTTGCTGGGCATCACGATGGTGGCCGGAGGTGATGGTGTTTCGTGTGCAGGTGCACGCGTGAAACTTGTACTTGGGTTGTAAAATGGGGAAGAAGAAGAAGTTTGGGGGGTAGTTCGTGTGGTTCTCGAGTTTGGCTCGGGAAAATAACGTCGTGGCTCGAGTCTCAACTCGAAGTAGGGTTCGGGTGTTTAAGTACAGTACTTGACAAAAAAAATTTAAGTTGAAATTTTGGTCTCTCATGCAACTTGGGAAAAAACCCGAAGTAATGGAGCTTCGAGCTCGGGTTCGACTCGAAGCAGCTGATAATTTTCTCGAGTCAGCATGTAAGCGGTTTGAAATTTTAAGGAAATTCAAGGTTTAAAAATAAAACTTGTTAAATAGAAATTCTCTTCAATATTTAAACGTTCCTAAGTTTTAAAACAGTAAGGAGTTTTAATTAACCTAAATCAAAATGGTTTAAATGAATTGATTTTAATTTAAAGGGTATCTACTTAATAATGTATAAGGAAATAATTATTAAAAAGGATGTTTTAAAGCGGTTAAATTAGTTTTCAAAGTCGCGTTAACATATTAAGGGAAATAATTATTATTTGAAATTAATTATTTAACATAAGTAATTAAAGTAAATTGACTAACAATTCGAGCTAATAAATCAAGCAATTAATGATTAAATGAAGATAGTAATTACTTAGAGAAAGTAATTAAAGGTAGATAACTAAAGGTTAAAGGTTGATCTATCAAGTATTAAGGGATAATTACTTTAAAATAAAAAAAATGTGATTAAGGATTTAAATTAAGAAGCGATGTTTTGAAAGTTAATCAACTTAAAGGATTAAGCGGATTGGTTAATAACTACAAGGGTTAGTAGTAAAGGTCCACGTAATAATTTGAGTAGTTAATTTAGATAAATGATTTGTCTTTAATTAATAAAAGATAAATTTATTTATGAAGGTAATTTAAAGATAATTAACTTGAATAATTAAATAAAAGATAATTACCTTGTGTAATTCAATAAAAGCTAGTTCCTTAGTGAAATTAATAAAGGATAATTAACTAAATGATAATTAATCAAATAGTGATTAATTTAGGTAATTAATTTAAGGATAATTAATTAATTTTAAGTTTAATCAATTAATGGAGAATGATAATTAATTAGTCAAAGGTTAAATTAATTAATTAAAGATAAGTAGTTAAATGGTTAACTAAGTAATTAAAGGTAAATCCTTTAACAACTAAAAGTTGATGAATTATAATTAAAGGTTAATTAATTCATTACTAAAGGTTAATTGATAAATGACTAAAGGATAGTTAAACCAAAATGATTTGTAATTAATTAACCAGGATTAGTAATTACTCGTAAGTAATTAAAACTGATTTGAATTACTCAAACAATTAACTGATCTTACTTATGGGGACGTTTGATTGTTATTAGATACTATGTGATGGATTGTTATATTTGTTATGTGATGTGATGCTATTTAATGTTCTATGCTAAGCTGTTAGATCTGTGATGTATATATTGTTATATGAATATGCAACCCATTGACCCATAGAACAACATTTGAATTTCGACGCGGCAGGGAGTCGGATTCCAGTTGGTTATCCGAAACCCACATCGAATCATATTAGTGAATCTTTGTGATTGGTAATTTACTTTATCCATGAATTTGTGAATATAGATAAGCGTTATGGGTTATACCGCTTATCGATATGATTGAATCTGTGATGATGCTGTGCACTATTACGTTGAACCCCTGGACCACACTATACACACACAAATTTGGATTGCACGTGGAAATGGGTGAAGTCACAGATTTTTGAAATACAATTGAAAGATTGAATTTTTGAATCCAAAATAGTTTTGGAGTTAGAATTGAAAGTTTTTGAAAATGAATTTCAAAAATAAATTTTTTTTGGAATAACTTGATTGATTTTTGGAAATTTAAATAATTTGATTTAAATTTGAATTCAATATTTGAAATTGAATACTATGATTTGGGAACTAGGGTTTAAAAAGGTTATTCAACCTATAAATGGGCTTATATGGGTTTTTAAACCATCTTAAAAGTGATGTTTTGGAATTTAAATTCAACCCAAGATTTCAACTTGTATAAATTGGATTTTACTGAAACGAAAATTATTTTGTTTCAAATAATTAAAGCTTTCACATAAGGAATGTACTTCCAATTTGTGTTAAAAGGATTTTCAAGTCTAAAATAAAAACGGTCTTCCAAGTTATAAGATAAATCTTTGGAAACGTGTTTTGAAAGCTATAGATTTAATCTTAAAGATTAATGTGTTAATCCAATTGAAATAGAAATTGTTTTGAAATCTATGGATGATCTTTGTGAAGCTGGGTGAAACTTTGTGAAATAAATCTTTTTGTTTAAAGATTTAAAATGGTAATTTGTTTAACCATTTAAAAGAAAAACTTTGGATTTTCAATTGTGACTTAACTGAAATCTCATATCCATATGTTTTAAATTATTGCGCTCATTATTCGGTTTAGCCGGGAGAGGACCTTGTGTCATATAACCCATTCCGAATAATGATACGACGTTATGGATAGCATTTGAAGACCGGTGGTGAAGACCGGATATTTTCGAAAATGAAAGGACAACTCGTCGAATGTCTCTGCATCGACTGGTCCCCATTATAGAGACTCCATATGTGATGGGAAGTTCGGACGTGATTAGGAATTATCCGGATTTGCAAGGGCTTTTTCGGAAGTGCCTTCGGTTCTGTTCGAGCCCGGAACAGACTTGTATGGTCGTGTGTCTGACACTACACTTTGAGATGTAAAGCCGATTTCTTTCAAATACATATCTGTTGGTGGCGAAGAATTTATTCTCTTAGCTTAACACCCTTCTCTGAGACGTACGAGCTCAGAGGTTATGTTGTTGATGGTTAACAGCGATATACTCCCAATTTGGTAGTGTGGCATGCTAAGTGCTGCTGTGTGTTGATGATCATTTGTTGATCAATTGTTGATCAAAGCATGGCTTTCGTGTAAAGCGTAGCTTGGTGGACGAGACCTCATCGAGCCTCACAACCCGGTAATGGTCGAAACGGGAAAGATGCGGCAAGGTTTCAAGGGTAGCTCCCCTAGGGTATGACCATTCCTTCTGGAAAAGGGTAGTATCATGGTATGGAGCCCAGATACTTACTCATGTGGGTACTGTAGAATATCTATTACTGTGTGATGTTGTTGGTGTAGAGGATCCTCGGTTAAAGGTCCCAAAGGACCGGGGGTGGCATATCTTAGGTTTTATTCCCCGGGAAGGGGGTAGCCGGCCTTGTGTCAGCAGAGAGCCGGGTAGGTTCTCGGGGCATCCCTCCAGAGGCGTTCCCATGTGGCAATAGGAAGTTCCTTAGCCTGACCATTTGTTGGAAATCCATTCATCCAATACGCGCCTTGAACGGTTTTAGTTGTAGAACCTGCCATTTAACATGGCAGCTATAGTAGGCATAGTATAATGGTACCTATGCTGGCTAGGATTTTATTATACTTTCGAAATGTTTTTTCCACTATGCACTAGTGATAATATCAAAGAATTTTTGCGTAGTAAGCATGTTTGACTATCATAAGGAGAAATCTCCCCCATGTGTGCATTTGCATTGTGTGTGTGCCGGGAGGCCTTATGGTAGTTTCATTTTCCAAAGGCATTGCGGATTTGAACTTTAAAAGCTTTGTTGTTTGTTTTAAAAGATAAAACTGTTTTGTTTGCTCACACCAGTCCCATGACTGACCTGGAGTTTATTGTTCCTTTCCTAAACTCTGGGTGCCCACTATTTTCCACACAGGCAGTCTAGAGTTGGGTTTTCAGATATTCCAGTAATAGGTATAGATTCATTAGCCTTCGAAGTCTTGGAATTGGTAGCTTTCAGTCTTTGGGATCTTCTTCAGTCTCGGACGACTGACCTTGCTTAGCGTTGTGCAACGTGATCTAGAGTTCTCGCTAGCTTTGGATTGGAGATGGAGCTATTAGAGTTTGGCATTGAAGACACTACCTTTCCGCTGCTATTTCTTGTATCTCTGATAGTGTTGATATCTTGTATCATTCGATTGTATTCTGTTGTATCAAATGTTATATATATCAAATGCATTATTTCATTTCTTCTGCTGTGTTGTACTTAATGTGTTATAAGCTCCGGCACAACTCGAATTTCAACGTTTGAATCTGCGGCATTCAAGTACAGTGGAGTACGGATGTCGATTCTCGAACGCTGGAATTTGGATCGTGACATTAGAATGCTTACTTTTTGGAGTATTCTACTGTAACAATGGAGGACGAAATGAATGGAGCACAACAAAAATTTGTAAAATTGCATTGAAGATCTCGGACATTAGGGAAGAATTTCAATACAATAAGGAAAGATTCTTTAATATTTATATTCCTACCGAAGCATGTAAAATATAAAGATTGAAAATTTTGGTCGGAGTTACAAAATCAAGTTTAAGGGGATGTTGGATATAAATTTGATTTTGGTCTAAATTAATTGTTTTGGAAAACATTAATTAATTTAGACAATATTAATTTTGCTATTAATGAAGAGAATTATGGTACGTTGAAGTTGCTAAAATTTAACCTAAAGAAAAATCTAAAGTTATCTAAATATGGAATTTGGCCAGAAAATAGATTTGTCAATGGAATTGAAGAAAACTCTAAAGAATGTATTACTATAAATAAAAATGATTTTTATCATTTTGTGTGTGTAAGCATATGTAAGCAAATGAAAGCAAAAAAAGCAAACAAATAAAACTTGCAATACTGCATTTGGAAATTACATTTAATTCTTCATTTCCTTCTTGTAAAATTCCCAACACAGCAGCTCCAAGAAAATGGCATCCATGTCCATCAAAAATAACCCTATTTTTGAGTGCAATCTGGATCAGAATGATAGAGATTCTCCTCTCCATCTCAGTCCTCCTCTTATTCCCAAACCTTCTTCTAATCCAAAAGATAAACCTCCTGATCAAGATGAGGACGGTTTTCAAATTGTTAAGAATCGACGCAGAAAATGAAATGCAAAATCTCAGATTCATACGCATAAGATAGCAGTGAATTCATCGGATAGATCTCTGTCCTTAGGCCAGAGATCAATCCCTAATTCACTCAATAGGCAATCAAGACCCAGCCAATATCTGAAGCCGCAAAGAACTCAACCATCTGCCGTGAATAATTCTTCAAAGTCAGCTTCTTCTTGCGCAGATTTAATCAAGAACGGTGGCTTCTGTAATAACTCTGATCTAAACTATTCTGCCCCCATTAAATTGGGAGACAAGAATATAATGGTCGTCAAAGAGGAAATAAGTAAAACGACTGAGAGTAAATGGAGTAACTCTATTATAGCTTATGTTTATGGTGCTCGTCCATATTATCATCACTTCAGGAATTTTTTTTCAAAAACTTGGAACCTTGTTGGTAATTTCGAAATATTTACAAGAAACAGCGGTTTCTTCATCATCAGATTTTCAGAGGAGCAAGACTGCATCAAAGTAACTCAAAATGGCCCCTTCTTTATTAGTGGAAAATTAATTATCTTGAAAAGATGGGACAAGAATTTGATTATTGATCGTAATCTTCTCTCTACCTATCCAATCTGGATTAGGTTGCTTGAATTAAACCTCAGATTATGGGATAAAGAGGCTTTTGCCGCTATAGCTAGTGTAGTGGGTAAACCACTTAAACTAGACGAGCCTACAGCAAAGGAAACCCGCCTTAGCTATGCTAGAATATTAGTTGAGATAAGAGCCACAGATGAGTTACCAGATCTTGCCATAATTTCCATGCACGATGGAGAAAACATCAAGCAAAAAATCGAATATGAATTTATTCCTCCTAGATGTTAGAAATGTGCTTGTTTTGGACACCTCTCAGATCATTGCTCTTGGAAAACAGTTTGGAAAGAAAAAGAGTCTTCCAATATCAACTTGCATAAAAATTCTTTGTTAGTTTCAGAAATCGAAAAAGATCAAAATCAAGAAAATCAACTACTGGAAAAGTCCTCTCTTGATAATAATTTTTCTGTAAACAACTTAGACTCTGAAAACCCTTTACAAAATTCTGAAAACAATTTGAGCTTGGTGGCTTCAACAGGAAAAATTGAAAAAAAATCTTTCTGAAATGACAGAGCAACCAGAGAGTTTCATCCCACAAGCATTTTCAAGAAATAATAAGGAAAATGCCCCAATTCTTAATATAGTCATGGATACTGATCAGCAAATGACTAAGACAGTTGCCCTTTCAGATCATCATGGCAATTCACAGATAGACAAAAGTAATCAGGCTCAAAACAAAGGGGATTATAAAGAACAGTTCTTTCTTTCTCCCCCCTTCAAGAGAAAGCAATTTTAATTACAGACTAGATTCAAATCATTCTCAAACAGTTTTAAAAAAACAGCATCTCTGAAAGCTCTACTATGCCTGAATCCATGCTGGAGAATGCTGGATTGCTCTTCTCTTCTGTCTCCTCCTCTCCTGTCAAAAACAAAAGAAAGAAAGCTTGGAAAAAGCCTATACATGAAATTATGAATAAAAATACAGAAGACAGTCCAGATAGTCCAGTCCCTAATTCTAAACTTTTTGAGAAGAAATATATTATTAAAAACCCAAAATAGGAGGAATTTCTCAAAGTCCAAGACAAAAAAGACTGTAAAAGGAAAGGAGAGAAAGCTACTGAAAGCTTGGGAATAAGCAGCAAAATTCTAATTTAGCTGCTGTTATATCCTTTCAGCATCCTTTTTATTTAATTTTATATTCATGAATTTAATTGCTTGGAATGTGAGAGGTCTTAATTTCCCTGAGAGGAAATTAGACCTTACAAATTTACTGTTCTCCCATAACCATCTTTAGTAGGCATTTTGGAGCACAAATTGTCAGATAAAAACATTGATTTGTTTAGGATGAGTAAACTAATAATTGGCAGCTTATTCATAATAATTCGATGGAGGGAAATGGCAAGATCATTGTTCTTTGGGATCCTACCATTTGGGGCCTTTGTAATTTCACCCTCAATCTTCAATATATTCACTGCAATTTTAAAAATAAAGGAGGCTTACAAATATTTGTCTCATTTATTTATGCCTCCAATTTTGAAAATGAAAGAATTCATTTATGGAATTCTCTTGTCCAACTTCATACAAATATTTCTCTCCCATGGGTTATAATGGGAGACTTTAATACCATTACTAAAGTTCATGAAAAAAAGGAGGAATTCCAGTCCCATTAAAAAAACTGGAATTTTTCTCTAACTTTCTTATTAAAAATGGTTTGATTGAGCCTTCCAATAAGGGTAATAAATTCACCTAGAAATCAGGTGGATATAGAAATATTCACTGCAAACTTGATAGAATTCTATTCAATAGAACTTTCATAAATCATTTTTTTGATTTTAGTTGTTACACCTTACCCCAATATACTGGTGACCGTACTCCCATTCAACTTATTTTATCTCAAAACTCTTCAACCAAGAAAAATATTCCTTTTAGATTCAAGAATGGATGGGTCTATGGCTCTGAATATAAAAATGTTATTCAAAACTGCTTACAATTTTCCTCAAATGGTTCTGCTCAATTTAAATTCAGAAATTTTTGCATCTTACTAAAAATAACCTTAAAGCTTAGAATTCTTCCAAAAATAAAAGCACCAATGAAATTAACCAAATTAGAGAGGATTGTGTTAAATACAAGACAGTATTGATAAAGACAGTTCAGATATAACCAAAATTAAAGAATTCTATCATTTACAGAAAAATCTTTCCAATTCCCTTCATGTTGAAGCTGCTAATGTAACAACCCTGTATTTTGTGATTATTTAATTGTTTATTTTAAATTATTTAAAATTGAAACTCCTGATATAAAAAATTTATTATATTTATTAAAATGAATAAATTTTGTTATTTTAAGAGTATATTTTGATCTTTGTGCGAATTATAATTTCAAACCTAAATAAATATGATATTTTTAGAAAATGTGGATTTTGGTCAATCTGGTCAAAGTTTGACGTTTAAATTTAAATTTTTGAATTTTTGAATTTTATCTTTTATTATGAAAATAAATTAAATTTTAAGAATACTACTTTTCGTTTCGTTGA
This sequence comes from Allium cepa, assembly GCA_030765085.1. NCBI lineage: Eukaryota > Viridiplantae > Streptophyta > Magnoliopsida > Asparagales > Amaryllidaceae > Allium > Allium cepa. The sequence continues at coordinate 722,744,977 of CM060938.1, read as the reverse complement.
AATCCGATTTGTATTGTGAAAGTTATGCTTTTTACAATATTGTATATAGATTTATTTATTTAATAAAATTGTCTATTTTAAATTGTATAAATAATATTTTTATTTTTTAAATCATGTTCTAATATGTGTTATATGACATGTTAGGTGTATATTTTATTTTAAATATTTTTAAAGTGATGATAAAAATTTCCAAAGTTTATTGCATTTATTTCCTAATTTTAAAGGCTAGTTTCTATTTTTCTGTTATTTTTTTCATTTAAATTATATTTAATTAAAATTTATTTATTTATTTTTGTGAATGCATTTTTATTTTATGTTATTATCTTTATTTTTAAATATTTTTCAAGTCCCGATAAATTTTCCAATGTTTATTCTGTTTATTTTCAAATTTTCTAGACTAGTTTTCATGTTTGTGTTATTTTCTTATTTTTATCTTATATGATTAATAATTACTTATTTATATTCTATATTTTTGTTGCATTTTCGAATTTGAACTTAAATTATAATTATTTTCAGTAATTTAAACTTATATAAAGAATTAAAGGGCAATTTGAAAAGGTTATGACTTTTGATTTTCCTATGGCTCTTTATCTTCCACCTTTTTACATTTAACATAACTTTTCATCAATTAGCCATAATTTCTCACTTCCTTCAGCCGCATACTCTATTTTCATTTCACGTACTTTCTTTTCTCATTCCTAAACAAAAATAATTCGGCCAAAGCCTTGAGAAAAAGTTTGGGTAAATTTGTTTTCTTCTCTTTTGTTTTACTTTTATGCTTCTTTGATAATGATTTTGCACTTGCTCTTTCTCATCATAGGTTTGGCCACCTCCATCACCATGACCTGCCGCCTCCACCATAACCTGAGAACACCTCCATCAGCACCTCCTCTCTGGCCAAACCCTAAGCCATGCCTCCTAGTTGATTGATCCATCACCAAAATCCAACAAAACTCCACTTTTTGTACAAGCCGAGCACTTAGGTCTAGCACCACCTCTCTCAACCACCTAGGCTGACCAACCATCACCACCACTTGCCTGATCTCGACCTAACACACCTCTGCACATCCTCACCTGACCATACCTGAAGTGGCCATGCCCTCCATATCCTTCGCCGAGCCCAAAGTTGCATAGAAACCCTTGCTTTTGCCTTTGAACATTAGCCTCTTGCCTCACAAACCTTTGCACCACTTTCTCTAGGATAGGCCGACCCCTATAGGTCCACAACCAAACCTTAGAGCAAGCTTTAGTCGTGTATTTTCCAGCCATCGCTGAGCCTATGCTGGATGAAGGCAAGTGCAATGGGTTTGGATTTGTTTTGTGCATGAATTTATAACTTGTTTAAAAGTATGTGTAGTGTTTACTAATGTATATTTGAATTGTTTTGTCTCGTGTATTCAAGACATTTAGTCTTGTCTCTCTCACACTTAAATCATTATCGTTCTCTCGTGCTTTCATGGATCTTTGTTGGGTGTAGTTGTTTGCCATCTCCAGCTTAAACAGGTGAGTTATTCTCACCGGACAATATGTACATATATAACTAGTAAATTGACCCCTTTTGAATCTGTAAAATGCATTATCATGTTACACCTGCTATATTATGATTATATGATGTTCACCCATGCTTAAAAACCTGTTATAACATCTGTTACTGTTATATTATGCTGTTCTGTTATTTTTATCAGTTTATCACACTGCAAGATCCCTTTACATTAGAATCACTATGGGTTGAAATGATACATACCCGAACGGACTTTGGAATAGGAGAAAATCATTATGGGCTGAAATGATAGGCCTGAATTATTTTCAATTATTTTTATTTACTTGGGATTGCGGGTTTGAAACGATCAAACCCGGGTTTTCTTTGTAAATTACGGGTTGAAATGATATATTACCCGTATCACTTTACCTAGGCTAGAAAATGAAATACAGACCCGTTGTTAAAATATGTTTTTCTAAAAAAATTAAAATATTTTAGAAATGTAAATATTATCATATTTTGATTTAAATTTGATTGAAAATGATTTTTGTAAAGCATTGTTGATTTTTTGAAAATTTATAAGTGAAATAAATAAATGGTAAAGTTAGAAAATCTGAAATGTAAGTTATTTTGGAAATTATAATTTGGTGATAAATGGAATTTAAATTAAGTATAAAAATATGATAAATTTATGATATTTTGAATTAAATGAATTTGAAATTATTTTATAATATATTAATGATTTTTGAATAAATTTAAAATGTGAAATGAATGAATATTTAAGTTGAAATTTTGAAATATAAATAAAATTGGAAATTTCTGAATTTGGCTTAAAAGTGAATTTTAAGTTAAGTAAATAAAAATGAAATTAAGTTATATTTGAAAATTTTAAAATTAAGTTTTAAGTTAAATTTAATTTAATGAATTTAAAATTTAATGTTGGAATTTAATACGTGAATTATTATTAAATTTTGATTTTTGAATGGAGATTTAACTTTATAAAATCATGAATATAATGGTATTTGAATGATTGTTTTAAAAGTGAAATTATATGATTTTATAAGTTAAAAATGATTTAAATAAAAATATAATTGTTTATGAAATTATACTGAATATTTGAAGTTAATTAACTGCATTTCTGAAATGTTATTAATTCTAATGTAAATGATAATACAGCATTTGTAAATACTGTAGTTGATAATAATGAACCAAATGGCTAAGTCTAATTAAAGGCTATTATAGCATTTTTGTAAATGTTATAATTGTTGAATTTAACTAAGTTTTATTTGAAACTAGTGTAACCCTATTACAGCATTTTTAAATGCTATCTTTTGTTAAATTGAACTGTTTTGAATGTAACTTTTTGTAGCAATTTCTAAATGCTGCGAAAGTTGAATTTTCATCTGTTTTAATAAATTAAGTGAATAACTGAATTTTGAAAGACTATATTTTGAAAGTTTAATAATTTAATTATATAATATAATAACTTCATTCTAATGATTTAAAATGAAGTAATTTGTTTCGAAATATAAACTATTTTGAAATGTGTTTTGAAATGACATTTAAATTAAATAAAAATGAATGTGGTTTGGAAGATATGATATTTTGATATTTTAAAATTGGTTTTGAATGAAATTGAATTTTGAAATGATATTTGATTTCGAAGTATAAAATACCATTTTGAAATTTTAACCACGGGATTTATTTAATTTATATTTTAACTGATTCTTAAAGGATTGGCGATCCCAAGCATCCTTTAAGTTATTGTGCATTTCTAGTACAGTTCACTTGAGTTGGTTTACATTATATAATTATATATGTCCTGACTTGAATGTTTTATGTTTTACTTTACGCTCGGGTCAGCCTGAGTATTTACAGCTTAGCTTTGGATTTCTTTCTGGAGCTAGGAATCGCTGGTGATTCTACTTGTCTAGTTATCTGTTCCTTTCAGTTTCAGTGGTTCTATTTCAGCTCTGGTATTTATAAACTGCTATGTATTTGAGATTTCTATTGTATATGTTTTTCAGACTGATATTATGTATTATGTTTTGAGAGTTTGTTATAGTAGCTTCATGAACTACTATGGTATTTTAATTTCCGCTGCGAGTTATTCTGATATTTCTAAGTCGTGATTCTGTGATTGTATTTCATTTGCTCCAAATTTATTTACAATGCGGTATTTTGAGCAATTCAAGTCCGGCGTGTGTGTCTACCATTGCACTTACAATGGATACGAATGGCTGAAAATATCGGGTTGTTACAGTTGGTATCAGAGCTTTGGTTTTAGGCAAACCTTAGCCTGCGGAGCAAAAACTCATTAGAGATAGGGTAGAAATACTCTAGAATAAGTGAAATCAATCTCAGAATCCTTTCTTTGTGAGAGAACGTATTTTCGAAGTATAAAATAATTTCCAAATGATTTTTTTTAAGATTTTCAAAGATTATTTTGGTATAAAAATTTTCTTATTTTTGAAACCAAGATTTTCTAAACTTCATTGCTTCTGTATCCACCTTGTTAGAAATCCTTTGGTTAGGATTCTTATCGGTTTGGATCCCTTGAACCTTGGAACGCTTCCACTTGTTCTGAAATCCAGTCTTGTCTTCCCTATTTTATCCATTTTGATTTTGGAGCATTCCATTATTCCACTTTGGAATGACCTCTATAAAGATTGGCGATTCCGCAAATCTTTGAATGATTTGTAAAGGGGTGAAACTCCTTTACAATTGGCATTGATTAACCGGAGATTTCTATATCCTCGGTTTACGATGCTATCTATCTCCTGTTCTACCCAGATTCTATCTCTGGCGATCGAATGTCGATTTGCCGTAGATTTTCGAATTGATTATATTCCTGAAGTCACGATTGACCGGTTAAGGTCGCCCGCGACTTATATGAGCTTATCCATCTTCTATTTGGTAATAAAATTATCTCATCTTTGTTCGAGCTAATCTTCGAACCAGAATTCTATTTGATTAGAGTTCCTCTAAGTTGAATATCTGTTTGTTGGAAATTCATCCTTGAATCATCCTTTGAAAATTTGTGTTTGGTTGTATTTTGAAATTGTGCATACATCAAAATTATTATTTTGATAAGGATGACCCTATTATATATAAAAGTGAAATGTTTTCAATAAGGATTTTTATATCTTTTGAAAGTGGAAATTTGAAACTTTGAAAGGATTTGAAATTTTGAAAATTTATAAGAATTTGACTTATATAAAATGATTTGTAACTGAAAAGTTTTGAATGTTGCATTTCGAGGAATCAAACTCCGGTGTTATGAAATCGGTTTTAAGATTTTGGAAAATATATAATAATAATATGATTTAAAAATATTTTTCTGAATAAGAAACGTTTAAAATATATTCGAATGAATTCCAATGATTTCGAAGAAGTTTCAAGAAAATAAAAGTCCAGAACCCACTTATGTCGCTGGAAAATAATTTCGGTGATGAATGCATGCATCATCGACATTGATTTTCAAGTTTCTAATTGGGGGAGAGGCCACTCTAGTAGCTTTGCTATACGAGTGATTTTGTGAAACCAATTTTGATTTTAGATTTTGAAGTATGGTTTGATATTCGAAAGTTATATGTATGTATGTATATATATTTGAAATGATTTAAAGTAAGTCGGTGTTCAGTCCTCGAGATTCAGATTTGTTTTGGTATAACCTTATCTATTGGAATTGATTTACTGATTTGTTAGTGATTTCCCACTCTTGGATTTGAAAATATGATTTCTTCGACTATTTTGAAGGTTTGAGCACTTCCAAATCAAGGTTAACCTTTCAAAGCTAAGAAATTATGAAGGATATTTGGTTTACTTGTAATTTGAGTTTATTTTGAAAATGATGGATTTATGAAATGAGTATTTCAAAAACTAGGTAATAATGAAGTAAAATTTGAGATATATGAAACTATAAAATTTAGTTTTGGAATATGGTATATTTAATCTTTAAAATATATTAATGATTGAATAGTTTATTTTCTGGATCAAATCTTTATTTGAATTTGATAATATTTGAAATAGTGTTGTTGAAAAACTAAATTGAATTGAAACTAATGGTTTGAATTGAATTAAAATTGGAAATTTTAGATTTGGGTATAATTGAATAAATTTGTGAAATATAAAGAATTAAAGGAATGTTTTATGATTTCGAATGTATGATTTCAAAAGGTTATGATTTTCAAAGCGTAATGATTTCAAGTATTTTGGTTTTGAAAGATTTATAACTTTGAAAGTATTATGATTTTTGAAAGTGAATATATGTTTGAAATAGAAATGAATTTGTTTGACATAAATTTTATTGATTTGGAAATTTGGATTATTTTCTAAATTTATTGTTTTAAGAAACCTTGAAACTGAATACATGTAATTAGGATGAAATGATTTGGTGAAATCATATATGATTTTTGAATCTGAATTAATATTGAAACGAATTAAAATTGAGAACCTTGATTTACTAAATACTTGATTTGGGAGTTATCGAACTTATATAAAATTGATTTGTATAAGTATGAAGTTGATTTGAAAATGTTGAATTGAAAAGGTACTCAATTTGTAAATTGAAATCTTATATAATCGAAGTCTATATAAGTATGATTTGATTACTATGGATCTGAAAAATATTCAATTTGAAATGGAATCTTATATATAATGGACTTTATATAAGTATGATATTTGAAAGTGATTTTGAAAGGTACTATGTGATACAAATTTTCGAAGTAAAGATATGGAAAGTGCCTTCTGCTTAATATCCGCTTTGTGGCCACACTGTGGATTCATTATATCGATATTATTCTCTCTTTGATTTGGGTTTTTCGGATATGATACTCGAGTGTCCATCGAATTCCATGGCGATCTCCATGGTCTTACGAGCGCGACTGCATAGCGCAACTGCCTGGCTGAGTTGGCCTAGAGGTACAGATTGTTTCCTGGGGGATCCAGATGCAACCATTGTGTATCATGCACTCCATGTAGGTCGCATTAGTAGCGAAACTGTCTAGCTGAGACAGCCTAGGGGTACGGATTGTTTCCTGGGGGATCCAGGCGTAACCATTGTGTATCCTACACTCTACTAGTCATCATAGCATAACTCGCAGGGCTGAGAAAGCTTTCGGATACGGATTATTTCCTGGGGGATCCAGGCGTAACCATTGTGTATCTACGATCCATGGGTAGACAGTTGTTTTGGTTTGGTTGATTTGTTTGGATTGTACTTTCCATATCTGTTTTTAAAAAAAGAGTTTTCCAGTATTTTCACTGGGTGTTGAAACAAGTTTATTAAGTACCTGAAGAATTCTAGTTTTGCACCTGATCAGCGCATAGCCAGAGTCTACAGGAACAAAAATAAACTTGTTAAGACATCGAGTTATAAAAGTATTTTGGTAAAGTATTATATAAAGGATATTTTAATCATGATTTAAATTGTTTTAAATATTGTTTATTTCGAACTATTAAATTTGAATCAAATGACTGTTTATCATATTATAAAATGTTTAAAATGTTGTAAATATAAAATTTTAAATTGAAACGTATATGGTTTTAAAATAATGGTCCATCCTTGTGTTCCAACCTATTTTTCCTCCTAGTTATTCCTACCTTCTTCTTCTTTGAGGGTTCTTTCTGCATTATGGAAAGAGTTGGTTCCTTGGCTTATCATTTAGATTTGCCCAAGGAACTTTCTGGAGTGCATGATGTATTCCACGACTCATATCTACTCTAGTATCTTCTTGACCTATCTCTTTTATTCAGCCTTATGCTCTTGATGGTTGGGATATTGAGCCTAATTTGACTGTCGAGAGTAAGCCACTTCGTATTGTCGACAGAGGTACGAAGCAGCTAAGAAGAAAATTTGTTAGTCTGATCAAAGTATTGTGAAGTACTGATGATCGAGATTGTACCTGAGAGACGGAGGAGAGCATTCGTGCTTCGAATTCGAAATTGTTTTTCCAGGTACTGTTTGTTGTCTATCGTGTTTTTCCTTATTTTCCTTGTTCATTCTTTTCGAGGATGAAAAGATTTGAGTGGGGGAGAGTGTAACAACCCTGTATTTTGTGATTATTTTAATTGTTTATTTTAAATTATTTAAAATTGAAACTCCTAATTTAAAAACTTTATTATATTTATTAAAATGAATAAATTTTTTTATTTTAAGAGTATATTTTGATCTTTGTGTGAATAATAATTTCAAACCTGAATAAATAGGATATTTTCAGAAAATGTGGATTTTGGTCAATCTGGTCAACCTTTGGCTTTTAAATTTAAAATTTAAAATTTTGAATTTTTTTATTTTATCTTTTATTATCAAAATAGATTAAATTCTAAGAATACTACTTTTCGTTTCGTTGAAATCTGATTTGTATTGTGAAAGTTATGCTTTTTACAATATTGTTTGTAAATTGATTTATTTAATAAAATTGTATATTTTAAATTATATAAATAATATTTTTATTTGTTAAATCATGTTATAATATGTTTTATATGACATGTTAGGTGTATATTTTATTTTAAATATTTTTAAAGTAATGATAAAGAAATTCCAAAGTTTATTGCATTTATTTCATAATTTTAAAGGCTAGTTTCTATTTTTCTGTTATTTTTCTTCATTTAATTATATTTAATTAAAATTTATTTATTTATTTTTGTGAATGAATTTTTATTTTATGTTATTATCTTTATTTTTAAATATTTTTCAAGTCCATATAAATTTTCCAAAGTTTATTCTGTTTATTTTCAAATTTTCTAGACTAGTTTTCATGTTTGTGCTATTTTCTTATTTTTATCTTATATAATTAATAATTACTTATTTATATTCTATATTTTTGTTGCATTTTCGAATTTGAACTTAAATTATAATTATTTTCAGTAATTTAAACTTATATAAAGAATTAAAGGGTAATTTGAAAAGGTTATGACTTTTGATTTTCCTATGGCTCTTTATCTTCCACATTTTCACATTTAACATAACTTTTCATCAATTAGCCATAATTTCTCACTTCCTTCAGCCGCATACTCTATTTCCATTTCACGTACTTTCTTTTTTCATTCCTGAACAAAAAATATTTGGCCATAGCCTTGAGAAAAAGTTTGGGTAAATTTCTTTTCTTCTCTTTTGTTTTACTTTTATGCTTCTTTGATAATGATTTTGCACTTGCTCTTTCTCATCATAGGTTTGGCCACCTCCATTACCATGACCTGCCGCCTCCACCATCACCTGAGAACGCCTCCATCACCACCTCCTCTCTGGCCAAACCCCAAGCCATGCCTCCTAGTTGATTGATCCATCACCAAAATCCAACAAAACTCCACTTTTTGTACAATCCGAGCACGTAGGTCTAGCACCACCTCTCTCAACCACCTAGGCTGACCAACCACCACCACCACTAGCCTGATCTCGACCTAACACACCTCTGCACATCCTTACCTGACCATACCTGAAGTGGCCGTGCCCTCCATAGCCATGGCCGAGCCCAAAGTTGCATAGAAACCCTTGCTTTTGCCTTTGAACATTAGCCTCTTGCCTCACAAACCTTTGCACCACTTTCTCTAGGATAGGCCGACCCCTATAGGTCCACAACCAAACCTTAGAGCAAGCTTTAGTCGTGTATTTTCCAGCCTTGGCTGAGCCTATGCTGGATGAAGGTAAGTGCAATGGGTTTGGATTTGTTTTGTGCATGAATTTATAACTTGTTTAAAAGTATGTGTAGTGTTTACTAATGTATATTTGAATTGTTTTGTCTCATGTATTCAAGACATTTAGTCTTATCTCTCTCACACTCAAATCATTATCGTGCTCTCGTGCTTTCATGGATCTCTGTTGGGTGTAGTTGTTTGCCATCTCCAGCTTAAACATGTGAGTTATTCTCACCAGACAATATGTACATATATGACTAGTAAATTGACCCATTTTGAATCTGTAAAATGCATTATCATGTTACACCTGCTATATTATGATTATATGATGTTCACCCATCTTTAACAGCTGTTATAACATTTGTTACTGTTATATTATGCTGTTCTGTTATTTTTATCAGTTTATCACACTGCAAGTTCCCTTTAGATTAGAATCACAATGGGTTGAAATGATACATACTCGAACGGACTTTGGAATAGGAGAAAATCATTATGGGTTGAAATGATAGGTCTGTATTATTTTCAATTATTTTCATTTACTTGGGATTGCGGGTTTGAAACGATCAAACCCGGGTTTTCTTTGTAAATTACGGGTTGAAATGATATATTACCCGTATCACTTTACCTAGGCTAGAAAATGAAATACAGACCCGTTGTTAAAATATGTTTTTCTAAAAAATTTAAAATATTTCAGAAATGTAAATATTATCATATTTTGATTTAAATTTGATTAAAAATGATTTTTTTAAAGCATTATTGATTTTCTGAAAATTTATAAGTGAAATAAATAAATGGTAAAGTTAGAAAATCTGAAATGTAAGTTATTTTGGAAATTATAATTTGGTGATAAATGGAATTTAAATTAAATATGAAAAATGATAAATTTATGATATTTTGAATTAAATGAATTTAAAATGATTTTATAATATATTAATGATTTTTGAATAAAGTTAAAATGTGAAATGAATGAATATTTAAGTTGAAATTTTGAAATATAACTAAAATTAGAAATTTCTGAATTTGGCTTAAAAGTGAATTTTAAGTTAAGTAGATAAAAATGAAATTAAGTTATATTTGAAAATTTTAAACTTAAGTGTTAAGTTAAACTTAATTTAATGAATTTAAAATTTAATGTTGGAATTTAATAAGTGAATTATTATTAAATTTTGATTTTTGAATGGAGATTTAGCTTTATAAAATCATGAATATATGGGTATTTGAATGATTGTTTTAAAAGTGAAATTATATGATTTTATAAGTTAAAAATGATTTGAATAAAAATATAATTGTTTATGAAATTATACTGAATATTTGAAGTTAATTAACTGCATCTCTGAAATACTATTAATTCTAATGTAAATGATAATACAACATTTGTAAATGCTGTAGTTGATAATAATGAACCAAATGGCTAAGTTTAATTAAAGGCTATTATAGCATTTTTTAAATGTTATAATTGTTGAATTTAACTAAGTTGTATTTGAAACTAATGTAACCCTATTACAGCATTTTTAAATGCTATCTTTTGTTAAATTGAACTGTTTTGAATGTAACTTTTGTAGCAATTTCTAAATGCTGCGAAAGTTGAATTTTCATCTGTTTTAATAAATTAAGTGAATAAATGAATTTTTAAAGACTAAATTTTGAAAATTTAATAATTTAATTATTAAATATAATAACTTCATTCTAATGATTTAAAATGAAGTAATTTGTTTCAAAATATAAACTATTTTGAAATGTGTTTTGAAATGGTGTTTAAATTAAATAAAAATGAATGTGGTTTGGAAGATATGATATTTTGATATTTTGAAATGGATTTTGAATGATATTGAATTTTGAAATGATATTTGATTTCGAAGTATAAAATACCATTTTGAAATTTTAACCACGGGATGTATTTAATTTATAGTTTAACTGATTCTTAAAGGATGGGCGATCCCAAGCATCCTTTAAGTTATTGTGCATTTCTACTACAGTTCACTTGAGTTGGTTTACATTAAATAAGTATATATGTCCTGACTCGAGTGTTTTGTGTTTTACTTTACGCTCGGGTCAGCCTGAGTATTTACAGCTTAGCTTTGGATTTCTTTCTGGAGCTAGGAATCGCTGGAGATTTTGCTTGTCTAGTTATCTGTTCCTTTTAGTTTCAGTGGTTCTATTTCAGTTTTGGTATTTATAAACTGATGTGTATTTGAGATTTCTATTGTATATGTTTTTCAGACTAATATTATGTATTATGTTTTAAGAGTTTGTTATAGTAGCTTCATGAACTAGTATGGTATTTTAATTTCCGTTGTGAGTTATTCTGATATTTCTATGTTTGTGGTTCTATGATTGTATTTCATTTGCTCCAAATTTATTTGCAATGCGGTATTTTGAGCAATTTAAGTCCGGCGTGTGTGTCTACCATTGCACTTACAATGGATACGAATGGCTGAAAATATCAGGTTGTTAGAGCTAATATAAGGCAGAAAGCCAAAGTTAACTGGCTTTCTCAAGGGGATTTACCTACAAAATTCTTTTATGCTAAAATGTATGGCAGGAAATATCATAACAATATAGGAAAATTAATCAATAGTAATGGCAAGATTATTAATGATGCCTCTTTATTAGAGAAAGAAGCTATTCTTTATTTCTCTGATTTGTTCTATTCTGAGGAGAATTCTTGCAATTTTCCAACTATTTCTCCTAAATATGTCCTACACTCTAACAGCGAGGAAATTCTTCTTGCCCCTATATGTCTTGAAGACATTAAAAAATTTGTTTTTTCTGCAAAAGATGATAAAAGCCTGGACCTGATGGGTTTGGCGCTAAATTTTATAAAACACACCGGGATGATATAAAAAAACATGTTACTTGAGGCTGTCAAAGAATTTTTCTCAACTGGTAGGCTATTAAAAAACATAAACCATACTTTTATAACACTTGTTCCTAAAAGTAGAAATCCTTGCTGTCTGGGAGAGTACAGACCAATTGCATGCTGCAATTTTTTATGCAAAATTATAGCTTCTATCCTTAGTAAAAGAATTAAATGTTTTTTAAAATTTCTCATTTCTAAAAACCAATGTGCATTTATACCAGACAGACTTATTGTTGAAAATATTCTTTTATCACATGAACTTTTAAGGGATTTTAATCAGGCTGGTAAAAATAAAATGTGTCTCAATATTGACCTTCACAAAGCATTTGACAAAATAAACAGAAACTTTATTATTCACATGATGGGTCAACTAGGCTTCAATGATAAATTTTGTAACTTAGTTAAGGAATGTATATGTAATGTATCTTACTCTATACTTATTAATGGATCTCCTTGTGGATTTTTACACAGTAATAGGGAATTAGGCAAGGAGATCCCCTATCCTCTTATTTATTCACTATTGCTATGGAATATTTTACTTTACAAATGGAGAAGGAACTGTTGTGTAAAAACATAAAACCAATTAACTCATTATTCCACATATTTCATATCTATTATATACTGAGATGATTTATTAATGTTTTTAAATGCAGATACACTCTCTGCAGCTACCATTAGGAAAAAATTTGACAACCTCAAACAACAAGCAGGTCTACAAATCAATGAAAATAAAAGCAAAAAAAGTTTCAGCAAAGACTGCAGGAACAAGATGGAAATCCTCAACATTCTTAAATTCCAGCAGAGTGATCTCCCTGTCAGATATCTTGGTCTACCCCTCAGTAACAATCAGATCAAGGAAAGAGACTGTGCCAAACTTTATCAAACCATTCAAAATAAAATTAACAACTGGTCAAGTAAATTGTTATCTACAGCAGGAAGAGTAGAGCTAGTTCATACAGTCATCACCGTAGTCTTTATGTACTGGTTGCAATCTCACAACATACCAGCAAAAACATTAGAGAAAATTGAAAAATTGTGTGCCAACTTCATTTGGAATGGAAAATTTCATAAAATATCTTGGAATACCATAACAAAAACCAAATAAGCTGGAGGATTGGGAATCAGAAACTTTTCAGACATTCATAAATCATGCAAATTCAATCTTTTCTGGAAATTTATAAAAGGCAAAACATTATGGGCTGAATGGATGAGGACCAAATATGTCAAAAACAAAAATTTCTGGTCCATGCCCATCAAAAGCCATTATTCTTATGTTTGGAAAAATATTCTAAATTGTAGAGAAATTGGAGCCAAGCTTATAGAGAGAAAATTTAAAGATGGTAAATGCACAAGCTTATGGTTTGACCCTTGGATTAATGGAAATTCTCTTATCAACTTATTAGGCTGGAACAACCTTTATTACTTTGGAAAAGTTAATGTTTCTATTGACAATATCATACAAAGTTCTACTTGGAATACTCAAGCATTTCCTGCAGCTACCATCTTCAATTCTTCAATTAATAAAATTGAGATTGACCCAAATACTGATGAAGATGCTTGGTGCTGGAAATTATCTTTAAAAGGTAAATTTTATTTGAAACATGCTTGGGACTTTCTAAAAGGAGGGGAAATGGAAGTTGATTGGCATAAATCAGTTTGGAACTCAGCCAACTGTCCAAAAATGGCTTACTGCACCTACTTTGCATAATTAAATCGTCTGCCAACTAGAGAAAGATGTGGAAAATGAAACAAAAACTCTGGAAATATAAATTGCTTACTTTGAAAAATCAAAATTGAAAACATTGAACATCTTTTCTTTGACCGTTCCTACTCCAGACATGTTTGGTTCATCGCCAAAAATAAGCTCAACATAAATCAACATTTTGCTCTCCAAAACATTAGAGACAGCATTCATTATTTTCAGAAAGCATACAAAGGCAAGAAAGCAGATTTCAACAAAGCAACTGTAGTGCTTACTACAGTCGTCTACTTTATTTGGAAAGAGAGAAATAATAGGCTTCATAACAAAGTTGAAACAGACAATATACAACTTTGGAAAACTATTTAAATCGAATTCAACATCATTCTTCATAAATTCAACAGAAACAACAACAGAACCCATAACACCTTAGAAGATGACAATTATGAGTACTTCGTTGAAGATTACTTACAAAAGGAGAATTTTAATAAAAACTCTCAATATCTTGCTGCCGATGGAAAATTCGTGGTGAAGCCAACTGAATTCATGAATCACAGTTCCTCAGTTGAAGGTTGCTGCTCCGCTATGCATACCAAAAATATTCCCTGCAAGGGAAGTAATCATAACTCCAATTTTAATACTAATTTTAAAAGTTATTTAAATAAAAATTTGCACTGTTCTTTACCTGATATGCATAGAGAGAGACGTCCATTTAATTCTGAGCCTCTGCTTCCTAATGACGGTCAAATTCAAAGCAACATCGTTGTATCCAATGCAGATGTACCCAGGGATAAAGCCATCAAAAATTTCATGCACTTATCTGATTTAGCCCAATTCATTGCCGCTAGCAAGGTTATTGCAGACAGCCTCTTAACTAATCAGATCTTAACCTGTCAGGGAAGTAACAAGGCTATTAATACTGATAACTTTAGGATAAGTAAAGGATTTAGTACTAACTCAAATGATATTTTACATGATTGTAGCAAGAGGAGCCGCAATAATGCTGAAGAAGATAACAACTTCTCTCTGGCTATTAGCGAGCAAAGATTAGGAAACTCTTACTACATCAACAAGCTTAATAAACAGATTTATCACTTATCTGTATAGGAAAAGGCGAAAACAACAACTCATTTGCAGACGACTGTCTTAAATTTTCAAGGTCTGATCTAAAGGAGTCTACAGCTTCGATTCTCAATCCTTCTTCAGATCTAAAGTCTGGGGCCAAACATGATAACAAGGAGGTTAACTTCAAGAATACAAAGACTAAAACAGCTTGCCAAAGCCATTTTAGCTTCGATCCAGAGATTTCCAGACCTCGCGCTAAAGAAATAAGGGAGTGGAGACCTCCTTAAGCCTCTAATTTGGCTTAAGCGTATTATTTAGAGATTTAAGCAGAGTTTTCTTCCTCCATTTAGTTCCGCCATTTTTCTTCCAAAGTTTTGTGGAGGCGCTGTTTAGTTTTCTGATTTCTAAGGTTTGCAATGTTATGTTTGTATAGTTTGGTTTCGGGTTTAAGGGGTTTACCCTTATTATGTTATGTAACCTATTGGGCTTGGCCCATTTATCAATTTTCAAAAAAAAAATTCCCAACATTGTATGTATTAAGAAGTTGCAAACTTATTTTTCATCTTCTTACAGCATTTAGAACGATATGTTGTAAATTCAGATTTTAACAAAGTTGAGCGCTTCTTGAAAATGCTTATCTTTTATCTCCAAATACTCATGCCAACCCACACTTTTGTACTTGGGCCCTCCTTCCTGATCAACAAGTCTAGAAGCAGGGCATACTTTAGCCTTAACCGGCATGCAGAAGTAAGCTGATGTCAAGCGGGCATGAGATCTATTCACAACTACCCGGTGATATCCACTTCTGAAAACTCCATTGGTCAAAATTTGAAATAAATCACCAAGAATCACTATAAGGCTTCCATTGATAGGCGGAAACGTGGTCCATCGGGCTGGTTTCGACCCATCAGAAGGCAAAAGGGCTTGTAGCCCAGTAGCATTGCTTTGGTAGAGAATAGTGATGAAGCTCGAATCCGTGTGTCCTGCCATGCCGATTGCTCTTTCGGGTTCTGGGCATTCCGGGTAGTGGTTAAACCTCACTGTTCCACTTAGCTCATTTGGTTTTGCTATAACCGCGTTATCCGAGTCTATATCATCATCATTGAGGCCCAGTGAGTTCAGCAATAGCTTCATTATTTTGCATGCCAGAGATTTCATTTCCTTGTCATAGTCTTCCATTACATTGCTGTATATATCAAACATTTATAAAACACTCTTATATATGTACATCATGGTATACTTTTTTAATTTTACAGATGTAATTATAATTATGTAGATAGCATAAGCCAAACATTCATGATAGTTGTCCGGTTACTATTATGATTGATGGTATTATCCAGACTAATTAAAACTAAAGGGTGCTAGGGTAATATATATGCATGCATGCATGTATGCATGTATAATGAAGTCTGCAATTTCAGCGCCCCTTTAATTTCTAAAATTCCCTATCAAAATTTTGTACATTGAACTTGGATAAAATATTGCAGGAAATTATTGTCAAGGACAAAATTTCACAGCTTTTTAGCCTCAAGGACAGACCTTCAATATTTTATCCTGAAGGACAACTTTCTGTAGGTATCAGTTTTTAGTTATTGATAGCAGTTTTTAGGTATCAGTTTGTAGTTACCGGTAGCAGTTTTTAGGTATCAGTTTTTAGCTCGGTATCAGTTTTGTTGTCCTTATGAATAATTTTGGAAAATGTTTGTCCTTGTGAATAAATTTTAGAAGAATGTTTGTCCTTGTGGCAAAAATATTGAGGTCGTGTCCTTGAGACAAAAAATATAGAAATTTTTGTCCTTTAAATTAATTTCCCCAAAATATTGTTGCAGATAAGGTATCAATCAATAATTGTTCATTTCTCCCCATTCGTTAGATGTGATGGTTCGTAAATAATCAATTGTATGACATATACCTAAACTTTGTTTTGTAAGAACTTAAGAACAAACAACGAACCATAAATATTGGAATACAAAAATCTGAACCTAAGAATATTCGATTAAAAATGGACAAATAGAAAATTGATATATTTCGGCCAAAAACCTTTAGTAAAATGGTAGCAGCAAAATTTATACATGGGCCATGAATAAAAAATCCATGCTAATTATCAATATTCAAACAGAAAAACAGTAACAAATTAATCAATTAAACAAAGAAAAAATTACCAAAACTGCATGGGATCATCAGGCCACAATTTTTCTGCATGCTCCAAAGGAGAGCCAATAAAAGTGATGCCTTCAGACCACATACTCGAAGTAAAGAATTTAGAAATAGGAACAACACCATAACCGTTCATATTAGTTTCAGTTCTGGCTGCCTTCAGCTTCTGCTCCATTGGAAGAGAGAACAAACGTACCATTTGATGCTCAAAGCTTTCCAAAAAGTCCAATGAAACTCCATGGCCTACGAGCTGGAATGCACCTATAGTTTTGCATGCTTCAGATAACTGATTAAGGACGTTTGGGTCGTTTAGGTTGATGATAGGAAGAGGGTCGGATGAGATAGGGTAGTCATTTGTGAATGACCAAGCGTGAGTTTTAGGTACTTCTTTGACTGATTCATAGGCTAGTGGTCTGCTGTTGCTTACAACTGTGGACATTTTGTTTATATGAGGGTTTTAAAGGTGAGACGTTCATTGTTGGTAGAGATGATGTATTTATATGAACATTTTGATTACGAGTGCATGATTGTTGTTCATGAACCATACAAGTAGATTAGAATTATAATCACATTTGATTATGATAAGATTTAAGGTACCATCTTATATTTTTGGAAAAATGCATATGGTTTGGATAAGATTAAAGACCATAATATTTAATGTAGGATGGACGTTTTTATGATCCTCCGCTAAAAAGGCCAAAAGATATCTTCCATACCTAAATTTTGTGAACATATATTATAAGAATTTTATTAGGAGAAAATACTAAGTTGGTTATGATATATTATAAAAAATGACATTTTGGCAAGACCAGCCGGTTTTATAGTGGACCGTCCACTTTTTATTACGAACGTAACAAAAACATGAAATACAGAAGTAAGGTAGAGGCACCTTAACTACTAAATAAGAAAGAAAATACAGCACAGGAGTGTGACAGACATGTCACAGCTACTATAATAACTAACAATACTAGGACTCCTCCAAAGAGGTAGTAGCAGCAACGTCATTTTCAGCCAGGACCAAAGAGACATTCCCAAGAATACCAATAAAGGGGCTAAATAGGAGTCCAAGAGAAGGATCATAAATATCAACGCCAGAAGAGTAAATAAAAGAACGATCCCAGAAAAGGAAGTATCAGCAAGCATGACAGAATTTACCTCAGCATTAAAACCATCCAAGTCAAGAACCAAGGAATCACCAGATGGTCGATAATAAAGGCAACGTAGGTCTAAAAGATCATCGGACACAAATCTAAAATAGGAATCATCCACGGGGTTGAAACGAAAATCAGAACGATGATCGACCCAACATCTCTCAGACTCATCCCAAACAACAGGCAACTGAGGCGAAGCAAGATCCTGAACATATATAGGAACAACATAACCAACTTAGTATTTTCTCCTAATAAGAATTTTATCAATATATAATAATGGAAACCCATTTTCTCAACAAAAATCAGGAAGAAACGCAACAGCTAATAAAAATTAAGAATACTTGATAATTTTTAGGTCAATTCTGTTAGATAGAATTGTTGTAAATATTTACAATAATGGGCAAAACATAAGCAAATGGAAAATAAACGATAGGACAAAATTTTAAAATGGGCATGTCCAAAAAAGCTATTGCAACAATAGGTTTGACTGAAAACCTTATTGCAGAAATATGCCTCGTTTTGGTACATAGCTTAAGCATTTATGGAGTGTGCAAGCTATATTTAAAAAGAAAAATATTTAGCTTATGCATTCCATAGATGTGCAAGCATATATTCCGCATTTATTGTTATTTCAGCACGAAGATATTATTTGCGCGTTCCATAAATGCGCAAATACATACTATTTGCTTGCGCATTTATGGAATACCCAAGCTAAATAATATATATATATATATATATTATATATATATATATAGTTTGCATATTACAAAAATGCACTACCATACCAAAATGAGGTCTGTTTTTGCAATAAGTTTTCACTCGAGCCTGTTTATGCTATAGCTTTTTTGCGAGGTCCCTTTTAAGAATTTGTCCTAAACGATAAGCAAATGTTTAAAGGACTCAATATCAGATACAGTTCCACGCTTTAGAAAAGATAGAATGCCTGACATCATCACATCGTCTAGTTTGAGAATACACATTAACATACATAATGATAAAAAAAGAACTATCATGCAAATCTGAGCTATCTATGCCTTCCGCGTTGCCCACCCTTTTACTTTAACCTTCCTGTAAAACGACGTAAGCATGAAATGGTTGCTATGACAATTCATGACATAATTATTCAGGTCAGACTAAGTTAGCAGTAGTTCAGGAAATTATCAACACAAATAAAGCATTCAAAGGCTATAGAATGATTGTATGATAGGGTAATAATCTAGGAATCTAACATTGTAACATCCCACCTTTTCGCATGCTTCAAATCGACACACGTGCCAATTCAAACCATACGGAAGGGTGGATTGTTATGGGGTAAATAAGAAAAACAGAGAAGAAATAAAATAAAACAGAATCTCACAGCGGAAGGATAAAATATAATAATCAATATGTAGTTTATAAAACTGTTTACAAACATTTGCTTCTACTTTATACAATAAATATCAGAGTTCACATACCAATAAATATTAATGCAGCGGAATTAAATGATGTAGTGGAATAATGGTAGATAATAGTAATACAAATCTTCGTCTTCGTCCTCCAGAGCTAAAACTTCAAATCCTGAAACGCTCGGACTGACCCGAGCGAATTTGAAAAACAAAAACACTCGAGTCGGAACAAAAAGATCTTATGTGAGTTAAATTAACAGAAATAAATATGAGTGCAGTAACTCAAGAGATGCTCGGGATTTACATCTCCTAAGGATCCGTTAAACTATTTACTATGTAGTATATTGCGCTATTATAATAGTGTCTAATTGTAAAATAAACTTACTTTTTCTTAGCATTAAGGGGTTACCCATATAGCCCTTAACACGTAATAGTCCCAGTAGTCCATCCAATATCATAGTCCCTCCTGATCGGGAAGCCACCAGAGGATACCACACGGGCTACGGGAGAAATCCAAATTCGTACAAGGCGCGATAGGGTAGGTGACACGGCACAACTAGGCAATGCCAGGGTAGATATACCAATTGCAATCCGGGCTGGTGGTAGCGCGTAACCGCAGCTATCGCCCACCTCGAACTAACACCCCCAAATCAAAGAAATCAATAGTGGCCACCGAACCAATCCAAAGTCAGAGTATAGTATCGAAGGAGTGCGTTCGATCAGAGGAATGACCTCATTGGCCCGAGAATCGCTCATGTTTTAGCCACCTTATGCCAACTCACGGGAGTCGGGTCCACGTATTTACCTTGCAGGAAACGCCTCCACCAACCTACTTCATTCTGGAATCTCCACCGCGTACACGGTTGTTAAAGTGGTTTTCGGAGTTGGCAGAGAGTATGACAACTTCCGATCTCGGTCTCTTCAACAACCAAACGTTATTATAACACCGCGGTCATTTAAAATAATTATACTTTAAAACCAGAATAAAATATCCATTTAAACCCATATAAATACGATATCGTTTATATTTTTAAAACCCCAAATCAATACGATATCATTTAGGCCCAAACCAATATAATGTCATTTTATTTTCCAATATATATTCTTTCCAAACTCATAGGGTTTTCAAAGTAAAATATTTAGAATCAAAACTCTGGAATATAATATTTCCTAATTATACTACCTTGAAAATCATAACTTTGAAACAAATTTCCATCTCTCAAATGGTTAAATATTAAATTTCTTTTATAAAACAAAATAGCTTCTTTACATTTCACAAATCAATTCCAAATATCGATTTCAACTTTCAAATACCATTTTAATTCTTATGTTTCAAAGCTTTAAATATTTCACCATTTCAAAACAAACTCATTTGACAATCCCATATATATTAAATTCAATTACTTATTATATAGGCTTGAAATATTTACTTAATGAAATCAATATAATTTAAGAAAAACCTTTAACTTCACATAACTGGAAAATCTTTCCATTTATTATATATTCATTTAAATCAAACTGATATTCATTTAGATCACTCTACACAAACATCAAGTTATAAAATCATATCCTTTAAAAATTCTAATTTTTTATTTAATTCCAATTCAACTTAATATTCATCTTCCAACTTATTCTCATTTAAATCAATGAAACTCCAGAAATTAAATTTTAAATAAATGCTTAATCTTATTTGATCTTAAAATCAAACTTTATATAAACTTCAAATCAAATTTATACAAAGCTTAAAAACCGGAAATTTCTATATATATAATAACCTTTATCAATAACCAAATCAATATCCCATAAACCATATATATATAACTTTACAAAATCATAGAAAACATTTCAATATATATATATATATATATATATATATATATCGCGGTGCCTGTATAAAATTTTCTACCCTATGGTCAAGTGATACGGGTGTTTATCATTTCAATCCGCAATTTAAAATAAAAATGCGGTTGTATATCATTTCAAACCGCAATCCCGAATGAAAAGAAATGCATGATAACTTGCAGATTATACAATATAAAATACAGCATCCATTCATCCAAATATCAATCATCACCCATTTATTACAATCATCATCCAATTTAAACAACATCAATATAGAGCATATAAATTATACAGGTAACAAATAACATGTGTTAACTAACAGTTTATATTCAATAATAAATTTAACTACTGTTAAACTAGCAGTTTATATACAAAAATAAATGTAAATTTAACTGGCAGTTAATATGAAATAAAAATAAACATAACTATGAAAGGCAGTTAATATGCAAATAAATAAATTCTAACTGTCAAATTATATGCAATAAATAAAATTAATTAACAGTTAAATTAAATAAATACGATTTAGCTTAGATGACGCATAAAACATGCCAAACAGTCATAAATAAATTTTTACTCATATCTTAAGTCAAATTAACAAACATAAGAAATTTTAGAAGTTGTGAGTGGTTTAAAACACTCATCTTTTGAATTTAAATCGAATTTAAAATCCGATTTAAACCCAAAAATTCAACGGTCTCCAAATCTGTCCAAACCTGCGTCATCGAGTCCGAAATTATAATACGATCCTAACAAAAAAAATTACGTGAGAAACGGATAACAAATGAGAAAGTTATGAATATTTTACGAATTGAAAACAAAATAAAAGAAAAAAAATGTATATATAATACGTTACCGCCACGTCACCCCACCCTCCTCCCTCTCACGCGTTCGAACCTTCCTCTACAGGTGAAACACGACCGAACCCTCTCCTTTGACCGCCAGAAAAACATGCCTTCGTCCACCATTTGCCCCGCCGCCATCACCGTCCTATTCGCCACGAGGAGGCGCCCCCATGGCCGAAGACCGCCCTTCCTCCAAGGTCGCCGCCGCCTCGGGTTTTCAAACCCTAAATTACAATTTTCGGCCACCACTCCTCACAATAAGCCGAGCGACCACCATCAACCGACTCCCTTGCTACCCCTTCAAAACCCAGAAACAGATTTGCATAAAATCGCTCAAATCTAAAACGCCCAAATCGGCAATTAGGTTTCGCGTTTTCAGACCTTTGACCGCAATTTCTAATCGATCCGGTCACTCTCTCGAAAAACGAACAGCGTCAGGAGATTACGCTCAATGCGCTCTTCGACATATATTATTTTGGAATTTTTCTGAGAACTTCGAATTTTCATTTGATTTTTGAATAGGATTGGATCTGAAATTTGCATCCATTGAGGAAGAGAAAGAGTTGAAGAAAAAGAACGCATAAACAAATGAGAATAGATGGAGGCTAGGGTTTATAACAGCCTATTTATAGACAAACTGCAATAGAATAGGTGAACATAAATTATAAACGTGCTAACCGATAGTTGGCCCAAAAAGCCCGTTCTGACCCCGGAACGAAATTTGTTAAACCTATATATCCAAATAGGTGTTTTAAAATATTCTGAATGCGATGGAAAAAGCTTCACGTCCAAATTCGATCGTATGAAGAAGTTATGCTGAAAACAATATTTCCAAATTGATTTCAATTAAATCGATTTCAAGGCGTTTCGTGTTCGTACGATCAAACGACAAGTCCGATCGCTACGAAACTTGAAACCCTACAATAATTTACCGATACTGATCCGATGAAACTGGTTTCGTCGAAATCCGAGTCAGTGGCCAAAATGGCTATTTTTATATTAATTAAATAAATTTAAAATAAATGAAAAAAAATCAAATTTTATATTTAGATTCTAAAATTGACCCATTTTATCACCTTTAAAAATTCTAAATTATTTACAAAATTCCAACAAAATTAGATGTCAAATTAAAGAAGGTAAACTTGTAAATTTCAAAATAAATCCTTAATTTCATTAAATTCCCAAATTATAAATAATATTCTAAAATTTCATTTAGTTAAATAAATTAATTAGTATTCCATACCTTCCTGTCAACAGATGGATTAAAATATTGGATTCCAAATTATCACCCAAATTCCTCACATTATCTTTATTTCAAATAACGAATTATTTAACTATATCCAATCTCATTTAATTGCAATTAAATTCAATTATTAGACTTTAAGTTTCCATATAAACAAATAATTCCTGATTCCCATTCTTAAATTCACTATTTATCATATTACCATCCTGGGTACCATTTATTTTAGTATATATATATATATATATATATCCAGATACTTTAACATTTTCCAATTGTTTATCTCAATTGCATAACATTAAATTTATATTTATTGCAATATGTTCTGGTTTATTTGAACGAACTAAGTATACAACTCATAACAATCGTTGTAAAACTCTCAATCCCACATTTAAAAGTTTGTTCTTTCCACTCACATATTATAGATATTTACAGGTATAGGCTTTTTATTCAATCATTATTTATTATATATTAATTTGATAAATTCGCTATTTAAGTCCGTTTTAAATTTATTACTACATATCCATTTACCTTTCCCATCAAAGTTGAATCCATCAAATTAATATAACCAATCCATTTTCATTCATACTTTATTAAAACCCTAAAATTTGCAATTCATTATCTTGTATTAATGTCATCCAATTTCTATTTATTATTATAGCTTACAATCTATATACATTCATTGATTGATTTCTATTTGCCCTTGTTTCCTTATATTCAGTTCTTAGCTTAGTATGACAAATTTATGGTATTCCATTAAATTGACAATCCATTTCAATTGTTAATATTTGGCTTAAATTTCTACAGTTGCATTTCATTTACACTTCCGTTACTACGATAAAAATTAGTAACGTTTATATAACACACCTAATTATCTTTATTGGTAAATGAGTGAATTTTCTAGTAACCCACTATTATACCTTTTATATACTTGCATACGATTATTTTGCCCTTTTATATTCCATTAAATATATGCACACATACAAATTAAGATTTTACATCCAATTAATTATTCCTTTACATCAACCATCACTTATGAATAATTAGCGTTTCCTATTTATTTTGTTACATTCACTTATATTCACTTTATGAATAAATTGGTATTCCCTTTAACCATTAATTACAAACTTTAATTATTGCAATTTATTATCTAACATACAATTTGAATCTTTTTTCAAATTTTCACATTTCAATTAATTAACACCTTACAATAGTTAATAAAAAGGGATTGTACTAAATAAAAATTTATTTTCATTGATGAATTCAATACTTGCCTTTATTTACTTATTTCTAACCTTATATCCAATTGCAACAATTTCCACTATTACAATTAATTGCAATATATAATTCAATTTGTAAATTTTAATTACCATTGATACATCTAATTTCAACATTCCCTTTCCTATAAATAAATAAGATTTTCGTTTCTTCCTAAATTTGAATTAGAAATCCTATTAAATACACAAATTAAATTATCGAAATCTATGGGTCGTTACACTCTCCCCTACTCAAAACTTTTCGTCCCCGAAAAGGAAAAGAAGGGAAAAGAAGAAATAAGAAAACAATATCTTTCTTAATTAAATTTATAACAAATAAGTTTACAAAATAAAATAATTTAACATAAAATATACCAATTTACCCATTTAAATCCTTTATACATAAATTATTAAAGTTTGTAAAACATTTTCAAAATTTTCTAAGTCCAAAATTTACGAAAATTTTTGGCAGAGTCTCCTTTGTTCGGAGAGGCTCGGAAGAAAATATAAATATAACAATATACACAAATATTTTCCAAAATAATATATATCCCTACACGGAAAAATATATAAAATAGCGCTATAAACCATAATCCGAAAACGTACCTATTTGTCGGGCAATTTACGCTTAATTTATGGAACCAAAAGCAGTAGCAATTGCTTCCGTAACCTGTATTTCACTTGTAAAATCCAAAGGGTTAACAATTTTATATAAAGTGAAATATTTAAGTGGTTTCAATCACTAACAACAAATCAATGCAACAACCATCAATTTCACAAACAGCATACCCAACAAATACAAAGCAATCATTAAATCAAACAAACAAACAGTTGTACGGGTTCAAAACCTTTAAATCGTACGGAATGAAGAATAAACTACTAGCGCATCATTTACTCAACAGTCTTAGATAAAACTAAGTAGATTATTCATTCACCCAAATCCAATTTTAAAGTATCTTTGCCCAAACAACCATCAACTAAACAACAACAAATCCAAACAACAATCAATTTAACTTATTTTTAACTTCATTTCATACCTTTGTTGTTTGATTACCTTTTTATTTATACAGTGATTCATCGTTTTAATTTACATTTACTCATTAAATGTTTGCTTCATTTATTACTTACAATTATTCAATTCCATTAACTCGGGTCATGCCAGTTCTTTTAATTCATTATAATTATTCATTCATTTATTGCATGCCCTCATTTATTTACATTTGTTTATCAATAGTATTCATGTCTCATTTAATTTCTTAGCATTTCAATTTTATTTACTTAAGTTGATAATCATCTATTTGAATTACTTACCTTTAATTATATTCACTTATAGTAAAATTTCAATTATAACCTAAGTTTATAACATTAAATTATCATTTATAATAGAAATTCCATTGAATACTTTCATTATTTTAAATTCCTACTTGTATAATATTCTATTACAATCTCTTATTAAACATTTCAACTTTTAATATTTGGTAAGTTATATATATGTTATTTAAGGGTGTACTTTGAAAGTTATACAAGTTTTCCCATTTCTTTTAATTAATTCATTGTAAATAAATTTTCCTTTCCTTATAAGTTACAATTTCAATTTACCTTTTATTCCTTTCATTCATTTAATGCTTCCATTCTATTGTTTTTAATTATAATAACATTTTGATTACCCTTTCATTTACAACCTTATAGCATCAATTCTTATAAATGAAGAATTTCTTTAATTTATTTACTAAGGTTTACAAACACTTGTTTACATTACTTATCTTCCTATTATATTAAATTTTTACTTTAGTTAAAGGTTCCAATTATTAATTACTAACCTTTTATTTCACTACAATAATTGAAATAATTAATTAATGGAAATTCAAGAATTTAATACCGGGTTAAATTTTCAAATTATTTTAAAATAATAGATAAATATATTTTTACAACTTATATATTTCTAATTATATTTAAAACAATTCAAAATTTATATATTTTCAAAAATGAATCTACAGTAGAACTACTACAGTGGCCTTCCCCCTTCGAAACTCAAAAATGAAAGTCGATGATGCGGCCGCCATCACCGAAATTATTTTCCAGCGACAGAGAGGAAAGTACAAACTTATTTTCTCCAAAATTTCTTTAAAACAAATCTTCCGAATTATAATAAATATTAATCAAAAGGTACTTATAAACAATATTATTATATTCCAAAATTTTATTCGAAAGAAATTTCAAAACCCCGGACTTAAGTTCTAAATTTCCGAATTTCATTTATTTTATTTTCAACTTAGTTTCAACTATTATTTATATTTTCATTACCTAACACCCAATCTATAGCAACAAAATATATGTCTTTATAAAATATTTTTATATATAGAAAATATAATAGGCAAAGTTATTTCATTAACCTATATTAAAAACAAATATTATGTCGGTCTGTCCTATTAAGTGTTTAGAAATTCCTATTGATGTCACAGCGTCCCATGCACCAACCAGAATTTGTAAATACAAAACGGAACGCTCTGATACCAACTGTAACATCCCGCCTTTTCGCACGCTTCAAATCGACACACGTGCCAATTCAAACCATACGGAAGGGCGGATTGTTATGGGGTAAATAAGAAAAACAGAGAAGAAATAAAATAAAACAGAATCTCACAGCGGAAGGATAAAATATAATAATCAATATGTAGTTCATAAAACTGTTTACAAACATTTGCTTCTACTTTATACAATAAATATCAGAGTTCACATACCAATAAATATCAATGCAGCGGAATTAAATGATGTAGTGGAATAATAGTAGATAATAGTAATACAAATCTTCGTCTTCGTCCTCCAGAGCTAAAACTTCAAATCCTGAAACGCTCGGACTGACCCGAGCGAATTTGAAAAACAAAAACACTCGAGTCAAAACTAAAAGATCTTATGTGAGTTAAATTAACAGAAATAAATATGAGTGCGGTAACTCAAGAGATGCTCGGGATTTACATCTCCTAAGGATCCGTTAAACTATTTACTATGTAGTATATTGCGCTATTATAATAGTTTCTAATTGTAAAATAAACTTACTTTTTCTTAGCATTAAGGGGTTACCCATATAGCCCTTAACACGTAATAGTCCCAGTAGTCTATCCAATATCATAGTCTCTCCTGATCGGGAAGCCACCAGAGGATACCACACGGGCTACGGGAGAAATCCAAACTTGTACAAGGCGCGATAGGGTAGGTGACACGACACAACTAGGCAATGCCAGGATAGATATAACAATTGCTATCCGGGCTGGTGGTAACGCGTACCCGCAGCTACCGCCCACCTCTAACCAACACCCCCAAATCAAAGAAATCAATAGTGGACACCGAACAAATCCAAAGTCAGAGTATAGTATCGAAGGAATGCGTTCAATCAGAGGAATGACCTCATTGGCCCGAGAATCTCATGTTTTAGCCACCTTATGCCAACTCACGGGAGTCGGGTCCACGTATTTACCTTGCAGGAAACACCTCCACCAACCTACTTCATTCTGGAATCTCCACCGCGTACACGGTTGTTAAAGTGGTTTTCGGAGTTGGCAGAGAGTATGACAACTTCCGATCTCGGTCTCTTCAACAACCAAACGTTATTATAACACAACGGTCATTTAAAATAATTATACTTTAAAACCAGAATAAAATATCCATTTAAACCCATATAAATACGATATCATTTATATTTTTAAAACCCCAAATCAATATGATATCATTTAGGCCCAAACCAATATAATGTCCTTTTATTTTCCAATATATATTCTTTCCAAACTCATAGGGTTTTCAAAGTAAAATATTTAGAATCAAAACTCTGGAATATAATATTTCCAAATTATACTACCTTGAAAATCATAACTTTGAAACAAATTTCCATCTCTCAAATGGTTAAATATTAAATTTCTTTTATAAAACAAAATAGCTTCTTTACATTTCACAAATCAATTCCAAATATCGATTTCAACTTTCAAATACCATTTTAATTCTTATGTTTCAAAGCTTTAAATATTTCACCATTTCAAAACAAACTCATTTGACAATCCCATATATATTAAATTCAATTACTTATTATATAGGCTTGAAATATTTACTTAATGAATTCAATATAATTTAAGAAAAACCTTTAACTTCACATAACTGGAAAATCTTTCCATTTGTTATATATTCATTTAAATCAAACTGATATTCATTTAGATCACTCTACACAAACATCAAGTTATAAAATCATATCCTTTAAAAATTCTAACTTTTTATTTAATTCCAATTCAACTTAATATTCATCTTCCAACTTATTCTCATTTAAATCAATGAAACTCCAGAAATTAAATTTTAAATAAATGCTTAATCTTATTTGATCTTAAAATCAAACTTTATTTAAACTTCAAATCAAAGTTATACAAAGCTTAAAAACCGGAAATTTCTATATATATAATAACCTTTATCAATAACCAAATCAATATCCCATAAACCATATATATATAACTTTACAAAATCATAGAAAACATTTCAAAATATTTATATATATATATATATATATATATATATCGCGGTGCCTGTATAAAACTTTCTACCCTATGGTCAAGTGATACGGGTGTTTATCATTTCAATCCGCAATTTAAAATAAAAATGCGGTTGTATATCATTTCAAACCGCAATCCCGAATGAAAATAAATGCACGATAACTTGCAGATTATACAATATAAAATACAGCATCCATTCATCCAAATATCAATCATCGCCCATTTATTACAATCATCATCCAATTTAAACAACATCAATATAGAGCATATAAATTATACAGGTAATAAATAACATGTGTTAACTAACAGTTTATATTCAATAATAAATTTAACTACTGTTAAACTAGCAGTTTATATGAAATAAAAATAAACATAACTATGACAGGCAGTTAATATGCAAATAAATAAATTCTAACTGTCAAATTATATGCAATAAATAAAATTAATTAACAGTTAAATTAAATAAATGCGATTTAGCTGAGATGACGCATAAAACTTGCCAAACAGTCATAAATAAATTTTTACTCACATCTTAAGTCAAATTAACAAACATAAGAAATTTTAGAAGTTGTGAGTGGGTTAAAACACTCACCTTTTGAATTTAAATCGAATTTAAAATCCGATTTAAACCCAAAAATTCGACGGTCTCCAAATCTGTCCAAACCTGCATCATCGTGTCCGGAATTTTAATACGATCCTTAAAAAAATTGCGCGAGAAACGGATAACGTATAAGAAAGTTATGAATATTTTACGAATTGAAAACAAAATAAAAGAAAATATATATATATATATATATATAATACGTTACCGCCACGTCACCCAACCTTCCTCCCTCTCACGCGTTCGAACCTTCCTCTACAGGTGAAACACGACCGAACCCCCTCCTTTGACCGCCAGAAAAACATGCCTCCGTCCACTATTTGCCCCGCCGCCATCACCATCCTATTCGCCACGAGGAGGCGCCCTCATGGCCGAAGACCGCCCTTCCTCCAAGGCCGCCGCCGCCTCGGGTTGTCAAACCCTAAATTACAATTTTCGGCCACCACTCCTCACAATAAGCCGAGCGACCACCATCAACCGACTCCCCTTGCTTCCCCCTTCAAAACCCAGAAACAGATTTGCATAAAATCGCTCAAATCTAAAACGCCCAAATCGGCAATTAGGTTTCGCTTTTTCAGACCTTTGACCGCAATTTCTAATCGATCTGGCCACTGTCTCGAAAAACGAACAGCGTCAGGAGATTACGCTCAATGTGCTCTTCGACATATATTATTTTGGAATTTTTCTGAGAACTTCGAATTTTCATTTGATTTTTGAATAGGATTGGATCTGAAATTTGCATCCATTAAGGAAGAGAAAGAGTTGAAGAAAAAGAACGCATAAACAAATGAGAATAGATGGAGGCTAGGGTTTATAACAGCCTATTTATAGACAAACTGCAATAGAATAGGTGAACATGAATTATAAACGTGCTAACCGATAGTTGGCCCAAAAAGTCCGTTCTGACCCTGGAACGAAATTTGTTAAACCTATATATCCAAATAGGTGTTTTAAAATATTCTGAACGCAATGGAAAAAGTTTCACGTCCAAATTCGATCGTATGAAGAAGTTATGCTGAAAACAATATTTTTAAATTGATTTTAAAATTGATTTCAATTAAATCGATTTCAAGGCGTTTCGTGTTCGTACGATCAAACGACAAGTCCGATCGCTACGAAACTTGAAACCCTACAATAATTTACCGATACGGATCCGATGAAACTGGTTTCGTCGAAATCCGAGTCAGTGGCCAAAATGGCTATTTTTATATTAATTAAATAAATTTAAAATAAATGAAAAAAAATCAAATTTTATATTTAGATTCTAAAATTGACCCATTTTATCACCTTTAAAAATTCTTAATTATTTACAAAATTCCAACGAGTTTAGATGTCAAATTAAAGAAGGTAAACTTATCAATTTCAAAATAAATCCTTAATTTCATTAAATTCCCAAATTATAAATAATATTCTAAAAATTCATTTAGTTAAATAAATTAATTAGTATTCCATACCTTCCTGTCAACAGATGGATTAAAATATTGGATTCTTATCATCCAAATTCCTCACATTATCTTTATTTCAAATAACGAATTATTTAACTATATCCAATCTCATTTAATTGCAATTAAATTCAATTATTAGACTTTAAGTTTCCATATAAACAAATAATTCCTGATTCCCATTCTTAAATTCACTATTTATCATATTACCATCCTGGGTACCATTTATTTTAGTATATATATATATATATATATTCAGATACTTTAACATTTTCCAATTGTTTATCTCAATTGCATAACATTAAATTTATATTTATTGCAATATGTTCTGGTTTATTTGAACGAACTAAGTATACAACTCATAACAATCGTTGTAAAACTCTCAATCCCACATTTAAAAGTTTGTTCTTTCCACTCACATATTATAGATATTTACAGGTATAGGCTTTTTATTCAATCATTATTTATTATATATTAATTTGATATTTAAGTCCGTTTTAAATTTATTAC
Organism: Allium cepa; assembly: GCA_030765085.1. Classification (NCBI taxonomy): domain Eukaryota; kingdom Viridiplantae; phylum Streptophyta; class Magnoliopsida; order Asparagales; family Amaryllidaceae; genus Allium; species Allium cepa. The sequence continues at coordinate 722,713,280 of CM060938.1, read as the reverse complement.
TACATACCCATTTACCTTTCCCATCAAAGTTGAATCCATCAAATTAATATAACCAATCCATTTTCATTCATACTTTATTAAAACCCTAAAATTTGCAATTCATTATCTTGTATTAATGTCATCCAACTTCTATTTATTATTATAGCTTACAATCTATATACGTTCATTGACTGATTTCTATTTGCCCTTGTTTCCTTATATTCAGTTCTTAGCTTAGTATGACAAATTTATGGTATTCCATTAAATTGACAATCCATTTCAATTGTTAATATTTGGCTTAAATTTCTACAGTTGCATTTCATTTACACTTTCGTTACTACGATAAAAATTAGTAACGTTTATATAACACACCTAATTATCTTTATTTGTAAATGAGTGAATTTTCTAGTAACCCACTATTATACCTTTTATATACTTGCATATGATTATTTTGCCCTTTTATATTCCATTAAATATATGCACACATACAAATTAAGATTTTACATCCAATTAATTATTCCTTTACATCAACCATCACTTATGAATAATTAGCGTTTCCTATTTATTTTGTTACATTCACTTATATTCACTTTATGAATAAATTGGTATTCCCTTTAACCATTAATTACAAACTTTAATTATTGCAATTTATTATCTAACATACAATTTGAATCTTTTTTCAAATTTTCACATTTCAATTAATTAACACCTTACAATAGTTAATAAAAAGGGATTGTACTAAATAAAAATTTATTTTCATTGATGAATTCAATACTTGCCTTTATTTACTTATTTCTAGCCTTATATCCAATTGCAACAATTTCCACTATTACAATTAATTGCAATATATAATTCAATTTGTAAATTTTAATTACCCTTGATACATCTAATTTCAACATTCCCTTTCCTATAAATAAATAAGATTTCCATTTCTTCCTAAATTTAAATTAGAAATCCTATTAAATACACAAATTAAATTATCGAAATTTAAGGGTCGTTACAAACATTGTTTATTGTTCAAATTATTTTAGCATAGTGATCAAAAGACAGTACCAACATTTTGATATTGTAAGTTTAGGTTAAGGTTGGGTTTAACCATCATTTTTGGAGTACATACATGCATGAAACAGCCGACACTTTTGAGTAGCACTGATTTTTAATTGTATAAGAAACTTGTTCAAAACCTTCCATTGGACGTTGTAACATGTGGGTAGTGCTTATATTAATTGATAGTTAATAAAATCGTAGAACAAACATAGTTTATTGACTGAATAATTCAAAATATCTATTCTTGTTGTTATGGGAAGTAAAAAATATATGATATTTGATACAATAGTAAACCTTTAAATATATAGTGAGTGAATATAGGAAATAACGATAAACATAAATTATAATTTGTAGTAACTGAAATGAAATATTATTGTGCTTAAATTCAGGATGAAAATTATATATAGAGAAATCAAATAATTAAACATGCACTTATTAATTACAAAAGCATCAAGATCATGCAAAAAGAAAACGTGTAGAGGTTAAGTATATTACACAAAAGATTAAAAAAATCAATTTTTTTATGTAATAAAAACGAATTAACATGAAAATACATATAAAAAACTAAAGTAAAGAGAAGTGTAAGCTTAAATTATCCCAAATCCAAAATATTTACAGTTCATTCTAAATATATATATCAACTAAGTATTGCAGCCGGAACTGTTAGAATATTGAATTCATCGTCTAAATATCAAGGTTGAACCAACGTTCCATACAAAGAGTTGAGTGCATGTTCCAAAACATATATTTTAGATGTAAAGTAAGCCATGCAGTTTTAGATTAAACATATCATTATATAGTATTTTTCAAAAACTAAACTTTAGCATGGATAAAGATTATAAATATGAAATTCTATATAGAAAATTAAAGTAAAAAAGTTGTAAACATACATGTTAACCATAAAAATCACTTAAGAAGAAAGGTTAATGGAAGGATGTTTCGAAGGCATTAGGAAGCTTTCGAAGGAGTCGCAAGTATCAGGCACCATCACAAATGATAAAAAGCACAAAATCTTTCGAAAAGATGAAAAAGAAAGCAGGACTACCATTCCACCTCATTCAAACCTTTCGATGTTGATGGATTCGCGTATATAGTAAAAACAAGAATGGGTTCGGAACCCCTTTCGAAGGCAATGAATAACAACCCTTCATGTGTATGTCAAATCTTTCGAAATCAAAGGTTTTGCCTTCATTTAGACTACTCGAGAAGATATCTTAATCGAAACAACCCTTTCAAAGCATAATCAAGCCTTTCGAATCGGTCGAAGCCTACAACATCAAGAGAAGTTTCCGCATCAATTCGCAAGAAGGCATTCAGAAGCTATCAACGGCTTCGAAGCCTTCAGCACTTCAACCTTCAAAACCGTAATAAATATCCTATCAACAGAGTCGGAGGTTCTTATCTTTACTTCTTATGGCGACAAAGCAACATGAAGAGGAAAAGCTCATCTACGGCCCTTTCGACGACGTCGAAAGCTATCCATGAAGAAGCAAAGAAAATGAACACTTAAACCTTAACAATAGCGAAAGGTGGACAAGGAACCGTTTCGACAAAGTCGAAAGGTCTGGAATAAGAAGATGGAAAGCGCAAGGATGAGTTAGAGAACTCAAAAGGGAAGCCTTCTGACAGCATCGAAAGAAAGCAAGGCCTTTCGATCGTATCGAAAGGATTGATGTGGAAGATAGAGGGACCTTTCGATTGAGCCGAAAACATGGGCACGTAAGGTCGGTGACTTGCATCTATAAATAAGACCCTATGGGTCCGATTTTTGGGATCGATTTTTGAATCCAAAACTCATTCTACTACTTCTTTGCAGCAATTAAATCTTTGTAACCTTATTTGGGGAAAAAGCTCTCAAACTTATAATTCTTTTTGGATTAATGGAAAAAGAAGGAATGCACGGATTCATTAAGGACTTTGATTATAAGGAAGATCATTGCGATCATTAACTAGGCTAAGGATCAATTGCATATGATGCTATCTTATCTTCCTAACTTCTTTCTATCTTTAGCTTTGATCAACTTGGATAGCATACATGCGAAACACATTAATCAATATATAATGATGAACAAAGATGGTGATGATGTTTCGAAAACGATAAGTTTATAGAACTTACAAATATCCAAGATGGTCTTCTATCGTAAACACAAATCTATTTCCAAAGGACGAAATACCTTTCGACCTGGTCGAAAGGGATGTCTCAAAAGAAATCTGGTTCATAAATGACAAGCGATTGTAGTAGGATGGATTCCTTTGAAAGGAACTTACTCCTAACTACATCTTAGACCCTTTTGAAGGAGTTCCTCCGTCAAGATGAAACCAATGATGTCGAAAGCAGTTATTTCTCTTTCAAGGCTGAGCAAACCTTCCGACATAGATGAAAGGGATTGAGTGGGCCTTATGACATGGTCAAAAGGGATGGATGTTTAGTAAAATAGCTATTTTCAACTCATTCGAAAGAGGGGCTTCGAATAAGATGCTTTCTCCTTTACCTCCATTTTGACGAGGTTAATTTGGTCAATGATCCAATATTAATACTTTACAAATTATCCTCTGAAAGTAGTTTGACCATGTCAACTTGATCGGAAGAGGGGTTCCGAAGGAAGTAATCTCTTTCAATTCTCTTTTAATAGTCTTGTTTTGTTACATAAACAATCCTATTTGTCATTCACCTAGCTTTGGGGATGTTGCCAAGTTTTCTTGTTAATATTTTGGCGCTAGAAGGAGGGCTTGAACCTCCAACCATGTTAGTATCTTATAGACAAGTATGGATCGTTTGACTTGGCACAGGAAGAAATCCAAGAGAATTAGCAGAATGGAGGAGGAGGTCATCGACACTACAACCCTCGAAGAAAACATGACTCCAACTTTCAACTTAGAGGTCATCCCAGGGTAACCTTCAGCATCAGCTCAGCAAGATGATAACACCGTCGAAATCAAACACTTAGAATAGCAATTGTAGGAAATGCAGGAATTTCTCACCAAGAAGGAATTTGAAGGCTTATTAAAATGAAAACAAAAGCAAGATTGGTCTGACATCTTCAAAAAAAGAAGAAACTTCCTCAAATTAAAGCTGATCATCAAGGAAGGGTGCTAGATAAATCACTTGAATAGTCCGGTAGCTCAACATCGAAAGAATACTATCCAAAGCATAAAAGTTATCATGACGTCGAAGCTTATCTAAAGAACGCGGCGGAAAAGTAATTAAAGCTGTGATGAATGCAAATGGGAAGAGGACCTTGGACAAGAACGTGAACGATAACAAGCGGGTGTCGCCTTTCACAGATGAAATATAGCCACATCTATTCCATCTTACGTAAAGATTCCGACTATGAAGTATAATGGAATCATAGTTCCAAACGACCACTTAATGGCTTTCGATAGCCAGATGGATCTATATAATGCATCAGGAGCTATTCGATGTAGATTATTTCTTATAAATCTCCAAGGAGATGCAGTTAAATGGTATAGAAAATACCGAGAAAAGACCATCTACTCGTGAAAGCATTTTTCTTACGAATTCTCTGCTCATTTTTGCATATGCAAAGACTCAACCATTGATTACACAGTTCTGGCTAACATAAAACAAAGGCAAAGGTGGTCTTTGGGAGATTATCTTAAAAGATTCAACGTTAAAGCGTTAAAGGCCATGGACATGAATGACCATGATAAGCTCATTGCGGTACATTCTAGATTAATAGAAAATAGCCCATTCTGGAAATAGCTCTTTGTTAATAGGTGCAAAGATCTACAAGGCTTCCATTTTCAAGCTGACAAGTTCATTCGAATGGATGAGCAGTAACATGCTTAAAGGAAAGCAATCCCTAAAAAAGGAGGAAGATTTGGATTGGATCGAGGGCATAAAAGAGCAAGACGGGAAGAACCTATTGCTAATTCAATCGCTTTGAACAAGCCACTGTCTTACTCCTATGTTGTGGCAAAGGAAAGAATTAATTTCCCAACTTCCTTCAAGGCTAAAAACCACCTAGAACATAGAAAGGAGATGACTATTGTATGTACCACAAAGAAAATGGTCACGAGACCGATGAATGTAAAGTCTTGATGGGAATCATGCAGAAGCTGATTTGCGAGGGTCATCTAAAAGAATTCATTCAGGACAAACAAAAGGTTCAACAAATAGGGGATGGTTCGCAAAAGCTCCCTAGCAATGCTGTTCATTTTCTGGAGGAAGAAGCCCCTTTGAGTTTAAGCCTACTGCTGAACAGGATCGATGTACTTCATGGCGGACCACATCCAGTAGAGACCAGCAAAGGGGCATGGAACAGATATAATAAGGAGGCTAAAGAGGTGTGTTCTCAGTCCAAGAAGAGCTTCCACTGAAAAATCTTCGACATAATATTCCAATGCAAAATCTTATCATTACCCCTCAAAAGTCGAAGAAGAGAGTTCGTCATCCACATAATGACCCCTTGATGACCACAGCTCAAATTGGACTATCTATCGTGTCCAAAATTCTTGTGGATACGGGTAGTGCAGTCAATGTTATCTTTAAGCATGTCTTCGATCAGATGAACATCCATGAGGATAAGCTAGAGCCCATCTTGGAACCAATCTTCGAATTCAACAAACAAGGGGTCAACTCCAGTGGAACAATTAAAATTGCTAGTGCAAATGGGGGTGCCATCATTTTGCCAAACTTTCAAGACTCTCTTTGTGATCATCAACCAGCCATCCTATTACAACGCTTTTGTCACGATCCGGATTTTCGACCTTCAAAATCGATATCAATACGTTCACTGTGTTACATGCCGAACAATCGAATGCCGGAAATATCAGATCGTTAGGGAAAAGAAGAAAGAGGTAGAAGAAGAAAATAGAAACAACAATACAAAATCACACAATCGCAGCGGAACAATATGTAATAGATAACAATTGATCTTTATACAAAAAGAACTATAACTATTTATATATTACGTCATCAGAGTACAACAAAAATCAATAGCACAATACTAGACGGTTACCATAACATGTCCTCACAAAAGCTGAATATACAGCCTATAATACAGTGCAGAATATAAATCAGATACGTGAAACACGCCTTTGCCATCCAGCTCGTCTCCTTAGCTCCATATCATCCTATCATGTATTTGTAATACTCGGTCTAACATGTGTATTATAATAAAATAACACCCGAGTCAGCCTGGAAATGCAGCGTGAGAAAACACACTCAATTTGAATTATTAAAGTTTTCAAAATCCTTTGAAAATCAAAGGTATCTCGTAAAACCACGCCACAAATAAACATGATAGGTTTTTACCTTACGATAACCAAAACATTTCATATCAAAATCATCTGATATTATGATAGTGTCTAAGTACAAATACAGATTCAAATAGCTGAAAGCTTGCATCTCACGTTTCAGCATAGTTGGACACAATCAAAACCATACGGCGCTTATTGGAGAATGGATTCCAACTGAATGACTAGATATTGGATGTCTAGAAACACTGTATCGAGGACCATACCGGGATCCCCTATAACATAAGACCAGACTATCCCTGACGTGGATAGATCGTTTACGCTATCACCCTATGTGTTCGCACCCTTTATCGAGCTCCTTCCATACGGGTAATAATATCCAAGGGTATCCAGAAAGGTGATAAACATACCCTACTTGGGTGCTACCTACTTAGCCTTGCTGCATTCCCCTATTTTTCAGCCATTCCCGGTTGATGAGGCTAGAGGCTACGATTACCTTTCCAGAAATGTCCACTTAGAATGCTCATTGTGCAATGACAATATACTGATAGCATTCATCCATACAAGTCCGTTATCGATCCGAATGTAATCGAATGCACTATTCCTACTACATCCATTTTGGAATCATCCTCGGGATTAGTAGCGATTATCCCTTGCACTTCACAGCTCCATCTTCGATTCCATGCTCTTATTTTCACATCGAAAACGTACTCGTTGGATTGAAGTGGTTTTTGGATAACTTATCTGAATCTGGTCTCTTCGAAACAACGTTCGATATTTTTCGGTAAACTCAACCCTGGTTCTCTACGAAATAAACACATGAAAATAAGATCAGATATCACCTCCCAACCGTTAGTGGACAGATTTCCTATAAACGTCCTAGAAGAATGGAACGAGCTTATACGTACAGTATAGCACCTCGAACGGTAACTGTACCATATAAATTCCGTATTTCTCCTAGATATTTTCAATGTTATACTTAGGTCCAGACTTGATAGTCGATTATTTAACTATCAAATAAACAATCAATTAAACCAAATACTTTTTTATTTTCACTGAAAACTCCAAATCCCTTTTTAATTTAATTTTAATAAATTAAATCACTTTATCCAAAATATATACTTATCCTATGAGTTAAGTAAATTCACCAAAGCTATTCTTTCAAAGATATATGAAAAACCTTTAAAATAATTTGGAAACTACCACTGCATCATCAAACCATGGATCACAGCTCAATGATTATGCCTTTATCCCAGAGAAATCCAAGACTTAATTGTAGGCACTCACTTCCTCCGATTACGCCATGCGAGTACACCAATACTTCCCAAAAACTTTATTTAAAAAATTTCAAAATAATACTTATGAAATTTCTATAAAAAATTTCCAAGTTAACTTTAGACAAAACTACTTTCTAAATAAAACTATTATATAAAATATTAATATTGAATAGTTATCCTTTTTAAAAAATAATACCGATTAAACCTTTAATGATAATTAACTACTATAACTAACTTAATTAATATTTACTTTAACAATTTTAAAACAACTAAATAATAAATTTTTGTAAACCATTATTTTAAATACTTTTAAATTTCTAGTTAATACTTAAAAATCTTTCTTTTAAAATAAACTTAAACCTTAAAAATCTTTCTTTTAAAATAAACTTAAACCTTCTCGGAAAATATATTTCAACTCCAATATAGCCAGTTTAATTATTTTATAAATCCCTCTCAATTTATTTCCAGCTTTTTACATTCCAATTCCGTAAATTTCCTTTTTTACATCCCTAAAAATAAAACTACTATTTATTTTTTTTAAAAGATTTATCCATCTCCTTATAAATTCCCATTTATCCACTGATAATTTACTTTACTTAATTCATAAACTTCGTTTGTAAATTTTGTAGTCTCACTTTCCGTTTTAAAACATTTTCACAACACTTAATCGATTTTAATTCAATTTCTGAATTAAATCCAATTTCCAAATAAATCTCTTAATAACCCAACCATATTCCACTTTCCCTTTTCATCATTTAAAATCTGGTATAACCATTTCATACTTTAATTTCAAATTCCCCATTTTTATCCTCCCAACTATTTAAAATCTCAAATTTAAAAATAAATTCTTTATTCCTAAACAATATCACTTAAGTTCTATTATTTATAAACCCTTTTATTCACATTTATTCGAAACTCTCTACTTTTCCATATATCGAAATTATTAAATAAAATTTTAAAATCAACTATTTATTTTTCCCAAATTCATTACTTTTATTTATCGAACTTCATTATAAATATTTTACTTTAAAATTTTCTTTTTATTTCCTTTAAAAATTCAATATTTATCTTTATGGTATTTTAAAATACCAAAATCTATCGAGCAAAACCATAGCATCAAATAAATTCAATTTGCGCTATAATCCATCACAGATTATTTAAATAGGCCATATATTAATATATATACAATTAAATGCAATATTTTTGAGGAATCTAATTGGATCCCTTTAACATGTTTCCTTGCATCCATAGATGTTAGCACAATATAAAAATACCAATCCCACTTCGAGTGGGATATCGCAGTATATAGGGTCATCCGCTATTATGCGGGGCGCATAGGGTCTCATCCGCTATATAAATGCGGGAATATCAACCACTCCAATATATATACTACTATATATATAATATTACATCCAACCGACAATAATAATCAAATTCAATAATCAACCAATAATTACTTTTAACTATTTAAAATTAATCGCAACATTCCAAATTTGAGTAAGATTAACTCAGCTCTATTTTTGAATTTGCCAATCGACCCAATTTGACTCTATTGCATCTTTCGTTCGACTTTAACCTCGTATATAAAAAATTGAATTATAAAAATGTACGATTAAAATCATAGTTTTAAATAATCAACTAATTCCTTAATTTAAATTAATTACTTATTAATGAATCTAATTAACCTATTAACTTGCTTAATAAAAATAATTGGCACTCTAATCGCCTCATAAGAAAATGTTATTAAATTTTAAGTTACTAAAGTTTGAATTTTCATTTTAACCAACTAAATAATTTTTTTAAGTTCAACATTTAAATTACAAACATAAACCAAAGATGACAACCGCTCACCTTCAGACTGTCGACACACCAGCCATCGCTCTAGGCCAAGACGCCACCATTGCCAAGCTCTAACCCTCGCCTAAAACCGCCTTGTGCACCGCACACGAACAGAGCACGAACAGCGGCCAAAACCTAGCTCACAACCAGCTCTAAGCTAAAAGCTCAAATCGCCTATGCGCATGTTTGAGGCTTCCATGGCCGCGATCTCGAATTGAAAATTGATTCCATGGCCGCACACGATTAACTCATCCATCGCCTTTACCTTTTTTTACGTGTTCGCTCCATTGAAGGAGAGGAGGAAGGACGAACAAACAAAATTTTGAACTCGAATTGGAAATTGATTTTGAAAGTAAAAGGGGGGCATTTCTATTTCTTTGACTACTATGGATTTTGAATGGATGATTTCAAGAGGAAAAATGGGTCTATAATTGAACGAGAGTAGATAGGGAAGAACTCGAATTTCTTTTCTTTCTTTTACTCTGTGAACTACATGCGTTTTAAAAGGAGATGATGCGTGTTTTAAATGTCTTGTATGCTTTGAATATTCTTGCTACAGTGACTGAAGTGAAGAGGGAAAAAGTGGACGTGAATATATATATATGTTAATCAATGAATGTAAACATATATTTATTTAATTTTAAATCATCTAGATTTCGCAACTTAAATCTCGACCTCCTATTGAGGCGTACTGTTAGGCGTTTATAATGTTATACCCCTATTTCGAACGTAATGGAAAAAGTTTTGAGTGCTAATTTGATCGTATGGAGAAGATATCTTTTTGAACCCGGTTATTATATTGAATTTTTGATATAAATTTCAGCGCATTTATATACCGTATGGCCAAACGGTAACTCCAAACGTTCTGAAATTTGAAACTCGGTAATAATACACTATTATGGATCCAATAGAACTAGTTTCGTCGAAATCCGAGGCTGTGCCCGGGAAGGCTATTTTTAAATGTAAATTTAAACGATATGTTTTTAAAACTGAACAAATCACTTCTAAATTCAATTTTAAAGCTTTTATTATCTTAGTTGTTGTTAATATAAATTTTATAAGCCTTTAAATTATTTTTAACAAGCTTAAAACTCCAGATTCAATAATTTATCCATTTTCAGTTATTAAATTCAATAATTAAATTATCCAATAAATAGTGATATTTGAAATTCAAGTTAAAAAATTACTTTTAAATATTTAAAATCAATTAAATATTCCAATTTCAAATAAACAAAATTCTGGGTAGTTACAGCTTTCTTTGGCAAACCCGCGCTTGATGAAATAGATGCATTTGTCTCACAACAAAGTACCTGATGGTGAATTCTTGACAAAGAGACGTTGGGGCACAGTCCGAGAAGAGAAATTCAACTCTCGTGAAATGTATTTCACTACAATTGATCTATATAAAAGGGAGTCTTCTACTTACTTTGATTCTTCCACTATTTTTCAGCCTTTGGATGATGTACTTTTACATCCAACATTTGAAGCAAAAATTAAATCTAATAAAACTAACAAACGCATGTATGAAAGGTATTCCTCCTGGAGGTAAGAGTAAGATAATCGATGCTAATTCTGCTGAAGAAAGCCAAATTGTCACTGAATTTGATTTCCGAGGAGAAACGAAAAGAACAAAATCCATAGAAGACCTTGAGGAGGCATGCATAGATTCAGATGATACTACTAAGGTAGTCAAAGTAGGAAAGGAATTGGATAGCAACTTGAAGAAAGACTTGATCTAGTTTCTTAAGACCAATAAGGACGTATTTGCTTGGTCTCATTCAGATATGGTGAGGATTGATCCGTCGATCATGTGTCATGCGCTAAACATCAATACGGAAGCAACCCTCATTAGACAGAAAAAGAGACAGTTAGATTGAGTATGATCTGATGCATTGAAAGAAGAAGTTAAAGAATGTCAAGACCCATCCTTCATTCCACAGAAAGACGCATCATGATTAAGAAAGAAAGGGATAGAGAAGAGAAAAGATAGAGAAGAAAGAACTAAACAACATCAGAATCTCATAGCGGAACAACATCACATAAAATATTACATAGTATCATATACATCAGAGTTACACAGCTTATACAACACAAATTAGAACAGTTGTAAAGATCCGTCTATCATACAACTCTAGTACAGTACAGACATCATCACAGAGTTATAACACATCGGAAATATGGATTTCTAAATGTTGAAGCCTCCTGCCCCAAATCTCCTCCAGAATTCGCCAAAGCTAACCTAAATCCCTTGACTACTCGTAAAAATTTGAGTACCTAAGATTTAAATCTTATGATAACCAAAAAATTTGATAGGAAATCTAGTGATATTATAATAGTGTTAAGGTTTTCAAGTAAATAGAAAATAGCCGAAATTGTTACATTTATTAAATTCCAGCTACCAGCCACAATCAAAACTGTAAAGGCACGTAGGGAAAATGGGTTTCCATCAATGGAAGGGCTACTGGGGTACCGCCCGTCACAGTACCTGGTCTAGATCAGAGAACCGAGGATCCATCCCCATCCCCTGCAACACAAGGCCAGAACCATCCCTTAATGGATAATTCCGAACAAGACAACCCCACAGTTGGCGCGACCAACCACACACTAAGCCAGATAAAAAGGGACCTCTAGATAGGGGGAAATTTCATCCAACTTGGGCGCGACCCACTTAGCCTTGCTGCACCTCCCTTATTTTATCCATTCCCGGTTGATGAGGCTTGATGTTGCGATTACCTTTTAGAACACATATCTTGGAATGCTCATTATCCTCCAATGACGATGGTCTGAAAGCACTCAATCCATACAATTTCATTCCGGGTTTGAATGAAACCGAAGGCACGATCTCGCTACACTCATTTTGGAATCACTCTCAGAGTTAATGACAATAGCACTTGCACTCTGAATCTTCATCTCGAACCTGAAAGCACTATCTCCATTAAACTCGTTTTGGAATCACCCTCAGAGTTTTAACGACAATAGTTCTTACACTTCGAGTCTTCATCTTGATCTTAAATAGAGATTTCACGACCTATCGTTTAATTTGGATCGATGTGGTTTTCGAATATCTAATTTGGAAATCCGATCCAGGTCTCATGAAATCCATAACGCCGTTTTAAGGTCCAAGTTTTTTAAAGGGTTTTAAACAATTTTATAGCAACCCGATATTTTCAACCATTTGCATCCGCACATGTCGGACTTCAATTGCTCAAAATATAGAATTGTAAAATTTAAATTTGGCAAATCTCAGAATATACAGTAAATAAATAATCACAGATCACAAACACAGAGTAATATACTACAGCGAAAGTAAAGATATGGTAGTTCATGAAGCTACTATATAAATACATCAGAGTTAAACAAGATACAATAGAAGTTTCAATATGATAAATAAGCCCAAATTGAATACATCACCGAAATCAACTGAATACTGAAATTGAAATAGATAGCTGGATCTTCAAGCAAAGCTCCAACTCCGAAGGTGAGTCTCTAATGTTGTATCACATAGTCTGACCCAAGCATAAAGAAAATACACAAAACACTCAAGTCTGGACATACATACTTATACAATGTAAACCAACTCAAGTGAACTGTAATATAAGGTACAAGTAACTTAAAGGATGTTTGGGACCGCCCATCCTCTAAGGATCCGTTAAACTATTTACTATGTAGTAATATTTCGCTATTATAATAATGTCTACAGTAAAATAAACTTACTTTTAAATTGCGTTAAGGGGTTACCCATATAGCCCTTAACACGTAATAGTGCCAGTAGTCTATACATTACCTACATATCTCCAGATTGGGAGACTACGAGAAGATACTCCATAGGTACGACACAAATCAAACTCGTACAAGTCTCACTATGGTCGGTGTTATGGCACAACGAGGCAATGCCAGGGTAGATATACCAATTACTATCCGGAAAGGTGGTAAAACGTAGCAGCTACTACCGCCCACCTCGAGCCACACCCCCAAGTCAAAAATCAAAAATGGACACCGAATCAATCTCAAAGTCAGAAGATAATATCGAAGGAGTGTCTCCGATCAGAGGAGTGACCTCATTGGCATGGAATCGCTCCTATTTTAGCCACCTTATGCCAACTTACGGGAGTTGGGTCCACATATATATCTTAGTAGAACTTCGTCACCATCCTACTTCATTCTGGAATCTCCACCGCGTACACGGTTGTTAAAGTGGTTTTCGGAGTTGGCAGAGAGTATGACAACCTCCGATCTCGGCCTCTTTAACAACCCAACGTTATTATAACCCATGGATATTTATTTCAAAATCATTTATACTTTAAAACTAAAATATCATATCCATTTCAAACTAAATACTATATTATTTCACTTCAAAAACCAAATCGATATATCATTTCCATTTCAGAAACCAAAGTACTAATATATCATTCAAATCCCAAAACTAAATCAATACATCATTTAAATAAACCCAAATTTCCAAATCATTGAGTATTCCTTCAATTTATTTACTTGAAATATTCCTTTAAATTATCTTAAACCAAGCCACTTTATAAAGTCATGTTCTTAAATCTTTAATTTCAACAAGTTTCAAATTAATAGATATAAAGACAATTCTTAATTAAATACAATTTCCAATAAATTCTTTTCCAAAATCATATTACTTTCAAGTTATAATAACTCTGAAACCAAAAACTTTGGAACCATAATACTTGAAAATCCTAACAATTTAGAAATGTTCTCATTTGGAATTTATACTACCTAAAATCATAATACTTTGGAAATGTTATTCTTTTGAAATTCATAATACTTAGAAATCATAACACCTTTAAAATAATCGTCATTCAAACCATTTAAATATGAAGTATTTATCCTTCCAAATCAATTATTAAATTTCCATAATTTCAATAATTTCTAAGTTCAATAGTTCAATTTCAACATTTCAAAGCATTGAAATTTTCAAAGCTGCAGCACTTATAAAGTGCTAAGATAGGTATATTTAGCATATATCAAGACATAGTTCAAATTCAGAAACTGCAGCACTTTAGAAGTGCTTTTATAGGTTTACTTGGTAATTTCAAGCCATAGTTCATATTTTCAGAAACTGTAGCACTTCAGAAGTGTTGTTATAGGTTTACTTATTAATTTCAAGTCATAGTTCATTTAAACCACAGCATTTCAGAAATGCTATAACTTATGTCATACCCTTTGAAACAATATATCTTCAATTTTTTCTCATTTTTAACTTATCAAACTTATTCCACTTTTCAAAAAAAAAATTATATATTACTTAAGTTATAAATTTAATAAAATAGCATTTTATTAGTAAATATCCAATTTAAATTAAAATTCATTTGTTAAGTCAATACTTTATAAATTTATTAACTTTTATTTCAACCAATAACTTAATATTTTATTTAGCCTACCCATCTCCTAAATTAAATTAAATCTCCATTTATTTACTTAACTTAAAATTTCCATTTAAAAACCAAATTCCCAATTCATGTTAAGTCATCTTTAAGTTACATTTTTCCAGTTTTAAATCATAATCCTTTCTTTTTACAAAACCTAACCCTAAATAAAATATTTTATCATAGTTAATATACAATCCAATTCTCTTTATAAATCTATTCATTTAGACATCAATTTACTATGATTTCAAGTTAAATAAATTTTATTACCAAGTGTCCAATTAAAATTGTATTTCATTTTCACAATTCAAAATACATTATTCATTATACAAAACATATCCATTTCAGCGAATAACCTTAAATAAAATCACTAGATTAGATTCAAGATTCCATATTAAATCTAATTTAATTATAAAGTTGTCTATCATAAACAAAGATCCTTACATTTTAATTGAAAACCTAAATCAATTTATAAAATTTTAACTTATAGAAATCCAATATCCCTTTATATTTCAAATCTTTAAATCAAATCTTTAAGCTAAAATCTCATATATCTTATAACTCAAAATACTTAATAATTTTTAGGAAAATATTATTTAAAATTTATCCATGGGTCTGTATATAATTTTCTAACCTAGTCAAGTGATACGGATATGTATCATTTCAATCCATAATTTAAAAAGAAAAATCCGGGTTCTATCATTTCAAACCCGCAATCCTAAGTAAATCAAATGCAATAAAAATCACTTGAGCCTACCATTTCAGCCCATAATGATTTTTCCTTATTCTACAGTTCGTACGGGTATGTATCATTTCAACCCATAGTGATAGGGAACTTGCAGTGTGATAAACAGGAAATAAAATAACAGTATAGCATATAATATCATAATAGATGATGTAACAGATGTATAAACAGCATTTAACATCATATAAACATATCACAGGCAGGTATGAATAACATATCAATTTATACAGATTCACTTGTCATCATTCCACAATAATATAAGTACATATGTCTAGAGTGATAAAACTCACCTTTTTAAAAGCTAGAATCAAATTCAATGCACACAACTGAAATTCCGAAAAGCACGACAAGGCACGAACAAGATTTTTAGTGGATGAACAGTCAGATCCAAATCTTGTACAACCAAATACAACAATTATAAGAATATAATTCAACACAAAGATTTATAGAATAAAACAATGGAAAAGAATGAGTCGAATTGACATAACCATTGTGCTAAACCACAAGTGGGCTCGGCCACTATGTAAATAGGCTTGACCACATCATTCTATGCTCGGCCATGATGTTCTTATGGCAATTAGGCTTGGCTACGAGTAAGGCACGACTAAGGCTTGGGAAATGAGGAGATGGAAGTTACAAGTGTGGAAGGCAAAGAGGCAATGGTTTTTGGGTCCTATAGGTTCGGCCATGGGTTCAAGGTGGATCGGTCATAGGCTATATTGGTCAAGTGAACATCATAAGGCACGACCAGGTTATATTTTGAGTCAAGCAATGTTTTGGTGGTGGAGAAATTTGTTGAGGCCAAGGTATATGAAGAGGAAGGTGATGAATACATGTGCTTGGCTAGGCTTTGCATCAATTTTGGTGATGCAGTCTTCATCCATGGTCACGGCTTGGGTTTTGTGGTGATGGAGAGATGATGTGGTCAGCATGGTGGTGGTGGAGTGGTGGTGAGGTAGGCAATAGGTGGAGAGGCCGATCTATGCATTGAAAAGAAGAAGAAAAAGGAGAAGGAAAGAGAGGAGAAGCCATGGAAATAACCTAGAGCTTGCTGTATTTTCTTCACGCAAATAGAAATGAGGGATGAGAAATTTTTTCACGTGAATACGAATATTAGGTAGCGGCTAGGGTTTACAAAAAGTACGGCTAAGATGAATGCACGGCTAGGAGATTTGAATGGTGAGGAAAAGGAAAAGGCAAAGAATAAAGAGACTAGTGAATGAATGAGATTTATTTCCTATTTAATAAAAGAAACTTACTGTAAACTCTTTCAATCAGAAGAGGCAAATGAGGAAGTGAGATATTGAGAAGATTTTTATGTGATTTGAAATAAAGAGTAGGCAATTTAAAAAGGCAAGCAATTAAGACAATATAGCGTATACCCTTTGATTTTTTTTCAAGCCATAAATAAAAGATATAAACAAGCAATAATCCAATAAATAAACATGACTGTTTAGACAAAGTAAAAATAGAAAGATAAAATAGAGATGGAAATAGGGGGGAAATAAAGCAGAAAATAGAATAAAGGTAGAAAAATGTAAATATAAAATAGGCAAATTATACTGAAAACAATCGCGTGTAAAATGCTGAGGGTTGTCAAATTTAAAAAGTATAAAACAGAATTTTACGAAACAAAATGTAGAATTAATATTAAAATAAAATACATTTTCAAAGAAAAAGATTAGAATTTAAAATTTCAAATTTAAAATTTTCAACTATAGTCAAACTTTGACTTTTAGTTGACCAAAATATAAAAATTTCAGAAAATGTTTATTTCATTGTATTTGGAAATAAATTACAACCAAATTCCAAACTTATATTGGAAAGTTCCAGAAATTCAATCTTTAATATTTGACAAATCAAAGTTTTCAAATAAAAATTTAAATAAAAAATATTTCCAAAATTATGGGTTGTTACACTATCCCCCTCTCAAAACTTTTCGTCCCGAAAAGGAACGAAGCAAGGAAACAGAGAAAAACAAGATAAAAGGAGACAGGATTAAGACAAGAGAAAACGAATAACCCCGAAAGAAAAGAGATTGGAAAACAAATTAAGATAATAAATTTAAAACCATGAAAATTTCAACTTAAATTAATTGTTAATTTCATCTATTTGATTTCACCTAAGTTAAATAAATTTTAACTATTTCTAATTTCACTATCTTATCACCCAATTATCTTAAAGGGTAAATAATTTTAAAGGACATATTAAAGTAAATAATTACTCACAAGGACACGTGCAAAAAAAAATTACCATAAGGACAAAGCCCAGATACAAATCAAAACAAAAACAAAGAGTTATGTTCGTCTCTTCCTCCTCGCTTTCACTCAGAATTTGACGAAACTTTGCTCGAAAAAAATGGCACCGCAAACCAGAAACAAATCCACATCTCCAACATAGCCGCAAAAATCGACAACCGACGAACAACAAGCACGACAGTCGACAATCGGAGAAACCCTAGCTACATCGAAAGTGGAGCAACAAAGTGAAAATCAAACTGTCAAATCACTTCCAATAGTAGATAGTCAAAGAGAAAACGCAATGATATAAGAGGGAAACCTACCTCTGGGGGAAATGATACCAAAGATCGTAAAGTGAAGAAGCAGCAAGTTAAAACTTAAAAACCTACATTATTAGAAGAGGCAAAGCAAAATAGAGAAAAAAGAACAAAAAGAAGACATGAAAATAATAGGGCAATTGAAAGCAAACCAGAAAGTATACCAGAGAAGGTAACTGATACAATAGAATCAAGTATAACAAATTTAGTATATTTTTGTTATAGTAATAGTGAATTTTTTTTTGCACAGAACAAAGAATAGAATATGCAACAAGAAATAGTTGCAGAGAAAACAGTTGAAGAAAATATGCAAAAAAGATAACAAAGAACAGAAAGAAGAAATAAAAAAACGCTTCAAAAGAAAATACAAACAGAAACTGTGGTAACTGAAATTGAAAATTATGAGACTAATACTAACAATTTCATACTGCTAAATGTATTCTAATATTATCAAAAATGTTAAATAGGAAAAATCTCAGAAAGAAGAAGGCAAAAAAGTTGCAGATGAAGAATCAGAAGAAAAACAACTCAGTTCAGTAAAATTAAAAACATTATAACTTTGTAACATGATAGATATTTCAAAAATAATACCTGTGAATCATTTGGTAAAAGAAAAGACCAATAATTACAAAAAATTGATACCTACTTACATCAAATAATAGTCGGTATCATGTAGTGTAAATCATTTGGTAAGATAGTAGTCAGTATCATTTAGTTGAAATCTGATACTTACAACAAATTGATACCTCTTGACAAAAAATTAATACCTACTTACAAAAAACTGATACCTACTTGAAAAAAATTGATACCTACTTACAAAAAACTGATACCTATTTAGTACAAACTGATACCTGGTTACTGCAAACTTAAAATCATTACAAATTTGACTGAAGATATTTCACTACAGCTAATACGCAACCTATTGTTACATTTCAACATAATTTGTTTCACAAATTACTTATTGTCTTTATTTTGAAATAATAGGATGATGATGATTTTGTTAATCCACATCCAGTTTAAAAGAAGCTATAAAATTGGTATGAGATTTCTCTTTCTTTTAGAAAAATTACTTATTACAGACAAAAAAGGTGAATATGACCTAACTTTTTAACATTTTGTCTTTATTAGAGACAAAAAATTGAAGAACTGCTCAAAGAAATCTGGAAAAGCAATAACATAGTAGACATGGAGGTGAAACCAGATGATATGCATCAAATAAAGTGTGCACAACAAGCAGAAGACACATAAGTTTTTTTGGTTAAAATGATACCCACTGACAACAAAATGAACAATACAATTGAAACTACTAGTCATAATCAATTGAAAATTGCTCATTATTCAAACTATCTGTGTTTTTGCATTATAACATTTCATACATAATTCTATACATCATTGTATGCCTTTTATATTTAATTGAATTTGATTCATAACAAAATGTTGAAAAATATTATCTCTCAATTATAAAAACACGTAGTTCAGAAACAAACAGTTACTACAAGAAGAAAATTGATACATACATAAAAGAAACTGATACCTACAGAAACAAAACTGATACCTACATAAAAGAAACTGATACCTAAAGAAACAAAACTGATACCTACGTAAAAGAAACTGATACCTACAGAAACAAAACTGACACCTACAAAAACAAAACTGACAACTACATAATAAAAAAAACAAAATATTTAGCAAATATATCTTAAAGTAATAACTACAGATGCAAAAATTCATACACAAATTGATACTAAGTTTGCTAGTAAAACTGTTAAATATTTTAATTCAAAGCATATTATATGTGTGTACCATTATCCCTGAAATTCACTGTTTTGTACTGACTAACATTACATTTTGGTTTCGATAGGCTTGGCTGTGGAATATTTGTAATGATATTCATCGTTTCACTAAACAAAAGCATAATACCAATAAAACTTGAAAAGAAGAAAATATTATCCACAAGAGCAAAGATTGTACATGCAATATTGACAGATGATGAACATTGCTGGAGTCTATCTAAATACATATCAACTTAGAAGAAGAAAGGAAAGGAAAGCACTAAATTCACATTGTGATGTTTCACAATGAAATTTGATACTTGTAAAGTAATGTAATTCTATTGAAATTTGTACGTTTGAAGTAATGATGTTCTGTTGCAATTTGATACTTATGAAGTAATGATGTTATGTTCTTAAAACAAAGCTACTCTTACCTGTAAAAACAAACACCAGAACTGATATTGTAAGAACATTTAACTGATGCTAAAACTGATACTATCACTTATACTAAATACTTGAAATTAAAATCAATTTGATAATATGCTATACTGAATACAAATTAATAACAAAATGTTCAATTACAATAAACCACCAAAACAAGTCACACATCCACTTATTAATCTGAACAAATTCAAAATGAAAAATCAAATCATATCCTCTTCGAAGCTTGACAATTTCGTTTATTATGACCAAGCTGATTGCACTCGCTACATCTGTTTTGCTTGTTCTGAAAATATGAAAAACCTCCTTTACGCTTGACTAATGGTCTACTGTGCCACATTATCACCACTACAAAAAAACATTAGTAAAAACATGTTCAATTTAGAACATTAGTTTTTCCATTTAAGAAAACTGATACCTAAGGTATAAAAAACTGATACATAGTTACTGATAATCAAAAAAATTGATATTAAGAAAAAATAAAAATGATACCAGAAAATTGAACCTAAGATATGGTACTTTTCCACTCTATCACAACCTTATATACAACCCAATCAATGATACTTTTCCAATCATCCCAACAGTAATGCAAGATAATGATAGATAAATTTAATGTAAAGCATATTAGAATACTACATTGCATAAAGAATAAATTAAAAAAAAAAACATATTGCTGCTTCCAAAAGTTGCCATAGAAGAATGAACAAGCAATCGAAAAAATAACACTGCATGTAATTTGTGAAACGAACACAATTAAAAATCGAAAACAATTTTTTTAACTCTATTAGATTAAGAACAAAAAATAGAATAATATATGCATACCTAATTAATACAATTTGAAGAAAAACGAGATCATGGTAAAAATATGAAACGAACGAAATCGACAAATGCGCGTGAGAAAAATTTGATCGATGAACTTGAAATTTAAGAAAAATGATATTCAAATGATCGAACGAGGTTTATCGATACTTTGATTACGAGAGAGATATCAGGATCGCGACAGAAAAATTTTGATTGAAAGGAAGATGAAGAATAAGCGCGCGAAAGTGGCGATAATTTGTCCTTTAGAGAAAATTATTAATGGGCTGTCCTATATCTAAAAAAGGCCCTAAAAATTATCCTGGAGGAAAATTTACTGTTATCTTAAATTAACAATTTCTAAAATCATGAATTTGAAAATCATTTATTATACTCATATTTTATTCAATAAATTTAATTCTTCTTTATTCCAAGTTGTTATTAAATTTATTTTACTTAATATATTGAATCGCATACATTAAGTGTATTTCATTTTATTATAACTACCCCAATTTATTTATAAATTCCTTTAACATCATTTATATTATATTTTATTCAATTAACTCTTATTCTATTTATCTCTATTAATCTTTTTATAACAAAAATTTAAATGTATAACATTTATTATAAGCACTCAAGTTTTATTTATAAAAACCTTTTATATTGTATATTATCCAATTACATAGTTAACTTTTAAATAATTTAGGTAAGTTACATTGAAATGCAATAGAATATTATACAAATAAAGTTTATCTTAATTCAATTATCCAAGCTCACATGTTTATTCATAATTTGATTTCCTTTTATAATTGAAATTTTCCTTTAAGATAAAATTTTAGAATTAATTTCCAATTAACTTCAAACAATAAGAGATAAATAAATATACACAATATATATCAAATCACATATTTTAAATCATATATCACATATATTATAAATAAAGTCATGTTTTTGAAATTCAATCAATTAAATTCTCCAAAGCAAGACTATAGCAAAGATACAGAATGGTCTCTTCACTTCGAAACTCGAAAATGAATGTCGATGATGTTGCAGGCATTATCGAAATTATTTTCCAACGACAAAGAAAAGTGCACTGATTTACAAATAAAAATTCTTTAAAACAATTTCCACTTGAAATACTTTAAATAATACACCCTTTTAAAACTTTAAAATCAAAGTTTGAAACTATCGGAAATTAAATTCTTAGTTCCTTGTTTTAAATTCATTTAAATTTCCAAATTAATTTATAACCTTGTTTTAGTTCAATTATTTATATATGAAACCAAAGCCAATAATTACAAGACAGAGTCAAATATTATTTCTTAACATCCAAGTCAATTAACTATCAAAATTCAGAAAATTTTACTTATATAATTATACAAAATTTATTTCATTTACTAAATTTGAAAACTATATTGTGTTGGTATGCTCTGTTCAAGTGTTTTGGAGATCCTAACGATAGCGTTGATCAGACGAATCGATCGAAAACCCAAATCAACATCAACAACTCAAACAACACAACATTTTAAATATAGCTTTACAAATACACCATACAGGAATAGGTTTTCAAAGCAAGGATAGAGATTTAAATTCGATTAACTCAAATCAAAGAAAATTTTGACTTGAGGATAAGTTAGAACAAAAGATAAGATGATTATCTAACCGAATAAGGAAGTGGATAAGCTTATATAAATCGCGGGCAACCTTAACCGGGTAACCTAGAACTTCAAGAATTAGATCGTTGTGGAATTCTAAGGCAAATCTATATTCGATCTTAAGAGATAGAATTTGGGATACCAAAGGTAATAGCATCTAAATCGAGGATGTATAAATCTTCGGTGAATCAATGCCTATTGTAAAGGAGTTTCCCCTTTTTACAAGTCATTTGAAAAATGGTGAGACCGCCGACTCACTAAAAGATCATTCGAAGTGGAGTTATAGGATACTCCAAATCAAAAGAAGATGAATAGTGGGGAACAAGAATGAATTTCGAAACCGAGGGAACGTTCCAAAATCCAAAGGAAACAGAGTCAAAGAGTCGAACGAAAGTGATTCTGTAAATAAATTTACCGTATATGCTAAGTTTCGCCTAGAGCCAATGCTCTGATACCAAATGTAATGACCCGATATTTTCAACCATTCGCATCCGCACATGTCGAACTAGAATTGCTCAAAATATCAAATTGTAAAAAAATAAATTTGGCAAATCTCAGAATATACGGTAAATAAATAATCACATATCACAGACACAGAGTAATATAATGCAGTGGAAGTAAAGAAATGGTAGTTCATGAAGCTACTATATAAATACATCAGAGTTAAATAAGATACAACAGAAGTAACAAGTTACAACAGAAGTTTCAATATGGTAAACAAGCCCAAGCTGAATACATCACCTGAATCAACTGAATACTGAAATTGAAATAGATAGCTGGATCTTCAAGCAAAGCTCCAACTCCGAAGGTGAGTCTCTAATGCTGTATCACATAGTCTGACCCGAGCGTAAAGCAAATACACAAAACACTCGAGTCAGGACATACATACTTATACAATGTAAACCAACTCAAGTGAACTGTAATATAAGGTACAAGTAACTTAAAGGATGCTTGGGACCGCCCATCCTCTAAGGTTCTATTAAACTATTTACTGTAAAGACCCTGACTCGACCTTCGAAAATCGGCACCCATACTTCACTCGTACTCGAATGCCGCAGATTCAAACGTCGAATCTGGTTCGTCGAAGCTTATAACACATTAGGTACAACAACACAGCGGAAGAAAAAGAATAGTATCATTGATACACAATATTCGATACAACAGATTGATACAAAAGATATCAATATACATCAGAGATACAAGAATAACAGCGGAAATATAACATAATAAGATGGTATAGACTTTGCAACCATCTATAGCTAAAAGATAACTCCAATAGAATTCCAAAGATAGCTTGAACCAAAGTTCGAACAACCATCAACACTGAAGTGAAGCAACTCGATCCAAATGCGATTGCCGATATCCAGAGATAGAATGCTATCGACTTCTACACTTATTATTCGACTATCTGAAAAACCCAACTCTGGACTGCCCGTGTGGAAATTTGTGGGCACCCAGAGTTTAGGAAGGGAACAACAAACTTCGGGTCAGTCATGAGACTGGTATGAGAAAACAAAAACAGTTTTATCTTTAAAACAAACAACAAAATATTTTTGAAAATATTGAACTCCACAATGCGTTTTAGAAAATGAAACTGCCATAAGACCTCCCGCCACACACACAATGCAAGCGCACACTTGGAGGAGATTTCTCCTTATGACAGTCAAAAATGCTAACTATGCGAAAATCCTTTTGATATTATTATTAGTACATAGTGGAAAACATTTCAAAAGTATAACATTAATCTTAGCCAGCATAGGTACCATTATACTATGCCTACTATAGCTATCACCTGAGGTGGCAGGTTATACAACTGCAATCGTAAAGGGCACGTATTGGATTATTGGATTTCCAACAAATGGTCAGGCCAATGAACTTCCCATTGCCACATGGGTACGCCTCTGGAGGGACGCCCCGAAAACTTACCCAACTCTCTGCCAATACAAGGCTGGTGTACTCCCTTCTCGGGAGTAACACCTAAGATATGCCACCCCCGGTCGTTTGCAACGTGTATCCAAGGTACCTCAATCACAAAGCAACATCACACAGTAATAAATATACAGTGTCCACATGAGTTAATTATCTGGGCTCCATACCATGGTACCATCCTTTTCTAGAAGGAATGGACATACCCTATGGGTGCGACCCCTGAAACCTTGCCACATCTTTCCTGTTTCAACCATTACCGGGTTGTGAGGCTCGATGAGGTCTCGTCCATAAAGCTACACTTTTTCACAAAGTCATGCTTTGATCAACAAATGATCAGCAGCACTTCGTATGCCACATTACCAAATTGGGAATGTATCACTAGTAACGATCAACTACATAACCTCTGAGCTCGTACGTCTCAGAGAATGGTGTTAAGCTAAGAGAATAAATCTCCGCCACCAAACAAAAATGTATTTGATAGAAACCAGCTTTACGTCTCAAAGTGTAATGTCAGACACACATCCATACAAGTCTGTTCTGGGTTCGAACAGAACCGAAGGCACTTCCGAAGAAGCTCTTGCAAATCCGGATAATCCCTAATCACGTCCAAACTTCCCATCATATATGGAGTCTCTATGCTGGGGACCAGTCGATGCAGAGACAGTCGACGAGTTATCCTTTCGCTTTCGAAAATATCTGGTCTTCACCACCAGTCTTCAAATGCTATCCACAACATCGTATCATTATTCGGAATGGGTTATATGACACAAAGGTCCTCTCCCGGCTAAATCGAACAATGAGCACAATATTTAAAAACATATGGATATTGGAATTTCAGTTAAGTCACAACTTTAAAACCCAAAACTTTCCTTCCAAATGGTTTAAACAAATTACCATTTCCAAATCTTTAACAAAAAGATTCACTTCACAAAGTTCACCCATTTTTCACAAAAAATATTTCATAGCTTTCAAAACCGTTTCCAAAGATTCATTCATAACTTGGAAAAGCATTTTCCTTTCAATACAAATTTGGAAATTCATTCCTTATATGAAAGCCTTTATCATTTGAAAACAAATAGTTTTCATTTTGGAAAAATCTAATTACATTTACACGAGTTAAATCCCTTAAATCTTGGGTTAAATTTAAATTCCCAAAACAATGCTTTTAAAAGGGTTTGAAAACACATTTCTAAATTGTGTAACCTTTTTAAACCATAATTTCCAAACATAGAATTAAATTTCAAAACTTGAATTTAAATTTAAATCAAATTATTTAAATTTCAAAACTTTATCAAGTTATTTAAAAATAAATTTTTATCTTTTAAATTCCTTTTCAAAAGCTTTTCATATTTAATCTAATCCCATTTCCAAAACTATTTGAATTCAAAATTCAATTTTAAAACTACTTCAAAAATCTGTGACTTAACCAATTTCCTTGTACGATCCATATTTGTGTGTGTATAGTGTGGTCCAGGGGTTTTACACAATAGTGCAACATCATCAATCATCACAGATTTAAACACAGAAATATATTTGATTAGTGGTATAAACTATAACACTTATCTTTATTTGCAGATCACAAATAAGTAAATATAAGTTCATTGCAGATAATTATATTACATCACAGATAATTACATTACATCACCATTCACAGCTCAAATCAGAATATCAGAGATTAGATAGGATAATCAATTCAAGGTATCTCATACAATACAATTATTCACAATCAATGATCATTTATAAACAGGATTAATTAATTGTTTAATCCTTAATTAATTCAATTAATTTTCAATTAAATTAATTACTTATCCAATACAAATCATTTGATATGAATTAATTCATCAATCGCCTTAATTAATTATTCTTAATTAATTAATTATTCTT
This sequence comes from Allium cepa, assembly GCA_030765085.1. Taxonomy (NCBI): domain Eukaryota; kingdom Viridiplantae; phylum Streptophyta; class Magnoliopsida; order Asparagales; family Amaryllidaceae; genus Allium; species Allium cepa. The sequence goes on along the minus strand of CM060938.1, from coordinate 722,686,747 downwards.
GATTAATCACATTAATTAAATTAACCTTTAAGTTAATTACATAATTAATTATCCCTTAATTACCCTTAAGTAATTAGAAATTTATCCACCTTTAATTATTAATTAATTAATTTACCTTTAATTAATTACTTAAATTAATTATCCTTTAATTATTAAGTAATTATCTCTTAATTACTTATTTTAATTAATCAACCTCCAATTAAATTAAGGCAATTAACCTTTAACTAATCACATTAAGTAATGATCCTTTATGAATCAAAAATAAATCATTACATATCTTAATTATCATTTAAACTTTTATTACTTAAACCTTTATAATAAATCACCATTTACAAATAAAACAAATTAAGTTCCTTAATTAATTTAAAATTTGAAAGCATTTCATTTTAACTTCTAAAACATAGTTAACGTGTTTTGAAAACTTGATTAAACTAACATATGCTTTTTAAAAGTTTGTTAAAAATAGTTTAAAACCTGCTGTTCCAAAATTACCCGAGCCCGCCACCAAAATGCTCGAGCTATACCCCGAGGCCAAACTTTCTTTTAAACTTTGTTTAATTTAAACTTTAAAACAGTTGCAACAGGAAACATTCACGCATACCCGAGCCTAACCCGATACTCTTTCGAGCCATCATCAAAGTTCCACGAGCCCAATTTCGAGTTCATCCTTTCTTCTCCCCACATTAGAACGCTGATATCACCTCACCATGGTGCACGTGTACAAGCGACTGCGACGGCGATGACCACCATCGAACCCTTCGACACATCAATCAACACCCTAACACCAGTTCCGGACCATCCATACACCAGCACGAGCCTCAAATCAAAATCGAGAAACTCAGATGAAATTGGAACAAAACCCACTGCCTAAAACTACTCCGCATCAACGACGCCGACCACCAGAGCCTCCCAAATTCCGGCCACATCTCCGCGAATCTTCCACGCATCCATTCTCCAAACCCAAAGTGACTCGATGCCCTATAGATGCCGCAGCAACCCAGATTTCATCCTCAACCCATTTTAGGCTTTAAACCCTAAATCGATCCAGATCATCGTCCACGACGATCTAGAATTAAATCAAGCATTTTTCTCTAACTCTACGACCTTCCAACTAGCTCTGGTTACAAACATGAAGACGAGCACCTCATTGATCCTCAGAATTTGCCGATAATCCTTTTTCCGTTCAATGTAGAAGTTTTAGATCATCCCTTAGTTAAAAATCATGAGATATTCACCAAAAATCATCATTTTATAGCGCTAATCTAAGTATGAAATCAGTTTTCAAAATTTTAAGATTCGATTTTCCTGAGGGTAAAATGTTTTACTGTGAAATTCCATTTTCGCAATATTCATATAATATTTTGACTTGGAATTATTTTTAAAAATAACTTCGCATTTGTATCATCATTTTACCTTCAATGATCTTTCTCAAATATTGATTGTATTAGGAGTAGTTAAATTTCATGTTTATGGGTTTTAGGCTATCTGTAGAATAACATAGAGTTGTGCATATATAAAAACAGACATGCACATACCAATTCACACACACACATATATATATATATACACATTCACATATATGCAGAAAGATTCATACAATCACACAGGCATACAGTCCAAGCATTCGACAGTTATAACAGGGTCAAGTTTGCTCACCTTGGGTTTAATGTTTGAAAGCAGAGACAATTATGATGAATCTGGAATTTTGATTTAGCCTAATTTGATATGTTTCTGAGCTTTATTCAACTGCTACTTTGTCGAGTTGTTAATCTTTGTTTGACACTAGTTTGAACTTGCATGCTTGAACTGGAATGCTTTTAATTGTTGTTTGATCTCATTTCTATTTTGATCAGAAACTTGTTTTCAATGTTTGAATCTGCTTTGCTAGATTGTTCCAGGTTGATGAAACTTGGATGTTTGCATTGAGTTTGTAGTTTTGTTTATAGGTTATCATTTTCTGGTTTCCAGATTTTCTCTTGATTGAAATGGTTTCTAGTTTGAGTTTTACTGGCTGTAGCTTGAATTTTTTTTCTCAGGCATGAGAAGTTTGAGAAGAAAAAAAATGAAACAACCGATCTATTTCTTTCCCTTATGCATGTTTTTTTTCAAAATTAAATTCAGAGAAATAAATTATCTTACCACTTGTCCATTTTTACTACACTTGTAATTTACATGTCCCATTTCATTTACAAATGTCCCTAAAGATCATTTCATTTTTTTATGTTTATATCCTTTGTTCAAATCATTTTTTTGTAAATTTGTTTTAACCCTTTATGTAAATAAAATTTCATATACAACATATGGTTTTATTTTTAAAATATTTATATCTTCTTTTATATTTATATTTACGCAAATAAAATCTTTATCTCAATTATTCTTTACATTACAATTTTAATTTAGTTCAAGATTTTAATATACATATATTTTTATACATTTTACATTTATATTTTAATTATCATTTATTTCTGTACAACTTTTAAAAGAAAAGAATGGTTTAAAAAAATCTTGATCACATATTAACAAATAATCACTTTTATTCTCAATACATTTATTTAATTTCAAAATCACATTTTATTTTTATACTTAGATAATTTCATAACAGCTGATTTGAAATCAAATTATTCATTATTATAATTAACTATATGTATGTATTAGTTCTTTGAAATATAAAGTTTGATAAATCAAATATTTATTCATAATCAAATTCCAAATTAAAATCCATTTATTTAAATAAAGATATATCTTATTTAATCATATCAGAAATCCAAATACAATTTTATTTTCTAAGATGTTTAAATTTGAATCTTAATTTCAAATTCTATTTCAATCTATTTTATATTAATTACCAAATATTTCAAAATTTAATCCCAAAGATTAAATTAATTATCAAATTATTCTTAGCTAAAATCCAGGAATGTTACAGATTCCTCCCCTTAGAAAATTTCATCCTCGAAATTTGAAAGTAGGGAGATAACCAAGAAAGATGAACACACAAAGATAAAGAAACAGTTTTCCAGATCAAACTGAATATCTATTCTGCATTTGGCTTACCAAATCAGAATATCATCAATAGATACAAGAACGAATCTATTTAATAATTCACAAGATACTCGGGTCATCCAGATCTACGAAGTATGCAATGGCATTGGTTAGTTCGAACGAATAACTAACCACTTGTAGAATATGTCAAGACCCCAAGGAATAGATAGATTTATGGATACAATCCCAAAACTTTTTAGTTTAAACAAAGTATACCTATCTACTATAGCAACCAAAAAAACCAATTCATCCAAACAAACAATTCTGACCCATCTGGAGTTTATGTCCCATGCAAATATATCACAGCTTCTTCCTGGACTGCCAGGAATCATCAAAGAATTGAAAATCGGATGTTGATCAAAGAAGATTGATAGAGAAAAATTGTTTTCGTTGTTGTTATAAGGTATTGACCATAGTGGTATTTCCCCGTCCCCTATCTCGCCCTCTTCTTGCACTCATACTTACTATCAGTGAATAATAAGTGAATTTACTGAGGCATACGAATGAATATCTTAGGGATACTCATTCTATGGTATAATTCATCCTATCTCTAATGAGCTACCTAGTGTTATACTCCTGAGCTAAAGTTTCAACCTTCAGCTCTGATACCACTGTAACGACCCTGACTCGACCTTCGAAAATCGTCACTCATACTTCACTCGTACTCGAATGCCGCAGATTCAAACGTCGAATCTGGTTCGCCGGAGCTTATAACACATTAAGTACAACAACACAACGGAAGAAAAAGAATAATATCATTGATACACAATATTCGATACAACAGATTGATATAAATGATATCAATATACATCAGAGATACAAGAATAACAGTGGAAATATAACATAATAAGGTGGTCTGGACTTTACAACCATCAATAGTGAAAAGATAACTCCAATAGAATTCCAAGTGATAAAGCAAAAGTCCAATATCCAGCGACTCCGTCTCCAAAACTCCAAACCAAAGATAGCTTGAACCAAAGTTCGAACAACCATCAACACTGAAGTGAAGCAACTCGATCCAAATGCGATTGTCAATATCCAGAGATAGAATGCTATCGACTTCTACACCTATTATTCGACTATCTGAAAAACCCAATTCTAGACTGCCCGTGTGGAAAATTATGGGCACCCAGAGTTTAGGAATGGAACAATAAACTCTGGGTTAGTCGTGGGACTGGTATGAGCAAACAAAAACAGTTTTATCTTTAAAACAAACAACAAAAGATTTTTGAAAATATTGAAATCCACAATGCTTTTTAGAAAATGAAACTGCCATAAGGCCTCCCACCACAAACACAATGCAAGCGCACACTTGGAGGAGGAGATTTCTCCTTATGACTGTCAAAAATGCTTACTACACGAAAATCCTTTTGATATTTTTATTAGTGCAGAGTGGAAAATATTTCGAAAGTATAATATTAATCTTAGCCAGCATAGGTACCATTATACTATGCCTACTATAGCTACCACCTGAGGTGGTAGGTTATACAACTGCAATCGTAAGGGGCGCGTATTGGATGATTGGATTTTCAACAAATGGTCAGGCCAAGGAACTTCCCATTGCCACATGGGTACGCCTCTGGAGGGACGCCGCGAAAACTTACCCAGCTCTCTGCCAATACAAGGCTGGTGTACTCCCTTCTCGGGAGTAACACCTAAGATATGCCACCCCATGTCGTTTGCGACCTTTATCCGAGGTACCTCAATCACAAAGCAACATCACACTGTAATAAATATACAGTTTCCACATGAGTTAAGTATCTGGGCTCCATACCATGGTACCATCCTTTTCCAGAAGGAATGGACATACCCTAGGGGTGCGACCCCTAAAACCTTGCCGCATCTTTTAATTAATTATCCCTTAAGTGCCCTTAAGTAATTAGAAATTTATCAACCTTTAATTATTAATTAATTAATTTACCTCTAATTAATTACTTAAATTGATTATCCTTTAATTATTAAGTAATTATCTCTTAATTACTTATTTTAATTAATCAACCTTCAATTTTAAGGCAATTAACCTTTAAGTAATCACATTAAGTAATGATCCTTTATGAATCAAAAATAAATCATTAGATATCTTAATTATCATTTAAAACTTTTATTATTTAAACCTTTATAATAAATCACCATTTACAAATAAAACAACTTAAGTTCCTTAAGTTAATTTAAAATTTGAAAGCATTTCATTTTAACTTCTAAAACATAGTTATTGTGTTTTGAAAACTTGATTAAACTAACATATGCTTTTTAAAACGTTGTTAAAAATAGTTTAAAACCTGCTATTCCAAAATTACCCGAGCCCGCCACCAAAATGCTCGAGCTATACCCCAAGGCCAAACTTTCTTTTAAACTTTGTTTAATTTAAACTTTAAAACAGTTGCAACAGGAAACATTCACGCATACTCGAGCCTAACCCGATACTCTTTCGAGCCATCATCAAAGTTCCACGAGCCCAATTTCGAGTTCATCCTTTCTTCTTCCCACATTAGAACGCTAATATCACCTCACCATGGTGCACGTGTACAAGCGACTGCGACGGCGATGACCACCATCGAACCCTTCGATACATCAACCAACACCCTTACACCAGTTCCCGACCATCCATACACCAGCACGAGCCTCAAATCAAAATCAAGCAACTCAGATGAAATTGGAACAAAACCCACTACTTGAAACTACCCCACATCAACGACGCTGACCACCAGAGCCTCCCAAATTCCAGCTATGTCCCCGCGATTCTCCCACGCAGCCATTCTCCAAACCCAAAGCGACTCGATGCCCTATAGATGCCGCAGCAACCCAGATTTCATCCTCAACCCATTTTAGGAATTAAACCCTAAATCGATCCAGATCATCATCCACGATGATCTAGAATTAAATCAAGCATTTTTTCCTAATTCTACGACCTTCCAGCTAGCTCTGGTTACGAACATGAAGACCAGCACCTTATCGATCGCCAGAATTTGACGATAATCCTTTTCCCATTCAACGTAGAAGTTTATGATCATCCCTTAGTTAAAAATCATGAGATATTCACCAAAAATCATCATTTTATAGTGCTAATCTAAGTATGAAATCAGTTTTCAAAATTTTAAGATTCGATTTTCCTGAGGGTAAAATGTTTTACTATAAAATTCCATTTTCGCAATATTCATATAATATTTTGACTTGGAATTATTTTTAAAATAACTTCACATTTGTATCATCATTTTACCTTCAATGATGTTTCTCAAATATTGATTGTATTAGGAGCAGCTAAATTTCGTGTTTAGTGGGTTTTAGGCAATCTGTAGAATAACAGAGAGTTGTGCATATATAAAAACAGACATGCACATACCAATTCACACACATATATGCACATATATGCTGAAAGATTCATACAATCACACAGGCATACAATCCAAGCATTCAACAGATATAACAGGGTCAAGTTTGCTCACCTTGGTTTGATGTTTGAAAGCAGAGACAGTTATGATAAATCTGGAATTTTGATTTAGCCTAACTTGATATGTTTCTGAGCTTTATTCAACTGCTACTTTGTCGAGTTGTTAATCTTTGTTTGACACTGGTTTGAACTTGCATGCTTGAACTGGAATGCTTTTAATTATTGTTTGATCTGGTTTCTGTTTTGATCAGAAACTTGTTTTCAATGTTTGAATCTGCTTAGCTAGATTGTTCCAGGTTGATGAAACTTGGATGTTTGCATTGAGTTTGTAGTTTTGTTTACAGGTTATCATTTTCTGGTTTCCAAATTTTTATCTTGATTGAAATGGTTTCTAGTTTGAGTTTTACTGGCTGTAGCTTGAATTTTTTTTCTCAGGCATGAGAAGTTTGAGAAAAAAATGAAACAGCTGATCTATTTCTTTCCCTTATGCATGTTTTTTTCAAAATTAAATTCAAAAAAATAAATTATCTTGCCACTTTCCCATTTTTACTACACTTGTAATTTACATCTCCCCTTTCATTTACAAGTGTCCCTAAATATCATTTCATTTTTTTTATGTTTATATCCTTCGTTCAAATCATTTTTTTGTAAATTTGTTTTAACCCTTTATGTAAATAAAATTTCATATAAAACATATGTTTTTATTTTTAAAATATGTATATCTTCTTTTATATTTATATTTACACAAATAAAATCTTTATCTCAATTATTCTTCACATTACAATTTTAATTTAGTTCAAGATTTTAATATACATATATTTTTATATATCTTACATTCATACTTTTCTTATCATTTATTTTTGTACAACTTTTAAAAGAAAAGAATGGTTTAAAAAAAGCATGATGACATATTAACAAATAATCACTTTTATTCTCAATACATTTATTTTATTTCAAAATCTCATTTAGACAATTTCAAAACAACTGATTTTAAATCAAATTATTCATTATTACAATTAACTATGTATATGTATTAGTTCTTTGAAATATAAAATTTGATAAATCTAATGTTTATTTATAATCAAATTCCAAATTAAAATCCATTTATTTAAATAAAGATACATCTTATTTAATCATATCAGAAATCCAAATACAATTTTATTTTCTAAGATGTTTAAATTTGAATCTTAATTTCAAATTCTATTGCAATCTATTTTATATTAATTACCAAATATTTCAAAATTTAATCCAAAAGATTAAATTAATTATCAAATTATTCTTAGCTAAAATCCAGGAATGTTACATTTACTGTGTAATAATATTTCACTATTATAATAATTTCTACAGTAAAATAAACTTACTTTTAAATAGAATTAAGAGGTTACCCATATAGCCCTTAACACGTAATAGTGCCAGTAGTCTATGCAATACCTGCATATCTCCTGATCAGGAGACTACGAGAAGATACTCCATAGGTACGACACAAATCAAACTCGTACAGGGCTCGCTAGGGTAGGTGACACGGCACAACGAGGCAATGCCAGGATAGATATACCATTTACTATCCGAACTTGTGGTAATGCGTAGCAGCTACTACCGCCCACCTCGAGCCACACAACCAAATCAAAAATCAAAAGTGGCTACCGAATCAATCTCAAAGTCAGAATATAATATCGAAGGAGTGTGTTCGATCTGAGGAACGACCTCATTGTCCCGGAATCGCTCCTGTTTTAGTCACCTTATGCCAACTCACGGAAGTTGGCTCCACGTAAATATCTTAGTAGAACGTCGCCACCATCCTACTTCATTCTGGAATCTCCACCGCGTACACGGTTGTTAAAGTGGCTTTTGGAGTTGGCAGAGAGTATGACAACTTTCGATCCTGGTCTGTTTAACAACCCAACGTTATTATAATACATGGATATTTATTTCAAAATCATTTATACTTTAAAACTAAAATGTCAAATCCATTTGAAAATAAATACTATATTATTTCATTTCAAAAACCAAATCGATATATCATTTCCATTTCAAAAACAAAAGTACTAATATATCATTTAAATACCAAAACTAAATCAATACATCATTTAAATAAACCCAAATTTCCAAATCATTGAGTATTCCTTCAATTTATTTACTTGAAATATTCCTTTAAATCATCTTAAACCAAGCCACTTTATAAAGTCATATTCTTAAATCTTTAATTTCAACAAGTTTCAAATTAATAGATATAAAAACGATTCTTAATTAAATACAATTTCCAATAAATTCATTTCCAAAATCATATTACTTTCAAGTTATAACAACTCTGAAACCAAACACTTTGAAACTATAGTACTTTAAAATCCTAACAATTTAGAAATGTTCTCATTTGGAATTTATACTACCTAAAATCACAATACTTTGGAAATGTTATTCTTTTCAAATTCATAATACTTAGAAATCATAACACCTTTATTTAAATTATAAAGTAGTTATCCTTCCAAATCAATTATTAAATTTCCATAATTTCAGCAATTTCTAAGTTCATTAGTTTAATTTCAACATTTCAAAGCACTGAAATTTTCAAAACTGCAGCACTTATAAAGTGCTACGATAGGTATATTTAGTATATATCAAAACATAGTACAAATTCAGAAACTGCAACACTTTAGAAGTGCTGTTATAGGTTTACTTAGTAATTTCAAGCCATAGTTCATATTTTCAGAAACTGCAGCACTTCAGAAGTGCTGTTATAGGTTTACTTAGTAATTTCAAGCCATAGTTCATTTAAATTACAACATTCCAAAAATGCTATAATTTCTGTCATGCCCTTTAAAACAATATATCTTCAATTTTTCTTATTTTTAACTTATCAAACTTATTCCACTTTTCAAAAAAATTATTTGGATATTACTTAACTTATAAATTTAATAAAATAACATTTTAGTAGTAAATATCCAATTTAAATTAAAATTCATTTGTTAAGTCAAATACTTTATAAATTTCTAAACTTTTATATCAACCAATAACTTAATATTTTATTTAACCTACCCATCTCCTAAATAAAATTAAATCTCCATTTATTACTTAACTTAAAATTTCCATTTAAAAACCAAATTCCTAATTTCAAGTTAAGTCATCTTCAAGTTACATTTTTCCATTTTTAAATCATAATTATTTCTTTTTACAAAACCTAACCCTAAATAAAATATTTTATCATAGTTAATATACAATCCACTTCTCTTTATAAATCTATTCATTTAGACATCAATTTACTATGATTTCAAGTTAAATAAATGTTATTACCAAGTGCCCAATTAAAACTATATTTCATTTTCTCAATTCAAAATACATTATTCATTATACAAAACATATCCATTTTAGGGAATAACCTTAAATAAAATCACTAGATTAGATTCAAGATTCCATACTAAATCAAATTTATTTATTAAGTTATTTATCATAAACAAATATTCTTATTCAATTTAAAACCAAATAAAGATTTTAAATTACAATTAAAACCAAAATCAACTTATAAAATTTTAACTTGTACAAATACAATATCCCTTTATATTTCAAATCTTTAAATCAAATCTTTAAGCTAAAATCTCATATATCTAAAACTCAAAATACTTAATAATTTTTAGGAAAATATTATTTAAAATTTATCCATGGGACTGTATATAATTTTCCAACTAAGGTCAACTGATATGGATATGTATCATTTCAATCCGTAATTTAAAAAGAAAAATCCGGGTTTTATCATTTCAAACCTACAATCCCAAGTAAATCAAATGCAATAAAAATCACTTGAGCCTATAATTTCAGCCCATAATGATTTTTCCATATTCTACGGTTCGTTCGGGTATGTATCATTTCAAACCATAGTGATAGGGAACTTGAAGTGTGATAAACAGGAAATAAAATAACAGTATAGCATATAATATCATAACAGATGATGTAACAGATATATAAATAGCATTTAACGTCATATATATATATATACATACATACATACATACATATATATATATATATATATATATATATCACAGGCAGGTATGAATAACATATCAATTTATAGAGATTCACTTGTCATCATTCCACAATAATATAAATACATATGTCTAGAGTGATAAAACTCACTTTTTAAAAGCTAGAATCAAATTCAAAGCACACAACTGAAATTCCGAAAAGCACGACAAGACACGAACAAGATTTTTGGTGGATGAACAGTCAGATCCAAGTCTTGTAACAACCAAATACAACAATTATAAGAATATAATTCAACACAAAGATTTATAGATTAAAACAAAGGAAAAGAATGAATCGAATTGACATAACCTTTGCTCTAACCACAAGTGGGCTCAGCCACTATGTAAATAGGCTTGACCACATCATTCTATGCTCGGCCATGATGTTCTTATGGCAATTAGGATTGGCTAGGGTCATTCAAGGTACGGCTAGGGCTTGGGAAATGAGGAGATGGAAGTCACAAGTGTGGAAGGCAAAGAGGCAATTGGTTTTGGGTCCTATTGGTTCAGCCATGGGTTCAAGGTGGATCAGCCATAGGCTATATTGGTCAAGTGAACATCATAAGGCACGGCTATGTTGTGTTTTGAGTCTAGCAATGTTTTGGTGGTGGAGGAATTTGTTGAGGCCGAGGTATATGAAGAGGAAGGTGATGAATACATGTGCTTGGCTAGGCTTTGCATCAATTTTGGTGATGTAGTCTTCATCCATGGTCACGGCTTGGGTTTTTATGGTGATGGAAAGATGATGCGATCAGCATGGTGGTGGTGGAGTGGTGGTGAGGTAGGCAATAGGTGGAGAGGCCGAGCTATGCATTGAAAGGCAAAAAATAAATAAAATAAAATGGAGAAGGAAAGAGAGGAGAAGCCACAGAAATAACCTAGAGCTTGCTCTATTTTCTTCACGCAAATAGAAATGAGGGATGAGAAATTTTTTCACATGAATAAGAATATCAGATGGCGGCTAGGGTGTGCAAAAAGTACGGCTAAGATGAATGCACGACTAGGAGATTTGAATGGTTAGGAAAAGGAAAAGGCAAAGAATAAAGATGCTAGTGAATGAATGAGATTTATTTCCTATTTAATAAAAGAAACTTACTATAAACTCTTTCAATCAGAAAAGGAAAATGAGGAAGTGAGATATTGAGAAGATTTCTATATGATTTGAAATAAAGAGTAGGCAAATTAAAAAGGTAAGCAATTAAGACAATATAGCGTATATCCATTGATTTTTTTTCCATGCCATAAATAAAAGATATAAACAAGCAACAATCCAATAAATAAACATAACTGTCTAGACAAAGTAAAAATAGAAAGATAAAATAGAGATGGATATAGGAAAAAAATAAAGTAGAAAATAGAAAAATAGAATTAAGGTAGAAAAATGAAAAAATAAAATAGGCAAATTTTATTGAAAACAATCGCATGTAAAACGTTGGAAGTTATCAAATTTAAAAAGTATAAAATGGAATTTTTACGAAACAAAAAGCAGAATTAATATTAAAATAAAATACATTTTCAAAAAAAAGATTAGAATTAAAAAATTCAAATTAAAAATTTTCAACTATGGTCAAACTTTGACTTTCAGTTGACTAAAATATAAAAATTTCAGAAAATATTTGTTTCATTGTATTTGGAAAATAAATTACAACCAAATTCCAAACTGACATTGGAAAATTCCAGAAATTCAATCTTAAATATTTTAAAAATCAAAGTTTTCAAATAAAAATTTAAACAAAAAATATTTCAAACATTATGGGTTGTTATAAATTTAATTGGTATTAAGGGTACATATTCACACAGATAGATAATTCACATTATCACAGATAGATAATCCATATTATCCAATTCAACCAAACATCTTACATCACAAAGCAGCATATATCATATATCAGAGATATCACACCCAAATCATCCAATATCATTCAATCATCCATAAGTAAGGCTGGTTCATTCTTAATCAATTTAATTAATCTCCAATTAATTACCAACTTTAATCATTTAGATTACCTTAATCCTGCTTACTTAACATTAATTAATTACAAACAAATCAATTAATCATCCTTTAATTATCCATCTTAATTAATTATCCTTAATTAAATTTTCTTTAATTACATTAAATAATTAACCTTTAATTAATTGAGTAAATTAATTATCCTTTAGCCATTCCTATAAATTAACCTTTAATTATTCTCATTAATTAATTACATTAATTATTGATCCTCTAATCACTTCATTAATTAATTATTCTTTTAAGTAATTACATTTAACAAGAAATCTTTAATTTAATCACATTCAGTAATTAACCTTAATTATCACATTCAGTAATTCACCATCCTTTAATTTAGTTACATTAATTAACTAACATCCTTAATTTATTACTTTCATTAATCCTTTAATTAATTACACCAAGTAATTAATCCTTAATTACTTCCATTAAGTAATTATTCCCTAATTACTTCTCTAAAGTAATCTCCCTTTTATTAATCACATTCAAAAACTATTCATAAATTACTTCCACCAATTAATTATACTTAATCAGTTACATTAGTGATTATCCTTAATTAATTAAACTAATTAATTATCTTAAATTAATTACATTAGTTAATTAATTATCACTAGTTAATGATTCTTTTCTTAATTGCATTCATTAACTACCTATTAATTACTTTATTAAGTAATTATCCTTTGATTTCTAACATTAATTAATCAACCCTTATTAATTACATTAAGTGACTAACTATTAATTAATTTCACTAATTAATTATCTTTATTTTAATTAAATACTTAATTACATCATTAAATTTTATTGAGAATCGTTTGGAAATTAATTACATAAGTAATTCTAATATAACTTCCTTTAAACAAAAACAACATTGAAGAACATTCAACTTTAAAAATTGGATTTTTGAAACTAGTTTTAAAACTTGTTTAATAGATTTTCCTTTGAAATCTTAGTTTACATTTTGTTAAAAATATATTGCTAGCCTTTAAAACTTTTTTAAATTTTCTTTGCTTAAAAACGTTGGACTAGTACATATATTTGAAAATACTTATGAGTTCAATTACGTAAATATCTAATATATATTTACCTTTTAAACAAACAAATTTTAAACATTAAAAATCTTTGAAAACATATTCATTTTAAATATATAATTTAAACTTGGCTAATATTTTTTTGGAAACTTGATTAAATTAACTTGCCTTTGCTTTTAGAATCCTAAACTTGATTTCCTTTTAAAATTTGAAACTTGTACACTTTATCAAAATCAACCCAAGATTATCAAACAAATTCCCGAGCTAAATCCTCAAGATCCCCAAGACACTCACTCTCGTCCCTACTTCGAGTCATACACGCAACAAAATCGAAATCGACCCGAGCAACGTCTTCTTCCCCAAATTTCGACAACCCAGACACCCAAAGTGCACACGTGCACGTGCACGTGCAAACGCCTGAGCTCCGTTCAGCTACTCCGGCTCCTGAACGTTGCCGACGACTTCGAAAATCAACATGTCCATGCAGAAATAGAAATTGATAGCCAATTTGAACTCGAGCACTTAGATCACTACTGGAACCGAAACACTCGACGAAAATCGACTCGCGCCGCCTATATCCACCACCAGAAAATCTACCGTCCCACCAAGAGATGCGCCACAACCCAATGATCTGATTCCCCCTCAAGCGATCGACCCTGATGCACTCTTGCCGTCGAGAAAGCCCCTAAAACAATGGCAACAAAATCGGGTATAAAACCCTACTTCACCATCCCCTGGCCACCACGGTCATCAGAAAAATTCCAACCATTTTTCCCAAGATTGCCAGGCCACCCGCTACCTTCAGCCTAAAGCTCGACGAACTTCATCAAGTCGATCGTGAAATTCGGCGATATACCAAGAATTGTTCAACTTGGCATATCTCGATTCATACAATACTAAAAATCATGATTTGATTCCTCAAATTCATCATATTACAATACGAATCTTTTTTTGTATTTAAATCATGGAATTACTATCATTGATTTTCCGACATAAAATTTATTTTTACAGTAAAATACTATTTCCAAAATATTAACTAAATAATTCTACTTTAAACTTATTTTAAAATTTAATTTACATTGTTATAATTGTTTTCCTTTTAATGATCCTAGTCAATTAGTGATTTATTTGGAAGATAGGAATTTTTAAAGATGATCTTGAGTTTGAGGTTCACAGAGACCAGTATATAAAAGCACACAGACATGCTCCAGCATATAATCATACATATACACATACAATTCATATTAAAAATCATGCAAACACTTATCACTAAATTACTTCAGGTTTTACTACATGCAACAGGATTTAAAACAAATTAAATCTTTTTTTACTCACTAGACAATTTATAACAGAGAAGCAGGCATTGCTTTTTGTTTTGGAGTCATTCTGATGTTGTTTTGAATCTATTTGAGATGAATTCTACTTGATCTTTGAACTGAAGTTGATAGTTGAGTTGAATCTAAGTTGAGTAGAATCTTTGCTTAAGTTTTGAAGCTTTAAAACTGATGTTATTTATTTTGATTTTCTTTTAAATTTTGTTTTCCAGTTTTGGTTTCTTTAGTTTTGCTTTAAGAAGAAAGAAAATAAATGAGAAGAGAAGTGAGTAAACCTGGTTCTCAACTCAATTTTTTTCTTTTTGTATATTTATATATATTCCCAAATTAAAATAAAGAATCATTTTGACACATGTTATCTCAAATTATACGAAACTTACACATGTAATAATATCTTACAATGTAACTTACATGATTTTATTTTCTTAGAAATGTTAAAACATGGATTATTATGTTTCTTATGTATTTATAATTTGTGTAATATGTATATATTTTTATATGTTTATATTAAATAGCATTTAAATATTTATTTCAAATAAAATTTTAAAAGAAAGCATTTCAAAATCAAAAGAATTGAACCTTATATTAAATAATTTTCTTATGTTTTATATGTTTTAAATGTTTGTGAATTATGCTTTAAACTTTTATATACATTTACAAATCATATTTAGATCAAGCAATATTTAAAAAGAAAGTAAAACAAACCTTTTTATTAATCTTATTTAAACTTATGCTCAAATACTTTTAATAAATAAATACTTGGTTTTGAATACATAGAATTAACTTCAATTAGCTTTTGAAAATCATTATATTAAATTTAAATCATGACTTCTCAAATCACAATATGTACATATATATATTATAATTTGAAAACATGTCTTTTTATTAAATTAAAACCAAAGACTTCCTATTTACAATATATATACCAATACATATATATTATAAATAAAAAAAAATTATATTAGCTTTGAAAATTATTATATTGAATTTTAAAACAAATCTTCCAATCACAGTATATATGCATACATATATATATATATATTAATTAGACAACATATTTATACTAGCTTTTGAAAAGATTAATTTTTCCAAATTAAATATATTTACAAAATAAGATTATCAAATCAAATAATTATTAATGAAGATTGTTAAATAAATATTGCTCAAATCAAATTATTAATGGAGATTATCAAATTCATATTGCCTAAAATTCTAGGTCATCATATTCCTTCCCTCTTAAAAGAGTTTCGTCCTCGAAATTTAAAAGCAAAGATAATTTAATAATCCAGCAAAAGTTTTAATTTCAAACATCAAACATACATATCAATCACACTCTAACAACCATAGCAACCATTTTATCCAAACAAACAAACTATCCTGACACAAATCAGGATAGGCCTTCCTAATATTACCTAGATTTTCCCAGGTACAAATCACTGGGATCTTCGCTCCACCGAATCCTAAATAGCTCCACCACTCTAATCTTGAGCTCCTTCTTAACTCGATCTACACTCTGAACGGGATATCCGACTATAGTCAAGTCCTGCTCAGCTACCAGATCCTTTTGAACTGCTGATTCCATAACTAGTAATGGATCATACACGTACTCCCTCAGAGATACGTGAAATATAATACGAATCCCAACCATCCGAACTGGCAATTCAATCCTGTAGGCCAAAACACTTTTCCTCTCGAGAACACGGAAAGATCCAATATACCTTGGAGCTAGCTTCCCTGTCTTACCAAATCCTATTGCTCCATTGATCAAAGAATCTTAAAAACAAAGTCTCCAACTTCGAATTCCAATATCCTTCGTCTCTTACCCACATAATTATTCTGACGATCCTAGGCTGCCTCATCCTTTCCTTTAACAGCTCAACATACGCAGATGCCTCTCGAAACAAATCTGGACCAAGAATAAGACAAATCTCCGAATCCTATTCAACAAGATGGTCCTTCCAAGGTCCGTCGAAATACAGAATACAACTTTACTCCATAAGCATCAGTGGACTTCGAACTTACTTCTCCTATTCGGAATAGCCAGAACAAGTGCACTCATAACCTTGCCTTCAGATCTAGAAAAACTTCTTCACACTTCAGAGTCCATTTGAACTTCGCTTCCTATAGAAACCCTCTAATCCAAGAAAACTGCAAACTTCAGAAGAAGTCTGCGGTTCCTTCAACTCTAGAACAGCTGCAGCCCTACTTCCGCTGTGCAACTCTGATCTGAGTAGATGAGAATGTCGTCGATGAACACAAGCACAAACTTGATCAACACATCCCAGAAAATACAGTTCAATAGATCCATACAAAAGAAAACACCAAAGTTCCACGTAATTCGTAGCTGCTTCTCCAAATCCTCTCTCTAGGAGCCATCCTTCTACTTAGCTGAACCACCGGTATCGCTCCTGGAACCGAGTCGATACGAAAACTCAATCTCCTGATGCAGGCAAAACTCTGACTTCCCTGAAGATATCTGGAAAAATCTCTAACCACTTCGATAGCTTCTACTTCCACTTGAGATGCCTCAATTCGATGCAAAAGAATTACCTAAGAGAACACTCAAACTATCGCAAGTCACTTTTACGATCCTACCCAGTTCGGATTCCAAAGATATTGTTCTCTCTTCACAAATCAGAACAGCTTTAGGATTTCCTACTAGAAGAAGGAACTGATGGTCCACCTTCAAAACAAACACCCTACTCTGTTAAGCTTCCTGAAGAAGTGGGCAAACTTTACCAAATTCCTGGGCTACTAACGGTTGAAACACAAAGAATTCTGAACCATCAAAGAAACGGTTCCATATTGCTGCTTCCGAACTCCACCTCTCGGACACTGCTTAGCCAGATAACCTTCGTACTAGCACACAGAACACTTACCGAGCTACACTGCCACCACAAATGCCAAAGACTTTTAATCCATAAGTTCCTCGAACCTCAAATCCATTAACCAATTCTTCGAAAGAACCTTAGAGATGAACAGCCATCTTCTTAAGAATCTCGGGCCTCAAGCCAAGCATAACATCCTGCTCTATATAAGGGGGTGACAATGAGACCATGTCCACAGTGAGACAACTTATTGACCTTAGTCTCATACTCCAATACAGACAAACTTCCTTGGGAGGTACAAACTGCTCCTCAATACTTCCTTATCTTGCTTTAACAGAAATCACCTTCGGTAACATCCATGGTTACTGCATCCTACCACACAGTTTCTCCTTCCTGAAGTTACTAAGATGCCATCACACGCTTCTGCTCATCCGACAGATCCAAACTCTAGAAAATCCGCTCATACGAGCGCAACCAAGCTTACACTTCAATGAGGGATTCCGATCCTTAAAAAGGTTTTCCTTTGAGATTGGTGAAATCCTTACACCAAGCTGCAAAGCTTACTCGAGACGGTATTAGGTCTACAATCTCGACAGATACTCTTCCAACCTTAACATCGAGCCTCTTCCATTAGTGGTAGTCGTGCTACTCACACCACTGCCCCTACTACCTCTAGAACTCAAGTTGCCCGCCTAGCTCATGTGGGTAACCCCAACAGATAACCCAACAAATCAGGTAAGAATATAAATTTATATATTACGCTCTCTTAAGATAGATATCACCCCAAATCCTAGGTATTCACTCAACCTAGAACTCTGATACCAATTGTCACGACCGGTCCTTCATTCCACAGAAAGACGCATCATGATTAAGAAATAAAGCGATAGAGAAGAGAAAAGATAGAGAAGAAAGAACTAAACAACATCAGAATCTCACAACAGAATGAATAAAATATATTACATCACATAAAATATTACAAAGTATCATATACATCAGAATTACACAGCTTATACAACACAAATTAGAACAGTTTATGTCTGTCATACAACTCTAGTACAATACAGACATCGTCACAGAGTTATAACACATCAGAAATACAGATATCTAAACATTGAAGCTTCCTGCTCCAAATCTCCTCTAGAATTCGTCAAAGCTAACATGAATCCCTTGGCCACTCGTAAAAATTTGAGTACCTAAGAGTTTAATAAAACAGAAAATAAATTCTGGGTCAGACATGGGTATAGTATGAGTAAATGGTTTAAAGTTGCTTAACTTTGAAAAACATTTGAAAAGAAAGGTATCTCGTAAGACTTTCCACACACAAACATGGAAAAGTTTTTACCTATGATAACCAAAACATTTGATAGGAAATCCAGTGATATTATAATAGTGTCTAGGGTTTTCAAATATATAGAAAATAGCCAAAATTATTACATTTATTAAATTCCAGCAACTAGCCACAAAGTGGGTTATACAATCAAAATCGTAAAGGCACGTAGGGAAAATGGGTTTCCATCAATGGCAGGGCTACTGGGGTACCACCCGTCACAGTACCTGGTCTAGATCAGAGTACAGAGGATCCACCCTGATCCCCTGCAACACAAGGCCGAAACCATCCCTTATTGGATAATTCTGAACTAAACAACCCCGCAGTTCGCGCGACCAACCACACACAAAGCCGAATAAAAAGGGACCTCTAGATAAGGGAAAATCTCGTCCTACTTAGACGCGACCCACTTAGCCTCGCTGTGCCTCCCCTGTTTTAGCCATTCCTGGTTGATAAGGCTTGAGGCAACGATTACCTTTTAGAACACATATCTTGGAATGCTCATCGTCCTCCAATGACGATGGTCTGAAAGCATTTAATCTATACAAGTTCATTCTGGGTTCGAATGAAAATGAAGGCACTATCTCACTACACTCATTTTGAAATCACCCTCAGAGTTAACGACAATAGCCCTTGCACTCTGAATCTTCATCTTGAACATGAAAGCACTATCTCCATTAAACTCGTTTCGGAATCACCCTTAGAGTTTTAACGACAAATAGTTCTTACACTTCGAGTCTTCATCTTGATC
This sequence comes from Allium cepa, assembly GCA_030765085.1. NCBI lineage: Eukaryota > Viridiplantae > Streptophyta > Magnoliopsida > Asparagales > Amaryllidaceae > Allium > Allium cepa. Next base: position 722,667,031 of record CM060938.1, on the reverse strand, counting down.
TTAAATAGAGATTTTACGACCTATCGTTTAATTTGGATCAATGTGGTTTTCGAATATCCAATTTGGAAATCAGATCCCGGTCTCATCGAAATCCAAAACGCCATTTTAAGGTCCAAGTTGTTTAAAGGGTTTTAAATAATTTAATTGATATTAAGGGTACATATTCACACAGATAGATAATTGACATTATCACAGAAAGATAATCCATATTATCCAATTCAACCAAACATCTTACATCGCAAAGCATCATATATCACATATCAGAGGTATCACACCCAAATCATCCAATATCATTCAATCATCTATAAGCAAGACTGATTCATTCTTAATCAATTTAATTAATCTCCAATTAATTACCAACTTTAATCATTTGGATTACCTTAATCCTGCTTACTTAACATTAATTAATTACAAATAAATAAATTAATCATCCTTTAATTATCCATCTTAATTAATTATCCTTAATTAATTTTTCTTTAATTACATTAAATAATTAACCTTTAATTAATTAAGTAAATTAATTATCCTTTAACCATTCACACAAATTAACCTTTAATTATTCTCATTAATTACATTAATTAATCATCCTCTAATCACTTCATTAATTAATTATTCTTTTAATTAATTACATTTAACGAGAAATCTTTAACTTAATCACATTCATTAATTAACCTTAATTAATCACATTCAGTAATTAATTATCCTTTAATTTACTTACATTAATTAACTAACATCCTTAATTTATTGCTTTCATTAATTCTTTAATTAATTACACCATGTAACTAATCTTTAATTATTTCCATTAAGTAATTATTCCCTAATTACTTCTCTTAAGTAATTTCCTTTTTATTAATCACATTCAGAAATTATTCATTAATTACTTCCACCAAGTAATTATACTTAATCAGTTACTATTAGTGATTATCCTTAATTAATTAAACTAAGTAATTATCTTAAATTAATTACATTAATTAATTAATTATCACTAGTTAATGATTCTTTTCTTAATTACATTTATTAACTATCCATTAACTACTTTATTAAGTAATTATCCTTTGATTTCTAACATTAATTAATCAACCCTTATTAATTGCATTAAGTGACTAACTATTAATTAATTTCACTAATTAATTATCTTTATTTTAATTAAATACTTAATTACATCATTAAATTTTATTGAGAATCGTTTGGAAATTAATTACATAAGTAATTCTAATATAACTTCCTTTAAATAAAACGACGTTAAAGAATACGTTTAACTTCAAAAATTGATTTTTTTGAAACTAGTTTTTAAAACTTGTTTTAAACTTGTTTAATAGATTTTCCTCTGAAATCTTAGTTTACATTTCCTTAAAAATATATTGCTAGCCTTTAAAACTTATTTAAATTTTCTCTGCTTAAAAGCTTTGGACTAGTACATATATTTGAAAATACTTATGAGTTCAATTACATAAATATCTAATATATATTTACCTTTTAAACAAATAAATTTTAAACATTAAAAATCTTTGAAAACATGTTCATTTTAAATATATAATTTAAACTTGGCTGACATTTCTTTGGAAACTTGATTAAATTAACTTGCCTCTGCTTTTAGAACCCTAAACTTGATTTCCTTTTAAAATTTGAAACCTATACAGTTTATCAAAATCAACCCGAGTCTATCAAACAAATTCCCGAGCTACATCCTCAAGATCCCCGAGACACTCACTCTCGTCCTTGCTTCGAGTCATACATGCAACAAAATCGAAATCGACCCGAGCAACATCTTATTCCCCAAACTTCGACAACCCAGACACCCTAAAGTGCACACGTGCACGTGCATACGCAAACGCCTGAGCTCCGTCCATCTACTCCGGCTCCTGAACATCACTGACGACTTTGACAATCAACACGTCCACCCAGAAAAAGAAATCGATAGCCAATTTGAAATCGAGCACTTAGATCACCACTGGAGCCCAAACACCCGACGAAAATCGACCCAATGAACCGATTCCCCCTCAAGCAATCGACCCTGATGCATTCTCAACGTCGAGAAAGCCCCTAAAACAACGGCGATAAAACTAGGTATAAAACCCTACTTCACCGTCCTCTGTGATATCCCAGAATTTTTGACAATATCAATTTAATAATCTGAATTTTAAAATTAAATTGATTTGATAATTTCTGTAAATAAATTTGAATTGATTTAATAATCTTCTTTTAGTAAATAATTAATTAGTGAATTTATCTTTTAATAAGCTAATAAATTGTTTTCTATTTATAATATGTGTGTGTGTGTGTATATATATATATTTATATATATTTTAAATAGATGGGTTTGGTTTTAAATTAAATTAATATAGCATATTTCTAATTATAGTATTTTGGTAATTGGGAAATTATGATTTATTTTTTATTTAAGCTTTTCAAAGCTATTTTATAAATAACTGTATGATTTTAAATACATAAGATAAATGTTTTATTTGTTCATGTTATATTTTAACTTAAGTTTGAATATTAATTTAGATTAAAATAAAGTTATAAAAATGTTTGTTTTATTTCTTTTTAAATATTGATTAATAAATGTGATTTGTAAATTAGATATGAAGTTTAAAGTACAATTAAATATGAAACATTTATTCATATAAATAATAAGTAATTTATAACCTCTTTTATAAATTTATTTAAAATGATTTAAAATGTTATTTTCAAATAATAGTTATGTGTATTGTTTTCATTTATAATTATACTTTGATTTATTCTTTAAAAATTATTTATATATATATATAACTAAGTATTAAAAAACTAATTAATTAAGTTTAAACTTTCATTAACACTTTAATTAAAAATTCTAATCACTTAAAGGATAAGTGTAAGCATCTTAGAACATAATTAACATGTGTAATTTAAACACACAAGGATATTAACAAGTGTTCATATTTTATACAAGTGTCAAATTTGTATTTTTACTTTTCTTTGATTTTAATTAAATCATGAAAATAAGTTATATAAACTCATGCCATCTTCCTTTTCTTTCCTTTTCTCATTTTTTTTCATAGCAAAGAATTTTTTTCAGCTGTAACTTTCCACCTTAAAAAATATCCTCAAAACCAAATGCAGATCTGTAACCATCCTCATTTTCAAATGCAAAAAAAAAACCATTTCCTCCTTCAAAAACCTGTTTTCTCTTCAACCTGTAAAACAAACTGCTCATCTTCGAAATTGCATATCAATTCTTATAAACAAACATGCAAATCTGTAACATTTTCTGCATGCAAGTCAGTTCCTAAGCAAGTTGCAAATCATCTTCAAATGCATATCCCTGTAACTCATTTTCAAAAAGCAAGCAACCTGCATTCAATTCTTTCAAAAATCTGGATACAAGAAAACCTGCATTTCTTCTAAAATCTGGAGTGGCCTCTGCATGCATGTTAAGAACATCAAACAACTCAAGTCTTAAAAGCATTCAAACAAGTTTGAAGGATTCAAAGTAATAAAGTTTTTAAAAGCAAGTTCTCAAGGGATTCATAGAGCTTTTCAAAACTGAAGCTTTGTTCTGCATGTTTAAAATCAAGTGAGTAACTCAACTTTTAAAAAATTTAAGCAGGTAAAAGTTGTTTTCATGCTTTTAAATTAGAAATGAATATATAATATGAATTTGCTGTGAATATATATATATATATATATATATATATATATGAATATATTTATGTATGCATGTTGTTAACTGTTACATTTCTGTTCCTCAATTTCAAACTTCTGTTTGATTTAAAAATCCATTTTCTCTTGATTAAATCTTGGATAGATTTAAGGCTTAAACAATTATGTTTATTTCATCATAGACTATGGTCTGAAAACTTTACTCAAGCTTAAACAACTCTGTATATCTCTGGAAAGTTATAAAAAGATGAACAAACTTTAATTTGTGAAATTTTCAAATACATTGATTTGAAGTTTCAGGATTATGAATCAAAACTTCATACAAAAACATGAATTTTAAACCATAAATTACAAATTTTAGAGTTAGAGTGTAACAACCCAATATTTTTGAAATTTATTTTATTTGTTTTAAATTATTTTTGTAGTGAAGTAGAAATTTTTCTAGAATTTATGGTAATTTATTTGAATTTTCAGGTTCTGTTTCCTATTTTTTTAGCAATTTCTTTAATTCTTTTGATAATTTCCATGAATTTAATTATTTATTTCACTTTGAAAATGTTTTAAAAATCATTTTTATTTCAAATTTTGTCTTATAATATTTTTAAAATGATGTAAATAACTTTCCAAAGCCATTGGTAATTTTCTTGTAATTTTTATGTCCTGCTTGCTATTTTTTTAAACAATTTCTTTATTCCTTTTTCTATTTTTCTCCAATTTAATTTTCTATTTTATTTTGAAAATGATAAATAAATTAATTTAATTCAATTTTCCACTTCATAATAATTTTATAATGAAATGTATAATTTTCCAAGACTAACAGTGATTTATTCATAATTTTAGAACATTGTTTGGTATTTTTAAGGCATTTTCTTCATTATTTTTTTATTTTTTCAAATTATACTATTTGTTACCTCATATTTCTAATTGATTTCGGTTTGTAAAGTATTTTCTCCTGAAATTTTGTTTATATAAAGATTTAGAAGGAAAGGAATATGGAAGATTGTAAATCACTTTGAAACGTAAGCCCTTTTATTTGTCCAAACCCTTCATTTCCTTAAACTCCTCAATTAATTGCCTTAGCCGTGTAAAACTCTAGTGTAGCCGTCATCTCATTAGGTTTTCACGTGAAAAAAAAAATCCATCTTCATTTGTTTCTCACGGATCAAAAGGATCTGGTAATGGCTTCCCTTTCTTTTTCTTACTTTTCTCCTTGTTTTCTCTAAATTTTTGCCTTGTTTCTCTTCTAGTTTGGATCGGCCTCTTCTCCATAGCCGCAGCCACAAACTCCTACATCTCTTCCATGCCTCCAACACCATCTACTCCACCAGCCATGACCATGGCCGAGCCGTTTATGGTGACCAAAACCTTCAAATTGCAACCTACATGCCTAAAAACAATGTTTTTAACCATTGTTGCCTCATTCCCTTCATCCACCACTCAAATCACCACCATAGCCGCCGCCACCACCACTGACCTGACCACCACACACCCCTTCCACCTCTGTCCAGTCATGATGCACCCTTAGGCCGAGCATACTTCCCATGGCCGAGCCACCTAGCCTAACAAAAACTCCACTTTTTGCCTAAAAACCATTCACCGCCTCATGTATAAAACTCCATCTTGTTTTGCCATGAACCCGACCCATGCTAGCCATAAACCTGAACCAAAACTTTACCAAATCTGAAACAAAACATACCCTAGGCCGTGACAAAGGTTTGAGGAAGCAAGGCAAAAGTTTGGCAATCCGTTTCTCTTTTATTTCAAAGTTATTGCATGTTATAGTCATATTAAATTGTGTTGTTTTGTTTGTTTATTTTGAGTTGTACACAAGAGTTGTAGCTTGGATTCAACCTCCACTCAAGTCCGTAGTTGTGTCATCGTGCCTTATTGTCTATTTGTGCCATTGTTTTGGAAATATTCAGCAATTAGAGGTAAGTAAATCTCACACGACAATTATATACTTATGCAGTTGTAAAACAACCACAACTGAATGTGTAGAAAATAGTTATGATGTTATAACTGCCATGTTATTTTATATATATATATATATATATATATATGATGTTAACATGTTAAATTATATGTCATATCACCTGTTACATGTCACATCACCTGTTACTATTGTATATTGTTAAACTGTTCTTATATATATGCTTATCACACTGCAAGTTCCCTGTAGATTAGAAATCACTATGGGTTGAAATGATACATACCCGAACGGACTTTAGAATAAGGAAAAATCATTATGGGCTGAAATGATAGGCCTGAACGGTTTTTAAATTATTTATTTTGACTTGGGATTGCGGGTTTGAAATGATAGAACCTGGATTTTTATTTTAAACGGCGGATTGAAATGATACATATCCGTATCACTTGACCTAGGTTAGAAAACTATATACAGATCCGTGGTTATTTTATAAATGTTTTTCTGGAATTTTAAATATTTTTAAATTGTAAATATATGAAAATTTGATTTAAATTGGATTTTTATTTATTAATTATAGAAATTTGGAATTTTCTATAAGTTAAAATGTTGGGAAAAATGAATAGTTGCATTGAATTTTTGAAATATAACTTAAGTGGAAAATTGGAATTCTATTTAAATAAATTAAGTTATATAAATAAAAATTGGAAATTAAATTTATTTGAAAAAAAATGGAGAAAATTTAAGCGTTAAGTTATTTATTTAAAAATGTGAAGAATTGGAATTTTACACTTGAATTTATTAAAAGAATCTGTTGAAAATTGGATTTAATAATAAGAAATTTATTGTATATAAATAATATGTTAATGAACATTTTTATTGTTAAAAATATGATTTTGAAATATTTAAAGGATTTTAAATGAAGATTATTATTTGCTGGAAATACACTAAATTCTGGAAATCACTTTTAATAGCATTCAGAAATGCTATAGTTGCTGAATTGAACTAAAATAGTGTAAACAGAGCTATTGCAGCATTTCTGAAATGCTGTAGTTGCTGTAATTGAATTTATAGGCTAATATTGGACTCAGGTCTATTATAGCATTCTCTGGAAATGCTGTAGTGGTCTGCTATGTTTGCTGAAATCAATTTAAACCTTTGTTTTGAAATCTGAACTACCGCAGCACTTCTGAAATGCTGTCTTTTCTGTTTTGAACTATAATTCAACTAAAAACTGAGTTTTTAACAGCAGTTTTAAGTGCCGTCTTTGCTGAATAAAAATGTTTTCATATATGACTTATAACAGCTTTTTTCTAAATGCTGAAAAAGGCTGAAATTTCTATAATTATGGTTTTTGACTTAGTAAACGAACTCTGAATGGTTTGAAACTTTGGAAATTGAATACTTGAAATGAAAGAACAATAAGTCCACTTTCAAAATGATCTTAATGAATAAATTAAATTGGAAATGAATCATTTTAAAGAGAAGTTCAAATTGAAATAAATGAATATTATCTTTGAACTTTAAAAGGGTATTAAGTTTGATAATTTGCATTTGAATTTAATAATGATTTAAAAAAGGGAAATTTGAAAAGATATGTTGTTTTGAAATATTGACATGATTTTTGGGAATGATTAAATCTTTATTGGATAAAGAATTGAGTTTTGAAATGATGTATTCATTTGAAGTAAAGTATTATTTCAAAATTGTAACCACGGGTTATAATAACGATTGGTTGGCAAAGAGACCGGGATCGGATATGGACATACTCTCTGTCGATACTGAAAACCACTTTGACTAACCGTGTATGCGGTGGAGATTCCAGAATGAAGTAGGATGGTGACGACGTTCTTGTGGTATGTTACGTGGACCCAACTCCCGTGAGTTGGCATAAGGTGGCTAAAACAGGAGCGATCTCGGGCCAGCGGAGGTAGCACCTCTTATCGGACGCATTTCTTCGATACCATTCTATTACTTGTGATTGTTTGGTGGCCACCCTTCGATTTTGGGAATGTGTTCCGAGGTGGGCGTATGTGGCTGCTGCGTTACCACCAGCCCGTGTGCGTAATTGGTATATCTACCCTGGCATTGCCTTGTGTGCCGTGTCACCTACCATACCGAGCCTTTACTACGAGTTTCTATTTGTGTCGTACCTATGCAGTATCTTCTCATAGTCTCCCGATCAAGAGATATGCAGGTACTGTATAGACTATTGGCATTAGTTGTGTTAAGGTGGAAAATGTAAAGCCTTAACGCTATTTAAAAGTATGTTTATTTTACTGTTAGACATTATTATAATAGCGCAATATACTATATAGTAAATATTTTAACGGATCCTTAGAGGATGGGCGGTCCCAGGCATCTTCTAAGTTATTTGTACCTTTATTACAGTTCACTTGAGTTGGTTTACACTGGATAAGTATGTATGTCCTGACTCGAGTGTTTGCTTTTTATTTACGCTCGGGTCAGCCTGATTTTATTCACAGATTTGGATTCCCACTCTCTGGAGGTCTGGAATCGCTGGAGATTTATCAGCTTATCTAGTTATCTATATTTCAGTTCTGTTGTTCTGTTGTCAGCTTTGTATTAGTGGACTTCTTTGTATTTGGGATTTGATGTCGTATTTACTTTCAGACAGATATTATGTATTTTGTATTTGGTTTTGAGACTTTGTGATAGTAGCTTCATGAACTACTATGGTATTTAATTTCCGCTGCGAGATATTCTGATGTTCTGTGTCTGTGATTCTGTGATTTGATTTTTATTTGCTCCGAAATTTTATTACAATCTGTTATTTTGTACTATTCAAGTCTGGCATGTGTGGATTATTGTCGATTTGAATAGTGGAAAATAGTGGGTCGTTAAATAGAACCAGAGAGCAGTTCCATATTCGCTGTATTTTACTTTTTGGATTAGCATTGATGATCTATGTGTTCGATTGAGTTGAATTTTCTCCTAGAGGTGGAGGAGTGATTAGGGATGAGGAGATGATAGTTGTGAATTAAATTTTAGAACCCTAGTTTTTACTGGGTTTGAGAAAATTGAACACCACGGCATTGGTAATGGATCGAGTCCAACAATAATTTGGGAAATGGAAGTATGGTGGTTGACGAGTGTGTGGACGGAATTGCAACTGCTCCAGTGGCCGGAAGCGCGTGAACGAGAGTTTTTTTAAGGTTTTGGTGGAAATGGGTATTGCCTGTTTCAGGTTTTGTTCTAGGTTGGGATTCTTATCTTGATTTTGATTTCGAGGGTGGGATAAGGTACTGGTGGTGGATATGGGATGCATTGGTGATCGGCGACTTGTAGAGATCATCAGAGTTGGTCGGAGATAGGTGGATGGCCGATGCATGTGCACTTTGTAGCATTTTCTGGTGAGGTTGATTGTTTTGGATTGTAGGGATTTGTTTGCTTGGGTTTGTCTCGAGTAAGTTGAGATTTAGCCCGAAGCGGTAATAGTTTTGACTCGAAGTAAAATTTAGGGGAGGCTCGAGTTATAGTTGTTTCAGGTTTTACAAATCAAAACAGAACCTGTTCTGTTTTAAGGTTTAAAAATAAAGTTTAAATGTAAACTGAAATTTTAAAATAAATTTAAAACTGAATTTGAATCTGAAATCAAAGTAGTTGAATCTGAGTTTTGAATTAATTTAAATTTTGAAATTTAAATTTGGTTTTAAAACTTTTTAGTATAAAAGTATATGGGGATTTGAATTTAAACTGTAAGTCTTAAATTGGTAAATTAGAAATTTAAAATAAGTTTAAATCTGAGTTTTTGAAAATCTGGAATTGGGTTTAAACTTCAGTTTTTAAAATAAAATAAGTTTTCAATTTAAATTGTTTAATTGCTTTAAAAATATGGTTGTAATTTGAATTTTAAAATGAAGATGTAAATTGTAAGTAAAGCTTTTAAAATTTAAGTTAAAACTGGAATGAGGTTTAAAGCTGTATTTCAGTTTTGAAATTAAAGGAAATTTTTAAATTGAATTTGTTTTTAAATAACTTGGAATGTTTAAAGTGTATGTTTAAATTGATTTGAACTTTATATTCTTTTAAACTTATTTTATAAAATGGATGTTTCTTTTAACATATGAGATATAAAGGTTTTGAATTGTTTTAAAACCTTGTTTAAGTTAAAATTTTGTATTCATTTTAAAACCCTAAATTTAAAATGAAGTTTAAAATGGAATTTAAAGTAAATTTGAAAACAAATTGTTTTTTAAATGCTTAATTAAGTAAGAAATGTTCATCTTAAAGATAAATAAAATTTAATGATTTGGATTCATTAAATTATTAAGATAATTAAGATGAATAATTAATTATTTAATTAATTAATAATATGGATGATTAATTAAGTAATTAAGAAATTTTAAATTGATTAATTAAAGACTTGAGATTAATTAATTAACGTTTATTAATCTGTAATTAAAGATTATTAATTAAATTTTAGTTAATGATTAAAAATTAATTAATCGAGTGATTAAGGATTAATTAAGTTGTAGTTAACACTTAATTAATTAAATAATTAGAGATTAATTAATTGGTAATTAAATATTATTTAATTTGTAATTAATGATGGTTAATCTGAGTTAATTTCTTAATAATGTAATTAAAGATTTGTTAATAAAGGTCATTAACTTAAGATTATTTAACAATTAATTAATGTGATTAATTTTTAATAATTAATTAGATTAATTAATTAATAATAATCATTTGTGAAATTGTTTATGTTTAATTACTTAATAGAAGTAATTAATGAATTAATTACTTAATGTAATTAATTGGGTTAATGTGATTGGTTTAGATTAATTAATTAAGTTTAATTAATTTAAACATTTTTTGATTTGATAATTAATTACTTTATGTAATTAATGGAATTGTAATTACTTAGGGAAGTGATTAATTGATAAATACTGGATGTAATTAAAGATGTTTTAATAATAGAAGTAATTTGGATTAAACTACTTTAAAATTAATCAAGGGATTAATTGAGATGATTAATTAAGGGTAATTAATTTATGGAATAAAGTAATTAATGATAGTTAATTACTGAATGGGATTAATCAAGGGATTAATTAGAGAATAAATTAAGGAATAATTTATTGATGAAGTAATTAAGGGGAGTTAATTACTAGATGTATTAATCAAGGGTGATTAATATATGTGTGGTTTAATTGAAGATTAATTACTTAATGTAATTAATTTATATAGAGAGATTGATTAAATGTAACTAGAAATCATTAATTAATAAAATTAATGATGTAAATTTAGAATTGATTAATTAAGGAATAATTAATAAATGAAGTAATTAATTAATAAAGGATTAATGTAATTAACTTTAGTTAATTAATTGATTAAGTAATTAAAAGTTAATTATTGTAAGTGTTAAGTATAATTAACTTGTGTAATTAATTTAAAAGCTAATTACTTATTGTAATTAGGAAATTATTAATCAGGAATGATTAATTGAAATGAATAATGAGATGGTGATTAATTAATTGATTTGTAATCAATTAATGGTTATGCTAAGCAGGATTATAATGATGAAGTAATTAATTTAATTCATTTTAAATTAATTAGAGATTAAGAAATTAATTTAATTCATTTTAAATTAATTATAGATGGTGTGATCATTAAATCATTGCTTATGTATGAATGGATGATATTGGTTTGTAATCTCAGCTATGAGATGAATAATGTTATATGATATGGATGCATTGTGATGATGATATGGATTATCTGTTTATAATGCTGATATGGATTATCTGTTGATGATGATAATGTTGATTATCTATTATGAATCTATGAATTATCTATCTGTGTGTATATAGATAATGAAATGAAATTGTTCTAAACTTTAAAACAACTTGGCCTTAAAAGACACGTTTTGGATTCGGTGAGACCGGGATCGGGTTTCCATATTTGTATATCCGAAAACCACATCGATCCAAATTAATGGTAGGTCGTGAATCTGAAGTGAAGATGAAGATTCAGAGTGCAAGGGTTATCGTCGTTAACTCTGAGGGTGATTCCAAAATGAGTGTAATGAGATAATGCCTTCAGTTTCGTTCGAACCCGGAACGAACTTGTATGGATTGAATGCTTTCAGAACATCGTCAGGTGGACGATGAGCATTCTAAGTGATATGTCCTATAAAGGTAATCGTAGCCTCAAGCCTCATCAACCGGGAATGGCTAAAACAGAGGAGGTGCAGCAAGGCTAAGTGGGTCATGCCCAAGTAGGACGAGATTTACCCCTGTCTAGATGTCCCTTTATTTCGGCTATGTGGTGCGGTTGTTGATCACAATTGCGGGGTGGTCTTGTTCGGGACTGTTCAGTAAGGAATGGTTCCGGCTTTGTGTTGCAGGGGATTGGGAGTGATCCTCGGTACAGTGATCTAGGCCACGTACTGTGACGGTCGGTACCCCGGTAGCCCTGCCATTGTATGGAATCAAAAATCCAATAAGTGCCAACGGTTTTGATTGTATTACCCACTTTTGTGGTTAGTAGCTGGAATTTAATAGGTGTAACAATTTTGGCTATTTCTTATTTACTTGAAAACCCTAGACACTATTATAATATCATCGGATTTCCTATCAAATGTTTTGGTTGGTGTAAGGTAAAAACTTTTCCATGTTTATGTGTGGGAAGTCTTACGTGATACCTTTTCTGTCAAAAAAGTTTCAAAGTTAAGCAACTTTAACATGTTACTCACATCAGACCCATGTCTGACCCGGAGTTTATTTCTGTTTTTGTTAAACTCTTGGGTACTTAAATTTTTACGAGTAGCCAAGGGATTCAGGTTAGCTTTGACGAATTGTGGAGGAGCAATGGAGCAGGAGGCTTCTACGTGTAGTTATATAGTGTGACGGTTGTGTTGGTATCTCTGAGTGGTTTATCTGTATTGTGTTTTGAGTTGTAATAACTAGACAGGTGTTTATAACTGTCTAGTATGTGTTGTATTATCTGTGTAACTCTGATAATTGTTGTATACTATGTAATAATTATGTTATTAATATAATTTATTCGTTCCGCTGATGATATTCTGATGTTGTTTCTTCTTTCTCTTCTTTCTTTTCTCTTTTCTATCCCTTTCTTTCTTAAAGATGATGCGTCATTCTGTGAAGATGAATGGCGGGTCATCACAGGTGGTATCAGAGCGCTAGGTTGAGAGAATACCTAGGCTCTAAAGTGGTGTCTATCTTAAGAGAGCGTATTTGTATTTTTAATATATATATAATTATTTCTACCTATATGTTGGGTTACATGTTCAGGTTTTTCCAATATAAGTTATAAAGGTAGATTGGTTAGTAGTGTGTGAAACACAACTACTACCATTGGTTGAAGTTTGTATGTTGAGGTTGGAAGTGTATCTGTCGAGACTGTAGACCTAATACCGTCTCGAGTAAGTTTAGCTTGGAGTAAGGATTTCATCGATCTCTGAAGGAAACCTGTTAAGGGTCGGAATTCATCTTTGAAGTGCAGAGTTGGATGAGTAGAGTTTGGATCTATCGGTTGGGCAGAAGCAAGCGAGTGATGGTATCTTAATACCTCAGGAAGTAGTAGCTGCATGATGCGATGCAGTGACTGTGGGTGTTTCCGAAGATGTTACTTGGGAACAAGAGTAAGGAATTGCGTCTATTTCGATGATGTGGCTGGGTCCAGCAGGGAGTTTCTGTTTGCTTTGAAGTCCGAGTTTCTCGAAGAGCTTTGGATTGGGAAGTCTTTGGCATTGGTGTTAGCAGTGCAGCTTGGAGTGTTCTGTGTTGGCAGGAAGTCTTCTGGCTGAGTAGTTTTTCTGAAGGTGGAGTTCAGAAGCAGCATTGTGAATCCTTTTCTTCGGTGAATTGGATATGCCAGCATAAGCTGTTCTGATTGGTAAAGAGAGAGCAGTTTTCTTTGGATATTAGGCTGGATTAATCGCAAAAGTGACTTGCGATAGTTGAGTATTTTCTTGAGTTGTTGGAGTTTTTCTGGATGTCTTTATGGAAGTCAGAGGTTTGTCCGCATCTGGAGATCGAATTTTCTTATCGGCTAGTATTCCAGGATTTCTGGTGGTTCAGTTAATAGAAGAATGGTACCTAGAGATAGAGTTGGTGAAGCAACTCAGGTTTCAAAGGAACTTCTGAGTTTTCTTTATGGATCTGTTGAACCATATTTCTGAGATGTGTAGTCTAGTCTGTGCTCGTGTTCTTCATCATCAATTTCTTCTACTTCGGATCAGAGTTGTGTAGCGCAAGCAGTTTGGGGTGCATCTGTTTTGTCTTTTTCGGATAAGGAGAAGTTTGTTCTGTCTTCTGATGTTTGAGGAGTAGAGTTTGTGTTCTTGGTTTTGGATTGATCTTGAGGAGATCATTGTGTTGGGTTGTTTTGGTCCAGTCTGTTTCTAATGGAATCAACTAGGGTTGAGCTGATCAGGAGGGATGTAAGCAGCCCAGGATCGTCCGAAGAATTTTGATGTTAAGTGACGGAGGAATTTGGATTCTGGAATCGGAGATTTGGTTTTGGGATAAGTTTTTCTCCGATCCAAGGAGCTATGAGTTTTGGTAAGCCTGGAAAGCTAGTCGAGGTTTTTTGGATTTCTTCTATGTTCTGGTAAGATTAGTGCTTTGGTTTTCAAGAGTTGAATTGCCAGTTTGGAAAACTGGGATTCAGTATGTTTCATGTATCTCTGAGGTAGTACGTGTTTAATATTCCTGGTTGTAGAACAGCAGTTCATGAGGATTTGGTTGTTGAGTCAGACTCATTTGTAGTCTGATATCCTGTTTGGAGTTGTAGATTTAGATGAATAAGAGCTCTGTAGCTTAGTAGTATTGATTGTTTGAATTCTATAGAGCGAGTATCCCGATATTTATACCAGGGAAACTCGAGAAAATTCTACCCAGAATTTTTCTGGATAGTTAGATTTGTTTTGATTATATGAATTGATTGCTTTGGCTGTTAGCATATGATTAATATATGCTGTGTTTTAAAATTAAATCTTTAATGAGATTATTAAATTATCTTTGTTTTAAATTTCGGGGAAAAAATTCTTTTAAAGGGGAAGGATTGTGATATCCCGGAATTTTTGACAATATCAATTTAATAATCTAAATTTTAATATTAAATTGATTTGATAATTTCTGTAAATGAGTTTGAATTGATTTAATATTCTTCTTTTAGTAAATAATTAATTAGTGAATTTATCTTTTAATAAGCTAATAAATTGTTTTCTATTTATAATATGTGTGTGTATATATATACATATATATATATATATATACATATATATATTTTAAATAGATGAGTTTGGTTTTAAATTAAATTAATATAACATATTTTCTAATTATAGTATTTTGGTAATTGGGAAATTATGATTTATTTTTGATTTAAGATTTTCAAAGCTATTTTATAAATAACTATATGACTTTAAATACATAAGATAAATGTTTTATTTGTTCAAGTTATATTTTAACTTAAGTTTGAATATTAATTTAGATTAAAATAAAGTTATAAAAATGTTTGTTTTATTTCTTTTTAAATATTGATTAATAAATGTGATTTGTAAATTAGATATGATTTAAAATACAATTAAATATGAAACATTTATTCATATAAATAATAAGTAATTTATAACCTCTTTTATAAATTTATTTAAAATGATTTAAAATGTTATTTTCAAATAATAGTAATGTTATTGTTTTTATTAATAATTATACTTTGTTTTATTCTTTAAAAATTATTTCTATATATAACTAAGTATTAAAAAACTAATTAATTAAGTTTAAACTTTCATTAACACTTTAATTAAAAATACTAATCACTTAAAGGACAAGTGTAAGCATCTTAGAACATAATTAACATGTGTAATTTAAACACACAAGGATATTAACAAGTGTTCATATTTTATACAAGTGTCAAATTTGTATTTTTATTTTTCTTTGATTTTAATTAAATCATGAAAATAAGTTATATAAACTCACGCCATCTTCCTTTCCTTTTCTCATTTTTTTTCATAGCAAAGAATTTTTTTCAGCTGTAACTTTCCACCTTAAAAACAATCCTCAAAACCAAATGCAGATCTGTAACCATCCTCATTTTCAAATGCAAAAAAAACCATTTCCTCCTTCAAAAACCTGTTTTCTCTTCAACCTGTAAAACAAACTGCTCATCTTCAAAATTGCATATCAATTCCTGCAAACAAACATGCAAATCTGTAACATTTTCTGCATGCAACTCAGTTCCTAAGCAAGTTGCAAATCATCTTCAAATGCATATCCCTGTAACTCATTTTCAAAAAGCAAGCAACCTGCATTCAATTCTTTCAAAAATCTGGATACAAGAAAACCTGCATTTCTTCTAAAATCTGGAGTGGCCTCTGCATGCATGTTAAGAACATCAAAAACTCAAGTCTTAAAAGCATTCAAACAAGTTTGAAGGATTCAAAGTACTAAAGTTTTTAAAAGCAAGTTCTCAAGGGATTCACAGAGCTTTTCAAAACTGAAGCTTTGTTCTGCATGTTTAAAATCAAGTGAGTAACTCAACTTTTAAAAAATTTAAGTAGGTAAAAGTTGTTTTCATGCTTTTAAATTAGAAATGAATATATAATATGAATTTGTTGTGAATATATATATGTGTGTGTGTGTGTGTGAATATATTTATGTGTGCATGTTGTTAACTGTTACATTTCTGTTCCTCAATTTCAAACTTCTATTTGATTTAAAAATCCATTTTCTCTTGATTAAATCTTGGATAGATTTAAGGCTTAAACAATTATGTTTATTTCATCATAGGCTATGTCTGAAAACTTTACTCAAGCTTAAACAACTCTGTATATCTCTGGAAAGTTATAAACAGATGAACAAACTTTAATTTGTGAAATTTTCAAATACATTGATTTGAAGTTTCAGGATTATGAATCAAAACTTCATACAAAAACATGAATTTTAAACTATAAATTACAAATTTTAGAGTTAGAACCAGAGAGCAGTTCCATATTCACTGTATTTTACTTTTTGGGTTAGCACTGATGATCTATGTGTTCGATTGAGTTGAATTTGCTCCTGGAGGTGGAGGAGTGATTAGGGATGAGGAGTAAATTATCAGATTGGGTTGTATTACATTTTGGTGATGATAGTTGTGAATTAAACTTTAGAACCCTAGTTTTTACTGGGTTTGAGAAAATTGAACACCACGGCATTGGTAATGGATCGAGTCCAACAATAATTTGGGAAATGGAAGTATGGTGGTTGACGAGTGTGTGGACGGAATTGCAACTGCTCCAGTGGCCGGAAGCGCGTGAACGAGAGTTTTTTTTAAGGTTTTGGTGGAAATGGGTATTGCCTGTTTCAGGTTTTGTTCCAGGTTGGGATTCTTTTCTTGATTTTGATTTCGAGGGGGGACAAGGTACTGGTGGTGGATATGGGATGCATTGGTGATCGGTGACTTGTAGAGATCATCAGAGTTGGTCGGAGATAGGTGGATGGCCGGTGCATGTGTACTTTGTAGCATTTTCTGGTGAGGTTGATTGTTTTGGATTGTAGGGATTTGTTTTCTCGGGTTTGTCTCGAGTATAGCCCGAAGCAGTAATAGTTTTGACTCGAAGTAAAATTTAGGGGAGGCTCGAGTTATAATTGTTTCGGGTTTTACAAATCAAAACAGAATCTGTTCTGTTTTAAGGTTTAAAAATAAAGTTTAAATGTAAACTGAAATTTTAAAATAAATTTAAAACTGAATTTGAATCTGAAATCAAAGTAGTTGAATCTGAGTTTTGAATTAATTTAAATTTTGAAATTTAAATTTGGTTATAAAACTTTTTAGTATAAAAGTATATGGGGATTTGAATTTAAACTGTAAGTTTTAAATTGGTAAATTAGAAATTTAAAATAAGTTTAAATCTGAGTTTTTGAAAATCTGGAATTGGGTTTAAACTTCAGTTTTTAAAATAAAATAAGTTTTCAATTTAAATTGTTTAATTGCTTTAAAAATATGGTTGAATAATTTGAATTTTAAAATGAAGATGTAAATTGTAAGTAAAGCTTTTAAAATTTAAGTTAAAACTGGAATGAGGTTTAAAGCTGTATTTCAGTTTTGAAATTAAAGGAAATTTTTAAATTGAATTCGTTTTTAAATAACTTGGAATGTTTAAAATGTATGTTTAAATTGATTTGAACTTTATATTCTTTTAAACTTATTTTATAAAATGGATGTTTCTTTTAACATATGAGATGTAAAGGTTTTGAATTGTTTTAAAACCTTGTTTAAGTTAAAATTTTGTATTCATTTTAAAACCCTAAATTTAAAATGAAGTTTAAAATGGAATTTAAAGTAAATTTGAAAACAAATTGTTTTTTAAATGCTTAATTAAGTAAGAAATGTTCATCTTAAAGATAAATAAAATTTAATGATTTGGATTCATTAAATTATTAAGATAATTAAGATGAATAATTAATTATTTAATTAATTAATAATATGGATGATTAATTAAGTAATTAAGAAATTTTAAATTGATTAATTAAAGACTTGAGATTAATTAATTAAGGTTAATTAATCTGTAATTAAGGATTATTAATTAAATTTTAGTTAATGATTAAAAACTAATTAATCGAGTGATTAAGGATTAATTAAGTTGTAGTTAACACTTAATTAATTAAATAATTAGAGATTAATTAATTGGTAATTAAATATTATTTAATTTGTAATTAATGATGGTTAATCTGAGTTAATTTCTTAATAATGTAATTAAAGATTTGTTAATAAAGGTCATTAACTTAAGATTGTTAAACAATTAATTAATGTGATTAATTTTTAATAATTAATTAGATTAATTAATTAATAATAATCATTTGTGAAATTGTTTATGTTTAATTACTTAATAGAAGTAATTAATGAATTAATTACTTGATGTAATTAATTGTGTTAATGTGATTGGTTTAGATTAATTAATTAAGTTTAATTAATTTAAACATTTGTTGATTTGATAATTAATTGCTTTATGTAATTAATGGAATTGTAATTACTTAGGGAAGTGATTAATTGATAAATACTGGATGTAATTAAAGATGTTTTAATAATAGAAGTAATTTGGATTAAACTACTTTGAAATTAATCAAGGGATTAATTGAGATAATTAATTAAGGGTAATTAATTTATGGAATAAAGTAATTAATGATAGTTAATTACTGAATGGGATTAATCAAGGGATTAATTAGAGAATAAATTAAGGAATAATTTATTGATGAAGTAATTAAGGGGTGTTAATTACTAGATGTATTAATCAAGGGTGATTAATATATGTGTGGTTTAATTGAAGATTATTTACTTAATGTAATTAATTTATATAGAGAGATTTATTAAATGTAATTAGAAATCATTAATTAATAAAATTAATGATGTAAATTTAGAATTGATTAATTAAGGAATAATTAATAAATGAAGTAATTAATTAATAAAGGATTAATGTAATTAACTTTAGTTAATTAATTGATTAAGTAATTAAAAGTTAATTATTGTAAGTGTTAAGTATAATTAACTTGTGTAATTAATTCAAAAGCTAATTACTTATTGTAATTAGGGAATTGTTAATCGGGAATGATTAATTGAAATGAATAATGAGATGGTGATTAATTAATTGATTTGTAATCAATTAATGGTTAAGCTAAGCAGGATTATAATGATGAAGTAATTAATTTAATTCATTTTAAACTAATTAGAGATTAAGAAATTAATTTAATTTATTTTAAATTAATTATAGATGGTGTGATCGTTAAATCATTGCTTATGTATGAATAGATGATATTGGTTTGTAATCTCAGCTATGAGATGAATAATGTTATATGATATGGATGCATTATGATGATGATATGGATTATCTGTTTATAATGCTGATATGGATTATCAGTTGATGATGATAATGTTGATTATCTATTATGAATCTGTGAATTATCTATCTGTGTGTATATAGATAATGAATTGAAATTATTCTAAACTTTAAAACAAATTGGCCTTAAAAGACACGTTTTGGATTCGGTGAGACCGGGATCGGGTTTCCATATTTGGATATCCGAAAACCACATCGATCCAAATTAACGGTAGGTCGTGAATCTGAAGTGAAGATGAAGATTCAGAGTGCAAGGGTTATCGTCGTTAACTCTGAGGGTGATTCCAAAATGAGTGTAATGAGATAATGCCTTCGGTTTCGTTCGAACCCAGAACGAACTTGTATGGATTGAATGCTTTCAGAACATCATCAGGTGGACGATGAGCATTCTAAGTGATATGTCCTATAAAGGTAATCGTAGCCTCAAGCCTCATCAACCGGGAATGGCTAAAACAGGGGAGGTGCAGCAAGGCTAAGTGGGTCATGCCCAAGTAGGACGAGATTTACCCCTGCCTAGATGTCCCTTTATTTCGGCTATGTGGTGAGGTTGCTGATCACAATTGCAGGGTGGTTTTGTTCGGGACTGTTCAGTAAGGAATGGTTCCGACTTTGTGTTGCAGGGGATTGGGAGTGATCCTCGGTACAATGATCTAGGCCACGTACTGTGACGGGCGGTACCCCGGTAGCCCTGCCATTGTATGGAATCCAAAATCCAATAAGTGCCAACGGTTTTGATTGTATTACCCACTTTTGTGGCCAGTAGCTGGAATTTAATAGCTGTAACAATTTCGGCTATTTCTTATTTACTTGAAAACCCTAGACACTATTATAATGTGATATCCCAGAATTTTTGTCATCTGTTAATTGATAATTAGCAGAATTTAATTTATTTAAATAATGATTTGCAAATTAAAAACAAATAAAATTTTAGTAACAAAAAGCTATCGGGGTTTATTTAAAACTATAATAAATGTTGAAAATATAAATATCTGGAAATAATGTATTAATGGATATGTGAAAACTTTATTATATTGGAATTTTAAGTATATACTAGCTTGAGTATATAGGTATATTTGTATATCTGAAAAATAATTTGAAAGCATCTGATTTGAATAAAAAAAATTATAAATAATAATAAGAATAGATACAAGATTTTAGTTTATATATATATTCATAACTTTTGAAATTAAATAAATTTTTTTTAGAAGTTCTTTCTTTTAAAGGTGCATACGAACTAAGCTATAAATATATTTAAGTTTAAAATATAAAACATAATAGTCCAAATTTGAATAGGATTTGATGAAAGATTTAATATGCATTTGAAGATAGTACATTTTTCTTAGTATGTTTATATATTAAAAAAAATGATCTATAAATTAATTAAATGAGAGGAGTTAAGTATAAAATTTAATAAAAATTTAAATAAGGGTTAAAAATAAAGTTATGAAATTAAATTTGAATAAGGACTTAAATACAACTAACTTAGCAAATGACAATTGTAAAACTATGTATATGAGAAGTAAACACTTGTAAACTTATGACAACAAGTGGCAATTTGTTTAATTAAAAATAAAATGTAAATAACATACAAAAAGAAAAGAAAAAAGAAAACCAGATCAAAATCTAGAGAAGAAGAAAATTTGAAAGCAACAGATTAAACAAAAATGGGAATAACTTATAATCATATCCAAAATCAGTTTACAAACTCGAATTAAACTCTTCATTGTCAAATCTGAATCAACCTGAATAATGAAAAGAAATTCATATTCAAAGATGTTATCAACCTGGATCAAAGCATTCAGGTTCAAAGATCAAAACAACAATCAAAAGTCAATTCAAGAAATCTTCAAACCTGAAAAAGATTCATGTAAGCAATCAAATCAAACTGGAAGCAAAGCATGCATGTCTTCAACCTGGGTTTCAAACTAAGCCAGCATACAAGTTTCATTAGCATGCAACTGCAATTTCAAAATAAAGTGGCAACTCAAGTTTTTAAAATCTAATGCATATTCCAGTTTCCAAAGAAGTGCTCTGTCTTTCAAAAATCAGGTGAGTAAACAAATCTTTTAATCTGTTGCGTGCTGCGGACCTGAAGTGAAGTATATAAAGAAAGTTTATAGGTTTGTTTAAGTATGACTTGCAGATATATCTATATGATAAAATGGGTTTGCATGTCTGAATATTGGGTGTTGGTTCTGTTCATATGATATAGGTTCAAAAATTTGATCAAAAATCCAAATTCTATTGCTGGATTTTTCATTAGTCTTCATTAGATAACAAAAATTTGTTGAGGTAGTAAGATCATTTCAAATAAAAAAAATGTGGATTCAGATTAAAGTGTAGTTCCAGGTTTATCCAAAACAAATTTTTTTATATATACCTAGAAGTAAATTTTAGTTAATTTTTTTTAGGGCTTAAGTTGATTTAAATACATGATGCATGTGGTAATCTTATATAGTAATAGGGTAAATAAGATTTGCATGAATGTTTTTGAACTGTAAATAATTGAAACATCCTGTATAATGTATGCATGACTGGTAGATGGATATATATATCTTCCTCTGTTTAATTTCAAAGACAATTCTCCTAAATGAATCCTTTTCTCTTCATAACTTAAAGGTTGGATCATCTTCATTGAAGATGAAATGATTAAATGAATATAACTTTATTATTAAAAATAAAATGCAGAAGAAATATTGGGTAAATATTCTGGAAATAGAAGTTACTGTGAAAGTCAATTCAAAATCATAAAAAAATCAAAGATCAGAAATATAAGATTCGATTATAAAAACATATTAGTATTGGAAAATGATGATTTATGATAACAAATTCTCAATTTTTAAGTTAGTGGATATCGAGAAATTTTGAGTTGAATGCCTCTGGTGTTTCAACCAAATTCCGGCGATAGGGGTAATGGAGGTGGTTGTGCTCATGGCTGAAGTAGGGTTGGAGGTCGAGGGTTAATGGATAAATAGTAGGTGATGGTTTAACTAGCCGTGGAGGTGCGGCGAAGCGCCGATAGGGTTTAAGCTGTAGTTTGGGTTCATTGACGTTTTCGTGAGTCGCGCGACCTCTACAGGTGATCGGAGAGTATCGGATTTTGGGAATCGAAGCGTTGTGATCTGGTGCGGCTTTGAGTGTGATGGCAAGGTGGTTGGTGTTTGGGATTGACGACGGCGATAGGTTTTCTGATCTGGGTATGGGATTCATGTTCGTTCGGCAAGCTCATTTTCGTTCTTCTATGAAATCATGGAACTTGGGTACTGTTGGGACTTAGGCAGATCATCGTCGATGCGTTCGTGGCAACGGAGTCGATCAGTTCGTCAGCTTGGTGATGTACACGTGCACGAAGATTTTGGGCATGTCTGTTTTGTTGTTAAGAAGGAGGAGTTGGTTCTCGAGTAAGAACTCAGGAAAGTTGTGGGTTTGCTCGAGATTTGCTTCGGGAATACGTTGAATGTTAACAATATTTTATATTTTAAAATTTTAAACTAAGTTTGTATTGGGGTAACTCGTGTTTGTATTGAGGGCTTACTCAGGTTTATGAGGAAGAAACTTTGGGTTAGTATCGAATCAAGTCACATAAGCCTGTTAGTGAGTTCAAGAAATATAGAGGGATGAGAATGAGAGATCGGGAAATGGGTGGCTCGGGATTAGTTCGGGCAAGTCCAGTTGGTCGCAGGTAAAGGGTATTATGTTAACATGCTGATTTAAGTTAACATAGTCAAGTTTTTAATAATTCTCTTAACCCTTTTCTAAAATAAGTATTATTAAATATTTGGTTACTTAAAGTTGTATAAA
Organism: Allium cepa; assembly: GCA_030765085.1. Taxonomy (NCBI): domain Eukaryota; kingdom Viridiplantae; phylum Streptophyta; class Magnoliopsida; order Asparagales; family Amaryllidaceae; genus Allium; species Allium cepa. The sequence goes on along the minus strand of CM060938.1, from coordinate 722,643,809 downwards.
TTCTTTTTACTTTAGTAAAGATCATTCTTAAATTTCTTTAATCATGATAGTAATGTAATTATGTAGAAATTAAGAAGATGCATTGTTTTATCATTTAATAAACTAAGGTCTTAAGTAAATAAGCTAATGCTAATTAATTTCAAGGATTGTGATAATTAAAAAGTTAATTTGTATAAATGACAATTTTTTTAAAGTTAATTAAAGTTTAGGTATGAATGATTAAATTAATAAAGTAATTAATTAATTATTAAGGACTAAAATTAATTTGTAATTGAGGGTTATAAATTAATTGATTGGAGATTAATTAATTGGAAATTAGGGACTAACTAATGTAAGTAATTAGAGATTAATTACTTAAATGATAATTACTTAATGTAAGTAATTTAAGGATTGATTAATTAAAGATTGATTAATTTGGGAAATTAATCAAGGATTAGTTAATTAATAAGTGTGACTAATTAAAGAATAATTAATCAATGTAAGTGATTATAAAATAATTAATTTGATTAATTAATTAATTAAGGATCGATATAATTGTTATAGATGGATAAAGGTTAATTAAATTGTGTAATTAATTAGGAATTAATTATTTAATGTAATTAGGGATAATTAATCAGGGTGATTAATTAAGACAATAATTAAAGGATGATTTATTAACTAGGTTTTAATTGAATAGTGTTAAGAGATGGTAATCTAAATGATTTAAGTTAGTAATTAATATTAATTAGAGATAAATTAAATTAATTTTGTAAGTACTAATCATGGTTATGAATGATTGAATGATGTTAAATGCCTTAAAATGGTTGATATATCTGATATGAAATGTTTTGTAATACAATATGTTGGGAGGATAGTGATAATGTGGTTGTCTCTCGATTGTGTATTGTTGTGTATTTAAAGTTGAATTGTTTGGTTAAGGTGACATTGGATTCGAAGAGACCGGAGTCGGGTATTAGTAAATATCTGAAACCACTTCGATTCTTTATAATTTGATGTGTGGAACCAATAGGATGAAATTTAATGGTTAAAGTGAATTGGACCATTTAACCTAAGTTTTGGAACTTAAAAATTGATGTGTGAAATAAGTGATGTCTATAACAACTTGTGAAAGTGTAAACTGAAGCAAGTTACCCGGGTTTTATATAAGTTGTTTGTTTTTGTATTCCATGTTAGATGGGTTTACTCATGCTAGTTTCCAGCCTGACCCGGGTGTTACTTTAATGTAATGCTCGGGTCAGACCGAGTATTACAGATTTTCAGGAAGGACGTTCTGGAGTTCAGGAGGCGAGCTGGATGGCAGGGACGTATGGAGAATTCCACTATGATATTGTATATAATTGAGACATGTTAAATTGTATCAATCCAACGTTGTATAAAAATCGTTGAACTCTAATATATCGATGTATATTGATAAATACAGTTTTCTTTGGTATAACTATTATTGATATTATATTTTATCCGCTGCGAATGTGAGATTGTGTGATTCTTTTCTATTCTTCTTCTATTTTTTTTCTTCTTTTCTCTAACTATCTGGAATTTTTGGGAACGAAAATTCCGGGTCGTTACATTTGGTATCAGAGCAGAAGGTTAAGTGAGAACCTTGGCTCTGGTGGGATTACTCATTAAGGATAGGGTAAGTGGTACCCTAGAATGAGTTGAGTGTATATATATATGAGAGAGCGTACTTGTTATTTTCTTATATAAAGATTTTAAATGGTTTTATATAATATTACATTTTGATATATAAAGCAATATATCTTTCTAACAAATAGTAAAGGAATTGGTTGTTAAATTATTGAATTAAATTAAGAAGTAATAGAAATACAACCAAACCGAAATTAAATCTTGAATTTGGGAAAGGTTTCAAGATAAGGATAATCAATTAATTTATGAAATTAATTTAACTTTATTTAGTGAGATTAATTAATGGATAATAATTGAAAATGATAAATAAAGAGGGAGTTACTTAATGAAGTAAATAGAGGTAGGAAATTTAAGGGACAATTACTTAATGAAGGTAATTAAGGAATAAGTTAATCATCGAATGTGATTAATTGGAATTAATTAATGATGTAATTAATTTAAAGAAATAATAAATAATATTATTTAATGCATTTGAATGAAATGGTCTTATTGCAAACAAGAGTTGTTTGAAAATTTAGAGAAATTTGTTTTGAATTAAAAACCAAAGGTGTTTTAAAATTTTAAAGTATAATTTGGTATGTAAAAGAAGTTAATATGTATATATGTGGATATACATAATATCAAAGGTGGTTTGAAATAAACTCTAAATATTGAGTTCAAAATTTGAAATGGGAGGTGATATCTAAAGTGATAAGTTTTTAAGTGGGAAGATTATTATTGTGAAGTTTAAGGATTGAATGAGGTTGATTGGATTAAGTAAATCGAATTTAACTTGGGAGAAGTTAAAAAGGGTTTGAATGAACAACTTGAATTGGAAATTTTAAGATGGAATTGGAATTTAACTGGAAAGTTAAATGGTTAATTTGAATTGGGAGTTTGTGTGATCTCAAAATAGGTTTGAGATATGGAAATTGGAAATTGATGGATATTTTTAAAATGAATTGGATGATATCATCCTATTGTTATTAATAATCTTTAAATTGTGAATTGGATTTGTTTAAATGAATAAGAAATGAAGTATGGTGATATATCCATTATTAAGATAAAATAAAATCTAACTTTAATTTGAAATTAAATTGTTTAAAAGTTTTTAATAAAGGTTGACTTGGTTTAAAAGGCTAAACCAACCTTAGTGAATTTAACTCGAATTTATATAATTCGAGATGGTTTAAATTTGAAATTTGGATTGAAATTGAATTTGATTTGAATTAATTGAAATTGTGATTGAAGATGTATAAGTATAAAATTCAAATGGAAAATTTGAATTGGATTAATTTGAAACAATTTGAAATTGAAGTAGGTTCAATTTGAAATTAGTCCGAATTAATTTGAATAATTTGGAATTATAATTAAAGTTGAATAAGTTTTAAATTCAAATGGAATTTGAATTAAATTTGGGAGGAAATCAAGAATAATTCAACTTGATTTGGAAATGGAGTTTGAAATTGGGATTAATTCAATCTGGAGTTGAAATGAATTGAAATTGGAACTAGTTCGATTGAAATTTATCTGAATTAGAAGAATTTGAGATCAAATTTGAATAAAGTTAAATTTGAAAAGAAACTGAGGTTAATTCAACTTGATTTGGGGTTGAATAAATCTCAATGGAAATTGAAGTTATTTAAATTGGAGTTAAGTCAATTTAATTGGAAGAGGAAATTTAAATTGAATTGATTGAGAATGAAGATTGGGAAGTGAACAGTTTTGACTCTGGACTATTTTTATTATAAATTGTTTTAATATAAACCTATTTTTCCAAGCTATTCATTATATATACAACCTTTCTTTTAAAAGCCAAATTGTCTTATACTTGTTTTACAATTATTTTAGAAAACTGTTTAACAATTTTCCAACTGTTTATAAACTAATTACTATATTTCAATTATTTTACAAAACTAATTACTATCTTACTATTATTTTGCAATTATCTAAATTTCTATAATTATTTTAACTATTTTCTAACTATTTTACACCTATTTTACAAACTAGTAATTATTTTCTAACTACTTATCTATTTTTAAATTTTCAAGCAATTTTCTAAATAAATTGGACAGAGTCTAAACAGTTGTTGGTTAAATACCCAATCGAGATAAGAATAGAGGCGATAATCCAATAGATTGAAGCAGTTGTGAATAAGTGAATGAAAATCAAAGTGAATGTGAATAGAAATGGAATTGATTTGGCTAATAATCAATAAATATAAATACGTAGGGTGTACATATGTTATTCTATTCGCATAGCGATTTGATCCAGATTCGAACACAGAATTTCGAGACAAATATATCGATCCGAGTGGGATTTTTCACTCGATTTTCAACGGCGAACCTGGATATGGATTGTTGATTGGTTCTGGATATTTTCTATCATAGTTATGACTATGCAAGGAGAATGACGGTTTCTGATCAAGAAACCAGACCTGAGTCCGCACTAGGAAGTCGGGTGGACAATACTAGTTCGGAAATGAAATTGTGTGATCGAGTGAGCGATCAGATGGGTGTAGCGTACGGATGATATGTGTACATCGTACGGGTTTGAATAAAATTGATACTGGGAATTTGTGGATAAGAAATGTGAAATGGTTTTTGAAATGAAAAATATATTTTGTGAAATATAGGATGAAGTAAAGTGGAAATTGGATATTTCTATGGTTGAAATTTTGTTTATGAAAATAAGTGATATGGTAAGAGGTTTTGTAAGGAGTAATCAAATTTAAATATTTGATTTTAAATAAACAAAGTTAAATATCATTGTTTTATAAAATGAAACTTCCCTTGTTGAATTTTTGCCAGAAGAAAAGGATTTTGAAGGTGTTTTGAAAGTATAAAAGGAGTTTTATACAAGTTTGAAATGATCCAAAGTTTTAAAGATTATATATATCTGTATATATATGTGTAAAGGATCATATGAGGATTTTGGAAAAAGGTTTTGGGAACCTATGGATTTGGAAAGGCTTTTGATTTTTTGGTAAAATCAATATTAAATTTGGAAAGCCTAATTTGAGAATTATCGATTTTGGAATAATCGATTTTGTGTAAAGGAGCTTTGTATGAGATCATACTAGGTGTATGATTTAAAGATACTATACATGTATAGTATAAAATGTTTTGATGATGGCTCTGGGGAAAAAGGCGCTCCCTTGGAATGGACTTCTCAGGAGTACCACTGGGTGGTGCTGCCTTGAGCCTCATGGGGGGGGTTCTAAAGTTGATCCTGTGAGGAGTCCGGACAAACTAGTTCCTGAGGATTATTGGGTAGCGAAAGTCGAGGGCGATGATGCCTACAGGGGCATTTGGGTTATGCTGTGACGACGGTGTAACTCGATGCCACTGCGATCTACTGTGGGGACCATAGCAAAAATCGTGTGGAGGATGAGTGTCAACGGTATACACTTGATTTTGCCGGGAAGGCAACGCAACATCGGTAGACTGCGATCTATGGTCAAGTAGAGTGGAGAAGTTTCATTCTTTTGGCAGCGAAATTCGAGGGCGCTGATGCCTACAGTTATATGGGTTTTTGCTGTGATAGCTATGTAACCCCAGTTGTAGCTGCGATCTGTAGCGGGTTCCATGGTGTAATCGAGGGGCGCGGAGGCCTACAGTTATCTGTGGATTTTGTCGGGATGGCAACGTAATCATCGGGTTAACTGCGACCATGGATGGGGGTGATGATTTCCAGAGCATTCTCACCAAAGATATATCCTCTATTTTCAAAAACTATTTTCTATATTTACAACAAAATTATTTTCAAAGTATTTTCACTAGATGTTGAAAATGGGTCTGCTAAGTACCTATAGATTTTCAGTCCTACGCCTGATCAACGTATGACCGAATTTCTGTGAGAACGAAGATGGACTTATTGAAACATCGAGTTATAAAAAGATATTTTTATAAAACTATTTTGACAATACTATACAGATTTTAAAAGTGTTTTAAAATGATCAAAGAATATTTTAACTGGTTTTAAAATACTTAATAAATTCTGGCTTTGTTCCTTTTCAGGGACGAAAAGATTCAAAGGGGGGAAGAATGTGATATCCCAGAATTTTTGTCATCTGTTAATTGATAATTAGCAGAATTTAATTTATTTAAATAATGATTTGCAAATTAAAAACAAATAAAATTTTAGTAACAAAAAGCTATCGGGATGTATTTAAAACTATAATAAATATTGAAAATATAAATATCTGGAAATAATGTATTAATGGATATGTGAAAACTTTATTATATTGGAATTTTAAGTACATACTAGCTCGAGTATATAGGTATATTTGTATATCTGAAAAATAATTTGAAAGCATCTGATTTGAATAAAAAAATATAAATAATAATAAGAATAGATACAAGATTTTAGTTTATATATATATTCATAACTTTTGAAATTAAATAAATTTTTTTTAGAAGTTCTTTCTTTTAAAGGTGCATACGAACTAAGCTATAAATATTTAAGTTTAAAATATAAAACATAATAGTCCAAATTTGAATAGGATTTGATGAAAGATTTAATATGCATTTGAAGATAGTACATTTTTCTTAGTATGTTTATATATTAAAAAAAATGATGATCTATAAATTAATTAAATGAGAGGAGTTAACTATAAAATTTAATAAAAATTTAAATAAGGGTTAAAAATAAAGTTATGAAATTAAATTTGAATAAGGACTTAAATACAATTAACTTAACAAATGACAATTGTAAAACTATGTATATGAGAAGTAAACACTTGTAAGCTTATGACAACAAGTGGCAATTTGTTTAATTAAATATAAAATGTAAATAACATACAAAAAGAAAAGAAAAAAGAAAACTAGATCAAAATCTAGAGAAGAAGAAAATTCGAAAGCAACAGATTAAACAAAAATGGGAATAACTTATAATCATATCCAAAATCAGTTCACAAACTCGAATTAAACTCTTCATTGTCAAATCTGAATCAACCTAAATAATGCAAAGAAATTCATATTCAAAGATGCTATCAAACTGGATCAAAGCATTCAGGTTCAAAGATCAAAACAACAATCAAAAGTCAATTCAAGAAATCTTCAAACCTGAAAAAGATTCAAGTAAGCAATCAAATCAAACTGGAAGCAAAGCATGCATGTCTTCAACCTGGGTTTCAAACTAAGCCAGCATACAATCTTCATTAGCATGCAACTGCAATTTCAAAATAAAGAGGCAACTCAAGTTTTTAAAATCTAATGCATATTCCAGTTTCCAAAGAAGTGCTCTGTCTTTCAAAAATCAGGTGAGTAAACAAATCTTTTAATTTGTTGCGTGCTGCGGACTTGAAGTAAAGTATATAAAGAAAGTTTATATGTTTGTTTAAGTATGACTTGCAGATATATCTATATGATAAAATGGGTTTGCATGTCTGAATATTGGGTGTTGGTTCTGTTCATATGATATAGGTTCAAAAATTTGATCAAAAATCCAAATTCTATTGCTGGATTTTTCATTAGTCTTCATTAGATAACAAAAATTTGTTGAGGTAGTAAGATCATTTCAAATAAAAAAAATGTGGATTCAGATTAAAGTGTAGTTCCAGGTTTATCCAAAACAAATTTTTTTATATATACCTGGAAGTAAATTTTAGTTAATTTTTTTTTTAGGGCTTAAGTTGATTTAAATACATGATGCATGTGGTAATCTTATCTAGTAATAGGGTAAATAAGATTTGCATGAATGTTTTTGAACTGTAAATAATTGAAACATCCTGTATAATGTATGCATGACTGGTAGATGAATATATATATATATATATATATATATATATATATCTTCCTCTGTTTAATTTCAGAGACAATTCTCCTACATGAATCCTTTTCTCTTCATAACTTAAAGGTTAGATCATCTTCATTGAAGATGAAATGATTAAATGAATATAACTTTATTATTAAAAATAAAACGCAGAAGAAATATTGGGTAAATATTTTAGAAATGGAAGTTACTGTGAAAGTCAATTCAAAATCATAAAAAAATCAAAGATCAGAAATATAAGATTCGATCATAAAAACATATTAGTATTGGAAAATGATGATTTATGAAAGCAAATTCTCAATTTTTAAGTTAGTGGATATCGAGAAATTTTGAGTTGAATGCCTCTGGTGTTTCAACCAAATTCCGGCGGTAGGGGTAATGGAGGTGGTTGTGCTCATGGCTGAAGTAGGGTTGGAGGTCGAGGGTTAATGGAAAAATAGTAGGTGATGGTTTAACTAGCCGTGGAGGTGCGGCGAAGCGCCGATAGGGTTTAAGCTGTAGTTTGGGTTCATTGACGTTTTCGTGAGTCGCGCGACCTCCACAGGTGATCGAAGAGTATCGGATTTTGGGAATCGAAGCGTTGTGATCTGGTGCGGCTTTGAGTATGATGGCAAGGTGGTTGGTGTTTGGGATTGACGACGGCAATAGGTTTTCTGATCTGGGTATGGGATTCATGTTCGTTCGGCAAGCTCATTTTCGTTCTTCTATGAAATCATGGAACTTGGGTACTGTTGGGACTTAGGCAGATCATCGTCGATGCGTTCGTGGCAACGGAGTCGATCAGTTCGTCAGCTTGGTGATGTACACGTGCACGAAGATTTTGGGCATGTCTGTTTTGTTGTTAAGAAGGAGGAGTTGGTTCTCGAGTAAGAACTCAGGAAAGTGGTGGGTTTGCTCGAGATTTGCTTCGGGAATACGTTGAATGTTAACAATATTTTACAGTTTAAAATTTTAAATTAATTTTGTATTGGGGTAACTCGTGTTTGTATTGAGGGCTTACTCAGGTTTATGAGGAAGAAACTTTGGGTTAGTATCGAATCAAGTCACATAAGCCTGTTAGCGAGTTCAAGAAATATAGAGGGATGAGAATGAGAGATCGGGAAATGGGTGGCTCGGGATTAGTTCGGGCAAGTCCAGTTGGTCTCAGGTAAAGGGTATTATGTTAACATGCTGATTTAAGTTAACATAGTCAAGTTTTAAATAATTCTCTTAACCCTTTTCTAAAATAAGTATTATTAAATATTTGGTTACTTAAAGTTGTATAAATTCTTTTAACTTTAGTAAAGATCATTCTTAAATTTCTTTAATCACGATAGTAATGTAATTATGTAGAAATTAAGAAGATGCATTGTTTTATCATTTAATAAACTAAGGTCTTAAGTAAATAAGCTAATGCTAATTAATTTCAAGGATTGTGATAATTAAAAGGTTAATTTGTATAAATGGCTTATTTTTTTTTAAAGTTAATTAAAGTTTGGGTATGAATGATTAAATTAATAAAGTAATTAATTAATTATTAAGGATTAAAATTAATTTGTAATTGAGGGTTATAAATTAATTGATTGGAGATTAATTAATTAATTGGAAATTAGGGACTAACTAATGTAAGTAATTAGAGATTAATTACTTAAATGATAATTACTTAATGTAAGTAATTTAAGGATTGATTAATTAAAGGTTGATTAATTTGGGAAATTAATCAAGGATTAGTTAATTACTAAGTGTGACTAATTAAAGGATAATTAATCAATGTAAGTGATTATAAAATAATTAATTTGATTAATTAATTAATTAAGGATCGGTATAATTGTTATAGATGGATAAAGGTTAATTAAATTGTGTAATTAATTAGGAATTAATTATTAATGTAATTAGGGATAATTAATCAGGGTGATTAATTAAGACAATAATTAAAGGATGATTTATTAACTAGGTTTTAATTGAATAGTGTTAAGAGATGGTAATCTAAGTGATTTAAGTTAGTAATTAATATTAATTAGAGATAAATTAAATTAATTTTGTAAGTACTAATCATGGTTATGAATGATTGAATGATGTTAAATGCCTTAAAATGGTTGATATATCTGATATGAAATGTTTTGTAATACAATATGTTGGGAGGATAGTGATAATGTGGTTGTCTCTCGATTGTGTATTGTTGTGTATTTAAAGTTGAATTGTTTGGTTTAGGTGACATTGGATTCAAAGAGACCGAGTCGGATATTAGTAAATATCCGAAACCACTTCGATTCTTTATAATTTGATGTGTGGAACCAATAGGATGAAATTTAATGGTTAAAGTGAATTGGACCATTTAATCTAAGTTTTGGAACTTCAAAATTGATGTGTGAAATAAGTGATGTCTATAACAACTTGTGAAAGTGTAAATTGAAGCAAGTTACCCGGGTTTTATATAAGTTATTTGTTTTTGTATTCCATGTTAGATGGGTTTACTCACGCTAGTTTCCAGCCTGTCCCGGGTGTTACTTTGATGTAATGCTCGGGTCAGACCGAGTATTACAAATTTTCAGGAAGGACGTTCTGGAATTCAGGAGGCGAGCTGGATGGCAGGGACGTATGGAGAATTCCACTATGATATTGTATATAATTGAGACATGTTAAATTGTATCAATCCAACGTTGTATAAAAATCGTTGAACTCTGATATATCGATGTATATTGATAAATACATTTTTCTTTGGTATAACTATTATTGATATTATATTTTATCCGCTGCGAATGTGAGATTGTATGATTCTTTTCTATTCTTCTTCTATTTTTTTCTCCTTTTCTCTAACTATCTGGAATTTTCTGGAACGAAAATTCTGGGTCGTTACATATAATATCATCGGATTTCCTATCAAATGTTTTGGTTAGCGTAAGGTAAAATCTTTCCCATGTTTATGTGTGGGAAGTCTTACGTGATACCTTTTCTTTCAAAAGTTTTTCAAAGTTAAGCAACTTTAACCTGTTACTCACACCAAACACATGTTTGACCCGGAGTTTATTTCTGTTTTTCTTAAACTCTTGGGTACTCAAATTTTTACGAGTAGCCAAGGGATTCAGGTTAGCTTTGACGAATTGTAGGGGAGCAATGGAGCAGGAGGCTTCTGCGTGTAGTTATATAGTGTTCTGCTATGTTGGTATCTCTGAGTGGTTTATCTGTATTGTGTTTTGAGTTGTAATAACTAGACAGGTGTTTATAACTGTCTAGTATGTGTTGTATTGTCTGTGTAACTCTGATAATTGTTGTATACTATGTAATACTTATGTTATTAATATCATTTATTCGTTTCGCTGTTGAGATTCTGATGTTGTTTCTTCTTTCTCTTCTTTCTTTTCTCTTTTCTATCCCTTTCTTTCTTAAAGATGATGCGTCATTCTATGGAGATGAATGGCGGGTCGTCACAACCTGGCCACCATGGTCATCAGAAAAATTCCAACCCATTTTTCCCTAGATCGCCAGGCCACCCGCTACCTTCAACCTAAAGCTCGACGAACTTCATCACGTCGATCGTCGAAAATCAGAGATATACCCAGAATCATTCAACTTAGCATATCTTGATTCATACAATACTAAAAATCATGATTTGATTCCTAAAATTCATCATATTGCAATATGAATATGTTTATGTATTCAAATCATGGAATTACTATCATTGATTTTCCGACATAAAATTATTTTTATTGTAAAATCCTATTTCCAAAAATTAACTAAATAATTATACTTTAAACTAATTTACATTGTTATAATTTTTTTCTTTTTAATGATCCTAGTGCATTAGTGATTTATTTGGAAGATAGGAATTTTTAAACATGATCTTGAGTTTGAGGTTCACAGAGACCAGTATATAAAAGCACACAGACATGCTCCAGCATATAATCATACATATACACATACAATTCGTACTAAAAATCATGCAAACACTTATCACTAAATTACTTCATGTTTTACTGCATGCAACAAGAATTAAAACAAATTAAAGCTTTGTTTACTCACTAGACAATTTATAACAGAGAAAACAGAGAAGCAGGCATTGTTTTTTGTTTGGAATCATTCTGATGTTGTTTTGAATCTATCTGAGATGAATTCTGCTTGATCTTTGAACTGATGTTGATAGTTGAGTTGAATCTAAGTTGAGTAGAATCTTTGCTCATGTTTTGAAGCTTTAAAACTGATGTTATTTATTATTATTTTTGGCAAGGCCGACGGTTTTATAGTGGACCGACCACTTTTATTACCAACGTAATAAAAATAAAGTACAGGAGAAAGGTAGAGACACCTTAGCTACTATGGTAGGAAATAATAAAATACAGCACAGGAGTGTGACAGACATGTCACAGCTACTAAAATAAATAACACGACTATTCGTCCTCCGAAGAGGAAGAAATACCAACATCTTCAACTACCCCGGAAGGATCCAGAGAACCACACCCAAGATTACCAATATAGGGGCGAAATCGAAGAGCAAGAGAGGGATCATAACAGTCAACATCAGGGGAGTATATAAAAGATCGATTCCAAGACGTATCAGCTAGAGTTATGGAATTTATCTCAGAATACAAACCATCCATATCAAGGATCAAGGAGTCACCAGAAGTTCTGTAGTATAGGCATCGTAGGTCTAACAGATCATCAGATATATATCTAAAGTATGATTTATCCACAGGGTTGTATCTCATATCAGTATTGTAGTCAACCCAACTATGTTCATTCTCAGCCCAGACTACTAGAGGAGGAGAGAGAACCGGCATAGCAGACAAAACATTAGGAACAACAGTAGGAACAGGAGACGTGGGCCGAACTAAGGGAGGAGACTGTACCGGCGGAGAAACAACCGAAGAGACTTTGGGAACCCATTTCCTAAGCGGAGGACGTGGCAGAGGGATCTTTGGCACAGAAGCAGAAACAGTAGGAAGCTTGCAGAAAGAGGCAACATGTCCAAAGGAGGACAGGAGCTACAGATGTCTGGGACCCAACCATACCGAACACGAACTTCCACCACATGACCAACAGCTAGCTGGACAGGAATAGAGGGTGGAAGCGGCTTATGGGGTGAAATTTCAATCAGAGCCTTGGCGTAAACAAGCTTGTCACGCGCAACAGTATTAGTGTCAAAACAGATCAATTTACCAACATTACATGCTAGCCAGTTCAAACCACGGAGCGGTTGAAGAGCAGAAGGGATTTGGGAGAAATATACCCATACGGGGATAGATAAAACTTGTTCACGTACACAGGCTACCGTTGGAGACCAGGGGGTAATAATGAATGGCTGACCATCAAAGAAGGAAGGCTCCGACTCGAGAACACGGCTACGTTCCTCAGGGGAGGAGAACAAAAGATAGTACAGAGAATCAACCAACTTAATACTGAGGCCCCCACGTAATCGCCAGGCGCAACGACAGACAGCAGCTAAATCTCGAAGGCGATGATTAGGGTCCAAAAAAAATCCAACAACATACCCAGACCAGAAATCCACACCCGCTTGCATAACACAGGGGGGAGGGATCATAACTCCATTCTCCTCAACAATTTCGAAATCAACCGGTTCATACACACCCGCATTACGGGGCATGGAAGTAAAGAGTGAAGACCAGGTTTTGGGAATAGACGAGCTAGGTGCAACCGGACGACACGTCTCAACAGCATTATTTGCCACAGGAGATGACTCAGAGAGAACATTGGCAACATCAACAATGTCAATAGTTCGACCAGGTGGAGTGCCAATAACTGCTTCAGTACTGTCACAAGCAAGCATAGCTGATGGGTGCAAAGAGCACGCAACAAGTTCCTTAACCAAAGAAACCAATTCAGTGGGACCAAAATTACAACAGGGGACGTCATTATTTTTACCGTTGGATCCTATATTGTCTTTGTCAATGATACGAACGGTTGGCGTGCCTAAGTTCACAGCAGGAATGGCGCAAGGCGCTGCCGAAGCAACAGAGCAAGTATCACCAACCTCGCAGCCCATCACCAGAGAAGACAAACCCAAAACATTTCGGGGATCATCAACAACATTCACTTTCGTACCAATTTTAGACAAAGACGCTAAATTAGCAGCATGACTGGAAGTCACCACGGAATCAAGGCCCATCCTACTTCGCGTATCCGGAGATGTCTGACAACTGAGCGGTGGGAAATCCAGGGGCGAGTGAAGGTCAGGACGAGCAAATCCGACATCCTCAGATCTAAAACTACGCCCTGAACGAGTAGAAGAGGGGGGGCGAGGCTGTGAAGAGGACATGGAAGGGGACGTAGAAAAGAGAAACGCGAGAGAGAAAAGGACAGGACGAAGCAAGATCAGACAGGGAAAATCGCCTGAAGCCATTCGCCATTATTCGCCATTTAATCTAAATCACTTTGCCTAAATTCTTTAGTTTTTGAAAACTTTGGGGACAGGGAGACTATGTCGCCCTGACCTTTGGTTAGACTGGTTTTATAGTGCCCAGACCACTTATGTCTCATTATTGTGGCCGCTGGGAATCGATCCGGTGCCACTACAACACAATGTAGCAACATCCACTATGTCGAAACCACTGGACCACTAGAACTTGACCATGATGTTATTTATTTTTTGTTTTCCAATTTAGGTTTCTTTAGTTTTTCTTTAAGAAGAAAGAAAATAGATGAGAAGAGAAGTGAGTAAACTTGGTTCTCAACTCAATTTTTTTCCTTTTGTATATTTACATATATTCCCAAATTAAAAGAAAGAATCATTTTGAAACATGTTATCTCAAATTATACAAAACTTGCACATGTAATAATATCTTACAAATGTAACTTACATGATTTTGTTTTCTTACAAATGTTAAAACATGGATTATTATGTTTCTTACGTACTTATAATTTGTGTAATATGTATATATTTTAATATGTTTATATTAATTAGTCTTTAAATGTTTATTTCAAATGAAATTTTAAAAGAACGCATTTTAAAATCAAAAGAATTGAACCTTATATTAAATAATTTTCTTATGTTTTATATGTTTTAAATGTTTGTGAATTATGGTTTAAACTTTTATATACATTTACAAATCATATTTAGATCAAGCAATATTTAAAAAGAAAGTAAAACAAACCTTTTTATTAATCTTATTTAAACTTATGCAAAAATACTTTTAATAAATAAATATTTGGTTTTGAAAATATAGAATTAACTTTAATTAGCTTTTGAAAATCATTATATTAAATGTAAACCATGACTTCTCAAATCACAATATGTGCATATATATTATAATTTGAAAACATATCTTTTTATAAAATTAAAACCAAAGACTTCCTGTTTACAATATGTATACCAATACATATATATTACAAATAGAAAACATTTTTATATTAGATTTAAAAATTATTATATTGAATTTTAAAAAAAAAATCTTCTAATCACAATATATACATACATACATACATACATACATACATATATATATTATAATTAGACAACATATTTATATTAGCTTTTTTGGAAAGATTAATTTTGCAAAATTAAATATATTTACAAAAGAAGATTATCAAATCATATAATTATTAATGAAGATTATTAAATAAATATTGCTCAAATCAAATTATTAATGAAGATTATCAAATTGCTATTGCCCAAAATTCCAGCCATCACAAAGACTCCTCAAAATGGGTTTATTCGGGAAACCTACTGCGCAAAATGGCTAGCAAACCCAGTATTGATAAAGAAATTAAATGGAAAGTGGAGGACTTGCATTGATTATACTGACTTGAACAAGGCTTATTCAAAAGATTGTTTCCTATTACAGCGAATAGATCAGTTGGTTGATGCAACTAGTGGGCACATATTATGATCTCCCGTGGATGCATATTCAAGATACAATCAAATACCCATGTTCAAGCTGGATGAGGAACATACTAGTTTCATTACTGAATGAGGAATCTACTACTACGAAGTAGTGCCTTTTGGACTAAAGAATGCAAGGGTTATTTATCAAAGGATGGTCTGCATGATGTTTAAAGAACAGATTGGCCGAAATATAGATGTTTATGTGGATGACATGCTAGAAGTCTTACGAGGCTAAAAATCATCTTGAGCATCTTGAAGAGATGTTCAAAATACTATAGAAATACTAGATGAAACTAAACCCATAGAAAAGCTCATTCATAGTCCATTCAGGAAAGTTTTTAGGCTACATTGTGAGTGCTTAAGGGATTGAAGCTATCTCAGACCAAATTCAAGCTATCAAGGACATGGCCGAACCTAAGACTAGTAAAGAGGTAATTAGTCTGAATGGGAGAACAGCCGCTCTAAGCAGATTCATTTCCAAAGCAATTGATAAATGTATCCCTATTTTCAACATAATCAAGAAAAAAAACTTTTAATATGAGGAAGATTGTATAAAATCTTTTCAAGAGTTAAAAAGCCATTTGGAAAAGCCACCGATACTTTCTAGTCCCGAGAATGGAGAAATTTTGTACTTATAGTTATACATGGTAATTTCAGAGCATGCAGTCAGTTCAGTGTTGATTAAAGAAGAAAGTAGGGCTCAACTTTCTGTGTATTATGTAAACAAATTATTAAAGGATGCAGAAGTTCGGTACCCAGTGATAGAAAATCTAGCTTATTGCTTGATCCTTACAGCACAAAATCCTAGAGCATACTTTCAAGCACATCCGATCAGGGTATTGACCAATTTTCCCCTCAAACAAGTTTTCAGTAAGTTGGAAACTTCAGGTAGGTTGGTAAAATGGGGAATCGAATTTAGTCGGTATGATAATGAATTTCAGCTACGAGCCGCTACCAAAAGTCAAGCATTGATGAATTTTATTAACGAATGCACTAAGTTCATTAAGGAGCTATCAGAAAAGGAAAGGATCGAAAACTTATGTGGCAGTTATTTGTTGATGGTGCATCGAACGAACAAGGGGTCGATGCAGGATATGTGATGATAACACCAGATGGACACCGCTCACATTATGCCATGAAATTAGGGTTTTCTGCGACAAACAATGTGGCCGAATATGAATCAATGGTGGCGGGGTTAACTTTGGCATTAGAGCTTAAAATCCCACGGATTCAGACCTTTAGTGACTCCCAACTAACGGTAAATTAAATAAATCAGGTATATTAAACAAAAGACTACAAGCTCTCTATATGTACAGAAAATATTGAAAATGCTTGCTTTTTTTGAAGAGTTATCCATACATCAAGTTCAGAGAGGGAAAACTCACAAGCGGATTCATTAACAAAATTAACCAGCTCAAGAGGATACCCAAAAATTCAGGTTATGCCGGTAGGGTACCAAGAAACTCCAAATATTAAAGAGGGAGCATCCGAACAGGAAAAGGAACTGTTAGTTCTAACAAGGTCTCAAGCCATGTTACAGGAGAAAGAAGAAAATTAGTAGAGAAGTCTCAAGTAAGAGAGTCAATCAACCAAGAACAGATGACCGGTATGATAACACTTGGATGTCATCTATCATCAAATATCTTTCTAAAGAAACATTGCCATCTAATAAGGGTGAGGGTAGAAAAATAAGGCGACAAGCTCCAACTTTCACAATAGTGGATGAAATCATTTACAAGAAAGGATATGCACTACCTTACTTAAGATGCGTAAGCCTAGAAGATGGGATAAAACTGTTAACAGAAGCAGTTGAGGGGTTCTGCAGAAATCACTCCAATGTGACAAAGTTGGCAAAAACATAATGGGATAGAGTTTTTATTGGCCTCGTTTGATAAGTCAAGCCATCGAATATGTAAGGAGATGCGAGAAATGCCAAAAGTACTCGAAAATTCCCTGATTACCACTGAGTCAGTTGACTCCAATCTTAAGTTATTGGCCCTTTGACATATGGGGAATTGATTTAATCGGCCCACTGCCAATTTCTAAGGGGGGCAAAATATGATGTAGTCGCTATAGATTACTTCACTAAATGGGTTGAAGCAGAACCGCTCCCCAAGATCACCTCTGGAAAAGTACTCAGATTTATCATCAAAAATATCATAACCACATTTGGAATTCCCCGTAAGATTATCTCCGACAATGGAATACAGTTTAAGGATGAAGAATTCTCTTAGTTTGTTATAAGAATGGAATTATTAAGAGCTTTTCCTCCGTTTCACATCTGAAGGCAAATGGGGCAGTTGCGGCTGCAAATAAGACTCACTACAAGAAAAACCATTTATAGTTGTAAAAATCGGTGGCGTTTTATTGTAAATGCAACAAAAAATAGATTACCAAATAATATAAATGTGGCAAGAAATAATTCACGTTTCCCGCTTCTAAAAAAAAGAGTTCGCGCGAACTAAATAAACGTAACCTATCATTTTACTCTCGTACTTAACAAAATTCTCGTCCCTAATTTGCTTTCTTCTTCAGAAAAAAATTTCCCCTTTTAATCGTGTTAAATTTTCATCGCACTCAAGTATCATCGTCAACTCCGTCGTTTCCCCCTTACTCAACATCGAGTCGCGGCAGCCAGCAGAACTAGGTATAATTAGGTATGAATCTTTTAAATCGATTAGGTATATTTAGGTATGAATCTGTTAAATCGACTTTGTGATTCTATTTGGCTTTTATATGAATTTGAATGCATCTTATTTTCGTACTTTTTCCTAAACTATTACTGAAATGGTTGATTTAACCCTAATTGCAATGATCTGTTGGGATATCTGCTTTGATTTCTTTGAGTATATGAATGTTCTGTTGAAGTGGTTCAGTGAATCAATGGTTGCTTGCTGAGAGGAGGTTGAGGTTGCGTGTTTCGGGAATTTGGTGGGTTCAAGTAGCATTAATGGAGGTCGCGGTTTTGTTTGCGATTGGGTATTGGCTGGCTGGATGGTTGAGAGTGGTAAATGTTGGAGCATAAATAGTCTTTTGTGGAGTGGCAGGCACTGGAAATATGTCAGTTGTGTGGATGTGAGGTAGTGAAGAGGAGGCGGGGAAGTTGACGGTTGGTTTGGTAAGAGGGGGCGAGGCTGGGGGAAGGATGTGAGTATGTGTTCGTAAGGAGTGGTAGAATGTCAGAGGGCAAGTTGATGAATGTTGCGTGAGTCTTTGGTAGTTTGCTGCGGAGGCTGGGTTGTTGATGTTTTGTTGAGTTGTAGTATGAAGTGCGGTTGCGAACAGGTTGAAGGTTGGAGAAATGGGAAGGAGGATGGTCTGTGGTTGCTTGGGGTTTGTAGTTGGAGTGGTCACTGTTGTAGTGTGTGAATATGGTGCAGTTGGTTGTATCAGTGCAGTAGTCAGTAGGTTGTAGAATGGTTATTGAAGTAGGCTACAGGAATGTAGGCAAGTGGATATTGTCTTTGGTGATATGAATGAATGTGGTGTGTATGAGATGAAAGTGGGTATTGTTATAGGCTTGTATGAAACTGTGTTGTTGTGAGGAGTGAATGAATTGTTTAACGGTGGAGTGGGGGAGTGATTGCAGTGTTGAAGTATATTTATGGAAGTGGTTGAATTAAACAATGTTGTGAGAAGTGGTAAAATAGGTGGATTGAGTAGTATGGTGATGAGAGGTTGCTGCATTTTTTGAAAGTTGCAGCAATGTGTGGCAGCGGAAATGCACCGGCGTTTGTTGGTGATAGGTGGGAGGAAGTTTGGTCAGTGGTCTGTGTGTAATGGTGAAGTGCAGAGATTTGCAAAAGTTTTGTTGAAGTGGAGTGACTGGAATGTTGTTTGTTGAAGTGGAGCGTTTGTGGATGGATTGACAAAGGAGGGGCAGATAGGTGTAACTGTTATGCAGCAGTTTGGAGGGTTGTGACTTGGTCAGTTATGTGTGGGTAGGAGTGTGGTGTTATGCATGGATTAATTATAAATACATGTAAATCTGAGGTTAAATGCAAAATATAAGTGTAAAATTTATATTTCTGGAAAAGTATTCTTTGCCTTTGTCTACTAAACCACCATGGTTATATGCAGTAGTGCTACAACTATTTGTACTTCAACGTCTAGTTATTTTTTTGATTACAACAGATAACCAATTTATACGTCAAAGATTGGAAACTTATTTGCCTTCAAATGTCGATAATGGAAAAAGGCTGGGTTTTTTTAAACAGGTGCTAAAACCATGATTAACTTAATATGTATTTTGAGAATTAGAACATATAATCTAATACTAAAGCTCACTTTTTTTTTACTTTTTTCATAGAACTAGTATAGAATACCGACAAGGAGCAATGAATTTCGTGTATGCTGCAAAGAGGAATGTAAAAAGTGTAGAAAATTTTTTATGCCCTTGCAAGGATTGTCGGAATCTTAGTCGTCATGATGACCAAATCATCGTTGAACATTTAATTATAAAAGGAATGGATCCTAAATACATTGACGGTGTATGGTTTAACCATGGTGAAGAGATAAATGTAGAGAATAAAACAAATATGTTTGACATATATGAACTATTCAAGATGATTCACTATGAAGATGAAGATTGTTTGAATCAAGATTTTTTTGATGATGATAAAGACGATGTTGATTCTCGAAGAAAAGAGGATGAGTTAGTCAAGAACTTGGAAGATGCAGAAACTCCATTATATCCTGGTTGCATAGATCACACAAAATTATCTGCCATCACCGTCTTGTATAATCTTAAATGCGAGACTGGCTTGTCCGATAGTGATTTTGATAAGCTTTTAGCTGCGCAACATCTATTTCTGCCGAAGGATAACGTGCTTCTCAAAACCTTATATGAAGTCAAGAAATTTCTTAAAGCATTCGACATGGGTTTTGAAAAGATACATGCTTGTGAGAATGATTGTTGCCTTTTCAGAAAAGAATACAAAAATTTAGAAAGTTGTCCAAAATGTGGTTCCTCGAGATGGAAGAAAAATCAAGATATTGAAGAGGTTATACAAGGTGTTCCAGTTAAAGTATTGAGATATTTCCCAATTATTCCGAGGTTTAGACGAATGTATAGATCTCAAAAGACGGCTGAAGAATTAAGATGGCATTTTAATAATAAAAGTAACGATGGAAAAATGCGTCATCCCGTGGATTCTATGACATGGAAAATGGTGGATGAAAAGTATAAATCTTTTTCATCTGATCCACGCAATCTTAGGCTTGGTCTTGCTACAGATGGATTCAATCCATTTTCCATGTTGAGTTCGAAATATAGTTGATGGCGGGTAATGCTTGTGACATACAATCTCTCACCTATGTTGTGTATGAAGAAAGAAAATATTATGTTAACTTTACTTATTCCAGGCCCGAAGCAACCCGGGAATGATATTGATGTATATTTGGCTCCTTTGGTGGAAGACTTGCATCACTTGTGGTCTAATGGAGTTACTGCTAATGATGCATTTAGTAAAACTTTATTTAAACTGAATGCAATTTTGTTATGGACGATTAATGAATTTCCGGCTTATGGAAATCTTGCTGGATGTCGTGTGAAAGGGCAAAAAGCTCGCCCATTATGTGGTGTCAATACCCATTCTCGTTGGTTGAAACATAGTCGAAAGTTCGCCTACAAGGGTCATAGAAGATTTCTACCTCTTTCAGATTCACGGAGGAAACAAAAGGCATTGTTTGATAATACCGTAGAGACAGATGGTGCTCCTAGAATGCTTTCTGGGAGAAACATCTATGCATTATTGAAGGATTATCCAAATGATTTTGGAAAAGGAATAGAGGAGAAAAGTAAGAAGAGAAAGCATGTCTATGATAAAGAAGATGAATATGATGATACTAACAGTTCTACAGAAGTAGAGCTATCAAGGTGGAAAAAACGATTAATTTTCTTTGATTTGCCTTATTGGGAGGTTAGTGGTTAATTTATTTATTTTTCATTGTTTTAATACAAGAAAAATCCAATAATGCATTATTGTTTTGGTTTTCATAGGAACTTCCATTACATCACAATTTAGATGTGATGCATGTGGAGAAGAACATTGGTGAAAGCCTATTGGGCACAATGTTGCATGGAAATAAATCCAAAGATGGAACCAACTGTAGAAAGGATTTAGAGGATTGGGGAATTCGAAGTGAGCTTCATACACAACCTCGTGGGAATAAAACATATCTTCCACCGGCTCCATATATGCTGTCAAAATCTTAGAGAAAAATATTTTGCAAAAGACTGTATGATTTCAAAGGACCAGATAGCTACTGTTCAAATTTAAAAAATCGGATTTCGTTGTCGGATTGCAAAATTAGTGGATTGAAGTCACATGATTACCATGTATTAATGCAACATTTATTGCCAGTAGCATCGAGAGGGTTCATGGCAAAGAAGGCAAGAAAAGCGATAATTCGCTTATGTTCTTTTTTCAACAAATTATGTTAACGTGTTCTTGATAGAGAGAAGGTAGAACAAATCAATGTTGAAATTATTGACGTTTTATGTGAGCTTGAAATTTTTTTTCCACCATCTTTCTTTGATATAATGATTCACTTATCCATTCATCTTAGAAAAGAAGCACAAATGTGTGGACCTATTCATTTTCGATGGATGTACCCATTCGAAAGATATATGAAGACACTCAAAGATTATGTCAGAAACTATGCACGACCAGAGGGATGTATTGCAGAATCGTATCTTGCAACAGAATGCATGTTGTTTTTCAATGAATTTTTCAAGAAATCAGGACATATAGAGGAGAAAGGAGCTCGAAATGAAGATTATGAAAGTAGTAGAATATTAGAGGGACGTCCAATTTCAGTATCGAAGAAAATTAAATTGCCAGTTAATGAGAAAGAAAGTGCTCATTTAGCTGTGTTAATGAATATGGCCGTGGTGGAACCGTTTATAGAGTAAGTTTATGTTATATTGTTTTAAATATTTTGATGTGTTCGCAATGATATATATAACTTATAATCAATTGTTCAATACTAGTTTGCATTTGGAGGAATTAGAAAATTCAGACCAACGCATGACAAAAAATGCGACCTTACTTTGGGAAACACATACAAAAAGCTTTGTCGATTGGATTAAAAGGAAGGTTAGTTAGATTTCAAATATATTCTCATTCAACTATCAATATTACTATATAAATTTACATGCTAAATTAAATTTGTTGTAGATGCCTATTACCTCCAAGGATCATAATGACATGTTAAAATGGATTGCTTATGGTCCGAAGGATGATGCCATGTCTTTCAAAGGATATACAATCAACGAGCAACGTTTTCATGTAAAAGATTTAGGGAGAGAAACTCAGAATTGTGGGGTGACTTTTGATGCAACTACTATGTGTAGAGCAAGTGCTAAAGATATGTCCCAAGTGGTTGATGTGGTCACTTATTATGGAATATTGACAGATATAATTTTATTAGATTATCATTTGTTTTATATTCCATTTTTCAAGTGTCGTTGGACGTATAAAGGAAATGGAGTAAAAGTTGATGATGATGGGTTCACTCTTGTTAATTTACATCAAGCATCATTTTCATGAGACCCATACATACTTGCATCTCAAGCAAAATAAGTATTTTATTCAAGAGAGAACGATGTTTCTAATTGGTACGTTGTAATGAAAGCACCATCAAGAAGTTTTAATGATATAGAGGAGCACGATTGCATCGAGGAAGATATTCAAGTGGTGGAAGATGAAATAACTGAAGCGGATGATGAAGATGTTTGCTATGTTAGAGAGGATTGCGAGGGCATAATTGAGTAGATTATATGTTCTACTTGAGCATAGTTGTTCATTTGCTTTAGTGATGGTTGAACTTAATTATATATTAAATCCGGGCTATTTGGAAATTTCATTGAACTTGTATTGATTTTCTTTAGTGATTGTACCATTTAATTTTCTAATCCATTGCAAATGCATGTACCATTCAATTTTTGTTCTTTGTGTTTTGATCTTTGTATACTTCCAGAGACAAAGCATTATATGTTCTTATCAATTCTGTTTGCATATATTGCTTGATAATGAGTAGTGTTCTTATCAATTCTGTTTGCATTACATGTACATTTTCTCATAAAATTACAAATCTGTTCATCATCTCAAGGCTTTTAGGCCTGCTTGTTTGGTATGCAAACTGCCACATCTCTTTTCAGCTACATGTTGATGATATTTAAGTGTTGTTTGTTAATATTCATCGCTGCTTATTATTTACATGTGCTTATTGGTTTATACTGTGTTTTCTGTCACTTGCAGAAAAATATGTCTACAACATCTGTACGTACCCACTTGTAGAGAAAGGCTGAAGAACAAGCAGTCAAAGGTAAGAACAAACAGTCAAAGCGAAAACGTAAAGTTCCAGCTAGTATAAATGAAATAGAAGAACAACCAGACAATGCTAAGAAGCAAGCCACTGTTCACAACGAAGAAGATGAACAACCACTAGATGATATCCCCTCTGACCCAAATGAAGGACTCCGCTCAGAAAATGAAACCCGTCCTGAACAAACTGCTGATGCCGAGCTGGAAATTGGGAAACAAAGTGAAGCTGAAATCGGAAGTACATCTCGGAAAAGAGGCGGTAGAGGTCCAGCAAAAGCAAAAAGACTCCCGTCATGCAGTCAGGATCGAATTGAAGTTGAGTTCAATGATCTAGGTATACCAGTAGGGCAAGGGTCGGTATATTTATCCTCTTTTCTTGGACCGCTTGTGCGGGAGCAGGTTCCATACACCATTGATGATTGGAGGAATATTAGTGATGACTTAAAAGAAGTTTTGTGGCAGTCGGTTCTGGTATGAAGCAGGCATCTATTATTTAACATTCTGACTCTAATATGTTTTGAAAATGACTTCTAATATTGCATGGTCTTGCCAATTATAAATTGAAATTGCCATCTACCTGTCAGTCGTATTTAAATTAAATAAATTTTACTAATATCATGTTTTGATGTATTGTTGCAGATTAGATTTAAATTGGAAAAGGAATGGCAAAGAAAAGCTATATTTCAACAAATGGGAGTACTTTGGAGATCGTCAAAAAGAAAATTGGTTCGAAATTTGCAAAAAGCGGAGAACGATGAGGAAAGACTTAAAATGAAACCTACGAACATAAAAAGCATAACCGATTGGAGGAAGTTTGTGAAGGCGAAAACAAGTCTGGAGTTTAAGGTAAATCATTCCTACTGAACTCGTCTGGCATGTTTCTGCAAATCCATCTACATAGTTAGCAACCGATAAATTTCTTTAGAAGTGAAGTCCAAGTGTTGGTGGATGCTGAGGGTTCCTGTTTAGGTATTAGCTGCAGGAACCTATGACAGTACAAAATACAAATGCGTTATGACAAGCACAGGAACATTTTAAATGAAGTAAAAAAACACTTTGCAAGTTAGTTCAATCTATAATATTATTAGTAGATATGGAATGCTGTATATGTCACTGAGTTATCCAGCACTAATAATACCAAATAAGTATATGACCATGATGAATTGATTTTCAAATAAATTGCAATCCTCACCATACATATTTACCCTGCATTATAAATATTAGATAGTTCTTTTTTTATGATTTTGGTTGTTAAATTCTAGCATCTTTCAACATTTTCAGCAAAAAAGTGAGAAATATTCAGCCCTTAGGTACACACAAATTCCGCATACAACCGGTCGTAGGGGAATGGCTAGAAAGACCGAAGACATGGTAAGTTAATTAACTATGACATTATTTAACATTATTTTATACCTGTCAGTTTATTAATTTAATGTTATTCTATTTTTAGAAAAAAGAAAGTGTAGATCCATCGTCCATAAGTAGAGCTGATGTGTGGATTAGATCTCACATTAAAAAAACTGGTGAACCAGTGAATATGGAAGCTAGGAATACTATTGTAAAATTGTTTTTAATTTTATTGGTATATTTTTTTTGAAACTATGATATTTTTACCATTGTACATTATCTATGTGTATTTATTTATATAGGAGGAGATCAAAAAATATGGTAGCCTATCCCAATCCGGCTCGTCACAGACTGATATTGGAAAAGATGCTCTTGTACATGTACTGGGACAAGATAAACCGGGACGGTTAAGGGCATTGGGTAGGGGTTGCACTTTAACCAAGCTAGCTTTGGCCCAGTCCAAAGATAAACAAGTGTCTCAGTGTCGAGAGGAAATAGCAGAATTGAAGGGAATGATACAGACTCTAATGGACCAGAAGGTAAATTTTTGGAAATTAATTTATCGTAAAATATTAATTTATATTCGTGCTTCGCTGCAGGGTAAAGAAAGTTCGAGAAGGAACTCACCTGATTTGGTAAAAATAATATTTATATTACTCAATAAATGAAATTTATATTTTAATTTTTTAATCCAGTAATTGATTTAATTTTCGGTTGATTAATTGTAGAGCGACGACGAAGTATGTTTTCTGTTGAATTGGGATGGAACCTCTGGAGTTGTTGCCCATGGGAGGCTGTTGTCCATGGACCCAGATGACGTTGTCAATGGCATTCGTCTGGGACCAAATGTCGGGAGCGTTGTTATAGATTCAGTGGATAAAGCAGATACTTATTTATGGAGGCCTACACCTAAAATGGCAGTCTTAGCAGACGCTAAGAATAAGGTAGTTGCTTGGCCATCAGTTTGCATCAAGGTCCCGCTGCGAACACGGTTGAACTGTAGTGTAGCCAGTACGGTAATTTTTTCACGTTAAGTATATTAGTGTAATATGCTGCGAGCTTATTGATGTTTAAAATGCAGCGAGCACACCCCCCATCTGAATAAAAATTTAACACATATTCGTTGTTTTTGTATAGCATATTAAAGTCTTGAATTTCACTTCTCATTTTTAGAGTACCAACATCATCGAAGACACTTGCAAGATTTACGGTTGGACTGAGGGTGAAGGTGTAATTGCCGAAGGAAGAATCCATGCCACTGATCCAAAATATACTGTTAATGGTATTCCACTCGGTCCGTCTGCTGTTGTGATTTGGGTGGACAAAGTAGTAAATAAAGATGCTTATTTGTGGCGACCCACATCTGATATGTCGTGCATTGGAGATGCAGTTGGTATGAAAATAGCATGGCCAAGATCAAAAGTAGAAGCTGATCAAGAAAAACTAGATGAGAGTCGTGATGATACTGAAAATGTTGTGAATTCTCCCATGAAATCCGCACATATGGTCATGAATAAATCGCAAAATGTAAGTATTAATTTTCAAATTTGAAGAAGTTAACTGTGTATGAAAGTTTATTTAATGTGCATGTATACATTGTGCATAATAATCTCTTTTCTTTCAGCCAATTGCAACCATGCAAAAGGATGTCAAATGCCAGTTGATCGATTTGGGTGGAGCAGACGTAGTGGCGGAAGGAAGTATTGCATCAACTGATCCGATAACGACGGTCCATTGTCGTCCACCGGGACGTAATGCTGTAAAAGTTTGGATTGAACTGGTGATAGTTCCAGATGCAGAGATATGGAGACCAACATCGGGTCTGACGTGCATGGATGATTGCTTTGGCGTTCCCATAGCTTGGCCAATGAAAAAAATCATTATTAAGTCAAAATGAAAGGTATATAATTTTTTTATATATATACATTAGGAATGCTAGCAGCTAAAGTGCAGATAGATTTTTGGTAAACTGATAAAAGTACATAAGTAGGGGTGTTATATTCGAATTGTGATTGAATGATTGTGATTGGTGAGGAGTTATGTATGAATTGTGGTGGAATGTTAGTGATGCAATATCATATCTACTTGAGAACTTTCTCTATCATATAAAATATCTCACGCATATTCACTTTAACAGGATTCACTCATTCTTCTTCTGGAATTAATTAAAACCTATTATTGTCATTTTCTAAATTAAAAATAAAATCCAAGAAATTATTATAAATTCTGATATTCGAGCATGTTCATTAAGACACTCTTAGGCTTTTCTGGCACAAGTCCATCTATCGCATTACTAGGTTTTGGGCCCTGTGTCGCGTGCGTAATCTAAGATAAGAAAAACAGTGGAAGGAGACAGAGTGGAACGTGATTTATAGGTGAGTGTTACCACTCACAAACCTATGGCAAGCTGCTTTTGTTTTGTGTTTTCCCAAGTACTATGGTGTTTGAGAGTGTGTGCATGCTAGCCTGCTAGGTATATGTGTTGCTACTGCCTTGAATTTCTATGTGCATGAAGAGAGTGTGTGTGTGTGTTTTAGTGTTTTGTATTGGTGTGCATATAGGTGTGTGTTGCCTGGAGTATATGTGTTCTTACGTACGATCTGTGTTTTTGTGTGTACATATGAGCGTGTGTGTTGATTAATTTGTATGTGTGTAACCTGTAGGTGCGTGCGCGATTTTGTATATATGCGCTAGTGTGTTTATGAGGATGTGTGCTTACCCAACTGTGTGTGTGAGTGTGATTGTGTTAAAATTATCATCTGTTTACTCAATATCATACTACTGAGTAAACAGATGATAATTTTAACACAGTATCTAGCACGAATAATTTTATTACGGTACATTAGCATAAAGTAGCGAGAAACTTATAGCAAGTAAATTCCTAGTTAAAACTAGAAGTGTTGGATGTGCCATATTATTCACTAATTAATTTTATATATATATAAACCTTGTCTTAAGCGGTTAACTATCATTTAAGGCCATGTAACCATGATTAAGCAATGTGTGTTCTGCATCGTGTTGTGTGTGTGCATTCAAATGCTATTTGTTTATGCGTGAGTGCATTTGTGTCTGTGTGTCTATATATATAGTGTTATGTATTGTAAGAACTGTTGTGTTTATATTGAATGGATGTTGTGTGTGTTTGTGTGTTGTCTTCATATATTTGAGTTTCAGTTTTGTTGTTGTGTATCTCACGTGCATGGGGTGTATTGTTGTGCTTTTTGGTGTTTTAGACTTGTTTAATTGACCGTTACACTGTTACAATACTCTTACTATATCATATCTTGTCCATTTTGTAGAATTGATTTCATTTCTTTTATGCGTAGGTACATCCCTATTTATCTATGCAAGTTTTAGTAATTTATATTTTTAAAATACATATGTCTGTATATTTATTCAGATATTACTTTAGTATAATTGATGGTGAGGAGTTATGTATGGATTGTGGTGGAACGTTAGTGATGCAGTTTTAAGTTTAGGTTTTGTTTTCTTACTCTTTTGTTCTGTTCTTTGTTTACAGGTAGTTCAGGTTTTGAAGACATCAGCAATGACAGGTAGTTCAGGTTTTTATGGTGGTTCAGGTTTTGCTCGGTACTTTGGTTATTTCAGACGTTTATTTCAGATGTATATGTACGGTTATGACACTTATGGTAGTTTGGTTATAACACTTACGGTAGTTTGGTTGTGTATGTGTACGGGTAGCTTTTTGTCGACACCTATGTATGTGGATGTATGAATGTCTATGTATCTTGTGGATCTTCAATGTGTATACGTATTTTGTAGTTGTTTAATATATTGTGTTCAAAAGTGTATGTGCTTGCGTATTCTGTTATTATATAATTGCATGCTAGATCAATGGTAAATCTGGAGTAGCAGGTGGAGGGAAACAAACGCTACTGGATATTATTTATTTTGGTAGCGTTAAAATGTCACTACAAAAGAGTGATTAAAAACTCAAGTACACTTATGCTGGCGTTTATTAAGCGCTACAAAATAGTGATTAAAAACTCAAGCACACTTATGCTGGCGTTTATTAAGCGCTACAAAAAATGTATATAACGCCATGAAAAGGTAACGTGGAGGAGAAAACCCTTTCGGTGGCATTAAACAGGCGGTACCAAAAAATTTAGATAACGCCATAAAAAAGTATCATGGAGGAGAAAACCTTTTCGGTGGCGGCAAATAGGCGCTACAAAAAAGCTATTCTATGGCGTTATAAAAACGCTATCAAAAAAAAATTGGTAGCATTTAAAAAGTGCAACTAATACTCGAGGATTTTTAGTGGCATGTTTTTTCGTAACGATTATCGAAACGCCACTAAAAATACTTAGTGGTGGTTTTTGGGCGATACAAAAAATCAGTTTTCTTGTAGTGACTATAAAGGCAATTTTGTAAAAGCAATTGAACAAAGCTAAATGAAATTGTGTACAAGAGTTACCACTTGTATTATGGGCTTATCGAACATCTACTAAAATGGCAACGATACATACTCCCTATTCATTAACATATAGGTGCGATGCGAGGTTACCAATTGAGATTGAAATACCCTCGCACCCAAGGCTCGCATATGCATTCGATTTAAATCAAGAACTAAAAAGATAATCGCTAGATTTAACACATGAGTTGAGAGACGAAGCAACAATTCGAACAACAGAATATCAAAGAATAATTTTAAAATATTACAGTTCAAATGTAAGAACATGATCATTTCAAGAAGGAGATCTAGTACTCTAGAGGGAAAAGGTAAACATGAAAAATCCCACTGATGGACCACTGGGGACAAATTGGGAAGGGCCCTTAAAAATTTGTAAAGTAATTCCCCTAAGAGCTTACAAATTATGCCGACCAGACGACAATATGGTTTCTAGAACATGGAATGTAGAACATTTGAGATCATATTTTCCTATGATGAATGAATAAAGAATCTCTTTTTTCAAAAGAAAAATCTAGTGGTTTGGAGTAGAATCCTCCTTGCATTTGGACGGTACCTTGAAAGGTCGAAGCCTCTGCCCACGCCGAGTTGGCCAGGGTAGAGCACCTTCTGGAGGTGGGAGTGTAAGCCCTTATCTGTTCCATGCTATGGCCAGGGCAGAGCACCTCCTGAAGGGAGGAGTGTAAGCCTTTATCCGAGCCATGCTATGGCCAGGTTAAAGCATCGACAAGCCCCTGTCCGGGCCACGCTATGGCCAGGGCAGAGCACCTCCTGAAGGGAGGAGTGTAAGCCTTTATCCACGTCATGCTATGGCCAGGTTAAGGCATCGACAAGCCCTTGGTCATGCCTCTGGTCAGGTCAAGGAGCCTCCTAAAGGGAGGTTGGGTAATCCTTGGTTCCAGCTTGAGAATGAGCTAACCAAGAGCACCAGACAATAATGGACTAAGACGTCCAAGCCCAAGAAGTGGCTCATTAAGCAATGGACTAAGACATCCAAGCCCAAAGAGCGGCTCATCAAACAATGGACGAAGACGTCCAACCCTAAGAAGCAACGTATCGACAAAGGACTAAGATGTCCAAGCCTAAGAAGTGGCATATCAAATGATGGACTAAGATGTCCTAGATCGAGAAACAACCAATCAAACTACAACTACGTACAAGGCCTAAAGAGTTTACACATGCTGAAAAAGATAGAATTTAAGGAGTGGAATAGAATTCCGCCTATTAATACCCGAATCTGGGTTTCAGGACTTTCATTTATGGACTTTATCTACTAAAACCCGAATTTGGGTTTCGATAGTTTACCAATAACTTATGGACTTTATCATATCCGAATTTGGGTTTCGAGACTATTGCCGGACTTCACTTATTAATGACCTAATCTGAGCTTGAGATTTCTATTATGAAAATAATTATTATGGATTTCTGATTATCCAACATGTGTCCTAATCTGGGATTGAAAATTCTATTATGAAGATAATTGTTATGGATTTATGATTATTCAACATATGTCCTAATCTGGGCTTGAGATTTCTATTATGAAGATAATTGTTATGGACTTTTGATTATCCAACATATGCCCTAATCTGACTCGATATTTTTTTCATGAAGATAATTATTATGGATTTCTTATTATACACCACTAATACCTAAATCTAGGTTTGAACGACAATAGACTTGTTAAATTTCGAGTTAGCAAGTATTTTCAAACTTTAAATAGCAAATCAATAATCTGAAATTAAAGTAACATAAGTTCCAACCTAATGAACTAAGGAAGAGGATTTTTGAAATGTTTTGAAAGTCCACAGCTTTGGAAAAGTTATACTATGTAAATTTCTTAAATGAAGAATTTCAAATTTAAAATTTGGGTTTTGTAAGTTGAAAACTTTAGTAAAAGACTTTTGCGCCTTGATTGTAGAAAATGATGAACAAATGAGTTAATTAACAAAGCTAATAAGACAAAACAAATAGAATGAATCCTATACTTATTTATTTATTTATTTTATAAGTTTCAAACTTGATAAAATTGTGTAGGGTATAAATATCGGTGAAATTTTAACAATCATTTTTCCTTACTTGTAATTTCGGGACGAAATTCTTTTAAGGAGGGGAGATTGTAACGATCCTGAATTTTTGAACAATTTAAATTGAAAATATTTAATTAATTTTAAATATTTGAATGATAATTTAAATTGAATTCCCAATATAACTGTGAATTTGGCGATTAAATATTAAAATTTAATCTATACAAAGTTGAATAAAAATTTAAATTTGAATTTGAAGTTGAAATTGAATATTGAATTTGTATTTTTAATTCAAACTAATGACTTAGAAAAATAATATTGGATACAAGGATTTTTATTTATGTAAATTTATAAATGGGTGGTTAGTTTTCAAATAACATCTTTCTTTTCTTTGAAGTAAAAAGGAATAAAATTTTAATCAATACAAATAGATGAATAAATACACATAGTAAAAATGTAAACAACATATTTATAAATTTTGAAAAATATTATGTAACTACATTGGAGAAATTTTAACAACATAATTTAAACAAAAACATAACAAAGCAAAGAAATAACAAAACCAATTGAAATTCAAAATAAAAAATAATAAAAGAAATTTTGTTTAAGAATTTATGGGCTGTATAATATTGGCCCATTCTCTTCTTTTTTGTTGGGCTGTGATATTATCTAATGTTAATAACCTGGTCTCATTATCCATTCACTTCGTTGAAAACCCTAAACCAAATGAAAGAAGAAGAAAAAAAATGGCGGCCTCGTTCTTTCGTCCCTCTACATCAAATTAGGGATTTCGTTCGTCTTCCTTCAACAAATTAGGGCTTCGGCTTCAATTTTGCTCGACACCTCCTTCGCCTCGTCGCGGCTGCTCCAATTCGCTTCGACAGAGGTGAGTTTTCTCACGATTAATTCTTATTCAAGTTTTTAAATTTGTTTTGAATTGGGTGTTTGGTTGCATGCTATGATTTGGGGGTTATTTGTTATCATTTGCTCTGATAATTTAATCTAAACTGATATGAACAGATAAGTCTCTGCATGTTTGTTTGTTGGGTGTTATTTGCTATCATTTGCTCGATTGCTTGGATTTAAACTGATGAGAACAGATGCTTTTAAATTGATAAGAACAGATGCTTTTAAATTGATAAGAACAGATGCTTTTAAACTGATAAGAACAGATGCTATTTGTAATTTGTTTTTAAATTGATAAGAACAGATGCTATATCAAAAACTTTGCGTGTTTGTTGTTGCTGCATGTGATGGATCTTTGAATCTGGTTAAGGAAAATGTAGTAAAGAAAATGAATACTTGTGAGTAAACTTCTTAACTTGGTTATTTAGGTGGAAGTTCGAGTTAATATCGAAGTATGCTTTGATAAATGTATGTTCAATTGTGATTTTTGGTTGCATGGTTGTTTTAACTGGATTTTTGATTTGAAATACACTGCACACTTGTGTGTATGCTTAAAGATAAGCTCAATCCAGTTTGTAGCCTTCAAACTAAAGAAAAAAATATAGGTTAAAATTTTGTTAAGTTAAAAAGAAACTTTTGTTTACTGGAAATAAGAAATCAATAGCTAGAAAAAAATAGGTGGGCAAACTCTGACTTGTTTTAGCTAAACTTTGGTTGCATGACTAGAAGCTCGATGATAAATATGTTTGTATGTTGTTGAACTAAGTATATTTGTTTGAAATCTACTTGCATGTGAATGAAATATCCAAATATATCTCTGTTTTGAAAATGTGCAGAGTACAAATTAGAGAAAGAAAACCCATTTTCTTTTGATTTGATTTTTGTTAGACTTTGATTCTTTAACAAAATATGTTGGTTAATGTTTAAACCAAAATTTGAAAATATCTTTAAGTTTAAAAAAAAAAACACATTTCTGGAAATTTTAAAATATAGAGGAACAATGATTTTTTTTATTTTCTAAAAGCAGTTTGATTAGTGACTGTCTTAAATCCATGAGTTGATCTGTGAATTGTTATTGATGTTGCATGAAAACTGTTTAGTCTTTATGTAATTGAATTGGTATGAATATATGTGTGGAAGTGTGTTAGTATGTATATTTTGTTCTCTGTTGTTTCACAGGCAATGTTTGCTTTCAGAAATTCAATTCTCTAAAACAAATGAACATTAATGCTAATTATTTACAGACCTGCTTCTGTTTATGTTTGAATCTTAGTTTGAGATTTTTATGTAAACAATTTGTGTTGTTTAGCATAAATTTAAGTTTGTAAAATTTTAGTTTTGATAAATAAAACCTGTTACTTCTGTAAATCCATAATAACAGACAATATTTTCAAAAGTAAGATTATCAAACATTATTAAAAAGATTAGTAGATAAATGTTGTTGCATATGAACTTCTGTGATGAAGAGTGTTGCATGTGTATCTTAGCATAACCTCTGTATTTTGGTACCTGGTTTAAGCATGCATGTTTGATAGCCTGGTTATACCCTGTTTACAGTTCAGGATTTAAAGTGTTATCAAAAAAGAAAAAAAATTCCAAATCTTCCCATCTGCACTTCTTTAGGTTTTGGGATTCAACAAGAATGATTTGTTCAAACCTAATTTAAGATATGAAGTTTTTAATTAATGAAGGAAAGTTAGAGTATCACTTGGGAAGGTAAATAACAGTAAAACATTTGCTAAATGTTAAAAATTCACTTGAACTTGTGTTATTTGAAATTTGTTTTTTTTTTAAAATCCTGAATATTAGTTTCAAAATTTTAAATCTGAATCTTTTAATGTTAAGAAAATTTTGAACCCAGTTTCATTTGTCTTGACTTGATCATTGCTTTGTTTCACGGGTATCTTCACTGTGTTGATTTTACTTCACTTGAACTTTTGTGACTTGTGGTTTCATAATCATTGTTTCATTTGGTAGCTTCGGGTTGCACTGATCTTTCTGAAGCTCCTGTTGCACACTGCTGCTTGTTGTTGTATACTTGTGGTCTTGATAGTCAGGTTGCAGTTACCCCTTAGTTTGCACTGTGTCTTGCATTTAGTCTGTACTTGTGTATATCTTAGTTTGCATCCAACTGAGTTATATCTCCTTTGGAAATAATTAAGCATCAACAAGCTTAAAAAAATGAACTGAGTGCATATGCTTGTATAAATATATATAAGAGAGAAAAAAAGAAAAAAGTCCTGTTAACTTGTGCACTGTTTTGAGTTTCACTGTCATACTTCCATGTATTCAGTTGAGTTGATTGTTGCATTTGTTTGCGTTTGACATTGTCGAACTCAGTGTTGTAACTGGATTTGTGTTCTGGTTCATGTATCACTTGTATACATTTGCCACCATCTTGATTGCTGTTGTGTTGTGTAGTAGCTGTGGTCTCTGTTGTTGTAGCATGCATTGCAGTCTTCTTCTGTCAACATTCTGATGTATATAACTTGACCTTGTACCTGTAGTTGTGTTCATATACACTGCTGCATATCAGTGTTCATGCTGTTGCTTCTTTTTGCTTATTTTAGTTTGCTTGGTGGCATTTTGTGGTCTGCACTGAGTACTTGAACTTGTATTTGGTTTCCATTGTCTAGTTGAGTTGTCTGCACCTTGTATGCCGTTGCATTGGTGCATTGGGTTTGTCTCAGCCTTGAACCTTTGTAGTTGTTCCAGTCTTCATGTTCACATATGCCTTCCCATTCACTGTTGCCTGGTCTAGTCTTGAATGCATTCTGTAGCCCCATCTTGACTTGGGCTTGTGGTTTAATGTCTTACTGTTACCATATTTGAGTGTTGCCTCTGACCTGATGGCTTGGTTTCCATTGTCTACACCTGTTCATGCTTTACTACTGTTACCATTTTATTTCAATTCATTGCAAATTTAATTACTTGAATAAAGATTAATCCCGACTCGAGTGTTTTTGTGTTTTGCAATAAACGCTCGGGTCAGACCGAGTATTTTTACAGCTTGGAGATTTTCTCGCAGCGAAGTTAGAGAGAGAGGGGAAAGCACTTCACTAAAGCTTTTCAGAAAATGTTTCTTGTACTTTAAAAAGATATATGTTTGTTCCGCTGTATAAAATGTAATTCATTGTATAACTCTGATATTTGTATATAAAAGAAAAGTTCATTTATGAAAAATAGATTATTGTTTCTGTGATTCTGTGACTGATTCTGTTTAAATGTTATAAACTAAATAACAATCCGTCATTTGAACGTTTCTAGTTGGTTTAATTACCGACTAGAGGCGGTCAGAGCGGCGGGTCGTTACACCTTAGAACCAAAACTTCTTCCATACAAGAGGGGCAAAATGTTAACCATAAAAATCACTGAGAAACATAGGTTAATGGAAGGAGGTTTCAAAGGCATTAGGAAGGCTTTCGAAGGAGTCGCAAGCGTTAGGCGTCATCACAAGTGATAAAAATCACAAAAGCTTTCGAAACGATGAAAAAGAAAGCAGGGTTACCCTTCCGCCTCATTCAAACCTTTCAATGTAGATGGATTTGCATATATAGAAAAAACAAGAACGAGTTCGGAACCCCTTTCAAAGGAATGAATAACGAAACTTCATGTGCACGCCAAACGTTTCTCCTTCATTCAGACTACTCGGGAAGATACCTTAATCGAAACAACCCTTTCGAAAGCATAATCAAGCCTCTCGAATCAGTCGAAGCCTACAACATCAAGAGAAGTTTCCTCATAATTCGCAAGGCATTCAGAATTATCAACTACTCAAAGCCTTCAACGGCTCAACACCTTCAAAACTATAAGAAACTACCTACCGACAGAGTCAGAGGTTCGTATCTTTACTTCTTATGGTAAAAAGCAACACGAAGAGGAAAATCTCATTTGCGGCCCTTTCGACGATGTCGAAAGCAATCCAAGAAGAAGCAAGAATAGGAACACTTAAACTTTGACAACAATGAAAGGTGGACAAGGGACATTTTCTACAGGGT
This sequence comes from Allium cepa, assembly GCA_030765085.1. Classification (NCBI taxonomy): domain Eukaryota; kingdom Viridiplantae; phylum Streptophyta; class Magnoliopsida; order Asparagales; family Amaryllidaceae; genus Allium; species Allium cepa. The sequence continues at coordinate 722,607,558 of CM060938.1, read as the reverse complement.
CGAAAGGTCTGGAGTAAGAAGACGGGAAGAGCAAGGATGAGTTAGAGAACTCAAAAGGGAAGCCTTTCGACGGCATCGAAAGCAGGCAAGGCCCAACGACCGTGTCGAAAGGATTGATGTGGAAGATAGAGGGACCTTTTGACTGAGCCGAAAGCATGGGCGTGAAAGGGGGCCGACCTGCATCTATAAATAAGACCATAGTGTCCGATTTTTGGGATAGATTTTTGAATCCAAAACTCATTCTACTACCTCTTTGCAACAATCAAATCTTTATAACCCTAAATTGATTTAGGGAAAAAGCTCTCAAACTTGTAACTCTTTTTGGATTAATGGAAAAAGAAGGAATGCATGGATTCATTGAGGATTTCTATTATAAGGAAGATCGTTACGATCATTGGCTAGACTAATGATCAATTGCACATTATGCTATCTCATCTTCTTAACTTCTTTCTATCTTATGCAAAGCCGAGACATCAACTTGGATAGCATACATGCAAAACACATTACCATCATGATAATCAATATATAATGATGAACAAAGATAGTAATGATGTTTCGACAATGATAAGTTTTTAGAACTTACAGATATCCAAGATGATCTTTTATCATAAATACCAAATAGATCTTACACAGTTGTGAAATAAATCTGTCTTGAAAGGACGAAATACATTTCGACCTGGTCGAATGGGATGTCTTGAAAGAAATCTGGCTCATAAATGACAAGTGATTATAGTAGGATGGATTCCTTTGAAAGGAACTCACTCCTAACTACATCTTCAACCCTTTTGAAGGAGTTCCTCCATCAAGATGAAACCAATGACGTCGAAAGCAGTTATTTCTCTTTAAAGGCTGAGCAAACCTTTCGACATAGACGAAAGGGATTGAGTGGTCCTTATGACATGGTCAAAAGGGATGAATTTTTTAGTAAAATACCTATTTTCAACTCATTCGAAAGAGGGGATTCGAAGAAGATGCTTTCTCCTTTACCTCCATTTTGACGAGGTTAATTTGGTCAATGATCCACTATTGATACTTTACAAATTATCCTCCGAAAGTAGTTTGACCAGATCAACTTGATTAGAAGAGGGGTTTCGAAGGAAGTAATCTCTTTCAGTTCTCTTTTAATGGTCTTGTTTTGTTACATAAACAATCCTATTTGTCATTCACATAGCTTTGGGGATGTTGAAAAGTTTTCTTGTTAACAATTCATTATCCCAAATTCATAATACCTCAAGTTTATACATGAGCACATGTTAACTCAATTTTGAAGTTAAATTGTTATAATATTGGATTCATTTAAACATCAAGTTTTTATATGGAAGGATATTATAGCATTGTTGGTAAATTACATAATTTGCTTGAATGGTTATTTGTACCACTGAATTTGTGAATTTAAAAAAAAAATGAATACTTTCTACGAACAAATATTTTGTATAAATAGTTGATTGCAAATTACCAAATATTTATTTTAGACCTACAATAAGCCACATCATATTATTTTAAACATATCATGTTGTAGTATTTCATAGGAACTTACATGTTGAATTTATTTAAAGTAGGTATGGTCCAATTGTTAAGACCCCTATAATTATCCAATCTGCATAATCTAAAAATAATAATGTACTCTTCTAGATCTGACTGAATGAGCCATTTCTTTGCCTAGTATGATTTGGTGGTAGAAATTACCTAAAACAAAATCAAAACTCAAGATAAAGGTGGAAAAGGAAAATGAAGAAGGAGCGTCCCATATATACGGGAAGAAGTGGAATTTATATCGACTTGCTGCAAAGAGCGATGAAAGAAAACAAAGCGATCAAGATTCACCGCTAGTATTAGCAGTGGTATGTAGCTAGGAGTATTATTAATGTAAAGTGAAAACACGATAAAGATGGAAGGAAAGTGGACAGTGACTTCTGATTAGTATTGTAATGTAAAACATGGTTAAAAGAGGGTAAGTGTAAAATTTGAACCAGATTAAATGGGAGAATAGGATTTGAGCTCAAAGTTAATAAGAAAGCAGAGAGATGCTAGTACCAGGTAGTAAGATGGAGAAACCATCGTTTAGTAATATCATTTAAAAAAATTATTTATTTTAATTTTTCATTAATTTCAATTAAACAAGTAATAATATATTACGAAACAAAAATGCTTGCTCAACCGGCATATTAGAACCGGTTGGTACGGACGTTATCTACACTGTCCAAATTTTTGTCACCCCCTAACATCTACCATTTAACATTCATTTGTGTGTCCCGCAAATCAGACCTTGTAGCATAACTCTTAGAAATTTTTTTGGATTATTAAAAATATTAAAGGAAAACGTACAGTGAAGAACAATTAACAAATCTTTTGATTTGATTTCCCCTTACATAATGATGGAAAAAAAAGTAGAAACAAATACAAAAAAATATAGTGAAAAGGACTAGGAATGCACACGGACAGGATATCCATCAAATTTGTCAAATCTAATAAAAAATAACATGGAAATAGATCGGATTCATATTAAAAATTCCAATTATGACAGATTGGTCGATTGATCCTTCTCGTCGAAACCAATTGATAATCAATCCAACTTATCTTAAATTATCATAGAGCAACTGTTCGCCTATATTTTAAAATCGACAGATTTGATTAGTTGTGATGTGGTCTCTTTTCAAATGGTGGTTTTTAGTTCTCACTTAGTTTTGATCTGTACATTTTAATTTTCAATTTGAATTTTTAACTTATTGTATTTTCTCGTTTCTTTGCAATTAAATGATTAGCTATTTAACATGTAAATGTTTCTGTTGTACTAATTTATTTTATTTTATTTTAAGATTTCCCAATATTTTATTTTAGGACCGTTACGGTAACTTAACCGTTATCAAAGTAAGAAAAAAATTACCATACCGATACTATCGGTAAATCAAAAATGACTACCGATGTTTTACCGTTACCATTGGTAAAATGTTCGTTAGTATTTCGATAAACTGCTAAACCATTGAACGCTAATGATAAATCCACGATACATAAAGGCAATACAATTATATTATTTTTGAAATTTCAATATGGATTAAAAAAAGTAATTATTTTGCTATTATTTCCAACTCCATTAATGCTTATATAAAAAATATTAGTTATTTTAGTTGTGGGAAAAAATTTTCTTGATTCATTACGTATTATTTATAATAATGTGAAATAATTTACTAATCTTAAACTTTGAATTTAGTAAAACCAACAACAAATATAATCAGAAATAATACCTCAAAAATCTGCTTAAAAAATGACAAACCTTCAAAAGTTTTTGTGGTTATGATTAATCAAAATAACGAAAAAATAAAATTAATTTGATTGGTAACTTTACCATTATCAATGGTTTTGACATTTCTTTACCGCTACATTTAGTATTAACAATGTTAAATGTATCGTTAGCATACTGATAGCATTTGTATAACGATGTAGCTAGATATTGGTTACCAATTGCTTGGTATTGGTATTGTAAATTTACCATTATCGTAATAACCCTAGTTTATAGTAGTTTTTTTCCTACTATTAGGGGTTGTTTGTTAATTTATCTGTCTATGTATATACGTGTCACTTTAGCTTTATTCAATTTAGTGTTGACAAAATAAAAGTTATGTCTTCTTCCTATCCATTTAATTTAGTGAAATTAGTCATAATCGATCAGTAAATCTGACTATGATGGATTTCCAATCGATAATTCCGACACTAAACATTGCATGGTTGATCCATTGCAAACAAAACAACAACGAAAAATCAATATAATCTATGATAGATTTGCGGTTAGAGTTCTCAATTTTTTTTTTACAACTTTATGATACAGTAGTTTATTAAATATACCTTGCTTATACATCATAAACAACCCATGGATTTGTGAAGAATTTTTTTTTTTTAGTAACTAACAAATCAATAACAATGAATTCAATTGCAAATCCGTTGCAACCTACTATACAAAAATTATGAAATAACCATATATTTGTCATATGAAATTATTTGAAAATGAAAATGTGTGAATAGTGCATTAATTATTTCATCATAAATCCATCATAAATTACTGTTATCGATTGTTTTATTTATCCCACTTGTTTCGTTTGTGCAATCAAACACTATAACTACTACTCAAGAACATTACATAAACAACAAATTTCATCGAAGATGATATCACCGGAGATACAGTAATATGCATGGACAAAAGACTATAATTGTAATGGAAAGAATAACAACAAACAAACAGTAAAATATCCAAAATTCAAGTCGAATTATATAAATTTCAACGTGCATACAAAAATTCATGTCCAGGTATGAAATTCAACATGCATACCAAATATATTTATATCAATCATATCGAGCACACAAATAAGAAGATGCCATGAATTAATGGAGAATAAATTGTGAGAATCTTTGTTTGACAAGTTGCATCAGTTTAAGATCAAACTCCTTTTACTTTTCACTATCATGTAGTCGTTCCTAAATATACCGCAAATGGACCTCATGCTCTTCTATAATCTATTGACAATGTGTCTCATGGTCCTCCTCGATTTTTTTTACGATTTATCTAATGCTTCTGTGTATTCTTTTAATGCTCCATCTTGGATCGTTGACCTATTTCCATTATTCAAGCCTTGGCACATTGCATCTCCTCCTTTAAAGCAATTAGCCTAGCTTGTAACTCATCTATTGTTGTATTATCACTCATTAGCATCCTTCATCACCGAGTAGCATGTAATCCCATCTATAATTAACAAACAATGTTTACTATTAGGTAAGTGCATGCTATAATAAGTTGATCATGTTGGTATGCATTGTAGTACCAACAACATGCATTACATAAGGTTTAACTTGTACAATTGTTTTTCCCTAAAAATATACTTCAGGAACATGAAATTATAACATATATGTTGCAATACTACATTATCAGTCACTTTGGTGTAAAAGATAGTTTCGAGGACCGCTGACAGCTCTGTCGTTCTGTTTTCGATGGCTTTCAATGATACGATGTTTTAAGTAATTTAATTTATCACATTATTGTAACTTATTAACTATAGAAGTTTGAAATTTGTTTAAAAATATTAATTTACTTTCTAAAATTTAAAGAAGATATTTTTATTTAATTCTTCAATTTTTTGATGTGATTAATTAAATTAGCATTTTCGATAATCTTTTATTATGCAATTCTATATTTAACTGTAATAAAAATCGAACTCAAAAGATCAATCTATGCAACTGTAATGACCCGTATTTTTTTAACTATTTTAAATTAGTAAATTTAATATATTTATTGAACATAAATGGTTAGAAATAAAAATTTAATGATTTATTAATGTAATTTATTGAATATGAACTTGAATAAAATTTTGAAATAACCAATTTTGAAGATTTAGGCAGTAACAATTATTGAAATGAAATTCTATGTATTGAATGTTTATAGTCAATAGCAAGAATTGAACAATAAATGTTGAATTATTTAGATGAAAATAAAATAATTATTTGATAAATAAAATTCATTTGAAACCTAATATTGGGATTTATTGAAATTCTAATATTGGAATTCCTCAGAATTGGATTATTGGAATACTTTAAATAAGGCAGTGTAGCATAGTGTAATCTATATATTTAATATAAAAAAATTGTGTATTGAATAAGAACAAATGTTTTATTTATAAAATGATATTTGAAAATAATTTATATAAGTACGTCTTCTTTGACTATGATCATAATTTTATAAAGAGTGTAGTAGTTGTTCTGTTATTTGAATTCATTTTATAAGTTAAATAACCTATAATTAAAACATGTTGATTTATTGGATAATTAAAATTGTTTAAATTTAAAATTGGAATCATCTAAATAATTGAATTCTGGATTTAATATGAACGAGAATGGTGTCGAAAGTTGATTTAAGTTTTATTTAAACAAGATTGAAGATTGTTAAAATTTAAAAATGGTTAAATTGATCATTGGAACTTACTTTATTTCAATTAACGAGTGAAAATAGTTTTTTTGGACACTGTCTCAGATTTCGACGAAACCAGTTTCATCAGATCCGTAATAGTGAATTATTATAGGATTTTATGTTTCGTCGCGATCAGACTTATCGTTTGGCCGTGCGAGGTTGAAACGCGTAGAAATTAATTAAAAGAGTTTAATTAAAATAATTTGATTTTGAAAAGTTGCCTTCTAAATATGGTGGAATTGGCTCCCGATATATGTTCCATCGCGTTCAGTATAGGGGTATAACATATAAAACGCAAGGCGACACACTTCGTTTGGAGTTCGGAAATTTCACGGACGAATAGTGCCGTAAAATTTTCTATATACTACAACAAAAATATCATATTACAATGTCACTTTTACAACGGTCCTTAAATGCCTGTTGTAATAGAAACCTACTAAATGGTTTTTTCAAGCCTGTAGTAATAGATACCACTTTTCAACAACTCTTTTACTTTGCACGTTGTAATAGATATCTATTACAACGTTTTTAATTTGACCGTTGTAATATGTGCCTATTACAACGGTTTTTTGTCCGTTGTAATAAATATCTGTTTTCATCCCTGTTTGCCCATTGTAATAGATGCCTATTACAACTATTTTCTTTTGCCCATTGTAATAGATGACGATTTTACAACGGCTATAAAATGCCTGTTGTAGTAAATGCCCATTGCCGGTTTTTGACAATTAATAATTAATAATTACAATGCTTTCTTCAAAAATATTAATTATTATTAATATTTAATAATTAATAATATTAATATTAACCATCATCATCTTCGATTATTTATACATACTTACTTATTAATTTATAAATGGTAATTTATAATTAGTAATTATAAATGATAACGTACAAGGTCATTATTTATAATTTATCATAATTAATGATTACTAATAAATAATTTATAATTAATAATTATTATCTATAATCGATGTTTATATTTTATATTAGTTTTTTTATAGTTAATTATTAATAACTAGTAAATTATAGCTAATATTTATGACTTATAATTAATATAATTATTAATACTTAGTAAAATAATTAATATTAAATAATTAATAATTAATAGTAAATAATTAATAAATATTATTAATAGTTAGTAAAATAATTAATATTAAATAATTAATAATTAGTATTAAATAATCAATTATTAACTTTTAATAATTGATATTTTGTAATTAATGTTTAATATTTATTTAACCAATTTACAATTTTGACAATTGATATTAAATTATTTCCTATAGCTTATTAATCTAGAAATAAATTTTTCTAAAATTTAGGCGATCCATAAAATTTAGAAATAATTAATGATTAATATTAAACAATCGATGCTAAATAAATAATTTTTAATATTAAATAACTAATATTCAGTTACAATTAAGAAGTAGTGATTAATAATTAATAACCAATAAATTAGAAGTAATATTTAATATATAATAATTACTGATTAATATTCAACTATAATTAATATTAAATAATTAAACTATTGAATAATATGAAATAATTAATATTCAATTATAATTAAGAAGTAATAGTCAATAACTAATCAATAAGAAGTAATATTTAATAATTAATTATTTCTATTAAATAATTAGTAATTACTATTTATAATTAATAAGTAATCTTTAATGATTAATAAGTAATATTTATTATTTAATATTTTATATTTAATATTTTATATTTAATGATAATCAATGTTTCACCACAACAAAAAGACCATATTAATACAGTAATTTTACAGTGGTCACAAAATGTCAATTTTAATAAATGTCTTTTACAATTTTTTTTTGGAAGTTGTAATAAACTTATTTTCAATAGCTCTTTTATTTTGACAGTTGTAACAGATGACTTGGTATTCACAAAATAATTAATAATTAACAAAAAAATTAATTTTTAATAATTAATAAATAAGAAGTAATAATTAATAATTAACATTTAATAATTAATATTAAATATATAATAGTTAGCCATTGATAATTCTATTAATATTTAATTATTATTAATTAAAAAAATATACATAATAAGTAACACTTAATAATTAACAATTATATTTAAGAAGTAATAAGTAAGAATTAATAATAAGTAGTAATTACTGTTAAATAATTAAGAATTAACAATGAAAACTTATTGGAAGTTTTTCATAAAATTGTTTAAATCGATTGCCGCTACGAAGTGGGGGTTCGCGAGGTGGCAACGCCCCTAGGTGGGGTGCGGGTGAAACGCCCCTACTGACGGCGATCCAACCGAAAACGGTACATTTCGTTTACTATTTGAATTTGAATTCAAACAGCAAACAGGTATGACTGTTGGAAAGGTATCTCTTCGTTTTGAACAGTCACTACCACAGATTAATTACCATTTAATAATTAATTTTAGTAATCATTATATAGCAATTACTATACTTTAATAATCAATAATTACCGGTTAATTTACTGTTCGGTAATTAATAATTAATGATTAGATATTCCTATTGCTATAATAATATAATAGCATATATGGTGTTTACATTTTAAAACTTTTTCTTTACAGCTCTTTTCTTTGGCATATATGATTTTCGCTCCAAACCCAAATATTTAACTTCAAATTTCGGGCTCCAACCCTAAATTTCTGGCTCCAACCCCAAGTTTTTACGATAACTACCCGTCTCTTCCAACAAATATGCCCAAACTTCCTAAACAAAATCCCAATTCCAATTCGCGCCTTTCATCAAATAGATGAAGGCAGATTTTAGCTCTATCGACCCCTCCCCCACCTTCACCTCCACCTAACGCCACATCGCCATGGATGTCCGATCTCTTCGACGATCCCGGAATCATGTAATTTCGGATTGGAGACCTGACTAAACCGGATAGCTCATTGACCAAAGCCTGCAGCCGTCTGGATCTGCTATCACTCATCATGGTGATGATGACGTGCCAAGATTTAAAGTTCGCTGCTCTTGTCTAGCCGCCGCTGCTTGGATTCGTTCATTGCCTCGATTTAAAGTTCGCTGCTCTTGTCTGAAGGCAGATGCCATCGTGATAGGATGCCGAACTTGATATTGAAGGTATGTTCGACTCTCGTTGAAAATTGGGTGCAGCAGTCGGTCGCGAGTTGCAATTCGGATCTGGATGGTCGTAGGTTTCGGATGTAGAGATATCAGTTGAGGGATTTTGAAGGTGGGATACTTCCACAACGACTGCTTTCGGGTTTTATAGGTGATCTAATTTAGTGTTTTATAAGTGATCTTGAGGTATAGTTATTTATGCATTTATCTTGTTTGAGAAAATGTCCGCAAGAAAATAACAGTTTTTTTAATACTAAATGATGGTAATTAAGAAGAAAACTCAGGTTTGCTCATAGATCTGTATACAGAGATGGTGCGATGAGAAAAGAAGCACTATTTGTGAAATTTGCCTTCAGTTAATCACCTATAGTTTTTATTGTTACCTTAATATTGAATTTTATGGAATTAATATTTTTTATATTTGATTTTTCTAAGTTTAGAGGTTTTTTATGATTATCCATAAGTTTTATTAAAATATAGTTTACGTTTAGTGGATAAATCAAGCTTTATCAGCCCACCTAACAATACTATATTCCTTTCTTACATGTATCAAGTTGAATGGATCTTGGATTTTTTTTTAATCAAATCAATAGGAACAAGTTTGCCTTTATTCAGCTGTTGCCTAAAAATTCAAAACAATGTCTCCTATTTCCGCTCAAACCAAGCTGAATTCTTAATAAACACATATATTAATTACTCAATGGCAATAACTTCAAAATTCTAATATCAATTCACTTCTTAATCTTGCAGAAATTTAACAAGTTATACAGTTCCACCAAAATTAGCTTTGCTTGATATTGGAGCAGATTCAGAAATTACTCAACAGATTCAAACAGTAGCCATGTCTGTATTCATTCTCAGCAGCAGCGACAACAGGCTTCTAGAAAGTCTCCGAGGCGTTGGTCACTAGAACTTGATCAAAGATTTATTGCTGCTCTTTAAGAACTTTGTGGTGCTTGAGGTATACAGTCTTTTATTTTAATTTTTTTTGTTTTATTATATAAACAATATCATTATATTTGTTTGCTAATTATATGAATATCTTTTCCATAAATGGAATCTCTGTTCTCTGTACACTTCAAACTAAACTCTAACCAGAAAAAAAGCATATTGATTGGTTTTATATAGCAATTAGCCAATCTTTAGTTTACTTACTACAAACTTCATTCACCCATTTACAAGATCTATGGATACTATGGGATTTAAAGTCCACCATATTGGAATATGGAAAATGTACGTGCTTAAGATCAAGTTGTGAATGAGGAAACCTTGCAGATTGTCTTGAAGTTCTGATAGCAAAACAGTGTTAGATCTACAAGGATGCATTGGTTGGTTTTATATATTAAATAAAGACACCTTAACTTTGTTAATTATTACAAGTTCCATCAGTGCTACATACAGTGGTTTAGATTGTTACAACCTAAAACCCAGATTCCAACCAATTAATGCTGAAAATTAATAACATATTGTGTGGACATGCGTCTATTCTTTGCCACTGATTTTTTTAAATAATATCATGTTACTTTTTACTGTGAATTATGATCTTATTATCTTAATCATTGATTACTACCACATAATTGTTACATAAATTTATTCAAAGTTGTGTTGAATTTTATCATTTTTATGATTCTCGATTTTATTATTGTTGTTAAAACCTGTAAATAAGCATATGGCTTTTAGAATGAGCCTGTAGTAAAAATAACATGTTAAATTTGTCGAAAATCAGATAATTACTATTGATTTTGTTCCTTCAAGTTATTCTACTCCACACCTTTTGATAGATGTTTCAGATATTTACATGAGAAAGAGTAAATGGTCAAAGCTTTATTTCATTGAAGTAGGCAACGTATTTGACTAGGGATTAAATAGAAGGCTTTAGAATAAAATAAAATAAAATGTAAACCTTACATGCTGTGGCTCTTGAAATCAATACTGAGATGTTTGTGGCACATAAGTAATCTGAGAACAGGAGATTTGAGCTCCGAGGACCGGAGATTTGAGCTCCTCTTGCTTGGATCTCTTTCCCAATGGCATTGACGCTAAATCTAACAGAGCAAGGTTGAATTTATGACACTTTGACGGGCTAATTTGTAATTTGACAGGTTGATATTATGGACATACTTTCAATGATTATGTATATAGTTCAATTAAACTGTTCTTTTTCTACAAAATCTACTACTAAATTCTTAAGTGATGCATACATACATACATACATACATACATACATACATACATATATATATATATATATATATTATGTGTGTGTGTATATATGTATATATATATATGTATGTATGTACATATATATATGTAATATACACACACACACACACATATAATATGTATGTATGTATGTATGTATGAACATGTGGTTGCTGAAAAAGCTGATGTGGGGATTCAAACTGTTAAAATTCAAGGGTCAAGGCATACATAGTTTGATGAATCATATATTTGTTATATTTTCATTGTTTGGTGTGTGTGTGTGCGCGCGTGTATTTCTTCTATAGGATCTTTATTATAAAAGACAAAGAATACATGAATCATTTTGGCATTTAGAAATATAAATCTTTTTTGTTATTTTAAAAGATATTAAATGAACATGTTTGTTATTGATACAATATTTTGGTTTCAATGGCAAATTAGTTTTAAATTTGTGAGTGTAATGTAATAGTGTTTACATATTTTTTCTTATTTGAATTTTTTTTAACAACGGACAAAAACAATTGTAAAAGATTCTATTGCAACGGATAAAAACTGTTGTAAATGATGCTATTGCAACGGGTAGAAATAGTTGTAAATGATGCTATTGCAACGGATACATGCCTTTGTAAAAAAGTTTACTATAACGGGCTTTTACAACGGTTTCGAACCGTTGTAATATCTTTTGGATCTATTACATCGTCTAATAAGACGGACGCTTTTCCATTCTGAAACCCCTATTATAGCGGGCATTATCCGCTGTAAAAAGGTATTTTTGTTCTAGTGTAAGGACTTGAATTTTCTGTTTTGCAATCCAAAACTCTAAACCATGGTTAGCCGCTTTCTCTTAAGCGATTAATGGTCGAAATTCATCTTCGTCTCTCCTTATTTTCTCTTAATTCGATCAACGAAATCGAGTGGTTCTAAAAGGAAAAGTGTAGGTCTCGACGAGCTCTACACATCCAACGGTTGGATTGAGGTGTATCCACCTGAATTCACCATATTCGATGCTCGAAGGGCAGACATGTTTTCTCGAATTACGTGGCAATGGCGGCGGAGGAGGCGACATGGTCGTTAGACGTTGTGGCTTGCGAGCAGGCGGTCGTGGTGGTGAAGTTGGATCGATGTTCAATGGCCTAGGGTTGCATGCGTCTCGAGGGTTGGTCACGTGATATTGGGTTACGTGAGTAGCGAGATGGAAGAAGGGATTAGGTTTGTTTAAATTTAAATTTAATTAGGTTAAGTTAATTTATTTCAAATGCTAATTATTTATAATTTTTTCATACAAGTTCCAATCCGAACGAAACAAGTTGCATTGGATACGTATCGAAGTCTTCTATGACACGGAGTTGTATTGGAATTTATTTGAAGCTGAAAATTTTTAGTTTCAAACAAAGGTGGGTGTTTTAAATCGCTCACGAATTACTAAAATGTTTTTATGTTAGTTAAATCGAAATCATGAAGTGTTTATTTTTATTGATTATTGTTTGGTAATTAACTGACATTTAAATGGCATATGAATTGACTGTTAGGAATTAAAATTGACAATTAAGTGAAATTGGAATTAAATTGAAAGTTAAACACCCGATATTGATAACTAGTTAGCTGTTGTGATATATTGACTGTTTTGGATGTTGATTGTGATGGATGACTATTGGTTTATACTTTGAATGTTGGGTGTTTATTTATTATATATATATATATATATATATATATATATATATATATCCTATTATCACCTTGTATATTATTTGATAGTACATAAACTGTTATTGGAATTATTTCAAATAAATTAAAAAATAGGTTGAAATGATATACCCGTGACACTTTGATTTGAATTGAAATGACATATATCCATCCGTGAATTTAAAAGTCGAAATAACTATTCAATTGGCCATAGGATAGAAAATTATATACGGACACCGGATTGATTAAGTTAAATGGTTTTAAACTCTTGAATTTGAATCTATTTAAATGGTTTTGTTTCAAAGAAAAAAAAATCAAAGTTTTAAGGATTGAATTAATTTCTGATTCGAGTTTTAAAATGTTGAATTTACAAATTCGTTAAAGAAATTGTTTAAAGAATTGAATTTGAGATTTTGAAGTTATAATTGAGAAATCATTCGATGATGGAAATTGAAATTGTTTTAAATAGTTGAACTTTTATTCGAAATTTGAAATATACCCAAGTAAAAATAATTTAAAGAGGAATTTCTAATTTGGGCTCGGAATTGAATTATTTTGAATATTTGAATCTTAAATTAAATGTTGAAGTTTAAATTGATTTAAGTGATTTAAATCGGTATTTTGAAATCGAATTCGAAATTTATATATATTGAAATGGTTTAAAAATAAGAATTGAATCGGATCACTGAATCGAATCTGAAGTTAAAAATGAACGTTTCGAAATTGAAATTAATTCGAATTGAAATCGAAATCGAAGTTGATTTGAATAGATATTGAAAATGAAATTGATTTAAATTAAAATCGAAATAGAGTCAATTTGAATTGAATTGAGATTAAAGATGATTTGAACTGAAAATTTTGGAATTGAATTAGTTTGATTTAAAATTTGGACCTGGGTTCAGATTTGTTGGAAAAGAAAGAAACAGTTTGATTTGAAACTATTTTCAAAATAAATTATTTCAATATAAACTGTTTAAAATCTATATTTTTAAATATTCAAATTATTTTGATTTTTCAAACTATTTTGCTATATAAACCATTTTCAATACTCAAACCATTTTATATCAAACTATTTCAAATCTTAAAACTATTTAAACCATTTTAAACAATTTAAATTATTTTCTATAAATTTAAACTGTGCAAAGTTAGAATGTCTATATTTAAATCGTTGATTTAAATGCGAATCTGGAATTAGGTTATAACCTAAGTTGGAATTTGAAATGATATTTTCAAGTGAAAATGACATATGAAGTAAATATGATAATTTTGAGATGAAATTGATTTTGAAGCGATTTTGATATTTTGATATCAAGTATGAATCGTTTTCGAAATGTAAAAGAATCAAACGGTGTGTAAAACAACGTTTGATTGTTAAAGAGACCGGGTCTTTTATTGGCATACTCTTTGTCAATATTGGAACCACTTTAACAATTTGTACATAGAGGAGACTCTAGAATGAAGTGGTTGGATTTGGTGTACATTTGCTGGATTTGAAGAAAGAGAACGGTGATGGATTGGACCCGACACTTGTGTCGATTTGAAATGACTAAAACATGACGGCTTGAACTAGGCCAAGTGGGCTAGCTACCCCTAGCGGACACCTGTTTTTCGATTTTTCTTATGGGCTCGGTCCATACTGTTACCTTTGTTGTTGATTTTGATTAGTGCACCTTGATTGGGATAACATCCCTTTGACTCAATATGGGATGGGTGGACGTGGGGGCGGTTGTTGCGGCGATGCGTTACCACTAGCCTGGCGACTCGAATTGGTAGCATACTATCTTGGGCATTACCTCACGTGCCTTGTCATATTTTTTTCCTTATACGAGACCGTTACGAGTTTGGTTCAGTGTTGTCGTATCATGGCGCATCCTTGCTTACCGACATTCTATTGGTTTTGTTATACGCAAACTGTACGACAAAACGCTTTAAGGGGGTTAATGTAAAGCTGTAATGCTAGGAAAAATATTTATTTTATTGATTATACATTACATTTATAAAGTATTCTACTATATATAGATATTTTGACGGATCCTTAAGAGATGGAAAAACTTGTAACATCCCTTGAGTTATTGCACGAACGTTGTACACTGGAATGAAGATGTAAAATCCCTTAAACATCTCTGACGCTATTACACTCATGTTATATGTGATATTGATTTGATTTACATAAGAATATTTTAGTTCTGATTAGAGTGTATTGTTTTACTTTATGTTCGGGTCAGCCCTGAGTTTTCAGTGCATTGAAGATTGTTTATTCTGGAGGACGAAGACGAAGATTTGGTATATTATTATTGGTATTATTTCCACATCATGTTGTTCCACTGCATTATTCTACTATTCTGTTGTATGTATAACTCTGATAAATGTTGTGTAAATTATAATCAAATGTGTAGCATAAACAGCTTTATGAACTGTTTATTTGATTATTATATTTTTTCATTCCGCTGCGAGATTCTATGTTTGTTTTCTTATTTTTTTATTCTTCTTAGTTAACCACATTTATATTCCGAGTTTCATATTGTTTTGAGTTGGACATGTGTCGTTTATATTCGAATTAAACCTTTCGAAATGCGGGTCATCTCAGTTGGTATCTGAGCTTTGGTTTAGTGATAACCTTAGCTTTGTGGGGTTTGACTCATTAGAGATAAGGTAGTAATACCTTAAAATGAGTTTGTTTGAGTGTATACATATATAAAAGCGCACACTTTTTTGGTGTTATAAAATGTTTTATATTATGTTTACGTATGTGTTGAGCTGTTTATAAATTTTGGTCGATACATGAGGCGCCACGTTACCGATAGGTGTTTCTAAACACTTAAACAAGGCAAGTCGATATAATATTATTTTAAAGGAAGGTAAATGAAGTAATTTTACCTAAATTATATTTTACATATAAAATGTAACAAACCGATATTTTCAGCCATTTCGCATCCGCACATGTCGGACTTGAATTGCTTAAAATAACGCGTTGTAAATAAATTTGGAGCAAATGAAATACAATCACAGACACAGAAATATCAGAATAACTCGCAGCGGAAATTAACCATAGTAGTTCATAAAGCTACTATAACAAACTCTCAAAACATAATACATAATATCAGTCTGAAAAAAATATACAATAGAAATCTCAATTACATAGCAGTTTATCAATACCAAAGCTGAAATAGAACAACTGAAACTGAAGGGATAGATAACTAGACAAGCAGAATCTCCAGCAATTCCTAGCTCCAGAAAGAAATCCAAAGCTAAGCTGTAAATACTCAGGCTGACCCGAGCGTAAAGTAAAACACAAAACACTCGAGTCAGGACAATATATACTTATATAATGTAAACTAACTCAAGTGAACTGTAGTAGAAATGCACAATAACTTAAAGGATGCTTGGGATCACCCATCCTTTAAGAATCAGTTAAACTATAAATTAAATACATCCCGTGGTTAAAATTTCAAAATGGTATTTTATACTTCAAAATAAAATATCATTTCAAAATTCAATATCATTCAAAATCCATTTCATAATATCAAAATATAATATCTTCCAAACCACATTCATTTTTATTTAATTTAGACACCATTACAAAACACATTTCAAAATAGTTTATATTTTGAAACAAATTACTTCATTTTAAATCATAAAATGAAGTTATTATATTTAATAATTAAATTATTAAATTTACAAAATTTTAGTCTTTCAAAATTCATTTATCCACTTAATTTATTAAAACAGATGAAAATTCAACTTTCGCAGAATTTAGAAATTGCTACGGAAAGTTACATTCACAACAGTTCAATTTAATAAAAGATAACATTTAAAAAGGTTGTAATAGGGTTACATTAGTTTCAAATAAAACTTAGTTAAATTCAATAATTATAGCATTTACAAAAATGCTATAATAACCTTTAATTAAACTTAGCCATTTGGTTCATTATTATCAACTACAGCATTTACAAATGCTGTATTATCATTTACATTAGAATTAATAGCATTTCAGAAATGCAGTTAATTAACTTCAAGTATTCAATATAATTTCACAAACAATTATATTTTTATTTAAATCATTTTTAGCTTATAAAATCATATAATTTCACTTTTAAAACAGTCATTCAAATACCTTATATTCATGATTTTATAAAGTTAAATCTCCATTCAAAAATCAAAATTTAATAATAATTCACTTATTAAATTCCAACATTAAATTTTAAATTCATTATATTAAATTTAACTTAACATTTAAGTTTAAAATTTTCAAATATAACTTAATTTCATTTTTATTTACTTAACTTAACATTCACTTTTAAGCCAAACTCACAAATTTCCAATTTTAGTTATATTTCCAAATTTCAACCTAAATATTCATTCATTTCACATTTTTAACTTTATTCAAAAATCATTGATATATTATAAAATCATTTTAAATTCATTTAATTCAAAATATCATAAATTTATAATATTTTCATATTCAATTTAAATTCCATTTATCACCAAATTCTAGTTTCCAAAATAACTTACATTTTAGATTTTCTAACTTTACCATTTATTTATTTCACTTATAAATTTTCAGAAAATCAATAATGCTTTACAAAAATCATTTTTAATCAAATTTAAATCAAAATATTATAATATTTACATTTCTAAAATAATTTAAATTTTTTAGAAAAACATATTTTAACAACGGGTCTGTATTTCATTTTCTAGCGTAGATGAAGTGATACGGGTAATATATCATTTCAACCCGTAATTTACGAAGAAAACCGGGTTTGATCATTTCAAACTCGCAATCCCAAGTAAAAGAAAATAATTGAAAATCATTCAGGCCTATCATTTCAGCCCATAACGATTTTCTCCTATTCTAAATTCCGTTCGGGTATGTATCATTTCAACCCATAGTGATTCTAGTCTACAGGGAACTTGCAGTTTGATAAACTGATGAAAATAACAGAATAGCATGAAATAACAGTAACATATGGTATAACAAGTGTAAATATAGATGTGAACTTCATATGAATATAATATACCAGTTATAACAGGATGATATGCATTTATAGATTCAGGTGATGTCAGTTTATCACTATATAAGTACATATTAGTCTGGTGAGATTTACTCACCTGTTTAAGCTGAAGATGACAACCAAAACACACGACAAGGAATCTTCGAAGGCACGACAACATGAATAAGATTTGAGATCGGGAGAGCCAAAGATTAATTTCCTTAAATATATCAAACAAAACAAATACAAACATGAATTACAAACCAAGATATTACAAAACAATGCTAGGAATAACTACACAATTCAAAGCTAGAACTTTTGCACTTGCATTCAACCTTGTATGCTTCAGCTACGGACTGGAAAGGCACTGTTATGGGATGGTTTTGAATCAGGTTTGGATCAGGTTTGGGTTCAATAGGGTCGGCCATAACATGGATATGAAGGAGATGAAGTGTATAGGCATGTATAACTCAAATCAAGGTAACCAAAGTAGAATTTCTGTGCATAAATGGTTCGGCCCTAAGCATACATAGGCACGGCCAGGCCTGGTAGGGTCATGTACTGATGTGGCAGGGGTCTCACGTCAGCAAGTGGCTGGTGGTGATGATGCAAAGGTCGGCCAAGGTGATGTGGTGGAGTGGTGAAGGTAAAGGAGCTTGGCAATGCATGTTTAGGTGGAGTTTGCTCAAATATTTGGTGGATCTACATCATGGATTGCCACGGCTATGGATGGACAGTGGGCTGGAGGGGATGGCAGCTGGTTGTGGTGGTGGTGGCTATGGTGGTGGAGGAGCAAGGGCTGAGCTACAAAGGTGAAGTCAAGTGCAAAGAGATAAGGAAAACAAGAAGAATAAGCGAAAAAGAAGAAGAACTTTACCAAACTTTTGCTTCAGGAGTTCATGGCCGAAAATTTTGGATGAGAAACTTTTATTTTCGTGAAAATGAAGTTGGATGCAGCTGAAGAATGATAGGGGACGGCCAAAAAGAATTGAATGCAATAAGGTTAGGAAAAATGAAGAGACGGGAAAACAAAAGGTCTTAAGCAACTAAAGAGACATAAACTTTTCAAATTTCCTTTTATTTATTTATATAAGTTTAAATTTCTGAGAATAATAATAATTTCAGTAAAAATTTCGAAAATGCAACAAAATATAAAAATATAAATAAATAATAATAATTATATAAGGTAAAATAAGAAAATAGCTCAAAAAAATACAAACTAGTCTAGAAAAATGAAAAATAAACAGAATGAACTTTGAAAAATTTATATGAACTTGTAAAAAAATTTATAACAAAGAGAATAACATAAAATAAAAATGCATTGACAAAAATATATAATTTTTTTAATTAAATATAATTTAAATGAAGAAAATAGCAGAAAAAATAGAAAACAGCCTTTAAAAATAGGAAATAAATACAGTAAACTTTGGAAAAGTTTTATTATCACCTCAAAAATATTAAAAGACAAAAATATACATAAAATAACATAATGACACATTTTATGACAAAGAAAATATAATTTATATAATTTAAAATAGACAAAATTGCTAAATAAAATAGATTGCATTCAATATTGAAATATACATAACTTTTACAATTTAAATCTGTTTTCAACGAAACGAAAAGTAGTATTCAAGTTATTAAATATAATTTCATAATAATAGAGAAAATTTAGGAGTTTAAATATTTAAATTTGAAATTTAAAAGTCAAAGTTTGACCAGTTTGAACATAAATTCATCTTTCAGTAAAATATCCAATTTATACCTGTTTGAAATTATAATTAACATAATAATCAACACTTATATTTAAAAATGTGAAATGTTTGAAATAAAAAAAGTTTAAAAATAATTTCAAAATAAAATAAAGTCAAATATTAAAATATATGAAAAATCTAGGGTTGTTACACTCTCCCCCACTCAAATCTTTTCGTCCTCGAAAAGGAATGAAGCGGAGAAACAACAAGAAAGAGAAATAGGTTGGAAGACATTCGAAAGAAGGTAGGGAGAAAGTAGCTAGGAGGGTGATGCAGTACGAACTACGGAATCGATATGTTTAAATTGTTCAAGGCCTTTAAGTCGTTTGGAGTTGGCTTCGTTTTTAAGTCGTTCGGAGGTTATAAGTCGCTCACGACTTAACAAAGGATGTTCACGACCTAATATTAAGGCCTTAAGTCATTCGCGACTTAACAGAGTGAAGGATAACGAGTTACGACCTAAGGAGTTACAGGAAGAGGAGCTGCGAGTTAATGAAGAGCGTTTAATTCGTTTGCGACTTAACAAAGCTCGGGGGAAAATGTTCCGACCTAACGACACTGCTATAAGTCGTCCATGACTTATCAAGAAGCGGAGGGAAGTTCCAGTGGTTGAAGACTTTAAGCCGGCGGCGGGTTACGACTTAGTTGAGTCGTGTCTTGTTAAGCCATTGTGTCTTAAGTCACTATGTCGTACAGTGTGAAATATAACATGTCCTTATGTCGTTAAGTCGTAGGTCGGCATAAAGTTAAGTCGGCCGAATGTGTGTTGAGTTGTAATAAGTGAGTCGTGACATATGTTGAGTCGTATATGTTGTGTTACGTGCTGGTATGTAATGATATATGGGTTTGTTGAGTCGTATGTCGTATACCTTGTATTGTTTGTTGAGTCATAAGTCGGTATGAAGATAAGTCGGCTGAATATGTGTAGTGTTGTGATACGTTGAGTCGTCCATGGATGAGTCGTCGGTCCTGTTAAGTCGGTAACGAGTTAAGGGTCAGGGGTGTCAGAAACTAAAATAGGGAGTGTGTTGTACATTTTAGGGTGGTTGATTTTTGAATAAAATTCTCTTTTGTTAGCTGTGTGCTTTCATCTTAAATTGGTAGTTGAGTGTAATCTCCTATCTCCACTTTCGGTTATTCGAGTGCGCTCGAATCAACGATTGTTGAAGCCGATTCGTGGAATCAAGTGCGCTTGATCAACGCTTGAAGAATTGAAGATCTTCTCTCATGGTATCGTGCGCGATCAACGTGTCGAAGATAGCTAGAATTCGGTATCTTTGTGATCAACGAATTTGGGCATTTCAGTATTTTCAATCCACCGATTGCTACTTTCATCGATCCATATCGTTTTGTTAATAATCCGCTGCGTCAGAGGGGAAGCAGGTTGAAAGACATGGATGACATATTATTTAAACCATTATTCATTTCAATTAAAATTTCATAATATTTTAAACATTTTATAATATGATGAATAATCATTTGATTCAAATCTGATGGTTCAAAGTAAACAATTTTTAAACATTTTAAAATCTTTAGGAGGGAAAATAACTGATCAAAATATTCTTTATATAGTACTTTATCAAGATACTTTTATCAAATTACTTTTATAACTCGATGTCTTAACAAGTTTACTTTCGTTCCTGCAGACTCTGGCTATGCGTTGATGAGGCGCAAAGCTAGAATTCTCCAAGTACTTAGTAGACTTGTTTCAACACCCAGTGAAAATAATGAAAACACTTTTAAAAACAGATATGGAAAGTACAATCCAAACAAATCAACCAAACCGAAACAGTTGTCTAAACATGGATCGCAGATACACAATGGTTACGCCTGGATCCCCCAGGAAACAATCCGTATCCGTAAGCTTTCTCAGCCCTGCGAGTTACGCCATGATGACGAGTAGAACGCAGGATACACAATGGTTACGCCTGGATCCCCCAGGAAACAATCCGTACCCCTAGGCAAGATTCATCCAGGCACTTGCGCTACTCTTCGCGACCTACACAGATTGCAGGATACACAATGGTTACGCCTGGATCCCCCAGGAAACAATCCGTACCCTTAGGCAAGACTCAGCCAGGCAGTTGCGCTATGTAGTCGCGATCATAAGACCACGGGGATCGCCGTGGAATTCGATGGACACTCGAGTATCATATCCGGAAAACCCAAATCAAAGAGAGAGAATAATATCGATAGAATGAATCCACAGTGTGGCCACAAAGCGGATATCAAGCAGAAGACACTTTCCATATCTTTACTTCGAAAATATGTATCATATAGTACCTTTCAAAATCACTTTCAAATATCATACTTATATAAAGTCCATTATATATAAGATTTCATTTCAAATCAAATACTTTCCAAAATAATAGTATATCAAATCACACTTATATAAATTTCGATTATATAAGATTTCATTTTTCAAAATTGAGTACCTTTTCAAATCAACAGTTCTCAAATCAATGGTTTACTTATACAAATCATTTTTATATAAGTTCGATAGCTCCCAAATCAAGTATTAAATAAAACAGGTTCTAAATTTTAAACCATTTCGATATCAAATAAATTTTAAAATCATATATGATGTCACCAAATCATTTCTTTCAAGTTATACATATTCAGTTTCAAAATTTCTTAAAATAATAGGTTTAGAAAATAATCCAAATTTCCAAATCAACAAAATTTAGGTCAAATAAATCCATTTCCATTTCAAACATGTATTCACTTCAAAAGTCATAATACTTTCAAAGTTATGAATCTTTCGAAACTAAAATACTTGAAATCATTACACTTTGAAAATCATAACATTTAGAAATCTTGCATTTGAAATCATAAAACATGCCCTTAATTCTTTACATTTCAATTTTTTTCAATTAAACCAAAATCTAAAATTTCCAATTTTAATTCAATTCAAACCATCAGTTTCAATTTAGTTTTCGAACAAAACCATTTCAAATATTATCAATTTCAAATATAGATTTGATTTACAAAATAAACTATTAAATCTTAAATATGTTTCAAGGCTTAAATATACCATATTTCAAAACTAAATTTCATAATTTCATATATATCAAATTCTACTTCATTATTACTTACATATGTCATTATTTCGCAACATTACATTCGATTGCTCGCTTGATCACACAAGTTCGCTTTCGAACTAGTATTGTCCATTCGACTTCCCTAATGCGGACTTCGATATGGTTTCTTGACTAGAAGCCATTAGTCTCCTTGCATAGCCATATACTATGATAGAGAATTCTAGAATCAAGCCCAAAATCCATATCAAATGTTCGCCATCAAGAATCAAATGAAAAATCCTAACACGAAATGGTGTAATTCACCTCGAACTTGTGTACTCAAACTTGGATCAAATTAATTATGCGAATAAAACAACGTACGTACAACTTATGTATCTATTCCAACTTGTTAAATAAATAGTTTTATAAAGATGTTACTAAGTTAAAACATTTAAAACCAAAATTTTCTCAAACATTTGAAGACTAATTTTTATCCAAAACATTTCAAAACTAAATTTCATATTAGTATAATTCAAAATAGTCTTATTTATTTACTTAACAAAACAGTTTCAACTTATAAAAAACCATATTATTTCATACTTGAAACATACAAACTAAACTTATATTCTTTATCAAATACCTTATACCTTTCAAAAAATTTAGCTTTGAAAAATTAACCTTGATTTGGAAGTGCTCGAATCTTAAAATAGTCGAAGAAGTCATATTTTCAATCCAAGAGTTGAAAATCAACACTAAATCAGTAAATCAATTTCAGAAGTTAGGTTTCAAAATCTGAAACTCGAGAACTGAACACCGGCTTACTTTAAATCTTTTCAAATATATATATACGGATCTATCTTTCGAATATCAAACCATACTTCGAAATCTGAAATCAAAATAGGTTTCACAAAATCACTCGCAGAGCAAAGCTACTAGAGTGGCCTCTCTCTCACTCAGAAACTCGAAAATCAATGTCGATGATGCATGCATTCATCACCGAAATTATTTTCCAGCGACATAAGTGAGTTCTGGACTTCAATTAACTTTGAAAAACTTCTTTGAAATTCCTTCGAAATCATTGAAATTCATTCGAATACATTTGAAACATTTCTTATTTGAAATATATATATATATCTTTAAATCATATTACTATATATATTTTCCAAAATCTTAAAACCGATTTCAAAATACCGGAATTCGATTCCTCGAAATTCAAATTCAAAACCCTTCAGTTATAAATCATTTTTGTATAAATCAAGTTCTTATAAAATTTTCAAAATTTCAAATTCTTTCGAAATTTCAAATTTTCATTTTTGAAAGGTATATAATCCTTATCGAAAACATTTCACTTTTATATACAAAATATGGTCATCCTTAATAATTTCGATGTATGCACAATTTCAAAATACAACCAAACACAAATTTCCAAAGGATGATTCAAGGAAGGATTTCAAACAAACAAAGATTCAAAATTAGAGGAACTCTAATCAAATAGAATTCTAGTTCGAAGATAAACTCAAACGAAGATGAGATAATTTAATTACCAAATAGAGGATAGATAAGCCTATATAAATCGCGGGCGAACTTAACCGGTCAACCGAGACTTTAGGAATATAATCAATACGGAAATCTAAGGCAAATCGACCTTCGATCGCCAGAGATAGAATCCGGGTAGAGCAGGAGATAGATAGCATCGACATCCGAGGATACAAAAATCTTCAGTGAATCAATGCCAATTGTAAAGGAGTTTCACCCCTTTACAAACCATTCAAAGATTTACAGAATCATCGCTCTTTAGAGAGGTCATTCCAAAGTAGAGTTACGAATGCTCCAAAATTAAAAGGAAAAATGGGGAAAACAAGACTGGATTCCAGAACAAGTGGGAGTGTTCCAAAGTTCAAGGAATCCTAGTCGATAAGAATCTTAACCAAAAGATTTCTGACAAGGTGGATAACGAAGAGATGAAGTTTAGAAAATCTTGATTTCGAAATAAGAACATTTTTATACCAAAATAATCTTTGAAAAATCTTTTAAAAATCATTTTATACTTCGAAAATACGTTCTCTCACAAAGAAAGGATTCTGAGATTGATATCACTCATTCTAGGGTATTTCTACCCTATCTCTAATGAGTTTTTGCTCCGTAGGCTAAGGTTTGCCTAAAACCTAAGCTCTGATACCAACCGTAACAACCCGATATTTTCATCCATTTCGCATCCGCACATGTCGGACTTGAATTGCTCAAAATACCGCGTTGTAAATAAATTTGGAGCAAATGAAATACAATCACAGAATCACAGACATAGAAATATCAGAATAACTCACAGCGGAAATTAACCATAGTAGTTCATGAAGCTACTATAACAAACTCTCAAAACATAATACATAATATCAGTCTGAAAAAAATATACAATAGAAATCTCAATTACATAGCAGTTTATCAATACCAAAGCTGAAATAGAACAACTGAAACTGAAGGGAAAGATAACTAGACAAGCAGAATCTCCAGCAATTCCTAGCTCCAGAAAGAAATCCAAAGCTAAGCTGTAAATACTCAGGTTGACCCGAGCGTAAAGTAAAACACAAAACACTCGAGTCAGGACAATATATACTTATATAATGTAAACTAACTCAAGTGAACTGTAGTAGAAATGCACAATAACTTAAAGGATGCTTGGGATCGCCCATCCTTTAAGAATCAGTTAAACTATAAATTAAATACATCCCGTGGTTAAAATTTCAAAATGGTATTTTATACTTCAAAATAAAATATCATTTCAAAATTCAACATTATTCAAAATCCATTTCATAATATCAAAATATAATATCTTCCAAACCACATTCATTTTTATTTAATTTAAACACCATTACAAAACACATTTCAAAATAGTTTATATTTTGAAACAAATTACTTCATTTTAAATCATAAAATGAAGTTATTATATTTAATAATTAAATTATCAAATTTACAAAATTTTAGTCTTTCAAAATTTATTTATCCACTTAATTTATTAAAACAGATGAAAATTCAACTTTCGCAGCATTTAGAAATTGCTACGGAAAGTTACATTCAAAACAGTTCAATTTAATAAAAGATAGCATTTAAAAAGGTTGTAATAGGGTTACATTAGTTTCAAATAAAACTTAGTTAAATTCAATAATTATAGCATTTACAAAAATGCTATAATAACCTTTAATTAAACTTAGCCATTTGGTTCATTATTATCAACTACAGCATTTACAAATGCTGTATTATCATTTACATTAGAATTAATAGCATTTCAGAAATGCAGTTAATTAACTTCAAGTATTCAATATAATTTCACAAACAATTATATTTTTATTTAAATCATTTTTAGCTTATAAAATCATATAATTTCACTTTTAAAACAGTCATTCAAATACCCTTATATTCATGATTTTATAAAGTTAAATCTCCATTCAAAAATCAAAATTTAATAATAATTCACTTATTAAATTCCAACATTAAATTTTAAATTCATTATATTAAATTTAACTTAACATTTAAGTTTAAAATTTTCAAATATAACTTAATTTCATTTTTATTTACTTAACTTAACATTCACTTTTAAGCCAAACTCACAAATTTCCAATTTTAGTTATATTTCCAAATTTCAACCTAAATATTCATTCATTTCACATTTTTAACTTTATTCAAAAATCATTGATATATTATAAAATCATTTTAAATTCATTTAATTCAAAATATCATAAATTTATCATATTTTCATATTTAATTTAAATTCCATTTATCACTAAATTCTAGTTTCCAAAATAACTTACATTTCAGATTTTCTAACTTTACCATTTATTTATTTCACTTATAAATTTTCAGAAAATCAATAATGCTTTACAAAAATCATTTTTAATCAAATCTAAATCAAAATATTATAATATTTACATTTCTAAAATAATTTAAATTTTTTAGAAAAACATATTTTAACAACGGGTCTGTATTTCATTTTCTAGCCTAGATGAAGTGATACGGGTAATATATCATTTCAACCCGTAATTTACGAAGAAAACCGGGTTTGATCATTTCAAACGCGCAATCCCAAGTAAAAGAAAATAATTGAAAATCATTCAGGCCTATCATTTCAGCCCATAACGATTTTCTCCTATTCTAAATTCCGTTCGGGTATGTATCATTTCAACCCATAGTGATTCTAGTCTACAGGGAACTTGCAGTTTGATAAACTGATGAAAATAACAGAATAGCATGAAATAACAGTAACATATGGTATAACAAGTGTAAATATAGATGTGAACTTCATATGAATATAATATACCAGTTATAACAGGATGATATGCATTTAGAGATTCAGGTGATGTCAGTTTATCACTATATAAGTACATATTAGTCTGGTGAGATTTACTCACCTGTTTAAGCTGAAGATGACAACCAAAACACACGACAAGGAATCTTCGAAGGCACGACAACATGAATAAGATTTGAGATCGGGAGAGCCAAAGATTAATTTCCTTAAATATATCAAACAAAAAAAATACAAACATGAATTACAAACCAAGATATTACAAAACAATGCTAGGAATAACTACACAATTCAAAGCTAGAACTTTTGCACTTGCATTCAACCTTGTATGCTTCAGCTACGGACTGGAAAGGCACTGTTATGGGATGGTTTTGAATCAGGTTTGGATCAGGTTTGGGTTCAATAGGGTCGGCCATAACATGGATATGAAGGAGATGAAGTGTATAGGCATGTATAACTCAAATCAAGGTAACCAAAGTAGAATTTCTGTGCATAAATGGTTCGGCCCTAAGCATACATAGGCACGGCCAGGCCTGGTAGGGTCATGTACTGATGTGGCAGGGGTCTCACGTCAGCAAGTGGCTGGTGGTGATGATGCAAAGGTCGGCCAAGGTGATGTGGTGGAGTGGTGAAGGTAAAGGAGCTTGGCAATGCATGTTTAGGTGGAGTTTGCTCAAATATTTGGTGGATCTACATCATGGATTGCCACGGCTATGGATGGACAGTGGGCTGGAGGGGATGGCAGCTGGTTGTGGTGGTGGTGGCTATGGTGGTGGAGGAGCAAGGGCTGAGCTACAAAGGTGAAGACAAGTGCAAAGAGATAAGGAAAACAAGAAGAATAAGCGAAAAAGAAGAAGAACTTTACCAAACTTTTGCTTCAGGAGTTCATGGCCGAAAATTTTGGATGAGAAACTTTTATTTTCGTGAAAATGAAGTTGGATGCAGCTGAAGAATGATAGGGGACGGCCAAAAAGAATTGAATGCAATAAGGTTAGGAAAAATGAAGAGACGGGAAAACAAAAGGTCTTAAGCAACTAAAGAGACATAAACTTTTCAAATTTCCTTTTATTTATTTATATAAGTTTAAATTTCTGAGAATAATAATAATTTCAGTAAAAATTTCGAAAATGCAACAAAATATAAAAATATAAATAAATAATAATAATTATATAAGGTAAAATAAGAAAATAGCTCAAAAAAATACAAACTAGTCTAGAAAAATGAAAAATAAACAGAATGAACTTTGAAAAATTTATATGAACTTGTCAAAATATTTATAACAAAGAGAATAACATAAAATAAAAATGCATTGACAAAAATATATAATTTTTTTAATTAAATATAATTTAAATGAAGAAAATAGCAGAAAAAATAGAAAACAGCCTTTAAAAATAGGAAATAAATACAGTAAACTTTGGAAAAGTTTTATTATCACCTCAAAAATATTAAAAGACAAAAATATACATAAAATAACATAATGACACATTTTATGACAAAGAAAATATAATTTATATAATTTAAAATAGACAAAATTGCTAAATAAAATAGATTGCATTCAATATTGAAATATACATAACTTTCACAATTTAAATCTGTTTTCAACGAAACGAAAAGTAGTATTCAAGTTATTAAATATAATTTCATAATAATAGAGAAAATTTAGGAGTTTAAATATTTAAATTTGAAATTTAAAAGTCAAAGTTTGACCAGTTTGAACATAAATTCATCTTTCAGTAAAATATCCAATTTATACCTGTTTGAAATTATAATTAACATAATAATCAACACTTATATTTAAAAATGTGAAATGTTTGAAATAAAAAAAGTTTAAAAATAATTTCAAAATAAAATAAAGTCAAATATTAAAAGAAGAAGACAAAGGTGGTGGAAGAGCAAGGGCTGAGCTACAAAGGTGAAGACAAGTGCAAAGAGATAAGGAAAACAAGAAGAATAAGCGAAAAAGAAGAAGAACTTTACCAAACTTTTGCTTCAGGAGTTCATGGCCGAAAATTTTGGATGAGAAACTTTTATTTTCGTGAAAATGAAGTTGGATGCAGCTGAAGAATGATAGGGGACGGCCAAAAAGAATTGAATGCAATAAGGTTAGGAAAAATGAAGAGACGGGAAAACAAAAGGTCTTAAGCAACTAAAGAGACATAAACTTTTCA
Source organism: Allium cepa (assembly GCA_030765085.1). Taxonomy (NCBI): domain Eukaryota; kingdom Viridiplantae; phylum Streptophyta; class Magnoliopsida; order Asparagales; family Amaryllidaceae; genus Allium; species Allium cepa. Next base: position 722,578,411 of record CM060938.1, on the reverse strand, counting down.
AATTTCCTTTTATTTATTTATATAAGTTTAAATTTCTGAGAATAATAATAATTTCAGTAAAAATTTCGAAAATGCAACAAAATATAAAAATATAAATAAATAATAATAATTATATAAGGTAAAATAAGAAAATAGCTCAAAAAAATACAAACTAGTCTAGAAAAATGAAAAATAAACAGAATGAACTTTTAAAAATTTATATGAACTTGTAAAAATATTTATAACAAAGATAATAACATAAAATAAAAATTCATTGACAAAAATATATAAAAATTTTAATTAAATATAATTTAAATGAAGAAAATAGCAGAAAAAATAGAAAACAGCCTTTAAAAATAGGAAATAAATACAGTAAACTTTGGAAAAGTTTTATTATCACCTCAAAAATATTAAAAGACAAAAATATACATAAAATAACATAATGACACATTTTATGACAAAGAAAATATAATTTATATAATTTAAAATAGACAAAATTGCTAAATAAAATAGATTGCATTCAATATTGAAAAATACATAACTTTCACAATTTAAATCTGTTTTCAACGAAACGAAAAGTAGTATTCAAGTTATTAAATATAATTTCATAATAAAAGATAAAATTTAGGAGTTTAAATATTTAAATTTGAAATTTAAAAGTCAAAGTTTGACCAGTTTGAATAGAAATTCATCTTTCAGTAAAATATCCAATTTATACCTGTTTGAAATTATAATTCACATAATAATCAACACTTATATTTAAAAATGTGAAATGTTTGAAATAAAACAAGTTTGAAAATAATTTCAAAATAAAATAAAGTCAAATATTAAAATATATGAAAAATCTAGGGTTGTTACATAAAATGATAATTATCATAAACCTATATGTTTATTAACGAATGTTGTTTGTTAGGGATGATAATATTTAGTTATCATCGATTATTGGTTAAATTAAATTAAATACGAATACTTTGTGAACTCTATTTCACGAAGTGTTCGATAATCAAATTGAATTGAAATCTAATTACAACAAGAATTTTTACAATAACGAAAATGTAAACTAATCAAATGTTTTCATAATAAGGTAATAAAATTGTATAAATATATCTATAATATGGCTTATAAATAGAAAGAATTTGAAAGATGAGAGATTTAAAATTTACATCCCGTTGATTTAAAAAAATAATTGTTTTCAAAGTTTTAGAAATGACAATAATATTATTTGGAAGTGTTTTGACTAGAAATATGTTTTGAAATTTTTTTGAAAGAAATAAAAGCATTGAACTCACTTTGGTCGTTGGGAAATAATTCTAGGATGACTGCAGCATCACTAGTATTCATTTTCGCCTTCTGAGTGAAAATTTCTACCAAAAGAAATTTAATTTAAGTTAAAACAAGTTTTGACTGCGAAAAAAATTCCAAGTATGATTTGATAAATATATTAAAATATTTTTGAACTTATAAGTTGAAATTAGTATATATGAGAAATAAGTTTACAACTTATGAATTTGAATAGGAAAGTAAAACTGAATTTTAAAATGGTCGAACATTTTGGTTAAGCAAAATAGAGATAATTTGAATTTGAGATATAAAATAAAAGAATTAACTTAGGTAAAGTTAAATAAATTTAGTTAATGAAATGAAGTTTCTCTCAAGAAAGTAAAATTAGTAATGGAACCAAGAAATGAAAATGACTTAAGTTATAAATTGAATTCAACTTGAGCGGTATAAAGAGAATTGAATATATTTTAGGATATTGTTTATAGAAACAAATATGGACTTAAATTTAAAGTGAAATAAACATAAGAAGTGTTGTATATAATGTTTATAAACTTAAGTAAATTATTTTATGGAATGGGTGTTAAAGGTTGTTAGTAGTAAAGGGAGATATGGAATTAAAAATTTAGCTTAAATAAAGTTAAATAAACTGAGTAATGGATTAGATGGAATAATGTTTAATAAAATAAAGATTAAATGCATTGAATTGGATTTGAATTGAACTAGATGAATTAGTAAAGTGAATTAATTCCACTTACGCTATAAAATGAATTAATAAAAGAAATACGAACTTGAATTATAAATTGAAATGCAATTTGAGTTGTGAAAGGAATTGAATGTGAATAAATGAGTGCAAGTAAAATTAATGTGAGCAATTGAATTTGATTTATTTGGATATAATAAATTGAATGCATATGGAGTGAGTTTAATAAATTGAATATCAACTAATTGAATATTAAATAAATGAATATTAAATCAAGGAATGTTTATTTATGTAAGCAAAAATGGTAAGAAAAAATTTAAACTTAAGTTCATATTACGAAATGACTGGATTTATAAAATAAATTAAATATGAAGTGAATAGGTTATAAAACCAAGTTTGAAAATATTAAATTAACAAAGTTGAGTTTATGGATGTTTATAAACTTAAATAATGAGTTATGAAAAATAAAAATCTAATCTTAGTTATTGAATGAAGAATGAATTTAAACCGAGAATTTGAGAAGTTGAATCCCGGTGCTTTTGAAATTGTTTTTTAGGATTTTGAAAATAATATTAGTTATTTAAAAATATTTACGAATATAATTTTTTTCAAAAAGGGATCTAAAAAGGAAGTAAGTCCTGTACTTCCCTCATCTATCGTTGAAAAATAATTTTGATGATGAAGGCCACATCCTCGACATTCATTTTCAATTCTCAAAGTGGGGGAGGCCACTTAGTTGCTTTGCTACGTTTTGATTTAACAAACATATTTTGATTTAAAATCTCTAAATATGATTCGATATATATGAAAGATATATATATATATATATATATAAAATTTCTAAATGATTTGGGAAGAAACCCGGTGTTTAGTTCTTACATTCTCTGTAAATTAATAATTTTTTTCACTTATTGAAATGAGATGAGTTAATAAAATGATTTTCATAAATGGTCTATGAATGAATTTGATATGAAATGTGTTAAACATAAAGTAAAATAATCGAAATTTGAGTAGATTGAATGTAAATGAAATAGATGTGAATAAATTGGAAGTAAACCAATTAAATGTTAACAAAGAATGGATGTTAATAAGAAATGGTAGTGTATAAATTAACCGTTGACATTGGAAAATGTATATTATGATAGTTATGAATTAATTGGATGAATAATATTTGCTGAATGATTTTTTTTGTTGTAAATCATTGTTATTACTGCTTTTGGCTGCATATGATTGTTCTGTTGTGTATTAGCGCTTATGCTTTTGATTTGGATTCAAAATTTATGTTATATAATCTATTACACGCACACATGATTTCTATATCGTTTTATATGCAACTAATATTCTAATTTGAGTTGAGATAGGTACATACAAAGGCCGTTTGGACATATATACGATTTGATTTTCTTTTGCTTGCTTTAATATGAGCGAACTCGCTCGTATTGATAATAATAAGATACATATCTCGGATTACATATCGTACTTTTATGTTTTTCCCTACGGGATGCCCCATCAATGAGTTGAGATGTATATTTCATATATATGCGTGTGTGTGCTATAAATTTTTACGATCGAGCCGCGCAAAGGAGACGCAGCCTAAATTTTCCGTAAATCCAAGTGTTAGAATTTTTTTAAGACTTTTAAAATTTTATAACTTGTTCTACAATAAGCCGATATCAGAATAGCATGGAGAAAGCATAATAAAGGTTTTTCAAATAAGATTTTAAAGTTTTGTAAGTTGATTATTTTGAGTAAAATATATCAAAGGTTTGATTCTCTACTTGAGGACGAAAAGTTTTGAGTGGGGGAGATTGTAACGATCCTTATTTTTTTTATTTTTTTCACTATTTTAAATTATTAGAGTTAATATAATTATTGAACATAAATAGTTAGAAATAAAAATTTAATGATTTACTAATGTAGTTTATTGAATATGAACTTGAATAAAATTTTGAGATAACCAATTTCGAAGATTTAGGCAATAAAAGGTATTGAAATGAAATTCTATGTATTGAATGTTGTAATTAATTTTTTAATTAATCAAATAATAAAATAACTTTGTAGAATTATCATGATTGTGTTACGGGAGTTGCATCATTATGTCTGTGGTAATTTTCTGGTCAATTTTCATATATAGAACGTTAGAATCCAAGTTAATATGAGCAAAGAATGGAATATATATATATATATATATATATATATATATATATATATATATTTTATAGGTCAACCGCCTGGCTATTGGCAAGCGAACGGATGTTCGTTCGTTTGAACAATTCACACTACAAGAAAATTTGCTTTTTGCAACTTTATATAACAGCGTTTAATGCAAAAGGCTGTAATTGTTCAATCTACTTTTAACATGCAACTAAATGGAAAGTCCAGAACGCTGTTTAACTAGGGCAAAAAAATTAAAATCGCTGTTAGTCATTCGTGAGGCGGGAGACGATTATTTTTGGCGGCCTTGTTTTTCCCTCTACGTGAAATTTCGCCCGCGCTTGTTATTTCCCCTTTCTTTTGTACTCCCAAAAACATCGAAAACTTTTCTTCTCCGTCGTTCATTTCATCGAGCACGCCTGTGAAACGTCCCTCCTCGAGCTCGATCGAGCACGCCTGTGAAACGTCCCTCCTCGAGCACGCCTTTCATCTCCAACTCCGTAGATTCGCCTCTCCGTAGATTCGTGGAGTCGTCGCTCTTTCTCTTCTCCGTTGGTTCGTGGAGTCGTCGCTCTTCCTCTTCTTCGTAGATTCGCGTCAAGGGTATGTTCTCTGTTATACTCCGTTAGATTAAGTATGAAAACAGATATTTTCTAAACACTGTCATTTTGGATATACCTGTGAGAAGAAAAGATATTGTAAGACAATAGACCTTTTAGATCCTAAGCACAAACCAGTTCTGAGATTTTTTTAAATTCTTTATTGAATATTGATGTTCTGTATATCAATATTTGCAATATGTCAATGATTTTAAATGACCGCCTTATGATTGGTATTGGGTAGAAATCGAGCATTGAGAGTTGTATGCATGTTTCACATTATGTTTTTGCAGTGGGTGAACATGCTAATGGCTGTACTAATGTTAAACTTTTATTAGTTTCCTTTTAGTAATAGGGAAATTAGGTTCCTTACATAAAGTCATGCTAATAGGAATATTAGGCTTAACCTTCGAATGTTCGCTTTAATATACACAGATTCAGTTGTTCATCAATGATGTTTCAGTTATTTATGTATGTATAATGTTTCTCATTGCATTTAATCTTATTTCCTGTTTTGATTCTTATGTTTGTCATAAATTTATGACTGAAATTTGGAACGAACATTAGTTTAACATAAAGAGGTAAATCTTAAATTCACATCTGTTGTTGAAATTTTTTCCCCAACTATTTCTCCTATTTGACCTTGTGGTTTGCAGTTGCTTGATTGATGGCTGACATTTCACTTGGACAAATTTTCATTTTAAACATCCAAAAAAAAAAATCTTATTATCAAGATAGGTCTCGTTCGAAACATATTATAAAAATAAACATCTTTTTCATAATACAGCGATTTTATACATGTGCAGTAACATGTATATATATATATATATATATATATATATATATATATTTTAAATACAGTGGCACACTGTGAATTTGCGAGTACTAAACTTAAATAAGTTTTTTGAAGATGTACAACGAAAACATTTTCCTTCATTAAATCAGCTCCCATCTATTGAATATTTTATTCAATGAAATGGTCAAACATCTGTTATTTTCTAGTTTATGCATTTATCACCATTGGTTGCATATAATTGGTATAGATTACCATAACCATTTCAGTTAAAGCGTGTCGGTTTGCCATTTTCCTCAGCAAGTAAGGGAATATTAAGATAGGTAGTAGAAAATTGGAACTCAGGGGTTTCAAGATGTTATAGTAGAGTAGAGGAGTAGGATCTAAAGTTTATAAGGGAATTAATGTGAGAATGAGTAATAATTTGTACAAGAAAAGCATCGATCGCCATGAAAAGTGCTCATTTTTGGAAAGAGTGGTGATAACTAATGGAAGTGGATTAGTTTGCTGGCAAAATGAAGTGGTAAGGAAGTTTCCAAAAACGGGTAGAGCGAGTGCATTTTGCAACCCTAAAGTTTGTATGAAGGTTATGTATGATGGAAGAGGATGTATGGGAATTGATGTAGTTGTTGTTGACAGAGTGTGATGAGGAAGAAGTAATATAGGGGTTATGTGCACAGAGGCAGTGCAGTGTTATATGTGCACATAGGCAGTGCAGTGTTATATGTGCACAGAGGCAGTGTTATATGTGCATAGAGGCAGAGGGTATTTGTTGGAGGTGTGGTTTTGTGAGAAATTGGTTGTTTGGTGAAGTATGAATTGTGGTGGGGATGTTGTAGGGCCAATGAAGTAGTGGGCTATGACATGGTAAAAGCAGTGAAAGTTGATGAGGCAGTGAGGTTTGTGGGGGTACTTGCAGCAGCGAAGGAAGTGGATGTGGAAGGTGTATGGCAGTTTGGAGAGGCTGGAGTAGTTGATGGTGGGTGTTTTGCTGATCACAGGAGGGTTGGTGTGGTTGTTCGGGAAGACAAGGCGGTGGTGTACAGAGTTTATGGAAAGTGGTTGTAGACTTGTGGAGATTTTGATTTGCTGTTTTGGTGGCAGGGTGGAGGCAGATTAAGAAGGCAGTGTGGTATTGGGGTGGTTAAAGTTTATATGCTTGACAGAGGAAAGGAGTATGAATGTAATACAAGGAAACTAGAAAACAACAATGCAATGTATTGTAGAAATGAACAGAGGTGAATGTAACAGAAATGAATTCAATTGCAGTGAATAAATTGTTGCACAAATGTTTTTATTGTTTTTTTAATATGAAAGCTAACACTAATTAAAATAAAACCAAATGACACCAAAAACAAGAGATGCACACGAAAAAATGAAAATAAAAATGACACACTATCACACTATCACAATACATCTAAGTTTAAGTCAAATGAATCAATAAATTTGTAGATTTGATTAGCATATTCCGCTTGTCAATTCATATGACCAACATGCTCCATAATCGAGGAGGAGCAGAAATAATTAACACAAACGGTTGTTAATTAATGTTAGAACGCTTTTTCTGGATATAGAGTAAATTTTGTTTATTTAGAAATTAAAATTGACAATGATATTTTTGTCTTTTTTACAAACCAATGTGATGTCACATTGTGTGTTCACTCTTCTTTCTGTTTGGTTTTCAATTCCATTCTTATGCATTTCACTGATTTTTAAAGTGACATATCTGAGACTATCATATAACAAAAAAAATGAAAATATAATATTTAGAATTGATCAATAATATGTTTCATCGGGCTCTATCACTACAAACTTCTATAATTTAGTTGGCATTGTCTGAAGTTGAGCTGAAACCTTAAAATAAATTGTTTAGAATTGATGAATAATATGGTTTTGATTTTTCCTTTTAGAAAACTTTACAAATTAGTGATCGGCTTGAAATAAAGTTTAATCAGCTTAGCTTCATTCTATAACAAAAAAAGAAAGTCTTTTCGATGTATGATAAGTTTATTCAATAAACCCACTCAAAAGAAAGAACATATACCGGGTAGAACACTAAAGGATGATGATCAGAATACATGTAGATTTTACTTGGTCTGAATTATAGGTGTTCGCTCATAAGCACTATAGAGCACCCAAGCTAATTTCTTAAACTGGGTTAAAACTACCAGGGAAATGTAAGAAATATTAGGAAACTTCTCCATTTGTTAGTATTATAATTGGGGATGACTTATTTGCACCAATATGCTTTGTTGTCTCTTTGGAAGTGATGTACATATCTTTGTACTCGTCTTTCCTGTGAATTTGACCGACATAAGGACATATACAGTATGTTAGCTTCACCTTGCGATAACTTCTATCAGATTGCAAGGTGAATTGCATAAAGTTTGCTAGTGGAGTGTCAATTTCTGTGCTATGCATATGCTTGTTTAATTTATTTTGTACGATGTAATCAATTAAAAAATTAGTTTAATCAAACCAAAGACTACTAATATTCTTTTTAAGCTAATAAGTTTATTCCTAAATATATCGAGTGACTAAAATTGCTAACTAACAGCTCTGAGACATGCAGAAAAGGTAACAGTTAATTTATTTCAATTATTTTCTACAAAGATCTGAAATCTAATGGCAAAGCACTCCTTGCATCAAATTTTATTTTAAATCATTATTTATTACCACTCGAACTAAACAGTAAACCTTCTCATCTATCATACGTTTTTTTTATACCCATTCGAAATAAAGAACGTATACCGGGTGGAAGTTAGAACATATAGGCTTTGCTTCTTGGATGCTCATGCAGCACTATACCCTTCAAATGAGACCATTATTTCTATTTTCTACCAGTCATGACATCAAATCCTGGATCAAATTTAATGAACTGATCTCATGTTAGGTGCTCCACTGGGAAGTTTAGCCAGTACACTTTATAGACCTACATTGTCGATTATAGCCTGAAACATTCTTCCCTGAACATTCTCACTAATTTTGGTCATCTACCTCCTTCGCAGATCAACAAAACTCCATACTAATCCCTGAACAGAGGAGTATGTATGGGTAGTATTGAAGTGACGTTGATCTACAACATTGGTAGTCATTTCATTATTGAGTCGAATACCTATACTAAGTGTCCATTTCCTTAATGTGTTTATAGGCTAACAATATACCATGGTTTAATAACCAAAAATATTTATTCTCTAGTGATAACTCCAATCACGATTATAGCTAGTTGTTATTTTGTTTGCATTCAATAACCGATTATTACTTCAAATTTTAGAAATTTACTTCCTCACATATTGGTTGGTGATGGATAAAAGTTGGGTGCATCTACACAGGTAACAATATAATACTAAATATATTTTGAGAGTTAAATCATATATTTTAACGTCAAAGTTAATAGTTATTTCATTTTATTCATAGAGCTAGTAGCGAGTATGAGCAAGGAGCTTGGAAGTTTGTGCATGCTGCTTTGAGAAATTCAAGAAATCCAGAAAAGATTTTATGTCCTTGCTCAGATTGTCGAAATCTTAATCATCATTATGGGAAGATTGTTGTTGAGCATTTGATTATAAGAGGAATGGATCCGATATACATGGGTGGAAGGTGGTACAATCATGGCGAACAAATAACTATAAGCAAAGATATCGAGTCTAATGACACTTATGATTTACTCAAAACCATTCATTATGAAGATGAAGATTTCATCAATCATACATATTCTGATGATCATAAAGATGAAGATAGTGCACAGAAATGAGAGGAAGATTTATTAAAAAACTTGGAAGATGCCAAAACCCCGTTGTATCCTGGTTGCACCGATCAAACTAAATTATCTGCCATTATTGCCTTATATAATCTAAAATGTGAGACTGGGTTGTCCGTTAATGGATTCAATAAACTTCTAAATGTGCAACAACTATTGTTGCTAAAGGATAATGTACTTCCTAGTACTTTATACGAGGTGACAAAATTTCTCAAAGTATTCGATATGGGTTTTGAGAAAATTCATGCTTGTCAAAATGATTGTTGTCTTTTTAGAAGAGAGTACAAAGGTTTGGATAGTTGTCCAAAATGTGGGTTTTCGAGATAGAAGAGGAATGAACGTACAAATGAAATTATGCATGGTATTCCATTTAAAGTTTTGAGGTATTTTCCAATCATTCCAAGATTTAAAAGAATGTTTAGATCTCAAAAAATGGCAGAAGATTTAAGATGGCATTTTAGCAACAAAAGTGATGATGGGAAAATGCATCATCCTGTTGATTCTATAACATGGAATGTGGTAGATGAGAAATATGAATCGTTTGCAGCAGATCCACGCAATCTAAGGCTTGGCCTAACTACTGATGGTTTTAATCCATTTTTAACATTGAGTTCGAAATATAGTTGTTGGCCCATGATGCTAGTGACATACAATCTCTCGCCACTGTTATGCATGAAAAAAGGAAATATCATGCTAACATTGTTGATTCCTGGTCCAAAGCAACCAGGAAATGATATAGATGTATATTTGGCGCCATTGGTAGAAGACCTGCAACATTTATGGATTAGTGGAGTTCAAACTTATGATGCATTTAGTAGATCGCTTTTTACTATGAGAGCAATTTTACTATGGACGATAAATGACTTTCCAACATATGGTAATCTGGCTGGATGTTGTGTGAAGGGTAAAAAAGCTTGTCCATTATGCGGTGTCAACACTCATCATCGATGGTTGAAGTATAGTCGGAAAAATGTCTACATGGGCCATAAGAGATTCTTATCACCCTCAGGTTCGTTGAGAAAACAGAAATCCTGGTTTGATAATACTATAGAAAAGGGTCGTAGACCTAGAATTTTAACAGGAAGAAACATCTCTAATATTTTGAAAAACTTTCCAAATGATTTTGGAAAAGAAATTGATAATAAAAGCAAGAAAGGAAATGGTAAAAAGAAGCCAAGCAAGAAGCAACATAGTAAGAAAAGAAAAAGTTCTACTTTCAAACAAGATGATGATCCTGCAAAAATAGAACTATCAAGATGGAAAAAACGATCAATATTTTTTGATTTACCATATTGGGAGGTTGGTGCTATTATTTTTTAATGAATGAATAATATTTATATATATTAATGAAGTATAACAATATGATTTTTGTAGGAACTTCCCGTGCGTCATAATTTAGACGTAATGCATGTAGAAAAAAATGTTTGTGAAAGCATAATAGCGACGATGTTGCATGATAGCAAATCAAAAGACGGAACTAATTGCAGAAAAGATTTGGAAGATTTGAGAATCCGACATGGCCTTTATGCACAATCTCGTGGGAAAAAACATATCTTCCACCAGCTCCATATACATTGTCCACTGTCGAGAAAAAAACATTTTTCCAAAGGTTATATGATTTCAAGGGACCTGATGGTTATTGCTCAAATTTTAGAAGTTCTGTGTCGTTGGAGGATTGTAAAATTATTGGCTTGAAGTCACCTGACTACCATGTTCTAATGCAACAATTATTACCAGTTGCAATAAGAGGACTGTTGCCAAAAAAGCCAAGAAGGATAATAATTCGTTTATGTTCGTTCTTCAATAAATTATGCCAGCGTGTTCTTGATAAAGAAAAACTGCAACAACTTGATGATGAAATTATTATAACTTTGTGCAAAATTGAAAGATATTTCCCACCTTCTTTCTTTGACATAATGATACACTTGACCGTTCATCTTGAAAGAGAAGCCCGATTGTGTGGACCGGTTCATTTCCGTTGGATGTACCCTTTCGAAAGATATATGAAGACGCTTAAACATTATGTAAGAAATCATGCACGTCCCGAGGGTTGTATTGCAGAATCCTATCTTGCAGAAGAGTGCATGAGATTTTTTAGTGAATTTTTAAAGAAATCAATACAAACAGAGAAGGAAGTCCGAAATGAAGATCATGAAGATGATTCCATACTCGAAGGACGACCAATTTCAGCTTGTAAAACTATTACATTGTCCGCCAATGAGAAACAGATTGCACATTTGGCTGTGTTAATGAATATGACCGTGGTGGAACCATTTCTAGAGTAAGTAACTATTACAATTTGTTATTACCATTTCATACAATTTGTACCAACAAATACAACTTAGTATATTTTTTTGCTCTATAATAGTTTGCATTTGGAGGAGTTACAACACTCAAACAAGCGCATGGAAAAAAATGCAACTTTACTTTGGAAAACCCATATAGATAACTTTGCCGATTGGATTAAAAAGAAGGTGAGTGGAATTTTGAAATATTATCTCATTAACATTAGATTTATTATTATTGAGATCCATTTTAAATAACTATTTTTTTTATAGATATCTATTGATTCAATGGATCATGACACGATGTTAAAATGGATTGCATATGGTCCGCGGAGTAGTGCATATCCTGTAGTGGATATATCATTAATGGACAATGTTTTCACACAAAAGATATTGAGAGAGAAACTCAAAATAGCGGGGTCACTTACGATGCGACTACTATGTGTAGAGCAAGTGCAAAAGATACTTCCCAAGTAGTTGATGTTGTTACTTATTATGGGATATTGACTGATATAATTTTGTTAGACTATCATGTTTTTTATATTCCCGTCTTTAAATGTCATTGGGAAAACATAGGGAATGGTGTGAAGGTAGAAGATGGATTCACCCTTGTTAACTTACATCAAAACCAAGCTTCATTTTCAAAAGATCCATATATCCTTGCATCTCAAGCGAAACAAATTTTTTATTCAAGAGAAGACGATTCTTCTAATTGGTATGTTGTGATGAAGGCACCATCAAGAAGCTTTCATGACATAGATATAGATGAATCATTTGAGGAAGTTAGCTTTGCTATGGAGAATTATGAAGATATTGACATGGATGTTGATGATTTCATTGAGGATGTTAGTTATGTTAGGGAAGATTGTGAAGGCATACTTGAGTAGTTTAATTATTTTGCTATCTAGTTTTAATTCTATGGACTTTACTATCTATCTTCTTTGGTTAAGTAATATGTTTGTATGTAATGACTTGTTTTTAATATCTAGTTTTTAATATTGTTTCATTGCTGTGTTTGTTTTTAACTCATTTTGGGTTATGTTAGCAAATAATTAGGTAGCATGTATGGTAATTTTCTAAACATAGTTTGCTTATTGTGTTATGGACCCTAAAAAAAAATTAAATACTTTGATAAATAATTAATTCTCATATATTATGATAAATAATGCTCATATATTATTGTGCTACTACCTTTTCCCATCAGCTTTAGTTGTTTATATTATGATAAATAATGTTCATATATTATGATAAATAATATAGTCAGAGTTTGTGCAAAACTATGCAAATGTACTTGATGCCTTGTTTCAAATAGATGCATTTTCTTGCCATATTCTTGGTTATTTTCCTATAACAAATTTCTTAAGCAAACCTTAAATTCCAATAGCGAGATAGAGTTTCAGTTGTCTTTGTTTTCCTATAACTGATATGGTGGCTAGAAATAACGAGCATTTGAGACGTTCCCTTTCCAAATGTTCGCTGCTCACGAATGAGAGATGACACAATTAGTGACCCGGTAGCTCTCAAGTCTCAACTACTAAATTTTGCTATGTTTTCAGATGTGATATACCGTCTAAAATCCATTATATTTCAAATTGCTTCCACTAATATAAAATTTCGACACACATAATAGCACGTGATGGACAAACTGTTTCTACTACTATAAAATTTTGCTCATATATTTACATCTCACTTATAACCATCTCACTTATAATTTTGTAACATAGTATAAGTCACCATATAACAGAGGTGCTAAAGAAATGTTACAATAGAGTCATTATGGTTGTTTTTATATTATTATATACACCATGATTAATATACAACCATTAGGATACAAACAAATAAAAATACTCATTATATTTGCTAAGTTACTAGAATCAAAATTTTGAAATCGTTGGGGGTTGCGTGGATCTAGTAGCAGTTGGACCCTCGTCATTTTTCATCAGTCAAAAGGAGCATCAGTTAGCAAGAGCCATCTTGCCTGCATTTTGATCCAAAGAAGACTGTGTTCTCATGCCAGGAGATTTGCCTGAAAATTCAGTTTAAATTATATTTTCAATCCATTGACATTAAAATTACCAACCAATCATTTAGTGTGCAATTTCATATATCCAGATGCTAGTTTCAAAACCAAAAGAAAAAGTAGAAGCTCAAAGTTTTTATATCATGGAGAAGTAAAATGATAGATACAGAGGTACTTCCAACACATCACTATGAAGAATTAATTAATAATCCCTTTTGATACACGAAGTGAGTGAGTTTTGATCTTGAAATACCGACCTTCTCTTTCAGATTTTCTTCTACTACACCATAAAAGACGAATTGGAGTGCCAAGAAATCCAGCATTAGACCTGAGCTGCTTCTCCATATAACGTCGATACGTCTCAGGGAAAAGCTTGGCATCATTAACAAAGAAAACAAAGGTTGGGGGTCGAATGGCAGCCTACACAAATGAGCATGATGAATATTACAAATAAAACAGATACCTGCAAGTGTAAAATTTATAATACGAGTATTCTTTGAATTCTATATTTGCATTATAACACAAAAAATTCACCTGTGTAACATAAAAAACCCGGCCTCTCCTGCCACCTCTAGTTCTTGGTTATAGCAATAGGGAGAAGAAGAAAAAAAAAAGTGGCACATTTTATTAACAGAATACTTAACACTTTTATTATTTAAGTTTGAAGAGGTGTGAATACATACACAGGCATGTCTGTAAACTAAGGAATGTATTACTGATTGTTTTGAATTATTTATGTAGACATTTCAGCTATCCAGCTGAATGTTGACCTTCATTCATTTAAAGATGCTTACCCTTGATGCCTTATTATTTAGAACAAAATATTCAAGTCTGATTTAGTTTGATAAATTTTGGTGTAAATTTGAATCTCAAAAGGATAAGCTTAGTAACATAAGCATTAGAAGCTTAAGTGATCATGAATATACCCCAATTTATTGTTTTTGATTTTTGCTTCATATCTATACAGGAAATGAAGAGGATTACTCGAAAACAAAAAAAAGCAAAAGAAGCTGAAATTGCACTCAAGGAGTCTAATGAACAGAATAAGCATGTTGAAGACAACAACGTTCAAAATGAAGACAATAACATTCAAAATGAAAACAACAACGTTCAAATTGAAGACAACCGACAATTAGTTGAAGGCAATAATCAAAATAAAAACAATCCTTGTGCACTTGAAGACAACACAATGCAAAATGAACAAAATTTGGAAGACATAATGGAAACCGATGGACCTATTCAAGATGTGAGGGAAAATTTAGTTAGGAAAAGAATTACTAGAGGTCCTACTAAAATGAAGAGACTTCCTTCAAATTTCGTAAATCGGGTTGAAGTTGAATTTAATGAGAGGGGCGTTCCGATAGGAAAAGGGTCAATCCACTTATCTTCTTATCTAGGACCACTTGTACGGGAGCATGTTCCAGTCACACTTACTGATTGGAGAGGTCTTGGTGATGATTTGAAAGCTGTCTTATTATTGTAGACATAATAGCAAAAGAGATACGTATGAGTCAGTACAAGTCTAGCATATTATGTATACTGCATCCTCAATTGCACTTTATAGCTATTTTTTTTTCATAATTTAATTCTAATATTAGATCATAACTTTATTTGAGTAAAAGTAGAAAGGAGAATCAAATTATAAAGAGCTCTCATGTGATGCTCCAATATGAAATAATTGCTGTAGTTCAGTAATGTGTTCCACTGTGTGCACACGCATCGTGCTTTTGCAAGGGTTTTAACTGGTAGTCTGGACAGTATTTCCACCATGAGTTCAAATGGAAGTGAGTTTTGGCTACAGTCATTTTCCATAATTTATTTTTTCCATGGCCTGCGTTTTCATCTTCATTATGCTGTTAAAGAATACGTCCAATGTTATTTTTAAGTGATTATTGCATGATGATTAAAACGTGCAAAGGCAGAGTGAATTCTGCAGTTCCTCATTTGTATTTTCTGCTATAACACTGTCAGTTCATGCATATCGGTTCCTGTTCTCATTCTTCTGCTTTCATTCTTGCATTTTTTGATTTGTGTATTTAGTTTTAGTTTTTGTTTAGTGTTAAAAAAAATAAAAAATAAAAACTTGCCTTTTCATTTCTCTCCCTTTATCTCTATGTTGATGTGCCATTATCTCTTTATCTCTATTTTGCCATAAAATTTTAGTTTTAGTTTTAACTGGAAGACAACATAAAGTATCATGGATATAGTTTTATTTTAATTTTATTGTTTTTAGTTAGGCTGGAATAACACATTTTGTATTTTCACCCATGGATGTTGAATTTTCATAATTTCATATGTTTAATAATATGTAATATATGCAACTATCCTGTATAGAATCCAATATAGAAATGACTTGCGTGTTATTTCTAACGAATGTGCTAATTTCAATTTAATCAATTAATGGATACAGGCTAGATTTAAGGTGGATGAGGAATGGAAAAAGGTCTCTATATTTCAGCATATGGGTTGTATTTTTAGGTGTTCAAAATGTAGATTAGTCAATCTATTAGTAAAAGCAAAGTTAAAGGAGGAAAGACTTCGACTCAAACCAGATAATATTGGAAGTATGACAGAGTGGAATGATTTTATCAATTTGAAAACAAGTTCAAAATTTAAGGTAAATTACATCTAATTGGTCATTCTTTCAATGAATGAGATAACTTTTGATGTGTTCTATTTTTTTTAAATCCAGATAAAAAGTGACATATACAAGGCTCTCAGGCGCAAGCAAGTGCCACACACATGCAGCCGTAAAAGAATGGCTCGATTAGCTGCAGATATGGTGAGAATTTTTTGGTTAACAACTTGAGTTTGTCATGCCATCTATTTATATAGTTATAACAATTGTTCTATTCAATTTTTATTATTGTAGAAAAAAGAGAGTTCCAACCCCTCTTCCATTTCTAGAACTCATGTTTGGATTAGATCTCGCACTCGAAAAAATGGTGAACCAGTTAGCTTAGTTGTTAAAGATACAAATTGTATGTGCTTTTGTTTCTATTTGATTATTATCAAATCACTTTAGAATATTGTAATAATTATGGAAATTATAATAAATGTTAACATTTGTAGGAGAAAATTAAAAAAATTGACACTGAATCACAATCCAGCTCAAAAACTAATGTGAGAGAAGATGCTCTTTCAGTAGTGCTGGGACAAGATAGACCTGGACGATTAAGAGGAATGGGAAGAAGTATGACATACACCAAGTTTATTGTGTCACAAGCTAATCAAAAACAAGCAAACCAACTTCAAAATAGAATAAGCGATTTGGAGAAGACGGTTCAAATGCTACATAATAAGGTTATCACTTCCTGAGTACTTTCATATCACCATCATATGTCCTTTCCTTACAGCAGTATACATAATAAAAGGAAACTATACATTAATTAATGAACAAATTAAAATATGTGTACTGTAATGATTTTGTCCAATAAACAATAGCATGCTATATTAGAAAATTATGCTTCTAGATTCCAAAGGAAGTTTTTAATTTTAATGAATTATGTTTATATGCTTCGTTTTACATGTGAAATCATATGCGGTTCCTGCAAAAATGGGTAAATCTGATTAAGGGTGCACTATTTACTTATTTTAAATTTTTGCAGTACATGTTAATGCTGTTCGTATTTTGTGAGTGGTTCTTCACTCGCAAGAACTATGTATATTCGACAAAGCATTTCTCTTTCACCATTTTTAACTGTTTAATGTTCTTAAATGCTAGCAATCGAAAAGTTATACATATGGTAAGTAAGTCCAAAAAACTCAAGTTTTTCTTCTTCTTCTTTTTTTGCAGTACAAAAGATCAACTTGTAAGCATGATAATATAGAAATTTTGACATTTATAATTATTCCAATTATGTACTTTAATTCTATTAACAGCTTCTGAACTTCTCTTTTAAAAGATTGATACTGTACTAGTTAAATATATCAAATAAAAGGAAAATTGCAGGGTTGATACTGTGAACTTATTTATTCTATCAGAGAAGAATCTGTCTCATCTGGTACTTTAGTTTCCCATTAGTAGCTTCTCTTTAAAAAGATTGATTCTGCGACAGTTAAATATACATAATAAAAGGAAACTTCTAGTGTTGGAACTTTGAACTTCTTTATTGTACCAAGAGTAATTAACTATGAAGACACAGTGAATATTAATTGTATCAACTGTATTATTTTGACATTACTACTTGTTGCCTTTACTATACAATGCCCATGAACCAACAAATTAAAATATTATACTATTCTAGTTTAGGTGTTGTACCACAATTTATACTCATACAAACAGTGTAAATTTGTGCTCGTACTACGTGAGTCCTTAAGTAGATGCTAAAGAACATCATAAAGCATAAAACTTTTGCTTTTGAAACGTTTCATTACCCTTGTTTTTGAACATCATAAAGCATCCGCAGCTTGGAGTCAGAAAGTGCACGATGCATGATCAAATTTTTAAACAATTCTTTGTCCTGCCATCAACTGCATAATTGATTTGGATATGAAAATAAACGCTTGCTAAATTATTTATTCACCGCTTTTACATCAATAACCAGAATTAAGTTGTAAAAAAGATAAGCTAGTTCAGTTAAATGGCCAATCAAATACAAAAGCAAGAGCAATCAATATTGTTCGTCAACCTTAAAAAACAAATGTAGATGATAAAAAACAATCAATACTGTACAAAATAAGATAATTGCATATTTGAAATTAAATGTTCATCTTGATTGACAGTATTATTTTGTTTTGATTCAGCTAATGCAGCAATCAAGAATGGACGAACAACCAAGAAGGGACGAAGATGAGAATGCGTCTCAAGCGGTAAAAGTTATTTATATTATTCATGTGACGTCATTTGAATTTGAATTTTTAGTCAAGTATTTACCGTGATTGTTTTTGACTAATTTTAGAATAAGTATGACAAAACACATGCCAAGTGTAATTTATTGGATTGGACCGGGATTGATGAAATAGTTGCCGAAGGAAGAGTCCTTTCAACTGACCAGGAAGAGCTTGTATATAACATTCCTCTTGGACCGAAAGCCATGAAAATTTTAATAGTTATTCCAAAGAAATTGGATGCTTTCTTATGGAGGTCTACAACTAAGATGCTCTCACAAATTGGAGAAGCTAAGAATGAGATAGTAGCATGGCCAGCTGATAGAGTTGTTTTGCACACAATGATTCACTTTGAAAAGGATGAGGTTATGGTAAACTTAATTTTTTTCATTTATTCGGTATCTTTATGAATTGAATACAAAATTTATACTTAATTTTGTTTTCATATGTTCTAATTTGTTTTTATAGAGTAATAGTAGCAGTACAAATATCAAATGCAAGCTGTATGATTGGACCGGAAGCAAAGAACTAGTTGCTGAAGGAAAGTTTTACTCTAGTGATCCAAATCAGCTTGTGAATAATATTCCTCTGGGACCATCCGCCGTGCTTGTTTGGATTGATGAGGCTAAAAGACCAGATGCATTCTTGTGGAGACCACCAGCTGGTATGACATATGTTGGAGAAGCTATTGGCAGCAAAATAGCTTGGCCAGAAACAAATGTAGTAGTTGAAAATGTAAATGCTACAACGTCTTCTCGTACGACTAATGTTGTATTATCTCCAACGGTAATGTGTATTCCTTATATACTAATTTATCCAAACATATGCATTGACAAGATTTTATTTTCAGGATCACTTCTATTTTCAAAACAAATTTAAACGGTTTCGTTTGTTGCATGACAGAGTGCAAACTCCAAGACAGATACTAAATGCAAGTTGATCGGCGTTCATGGAGCCAAAGAAGTAATTGCTGAAGGGCGTGTGGCTTCAACCGACCCTAAAGCATTAGTCCATTTTGTTCCACTAGAGGAAAATGCAGTCAAAGTTTGGGTTGATGTTATAAAAGTTCCAAATGCGCCTTGTGGAGACCTACTTCTTATTTTGAGATTACTGAAGATGCCCTTGGTTCGACTATAGCTTGGACTTCCACAAATATTATAACCGAATCAACTTCAAGTAAGTATGAATTATCTTTTTTTTATGATGAAGAGTTTATATATTGATGAAGAACTGTATAGCATTATCTCTATATTGATAAATATATTGAGAAAAAGGAAAAAATAAATATGAGAAAAAGTACTAAACAAGAATAGTTTTCTTTTTTGGAAGCTTATACTAACAAGAGTTTGTAGTAAAAAAGTTAAAAAAAAAATTTATTCAGAAATTAAATGATCTCTTCTTTTTTTTGTACATTTTTTCTTTTTTTTTTTGTAAATGGACTTTAAACACAAAACGTAAAAACTAGATACAACACACAACACGTATGCAAAACAAATTAAACAAAACAAGACAACACCAAAACAAATTAACATGCAACAGCAAAACACTAGTCAATAACACACACATAAATTAGCAAAGAAAAGAGGGGAGAAAAAAATAAAATAACAAGTTTTTTAAGTCAATTTCTGTAAGCCCATCCCAAAACAATACAAACCAGAACTTAAAAAAATAAAAAAAATAAAAAATAAGACAATCAAATAATAACTCCTAGCCAAAAATGATTTGCTAAACCAAAATCAAAGAATTTCTCAAAAAGAAAATTTCACAAAACAAGCTTGTCTCAAGAAATCCAAATAAAGTCCAAATCAAAACTTCGTTTGATTTAGTGTTCGAATGGGATTGGAAATCGATTTAAGGAGGGGGTTTTGGGTTGTGGTCAGTTTTAAAGATGCGAATTCAGAGTGGATTTCAGGTCGGTTTTGAGAGGAAGAGATGCTTTTCGAACAAAGGGTAATGGATGTATTGCAGGTAAGGTCGTGGTGGAGATAGATGAGATTGAAGTTGCGGGTTTTTGTTTTCTTTGGTGGTTTCGAATGGTCCGAGGAGAGTTGGCAGTATGAACTGTTGGTCTGAATGTGGTGCTGGACTCGGGTGAAGTGGTAAGTGCGGTAGTGGATTTGTTGGTGAGGAGATGTAGCAGTGATGTAGCTAGTTTGTTGAGTGAAAGGGAATGTTGAGTAAGGTATACGAAGAGAAGGAAGGGTGGAATGGTTCAGGTGAGTTATGAGTTTGTCGGAGGTGCTGTTTGTAAATAGGTTGTAGGGTAGGGGTTGTAGATATATGTAGTGATATGCAGTGATGTATGAAGACAGTTTGAAGATGGGTGGTTTTGCAGTCTGATAAATGGAAGGCAGTGGTTTTGGTGGGACAGTTTGAAGGTGATGATGGGCAGAAAAAAATATTAATTAGACAACAAAATAAGAAAAAAATTAGACAACAAAATAGGATGATGATGGGCAGTATGATGGGTTTTTCGGTGGGACAGTTTGAAGGTGAGGGTGTTCGGGTAGTGCAGGTGTGATTCAGGTAGAGGTATGGTTGACTGTTTGGTTTCTAAGAAGGAATTGGTGCATTAGCTTGTTGGTTGATGGATGGTGGTGTATGCAGTGATAAACAGAGATGAAGAAGTGGAATGGTACCGGGTTGATGGAGGATGTGCAAATAGTGATGAAGTATGTGCACTGATTGAACTAGCAAGGGGATGATGAGTGAAGCACCAGGTGCAATGCAACTAAAACTGTAAACGCATATACTAAGTGTGTGAATCTAAATCCTAAATTTAGTGAAATGAAACTGAAAAATGACGTACAAATTGCATATACAGTGTACCCAAAAATGTTGTATGTACCACATGTATGTAAGGACCAATATAGTGATGCAGATTTTGTGAACATATACAGTGTACCCAAAATTAAGCTAATATAGTGATGCAGATTTTGTGAACAAATTTGTATTAGGAAAATCGTTTGCACAACTTGAGCCACCACTTTTCTTGTTTTGCTTAATTGTCTAACTTTGCAAAATGTTGATCCACCACTTTGACTGTTTTCCAGAGTAAGAACTGGATCAGCGACTCATTACCAAGCTAACCGACTTACTTAAAGAAACAGATGGAAGAAAGGAGTTTATTCAGTAAGAATATCAGTTGCCCTTACTCAGATTTTATGTATTTTAACATATGTTGGGTTGTTCTGGTTATTACCACTAAGAACAGTTGTCATTTTGACCACCTCGATTTCTCAGTTTGGAATCATTTTAATTTCATAGGTTCTTTATCTTCTATGAATTTTTTTTTGAACTAGTACTTTATATACAACAAATAAATGGGACAACATATCCCATGTCAAATAAACGTTCGAAAGCAAGTCTCGAACTTGTGACATCCTGCACCAAGCCAAATCAACTAACCACTTAGACAATGGTGCTTGTCTTCTATGAAAGTTCTTATGAATATCCAGGTTGAATAGGATTTTGCAGATATCTCCTAATGTTAATATAGCACTCATCTCTCATTTGACTGTCACAAAAATTTATGTTTATGTATTTTTTGTGTTGGATTTCAATGAAATAATTTGTTGGATTTCAATGTCATATTTTATATTATGTTCTTTTCAATTTGTCCACTTTTAAAGCTTGATGAATCTTTACTTGGAAGAAGGTTGCATTAAAATCCATTGCATTTTTGATGCATTATTGTTGATTGGATAATAAAATGTGTTGGGTATATGAACTAAGGAATATTTATGTTTTTTGACTTTTGTCTATTGGCATTATTTGTATATATCGAGACGTGATAGCTCGCTCTCATTATGTGCACATAATCCAAACTTAATCTACATTTTTGTTGTTGTTATTTTAGGTAGTTTTCTATAGATGATGGATTCATGGAACATACCAAGGCTTGAGCAACTCAGGTAGGGAATATGGAGAAGAAAACCTGCCACTTTTTTGTCAAATAGAATAAGTATGTGCTATGTTTGTGTTGTAACTGCGTTATCTGCATTACCTTTTCAGTGAGTACATTGCCTAAATTAAGTTCTTTTGTCAATCCCTTGGTTTTGGCTCCCTAAGCACTTTGCTTCAGTTTTAGCCTTTTTTAAATTTCATGCACAATTACCTCAACCCTACCAAGCATTGTTGCTGATGTTTTTTTTTACATCTTAGCAGTTTCAAAGTGGGCATTCTTATGTAATTTGGCTGACCTAGTTGAGGATGAATTGTTGAAGATGACGAGATTGGACTCTACACACTACTCATATTTTGCTTTATTTAATATGCTATTTTTGTAAAACAATGTTGCTATCATATTTGCTTTACTTAATATGCTATTTCTATAAAACAATGTATGAAATGTTGTATACGATTATCGTTTATTTTGCGTATGAAGATAGTGCATTTTTAATTATGTTTAATATAACATGCGAAGACTATATTTATGGTGTTTCAACTAACTAATGTTATACGATATAAAATTTTATAGTTGGCGGGAATGTTTGCAGATGTAGAGGAGTAGACTGAATTAAGAAGGCTGTGGAAAAGGGGATGAAATTATGGTAATTTATATATATAACAGCGTTTTATAAACGCTGACAAATGGAAAAACATATATGAAATATAACTGACCAAAACGCTGCGAAATATAACTCACATGCAGTGTTTTATTTCTACCAATAAATCTTCAGTTGCAAGTGTTTACAAACGCTGTAACAAAACTCGCAGCGTTTCCGAAATGGCTGTCCGAAAGAGGGGTGCGTGGTGGGTAAGGACATGTTGCAGCGTTTATTGGAAGGCTGTAATAAATAAAACGCTGCGATACACTATTTCTTTTGCAGCGTTTGAAAAATGTTATGGTACATCTTGACTCTATAACAGCTTGTCGTTAGACAGCAATCTTCGTAACGCTGTTAAACTATGTAACAGCGTTTCTGAAACGCTGCGAAAGGTCATTTTTGTTGTAGTGCAGCAACAATTGAATATGTATTTTGCATCGTTTAAACTGATCCGATCCTTCCATTCATGCATCCGATGGACTTTATTCAGCCTATGATGTGGTTGCATCACATTCAATCCCCAAATCCAACGGTCTGAGATCCACTTCTACCTCTGTAAATAGAACCCTACGCCAAACACTTTTTCTCATTATAAGATTTTCAAAAGTTGGGTTCACCGATTTAGGAAGGACCATAAGCGGAATAATTTTTCAAGGAGGAAATCATTTTAAATAAAGATATTTAACAATCCCAAGTGGATCCGTGAAGGCTTAAAGGGAAGAGCAAAGGATTAGAGGTGAGTGATTGTAATTATTTTAAGATTTCTTTAAGTAATTGAAAATAATAGGATTTTCGATAGTTGTAGTTTTAATACAATTTTGGAATAGCCTTTTTATCAGTTTTAGATATACTTTTCAGTCTATTTCCTTTTAGTTATTCTTTTTCAGTTAATTATAATTTATTACTGTTAAGCATAGCTTTTTATATATTTACAACTTATTTCAGTATTTAAGTTTATTTATTGCTTATTTACATCTTCTTTTACGTTTTGGATTTTATGCAAGCGTCTATTCTCTTCTTCCTCTTATTCTTCGTGTATGGATTAGAATAAATTAAACGCGAATTTGGATTATATAAGTAATAATACTGAGTGAAGAAAATAAGATGTAAATTATAAAGATTGTAATAAATAATGGAATTGGACTGTAATATGAATGGAATGGGATCAAAATTATGCCTAATTATGACATTAATTGGACTGAATTAAAAGATTGGCCTAGCTATAACTTAGAATTATAACTAAAAAGAGTAAAAGACGAAAGAGGCTTATTTTCACACTTAGATCTTGGGTTAAGTAACAAACATGATTATAACATAGATCAAAACAAGAAAAAGAACAGAATAAGGCTTATTTTAAGACCTAGGATAAATTAATGAGCACATATAGTAGAGAAAAATGTAAAGGCTTATTTAAATAATTTATCTACGTTAATAAGAAAAAATGAAAGTTGGACATGTACCAAATAGCATTCCCTATTAGACAAAATGGTGGTCTCACATTAGCTTGAAGAGAGATGAGGGCACGCCTATGCTAAAAATGGTAGTAATTGGTCAATTAGAAGTCCAAATCACGAGGGATTTGGATAAGAGGCGCAACTAGATATTGTTTGGATGACATGCCAGTACCAACAGCATTTCCCTTATTTTCTATGAACACACAGTGGTCTCATATTAGCCTGAAGTGACACGAGGGGCACACTTATGTTGGAGTCTGAGGTAATAAGAAGACCCAATAGATGGAGCAAAAGGTAGCATGGGCATGGTGGCAGTTATGCGTGCGACTTCTAGTCTGGTGCTCGGTAATCGTTATGAGTTCCAAGCGCTTAGTATGTGTGTCTTTCGTAGGCACCATTGCCTTTTGTGTAGGGAGCTATATATGTTGTCCGGATCCACAGTGGGTGCTTTGTGCATCTTTCGTAGATACCATTGGCTGTTGTGTATGGAGTTATATTCCATTTCGTCCGTAGTAAGGTCTATGGAGTAGCAGGCCGATCGAAAAGGGCAGAATTAGGGTTACATCCTAATTACAGGATTAGGAATTCAGCCTAATCAAAGGAGAAATCAAGGACAAGTGCAAGCAATCAAAAATAACCAATCTTATAAATTAAGCAGTATTTAATCGTATTTATTTCCAGTTTGTCTCTTTCCAATTTCCTATTGTTTCCCTTATTTATATACTAGAACTATTGTAAAGTCTATTACTTTTATCTTGCTTAAAGACTAGTAATTACTATCATCCATCAGACTTTTTGTCTGACCCACTCCTCTCTTTTTCCCCTTTCCCCCCATAGCCAATCAAGGGAGGGGACAGTAAATCGCAATTGCTTGGAGATTTCTTGGGGGAGTTTTCTACCATGTATTTCCGTTTTTCAACTTTTGTTCTTTTTGTGTACTGGCTTATTATGAGGGATATTATGTACTCTAATTTTTGAGACTATGAGTTTTTGTTTCATGAGACATATTGGATTTCTAGACATGTATGTGGGTATTTGGTATTTGAATTATTTATGAAGCAATTATGAATTTTTGTTTTTAATTAAGTTATTATTTCAAGTTTCCATTGTTTTTATCTATGTTTGTCCTTTGAATCCTAGTCTCTGCCAGCTTTAATTATACCACAACGCACCACGCCTTTTAATGTGTCCTTTTGGGTATATTAAGGGATGTGGGGTGTTTCACTTGGTATCAGAGCCTAAGGTTACAGGATTTCTAAAAATTTATTTTAAAGGTACAGTATTTTCCAAAACAACTTGTTTTAAAAGTATTTTTTAAAAAAGAACTCTCATAAATAGTTTTTAAATATAAAATAGTTTTTATAAAAATCCCCTCATAAGTCCAGTTCAATCTTCCCTTGACTCTTTCCTAAACTATCCTTTTCTTTTCATAGAATGAATGATTCCCCGAACCTTCTCGAGAATCCTATCCCAGCCTGGTTCCGTAGGTACATACAAGTCACACAGAGGTGCACAAGCCGGCGCCCAATCCTACACCAGCGTGTGGGAATCCTATTAAACCACCTGCCTCCATTCATTTCTCTAAGCTCTGTAAAGATTTTGCGAGTTTGAGCGAGAAGACTTTTTCTGGCAAGGAGACTTTTGTAAAGGCTGGCGCTTGTCTTAGGGACATAGAGAGGATTTTTGGTCTTTTGGGATTGGATGGTCAGCAACAAGTTCAGCTAGCCGCTTGGCAACTGAAGGAGGAGGCATCTTATTAGTGTTAGGTGATAGAGTTGGAGGGTATAAATGTTACTTGGGATGGATTCTGAGAGCAATTCGATAGGAGTTTTTGTCTCAGGCGAAAGAGAGTGTTCAATCGAAGAGGGTTATCAATTTGAAGCAAAGGAGTTTGTCTATTAAGGAATACATCAATCAATTCAATGAGCTATCGCGATTTGGTATGGATTTGGTGAACACGCTACACTAGAAATCTATGAAGTTTGCGAAGGGATTGAATCAACCCCTTCAGTGATTATTGTTGACTCATGTACCGATGGGAGCTACTTATGAGTCATCGAGATGGCGCTTATGTCGGATACAGTCAAGGAGGGAGAGTCCAAAGAGAAGGTTAATTTAGAAGGTTCAAATAAGAAGTGGCGGGAAAAGAATAAGAAGAAGAAAGGTGATGGTCCTCAGAAGCAGATAAAGAAGGGAGTAAAGTGCCATAGATGTGGGAATATTGGACATATGGCCAAGGATTGTAGGAAGGATAAGATGAAGGGTAAGTGCTATGTTTGCGGGCAGCTGGGTCACATGAGTAGGAGTTGTTGCTAGTCAGGGAGCGAGTGCGCCTGTTGCACAGATTCAGGCGTCAGACACAGCACCTTCCAGTAGTATTCCAAATAGAGGTAGGAAAGTCACAGTTGAAGGTTTATCTTCTATATCTGATTTTCCCATACAGACTTTATTTGATTTGATTCTGGAGCATCACATTCTTTTATCTCTAGTTCTCTAGTAGATTGTTTGCGCTTGGACATATCATTAGTAGTAGACCACATTACTGTTTCAAACCATATAGGAGGATCAGCACACTTGTCCATGGTTTGTAGGGGTTTGAAAATCTTTATTCTAGGCGTAGAATTTGACCGCGACGCCTATGTTTTGGGATTCTCGGGGTATGGGATGATCTTAGGGATGGATTGACTATCCACATCTAGAGCTATCTTATACTGCGAGAGGAGAGTCATTAGACTTGAGACTTGCAGTGGTAGGATTCTAGAAGTATCTTACGACCTACAAGGGTCAGTTATGTTGACATTCTTATACTCCCTCGATTCATCGTCATCAGAGTTACATTTGGTTCTTATCGTTAGAGATTTTGAAGATGTCTTTGATGAGGTTAGGGGACTATCCCCTAAGAGAGAGATTGACTTTAGGATTTATATGAGCGGGAATGCTAAGCCAGTAGCGTTACCTATGAGGCACATGGCACCTAGGGAGAGGGAAAAATTGAGCAAGTAGATTCTAGCTTTTGAAGAAGGGATTCATAAGAAGGAGCATATCGGAATGGTGAGCACCGGTCGTCTTCGCCACTAAGGCAGATGGTTCTCTCCGACTATGCATGGATTATAGAGAATTAAATAAGAGCACTAAGAAGGACCAGTATCCACTCCATAGGATAGATGATCTGTTTGACCAGTTGGTAGGTTCTTCGGTTTTGTCTCAGCTTGATCTAGCCACGGGATTCCATCAGCTTAGAGTCACCGATGATAGCATAGATAAGACGGCCTTTAGGACACTAGATGGATTCTTTGAGTGGTTGATTATGCCTTTTGGGCTAATCAATGCTCCAACCTATTTCGTTGATCTGATGAGCCGCGTCTCTACGGGTGTCCTAAATAAGTATGTTGGTATTCATGGATGACACCTTGTATTTTCCAAGAATATGAAGGAGCATGATGCTTATTTGGAAGAAGTTCTTGCACACTTCGTAGTCATCGTTTGAGAGCTAAGTTTTCGAAGTGTCATTTTTGGAGAGGGAAGATACGTTTCTTGGGGCGTGTAGTTTCGAAGGAAGGTTTGGCTGTGGATCCCGCCAAGGTTATTGCAGTGCAAGATTGGATGCCCCCCAAGAATGTCACTGAGGTTATGAGCTTCCTAGGATTAGCCGGCTACTACAGAAACTTCATTAGAGACTTTTCCAAGATTTCGGCACCACTCATGCTCTGTACCAAGAAGAATAAACCTTTCGTACGGGACGTATATTGTGAGGATTCCTTCACGAAGCTTAAGAGAGCCCTTACTAGTGCACTAGTGTAAGTTTTACCCGATGGAACTAAGTCTTTCGCTATATACATTGATGCATACAGGACAGATCTAGGAGCGGTGTTGATGCAAGAAGGGGGGGTAAGTGTGTTATGGTAGTAGGAAGTTGAGGACGCATGAGAAGAACTACCCTCCCCACGATTTGGAGTTGGGTGCCATAGTTTTTGCACTCAAGATTTGGAGGCACTATTTTCTTCGAGAGAGGTTTGAGCTTTTTACCAACCATAAGTCTTTGAAGTACCTATTCTCATAGAAGGACTTGAACTTGAGGCAACAGGGGTGGATGGAGATTTTAGCCTCGTATGATTTTGAGATAGCTTATACCACTGGCAAGGGTAATGTGGTTGCGGATGCATTCAGTAGAAAGAAAGCAACCCTTAGTCCTTTGTTCGTAGAGTGGAGGAGCTTGAAGTTTATTTCTACTTTTGATTTTAATCCCTCTACGGACATTACTCCCGGATTGTTGGTGACATTAGAGGTGAGGCCTACCCCTATAGATCAGATTGGCTCGAGGCAGCAAGGAGATTCAGAACTCATGGACATTGTGGATAGGATTAGCCGAGGAGAGATCTCTAGAAATCTTAAATGTCATTCCATTGATAGTAAAAGGTGGCTTAGGAGAGATGGGAGGCTTTGTGTTCCACGTGCTAGAGATTTGTTGAGAGTCGTTTTGGAGGAAGCCCACCATTTCCATATGGCTATTCATCCGGATGGTGAAAAAATGTATCGGTATATGAAGAGGATGTTCTATTAGAATGGCATGAAGAAGGATGTAGCAGAGTTCGGAGCTAAGTGTCTAATATGCCAAAGGGTAAATGTAGAGCAACAGAAGCCTAGTGGACTACTTCAGCCTTTACATACACCGGAGTAGGAGTGGGACAACATTTCTATGGAATTTATAGACGGTCTACCATGTTCTAGAAAGGGTGATACTTTCCTTTGGGTGATTGTTGATAGATTGACCAAGATTGCCCACTTTATCCCAGTTAAGAGCAAGCATACAACATCACATTTGGCATCCCTTTATGTTCGAGAGATAGTCCAACTTCACAGAGTCCCTTCTAGTACAGTGAGTGATAGAGATCCCATTTTACTAGTGAAATTTGGAGGATCTTACAGGAGGCGAGGGATGCAACTGAGGTTGAGTACGACCTATCACCCCCAAACAGATAGCCAAACGGAGAGGATCAACATGGTGCTTGAGGATTTGCTGTGAATGTGCATTTTGGGCCTTGGAGGAACTTGGGAGGCGCATCTTCCGTTGGTTGAGTTTGTAAACAATAATAGTTACCAAGCAAGCATAGGGATGGCACCGTTTGAGGCTTTATATGGGAGACCTTGCAAGTCCCCATCATGTTGGGTTGAGTCTATGGAGAAGTTATTACTTGGCACGATATGGTCAGGGAGACATCTGAGAGGGTGGATTTGTTTCGACGGAGGAACAAGATAGACTGAAGTCTTATGCGGATAAGCGGAGGAGAGACTTAGAGTTTGAGGTTGCAAACTTAATTTTTATCAAAATATCCTCGCTTAGGAAGGTGGTAAGGTTTAGATCAAATGGAAAGTTAGCCCCTAGATTTGTTGGACCATTTCCTGTCTCAGAAGGAGTTGGGAGGATGGCTTACCGAGTGAAGTTACCAGATAGACTCGCAGGAGTGCACGGTGTTTTCCATGTTTCACACTTGCGAAAGTTCTTACATGACTCGACGGAGGTTGTAGAGCCTAGTCAGTTGGAGGAGGTGGAGGTAGAAAGGGAAGCATCTGTTTGGCATATCCCCACAAAGATTATTGGAAGAGACACAAAGCAACTAAGGAATAAGGAGGTTCCTTTAGTAAAGGTGCAACGAGGAGATGATGTTTCAGACGCCACTTGGGAAGCAGAAGAGAATATTCATACTTCCTATCCTCATCTTTCCGATAGTAAGTTTTTAGAATTTGCTATTTCCAAATTTAGTTTTGAGTAGGTTCTTTCTTTTATTATGCTTTGGGAGGGTATAACTTAGGATTTAACCTATATATGGTAGGATTTGATGTAAACATGTTATGAATGATGTATGAAAGTGGTTGCAAGTGTTTGTTAGTGGATGCTAATGGAGGCATATAGGTACACTAGGCACTATTATTCTTTAGGGATCCGCCTAACTAGGACACTAGAGCATATGCATATGGACATGTGCGCATTTTATTCTATTTTTCAAGGTTGCTATAAATGGATGATTATCACATGACTTTTGCATTTGGATGATGTTTGTAGCACGCATATAGAACTATTGTTATCATTAGGAAATTTTCGCATTCATATGGATACATGGCATGGACAAGATTGCATAAAAGGAAGTCAACTGAATCAGTGGACCGCTTAATCTTATGCATTAGCTAGGGGCATTTACGCTACAATAATTGCATATATATCATAAGTTGCATTAGAAAAACCTAATGAATGGTTGATGATTGAGTAGTTGGTTGTAGAATTGGATGAAAACATTTGGCACATTCTTTTATCCTTAGAGATTTCGAGTACGAAATCCCTTATAGAGGGGAGAATATAACAACCTAAAATTTAACCCATAATAATTAATTTGTTAATTAATTAAATAATAAAAATAATTTTATGAAATTATCAAAATTAAGCCCCGGGAGTTAAACCATTGTGTCCGCGGAAATTTTCTGATCAATTTCCATATATAAAACGTCAGAACCCGAGTTAATATGAGCAAAGAATGAAATAATCAAAAAATTACTACAGGTCGACCTGGGCAAGGGGGCAGTCGACCGCCCTATCGACCCGCCTTGCCTTTTGGCAAGAGAACGAGCATTTGTCCGTTCGAACGATTCAACAACGATTGAACACGTATTTTACATCGTTAAACTGATGTGGTCCTTCCATTCATGCATCTGATGGCCCCTATTCAACCTATGACGTGGTTGCATTCTATTCAATCCCCAAATCCAACGGTCTAAGATCTACTTCTACCCCAATATATAGAACCCTCGGCCTAACACTTTTTCCCATTTTAAGATTTTCTTCAGTTGGGTTCACCTATTCAGGAAGGACCCAAAGCGGTATAACAAGAAGGAAATCATTTTAAATAAAAATATTTAACAATCCCAAGTGGATCCGTGAAGGCCTAAAGGGAGGACTAGAGGTGAGTGATTGTAATTATTTTAAGATTTCTTTGAGTAATTTAAAATAATAGGGTTTCCAATAGTTGTAGTTTTACTACGATTTTGGAATAGCCTTTTTATCAGTTTTAGATCTATTTTTCAATCCACTCCTTTTAGTTATTCTTTTTCAGTTAATTATAATATATTACTATAAAGCATAGCTTTTTATTTATTTACAGTATATTTACAGTATTTAAGTTTATTTACTGTTATTTATGGCTTATTTACGTCTTTTTCTGCATTTTGGATTTTATGCAAGCGTCTATTCTCTTCTTCCTCCTTTTCTTTGCATATGGATTAAAATAAAATAAACGCGAATACGGATTATATAAGTAAGAATACTGAATGAAGAAAATAAGATGTAAATTATAAAGATTGTAATAAATAATGGAATTAGAGTGTAATCTACATGGAATGGATCAAAATTATGTCTAATTATGACATTAATTGGACTGAATTAAAATGATTGGCCTAGTTATAACTTAGAATTATAACTAAAAAGAGTAAGAGATGAAAGAGGCTTATTTTCACACTTAGACCTTGTGTTAAGTAATAAGCATGATTATAACATTGGTTATATTAAGAAAAAGAACAGAATAAGGCTTATTTTAAGACTTAGGATAAATTAATAATCATAAATAGAAAAGAAAAGTATAAAGGCTTATTTAAATAATTTATCTAAGTTAATAAGCAAAGATGAAAGTAGGACCTGTACCAATAACATTCCCTATTAAAAAATGGTGGTCTCACATTAGCCTGAAGATAGACGAGGACACGCTTATGCTAAAAATTGTAGTAATTGGTCAATTAGAAGTCTAAATCATGGGGGATTTGGGTAAGGGGCGTAACTAGATATTGTTTTTATGACGGGCCAGTACCAACAATATTTCCCCTATTTTCTATGGACACACGGTGGTCTCATATTAGCCTGAAGTGGGACAAGGGGCAAGCTTATGCTGGAGTCCAAGGTAATAAGAAGATCCAATAGGTGGAGCAAAAGGTAGCATGTGCATAATGGCAGTTACGCATGCGACTTCCAGTCTGGTGCTCCGTAATCGCAATGAGTTCCAAGCGCTTAGTATGGGTGTCTTTCGTAAGCACCATTGTCTTCTGTGTAGGGAGCTATATATGTCGTCCGGATCTACAGTAGATGCTTTGTGCATCTTTCGTAGATACCATTGGCTGCTTTGTACGGAGTTATATAACCTCTGGTCCGTAGTAAGGTCTATGTAGTAGCAGACCGATCAAAAAGGGTAGAATTAGGGTTACATCATAATTAAACATTTGGAATTCAGCCTAATCAAAGAAGAAATCAAGGACAAGTGCAAACAATCACAATTAACCTATCTTATAAGTTGAGGTGTTTGGTCGTATTTATTTCTAGTTTGTCTCTTTCCTACTTCATATTGTTTCCCTTGTTTATATATTAGAACTGTTGTAGAGTCTATTACTTTTATCTTTCTTAAAGACTCTCGTAATTACTGTCATTCACCAGAATTTTTGTCTTACCCACTCCTCTATTTTTCCCTTTTCCCCTTATAGGCAATCAAGGGAGGAGACAATAGATCGCAGTTGCTTAGAGATTCTTAAAGGAGTTTGCTACCATGTATTTCTTTTCTTTCAGCTTTTTTTCTTTTTGTGTACTAGCTTATTATAATGGATATGTGTACTCTGATTTTTGAGACTATGAGTTTTTTGTTTCATGAGACATATTGGATTTCTAGACCTGAAGCAATTATGAAGTTTTGTTTTTAATTAAATTATTATTTCAAGTTTCCGCTGTTTTTATCTATTTTTGTCTTGTGGAATTTAGTCTCTGTTAGCTTTAGTTAGACCTACCACGCACCATGCCTTTTAATGTGTCCTTTTGGGTATATTAAGGGGTGTGGGGTGTTTCAAATGTGTTTATAATCAATGGCAATAATTGAATAATATATGTTGAATTATTTATATGAAAATAAAATAATTATTTGATAACTAAATTTCATTCGAAATCTAATATTGGGAATTACTGAAATTCTAATATTCCAATTCCTCGGAATTGTATTATTGGAATACTTTTAATAAAGAAGTGTAGCATAGTGTAGTCTCTATATTTAATATTAAAACATTTTTGCATTGAATAAGAATGAACATTTTATTTATAAAATGATGTTTGAAAATAATTTATATAAGTACGTCTTATTTGACTATGATTATAATTTTATAAGGAGTGTAGTTATTGTTTTGTTGTTTGAATTCATTTTATAAATTAAATAACTTATATTTAAAGTATGGTGATTTATTGGATAATTAAAATTGTTTAAATTTAATATTGGAATTATTTGAATAATTGAATTTTAGATTTAATATGAATGAGAACGACGTCGAAAGTTGATTTAAGTTTTATTTAAACAAGAATGAAGATTGTTAAATTTTAAAATTTTATTTAAAAAAGATTAAATTGATCGTTGGAAATTACGTTGTTTTTATTAATGAGTAATAATAGTTTTTTGGACATTGTCTCCGATTTCGATGAAACTAGTTTCATCAGATCCGTATTAGTTAATTATTATAGGATTTCAAGTTTTGTAGCGATTGGACTTATCGTTTGGCCATGCGAGCTTGAAATGTATAAAAATTAATTAAAGGAATTTAATTAAAATAATTTGACTTGAAACGCTATCTTCTGAATACGATGAATTGGCTCCCGATATATATTCCATTGCTCGAAATAGGGGTATAACATATAGAACGCCACGTGGCATGCTTTGTTTAGAGTTCGAAAATTTCACGGATGAATAGTGCCTTAAAATTTTCTATATAAGGACTTGAATTTTCTATTTTGAAATCCAAAACCCTAACCCATCGTCAGTCACTTTCTCTTAAGGGATTAATGGTCAAAATTCATCTTCTTCCCTCCTCATTTTCTCTCAATCTGTTCAACGGAATCGAGTGATTTCAAAAGTGAAAGTGTAGGTCTCGACGAGCTCTACACATCAAACGGTTGGATCGAGGCATATCAATCCGAGCTTGCCACAATCGAACCTTGAAGGGTCGATGGGTTTTCCTGAATTGTGTGACAATGGCGGCAGCGGCAGTGCGGTCGTTGGACATGTTGGTTCGCGAGCAGGCAGTGGCAGTGGTGAAGTTGGATCAGCATTCGACGTCCTGGGATTGCATGCGTCTCGAAGGTTAGGGCGTTATATTGGGTTATGCATGCGCACCTGGGGATGATTGGATGGAAGGAGGAATTAGGTTTGTTTAAATTCAAATTTAACTAGGTTAACTTAATTTAATTTATTTGAAATGCTAATTATTGTATAATTTTTGCATACGAGGTCCGATTCGAATGAAACAAGTTGCACTGGATTCGTATCGAAATCCTCTATTACATGGAGTTGAATTGGAGTTTATTTGAAGCTAAAATTTTTTAGTTTCAAATAAAGGTGAGTGTTTTAAACCACTCACAAATTACTAATATATTTTTATGTTAGTTAAATCAAAATCATGAAGTGTTTATCCTTATTGATTATTGTTTGGTAATTTAACTGACATTTAAATCGACATACGAATTGACTGTCAGGAATTAAAATTGACAGTTGAAGTGAAATTTGAATTAAATTGATAGTTAAATACCCGATATTGATAACTAGTTAACTGCTGTGATATATTGACTATTTTGGATGTTGATTGTGATGGATGACTATTGGTTGATATTTTGAATGATTAGATGTTTATTTATTATATATATATATTGCGTTATCATTATGTGTACTATATGACAATATATAAACTGTTATTGGAATTATTTCAAATAAATTAAGAAGTAGGTGGAAATGATATATACCTATTGCACTTTGATTTGGATTGATACCATCCCTTAATTTGAAAACCAAAATAACTGATCACTTAGCCATAGGATAGAAAATTATATAAAGACACCGAATTAGTTAGATTAAATGTTTTAAATTCTTGAGTTTGAATCCATTTAAATGGTTTTTTTAAAGAAATAAAAACTGAATTTTTGAGGATTAAATTAATTTCAGATTCGAGTTTTGAAATGTTGAATTAGAAATTCATTAAAAGAAATTATTTAAAGAATCGAATTTGAGATTTTGAAGTCATAATTGAGAAATCATTTGATGATGGAAATTGAAATTGTTTTAAATAGTTGAACTTTTTTCGAATGAAATATACCCAAGTAAAAGTAATCTAAAGGGGAATTTCTAATTTGGGCTCAAAATTGAATTATTTTGAAGATTTGAACCTTAAGTTGAATATTGAAGTTTAAATTGATTTAAGTGATTTATATCGGTATTTTGAAATCGAACTCGAAATTTATATATATTGAAATGGTTTAAAAATAATAATTGAACTGAAATTTGAACCGTCGAACTGGATCGTTGAAACGAATTTGAAGTTAAAAATGAACGTTTGAAATTAAAATTAATTCGAATTGAAATCAAAATCGAAGTCAATTTGATTTTAAATGAAATTGAAATTGATTTAAATTGAAATCGAAATTGAGTCAATTTGAATTGAATTGAGATTGAAGATGATTGAATTGAAAATTTTGGAATTGAATTAGTTTGATTTAAAATTTGGACTTGGGTTCAGATTTGTTGGAAAAGAAAGAAATAGTTTGATTTGAAACTATTTTCAAAATAAATTATTTTAATAAAAAATGTTTAAAATCTATCTTTTTAAATATTCAAAAATATTTTGATTTTCTACACTATTTTACTATGTAAACAATTTTTAATACTCAAACCATTTTATATCAAACTGTTTTAAATCTCTAAACTATTTAAACCATTTTAAA
This sequence comes from Allium cepa, assembly GCA_030765085.1. Taxonomy (NCBI): domain Eukaryota; kingdom Viridiplantae; phylum Streptophyta; class Magnoliopsida; order Asparagales; family Amaryllidaceae; genus Allium; species Allium cepa. The sequence goes on along the minus strand of CM060938.1, from coordinate 722,542,230 downwards.
CTATTTAAAATATTCAAACTATTTTCTAAAAATTCAAACTGTGCAAAGTAGGAATATTTATATTTAAATCGTTGATTTAAATGTGAATGTGGTTAAATACGCTTATATCCTAATTTGGAATTTGAAATGATATTTTCAAGTGAAAATGACATATGAAGTAAATATGATGATGTTGAAATGAAATTTATTTTGAAGTGAATTTGATATTTTGATGTCAAGTATGAATCCTTTTCGAAATGTAAAAGAACCAACCGATGTGTAAAACGACGTTAGGTTGTTAAAGAGACCAGGGACTCTTATTGGCATACTCTCTGTCAATATTGGAACCTCTTTAACAACTATGTACGTGGAGGAGGCTCCAGAATGAAGTGGTAGGATTTGGTGCATGTTTGCTGGATCTAAAGATAGAGAATGATGATGGATTGGCCCGGACACTTAGATCAATTTGAAATGACTGAAATAGGAGGGCTTGAACCAAGCCAAGTGGGCTAGCGACCCTTAGCAGACACCTATTCTTCGATTTTTCTTATGGACTCAGTCAATACTATTACCATTTTTGTTGATTTCGATTGGTTCCACTTGATTAGGATAACCTCCCTTTGACTCGATATGGGATGGGTGGACTAGTGTGTAGTCGTTGTGGCGATGTGTTACCACTAGCCCGACGATTTGAACTTGTAGCATACAACCTTGGAAATTGCCTCACGCGCCTTGTCATACTTTTATCCTTATACGAGACCACTACGAGTTTGGTTTAGTGTTATCGTATCATGGCGCATCCCCTGTCTACCGGTGTTCTACTGGTTGTGTTATATGCAAACTGTACGACAATGCTTAAAAACGCGTTAAGAGGGATTAATGTAAAGCCTCAACGCTAGGAAGAATATTTATTTTATTGATTAGAAATTACATATATAGCGTATTATACTATATATAGATATTTTAACGAATCCTTAAGAGATGGAAAAGCCCGTAATATCTCTTGAGTTATTGCACGCACGTTGTACACTAGATAAGTGATGTAAAATGCCGTAAACATTTCTAAAGCTATTACACTCATGTTTTATGTGGTATTGATTTGACTTACATAAGAATATTTTAGTTCTGACTTGAGTGTATTATTTTACTTTATGCTCGGGTCAGCCCTGAGTTTTCAGTGAATTGAAGATCATTTATTTTTGGAGGACGAAGACGAAGAATTGATATATTAATACTAGTATTATTTCCACGTCACGTTGTTCTGCTGCATTATTCTATTATTTTGTTCTATGTACAACTTTGATAAATGTTGTACAAATTATAATCAAATGTATAGTATAAACAGCTTCATGAATTTTTTAGTTGATTATTATATTTTGTCATTCCGTTGTGAGATTCTTTGTTTGTTTTCTTCTTTTCTTATTCTTCTTAATTAACCCCATTGATAATCCGTGTTTCGGATTATTTTGAGTTGAACATGTATGGTTTATTATCGACTTAAACCTTCTGAAATGCGGGTCGTCTCAGTAACTTTCAGTCCGTCCATTATACAAATTCAATGAAATTTGTGATGTGTAACAGTTTTATGAATTTAAATACTATTTTTTAACCATTGTATAGCTAATTATGAATTTTTAAATGTATTTGACATTATAAATTCATATACATGAAAATACTCTACATAATTTTTTTAATATTATGTCAATCCAAAGTATTTTAGACCTATTTCCAAAATATTATAAAAAAGTAAGTAAATTTAGGTTGTCGATCTTGACTCTCACATTTATAGCCATTCATCTACATTTGGACTAAAATCTTTCGTTCAAAGGCCAAACAATCTCCAAACAAGATAAAATTCGTGTCACATATACTTTATAATGTATTTATCTAATCCGTACAGCTAGAATCGAAAAGAAAGGAAAAAAATTAGACTCAAAATATATCATTTTCTAAGGAGTTGTGTAACACTTAGTATATAGTGCTAGGATAACTTCTATGAAAATTTCCTTTTAAAAGTCTTAATTTTTTTCTGTCTATTTTTTTAAAATCCAACCGTATGGAATGGATAAATACATAGTGTAGTATGTATGCTTTGAATTTCATCTCGTTTGAAGGTCGTTTGACCTTCGAACGGTAGGTTTAAGTCTTAATGCAACGACCCGAAAAATTTAACGATTTAAATAATGTAATTAACTAAAATTTTCATGAAAATAAAAATTAAATTTTTTGCAATGAAAAATTTGATATTTGGAGTATGTCTATATTAACATAACAAGTGGTAGTTTTTTATCGGAAAATATGTATGTTTGTTCAACTGTAAAATTTTAATTTAAAATCAGTTAAAATTTGATAGAAATAAAATGTTTTTGAAATCTAAATATTTTTACATAATTAAAATTTAGATCATTTTCTGGGTAAGACGTTAAAATTTATTTCGTCAAATTTGGACTGCTCTACCCCAGTTTATCTTATTTTTGACGGTTTAGCAGCATTTTGGCAGCGAAAATCAAGTTTTGATAGGATGGTCATGTCACTTGTATCTGTGTACCATCTTGTTCGTCTCATCGCGCTGATCTCCATAGTATATTCATTTGTGTATTTCGGCGTCCGGTACGCAGTGAAATTTTACAAAAAGATTAGCCGTATCGGTACCCATTTTGGGCCCTTTGAGTGTTCTGTGTCCTTTCATTTGTCTATCCGGTGAAGCAAATAGCCAATAACCATTGAAATCCTCGGAATTTGATAATGACTTTTATTATTCCCTATGGTTTCAATATAATATGCTGGTTCGTTTCCATTTCCCTCACCCTTTCTTTTTCATTCTATAGTTAGTTTTTGAAAAATATATATAATATAAAGTTCATATATTTGTTTTCCTCTGAACCCGCTCGTTCCCTACTTCCACCTTCATCTGCGCCTCGATCTCTCCTTTGCCACCACCTTGTCCTTCACTCGCCCACTGTCCTGCAGCAACCATCGCACCGTTCCATCCTCTCAAACCAACTTCCACCCCTTCTCTTATGCTCCTACACCATCAACCTCGCCGATTTCTCCGCCCGCTGCCATTTACTCCAAACCTGAGCAAATCCAGCCCTTGCCACCAACCGTTCAAACCCCACCATAGTCCACTGTTCCATCGAAACACCCCACACATATCACCAATAGTCGAACACCAGTTGCCATCTTCTCGTCTCCTCTCCGATCCCCTCCATGCAATCACCACCTCCGCCATCTCCCTTCACACAGCGCACCTTCCCACTGCAAAGCCGAACACAACATCGCCTCACCCTCTTTGCCTTGTAGCCGAGCCCGCCATCTCCCTCCACCACTGTTTTTCACCCCACCTCCAATAGCCTTTCCCCAAACGCCAGCCTTGACTTCCAGCCTGCTCCGAGCTCAGCCAGCCTCACCACAACCTCTGCATGAACCTCGAGCCTGTCCACTCTACATAGCCGAGCATAGCATCACTCATTCTATTTTTTTAAAAAAGGTATATATATCATATATCATATATATATATATATATATATACATTTATTGTGTTTCCATCAATCTGAAGCTAGCTTTGATTTGCTTTCATCGATTTCAAGTTACTAGCTGTGCTTTTTCGTCGCTGTTCGGAGATTACAACAGAAATTTTCTAGCTTTATTGCGTATCCGTATGCGTGTCCTTGTCACTTTCTTCGCTTTCATTGTTTCCATAGCCTCGAAAGGTGAGCAATTACTCACGGTAAACATTTATATGTTTAGTAAATTGATTTCACATGAAAGGATGATTGAAATATGTTGTTAAATTTGAATTGGTTAGTGATTATATCGTTGGATATGATATGTTAATATTTCAAAATTGTTTACCTATTTATTGACATATGACACCAATAACATGTTTATATATATTATATTTAGATGGTTAATTATGATATATGTTTGCTATTGATATGTATGTCATTTTCTATTATTATTTTGTTGTTCTCGCACTGCAAGTTTTCCTGTTATTTTAGGAAATACCTATGGGTTGAAATGATACATACCCGAGTGATTTTATACATTAGGAGAAAATCATTATGGGTTGATATGATAAACCCAAGCGATTTTATTGATTTTTGAATCTTGGGATTATAGACTGAAATGACATATAGCCGTAAATATAAAATTATTGCGGATTGAAATGATAAATATCTATATCACTTGACCATAGGATAGAAAACTATATATGGACACCGTTGGTCTATTTTGAAATGATTTCAAATATTTTTGAAATATGTATTGACCAATTTTCCCCTCAAACAAGTTTTCATTAAGCCGGAAACTTTAGGTAGGTTGGTAAAATGGGGAATCGAATTTAGTCGGTATGATATTGAATTTCAGCTATGAGCCGCTATCAAAAGTCAAGCATTGGCGGATTTTATTAACGAATGTACTAAGTTCATTAAGGAGCAATCAGAAAAAGGAAAGGATCAGAAACTTATGTGGCAGTTATTTGTTGATGGTGCATGGAAAGAATATGGGGCCGATGCAGGATATGTGATAATAACACCAGATGGACACCGCTTACATTATGCTATGAAATTAGGGTTTCCTGCGACAAACAATGTGGCGGAATATGAATCAATGGTGGCAGGGTTAACTTTGGCATTGGAGCTCAAAATCCCACATATTCAGACCTTTAGTGACTCCCAACTAAGCTCTCTATATGTAAAGAAAATATTGAAAATGCTTGCTTTTTTTGAAGAGTTATCCACACATCAAGTTCAGAGAGGGAAAACTCACAAGCGGATTCATTAACAAAATTAACCAGCTCAAGAGGATACCCAAAAATTCAGGTTATGCCGGTAGAGTACCAAGAAACTCCAAGTATTAAAGAGGGAGCATCCGAACAGGAAAAGGAATTGTTAGTTCTAACAAGGTCTCGAGCCATGTTACAGGAGAAAGAAGAAAATTAGTAGAGAAGTCTCAAGTAAGAGAGTCAATCAACCAAGAACAGATAACCGGTATGATAACACTTGGATGTCATCTATCATCAAATATCTTTCTAAAGAAACATTGCCATCTAATAAGGGTGAGGCTAGAAAAATAAGGCGACAAGCTCCAACTTTCACAATAGTGGATGAAATCCTTTACAAGAAAGGATGTGCACTACCTTACTTAAGATGCATAAGCCTAGAAGATGGGATAAAATTGTTAACAGAAGCAGTTGAGGGTTTCTGCAGAAATCACTCCAACAGGACAAGTTGGCAAAAACATAATGAGATAGAGTTTTTGCTGGTCTCGTTTGATAAGTCAAGCCATCGAATATATAAGGAGATGCGAGAAATGCCAAAAGTACTCGAAAACTCTCTGATTACCACCGAGTCAGTTGACTCCAATCTCAAGTTTATGGCCCCTTGACATGTGGGGAATTGATTTAATCGGCCCACTACCTATTTCTAAGGGGGAAAAATATGATGTAGTCGCTATAAATTACTTCATTAAATGGGTTGAAGCAAAACCACTCCCCAAGATCACTTCTAGAAAAGTACTCAGATTTGTCATCAAAATATTATAACCACATTTGGAATTCCCTATAAGATTATCTCCGATAACGGAATACGGTTTAAGAGTGAAGAATTCTCTTAGTTTGTCATAAGAATGGAATTATTAAGAGCTTTTCCTCCGTTGCACATCTAAAGGCAAATGGGGCAGTTGAGGCTGCAAATATGACTATAAAGGCAATTTTGTAAAGCAACTGAACAAAGCTAAATGAAATTGGGTAGAAGAGTTACCACTTGTATTATGGGCTTATCGAACATCTACCAAAATGACAACGAGATATACTCCCTATTCATTAACATATGGGTGTGATGTGATGTTACCAATTGAGATTGAAATACCCTCACGTCCATGGATCGCATATGCATTCAATTTAAACCAAGAACTAAAAAGATAATCGCTGAATTTGATACATGAGTTGAGAGATGAAGCAATAATTCGAACAATAGAATATCAAAGAATAATTTTAAAATATTACATTTCAAATGTAAGAACATGATCATTTCAAGAAGGAGATCTAGTACTCTAGAGAGTAAAGGTAAACATGAAAAATCCCACCGATGGACCACTGGGGCCAAATTGGGAAGGGCCCTTAAAAATTTGCAAAGTAATTCCTCTAAGAGCTTACAAATTATGCCGACCAGACGACAATATGGTTTCTAGAACATGGAATGTAAAACATTTGAGATCATATTTTCCTGCGATAAATGAATAAAGCATCTCTTTCTTCAAAAGAAAAATCTAGTGGTTGGGAGTAGAATCCTCCTTGCATTTGGACGGTACCTTGAACGGTCGAAGCCTCTGTCCACGCCGGGTTGGCTAGTGCAGAGCACCTTCTAGAGGTGGGAGAGTAAGCCTTTATCCGTACCACACTATGGCCATGCCAGGGCACCTCCTGAAGGGAGGAGTGCAAGCCTTTATTCGATCCATGCTATGGCCAGGTTAAAGCATCGACAAACCCTTGTCCGGGCCACGCTATGGCCAGGGCAGAGCACCTCCTGAAGGGAGGAGTGTAAGCCTTTATCCGCGTCATGCTATGGCTAGGTTAAAGCATCGACAAGCCCTTGGTCCTGCCTCTGGTTAGGTCAAGGAGCCTCATAGAGGGAGGTTGGGTAATCCTTGGTTCCAGCTTGAGAATTAGCTGACCAAGAGCACCAGACAATAATGTACTAAGACGTCCAAGCCCAAGAAGTGGTTCATTGAGTAGTGGACTAAGACATCCAAGCCCAAAGAGTGGCTCATCAAACAATGGACGAAGACGTCCAACCCTAAGAAGCAACATATCGACAAAGGACTAAGATGTCCAAGCCCAAGAAGTGGCATATCAAATGATGGACTAAGATGTCCTAGATCGAGAAATAGCCAATCAAACTACAACTACGTACAAGGCCTAAAGAGTTTACACATGCCGAAGAAGATAAAATTTAAGGAGCAGAATAGAACTCCGCCTATTAATACCAGAATTTGGGTTTCAGGACTTTCATTTCTAGACTTTATCTACTAAAACCCAAATTTGGGTTTCGATAGTTTACCAATAACTTATGGTCTTTATCATATCTGAATCTGGGCTTCGAGACTATTACCGGACTTCACATACTAACGCCCTAATCTGAGCTTGAGATTTCTATTATGAAAATAATTGTTATGGATTTCTGATTATCCAACATCTATCCTAATCTGGGCTTGAAATTTCTAGTATGAAGATAATTGTTTTGGATTTATGATTATCCAACATATGTCCTAATATGGGCTTGAGATTTCTATTATGAAGATAATTGTTATGGTCTTTTGATTATCCAACATATGCCCTAATCTGGGCTCGAGATTTTTTGCATGAAGATAATTACTATGGATTTCTTATTATACACACTAATACCTAAACCTGGGTTTGAGAGTTCTATTATGAAAACTGTTTCCGAATCTCACTTAATTAAAACCCAAATCCGAGTCCTAGACATCTTACTATTAACTTTTAAACTTGGCTTGTTGATGCCTTAATCCGGGCTTAAACTTCTTAACTTTCTAATGCCTGAATTTGTATTTTGGGTCTTTCATCGTCAATTTTGGATTCTGTCTATCGATTCCCAAACTGGGTTTTAAAGCAATAGTATTGAAACTACAATAGACATCCAAATCTTCAACTGGTCTTCTTAATACCCAAATCAGGGTTATTAGTTTGTAACTCTAAACGACATTCACCAACATCTGAATTTAGGCTTCGGGATTATCCCTATCTCCAAGAGGATTTTTTAAATACATATTACTTATCCTCCCAAATAAAGATTTATGGATTGCAAAGACTTATTTCCAAATGATAGCTTATGACCTCCTATTTCAAGACATTGGCTGTCTCCGGCGGGAAATTCTTAGACTTCAATTACTATATGCATGGATAACTATTAATTACGGACCTCATATCCTTTATTAAATTAGGATTATGATTAACTAACCATTTAAATTTAGAAGCACTACTATCCTGACTTATCATGAAGCATACATATAAGATAATGAGTTAGCAATGGGAAATGTAACTTGTGTTGAATTTTGTAGGAAAACAAGGTTATTAAGAGCAAAGAAGTTGTGAAATTTTGTCCTAAGAACCAAAACTTCTTCCATACAAGAGGGGCAAAATGTTAACCATAAAAATCACTTAGAAACAAAGGTTAATGGAAGGATGTTTCGAAGGCATAAGGAAGGCTTTCGAAGGAGTCGCAAGCATCAGGCATCATCAGAAATGATAAAAAGCACAAAAGCTTTCGAAACGATGAAAAAGAAAGTAGGGCTACCCTTCCGCCTCATTCAAACCTTTCGATGTAGATGGATTTGCATATATAGAAAAAACAAGAACGAGTTCGAAACCCTTATCGAAGGAATGAATAATGAAACTTCATGTGCGCGCCAAACCTTTCGAAACGAAAGGTTTATCCTTCATTCAGACTACTTAGGAAGATACCTTAATCGAAACAACCCTTTCGAAAGCATAATCAAGCCTCTCGAATCAGTCGAAGCCTACAAGATCAAGAGAAGTTTCCATATAATTCGCAAGGCCTCCAAAATTATCAACTGCTCGAAGCCTTCAGCAGCTCAACACCTTCAAAACTATAGTAAACTAACTACCGGCAGAGTCAGAGGTTCATATCTTTACTTCTTATGGTAAAAAGCAACACGAAGAGGAAAAGCTCATTTGCGGCTCTTTCGACGATGTCGAAAACAATCCAAGAAGAAGCAAGAATAGAAACACTTAAACTTTAACAACAATGAAAGGTGGACAAGGGGCATTTTTGACAGGGTCAAAAAGTCTGGAGTAAGAAGATGGGAAGAGCAAGGATGAGTTAGAGAACTCAAAAGGGAAGCCTTTCGACGACATTGAAAGCAGACAAGGCCTATCGACCGTGTCGAAAGGCCTGATGGGGAAGATAGAGGGACCTTTTGACTGAGCCGAAGCATGGGCGTGAAAGGGGGCCGACCTGCATCTATAAATAAGACCCTAGTGTCCGATTTTTGGGATAGATTTTTGAATCCAAAACTCATTCTACTACCTCTTTGCAACAATCAAATCTTTATAACCCTAAATTGATTTAAGGAAAAAGCTCTCAAACTTGTAACTCTTTTTGGATTAATGGAAAAAGAAGGAATGCACAGATTCATTAAGGATTTAGATTATAAGGAAGATCATTACGATCATTAGCTAGACTAATGATTAATTGCACATGTTGCTATTTATCTTCTTAACTTCTTTCAATCTTACGATCATTAGTTCCTTTAAACCTGCTCGTTCCCTACTTCCACCTTCATCCACGCCACTTCCTCCTTCGATCTTGCCTTTTCCTCCGCTCGCCCACTGTCTAGCAGCAACCACCATGCCTTTCCATCTTTTCCAGCCAACTTCCACCCCTCCGCCTCTGCTCCTACACCTTCAGCCTCACCCATTGCTCCGCCCTCTGCCATTCCCTCCAAACCCGAGCAAGCCCAGCCCTTTCCGCTAGCCCTTCAAAGTTAAGCGACCACCACAGCCAGCCGTTCCATCGCAACAACCCACCGGTATCACCAATAGCCGAACACCACCTGCCATCCCCTCGTCTCTTCTCCGATCCCCTACATGCAATCACCACCTCTGCAATCTCCCTCTACACAGCCCACCTTCCAACTGCAAAGCCGAACGCAGCATCGCCTCACCCTCTTTGCCTTGTAGCCAAGCCTGCAATCTCCCTGCACCATAGTTTTCACCCCACCTCCAGCAGCCTTTTCCCGAATGCCAGTCTCGACTTCCCTTATGCTCCGAGCCCGGCAAGCCTCACCATAACCTCTGCCCGAACCTAAGCCTATCCACTCTACATAGCCGAGCATGCAGTACACCTCCTTTAAAAAAAGGTATATATACATATATATTGTTTCCATCAATGTCAAGCTATCTTTGATTTGTTTTCATCGACTTCAAGTTACTAGTTATGCTTTGTTCATCGCTATGCAGAGATTACAATAGAAATTTTCTCTCTTTGTTGCATATCTGTGTGCGTGTCCATGTCACTTTCTTTGCAGTCATTATTTCCATAGCCTCGAAAAGTGAGCGATCACCCACGATTAGCATTTATATGTTTAGTAAATTGATTTCACATGATATGATGATTGAAATATGTTAAATTTGAACTGGTTAGTGATTATATCATTGGATATGATATGTTAATATTTAAAAATTGTTTACTTGTTAATTGACATATGACACTAATAACATGTTGTATATATATCATAATTAGATGGTTAATTATGATACATGCTTGCTATTGATATCTATATCATTTTCTGTTATTATTTTATTGTTCTCACGCTGCAAGTTCCCAGTTATTTTAGGAAATCCCTATGGGTTGAAATGATACATACCAGAATGATCTTATAGATTAGGGGAAATCGTTATGGTTGAAATGATAAATCTAAGCGATTTTACTGATTTTTGAACTCTGGGATTATAGGTTGAAATGATATATACTCATAAATAATACATTATTGCGGATTGAAATGATAAATATTTGTATCACTTGACCATAGGATAGAAAACTATATACGAACACCGGTAGTCTATTTTTGAAATGATTTCAAAGATTTTGGAAATATGTATTTTAATAGATTTTGGATTTTAAAAATATAATATAGGATATTTTATTTTAATATGTGTAAAAATTTAGATTTTTAAATTATATATTTTGGAAATTTTAAAATTTATAAGTAAAGTTTTGAAAAATGTAAATTATAAGCTTTTTCTTATAACTTTATTTAAAATATGTAAAATAAGATTTACTATAGATTTAATAGTAAGGTTTAATTTAATTTAATGTAAAAAATTTAATTTAACCAAAATATGTATATATAATATGTTTAAAATATTTATTTAAAATTTATATTAATGTTTTTGAAAATAGATTTTGTAATAACTTTAATATTTTAAGGTTGAAAGATAAATTGAAATTGATTTGAAATTTAATTTGTTTAAGCATTGTATTTAAATAGGAATTGATGAAAACTTATTGATTTAAGATTTTGAAAGGATATGAATTTCTAACTTGATTTTGATTAAAGGTGATTATGCAAATATTTTCAAATTAAATAAGATTGAAGTAGAATATTTAATTTTGTAATTTGACATTCTATTTAAATGTTTATAAAAGTGATTTTATAAAATGACTAAGGTGTGAAATAAGCGTTTGGTTGTTAAAGAGGCTGGGATCGGATATTGTCATACTCTCTGCCAATACCGAAGACCAATTTAAGAACTGTACACCTGGTGGAGAATCTAGGACGAAGGCAAACGTTACTGTATGAGGTATGAATGCATCCCTGACTCCTTCGAGCCAGCTTGATATGACTAAAACATGAGCTATACCTGGGCCAAGTGAGGTCCCACCCCCGAGCATGCTTCTTCGAAATCATATCTATTACTTTGTGATTTGATTGGTGCGCACCTTTGATTATAGAAGTGTGTCTCGAGGTGGGCGGTAGTAGTTGTTATGCGTTACCACTACCCGGTTCGGCAAAACGGTAGTATCTTAACCTAGGCATTGCCTCACATTCCTTGTCATATGCCTTATAGAGCCCATTACGAGTTTGATTTGTGTCGTATCTATGGAGTGCTCCCTGATAGCTCACTAGTTTGGTGGAGTTTACAGTACTGTTTAGACTATGACATTTATATAAAACGTGTTAAGGGGGATATGGCTAACTCCTTAACGCTATTTTAATAATTTGCTTTACTATAGACATTATCTATGTAGCGTATTGTATTATGTATGTAGATAGTTCCTAGAATCCTTAAAAGATGGGAATCCTAAATATCCTTTGAGTTATATTGCCTTTCATTTTGACATTTCACTTGAGTTGATTTACTTGCATAATAATGTTAATCCTGACTCGAGTGTTTTGCGTTTGGAGCCTGAGTGTCACAACATTTGAGACTCACCTTTGCAGCTTGAAGCTTTGCTTGGAGATCTATCTTTTATCGATTTAGCTTCTCAGTTATTCCAGTTATTTATGTTTAGACTTATCATTCGCTTATGTATCAGAGACTTCTATGTATTTGGGATTTCTATTGTATTTTGCTTTAGAATCCGATGTTCTGTAGTAGCTTCGTAAACTACTATTTATCTATTCCGCTGCGTATTATTGTATTACTCTGTGTCTGTGATTGATTTGGTTACTGTATATGCTAAGTTTTGCCAATTATAAATAACAATATGTTGTTTGAGCAATTCAAGTCTGACATGTGTGGATTATTGTCGATTTGAATGGTTCAAAATAGAGGTAGTTACACTGAATGTCGACGAAAGGCTATAAATTTGAACATTAAGATTAATACCATTAACCTGTTTATTTTCTTTTCATATTTAACTGTATGCCCAAAATACCTTGGACCGACATAAGATTCAACGAATTTATTTTTATATGATTTCATTATCTTAAATACATTTGAAACTAATAAGTAGTTATCAAATTGTTGAAAAAGTACTGTATAACGAATAAAAATAATTTTTTTAATATTTAGAAACAAAAATGGGCTATTGTAACTTTTTTAAATTTTTTTCTAACAAATTAAAATTTTATAATCAACTAAATTAAATTGAATTAATTTTAAATGGAGAGAAAATATATTTATATAACTTAAATACCCGTCGAAAGCCGTCGAAAACTATTGAAAATTAACCGTCGGTAGTCGTCGAAGTATCGTCAATATGGCTTCAACCCAGTTCATTTCTTCCTCCTTACCCATATTCTCTAAACCCTCAAACCCAATTTCTAAACCCCTAAATCCATCCTAAAATGTCCCTAGCTTTCGCAATCTTCCAAAATCCATTGCAATCATTAATAAATTGGATTCTTTAACCTTTTACACCTTCAGTCCATCAAAATTATGAATATTCTTCCCCTAAATTAATTATTTTGAATTTTTGTAAAAGTTAATTTGTGTTTATATTTATTGAAAATAGTTTATTGATTGGTTATAATTTTGTATTAGTTGATTCGAAAATATTAATTAGGGTTATTAGTGTTTAAATTGTAATTACAAATTAGGATTAATGTTAAATCCAAAAATTAATGCATAATTAGGGCTAATTTAGGTCAATAAGTGTCACAAATTTTGTATTAATTAGTGTATATGTTAGCTAAAATATCGAAAATAATAATTTATTTACATAATCTCTTTATTAATTTATATGGTTAATCACATATATATAGTTTATAGAAAATTAGGGACAATGACGAACTTGAAAAAAAATTAGACTGAAGGACACCAATTTTCATTCTTGGGCTGAAGGAAAAACTTTGAAAAAAAATTAGGCTGAAGGACAATACTAGTTATAGCTAGCATTATATTCAGTTTTTACACTATATAAAATGCTAGTTATAACTAGCATTATATTTAGTTTTACACTATACAAAATGCTAGCTATTATTAGCATTGTCTTTCAGCCTAATTTTTTTTCCAAAGTTTGTCCTTCAGTTCAAAAATGAAACTTGTTGTACTTCAACCTAATTTTTTTTTACAAAATTTGTCCTTGTGTCCACTTTAGTTTATGTGTAAGTGGTAATACAAACATATTAGTGCATACTGATACTTTTTATAAGTGTGTAATTAATTCAAATTAGTGTTAGCTCAAATGTTGAAAAAGCCAACTTTTTATTAATTTTTAATTGTTAACAAATTCATATAATGAATTTGTGCATAATGTTATTGTAAAAAATTAGTGTATAATGTACTTTTTTTTAAACCCTTTAGATTTTTTGGCCCAATCTGACAAGTGTTTTATATGATCGTTATATAGATATATTTTTTTACTACAATAACGACATCAATATTAATCTGATGTAGTATTTGTTGGATTTGGCTGAATATTAGATAATTTACAAACACAATATAATAATTACATTTCGTAATCATTTCATGTGTAACGGTTCACAAAATTTCGGTAGCACTTCCTTTTTGTTTTCTATGTATGCACATTTGTGTACAATACGTTGAACAAAGGGGAAGCACTGTCGAAATTTTGTTGAATCGATCATTTAAGATGAAAAGATTTATGAAATGTAATTACCATTTTTCTTGTAATAGGAAGTAGGATGACCAACTATCAAAAGTAAAAAAAATAATGTAAAAAAATAATATTTTATTTATAATTTGTTAAAATTGAACACAAGGTTTTATAAAAAAAAAGCAAAAGTAGTAATGTATGGTATAATTAATAAAACATTAAAATATATAAATGAATTGAAAAATAAAATGTCAATCCAAAAAAATCATTATTTTTTAAATCTTAATACAATTTTTAAATGTGTATCATATGGGAAGCTTTAAATGGGGAAAAGGAAAAAATGGAAGCTTTAAAAAAGGAAGAAAAAGTCTGACTGGATGAGTCCAACCATATGGAAAGCTTTAAATGCTTGCTGGAAAAGTCCAAAAGCAGTTGCAAATTTACTAGTCCTGTATATTTATTAAATTTTTAGTAAAAGTTAGTATAATAGTAACATCATATTACAAATGTGGAATACAATGTCTATGTTAAATTTACAGGTAGAATCTAAGTGAAATTCTACAAGTAGGAATGAAAATTCAGTCATACATCGTGGGAAGTTCTAAGTCATTCCAGTATTACTGTCAAGAACCGGTAAATTTATAGTTTGCGATTATAACTTATAACATTGTATAATCATATATATAATAATATGTAATAATTATTTTAGAAAAGAGAGCGTGGTCGTCCTTTCTCCTACTTAGAAGTTTTTACTCGTACTCACGCCATCGAGCAGGTCAATGAAGATGGCTAAACAACATACACATGGCATGAAACAAAATTGTAAGGCTCCAAGCATATTTTAAATTATCAGGTATTAACAGTCACTTTAAAGTGTAAGTCATACATAATTACAATAATGTAATATGATTTTTTATTGTAATTCTATTCTTAGTCGCAATATGAATTTTTATTGTAATTCTATTCTTGGTCGCAGGAAAAGTTCTTTGAAGAATGAGACGAACTACTCAAGCGAACATGTCAAGGCGAGTTGACCGTCATGAGGACATGATTTTTGACGTAATCATGGAATCGCCAATGCAAAAAAGTGCTATGGTTTTGGAAACTAAGAGGTAATGTTTATGTTTAATATATTTATAAATAATGCATAACATATTCAATTTATTAATCACACTATAGAAACTCAAACACTTTGGTAAAGAAATATTACAGGCTAGATGAAGGCAAGCTAGGTATGAAAGAGCTCAAGACGATCAAAAGATTGCATACTTGAGGGCTCAAAATACTTACCTCGAGGGTCGAGACAGGCGCCGGACTATGGAGATGTATCAGATGTTGGATGAATGCATTGCTACGTATATGCAGAAGCATGGAAGTTTTCCTTCATCATAAGGATCTGGAGGAGATAAGGAGTAGGTATAATTTTTTTAGTTATGCTGAGATATTGTATATATGCACTTTAATGTTGTGAGATAGCATGAGAGCTATATATACTTTGAGATGGGTGAGGTTGATGCGATTTATGATACATTTTGATTTTTGTAGTATATTGACGCATGTTTGAGTTTGGTTTATTGTATATATTGATGTTTTTTTTATTTTTGCTGTGATATGATTTGTGGTATATGTGATATACATGATTTGGGCTTTAATATATATGATTTATAAGTGTGAAATTGGGCTGTGATATATATATACATATATATATATATGTATATATATATATTGTTATATATGTATTGTTTAAGGCTTGAATCGTGGCTGGAATAAGAAAACAAAGTTCCAGATTTTCAACGGCTAGTGATGGAAAATTGGCCAAAATGTGACAGGCTCCATGATAGCCATGTGTACTTGACGAGGCAATGAAAACCGTCAAACCGTCCAACGAAGACCATTGTAGAGTTGTCGATGGAACTGCCAAATAATCTATTGATGAGCAGTTACTCGACGAATGTTATTTCGATGCCTTTTCCATTGGTAGTCGACATAGTTCGGCAGCCGGCAACTGCTATAAGTTATCAAAACTGCCGTTCCCTTTTCTAGTGTTTTTATTATATTGTCATTCGTAGTATAAAATATTTTCATGCCGATAAAACTATTTTTATGTTGATAAACCTTATTTCCAATATGATTTATTCTACCTCAAACTTATCATTTGAGAATACAAGCTTCAATCTTTGATTCCGTTTTAAAATGAGTTTTATTAGCAGTGCACTTACAGTCATGTAACACAAAAGCAGTGTAGCGATGCAATGCATCTAAAAACAAGCGTAATAGAAATTTTACGCACTTGGGTGTAAATTGTAAGCTTATATACATTTTAAAGTAGTATATTTTGAAGTTGAATGTTTTTTGAAGTAGTATGTATTTTTAGGTTGTCATATATTAAACATTGTGAAATTCGATTAGAAGTGTGTGTGTATGTGTGTGTTTGAGGAAGATTTTGATTTTTATTAGTGAAATATTTGTTTCAGCTACAAAATGAAGCTAAGTTTGTAGGTGTATGCTGCAACAATGCATAGATTTTTTTAATATTTTATATCTTTTTAACAACGTGCAAAACTTTTGTAAAGGACGTATTACAACCGACAAAAATAGTTGTAAAAGACCAATTACAACAGACATAAATAGTTGTAAAAGACTTTACTACAATGGTATCCTACAATGGTCCAAAACAGTTGTAAAATGCTTCCACTCTATTACAACTGCACATATTAAGACATTCGGCCGACAGTTATAATATGCCTATTACAATAGTGACAATTGTGAAATGGATATATATCAACATACTTTTCTAGAATATTTACCTGCTATGTTACTGAATTTTTGTTGAGAGAGGAGAGGAATATAATTTTAGAGAAGAGGTAGATAAATAACTTTTATTACTTCTTTTTTAATTCAACTTTCTTCTTCCTTTTCTCATTCCAATGCAACAAAAATGGCCATATATTTAAAGTGGAGCACACATCCTTACAAATAAACATAACTCTTTAGATAGACACCTTTTTCTTTTAACGGACACGACTCTTCACTGAATAGACACGACTCTCCACTTCAATAGATACGACTCTTCACTTCAATAGACATGACTCTTAAATTTATCATTGAATTGAGTTTATTCTTTAACAAATTCCTCCCTTAAACTCAAACATTTTCCATCCTTCATTCCAACCACCATCTTACAATTTTTTAACAACACTTTTGGCAACGGCTTTGTAAAGACATCTGCTACTTGGCCTCAACTCGCAATATGACTCATTCACACATTACCTTCCTTCACAAGTTCCAAAATAAAATGAAAATGAACTTCTTTATGCGTTCTCCTCGCACGTTGTACCGGATACTTTGCCAACTCAATTGGTGATTTATTGTCGATTCATATTTTGGTTGCTTTGTGTTGTTGGAGTTTCAGCTCGTATAGCAAATTTCACAACCATATTGCATGGAATACACACCAGGATGCTGCCACATACTCCGCCTCTCATGTTGATAATGTAACTATTTGTTGTTTTTTCGATAGCTATGTGAAAGTAGTATCTCTCGTATAAAACACATATCCCGATTGCTTTTCTTATCATCTATATTTCCGCACCTATCAGTATTAGAGTAATCTATCAGTTTGTATTCATTTGTTTCAGAGTAGAGTAACCTAAGTGACTCTATTCCTCGTATGTATCAAAGAATCCTCTTAATAGCCTTCAGATGCAAGTATTTTGTCTCCTTCATGAACCGGCTCACTATGCCGACACTATATGCAATGTATAGAGTTGTGCACGTGAGATACCATAGACTCCTAACCAGACCCCTATATTTGTTTGCATCTATCGGTTTCCTCCCTTAAACTTAGAGAGTTTTGTATTGAGTTCCAATGATGTTGCTGCTAGATTGCACTCTTCCATCTTTTTCTTCTTCAGAATGACTTTTGCATACGCCTCTTGTAACACAAATATTCAAGATTTCCTTGCCTAATCTCTATTAGAACCTCGAATTTTGATGTTTTGATGGTGACAACTATATAAGTAAATATTATATGAACTAACCAAATTTGCAGGAGAAGAAATCGTTAGAGAGATAATAAAAAACAGAGCAGACCAAGTTCCAAATTGTACCTATATTGTATTTGTTAAGTATAGAGTCTGAGTCTAGATGTAGAAATATGTTAAAATCTCTCCGAAGTGGTATACACATACATACAAAATATAAGATTCATCAAAAAAAGAATACTACTCAAAACAACACATCCAATCGGTTGAATGTGCACTTTCAGCCGTCTAAATGCTGTGCGCTGGCACAATTTTTTTACAATATTCAGCCGACAGATATATAATATTCAAATGGATGAATAAGGGATATTTTGTACTATTTCCTTGCTGTCTTGATTTTCACTCGATTCGTTTGGCTAAAACGTTTAGTTTAGACGGTTGAATATTTATAATGGCTAGTTTTAGAAAAAGTGCTCCTCATTTTTGAACAGAAACAACTCCTAATTCAAGAGGAGCTTCCATATCTCTTCGTGGCTACTCTTGATGAATGTATACAACTTTTAATCTCTATAAATAGGAAAGAATTTAAACGTCTTAAATATCAATTTTCTCATCCTTAATTCTATCTATTCTTGCTAGTTTAACTCTAAAGCATTATATACATAAAACTCTATTTTGGTCGCTTGAATATTCAAGTTTACTACTCTTATGATCAAATAAATTTCCTTTCTTCACGAACTGCACAATATACCACAAAGGAGAAGATTACAGAAAGGATGTGCTTTATCAACTTATCAGTGCTGTTCAAGAGCATACTTATTTAGAAACATATCTACTATTTGTATAGGAAGTTCTGTGGTAGTATCCTTAGGCAGTTGAAGTCCTACTCGGTTGTCTAGGCGGTTGAAGTCCTGTTTTGTTGCTCAGGTAGTATAATACCTATTCCTCTGAGTTAAGTCAGGGTTTTGATTAAATCCAGAAGGAGTTTGGGACCAGACGTAGAACATGAAGTTCGAACCAGTATAAAAATATCTAGTGTCATTTATTTTACTACTTTTACTTTTATATTTACATTACGCACAAAAAATTAATTTTTTTAATATCCATATCACATGATCCTTCGTCAATTTCAACCTTAAGAGCAAGAAAATATTTCATCAACCCTAAATTTGTCATTTCGAACTCCTGAGTCATAGCCTTTTTAAAATCTTTTATCATTTCCTTATTATTCCCTATAAATATCAAATCCACAAAGTAAATAGCAATGAACAACAATTTAATTTTTGTTCTTTCACGTATAATGCATGCTCGTAGGAACGTTATATGAACCCTCTCCTTGAAGTAGGTGTCGATTCGGGTGTTTCATTGACGAGGCGCTTACTTCATCCCATGTAGGACCTTCCTTAACTTCAGCACTTTACTCTCCTTCTCGGCTTTCATATACACATATGTTTTCTCCACATATACTTCCTCTTCAGACAAACCATTTAAAAAGTTGATTTTACTTCCATTTAATAATTTGGTCACTTGAATTGTGCTGCTTGGGATATGAGAAGTCTAATTGTTTCCATTCTCCCCACCGAAGCAAAAGACTTTGTCATAGTCGATCCCCACCTTTTGTTTATACACCATTGCAACTAGGCATTCCTTACACCTTTCTATCTTGTAGTGGGCACTAATCTTTTTGTTATATACCCATTTTACTCTTATGGGTCGATATCCTTCTAGTAACTCCACAAAGTCCTAAGTTTTTTTGATAGCCCTCATCTCTTCATCCATTGCAGATTTCCATTACTTATCTCTCATTGCCTCTTCAAAAGTAATATTGTCAGCATCTTTCAAAAGACATACCAAGTGCATTTCGCTTGTTGAATCGCATGGGTCTTGCAAACTTTTCATCCTTGGTTGTCTTGGCTCTTATTCATCATCAGATGTTTGAGGAGTTATTAATGTGTATATCAATGCAGCAGTTGATGGTTCTCCTTTTTTTCCTTCTATGTCACTTCCACTTGGTTATTCCAATCCCACATGCTTTCTTAATTCACCTACACATCTCGGCTCACAGTCACCTTCTTTTCAATTGGGTTGAATTACTTGAAAGCTTTTATCTTCTCATCATATCCGATGAATACGTACTTCTTGCTCCTATCATCTAGTTTGTTTCTTTTTCGATCTGGTACATGTGCTTAGGCCAAACTACCAAATACTTTTAAGTGTGATATAGTTGGTTTTTATCCGCTTCAAGCTTCTTACAGTGTTTGATCTTCTAATATCTCATATGGACATAATTATTGCACATACACTGCACATTGTACTGTTAGTGAAATATTTTTATAAAATATTTTATATGAGTTACTTTGTTTTTAAAAAAGAAGAAGAGAAAGAGAAGAGGCAATGGGATTGGGAATAGTCCCGCATCATAGAATTATAGGAACTATATTTGTTTAAATATAGGTTTCTCAAGAGAAGGTTGGACCCTTTGGGTACCTAAATGTTTGCTCCATTGTGAGGAGGGAAGTCACGCATAACCATCACACACGCGCGCGTTGCCGTTGGTATGACCGACCGAACTGGGTCGGGTTTGGATTTCGGTCTAAAATATATTTTTGGATGGAAATATTTTAGTTAAAACATGCTAGATTTGAACCCATTAAAAAGGCCCAGAATTTGAATTTAAATGGACAGAAATGGTGGGAAATGCGACTGTTGAAATGGCGAGCTGGAGCTTTTGAATTCAAACAAAAGGAAGAGTCATTTGGTAGAAGACATGACTGTTGTAAACGAAAAGGCACATCTTCGCAACTATAAATAGCAACACTCAGAAATAGTTTCAGTTTAACCCTTTCTCCCCGAAGTTTGCAAGCCCAAAAACTATTTTATAATCATTTCTTCTTCCTGAAATAGAAATGCCTAAAAGGCGTGGCAAATCCAATTTTCCTCATTCTCTTCTCTTCCCCTGTTTCTTTTAAAAACATTTCGATTTTTGATACCGCAAAGAACAAATTCGATGCTCTTGTCACTGCAATCAATCCAGAAGATAGTTTGATCGATTTCGACAGTGCTATGGCAATCAATTAAAGAGAATAATCATCTTGGCTCCATTATACCTTAAGAGACGATTTGGCTTAACCCACAATACTCATTTGTTTATTTAAACAAATGGTGAGGGAAAATAACATCTTAAGGAAAGCGTCATCAATATGCCTTAGAGTGATCTCTAAAGATTTGATTTTACCACCGATGTGCCACTTCAATAGAAATCCAAAAATATACACCTACAATCTTAAGAAGTTATTCGACAATGGCATCACAGAGTTTGAGAGAGTTCGCTTTTGAATTTTACCAAATTAGAAAGATTAAATGGTATTAATTTCGTGCATTGGCAGAAGAGGATGCATTTCCTATTGGTCGGATAAAAAGTGGTTTATGTTATTACGATACCAAAGCCAGAGAAAACAGAAAAAACGAGACTATTGTGTAAGCACGATCAAGACAGAAATGGGAGCAAGATGATTACATATGCAAGGGGTACATATGCCATGCAATGATGGATACTCTGTTCGATATTGTATTATAACAAATCAACTGCCAAAGAAGTATAGGATGCGCTAGAGGCCTAATATCTAACGGAGGATGCAACAAGTAAGAAAATTTTGGCTTCTAAATCATTTAATGACTAATGCTAGGCACTTGTAGAGCAATTTAATGATATTTGCGTTTCCTAAACCAATTCACCCAACATAATATAAATTTGGATGACGATATAAAAATCTCATCCATAATAGACAAACTTCCCCCTTCTTGGAAAGATCAAAGGTAAATTCTTAAATATAAGAAGGAGGATATGATTCTGGATAATTTTGCATAGTATTTGCAAGTAGAACAACTTAGGCAGAAAGAAATCATAAAACCAACAATGTTTCCATCTAAAATCCACGTGGTGGTGGAAAATGAGAAAAATAAAACTTTTGAAAACTCTTTTAATAAAAAGATGAAATGTAATGACACGTATTTTTAACCATTTTAAATTATTAAATTAAGTATGATTATTGAGTAAAAGTGGTTAGAGATAAAAAAATTAATGAATTATTTATGTAGTTTTTTGAATAGGAATTTGAATAAAAAAATTAAATAAACAATTTCGAAATTTCTGGAAATAACAGCCATTGAAAATGAAATTTTATGTATTGAATGTGTTTATAATTAATGATTGAAATTGAATAATAAATGTTGAATATTTTAAATGAAAATAAAATAATCATTGATAATTAAAATTGATTGAAATTCTATGATTTATTAATGTAATTTATTGGATAATTAAATTGTTTAAATTAAATATTGGAATTATTTAAATAATTGAATGCTGGATTTAATATAAATGAAAATGATTTTAAAAGAGGATTTAAACTTTATTTGAATATGAATGAAGATTGTTAAATTTCAAAATTTAATTTAGAGTGATTAAATTAATTTTTGGAAATTAAAGTTTTTAATTAATGTGTGAAAATAGCCATTTCGGCCACTGTCTTGGATTTGACGAAACCAGTTTCACCAGATTCGTAATAGTGAGGTATTATAGAATATCAAGTTTTGTAGTGATCAGACTTATCGAATGGCCATACGAACTTAAAACGCGTAGAATTTAATTTCAAAATTTAATTAAATTAATTTGATTTTTAAAAATTATCTTCTAAATATGATCGAATTAGGCTTCAAAACTAGTTCCATTGTGTTCGGAATAAGGGTAAAACATTATGAAACTAGGTGGCATGCTTCATTTGGTGATCAGAATTTTGCGGACCAATCGGGCGAGATATTTTCTTATTTAAATAATATATAATAAAGTCAACGTTTAACATCAGCCGAAAGTTATCTTCCATTGTACTTTTCTTTCTCCCTCTCTCCCACTTATCTTATCCGTCGAATTAACACAGATAAAAAAATCAAATCAATCAATGAATCGTGATTTTTGCCTTTGGTTGTGTGCGAC
This sequence comes from Allium cepa, assembly GCA_030765085.1. Lineage (NCBI taxonomy): Eukaryota > Viridiplantae > Streptophyta > Magnoliopsida > Asparagales > Amaryllidaceae > Allium > Allium cepa. The sequence goes on along the minus strand of CM060938.1, from coordinate 722,519,233 downwards.
CTGCAGCGGCGCTGGAGGAGGCTCGCGTTGTTCGCGCGTGTAGGAATGACATCACGTTCGATTTAGGGTGTGTCTCGGATCGCTCGCGTGCGATGTTGGAGGCTACAGTGGAAAATGATGCGACGGAGGTTGGCGCGTTGGTAGCCCTCGAGCTAGCGATCGACGTGGTGGAGGCCGATCGTATTCCGGTGTCTCGATTTTTGTTGCGCACATTTGGGTTCTTCTCATGCGAGCCTACAGACATGAGAGATAGGAAGAGAAGGTAACATTTATGATTACGTTAGTTTATATTTTTAAGTGTTAATTAAATTTTAATTATCATTATACTAATTTATTAATAACTTTTGCATATGAGATCCAATTCTAACAAAAACGAATCAAGCTGGAATCGTATTGATAAAGGCTACGGCTTGGAGTGGAAGTCAGATTTAATTGAAGGAGAAATATATTCAGTTTGAAATAAAAGATGAGAGTTTTATATGCTCACAATTGACTAAAATATTTTTATGTCAGTTAAATTGAAATTCTGAAGTGATTTAAATTATTAATTGTTGTTTGGTGGATTTAACTGACATGAAAATCAATGTAGAAATTATATGTTAGAAATTTTGAATTAACAGTTAAATGGAAATTAGAATTAAACTGTTAGTAAAATTCCCGATTATTGATAATTGGTTATTGTTGTGATTTATTGACTTTTTGGATGATGGATTGCAATGGATGCCAATGGGTTGAGATTTTGGATGATTAGATGTTTATTTATTTTTATATATCTTGTTGTCACCCTATAAATTATCTGATAGTATATGAAATGTTATTTGAATTATTTTAAATAAATTAAGAAATAGATTGAAATGTTACATACCTATAACACAGTGATTTGAATTGAAATGATATGTATCATCCCTAGAACTAAAATCCATATAATTGATTCACTTGGCTATAAGATAGAAAATTATATATGGATATCAGATTGGCTAAATTAAATAATTTAAAAGTCTTAGTTTTGAAATTATTCAAAATTATTTTGATTTAAAGAAATAAAAATTGAATTCATGAAGATTGAATTAATTATGAATTTGAGTTTGAACTGTTGAAATTAAATTTGGTTAAATGAAATTATTTTAAAGAATTTATTGGAATTTGAAATCATGATGGAAATATGATTTGAATCATCGAAATTGAATTTTTTAAAAAGATTTGAATTTTACTTGAATTTCGAAGTTATTTAAGTAAAGGTAATTTAAATCGATATTTCAAATTTGAGCTTGAAATTGAATTATTCTAAGTATTTGAATCTAAAATTCGAACATTGAAGTTTAATTTGAATTAAATGATTTAAATCGATATTTTTAAATTGAATCCGAAATTGATATAAATTGAATTGGTTGGAAATTGAGAATTGAATTGAATTTATTTCAAATTGGAAATGAAATTGAAAGTGAAATTGAATTAATTTGAAATTAAAGTTGAAAGTGATTTGAATTAAATAAAAATCATAGTTAATTTGGATTGAAATTTAAATTGAATCGATTTAAAATGGAAATTGAAATGGATTGGAACTAGAAGACTTGGGATTGAATCAGTTTGACTTTGAAACTATTTTAAATAATTTATTTTAATATAAACTGTTTAAAACCTATCTTTTAAATATTCAAATTATTTTGGTTTCCAAACTATTTTATTTTATAAAACATTTTTAAATACTTAAATCATTTTATTCAAACTATTTTAACTATCTAAACTATTTTTTGTTAATAATTTAAAATATTTTCCAACTATTTTCTAAAATTCAAACTGGTTAAAGGCTAGAATGTTAATATTTAAATCATGGATTTAAATGCCAATTGGGTTAAAATGAAGTTATAATCTAAATTGAAATTCGACAAAAAATGGAAGCGAATTCGAGATTTTGAGGCGAAAATGATTTTGAAGTGAAATAGTGTATTTTGAGTAAATATGATGATTTTGAACAAAATGATATTTGGGAAGTGAATATGATATTTTGATATCAAGTATGAATCGTTTCGAAATGTAAAAAGTACCAACCGATGTGTAAAACGACGTTTGGTCGTTAAAAAGACTAGAGCCTCTTATTTGCATACTCTCTGTCAATATTGGAACCATTTTAACATTTGTGTACAAGGAGGAGACTCCAGAACAAAGTGGTTGAATTTGGCGTCGTTTGCTGGATTTGAAGAAAGAGAACGATGATGGATAGACGCTGGCACATATGCCAATTTCAAATGACTAAAACAGGACGGCTTGACATGGCCAATTGGGCTAATTACCCCTAGCGGATATCCATTCTTTAATTTGTTAGACTCGGTCCACATTATTACTCTTGTTGTTGGTTTCGATTGGTGCACCTCGATTTGGGATAGCCTCCCTTTGACTCGATATGGGATGGATGGACGCAGTGGGCGGTCGTGGCTACGATGCGTTACCTCCAGCCCTACGACCCGAACTGGTAGTATCCTACCTTGGGCATTGCCTCATGTGCCTTGTTATACTTTTATCCCTATACGAGACCCTTACGATTTTGGTTTAGTGTTGTCGTATCATGTCGCATCCCTATCCCTTGACATCCTACTAGGGTGTTACATGCAAATTGTATGACGATGCATAAAAACGCGGTGGATTAATGTAATGCTTTAAGGCTAAGAAAATATTTATTCTACAGATTAGACATTATATATGTAGTGTATTCTACTACATACAAAGATTTTGAAGAATTCTTAAGAGATGGAAAATCCCGCAACATCTCTTGAGTTATTGCACGCACGTTATACACTGGATAGAAGATGCGAAACCCCGTAAACATCTTCGACGCTATTACACTCATGTTATGTGATAAAGATTTGACTCACATAAGGATATTTTATTCCTGACTAGATTACATTCGGGTCAGCCCTGAGTTTTTCAGCGCATCGAAGATCATTGTTTGGAGGATGAAGATGAAGATTTGGTATATTATTACTACTATTATTCCAGCATCATGTTGTCTGCTGCATTATTTTATTTATCCCTGCTGTATATAGAACTCTGAAATGTTGTATAAATTATAATCAAATTTATAATATAAACAGCTTCACGAACTGTTTATTTGATTATTATATTTTGTCATTCAGCTGTGAGATTCCTTGTGTTTTCTTCTCTTTTTCTTATTTTTCTTAATTAACCCCATTGGTTATCTATGTTCTGGATTGTTTAAGTTGGATATGTGTGGATTATTGTCGATTTAAACTTTCGAAATATGGGTAGTCACAGTTGGTATCAAAGCTTTGTTTTAGCGATAACCTTAGCTTTGTGGTGTTTGACTCGTTAGAGATAGGGTACTAATACCCTAGAATGAGTTATTTGAGTGTGTGTGTGTCTATATATATATATATATATATATATATATATATGAGAGCATGTACTTATTAGTGTTATAAAATGTTTTACATTATGTTTATTTATCCGTTGAGTTGTTTATGGATTCTTATCGGTGCATGGGACGCCATGTTAACGATAGGGGTTTCTAAATACTCAAACGAGGCAAGTCGACATAATATTGTTTTGAAATAGGGTAAATAACATAAATTTACCTAAATTATATCTTATATATATCATGCTTATTAATGAAGTTGTTGTCAGGAGATGATAATATTTAGTTATCATCGATTATTGGTTGAATTAAAAAAATGAATACTTTATGAATTTTATTTTACGGAGCGTTTAATAATTATATTGAAATGAAATCCGGTTGCAATAAAAAAATTGTTTAAAATAACAAAGATGCAAAAATGAAATATTATCATAATAAAGAAATGGAATTGTATAAGCTATATTATAAACAGAAGGATTTAAAAATTGAGAATTTTACAATTGAAATCCCTTTGTTTTCAAAAATTGTTTTTAAAGCCTTCAAAATTGATAATAATATTATTTGAAAGTGTTTTGATGAGAAATATATTTTTGAAGAGATTTTTGGAAGAAATAAAAGCATTGAACTCGCTTGGTCACTGTTAAATAATTTTGGGAATGACGGCAGCATCGTCGGTATTCATTTTCGAGTTTCAGAGTGAGAATTACAACCAAAAGAAATTTATTTTCGATTAAAAAAAGTTTTGACTATGAGAAATATTCTAATTATGATTTGATAGATATATGAAATTAGTTTTTGAACATATAAATTGAAAATAATAGATAAAAACAAGTTTATAACTTACGATTTTGAACAGGAAAATAAAATCGAATTTTAAAATAGATGAACATTTTGGTTAAGCAAATAAAAATAAAATTTGAATTCGAAGATATAAAATAAAATAATCAACTTAAGAAATATTAAATAAATCGAGTTAGTGAAATGAAGTAAATAAAATGAAGTCAACTCAAGAAAGATCGAATAAAAATGAATTGTATTTGAAATGAGTTAGATAAAATAATGAAATGAATTTTAAGTCAATTAGTTTGTGTAACATATAGACTTGAGAAATATTAAGCCAAATAAATTTAAATTTTGTTGAATGTGGACGATAAAAATTTAACTTAAATAATATTGAATAAACTGAGTAATGGATTAAGATGTAGTGAAGTTTAACTTAACAATGAAAAACTAAATTGGATTTGAATGAAACTAGATAAATCAATAAAGTGAACCAATTCCACTTAAGCTATAAAATGAACTAACAGTATGAATATGAACTTGAATATAAAATGAAATGCAATTTGGATGCGAAAGAAATTGAATAAAAACAAATGAGTGCAATATGATCTAGAGGACTTACAGGCAAGCAACGATTTAATAGTTTGATTCGAAAATGGCGTCGTCGTCTTTAGTTTCTTGCTGTCTGTCAATCTTGTCTCTATTGAATAACAATCCTAAATCACGCTCGTCTTCTTCAGCTCAGTTTTTTGATCGTAATCCCTTACATTGTTCTTATGCCCAAGCTGTTAAAGAGGGATTATCTTCGATCTCTTATTCTTGGAATAATTATCGACTTAAAAATTGGGTTCCCAAGAATGGTAATAATATCCGCTTTAGATGTGGGGATCGTGGTCACTTTGCTATCCACTGTAGAGACCCTATTAGATGTTTTGCTTGTGGTAGGACAAGTCACAAGAAGTTTTCTTGTTCGATGAAATCTGATCTCGTGAATTCTGGATCTCAAAAAATCGATCTCGTTTCATATTCTAATGGCAATGTTCGTCTTGAAAAGAATCTCTGTTCGTTGAAATCAAAGTTTGTCAACTTGGGGCCACAAATTATTGATCATGGATTCCAATTTACCTTAAAATGTATGATTCTCAAAAGAATTTTAGTAGATAATCTATGCAACACAGAACGGAGGGGATTCAACTTTTAGAGGAAATGTTCTCTCACTTCGACGTGATTAATTCTCCGAACATCGGTAAGGGATATAGGGATAGATTTGGAGATCCAGAAGATTATTTTGGTAAATCAGATAAGTCGACTATTAAATCTGATGTTTGTGATGAGATATCCGATGATTTCTTGGACAATGAAAATTTGAATTGTGACTTATTGGCTTTTACTAACAAGGATGAGATTATCAACTTTGATCCAATGCTAATGGATTATTCTGTTATCCAATATTATAAGGATCTAAATTCTTCTTTTTCTATTAGAAAGAATAGTTCTATTTTGTGTGTTGCAGTTTAGAGTAGTGTTGACGATATCACTAGTGGCTTCACTTGCGTTAATGGCAAAAGATCTAAATCTCAAGATATTTTCGAGTTAAAAACAAGTAATAGATTCAATTGTCTGGCAGATGAAGACATAGAAGTTTATGAAATAGGTATGGAATATGCTGATGGTTCAATGGTGGTTGCTGACTCTACTCAGGATGGTGATTTAGTTAGTAAAAATGTCTTGAAATTGAAAAACGGAAATGATGATATTCAGTATAACTCTGGTACTTCTGTTAATCTTAAGATGGTGGATGATATTTTTGGGCTTTGTTTGAATAATGGAATTTCTCCAATCATAGAAGATGAGGCAAACTTCCAACAGGGAGAGGCTTTTGATGGTTCTTACCATCATTATCAGCAGTCAATTTAGATGAGATAATAGACTGTGAAACAAATAAGAACTTGGAATATTGCTTAGAGCATGTATCTAATGCTGTGCACTATGATACCATTATTTCAGAAACACAAATCGATGTTGTTATGAGCTCTGATAGGTTTAATCTAATAGTGGAATCTATTGATGATGATTTCAATTTAGCACTGTTAAGAATTCGAAATGTTTTGATGATGAAGCTCATCGTTATTCAGATATTCACGAAAATATTAATGTTGTGGGTGATTCTGTTGGATTAAGATTGAAAGAGAAATCTTCCGATATCTTAAATGTAGAGGTAGAATATCATATAGGAGAGATTTTTGACGAAGTATGGTCTTTGACACATGTAGTCAATCTAGAAGATATTAAGGAAATAGAAATCAATCTAAAAAAATATCACTTTTTTGAGTCTACTAATGTTGCTGTGCATTACGTGTCCAGTATCACTGAAACACAAATGAGCTTGGATAGGATAAATGTTGATAATGGTACCAGTGTACAGGATTTCAAAAATTCCGATTATCCAGTTAATATTGTGTTACTTCACTTGGTGGAGATGGGCTTATTGGTTGAAGAAGATCATATTAATAAGGAGTCGAGAGATAATTTTGATACTTATATTTGTGATATCCAAAATACAGAGGATGTGGGGGATGATTCTAATGCCTTAGAAGATAATACGGATATAGCTGATTCATATGTTGGAATGAATTCGAGTGATTTTTCAAGGGAAGTAGATCAAAGCACAATATTTTCTTTGAGTCATGTGGCAGAGAAATCTATCGCATCTTCGAGTTTTTCTTCAGAAAGACTGACAGTAGAGGCTTCAGATTTTATGCTAGATAAAAGATTGGAGTGCAGCAGTAGTTCTTTATCCAAGTCAAAGAAAGGAAGGAGTAAGAAGTCTATAGTTTCTAGTGGATCTATCCATTGGAGTGCTAGGATTCGCAGCAGTTAGTCACGACCTTTGGGTGAGTTACCTGTTCGAGCGCTATAAATGGTGCCATGGATTCAGGCTCAGGTATGAGTTCTATTTTGGGTAGTACGTACTCTACTTACGCATTAGGTAGTTTATCATCAGCTGAGTTTAGTCTGTTAGCCTGTGATACATCTTTTATTTTCTCTGATATTGAGATTGATCGGGAGTTCATTAGACGTAAGGAATTAGAGAGGGCTAGTACTGTTGGTTTATGAGGATCATTAGTTCGAACATTAAAGGTCTGAATAATTTGCATAAGTGTGATAAGGTTAGAGCGTTCTTTAAAGACTATTCGATTGACATTGCATCGCTTCAGGAAACTAAAATTTGTTGTCCTGATGTTAGGTTTTTTTAGAAGATTAAGCGGGTATTATTTTAGAAAATGGGTTTTTTTACCTTCTATGGGTACTTCAGGGGGATTAATGATAGGATGGCGTGATAATTATTTGAAATTACTTCAATGTATTACTAAGAAGCATTCTCTTCATACCATTTTTATCTATCTTTCTGATAATTTTTAAACATCTCTAAGTATATGGGCCTAATTCAAAAATTAATAGGATAATTTTATGGAACGAATGCCTAGAATTTAGATCCTTAGCTCTGGGTTCTTGGATTTTGGAGGGTGATTTCAATGTTACACGCTTCATAGGAGAGCGGTCTCCTAGGGAAGGGGATTACTTTGCTATGGAGGAATTTGATCAATTTATTATCAATTCTAATTTGATCGAGATCCCCCTTTCTAATAGAGAGTTTACATGGATTAATGCAAGGGATTCTCCATCCATGGCTCTTCTAGATAGATTTTTCGTTAGCGATGAGATTGAAGATAAATTTCCAATCTATAGAGTCTCTGGTTTACCTTACACATACTCAGATCATTGTCCTACTATCCTCTCCTATGAACATCGTAGAGTTACTATTAATAATTTTAAATTTGAAATGATGTGGCTTTTGGAATCTAACTTTGTGAATTTAATTAATGGTAAGTGGATTTCTTCGAATTATCATAATATTAGAAATAAGGATAATTCAGCAAAATCTTTTGTATCAAAACTTAAGGAGCTTAGAATTTTTCTTAAAAACTGGAATAAGAATGTTTTTGGCAATATAAAAACTAAAAAAGATAACATTCTTAATGAGATGCTTAAAATTAATAAGATAGAAGAATCTAGAAATTAAATATAGGTGAGCGTGACGTTCTTGCTAATTTAAAAGATGAACTAAACTCAATTTTAGAAAAGGAGGAGGTTATGTGGAAGTAGAGATCCAGAATTCAATGGATCAATGAAGGAAATAATAACACCAATTTCTTTATAATATAGCTAATGGAAGAAAATGTAGTAATACAATTAATTCTATTATTGTTGATAATGAAGAGTTAGTTGATCAAAGAGATTTTAACAAGGCTTTTACAGACTATTAGAAGGATATTTTTGGTTCTAAAATCAAACATAGAATCAACGTTAGATGGATAGATTTGTATCCATCTGATTCTATTGTTGATTTATCAGAGTTAGATAATCCTTTTACTGACGAGGAAATTAGAAAAAAAAATTAATGACACGCCAAGTGATAAATCCCCGAGACCTGATGGGTTTCCAATTTTATTTTATAAAACTTTTTAGGGCGTTTTAAAATTTGACTTAGTTAATATGTTTAATGATTTTTATAATGGTAATTTGGAATTAGGAAGATTTAATTTCGCAAATGTTATTTTGTTACATAAAAAAGTAGGAGCTAAAAACTTAAAAGATTTTAGACCTATTTTTTTGATTAACTGTTGAGTTAAAATCATTTCTAAAGTTCTAACTAATAAACTTAGTACAAGAATGAACGATGTAATTGATTGTTCACAATTGGCTTTTATTAAAGAGAGAAATATCACTGACGGAGTGGCAGTTGTTCAAGAATATATTAATTACTGTTGTAAGAATAACATAACCTACGCTATTTTAAAACTTTATTTTGCTAAAGCTTTTGATTCAGTGGATTGAGATTTCTTGAAGATATATTTCATGCTAGAGGTTTTGGTCATAGATGGATCAGTTGGATTATGACTTTGCTTAGAACTGGAAACTCTAGTATTATGGTTAACGGTATATTAGGTAATATAATCCAGTCTAAGAGAGGTTTAAGGCAAGGGGATCCCTTATCGCCTTTATTATTTAACTTAGCTACTGATGTTTTTGCTAAAATTATTAAAAGAGCAGTGGATAATGGATCTCTAGGATGTGTAGGCAATGACATATCGCGTAATGGCATATCGGTTCTTCAATTTGCCGATGCTACCTTACTTTTTTCTTCCTATCTTCCTAGGCACATTATAACCCTCAAGTTTATCCTTTATAGTTTTAAACTTTTATCTGGTTTAAAAATAATTTTTGACAAAAGTTCAGTGTTAGTTTTGAATGATTTTGAAAAAGTTAAAAACTTAGTTGCTAATACTCTAAATTGAAAAACTATGAACTTTCTGTTATCCCACCTTTTGGTCCAGGATGGAATATCAACAAATTGGCAAGGAATGATGGATACCAGGATTGGAGATCGATTGGAATCAAGGCTGCAATCGATGACGTCAAAATTTGGTCAAGCTTCGATCGGGATGAAATTGATTGGAGATGATAAGGACTAGGAGAGGCTATGTTTCAAATTTCAGGTTAATCGGAGTTCGTATGAAGGAGATATGATCGATGAAAGGTTGGAAGAACATGATGTTCGTATCCATCGGTGTGCAGGAAATGGTTCGTATCGATGCATTTCGTATCGATCAGGGATTGTGTTCGTATCAATACCGTTCGTATCGATACCGTTCGCATCGGTTGGCAGAAGTTCGACTCGATGGGGTTCACATTGATCAGGTGTTGGTTCGACTCGATAGTTTTCGTATCGATCAAAGGCAGAGCAGGGTGAAGGACTTCGAATCGATACTATTCGTATCGATCATCATGGACACGACTCAATGGTTTCGTACGGGTTAGGATGGGGAGAGGTGGTATGTTTCGAATCGATACTCTCGTATCGATAGTAGAAGGACTTTGGCGCTTTCGTATCCATGGGAGGCTATCGAAGTTCGTGTCCATCAGGTAAAGCCTCGCTCGTATCCATCAGGTAAGGCTTCGTTCGTATCTAGCTTCGTATCCATACCTTTCGTGTGTTTTTCGTATCGATCGCCTCGCATAACATTATTTCGTATCGATCGGATAGATCGATACGAAACACCATCCTAAAATCGATACGAAGAACGATACGATGTGCAGTTGGATACAGATGCGAAGCGAAAATATCGGTGCGAATGAACACGAATTATGGATGCGAGCGCGAATCAAGCGAAGAAGGATTCAAAGCAGCTAAGGACATGCATGGTTCGAAGGAAGAGACCTTCGACTCGGCATGAATTCAGGATCTGGCCTGGGAAGTAGCGCCACGTCATCGATGCACACGTGCTTCTAATCGAGTCGAAGAAGATGGATGCGAAAGCATGGATTCGAAATCTTCAGTCCACGAAGAACATCAGCTCGTATCGATCATATCTCCCAAACCGCTGATCCAAATGCAACAAAATTTTCACAGCAGCTTGCATACAAGGTAAGGAATGATCCTGCCAAGTTTCAGCTCGATTGGATCATTTTTTAATGGATACGAAATCACTTTGTATCGATTACAGATCGAATCGAAACTTGGTGGGGTCGGTCGCGTGGGCTCACTCACGTGCCAGAAGAAGTCTCCCGAAGTTTGAGCATGATCTCAGCCTCCTACGTCTATAAATAGCCTCCTGAAGCCTACAGAAAAAAGACCTTTGGCTATTGGACATCCAGACTCTGTCGGATTCATTTCTATACTCTAATATAACTATTGTACTCGAAATTCTTCATTGCTACCGCTGTAATCATCTGTAACCAGCAAGGACAATCAATAAAAGGATAAAACTTTGGAGTGGACGTAGGCCGGAGATAGCCGAACCACTATAAATCTTGTGTCTCTGTTCATTACTTTGGATTATTGCTCGTAATTTGCTGTGATCTATGGTTTGTATTTGGGATATTGCTGATTTATATTCATACTTTGGTGCTTTCACGATACTTGGGGTTTGTGACCATTTTTGGCACAAACACTTTGGTGCTTTCACTGAGAAGGACTAGCACCCGCTACATCGGATTCGAAGTTCAGATTTGAATAGTTTGAGGAGTTTGGACTTGAAGACAATGATTAGGCAAAATAGTAGAAGGCAAAGGGATGAGAGAAGCCAGCAGGAAGGAAGCCAAGAAGCATCCTCTAGAGCTGGAGAAGGCCAAGCTTCCCTCTACATTACCAGAGACGAAATGGAAGCTATAACAAATTCACCGCAAGAGAGATTGTTGAAAAGTCAACAGGAAATGATGCAGACTTTCTTTGAGCAGATGAGAGCTGCAGGGACGTAGAACTTAGGAACAACTTCAGCGGCTGTGGATGCAGGACAAGGAACTAGGGTTATGGAACCCAATGGAGGACAGGATACAGAGCCATAAGGCAATCAACATGGGCTTGGGGGCAGGCCCGCAGGATCCAACATAGGAGGACCTTTGGAAGGAGTTCAACAGGCTAGAGCCAACGTTGCTGCTAATGAGCCACATGAAGAATATGTGCCGGAGTTCCTTCGGGGGCAACCCCTGACAGACAACGCTGGATTGGTAGAGATACTCAAGAAAACTGTGCAAGGTGGCTTGACCAATAGAGGCTTGGAAAGGGTGAACATGAGTCCATTCGCTCGGGAAATAAGGATGGCTCAGAATCCACCTAAGTTTAAGTTACCTAGCGTGGAGGTATATGATGGCAAGGCGGACCCAACTGATCACTTGACGAGGTACACCAGACACATGGAGGTGCTGGGGGCATCGGAGGAAGTAATGGCCCGATGCTTCCCTTTGTACTTGACGGACTTAGCAGCAATGTGGTTTAGGCAGCTGGGAGAAGGATCTATCAGGACTTGGAGGGAATTGGTGGATAGGTTTTTGGGGAAGTTTCGGGTTCATATCAAGAGGCCGAAGAACGTGATGACATTAACATCGGTAAAGCAAAGGATGGATGAATCACTTAGGGCTTTTCTAGCCCGATTCAATGCGGCGGTTGCTTCGGTGGATCAGCCGGATCCATCGATGGTTTTGATGGTGCCAGTATCAGGAATCAGAGAGGATTCGGACTTTAAGGTATCTTTGATACGAGATCCCCCACAGGATCTCGAGGAATTCTTTCACGAAGCCGAAAGGTTCCTTCGGCAAGAAGATGCGGGTATGGATTTAAAGTTGAAAGAAGTAAATGCAACTGAGGATGGAGGACCATCTAGTAGAGGTTCGGATAAAGATAAAGGAAAGAGGAAGTTGGATGATGATTTTAGAAAAGCTAAGAAGCGATGGAAGGATCCAAAGTTTTCCACATACACAGGATTGAATAAGACGTTGGAGCGGATTTACTTGGAAACTCAAAATCGCATTCCTTACCGAAGACCGGCAAGGAGAGAACCGTCCGAACGGGAGAGGGCATCAGGAAGGCACTGTCTCTTCCATGATTTAGATGGACATGATACCAATAGCTGCAGGCACTTAAAGGACATAATTGAGGAACATGCAAGGAATGGAAAATTGAGGCAGTATGTTGGGACACGGAATGCAGCGGTGGAGTAGGAGCAACCACCGCCTACTTCACACCATGATGATGTGAGGCCCAGGAATGATCGTCGATTGATTATCCATTGAACAGGATAATATGAAATAAGTAACAAGCTACTGGCAAACGGCAAAGTCATTTACACATGTATGGGGACGAAGATAGCCCCTAGGCATGCTCGGAATGATGATAACCCGCGATGCTATGGTTTGTGAAATTTGTTTTTTGCTTTCAGATTGGACACTGACTTTTCTGGTTTGGTTTTGGAGTTTAGATTGAACTCCTAGTTTTGTTTTCTTTCTGATTTGGATTTTCTTTTGGATGGTTGGTTTCTGTTTTGGATGCTGGTTTGGATTACTAATTTTCTGGTTTTGATTTGGATTTTGGATTGTATTTTTATCTGGTTTTTGATAAAAGATCGTCGGGTATGGATTTTTCCTGGAAAGGGGTGAGTCGCTTTTCCCGAACGTGGTAAATTGACTCATTCAGGTCGTCCAGTATGGACTATGCTCGACAAGGGTCCGAAGAGACCAGGATTCGGCCTAGGACTTAGGCCCTGTATTATTAATTATTATTTTCAGGTCGCTGAGTATGGACTATGCTCAGCGAGGGTCTGGAGTGACCAGGATTCGGCCTAAGACTTAGGCCCTATATTATCAATTATTGTTTCAGGCCGTTGAGTATGGACTATGCTCAACAAGGGTCCGGAGTGACCGGGATTCAGTTTAGGACTTAAGCAATGGCATTGTACAACATCCAGGGACATTGGACTATAGTCATCAGGTGTGGATTGCGCTTGGCAAGAACCCAGAAAGGTTAGCTCAACGTCCATGGACACTGGACCATGGTCGTCAGGTGTGGATTGCGCTTGGCAAGAGCCTGGAGAGGTTATGGATTTGGATATCGACCCAGAGAGGTCCTGGATTCGGCCATTGGCTATCAGATAAGGATGGATTAGGACTCGGTTGTCGAGTTCGGATGGATATGGAATTGGCTACGGCTTTGGTTATTGGATTCAGAATTGGGCATCGACTCTGAACGGTCAAGGGTGATATACTCAAACGATATGGCTATGGACTTCGGACATCGGATTCGGAACTATTCAAAACACGCCTTCTTATCACAAGGCATGTTTTGGGGGGCAAATGTTATCCCACCTTTTGGTCCAGGCTGGAATATCAACAAATTGGCAAGGAATGATGGATATCAGGATTGGAGATCGATTGGAATCAAGGCTGCAATCGATGACGTCAAAATTTGGTCAAGCTTCGATCGGGACAAAATTGATTGGAGATGATGATAAGGACTAGGAGAGGCTATGTTCCAAATTTCAGGCTAATCGGAGTTCGTATAAAGGAGATATGATCGATGCAAGGTAGGAAGAACATGCTATTCGTATCCATCGGTGTGCAGGAAATGGTTCGTATCGATAAGGGATTGTGTTCGTATCGATACCGTTCGTATCGATACCGTTCGTACCGATACCATTCGCATTGGTTGGCAGAAGTTCGACTCGATGGGGTACACATCGATCAGGTGTTGGTTCGACTCGATAGTGTTCGTATCGATCAAAGGCAGAGCTGGGTGAAGGACTTCGAATCGATACTGTTCGTATCCATCATCATGGACACGACTCAATGGTTTCGTATCGGTCAGGATGGGGAGAGGTGGTATGTTTCGAATCGATACTCTTGTATCGATAGTAGAAGGACTTTGGCGCTTTCGTATCCATGGGAGGCTATCGAAGTTCGTGTCCATCTGGTAAAGCCTCGCTCGTATCCATCAGGTAAGGCTTCATTCGTATCTAGCTTCGTATCCATACCTTTCATGCGTTTTTCGTATTGATCGCCTCGCATAACATTATTTCGTATCGATCGGATAGATCGATACGAAACACCATCTTAAAATCGATACGAAGAACGGTACGATGTGCAGTTGGATACAGATGCGAAGCAAAATTATCGGTGCGAATGAACGTGAATTATGGATGCGAGCGCGAATCAAGCGGAGAAGCATTCAAAGCGGCTAAGGACATGCATGGTTCGAAGGAAGAGACCTTCAACTCGGCATGAATCAGGATCTGGCCTGGGATGTAGCGCCACGTCATCGATGCGCACGCGCTTCTAATCGAGTCGAAGATGGATGCGAAAGCATGGATTCGAAATCTGCAGTCCACGAAGAACATCAGCTCGTATCGATCATATCTCCCAAACCACTGATCCAAATGCAACGAAATTTTCACAGCAGCTTGCATACAAGGTAAGGAATGTTCCTGCCAAGTTTCAGCTCGATTAGATCATTTTTTGATGGATACGAAATCACTTCGTATCGATCACAGATCGAGTCGAAACTTGGTGGGGTCGGTCGCGTGGGCCCACTCTCGTGCCAGAAGAAGTCTCCCGAAGTTTGTGCGCGATCTCAGCCTCCTACGCCTATAAATAGCCTCCTGAAGCCTACAGAAAAAAGACCTTTGGCTATTGGACGTCCAGACTCTGCCGGATTAATTTCTACACTCTAATATAACTATTGTACTCGAAATTCTTCATTGCTACTGCTGTAATCATCTGTAACCAGCAAGGAGAATCAATAAAAGGATAAAACTTTGGAGTGGACGTAGGCCGGAGATACTGAACCACTATAAATCTTGTGTCTATGTTCATTACTTTTGGATTTTTGCTTGTAATTTGCTGTGATCTGTGGTTTGTATTTGGGATATTGCTGATTTATATTCATACTTTGGTGCTTTCACGATACTTGGGGTTTGTGACCATTTTTGGCGTAAACACTTTCCTTTTTGACTACCTTGGCTTTGTGATTAGACCAACCAATCTCAAACATAACGATTGGATTATTATCATTGATAAAATCAAAAATAAGATTTCTAACTGGAATGGAAGATTTTTATCTAGAGCAGGTAGACTAGTTTTAATTAATTCGGTTTTATTAGCCCTTTCGATTTATTAGATGTCCATGCATCTATTTCCAATTGGGTTATTGATAAAATTGATAAAATTAGAAGAGATTTCTTATGGTGTGGAGAAAATTCTAATAATAATATAAAATGTCTAGTAAATTGGGAAACCGTTTATAAGGCCAAAAAGGAAGGTGGTTTAGGAGTTATTAATTTGCGTAATATGAATTTGTCCTTGCTAGATAAATGGTTATAGAAGTTTAAGGATATCAATGATAATGCTATTTTGAAAGAGATCATTTCTAAATACTACTACAATGGAAATAGCAATTTATATCAAATAGCTTCTCCAGCAACTCAAAATATATCTAATTTTTGGAAAAACATTTTAAAATGTTATGAGATTTTTGATTTAGGAATAAGTACAATATTTCATTTTGGTAATTGTACTTCTTTTTGGCATGACAGATGAATTTCGGTCTTACCTCTTAAAGTGGAACTTAACGAGCTATATGAAATCTGTAATTTTAAATTTTCTTTAATTAATGAAGTTTATTCTCCTAATAATGATCCTCCTTGGACTTTTAGTTTTAAAAGAATTATAGTAGATTCAACTCTTAGGCTACTTAATTTGCTTTATGTAAAATTAAATCTTTATAATATTGATAATGATATTATTTGTTGGGAATGGGATAAGAGTAAGAAATACACTTCTAATTCTTTTTACAGATTTATTAATTTTTTGGGTAAAATAAACAACTCATTTAAATTTATTTGGAAATCTAATACTCCTCCTAAATCTAAAATTCACATGTGGTTAATACTGCATGGAAAACTAAATACAATAGAATTATTAAAAAGAAAAAAACATTCAAAATGATAATAAATGTTATTTTTGTAATCTGCATCTTGAAGATTTAAAACATATATACTATGATTGCGCGAATTCTTATTACATTCTATATAATATTCTTAAATTTTTTAATTTTAACATAACAACTAAAATTTCAGATTGTGGTTTCTACTGGAATAATTTTAGATTTAGGTTCAAAAAGATTATTAGATTTTTACTTGACACTTTATTCATTATTATTAGTTGGTACATATGGTTTGATAGAAATCAAAGAATTTTTAATAATAATAATAGTCATTCTAACAAATTTACTTTCATAATTTCTTTATTTTATTTTAGTTGGATTTCTAATCCCAAATATAAATTAGCTAAAAATAATCTTTTTAAAGGGTATCTTAATAAGATTAGTTAAAATATTAACTTATTCAAACACAACAATTATACATCTAATATTAATAGTATTAATATTAACAAGTTTTCAAATTTTTATGATGATTTAAATGTTAATCATAACTTACTTATGATTACAGATTCTTAAGTATTTTTCTTATGTTTTGTTTTCAATTATTTGTTCTTGTCTTTGGCGGTTTTAGTTTATAGGTATTTTAATTCTTTTGTTTTTGTCAAGTTTTTTTCATTTAGGTTTTATTCCCCATCTCATCAATACATATATACATATATATATGTATATTAATTATGCAAATATAAATATATATATATATGTATAATTCTTACCTTTTCCTTAGTCATCCTTCAGATACAGGTATGGGTGATAGGGTGGCAGGCTCTTTTTACAGGTCCTCATATCTTCAGATTGTAGGATTACGAATTGCAGGGAGGCTATCATAGTAGAGTTCTCTATTAAGGTTTACTTGCAGTTCCACCACTGATGCAGGATATGTTCATCCCTATTATGGCATTTCATCTTCAGGAGGATGCATTCTTCTGCTTGGCACTTCTTCCTTTGTACAGAGTCTCCAGAGTAGATTCTTCATTCAGCATCATATCCAGTTCCACTTCAGAGTAGATGCGTCCTCACTCCTTCTGAGTTAGATGCATAGTGCTTTCTTCTTTGTTTGTGTTGCATAGAGCTCCCGATTCAGATGCATGGAGTTTTCATTTTCTTTTGTTTCTAGGCACTCCTCGCACCTTAGTATTGGGTGGTGGCCATTCCGAAACTCGATAACAGGGTGTGATGGATGGTGACCTTGCCAGAACTCATCTTGGGAGTACCTGTTTTTTCTTTGAGGCCAGTATTTAGCTTTGTTACCTGTCAGGCATGTTGGCAGCACCTTATTATTGTGATATAAATAGTTGCATGTGTACTCTCCTTCGTCCACAAAGGATCACACATTTTTCTCAAAAAAAAACAAATGAGTGCAAGAAAAATTAATATGAGTAGTTGAATTTAATTTAAAATTGAATGTAAATAAATTAAATGCAAATGGTGGGAGATTTAATAAATTGAATGTTAACTAATTTAATGTGGATTAAGTTAAAGAAATGAATTATAAGATGAAGTTAACTTAATAAGTTGAATGAAATTGATTGTGAGAAAAGAAAAATTTATTAATGAATTTGGACTATAATTTTTTTTTAGTTAGGCGAAGTTAATAAACTAATGAAGTGCATCATTTTATACATAAAAAAAGAGTGAAAATTAACTTAAGTAAAATTAATGATATGAATTTGGATATGAACTAATGAAGTGAATCAATGAATTAAAATGAATTTAAGATATGAAGTAGTAATAACAAAAATGAGTTGTGTTATATATAATGTTTATAATAAATTGAAATGGTTCATAAATGATATTAGTATTAATGAGAATATATTATATGGCAATGAAATAAAATTTAACCTGAATAATATTAAATGGAATAATTTTATAAAATGGTTCATAATTGAACTCATTTGAAATATGTTAAACAAAAAGTGAAACAACTGAAATTTAATAAAAATTGAATTGAATAAATTGAATGTGAATGAAATAGATGTGAATAAATATGAAGCAAACCAATTCAATGTTAATAAAAATTAGATGTTAATAAGAATCAAGTGTATAAATTAAATATTGACAATGGATAATACGAATTCACATAGTTATGAATTAATTGGATTGATTGGATGAATAATAGTAATTATGAATGGTTTCTTTGGTTGTAAATCATTGATTTTATTGTTATGATTGCATATGATTGTTTTGTTGTGTATAGGTGCTAATGTATATGATTTGGATACAGAATTCATGCTATTTGTTTTTATTTAATCCATACATGTTCTATATCTTTATATAAGTAACTAATATTTTAATTTGATTTAAGATAGGTACATAGGAAGACGTTCGGATGTATACGCGGGTTTTTATATGCTTTTTCTTGCTTAATACGAGCGAACTCGCTCATATCAAAATAATAAGGTACATATCTCAAATTACATACCGCACTTTTATATTTTTTCCCTACGGGATGCCTCATCATTGAGATGAGATGTATATTTGATATCTATTTAGCATATTTGTGGTATATATTCTATTGTAAAAATTTTCCGATCGAGCCACGTAAAGGAAACTCTGCCTAAATTTTCCGTAAATTCGGATATTAGAAAATTTTGAAGTTTTAAAATTTTAAAACCTGTTTTCCATATAAGTTGCAATTTCCAAAAAACCGATATCGAAGTGGCACAGCGAGAGCATAGTAATGGTTTTGTAAATAAGATTATAGTGTTCTGTATGATGATTATTTTGAATAAAATAATTCAAGTGTTAAATTCTCTACTTAACCCCTTTTCGAGGACGAAAACTTTTGAGTAGGGAGAATGTAACGACCAGTATTTTTAACCGTTTAAATTACTCAATTTAATATGATTATTGAATAAAAATGGTTAGAAATAAAAAAAATTAATGAATTATTATGTAGTTTATTTAAATAGGAATTTGAATACAAATTTTGAAATAAACAATTTCGAAATTTATGGAAATAACAGGCATTGAAAATGGAAGTTTATGTATTAAATGTATTTATAATCAATAATTGAAATTGAATAATAAATGTTGAATTATTAAAATAAAATAAAATAATTGTTGATAATTAAAATTCATTGAAATTCTATGATTTATTAATGTAATTTATTGGATAAATAAATTGTTTAAATTTAATATTGGAATTATTTAAATAATTGAATTCTGTATTTAATATGAATGAAAATGATTTTAAAAGTGGGTTTAAATTTTATTTGAATATGAAGGAAGATTGTTAATTTTAAAATTAATTTAAAGTGCTTAAATTAATTTCTGGAAATTAGTAGTTTTAATTAAAGTGTGAAATAGTCATTTTGGCCATTGTCTCGGATTTCGACGAACCAGTTTCATCGGATCTGTAATTGTGAGTTATTATAGGATTTCAAGTTTCGTAGCGATCAGACTTATCGTTTGGCCGTGCGAACTTGAAACGCGTAGAATTTAGTTTTAAAATTTAATTAAATTAATTTGATTTTAAAAAGCTATCTTTTGAATACAATTGAATTAGGCATCGAAACTAGTTCCATTATTTTCTGAATAGGGGTAAAACATTATGAACCCGTGGCGGCGTGCTTCGTTTGGGGTTTAGAATTTTGTGGACCAATCGGGAGAGATATTTTCTTAGTTAAATAATATATAATGAATTCAACACTTAACATCAGCCTAAAGTTTTCTTCCACCGTACTCTTATTCTCCCTCTCTCCCTCTTATCTTATCAGTCGAACGAACGAAGATCAAAAAATCAAATCAATCAACGAAATCGCAATTTTTTTCCTCTGGTCATGTGCGACCTATAGCAGCGTTGGAGGAGGCGCGCACTGTTCACGCATGTAGGAGATTGCATCGCATTCGATTTAGGGTGGGTCTGGAATCGCTCGCGCGTGATGTGGAAGGTTGCGGTGGCGAATGATGCGATGAAGCTTGGCGCGTTGGTAGCACTCGAGCTGGAATTCAACCTGGTGGAGGCCGATCGTATTCCGATGTCTCGAGTTTTGTCGCATGCGTTTGGGTTCTTCTCATGCGAGCCTGTGGACATAATTACTAAAAATCCTGGGTCGTTACAATCTTCCCCCCTTAAAAGAATTTCGTCCTCGAAATTATCAAGTAAGAAAAGTTACAGAATTTATTAACTTTCCATAAATCCATAGTTAAACTTCTTATAATAACTTACTTAGTTTTCAAATCATACTTAGTTATCTTTTCAAAAACAACTACTATTGTTTAACTTTCAATTCCTAATCAAAGTTAAAGTTTTCAAAATTTTCCCAATATTCCCAAATTTTTCTAACGCCTTAAATTTCCGGAAAAATTCGCCATAGTCTCCTTTGCGCGGCTTGATCCGAAAAAAAAATGACAGTATATATATCACAAATATACATCTCATCAAGTAATGAGGCATCCCGAAGGGAAAAAGTATAAAAGTACGGTATGTAATCCGAGATATGTACCTTATATTTTATTAGCAAGCATATACGGCTAATATAGCGCGAAAGCGAGCTCTAAATGCGAAGCAAACGCGATCCGCACCTACTAATCACTCAACAAACAACATGAGAACCATGTATATAGACAATAGTATCAATATACAACATATAGCAACATAATAACTATATATGTCAACATATCAAATGCAGTAAAAGCAATATATTCAACCATCAACCAACTAGCATTCAACTAACATTCATAACCAATAAATATTCATTCATATTCTCATTAATATTCAATGAATTTGGGTTTTCAATTTAAATCACATTTGATTCATTAACAGTGGATGTTTTTACTAACATTCATTTTCAATTAGTTTATATTCACTAATTCATATTCAAGTTGGTTCACTTCCAAATCAAATTCAATTTTATTCAAGATTCACTTAATTTCCAATTGAATTTCAATTACTTTAACTTTCAATTTCATTAATTCAATTTCATTAACGCTTAATGAATTTTATACAATCAACTAACAATCATATAACAACCAATGTATATCAATTACAACCAAATTCCTTTGCTTATATTCATTCAATTTGGTTTAACACCATTACTTTCAATTGGTTCAATTAAATTGATTTTCATTCAATCATTCAACTTTCAATAACATTAGATTTTAATGAATTAACACTTATATTCATTATTTCATATCAACTTAATTCACATTTAATTGATTAACATTTAATCCATTAATTCAATTCAATTTCTAAAAGTTGAATTTCCTTTCATAACTCAAGTTCACATTTATCACTTCACTAATTCATATTCAATTGGTAATTAATTTTCATTTACAATTCATATTCATAAACATTTTCATATAGTTTCACTTCTTATATATATAAGTTTATTTCACAATTGTAAATCACTTTAATTATAATTCAATTCTTATAATTCTTTTTACTTAGATTATTCAAACAACCTAACAATCAACTTATATACACTTAAATAATTCTGAAAAAATATTCTTTTATATATAAAAATAATCAAGGTAAAATTTATTTCATTTACCCAATTTAAAACAATACTGTGCCGAATTGTTCTATTCAAATGTTTATAAACCCCTTCGGCATAGTTGTACAGACCGTGCAGACGAAGGTTCATATGCCACTCAATAAACCAATCATCACAATATAAAACAATTTTATATATTCACTAACAAATACGCACTCATAGCTATTATTACTCTCAAACTCATTCTAGAGCACTACTGACTCTATCTCTAATGAGTAATACCCAACAGAACCATGGTTGTCGCTTAACCATAAGCTTTGATACCAGATGTAACGTCCCGGAAATTTTCGACTTTTGAAAATTCAACATCGATACTCACTTTATCGACTGCCGAGAAATCGAAGGCCGGAAACCCGAAATGTTATGGTTTAAGAAAGAAGAAAAGACATAAGAAGAGAGAGAAGATAGAAAAATAGAGAGGAAAGAAAATAGAAAATAGAACGGAACATAACACAACAATATCAGAATCTCACAATTCGCAGCGGAACAACATATAATAATAAATGAATAATCTTTAAACAAAGAACTATATCAGTTATTACATTACATCACATCATATCATCATTACATCAGAGTGTACAACAACAAACAGTGCAGCGGAAAAAGAAATACTATACTAGTAATACGCCATGCCATCCAGCTTGCTTCCAGCAACTCCAGAATATCCAGAATATCCTGATAAACCTAACTCTTGACTGCTCGTGTGGAAATTGGTGGGCACCCAGAGTTTAGGAAGGAAAACGATAAACTCCGAGTCAGTCATGTGACTGGTGTGAGAACTCAAAACAGTTTATTTATCTTTAAAATCAAAATAGAGGAATATTTTTAAAGTCAATTCGCAATGCTTTTAAAAATGAGACTACCATAAGGCCTCCCGCACACACACACAATGCAAACGCAGAATCGGAGGACATTTCTCCTTATGATAGTCAAAGATGCTTGATACGCATTTAAAAAGAACATTTGATATTATTACTAGTGCATAGTGTAGGAAAAATTCATTTCTAAAGTAGAATATAAATCTTAGCCAACATACGACCATTATCGTATGCCTACTATAGCTACCATCCAAACAGTGGGGCGCCACCATAAGTGAATGATAGGTTCTACAACTAATACCGTACAAGATCGTATTGTTTCTTTGGATTTCCAACGAATGATCAGGCCAAGGAACTTCCCATTGCCACATGAGAATGCCTCTGGATGGACATCCCCGAGAACCAAACCGGATCTCTACCAACACAAGGCCGGGTTACCCCTAACTGAGTAACAACTGACCGAATATGCCATCCTCCGGTCCTTTGGGACCTTTCACCGAGCGCTCGCAATCAATTCACACAATCATAAAGTGTTTTCAACATGAGTAAGTATCTGGGCTCCATACCATGATACCACCCTTTTCCAGAAGGAAATGCACATATCCTAAAGGGCGCTACCCCTCATAACCTTGCCGCATCTTTCCTGTTTTGACCATTCCCGAGGTGTGAGGCTCGACGAAGTCACGTCCACAAAAACATACTTTATACAAAAGCCATGCTTTGGGTCAACAAATTATCATAGAAATGATCACCAGGATAGACGATCAAATAAACGATCCTATCACAAATAATCAACACAATGATCATTTCACAGCAACACTCAGCATGTCACATTACCAAATTGGGAATATATCGCTGATAACCTTCAACTACATAACCTCTGAGCTCGTACGTCTCAGAGAAGGGTGTTAAGCTAAAAGAATAAATTCTCCGCCACCAACAGAAATATATTTGAAAGAAATCTGCTTTATATCTCAATTTGTAACGTCAGACATACAATCCATACAAGTCTGTTCCGGGATCGAACAAAACCGAAGGCACTTCTCACGAATCCCTTGCAATCCGGGTATTCACAATCCCGATCGAATTTCCCATCACTTAGGAAATCTCTATACCAGGAGCTACCCAGTGCAGAGACAATCGATAGGTCATCCTATCGCTTTCGCAAATATCCGGTCTTCAACACCGGTCATCAAATGCAATTCATAACGACGCATCACATATTCGGAATGGGTTATACGACCCCATGGTCCTTTCCCGGTTAACCCAAATAGTGAGCGCTTATTCAAAAATAAGTGTGGCATTCAAATTCAAACAAATCACATCAATTACCCATTCAAAGGGAAATATTGATAGTCGGTTATTGAACTATCAATGGATATGCACAACATCACCAGATTCCAAATAATTTTCCAATTTATTTATTTTTCAAAATATCTTTACAAGATATATTATTTTCCAATTCTTTAAAAATAAATCAATATTTATTTTTAAACAAATTCCACTTCCTTTTATAAGTTCCATAGTGAATTTATATTTCACAATATCCATGCATATACGATTTCAATTATTCATTTCAATTTATCTTCAACAAGATAAATTCTCAAAATGTTCACTTTATATTGGAAAACATTTCCATACTTATTTAATAAGTAATTCACAAATTCATTTATTTTCAACACTTGGAAAATATTCAATATACTTAAATCGAGATTAAGCATATATTTCATTCTTTAAGGAAATCATTCACTTAAACATATTTATTTGGGCCAAAACGAATGTTGCGTAAAACATCGTTACGACAACCCAAAATCACTAGTATAGGGATTAGAAATTAAGATAGATATATAAATCCCAATACTATACAAAATATTTCCTTTCGAAAATCATTTACTATAACAACAGTATTATAGTTCACCATTCCCTTCTATTTCTCGAAAACATCTATTTCAACAATAAATGTTGAAATCTATGGTTTCGAATCTCAACACATTTTAAAACATCGTTAGATCGTTTTAAATTCCATTTAAAACATCAAATCTAAACATTTTTTTTAACATATTATTCACTATTCAAAAACGTGAATATACTACGTTAACAAATTTCATCCTTTTATTCATTTTATTTCAAAGGATTATTCACAGTCAAAAACGTGAATATAACTCCATTAATAGGTTACAACAATTTTCTTATCAAAATAAGTCATTTGCAAATTTATAAAACAACGTTTATAAATTCCTTTATTAACCTATTCAATTTATAACTCAATTATAAAACAAAATTCATATTATAAGTTAAACACCTATAATTTATTTGTTTGCACAATCGTTCCTTTAAACTTCATAATTATAAATCTTATAACTTATAAGATTCAATTATTTATCCAAATATATTCTTTCAATAACTTTATAAATTTTATAAACCTACTGCTTATAAAATTCCATTTCTAACTTCACCGTTTATAATTCTATGAATTTCATTCATTTATGAAATTCATTCACAATTCATTCTAACACTTATAAAAACTCGTTTTATAATTCAAATATTTTAATTTATAAATATCAATTTATAAATCCTTTATAAAATCAATTTATACTATTATTTTAAAACATCTTTAATCTCCTTTATAATTTCACCATTTTGATTTATAAAATAATCAAATTTCATAAATCCTATTTTTAAACTTTTCACAATAAATTCAAAAATTCCGATTTAACTATTTTATAAAATCATTAGCATCACATTCTCAAAAATTAGTTTTTAACTATATTTCTCAAAAACCATAATTTTTATAACATAAAAATTATAACGTTTATTTATTTAAAATGAATCAATTCCAAAAATATTTTATATTTTCAAAAATCACTTTAAAAATCATTTTTTTAAAGTTCCAAATTTGGTCCAATGATGCTACACACCAAATAGTCAATCACGACGACAACGATATCATATATCGATATGATAATCCATCAAATATCAAAATATCTGAAATCAAATAAATACTGTTGAGGAATCCAGTTGGATCCCTCCAACCTGTTTTCCTGCATCCACAAACATTAGCACAATACCAATTCCGCTCCAGTACGGAATTATCGCGGTATATGGGATTTAAATATTACCCGCTTAATAGACGGCGCAATAGGGTCTCATCCGCTATACAAATGCGGGAAATCAATAACTCCAATATATACATATGCCAATATATATATATTGCTATTATATATAATACCAATTTCACTGTTTATGAAATATTCGCGGTATATGTTTTTAATAAATAACATCCGCTTACTAACGGCGCATAATGTCTATTTTAACAATCAATAGATAACAATCATCATTCAAACATGCATTCAAATATTTTAAATCTAACTATTCAAAATAAAATTTATTCGACTTATAAATTCACTTATTAATATTTAAAATTAATTAAAATATTCAAATTTTAATTACTAGAAATCCTGGGTCGTTACAGGATTTCTATCCAATTTATCTATACTAAATTATTTTATTGACTTCTTTTTTTAATTAATTATTCACAATCTATTATTCAGTTAGTATATTCATTTCTTTACATAGCATATTTTTTTTTAACATTATCTTTTCTTAAACATCATATCATAGAAATTGCTTACTCAAGTTCATTTTAAACATTCTATATAATTTAATTAAACTCAATTTCATTTTCCAATTGATTCTTAGCAATACCAAACTCTTTTGTTTACATCTACTTCAATTTCATAATTTTAGTTAATAACAAATTTATTTATGGAACATCTTATTAACCAGCACTTTAGTTTATTAATCATCCAATAAAAGTCTAATCTCTCATAAATGACTTTTCTTAGTTTACAGTTATCTTAAATGTTGCAATCCCTTTGCAACTTATATTTATTTTCTATAACCAATTTACAAAGATAATACGATTCATTTATCTTTTTTCCTAAGTTCACTTACTTGTTCCATTTATCCATTCATCATTTCATGCCATATTTAAGTTTATAACATTTTTATCACAACCAAATTTTCCATTTATATACATTTTAATTCCTTTTGAGTTTTTCTTACTTGTATATTTCAATTACTTTCAGGTTCTGTTTATCTATACAATATCTCATTACATATCCAAAACATCATTTTAACTTTTAACATTTGGTAAGTCTTGTTATATGTTATCAGAATGTAATTTTGGTATTATACAAATTTATAGAATTTCATTTTACTTAATTAGAATGTTCACAAATTTAATTTGTCTAAATCCTCTTTACCTTTCAACTTTAAAGTTTTCCCAAAACAATAAGCTTAGATATTTTAATCCTCTTATTTTATAAATTCTGATTATTCACATTTCATTCAAATAATTTGAAAATTTCTAATTAACATAACTTAGAATTTTAAATACCCGGTTCTTTCCAAATCGTTTGAAATAAACATATATACTTATATCCTTTTAAATATATCAAATCATACCTTTGGAGTTTAAACCAAAAACCATTTACCCAAAATAATTTCGAAGAAAAGCAAAGCTTCTTAGAAGTCTCCCCCACTTTGAGAGTCGAAAATGAACGTCGATGATGGTGCGCAGTCATCACCGAAATTATTTTCCAGCGACAGAAGAGAGGAGTACTGAATTCATTCCTTCCTTTAAAAATCCTTTCAAAATATTTCCATAAACAATTTCCAACTAATATTACTATATATATCTTCAAAACTTTGAGAACCATTGCCAAAACCTCCGGGTCTTAAGTTCAATATTTTCCAATTTAAATATGTTTTAATTTATAAGTCACCTTTATAAAATATTCTTATAGGATTTTACTTTCTTAAAATATTCCATAAGTTGTTTTATCACTGTTCATTTTGTAATTCATCTTATTTATTAAATTACAATATCCAATTAATGATAATAACCAATATTATCATTCCTAACAACAGGTAAGCTAGATAAGTCACAATAATTTCTGAAATTTTCTTTATATACAAAATATAATTACAGCAAAATTATTTCATTTACCCAATTTAAAAACAATACCATGTTGAATTATTTTGTTTAAGTGTTTAGAGATCCCTATCAATGACGTTAATTACACGTATTGACCAGAATCCATAAGCCACTCAACAAATCAACCGACACAATATAAAACATTTTATATCACTAACAAATACGCTCTCTCATATATATACACTCAGCGACTCATCATAGGGTATTACTACCCTATTTATAAAGAGTCAGACCCCACAAAGCTAAGGTTATCGCTAAACCGAAGCTCTGATACCAACTGTAACGACCCGCCTTTTTAGACAGTTTAAACCGATGATCAAATACACATGTCGATTCCAAACCATTCAAAAGGGCAGATGGTTATTGGGGTAAATAAGAAAAGAAGAGGAAAGAGAAATAAAAGAAAGGAAACAACACAGAATCTTGCAGCGGAACGATAAAATATAATAATCAAATAAACAGTTCATGAAGTTGTTTACTATACCTTGATTATTATTTATACAACATTTATCAGAGTTATACATATACAACAGAACAATTAAAGCGTCCAAACATGTCTTTTATGCTCTCGCCTTTGTCCATCACAAAGTTCTCGTATTCATTGCTGAATAGGGCTAGACGAGACTCCTTGACTTGAGAAGTTCCTTCATGTGTCACCTCCAAGGTATGCCAAATTTCCTGTGCAGTTTTACAATGAGAAATTCTATTAAATTCAGTCTTATCAAGAGCATAGATCAAAGCATTCATGGCTTTAGCATTTGTAGTTTTTAATTTCTTATCGTTAGCATCCCACCTATCCTTAGGTTTAGGAATCTAAGTATGACCAACAGTTATAGTGGGAGATTTATAGCCAGTTTCAATAATGTCCCAAACATCATAATCAACAGAACTAAGATAAATACCCATCCTAACTTTCCAATAAGCATAATCATTCCCATTAAACATGGGTGGCATAGCAATAGATTGCCCCTCAGAAAAAGCATTATTTGGTGGATTCATGACTCTAGAGTTGAAGAAAAAATACCTCGCTCTGATACCACTTGTAGGATCTAGATTAATCCTGGGGGGTGAATAGGGTTATAGCAAATTTTCTCGAATTAAACACAAAAAACAAACTGCAGAGAAATAGACATGCTGAAAAGTAAATCACTTACAAAATTTACCCAGCTTCGGCAACCCCTGCTTATTGCTGCATTCCCAGATTTCTATTAGGATTAAACAGTCTCCCACTTACAAACACTCTAACAGACTCGCACACCCTGCTACCGCCTATAGAGTTTTGCAAACTCGCACACCGTGCTCACTGAACTAATCCTAACTAGACAATCTGACACAACCTAAAACCTAGGTGGTGATTTATCAAGAATTGATTCAAGAAAAAAAACAGACTTAAAAAGAATTTAAAACTAAAACCCTAAAATATAAACTAAAGCCTTTATTAAAACAGGGCCGGCCCAAAATTTCTTCTGCCCGTTCCTTTTTCTTTTGCAATTGAAAAATTGCGGCCTTGCTTTCTTTGCGCTCTGAAATTAGGGCTTGAATTTTTCGATCCAAATTAGGGTTTTTTGAAGCACGCCTATATTGATTCTCTGGTTTGCATGTTGCCTTGCTCGCTGCTTATCTGATGATTGATTCTCTGGTTGCTTTACTTGCGCTCGTTCGCAGCTGCTCCTCTGTTGATCGTTTTGTGAAATTAGGGCTTGGTTGCTTCGAAACAATCGAATCTGATTTTTCTTCTGGTATGTTATTTGTTGCTTTCTGGATTGATTGCTTGAATTCGATTGTTCTTTTTTTTGCGCACGGCCTATGATGATTTTGGGTGTGAATTTATACGAATTCGACACTTTCCTAATTCTTGCTTTCCTGACTTGATGCGCACGACTTTGATTATGCAACGTTTGATTTTTCTTGAGTCATATGAAAAAACTTTCCTCTTTTGATTTTTGACTTTTTCAAAGATACGCACTTGAATCTTTTTCATTATACATTCACGAATTCCCTTGTTGACTTCTGTATGCTTCCATGATTTCGACTTGGACTTGTTTATTGCTTTCGACTTCGAGTTTCTTATCATCTGCATCGAATTCGAACTTGATTTACTGCAGGCTTTGACTTGTACATTCGAATTTCTTTGACTTTGTTAATGTGATGTTCTTTAAGGTCCTTCTGTTTATCCCTGTAGCAGCTTTGTGCATTTCTCTGGCCATTTGTGTTTATCCCTGTAGTATACTTGAATTGTAGCTGTTAATTTCTTCTGGCTTCACTGTGAACTTTGGCTCTGGCCATCTTTGTTTCAGTGCTTGTTTGTTGTAAATATTAACTTGGTTCATATGTATGTTGTACACAAAGCATTGCTTTATATTATTGAATACTTTTCACTGTGCACTTGGTCTTTGTTGTAACTGGACAAGTTGCTTGATTCACTTGCATTTGTTTGCTGTCATGTTTGCTGTGATGTCATATCTTTGGTGCACTCACTTGAACTTCTGGCCTTGATGTCACGGCGTACATGTAAGTTACATTACATATGTCTTTACCTTGTACTGTCCACTGCCCCTTTTCATACTGCTGGTTCATTGTGATGAATTCTGTTTCATTGATCATTTTCGGCTTCATCTGTGTTCATCACTGAACATTGCTGTTTCGGTGAATTCACTTGTGTATATGAGCAGTTTGAAGTTGCTGACTTCATTTGGTTGTTGCATTCATTGGTCATTCTGGCCTTGCACCTGTAGTTGTATTCATGTACATTGCATTGTGGTCTTGTGGCAGTTGCTATGCCTTTGTGCATTTCACTGTGTTCATTTGAGTTGTGCATTGTTTTGTCTCTGATCTTTTGCTCATGTTGCCTTCAGTTGCTTGTATATATGTTTCATGCATTATTGATGCTACGTTGTGATCTTTCTTTCTCTGGCACATTAGTGTAACTGTTCAGTTTCACAGTTGCTTCATTCTGCACACTGCTACTTGTTTGTAACCTTTATTGAGTCTTTGTGGTCTGCACTTGCGCCACTGGTCTTTGCATCCATTCTAGTTGATTGATCTTCATGTGCCCAGTTGATGTTCTGTTGTACTTTGGTCTTGCATTTGGTCTGGAGTTGTTTCTTTTTACTGTTGTATCACTACTTGTGTCTGCACTTGTATACTCATTGTCACCGTCTTATGAGACTATCTCTGGTATTCTTGTTGCTTCCCTGACCTTGTAGTTGTACACTTTGGCTTCACTGAGTTTGTTGCTGTTGCAGTCTTTTGTGGTTTCAAACATGTGAGTTGTTGTCTGGCCAGTTGAATCATTAACTGTTTGTACGTTTGCTTTTGTTGGCTGCGCACACGAGTTGACGAGGCAGTGCACACGTGTATAAATGTACACGTGTGTATTGCAACCACTCATGATTACCTGTCCTTGATAAGAATACAAGTGTATATCGGTGTGCACGACCTTGTGGCATGTACAGTGATACACTGTGCATGTCACATTGTTCGTGTATGATGAATTCAAATGTAAATGATGACGAACAACCCAAATAACTGAGGCAAATAATATATTCAAAAATCCATATTTTATTTTATATTGCAAAAATATTTCTTTTTCAATTTTACTGCGTTAGTGAACATTTTTGCAGATTTCTCAGATGCTAGATTCTAACTGGAATGAAGTTGAAGATAAACTATGAGTGTGAGTGATATGTAGTGAGGAATTTATGTAAATTGAATTGTGATGTAGTTAGAATCAAAATTGTATATGTATAGTGAGATCTTGAATTTGTACTATTCAAAATTGTAATAAATATTTGTTTGAATAAAATTTCTGTTTGAATTCAAATTCTGTGTAATTTATTTTATTCAACAAATATCTATTAAATCTATGAAAAATAAAATAGTACATTAACAAATACATTTAAATGAATATATATATGTTTATTATCATCAAACAAAAATCATATAAGCGCATATTCAACACTAATCCACTGGCTCCAATTGGGAATAACTATGCTAAGCTAAGTAGAAACCACACCAGTTTGGGTGAAAAAATGTTTGTTGGAATAAAGGATGCCATTGAAGTTGAGAATTGGTTGTTGAGTTGTGAAAGGATCTGTACTGATTTAGGCTTGGATGATGGGCAAAAGAGAAGGCTAGCCTCTAGACAGTTGCAAGGATTAGCGCTTCACTTGTGGAACAGTGTAACAGCCGGGGTACCGAAGGAAGAGCTGACATGGGTTGATTTCAGAAAAAGGTTTGAGAAGAGATTTCGGTCTGAAGTTGCTAAGTCTGCATTGATGAGGAAGTTCATGGATTTGGTTCAGTGGTCGAGTATGCTGCTAAATTTGATGAGTTGTCTAGATATGGATATGCTTTGGTACACACTGATGTCAGAAGGAATGAAAGGTTCATTTGAGGGTTGAGACCTGAGATTGCTAGGACGTCTATGACCGATATTCGAGATCCTTCTAATGTTGTGGTGAGATGGCTATTCACCATGAATAGATGCTTGCATTTCAGCTAGAGAGAAGCGAGTTGAATCCCAAGGTCCTCGGGGAAAGAAGAGAAAATTCTTTAAGAAGATTGGAGCCCAGAAAGGGGATGTTGTCAAGAAGGCTAAGGCTGATTTGGTGTATTATAAATATGAAAAGAAGGGTCATTATGCTAATGAGTGTCGGTCAGGTAAGGGAAAGAAGGTCGTAGGCAAGAAAAATGTAAAGTGCTTTTAAGTGGGGCACTACAAGAACCAGTGTCCAGAGCCCGCTAGGGCAGACACGAGAATTGTTTTTGCTATTGAAAAATCAGCTAAGCCTACTACAGATGCTAAAGGAAAAACAGTGATGGAATGTACGTTTTTGATATAGAGTGTACCAGTTAGGATACTTTTTGATACCGGTGTATCCCATACATTTATATCCCAATGTTTGGTTGATAGGTTATGCTTAGAACCCTCATACCTTTTTACTTCCTTAAGGGTTGCGAATCCAATAGGTGGGTATGTAACTCTGGGGATAAAATGTGACCAGTTAGAACTTGATTTGTTAGGTCATAAGTTTGTATTCATTTTGTATATGTACGATTTCATAGATTTCGAAATCATTTTGGGTATGGATTGGTTGAGAAGGTACGAGGTTAGGATATTCTACCAAGATGGGGAGATATCTTTAAGACACCCATATAATCATAACCGAATTATAATCTCAGTAGAGAATTCTGACCAGAGTTGTTGTGCTTTGTTAAGTGCAATGGAAGTGGGTGAAGAGTTAAGTCAGTTCGGATGGCAAGAGAGTTTGTAGATGTGTTTGAGCCAGTTACAAGACTACCACCAAAACGAGCTGTTGAGTTTCAGATTGATCTTGTGCTGGGAGTTGAACCTGTGAGTAGACCACCTAGCAGGATGGCACCGACAGAGATGAAGGAACTGAAGGTGCAGCTAGTGGATCTTGAGGGAAGGAATTTTATTAGACCAAGCAGTTCGCCGTAGGGAGCTACCGCAATATTTGTAAAGAAACCAGATGGGTCAATGAGAATGTGTATCGACTATCGTAAGTTGAATGAGTGAACGATAAAGAATAAGTATCCTTTTCCTAGATTGATGATCTGTTTGATCAGTTGAGTAGAGCCGAAGTTTTTTTCCAATTGGATTTGGCGATAGGGTTCCATCAGTTGAGAGTGGCAAAATATAATATTCCTTTGACTGCACTTCAGACTACGTATGGTTCGTGTGATTGGTTAGTGGTGCCATTTGGATTGATGAATGCACCTGCTTTCTTTGTGGATTTGATGAATCGAGTCTTTTGAGAGCATTTGGATCGATTTGTGTTGGTGTTTATAGATGACATTTTGGTATACTCTAATGATGAGTGAGCATGAAGATTATCTTAGAGTTGTGTTAGAGACGCTAAGGCAGAATCGGCTAAAGACGAAATGTTCTAAGTGTCATTTTTGAAAAAAAGAGGTTAAATTTCTTTGTCATATGGTTTCAGAGAAAGGATTATCAATCTGTCCATATATGATCGAAGCTGTGAACAATTGGAAGAAACCAAAGACGGTGACCGAGATCAGAAGTATTCTTGAACTTGCTAGTTATTACCGGAGATTCATTAAGGATTTCTCACGTATAGGAGTCCCTTTGACTAAGCTTACCAGGAAGGAAGTGAAGTTTGTTTGGTCCGACAAATGTGAGGAAGCATTCCTTAAGTTAAAGAATTTGTTGACCAATGTTCTAGTTTTAGTAGTTCCTGATGGTAACCAAGGTTGGTAGTATACACAGATGCATGTAGGACTGTATTGGGAGCAGCGTTGATGTAGATGGGCAAAGTCATTGCTTATGGATCCAGGTAGCTTAGACCACATGAAGTAAGATATCTTAATCATGACTTGGAGTCGGCTGCGGTGTTTTTTTCCTTGAAGATTTGGAGGCATTATCTTTTTGGGGAGAGATTTGAGTTGTATACCAATCATAAGTCTTTATATACCTATTCTCTCAAAAAGAGTTGAATATGCGACAGCGGAGGTCGCTGGAATTTTTGACTGCTTATGATTTTGGTATACTCTATACCCCAGGGAAAGGTAATAAAGTAGCAGATGCTCTTGGTAGAAGACATCAGAATGTGGTGTTAGCTATGTTGGCAGAGTGGAAAGATCTAGATGCTTTGGCCAGTTATGGTGTGCAGTTAATATCGACTTCTAGTTCTAGTCAAAATGCTACCATGTTGTCCGATTTAGAAGTTCGACCAGTGTTGATCGAGATAATAGCTTCTAAGCAGAGGGAGGATCCATTATTAGTTGAGAGGATCAGAAGGCTTGAGGTTGGAATAGAGTTCGATGGTTTGAAATATTTTTATCTTGACCAAAGAGGATGGTTGAGAAAGATGGGAAGGTTATGTGCTCCTGATGTAGAGAACATGAGAAGAGAAGTTCTTAAGGAATGTCATCGATCCAAGTTTACGATTCATCCTAAAGGGGCCACGATGTATCGGGATATGAAGAGGAGCTTCTATTGGGAAGGCATGAAGAAAGATGTTCGCTTGTGGGTTAGGCAGTGTGTAAACTGTCAACAAGTGAAGGCCGAACATCAAAAGATGAGTAGGTTACTTCAGCCGTTAGATATTCTAGTTTGGAAACGGGATTCGATATCCATGGATTTTATTAATGGATTGCCAAGATTAAGTAGTGAAAATGAAACCATATTGGTTATTATGGACAGGTTGACCAAGAGTGCCCATTTCATTCCAGTAAAGTCGACCATGATGGCACTAATTTTAGCGAAGTTGTTTGTGATAACCCTGATTTTATGAGCAACTTTATAATTTAAATTAGTTCATGTTTGCTTAAAATTTTGCATTGAAAAATAAACTATTTTGCAAGTGTATGGTTTAAATATGAATGTGTACACAAGATAGTGCACACATATGCATATATTCTTCTGCATAATGAAATAGGTATAAATTAATCTATAAATTAGAGTGAATAATTTAGAAATACATACTGGGTGGAAGACATGATTATGTCTTTAATAAGTTTGACATAAAAGAAAATAAATATAGGCATAAATAATAAATACCTGTAGAAAAATGTTAGACAGTTAAAATTATTTACATAAAAAGAAAATAAAGACTTAGGCAAAAATTAAGCACACATATGATATGCATGTGCACAGGCAAGTGCTACTGGTAGAAAACAAAGCTTGCATGGAAATGGTATGAATCTCTAAATAAACACTTTATCTATTTTCAGTAATTCCCTTTACTTAGGAAAATTAAAGACCCGGGGTAAGAAAAAATATATATAATAAGGTTGATTTTCTGAAAAGTATAACAAGAACCACATACCCTTTTCTTTTTATGAATCAAGTGTAAGGCAAATCAAATTATGGGGTAAAACTGACATTGGGTAATTTCATAAAACCCTAGTAACAACCGGGGTTTATATAAGGAGGCTTAGTGTAGTGAGATCATACACATTTTGCTCTTCATAACCTAAAGGAAAAATAAAAAAATAAGTCAAAAAAAATAAGGAGCACCAGTTAATAGAGTTAGAGGAAGGCAGAGGATCAAAAGAAAGGAAAAGCTTAAGAAAAAGGAATTAAGGTGAGTAACCTCACTGAAAACTTTGGCATTAAGTCCTGAATATTGAGGCAGCCTATTTGAGTTAATAGTTCACTTTTGCAAGTTATGTTCATTTTATGATTTAATGATTTTGGTTTGTTAATGATCTGTTCAAGTGTAAAACCTTTCATAGTGATTCATTCAAAATAATAAGAGTCATGGATTGCATGTTTGAAATGTTTATCTGTGCTGTGAATTATCTTTGAGATGGAATGATTTCTTTTTATGGGTTATCTTCATAAAGTTATTTAGTAAATCTCAGGGTTCATGTTGTGAATTTATGGTCTAAAATGGAAAGAAGTATGGGGCTGCAACATTGTGTTGTTGCTTATGTCTCATGTTAGCTGAAAAATTTTTTTACGGAAGTGCAATGTTATACATGTGCTGAACTTCTATGATTTTATGAACCATTTAAATTAGAGCTTAAACTTGTGGTTTAGCCAGATCTAAAGATTAATAAGGATCTGATTGAACCAGAGGTAAGAGGAGATAACCGGTAAACTAATTATGACCATATGTTTATGACTTGATTCATTGAAACCCACAGGCAAAATAACATACTAAGAAACCACATCTGTTTTCATTATTAAATGCTTGCTTCTGAGAATTTGACTTAATAATATTTTGATGAATGCATGTTGGTTGAATTGTTTATTTTTCTCTGATTGAAAAGTGAAATGCAGAGGGGATTAGCATAATTATGACAAAGGGAAAATAACACTTAGTAACTAACTAAGGACTTTGGGACTTAGGGCTACAAAAGATGGCTTGGCAAGGTGAATATTGCAAGCTCACACATGGTATGTTTATACCCAGGGGCCTGAGTGTGCTAGGTTAACAGAGAGATGTCCCAGGCAGTGTGTGGTTTAACACGAGATAGTAGCTAAAGACCATATGCCACTTGATAATGAACAATAGAGATAGGTTCAGGTGAGGCTTGGGTGAAGTCCCTGATGGCCAGTAAGTTTGTAAAGGGGGTTTGATGACTGAATTGATGTTTGCATGGGTTTGTTTAGGATGTTTTATTGGTGAATCTTATGATTGTTTTCTTTGAACTAAACCACTTGGATCATGCATAATTTGTTTTGCTCTGATGGAATGCACAGGCCTTACAAAAACATGCACACAAAAATGACACTGAGTTTCTTAATTCATTCAAAGTATTTAAATATAAATAAAGTCATATAAAATCATGTTTTCAGGTAGATTACTCATACCATACATTAGTCTAACCCTTGTGTGTTTATGCACTATTGGGTGTCTCATATTTGTATGAGGCAGTTAATGGTGATTGTGCAGGTAAATAAGCATTTCACTGATCAAGCTCTGGATGTATTAGCTGCTTAAGAATTGGATGCTATAAATACATATTTACTGAAGTTAAAATAGAAGTTTAAGTCAAATTTATGTTGTACTATGTTGTTAAAGTTGCTTAGAAAGGAACTAAAGTATGGTTGTTTTCTGTTTTGTAAGTATTGAACTAATATGGGTGTTTCAGCTGAACTTGTGAGTTGCTTGTGAAAAATGCTTTTCTGAGTAATGTAGTTTCCTTTCTTAGCTTCAGAATGATTTAATTATAGTAGTAGAAAATATGAGATGGCAAGCATGTAAGAACTGAAGGAATAAACCAGTATTTGATATAAGAAATTCATGTTTAAAGATGATGCAAAAATTTGGAAATAGATGTTTTGAATCACCATAGGAAGAACCCAGAATAACATACACTTTGTTTAAAAATGAATGCAAGATGAAAGGCTAACCTGACCATTTTACTAAGCCTGGGTTCAACCACTCTCAAATGCTTTAAATTCAAATTGGGAGCTAATAACTCAAATGTATGGAAGGTTTAATTATTTCTAAGTTAAAAAAAAATTAGACACTAAATATTTTTCAGTGAATATATATATGTACAGGAACATGCACACACATACACCATTTAAAAGCACAGTTCTTTCAAAAATAAAATTACGGGAAACACATACAAATGCTAAGTTTAGAAGGCACAATATCAATAGTGAAGCAACAATAGGTAAAACTGGAAAAAACAGAAATTTTAGGAGCATTATTGCTATGCAGAAATTATTGATGATTTTCAAAACAAATTTCTACTTCAAAATTTTTATACTCTGATTTAAGTAGCAAATAATCTACATATCATCATATATGTAGGTTTAGATAATTTGAACACAACAATATTTTTATATTGGCTTAAAGATCTTGGTTAGGAGAGAAGTTTGTGAATAATATTCTCTTGATAGATGACCACTGTGTATGCATACTTAAAAAAAAAAAAAATTTTTTTTAGGATAGTAAAGGGGGTCATTTCATTTGGTATCAGAGCTATGTTGTTAAATAACATAGCAGAATTTTGGATGAACTTGATTGTATTGAATGTATGGAAGTGTTGACTGCCTTGGATGCTTTGTTTTGTTAATACCTACACTTACAATATCTGTTTTGACTGAATAGTGATAGATTGAAATGAATTAATTTATAGAATATTAGGAAAAATGGACTAACCCAAGTGTCATATCCATAGAGCTATGGTAAGACCCAGACATCAAAATATAGGAACAAGTGAACCACCCATGGTGAATATGCAAGAATTCATGAGAGCCATAAGGGATGGAGTAGGCAACAGGCAGGAAAATCCACATGAGGAGCTTTCCAAACTACTCAAGACTTTTACCAATCTTGGAGGCAAATTTTTTGATGGTACAGAAGGGATTATGAGAGTTCAAAATTGGCTCAGAATTTTGGATAGGATCTTTGCAGATATGCCAGTTGAAGACCAAAAGAAGAGGCAAATAGCATCCAGACAATTGAGAGGAGCGGCTTTGGATTGGTGGGAGGTTATCATCGCTGGAAGGCCTGAAGGAGAGGTGACATGGAATCAATTTAAAGAAATGTTGGAAGGGAGGTTTGTACCTGCATCAGCCAAGGAGTCTTTGCTAGAGGAATTCATTAAATTAAGGCAGGGGAATATGAGTGTCACTGAGTACACACAGAAGTTTGAATCATTAGCAAAGTATGGTGCAATGCTTATCACAACTAAGGAAGCTAAAAATGGAAGATATATTCAAGGACTGAACCCTAGCCTTAGTAGAGCTATGCTGCCATACAAGGACAAGACATTTGATCAAGTTTTGGATATGACTTTGAGCATTGAACAACATGACAAAGCTAGAGAAAATTTCAGGGCATTCAGGAATAACCAAAACAAGAAAGGAAAGGGTAAGTTTCACCCTTATGATAAAAAGAAAACAGACATAGCTTCCAACAAGAAACCAGAAGAAGTCAAGACTACTGAAATTAAGAAAAAGATTACTTGTTATAACTGTGGCCAAGAGGGGCATATGAAGAATAGGTGCACAAACGTTAGGCCAACATCCTTCAAATGTTACCATTGTGGAAAGGAAGGTCACATAAAGAGGAATTGTCCAGATTTTAAGCAAGGAAAAATAGGAACTTTGAAAGGGAAAGGCAAAGCAACTGAGGGGTCAAATGTTGAGAATCATGGCCAAGTTGAAGGTACTTTGCTTATTCACTCAATACCTTTTGCAGTAGTGTATGATACTGGGGCTACACACTCATTGATTTCCCTTGATATTGCACAACAATTAAAATTGAATTGTATGATTATTGATAAGCCACTGCTTATTAGAAGTCCTATAGGTAGTTCATGTGTTCTGGGTATGATGTGTATGCAACTGGAATTAAATATAGGGGGATATGTGTTTAGTTCAGACCTATATGTGTTGCAATATCCGGGCATAGGGGTTATTCTAGGAGTTGATTGGTTGAGAAAATATAAAGCTATTATAAATATGGAAACATTAACCATATCATTGAAAATTCCTAATGGAAAAAGGGTAGTTCTTCTTTGTGAAACAAACAAGAATAGAAATATAGCCACCCTTGTTACCTTGTCTAATGAGAAACCCATGCCTGCACTAGAAGAAATCCCCATAGTAAATCAATATACTGATGTGTTGGTGAGGTTAGGGGTGTTCCAAACCACAGACCAGTTGAGTTTTCAATTAGATTAATTCCAGGAGTTAACCCAGTAGTTAAAAGACCAACCAGAATGGGGCCTAAGGAGTTGATAGAACAGAAAAAGCAACTGGTTGAACTAGAAGAAAATGGCTTCATTAGACCCAGTAGCTCATAATGGGGAGCACCAGTAGTCTTTGTTAGGAAACAAGATGGATCCCTCAGTTTATGTATTGACTATAGGGAGTTAAATAAAGTCATAGTTAAAAATAAATACCCCTTACCAAGAATTGATGATCTTTTTGATCAATTGAGTGGTGCAAAAATATTTTCTAGACTTCATTTAGCTTCAGGATTTCATCAGATGAAAGTAGAAGAGGAAAGCATTAAAAATACAACTTTCAATACCTGATATGGGCTTTATGAATTTTTAGTAATGCCATTTGGCTTGACAAATGCTCATTCCTATTTTGTTGATTTGATGAATATGATTTTTAGAGAATACTTGGATAAATTTGTATTGATATTTATTGATGATATACTAATTTATTCTAAGTCAGTTAGAGAGCATGAGAATCATTTGCATATGGTACTCCAGAGACTGAGGCAGGAAAATTTGAAAGCAAAATTTTCAAAATGCACTTTTTGGCAAAATGAAGTAAATTTTCTAGGACATATTATATCAGAAAAAGGAATATCTGTGGATCCCAATAAGGTCATTGCAGTTCAAGCTTGGAAAAGGCCTACTAGTGTCACTGAGGTCAGATCATTTATGGGAATGGCTGGTTACTATAGAAGGTTTATAAAAGATTTTGCAAAAATTTCAATCCCATTAACCAGATTGACTAGGAAAAATCAAGTATTTGCTTGGACTGAAGAATGTGAAAAGGCCTTTGGGAAATTAAAGGAAGCACTAATACAAGCTCCAATCCTCAAAGTACCTGAAGGGAATGAAAACTTAGTGGTGTATACTGATGCAAGTGGACAAGGGCTTGGGGCAGTATTGATGAAACAACATCAAGTGATAGCTTATGCCTCTAGGCAGTTGAAACCCAGTGAGGTAAGATATGCTACACATGACCTTGAATTGGATGCTATAGTGTATGCTCTTAAGTTATGGAGACACTACTTGTTAGGGGAAAAATTTGAAGTTTACACAGACCATAAGTCACTTAAATATTTGTTTTCACAAAAAGAATTGAATATGAGGCAGCAAAGGTGGATTGAACTCCTAGCCTCATATGACTTTGAAATATTATATACCCCTGGTAAGGCTAATAAAGTAGCAGATGCTTTAAGTAGACAACATGCTAATGTAGCTAGATTAATGATAGAAGAGTTTAATACTTTATCACTGTTGATTGACTCAGAGGTAGAAAGTGAAAATGTAGAAAATATGAGCTTATGCAGTGAGAATGTAGAAATGGGAAAATTAGGTTTTATCACTCTGGGGTCAGAATTGAAGAATAAAGTTGTAAAGCTACAAGACCAAGATCCATTTTTATTTGAAAAGAAAACTCAGATATTAAATGGTGAGGCAGTGGAAGGTTTTCAGTTGAATGAACAAGGCCATTTGGAGAAAAGAAAAAGAATATGTGTTCTAGCAATTGATGGGTTGAAGCAAGAAATCTTGGATGCTTACCACAAAAGCAACTATACCATACATCCAGGAAGCACAAGAATGTATCATAACCTTAAGAGGGATTATTGGTGGAATGGTATGAAGAGTGCAGTGGCAACCTATGTATCAAAATGTATGGTTTGCCAACAGGTGAAGGCTGAATATCAAAAACCCTCAGTGATGCTTCAACCTTTGCAAATACCACAGTGGAAATGAGAAGAAATATCCATGGATTTTATTGATGGTTTGCCTAGAACTAGGAGGGGAAATGATAGTATTTGGGTTGTGGTTGATAGACTAACCAAGTCAGCCCACTTTATACCAGTAAAGTCAGAAAGGAATGCATGTACACTAGCCCAATTGTTTATTAAGGAAGTAGTCAGGTTGCATGGGATACCAAAGACTATAGTAAGTGAAAGAGATACCATCTTCACTTCAAAATTTTGGCAGGGTTTTCACAAGGCAATGGGGACTGATTTATGCTTAAGCACAGCATACCATCCTCAATCTGATGGCCAAACAGAAATTGTGAATAAATTGCTGGAAGACATGTTAAGAGCCTGTGTATTGGATTGGGGAGGAAGTTGGGAGGATCATATCTTTTTAGCTGAATTTGCATACAACAATAGCCATCACAGTAGCATAGGCATGGCACCCTTTGAAGCTCTCTATGGGAGACCATGTTTATCACCCTCAAGTTGGTTTGAATCTGGGGAAAAAGTGGTCTTAGGACCAGAAAATGTGAAGGAAACTTCTGAAAATATAGCTTTGATTAGAAAAAGAATTGCTTCTACCCAAGATAGGCAAAAGAAATATGCAGATCAGAGGAGAAAGGCAGTACAATATGATGTTGGAGATTATGTATTTATTAAAATATCACCCATGAAAAAGGTTCTAAGGTTTGGGAAACAAGGAAAGTTGATTCCTAGATATATAGGGCCATATAAAATTTTAGAAAGAATAGGAACTGTAGCCTACAAGTTAGAATTGCCAGAAGAAATGAGAGCAATGCATGATGTTTTTCATGTATCTCAGTTAAGAAGATGGGTTCATGATGAAGGGACAATTCTAAAAACCCCCAACGATGTACAGATTGATCCCAGAATGATCTATGAAAAGGAGCAGTAGGCATAGTTGCAAGAGAAATCAAGAAATTGAGAAACAAAGAAATTAAATTAGTGAAAGTGCAATGGAGTCTTGACCCAAATGATTGCACATGGGAAGTGGAGGATAAAATCAGAAATGATTATCCACAACTGTTTGATTGAAATGAAAGGTGTGTGTGTGTGTATATATATATATATATATATATATATATATATATTGATGGATGATTTGATTGAATATGCATTGTGAATTTTTGTTTTGATATGCATAGAGTTAAATAAGTGATTGGTTTGACAATGGTTAATTTTCTGGATTAATGATAATTGACCTAAGTATGAGAGAATTGTGGGACACAATTCCTAAAAGGAGGGGTATACGTGATAACCCTGATTTTATGAGCAACTTTATAATTTAAATTAGTTCATGTTTGCTTAAAAAATTTTGCATTGAAAAATAAACTGTTTTGCAAGTGTATGGTTTAAATATGAATGTGTACACAAGATAGTGCACACATATGCATATATTCTTCTGCATAATGAAATAGGTATAAATTAATCTATAAATTAGAGTGAATAATTTAGAAATACATATTGGGTGGAAGACATGATTATGTCTTTAATAAGTTTGACATAAAACAAAATAAATATAGGCATAAATAATAAATACCTGTAGAAAAATGTTAGACAGTTAAAATTATTTACATAAAAAGAAAATGAAGACTTAGGCAAAAATTAAGCACACATATTATATGCATGTGCACAGGCAAGTACTACTGGTAGAAAATAAAGCTTGCATGGAAATGGTATGAATCTCTAAATAAACACTTTATCTATTTTCAGTAATTCCCTTTGCTTAGGAAAATTAAAGTCATGAAGATAACATGACCCAGGGTAAGAGAAAAATAATATAATAAGGTTGATTTTCTGAAAAGTATAACAAGGACCACATACCCTTTTCTTTTTATGAATCAAGTGTAAGGCAAATCAAATTATAGGGTAAAACTGACATTGGGTAATTTCATAAAACCCTAGTAACAGCCAGGGTTTATATAAGGAGGCTTAGTGTAGTGAGATCATACACATTTTGCTCTTCATAACCTAAAGGAAAAATAAAAACATAAGTCAAAAAAAATAAGGAGCACCAGTTAATAGAGTTAGAGGAAGGCAGAGGATCAAAAGAAAGGAAAAGCTTAAGAAAAAGGAACTAAGGTGAGTAACCTCACTGAAAACTTTGGCATTAAGTCCTGAATATTGAGGCAGCCTATTTGAGTTAATAGTTCACTTTTGCAAGTTATGTTCATTTTATGATTTGATGATTTAGGTTTGTTTATGATCTGTTCAAGTGTAAAACCTTTCATAATGATTCATTCAAAATAATAAGAGTCATGGATTGCATGTTTGAAATGTTTATCTGTGTTGTGAATTATCTTTGAGATGGAATGATTTCTTTTTATGGGTTTTCTTCATAAAGTTATTTAGTAAATCTCAGGGTTCATGTTGTGAATTTATGGTCTAAAATGGAAAGAAGTATGGGGCTGCAACATTGTGTTGTTTCTTAGGTCTCATGTTAATTGAATAAAAAATATATATAGAAGTGCAATGTTATACATGTGCTGAACTTCTATGATTTTATGAACCATTTATATTAGAGCTTAAACTTGTGGTTTAGCCAGATCTAAAGATTAATAAAGATCTGATTGAACCAGAGGTAAGAGGAGATAACCAGTAAACTAATTATGACCATATGTTTATGACTTGATTCATTGAAACCCACAGGTAAAATAACATACTAAGAAAGCACATCTGTTTTCATTATTAAATGCTTGCTTCTGAGAATTTGACTTAGTAATCTTTGGATGAATGCATGTTGGTTGAATTGTTTATTTTTCTCTGATTGAAAAGTGAAATGCAGAGGGGATTAACATAATTATGACAAAGGGAAAAAATAACACTTAGTAATTAACTAAGGACTTTTGGTCTTAGGGCTACAAAAGATGGCTTGGCAAGGTGAATATTGCAAGCTCACACATGGTATGTTTATACCCAGGGGCCTGAGTGTGCTGGGTTAACTGAGAGATGTCCCAGGCAGTGTGTGGTTTAACATGAGAAAGTAGCTAAAGACCATATGACACTTGATAATGAATAATAGAGATAGGTTCAGGTGAGGCTTGGGTGAAGTCCCTGATG
This sequence comes from Allium cepa, assembly GCA_030765085.1. Lineage (NCBI taxonomy): Eukaryota > Viridiplantae > Streptophyta > Magnoliopsida > Asparagales > Amaryllidaceae > Allium > Allium cepa. The sequence continues at coordinate 722,474,443 of CM060938.1, read as the reverse complement.
GCCAGTAAGTTTGTAAAGGGGGTTTGATGACTGAATTGATGATTGCATGGGTTTGTTTAGGATGTTTTATTGGTGAATCTTATGATTGTTTTCTCTGAACTAAACCACTTGGATCATGCATAATTTGTTTTACTCTGATATGAATGCACATGCCTTACAAAAACATGCACACAAAAAATGACACTGAGTTTTTTAATTCATTCAAAGTATTTAAATATAAATAAAGTAATATAAAATCATGTTTTCAGGTAGATTACTCATACCAGACATTAGTCTGACCCTTGTGTGTTTGTGCACCATTGGGTGTCTCATATTTGTATGAGGCAGTTAATGGTGATTGTGCAGGTAAATAAGCATTTCACTGATCAAGCTCTGGATGTATTAGCTGCTTAAGAATTGATGCTATAAATACAGATTTACTGAAGTTAAAATAGAAGTTTAAGTCAAATTTATGTTGTACTATGTTGTTAAAGTTGCTTAGAAAGGAACTAAAGTATGGTTGTTTTCTGTTTTGTAAGTATTGAACTAATATGGGTGTTTCAACTGAACTTGTGAGTTGCTTGTGAAAAATGCTTTTCTGAATAATGTAATTTCCTTTCTTAGCTTCAGAACGATTTAAATATAGTATTAGAAAATCTGAGATGGCAAGCATGTAAGAACTAAAGGAATAAACCAGTATTTGATATAAGAAATTCATGTTTAAAGATGATGAATTTTTTTGGCAAATAGATGTTTTGAATCACCATAGGAAGAACCCAGAATAACATAAACTTTGTTTAAAAATGAATGCAAGATGAAAGGCTAACCCGACCATTTTACTAAGCCTGGGTTCAACCACTCTCAAATGCTTTAAATTCAAATTGCAGTGGAGCTAATAACTCAAATATAGGGAAGGTTTAATTATTCCTATGTTAAAGAAAAATTAGACACTAAATATTTTCCAGTGAATATATATATGTACAGGAACATGCACACACATACACCATTTAAAAGCACAATTCTTTCAGAAATAAAATTACGGGAAACACATACAAATGCTAAGTTTAAAAGGCACAATATCAATAGTGAAGCAACAATAGGTAAAACTGGGAAAAACTGAACTTTTAGGAGCATTATTGCTATGCAGAAATTATTGATGATTTTCAAAACAAATTTCTACTTCAAATTTTTTATACTCTGATTTAAGTAGCAAATAATCTACATATCTTCATATATATAGGTATAGATAATTTGAGCACAACAATATTTTCATATTGGCTTAAAGATCCTGGTTAGGAGAGAAGTTTGTGAATAATATTCTCTTGATAGATGACCACTGTGTATGCATACTAAAAAAAAAAAATTTTTTTTAGGATAATAAAGGGGGTCATTTCATTGTTCATGAAGAACATAGTTAGACTTCATGGAGTTCCTAGTAGCATAGTCAATGATAGAGATTCTTTATTTACTAGTGAATTTTGGAAGAGTCTACATGATGTGTTAGGTGCAAAGCTCAAGATGAGTACCGCATATCATCTACAGACGGATAGGTAGCCAGAGAGGGTCAATAAGGTACTCGAGGATTTGTTGAGGGCTTGTGTATTGGATTTTGGTGGATCTTGGAAGGACCACCTACATTTGGTTGAGTTTTCCTATAATAATATTTACCAGACTAGTATAGAAATGACGCCTTTTGAAGCTTTATATGTAAGGCCATGCAAATCCCCTGCATGTTGGTTGGAGACTGGAGATAGATTGGTACTAGGTCTAGATCTGGCAAGAGAGGTGTCAGAGAAATTGAGTTAATCCAAGAACGGTGAAGGAAGCCCAATCTAGACAAAAGAGTTATGCAGATAAGAGGCATAAAGACCTAGAGTTCTCAGTGGAAGACAGGGTTTTCATTAAGGTATCACCAATGAAGGGTGTGGTAAGGTTTGGAAAGTTGGAAAAGTTAGCCCAAGATATGTTGGTCCATTCCAGATTACAGAGATGATTGGAAAGCTTGCGTATAGAGTTGAGTTATCGAGCAATATGGCAGGTGTCCATAATGCGTTTCATATGTCTCATCTTCGAAGTATGTACATGATCCAAAGGCCACCATTCCTCAGATAGAGTTGGAGGCTTGGTAGTAGAGCCTGATTTGACTTTTGTTAGACAACCAGTTGGGTTACTGTGAGAGTTGAGAAAAGATTGAGAAACAAGATAGTCAAGTTGGTGAAAGTTCAGTGGAGCGACAACGAGTAGGATTATACTTGGGAGAAAGAGGACATGATTCGAGATACTTATCCTGATCTACTTTAAGCGTATGTCTATATTAGATTTGTATAGATATTTCCAAGTCAGCTAGACTAGTTATGGTTTTTAGGAGTTGTTATAAATGATTTCTATGTTTGATTTTTAGTCCTTACTGAATTTTAAGGATGAATTTTTTTAAGAAGGGTAGCTTGTAACACCCCTAATTTTGATAACATTATTCATAAGATTTAATTAGATAAATTAAACAAAATAACGTAAATGTAGGTGATAAGGGGATTGAGACTTGAATTAATTAATTAAGGTCGTGCCTAAATTAATGGGCTTAATAATGGGTTTTGGTTAATTAAGTCACATAAGGTATATTAGGAATTACCACCCCTAGCTTCCACACTTATATATTTTTCATTCCCACATTCTTACTTCCTATTCACGTCATTTAAAAACGCAAACAAAAATATAGAGAACGACATACCATTAAGAGAAAAGAAAATTCAAATTAAAGCTAGAGATTCAAGCTTAGGGGAAATCAATCTCAAACAAATCTTCTTATCAAGAGCAAGGTGAATAATAATTCCATCTCTATTTTGTTTTAAATCATGTATTTTTGGATTTAAGCGATAAATTCGTTTTTATGATATATTGGATGATTATATGCTTAATTCATGATTTATTCAATTAAACAAGGTTGTTTAAAAGGGATTTAGTACAGGTTTAGATCAAAACCAATATTAAATGATGGTTGAATGTCATAGAAATATTTTATGTTATGAGAAACATGATTTTGGAGTTGGGTTTCAATTTTGGGGACTTTCAAGCCATGGAAAGATTATTATGAATTTTCAAAAAAATGTGGCTATTTGAGTTTATAATTTATTTTTGAATATATAGTGAGAATTTGGGTCTAAAATTTTGATATGTTTGATAACATACTTAAAGTGGATTTCTAGAATTTTTAGAGATTTTTCCAAAGTGATTTGCTATGCAAAATAAATTGTTTTAGAAGAGGGACTTCTTCGCAAAAACTGGAAGGGCTAGTTTGATTAACTTAACCATAGTTTAGATCTGGATTAGCTGTAGTTATTTTTGAAATGAATTTGAAAAGTTAAGGCAACCATCTGGTGTTGACACATGGCAGGTTAGTTAGAGAAAAGTTTACTTATTTAAGAACCAAAACCTGGTTTGTTCAGAAAATAGGTTCCACTTGTTTTGGAAAATACCTTTCGACACAATAGCTACCGCGTTCATCCTTGTCAAAACCAACTATGCGGAAACCAATACACAAGATATCACTATGATGGTACGTAGTGGTTTGTTTTTAATAGAAAACACCATCCTATGTTTTGTTTCATGCCTTCGACAGAGTCAAAGCATAAGGTTTTGAAAGAGATTTTAAGAGTTTTGAAAGGGGTTGCCATTAACTTATAATTGCTTTTAACCAGGTTCCTTACTCATAGAAGAATGTTTGGAAAGAAAGGGTTCCGACCTCGTCGATACCCTGCTGCCGTTTTATAGCCTTTCGATGGTGTTGAAGATATCAATGCTATTTGAAGATACATTTTTCTAAAAAGTTCAGATATAAAGGAAAGATATTGGCAGAGTATAGGATGCTAAAATATAAAATAAAGATATTGACAAGGGACAATAAGTTTACAGAAAGCTCATGAAAACTATATGATACTGGCAGGGGCAATAGGTTTATAGTTAACCTATGAAAGCTATGTATAAGAGAGGATGTCAAATAGACAGGTTCATAGTTAGCCCATGAAAATTATGTGTTAAGGAGGATGTCAGTTAGACAGGTTCATAGTAAGACCATGAAAACTTTGACTGGATACTAGCAGGGCCAGTAGGTTTGTAGTTAACCTATGAAAATTATATTCGGATGAAATATTGACAGATGTCAATAGGTTCCTAGTCAGCCCATGAAAACTAGGGTAAACAGAAAGGATATTGTAGTTACTAATAGGTTCCTAATTAACCAATGAAAACTAGGATAAAAGTAATATTGGAGTTACCAATAGGTTCATAGTCTTTCAATGAAAACTATGTAATTGGACACAGAGTCCCTAAATGTTTAAGCGATTATTAGTCAACCCGTGAAAATTAATAGGTTAATAGTTATCCTAGAAACTATAACAGAGATATATAGTCTAAATTGAATAGGGATGGGTATTCTAGAATTAATTCAATTGTTTTGCATATCATTATATTATACCGTTTTGAATTGTTTTTAGCAATTGTGGATGCTGGAAGCACAGTATATGATTTTATAAAGGTTTTGAGATACTAGTGAAAGGAAACCCGTTCCGCAAAGCGGAGTGGTGTCACTAGATATCTAAATGATTTGAGATGGATGATTATTATTCATACCAGGCTTTATTTCTGACTCGAAGGTTATGTTTTTCCCTTAAACTATCGGAAACTCAATTGATTTTGAGTAGTTTGAGAGTTGAGGTTTTCAGGTACCTCTTAAGACGAATAAGCTTCCGAACACGTGCTGGAGGAATGATAGCTATTTATATTTCTCTTTACTTTTGATTTTGCTATGTTAATTGTAATGACAAAGTTTTTATATTCCTTGTATATCCTTTAATCATCCTAGAGGGCATCTTCATATGTCGCTCTAGGCGCATGTTGTAATAAATATATTCTCTCTAAATGTGGTTTGCGAATATTGGATTGTGTAATGAATTGTAAACGTTTTGATATGAAATGTGATTTGGTTTGAAGTTTAAATTTTTTAATATATTCAGGTGTTTCTGTGTATCAACGAATCTAACATTGGTTAACGAATCAAACATTGGTCGTCGAGAATTAATAACTATGGATAACTGCAGCATCTGTAGTTGTTAGTTTTGGACCTCCAAGTAAGGGGATGTTACAAAAAGTTTAGATTTCTTTAAAAGGAATTTATATAAATGGTTTTGAATATTTATAAAAAGGTTTTATATATGGATTAGGAGGTTTAGAAAGTATTTTGAAATTGTTTTGATTTCAAAATAAAAAGAGATTTCACGAGTGAAATAGATTTGTTTAAAAAGAATTTACCAACATAAATATAAAAAGGAAACATCCGTTCTACACTTAATATCGAAGGAATAGTGTTAAGGGTTGTCCCTACCTCTAGTTTAAACAACATTTGTTTAATCTATTTTAATAAGATTCGAAAGTAAGAAGTTATTCGCAAATGTTTTTTGAGTATACTTATGTCAAAAAGATAGGTACATGAATGTTTTAGACAAACATTTTTGAAAGGGGTTCATTAAACAAAGATATGTTTTGAGGCTTAATGGTTGTTATGGGTAAATAAATCCCAAATGGAATTGGGTGTTGTCTGTTTATTTGATAGTTAAATAACCAACTACCAAATCTGGACCTGTTTTGACTTAGGGGGCATGTCAGGTATATTCGAATTTCCCAATGAGGATTCGATTGCATAGTGCATACTTCCAAAAGAGCTGGAATTGAGTTAGCTTTAAATTATCGCTTAGTTTTGAAGGCATTGGTTCTTGAATTTATTTGAAGCATTCTAAACTAATAACGAACTATGTTAAATCATATTGAAGTATGCTGTGGAGTTATACTATTCTTATTGAGGGTGATTACAAAATGGAAGATAGTAATGTGGAATCTTTGTTCGATCCTAGAACAACTTACATGGATGAATGCGGGCGTGTATCTTTGCCTAGAGGCCAGTGCTAGTATTCCAAGTTGGTCTGCTAAGAGGAAGAAGGTAAAGACGTGACCTCATGAGCCTCACAAACCGGGAAATGGCAAAAACAGGGTATGTAGCAGAGCTATGTGTTCAGCTACCATTAGGGGCCGCCATCCCATTCTAGATTGTCCATATTCGAGTTATTTTGCGCAACCACCATGGTAGAATAAGGCCTTGGTGTCAAAAAGGGATGAGGTAATCCAGTTCGCTATATTAAAGGGATAGCTGGTTCTTTGTAGCAGGGGTACAAGTAGTTCTTGTCAGACCCTGTACTTTTTCTAAGGTGTACCATCGAAAGGTAGTCCCTTACCTTAACATAGTATGGAATCCATCATGTGCTTTACCGTGTTGATTTTAGAGCCTATTATGCTGGAATTTAATATGGTAACACTTTCAGCTATTGTGGATATGTATTTGTACTCTACACATTATTATAATATCACCGAATTTTGTATACAAATGTTTTGGGTACATAAGATAAAAACCCCGTCTGTGTTTATGTGCGGCGTGGTCTTATGAGATACCTTTGATTTCAAAAGAGTTTAAAGTAATAATTAAGTTGCTTGAGTTTACTCACACCAGACCTATCTAACATGGAGTTTATTTTCTTTCCCTAAACGCTTGGGAGCTCAAATTTGAATGGGCAGCTAAGTAGTTCAGGTTTTTCAGCATACTTACTAGGAGGAGCTTAGAGTAGGTAGTTTCATTGATAGCTAGTTACTTTTCTTATTTCCATTATATTATATGTATATTGTATTCAGTTATGTAAGACTGACTATTATAACTGTTCTAGGGAAGAATTTGTATTAGTATGACTCTGATGTAACATTTTTGAATTGATTTTGTGATATATAATGTTGAGTAATATATATTGTATAACGACCTGGAATTTTCGATCCCGAAGATTCCAGATAGTTAGGGAAAAGAAGAAAAGAGATAGAGGAAGAAGAAGAAACAGAAACACCAAAACACAGACTCTCACATTCGCAGCGGATTAAAATATAATATCAAATAAAATAGCAGTTATACAAAGGAAAACTATATCAGTTAATTTACATCAATACATCAGAGTTACAATATTTACACAAAGCACTGGATAGTTAAAATCAACATGTCCCAAACTACTACTAATACTACTCTATTTCACAATGGAAAACTCCATACGTTCCTGCCATCCAGCTCGCTCCCTGAGCTCAGAATGTCCTTACCTGAAAATCTATAATACTCGGTCTGACTCGAGCATTACATCAAAGTAACACCCGGGTCAGGCTGGAAACCAGCATGAGTAAACCCATCTAACATGAAATACTAAGATATAACTTATTTAAACCCGGGGTAACTCGTACCTTACTATGAGTTCTTCACTTGCCAAAGTCAAATACACATCTTACATCATATCTAAGCATTCTTACTCAGATTTAATGATCAAATTTATATCATTTGTTTCATTCCAGCCTATTTATCCCAAAGTCACATTCATAAAGAATTATTGCAGATTCCAAATCGAAGTGGTTTCGGGTATTTAAAGATACCCGACTCGGTCTCTTCGAGTCCCTTGTCATCTTAAACCAAATTATTCAAATGAAATACAATTCAAACTTTTAATTACAGGACGTCACTTTACACAGCAATTCATCTCGATAGATAACCATATTATCACTGTTCAACCCAATCATAAACATTTCATATCAGAAATATCAACCAATTCAAGGCATTTAATATCATTCAATCATTCATCAACAAGATTAATTAGTCACCCCATTCTAATTAATTTAAATAAATTAAATTAATTTCTATAATCACTTTAATCCTGCTTACTTAAACATTAATTAATTACAAACCATTAATTAATCATCTCTTAATTATCCTCTTTAATTACATTAAGTAATTCACCTTTAATTAATAACACAAATTAATTATTCTTCACCCATCCGCCTTAATTATATTTATCCTTAATTAATTACTCAAACTAATTATCCTATAATCACTTTCACTGATTAATTATCCTTTAATTAATCACACTCATTAATTTACTAACCCTTAATTAATTTCTTTAATTACTCAATCCTTTAATTAATTACACTAAGTAATTAATCCTTAATTACTTCCATTAAGTAATTATCCCATTGGTAAATTATTCTTAATCAATTAACCTTTAATTATTAATTAATTTAACCTTTAATTACTAATTAAATTAATTAATCCTTAACAAATTTATCCTTTAATTACTTACGTTAAGTAATTATCATTTATGTAATTATCACAAATTAATTTATCTTTAATTACAACTCAATTAGACTCTAGTTAATTAACTCATAATTAATTAAATTAATTAACTCCCTTTACATCATAAATAAATAAATTAAATTCCCTTTAATTACTTAATTAATTTAATCATTAATTATCAAAACCTTAATTAACCTTTATTAATGTCCTAATTATCATTAACACATAAATGTAAACTTTTACTTCTAATTAAACATTTAATTTTATTTCTGTTAACTCCTATGGTCAACGACTCAATAAGCAAACGACTCAAGGTGGGCGGCGACTCAATGGACAAGCGACTCAGTGAGTTATCAACCTAGCGAGTTAAAAGATGCACGACTCAACGAGTCAAGATGTTGGACGACTTAAGGTACTAACGACTTAACAGTTTAAGGGGTCAAATGACTTAACGGTTTAAGGGCTTAACAACCTAAAAAGTATAACGGCTTAGCGACTTAGCTAGTGGCATGACCGACCGACTTAAGGAAGCTATGACTTAGCGGCTTAAGAGAATGGACCGACTCAACAATCTTAAAGGGTTGCTGACCTAACGACTCAAGAGACTGCGGACCTAACTACTCAAGACAGGAAAAAGCTCAAAGCAATTTCACTTAAGTCACGACCGACTTACGACCTATGTTAGGTCGCCCACGACCTAGGCAAACAAAGATAAATCCGATACAGTGTTACTTAAACCAGAGCCTGTTAACTCGTTCACGACTTGGGACTTGTACTCAGAAGAGCCTGCTTTTTCCAGTTAAGCCGTGAGCCGTGCTTGAGAGATGGGACGCGGCTTATGACTTGTCTTAGGTCGGCCACGATCCAGAACTTACCTTAAGTCGGTCACTACTTACAACTTGACATGGAAGTTCCTCTATAAATACGGCACTATCTCCAACGTTGAAGGGACTTTTTGGACAATCTCTTCAAGCGCCGATACTCTGCAAGTTTCTAAACCGACTTTGTACTTGAAGTTTCGAAGAACACTACAAGCTACTTTGAAAGACTTTCACACATCCGACATGGAATTGAAGACTTTCCTCTACATCGAAGCTTAAGCTACTTGCTCAAAGTGTTTTGTAACTAAAGAGATTTGTACTTGAAGAGCATTGTATCGTTTTGCAATAAGATCAGTAATAAAGATACTTAGAGTGGACGTAGGCTACTCCTTAAGCCGAACCACTATAAATTCGCCGTCTCTTACTGTATTTTCTGTTATCTTAGCTGATATTCTGTTCCCGAATCATCGGTTGGTGCTTTCACACTCACATTTCACACACCAGGATGTTAGCGTTCGATTTTAAGCGTTAACATTTTTGGTGCTTTCACTTAGAATCCAACTCAGGATACTTCCATCATTGCTCCGAAAAAGTTCGTGGAAAGGATTTCTTTTAAAACCAGAAGTTTATTGGAAATAATGGCTCCTGGGAGAAAACGAAGTTCTGTGAGATCCGACAATGTTCAAGAGAATACCGCTACCTCTCCTCCTTCAAGTCAGGCAGCTCCAGCTGTTGGAGTTACACGAGCAGAATTGGACGCCGTAGTTTTGGGGTTGAATCAACAATTGAATGCCCAGAATGCACAGTTGGAGGCTCAGAATGCCCAGAACACCTTGATCTTAAGTAAGTTGAATGATCTACTTGAGGCTAACCGTCAACTGGTTAATAATGATGGAAACCCTACTGCGGGAGTTCAAGATGTTGAAGGAGGAAACGTTTCTCAAAGAGCCACATACCATGTGGAAAAGACACCTCTCCAGGCTGGGGGATCAGGACCACAGCCGACACTCCGTGAACGGTTGTCAAGACAGAATTCAGAAAGAATGGCTGATGTTTGCCCTCCAGAACCTTTAGATGATGAAGAATATTTCTCAGGCATGGTTCGTCAGATCATGAAGGAAAGTATGCGAAGGGATGAAGATGAGAAAGAATGGGGTTTTGCTCCAAGCAAAACTCCGTTTACTGAGAAAATCTTGAAGGCAGAATTCCGAAGGAAATTCGTTCCTCCTACTATTCTGGCATACAAAGGGACACGCGACCCTAATGAGTTCCTGTATAAGTACGATTGGCATATGACAGGTGCCAGAGCGTCTGATGAAATCAAATGCCGATATTTCCCGGTATATCTGGAAGGTGTGGCTCTATTGTGGTTTACAAAGCTGCCGGTCAGGTCCATTGATCAGTTCTTCGATTTGACCAGGAAATTCAAGGAGCAATTCCGATTGTATGCTTCAAAAGCAAAGGATATAATGTCACTGTCAAGTCTAGAGCAAAATCCGGGAGAATCCATCAGATCATTTTTGAATCGTTTTAACATAGCATTGGCCGAGGTAGATAATGCTGAGCCACGCATGGTCCTAACATACTTGATGAGGGCGATTGACAAATCAAGCGAATTTGGAAAGTGGTTGAAAATGAAAGAACCAAACTCGCTCGACAAATTGTACAAGAAAGCGGATGAATTCATGCGCTTGGAGAGCCTCCAAACACCGGCTAAGGTGGTATCAGTGGAAGCCGGGAACAATGGTGCTGCTTCGAACAAGAAAGAACCTAACACTCAGAAAAGGGGAAATGATGGTGGAAAGAAACAGGGAGATTCTAAGAAAGGCCTTCCTTTCAATTTCACGCCCTTGACCGATACCCTTGAGAACATCTTCTTTGCAACCAAGGTTGATGTCAATTATCCGACACCGCCTAAAATTAGAGTGGGAAATAAGATGGAAAAAAATGGAAGGTTCTGCCGGTTCCACAACCAACCCGGCCATGACACCAACGAATGCCGTCAGTTGAAAGAGGCAATTGAACAACTTTTGAAAGAGAACAAGCTCCAACAGTATGTGAAAAGGAATAGAAATGCCCCAGCCTCGTCGACTCAAGGACAACAAGTTCCCACTCACCGTCCTGGCTCAAGTGAGAAGGCCGTAGAACATGAGTCGGAAAGACCTGTCATCAATATAATAACTGCAGGGCCTCACCCAGCAGGCAAAAGCTGGGGCGAGATGGAAAGGTATGCCTGGGCCTTGAGGCATGTACCGGCTGAAGAGAATGTTTTTGTTTTAGAAAATGATGCGCCTTTAAAGCAACAAAAGACTTCCACAGATGATATTGTATTCAGTGCCAGAGATTCTTTGGGTATCGAGGCTCCTACCAAAGATCCTTTGGTCATATCCGCTGGTATTGGGCCGGCTACTGTGAGAAGGGTTCTAGTTGATTGTGGAGCTTCATGCTACATTCTCTTCAAGAAGACCTTTGATCAAATGAAAATTCCAATGGCTGACATTCAAGCTTCATCACTTAAGATTGCTGGGTTTGCTGGAGAACCCAAACAGCCGATTGGGACCATAGATTTGTTTGTGGAACTTGGAAAAGGGCTGAGGAAGGTGGCTCGAAAGCAAACCTTTATAATTGTTGAAGAATTCTCTGCCTACAATGCCTTTTTAGGCCGACCAACTCTTGCTGCATTCAAAGCTGTTCTTGCCCCATGGTGTCTGACTATAAAATTCCCCACAAATAATGGAGTTGGTGTGATTAAAGGAGACCAAGATGCGGGGCGGGAATGTTATCTTACAGAGTTGCGTGAATCAAGGAAGAGAGAAACGGGAAAAGGTGCGGCGGCTGCAGTCCGCATCAAAGAACCAACCTTGTAGCAATTACCGGGTGGACCCTGCACTGGTGAATGTAGTGGCGCACGAAGAGAGATGGATCCAAGGAAAGCCAGTGCAGGGGAAAATATGGTAGTACCGGTAGAGGTAACGGTGCCGGTACCCGTTGACCCAAAGGACCCAAACAAAGTGCTGAATGTGGGTTCACAACTCAACACAATAGTTCAGAATGTTCTGATTTCATTTTTGAAGGCAAATTTGGATGTATTCGCTTGGACTCATGCTGACATGTGTGGAATATCCCCAGAGATTGCAATACACACTCTGAACATTGATCCAAGGTTTACACCCGTGAAACAGAAAAGAAGAACTCAGGGTCCTAAGAGGACGGCAGCGTTGAAGGAAGAAGTGGATCGGCTCATGGAGAACGGTTTCATCAGAGAATCTACTTATCCAAATTGGGTATCAAATCCAGTGCTGGTTAAAAAAGCTAACGGAAAATGGAGAGTATGCATTGACTTTTCGGATTTGAACAAAGCCTGCCCCAAAGACTGTTTCCCGCTGCCCAGGATCGACCAGTTGGTGGATGGGACAGCGGGGCATGAATTATTACCTTTTATGGACGCATACTCCGGATATAACCAGATTATGATGCATGAGCCAGATCAAGAGGACACAAGCTTCATCACAGATGTTGGACTCTACTGCTACAAGGTCATGCCTTTCGGACTCAAGAATGCAGGGGCAACTTACCAAAGGCTTGTTAATGCCATGTTTAAACCGCCGATTGGCAAGACAATGGAAGTTTATGTTGATGATATGCTAGTGAAGTCTAAGAAAGCAGTGGATCACATGGATCACTTGGCAGAGATGTTCGCAGTACTCCGAAAGTACAGAATGAAGCTTAATCCCTTGAAATGTTCATTAAGAGTGGAGTCCGGAAAGTTTTTGGGTTTCATTGTGAGCGCTAGGGGAATTGAAGCTAATCCTGCTCAGATCACTGCCCTGAGAGAGGTCAAAGCTCCTAGAACGAAGAAGGAGTTGCAAAGTCTCAATGGAAAGGTTGCTGCCTTGAGTCGGTTCATTTCAAAAGCTACTGACAAATGCATTCCATTCTTTGATGCTCTGAAGAAAGGAAGAAAAAACTTTGAGTGGACTCCTGAATGCCAGAAAGCATTTGATGAGTTGGTTCGTCATATGGAAGTGCCTCCGATACTTTCAAAGCCTGACAATGTGAAGATCTCTTCATATATTTGGCAATTTCATCTCATGCTCTCAGTGCAGTGTTCGTACGGGAAGACGCACGGATTCAACGCCCAGTCTATTATATCAACAAAAGATTCACTGGGGCAGAGATGAACTATTCAAGGTTGGAAAAGCTCGCCTATTGTTCATTGATCGCATCAAGAAAATTGAGGCCGTATTTCCAAGCTCATCCCATCAAAGTCCTCAGTGATCAACCTCTAAAGCAAGTCCTATTCCGTCTTGAGACTTCGGGCCGTCTTTTGAAATGGAATATTGAACTCAGCCAATATGAAATCACTTATCATCCCCGGAAAGCAATCAATGGACAAGCTTTAGCAGATTTCATCCCAGAATGTACGGATAAAGGTGATAGTGAGGAAGAAGCCACTGATAACGTCCCAATCCAATGGAAATTGTATGTCGATGGCGCAAGGAATGATTACTGTTCCGGAGCAGGGGTTGTCCTTGAAACCCCAGAAGGGCGATCGCTATGTTATGCACTGAGACTAGAATTTCTTCGACAAATAATGAAGCAGAATATGAAGCTCTCATCGCTGGTTTAAGGATCGCTAAAGAACTAAACATCAAGGCATTGCAGGTCTTCAGTGATGCTCAGCTTATTGTCTGCCAAGTCAAGAAGGAATTTCAAGCTAAAGGAGGGAATCTACCCGCCTATTTATCAAAAGCCTAGGAGCTTCTTCAAGATTTTGACCGTTATTCAATAAACCATATACCCCGAGAAGAGAACATGAAGGCGGATTCTCTCGCAAAGTATTCAAGTACTGGTGAAGCTCAACTATTGGGATTAGTTCCCGTCGAAGTCTTGTCAGCTCCAAGCACAGATGAAATGGATGTTGATTGGATTATGAATTCCCAAGAGCAAGAATCATGGATGACTCCGATATTGAATATTTTCTCAATGGTTCTTTGCCAGAAAGTTCAAAAGAACGACAGAAGCTGCTAAGGAAAGCCTCTAGATATATGATCCAGGATGGCCGATTGTACAGACGAGGATTTTCAATGCCATTACTCCGATGCGTGACAAAGGAAGAAGCTAAGACAATTCTGACTGAAGTACACGGAGGGGAGTGTGGAGATCATACAGGAGGTCAAACTTTAGCAAAGAAAATTCTTTGTTATGGATATTTTTGTCCAGAGATTAATCGAGATGCTGCTGACTATTCCCGAAAGTGTGATAAATGCCAAAGATTTGCCAAAATTCCTAGAACACCTTCCACTGAGCTAACACAAATGGCCAGTCCCTGGCCGTTTGCCATCTGGGGAATAGATCTCATTGGGCCTTTGCCGGCTGCCAAATCGGGGATTAAATATGCTATCGTTGCTGTTGATTATTTCACTAAATGGGCTGAAGCTGAACCATTGGCTACTATTACCTCTAAGAAAACGATAAGTTTTGTGACTAAAAATATCATTTGCAGGTATGGTGTGCCTCAGAAGATAATCACAGACAATGGTACCTAGTTTGAAAGTGAGGAGTTCCAAGATTTCTGCAAACGATTCAAGATCCGAAAAAGCTTCTCAGCGGTGGCTCCTCCGCAGGCAAACGGGAAAGTGGAAGCAGTAAACAAAATCATCAAATCAACCATCAAAAAGCAGCTGGAAAAGGCAAAAGGTAGTTGGGTCGATAAGTTACCGCTTGCACTATGGGCATACAGAACTACCCACAAAACTGCGACTAGGCATACTCCATTTTCATTGGCATACGGATCAGAAGCAATGATTCCCGTGGAAACTGAAGTCCCCTCACACAAAAGGATCCATTTTGATCAAGACGAGAATGAAAAACTGCAACTGGAAGCGCTTGACCTCCTTGATGAAAGAAGAGAAGAGGCTAAGCTTAGAATTGCAGCTCATCAGCAAAGGATAGCCAAGCACTTCAATTCAAAAGTTCGTCAGCACAGCTTTGAAGTTGGGGACCTAGTCCTGAAGAGAATTATGACAGCCATAGGTGTGTTTGGGCCAAACTGGGAGGGGCCATATGTCATAGGCACGAAACTTCTTGATGGCACATTCAAACTCACAACTGTCGAAGGAGAACCAATTCCAAGAGCTTGAAACAGCAATCATTTGCGTCCATATTTTACTTAAAAGGTTTGCTGAAATGTTGTAAAAGAATTACGAATATATGATTCTTGTATTGAAAGCAATTGTAAAGCAAGTGAATAATGAAAAGCTATAAAGTGGATGTAGGCCCAGCTTTTGGCCGAACCACTATAAATCTTGTGTTCTCTACAATTATAAACTTCTTTGTTTCATTTCGACATATAAAATACGTTAAGTGTGTTACTAAAAATGTCGATTTAATAATGCAGGCTATAAAAACAAAGCTTACCCGTCGCAAGACCAAGCGATCTCTGACATCACCCAGCAAGCAAACGCCAAACCATTCAAATTTTCCATACTCAAATCCTACAAAAGAAGTGCTTCGAACAAAAGTTAGCGATGTGGCTGGAAGTGGACCATTTCTAACTAACTGCGAATGTTTGCACACACGAGCATCCAGTTAAATAGTCTGTGTCTACCACCACCAACTCGCTTAACTATGAGGTATATTTCTTCGGACAAGGAAAATTATTGGCAACTAAAAAGGGATGATACTTGGAAAAGATAACGGGGATCGCCGGCATGAATAGATGGCAAAGAGACATGGGCAAGCAAGCATCAAACAGCAAAAGACCTCTTCGGAGGCACAAGCCCTCTTCAGAGGCACAACTCTTCGGAGGATAAAGACCTCGAACGGGCCTCGCCAGAAAAAGAGAATTCTTTCTCGACATAAAGTTGTGGACTGATCGGTGATACACTCCCGTGAATCCATCCAACTAAGAGAAAGAAGCTCCAAACTTCCAGGCAAAAGCCCCACTTAGAGGCACACGTTTCACCAAGATTGAAATAAAACTTCCAAGTGTTGAAACATGAAAAGCCCTCTTCGGAGGCCCATTTCACCACAGTTGAAATGCTAAAAGACCTTGAGGGGGCTTCGCCAGAAAAAGAGAGTTCTTTCTCGATATAAGGTTGCGGACTGATCGGTGATACACTCCCGTGAATCCGTCCAACTAAGAGAAAGAAACTCCAAACTTCCAGGCAAAAGCCCTACTCAGAGGCACACATTTCACCGTGATCTGAAATAAAACTTCACAGGAGTGGAAATGTGAAAAGCCCTCTTCGGAGGCCCGCTTCCCAACGAAGAGGGAAAAAATAAAATCCTCTCCCAAGACGCAGAAACAAAAAGACCTCTTCCCAGAGGCACAATCAAACAAAAAGACCTCTTCCCAGAGGCACAATCAAGCAGAAAGACCTCTTCGGAAGGCACATGTTTCACCGAGATTTAAATAAAACTTTCGAGTGTTGAAACGTGGAAAGCCCTCCTCGGGGGCACAACTCTTCGGAGGCACACATTTCACCGAGATTGAAATAAAACTTCGAAGTGTTGAAACGTGAAAAAGCTCTCCTTAGAGGTACAACTTTTCAAAGAAGCATTTCATCAGAAATGCAAAACAAAGATCAAAAAGCCCTCCACCGAGGCGCAATATAAAAAGAAAAAAGAAGCCGTCTTTAAAAGGCACACTTTAGCTTTCAAAGGAAGATTGGTTCATCCATTCTTCCTCAAAAAAAAAAGAAAAAAAAAGAAAAGAAAAGTTAAAGTGCCCTTCGGAGGCCCGCTTTACCACATAGGAGAATTCATTTTGTAAGAATGTATATATGCAAAAGAAAAAGTGATATCTCCGAAGGGTGGAGTGTGAAAACTCATATGAAACGAGCTGTACTCTATTGTGAGCAGAATAATAGGGATAATTATTCTTCAGAGAATAAGAGTACAAGTCCCCTCAAAGTTGAAAATATTTCAACGAGCTTATGGTATAGGGGCAACATGTTATAGCTACATTGGTAAAAATAACGCTCAAACAACATTCCACAAGCTCACTGCAATATCATATAAAGAAACTTGTACAAAAATGAAGAGTAAATGCATTCTCAAATACAGACAGAAGTTTGTACAAACAAAAAGAATCATTTTATTCAATACTGTCAAAATTTTGTACAGGTACAGGTATCAAAATAAAAAGAAAAGCGGAGGCCGGTACACGCACAATCTCCGGCCAGCACATGCATAAAGCAAAAAGCAAAAATAAGTCGAAGCAGGGCCCCTTACTTCTTCTTGCCACCACCCTTAGAGCCTTCACCTGACCTAATAGGCAGTTTTTCAGGACGGCTTAAAAGAGTTGGGTATGAAGGAGAGAGGGTTACTGCCGGATCAACCTTCGCTTCCTCTTCAGAAACAAGAATGCTTTCCCTTTTCTTCTTGGAAGTGGTACGCTTCCTCCTCCTCATTGAAGAAGACTCACTTCCCGGGATGACAAGAGCAGCCAGTTTTACGTCATCAGAAATAGTATGCTCCGGGGATTTGTCGCCTCCTTCAAGTCCTTCGTCCTTCTGCTCCTGCGAAGCGATTGGATCATCCAACCCTTAAAGGGCTCCTATCAATTCTTCCTGTGATCCCGGCTGGGAAATAGGAGTGATTTGAGGGAATGGAGGAGGGACAGCTGGAGGAGGATAAGTCTATGTGGCACTTGGCGTTTTTGCTACAGAAGAAGAAAAGCCAAAAATATTAGTACCTCCCGTGAAGAAAGGAGATAGCGGCTCATTGAGATTTAAGAAATAATTAAAAAGTTCGTCAAACTCATGAGGAGAAAACAAACAGTCCACTTGGGCAAGATTAACGGTGGAGTTACCTGGAGAAGTCGGCTTCCTAATGTCAACTTCATAAGCCTGTGCTTCGATGCTCTCTTCGCCTTCATCTCCACCCTGCGTGCTTGTGATCTCAGTTATAACTTTGGCAGGGGACGGAGAATGGGAACCGGAGCCTGTAATGTCAACATCGGCCGAAACCGAAGGAGGTACGGGGGCAGTTAATGGTGCTTCTTTCACAAAGTACTGCTCCCTACCTCAGCTCGTGCTTTGGCAAGCTTCTCTTTTCCCCGGGCTAGGGCAGCTCTGGCGTCATCATCTAGAAAGTGTTCTGCAAGAGATGCTTCGGCATAGCCGGCGCCTGTACCTCCAAGCATGTCAAGAATTGACTCCCAAACCTCGGCCAGGGTAATCTCATACTTCGGTCCTAAGAATGAAAGGCTCCCACGCCCCATAACTATATGCACGTAGAAGTCAAATAAAGTGGAGTTGACATTGGCTTTAGTCGCCTCATGCGACTGTTCGGCAGCCTGTCTTCCAGCGATAGCTTCATCACGTTCCTTCTCGGTCTTTAATAATTGGGCCTTTAGCCTCATAATCTCCAAATCCTGGGAGTTGACCTTCTCCCATAACTCTGCAACGTCAGCACAATACCTTCCCGTTGTTTTCTGCTCAGCCTCAAGTTGTGCCTCGGCATGTCGCCGAGCAGCGTGAGCATCGCGAACTTGCTTTTGAAGTACTTCTTATTTTTGAGTATATGAGGTAGAAGAAGTAGCAAGCTCTTGTTTAAGTTTCTCAACTTCTGCTTCAAGCTTCTCGTTGTAATCAGCAATGTTCCTCATCTCAGTATCATGCGGGCTTAAAGTTTTTTGCCACTCGGCCTTATCATTTTCCATGGTCAGCACGGCCTCTATATTCACGCGGTTGACCCTTTGAAGCTCATCAACAAGATTTTGCCCCCTTGACATCCACTCGATATCAAGTCTAACCGCATCGAGATTTTGCAGCATTGCTTGTTTGTCAATAGGAACCAAGTCAAGATCGAACCGCACTCCCTTTAGGCACTAGTGCGGGAACCGGCTTTGCAGAGTAGCCGGGCCTGGTCCAATTTGGAATTTAGGCCTGTTGACTATTGTCTGAATGTCTGTCTTTCCGAGAGCAGGAGAGCCAGAAGGGATGTCAAGTGAGACGGGGGCAGTGGCCTTTTCAGAAGTTGCAGATGCATGCTTTTCACTGTGCCTGGCGCGCTTATTTGGGTCCTCAGCTACATGACTTTTTCCCGGGTCGTCATGCGATTTTCTCTTGTGAGAGTCGTCACCTCTCTGGGAAGAATCATGGTGCTCCTCCCTTTCTCTCCTCTCATAACGCTCTTCTTGAGCCCTCCTCTCTTGAGCCTTTCGAGCGGCTCTCTCTTCGTCAGTTTCTCTGTAAACGGGAAGGTAGCGCCTATAGTCATATTGATTACGCCTCCCGTAGTGCTGAAAGTCGTCATAATAAGAGCCGCTGCGTACCATCGGAGAATCTGAAATTAAAAAAAAGAGACAAGTCTTAAAAGTCTTCAGAGAAAAGAAGAGTAACTTTACAATCTTCAAAGTACAAAGAGTTAGGTGCATGAAAGTGTCGAAAAGTTCTAAGTGTGTGTGATGTGCAAACTACGCGCATCAAACTACGAACCACTCTTCGCTCGCGGAGGAATCGTGGGGGTAGTAGTTAACGTCAACTCTTGGGTCGATGGAGTTTGTTGCAAAGAAGAAGTCGCTTCCACTACTGAAGAAGAAACCCTAGTAGTGACAGGGTCATCTTTAAAGAGCTCCTGTGAGGTGACGAACAGGTCGCTCAACCCTTCGAAAGTGTCGTCCCCGCACTGCTTGACAGGGCTTGTTTTCCCGACTTCTTCACCAGACTTCTGTGAATGTTGGGGAGATCCCTGAGGCTCTTCTTCCTCAATGACTGGGGCAAGTGCGAATTTGCCAGACGACCTCGCAACATCGGCAGTAGTAGAGCACTTCACCAGAGAAGCCTCGGAGGCAGGTTCTTTTGGTATGGGTTCGTTAGTGGAAACTGGGGCATCTAATGCTTTAGATGGGGAGTCTGGAACCTCATGGGGGTGTGTAGAGCGAGAAGTGTGTAAAAGTCCGTACTGATGCAAAAGTTCGTCCCTCAACAAAAACTTTATACTTCTCTCTTTAGCGGTCACAACATTCAATCTTTCAAAAATTTGCTTGTGGCCTGGATCTCTAGAGGGGGGAGGAAGTGCTGAAAAAGGAAAGAATGAAATTAGCAACTCAGATCTCTAAAAATTCAGGAATGGAAAATAGAAGCAGGTAATCTTACTTCCTACTCTCCAGATGGCGTAAAACCCTGGGAGGCAGCAAACAAAGAAAAAACTGATTTAAGAAGCCATGAACGCTTTCGGAAAGATCAGTGATGAGTTTGCGATTCCTAGCACTTCTTATAACAACAATAGATGGATGATCTTTAGTCTTTGTGAAAGAACATAAATAACAAATTTCCTCGAAACTCGGCAGTCGATCTAGAGTTCTCATGAATAAAACACACAACCCCATCAGAATGGCATAACCATTGGGGTGTAGTTGGAATGGAGAGATGGTCAATCGAAGAAGAAACTGTTGAAGAAAGTCATTGAAGGGAGGAATAGCACCGCACAAGCACATTTGGCGGTTGACTGCTACAAAGCCAGGAGGCGCCACATCAGCAGTGCTAGTTTTCTCAGGAAGAATGGCATCTGCTTCAGCAATGCCAAACTGAGTGCATAACTGACGAAAAACTTTGTATGACAAAGTGGTAGAGGCTCTCTGTGGAGGATTGACTAGGGGAGCCGGAATAAGAGTGGCTTCTCCAGTTTGGGCTGTTGTCTCTTCTTGTTGAAAAGTCATTCTACACAAGCAACTGGATATTCAAATGTAAAGGTGCATGTTTCCTAAAAGTGTGAAGTGTTGTGCAGAACTAATTAAAATAACAAGTAAATATAACTGGAATTAAACTAGTCGACAATTGATCGATTACCAAATTTCAAGACTTGTTAATTTAAAAAATTCAGGTATAGTATTAGTGCAAACTGGTCAGTTTCAGTTGATTAGTTCGATGTTGCTTTAATACTTTACTTGAATTTGATGATTTAAAAGCACTTCGTTCACACAATCTATTTAAGTTGATTATCTGTTGTTAACTAATCTGCCATTTGATGTGGGCAGTCAGTGGCAGTATATTCGTCCCAATTTTCTGTAAATAATGTATTGAACAGATTGTTAGCTTGCAAGTCAAAAGTGATCTGTGAAAGAATGCAGCAAAATTTAACAGTTCAAATTTCAAGTAACAATTCAAAGTTCAAGCAGTTTATCATGGCAACTCAAATTGGAAATACAATCAAGTTCTGTCAACATCTCTAAGTTTTCAAATTTTGTTCAAGTCATTGAGTCACAGTCCAAAAAGTTCTTTAAGTCATGAGTCGTCCACGACCTAAAAGTTAAGTCGTCCACAACTTAAAAGATTTCCTGCAAGTTAAGTCGTTGGTCCTATAAGCCGCAAAGCGTGTTGAGGAAAAAAGGCTTCGGTTTAAAGTGATGAGAATTTCTCTAAGTCTTAGCTCGGCTGCGACTCAGGGCTAAGTCGTTCACGACCTAGAGGCCAAGTCATAAAGTCTCAAATCAAGACAGAGCAAATGAAGTGCAAATGAAGCTAAGTCTTAAGTCGTCCAGAAACAAACACAACCTAAAGGGTTAAGTCGTGTGCAATTAAGGTCGTAGGGGATCTTAAGTCAGTCACTTCGAAAACTGTGCAAATTGGCAAAGTCGCGAAAATTTCACGATATCTCTTCTCAACCCACTGATCCTTCTCCAACCCAATAACCCGTTATCTTCCATTAGCAACAAAATACATCATCTTCTCAAGCAAAACCCAAAAACAAATCCAAACACTTGCCAAACAACTACATAAGATCCTAAGTCGATTCACTTTCTAGGGCAATTGTCAATGATTGGCAATGGTCAGAAGACGAATCGAAACATAATCTCACAGCATGGAAACAAAAACTATATCAAAATGGTTACGAAGAGTTGGTGGCAAACACGATGGACAACTGACTGAAGTTACCTAAATCTGTTGATCGAGGATGTAATATTAAGGAAAATTGGTGATTGATCGGATTGAAGTCGCCTTTGGGAGCTCGGATGCAACAATGGAGGAAAGAAGACAAGCAACGAAGTAAAAATAGAGAAGCGACTCAACGGCTTATATAGGAGGCAGAGAAGAAGATGGATGGTCAAACGAGTTAACCAGCTCCTTGATTCGTCCACGACTTAGGGATTAGATCGAAGTACACGACCTACGACTTAGGCGTGTACTTCGAGGGGCAAATGTTAACTCCTATGGTCAACGACTCAATAAGCAAACGACTCAAGGTGGGCGGCGACTCAATGGACAAGCGACTCAGTGAGTTATCAACCTAACGAGTTAAAAGATGCACGACTCAACGAGTCAAGATGTTGGACGACTTAAGGTACTAACGACTTAACAGTTTAAGGGGTCAAACGACTTAACGGTTTAAGGGCTTAACAACCTAAAAAGTATAACGGCTTAGCGACTTAGCTGGTGGCATGACCTACCGACTTAAGGAAGCTATGACTTAGCGGCTTAAGAGAATGGACCGACTCAAGAATCTTAAAGGGTTGCCAACCTAACGACTCAAGAGACTGCAGACCTAACGACTCAAGACAGGAAAAAGCTCAAAGCAATTTCACTTAAGTCACGACCGACTTACGACCTATGTTAGGTCGCCCACGACCTAGGCAAACAAAGATAAATCCGATACAGTGTTACTTAAACCAGAGCCTGTTAACTTGTTCACGACTTGGGACTTGTACTCAGAAGAGCCTGCTTTTTCCAGTTAAGCCGTGAGCCGTGCTTGAGAGATGGGACGCGGCTTATGACTTGTCTTAGGTCGGCCACGATCCAGAACTTACCTTAAGTCGGTCACTACTTACAACTTGACATGGAAGTTCCTCTATAAATACGGCACTATCTCCAACGTTGAAGGGACTTTTTGGACAATCTCTTCAAGCGTCGATACTCTGCAAGTTTCTAAACCGACTTTGTACTTGAAGTTTCGAAGAACACTACAAGCTACTTTGAAAGACTTTCACACATCCGACATGGAATTGAACACTTTCCTCTACATCGAAGCTTAAGCTACTTGCTCAAAGTGTTTTGTAACTAAAGAGATTTGTACTTGAAGAGCATTGTATCATTTTGCAATAAGATCAGTAATAAAGATACTTAGAGTGGACGTAGGCTACTCCTTAAGCCAAACCACTATAAATTCGCCGTCTCTTACTGTATTTTCTGTTATCTTAGCTGATATTCTGTTCCCGAATCATCGGGTGGTGCTTTCACACTCACATTTCACACACCGGGGTGTTAGCGTTCGATTTTAACCGTTAACAATTTCTAAATTAAGTTTTGAGATAACTAAAAAGAATTTTAAGTTAACAATTCAAGTTAAACAAATTTTATAACTTCCTTAAATCAATTTACTTAAAATCATTTATTATTTAAGAATAATATTAAAGGGATAGGTTCACCATCTAGATCAATTCTAAATTTAAAAAAACTTTCTTATTTTAAAAAAAACTGTTCAGTCTTAACTTTGGGTTCAACCCCTTTTTATTTTTTGTTTTTATTTTAACTTGGTTTTAGTTTAAGTTTTAAACTTCTTAAACTAAAATCTAAAACCTGGAAACACTCACGTTCCTATGAATATAACCCGAGCCAAACCTAGACTTACATAAGCATCCCCACGAACCACCTTCGAGTCAACACGCATACGTACTCGAGATTGACCCGAAGATAATGCTTCTTCCTCGATCTAGAATTAATCTCAGATAATAAAGTGCACAGGTGCACATGCACAAGCATCCCATCCATCATCGGTCACCGTCACGGCCACCGGCACACCACCCACGATCCTCTCAAACCAAGCAAAATCGACCTTGGTGAACCAAGTCTGTAACGAACCATCACCTAGAGAAAGCCTCGATTTCGAAGATTCCGACCATCAGAATCCACGATCCTCCGCCCAAACCCTCGCCATAATCTCAAGCTTCATTTCCTCCATGACTGGATAATTCTGATTTCCTGTTGACGACACTATCACCAGTTTTTCCCTCCTCGACCAAAATTAAAGTTAAACCCTAGTTCATTGATCCTCCATCGCTACAGTGGCTTAAAATTTCATTGACCATTTTTCCATCGATCCCTGGCACTCCGGCCATCTCCAGATCAAACCCCGAAGCCAACCTTATCGTCGATCAACGTCAATCGAAAAAGTGTTTAAATCGATCATCTCGATATATCTCTCCACTCTTTTACCTAAAAATCATGGGTTCATCATCTGAATTCAACATTTTGTACTCCAAATCAGATTTAATAATCAATGATTGTAATCAGCATGTTTGATTTTTACCTATTTTCAGATCATCACTGTATTTTTTTATATTTTTGTAAAACTATTAAATATAAAATCTTGAAAGTATTTTTAAAATTAATATTACATTGCTATCAACACTTTTATTTAAGAATCAATGCCAAAAAACATTTGCATGAAGAGAATTTGAATTTTGAATTAGGCTTTAAGCCTGAAAAGTTGAACAGAGACTTATATCTACCTGTTCCAGTCAAGTTCACAAGTACTAACACCCACACATATAAAAGTCATTTTTAAATCAATATGCTCAACATAATTCAATCACATCCCAAAGATCACCATATGCCAATTCAAGGTATACCAGATTTTAAGAGATTAATCACCTTTTTAAGCAGAGAACAGTTGTTCCCAGGTTTAAACCTGGAAATTGAATTTTAATCTGGAAACTGTTGAATTTGATTTCAAAGTTGCTCAAATTTGAAGTTGAAGTTGAATCAGGTGTTGAAACTTGCTGTTAATCTTCATCTTGATATCTCAGGTTTGAAGCTTTAGTCATGGATTGTTGTTGATTTCAACAGGCTGAAATTTTTGTTATTTATTTTGTTTGAATTTTGTTTTCAGTTTAAAATTAGAAGATGAGATAAATTCCAGCTGAAAGAATCACTACTTATTTCCTCTAGTATTATATTTAATATAATCTAAATTTTAATTAAGTATAAATTTTCCACTTAACTTGAAATGCTCTTAAGCTTACAAATGTGAATTACATGTTATAATGGTCTTACACATGTCTAATTTCTTTATTATATTAACTACTTAAGTTACAAATGTTTAAAATTCATTATTTAATTAATTCCTTATATTATATATATTAATATGTATGTGTTTATATCAATTTATGTTATATTTATATATATTAAAAATACATTTTCCCATACAAAATTTAAAAGAGAGAAAATTAAAACAAAATAAATGGACATTAAATTAAATCTTATCTTAAATTATAAATTTAAGTTATTATACTTTAATTAATATTATATATATAAACTAAATTTATTTCAAGTACAAATTTTAAAAGATAATATACTATCTTAAGCTATCATACTTTTAAATAAAATAAATATTTTCTTCAAGTGTTTTGAAATATAAGATAAATTTTTAAATAGCTTTTGAAAAGTTTTATATTAAATTCAACCATAATCTTCCAAATTATAATATATTGATATACATATACATATGTATATACATTGTGAATAAGAAGTTTGGTTTCAATTTAATAAAAATATTTCTTAAAATTTGACAAAATATCTTTTGAAACAAATAATAATGGTTGTTTATATTTATATATGTATGGATATAAGAAGATTTTAAATAGAAATATTATTATATTCAAATTCACTTACATAACCAGATATCTTTCATTATCAGAATTTTTATCCGTTCAATTGAATAAACTCTTTAATTATCCAGTTACCAGATGACCAAAAATCTGGGTTATTACATTCCTCCCCCCTTTGAATTTTTCGTCCTCGAAAAGCAACAAAGCTAGAATTTATTAAAATGCTTAAAATCAGATAAATTTTCTTTGATCATTTTTAAAACGCTTCTTTAAAATCTATATAATATTACCAAAATAGTTTTTAAAAAAATACTTTTATAACTCGATATTTCAACAAGTCCATCCTTGTTCTCATAGAAATTCGGTTATATGTTGATCAGGCGTAGGACTAAAAATCTCTAAGTACTTAGCAGACCCATTTTCAACACCTAGTGAAAATACTTGAAATTTTTTTATATTGAAAATATAGAAAACATTTTTGAAATCGAGGAAACATCTTTGGTTAGAATGCTCTAGAATTCATCACCCCCATCCATGGTCGGAGTTAACCCGATGGTTACATTGCCATCCCAGCAAAATCCATAGATAACTCTAGGCCTCCGCGCCCCTCAAATATGCTATGGAACCCGCTACAGATCGCAGTTACATCCAGGGTTGCATTGTCGTCACAGCAAAAGTTCATGTAACTGTAAGCATCAGCGCCCTCGAATTTCGTGCCAAAAAAATGAAATTTCTCCACTCCCACATAGGTCGTAGACTACATCAGTCAAGTCCCAATGTAGCCTTAGGCTCTCACGGCCTCTCGACTTTCGCTACTTCTTCATAGGTCGTAGTATACCGATGTAAAATCAAACGTAGACTGTTGCTCTCAGCAGCACACACGACTTTCGCTATATTACCATAGGTCGCAGCCTACCGACGTAAAATCAAACGTAGACTATTGGCTCTCAGCAGCACACACGACTTTCGCTATGGTCTGCAGTAGATCACAATGACATCGAGCTATACTGTCGTCACAGCATAACCCAATGTCTCTGTAGGCATCAGCGCCCTCGACTTTCGCTACCTACTATACATAATCCTCAGGAACTAGTTTGTCCGAACTCCTCACAGGATCAACTTTAGAACCCCCCTTAGGGTTCAAGGCAGTACCACCCTATGTCACTCCTGAGAAGTTCATTTCAAGGGAGCGCCTTTTTCCCCAGAGCCAATCTCAAAACACTTTATACTATATTCTTATAGTACCTTTCAAATCATATCCTTTATGATTTTCACAAAATCTTCTTCACACAATATGATAATTCTCAAACTAGGCTTTTCAAATTTTCAAAATTGATTTTTTCCAAAAATCAAAAGTCTTTCCAAACCCATAGGTTCCAAAAACCTTATCTCCACAATCAATCTCATAAGATCCTTTATATATGAATATATATATAACTATAGAAATCTTTGGATCACTTCATACTTGTATAAATTCTCTTTTATACTTTAAACACTTTCAAAAACCTTTTCTTCTGGCAATAAATTCAACAAGGGGAGATTTATCTTATATAACAAAGGTATATAACTTTGTTTATTTCAAACCAAATATTCAAATTTGATTTCTCCTTTATAAAGTTATTAACCATATTACTTTCTTCCTAAAAGTAAATTTCTACCATAGAAATATCCAATTTCCATTTTATTTCATCATATATTTCAAAAAATAAACTTTTCATTTCAAAAACCATTTTACAGTTCTTATTCAAAAATTTCAATATCAATTTCATTCAAATCCATACGATGTACACATATCATCTATACGCTATCTCAATCTGATTGCTCACTGATCACACAATTTCACTTCCGAACTAGTATCATCCACCCGACTTCCTTGTGCGGACTCAGATCTGATTTCATGATCAGAAACCGTCATTCTCCTTGCATAGCCTAACTATGATAGAGAATATCCAGAACCAATCAAAAATCCATATCCAGGTTCGCCGTCGAAAAACAAGTGAAAAATCCCAACTCGGATTGATATACTATCTCAAAATTCTGTGCTCGAATCTGTATCAAATCATTATGCGAACAGAATAATATACATACATCCTACGTAGTTATCTTCATTAATTATTAGTTAAATCGGTTTTTCCTTTCTATTCACATTCACTTTAATTTCTATCCACTTATTCACAATTGTTTCAATTCCATTTGGATTATCACTTTAATCCTTATCTCAATTGGTAATTAATCATAAACAGTTTGCACTCTGATCAGTTTAAATTTAGAAAATAGCTTAAAAAGTTAAAAATAGATAAGTGGTTGAAAATAATTATTAGTTTGTAAAATAGCTGTAATATAGTCAAGTAATTGTAAAATAGTTGAAAAATAGTCAAATAGTTATAAAATAGTTTAATAATTGCAAAATAGTAATTAGTTATAAAGCACTACAAGAAAATATGCTTTGATTGCATTAATCGGTGACGTTTCATGTTATATGCAACCATTGACCTATCTAAAATATAAAAATTATGGTATAATCGCGGCCAAATCATTCCCGCCATTAATTCAGTGAAATTTTGCTAAAATTTTATGTGGCCGCTCATAATTTTTCTTATCTTCTCTGAAATGAATCAAATCCTCAAAAAAGACTTCCTCCTTTTTTCTTTCTCATCCACTTTTATAGTTTCACAAAATCTTCATCTCATATGGCCAAATCATTCCCACCATCAATCCCGTAACTTCATCGTCCAAAATCGCTTCGTCTCTGGCTTCATCCCCAAATCGATTAACGAAGAGAAAAAATATTATAATTTCACGCGCGAGAAAAGTTAGCGCTGCTCGCAACAGAGGAGGTCGATAATGTAATGAGGAAAACATGCAGAGGAGAAAGCATCACGGCGTCATCACGTTCTTATGGATGATCTGCATCCCGACCGTCGGTCCTCTAACTTATGTCATCGCCATGAACCTTGGAATCAAAAGTTTCCCTTTGATTCTAGGGGTTGTCATACTCTTAATTACTTTGCTAATCTTGATTTTTAGCCCCATATCCGCGGCTTTGGGCAAGGCAAATTTTAATCCTGTCAACATCGCTGCCTTTATGCTGCTGGTATCAGTGGCGATGATTTGTTCTCCATGGCTCTTCGATTTCCTGCTCTGGTTTAAATTACTTTTTTTTACCCCATTGATTTATCTGTTATTAGTGATGTTCTATCAAGTTGTATGCGAGTTAATTTACTCTTCTATTAGCTAAAAGATGAACAAAACGACATGGTAAATTTTAGATGGTGGAATTCTTGACTAGTTCCCATTGGTTTTGATTAACTAGGAATGTTTATACACTCCAAATCCTAAATAAAGTTCCAAAATTCATTATTATTATTATTTGAAAAAAACAAATGATCCTCTGTAAGGGAGGAGAGCACTCATCCAGTACATATCATGTATTAAAACTCCGAAAAATATTAAAATCATAAGAAAAGCAATGTATTATACATTGTATGTTGTTTAGTTGATAGATTAAACTATGTCCACTTGTAGAGCTATCCATCACATTGCCGAGCAAGCAATTGATTTTTTTCTATTTACCTGTGTAAATTTGCATGATCTATACACTATTTAGCTCGGTTCAAGAAAAATGTAAACTTTTGAGTTGTATTTTGCATGTATCTTTTAAAGTCGGTGGAAACTATTCATTCAATCAGTTTTATAACACCGATTAAATTAAGGGTTTTGAAAAGTGTAAATTGATTATTATTAATCTTTTTCAGTTCAATATTCTGGAGAGGGTATTGATATGTATGCAACAACATCCTTAATTAGGGACAATACGCGTAAGTACAAATCTGAATGCTTGATGGTTTATTTTTTGATGAGCAGACCCAAAATTTTGACATCTTCATGTCTTAAAAATGTAATATTTGCGTGTAGCAGAATACTTCATACCGAGAGAAAGAAGCAAGCATTCACTGTTGTATCTCAGGTTTGGGAAGTTCTATTTATAACAAAGTTTAAAATGATCCAAAACTTCTAATCAAATCTGGTATGCCTACAGCAATTATTCTGATTATCATCGTTTGGTTAAGACCTATTCCCCTTTCATCTTGAAACAGATGTTTTTGAAATTTTATTTCAATTTCCAAACAGACTGTGATATCCCGGAAATTTTGGCAATATCGATTTGATAATCTGTGTTAAAAATTAAATTAATTTGATAATAATTGTTAATAAGATTTAAATTGATTTAATAATCTTCTTTTAGATAAATATTTAACTGATAATTTATCTTTTAAAAGCTAATAAATTGTTTTCTATTTGTAGTATATATATATATTTGTATATATTATAAATAGATAAGCTCTGTTTTGAATTTAATAAATAAAGACATGTTTTCTAATTCTAATATTTCTGATACTCAGAAATTTGATTTAATTTAGTATTAAGCTATTAAATAAATATCTATATGGTTTTAAATACTTAAGATAAATGTTTAATAGTTAGAACTTATTCTAGCTTAAGTTTAAATTTAAAATTTATTAACAAAAAGATTGTTTTATTTTCTTTTTAGTATAGCTTGATAAAAATACGTTTTATTTACTCAAGATAAAAGTTATTTGTTTAAAAGTACTCTAGCCTAAGTCTAAATTTAAATAAAAGTTTGTTCTATTTTCTTTTTAAATATAGTTTGGTTAAATAAGTAATTTATTAAATAAGAGACAATTTCTTTAATAATGAGTTTTGTTAATCATGTAATATTTTTGAAAATGGGGATTGCTATTTCAAATTTATTTGTATAAATAGCTATAATTTGAAAGATTAAAAGTAAGTCTTTTAAAAAAAATGTTAAACTAAAATAAACCTTATTAATACTAACACAAGTATAAAAATAATAAATAAATTTAGTATTTGATAGTTATGTTAAAATAAAAGAGAGCTAAAATACTTAAGTTAAAACAACTTGCTAATATACATAAAGTACAACAAAAATATGCAGGCAAATGAACAAGCTAGATGTGTAGCTGCAAATAATATGCAGGTCAGAGAAAAAATGCAAAGCAAAGTAAATAAGTAAGGAAATTATCTATGTACAAAGAAAAAAAAATCTCAACATAAGATAAGATTAGTAGGAAATATATAGTGCATTAGCATTAAAATGCTTTCATCTCAGCACAAACTTAAGTCAATTCGAAATCTTATTAAGCATTTCAGCCCCCAAAATATAATCTTGCCTGATACAAACAAAACACAATATTGTACCTGCAAATTTGCTAACCCAGATATCACCTACCCCTGTAAAACACCTCTATTTATATGTATATCTTCTCAGTTCATTTGTTCAACATAGCAAGCTTTTCTTTTTTTATACAACTGAAGTTTTATACATCAATAAACAAAAAGATTAAGGAAATCAAAGCAGACAACTTTCCAGTTGTAAAGTCCAAAGTTTTTCAAACAAGAATGCTCTGTTCATTTTCAAAAGCAATAGTGTACTTTAATTTCTAAAACTTACACATTTTAAACTGGTTGCAAGGTTAAAATCTGGAATAAGTAAGATTTGTATGTATGTATTCTTCTGTGCATATGGATGTTGTCTGGGTACATTTTGAAGTCTCTGTAACAAACTTATTTATTTTGTTTCCAGGCTTGAGTTTGATTCAAATTTTTTATCTCTTGATCTAATAGTTTTCAGGACTTAGAATACAAACAGAAATTGTTTGTTTTAACATAATTTAGAGTTTAAGTTTTATTTAAGTTGAACTAAATTTGAATATTGTTCTGGAAAATCAAAATAATAGAGCAAAGCTTGAATAAGAAAAAAACCAAACATTTTAAATTATAAATTCAGGAATATACATTGAATCTCTGTAACAAAATATGAATTTTAAAACTTAAATCAAGATTTTTTGTACTAGGAGTTAAGTACAGTTCTGGTATGAAGTGAAAATGAAAATTTAGGATTTTTGGGGTGATCACTGTTATCTGGGTGGTCGAGCTTATTCGTGATGATGGAGGAGCTTACCGAGGTGATGGGAAAAATGGCCGATGGTGATGGAATTCATCGAGGAGGTTGCCATAGTGGATTTTTATTTAGAATCCTAGTTTAACTAGGCTATGTTGTTCGATCAACCTCGGGTGCTACAGTGGACCGAGTGCATCATGCTTTTGGGGATGGGTAGGAGGATGATAGTCGAAGCGGTGGCCGGAGTTGGGTGACCACCGGTGGTCAGAGCGTCGAGCAAGTGGTGTGGACAGGTTTCGTGAGGGAACCTGATTTGTTTCCAGGTTTGAGTTTCGAACTCGATTTCGTTTCGGGTTGCCGTGATGGTTTTGGGCGGTCGTATTCGTATCTGGTGATGGTCGGCGTCGTGTTGAAATTCTAGTGGGTGGCCGGAGGTGGCTGGGGCCACGGTGCACGTGCACTGTGCCCATTGAAGTGCTGAGGCATTTGAGGTTGGGTGTAGGGTTTTTGAGCTCGGGACATACTCGAGTCATTCGAGTATGTGACTCGAAGCAGGGAAGGTGAAAACTCGAAGCGTTTTAGTTCGCGTCGAGTCAATGTTTATTCAGGCTTTTGCAAAAACTTGGAAGCAGAATTTGTTTTTTTTTAAAACAAATTCAAAGGAAACCTAAAAATAAATAATAGATTTAAACAAGTTTAAATCCAGTTGAAGTATGAATTCAAATTTATTCTTGAATTCAAATCTGAAATAAAATAAAGTTTTAAAACAATTAAATGTGGGTTTTCTTTCAGGTTTAAAAACCTGATAGTTTCAGATTTTAAAATTTAATTTAAAATCTGAAACAAAAAAATTTAAACTGTGTTTTAAAATTAAAAGTTCAAAGTATAGATTCAAATGAACTTTTGAATCTAAGTTTTTGAAAATGAATTTGGATTTTAAATCAAGAATTATAAACCAAATTTTAAAAGCAAGTTAAACCAAAGTTTTAAATTCAAAGTTAAACTAATGAATACAAGTTTTTCTTGAATTCAAATCTGAATTTTATATCAGTTTTTAAATCTAAATATATAAAACAAGTTTAAATCAAATAGTTTTTTTTAAAAAAGTAATTTGTTTTCAAATAAATATTTGAATTGGTTTTTATAAAGTTCTTTTGAATGGAAGTTAAATAAATTGTTTTAACTTGGAATTGCAAGTTAAAATATTAATGTATTTTGGAAATTTAAATTTAAATAAAGATTTAGGTAGCTGAATTTAAAGGTTTTCTTATATAAGTTCATATGTAAGAAATAAACGTTATTTACATTTATTTAAAAGATTATAAATCGAATTTAAAATTGGTAAATATTTAAACAATAATCATTTTGAATTTTAAATTCAAAATGGAATTTGAATTTAAATTTAAAATGTAATGTTCTAATATACTTAATATTAATGAAGTCATTAATAAAGAAATAAATTATCTTAGAGATAATTAAGGTATTAAATGATTTAATTAATAAGATAATAAAGGAATGATTTATTTATTAAATTTATAAATTAATGATTTAGATTAATTTATAATTAGAGATCAATTAAGAAGTAAATTAAGAAATGTTATTAGTTAATAAAGATAATTAACTAAGGATTATTAATTAATTAATATATGTGATGAATTTTGATAATTAATTAGATTAATTAGATAATCTGTTGTAAATTGTTAAGTGTAATTACTTGATAAAAGTAATTAAGAGATTAATTACTTATTGTAATAAATTTGATGATATGATTAAATTAAGTTAATTAATTTAGTTTAATTAATTTAAGGAATCATTTGATGATTTGATAAGTGTAATTACTTAGTGTATTTAATAGAGCATAATTACTTAGGGAAGTAATTAGATGATAATTACTGGATGAAATTAATTCAAGATGATTTGCAAATGAAGTAATTTGGGTAATTACTTTTGTAATTAATCGAAGGACTAATTAATGGAGATAATTAATTATGGGATAATTAATTTGTTAATAAGTAATTAAGGGTAGTTAATTACAGGTTTTGTTATTAATCAAGGATGATTAATAATTGTGTTTAAATAAAGATTAATTAGTTAATATACTAAATTTAAATAAAGTAATTTAATTTCAGTATAATTAGAAATCATTAATAATATAATTAATGATGTAATTTATAATGGATTAATTAAGGAATAATCAATAATGAAGTGATTAATTTGTGTAATTAATTAAGGATAAATGTAATTATTTATATTTAATTAATAAATGAAGTAATTAAATGTTAATTACTATAAATGATATAGGATAATCAATTTATGAAATTAATTAAAGACTAACTATTTATTGTAATTAGAAGATGATTAATCAAAGGTGTTTAATCAAGATAAATATCTAGAGAATAATTAATTAATTTGATTTATAATTAATTAATGGTTGTATAAGCAGGATTTATAGATGAAGTAATTAATTTAATTTAGTTTAAATTAATTAGAAGTAGTTAATTTAATTCATTTTAAATTAATTATAAATGGTATGATTATAAATCATTGCTTATGGATGAATGATATTGATATTTCATTTGACGATTGTGAATTCAGATATGACATGAGTAATATCTATGTGATATGGATGCTTGGTTAAGTATGATAATATTTATTATCTGATTGGGATGATAATATTAATTATCTGTTTATGATGATGATGTGATTATCTACTGTGATATTGTGAATTATCTATCTGTGTGTATATTGATAATATTGAATTAAACTGTTAAGACTAAATAGACAACTTAGCCTTAAAAGATACGTTTTGGATTTCGATGAGACCGGGATCGGGTTTCCATATCTGGACATCCGAAAACCACATCGATCCAAATTAACGATAGGTCGTGAATCTAAAATGAAGATGAAGATTCAGAATACAAGGGTTATTGTCGTTAACTCTGAGGGTGATTCCAAAATAAGTGTAACGAGATAATGCCTTCGGTTTCGTTCGAAGCCGAAACGAACTTGTATGGATTGAATGCTTCCAGAACATCGTCAGGTGGGCGATGAGCATTCTAAGAAATGTATTCTATAATGGTAATCACAGCCTCAAGCCTCATCAACTGGGAATGGCTAAAACAGGGGAGGTGCAGCAAGGTTAGGTGGGTCATGCCCAAGCAGGACAAGATATTCCCCTGTCTAGGTGTCCCTTTATTTTTCGGCTGTGTGGGCGGTTGATTGCAACAACTGCCGGGGTTATCTTGTTCGGGACTGTTCAGTAAGGAATGGTTCCGGCCTTGTGTTGTAGGGGGTCAGGAGTGTCCTCGGTACGTTGATCTAGGCCACGTACTGTGACGGACAGTACCCCAGTAGCCCTTCCATTGTATGGAATCCACAATCCAATAAGTGCCAACGGTTTTGATTGTATAACCCACTTTTGTGGCTAATAGCTGGAACTTAATAGATGTAACAATTTCGGCTATTTTCTATTTACTTGAAAACCCTAGACCTATTATAATATCACTGAATTTCCTATCAAATGTTTTGGTTAGCGTAAGGTAAAAACTTACCCATGTTTATGTGTGGGGAGTCTTACGTGATGCCTTTTATTTCAAAAGTTTTCAAAATTAAGCAACTTAAACCTGTTACTCACACCAGACACATGTGTGACCTGGAGTTTATTTCTGTTTTTCCTAAACTCTCGGGTACTCAAATTTTTACGAGTAGCCAAGGGATTCAGGTTGGCTTTGACGAGTTCTGGAGGAGCAATGGAGCAGGAGGCTTCTGCGTTGTAGATATATTTAGTGTTCCGCTGTATTGGTATCTCTGAGTCGTATTGTTTGAGTTGTAATAACTAGAAAGGTGTTTATAACTGTCTAGTATGTGATGTATTATCAATATAACTCTGATGGATATTGTATATTATGTAATTATGTGATTAATATATTTTGTTCCATTCCGCTGTGAGATTCTGATGTTGTTGTTCTTTCTTCTCTATCTCTTCTATTTTCTCACCCCTTCCTTTCTTCATGATGAAACGGATTTCTGGGGTCAGAAACCTGGGTTGTCACATAGACTTTAAAAAAAACCGTGGCTAAGATTCAAAATTAAATTAAAAGTATTTGAAAAAGTAAAAGAGAAATGTTGTTTTTAAAAATAGCAGTGCAAAATTTAAAAGCATTTATTTCGAGGGGCACAAATGTAAGGGCACGACTTGATTCATCTTTTTTTTTTATATTGGTTATATTTGGATGCTTTTTATATCTCAACCACTAGAATATAATTAAATAATTTTTATTAGTATCAAATGGAAGAATTATAGACGACCATGATGGTGTGTTGAAATGATGTAGTGTGGAAGTGAGTTGTGAAGGAAGTGTTGAAATAATGTGGCTGTTCTGATCGGCGGAGGCTGCAGTGGTGATATGTAGATCATGTATTGGCAGTTGCAAATGAATCAGGTAGCAGTTTTTGAAGTATATCTTGATTTTTATTATTTATTTGGATTACATGAATTTTGTCAGTAGTGTTCCCAGATCTTGGCTTGTTGCAAATCAGTTCATCAATTTTACAGCTGACTTGTGGCATCGATGAATCCTACAAATTGTTAATTCCTTTACTTGGAAAGGATCCTTCCATTCCCGCCGCA
Organism: Allium cepa; assembly: GCA_030765085.1. NCBI lineage: Eukaryota > Viridiplantae > Streptophyta > Magnoliopsida > Asparagales > Amaryllidaceae > Allium > Allium cepa. The sequence goes on along the minus strand of CM060938.1, from coordinate 722,438,317 downwards.
AAACCAAGAGGAGTTCGACGAGTTCGAAAATGTGAAGATGGTCAGCAAACTGGCCAACGGATTAGAAGTTCCATCTATAAAGGAGTCATCAGGTAATTTTTCATATACATCATTTATATATTTAAGTTGATACCTTATTGTTTTGTAGTTGATACACTTAAATTTTATCGTGTGGAACTTAATGCATGCTACAGGCACAGATGGACAAGATGGTATGAAGCTCATCTGTGGGACAAACATGGCTGGAGCCCTAAGCAAAATAAAAAAGGAAGGCAAGGTAACAAAACAAGTACATTTGTTGCATCAACCAAAGTTATGTTAAATTTATTTATGTTGCTAACTAGATATATAGATTTGTGTGATTTTCTATTTCCCTGTTATGTGGGTACTCTTCACTTACTATTCGATGCTATTGTATCTGCTGCCTAGTTTATTTGGGTATATTGCTACACCTGTTCTATTGCAAATCATATTTTATTGGGATTATTAATGAGAATATTATTGCGATTTTGAATGTGGAAATAATGGATATAATTGCATTATGAGAATCTGTAGGTGCATATGATGGCGAGGAGACTGCTGCACACACCTATGATCTTGCGGCTTTGAAGTATTGGGGTGTGGACTTTGTACTAAATTTTCCTGTATGTGTTAATCTTTTCCCCCTTTCCCAGTCAAGAATGCTATCATATTTGTATTTTTGTTTACTGAAACAAAGATAAATTCAGGTATCTACATACATTAAAGAGTATGTGGGTATGTTGTGATTTTATGTGCACAGGGGAATTGGGGATGGTATTGGTATGAATGGTTCAGTTGAAAACAAAGGTACAGGTTGAAGGAGATGCAGCAAGGCAGTGATATGGGGAAGTTTAACTGAATTGCACAGAGCAATGTTGTGCACTGATATACTACGCAAGTTGATAATGCATAGTCAGGTGTATGTGGGTATGGTAGAAGTAACTGTGTAGTTGTGGAGTAGTAGAAGAAGAAATGTGTGGACTGCAACAAGGCAGTGGAGTTGCTGGCTGTGGGTGTAGAAGTTGTTGCACAGAGTAGCAGTGCAGGCAATAATCTGGTGTGGTAGCAGATGCGGAGGCGGAGGAGGAGGGGGAGGGGAATGTTTTGAAGTGTAGGCAGCGAAGTTTGTTGATGAATGACGAATGTGGTGCGACAATGCTTGCTTGGTGATAGAGTAGCGGATTCAGGTGAGTTGCTGTACTATGAAACTCGGTGGTAATTCAGATGGCAGTTTTTTTCTTTTTCTTTTTGAAATGCAATGGAGATGGTGAAGGTTGTGAGAGTGTGTATTGTTTTTGGTTGTTGGCAGAGGAGAAGTGGGTCTTATGTGCATAAGTCAGTGATTGAGAAGGGTGCAACTACTTGTTGTATGTCAGTGTGTAGAAGTGGTTTGTTATGGCAATGGGAAGATGGTAGTTGCGGCTTTAGTACAGAGTGTGGTTGATGGAGTTTGAATGATTGGGTGGTGGTTATGATCAGACAGAAGTCGGTGCGACAGTGAAGTGGGTTGATTGAAGAATATAGCAGAGCAGCAACTTGTAGTTCAGTGTATGTCAGTGGGTATAAGGAAGGTGAAAGTGGAGGATTTTGAGGGAATGGTGATGTATTAGTGGGTAATAGTGATGATGCTATTGATTCAGGTTGAAATGTTGAAAATGGGGTGAATGATGTGAATTGTGGATGAATAGAGGCAACAGGCAGAAGTGAGAGTTGTAGCTGTTGAGATTGAAGAAAAGACAGGTGATTGCTGTTGAGATTCAGGTGAGTTTGCTTGGGTAGTCTGTGTTTTGGTTATGAACTGTTTGAATGCAGGAGTTGTTGAAGTGTTTGCTGTTGTTGTTAACAGTATGAAAGGTGATGGTCAATTGTGGTAAAAGAGGTGTTTTGGTGCTCTGATATAGTTTGAGGTTTCAGATGGAGGGTGTTCTTATGGCAGAGATGAAGTAGACAGTTGAATATAGTTGACGACAAGTTGAAGTGGAGGGGAAGTGAAGTTGAAGTGAAGTTGTTGTGATAATGTAGGGACGGGTGATTGAGGGGCTAGGTGTGTTATGTAGTCAGTAACAATTAAATGGTTGCACTGTGGTATGAATGTTCTATCGTGGTTAGAAGTGTAGTGTCACAGTGATGAAGAGGAGCAGCAGAAGTGAAACAGTTTTAAGCAGGGGGGATTGGTGATTGTTTTTGCAGTGGACTGCTCGGCAGTGGAATGTTTTGGTGGATGGTAGTAATATAGAATGAAGTGTAGTTTTGAACTTGAAATTTGTAGAGGCAGACAGGAGAAGATGGGAGTGATACACTTGTACAATGTTGTAGATGTTTGATATCAGATTTGTAGTCCTACGAATTAACATAATAGTTTATCTATACGTTGTGCTTTCACTTGTGCAGGCATTGGACTTTTGGAAGAGAGCAAGGTTGAACTTTTATGGTGCTAGCATTCACTTCTACATGCAACAAAGAATTATGGAGAATTAAGCGTTTTGTTAGCACCGGTTTGGTACAACATTTTATTAGTACTAGATGTGTAAATTTGTATACGAATGGTTATTGTATGTTGGTCATTTTATAAAAAAAATCTACTGTATTGGAATGGTTATGGATATCTTATTTGATTATATGATTAACATTTTTTTAATTGTTCGAATATGGTGATTATGTGAGTGATTGTTGATTGATATAGTAGAAATAAAATAGACCATCAATAGGAAATAATAGCATGGAAAAATGATGCAAAATGATCAATAACTTTTAGTAGCGTTTCAAAAATGCTACGAAAATACATATAGTGGCGTTGAGTAAACGCAACCGTAAAGTAGGGGTAATGATGGAAATTCTATTGGTAGTGTCAAAAATCCTTTTGGTAGCGTTTTATACACGCTGCAAAAAAAGAATTTAGTGGTGCATAAACGCTGCAGTAAAACGATTTATGGTAGCGTTGAAATAAGTGCAACTAAAAATCAGGTATTTTTAGTCGCGGGCTTTATAACAGCGTTCATCAAAACGCTACTAAAACTTTTATTAGCGTTTTTTGAGTGCTACTAAAAATCAAAATTCTTGTAGTGAAGTAGTTGAAAAATAGTAATTAGTTTATAAAACAGTTATAAAATATTTAAATAGTTCCAAAAATAATTGTAAAATAAGTATAAAATAGTTTGGCTTTAAAAAGAAAGATTGTATATAGCAAATAGCTTGGAAAAATAGAGTTAAGAAAGCTTATATTAGAATAATTTGTTTGAAAATAGTTCAGAGCCAAACTATTCCACTACCCAATCTTTATTCCAATCAATTTAATTTGAAATTTCCACTTCCTCTTAACATTGACCCAATCTCAAATCAATTTAAGCAACCTCAATTCCCATTCCAAATTTAACTTTATTCCACTTCGATTTCAATTTCAATTTATTTCAACTCTAGTTTGTCTTAATCCCAATTCAAGTTGAATTAACCTTGATTCTTTTCAAATCAAATTCCATTCGAATTTGAAACTATCCAACTTTAATCACAATTCCAAATTATTCAAACCAAATTTCAATTTGAACTGATTTTAAATTCAATTTCACTTTAAACCATCTCGAATTATATAAATTCGAGTAAAATTTTCAAATGTTGGTTCAACCTCTTAAACCAGATTATCCTTTATTTTCAAAGTCTTTGAACAATTTAATTCTTAGTCTAAAATTCAAAATTCTATTTTAAATTACCTTTATTTCTCCATAAACCTATTTCTAGGTTCAAATAATAATTCAATTTTTTTTTTAAACAATTTAATCTTTTAAATTCAATTTATTACCCAATTTATTTCAATAATGGATATATTACCACAATCCATTTCTTCATTCATTTATACAAATCCAATTCATAGTTCAAAGTTTATTAATAACAATAGGATGATATCATCCAAATTGTTTAAAACATCCATCCATTTCCAATTTTCCAGATCTCAAACCCATTTTGAGATCACACAAACTTCCCATTCAAATCAAGTATTTAACTTTTCAAGTTAAAACTCAATTTCATCCTGAAATTTTCAAATCGGGTTGTTCATTCAAACTTATTTAACTTCTTCTAAGTTAAATTTAATTTAATCCCATTTATCCCACTCAAAATTTGAATTCTCCATTTCAAATTTTAATTTTCTATCACTTAAAAGTTCAAAAACTTTTTTCACTTTGGGTTTATTTCAAATCATCTTTGATATTATGTATATCCACTCATACATACATATTTACTTCTTGGCCTACCAAGCCAAATTTTAAAATTTAATCCACCTTTGGTTTTAATTCAAAACAAATTCTTTCAAAGTTTTCAAACAACTTCTTATTTTAAAGTACGACTATATTCAAAATAATCTGAATAATATCATTTATTATTTCCTTTAACATTTTGAAACAATTCCAAATGTTTCTAGACCTAGATTTCAAAACTTTACAATTTAAAACCCACTTTAATTCACAAATTAAACTCAATTAAGTTTACTTCCTTAAAACTTTTTGTTATTTTAGATAATAACCAAGGTTATTACAACTGGAAACCAATTCACCATTATCTTATTCTGAAAATTCTTCTCCAAATTCAAGATTTTAATTTCAGTTTGAATCCATTTCAAACTTATCTTCATTCAATTTCAGTTTCCGTATCCAACTACCAATATTTCTTTATAAATAAAATATAAGCTTTTTTGAAAATCATTCATTAAAACCATTTTTAAAACCTTTACATAAGAAAATAACAAGTACGCTCTCTTATATATATATATATATATATATATATATATATACACACATACAAACACTCAACTCATTCTAGGGTACCATTGACCCTATACTTAATGAGTACTCTCACCAGAGCCAAGGTTCTTGCTTAACCTTCAGCTCTGATACCTAATGTAATGACCCAGAATTTTTGATCCCGAAGATTCCAAACAGGTAGGGAAAAGAAGAAAAGAGATAGAAGAAGAAGAAGAAACAGAAACACCAAAACGCAGATTCTCACATTCGTAGCGGATTAAAATATATTATCAAATAAAATAGCAGTTATGCAAAGGAAAGCTGTATCATTTAATTTACATCAATACATCAGAGTTACAACATTTACACAAAGCACTGGACAGTTAAAATCAATATGTCCTAGACTATTAATAATACAACTCCATTTCATAGGGGAAAACTCCATACGTTCCTGCCATCCAGCTCGCTCCCTGAGCTGTAGAACGTCCTTACCTTAAAATATGTAATACTCGATCTGGCCTGAGCATTACATCAAAGAAACACCCGGGTCAGGCTGAAAACCAGCGTGAGTAAACCCATCTAACATGAAATACTAAGATATAACTTATTTAAACCCGGTGTAACCCGTACGTTACTATGAGTTCTTCACTTGCCAAAGTCAAATACACATCTTACATCATATCTAAGCATTCTTACTCAGATTTAATGAACAAATTTACATCATTTATTTCATTCCAGCCTATTTATCCCAAAGTCACGTTTATAAAGAATTATTAAAGATTCCAAATCGAAATGGTTTCGGGTATTTACAGATACCCGACCCGGTTTCTTCGAGTCCCATGTCATCTTACCCAAATTATTCGAATGAAATACAATTCAAACTTTTAATTACAGGATGTCACTTTACACAGCAATCCATCTCGATAGATAACCATATTATCACTGTTCAACCCAATCATAAAAATTTCAAATCAGAAATATCAACCAATTCAAGGCATTTAATATCATTCAATCATTCATAAGCAACATTAATTAGTCACCCCATTCTAATTAATTTAATTAAATTAAATTAATTTCTGTAATCACTTTAATCCTGCTTACTTATACATTAATTAATTACAAACCATTAATTAATGATCTCTTAATTATCCTCTTTAATTACATTAAGTAATTAACCTTTAATTAATAACAAAAATTAATTATTCTTCACCCATCCACCTTAATTATAATTATCCTTAATTAATTACTCAAATTAGTTATCCTATAATCACTTTCATTGATTAATTATCCATTAATTAATCACACTCATTAATTTACTAACCCTTAATTAATTTCTTTAATTACTCAATCCTTTAATAAATTAGACTAAGTAATTAATCCTTAATTACTTCCATTAAGTAATTATCCCATTGGTTAATTATTCTTAATTAATTAACCTTTAGTTATTAATCAATTTAACCTTTTAGTAATTAATCCTTAACAAATTTATCCTTTAATTACTTACGTTAAGTAATTATCATTTATGTAATTATCACAAATTAATTTATCCTTAATTACAAATTAATTTAGCTCTAGTTAATTAACTCATAATTAATTAAATTAATTAACTCCCTTTATATCATAAATAAATAAATTAAATTCTCTTTAATTACTTAATTAATTTAATCATTAATTATCAAAACCTTAACTAACCTTTATTAATGTTCTAATTATCATTAACACATGAATCTAAACTTTTACCTCTTATTGACCATTTAATTTTATTTCTAAATTAAGTTTTGAGATAACTAAAAAGAATTTTAAGTTAACACTTCAGGTTAAACAAATTTTATAACTTCCGTAAATCAGTTTACTTAAAATAATTTATTATTTAAGAATAAGATTAAAGGGATAGGTTCATCTTGATCAATTCTAAATTAAATTTTTTTGCTTATTTTAAAAAATAATTGTTCAGTCTTAACTTCGGGTTCAACCCCTTTTTATTTTTATTTTTATTTTAACTTGGTTTTAGTTTAAGCTTTAAACTTGTTAAACTAAAATCTACAACCAGGAAACACTCACGTTCCTATGAATACAACCCGAGCCAAAACTAGACTTACCCAAGCATCCCCACGAACCACCTTCGAGTTAGCACGCATACCTAATCGAGATCGACCCGAAGATAATGATTCTTCCTCGATCTCGAATTGTTCTCCATTACTAAAGTGCACAGGTGCACATGCACAAGCGTCCCATCCATCATCGGTCACCGTCGCGGTTACCGGCACACCACCCACGATCCTCCTAAACACCCCGACCACCTAGGACAACAAAAATGACAACCAAACGAAATCGAGCTTGGTGAACCAAGTCTGGAACGAACCATCACCCAGAGAAAGCCTCGACTTCGATGATCCCGACAATCAGAATCCACGATCCTCAGCCCAAACCCTCGCCATAATCTCAAGCTTCATTTCCCCCATGACTGGACAATTCTGATTTCCTGTTGACGGCGCGATCACCAATTTTTCCCTCCTCGACCAAAACCAAAGTTGAACCCTAGTTCATCGATCTTCCATTGCCACAATGGCTCAAAAATCCACTGACCATTTTTTCCATCGATCCCTGGCAGTCCGACCATCTCCAGATCAAACCCCAAAGCAAACCTCGTCGTCGATCAACGTCAATCGACGAAAGTGTTTAAATCGATCAACTCGATATATCTCTCCACTCACTTACCTAAAAATCATGGGTTCATCATCTAAATTCGACATTTTGTACTCCAAACCAGATTCTATAATCAATGATTGTAATCAACATGTTTGATATTTACCTATTTTCATATCATCAATGTATTTTTTATATTTTTGTAAAACTACTAAATATAAAATCTTGAAACTATTTTTAAAATTAATAATACACTTCTATCAACACTTTTCATTTAGGAATCAATGCCAAAAAACAATTGCATGAAGAAAATGTGAATTTTGAATCAGGTTTTAAGCCTGAAAAGCTGAACAGAGACTTATATCTACCTGTTCCAGTCAAGTTCACAGGTACTAACACGCACACATATTAAAGTCATTTTTACATCAATATTCTCAACATAATTCAATCACATCCCAAATATCACCACATGCCAATTCAAGGTATTCCAGATTTCTAGAGATTACTCACCTTTTATAAGCAGAGAACAATTTTTCCCAGGCTTAAACCTGGAACTTGAATTTTAATCTGGAAACTGTTGAATTTGATTTCTATGTTGCTCAAATTTGAAGTTGAAGTTGAATCTGGTGTTGAAACTTTCTGTTAATCTTCATCTTGAAGTGCAATATCTTAGGTTTGAAGCTTTAGTCATGGATTGTTGTTGATTTCAATAGGCTGAAATCTTTATTATTTATTTTGTTTGAATTTTGTTTTCAGTTTAAAATTAGAAGATGAGATAAATTCTAGCTGAAAGAATCACTAATTATTTCCTCTAGTATTATATTTAATATAATCTAAATTTTAATTAAGTATAAATTTTCCACTTGTTAACTTGAAATGCTCTTAAGCTTACAAATGTGAATTACATGTTATAATGGTCTTACACACGTCTAATTTCTTTATTATATTAACTAATTAAGTTACAAATGTTTAAAACTCATTATATAATTAATTCCCTATATTATATATATTAATATGTTTATGTTTATATCAATTTATGTTATATATATATATATATATATTAAAAATATATTTTCCCATGCAAAATTTAATGGAGAGAAAATTGAAACAAAAGAAATGGACATTAAATTAATTCTTATCTTAAATTATAAATTTAAGTTATTACACTTAAATTAATATTATATACATAAACTAAATTTATTTCAAGTACAAATTTTAAAAGAAAACATATTATTATAGTATACTATCTTAAGCTATCATGCTTTTAAACAAAATAAATATTTTCTTTAAGTGTTCTGAAATATAAGATAAATTTTTAAATAGCTTTTGAAAAGTTTTATATTAAAGTCAACCATAATCTTCCAAATCATATATATTCATATACATATACATATGTATATACATTGTGAATAAGAAGTTTGGTTTCAATTTAATAAAAATGTTTCGTAAAATTTGACAAATTATCTTTTGAAACAAATAATAACGGTTATTTATTTATTTATATATATATATGGATATAAGAAGATTTTAAATTGAAATATTATTATTTTAAAATTCACTTACATAACCAGATATCTTTCATTATCAGAATTTTTATCTGTTCAATTGAATAAACCAGTTAATTGTCCAGTTATCGGATGTCCAAAAATCCGGGTTATTATATATTGTTCCGTTGCATTATGAGATTATGTGTTGTTTAGCTTCTTCTCTTCTATCTTATCTTTCTTTGTATCCTAATGATCTATTTACTGGCGCCTGAATACTCGGCTAGAAATACAATGGACGTAATAGTGTCGATTTTCGAGGATCGAAAATTCCGGTTGTTACAATTTTACGGTTTCCCATTTGAATAGTTTATTGTAATAGTTTTCTTCCTGCTACTAATTGTTTGTTTATCTATCTATGTATATGTGTCACTTTTAACTTCATTCACTTCGGCATTGACAAAATAAAGGTTATGTCTTCTTTCTATCTATCTGATTTAGTGATTATAGAATTAGTCATAATCGATCGCTAAATTTGAATCTGCAATGGATTTGCAATGGATAATTCCCTTGCTAAACAATGCATGGTTGTTCCATCGTAAACAAAACAACGGAAAACCAAATATAATCTATGATGAATTTGCAGCTGGAGTTCTCAGTTTTTTTATTTTTTACAACTTTATGCTAAAATAGTTATAATAAATTTCCATTGCTTTTCCATTGCAGGTCTGCCAAGGACCAGTGATAATTTTTTTTAGTAATTAACAAATAAATAACAATAAATTGCATTGCAAATATGTTGCAACTCACTGTACAAAAATTATGAAGTAGCTATGTATTTTTCATATAAAATTATTTAAAATTGAAGATGTGTGCATAATGCATTAAATATTTTATTACAAATCCACCATAAATTACCGATATTCCACTTGTTTCGTTCGAGCAATCAAAAAATATAACTATTACTTCGGAACATTACACAAATAACAAATTTCATCAGAGACAATATCAATAATGATGTACTAATATGAATGGACAAAGGAATATAATCATAGTGGAAAGAAACCATACAGATAGCAACTAAGAAATAGTAAAATATCCAAAATACAAGTCGCAACATATTAATTTCAATAGGCATACAAAAATTCATGTCTAAGTAGAAAATTTCAACACACATACAAAATATATACCAATCAAATTAAGAAAACAAGAATAAGAGACACCTTGAATCAATGATGAGTAGATTGGAACAATATCATCCGAGAAATTGCATCAATTTAGGATCAAACTCTTTATGCTTTTCACTATCATGTTGACATTCCTGAATATATTGCAAATGGACCTCATGCCCTTTTACGATCTATTGACGATATGTCTCATAGTCCTCCTTAATTTTTTTTGACAATTTATCTAATGCTTCTGCGTAATCCCTTAATGCTCCATCTTTGATGGTTGACTTATTTCCATTGCTTGAGCCTCACCATGTTGCATCACCTCCTTTAAGGCAATAAGCCTAGCTTGTAACTCATTTATTATTGTACTATCCCTCATTAGCATTCTTTATCATCAAGTAGCATGTAATCTCATTTAAAACCATGTTTACTATTAGGTAAGTGATATAATGAGTTGATCATGTTGGTATGCGTTCTATTACCAACAAATGCATTACATAATTAAGTTGTATTTTCATTTTTATTAATACATACAAGTTGTATTTTCATTTTTCTTAAAAATATATACTTCAAGAACATGAAATTATATAAAATATATTGTTATACCACATTATCAGTCATGCGCTTAGTAACATATAAATTATTCAAAACTTTACTTTCATCGCCAGGTAGGTTGCCACTAAGATACGCACGTCCCTTTGCATTCAGTTGGCTCAAAGCATGAAAAATCACAATACCATCATAATAAAATGCCCACTTCACAACTTGCAATTACAGTTGTAATATGTCTATTACAATGGTCAATCGAAAACATTAATATGCGACGTTATAAGAGGGTCAGACCATTTTACAACCATTTTAGACCTTTTCAAACGACCATTGTAATAAAGTCTTTTACAACTATTTTTGCATGTTGTGATAGATCTTTTACATTTATTTTCATCCAATGTAATAGATCTTTTACAATTGTTTTGTAGTTGTTGTAAAATTCAAAATAAAAAAATGACGAGTATTGGTGTAGCACACATTTATAGGTTTAATATCATTTTATGGTTGAAGCTAACATTATATAATAACAAAAAAAATCATGCATGTTTACTAAAATAATAAAAATAAAATTCACATTCCAACAAGCTAAAACAATTTATTTATTCACATCACTCATAAAGTCTTAACACAGGTGTTTGCACAAAAAATGGACAAACATTTCCAATCGATTTGTTGTAAAGCTGTGAATACGTGGTGTATAACACAATTGTTATATTTGTATTAATGGTTGACTTTTAGAGAGTAGATCACACATAGGTTATGCAAAAAGTAAGTTGCAATAAGGTAAAGAGCGCAAAGATTTATAGTGGTTTGGCTAGAATGTGCCTACATTTACCGTCCATTTTCATTATTCTTCTTATAGATCTTTGATACAATGCCCGAGATACAAAATAGAATGATTTGTGGGTAAAAGAAAGTAACATATAGCCTAAGGGATTCTGTTGCATTATTCTTGTTCGCCTGCTCCAATCAGCCTATTCATATTTGGCTGTTCCTCTTAGCCCATGCTTGTTCGGCTGTCTCTGTTAGGTAGTTCTATTAGATGATCTTGCTAGGTTGTTCCTGCTAGCTAATCCCGCTATGCTACTCTTGCTAGTTGATCCCGCTAAGCTACTCCTGCTAGTTGATCCTGCTAGCCTGATCTTATTAGGCAGTTTCTATCAGTTGATCTTGCTAGGCTTCTCCTACTAGTTGATTTTGCTCGGCTGTTCCCGTTGGGATGATTCCAGCTTTCCCTAAATTGTCTGCCATTAATGTTGTAAGCTCGGGTCTATAGAATTCTCTTCTATTGTTGTTGGATGCTTTGGTATTTATAGGATTGGAGAGGAGGTGTGACTATTAGGATATTTTCTTATATATCTTTCCCAAAAGGAATATTCCTTAATATGCCATATGTAGTTATTTCTTTTCTGATATGTGCTGATTTCCTTTCTTATTTGCACTGTTTGGCCCGGTTGAGAACTCAGTTCAGGGGGTGTTGGTCCATCTTAGATGGATGCCGATGGATTATTGTCTAAGGTCATCCGTTTCTGTTATATGGCTCGTACCCTCTTGGTTCGAAGGTTAGGTATGCGGTTGGACCGGCTTTGCATCTCCCTATTCAGACAAAGATGGCATGGGTCTAAGCATACGAAGAACCAGCCAAAGAATCATGGTCAGTACCCTTGGGGTACTGGCCTAAGAATCCTAGTCAGTATCCGTGGGTACCGACCAAGGAATCCTAGTCATTATCCAAAGGCATTGAGCATAGGAGAAGATGGTAGAGATCTCGATACTTTCTTGTCTTGTCTCTTTTCCTTCCTTTTGTTGGATATGGTTTGGCACCCAGCAGCTAGATTCCATACCGAACCATTCCTCATGTTCTATAAAAATAATATGCTAGTCAGGATTCGAATATGAGTGGGTTGGTTAAAAGGCATAAGTCTTTACCATTGTGCTACTCATGCTTTTATGCCATAACTACTTTATTTTAATTCAACATTGAATAAAACTTGGACCTGTAGATGCAGTTTCGATCTTTGTGTATGTCCCGACCTTAGGAACATTTTTCAAATGCTTTGGCCATATTATCTGACTACGTCGAATTTAACCCTAGCACTTCCTCTTGCCTTTGGGATTACCTCATGGCTCTTTTATTATGCACGTTCTTGCCATTTCTACGCTTCTTAACATCTTTTCAAATTCACTATGCCGTGGGCGAAAATTCCCACAACACTTGCCCTTTAAAGCATACTTTCGTAGAATACAAAATGTGCTTTTTTTATCTAAACTCTTCTTTATTTCTCATGCGATGGTTATCTTGAACCTCAAATATTTATATCCTCATTTCCATCTTTTCGGTATGTTTCCACTGCTAATATATTGCGGACACTTGTTCACTCAGGGAAAGCTTGTTGAACGTTCCAGGACTTACTTTATTGGTATGACGTTCGTGGTTCGTTCTTTTATGGTAGTATAAGCATGATTTCCCATTGATTGTCATCTCTATCCGATAGGCTTTTGCTCCCTCTGTTCAATTTCCTTACTCCTACATCCTAAGGGCCGCATGTTGTCTTATGTATGTTCTAATAATGTCGAGGTACTCTTGGGAAAAGGAATATATAGCGGTTCCACGGAACATGAATTTAACGATGTGTATTTTGTTTCATTGATTGTAACTTGGTCAATTAAGACTGGTGGTTGTAATATATTGACTTTGCATGATTGCCAAGATATTTCACTTGTGATTCCTTCATCACCACTGCGCATATTGTATTGGTCAATTGCTAAAATGTTTGCTAGGTAAGTGGTTTCTTTTGAAGTTTTGAACGTGGGTTGCTTATGCGTTTGTACTGCAAAGCTAATCTTCTTTTGACATTTATGCATTATTTCTTCTGATATTTATTCATGTCCATATTTATCTTTTCCTGGCTAGTGATCATGATATGTTTGTTCCACATGATTGATTGGTTTGCTTGTTCCGTTAGCAACCTTTCTCGCTGCTATCGTGCATACTTGTATGGGATCAATCACGAACAAGTTTGGTAGGGTAAGCAGTTTCTACGGCTGATGCTTCCCTTGGCCTATACTATATACTTCTTGTATGAAAACTTACATAAGAGCATATGCATCTTGTAGAAGTTAAGAATGAAATTATCATACCTGATCAGGTTAGTTGTTGCATTATATTTGTATAGTATCCTTACTTAGCTATAAGCCTGTTAGTAATCTTTTATTGCTTCCTCACACACTAGTACATGGCTTATCATTGACAAGTTCGACACGGTGAGAATACCAGTCAAGCAATTATGTGTTATTCTTCTAGTTCTCGAGCAACTCTTCTTTTTCCCCCTGCGTAATCACATAAGATCAATCACTGATAAGTTCGGCAAGACAAACATACCTTGGTAGAGTGTCTTTGTAATTCAGTCCCATGTGTCTTTGTTTGTTTTCATGCACTTTAGACATTCTAGTTTTCTTATTATTACATACATTTTCCATGCATGCTTTAAATAAGTTTGTCTTAGTAACGGTCTGTTGATAGTGTTCATGGGAAATTCTACAATCGACTGCTTTCATTGGGCCATACAATCGATAGTCATGTTTTACTATAAGCTAGCATGGCTATTCGTTTCTGATAGAAATCCAGAGTCGAATATTGGGCATGAACCAAGTAGGCGGCCACCATGTCTTGACCACCAGTTAGTTTGTCACTCCATAGCCATTTTAAAAGCTTATAACTGATCATCAGTTGTGAACTCCTGGATAAGGATCACTCCGGTCCACCACCACCGGCTAAGAAGGTTGAGTCGATAGTCAGTTATGGACACTCGAATAGAGTCTCCAGTCCACCACTATAGGCTAAGAAGATTGAGCTGATCATCAGCTGGGGACACCTAAATAGGGATCACTCTGGTCTACCATTGCTGGCTGAGTAGTTTGTGCTGATCATAAATGGTGAGTGCCCATTTGGCGGTCATGTCCTAACCACGGGCTGATCGGGCTTGTCCTTATAAGTAAATAAGTTTGAACCAATCATCAACAATAAGCACCCACTTTGTAGTTTGGTCCTAACCATGGGCTAATCGGACTCATCGTTGTTGTTAAAGAAGTTTAGGTCGATCATCAACGTCGAGCACCCACTTGGCGACCATGTCCTGACCATGGGCTGATTGGGCTCATCGTTGCCTTTAAAGAAGTTTGGGTCGGTCGTCAACGGCGAGCACTCAATTGGTGCTCATATCCTGACCATAAGCTGATGGGGCTCACCGTCGTCAACAAAGAAGTTTGGGTCGATCGTCAATGATGTGCATCCACTTAGCAGTCATTTCCTGACCAAGGGCTGCTCGGGCTTGTTGTTTTGGCAAAGAAGTTTGGACCGACCGTTAACGGAGAGCACCCATTTGTCGGTCATGTCCTGACCATGGGCTGATGGGGCTCGTCATTGTTGGCAAAGAAGTTCGTGTCGATCTTCAACGGTGAGCACCCACTTGGCAGTTACATCCTGACCATGAGCTGATCTGGCTTGCATTACTGGAAAAAAGTTTATCAAAGCTTTCCATGATGCGTCAGAGTTGGATGCCACTAGTATGCAGAATCCTTACCTATATAGTGCTAGAAATCAAGAAATTGATTTTGAATGGAATGCTTGTTCTTATGGTTGTTTTATAGTACTGATCATCTGTCATGGTTCCACACATCCTATAAATGTGGTTTAGTAAGGCCATGATGATTGACAATACACAATCCATATTTCATGCAATTGCAATAGTTAGTGCGCCAAATTAAAACAGAGGTTTTGAGCATTCCATGTTTTCCTAGATACTGCTTCATCTATAGGATGAGAATGTAAGTTCTATTGCTTGGATCCATGTTGATAAAATATAATCTTTCCCAGATTAGGCAAGGTGCCCCCAAGCCAAGGGAAATTCGCTCCAGGAGGAGGTTTTCTTCCCGGAGCAGGCGATGCTCTTTCCTAAAATTGTATTGTTTCACCACTTTCTGCTAGAGCGTCATGGTTTTCCAAAGCATCCTCATCCTATTTCTCCTCGATCAAATATAGGGACATGTTTAGCAATTACTTATTCTCCTCTGAGTTGCAATGGATTCTCCTATTGGATGAGACTATAGTTTCGATGAGAATGATAACCAATAAATCGTAGGCCAAAGCCAAAGGAGTATATCCCATTGTGGTTCCATGGGAAGTGTGACATGCATAAAGTCCAAAGGTAGCTCATCCATCCAAGCTTCCTTAGTATTTTCCAAATGCTCCTTTAAGTGAATTTTGAGAACCATGTCGACCTTTTCAACCTACCCATTGGCCTACGGATAAGGCATTGTAGGAAAGCTTATCCTGATTCCCTATTTCCAATAGAACTAGTTGAATTCCTGCCTATCAAACTTTCATCTATTTCCCAGGGCTGAAATCCATACTTGATAAAGTAATCTGCAACCAATATTGCATAATTAGCTCTACCCATAGCTATTAGAAGTTCTTCATTAAGATCAATGCCTATGAGATTTTCTTTTCTATGGCTTACCACCCCACTTGGTGTGGTCTCTTCTACCACCACTATGAGAAAAAATGAATCAGACGACAGATATGCTCCGTTGTCTGAATGAATACCTATCTGTCGTCTATTTCCGTGTTGTCTCATTACATATCAGACCAAATATATGCTTCGTTGTCTGATGTGTTGTTCTTGTTTTTCAAATAGTAGAGATGAATATTATATATTGTCTGAAAGTTAATAAAATAACAGTTTTGCATTATTTGATTTTATAATGTCATTTCTAGAATTTTCTATATATGCATACCAATTACAATTATATTATATATTTGAAGAATGAAATAAATAAATAGCAATTTTATTTAAACAAATATTTACTTCAAATCAAATTCACATAAAAACAACTTTCACTATACTTGCACTTTCAAATACAGTACAACTTTCACTATTCTTACATTTTCATATACAATACAACTTTCACTATCACTCTTATCTATACAACTTTTCTCTGCGCTCTCATATACATAAAATTTGCTAGCACTCACTTACACTCACTCGAATTTATTTTTCATATTGATCTTCATTTGCTTGCTCCAGCTTGTGTTCAGTCATCTCTTATACCTGTTAAGTAAATAATGCAGTAAAATGGAAAAGGAAACAAACCTTAATTGAAAAAATTAAATTAAATTTGAATATTAGTATTGCCTCGGTTTATGGGTTTGTTTTCCCTTTATGTTTTAGACATGGCCGGACAAATATATATGTGCACGGACAACTTATGATATACACAATGTATCGCTACGAACATCACAAGGTCGAACATTGATTAAATCTCATGGACTATTGCAAAGGTCAAGCGCGAAGGCTCAACACAGTGCAAATGTGCACAAGGTCAAGCCCAAGCCTCATCGGGCTCAACTCAGGTGCACAGGGAAATGGAACTCAAACCCGAAAATCAAACCAGAAATATACAAACCAAAATATCAAACTAGAAAATCAAACTCAAACGCATACTTGGGTATATACAATGTCACATCAACTGTTCTACTAATGAACACATGAACAATTCAAAAGCATCTCAAGATAATTCAAAATATGGTATAAGTATGTATATATAATAGTATGTACAAGTATGCACCGAGACTTAAAAGTGTAGAAGTGCAGTTCAAAAAGCCATGTATAAGTGAAAAACAAGTACACATGCATATTTAATTTCAGTTCAAAACAGATTGCCTAACCATGGAGCATCAAAAGTATACGTGAGCAACACATATATACACATGTACAAAATACCAAAGATGCTAATATTTCACACATATATACATACATATTTATGTGTGTGTATACATGGAAGTGACAAGAAAGAAGACTGCATATAGCAGTAACAAGCGCACTCAGGTACCAAAATCAAAATGGTTCAGAAAAACAAGTTCAACTAGGCAAGAATTCAAGATAGTGCACATACACAAGCTCAGACAAAGCAATAAGTGCCAAGGCACATAAAATGGTTGAGAAAAAGCAAGTTCAACTCAAAATGGTTTATAAAATCAAAATGATCCAGCTGTTTAAATTGACTACTACTACGAAGGGGGGTCCAAGGGGGTGGCAACCCCCCTAGGTGGGGGTGCGAGGGCAAATGGTATACATATAGAACCATAAGCACATATTCAAACCAGAAAGCATGGTGCAAACATATATGTATATACATGTATACATAACTAGCAACAAGCAAGAAGACACTTCAAACATCAACTAGTTTAACAACAACTAGCACTAATGCAACATGTTAGAATCATATAGTTCAACAGTGATGATTTGATACAATAAGCGCAAATTCCTTTTCAATCAGAAATTTGCAAGCCTCAAGGGACAAGCAAACAAACAGAAAGCTTTAGAGCACAAATTAGCATCAAAAGGAAGAAATCTCTGAAATCAAGCAAGGCAGCATAAGCAAGAATCATGAACCAAGATCAAGCAGCAAGGTGCAAGCTCTACAAAGTCACAAAGTAAATTGCAAGCAAAACCAGGTGCATGCTCAAGCAAATATCATGATGTAGATAAATAGGCAAAATATACATGTGCAAACATCATGATGGATACATAAATAGGCAGCTTATACATATGCAGACGCAGTAATCAAGAGCAAGGGCCCAAAAAGCAAATGCACACAGAACAAGTTCATGAACACAAGCATTTTAGCAAAGAAATCAGGAATTTCGAAATTGAAATTACAGAAAATAAAGTAAAAAATCAATCTGTTCAAAATTGAAAATTAGAAAATCAAAAAAATCGAGGCCAAATTCAGTAAAATCAATGTCCAAATTATATTCGAAATAGATTCAGGAATTTCAAAATGAAAATATAGGGATTCAAACCCTATAGTTAACCCATATCATCATCGACAAATTTAACCTAGTTCAAACTTAAAATTAAAAGGGGGAAAATTGCTAAACGTACCAAATCGATAGCAATCAACTCGACAAAGAAAGCAGCCACGCAGCATTCATGGTTAATCGAAGTGTGTGAGCATCAAAGAAGAAGGAGTTGTGAAAACTCTTCTATATAGGTTGCCATCCTGTATGGTGTACCCAGTCGCCTTGCGCGTCACCTTCCTTGCTTAATTTCGTTTAAACAAGTGGTCCATTTCCTAAGGAAGCCAATCATTCCTGGCCCATCAGCATCTCGATTTTCCTTCCATGGGATGTGCTTAACCATATAGCATTTTTGCTCATTAAGAAAAGCCTTCACCCTTTTTATTTTTAAATAGGACGCCAACCATTCTCCACTAATTTAGAACTCCCAAAATACTTGATTCACAGCCATTTGTAGGTTTCTATGGATACATAGTGTCCAGATTCCCAATTCTTTCGCTATTTCTAGTTCTGCTATTGGCGTACCGTACTTTGTCGGTCAGTCTAGCCTACAAGGTAGGATGTCTATCCAACCTGCAGGGATCAAGAATAATCGTTCTTTCCTAGCCATTAGTATTTTTCTCACTTCTACGAGTGTAGCATAGTCATGTGGCATGGTTCTATTTAAGCCTTAGGTATTTTTATTAAATATCATATGAAATTTATTTGTTAAAGTAACTCATACCTTTGTATGTTGTCCCTGCATTCCATGGGGATGTTCAATCTCTGTACTATTATGCTTCATATTCATATGAAGTTAACTTTGAATCTGGGGTTTTTGAAAAGATTATGCTTCACCATCTCTAAAGATATTTGGTCCTACCTATGGAATGGGTTAGAATTACACTCCAATATTTATGTAGGAGCTGAAACTAGTCTCCCATTGTCTTTGAAGGAGTTGAACCTTGCCTCTGGGACTATGAAGTTTGTGTTCCGCTATCTAATTACTTCATTCTTCATAATTTTCATGCCATGCATTTTCTGATATCTAGTAGGAGAACATGCCCCAATGCTCCTAAGGGTTCCAACACCGTGCCCCCAAAGTGCTTTACACTCTATCTTTGTAGGAACTTATTTCAGCCGAGGGACTACGACCTAGAGTTTATGGCATTATTGGTGGAGTTACCTTCCATTTAGTCTATAGTATACCTAGATATTTATCTACATTCATTGGTCTAATTACCACAAATCTCATGGGATGAGTGATATTTTTCGATTTCAATCTATGCGGTTGTCAATTCTCCAATTCTTGATTTATTTCAATCCACGGCTTCGCCAATAGCAGGATATATTATTTTTGGACTTTCCATAAGTAGCCAAAATGGAAACTTGATCTAGCTTTCTAAGTGTTTCCTTTTTAAGGCTTTTCATCTTCAACTTGGTTGATAGGAGGGTTGACTGCATATTTGATGTTCGAAGTGAACAGACAATGGCTCATCTTGTCAAGCGCTAGTTTTCTGCTCTTCTCGTTTAACACTCAACACATTAGTCGAGTGACTTGCTCTCGCCGCTAGAATGCTTTCTCAGTTTTCCTAGTGGGCCACGTCGTGCCCCCATGCCATGGATTAACCATCTGAATACGATCTGGTATAAACTCAGACGGCCTCATTTTGACAACCAAGAATGTCGTTCCAACATCAGCGCTGACTTCTAGTGAGACATCCTCCTCTGGTCCGACATGGGCCACATCGTTGGTTTGGCACCGATCATTTCTACATTAATCTAGTTTAGTTCGAGCCTTAGTCCGTTTGATTTGAGGAAGTCCACATTTCCGTTGCTCCTTCCCACCTTGCCTGCTCCGTTTCATCCATCCTTGATGGGTTGCAAACAGAACTCCATACTTGGTCTCTTTGGACTTACATTTGTGCTACTTGCTTCATGAATCTAAGGAGCGCTCCATCATCTCTGAATACTTAGCTAGGAAAAGAGCTACCATATCTTTCATCATCATTTGCAATCACTACTAGACTCTTCTCTTGTAGCTATACCAGTCTGCCTTCCTGATGTAGTGCATTCCAACCTTATGTACTTTGCTGGCTCATAGATTCTGAAATCTCTAGGACCCCTCGTAGTCCTACCTCTAGGCAGAAGGTAATGCTATGCTAAGCTTCAGTTCCTCACTCCACTTGTTAGGTTATCATATCCTTTGCTTTGGGTAGATGTCTATGACAGCTCGGTCTTTCCATTCAGGAAGGACAATTTCTTTCATCTTCCTTATGGTGACTTGATCTTTAGTTATGGGCATGGTTATGGATCTTAGATCGGTCCCAGTGATCGTTGTATCCTTTATTTACTACAGTTTCAGTGAGGGAATAAGAAGCGTTTTGCTGTAGGTGTCCCCGTTCGACATCATCCATGTATGTTTCGGCACCGAACCGCTTTTCGATCTCGCTTCAGGCTGAAATTTTGCTTATTTCATCCCTCTAGTATTCCTTCTTCCATCTTTTAGACCCTCTTAATCGAATTCTTTGTCAAAGTGCAACCTCTTCCATCTTCTAGATCCCCTAGACTAGGATCGCCCTTATGCTTAAATGTTGCGACCAATATTTTACACGTGCCCCAAGCATGGCATAAGTTGGTCCACCATTACTTGAGGCTGGAAAGTGAAACATTCATTTAGCTTGGCCATAACTATAGTTAGGTTGCCTTTGGTAATTACGTTTACTAGCACTGGAATACTTGCTGAATGATCATCCTGATTGGCTGTTGTTAGGTTGGGTGCGTAGGCTTCCCCTATGTTCCCGTTGGTAGCACTAACCTTGTTATTTGATCTTAAAGGCATGCTTGAGTTCATATCTCAGTGAAAGAAATAGTCAAACCATTAATTGGTTAATTTCTACGTAGTTTTGTTGAGAAACAATGTGAAAACAGATTAATGCTAAACACGGTTAGAGCAAATGTCTTAGTACTGGAACGAACCATCCATTATCGGTTTGAACACTATAATATATACTTTGATTAGCGATGGTAGGTTGCGACGGTCGTCGACGACCCATCAAATTTTTCTAAGGCTAGCGATAGGTAGCTATTTTATTAATTACCAAATTAAATAACTAATTTAATTAATTTTCATTATGTTTTAAAAAAAGTTTAAAAACAAAAATTTAATTCCTAAAAAATAACCAAGATCGTCTGACCATCTAAAAATACTAATATAATTAAAACATTTTTTAAAACATAGAATAAATAAGAAAAAAAATAAAAATACAAAATACCAAATTAACATGCATTTGCCAACCATTGCCAGCCGATGGCATATCGAGTATACAGAAAGAAACTCGCGTGACTTTTCCCCATTCACCCCGTTTCCCACCATATTTTCGCGAATGAAAAAAAAACCTTGCTGCCGATGTCCTCCCTCGGCTATCGTCGCCTCTCGCCAACTTTATCTTAGGCTGCCACAACGCGTTGGAATCACCAATCTCTCCAGTCCATCTTAATTTGGTAAAATTGTAACCCTAGTTTTGGATTTAGATCTATTTGATGCAATTATGGGTTTGAAATTGATGATTATTGTGTATTGGTTGGTGATAATAGTGTATTTCTTAATTTGAGGATATTAATTAGCATTGTGATAGTTTGATTTGTAATTACAAAATAGGGTTGACTTAAAGCCCGAAAATTATTATATAATTGTTGATTAATATGTATGTTGATAAGTATACACGATTGTTCGTTGTAGTTTAGAATAATTTAGGGCTCATATGTATGATAGAATAATGAATATGTTAAATACAAAGCTTACAGTTAAACATAATTAATTAATTCATGTTAATTATAAGTGTTAGTAGCAAGTATAAAATAAATTTATTTTTGATGATTAATTATTTTTAGTAATTGATTAATTAGTGTGCCTTTTTGCAAACTTAAAATCTTAGTTTACAAAATAGTTAATTAAAAGTTTAAATAGTTAAATGAATTATAAAATATATTTTAAAATTTTCATGAAATATTTAAATAGTTGAATGAATTATAAAATATGGTTTAAAATTTAGTTTATAGTTATTAAAATGGTATTTTGTGTACTTTTGGAAGTAGTTTTAATAACAAATTTCTTTTGAAATTGTTATTCTACTAATTTCAATTTACAAAAATTAAGAAATGAATATAACGTTTATTTGAAAAAAAACATTAAGTGTTATTTTAATAAATACAACAATAAAATTAAAGCTTTTAGTCCTAAAAGGCTTTAATTTATTTTGAAAAATAATACAACACTTATCTTGGATGCAAAGTTATAGGTACAAAAGAAAGAAGTGAAGTGTTGTCGAATTTAGTGCTTTTAGTCCTAAAACGCTTTAATTAATTACATAAAATAAAACAACACATCCGTGGATGAAAAGTTATGCATACAAGAGAAAGAAGTGAAGTGCCGTCAAAATTAAAGTCTTTAGTCACAAAAGGCTTTAATTTGTTTAAAGAAGAAGTGAAGTGTTGTTGAAATTTTTAACATATATTTTTAAATTAGAAAAAATGTTCAATTATTTTCTCTACCATACTTGGATGTATGAAGTCAGAACGGATATAAAAAGTTCGGTGAAGGAACAGTTCTAAATGGTGTGCTTTCATTTATTAGATTCGCTAAACATAATAATGGAAATGACGAAGAAATTCGTTACCCTTGTAGTAAGTGCAAACATTTGAGACACCAAAAACCAGATTAGTTATAGTACATTTGTGTCAAGCTGTTTTTATGCTAAATTATTACTTATGAGATCGTCATGGAGAACTTGTTGCACCTATACTAATCTGTAATGTCAGAGGACGAGGTGAACAATGACTATGTTATGGCGAATCCAATAAAAGATACGATAGAAGTTGCAGCACGACCAATGTTTCCTACCATTCAAGTTGATGATGAAGATGTAAATGTCAAAGAAGAACCGACTATAAGAGCAAGAGGAATTTATGATATATTGGATGCTGCGAAGAAGCCGTTGTGAGGTAGTTGTAAAAGTGAAATCGAATTATCAGTAACTGCCAAATACATTACTATAAATCAAAATTCAACTTTACAGAAGCTAGATTTACAGTAGTTGTACAAGATGAAAAATGACATATGCCACCCAATGATCTGATGTGCGGTAGTCATTATAAAGTGAAAAATCTTATGTCCACTTTCGGTCTACAGTATCAAAAGGTAGATACATGTATAAAAGGTTGCATGTTGTGTTGAAAAGATGACATTAACCTTAGGAGATGCAAAATATGTAATGAGGAGAGATAAAAACCTAGAAAAAAGAAAGGAAAGGAATTCCATACAAGAGAATGCGTTACTTATCAATCACTCCTAAATTACAAAGGTTATATACGTCTTCTATTACGACATGTCATATGCGATGGCACAGTGTGAGAGCACAGAAAGATGAAACTTTAATACGTTCATCTGATGGAGAAGTATGGAAACATTTCGATAAGATTTATCATGCGTTTGCTGTAGAGAGCTATAATGTCAGACTTTGTTCATGTACGGATGGGATTTTACCATTCTCTCCATTTAACAGTAAATATTAATCTTGGCCTATTATCGTTACGGCTTATAGTTTACCTCCGTTGATGTATATGAAAAATCTATGTATGTTTCTCATTATTATCGTCCCTAGCCTTGATGACCCGACACAAGGAATCAATTTTTATATGTAACCATTGGTTGAAGAGTTGAAAACCTGTGGCATGAAGGAGCTGAAACATATGACATTTCATAAAAAAAGAATTTTCATTTGTGTACTTCTTTGTTGTGAATTATTAGTGATTTTCCTACATATGCAATACTTTCAGGTTGGAGTATGGCTGGTCGTCTAGCTTGTGCTTATTGCATGGAATAAACACGAACATCTCCTTTACCGTATGGGAATTTTTTTCATGGTTTGAATTTTATAAGAGCTTTCTCCATGTCAATCATCCTTTTAGAAGAGATAAAATTTTTACAGCTCATAGAGCAGAGACTATGCACCACCACTAATTTGGCCAAGAAAGAAAATATATGAATTGGTAAAGGAATATCCAAAGATACATGAAACTGGAGTACAGACCGATCATATTCCAGATAAATCGATAATTCATGATCGGTGCTAACAAAGTATATTTTGTGTGTTACCTTATTGGAAGGATCTCTTAGTTTGACTTAATATTGACATGATGTACAATGAAAAAACGTGCTTGATAACGTGTTTAATACAATTTCGAATGTTAAGGGGAAAACTAGGGAAGATCTGAATTTTATACAATTATGTAAATGTCCCAAACCACATATGAAGCCCAATGATAAGAAAAAACTCAAAGCATGCTATGAGCTAGACAACATGCAAGCAAAACTCATGTTAAAGTGGGTGGAAGGACTAGGATGTCCTGATAGGACTTTTTTTCTAATCCCTATAGATGTGGTTACTTTAAAACTAATAAATTGAGTGGGATGAAAAGTTACGATTGCTATGTCATGATGGAAATCTTATTACTCTTGGTTTTTAAAGAACGATTGCCCGTAAAAGTATGTGGTGTTATAATAAAATTAAGTTTGTTTTATAAATTGAATTTTTTTGACTACGTTTAAAATCAAGTATATACATAAACTTGAAAAGGATATCCCTATATTGCTCTACAATGTAGATAAAATATTTTCTTTAGGATTCTTTAATGTAACGGAGCATTTATCTGTTCATTTTCAATCCGAAGTACTTCTTCGAGTCTTATGCAATATGGATGGATGTATCCATAAGAGGTAATGTTGAATATCCGTAATATTAATTTTAGTTTAAAAATAAATTTTACATAAGTAAGTATAAATTGAATTAATTTTGTAATAGGTACTTGAATCATTTGGAGAAAAAAGTTATACAAAAAAGCACAAATTGAAGGTTTGATTTAAAAAAATATCTTGAAGAAGAAGCTTCATTCTTTTTCTCTCATTATTTCAGTGACTATGTGAACTCATCATTTGTAATTGTTCTTCGTAACGATGAAGCCGTTGAACAAGATTCTTCTCAAACAATGTTATCTATTTTTAGATAACGTGACCGAACTGGAAAATGTGTGGAAGTATGGTTATATGATAGAGATTACCATGTAGCACACACATATGTTCTTCTTAATTGTGTTGAAGTTGCACCATTTGTTATGTAATATTAAATTCATATTCAATTATATTTACATATTGTAATGGAATATATTATATATATTTGCAGTGTTTACAAATCGCAACATCCACGTGGCGATCTCAGTAAAGAATTTGCTAATTGGTTTTCAAACAACATTTATGATAAAGAAATTGTATCATCGATGAAGGATTGAAACATCTTGCGCTAGAACCATAAAGGAATGTCAATTCTTATCCAATATTCTACATCAATGGATTTAAATTCAACACCAAGGAATATGAGGGTTGAAAAATAACTTATAATAGCAGTGTATTTGTCAAATGGAGCGATGATACAGATGAGCATATAAAATATTTTTAAGGTGTCTTAACATAGGTTTTGGAATTGATATAGTTTATACGACCCGTAGATTTTTTTTACTCAAATGCAATTCCTTCAGCAATGTTCGTGGTTATAGAATCAATATGCACAAAGATTATAAGCTTATCGAAAAAAACATGCCTCTTATTGCTATAAGTATGATTCTTTTGTATTAGCCAAACAAACATTACAAGTTTATTTTGCCCCATATTCATCCATAAAAGAGATAAAGTGGATTAGTCGGCTGTTTTTAAAAGAAAGGCAAGATTATGTTTGATAGAAGTAATATTTTGGGCAAAGCAAATTATCAAGCGAATCTTGAGCCTAATAATGAAATAATAATAATTGATGATCATACTGATTTAGGGCCTTTGAACGATGAACCATATATTTTAATATAAGCATTTGAGAGTACATAGAAAATGGAATAGATTACAAGACCGAGTTTGAATCAAAAAATAACGAAGACTGATATTTAATTATTGATGATTTAGTGTATGCATGATAAATTTTTGTATCGATTGTTACATAATTTATATTTTGAATTTCCGCTGTTATTAATGATGATGATTATGTTGTAAGCCATATATTATCCCATTTTATTAATTCTTTGTATTTAGGAGACCTTGTTCCATTTTTATACTTTTAGTAGAAGTTTTATGTAATTGTTAATCAAACATGTTTTCTAATAATAAAATGATATATTTTTCCATTATATGAAATGATATGTATATGGAAGATATTATATATGTCTCACAGGTGATCTTCTAGATCTCATATTTCTACTTCTCCTGCTGTCGGTGAGGATGCCAGCGGCTTGGCTGATTTACGCCTAAGGGCGACTATAATTCCAAAAAGCGGAAGGTGAGTATCAAATTTATTGCAACGTCATTAATATTTAGTGTATGTATATTATTTAAAAGTAATTAAATGTCTGCATCAAAATTATTAAAGTGGATTTGAGCTGGAGCCTTCTGATTTTATCCTGACCGTCTCTTAGAAGGCATATATGAGTTGTATGTCCAGTTGTTGGCCTTGGTGGGAAGATATCCCATTGCATATTCAGAATGCTATATGGACCGATGTGATAGTAAATACAAATTTATAATTCATTTGAAAATGACACATTTGTTCTTTGAAAATTAATATAATGTATATAATTCATTTTAATTTCAATGCGTAGGCCGTAGTAGTTGTATAATAGGAAGATCAAGATCTGTTCAGCAACAACTGGAACAAGAAGATAAGGAAACATTATAGGGGCAACCTCTCAAGCATTAAAAATAAAAACAGAAAACCTGATTAGATGAGCACTAGTATTTAGGCGATATTTCAGCAGCATTAGGAATCTTCTGCTATGAAAGTAAGTTTTCTAGTTTCATGTTGTTATTATAATTTTTTCATATAATAATTGCTTTAATTTAGTCAATCATATACTTAAATTTACCGAAAATCACCGAGTGAACTCAGGAATAAAAATCATTTTGTACACTACAGCGACTCAAAATCACTCCAACAATATAGAAAGGAAACTATAAATTTATAAATTGCAAGTATAAATAGTTATAAGAATATTTAATTGTATAAATACATTGTTTATTCATATATAATTTCAGGCTAAGGAGAACGGCCGTGAGCCTACATATGCAAAGGTCTTTACTCGGACTCATGTCATCTAGCATACTAATGATGATGGCTCAATTTCATTTACTTGGATGGACCCTAATTCTCAAGCCATAATGATGTAAACATTCTTAATTTTTTTCCTTTTATTTCACATTGCATGAAGTGTAAATTGAATATCTGCAGTAGGAAGATTATATTCCTAATCATAGGAATGAAATGGAGCGAGCTTGAGTGCTGCAATCCATAGGCCTAGAAGAGTTGACTGCTGAGGAGGGGAATATGATTTCTCATGCTGTGACTGACAAGCCCATGTGAAATAGGCGATACGGTTACGACGATCAGGAGGTAGTGTCTACTGAGTTCAACTGCTTTATTAACTAATTTACAAATTTTATTTAATATTACATATAAATTATAACTATCTATTAACTAATTTACAAAGGATGTCTCAGAACGATTATAGCAAATCACAGGTCGATGAGGAGATATCACAGCTCAAAGAGCAAACAATAGAGTTGAATAATTGGCAGAAGAGTGGATGATTTACTATTTTGCTAGATGAGCACATTGCGACATATATGGCAGAGCATAGGACACTTCCTTTGCGTGGGTTGAGAAATGATGATAAGTAAGTATGGTTGTGTTTCTAATGGATATTTAAGTGTTTTGTACTTTTTGACATGTGTTGATGGATTTGATACTTGTTGTTTGATGATTGTGTTATTTGTGAATATTTGATGGATTTATGGATGTTTGATGATTGTTTTGTTTGATGGACATGAGGATTTGTAGATATGATTGTGTTATTTGATGGAATATTGACATAAATATTAATTTTTGTGATATAAACTTGGTTAAGCACAATGCCAAAAAAGCATCAGATGGTAGGTATGCTCCGTTTTCTGAAAGATCTATCTGTCGTTAATTCGATGCCGTCTTATTACAAGTCAGACCATAGATATGCCCCTTCATCTGATATGCACCAACAAAACAGAAAAAAATCTTATCTTATTTCATGTTATAGTATCATTCCCAGAATTTCATATTAGACAACATATAAATATTGACTAATATGAATACCAATTACACTTTTAGCTTGTTTATAGAATGAAATTAATATTTGCAGAATGAAATAAATGAATCGTAATTTTATGTAAATAAATATTTTATTTCAGTTCAAATTTATATAGTACACATTTGGCTTCCACTGCATTTACATATTCAAATACAATACAACTTTCATCATACACTATTTCATACTCTAATGCACAACATTTTTTTACCTCACTCACTCAAGCTCCAATTTGTTTGTGATATCTCTCGACTCCAGCCCGTGTTCTGTCATCCACTATACCTGTCAAGTAAACAATGCGGTAAAATGGAAAAAGAACCAAATTTACAAAAATAAAATTACAATTGAATATTGTTATTGCCTAATGGGTTTGTTTTTTACTATATTTTAGTCATGGACAAAAAATTAAGTGTGCACGAGCATCTTATGATATGCATAGTGTACCGCGGTGAATATGACAAGGCCGAGCATCGATTTAATTTCAAGGGCAATTGCAAAGGTCAGGCCTAAAGGCTCAACACAGTGCAAGTCTACACAAGGTCAGGCCATGCAAGTTTTAACCCAACTCAGGTGCACCATATACAAGTGCCAGCCAAGTAATGTACATAGGGTCGAGAACCAATGGTGCAACAAACTAAAATACAGTATATATAAGTGCACCGTAAATCGAAGTGCAAGTATGAATAAGTAAAACAAGACAATAAAACAAACACCAAAACCAAAGTTTCCAAAATCAAAGCTTCAGCATAATGATAGTCAAGATAGATGCATATAGCAGGGTGCACAGTCACATACATAGGAATAAGGGATCAGTGTACCAACAAGTGAAGATAGGAACACAGTGCAACATTCAAGACCAGATCAAGTGATACAACATGCACACAGTTCATACATATCAGAAACCAGGTCAAGGCAAACTAGTGTATCATGCTACAAGCCCAGTGACAACCATTATTTAAGGTTATAGTGCCAGCAACCAAATAGTTTCACCAAGGATGAACAGAGCAACCGAAACCACTGTAAACATGCATAAACAAGGATGCAGGCAATAACATGAAATACAAGAACACTCAAACCAGGAACACTTACATCAAGTTCAAAACAAGGCAACATATGAATGGAAACACGGAGATAATACAACAGTGAGAATATATATATGTGTGTGTGTGTATAAACATGGAATCTCAGGCATGCACATAGCAGTAACAAGCAACAGGACAGGTTTGGAAAGCAACTCAGATGAATTACAAGCGTGATGAATTGATACAGTGAACCATAAGCACACTAGTTCAACAACTTCAAGCATCAACTCGGTTAATCAAAAAAAGGCAAGGTCAAAATCAGAAAACCAATGCAAGAGACAAAATATATTTAAAATACACACACATGATATATTCTAATATATATCAAAGGATGCAGCGTATATTTCACAAATGAACAAATCAAGGAACCAAGGCAAATATATTCGAACATGTATACTAAAGAACCCAAGCATATTTCAAAGAAAAGATCAAGTCAAGAATGAAACCATCATTTATCATAAAATCGACGAGAAACGAAATAAATTGGAAATTTTGAAGTCAAATATACAAACGAAAATATAAGGAATCTAACACTATAAATAAACCCAATTCACCATTGGCACAAATACGAAGTCAAGAAATATACAGTTTCTCACAAGGTTAGAGCAACAAGTGCAAGTGATAGCATATGCAAATGCAAATGCAGTAAACAACATACAAGTAATTACAGCACATACAAGTGATGGCAACAAGTATATCACTTAATGACAAGCATTAGGCAAAACAATACAAAGCAGTGAGATCGATCTAAAATCTCAAAGTTAGTAATCTCAAAGTTAGGAATACAACCAATCTTAACTCAAAGTCATATGCTGACAAAGTCAGGAATCAAAAATAAAGAATCTTAACTCGAAGTCATATGTTCGCGAAATCTCAAAGACGATAATACAACCAGAGCAGAAAACAAAAAATAAATTGAATATATATTCATACGTTGACAAAGCTAGAATCTCAAAGTCGTACGATCAAAAATCCATGGCAGAAGAGGAAAGATTGAATTTTCAAAGTCAAATATACAAAATAAAAGTATAGGAAATTGATTCCTATATAAATCCTACTATCATCATTGGAAATAATCATGATTCGAGTTCAAGCAAAATCAGAGAGCAAAACATAAATAAATCACGCATCAATCTTAACACGAAGCATCGAAGTCGAGAACAATATAAATCAAAAGAGGCTGAAATCGTACCAATATCAATCGAAGAACACTCAACAAGAAGGAGCTACAACCAACAATTGCCAGTAAATCAAAGTACGCAATCAACAAGGAAGGAAAGGAGCAAGACGATTCAAACAAATTTCAAAGCGGCTAAGTTAGGAAAGGTGCCAATGAGATTGATCAAGTCAAAGCGAGCTTGAGTTTTGAGAGTGATAGAGTATTGGTATTCGATGGAATTGGTGTTAGAGGATGGGGTGGCAGTGAAATCGAAGGATGGGATGACAACAATTTTTCATGGAATAGGGGATTATATTTATAGAGGATGTTGAAGTAACGGATGTGTGGAAGGAGGGAAATGAATTTGTAAGCGGAAATTTGCAAGCAAAAAATGAACTTGTAGGAGGGAAATTTACACGACACTAATATGTTATCGAATAACCTTTTCCAAATATTGTCCAAATGAACTTG
The DNA here is from genome assembly GCA_030765085.1 of Allium cepa. NCBI lineage: Eukaryota > Viridiplantae > Streptophyta > Magnoliopsida > Asparagales > Amaryllidaceae > Allium > Allium cepa. The sequence goes on along the minus strand of CM060938.1, from coordinate 722,406,951 downwards.
TAGGAAGGATGGGTCATACAACAGATGATTTTACCGTATATTGGATGAAAACATGCCATAACAGAAAATTTACCATATGTTATGTGATCTCTGTTATCTGATTCACTTTGTGACATAGTGATGTGTTATATGTATTAGATTATGTAATGTATGTGATAGTTATACTTGCAAAATTGAGTTTATATGCATTATATATGAGGTGGATAGACAGACAAATATGTATGTGTGGTTGGATGATTGTAATAACCAGCTGTTGTATAAACATCATGCACATGTTACTGACGGCTAGCGACACTCTATTGCCATAGGTTAATGACGGCTAACGACAGCCTATTTGCATAGGTTACCGAGGGCTAGCAACGGCTATCGATGGCCCATTGGGATATATGTGGTGCATAGATCCATGCCACATGTTCATTCATCTTCATTTGCTAGCGACGACTAGGCTGCCCCTAGCCATCGAAAAGTTAACAACAAAGTCGTCGCTAAAACCGTCGTTTTTTCTTCATGGACGGCTTAAAATGCGATGGCTTTTACGTTAGTTAACGACGGATGCCAATGGTCGTCGATGGCTTTCTGCCATCACTAAACCTAGTATGTTTTGTAGCGGAAGTTTGAACAGCAACTTTAATATTTACATTGTGGTACCTAGAAGACGAATCAATGAAATTACAAGTACATAATATATTAGTAATATTATTAATAGAAATTGATGAAGGTATTACCGTCTAAAGAAATCGTTTATCTATGAACTGTTACATGTTGGAACTTTTCGAAGTGCCAAAGCAGCAGCCTATTATGAAAATTCAAACTTCATTGTTAAATTAAACAGACCTTTTCTTTTTCTAAATTCATTTTTACCGGTACAATATTAGCACAACAAAGTGAAATCGTAAACTGACTGATGCTGGTAGCAATAAAGATGTAAAAGAAGGGAAAGTGCAGAAAAAAATTAAAATTTAAAACTAAATAAGGAAGGAATACCTTTATAACAAGGTCATCTACAGAAATCGGCTTCCCTCCTTTAGACTTTTAAATTGAGTTAAGTTGACTTTTTAGCCTGCACATAATTACAAATTTGTTTCATGTGTAATAAACATAAAAAATGGTAAAATGCAGCGACACTGTAGAAACTCACTGCATAAGTTTGTCAGCACGAGTGTCAACTGTTAGATAGAAATGTGGGAAGGTTTATTTGGACTGAAGCAAGCATGAGACCGTGACCTATGTAAGTTGAAAAATGTAATAAATTGATAACCACTTGTTATCTTAGCAACCTATAGAACAGGAAGTGCTATTGTAGAAAGAAAATACTTTTCTTATCGGGGCATTGGGAATGTCTGAATAACTTAATCCTTGAGCTGATACTGGTTAAGCTCATATATCTTTTACCATTGAACACTTTGCAATACATGCTATAATTACACAAATGCATCATTTGGTTTTTCACTTCGAAATAGCTACTTAAAATTGAATTATTTTAACTTGCATTATAAGTATAACCTTTCTTTGTAGAGAGTAAAGAAAGAAGTAGTATGAATCAAACCATAGGTTCTTGGATAGGTATACATTTCCTCACACCTGTAAATTTTAAGAGTTCACATGTAAAAGTTTCAGAATAGGTATCAATATACTATTTCAATAATTGTGTTACGATTTTCCTATGCACACTGATTTATTCATTTGGATACTTGGAATAACATGTAGAATGGATATAAGTGTTTAACAACGGGTATGCATTCGTCGTATTATACGATGTTGTAATGGATATTAAAACCGTTATAAAAACCCATTGTAGTAAATATTTTTTATAACGGTACATAGCTGTTGCAATAAGATCTTTTACAACTGTTTTGACTGTTGTAATAGATTTATTTACAACTGTTTTTTGATGTTGTAATAAATTTATTTACAAGTATTATTGACCATTGTAATAGATGTCTTTTATAACTGTTTTGCTCATTGTAAAAAAATGCAAAATAGTAAAAGTTAAAACATTGGTGCGACATGTATACAAATCATATACAATTACTAAAAAGCCAAAACGAATTATACATTCAGATCATTTCTAAAGTCTTAATATAATTAAAAAACGTTGAGTCAAAACTAATTTAAAAGAAGTTGAATACAAATAATACAAATGATAATATATAAACTTTGCGTCTTACACTATTGCCTAATAGAACATGCTGCCGCCTACGCCCAATACCAATGTGGAACATCAAGCCACCATGACAACCATGGATTTCTTACCATAGGTGATGATGTAGACATAATCTAGGCGAGTTTAATATGACATTTGCATTCTGGACCAAGTAAAGCAAGACCAAGAGGAGCAATCAGTTGGGAAGTCCCTATAAAGGAAATTACTGGTAAAATTCTATTAAAAAGAAACAGAAAGCCAAAAACTGCTATGACTACCGATATAGATGTGAACAAAGAGTCTGCTGAAAGCACTATCAGGCAAACAAGAAAATGCAGAACAGATGAAGGACCACTAGAAAATGGCAAAGCTTTTGAGTTGAACTATGAAGAAATAGATATCAAAACATAATTGTCACTTGTGATACTTTAAACAAAATTAATAATCATGGATCTTGTTGAGGTTCGTCATTTCCCGTGTACCGTACGCATTCGTTTCATCGTGTCTAGACAACATCAACGGTCGAAGTATCCCATACCGGCGTGCTGATTGAACTTCCCTCCACCGCTTCCATCGAGCATATAATCTGGTCTTGGTAACACATTGTAACAAAAGGAATCCTCAATGTTACATACCACCAATCTCATATATATACCACGATTATTCCGAATATCTTTCGATGTGAGACTTTAACATTCAATCCACGCACCCACTCCATTTACAATGCGAGCCACACCTAACAATCTCCACCTTGGCGAGCATTGCTCAAGTCACATTGGAGTAATACCGAGTACTCTTCGCAGTAAGATCAGGCTGCTACTCCGAGTCTCATAAGCAGGGAGGCGGCTGTTTAACCATATCTTCACATTGATGAGCATCCCATGCTCAAATCCCTTTAGAGCCATGCTTCGATCACACGGCATCATATTGGTCCCTAAACCAAGGAGCTCTGATACCATGTTGAGTTTCGACATTCTCGTGTACTGTACGTGTTCGCTTCATCATGTCTAGACAACATCAACGTTTGAAGTCTCCCATGTCGGCGTCCTGATTGAATATCCCTCCATCACCTCCATTGAGCATATAATCTGGTCGTAGCAACATATTGTAACAAAAAGAATCTCCAATGTTACGTGCCACCAACTCCATATATATACCACGATTATTCTGAATATCCTGTGATGTGGGACTTTAACTTTCAATCCAAGCACCCACTCCATTTACAATGGGAGCCACACCTAACAGAATTTTACATTTAAACACAACATTATACAGTAAGTAACTATAGCTTACGGGAATATCATATGAAAATTTTCACTAAACATGCACAAAAACTCCAACTAATAAATTCAACCATTCAGATCTATTAATAGGCGTTTCAGTTCCATTAGTTAACTGGTATAGGCATTAAAAGTTCAGCCATATTAAAGACCTGATTGAATTAGTGGATATGACAAGTCAACAACAACAAAAATTAAACAAAGACAAACATGTAATGAATTGTAAAAATTAAGGAAAAGATAGTTGGCTGTAAATTCGTAGTTCATGGTTCACCTGAACAGATTTTGAATTATTTGGAGCATTCGCATAAAAAGAAAGCTCTTCGCCATTAGCAACAACCTAGAAAGAATCAAATAGTGTCCTCTTCAATTTCTTTGCCACGTGAATATCACTTCCAATATCAGAATTCTACAATAGAAAGCAGATATATGTCCACATTGTTAAATTTTGATAATACAAAATTGCAAATGGAAGGAAATAAATATGCAAATGAAAGAGAAGAGAAGATTTTGTTTCCCCTAATTAATATGCATTTTTATTATGTTAATTTCTCACTCTAATTGGCAAATCAATTTTTTTTTGCCATCTAATATTAACTTAAGCATTAAGTAGTTGATGTTATAAATAGAAACTAGAAGAGAAAGTGTAAAAAGTGTGGAAATCTATTTGCTAATTCTCTCTTCTTCTATCTTTGTTCTTCTCCTCTAGTAATTTTAGCTATAGAGATCAACACTTCCTTTTTCAATTTGGTTATTGGTTTAATTTGTATTTTGTTTACTTTCATTTTGTTCGATTAATTATAAACAAATTTTGGTGAACCAATAAAGAGGGTAGTTTGGTGGAATCTCTTATGTATTGATTTTTGATTTCATATCTGTTTATTCTCTATCCAAATTTATCTTTTTATGATTTGGATGATAAAAGATCTATTATAAAAAGCTTACGCAAAGCAAATTTTTCGCTACAGATTGGTATCAGAGCAAGGTTATCACAAAGCCTAGAGTAATTTTTGATTTTAAAAATTATTGAGATGTCGGATGTGATTTCTTTTTCAAAGATGGCCATTTTGGATGAAAAAATTAAGGGTATTTGAAATCATAGGATGGAGGATGTTTTTTTTTACCTCAATGATCTTCATGATCCAATTGATGGAGATGGGAGGATGCCCTCTGATATAAAGGAGAGAAAATGGAAGAAGATGATAAGAAGGCAATTTCGTTAATTTGCCAGCATCTTGATGACACGGTCTCCCATCATGTAGCTAGTTGTGAATCCACAAAAGCTTTGTGGGACAAATTGGTATCATCGTATGAGTCGAGAAGTGCTACAAATAATGCTTTTCTTATTCGAAAGTTGATTTAACAAAGATTAGATGGAGATAAGTCTGTTGTAGAGCTTTTGAACGAATTTCGCCATGTGATAAATCAATTAGCAAATATGAATGTCAAATTTGATGATGAGTTACATGCTCTTTGATTGGTGAGTTCGCTTTCAAAAAGTTGGGAAACTCTGGTTGTTTCATTGAGTAATTCCAATGCCAATGGAACTATTTCATTGGACACTGTTCGAAGTAGTCTTTTGAATGAGGAGTTTAGAAGAAAAAGATCATGTATGAAATTAGTTCAAGGTGAGGCTATGGTAACAAAGGACTTGAAGAAGGATAAAGTTCGAAGATCAAAGTCGCTAATTGTAAATGTATGTCAAAAAGTATCATTTGTTATTATTTTCATAAAAAAGGTCATATGCGCAACACATGTGAAGGGTATAAAAGGGAGCAAAAGAAATCTATACATTGTGACAACGATAGTGATACATGGACGAGCATAACCGAAGATAGCGATAGTGGTACTTCTTGTGATGTCTTCATTAATGAAGGAGAAGCCTTGGAATATGGATTAGGGAGCCAGTTTTCTCATTTGTAGAGATATGAATTATTTCTCTTCTTATGAGAAGAGTGCCGACATGATTAGGACCGCCAATGGACAAGAGCTACCAGGTTGTGGCATTGGATCTATCCGCTTTCGTATGCATGATGGTGTGATTAGAGAAGTCTTGGGCGTAAAGCATGTTCCTTCTAGTTCACATAATCTGTTAGAAATTGATACTTGGGATTCCCAAATCGAGTGGCCGAAAGCCTAGCTGGTCATCAACGAAGAAGAAGAACAATATAGAAGTTGGAAGTCGCGAACTCTAATTGGTATGGTAGAAGCAGCAATTACCGGACCAGATCCGTGACAGTGGGAGTGGGACCAAACCAAATCAGTGGTTCGGTAAAAGAGCTGATTTTCCGAACTAGATTGGTCCGGTGATGAGGAATTGATGATCTCGACCGGTGATGATAAAGGTAGAGATGTTAGGGATATTGTTCGTGAATTAGGGTATGAAGTTTTGGAGTGGTGAAAAAAAAATATCCGAACGAAATATTTCATTCAGTTATTTGGAGCATTCCGGTCCTAAATTTTTCGTTCAGGTGTTGTAATGCCGCTCCAAATGAGTGTCAGCCCAGATTTATTATTCAACTGTCGAACCGAGTTTTGAACAGAATGCCTGTCCAAGTGATGCCGACTCAAGTAAATGTCGAACCAAATATTTGGTTCAGTATTGGACCATGCCGGACCAGATCTTGTATGTTGTTTTCCGAACCAGATGTGCTGAACCAAACCTCAGGACTGCTATATAACAGCCATCCCTCCTCATTTCTTCACACTATAAATAGTGGAGCTTTTGAAAAACAATGACAAGCATCTTAGAGAGCAAAAACTCTACAGAATTTTGTCTGAATTGTTAATTCATTTTATGTATAGCCTCCAAAAGTCAATCAATCTTGTAACTCTAATCTTTCAGTGATTAATAAAATCTCATCTCCCTATATGGAAGTACACTACCTTCCAATAGTGGGAACACTATAAATACTAGCGTTATTTATTTTTCCTGCATTGCATAGATATATCACTGTCTGTTCTGGTGTTTATCTCTGTTTGTTTCGCCTCACTACAATCATGGTCCAGTTGTTTTCCGCTGCGTTGGGTTTTTTAGCCCCTTAGACTGATCATCTAAAGAGATTTTCCCCAACAGTCTGGTATCAGAGCAGCCATGTTGATTGAGGAGTGTTAGACGCTATGGTAGGAGATGAAACGACTCCAGTTGTTACAAGACCCTATGCTAGAGGGATGTATATCGCATCAGGATCACAATTGGCAATTGAGAAATGGAATGGGGATAAAAACTTCGAGAAGTGGAAATAGAGGATGAAGGCTGTTCTAATGAGGAATGAAGTCCATCCAGTCGTGTTTGCCCCTGAGGAGTTGAAGGCTGACATCTCAGTTTCCAAAAGAAAGGAGATGGAGAAATGTGCATTTACTACTTTACAACTAGCTATGGGAGAGAATGTTATCTGAGAGATTAGTAGTGAGACCACTGCTAGGGGAATTTGGACCAAGCTAGAAAATCTCTACTTGAAGAAATTTCAAACTAACCGTCTGATATTGGTCAAGACATTTTTCACCATGCTGATGAGAGAGGGTACTTTAGTGAAAGAACATCTTAATTTCTTTGATGATCTTGTAATGAAGATGAAGACTATTACTTGAAGATGAATGAGGAGCAAATGACAATGATTCTTTTGTGTTCTCTTACGGAGCATTACACAGATTTTGCTAACGGTCTTATCTTCGCTAGAGACACATTGATATTGAAAGATGTGAAGTCAGGCCTTCTATCTGAGGGCTTAAGAGATCGGATGAAGGAGATAAGTGAAGGAAGTAAAGGTGGAAGTAGTAGTCACAACCTGTTTGTTGAAAGATGTAGAGAAGATAAAAAGAATTGGCACTCTAGAGAGCCTTCCAAGTCCAAGAAGCCTATTAATGGCAAGTGAGGAACGTCTAAGGACAAGAAGTGCTTTATATGCAAGAAACACGGTCATTGAAAAAAGGATTTTTTAGATTTGAAGAAGGAAGAAAACGGATCTTCATCATTTGCGGTGGAGAAGTGTGTATGACGATGTATTGTCTGTTGTAGTGTTGGATGTCTCAGAACATTGGGTGTTGGACTCAGGGGCATCATTGCATATGACGCCTGATAAGGATTACTTCATTTCTTTCGTTAGACAAGAGAGAAGCTCTATTCTTATGGGTAATGATGCTAGCTGTAGAGCAACGGGTGAAGGTACAGTGAGGATCGAGATGTTTGATGGAGTGATACGCACTTTGACAGGTGTCTGATATGTTCCAGATCTTCGAAAGTCCTTAATTTTTTTAAGACAATTGGCATCTTTGGAATGAAAGGTAAATATAGAGAAGGATAGTCTGAAAGTTTTGAGAGGTTCACTAGTTCTTATGAAAGGAGATGTGTTCCGAAATCTGTATTTACTGAAAGGAACCACAGCTCTTAGAGAGTCGTGTGTTGGAGTAGATAGTTCTCATGCATTAGATGCCACAAAGCTTTGGAATCTCAGGTTGGGTCATATTTCAAAGGACGTAGAGTTGCTTCAAAGATGGAAGATGATCAAAGAAGAAGGCTTTGACAAGATAGACTTTTGCTAGGAGTGTGTGTTAGGCAAGCAAACAAAAGTATCTTTTGGAGTTTGACTCCATAGATCGAGGAGAGTACTTGAGTACGTACATACAAATGTCTGGGGACCATTTGCTACTCCACTTGGAGGATCAAAGTATTTTATCTCTTTCATTGATGACTTTTCTCAAAAAATATGGGTGTATGTGATGAAGGTCAAATCAGAGAGTTTTGATAAGTTCAAAGACTGAAAATCGCTTGTTGAAAACCGATTTGGTTCTAGGTTAAAGTTATCGAGATCTGATAATGGCGGTGAATTTGTCTCTAGGGAGTTCCTCGACTTTGTAGACAGCATGGAATTCAGAGACATTTCACTACACCCGGTGATCTGCAATCCAATGGGGTTGCAGAAAGGATGAACAAAACTCTACTGGAGAAGGCTCGTTGCTTGAGATTGACGGCGGGCTTGTCTAGAGGCTTTTGGGCTGAGGCATTATCAACTGCGGCGCATTTCATAAATCGAATTCTGTGCTTAGCCATAGATGGAAAGATTCTAGAGAAAAAGTGGAGAGGTAAAGCAGTATATCTTGGTTACTTCCGAATTTTTGGTTGTCCTGTGTACGTTCACCATACAGGTGATGACAATTTGGAGGCTAGAGCATACAAGGGCATACTAATAGGATACACTGATGGTATCAAATGGTATCGAACTTAGAACCCTGTTAATCGAAAGATTGTTTCCTCCAAACATGTTAGTTTTAATCAGTCTGCTATGTTCAATCCGAAGGAGAAGCTACCTACCGCATCAGAAGATTTTGATAGGTCTAAAGAGATGGAAGAAGTTCCCATGTTTCAGCCAAATAGTAGAGTTGTTGTTGATTTTTTCAAGCAAAACGCGGTTGATGAAACATTATAGGATAGTCCATAGGTGACTTCTAGTAGTGTTGGTGATGTACATGAATCTAGAGGAAGTTCAATTCAAGGTGGAGTTGAAAGGAGTTTAAAGCAGTACCTATCCGGGTCAGTTGTAAGACTATCAAGTCACTCGAAAGGTATGGTGATTGGTAGTTTGCGTATCTTAATCTTGGTAATCAGTTTGACTATGCCCTACATGTGATTCATGAGGAGCCACTTGACCTTGATGAAGCTTAGAAGTCATGCGACAGTTCAAAGTGGATGTGCGCTATGGAAGAGGAGTTAGAGTCGTTGAAGAAGAACAAAACATGGGATCTGGTGCCACCTCCTCAAGGAAGGTGAACTATAGGTTGCAAGTGGGTGTTCAAGATGAAGGATGATGGGAGATACAAGGTGACTAGTTGCTAAAGGGTTTTCACAAAGAAAGGGATTGGAGTACAATGAGAAATTCTCTCCAGTATTGGGGCATACGTCCACCTACATTTTGCTCGCTATCGTCACAGCTCATGACTTGAAGCTGGAGCAACTGGACGTGAAAGCCGCTTTCTTTCATGGAGACTTGGATGACACCATCTACACGAAGCAGTCAGAAGTATTTGTTGTAGATAGGAAAGAAAATTGGGTTTGCAAATTGAAGAAGTCTTTGTATGGACTTAAGCAGTCGCCTAGACAATGGTACATAAGGTTAGACTCTTTTATGCTTTCAATTGATTTTGATCGTAGCATCCAAAACACTTGTGTGTACTTCAAACATTTAAAGAATGGTAGTTAGGTGTACCTACTTTTGTACGTGGTAATATGTTGATTACTTCCAAGGATAAAGCTAAAATCTACAGTTTAAAGCGAAAGTTAAAAGCGGAATTTGGAATGAAAGATCTTGAAAAAGCAAAAAAAATTTTGGGTATGGAAATCCAAAGGGATATAAAGCTAGGAATTTTGAGCCTCGCTCAAAAGAAGTACGTTCGAAAGGTGCTTTCTTGGTTTAGCATGGAAGGGACAAAGGTAATCAACACACCCATGCCTTTGCACATTCAGCTTTCTAGTAAAAGCTCTCCGATCTCAGAAAAGGAGAAGGCTTATATGATGAAGGTCCCATATGCAAGTGCAGTTGGCAACTTAATGTATCCATGGTCTACAATAGGCCTTACATTGCACACGCTGTTGGCTTGGTGATTAGATTCGTGACAAATCCAGGAAAGATGCATTGGGAAGCAGTGAAATGCATCTTCAAATACCTTAGAAGAACTCCAAACCATGGACTTGTCTTTGATGACAGAGGAAAAGATTTCAGCTTGGTTGGATTTTGTGATTCTGACTGGTGTGGTGCACCTCATGGAGGGAGATGCATCACTTGTAGGCGGTGGTAGAGGTTTGTAACTTAGTATGATTGAGATATAAGGAGTTATGGAAGATCTAGAGATAGCATGCTTGATATGTTGAAGATATGTGATTTTGCATCAAGGTGGAGTGTTAAATTTTGTTGATACAAATTAACAAATAGAAAGAAATAAATATGCAAAAGAAAGAAAGAAAATTTTTTGTTTCTCCTAATTAATAGACATATTTGATTACGTTTATTTCTCTCTCTAATTGGCTAATCAATTTATTTTTTTCCATTTAATATTAACTTGGGCATTAAATAATTTATGTTATAAATAGATACTAGGAGAGAGAGTGTAAAAAATGGGGAAATCTATTTGCTAATTGTCTCTTCTTCCATCGTTGTTCTTCTCCTTCAACAATTTAGTCATAGAGATCAAGACTCCTTTTTTCAATCTGGTTATTTGTTCAATTTGTATTTTGTTTACTTTTATTTTGTTCGATTAATTGTAAACAAATTTGGTGAATCAATAAAGATAACAATTAGGTGGAATCTCTTGTGTATTGATCTTTGGTTGCATGTCCATTTATTTTCTGTCCAAATTTATCTCTGTGCGATTTAAATGATAAAAGAGCTATTGAGAAAAGCTTCCGCAAAGCAAAATTTTCACTACACATGTATTAAATACTCCAATGCACATGTCTAGCTTCATGAAGGTATTATATCAAATGCACAAAATTCATCCAAGCTGAGATTGAGTACCACATGTCTATTTGTAAATATTACTGAAATATAGTCATGGATCTCTCTTCAAAATCAGGTCACGGTTTTAATGGATTTACACAGGTGCACGTGCACATACACAATCTTAAATGTTTAGGTGTGTCACCAAAGAAGCTTTGAATCGTTAAGGTTCTAGAAAATAAAAAAACTGACAATTAGTCCTTTGTCAAACATCAAGTAATATGATTAGATAATTAGCATGTTCAATGCATGTGAAATATATCAAGGTTCGAGAACTCGGTTTCGGTCTCGGTTTCGGTCATTAGAAATTTTGTTAGTTTCGGTCAATTTCAGAAATTTCGCTTGGTTCGGTTTCGGTTCTGATGTTGGATTTTTGCATTTTTAATGAAAAAGTAATGATAAACGATTCAAATTAATATAGAAATACAATGTACAATAAAATAATAATGCTACGTAACACTATTATATCCAAAAACTATTTCTCGAAGCTACATATGGATTGTTTTCATAATTTTCTTCATCGTCTTGTGTTGTATCATATGATGGATAAACATATTGCATTTGTCTTGGGCCTATAAATGTCACCATCATATTATCAAAAGACGATGGTTCATTATTTTGTATTGTATATGTAGCTTGATTATTTTAATCACTCAAGATATCACTATATGTTTCGTTTATTCCATAATATGAGTTATCACCTATATAGTCAAAAGTAGGATACCTATAGGTTGGTGGATCAGTTGAAGTATATGGATTATGGGCTCGTAATCATGTTGATGTCCACATTCCACATTTACATTACTATCTCTTCGGCTAGGATTGCCGCTAGCACCCCTTCTTCTTGAACATGTTTGAGTTGTTCTATATAATTCACCACCATAACTAGAAGCAATACCATAATTACTTGTTAAACCAATGTCACTTCCCCCAGCATTACCATGATCATTATTTGACAAGCCGCTACTATTTTCATTGCTTTGACTCTTTATTGCTCGTGCAGTTATACCATCAACAGCAGCGACTGCATCATTCAGTGTATTGATCATCCAAGTTTCGTTGTCCAGCAAGGGTGGTTCAATTTCAGCAGTTCATTCTGCTAATGGGTCTCTCATTGGAATATATATTGCAGATCGATCAACTGATTCTCAGTGTCGTGGCGTTTGAATTTTTTGCTCTTAGTTTCATGTTGTAATGCACATATACCAATTTTTCTAGATTTTTCATTTTTATTCTATTTCGTAATTTTTTATGATTCATTGAAAATGTAGTCTAGTTTTTTTCACAGTTTGAAGATAGAATTGGTTGGCTTAAAATATGCATTGTTAAACGTGTTAAATTTGAAGCATCTTCTCTTTCAATTATTGACCGCCACTGAATGGGGAAACATGTCTTTATGGCTATGTATGCTTTTGCAGAACCAAGTGCACCAATCTTCATTCTATATCTTTCTACCTGTTGATGTATAGGTTAAATATTTCATGTCTTAAATGTTAAATGTTTATCATAATTATTATATACGTTAGTTTTACCTCTTTTCCAATTTCAGTTTGTGTTACAATATCCGGCACCATTCTTTCAACAACAACAACAACAACCAAGCCATTTTTTCCAAACAAGTTGGGGTCGGCTAGAGATGGAACCCGAAACTAAGTGACAAGGGTAATTTAAAGGTTATGATAATAACAATAGCAATAGCAATAATAAAATAAAGTCAAATAAGTAAATTAGTAATAATAGTGACTAGGTAAAAATAAAAATAAAGATAGAAATACAAAAATAAAGATAGAAATACAAATGTCCCTTTTAATAATAATAATAATAATAACAATAATAAATAAATAAAATGATCAAAGACAAAACGCTACGACTTAGGCTCTTTTTCCTTAATCCTATAATCTAGAACTTATAAAACTCATAGCTCATGGTTCTGGCACACGGATAGCTAACTTCCACGCGCTCCTATCCGTTACCAGCTCTTCGAATATATTCCAACCCTTCATGTCTCTTTTAACTACTTCCTCCCATGTCAGCCTTGGTCGACCTTTACCACTCTTTGAGCAAACGACGCGGCCTATAATTCCAATGCACACAGGTGACTCAGACGGTCTTTGTTGGAGATGTCCAAATCATCTTAAGCGATGTTGAATTAGCTTCTCCTCAATTGGTGCTACTCCAAGTTTTCCACGTAGATCATCATTTCTAATTCGATCTCTTCTTGTATGACCGTAACTCCATTGCAGCATATGCATCTCTGCTACATTTATCTTCTAGACGTGTTGGTTTTTAGTAGGCCAAAGTTCTGCACCATATAACATTGTAGGCCTAATTGCCGTTCTATAGAACTTTCCTTTAAGCTTCTATGGGACTTTCTTATCAATAGAGAATGCCAGATGACTGTCGCCACTTCATCTATCCGGCTTGAATTCTAAAACTAACATCTTCGTCAATTTCACAATTACATTGCAACATTGATCCCAAATATCGAAAGAATTCCTTCTTAGGAACTATTTATCCAGCTAGAATGACATCTCCATTATCTGACCTGACACCGCTGAACTCGCACTTCATTTACTCTGTTTTAGTTCCACTAAGCTTAAATCCTTTAGATTCTAAAGTCTGTCTCCACAGGTCAAGTTGTCTGTCAACCCCAATCATGCTATCATCAATTAGGACAACATCATCAGCAAATAGCATAAACCAAGGAATCTCTCTTTGTATACCCTTTGTAACTTCATCCATCACTAGGGTAAAAATGTAGGGGCTCAAAGATGACCCTTGATGTAATCCTTTGTTAATGGGAAAGTCACTGGTTACATCATCGAATGCTCTGACACTAGTCACAACATCATCAGACATATCCTCGATAAGGGTAATATACTTTGTTGGGACTCTTTTCTTTTCCATAGCCCACCACATCACCTTTCAAGGTACTTTGTCATAAGCTTTCTCCAAATCGATAAAAACCATGTGTAAATCCTTTTTTTCTCCTTAAACCTCACCACAAGTTGTCTTATCAAGAAAATAGCCTCCATGGTCGACTTTCCAGGCATGAAACAAAATTGGTTTTTTGAAACGCTTGTCATTCTTCTTAATCGATGCTCGATGACTCTCTCCCAGAGCTTCATCATCGTATGACTCATAAGTTTAATTCCTCTGTAATTTGTGCAACTTTGGATATCTCCTTTATTTTTAAAAATTGGAACTAAAATGCTTCTCCTCCACTCGTCTGGCATTTTGTTTGATTTGAAAGTATTATTGAACAACTTAGTCAGCCATGCTATCCCCGCATCCCCAATGCATCTCCATATCTTAATAGGGATGCCATCGGGACCCAATGCCTTGCCTACTTTCATCCGTTTTAGCACCTCGTTTACCTCGAATTCTTGAATTCTACGAACAAAATGCCTACTGGTGTCATCAAAAGAGTCGTCTATCCCGATCGTAGTGCTATCAACTTCTTCATTAAATAGCTTGTTGAAGTAATCTCCCTATCTATTTTTTATCTCATCGTCCTTAACCAAAAGTCTATTATTAGCATCTTTGATGCATTTAACTTGATTGAAGTCTCTTGTATTCCTTTCACGGAGCTTAGCTATTCTATAGACGTCTTTTTCACCTTCCTTCGTACTTAGCTTATGATACAAGTCTTCATACCCCCGACTTCTTGCTTCACTCACCGCTCTCTTTGCCTTCTTCTGTGCCACTTTGTACCATTTCATGTTTTCCTTGCTCCTAAGATGATGCAAGAACTTGTAGCATTCTTTCTTCTCTTTGATTACCTTTTTTACATCACCGTTCCACCACCATGAATCTTTAGGTTCGTGTTTATTTTCTTTCGTTACCCAAACACCTCAGTAGCCACTTTTCGAATGCGCTTGCCATCTCATCCCACATGTGATTTGCTTCTCCTTCCAAATTCCATACCCCTTCTCCCATCACTCTATCCTTAAACACTCGTGAAGCGTCTTCTTTGAGCTTCCACCATTTCGTCCGACTAATCTTGGGTCCTTTATCCTATCGAACACGTATTCGAAGACGAAACTCCAATATCAAAAGCTGATGTTGTGAGACGACACATTCTTCAGGTATGACTTTTCAATCTACACAAGCTCGTTTGTCATCTCTTCTAGTATGGACAAAATCAATATGGCTATAGTGTTGACCACTACTAAAAGTAAATATGTGTGACTGTCTCTTTCTAAAGATGGTGTTAGCTATCATGAGGTCATAAGCAATAGTAAAACTTAGAATTTCTTCTCCTTCTTGGTTCCTACCGCCATATCCAAAACCACCATGCACTCTCTCAAACCCACCACTCGCCGAACCAACATGCCTGTTGAAATCTCCTCCTATGAAAAGTTTTTTGCTACTAGGCACATCTCTAACCATAATATCTAACTCTACCTAGAAGTTCCTCTTGACGGCTTTGCTTAGACCTACTTGTGGAGAATAGGCACTAATGACGTTTCCCATTCTTTCAACGACGTTATTAAATCCATTTAATACTTCCCCATCGTTTGTTGCATCCCCATATTGAATGATGAAATTAAGAAAATAACTTATATGGGAAAGTGTGACATATTATTGAAATGTAACGTGTTTAAATTTTTGTATGATGATAAGATAAAACAAATTACGGGTCTTGTGAAGAGGTCGATGTAATTGTTTTTTCTATCTTTTGTCTACTATATCCGACTATTTTTGGCATTGCCTTCCACCAATATTTTTTCTTATCGATTCTTTTGCTCGATCCATCGCCTCATAAAGATATCCCATATCTATTTTGTCATCACTATCTACCATTTGTAAAAACTTCATAAGTGGCTCAAAAACAAGAATGATGGATGCAACATCAGTCCAAAAAGCATTGTTGTAAATTAGTGTAAAGACAATGTTTGCCATTCTTTTATCTTTAGTATTGAGTCTAGGAACTCTTGATATCCGCTCTCTCGAAGAAATCATCCTTCTCAGATCATCTTTATGTTTATGAATAGAGTCTAGTACGATGAAACGTATTGCAAACTATGCAACTGTCGGTCTAATCAATTCTATATTATTTGTCTTTTTCTCATGATGGAAAGTAAATAACCATGATTGTATATAAATGTCGTTATTAATTGACAACTTGTGATAAAAGTTGTTACCTCTTCCTTTTAGAAATATATTCCAAAATCAAATCAATGCAGTGTATGGACATGGTATCCAGTATAAATGCCTTCTTCTCTACATCAATAATTGACCGACAACTTTGTATTTTGCTCCGTTATCGGTAACAACTTGCACTATCCTATTTTCACCAATTGTTTCGATGACATCATCCATTAATCCACAAATATATTCTCCACTTTGAAATTCATTTGTGGAATTCACAGATTTGATAAATACCGTTCCATGGGTAGAGTACATGAGAAAATTTATTATTTTTCGTCGATTCTGTGTACTCCAACCATCACACATTAGTGTGCAATCATATTCGTTTTAGAAATTGTGCAATGTTTTAATATATTTTCCAATTTCTTCTATTTCCATTTCAAGATACGAGTGTGATATTTCATATGCAGTTGGTGGATCAATTCCATGACCACATTCTACAATCGCATCAACCATCGTTGTATATTATGGACCATTAGCAACATTATGTGGAATATGGTTGGAAAAAAGAACTTAGAAATTGCTTGACCTATATGATTTTTTACATCTTTAATGCCTTTCATTGCAGATTTGATAGAAGGTTGAGTTCTACCTTCACGTTTTTGCATGTATGAGTCGATTCGTCCAGCAGCATTAGTGTCAAAATCATCATATACTCTGGTAGATTTTCCAAAAGTATGAGATCTGTGCAATGTTTGACTTGAATCACCACCCGATCATCAAACGATATGAGATCTGCACAGCTCTTCATCTCTAAATGCATCTCTGCTTTGTCGCATGACATGTTGAAGTTCTTCATCATCTTCAATTTCATTGTCTAATAGTTGGTGCGGTCTGCTCATTAGTTCCTCTTTTAAGCGTTGTTTGTCTAGTTTTTCTTTGTTTCGTTCATTTCTCTTCTGAATGATATGCGATTGTACAAGTTTTTTAACTTCTTTAGGGACAATTAGACATACTGATACATTGCCATCCCGTCCTGCCAGATGTTTTTTCAAACGTGTCATATCATTATCATTAATTAGTTTATTGCAAAAGTTACATTTCGTTTTTCGAAGATTGATGTCGACCGCAGTACCATAATTCCAACCAATTTGATTTGGATTTGTCATAACGTACCTGAGATTATCAATAAACGATGCAATATACACATTTATAATTAAACAAAAGTCAATTCTAAGCAATTTAATATTCTAAATCAAATCAAAAATAAAATACAAATGCGTAAATAACATTCATCGAAGTCGTCAAAATTCATTGTTCAAGTTCAATATTTCGAGTCAAGTTCAATGTCCATGTCCAATATTCAAGTCCAACATATTCAAGTTCAACATTCAAATCCATATTCAAATCAGCATATTCAAGGCCAATATTCAGATCAATACTGCATATTCAGGTCTGTCGACTTATTTAAGTCGGTGCAACATATTCAAGGCCGTTTATATGTGCAATATCAAACGATATCCATGTTCAACTTATAATAGGAAAAGACCAAGGCTTAAAAAAAAAACAATGTCTATGTCCAAGGTGAAGCCTAAAAAAAAGCAAGGCCCAAATAAAAAACAAAGGCCATTTACATATATGTATTCTTTCTCCTCCTCCTACTTTACGAACAAACAGACGCACTCAAAAGAAATTCGAACGAAAGCTAGGGCTAAAGGCGAAAAACAAAAATTAGCAAAAAAATTAACCTTCCTTCGCGAATTGAAACTCGGTTCTCCTCCTGTCCTCCATGCCAACTCGAAGAACAATGCCAGGGCGTGACGTCGAAGCTTTCTCAAATTTGGACGAACCCGCTATTCTTCTTGCTTGAATTGGAAAGATTGCTGAAGCACAAATTGTGGTAATCTCTGTTTGTAGTCGTTTATTTATAAGCAAAAATTTTATGCTTTAACTGTGCAAGCACGAGATGATTCTTTGTTTGATTTGCTTTTTCTAATTTGGATTTTACATGCAATTTGTTGTCGGTTATTGCTCTTTTACTAATTTCGCAAATTGCTAGTTTTTTTAGGCCAAAATTCCGTTCCGGTGATGGCCGAAACCGATACGAGGTGGTCGGAATCTCATGGTTCCTGGATCCTCAATCAATGATATATACACACACACACACACATACATACATATATATGCGTGCGTATGCATGTATATAAAGCAGCATTATAGTCTATAGCTGAACATGTTAAGAGGAAATAAGTACCATTTTGTTAACTGAGTTCTTGGTGGTTTAAAAGTACAAATGGATGAAACATTTAACTTCAACAATAAGGAAACATAGCATCTAAGCTTATCACCTCATCTTTCTCGTGTTTAGAATTTGGTAATAGGACCCAGAACTTTGGATGTGAATTAGATGTGAAGTTTCAAGAGCTGGGTATTATTCCCTACAATTTCGAAAGCAGCTTGAATCCTGCATTTAAAAATTAATAATATGACATTTGAGATGTACTGGGAGTCTTTAGTAGAAAAAACATTAAACAGTCTAGATGCAAAGACCTGGAATTATTCCATCCAATTTCAAGGTAACATTTTTTTTACTACTACACTGAAGTAATTTAGATTTGAAACTCAAACCGTTTTCTGTAAAGTTTTACCATATATGATGAAATAAAACATGAACAATTAATTCATTTGAAACTTCTAATAAAAAACTAACATTGTTTCCAAAAACTTCTAAAGTTACAAAAGTAACTTATAAGCTATGTACCTTATAATCTATTTCCAAATACCCCTCTTGAAACAACTTATTTGTTAGTACTTATAAGCTATATTAAGCTAATAGTTTTAAGTAATTTCATGCAAATAGTATAACACTACAAATCATATAACTTGTATGGGTATCTTTCCATGCTTGTAAACACCTTATATTGGATGAACATGATTGCAGGAATTAAAAGTCAGTTTGAGAAGAAGAAAAAAAGCAGAAAATCTTTGAGACAACTAAAAATTAAATGATGTAAATAAAAAAGACCCATGTTTAAAATCACCTTCTAAAGCCTCTTCATCGGTGACCCTATAATATTCAGCTCGTCCAATGTCCTTTAGAAAATTATGCTCTGGTCCAACACCAGGGTAGTACAAACTAGTAATGCAAACACATAAACCCAGCACTACATTTATGAGACATGATTACTACAAAAGATGAAAAATAATATAACAGTAATACAGAGATAGGAACCTATGCCACAAGTTCAAGCGGATAAAATCTAATAAGATAAATGGAAAATCCATTCATATTTGAATAATTAATTTATTTTCCATTTAAAAGCGAACATCACCGACGGCGTGATAAAAGCCCAAAAAGAAGCAGGATTCGGCAATAAAAAGAAGGAAAATTTGCAAATTTAGATTTGTTTAGGTAAACAATAACTGAAATAACCTGGTTTTGATAATAACTACAAACGTAGACCTATTTTTGCCAGGTAGACGATAGCGAATTTTCAAAATGCGCCTTCGGACGCATTTTCAAAATGCGCCAACAGGCGACATTTGAAAATGCGCACGAAGACGCATTTTGAAAATTGGCCTTCGCAAAAACGCTACACACATAATAACCAGACAGCAGCCCCCTCTTCATTTCCACTCTCTCCCATCTCTTCCAACCGAACCCAAAAGCATCAAATTCCTCAAAACCTTCCTCCACTTTCATTTCTTCAATTTTTATTCAAATTCTTTCACAAATTAGTCAATGGGAAGCATGTCAGGTATAGGACAAGAAATATGTATGAATGTATACCTATAATTTGTTGTTTCTAATTTAGGGCATGAATTTTTTACAATCTTACTTCATGAACAAAAATTATGCTTGTAAAGTAAAGCATTTTAATATCATCTTTGATAAAACATTTACAACACTATCATTACAAGTATTTGTACACATGTTAGTCTTAGATTAAAAGCAATTTGAACTAAGTTAGAAGTAGTTTATAAAAGCCATATTAAAAAAGGTTCTTAAAATCAACTTAAGATTATTTTTATGAGCAATCTATATGAACGACAAGGAGTTTACGTGCATTCATACTACTTTGTGGGTTAGAAGGTTGTCAATTTTTGGTTAGTGTATAATTTTTATCGAAACGAATTGATTTTTAATAATTGTAATTTATAGAGTATGTTGAGATGGAGCCCGGACCGTTTGATGGAAGGGCATTATTTCTTCAAGAACAGCATCGTACTTCTAACGACATATGGATGCAGGTGGTTTTAAAAAAATTATAATTTTGTGTCAGTTGGCATAATTCCTGCTTTTTAATTATGTATTTATCATTTGATTAGCGTGATGATCCAGATACAACTATAGATCACTCCACGTCGGTGAAGAAAGTGACTTCAAATCATCTAGGAGTATTGGCTGAGATTGAGAGGGTTGGTTTTTTTACACATAATGAAGTTAGGATACATCTAGCTTGACCACTATCTTATCACTGCTTTGGTAGACAAATGGCGACCGGAGACCTCCACTTTTCATTTCCATGTTGGTGAGATGATGATTACATTAGGAGATGTAGCCGTGTTGCTAGGTTTGCCTATTGAAGGCAATGCAGTGGCTTTTGGAGGAGTGGCATATAACTATATGCAATTGTGTCATGATTTACTTGGTCTTGACCCACCCCCCGAACAAACAACGGGCAATGAGTTCATGGAAGTCATGTGGTGTGACGATCCGGAATTTTTAAGCATTTGTAACCGGAATATTTAATTGATTTTAAAAATTTAAAGGTTAATTATTAACTTAAATTATGAATATCATAATTTATTTGACAACTAAATTGTTGAATTAAATAATTTGAAGTTGGGTAAAATACTGAATCTGGAATTCTAAGCCTATTAAAAATATAATTTGAAGGCTTATAAAATTTATATTGATAATACTGAAGAGAATAGAAGTGTTAAACTTGAAATTAATAGTGGTTCGTTAGTTTTAAAATTTTATAGTTTAAATTGAATTTAAAAATAGCCTTCCGAGGCGCAGTCTCGAAATTTGACGAAACCAGTTTCATTGGTTCCGTAATATTGAATTATTATCGGATTTCAAATTTCGTATTAATCGGAATTGTTGTGTGAGTATGATATATAAACACGTTGAAAATGTAATTGATAATAATCTAATCTAATTTAATTTAATTAGTCAAGTTTTGTGTACGCGACCTCCCTTATCTTAAAATCGTGCCCCGTTCTCTTTTAAAATCGAAAAAAAAGTATTATTCATTTCTTCCTTCTGAAGGAAGCCAAGCCAAACTTTTTTTTATATAAAATCACGTCGCTTTTATCTTTCAGCCGAAACCCTTATTTCTTTTTTTTATAAATTTCGAAGCCCAAACAGATCGAATTCAAAAAAAAAAACTAATGGCCGAATTCAAATCCCAATCGAAGCCTCCTTATTATAATCAATCGACCGGCGCATGAAAGGATATGACGACTCTGGAATCGAATACGATTTCGTATTCAAATCGACTTGATGTCGAAGGGATCGAGCGCGTGCAGGTGATTCGCGGCTAGGCGAGTTCATCTTGGTGGTCACGGAGGCAGGTAGAGGGGTGTTTCGAGCTTGGATTCACGGCGGTACGTGACGCGCGCGTGTGTACGGACCTGAGTTGGATGTAGGCGGCAGCAGATATAGTGTCGTCGGCGAGGTGTTAGGAATCAAATTTTGTTTTCGTTAAGTAAACTTAAAAACCTTTCAATTTGTTCATTATTATTTATCGGAAATTTTATAGAAAATAATAAATCTGAAATCTGGTTAGGTATATTGTAAAATACATATGCAGTTTGTTTATTCATGTATGTGTACAGGAAGAGGAAAGTTTAATAAAAAAAAAGAGATTATAACAGTAAAACGCAAAAAAAGCATTCATTCAAAGATTTATACATATATACATACATATATATATATAATATTCAGGAAGGGATTGTCTGTATAAAAAGTTTTTTTTTTGAAAATATAACATAAGATATATATTGTTTTTTAAAAGGGGTAAAATTTATGTGAAATCAGAATTTCGAAATCTGCAATTTATTTGTAATACATATGTATTTGAAAAGTGAGAAGAAATAAATAAATATTTAAATACACATGTTAACTTAATATTTTAAAATATGAGGTTAGGTAATTATTGTGTTTAATAAGCTAATTTAATTTATCTTAGCCACTGAAATAATTTATTATAGGAAGCTTGTTCAAGTAAAAATTTTAGAATTGAGTTAGGATTTATTAAATGGAAATAAATGTTTAAAGTTGTTTAAATAGAAATTATTGGGGTAAAAGTTCGTTAGGTAAATTTATCAAAATAGTAAGTGGTTAATTTATTTCAAGTGTTAATACATCGAAAAATGTTTATTCAAGGTTTAAAGACGTGAGGAAAACAAGTCAGAATGGAAATGGACTGCAAATAAAACAAAGGTGAGTTAATCTCACTCAGTTAAAATTTAAATTTTAAATGATTAAAGTTAAATAATTGATTGTATGGTTGAATTGATTGATGTGATATAGTATAGTATAATTTGAAATTGGCATATTATGTGATGCTAACGTCTATGGATGCAGGGAAAACAGGTTGGAGGGATCCAACTGGACCCCTCAACTTTTATTTAAATTATTTAATATTCTCTGTTCTGGTTATTTGATATTCTATGATGAATTATGTGGAAGTATTGAATGCTATGGATTGGTTGATATAATTTGGTACAATGAATTACCAAAAATATAAATTTGATTTTTGAAATGAAAATAAAAGAAGTGAAATTGCAAGTAAAATAATTATAGGATAAGTTTAAGAATGACTTGGAAAAGAAATAAAGTGACTTTAAAATTCTAATAAATGAATCCTGAGAATGGAAACAAACATTTATGTAGGATTTAAGATTTGAATTATTGAAAGAGTAAAGAAGAAATTGGAAATAATAATAAAGCCCATAACTACTTAATTTGGAAATGAACTAATAAGTAAAAGAATTTATTTCAAATAAAATAAATTGGAAATCAATTTGGGGAAAATTGATTTAAGTAATTGAAGTTGGAATTTCTCTGGATAGCCAGGTACATGTTTTTAAAAGTAAATTTTTAAATATAAATTAAATGTTTTAAAGTTGTTTTTTTTAAAGAAAGCAAGTTTTGTAAAATTTATTATTTCTAATATTTAAAGCCTAAAGTAAGTATTTTCTTTTAATATATTTTAGCAGTAATTATTAAGAAGTAACTTAGTAGTTTGTTTTTTTTTAAAAGTAGAAATCTAGTTTTATATTTTATTATGTAACTTTATTCCAAGCGTTTATATAGTACATATTTTTAACCAATTATTGAAGTAGTTTTGACTTAAATGTTTCAAAATAAATTTCAAGACAAGCATTGTGTTTAATCTATTTTCGTAATAATTATTTAAAGAATGATTTGATATTTTAATTAATGAAGAAATCTAATGTATAGTTATAAGGAAACCTTATTTTAGTTATTTCTAGAGTATTATTTTAAATTAAGTATTAAAGTAATTTTTCTAAATTAAATGTTAAATATATTTTGCAATAAAGTGTTTTTAAATTGTTTTAAAAACCCAGCTTTGTACTTGGTGATTCCAGCAGAGATAGAAAATATTTGGGAAAGTTTATTCTGGAAAGGAAGAATGGTTTAAGACTGTTTTCAAAGGGTTTTGAGAATAGTAACATATCTTGTAAAGATTTTTTTTTTTGAGATTAATAAATAAATTGGGAAATTATTTATTGGTTGATGGATGTTGTGAATATTAATTGATAGTTAAATCACCGACTATCAATATTGGACAAATGCGTTGATCAGTTCGAAGAGACCGGGATCGAGATTTATTTCTCGAAAACCACTTCGATCCGGTTTGTACGTTTCATGAAAACGAGTTCGGATTCGTAGATGGAGCAGTGAAGTGCAAGGGCTAGTCGCTACTAATCCTGAGGATATTTCCAAAATGGATGTAGTAGGAATAGTGCCTTCGGTTCCATTCGAACCCGGGACGGACTTGTATGGATGAATGCTTGCGGAACATCGTCAGGTGGACGATGGGCATTCTAAGGGATATATTCTAAAAAGGTAACGCTTAGCCTCAAGCCTCATCAAATGGGAATGACTGAAAATCAGGAGTTATGCAGCAAGGCTAGGTGGGTAGCACCCAAGCAGGGTGAGGTCATTCCAGTCTAAATGTCCCTTTTTATTTCGGCTTAGTGGGCGGTTTTTGATCCCAACCGCGGGGTGATCTCACTCGGGATTATCCAGTAAGGGGTAGTCCCAGCCTTGTGTTGCAGGGGAGCGGGCGTACTCCTCGGTACGGTGATCTAGGCCCCGTATTGTGACAGGTGGTACCCCAGTGCCTAGTCATTAGTTGGAAATCCATTCTCCCTACGAGCCTTGTACGAGTTATGTTTGTATTACCCACTCTGTGGCTAGTAGTTGGAATTTAATAGATGTAACAATTTCGGCTATTTAATAAGTATTTGTATATAGACCCTATTATAATATCAGAGGATTTCTATAAAAGTGTTTTAGCTATCTTAAGGTAAAAACCCGACATGTTTATTTGTGGCGTGGTCTTACGAGATGCTTTTGTTTTCAAAGGATTTTTGAAACTTTAACAAGCAATTGGGTGTGATTTTCTCACGCTGGTATTCCAGACTGACTCGGGTGTTTTTTAACTATAATGCTCGGGTCAGACCAAGTATTATAGGATACAGGAAATGCCGTGGAGTTCAGGAGACGAGCAGGATGATGATACATACTATCGTATTTGTTTATGTATATATTCCGCTGTTTTGAGTAGCTGTGTATCCATTTGTATGTTACTGATGTTGAGCTGTGATTGATGTACTCTGGTGATGTATAATATGTAAGCAGATATATTTGATTTTGAGTAAAGATTATATATTATCTATTATATTTTATTCCGCTGCGATGGTTAGATTCTGTTGTTGTTTTCCATTTTCTTCTTCTACCTCTTCTTCTTTAATCCAAATGGTTCGTATTTATGTACAACTTGAGTTGATTGTGTAGAATAGTGTTGACTCAAGGGGTATGGATTAGCGGGTCGTTTCACTTTGTATCAGAGCTTAGGTTGGTGATAACCTTGGCTCTGGTGGAATTACTCATAAAATGGAGTCTATAGTGCTCTAAAACGAGTTTGAGTGTATTAATAGATATGAGCGCGTATTTGTTAGTGAATATAAATTGTTTTAATATTGTGTTGATTGGTTTATTGAGTGGAATATGAACCTTCGTCGATATAGTCTGCGCAACTGTATTGAAGGGGTTTCCAAACACTTGAATAGAACAATCGACACGATATTGTTTTAAATGTGGGTGAATGAAATAATTTTACCCAAAAACATATTTTGATATAAAGAATAGTTTTTGAAAACTATTTAGCTAATATATGGTTGCTTGGATGTTAGAAATGATAATATTAAAGTATTATCATTGTTAAGTGAAAATTTACTAGAAATTGAAAATATAACTAAAGTTAAGGGAATAAATTCATTATAAAATGAAATTTATAAATATGGATTATGAATGTAATTTATAAACAGAAATTCAATCAAATGACAATTTGTATGAGCATAAGCTGTACAAATGAATTACAGTTAAAATTTATTTAAGCAGGATTTGGAAATTTAAAATCCCGGAGATTTGGAAATGTTTATCGAGGTGTTTTGAAGATAAATGATAGCATTATTGTTTTGGAGATATTTCTGAAAAGAAATTTGTTTTAAATGAATTTTGAAAGTGAAATTGCATTGAAATCACTTGGATTATTGGAAAATAATTCTGACGATGACGGCCGCATCATCAGTATTCATTTTCGAATTTCTAAGTGACGGATTGCTGCCAAATTGATTTGTTCAGAAAGCTAGTTGTTTTTGAAAATTTCAAAGGAAATTTGTTGGGGATAAAAAGAAGGATTGGTTTAAATTTTTGAGAAGTGTGATTTTGAAATATTGGAGATTTCAAAATAATTTGAAACCAAGGGTCGTGTGTTTAAAAACCCTGATGAGATAGTTGTAAGCCTATAAATGGAAATGATTTTTAAATCATGAAAGAAATATAAGCTTTGAATAATGGAATTTAAATTTAAAAGTTAAAAATGAAATTAACTTGGATTGGGAAAAAAAATTTGACTGGATTGAAATTAATTGAATGAGCTGAAAATATTATCCAGTTGTATTCGAATCAAGTTGAAATTGAATTGAGTCAAATAAATCCGAGTTAAAGAAAATTGAATGGGAATGAGAATTCAATTGAATTAATGAATGGGAATAAATTCTTACCTGAAAAAATGGAAAATAAATTGGATAAGGATTGGAATTGAAATAAATAAATCGGAATAACTTATAAGAGAATTAAAAATCCATAGAAATAAAATATGCTTCGGCTATAAATAAATAGAAGGCTTGAGTTAAAATAAAAGAATAATATATTCAAGCCTATGATGAAGGGAATTGTGTAAATAAATAAGTGTAAAACTCGAATTAAAAATACAAGATGAATACATTCAAGGCTGGAATGAATGTGATTGTATAAAATAATAAGTTGTGACTTATAAATTTTGAAAGTGGAATAATAAAAAAAATCCAAAATAAATATAGTTTGATGTTTTGGATAATGAAAAGAAAATCCAAACTTGAATTATTAACTAAATTGAAGTAAGAAAAATTAAATGAAGTGATATTTGGGATTAAAAATCAAGTGTTGGATTATAATTAATTGATAATAAATTAGTTAATGAAATGTATAAATGGAGTTCAATGTAATTAAATAGAAGCTGAATTGTAAGATAATAATGAAGATTGGAAATAAAACTCAAGCTATAAATTGAATTCGACTTGAATTGTAAATAAAGTAAATGGAATTAAATTGTGAGTTCATAAAATTGGATGGTAAATTGAAAATGGATAGTGGATTCGGAACTTGAGTTATAACTAAAAATTTAACTTGAAGTGTTAACAAATTAGATATAATTGGAATGTATTGAATAAAAATGTAAATGGATTAAAATAGTAATGGTATGAATTGCAAATAAAATCCAAATGAGTGAAGATAAATTGGAAAATAGCCAGGCAATAAATTGAATGAGTTGAATCTGGAAAGTTAAACTTTATAATAACTAACCAAGGGAAATTGTAGATTGGAATGAGATTTAATTGAGATAGAATTAAGTTGAATAAAAGAGAAACATTTACTTGTAAAAGGAAAATGAGTTTAAGTATAAAATTTGAATAAATCAAAATAAATTGACTTAAGCTGAATATAAGGGGAGAGTTGAATTGAATTCAACTAAAAAAAAAAGTTTAATGATATTGGATTAAATTTGGATCGAAATAGAATTTGGTGGGTTGTAAATAATATTTAAGGAAATGAAAATTCATAATGAATTGAGTGGACAAACTAATTATGTTGAATAAATAAATGGATGGAATAAATAGGAATAAAAATGAAGTGTGGTTTAAATAAGTTGAGAAATGGTTATTGAAAGGAAATAGCTTGGTTTGTTTTGAGCTAAATAAAATAGTATGGAATAAAACGTTAATGAATAGATTGTGAATGAAATTTAAATGGAATGGGTCGAGCTAAATAAATGGTCGTGAATGAATTGAAATAAAAATGAAATCTAATTGGCAATGAAGATGAACCTAAATTGTTAATGGTTTTGAATGAACTGGTTTGGATAACAAAATGAAATGCAAATGAATGGATTCAAATTTAAAATGCAAGGGAAATGAGAATATATGGATTGTGAGTAAATTTAAAATGGAATAAAATTAAGTATGAATGGAGTTGAAGTCAATTTAAATTGGTTATAAAACTCAAGTGCTTATTTATTCACATAGATCTCGTCAAATTGCATAGAATAAATTGTCGTTTGATGAAAATGGAAGTAATTAAAAATTCTATGAATTGATAGGAGTAAAATAAATTAATTTTGAGAGCAATTGAATTTAATATGAGTTCGGTTTGCTTAAAAATAAATTAAGCGCAAGCGATTGAGTTTTAAACCATTCAAATTGAATGAAAATGGTTTGTAAATTAATTAAAACAGTTGAATTAGTATGAAAATTGTATAAATTGCTTACGAAAATGTTTGATGTGCATTTCTTTTAGAATTCATTTGTTTTAACCATTTCAACTAAGTTAAATATAGTTAAACTGCATATATTTGGCACTTACATGTTTAAATTGAGTAAGTACAGGTACTTGGAAGCCGTGTGGCTAGATTTGGTTGTGCTATTTGCTAAAAATAATAAGCCGCTTGCTTAAAAGGCTAAATAAGGTACGCCTACGCAATAAAAATAGGAAATATGAACTGTTTTTTATTTTTCCGACCGGGTGGGTCGATGTATATATATTTATCTCTTTTGTCAAATTGCAAAAGCTCCTCCGTACAAAGGGGACTCTGCCAAAAATTTTCAGAAATTTTGGGAGTTAGATTTTTTTTTTTTTTTTTTTTGAAAATTTTGTTAACGACAAAACGGTTTAAACTAGAAAATTGAAATAAGTTAGTAAATGACATAAATTAGTTTTAAATGAAAGATAAAATTAAAGATTCAAAGTTGAAAATAAATGAAATTCATATGTAATGTGGAAATCAATTTGAATAGAAATAGATATTTAAAGTGGTAAGGTGAAAACAAACAAAGAAGCATATGGAATGCTTATACTAAACTTAAGTAAGGAATGGTGAATTCTTAATTGGAGATTCTTAATTGGAGATTGATATTACAAATATATTCCAAGTTGATATGTGAATGAGTAAATAATTGACACTTGTAAGGAAGTCGATAAAATGTTTTGGAATATTGTGATTGAATATATTCCTGTGTAAGATGTGCAGGTAATATAAAGGTAAAGAAAATTGGTTTGGATTTCAAAAGATAAATTTGAAATGCGCACCAAATAGGTATGTGTTTAAATTTCTGTGAAATTTGATTGGGATTTTGGATTGAGCCACTTGGCTTTTTGTTTTCTTTTTGGATTTGGGAGGCCGTAGAGCCATTTTGTAGTTGTACCGAGTCAGCCGCGCAAAGGAGACGCTGGCGAAATTTTTCGAGAATTTAGAGAGTTAGAAAAATTTTGAGAAAATTTTCGATAATTCAAAATTTAGTTTTGAATTATAATTTGAATGATTGTATAAGTAAAATTATTAGGGAATTAAGGGAAAAGTTTAGGAAGTTAGTAAGAATTGTAATGGGCCTTCTATTAAAAAGATAGTTGGTAAGATGTTGAATTGTTAAGAACTGATTGGTTTTGGGAAAAGTAAACGGGTATTGGACCATTCTTCCTAACTTGTAATTTCGGGAACGAAATTATTTTAAGGGGGGGGGGGGGAGGGAATGTGACGACCCGAAATTTTTAAGCATTTATAACCGGAATATTTAATTGATTTTAAATATTTAAAGTTTAATTATTAACTTAAATTATGAATATCATAATTTATTTGACAATTAAATTGTTGAATTAAATAATTTGAAGTTGGGTAAAATACTGAATCTGGAATTCGAAACCTATTAAAAATATAATTTGAAGGCTTATAAAATTTATATTGATAATACTGAAGGGAATAGAAGTGTTAAAATTGAAATTAATAGTGGTTCGTTAGTTTTAAAATTTTATAGTTTAAATTGAATTTAAAAATAGCCTTTCGAGGCGCAGTCTCGGAATTTGACGAAACCAGTTCCATTGGTTCCGTAATATTGAATTATTATTGGATTTCAAATTTCGTATTAGTCGGAATTGTTGTGTGAGTACGATATATAAACACGTTGAAAATGTAATTGATAATAATCTAATCTAATTTAATTTAGTTAGTCAAGTTTTGTGTACGCGACCACCCTTATCTTAAAATCGTGCCCCGTTCTCTTTTAAAATTGAAAAAAAAGTATTACTCGTGTCTTCCTTCTGAAGGAAGCCAAGCCAAACTTTTTTTATATATAAAATCACGTCGCTTTTATCTTTCAGCCGAAACCCTTATTTCTTTTTTTTATAAATTTCGAAGCCCAAACAGATCGAATTCGAAAAAAAAACAAATGGCCGAATTCAAATCCCAATCGAAGCCTCCTTATTATAATCAATCGATCGGCGCATGAAAGGATATGACGACTCTGGAATCGAATACGATTTCGTATTCAAAGCGACTTGATGTCGAAGGGATCGAGCGCGTGCAGGTGATTCGCAGCTAGGCGAGTTCTTCTGCTGGTCACAGAGGCAGGTAGAGGGGTGTTTCGAGCTTGGATTCGCGGCGGTACGTGACGAGCGCGTGTGTACGGACCTGAGTTGGATGTAGGCGGCAGCAGATGTAGTGTCGTCGGCGAGGTGTTAGGTAATCAAATTTTGTTTTCGTTAAGTAAACTAAAAAACCTTTCAATTTGTTCATTATTATTTATCGAAAATTTTATAGAAAATAATAAATCTGAAATCTGGTTAGGTATATTGTAAAATACATATGCAGTTTGTTTATTCATGTATATGTACAGGAAGAGGAAAGTTTAATAAAAAAAAGAGATTATAACAGTAAAACGCAAAACAAAGTATTCATTCAAAGATATATATATATATATATATATATATATATATATATCATATTCAGGATGGGATTGTCTGTATAAAAGTTTTTTTTTTGAAAATATAGCATACGATATATATTGTTTTTTAAAAGGGGTAAAATTTATGAGAAATCAGATTTTCGAAATCTACAATTTATTTGTAGGTACATATGTATTTGAAAAGTGAGAAGAAAATAAATAAATAATTAAATACACATGTTAACTTAATATTTTAAAATATGAGGTTAGGTAATTATTGTGTTTAATAAGCTAATTTAATTTATCTTAGCCACTGAAATAATTTATTATAGGAAGCTTGTTTAAGTAAAAATTTTAGATTTGAGTTAGGATTTATTAAATGGAAATAAATTTTTAAAGTTGTTTAAATAGAAATTATTGGGGTAAAAGTTCGTTAGGTAAATTTATCAAAATAGTAAGTGGTTAATTTATTTCAAGTGTTAATACACCGAAAAATGTTTATACAAGGTTTAAAGACGTGAGGAAAACAAGTCAGAATGGAAATGGACTGCAAATAAAACAAGGGTGAGTTAATCTCACTCAGTTAAAATTTAAATTTTAAATGATTAAAGTTAAATAATTGATTGTATGGTGGAATTGATTGATGTGATATAGTATAGTATAATTTGAAATTGGCATATTATGTGATGCTAACATCTGTGGATGCAGGGAAAACAGGTTGGAGGGATCCAACTGGACCCCTCAACTTTTATTTAAATTATTTAATATTCTCTGTTCTGGTTATTTGATATTCTATGTTGAATTATGTGAAAGTATTGAATGCTATGGCTTGGTTGATATAATTTGGTACAATGAATTACCAAAAATATAGATTTGATTTTTGAAATGAAAATAAAAGAAGTGAAATTGCAAGTAAAATAATTATAGGATAAGTTTAAGAATGACTTGGAAAAGAAATAAAGCGACTTTAAAATTCTAATAAATGAATCTTGAGAATGGAAACAAACATTTATGTAGGATTTAAGATTTGAATTATTGAAAGAGTAAAGAAGAAATTGGAAATAATAATAAAGCTCATAACTACTTAATTTGGAAATGAACTAATAAGTAAAAGAATTTATTTCAAATAAAATAAATTGGAAATCAATTTAGGGAAAATTGATTTAAGTAATTGAAGTTGGAATTTCTCTGGATAGCCAGGTACATGTTTTTAAAAGTAATTTTTTAAATATAAATTAAACGTTTTAAAGTTGTTTTTTTAAAATAAAGCAAGTTTTGTAAAATTTATTATTTCTAATATTTAAAGCCTAAAGTAAGTATTTTCTTTTAATATATTTTAGCAGTAATTATTAAGAAGTAACTTAGTAGTTTGTTTTTTTTTTTAAAAGTAGAAATCTAGTTTTATATTTTATTATGTAACTTTATTCCAAGCGTTTATATAGTACATATTTATAACCAATTATTGAAGTAATTTTAACTTAAATGTTTCAAAATAAATTCCAAGACAAGCATTGTGTTTAATCTATTTCCATAATAATTATTTAAAGAATGATTTGATATTTTAATTAAAGAAGAAATCTAATGTATAGTTATAAGGAAACCTTATTTTAGTTCTTTCTAGAGTATTATTTTAAATTAAGTATTAAAGTAATTTTTCTAAATTAAATGTTAAATATATTTTGCAATAAAGTGTTTTTAAATTTTTTTAAAAACCCAGCTTTGTACTTGGTGATTCCAGCAGAGATAGAAAATATTTGGGAAAGTTTATTCTGGAAGGGAAGAATGGTTTAAGACTGTTTTCAAAGGGTTTTGAGAATAGTAACATATCCTGTGAAGATATTTTTTTTTTTGAGATTAATAAATAAATTGGGAAATTATTTATTGGTTGATGGATGTTGTGAATATTAATTGATAGTTAAATCACCGACTATCAATATTGGACAAATGCATTGATTGGTTCGAAGAGACCGGGATCGAGATTTATTTCTCGAAAACCACTTCGATCCGGTTTGTACGTTTCGTGAAAACGATTTCGGATACGAAGATGGAGCAGTGAAGTGCAAGGGCTAGTCGCTACTAATCCTGAGGATATTTCCAGAATGGATGTAGTAGGAATAGTGCCTTCGGTTCCGTTCGAGCCCGGGACGGACTTGTATGGATGAATGCTTGTGGAACATCGTCAGGTGGACGATGGGCATTCTAAGGGATATATTCTAAAAAGGTAACGCTTAGCCTCAAGCCTCATCAAATGGTAATGACTGAAAATCAGGGGTTATGCAGCAAGGCTAGGTGGGCAGCACCCAAGCAGGGTGATGTCATTCCAGTCTAGATGTCCCTTTTTATTTCGGCTTAGTGGGCGGTTGTTGATCCCAACCGCGGGTTGATCTCACTCGGGATTATCCAGTAAGGGGTAGTCCCAGCCTTGTGTTGCAGGGGAGCAGGCGTACTCCTCGGTACGGTGATCTAGGCCCCGTACTGTGATAGGCGGTACCCCAGTGCCTAGTCATTAGTTGGAAATCCATTCTCCCTACGAGCCTTATACGAGTTTTGTTTGTATTACCCACTCTGTGGCTAGTAGCTGGAATTTAATAGATGTAACAATTTCGGCTATTTTATAAGTATTTGTATATAGACCCTATTAAAATATCAGAGGATTTCTATAAAAGTGTTTTAGCTATCGTAAGGTAAAAACCCGACATGTTTATTTGTGGCGTGGTCTTACGAGATGCTTTTGTTTTCAAAGGATTTTTGAAACTTTAACAATCAATTGGGTGTGATTTTCTCACGCTGGTATTCCAGACTGACTCGGGTGTTATTTAACTATGATGCTCGGGTCAGACCGAGTATTATAGGATACAGGAAATGCCGTGGAGTTCAGGAGACGAGCAGGATGACGATACGTACTCTCGTATTTGTTTATGTATATATTTCGCTGTGTTGAGTAGCTGTGTATCCATTTGTATGTTACTGATGTTGAGCTGTGATTGATGTACTCTGATGATGTAAAATATGTAAGCAGATATATTTGATTTTGAGTAAAGATCATATATTATCTATTATATTTTATTCCGCTGCGATGGTTAGATTCTATTGTTGTTTTCCATTTTCTTCTTCTACCTCTTCTTCTTTAATCCAAATGGTTCGTATTTCTGTACAATTTGAGTTGATTGTGTAGAATAGTGTTGACTCAAGGGGTATGGATTGGCGGGTCGTTTCATGTGGTATAGGCGTCAATTGTCGCACAATATTCCTGCTGATGCTATATAGGCTCAGATTCATCAACGAGCAAGTGCTATTATTTTGCACATCGTTGTTTCACGATTGATGTGCGACCATACAAAGACTCGGGTAGATCTAAAATGGCTACCGTATATTGCTGATTTAGGGGAATGTGGTAAGTTT
The DNA here is from genome assembly GCA_030765085.1 of Allium cepa. Classification (NCBI taxonomy): domain Eukaryota; kingdom Viridiplantae; phylum Streptophyta; class Magnoliopsida; order Asparagales; family Amaryllidaceae; genus Allium; species Allium cepa. The sequence continues at coordinate 722,372,962 of CM060938.1, read as the reverse complement.
TCTTGGGGCAATGTTGTGTTATCATATACATATATGGAGTTATCCAGGCTCTCTCTTTTGGAGAAAAAATCTATGGTGGATGTCTAGTATAGGTTTGAAACAAACTTCAATAGTTTACTGTTTTACATGATTTGTCTCATTTTTGGTCGTAATTTTTTCTTATAAATGCAGCTTTGGTCGTGGACTTATCATCCGATCAGAAGATTGTTAGTAACAAACGTTGTTGTCGATCAGTCGATGTCGCTTGGGTCTCGGTATATTTGTTATCCTTTTAAATTAATTAAATAGCGCAATTTTCATGTGTTATATTCAATTGTTAACTTTTTATAACAGGTGGGTAGGACTAAAAAAGCGCCAAACTCCATGACGGAGTGTGAAGTTCTACCGCAACGCGTTAGATGTGCTGGAGAATGACAAGGTGACATGGACATTGTACACACAAGATGTGCTAGCACAGCTTCTAGCCATATGTACAGTTGCTAGATGCTTGTGGACCGCGAGAGTACCGCTCATATCTTACACCCAGACTGCATTTCACTTACCCGACTGGGTTATGAGACAGTTCGACATGATGCAGCATATACCAGATGATGCGCCACCCTGCACGTCTACGTACAATGCAGAGGAGTATGGAACCTACATTCAGTTGTGGAATGAGCGGCATACAGCTACCCAGATTGAGAGGGAGCCCACCATTATGCTAGAGCAGTACAAAAAGTGGTACTGGAACATAACACGGCGATATGTTCTTACGCCGCCAGTGGAGGCAGTGTATAGAAGTTTGTACGTTCCCAAAGCACCACTTGAGACGAACGTGGTAAGTTGATGTTGTAAGTAGTATATCAATTAGTTATGATAGTTGTGTCTGTTGCTAATTTTCATTCAAATTTACAGGCGCTGGTATAAGCAAGGCTTGGAAAGAAGCAGAAAATCTTCGCAAACGACAAACCGATGAAGAGGGTAAGAGGATGTGCACTAAAATTCAAAGGATTCTAGATGTTGTGTTGTGCAGGAATAAACTTGATAGGCCGAGACCTCCATCTCCACCTCTAGCGCTTGTGTACACACGACGTCGTCCAAGAGGAGGTGTGGGTTCATCGTCACAGGACACCTCGTCACAAGCTACACCGGTACACGAAGAATTTGTTTCTAGCCCATCTCAACCAGCGGCCGCATTAACTTCTTCTTCCACTGCATGCATAGAACAGAGTAGCACCAGCAGTAGCAGTTCGAGACCACTGGTAACGCATCGGCAGAGAAGAAGCCCGCTCGAATTTCATGAGCTTCATGACTAAATCCATACTACTGTTTGATGCGAATTGTTAGAGGTGATGTGGAAAGTAATATATACTGTACAAACTAATGTTGTTTGGATTTGTAAAATATTGTTAAATTTGTGCAGCTGTGTTTTGTTAAATTTGTGTAGCTGTGTTTTGTTTAATTTGTGTAGTTGTGTTTTGTTTGTGTACTATGCTGTAGTCGGGGATTGTAATTGTTGCTATGTTTGCAGCAGCAGGTTTCTGTGGGCGAATTTTAAGAATTCGCCTATGGGCGAATTCTTATAATGCGCCAGTGGGCGAATTCCTAAAATTCGCCCAAAGGCGAATCTTGAAAATTCGCCAATATAAACCTGCACTATTAAAACCAGTTAGCCCCTTCTTCCTTTTTCATTTCTTTTTGCTTTAAGGTCGAACCAAAAGCTTATATTTCTGCAAAATCATTCGCAGAAGTCATTAAGGTTGGTATTTTGTCAAATTTTTTCCTCTATTCTCACATTTGTAGATGCATGGTACGCCATTCTTCAATTTTGTTCAAATCGGAAAGTAAATCGACCCAAACCATGGTTGCAAGTTTCACTAATTTTGGTATTTTATTCAACTTTCCTTTTAGGAGAAAATGGATGATTGGGAGATCGATGATCAAACAATGATGAAAATATACGATGATTATGAACGGAACAAGGGTGCAGACGATGAGGTAGAATTTGTTTCGGTGACCCAAGTGGAAGATCTACCAAGAGTGGATGCTACAGAGTCAAATGAAGAAGTAGAGGCCGAACTTGTTTATGCTATGCGAGCAAATGTCGTACTTGAGTATCCCCAATCGGTTCAACAATCATTGCATCCCAGGCTAATGATAGTACTTGCTCATCAAAACCCTAATAGATCAAGTTATAGCATCATGGGACGTTCGGTACTTTGCTGTTGCGGAGTTGAATGTAACATTGTTGTTTCCAAAAGTCAGAGGAATGCGGGACATTGCTTTTACAGCTGTAAAGCATATATCGATGCACAGACGCATCAGGGGGTGCATATTTGTAAATTTTTTGAATGGTTCGATCCTCCACAACAGAAAGGGGGTTCAATACGCGCTTGAAATGCAACCTAAGGTTAGTCGCTTGGAGAGGATGAATATTGCAATTCGCAATGAAATGTTTGTAGGGTGCTCCCGGTTACCACATTATTGACCGTATGTTTTGATGTATTGGTAGTAAAGTATTATCAGGTGGTTATTGTTAGTGTATACTTGCTTTTTTATCATCTGTCCGTCCTGTATTTTCTATTTAGAGCTATCATGTAGTTCAATAGACTAATAATCTGTTTTATATCGTGTTTTAGGGTATTTTTGAATGGGCGACTTTTCAAAAGTCGCCTTTGCGCGAATGCTCAAAATTCGCCTTCAGGCGACTTTTGTAAATTCGTACAAAGGCGACTTTTGAAAAGCCGCCAATTCATAAACTGTGTTATATCCAGTCAGCTTAAGCACTCACATCCTCATAACATACCCCAAGTTTTTTCAGATCTGAAAAACCCATTTTCTTTCAGCTTACATTCCCAAACACCAAAACTCAATTTATTTCGATAATCTGTTGGTTGTTGCCATAGAAGCCTTGCTGGTCTACGCAAACGTCTTCACTATATCTCTGCATAGAAATTGGTAAGAAAATTACAAACCCTAGCTTTGTTACATCCATTAAAATATTTCCATATGAATGGACAGAAATTGGTTGGTCATTTAAAAACTATTTATTTGTAGAATGGCTAGAAATCTCATTCCCACACTTTGCTACTACGACGATGAACTGATCATCGAAGAACAAAAAAAAAGGGAAGTATGTCGGTGGTTTTTGTAAACCAAGGAGAGTATGCAAATGTTGCACACTATTTGAGTTGAAAGAATTCGTTTACAAAACGACAAAAATAAGCGCAATCGAATTTGATATTGAGTTGGTTGTTAACTGGCCTATGGATTCGGGTTCAAAAGCAATAACGCTTTCAGATGATGAGGATGTTGAAGTTATGTTTTCTATGGTTACCAAATCCATTGAGTTGTACGTTGGGAAAGTTGCAAAAGAAAATCTACAAGAACATGTGCAATCTTCTATCGTTTGCACAGGATTAGGGCATTTTACAAAAATGTTGGAAAACGGATAATCCTTCAACAAGCTTAGGTTCTCATACTTACAGTAATCCATATGTACGTGCTGGGGTCGTGGTCCTTCTCCCATAAACTATTGTTTCATGCGTTACATGATGTCGCAACCAACTCCAAAATAGTACTTTTCATACTACACACCACCTACGATGCATCCAAGGTATCATTGTTAACATTGGTATTTTGCGTGTACCTTTTTAAATTACAATTGCCTAATACTTTCTTCTAACACATTCAGCTTCAAACAACAAATGCATCTACAAAATGTCCGTGCTAAACAACAAAATATTCGTTTGTCAAAACCGTTATATCGTACTCCATCAGAAATGTATGATATAAGTCAAAGGTTTGTTTAGCAATTTATTTGGGTAATGTTTCCTATCTACTCTAGCTTCATACTAAAATACTGTTGTAAACAGATGTATAAGTCTTGAGGATACTGCTGCAGAATGTGGAGCTAGACCGTCACAACACTCACATGATTCCAATATTGACGCTGATATGGATGTTAATATAGATAGATACACCGGACATGTTCCTCTAATTGATAGTATGGCTGTTGCGACGAGGACTAATAATGATGCGTGTTGGGTAGAACGAATGCAGGTGAACAGTGAATCGTTAAACTATGACTTTCCAAACATAGATGATATTGAAGGTGATGGTGAAGAAGCTCAAATGGAAGTACCAATGGATGATGATGTATGTACTGCGCAAATGATGGAAAGATCGGTCATGGCTATTCTGCAATTTACTAGGGAAAAATTTTCAACCGCGTGCATACAAAATGGATTTGCTGTTGGAATGGTATTTGAAAGTAAGCAAAAAATGCTACAGTAATTAACCGGATGGTCAATTCTACATGGTGTTTCGTACAAGCCGACCAAGTCGAATAAAACTATATACACCGCGATCTGTAATGTTGACACTCACTGTCCATGGAGAATACAAGCAATAGTCTCAAAGAAATCGCAGTCTGGCTGGTGGGAAATTAGAAAGTTGCCTAGCGAACATAACTATGTCAATTCTACATTTAATTCCAACCACAAGCAAGCCACTTCTAATTTTCTTGTGTCAAAAATCATGTCATTTTTCAATGCCGATTTGTATATCTCAGCTGGTACAGTCCAATTGCTTGTCGACGACCAACTGTTCATCAAAATTGGTTACATGAAAGCTTAGCGAGCATTAAACAAAACAATAGAAATAATTTATGGTGACGGGGCCGAATAATATGCGACTTTGCCTCAATTTTTCGAGGAAATAAAGAGAAGTAATCCGGAGACTATTGGACATGTGACCCACGATGAAGTTGGCATATTTGATCGTGTGTTTTGGGCATTTGGCCCTTGCATTATAGGTTTTCTACACTACCGGCCATTGCTATGTATTGACGAGACACATTTGTATGGTAAACTCAAAGGGATGTTGCTTGTTGCTACTACTGTAGATGCGGACGACTTTCTTTTCCATTAGCTTATGCAGTTGTCGAATCCGAGTCATATGATAGCTGGGGTTGGTTTTTTTCTTGCGTGCATGAATTCATTCACAGTGTTTGCAATCATCGTATTACTTTTATATCGGATCAGATGAAAGGAATTCTGAATGCTTTACAGGAGAAGTGGAGAGAGCCACACAAACATAGGTTCTGTGCACGACATCTTAATGCTAATTTTCAAACAGCGGGTTTTAGGGATATAAGACTTACAGCTTTATTTTATTCAGCTGCATGTGCTTCAGAAGTAGTTGAGTACAACAAAATCAGAGATGAAATTAAAGCTACAAATTCATGGGCTCATGAATGGATTCAAAGAAGTTTATGGAATTTTGAAGAAAATTGGGCCCTATGCAAAGACGATGGAGAACGCTTTCAAGTTATGACCACCAATGCTCTGAAAGTTTTAATGGTGTACTGAAAGATGCTCGATCGTTACCTATAAAGGCATTGGTTGCACGAACCTTCTTTCGATCGGTTGAATATTTATGTAAGATATGAGAGATGGCGGATGCTATCACAACACATTTGACTCCAAAATGGGAAGCTAAAATAGCTGATCGAGCTATTGAAGCACATCGTTGTAAACTAGTTCGCTTTAGTCGAATAGAATGGCAAGTGATTCATTACTAGGCGATGAATTTAAAGTGTTAATTGATGGTCCTAACTGCTCATGTACATGCAACATCCCCCCACTGAAAAAATTACCATGTGCCCATGTAATGGCGGCTTGTTTGGCACAAGATTACGGTGCTAACAGAGCAAATCATTAGTTCGCATCAGAGTGATACTCGGTTCACAATTACAAAGGTTCATATCAGCCAGAGTTTCATTCTGTGCATGATAAGAGATATTGGAGACCATACACCGGTCCATATATATTGCCTCCACCTACAAGAAGACAACCTGGACAACCTAAATCTACAAGGATAAAGAATGTTATGGACGAGCTTCAAACGCCTAAGCCAAACAGGTGCAGCAAATGTGGATCGTAGGGCCATAACAGAAAGCGATGTACTGCAGCGACCTAAACTTCCATTATCAAATGTATGACTTTGTAACGAATTAATATTTCTGTGTATTCAACTTTAAACAAATGTAATTTCTATGTATTAAACTAATTAGTTGTTATCCCACTTTTTGGTCAAAGCTGGAATATCAACAAATTGGCAAGGAATGATGGATATCAGGATTGGAGATCGATTGGAAACCAAGTTGCAATCGATGTCGGTAAAATTTGGCCAAGCTCCGATTAGGACAGAATCAATTAGAGATAATGATAAGGACTAGGAGAGGCTATGTTTCAAATTTCAGGTTAGTCGGAGTTCGTATGAAGGAGATATGATCGATGCAAGGTAGGAAGAGCATGCTGTTCGTATCCATCGACGCACAGGGATGGTTCGTATCGATACATTTCGTATCGATCAGGTAGTTGGTGTTTCGTATCGATCGGCTTCGTGTCGATCAGCAGAAGTTCGGCTCGATGGGGTTCGCATCGATCAGGTTTTGGTTCGACTCGATGGTTTCGTATCAGTCAAGATGGAAAGAAGCGGCATGTCTCGAATCGATACTCTCGTATCGATAGCAGAAGGATTTGGCACTTTCGTATCCATCAGGTAAAGCTTTCTTCGTATCCATCAGGTAAAGGCTTGTTCGTGTCCATCAGGTAAAGCCTTGTTCGTATCCATCATGTAAGGTCTCGTTCGTATCCATCCCAAGGATGAGGTTCGTGTCCATTTTCATGACCACTTCGTATCGATCCCCCCATACTCATTTCGTATCCATCATCACAAATGGAAGCGGTACGAAATGTACTCCTGGAGTCGATACGAAGAAAGACACGAGTAGATGGATGCGAATGAACGATGTTATGAATATGAACAAGCACGAAATGCAGATGCAAACAAGGAAGATCCACGAATCCAGGGAAGAAGCATTCAACTCGGCGCGCAAAGTGGATCAACCCAGTCAACACGCCACAGAGATCGGATCAATCCAGGAGATTAACGCCATGTCATCGCGCGTGCGCTTCTGATCGAGTCGAATAGGATGGATTCAAACTAGTGGATACGAATGCAACAACACTCGCGGAAATGCAATTCGTATCGATCATATCTCCCAAACCGCTGATCCAAATGCAACGAAATTTTCACAGAAGCTTCCATACAAGGTAAAGATTGCTCCTGCCAAGTTTCTGCTCGATTGGATCATTTTTTGATGGATACAAAACCATCTCGTATCGATCTCAGATCGAGTTGAAACTTGGTGGGCTCGGTCGCGTGGGCCCACTCACGTGGTAGAAAAAATCTCCCGAAGTTTGAGCGCGATATGTGCCTCCTACGTCTATAAATAGCACCTTGAAGCCTACAGAAAGGGGATCCTTGGCCTGCTCAACGCCCAGACTCTGCCGGATTCATTTCTACATTTCAAAACAACTATTGTACTCAAAATTCATCATTGCTACTGCTGTAATCATCTGTAACCAGCAAGGATAATCAATAAAGGATAAAACTTTGAAGTGGACGTAGGCCAGAGATAGCCACACCACTATAAATCTTGTGTCTCTGTTCATTACTTTTGGATTATTCTTTGTAATTTGCTGTGATCTGTGATTTGTGTTTGGGATATTGCCGATTTATATTCATATTTTGGTATATTTGGGGTTTGTGACCAATTTTGGCGCAAACACTAGTTATGTATCAAACTTAAATGAACTTCGCAATTGTAAGATTTGCAAGTTGATATCTACGAAAGTTGTTGGATTTGAAATTATATATCTATGCGATTGTTAGATTTGATAAACTCTCTACCTACTGTCTTGTTTGTGTGCAGGGTTTTTGCAAAGGCGAATTTTCAAAATGCGCCTTTGGGCACATTTTCGAAAGTCGCCTGTTGGCGCATTTTGAAAGTTCGCTCGAAGGCGCATTTTGAAAATTCGCTATCGTCTACCTTGAAAAAACAGGTCTACGTTTGTAATTATTATCAAAACTGGGTTATTTCCGTTATTGTTTACATAAACAAGTTTATGTTTGCAAATTATCTATAAAAAAATGCAAGACGTCATGATCCAATCAACAAACAGCTCGGTCCTCAACAAGCTCAAGCAGCAAACGAATAACAAATTGGTGTATAACGTTGATGAAACCATCAACAATCCAATCCATCATCCTCATCTGATATCAAGCAGTTCGCAACTCACATTTTAGTCCAGAGACAATCGATTTTCCCTATGAGCATGGTGTTTATAACTACGCAAACTCGTATGCACGTTACAAAAGATGGGTTCACTGTATTCGTGTATTTGCTCAGGAACGAGTTCATATGGTAGCCTTGGGACTTCTTCGTTGATCCAACGGTGGAGATCAACACGTACCTTCAAGGGGTCGGGTTAGATGAGATAGTGACGGATTTTCTAGGTATAGCTATGAGGTACAGGAAGAACTCGTGTTTGAAGATAAAGGACGCTGTTTCTATATTCATGGCTTTGGAGGGGGGTGGGGGAGGGGGATTGAGTACTTTACTTTCGGTTCAGGTAGGGGATTTGATTCGGAGCTAAGGGAGAGGAGGGCGGAGAGAGCTGGTGATGAGCAAATTATTTACGAGTATGGAATTAGATCTTAGTTTAGAGCGGAGGAATGAAATTTGGTAAAGTGTGAATTTTGATTTTTTCTAAATGTTGATTAAGGCGGAATGGATTTTTTTAAGCGTGACAATGAAAAGGAGAATGAATGTACAAAGCGGAACTAAAGTACAAAGTGGAAGAGCTTATTAAGAATGAATTAATTTTTAACGAGTAATGAAGTCATTTGTAAATATCTCCTATACTCCATTATTTATTAATTATGAATTATGAATCATTAATTATAATAACTTATTAAGTATAAATTATGCATCATTAAGTAATTAATTAAATATAAATATTAAACATTGATTATTAAAGTTAATTATTGATTATCGATTATTTAATAGTAATTATTCAATATTAATTTTTTAATATTAAGTATGCATCTATTACAACTGGAAACTAAAAAAGTTGTAATAGCATCTATTACAACTAACAAAAAAAGAGTTTTGAAAATAGACATCTATTACAATGGGCAAAAGAAAATGGTTGTAATAGGCATCTACTACAATAGACAAACAAGGAAGAGGTATTGATGAAGACTGTATCTATTACAACAGACAAAAAACAAGTGTTATTGGTATCTATTATGACGGACAGATGAAAAACATTGTAACATCTATCTACTACAATGAGCAAATAAAATGAGTTGTTGAAGAGTGGCAAATATTACAATAGGTTACCAGGTTTTTTTGACTATTGTAAAAACGCCGTTGTAATATGTTATTTTTGTTGTACTAAAACTAAAATCGAAATAAAATACGATGAAATAAAACCTGGATTCATAACAAAATTCAAATAGAATTAATTTCCACAAATGGGCTCATACTAAAAGTCAAATTTTAATATGGATCTGAACAATAAATTATACCTAAATTGCAGCGAATTGGAGGCACAGATTATAAACCCTAAGTTCAAACGAAAGAGGAACGATATGATTTTGTGTTACAAACAACGAAAATGTAGGAAGTGAACATAAAAGAAGAAAATCACAAGCACTCACATCATGAAAATTTACGTAGAAATTTAAGTAAGTTAAATCGATGAACTGCTACGGTACGGTGGACTAGAGACATGCAACCGAGCTAGAGCGGCGGAGTTGAGCAGTTGTGCATAATGTAAGCGGTGGAGTCCATGGTCATTTTGGAGTAGTCGCCTAGTTGCGAGTGACGGAGTTGGAGTGGCGCAAGCACTGTGAACGATGACTTGAAATAATTTGGGAATTAGGGCTTTGGATTGGAGAGGTAGACACAAGCGGTTCTATAGGAAAATAAAGTTTCAATGGTAAATGAAATTTATAAAGGCAAACTCAGGCAGGTCGAAAGGTTATTAAATACTAAATTATTCTAATTATACATTATTGATGGTTAGAAATTATTAATTATTAAATGTGAATTATTATTTATCATTATTTATAAATTACTAATTTTAATAAATTATTAATTTTAAATTATTAATCATTAATTATAAATTATTATTTACAAGTTACTAGTTATAAATCACTAATTGTAATAAAATTTTAATTATTAATTATTGAGTGTATATTTTTACCTATATATTATTATTCATACATTATTATTGTAAATAATGAACTATTAATTATAAGAATTTATTAATTATAAAAAAATATTTATTAGTATAACGATCGAGAACCATTTTTTACACTAGAATTTTCATTTGTTATTAACAATATTTCCTTGAAAGTGGTTACACACAAATCAATGTATAAAACAACTATAAATAGAGGTTATTATAAATTAATATATACAATGGTCAAAAAAGAAAGTGGTTATAGACCTTTATTGCAACTATAAAATACAAACAGTTGTTAAGAACATATTTACTATAACATTCCAAAAAAATAGTTGTTAAAAACATTTGCTACAACTTCACTATGAGAATGTGTTAAACAAAAAATGTTCATTTTATCGTAGTATGTTACCCTTGTGGAACCTCCTTAACATCCTTGCATTCTCTAATCCAATAGTGGTTGTTAACCCAAAAAATGGATCAACACCCTGAATTGAGTGTGAAAGCACCAACCCTATTCTTACAGAGCAATACTATAGAAAATAAAAGAAAAAAGAGCGAAATAGTAAAATGACAAGAAGATTTTTATAGTGCTTCAACTGTTAATGAAGCCTACATCCACTTTATAATTTTCTATTAACCGACTGCTGTTACAAGTTGAATCGGTTTACAATATGGTTAAATTTTCTAAGTTAGATCAAGTCGCAAGTAAAAGAGTTCGCTAGAGAATCACAATGAACCCTTAGATGACTATTGTGTGGAAGGTGAAGAGTGAGGAATAATCTCTGCAGACTTTCAGTATCTAGTCCAAAAGATCCTTGTTATATTGCAGGTAGGATTGTATTTATAAGGGTTGGAGAGCTATTGGGCTATCCCGCTTTGCCAGAAGCCTACGCTCGATGATAAGAAGGTGCTCTGAAAATTTCATAACGACCCAACTTAATCCGACGGATCGCTAGCGATCCATAGGGCATGGATCGCTAGAGATCCATTTTCTTGGGGGATTTTTAGACTTCATTCTTTGGGTTGCACTCCTTGTCTTATATAGAAGCTCTCCATGTAATTTCATAGTTTGTTGCCTTGTATTGGTGCTGGTTAACACACGAGTTAGATTGTTCTACAACTTGAACCAGATGAATGTTCACTTTTTAGACTAGGTTGCTTGGAATACTATTGAACTTGGCAAACATCCATAGAAAAGTTATTGGTTCATGATGCAGGAGGTTAGAACGATCCATGAGCTTCCTTATAGATCGCTAGCGATCCAAGGGTGATGGATCACCAGCGATCCATCCCCTTAGTGAATTTTTGGGTAATTCTTCTTGAATCCTTCTTGGCTTATTCTTCTGGTCCTTTTGGTTGATTCTTGAGTTTTTTTGGCTAGGCCAACATTTTCTAACTCATGTAGATTCCTGCTTGGGTAAAAACCTAGTTAACATTTGCCTCCTAGGGTAATACCTTCGTTGGAAACAAGTTGTGCTCTAGAAGTAATTACTTTTGAGTTTCCATTTTGTGAAATCTATTTGATTATGTCGAGGTTACCATGCGAATTTGGCTTTGACCATTAAGCCTTCTGTTCAGTTTTGATGTGAATCGTCGTCCCTCGTAGAAACAAATCAATTTTAATATTCATGATGCTTGTAAACAAAATATAGATCACGCTTGGCGTATTTGGAGAAGATCGGTTGCAACCTCATGGATCGCTATTGATCCATAGTCTATGGATTGCTAACAATCCATAGACTTAGCAAATTTTCTGCAAACAATCCCTTATTTAGCTTTACTCGAACCGACCCTTGCCTTTGTTCATGTGTTCTTCTTGCGACCCGAGCCAACCACGAGACCAGACCCTAACCAGCCTTTGTCGCTGATGCCGTTAATATCTATCGCCATAGCTTACTACCATCGACCTCAGCTTCCAAACCCAAGCACCAGAATCACCGCTTTTTGGATCGCTGCCGACCCTATAGATCATTAGCCCTTGCATGGCTCGCCACGAACCCGAAATTTAACCCATTTTCTTTCAATCTAAGGTTGGTGATGACATGGTTATTGTATTAGTGGTGATGGGTAGTGAATTCCAGAAGATCTGTAAGGATGATGAACGAAGCGGGTTGATTGCGACTTATTGGAGGTAGATAGTGTAGTCATGCCTTGCAATTGATGCTTCTGCTATCTTTTTCCAATAAATCCAAATCGACTTGCACATGGCCTCGATGGTTTCGATGAGGTGGTTTACCATGGACTTGATCAACCTGGATTAGTTTTACTATTGCATGCTCGGTGTACCAGAGAATAGAAAGAGCTTTCCGTGTTGCTCTAGACAATGGATCCATTATCAATAGTTAATCGATAAAGGGTAAGTGTGGAAGGAATAACCTCAATGAATGACATGAAAATCCTTTTTCCTTTTTTTCTGGTGCGAGTGAACTATCTACACAGCATAGCGCATTCGTAGTATTCATAACACCGAGCCCATCTCGCATAGATAACACACTACACAAGATAGGACATTCACAAACAATTCCAGCAATGCCTACTTCTTCGACACCACAGCCTCAATATGGTCAATTGGCACCGATTGGTCCGATCGTCAATCGAACTCCTCCGAACTTTAGTGTTTTACTTAACCCTATGAAGAGAATTTCTATTATAATTTTTGCTAAAGTTCTGCATAATATTTGTTTACAGCATGGTATTTCGGAAGACGGTGCACGCCTTCCACTGAAAAATGAGTTTGCACATATGCCACCTTGGGGGTACACCACCTACCATCGGTACACGTGCTTGAATGTTACAGTGCCCTATTCTACCATTTCTTGAGAGACACTCTTTTCAATTTGGGAATAGCTCCATTTCAGATTCATCCCAACGGATATGCAATTTTGACTTGTCTTCACCTTTTTTTATGCGAACATTCAACCGTGCCCCAAGCTTCGATGAGTTGAGATATTTCCTTCCATTCAAGTAGAGAGATAAATGTCCGTCTCTTGTGATTATTGAGGCTCGGAGAAATCACAAAATTGTCTTGCAATTCCAAAGCAACTTATCCTAGTTCAAGACCAAATATTTCTTCATTAGATGTCCTGAAGGATTTAATCTTCTTTGGATGACAAGGGGTAAGCATTTGCTTCACTCATTGAGATTTATTATGATGGTGCATAGTTTTAATAGACTGAATGCTTCTTGTAGTTATTCTGAGGCCAAATAAAGATCCATCACTTAATCCTGCCTTCCATACTCTGATGGCCATCGATGCTCAAAAGAAAACCATTCTTGGTCATAATGAAACTGTCAAAGCTCATAAGAAAACAATTGCTGATTATGTGGAATGGTGGAATCCCGTGATAAGACCGTCCCCAACCAGGCTCAAATGATTGCTTTGCTTCCAGAAAAAGTTGCGCAACTCGACATTGAAAAGACAAAAGTTGAATTTAAGAAAGTTGTTATGACGGCGGACTACTTGGAGCTATAAGATACTTTTGAAAGGAAGACGGCGAAGATGGATAACACCATCTTGAACTTCTATGTTAACTCCCTGATGCATCAGGGCAGTCTCTATTATATGGGCCCTAAATTCCCACATACTCTTATTGTGGTTTGGAAAGAAATCCTGGCCCATTTTCGAGAAGACAACAATGTGTAAACAGAACAAATGCTAGAGGATGCCTATCTGAATGAAGAATTAAAGAGGGCTTTGGTAGAGGGTCGAGAGATTATTCGAGTTGAAAGGGAGAGAAAAGCCGTCGATATTGGCGTAATTGCAGCTGCAAAAGAACTATCAGAGCCTTCCAGTTCTGGGCCTAGCGAATCGTCCAAGCAACTACATGATGAAACAGAAATCGTTCCAGCTTCGACCGACACTGCTTTGTTATCCATCCCTGTAGCACCTATCTTCGAAGCCATAGGAAGTCTTGAAACTTTTCCCATGATTATGCAACCATCTAAAGAAGGAAATAATGGTCACACTTTTGATGTAGATTATTTCTTTTTACTTCCGAGGTTGAGGACTTCCGACTCATGCCATAAGAACAAGGTGAACTGAATGCTTACCTTTTTGATCTTATAGGGCTGTCTTCTTTGCCTATTGAATTGCCAATTTCTCTAGTTCGGAGGCCTATTGCCATCTTGATTACTACAATGCTTGTTTTTGTAGCTGCTTTGATCACCACGACTGCATCTGCCTTGCAGCCAAGGCCGAAACCTGAGAAGATTGCCATGATGCATGGCCTGGACAAACCCTATGTATCTCTAAAGGGCAATTTAACTGTAGCCGACATGTAGAGTAGACAGACTGTAATACCTCTAATTTTTAATAACATTATTCAGGAGATTTAATTAGATAAATTTAATATAATAACATAATACTAGAGTGATAAAGGGATTGATATTTGAAAACAAATTAGAGGTCGGGCTTATAAGTGACTTATATATTAATTAATTAGAACAGGGGTATTAGGATAGTTGCCGCCTACATTTCTATTACCCTTACATTCATGTTTCATTGCCTATTCACATTCATTTTTCATTTCACCAAAACATAAATCAAAAAGAGAATAGCTGGCTATTACTAAGGAGTAAGAAAAGGGAAAAATCAATCAAAAGCTATGGAATCAAAGCAAGGGGATTAATCTCAGCCAAATCTCAAAGTCCTTATGCTAATCAAGTGAAAAATAACCCAAATCATCTCTGTTTTTTTATGATCATTTGATTTTTGGATTTAGAATTAAATCCATTATAATGATGATTTTGATAATGATATGCTTAGATTTTATAACATTTTTGATTTTAACAAGATTATTAGAATATAGTTTTATACAGGTTTAAGGGTAAAACAAATTATAATGATTTTCGTATGCCATGAGAAAATTTTACGTTATGGAAAACATGATTTTGGAGATGGGTATTAATTTTTATATTTTTCCGGACCATGGAAAAATTAATATGAATTTCCTAAGGAAAGTATGAATAAATTAGGTTTAAATTTAATCTTGGTTATTTTATGAAGAAATTGGGTCTGAAATTTCCATATGTTAGATAACATATTGAAAGTGAATTTTTGTAATTTTTGAGGAATTTTCGTCAGTGATTTACTATGTAAATTAAATTGCTCTAGAAGAAGGATTTAATTGCATTATTAGTTTTGCTTAATGGAAGGGATTATTTGTTAAATTATCCTTGATTTAGATATGAAAACACGCGACGGTTATTTTGAGAAAGAATTTGAAAATATTAAGGCAACCAATTAAATATTTACAAATAGGCAGGTTGGTTACAAAGTTATTACTTCATCAATTTAGTCTTTACCTAGAAAAGGTTGGTTGCACCTATTTTAGAAGCTCTTTTCGACTCTGTGCTTCCGTTTCGACTCAGTTGAAACCAACCATGTTGAAACAACCATAGAAGAAACTAATGCACATAGTATCACTAGTATGGAACGTTGTGGATTGGTGAAAGGCGGAAGGCATGATGTCGAAACCTTTCTTCCAATGGAGTCGAAACCTTTTTTTTACTTCAAATGATAAGCACCTGCCTTTTTCTAATAAAAGATTTAGAAGGATTCGAAACATATGCTTTTAAAAGAGTCTTTTAAATAGCTTTCGAATTAGTTCCTTTATTTATAAAACAATGCTTTCTAAAAGGGTGGTTTCAACCTAGTTGAAACCTTGCAGCCAATCTTATGCCTTTCGAAGGTATTGAAGTCATTAATGCTTTCAAAAGGTAGCTTTTGTTTTAAAATTGCACTAAGACACTTCCTAGAAGCTTTCGAATATGTCAAGGGTTTCGAAGGCAATGGCTTTGAAAGGGGTTTCGATGCTATCCTTCAATGTTTTACTTAAATGAATTGAACTTTCAAATGGATGGTTTCAAAGCCATCGACTTTTCCCCAAACAATTTTATATAAAGATTAATGGTGGGAAGAAGAAACTTCAAATCAAAGGAGGGAAAGGAAGTGGTGGGGGAAGCATCGACGGGCTCGATTGACAATGGAGCCGAATTTTGTAGCATTTTGATTTGTTTGACATGTACTTTGTTCAAAGTGCAGAATCTGCACTTATCACTTTTGTTGTTGTAGCATCTATACTTTTCTTTTTGTTGGCTGATATTGTGTGGGTATGACCCCCTACGTTTTGACTTTGTATAGAAAATGTTATGAGAAATGAAATGATTAATGTTTCTATTACTATCACTTCGGTATTCTTTCTTATTTGTCGCCTACTTAGCTTGATTTTATTCCACTTATGTGTGTGCATGATGCGATTGCTTATTCTGTAATTTCTATACTCCATACTGCTATGACGTGTTTTGGGGTATACGATGCCTTTATTTTCGTGATTTCATGCATTATGTATGCATTTTTTTTAATTTTTCAACTAGATCTGTTGTGATTTCCAAATTCTTTATTCGCCATAACATGACCGTGGAGTAGTCTGTACAATCAACTAAGTGCTGTTGTGTGCGCCCCCTACTTCACAGGGTTGTTTACTCCGAATACTAGATAAATGACCAATTGATCCGAGCGATTCCTCAGATGTTTCTAGCTGAATTTACTTTGTCGTTCCTATCTTCGAAAAATTATGACTATCGTCGATCTCTAGTTTTTTGACACTATTAGACTCACGTCAATTTTTTAGTGGAAGTTCATCCTTGTTAGTCCTGCAATAGGCAAGTTTTCTTGTGTTGTGAGGACAATACCGGTACCTAGAGAGTTTTGACGGTTTGTTGATGATGCCGGAGCAACATCAAGCAGTGCTTGAGTGGCTTACAAAATACGCGACTTTTTAGAGTGCATAGCTTGCGAAATGTGCGATTTTTGAGAGTGCCTGGCTTAAGAAATGCACAACTTTTTGAGAGTGCGTGGCTTACAATGCATGGCTTTGAGAATGTGCGGCTTATGGAATGCACGACTTTCTGAGAGTGCGCGGCTTATGGAATGCACGGCTTTCTGAGAGTGCGCGATTTACGAAAATAGCGATCGACCACCCATTACATGCAGCATGATACCTAATCTGCACTTATATAGTATCGACTAGATTTAATCTAATCAACTCAACATGTATTAAAGAAAAGACAACAATATATGTGTTGCGGTTATGTTGCAATTGGGTTGCAAGTTTGTTGCAACAAAAATTGTAATTCAGTTGCGACACTAAGAGTTGCAGTTGCAACGTAGAGTTGAACTCAATGTTCGAACACGTGGTGGCAAATCTATGTTGCGATCAGCTTGCTACATTGTGTTGCAACACCAAGTTGCAACTTAGTTACAACTTAGAAATTCTATTGCAACTCTGTGAATGCTTTAGTATTCCATGAATAAAAGTTTGAGGTATTGCACGACACATTGTTGAGTTTAGCCAAGCATAAAATAGCCACACGCAAACGAAAGAAGAATCTTGAAACATATCTTTCTTAATTCTCAAAGAATGAAAAGAAGTACTTAAATAATGTTAAAAAAGAGAGGCATTTGATTCTCACTAATACTACAGTAATAAACTATATGTTTCCTTTTGAAATCAATAATCTTTAAATTAGAAAGTACATTTGATGTTTATGTTCTCTATTCATTTTTAGGTTGAAAAATGAACCATGGGACCAATAGTCTAATGACTCGTTATCATTAAAATTAAGATAATTGAAAAGAGAGGGCATAATGACATAAAAAGCAACATATTTCTCTATTGTAAAGGATAATGCTAAGTCACGCTAGTTGTACTTAATATTCGTGATTTACATAAAACTATTGGAATTTATGTGACAAATTTAAGTTTCATAATGACTTTAATACCATTGGAATGCCTGATTACATAAATACCCGGTACATGCATAAAAATATGACACCGAAGTAATGTAAAACACATATTAATTCATATAGGCATATAAGGATGTATAACTTCAACCGACAAAAGATCTACAACTATTTTATGTCATGTACATAAGGGATAAAGAGAAAAACAGTTCGCATATCACACTGAATTAGAATGCATGTCTACAACTCGCATGGTCAACTTTTCTAACACAACGACCACAAAAATGTCTCAAAGGCAATGTTTAGATAACTTCTTGAATAGAGGCTAAGAAAAATTAAAATAAATCAGAGAGGATCCATAGAGTAGCAATTGATTAACTCTTAAATTTTCATAACCTTTTAAGAACTAATAGAAAAGTTAAGTAAGACATTGCAATTATATGTAAATTCCGAGTTCATCCACTACAAGACGCACAGTACATTGTGATAGTAACTTCTGACGGCCGATGATGGCTCCGTCGTTTGGAATCCGACGGCTGCCGTAGGTTAGTCATTTTATTCATTTAACCCTGTTACTTTACTATAATATATTAGTTATACGAGTTTGAAATTTGATTAAATATAATAATTCAAATCCTAACAATTTGTATGCTATTTCTGTTCATTTATTCAAATTTATGAAAGTTTTTGATTAATTAAATTAGTGCTGTTGATAATATTCTTTTATTATTATATTAGATAAGTAAATTTTTTAAATATCGAACACATGCAATCATTTTCTGCAAGTTTTAGTCTTCGATTGCAAAGTTTTGATGAAATTTATGATACGTAATGGTTTTATGAATTTATTTTGTAAGCATTGTGTACAATTATAATTTAAAATTTAAATTAATTTGAGAAGGCAAGTAAAAGAGTTGTAACCATTAATATGTATTTCACATTCACTGATAACTAATATAAACTAAACAATTTTTCCTACAAATTAATTTTTTTAAACAAACTAATTTATATTGCATTTATTTTGAAAAGTGTGAAAATGTAACAAAAAAATATATAACAACCATCGGAAGCGTCGCTAATTAAAGCCGTCGAAAGCCGTCGAAAGAGGTCGAAATGTCGCTGTTATATTGCCAACCAACTGAGAGCTGCTTCATTTCATCTTCTCCCTTAATACACACCAATACCCTAGCCATTGCCACCCCATCTCCATCGCTGGCTGCTCGTAAGACTCCCCGACCATCTTCAAATTCATCATTCTCCGATCTCAACAAACTTAGGCCGTTAATTCAGCTCACATCGGGTATTTTTTACTAACCCTAATTACTTTTAAATTGCTAGATTAGGATTAATTTGTGATTGTAGCTGTTTATAATAACCCATGATTGTTTATTATATCCTATTGAATGCTAAAGTTAATATCATTTAAATCTAGAAATTAATGTATATATTAGTGTATGTGTATATGCGCTAGGTAGTGTATATGTGCATAATTTAGTGTTTATGGCAAGCTTGGGTAAATTAGTATATGCGCTTAAGTATATGTGTTTTCTAAAATGTCGAAAATAATAATTTATTTAATCGTTTATTAGTTTAGATCCTTAGTTATGTATGAAATGTAGTTTGCTACGGTAAATTAATGTACATTGTAGTCTTTTTAAAAAAAAATATATATTACGCTTATAATTCATTAAACTTGAAAACATAAAAGATTTTATAAAAAGTAAAAATTATACAATATATTATATAGTTAATAAAACATTAAAATATAAACAAATTACTGTACAAATGCTAATGTGCAATATAATTAATAAAGAATTGTTATATATATATAACCATAATATATAAACAAATTGGTTCATAGTGTGCTTTATTTTTTAAAATCCTTTAGAGAGTTTTTGGCTCCACCCGATAGGTATTATATAAGATCACTATGTAGATATTCATTTTAGTCACAAAACCGACATCAATATTCATTTGATACAACATTTATTGGATTTATCCCTACAATGGATAAGATACAAACACCGTAAAGCAACTACATTTTGTAAATTATTCATCTTAAATGGTTCACAAAATTTTGAAAGCACTTCCTTTTTGTTCCATATATACAAAAGTTTGTGTATGATACAAGGAACAAAATGGAAGTGCTGTCGAAATTTTGTTAAACTGTTTAAAATAAAATGATTTATAAAATGTAATTATTATTGTGTTTGTAATGGGAAGTAGGATGACTGACCATCAAAGTAGAAAACAATAGACTAAAATTTTAATATTATATAAATAATTTGTTAAAATTTAAAATCTATAAATTAATTGAAATATCAATAATCAATAAAACATTAAAATGTAAAAATGAACCGAAAAATAAAATGTTAATAATTCTTTAAGTTTCTATCATATTTTTTAATTAAGAAAACTGGTCAATTATTTTGTTGGTCGAGGAGATGGATGTATCAATGAAAGGGATTGAGAGGCTTTATAAAGGAACATATTTATAATGGTGTACATGTATTTATTGAATTCTCTTTAAGTAAAAAAGGAAATAATGAATAAATTTGTTGTTCATGTAGTAAGTACAAACACTTGAAGCATTTGACATTGGATATGGTTAAATTCATTTATGCCAAAATGGCTTCGTGCTGGATTATTTGTGTGGGATCGTTACGGAAAAGTTGTAGCACATAATGCTATATAGTCAGAAGAGGAGGTAGACAATAACATTATTATGATGAATCCTATAGAAGATATGTTTAAAGATGCAGCACAGTCAATGTTCCTTACGGTTGAAGTTGACGACGACAAGGTAAATGTCGAAGAAGAACCAAATATTGGAGCAAAAAAATATATGATTTATTGGATGCTACTAAGAAACCTCTTTGAGATGGCTATAAAAGTAGCACTCGATTATCAGTAACTGCAGAATATATTACAATGAAATCAAAATACAACTTCACAAAAGTCGGATCTACATCTATTGTACAAGCTGCAAAAGGGCATATTCCACCAAATAATTTAATGTGCAAAAATCATTATGAAGTGAAAAAATTTATGTTTGCTTTAGGTTTGCCGTATCAAAAGTAGATACATGTTTAAATGGTTGCATGTTGTTTTGGAAGTGGACGTCGATCTAAAGAAGTATAAAATATGTAACGAGAAAATGTACAAACCAAGAAAAAAGAAGGAAAAGAAAGTTTTATACAAACGTATGCATTACTTACCCATTACTCTTAGGTTTCAAAGATTATATGCATCTTCTGTAACCATACCTCATATGAGATGGCATAGTGTGAAAATACAATTGCAGTCGAGATTTTTCGATTAAATATCTTAAAACCATAGAAATGAATTTTATATAAAATAATTTTCTATATGAAAACACAATTGGAATAAAGATTACATTTGTATCCACTAGTACTTATACAATTCTCATATCTCATATCACTTCATGAAGTAGAGTTGACTATTCACTCTCTTTATCCTAACTGCGCCTAAATTACATCCACCCTTTGTACATTCACTTTCCTTTTCTAAATGGTTGAAACATGCAAAAAAGAAATCCTCATTATAATCAATCATATTGAATATATGATTCTGCATTCTGGTTTATTTGCTTATTTCCAATGAAGCTATTTCATTAAAGTTTTGTACATTACGAACTATGACCATTCACCATATAACATTTATATGTGATTGAATATGGATCAAATATCCATATTCTTATATTTCTTAAGAGTTCAAAACTCATAAAAGACAATAAACAGTCTCAAACAAATAAACTCTTAAGTGATTAGGGCATGAATGTTTTAGTGGTTTTGTAAATTGGCCCTTGCATGGGTTACAAGCAAAAACATGCCTGAAAGCGATGGATAACACCTTATCGGTTGTATAATACACAACACCTAACCCATGATGTTTGTCCTAATATCATTTTGACCTTAAGGAAAGCTCAACGGATCAAGATAGATTATTCACTCGTACCCATCATTTCGCGACGGCCTAAGTATAATGCACGTACCTTGAGGAAAGCTCAGCAAATACGTGCATATACCATACCTCTTCTAATTAATATATTAATAGTACTGCATATAACACCTCTCGCTTAAGGAAAGCTCAACAACTAAAGGGTATGCAAGTACTTTATGAATATGTAAATGGTAGAAACAATATATGTATATTAGAGATTAATAATCTTTAATATACTTATTTGACTAATATCGATTTAGAGAACACTGTATTTCTTATGAAATACCCTCGTAATCCATGCGTCGAACACATCAAAAATCATAGTATACATATTATACGTATGTATTTATTCTGTAAATCTAATTTGGGTTAATTTAAGTTCTGCCTATATTATACATTCATAGTATAAAAGTTTAATTTATTTATAACCTTTAATAATTTAATTAAAATATATAACATTCTAATATATACTTAATTAAATATTATTTAATTAATTTTAATTATTATTAATGATATAATATTTAATCAATTTATTTTATTTTAAATAAAATTTCTAAAATTTTATATTACTCATCTTAAGCAATTTAAGATAATTAATCAACAATAACATTTATAGTTTATTTATATGTACATATCAATTTATACGACAAATTTAATTGTTATAATGACATAAACACCATTGGAATCCCCAATTATATAAATACTTGGTGCATACATAAAAATATGACACCGAAGTAATGTAAAACACATATTAATTTGTATATGCACATAAGAATTTATAACTCCAATCAACAAAAGATCTACAACTATTTTATGTCCTGTACATAAAGGATAAAGAGAAAACTAGTTCGCATATCACACCGAATTAGAATGTATGTCTGCAAATCGCATGGTCATCTTTCCAATAAGATGACCACAAAAATGTTTCAATACCAAGGTTTAGATAGCTCCTTGCATAGAGACTAAGAAAAAAAATAGAGAGCATCCATAAAGTAGCAACTGGTTAACCCCTAAATTTTCATAACCCTTTAAGAACTGGTAGAAAAGTTAAGCAATCAAACATGAGGTTAAAATATGACATTGTCATTATATGCAAATTCCGTATTCATTCACTACAAGACGTACAGTAAATTATGATGGTAGTTTCTGACGGCTGCTAACGACCCCATCATTTAGAATCTGATGGCTACCGATAGTTAGTCATTTTATTTATTTAATCCTATTACTTTATTACAATATATTGGTTATATGAGTTTGAAATTTGATTAAATATAATAACTCAAATCCTAAGATTTTGTAACGAAATTTTTATTCACTTACTCAAATTTATGAAAGTTTTAGATTAATTAAATTAGTGTTAGCGACAATCTTTTTAGTATAATAATTATATTAGATAAGTAACTTTATTGAAAATTAAACATAAACAATCATTATTTGCAAGTTTTAGTCCATCGATTTATAAATTTTTGATGAAATTCATGATACAAAATAAATTTATGAATTTATTTTGTAAACATTGCATATAACTATAATTTGATAATTTTAAATTAATTTGAGAAGGCAAGTAAAAGAGGTTGTAATCGTTAATATTTATTTCATATTCATTAATAACTAATATAAACTATTTAATTTTTCTATAAATTAAAATTTTCAAACAAACTAATTTATATAAAAAAAGGTGAAAATGTAACAAACAAAACATAGCACTCAACGGAAGCTGTCACTAATTAAAGAAATCGACGGCCATCGGAAGCCGTCAGAATGTCACAATTATACGACCAATTAGTTGAGTGTTGCTTCATTTCACCTTCTCCCCCATACACGACAATACCCTAACTCTTTCCTCACCAACTCCATTGCTGGCTGCTCGTCGGACTCCCTGACCATCCTCGAATTCATCATTTTTCGATCTCAGCAAACCTAGGCCATTAATTAGCTCCAATCAGGTATTTTTTTACTAATCCTGATTACTTTTAAATTGGTAAATTAGGGTTAATTTGTGACTGTAGTTGTTCATGACACACCACTGATTGTTTATTATACCCCATTGAATGCTAATTACAGTTATTATCGTTTAAATTCGAAAATTAGTGTATAATTTATTGTATGTGTATACACGTTAATCAATGTTAGTATGGCTAGCTTGGGTTAATTAGTGTATATGCTTATAATTTAGTGTATGTGTTTTCTAAAGTTTCGAAAATAATAATTTATTCACATAATCATGTATTGGTTTGGAGCATTAATTTTGTATGAAACCTAGTTTGCTGGAATGTATGACATGCAGTAAATTAGTGGTTATTGTAGTTTAATTTTTGAATATAATACCATGCTCTTAATTTGTCAAATTTGAAAACATAAAAGATTTTATCAAAAAGTAAATTTTTTATAACATATTACATATTTATTAAAACATTAAAATATAAACAAATTATTGTATAAATGCTAATGTGTAATCTATACTATTCTAGTATTAGTGAGTTTCATTTCAAGAGGGAAGAAGCCCCAATGTAATTTGGCAAATCAAATTTCGTTGTTTTAATTCTTCTCTATGCCACCTCTCCAATTCATTCATTATCTAAATTATTTCCCAAACCCTACAATCAAAATTTTCTGTGCTTCGCCATTCAATCGGTCAAGCAATCCGACTTTATAACGACCCATAATTTTGCTACTTCAAAAATGAGAGATTTCGTTCGTTTGAAATTTAAAAGGAATTTAAATCTTGAATAAAAATGTTATCTAATATATAACGATGAAGAAATCATTTATTCTTATAGATAATAATTTTATAAGTATAAATTTGGATTTTAGAACAAATCAACAAAAGTTAAGTTTTGTTAATAGTAAATAAATGCTTAAATAAATAGGTTTAAATATTTATTTGATAAGTTAAATCTTATTTAAAACATCTAATAAAGGTAATAAAATTATATTAATATATTTAAAAATATGTTAATAATCATTTTACAAAAATAACTAAATCTTGTTGCATTTTGCCAGTTTTACATACACTATGAAATTAGAGATTTTGATATTAATTAAGTATGATTTTAAAATATAAAGAGATATGTTTTTATTTATTTAAAGAAGTAAAAAATTCATTTTAAAGATTGGTTTACTTCAATATATAGCTTAATAAAAACATCAAATATTGACTGTAATATTTGTCGACAAAAACAATATTTTCAACCGAAACAATTTGTTGCAA
Organism: Allium cepa; assembly: GCA_030765085.1. Lineage (NCBI taxonomy): Eukaryota > Viridiplantae > Streptophyta > Magnoliopsida > Asparagales > Amaryllidaceae > Allium > Allium cepa. Next base: position 722,347,959 of record CM060938.1, on the reverse strand, counting down.
CTTGATACATTTTCTAACACATAAATACAACTTTACACACTTTTTAAAAACTTTACATTTAGCACTAAAAGACAAAAGGAGTTCACTTTTGAAAAGTTTAAATAAAAAAAGTGTAAAGTATGATTTGACAAATATAAATTTAATTAAAGACTTTAATAAACCACATCATTTATTTATATCATATCTCATTAATGAGATGGTATATAAGCATGGAAAAAGAGAAAACTTAAGTATTGAAATAATTACAAACCATAAGAAAGTGACACCTCCCTTTACTACTTACACACTTTTCCTTAACATCATTTCCACCATTAATGCATATGCTAATTTGTTAACAAGTGTCATGTGTAATCAAATCAAAGCAAAAATCTTCTCTTTAAAATACAAAATTTAAGAACGGAAAGTAAGTAATCATTCCTGTGACGCCCCACCTCTATGCTCACAATAACAAAGAGTATTAAAAGAATACTGTCTGTTATCACGAAGAATAAGGCTGGATAGGAGCGGGCATCCGTAGTTAGGCCTTACACTAGTATTGGTTACCTCAATAGGAGTGGTATATATTTTTAATTTTTTCAACTCTTATTTATTTACTCCCATCCACATACCCAATTCCAGTATAAAACGAACTACGATGGTTCATAATAGTTTAGGACAATATATATAATACTAACGCAGATATTCTAAATGCGGAACACAGATAATCAAAAGTCTCATATATATATAACTGAAGTCAGTTGATATACATGTGATACAATACATATGATACAACTACAACTATCGACTCTAGAAGTTACATATACAAGTACATTATCGTGAATAATATACATGAGTATACAACATCCTATACAATGACACCATCTACTCCAAAAATAAGAAAAGACTTCATAACTCTAGCAGCAACCCAAAGTAAGATATCAACAACCTGTAAATACTCGGTCTGACCCGAGTATTACATTCAAAAGAAAATAATACACGGGTCAGTCTAATTCAAACTCAGTTATTAATGCATAGAAGTAATAATAATTAAATAGCAATTAGACGACGGTCAAAATAAATTCACCTATCCAATCCTTTTATAAAGAAATCGGATAACGGTAAATATAATGCATAATATCATTAAACAACAAATCATCAGATTCAAATCATCAACAATGATAAATGAAAAGAATATCAATGAAGATAATTTAGAAAAACATCAGAATTGCCTTATCGACAATTAACATCAAAATCTAATTATTAATAAATAACTAGAAACTCAATATCTAATTATCAAATAGATAATTAGATAATAATAAAATGATCAAATGAAACTAAATCAATTTAAACAATTGAAATATCACTTAAAAACATCAATTCTAATTGGCTGCAGTACACGCTAACGCGTACTGCCTCGCCAATACGGCATATGAAATACGAAAAAGATCAATGGATCAAAAGCAAAAGAAATATCAATTAAAATCAATACTCTGTGGCTGCAGTACACGCACGCGTGCACTGCCTCGCCACTATAGTGATGAAATACATAAGAGCTCAGTGCATCAAAATGCAATACAAGGTCAAATCCAAGCTACAAGATGGATTCAACTCAAGTGAATTCCAAATACAAATCCAAATTCCATCAAGTGGTACAAGTCCACATATATAAATATGCAGAAAATGACAGTAACGAACTCAGAGATGCAGCACAGTGTACCACAAAGCAAACCCATAGGAACATGCATACAGGGATCTCCAGTGAACTCAACAAAATTGTCGAATTCAATTGCAACTGAGAAATGAATAATGCAAACCAACATCAGTGACAGAGCCTCAAAAATGAAATGGTTATAAATAACCATATATGCACACTACAACAACTCAAGTTAGTTGCATCCGTCTCTACAAAAATCTAATGTGCAAATACAACAAAGCTCAATTGAACTGGACAAAACAAACTTCGATAATTATCTAATTCAAGTGCATATACAGGAATGCAATGGTTGTTTCAAAAATATGCTACAGGATGAGCAAACCCAATGCAAGCAACTGAATTCAAATGAACGGCAACAACATATGCAATGCTTCAACAGTACAAAAAAAATGCACCGAGAAGACTAACAGATAGAGGTGACACTGATACTGTAACGTCCCGAAAATTTTTCGACTTTCGAAAATTCAACATCGATACTCACTTTATCGACTGCTGAGAAATCGAAGGCCAAAAACCCGAAATGTTATGGTTTAAGAAAAAGAAAGACAAAGAAAAAGAGAAAAAGATAGAAGATGGAGAAGAAAGAATAGAAAATAGGGGGAAAAGAAAATAGAAAATAGAACGGAGAACAGAACACAACACAACAATATCAGAATCTCACAATTCGCAGCGGAACAACATATAATAATAAATGAATAATCTTTAAACAAGGAACTATATCAGTTATTACATTTTATACATTACATCATATCACCATTACATCAGAGTGTTACAACAACAACAAACAGTGCAGCGGAAAAAGAAATACTATATACTAGTAATACGCCATGCCATCCAGCTTGCCTCCAGCAACTCCTGAATATCCAGAATATCCTGATAAACCTTAACTCTTGACTGCCCGTGTGGAAATTGGTGGGCACCCAGAGTTTAGGAAGGAAAACAATAAACTCCAAGTCAATCATGTGACTGGTGTGAGAACTCAAAATAGTTTATTTATCTTTGAAAACAAAATAGAGGAATATTTTTAAATTCAATTCGCAATGCTTTTAAGAATGAGACTACCATAAGGCCTCCCGCACACACACACAATGCAAACGCAGAATCAGAGGAGATTTCTCCTTATGATAGTCAAAGATGCTTGATACGCATTAAAAGACATTTGATATTATTATTAGTGCATAGTGTAGGAAAAAATTCATTTCGAAAGTAGAATATAAATCTTAGCCAACATAGACATTCCGAACTATGCCTACTATAGCTACCATCCTAACAGTGGGGCGCCACCGTAAGTGAATGATAGGTTCTACAACTAATACCGTACAAGATCGTATTGTTTCTTTGGATTTCCAACGAATGATCAGGCCAAGGAACTTCCCATTGCCACATGAGAATGCCTCTGGATGGACATCGCCGAGAACCAAACCGGATCTCTACCAACACAAGGCCGGGTTACCCCTAACTGAGTAACAACTGACCGAATATGCCATCCCCCGGTCCTTTGGGACCTTTTCACCGAGCGCTCGTAATCAATTCACACAATCATAACAAAGTGTTTTCAACATGAGTAAGTATCTGGGCTCCATACCATGATATCACCCTTTTCCAGAAGGAAATGCACACATCCTAAAGGGCGCTACCCCTCATAACCTTTCTGCTTCTTTCCTGTTTTGACCATTCACGGGGTGTGAGGCTCGACGAAGTCACGTCCACAAAAACATACTTTATACAAAAGCCATGCTTTGGGTCAACAAATGATCATAGAAATGATCACCAGGATAGACGATCAAATAAACGATCCTATCACAAATAATCAACACAATGATCATTTCACAGTAACACTCAGCATGTCACATTACCAAATTGGGAATATATCGCTGATAACGTTCAACTACATAACTTCTGAGCTCGTACGTCTCAGAGAAGGGTGTTAAGCTAAAAGAATAAATTCTCCGCCACCAACAGAAATATATTTGAATGAAATCTGCTTTATATCTCAATTTGTAACGTCGGACATACAATCCATACAAGTCTGTTCCGGGCTCGAACAAAACCGAAGGCACTTACAAAAAAGTCCTTGCAATCCGGATATTCACAATCCTGATCGGATTTCCCATCACTTAGGGAGTCTCTATACCGTTGCAACTCAGTGCAGAGACAATCGACAGGTCATCCTATCGCTCTCGCAAATACCGGGTCTTCAACACCGATCTTCAATGCGATCCATTACGTCGTATCACTATTCGGAATGGGTTATACGACCCCATGGTCCTTTCCCGGTTAACCCGAATAGTGAGCGCTTATTCAAAAATAAGTGTGGCATTCAAATTCAAACAAATCACGTCAAATACCCATTCAAAGGTAAATATTGATAGTCGGTTATTGAACTATCAATGGATATGCACACATCACCAGTTTCCAAATAATTTTCCAAATTATTTATTTTCCAAAAATATCTTTACAAGATATATAGTTTCACACTTCAAAAATAAATCAATATTTATTTTTAGACAAATTCCCCTTTCTTTTATAAATTCCATAGTGAATTTATATTTCACCATATCTATGAATATACGACTTCAATTATTCATTTCGATTTATCTTCAAAAAGATAAATTCTCAAAATATTCACTTTATATTGGAAAACATTTCCATACTTATTTATTCATAAGTAATTCACAAATTTTATTTATTTTCAACCTTTGGAAAATATTCAATATACTTAAATCGAAATTTAGTATATATTTCATTCTTTAAGGAAATCATTCTATTAAACATATTTATTTGGGCCAAAACGAATGTTACATAAAACATCGTTACGACGTCCCAAAATCACTAGCATAGGGATTCGAAATTAAAATAGATATATAAATCCCAATACTATACAAAACATTTCCTTTCGGAAATCATTTACTATAACAACAGTGTTATAGTCCACTATTTCCTTTTATTTCTCGAAAACGTCTATTTCAACAATAAATGTTGAAATCTATGGTTTCGAATCTCAACACATTTAAAACATCGTTAGATAGTTTTAATTCTATTCAAAATATCACATCCTAAACATTTTCTTTAACATATTATTCACTATTCAAAAACGTGAATATACTACGTTAACAATTTCATCCTTTTATTCATTTTATTTCAAAGGATTATTCACAGTTCAAAAACGTGAATATAACTCCATTAATAGGTTCCAACAATTTATTTATCAAAATAAGTCGTTTACGAATTTATGAAACAACGTTTATAAATTCCTTTATTAACCTATATTCAATTCATAACCCAATTATAAAACAAAATTCATATTATAAGTTAAACACCTATAATTTATTTGTTTGCACAATCGTTCCTTTAAACTTCATAATTATCAATCTTATAACTTATAAGATTCAATCATTTATCCAAATCTATTCTTTCAATAACTTTATAAATTTTATAAACCTACTGCTTATAAAATTTCATTTATAACTTCACCGTTTATGATTCTATAAATTTCATTCATTTCTGAAATTCATTCACAATTCATTCTAACACTTATAAAAACCCGTTTTATAATCTCAATATTTCAATTTATAAATATTCATTTATAAATCCTTTAAAAAATCAATTTATACCATTATTTTAAAACATCTTTAATCTCCTTTATAATTTTACTATTTTGATTTATAAAATAATCAAATTTCATACATCCTATATTTTCAACTTTTAATAATAAATTCAGAAAATTCCAATTTAACTATTTTATAAAGTCATTAATCCCATATTTTCAAAAATCAACTTTTAACTATATTTCTCAAAAATTCATAATTTTTTTATAACCTTAAAATTATGACGTTTATTTATTTAAAATGAATCAATTTCCAAACATATAGTATATTTTCAAAAATTACTTTAAAAATCATTTTAAAGTTCCAAAACTTGGTCCAATGATGCTACACACCAAATAGTCAATCACGACAAACAACGATATCATATATCAATATGATAATCAACGAATATCAAAATATCCATAATCAAATAAATACTGTTGAGGAATCCAGTTGGATCCCTCCAACCTGTTTTCCTGCATCCAAAAACATTAGCACAATACCAATTTCGCTCCAGTACGAAATTATCGCGGTATATGGGATTTAAAATATTATCCGCTTAATAGACGGCGCAATAGGGTCTCAACCGCTAAACAAAAAATGCGGGAAATCAATAACTCCAATATATACATATGCCAATATATATATATTGCTATTATATATAATACCAATTTCACTGTTTATGAAATATTTGCGGTATGTGTTTTTAATAAATAACATCCGCTTACTAACGGCGTATAATGTCTACAATAAATAGATAACAATCATCATTCAAACATGCATTCAAATATTTTAAATCTAACTATTTAAAATAAAATCGAAACTGATTCGATTGAGTGAGAAGTTCTCACCTTGATTTCAATTTCGTTTTAGCGATTTATTTCGAATAAAATTAAACGGACGTTTAATTTTACACGAAATTTTCATTAACTCCAAACGACTCCAATCCAACTCCATCGTGTAGTGCTCGTCCACACGATTCCAACGCAACTGGTTTCGCATTTTTTCGACCTCGTATGAAAAAGATATGAATATTTGAAGTTTGTACACGATTTAAACTAAAATTTACAACAATTAATTTCTTTTATTTCAAACCTAAACCCTACAGGCCGTTGGATCCCACCTGCTTGCATCTCCACCGTGCTTTGCTTCTTCATCTTTCTCACGCTCATGTACAGGTATTAGGCCGAACAAAATGAAACCCATAGCATACTTTAGGGTTTGAATTTGCAACTTCTATACTTGATTAAACTTCATCACGTCGCCACCACGAGATGCGCCTCCATCCCCTCAACCTTCGGCCCCAAGCACCATGAGCTCGGCCACCTCCTTGTCGCGTAATTCGAGGCCGAACTGCAGATGAACGCGGCTAAAAATCTCACAAAATACAACTCCAATCTCGATCTCCACCGTTGAATATAAGGATCTTGCCATGCTCTACATCTTTCATTTAGAAAGTTTGTTGAATCGTTGCACGGATTTGAAGAAAAGAGAGGAGAATCGAAATGAAATTCTGGCCATAGGTTGTTAACTAGCGGCTACAAGATGAAATTAGGGTTTTAAGTTTATTTTTTTTTATTTGTGAAGGGTGGGGGCTATTTATAAGGAAATGAACGAACACTATTCATCCGGAAATTCCAAACTCCGATTCACGCGCCGTAACCAGCGTTTCTAGGGTTTACCCCGCGTTCCGGACACAATGGAACAGGTTTCGGAAGCTAATTCGATCATATGTGCGAGATATGGCAATAAACGTTCGATTTAAATTAAACCGATTTAAATCGATTTTTAGGCGTTTTAATTTGTACCGGACAAACGGTAAATCCAATTGACACGAAATTTGAAACCTTACAATAATATCACATTACGGATCCGATGAAACTGGTTTCGTCGAAATCCGAGACTTTTTGAAAAATGGCTATTTTAACTCGCCAAATTAAATTTTTTTTTGATGCAAACGGGTGTGTAGCGTGGAGCTACACAGCCGATTATAATGATATTAATATATAAGTAGTCCGACCAACAAGCCTGGTCGATAGCCAAACAACATAGTTCGAGTTTAGATTTAACATCACTGATTTGAGTACAAAAAATAACTTCCCAGCATTTTCGACTATAACATTGATGGGCCTTAACTCCACTGTCAAAAACTTCAACTACTACTAAACAAGGTTCAGAGACTGACGGAGAAAGGTTAAGACTTAGTTGTCTCCTGGCGATGTCGATGAAGCACTGCCTTCCGCCTCTTCAGAAGAGGACTGAACTGCAGGGAGACGGAACCTGAAAGGTGCTAAGGAAGAAGAATGACCTGTCCAATAAGCGAAAATGTAAGCAATTCTGCAACAAAGGCTAAAAAGGGTGCTGGTTGGCTTGTTGAATAAAAAAGCGTTTCTTTCTTTCCAGATGACCCAACTGAAAATGGCTAGAAGGGAATCAAGGAGTCGATTCGGTACACCATACTGCCAATGTTCGAAAAAGTCGTTGATCCAATGAGTACGACCGAAGATGTGACTACAGACTGAGACCCATATGTAGTGGGATATATCGCATTCGAAGAAGAGGTGGCGGATTGATTCAGCTTCAGTCTTACACAAGCTGCAGAGCTGATCGGACGAAATGTTAAAACGAACAATGCGGTCTTTGGTATTAATGTGTCCATGAATAAGACACCATTGAAAAAATTTGACGCGGGGAGGGATGTGGCACTTCCAGACACGGGCGAAAGCGAAGAGGCGACCAGGGTGATTAAGAAACAAGGAGTACTTGGAGACAGAGAAACCATGAGAGGGAGAGAGTGACCAAACATGACTGTCCTTCACAAGGGGGTCGAGTGATACATGTTGAATCAGGCGCAGTAACGAGAAGAGCTCCGAGAGTGTGTCAGGAGAAAAGAGAGTTGAGGGGCAAAAGCATGGGAGTCCGCGGGCTACCGCCTCCGCCACCGTCAGGCGGGGGAGGTTGGAGTGAGAAAAAAGAAGAGGGAAGGATTTGTGGAGGGGGAGAGGCTGTGCCATGAGTCAAACCAAAAGAGACAGTTGGCACCATTGCCAACATGGGTTCGGATAAAGGAGTTGAAGCGGTCAACAGAGGTAAGAACACCAGTCCAGAAGGGGGAAGACCTATGATGAGGAGCGAAATGGAGAACGAGGAAGGGGTCCGCATTATAATGAGCAGCTAGAATCCACTGTTTCCAAATAAACTGTCCCGGCGAGAGCAGGCGCCAGAGCCATTTTGCTAGCAGAGCTTGATTGAAGGCGATCAGATTGGGGACACCCAGACCCCCATGTTTTTCATGCATGCACACGGTTTTCCAATTGACGAGACATTTAATTTTCCCTCCATTCCAGAGGAAGGTTCGTCTAATGGCGTCGATTTTCTTGGAAACCCAGATAGGAAGCTTGTGGAATGAGAGCCAGTAAGTGGGAAGGGCTGAGAGAACAGCCTTAACTAGAACCAATCTCCCAGAAGACGATAAGGTGTGAGCTTTCCATCCAGCTAGTCTAGATTCAATTTTGGCTATAAGAGGGGTCCAGTCAGATCTGTGAAGCTTGGAGGGCCGCAAGGTGATACCGAGGTAGGTTAAGGGAAAGGTGTCCAGACGGCAGTTGAGGGCGGAGGAGATAGAGGGACCAATGGACTCTGCATTTCCAAGCATAATAATGGAACTCTTGTTGAAATTGATAGACAATCCGGAAATTAGTTCAAAGGAGTATAGAATGACCTTAAGACAGTGAATGTGGTTAGGAGAGGGTGAAACAAAGAGAATTGTGTCATCTGCGAACTGAAGATTGGAGATCATAGGGATAGAGCTGGAATTGAGGTGAGAATATGGTGGGTAGATGCCAGATAGGATGTTATTAGAAGTCGCTAGTTTGATCATGCGGTTGAACACATCCACCACTAGGACAAAAATGAGAGGCGAGAGAGGGTCTCCCTGCCTTAACCCCCGAGCTGATTTTATATGTCCTCCAGAAACTCCTCCGATCTGAACTGATGAAATGCTAGAAAATAGAATGCTTTGAATCCAATTGCACCACGTGGGAGGAAAGCCTCTGTGTTTTAGGAGTTCCAAAATAAAGTTCCAATTAACTGAATCAAATGCCTTAGAAAAATCGAGTTTAAGCAGGACACCAGGGGTATTAGTCGAATGACAAGATGAGATTACTTCTTGAGTCGCTGCCACACAGTCTAGAATATTTCTACCGTGGATGAAGGCTGACTGTTCAATCCCAACAAGCGCTTCCATAAAGGTTTGAAGACGATTAGCAAGGACCTTAGTGATAATTTTGAACGTGGTATTGAGGAGGCTAATGGGACGGAAAGCTGAAAGGGTGTTGGCACCGGCGGTCTTAGGGAGGAGAATGATGTTGGCGTAGTTTAGGCAAGCTATGGACTGTGGGTTGGAACAGAACTCAGCACACATTTCCAGAATATCGCTCTTAATTACACTCCAGAAATGCTTAAAAAAGAAAGGGCCAAAACCATCAGGTCCGGGAGATTTGTTATCATCCACATCCTTAAGAGCGGCCAAGATCTCCTCTTCCGAAAAGTGTGAGTCAATAGGGATTGGTGAAGGGTTAGGATACAGGAGGTTCCAGTCAATATGCGGAAGGGGTGCGGAGGGTTTGCCTAGGATGGAGCGGTAAAAGATAGTGAACAAATTCAAAATATCTGGAGTGCTGGTGACAGAGACGTTCTCCTGAACGATTTCCGGGATAAAAAGGGATCTGCGGCGACCATTAGCACATTTGTGAAAATAAGACGAATTTTTGTCCCCTTCTTTCAACCACTTGGTTTTGGATCTTTGTTTCCATCCAATCTCTTCTTGTTTCATTAATCGTTCAAGCTCTACTTCTAGATTAGAGAGTTTAATTCTGTCATTGTTGCTAAGTGGGGAAGCTTCTTCCAGTATGTTTAAAATTAAAAATAATTCGATGCGTTTCGAGCTGCTACGATCAAACGATAACTCCGATTGACACGAAAATTGAAATCCTGTAATAACTAACTATTACGGATCCAATGGAACTGGTTTCGTTCAATTCTGAGACTGTTCAAAAATTGACTATTTTCACTAGTCGATTTAAATATTAAAATATTCAATTTTCACAAATAAACTTTTAATTCGATTTTAAAAGTTCTAAAATATCATTCTAACTTTAATATGATAAAATAAAATTTTACAAATCATTTTCAATCATATTTAACTAAATTTCCAATTATTTCCCATAATTTCACATATTAAATTATCGATTTAATTATCCAATTAAATCCAATAATTCAAAATAAAATTTATTTGACTTATAAATTCACTTATTAATATTTAAAATTAATTAAATATTCAAATTTAAATTAATTAAAATTTCTGGGTCGTTACAGATACATAGGAGAACCGGATAGCAGCACAGTTCGCACTGCACATGACTCACCCAAGTTGATATGCAAATATGTACCCAAGCATCAGGTCAAAAAGTGCAGCAAGCTACACCATACAATTTCACTACTACATAATGGAACAAGCACAAGTGCAGCAGCAAGTAACTAAATACAAGGGCAGTGACCTCATACTATGATGAACAGGCAGCAAGCCTATATGCAACATGATCAAACTCAATACAACATGACAGTAAGATGGCCAAGTGACAACATGAAGGAACCAGACCACACAGTCAAGCTGTGGACAGGAATTAAGAAACTTGAATGCAACAGTTACCCGACAGAGTGCACATGAATTTAACTACAGGTACAAGACCGAACCAACCTCTCAAACAACATGAAGTGAATCACAACCCAAAGGAGTGACATGACCAACAGATTCTAAATGAAACACACATGAATAAGGCTCAGTAATGAAACAACAACATCAAGTGATGCAACATCACAAAATCAAAGCTATCAAGTCAATTCCTGATACCAGATGAACACATGCTTAATGCAAACAGCGAATGTACAGTGCAACTCAATGATGCAACATTTTTAATATGTACCAATATGCTATGAAGTGAAGCCAAATCAAACAGAGGGATCAATATGGCAACACAGCAAGCACATGAATGCACAATGCAAGCTACAACTCCAAAAGACCAAGTGCAAATAGATAATGCAAAGTAATTTCAAGTCAATATACAAACAAACATGCTCAGTGTCGACTAAGGCACAGAGAAAATTCAAGTGAAGCTAATTGAAAATCAAGGCATCTTGTATATACACAATGCCAACTAAAGCTGTGGAACAGAAACAACTGGAATGAGCACAACATCAAAAATCAAGTTTACAGTTGAGGACAACTGCAGTGCAAAACCGCGAGCTATTGAGAAAGCACATGGGTTCAAAGATCAATTTCAAGCAAAAAGAATCAAGACCGAAGTCAGATGAACAAAACAAAGCTCCAAGTAGATAACAATACACATGAATCAAATAACTCGAGTACAATGCCAATATCAAAAATACAGCAAAATCAGAGCGAACCAATAGTGGACAAAGCCACAACAGTTCAGTTTGCAGAAGTTTCAAGTCAACTAAATGAACAAGGTCAAAATTGCTACAGAGATAGACACAAAATTGGCTGGAGACGAAGCACACAGGAACAAAATCAACATTATCAAAAACAAGCCAAAGTAACAAGGAATTCAAAGCCGTGAAAATCACGAAATCAAGAATATACGAATTCGAACTAGATGTGAGTAGATCACTCACCTTATTTGAAGAACCCCAAATCGCAACGAAGACGAACTCGAACCCAGTGTCAAATCATCTCAGAGACGAGCAACCGATAGAGCAATGAATCGAGTTAACTCGAGCAGTTGAAGTCAACCCTTTTCGATTTTTATAAAGCCCTAATTTTGATTCGAACGAGAAAGAACGAATGAATTTGAGGCCGCCATTTTTTTCGCTTCTGCGTTTATTACTTAGGGTTTGAAAATGAAAATGATGGAGAGAGAGTGGAACGGTATTGAATATTATCACCCACCCACAACAACCATGGGTCAAGATATTTCTTAAGGATCAAAACAACACTTAACCAATTTTTTTCAAAGAATTTTCAACTCGATTGAAAGCTTCGATTAGCAGTTAGCTAGGACAATAACGTTTAATGACGATTACAAATTGGGCAAAACATCGGGTTGTTGCAATTCCTATCTTTAACATCACCATTAATGCATATCAAATCTCTCCTTTCATGTAAAAGAAAAATGTATATTTAAATTTAAAAATGAAGAGGGTATTAATGTCATTTACCACCAAAATCTCCACTTATAAATACAACCGCAAATCCCTTCCTTTTCACTTCACTTTAATTTCACAAAAATTTCAAAATTCTTCTCTACTTCCTTCATTTCTCTTCTATCTTCAAGCTACCACCTCCACATCACCACACCATCACCTTACACCACCAAACCCATGCCAAGCTTCCACCTACCCACCTCCTACACCCACTTGCCCTCGGCCACACCACCAAACCCGAGCATACCCAAGGTCATGCCCTTCCTACATACCAAGGCCAAGCTCAAAACCCACCTACCCAAGCACCTACAAGCCGTACCCTCATCCACACTCACATACCCTAGCCAATACTCCACATACCCAAAGCCATACACCCTATTTCCCTTTAAAAGCTCACGGCCAAACAAATAAAAAAAGATAGAAGAGAGGAAGAAGAAAAAGAAAAGAAAAGGAGTGAAAATAAACTAAGTGAGAATTCAAGACGTTCGGAAAAAGCGCATTTGTTCGAAAAGCACATTAGCCTACAAAATGTTTGACAGAGTAGATATGAAGGTGAGAAATTCTCACTGCTTTTAAAAATTATATTTTGGTTGTGATATACAATCACATTTGTACCCTTATGACATATGAATGTTTACACCAATTTGATTGTTAATATGGATGTTTGTTTGTTGGTTAAATAATTGAATTGTGATAATATATTCCATAATAGTGAATGTTGGAACTAAAATCATATGTTATGTGATTGGTTGAATGGATGTTATGATAGTGATGAATATGGACATTGCTTATGTTTATTTTGATTTAATATTCCCTTTGTTAATAAGACCATATTTTAGTAATATGAGATATTTTGGAAAAATAAGACTCTTTTCAATTAGAAGTGGAATTTAAGTTAAAATAAAAGAGAATTCAAAATATGAAGTGAAATGGGTTTGAAAAGGATAGTTAAATTGAAATTAAAATTGAAATTGAGATGAATAGTGAAATTAAAATTGAAATTGAAATCGATTTTGAAAAATTAAAGTTAAGATTTAGGATGAATTGAAGTTTAAATTGAAATTAGATTTGAAATGTAAGTTTTAGATGTGTTTAATTTGAAGTTAGAATTGAAATTGAATTAAAATTGGAATTTAAAGTTTAATATTAAAACAATAGGAATAAAATAATATTATAATATGGTAATAGTGAAAATATTGATTTAAAATGATTTGTAATAATTTTATAAGAGATGAAATCCAATTTGAATAAATTATTTCAAATATTGACAAATAAGTTAAAACAAGGTGCATCGCGCAATGGTAGTTCACGATTTTGCATCGAAAAGTTCAAATGAATGTATAGAATGGTATATATCTCGAAATTCTTTGAGATAAGAAAGTTCCAGACTATTATATCCATATCTTTTAAACCAAAAGAGAAAATCAAAGTTTCGTAGAGTAGATTTTGAATTAAGTCAAAATCAATTTTCTAGAAAAATCGCGCTAGAGTAGTTAAGTGACCATAACAGGAAATCTGTTTAAATGAACGTTTTTAATTAGGAAAAAATAAGAAATAATTTTGATAAATCTATTTAAATGATTTAAAGGAGATTTTAATTGAAAAATATGAATTATCAAATGTTTAAAAGTTGTTTAAATCAAATAAGCTTATATAGCACTTTCCACAGCACTTTTATGCTATGAATTCTATAACTTTTGGAATATGAGTTTGAATATAATGATTTTTTCCATAATAAATTATGAATGTTTTTAAAAGGAAAGATAAGCATTTGAAAGATAATTTGGAATCTTTATAAGCAGTTCCAAAATAAAGTTGATAACTGAGTATGCGGAAACAACTAGTACATTGTCCTACCAGTGCGATCTGGGAAGATAAAACAAGGTGTTTAATTAAGGTTATGAACGGAGAAATCAGTTCCCTAGACTCATCTATCATATGTTTTCTTTTCTTAGACGAGGAGTGTAACAGAACGGAAGGAAAACCCGGATGCTTTTAAATAAAAAGATCCTATGGACTTTCCAACATAAAAGAAGATTGGTATTATCCAAAATTTAAGCAATCTCCAAAATGAATGATTTGATCCTATTTACTCAAAAACGTTTGCTAAGATTGATTTAGGGTTTATCGTAAAAGATGTCTTAAATAACATTGTTTTTGACCCGCCTAAAAGTTAAGAAATTTGGATCGAGAGTTAAGTGAGGAAATTTGAGATATTTTCCAAAGCAAAAGGTTGAATTACTTAGAATTATCCTAAGTCAAAATAAAGAGATTTCGAAATCAACCGAAAATAATTAAGGTGAAAAGAGACTTAATAAATCCTATATATTCATATTCACTTTTTATCGATAATTGGATTTCGTAAGAACCGAGGTCAGATTTGTGTGATTCCTATTTGAAAACCACTTCGAACCAATATATACATTCAAATGTGAAGTCTATTGAAGATGATGATTATTGAAGACCATGAATCTTCATAGCGTGAAGACTGCTTGTTGAACATGCTCTGGGTGGCTCCCATAATGGAGTTATTTATAGTAGTGGTCTCCTCGTGGTGGAGAATTTTCGGATTACAAGGACTACTCGCTACTAATGGAAATAGGAGAGTGCCTTTGATTTGTCCTGTTCCTGGGCAACTTGTATATACGTTTACCTGACATTGCATTTTTATAGATTATGTACATTGGTTTTTACAAACGTACATCAGTGGTGGCGGAGAAGGTAACTTCTTTTAGGTTAACACCCTCCTTGAGACGTACAATGTGATGACCCAAAATTTTGGGCAATATCAATTTAATAATCTTTATTAATAATTAAATTGTTTTGATAGTTTTATTTAATAAATGGATAAGTTAATTCTTTTAAAAGCTAATAATATTTAATTTGACAATATTTATTAATATCTTTTTTAACAATTTTAAAATTTGTAAGATTTATCTTTCAAAGCTAATAAGTTATAATGTATGTGTGTGTGTGTGTATATATATATTGGTATATATATTGTAAATAGGAAGTTTTTAATTTAATAAAAGTTATGTTTTCAAATTGTAATATATATGTATATGTATATTGTGATTTGGTGTCATGTTTTAAAATTCAATATAATAATTTTCAAAACCATATTTAATAATATTTTCCATTTAAAAATATATATATCTGTATATACTGAAAATGGGAAAAGTATTGGTTTGAATTTAATAAAAGTGCTATCAAATTTAAATATATACATAGATTGTAATTTAGAAGTTATAATTTAATATAATATATTTTCAGAGCATATTTGAAATTTAAATTTTTAACAACAAATATAATTTCTTATTTATATAAAATATATTTTCAACATGAATTTAAAATAAGTCTTAATTAGAAATTCACTTTCTTTTGTTTCCAATATTCTTTCTTTCAAAATTTTATGACATAAGTCAATTTGGTTTGTAAAAAAGAATATATAGAGTTAAAATAAAATCCTCAAACATATAAACATATAATACATCTATTTGATTCAAAAACATAAGTTAGTTATAAACAAATATTTACATAAATTCACATTTGTATATTTATTAAAATTTAAAAGCTTATTTTTAAAGAGACAAACATTTTATATACATTTAAATGTATTACATAAATATATATGACTTAAATGATTTAATAAAAGAATGTTTAACACTTTTAAAAGAATGATAAAGCATTTTAAACACTTGTAAGTATAAGGAGGGATTGTTTCAATAATTGTAAGCCAAATATCACATAAATTTACAAGTGTCAAACTAATGTTTGTCTTTAGAATTTGAAATATATGAAAATATACATAAATAAAATTTAACCAGGTTTTCTCACTTCTCCTCTCAGCTACTTTCTTTCTTCTTAAAAATAAACAGAAGAAACAAAACCCGAAAACCAATGAAAACCAAAATTTAAAATCTAAAGTAAAAGAAAAAAATATAAAACCTGGAAATCCAAATCTGAGAAGGAAGAATCAAAAGAAGATCAAAGGCAAATTCAACATCAGTTCAAAATTTGCAAATATAACCTTAGATCAGATAAGGAAAATCAACTTCAGATTTAAATGCAACAAAAACAAAGGAAGTTTAAAATCAACTATCAGCCTGAAAACAAGCTGGAAACAAAAATCTGCCTCTGTCCTCTGTCATTGTTCTGGTGAGTAAACATATTTAAAAAAACAGTTTAAAATCTAGATTCCATTTGGATGTGTGAATGAAAATCATGCTGTTAATCTGAAATACTTGGATTGAAATGAATGCATGTATGTAATAAGTATTGAATGCCTGTGTATATCCAATATAGACTTTGTTGTGATGATAACAGTTTTTGATTCCTTAATAAATTCAATATCTCATTATTGAATCGTAGTTAGCATTTGATTTGTAAATAAAAAGTGTTTGAAATCATTCAACATCACTACTAAAAATCATTCCAAGAATTTATATTATATATTTATCTCAAAAATTTCTAAAGAACAGTGAGAATTTAATTTGGGTCAAAAATGTATAAATTTAATTTTAGAATTGGATTGCATGATTGGATTTGTAATTGGAAATCATGAATTTTAGTGTGAATATCTCGATTTTTAGCTTGGAATTTGATGTGTATTCTCGAGTTGATTGTTTTGGACAAATGGGTCGATTGCCGTCGATCGGTGGCCAAGAGAGACTCAATACTCGGGCTGGAGGTGGCTGAGTTTTCGACTGTTGATACGCTATATTTTGATCAATGACAATGTGCTTCAACAAAAAGGAAGAGATATGTGCAAAGCTAAAGGAGATATGTGCAAAGCTAAAGGAAGAAGGATGAAGACCGAGGATAGCATGAGTATAATTTAAATATAGGTCTTAGTTTAGAATTATTATTAAAATCTATCCTCAAGAGGCTTGCACAAACACTAGAACACGTTTTATAAACTTCATTTTCTAGATAAACATTCACCGTGCAAAAACCAATAGTTCAGTCGACTGAACAGGTAAGCCCAGTCGACTGAACCTATTACACATATACAAACATGCACAGTTCCAGTCGACTGAAACAACCTGCTCAGTCGACTGAATCTATTCCTGAAATTTTTTTCTTTACATTTCCAGTCGATTGAAATCCCTGCTCAGTCGACTGAATTTAAACCTGCGAATTTTTCTGAATGGACACCTTCTTCCTCCAAAGAGTTGCAACCATTCTCCAATGGAAATGGAAGCATCTCTTGTCTGCATCTCTAGCCAACAAACGCATCTCTTCTACACATATATGTACATATACATGGTTCTAACATCTTCAATTAACAAATTTTTTATGCTTTAATCTCACACTTTCTTAAACATATTTTATATTCTCTAAAAGTTTTCAAAGCAATCACCAATCTATTGCTTGAATCTCTGCTTTGTTTAAAACATTCTTTTGATTCATAGTAATTCACATTTCCTAAATCTTCACAAACACATTGCGTACTCTCGAGGATAGGATTGTAGGAATATTGTACTACAATGGACTCATTAGTGTTGACAAGAACACAACAAGTCGAATAATTGTTTTTAGTAATTGAGTTGAAGTCCTCTTCGGTAGTTGAGGCGAGAAATCCCGTTCGGTTGTTCGGGTAAGTTGTAAACCTATTCCTCCGGGTTAATAGAGGGTTTTAGTTAGTAGAATTCCTAAGTGAAACATAGGGACTGGACGTAAGACTAGAGGTCCGAACCAGCATAAAATCCTGGTATCTACTTTACTTATTGCTTATTGTTATTTACCTATACCATCCACTATTCCATATTATACGATCCTACCACATAGCTTCTTTCAATTGGTATCAAAGCCAGGCCATCCTATAACCATAACACCGTTATTAGACATATTGATAAAATGGAAAATAACGTAAGTACAAACACAACGTCTGCCTATAGTTCTACATTTACGGAAGGACAATCTACCCAAAGACCCCCTTATTCAATGGACTAAACTATAACTATTGGGGTACAAGGACGAGGAATTATATGTAAGCAACAAGTTTCGAAGCCTGGAATGCCACTCAAGCAGAGTTCGTTGTACACACGTCTGATTATCCTACATAGACACAAACTCAGAAGAATGAAGCTGGTGCAAATGCCAAAGCTATGAATATGCTATTTTTCTCCCTGGATAGAAATGAATTCAACCATGTTAGCATATGTACTACTGCATATCAGATATGGGAAACACTTAGAGTCATACATGAAGGCACAAACAAGGTCAAACAAACAAAGATATCCATGCTGAAGAACCAATTCCAAAACTTTAGAATGCGACAAAATGAATCCATCAATGACATGTACTCGAGATTTCAAGACATTCATCATGCCTTAATAGGACTAGATGAAAAATACAAGGACTTTGACATTATGTCTAAAGTTCTAAATTCACTCACTGATGAATGGGAGAGAAAAGTACTAGCAATTGAGGAAGCAAATGATCTATCTACAATGAAGTAAATATGCAAGCTAAGAAAGATCAAGCTCAAGAAAGAAAGAATGTAGCTTTTCATACAGAAAAGGAATAATCAGAGCCTGAAGATGAGGATTTAGCATTTATAGCCAAAAATTTCAAGAAATTCTTCAGATATAGAAAAGGAAATAAAAACGAATTCAATAAGAATTTCTTGAACAAACCTACATCCTCGTATATAGAATGTTTCAACTGTCACAAGAAAGGTCACATGCACAAGGATTGTCCAGAGCAAAAGAAGGAGAATCGGAAAGCTCTCAGTAATAAAAACAAGAGAGGGAAATTCAAAAAGAAGGCATTCTCTATAACACGGGACGATTCAGATTCTTCTTCATTTGAAAGTGAAAATGATAGCGACAATGAACATGCGAATGTATGCTTTATGGCTCAAGAATCCGAGGTTAGTATTTTAACTTTCGATGATTTAATTGAAGTAAACATTGAACTTTTGAGCACAATAAAAACTCTTAAAAAGAAACTCAAGGAAAATCATGAAAATCAAAATAAAGCTGAATTTGAAAGGGATATGTTAAAAGATGAAAAGAAAATTCTAGAAGAAGAACTTGAAAAAGTTCAAGAATCTCATTCAAATTCGGAAACTCAATTATCACTTTTAAGTCAAGAAATTAAAACTCAAAATACAAAGAATGATATAATTGTTTCTGAAAATCATGAGTTAAAAACTAAGATTAGACAAGTTGAGTTAGAAAATAATAGTCTTCAAGCTAGATTAGATAACATCACTAAAAATGTTTCTAACTTTAACTAAGGAGGAGAAAATTTATCTAAGATTTTAGAAAATTCTCGATTCTCTTCAAATAAACATGGATTAGGATATAAAAAGGAGCCAAAAATTCCTAAAAAGAAAAATACAAATTTTAAAAGGAATATTGATTCAAAACAACAAATGTTATTAAGAGAACCAATTAAAACAAAAGTAGAAACCAAGATAGTCAAAATTTGGGTTCCAAAAACTAACAATATTTTAATTAGGAATAAATATATTAAAACATTTATGGATAGTGTTCATAATAATAAAAACTATATTTATAAAAAGGATACTGAACCGAATTGGATTTGGTTTCCTAAGCTCTGACTTTTAGGACCCTATTAAAAAGTGGGTACCAATAATTCATATTTATTTTCAGGTCCCACTTAAAAAGAAGAAATGGATACTAGACAGTGGTTGCTCAAAACACATGACCGGCGACAAAGATATGCTTACAAACATTACATACTTTGATGGTGGCTCGGTTACCTTCGGAGACTATTCAAAAGGTTTGTATAAATAGCCTTCTATGTTTCATTTATTTATGTTACATTCTAAGTTTTTTAAACTATAGTTATGCATATCAGTGATTGTTTTAATAATATACTTCTGCAATTATTAAAACCTTTTTGTCGATGACAAAGGGGGATAAATCTATGTTACTAACCTTGTTTTGTAGGAATAACAGTGCATATATTCAGGGGGAGGAAATAATTACATCTCTACACGTTTCAGTATTGTCATCAATCAAAAAGGGGGAGAATGCTGATACGCTATATTTTGATCAATGACAATGTGCTTCAACAAAAAGGAAGAGATATGTGCAAAGCTAAAGGAGATATGTGCAAAGCTAAAGGAAGAAGGATGAAGACCGAGGATAGCATGAGTATAATTTAAATATTGGTCTTAGTTTAGATTTATTATTAAAATCTATCCTCAAGAGGCTTGCACAAACACTAGAACATGTTTATAAACTTCATTTTCTAGATAAACATTCACCGTGCAAAAACCAATAGTTCAGTCGACTGAACAGGTAAGCCCAGTCGACTGAACCTATTACACATATACAAACATGCACAGTTCCAGTCGACTGAAACAACCTGCTCAGTCGACTGAATCTATTCCTGAAAAAAATTTCTTTACATTTCCAGTCGACTGAAATCCCTGCTCAGTCGACTGAATTTAAACCTGCGAATTTTCACTGAATGGACACCTTCTTCCTCCCAAGAGTTGCAACCATTGTCCAATGGAAATGGAAGCATCTCTTTTCTGCATCTCTAGCCAACAAATGCATCTCTTCTACACATATATATACTTATACATGGTTCTAACATCTTCAAATAACCAATTTTTTATGCTTTAATCTCACTACTTTCTTGAACATATTTTATATTCTCTAAAAGTTTTCAAAGCAATCACCAATATATTGCTTGAATCTCTGCTTTGTTTAAAACATTCTTTTGATTCATAGTAATTCATATTTCCTAAATCTTCACAAACACATTGCATATTTTCGAGGATAAGATTATAGGAATATTGTACTACATTGGACTCATTAGTGTTGACAAGAACACAACAAGTCGAATAATTGTTTTTAGTAATTGAGTTGAAGTCCTCTTTGGTAGTTGAGGCAAGAAATCCCGTTCGGTTGTTCGGGTAAGTTGTAAACCTATTCCTCCGGGTTAAGAGAGGGTTTTAGTTAGTAGAATTCCTAAGTGAAACTTAGGGACTGGACGTAGGACTAGAGGTCTGAACCAGCATGAAATCCTAATGTCTACCTTACTTATTGCTTATTGTTATTTACCTATACCATCCACTATTCCATATTATACGATCCTACCGCATAGCTTCTTTCAATTGGTATCAAAGCCAGGCCGTCCTACAACCATAACACCGTTATTAGACATATTGATAATATGGAAAATAACGTAAGTACAAACACAACATCTGCCTATAGTTCTACATTTACGGAAGGACAATCTACCCAAAGACCCCCTTATTCAATGGACTAACCTATAACTATTGGGGTACAAGGATGAGGATTTCTGCAAGCAACAAGTTTCGAAGCCTGGAATGCCACTCAAGCAGAGTTCGTTGTACACACGACCGATTATCCTACATGGACACAAACTCAGAAGAATGAAGCTGGTGCAAATGCCAAAGCTATGAATATGCTATTTTGCACCCTGGATAGAAATGAATTCAACCATGTTAGCATATGTACTACTGCATATCAGATATGGGAAACACTTAGAGTCATACATGAAGGCACAAACAAGGTCAAACAAACAAAGATATCCATGCTGAAGAACCAATTCCAAAACTTTAGAATGCGACAAAAATGAATCCATTAATGACATGTACTCGAGATTTCAAGACATTCATCATGCCGTAATAGGACTAGGAGAAAAGTACACGGACTTTGACATTATGTCTGAAGTTCTAAATACACTCACTGATGAATGGGAGAGAAAAGTACTAGCAATCGAGGAAGCAAATGATCTATCTACAATGAAACCAGAGGAATTAATTGGAAATCTTATGTCGTATGAAGTAAATATGGAAGCTAAGAAAGATCAAGCTCAAGAAAGAAAGAATGTAGCTTTTCTTACAGAAAAGGAAGAATCAGAACCTGAAGATGAGGATTTAGCATTTATAGCCAAAAATTTCAAGAAATTCTTAAGATATAGAAAAGGAAATAAAAACGGATTCAATAAGAATTTCTTGAGCAAACCTACATCCTCGAATATAGAATGTTTCAACTGTCACAAGAAAGGTCACATGCACAAGGATTGTCCAGAGCAAAAGATGGAGAATCAGAAAGATCTCAGTAATAAAAACAAGAGAGAGAAATTCAAAAATAAGGCATTCTCTATAACATGGGACGATTCCGATTCTTCTTCATCTGAAAGTGAAAATGATAGCGATAATTAACATGTGAATGTATGCTTTATGGCTCAAGAATCTGAGGTTAGTAATTTAACTTTCGATGATTTAATTGAAGTAAACACCGAACTTTTGAGCACAATAAAAACTCTTAAAAAGAAACTCAAGGAAAATCGTGAAAATCAAAACAAAGCTGAATTTGAAAGGGATATGTTAAAAGATGAAAAGAAAATTCTAGAAGAAGAACTTGAAAAAGTTCAAGAATCTCATTGAAATTCGAAAAATCAATTATCACTTTTAAGTCAAGAAATTGAAACTTAAAAGACAAAGAATGATATAATTGTTTCTGAAAATCATGAGTTAAAAACTAAGATTAGACAAGTTGAGTTGGAAAATAATAGTCTTCAAGCTAGATTAGATAACATCACCAAAAATGTTTCTAACTTTAACAAAGGAAGAGAAAATTTATCTAAGATTTTAGAAAATTCTCAATTCTCTTCAAATAAACATGGATTAGGATATAAAAAGGAGCCAAAAATTCCTAAAAAGAAAAATACAAATTTTAAAAGGAATATTGATTCAAAACAACAAATGTTATTAAGAGAACCAATTAAAACAAAAGTAGAAACCAAGATAGTCAAAATTTGGGTTCCAAAAACTAAAAATATTTTAATTAGGAATAAATATATTAAAACATTTATGGATAGTGTTCATAATAATAAAAACTATATTTATAAAAAGGATACTGAACCGAATTGGGTTTGGTTTCCAAAGCTCTAACTTTTAGGACCCTATTAAAAAGTGGATACCAATAATTCCATATTTATTTTCAGGTCCCACTCAAAAAGAAGAAATGGATACTAGACAGTGGTTGCTCAAAACACATGACTGACGACAAAGATATGCTTACAAACATTACATACTTTGATGGTGGCTCGGTTACCTTCGGAGACTATTCAAAAGGTTTGTATAAATAGCCTACTATGTTTCATTTATTTATGCTACATTCTAAGTTTTTGAAACTATAGTTATGCATATCAGTGATTGTTTTGATAATATACTTCTGCAATTATTAGATCCTTTTTGTCGATGACAAAGGGGGAGAAATCTAGGTTACTAACCTTGTTTTGTAGGAATGACAGTGCATATATTCAGGGGGAGGAAATAATTACATCTCTACACGTTTCAGTATTGTCATCAATCAAAAAAGGGGAGAATGTTGATACGCTATATTTTGATCAATGACAATGTGCTTCAACAAAAAGGAAGAGATATGTGCAAAGCTAAAGGTGATATGTGCAAAGCTAAAGGAAGAAGGATGAAGACCGAGGATAGCATGAGTATAATTTAAATATAGGTCTTAGTTTAGATTTATTATTAAAATCTATCCTCAAGAGGCTTGCACAAACACTAGAACATGTTTTATAAACTTCATTTTCTAGATAAACATTCACCGTGCAAAAACCAACAGTTCAGTCGACTGAACAGGTAAGCCCAGTCGACTGAACCTATTACACATATACAAACATGCACAGTTCCAGTCGACTGAAACAACCTGCTCAGTCCACTGAATCTATTCCTGAAAAAATTTTCTTTACATTTCCAGTCGACTAAAATCCCTGCTCAGTTGACTAAATTTAAACCTGCGAATTTTCTCCGAATGGACACCTTCTTCCTCCCAAGAGTTGCAACCATTCTCCAATGGAAATAGAAGCATCTCTTGTCTGCATCTCTAGCCAACAAATGCATCTCTTCTACACATATATATACATATACATGGTTCTAACATCTTCAATTAACCAATTTTTAATGATTTAATCTCACTACTTTCTTGAACATATTTTATATTCTCTAAAAGTTTTCAAAGCAATCACCAATCTATTGCTTGAACCTCTGCTTTGTTTAAAACATTCTTTTGATTCATAGCAATTCACATTTCCTAAATCATCACAAACACATTGCATACTCTCGAGGATAGGATTATAGGAATATTGTACTACATTGGACTCATTAGTGTTGACAAGAACACAACAAGTCGAATAATTGTTTTTAGTAATTGAGTTGAAGTCCTCTTCGGTAGTTGAGGCGAGAAATCCCGTTCGGTTGTTCGGGTAAGTTGTAAACCTATTCCTCCGGGTTAAGAGAGGGTTTTAGTTAGTAGAATTCCTAAGTGAAACATAGGGACTGGACGTAAGACTAGAGGTCCGAACCAGCATAAAATCCTGGTATCTACTTTACTTATTGCTTATTGTTATTTACCTATACCATCCACTATTCCATATTATACGATCCTACCACATAGCTTCTTTCAATTGGTATCAAAGCCAGGCCATCCTATAACCATAACACCGTTATTAGACATATTGATAAAATGGAAAATAACGTAAGTACAAACACAACGTCTGCCTATAGTTCTACATTTACGGAAGGACAATCTACCCAAAGACCCCCTTATTCAATGGACTAAACTATAACTATTGGGGTACAAGGATGAGGATTTATATGCAAGCAACCAGTTTCGAAGCCTGGAATGCCACTCAAGCAGAGTTCGTTGTACACACGACCGATTATCCTACATGGACACAAACTCAGAAGAATGAAGCTGGTGCAAATGCCAAAGCTATGAATACGCTATTTTGCACCCTGGATAGAAATGAATTCAACCATGTTAGCAAATGTACTACTGCATATCAGATATGGGAAACACTTAGAGTCATACATGAAGGCACAAACAAGGTCAAACAAACAAAGATATCCATGCTGAAGAAACAATTCCAAAACTTTAGAATGTGACAAAATGAATCCATCAATAACATGTACTCGAGATTTCAAGACATTCATCATGCCTTAATAGGACTAGGAGAAAGATACACGGACTTTGACATTATGTCTAAAGTTCTAAATTCACTCACTGATGAATGGGAGGGAAAAGTACTAGCAATCGAGGAAGCAAATGATCTATCTACAATGAAACCAGAGGAATTAATTGGAAATCTTATGTCATATGAAGTAAATATGCAAGCTAAGAAAGATCAAGCTCAAGAAAGAAAGAATGTAGCTTTTCGTACGGAAAAGAAAGAATCAGAGCCTGAAGACGAGGATTTAGCATTTATAGCCAAAAATTTCAAGAAATTCTTAAGATATAGAAAAGGAAATAAAAACGGATTCAATAAGAATTTCTTGAACAAACCTACATCCTCGAATATTGAATGTTTCAACTGTCACAAGAAAGGTCACATGCACAAGGATTGTCCAGAGCAAAAGAAGGAGAATCAGAAAGCTCTCAGTAATAAAAACAAGAGAGAGAAATTCAAAAATAAGGCATTCTCTATAACATGGGACGATTCAGATTCTTCTTCATCTGAAAGTGAAAATGATAGCGATAATGAACATGCGAATGTATGCTTTGTGGCTCAAGAATCTTAGGTTAGTAATTTAACTTTCGATGATTTAATTGAAGTAAACACTGAAGTTTTGAGCACAATAAAAACTCTTAAAAAGAAACTCAGGGAAAATCGTGAAAATAAAAACAAAGATGAATTTGAAAGGGATATGTTAAAAGATGAAAAGAAAATTCTAGAAGAAGAACTTGAAAAAGTTCAAGAATCTCATTCAAATTCGAAAACTCAATTATCACTTTTAAGTCAAGAAATTGAAACTCAAAAGACAAAGAATGATATAATTGTTTCTGAAAATCATGAGTTAAAAACTAAGATTAGACAAGTTGTGTTAGAAAATAATAGTCTTCAAGCTAGATTAGATAACATCACTAAAAATGTTTCTAACTTTAACAAAGGAAGAGAAAATTTATCTAAGATTTTAGAAAATTCTCAATTCTCTTCAAATAAACATGGATTAGGATATAAAAAGGAGCCAAAAATTCCTAAAAAGAAAAATACAAATTTTAAAAGGAATATTGATTCAAAACAACAAATGTTATTAAGAGAACCAATTAAAACAAAAGTAGAAACCAAGATTGTCAAAATTTGGGTTCCTAAACCTAACAATATTTTAATTAGGAATAAATATATTAAAACATTTATGGATAGTGTTCATAATAATAAAAACTATATTTATAAAAAGGATACTGAACCGAATTGGGTTTGGTTTCCAAAGCTCTAACTTTTAGGACCCTACTAAAAAGTGGGTACCAATAATTTCATATTTATTTTCAGGTCCCACTCAAAAAGAAGAAATGGATACTAGACAGTGGTTGCTCAAAACACATGACCAGCGACAAAGATATGCTTACAAACATCACATACTTTGATGGTGGCTCGGTTACCTTCGGAGACTATTCAAAAGGCTTGTATAAATTGCCTTCTATGTTTCATTTATTTATGCTACATTCTAAGTTTTTGAAACTATAGTTATGCATACCAGTGATTCTTTTGATAATATACTTCTGCAATTATTACTTCCTTTTTGTCGATGACAAAGGGGGAGTAATCTATGTTACTAACCTTGTTTTGTAGGAATGACACTGCATACATTCAGGGGGAGGAAATAATTACATCTCTACATGTTTCAGTATTGTCATCAATCAAAAAGGGGGAGAATGTTGATACGCTATATTTTGATCAATGACAATGTGCTTCAACAAAAAGGAAGAGATATGTGCAAAGCTAAAGGAGATATGTGCAAAGCTAAAGGAAGAAGGATGAAGACCAAGGATAGCATGTGTATAATTTAAATATAGGTCTTAGTTTAGATTTATTATTAAAATCTATCCTCAAGAGGCTTGCACAAACACTATAACACGTTTTATAAACTTCATTTTCTGGATAAACATTCACTGTGCAAAAACCAATAGTTCAGTCGGCTGAACAGGTAAGCCTAGTCGACTGAACCTATTACACATAGACAAACATGCATAGTTCCAGTCGACTGAAACTACCTGCTCATTCGACTGAGTCTATTCCTGAAATTTTTTCTTTACATTTCCAGTCGACTGAAATCCCTGCTCAGTCGACTGAATTTAAACCTACGTATTTTCTCTGAATGGACACCTTCTTCCTCCCAAGAGTTGCAACCATTCTCCAATGTAAATCGAAGCATCTCTTGTCTGCATCTCTAGCCAAAAAATGCATCTCTTCTACACATATATATACTTGGTTCTAACATCTTTAATTAACCAATTTTTTATGCTTTAATCTCACTACTTTCTTGAACATATTTTATATTCTCTATAAGTTTTCAATGCAATCACCAATCTATTGCTTGAATCTCTGCTTTGTTTATAACATTCTTTTGATTCATAGCAATTCACATTTCCTAAATCTTCACAAACACATTGCATACTCTCGAGGATAAGATTATAGGAATATTGTACTACATTGGACTCATTAGTGTTGACAAGAACACAACAAGTCGAATAATTGTTTTTAGTAATTGAGTTGAAGTCCTCTTCAGTAGTTGAGTCAAGAAATCCTGTTCGGTTGTTCGGGTAAGTTGTAAACCTATTCCTCCGGGTTAAGAGATGGTTTTAGTTAGTAGAATTCCTAAGTGAAGCTTAAGCACTGGACATAGGACTAGAGGTCCGAACCAGTATAAAATGCTGGTGTCTACTTTACTTATTGCTAATTGTTATTTACCTATACCATCCACTATTCCATATTATACGATCCTACCGCATAGCTTCTTTCAGCGACGAGTGCTGGAAAATTTTCAATATGATTTTTCAAAGGCCGTGATGACCAGAAAGTGTAGAAGTAGGGTTTAGCACCCTGGTTTTGTCGTTGACGTTTCAGTGGGATTTTCGACACGGAGACTTGATCGGAGGCGATCGCGAGGCGTGCTGGAGGAGCTAGATGTCGAGATGGAGTTGCGGGGTGGATGTAGAGGCTTCTCGAGGCAGGGATCATTGGAGGCGAGTGGTTTTTCGGTGAGGTGCATTTCCAAAATGTGTGGGTTTTGAGGGTTTTCGATTCTCGATGGAATCGAGGGAAATGGTTAATCGAGTTTGGTTGAGAGGATCGCCGGCAAAGTGTGGAGGTCGACGTCGATGGTCGGAGCGCTGTGGTTCACCGGTGGAGGTGCACACGTGCACGGCGTATCAGTGGATGATGAACGATGTTCATGCTCGGGTTTTAGTTTGGGAATGATTGAATTTTTCTCAAAGTAGGAAGAATGTGAGTTGTCTCGTGTTTTGATCGAGTAGTTGAAGGGTTTTGCTCAGGTTTTCTTGTGATAGACAGGTTTTAAATTTAAATAAAGTAAGTTTTAAATTTTTGAAATAAATCTTTTTTTCTTCAAATTCTATTCTTTATAAAATAAAAATGTTTCCTTTAACATTTTATTAAGAAATTTGAAATTTGTTTAATTTAAATTTTGTTAAGTAAATCTAAAGGTATTTTAAACTTAAGTTAGAAATGGAATTTTAAAGATTTTATAAAAGCAAGTTTTTAAATTAAATTGAAACTAGATTTAAAGCTATTACTTGATAATGTTTAAACATTTAAAGGTAAGTTAAGATTTGTAACTTTAAATTATCAAGTTGAATGAGTATTTCAAAACTAAGTAAATAATTTAATTAAGTAAAGTTATTTATAAAGATAAAAGGGTTTTAAAACGTTTAATGATGATTAAGGCATTAATAAGATAATGTTTTATCTTAAGATAATTAAGGTTTTAAAGCCTTGAGATTAATTAAATTAATTGAAGGAAATTAAGTATAATTAATTAATTTAATTAATAATGGTTAAGGATTAATTTAGTAATTAATTAAGATTAATTAGTTGATTTAATTAAATTATTTAAAATTGATAATTAAGGGTTATTAGTTAGAGGTTAATTAATTTGTAATTATGTATTATTAATTACATAATTAGAGATTATTAATTAATGATTAGAGATTAATTAATTAAGTTATTAAGGTTGATTAATTAGTAATTAGAGATTAATTAACTTGTACTTAAAAAGTACTTAATTTGTAATTAATTTTTATTAATTAATAATTAGGCTTTATTAATTAATAATTAAGAGATTTTTAATATATAATTAATTAAGGATTAATTAACTGTTATTTAGGGTTAATAATTGTTATTAAGAATTGATTAACTAATTAATTAAGGATTAATCAATTTGTTATTTAGTTTATTTAATTGATAATTAAGGATTATTAATCAATAATTAAAGAATAATTAATCTGTAATTAAAGATTAATTAATTTTTTAAAAGGGGTAATTAAGGGATGAATTACTCAGTTGTAATTAAACCAAAGTTAGATTGTGGAGCTACCGGATGAGACTGGAAATTGAGTGGCGGAAAACGAATCGATATCTCGATGTGATACAGCCCTTTCCATTTTCGTTGGGAAAGAACGGCGAAGTCCATCCGAACCGTCCAATGAAGAAATAAGAGGAGAGCAAAGCACCAATGGCGCGCGAAGCGCATGCGGAATGGGCACAGAGAACAAATTGGGTGAGGCGGGCGTACCGCGATAAAAGGCTTGAAACATTGCACTAACTTCACTTCCTGCTATTTCCTCTCGAACCATACTAATATTATTATTTGACTAGATCATTGAATCGTTTATTTCTCTTGAAATCCATTTAATTCTTTTTTTTACACACGTCTTTTTTTGGGAGGTCTACATCCAACTTTGACTTTTTGTGTTAAGCATAACGAGTGAATTATATCTATTTTATGTTATCTTCCCCGTGCCACCTAAACGGTAGGCGGCGGATGTGTGACGTTTGGAGTTGTCGTTCGTGCACCCGTCCCTAATAGAAAAATGAGTGATCCGTTCCCCTGCCCCCTCCTGCTTTTCGTGTTCACCACCGACGACATTTCCTTATTTTGGGACGTTATGGCAAAAGACGATGACCCTACTTCGATAAACTGCCGGGAAGCTCAGTGTAACTTCTTTGGAACTCAGGGAAGAGTAAGAGCTACTTTAAGAAAAGAAGCAGGTAATTGATTGAAGAAGGGCGCTCAAACGGAAAAGGGTAGATTTAACCTATGGAGCTTCTCGTTTTCCACCTGACGTATTTCTTGCTCAATTCTCACGTGTTAAGACAACTAAAAAACTAAATGAAGCACTATGGCAGAAAATGCTTAGGTCAAGGTGCCCTCTTGGCGTATGAACCCCACAAATAACTCTCAAAACGGAAGTTATCTACCTGTACTATTTTTGCTCTTAGCCTTTGTTTGGCAAGCTGCTGTAAGTTTTCGATAAACTCTTTAATGCTCCGAAAAATTCATGATTTTTACGAAAAAAATTTCTAAAAATTTATAAGATCTTATAAATTTTACATTATGAACTTTCTCTTTCGGGTTATCTGACTCGTCATGTGCATCTGGATAAGACTTTCCGATGAAATCACAAATACCAATCCGAGCCATTCCCATTTCGGAAGGACTTTAAGGGAGCTCGGAGCCTGATGCCCCTCGCCCTATCACTAGTGGTTACTCCCGATCCGAAGCACCCCTTTTCCATTCATAGAGAGATCCAATCGTCAAAATCAATAAAAAGGCCATCATGGACCAAGATCCAAATGGATCAATCTTGTTGGGGATGAATGTGATTAATTTAAGTTAATTAATTTGTTAATTAATTAAAGATAGTCACTTGGTAATTAATTAAGTATAAATACTTAATGAAATTGATAAGTATAATTGCTTAGTGTAAGTAATCGATGGATAAATTACTGGATGAAATTAGTATAAGAAATTACTTAAGGGAATTAATTAAAGGATAATTACTTAGTAGAAGTAATTCAGGGTTAATTACTCGGTGTAATTAATTAAAGGCTTAATATAATTAATTAAGGAGTTAATTAATTAAGGTAAGTAATTAATGGTTAATCACTGTTTATGATCAATTAAGGCTGATTAATGGAAGTAATTAATTAAGGATCATTTATTGATGTAATTAATTAATAAGAAGTTAATGAGAGTAATTAAAGGGAACTACTGTAAATGGTTAAGGATAATTAATTTGTGTAATTAATTAAAGGTTAAATACTTAATGCAACTAAAGAATAATTAATCAAGGAAGATTAATTAAGGTAGATCATTAAGAGGTGAATAATTAATTAATGTTAAATAAGCAGGATTAAGGTAATCCAAGTGATTAAAGGTTAGTAATTGAGTTAATTAAAGGTTAATTAAATTGACTAAGATTTAATCAAACCTGCTTATGGATGATTGATTGATATTGGATGATTTGAGTGTGATATTCCTGATATGTGATATGTGTTGCTTGGATAAATGATTGGTTGATATGAATTATCTATCTGTGATAATGTGAATCATCTATCTGTTTATGTTATTCTGAATATAAGTTTACTTGTTTAAACTCTTAAACAACTTGGACATCAAAACGGCATTTTGAATTCCGGTGAGTCCGGGATCGAATTTGCTTCAGTACAACATGATAGCGGGTTCTCGCTTTGCGTTTGGTGGCGAACAGGAGACTCTTACCCTTACATGTCCCTAAAGGTAGTATAAGGCCTTGAGGGGTCGGTTGCGAGTCCAGAGGCTGGCCGTAAAAGCAAATTTGAGGTACCACAGTTTGCCACGGCGGAGAGTCGCCGCTATTGATGGTTGAAAAGCCTAGACCGTGATAGTTGGTATCAGAGCACTAGGTTGAGTGAATACCTAGGCTTTGGAGTGATTTCTATCTTTCTGGAGAGAGCACACTTGTAATATATATATATGTATGTATGTATATACACACACACACACGTAATCTGTTGGGTTACCTGTTCGGGATTTCCAACATAAGTTCTAAAGGTAGATGTAGCAGTATGTATAGCACGACTACCACTAATGGAAGATGTCCATATGTTGAGGTTGGGAGAGTATCTGTCGAGACTGTAGACCAAATACCATCTCGAGTAAGTTTGGCAGTATGGAGTAAGGATTTCTCGGATCTCTAAAGGAAATCTTTTTTAAAAGGTTCGAAGTCCATCATTGAAGTGTAAGTTGATCGCGTTCACATGGGTAGATTTTCTAGAGTTTGGATCAGTCGGAGTGCTGAAGCAAGTGATTGTATCTTGGCAACCATATGAAGGACTTTTGTATGTACTGGAGTATGAGATTAAGGTCGATTAATTGCTTTGCTAAGGACATGGCCTCATTGATCCCCCTTATGGAGAGTAAGATGTTTATGTTTGGTTTATGGTCGAGTTTCTTGAGAAAATGTCTGTGCATCTCAAAGGATCTTTTGTGGAATTGGTTCTAAGAACTTGTGGATAAGGAAGTTTTGGCATATGAGGCAGCAGTGCTGCTCGGAAGTGTTGTGTGCCAGCAGGGAGGTCATCTGGCTAAGCAGTATCCTAGAGGTGAAGTTGGAAGCAGCAGTGTGGACCGTTTTCTTTGATAGTTCATTAATCTTTGGAATTCTACTATCAGTTTTTCTGATAGACAAGCCATTCTTGAAGGATTGACCTTGATTTGGAAAGTTGTTCTAGTTGGTGAAGAGAGAACGGTTTCTTTTGAATCTGAACTAGGTAGGATCGCAAAAGTGACTTGCGATTAGTTTGGGCTATCATTTGAGTAATCTTTTGTTTGAGATTGAGGCATCTCAAATGGGGTAGAAGCTATTGGAGTGAATCATAGATTTCCCAGATGTCCTCAAGGAAGTCAGAAGTTTATCCATATATGAAGTTTGAGTTTCGTATCGACTTGGTTCTAGAAGCGATACCGGTAGTCAGCCTGGTAGTAGGATGGCTCTTAGAGAGAGAAGAGTTTGGTGAAGCAGCTCAGGATTCTTTGGAGAGGGATCGATCAGACCTAGTTTTCTAGTAGGATTCTGCTGGAGTGTTTTTGACATAGTGGAATGGGTCACTAAGATTTTATGGGTATGATGAACTATGCATGGATCAAGTTTGTGCTTAAGTTCTCTGATGGCATTCTCATCTACTCCAGATCAGAGTTGTGCAGCGGAAGCAAGATAGCAGCTGTTCTAGAGTGGGAGCAACCAGGAGTTGCAGTTTTCTTCGATTAAAGGATTTCTACAAGAAATTCAAGTGTACCTCTAAGTGAGATGGAATTTTCAAGATTTGGAGGCAAGGTTGTCAAGTGCAACTTTTTTGGCCATTCCAGATAGGAGAAGTAGGTTCAAAATCTACTATGCTGGTGGAGTAGAGTTTGTGTTCTGGATTTCGACGAATTTTGGAGAATTATTTTTTGGAGTAGGATCTGAATATTGGTTTGATCTTGGTCCAATTTGTTTCAAGAAGCATCAGCAAGGGCTATGCTGATCAGGAAGGATGGAGGTAACCTAGAATCATCAGAAGAGTTATGCAGTTAAGAATTGATGGAATTTGGAATTTGAAGTTGAAATTTGGATGTTGTTTAAGTTTTCTCCGATCAAAGGAGATATAAGATTTAGTAAGGCTGGGAAGTTAGCTCCGAAGTATTTTGGATCTTCTTGTGTTTTCGAGAGGAATAGTTCTTCGATCTACAAAATTGAATTACCAGTTCGGATAGCTAGAATTCACATTGTATTTCACGTATCTCTAAAGGAATACATGTATGATCGATCACTGCTTATAGAATCAACAATTCAAAAGGATCTGGTAGTTGAGCAGGTCTTGAGTTTAGTCTGATATCTGGTTCAACTTGTAGGTCTAGAGGAAAAGGAGCTCTGGATATAGTAGTGTAGATAGTTAAGGTCCCGTAGAGCAAGTATTCCAGTATATATACCTGGGAACTCTAGATAGTATTAGGAAGACCTATTCTGAATTTTGTCAGAATAAGTCAGATTTGGTTGTTTTAAATAAATGGTTGCTATGATTGATATGTATGATTGCTGTTTGAAATTAAAACTTTTACTGGATTATTAAATTATCTTTGCTATTAAATTTCGGGGACGAAATTCTTTTAAGGGGGAGAAATGTGATGATCCGGAATTTTGGGCAATATCAATTTAATAATTTTTATTAATAATTAAATTGATTTGATAGTTTTTTTAATAAATTGACAAGTTAATTCTTTTAAAAGCTAATAATATTTAATTTGGCAATATTTATTAATATCTTTTTTAACAATTTTAAAATTTGTAAGATTTATCTTTCAAAGCTAATTAAAATGTTTTCTATCTATAATGTGTGTGTGTGTGTGTGTGTATATTGGTATATATATTGTAAATAGGAAGTTTTTAATTTAATAAAAGTTATGTTTTCAAATTGTAATATATATGTATATGTATATTGTGATTTGGTGTCATGTTTTAAAATTCAATATAATAATTTTCAAAACTATTGTTAAAAATATTTTCCATTTAAAAAAAAATATTTGTATATATTGAAAATGGGAAAAGTGTTGGTTTGAATTTAATAAAAGTGCTATCAAATTTAAATACATACATAGATTGTAATTTAGTTATAACTTAATATAATATCTTTTCAAAGGATATTTGAAATTTAAATTTTTAACAACAAAAATAATTTCTTATCTATTTAAAATATATTTTTATCTTGAATTTAAAATAAAACTTAATTAGAAATTCATTTTCTTTTGTTTCCAATATTCTTTCTTTTAAAATTTTATGACATAAGATAATTTGGTTTGTAAAAATATATGTAGAGTTAAAATAAAATCCTCAAACATATAAACATATAATACATCTATTTGATTCAAAAACATAAGTTATTTACAAACAAATATTTACATAAATTCACATTTGTATATTTATTAAAATTTAAAAGCTTATTTTTAAAGAGACAACATTTTATATACATTTAAATGTATTACATAAATATATATGACTTAAATGATTTAATAGAAGAAAGTTTAACACTTGTAAAATATTGATAAAGCATTTTATACACTTGTAACTATAAGGAGGGATTGTTTCAACAATTGTAAGCCAAATATCACATAAATTAACAAGTGTCAAACTAATGTTTTTCTTTAGATTTTGAAATATATGAAAATATACATGAAGAAAATTTAACTAGGTTTTCTCACTTCTCCTCTCATCTACTTTCTTTCTTCTTAAAAACAAATAGAAGAAACAAAACCCGAGAAGCAAAAAAAAACCAAAATTTAAAATCTAAAGCAAAAGAAAAAAAATATAAAACCTGGAAATCCAAATCTGAGAAGGAAGAATCAAAAGAAGATCAAAGGCAAATTCAACATCAGTTCAAAATTTTCAAATGCAACCTGAGATCAAATAAGGGAAATCAACTTCAGATTTAAATGCAACAAAAACAAAGGAAGTTCCATATCAACTATCAGCCTGGAAACAAGCTGGAAACAAAAAACTGCCTCTGTCCTCTGTCTCTGTTCTGTTGAGTAAACAAATTTAAAAAAAAAACAGTTTAAAATATGGATTCCATTTGGATGTGTGAATGAAAATCATGCTGTTAACCTGAAATACTTGGATTGAAATGAATGCATGTATGTAATAAGTATTGAATGCCTGTGTATATCCAATATAGACTCTGTTGTGATGATAATAGGTTTTGATTCCTTAATAAATTCAATATCTCATTATTGAATCGTAGTCAACTTTTGATTTGCAAATAAAAAGTGTTTGAAATCATGCAACATCACTACTAAAAATCATTCAAAGAATTTATATCATATATTTATCTCGAAAATTTCTAAAGAACAGTGAAAATTTAATTTGAGTCAAAAATGTACAAATTTAATTTTAGAATTGGATTGCATGATTGGATTTGTAATTGAAAATCATGAATTTTAGTGTGAATATCTTGATTTTTAGTTTGGAATTTGATATGTATTCTCGAGTTGATCATTTTGGACAAATGGGTTGATTGCTGTTGATCGGTGGCCAAGGGAGACTCGATATTCGGGCTGGAGGTGATTGAGTTGTCGACAAGTGCTGGAAAATTATCGAGATGATTTTTCAATGGCCATGATGGCCAGAAAGTGTCGAAGTAGGGTTTAACACCCAGGTTTTGTCGTTGACATTTTAGTGGGATTTTCGACATCGAGACTTGATTGGAGGCAATCGCGAGGCTTGATGGAGGAGCTGGAGGTCGAGGCGGAGTTGCGGTGTGGATGGCGAGGCTTCTCGAGGCAGGGATCGTGGGAGGCGAGTGGTTTTCCGGTGAGGTGTGTTTCTAGGCTGTGTGGGTTTTGAGTGTTTTCGATTCTCGATCGAATCAAGGGAAATGGGTAATCGAGTTTGGTTGAGAGGATCGCCGGTGAAGTGTAGAGGTCGACGTCGATGGTCGGAGCCCTGTGGTTCACCGGTGGAGGTGGACACGTGCACGGCATATAAGTGGATGATGAACGATGTTGGTGCTCGGGTTTTAGTTCAGGAATGATTGAATTTTTCTCGAAGCAGGAAGAATGTGAGTTGTCTCGTGTTTTGATCAGGTAGTTAAAGGGTTTTGCTCGGGTTTTCTAGTGATAGAAAGGTTTCAAATTGAAATAAAGTAAATTTTAAAATTTTGAAATAAATCTTGTTTTCTTTTAATTCTATTATTTATAAAATATAAATGTTTCCTTTAACATTTTATTAAGAATTTGAAATTTATTTAATTTAAATTTTGTTAAGTAAATCTAAAGGTATTTTAAACTTAAGTTAGAAATGGAATTTTAAAGATTTATAAAAGGAAGTTTTTAAATTTAAATTGAAACCAGATTTAAAACTATTACTTGATAATGTTTAAACATTTAAAGATAAGTTATGATTTGTAACTTTAAATTATCAAGTTGAATGAGTATTTCAAAACTTAATAAATACTTTAATTAAGTAAAGTTATTTATAAAGATAAAATGGTTTTAAAATGTTTAATGATGATTAAGGCATTAATAAGATAATGTTTTATCTTAAGATAATTAAGGTATTAATGCCTTGAGATTAAATTAATTAAAGGAATATATGTATAATTAATTAATAATGATTAAGGATTAATTAAGTAATTAATTAAGATTAATTAATTGATTCAATTAATTTATTTAAAATTGATAATTAAGGGTTATAAGTTAGAAGTTAATTAATTTGTAATTAAGTATTATTAATTATATAATTGAGACTGTTAATTAATGATTAGAGATTAATTAATTAAGTTATTAAGGTTGATTAAATAGTAATTAGAGATTAATTACTTGTGATTAAAAAGTACTTAATTTGTAATTGAGTTTTATTAATTAATAATTAGGCTTTATTTATTAATAATCAAGAGATTTTTAATCTATAATTAATTAAGGATTAATTAACTGTTATTTAGGGTTAATTAATTATTATTGAGAATTGATTAACTGATTAATTAAGGATTAATCAATTTGTTATTAAGTTTATTTAATTGATAATTAAGGTTTATTAATTAATAACTAAAGAATAATTAATCTGTAATTAAAGATTAATTAATTTGTTTAAAAGGGGTAATTGAGGGATGAATTACTCAGTAGTAATTAATGAGATGAATGTGATTAATTTAAGTTAATTAATTTGTTAATTAATTGAAGATAGTCACTTGGTAATTGATTAAGTATAAATACTTAATGAGATTGATAAGTACAATTACTTAGTGTAAGTAATTGATGGATAAATTACTGGATGAAGTTAATATAATTACTTAATAGGAAGTATTTAAAGGATAATTACTTAGTAGAAGTAATTCAGGGTTAATTACTTGGCGTAATTAATTAAAGGATTAATATAATTAATTAAGGATTTAATTAATTAAGGCAAGTAATTAATGGTTAATTACTGTTTATGATTAATTAAGGCTGATTAATGGAAGCAATTAATTAAGGATCATTTATTAATGTAATGAATTAATAAGAAGTTAATGAGAGTAATTAAAGGGCAATTACTGTAAATGGTTAAGGATAATTAATTTATGTAATTAATTAAAGGTTAATTACTTAATGTAATTAAATAATAATTAACCAAGGAAGATTAATTAAGGTAGAACATTAAGAGGTGATTAATTAATTAATTTGCAATTAATTAATGTTAAATAAGCAGGATTAAGATAATCCAAGTGATTAAAGGTTAGTAATTGATTTAATTAAAGGTTAATTAAATTGATTAAGAGTTAACCAAACCTGCTTATGGATGATTGATTGATATTGGATTATTTGAGTGTGATATTTCTGATATGTGATATGTGCTGCTTTGATAAATGATTGGTTGATATGAATTATCTATTTGTGATAATGTGAATCATCTATCTGTTTATGTTATTCTGAATATAAGTTTTAATGTTTAAACCCTTAAACAACATGGACATTGAAATGGCGTTTTTGATTTCGGTGAGACTGCGATCAATTTCCAAATTTGGATATCCGAAAACCACATCGATCCAAATTAAACGTTAGGTCATGAATCCAAGTGAAGATCAAAGTGAAGACTCGAAGTGTAAGAACTATTCGTCATTATAACTCTGAGGGTGATTCCGAGATGAGTTTGACGGAGATAGTACTTTCAGGCTCAAGATGGAGATTCAAAGTGCAAGGCCTATGGTCGTCTACTCTGAGAGTGATTCCAAAATGAGTGTAACGAGATAGTGCCTTTGGTTTCGTTCGAACCCGGAATGAACTTGTATGGATCGAATGCTTTCAGAACATCGTTAGGTGGACGATGAGCATTCTAAGATAGATGTGTTCTATAAAGGTAATCGAAGCCTCAAGCCTTATCAACCAGGAGTGGCTAAAACAAGGGATCTGCAGCCAGGCTAAGTGGGTAGCACCCAAGTAGGACGAGATTTTCCCCTGTCTAGAGGTCCCTTTTATTTCGGCATACTGTGTGGTTGGTTGCGCCAACTGTAGGGTTGTCTTGTTCGGGGCTGTCCAGTAAGGGATGATTTCAGCCTTGTGTTGCAGAGGATCGGGAGGGATCCCCGGTACACTGATCCATGCCCCCTACTATGATGGGTGGTATCCTAATAGCCCTGCCATTGTATGGAATCCAAACTCTAATAAGTGCCATACGTTTTGATTGTGCACAGCTATGTTGGAAAGTTCCATGAAAGCATTCCAGCTATTTCTGTATTTTACTTGAAAACCCTAGACACTATTATCATATCACTGGATTTCCTATCAAATGTTTTGGTTAGCACAAGGCAAAAACTTTTCCATGTTTATGTGTGGGAAGTCTTACGTAATACCTTTCTTTTCAAAGGATTTTTAAAGTTAAACAACTTAAACCCGTTTACTCACACCAGACCCATGTCCGACCCAAGTGTTTATTTGCTGTTTTATTAAACTCTTGGGTACTCAAATTTTTACGAGTTGCCAAGGGATTCAGGTTAGCTTTGACGAATTCTGGAGGAGATTTGGAGCAGGAGGCTTCAGCGAGTAGATATATAGTGGTTCCGCCGTGTTTGTGTTTGTATCTCTGTGATATCTTGAGTTGTATAATTAGAAAGGTGTTTATAACTGTCTAAATGGAGATATATAAGTTGTGTAACTCTGATGTATATGATACTATGTAATATTTTATGTGATATATTATATTTCATTCGTTCCATTGTGAGATTCTAGTGCTGTTGTTCTTTCTTCTCTATCTTTTCTTCTTCTATCCCTTCTTTCTCAATTCATGATGCGTCTTTCGAGGCTAAGAAAGACGGGTCGTGACATATAAGCTCACGAGTTGTATTTTTATGGAGGAGTATTACTAGTTAACGAAAATGGCAATGTGGCATTCAAAGATGTGATATGTGCTATGTGAAAAGGTAATCGTTTGCCTCAAGCCCCATCAAACCGGAAATGGCCGAAACAGGATTTGATGTTGCATGGCTAAGTGGGTCATTCCTAAGTAGGGTACGATTATCCCCTTATAGATATATTTCTTCCCGCTATAACGTTCGGGATGTAAATCAATGTGGTGTATGGAAACGAGCGCTCGGTTAAAAGTTGCTAATGACCGAGGGATGACATATTCGGTACTATCTAGTTATAGAGGTAGGTCGGTCATGTGTTGGTAGAGGGCTGATGTTCTGTGCCTCGGGACATCCATCTAGAGGTGTACACATTCGGATGGTATATCCTTCACGTGGTAATTGTATAGAAATCCATTCTCCAATAAGAACATGCGGTTTTGTTTATATAGGCGTAATGAATAGCCTCAAAATGCTATATGGGTAACCATTTCGGCTAAGATTAATAAGTTTATTTGTAAATGTTTTCAAAGGAATGTCATTAGAAATAATATCAAAGGTTTTGATATAAAAACGTTTTAGTTATCATAAGGTAAAAACCCATCCATGTTTATGTGTGGATGTGGTCTTATGAAATACTCTTTCTTTTCAAAGGATTTTATTCAAAGGCTGATATATGACACAGTCATATACTATTTAGTTTTTCTCACGCTGATTTATCAAGCCTGATCCGGGTATTTTCAATACCTGGGTCAGATCCGAGTAGTTTCAGGATTTGTCAAAGATGGTGGGAGTTTCAAGATGAGAGCTGGAGATATTCATTTACATATGGACATATTCCATTATTCGCTGTACTTAGTTGTTTTAATTTGATGTTTTTTAGCAATTGTAAGGACAAATATTTATAACTGTCCAGGCTGAATTTAGGTTAGACTCTGATCTATGTATCTTAAAAGTTTTCCGCTGTAAAGATATTTTTCAGTATTATATGTTATTCCATTCATGTGATATAACAACCCTGTATTTTGTGATTATTTTAATTTTTTATTTTAATTATTTTAACCGAAATTCTTGATTTAGAAACTTTATTTTATTTATTAAAATCGATAAATTTTGTTATTTTAAATATAAATTTTGTTTTCTATGTGAATTATAATTCCAAACATAAATAAATATAATATTTTCCAAAAAGGTGGATTTTGGCCAAAATGGTCAACTTTGACTTTTAAATTTTAAATTTAAATATTTTAATTTTTTAATTTTATATTTAACTATGAAAATAGATTTATTTTCAAGAATACTGCCTTTTGTTTTGTTGAAATCGGAATAATATTGTGAAAGTTATGCTTTTTACAATATTGTGTGTAAATTGTTTTATTTAACAAATTTGTTTATTTTAAATTTATATAAATAATATCTTTGTTTGTAAAATCATGTTCTAATTTGTGTAAAATGATATGTTATGCATATATATTTTATGTAACAGCCCAAAATTTTGATAAATATTTCTATTCATTTTATTTAAAAAAACTTTGGTGTTTAATTCTTTTAAAGTTTGAATTTTAAAATTTTCCTGAACTGGTTATAAATCATTTGCCCAATTTTATTTAATATAAACAATTTCTGGAATTTTAGATTTTGGGTTAAATGTTGACTCTAATTGAAACTTTGAAATTTTAAATCTAACTTCCAAACTTTATTTAAATTGTATATAATTACAACATTTGTTCCGTTTTTCCATTTAATTTGGATATATACTTTCTGAATTAAGAAATAAACAATGTTGTAAAAAGCAACTAATCTATACGTTTTAATTTATATGTTCTACATCAATTTTCTTTGTTGAGTCATAAACAAATCAAACGGTTATGTAACAATTTTTTTTTTAAGTTGAGTAATAAACAAAGTTGTAAATAGCAATTAAATTATACGTTTTATTTGATACATTTTATATCGGTTTCTTGTTTATTTCTCTGATGTTCATTTATACGGTACGTTATTTACTGAATTATTCTTTAGCATGTATTTTATTGAATAAATAGGAAACCAATAAATATAAGATACGTTACTTTGTTACTTATCTTGGGCATACTTTTCAATTTATTTATTGCCTTTATAATGCACACCCCTTTGATTCCATACTTTAGCCATTCAAATCAATAGCCGCCTATTTGCCTTGCAATTCACGTATAACATTTCATCTCATTCCACTTTTCCCTTTGTTTCTCTTGATTTAATAAGAATAAAATCCTTAAATTTCTCTAACGTTTCAATTTTTTATTTCCTGTCGCTCTTCCCTCTAAATCAACGTGAAACTTCTCTGTTAAATACAAACTCACGTAGAAATTTCTTTTCCGAATCTCATTTGATCATCTTCTCATGTGAAGCTTGCTCCTCTGTAAGTAATGGCTGTATATTTTTTTTTCATTTTCATTTCTTCTTCTTCCTTTTGCCTCGTTTTGGCCATGATTTCTTCACATATTTGCACGCTCTCCACTCTAGCGCCTTGGCCATCACCTCCACCACCTCCTCCCCCTCATCATCAACCACCTATCACATCCTCTTTCTCTGGCCAGATCTCCTCTTCCTCTGACCAGATCTGGCCATACCTTCTCCATGACCAAAAACTCCACAAAAATGTTGCAAACTCCTTAAAACATGCCTAACCGAGCCTAGTCTTCATCACCATCACCTTGGATTGCCTTGGCCACCTCCCCATGCTCCACCACCACCATGATATGACCATTTCCCTTAGCCTTACCTCTATCCAGATCTGAAACATGTCATGGCCGAGTCCTAGGACCATGTAGCCGAGCCCAAAAGTTGACAAAAAACTACACTATGTTGTCCTATCTCCTCACATTCATGTGTTGTGACTCCATTTCCACTTCTAGCACATGTAGCTGTGCTTCCATAGATACAAACCTGATCCAAAACCACACCAAACCTGACCATATTCGCCCTCTAGGCCGAGCAAGTAGAGGTTGAAAGCATGGAAAAAACTATTGTGTTCAATTTGCTTTAATTTCAAAGTTGTTTCAAATTCAATGTGTATTGAATTTATATTTATATTTGGCTTTGTTTATGGGTTGTGACAAGATCATTAGCTTGGTTCTCTTCCACTTGAATCTTTTGTCATGTCATCATGCCTTCTGGAATTCATTTGTGTTGTTTGTTTTGCTAACTCCAGCATAAAAGGTGTGTAATTAACACATGACATCTGTACTTATATAATTAGTAAATTGACACCATGTGAATATGTAGATTTTATTATCATGTTATACCTACCTATGTTATAAATTATATAATGTTAATCCTGTTTATTTATTTGTCATATCATCTGATACTGCTATATGTTGTTACTATTCAGTTTATTTTGATCATCACTGCAAGTTCGCTGTTAGCATAGAAATCACTATGGGTTGAAATGATACATACCCGAACGGACTTTAGAATAGGGAAAAATCATTATGGGATGAAATGATAGGCCTGAGTGACTTTTATTTATTTGTATTTGTCTTGAGATTGTGGGTTTGAAATAATCAAAACCGTGATATTTTACTGATTTCAGATATAAATGATAATTTCTGTATCACTTGATTTAGGTGTAAAATAGTATTTGGACATGTGGTTGATTTCAAAATATGATTTCTTATAAATTTCATGTATTGTAAATGAAAGTGAAAAATAAAAATATTAAATTTGACTTACATTGGATTTAAAATGGTTAAGCAGTGATTTTCTGACAGGATAAATGGTATGAGTTAATATATGGTTTGAGTTGTAGTGCTAAAGTTTGATTTAACTTAATAATGGGAATTTAAGTAAAAATGGAATTATAAGATGAACTTGGTAATTAATACAATTTATGTATGAATTGGATAAATATAAAGTAAAAGAAAATATCAAGTTATTTGTAAAATAAAGTTAATCAATTTACAGTGTATTTTGAATTAAGGTAATTAGTTTAAAATGTTAAATCAGTGAATAGTTAAATGGAAATTTTGGAATTTAACTTAACTTGGAAATGTGAAATTTGGTTTGAAATTAAAGGTTAAGTTAAGAAATTAAAAATGGAATTTAAGTTATATAAATAAAATGGAAATTAAGTTATAATTGGAAAATGGTAATAAAAATTTAAGTGTTAAGAAATTTGTTAAAATGTGAAGAATAGGAAATTGTACACTTAAATTTATTAAGTGGATTATTGAAAATTTGATTTTATTTATAGGAAATTTACTTTATAAAAATCATAAGTTAAAGGTATTTTAATGGACATTTTGAGTGTTAAAATATGATTTTTATAATGTTTAAAGGGTTAAAATCAAAGTTTATTTATGGTTGAAATTTCAATATTTGAAGTGTTTAACTGAATAAATGAACTCAGAAAAGGCTAAATTTTTGGGAATGGAATATTTGATTTGAAGGAATAATGACTTCACTTTTTAATGGTTTAAATGAATGATTTTAATTCAGAATTATAAATCATTTTGAAATTTATAACCACGGGTACGATGTTTTGTGTGTCATGTGATTTCCTTGTGATTATTTGAGCACACCTTTGATTTTAAGAGTGTGACTAGGGTAAGCAGTTTGTAAC
This sequence comes from Allium cepa, assembly GCA_030765085.1. NCBI lineage: Eukaryota > Viridiplantae > Streptophyta > Magnoliopsida > Asparagales > Amaryllidaceae > Allium > Allium cepa. The sequence goes on along the minus strand of CM060938.1, from coordinate 722,303,192 downwards.
AACCTGCATATTTATCGATTTTTAAATTTAAAAATTTTATTTAAATTTTTTATCGATACTCGGAATTTAGTCCGAAAAGTTACTTTTTGCATACGGTCGAATTAGGACTCGGGACCACTCCCATTGAGTTTAAAATGCCGTTTGCGACCTTTTTGAGTATAAGCTTCGATATTTTTGGAGTAAGTTGATTTTTGCTACTTTTTCACTTAGGGCTTTGGTTTGGGCTGAGCCCAACCACTTATGTATTCAGTCCCAATCCCTTCTCCTCTTCATTACTTCATTCCTCATTTTCTTATACTCAAGCTTTTATATTAATGGAGAGTGGAAGAGGAAAATAGAACTCCAAGCCCTAGTTTTCTTTTGCAAATCAAACTCTAGCTCCAAACTAATAGAAGAACCCATTGGTAAGCTTCTCTTCTTCTTCTCCAACTCATTCTCTTATCAATTTCAGAAATTCCTAAACCTAACGTTGGGAATGTTCTTCTTTTAAAGCTTAGAATCAAGCTTCTTGAGTTGGATTTGAAGAGTGGTTGATTCTCCTTTGCTTTCAAGCTTCTTCTTCAATCGTTTTGGTTCAAAGGAGAGATTTTTATCTCACATCTTAGTCTATAATTATCTTCGATTGTTAGGTATGAATTCCTAACACTTATTCTTGTGCAATTGATTTTGGTTTGGATTGGTTTGGTGTATATTCCAATTTTTGGTGTTTTGAAATCAAAATCTATGAAAATCCTTTTACAGATATTTGGACATTGATATCTGAGGCGTATCGAAGAGCCGTTAAGGCTGGGTTGTCGCGTGGCGTAAACCCTTAGTCGTCATTTGCTCGTTCAATCGTTTCCGATATTCGTTTGGCCATTTTTGGCCTAGGTTCAGGGAATGCCCTGAGCCTTTGATTCAGACGTCTGAAACGTTAGATTCAGACGTCTGAATATTATATTGGAAATTTTTATTCCCCAGTATTCAGACGTCTGAATCTATATTTCAGATGTCTGAATTGGTTCATTTGGAACCAGAAAGGAAATAGGCTAAAAAGTGCCTATTTCAGACGTCTGATTTCAAGGATTCAGACGTCTGAATTCTGTCTTTGGAAAATATTTATTTTCCAGATTCAGACGTCTGAATCCTTAATTTCAGACGTCTGAATCTGCACCCTTTTTGCCTATTTGCCTATTCGCTTGAGAATTCCAACTTTAATCGATTCATGTTGATTCCCTTTTGTTATTATCACCTATTATCGACTCTGATGACATTTTCTTCGTGATTTGGGAATATCCATTTCGATGGATTCAGTAATCGATTTCTTTGGATTTTATTTACGTCTTCGAATGTGAATTTTAGTGATTGATTGTTCCTACAATCTTCTTTGTGATTTGTCACTTTAAAAATATAAAGGTTTTCTATACTAGTAGTAAATATCAAAATTCTTTCATCAAAATGATTTCAACACTATTTTATTACAAAGCTCGTTTCTTAAACCGTTTTCCAATCTATTAGTATATACAAGCCTTTACCTCACTCGTATGAGAAATCTAATTAAACGACCTAGTAAAACGAGTGGTATGAAACGCTTGCGTTTACCTCGTCGGTTAATTCTTGGACTTGCTCTATTGAATCTCTTATGACAATTTTCTAGTGGAGATCTACATTTTTTTCGTAAATATTTAAGTTAAGCAAGTGGTTATGGGACATGAAGCTAAACTCATATATTTACTAGCTTAGTGTAATTGACACTTCTTGATGATCATGACGATCATTTTTGTGATTTAGACTAGCGATGTGCGATGTCTCTTTGTCTGCGAGGGAGACTAAACCCCGTTTTGTGGAGTTTCGACTCAAATTGGTGGGGTAGCAACCCATGGTCTTCGGGCCGTTTGTGGAGCTTCGGCTCAATTTGTGATGGTTGGCAACCATGGAATTAGCGTTCCGTTTGTGATACACGTGTTGGTGAGCTTTATGCTCCCGTTTGTGATAGGCCTTCCCCCTTTTTGTGATTTATGGATTTCTTAAGATGATTTCTAGAATTTGTGTTTCACCAATTTTCATGATTTTCATTGATAAGTTTTATCAATATTTGTGCATTGGTGAATTTGTGTGTCATTGACTTTGGTGATTGATATTGATATAATCGTCAATATTTACGGTTTGGTGAACGAAATAAAGAGTATGACATTTCTTTTGTTCCTTGAGTAGATTTTTGTGATATTGATTAATCTCTTGTTGATTTTCAATTACTTATATATCACAGCTTGGCATTGTGATTATTATGTGTTTAGTCATACCTCTTATTCTATATCGTCTCATCTGATATTTATAGCTAGACTGATCCGTTTATTATTTTCTTATTAAATAATACTCGGGTCAGACCGAGATGTTATAGGTGCTTCTGCTTGACTTCTCATTGGGGATTGATTTCTCTGACTTTTGGATAACTACTTAGATTAGTAGTTTATTTTGTTGTATGCACTTGAGATATGGACTCATAGTTGTATTCTTTTGTATAGCACCTGTTGCTATTCTTTTGTATTATTGTGGATCTTTTGACCACTACTCTGATATACACTTTCATGTGTTAGTTATATATTCATATATTCTTCCGCCTTTGTGATATGAATTATCTGTGACTGATTTGTGTTATGCTTATTTCTATATTTGTTTCCGAAGATTATTATAGCCATTATGTAGTAGCTTTGAGTTTGTGTCTGTATGTCGGACTTCCTCCTGAAAAGAATGCAAGTTATATTTTATCTGGCATATCGGTGCTCGCGCAAAGCAATTACACGGATGGTCGCTCCTCAACAGCCTTATTCTCCGTGCTAGTTGACAGCATTACACCGTAGTGTTCTTGGCTAGCGTGGGTATAGAGGTGGGGCGTCACAGCTTGGTATCAGAGCCAAACTTCGAAACAATATAGAATAATGTAACAAGGATCATCGTCCTAAGTCTCTCTTAGGAGTCGTGCCATAGGATTTAACTCGTGTCTTCGTACCGTTCTATCCTATTGTCTTTTATGATACCTTGTTTTATTTATCAAGATTTCTTGATATTCATTTTGTGAATAACCTTCTTCTTCTTCCTTCTTTCTTTCTAAAGGAAGAGAAATGGTTAGACCTGGTCATCTCAGAGCTGGACCATCTAGTGCTCCACCCCAAGATGGAGTTTTTATGACTACCCAACAACTTCTTGACCTTGTCACGAATGCCCAAGCAGCTGGTTCTAATCCAGAACCTACTCACCCTAAATCTGGGTTTGCACGTTTGTGCAATGATTACACCAACCTGGGCGGGAAGCCATTTAAAGGTTCTAAAACTATTATTGAAGTCCAGGCTTGGTTAAGGACATGCGATCGAATCTTTTCTCGCATGAACCTCATTGATCTTCACCGAGTTCAGGTGGCTTCTAGTATGCTCCAAGAAAGAGCATTGGACTGGTACGAACTTCTTATTTCTGAGATTGATGAAGCGGATCTCACCTGGGAGCAATTCCGGGAACGCTTCGAATTAAAATTCGTGCCAGAAGCAGAGAAAGTGACATTGGCTCAGCGTTTCATAGACCTTGTTCAAGGTGAATCTTCCGTGGCAGATTATGTCGCGTCTTTTGAATCTCTCTCCAAATATGGGGTTGAATACATCAACACCCCATTGAAGAAGAACCAAAGATTTGTCTATGGCTTAAACAAAAGTCTCAAGAAGCCATTACTTCTAAAATTAGAACTTTCTTTCGACCAACTCATTGATATCGCTCTTCGTCTTGAAGAGGCGGATAGGGAGAATGATGTTGAAGTGGTGGGTTCCAAACCAAGCTTCAACAACAACAAGAAAAGGCCCAGTAAATTCAAAGGCCCTTATCCCAATAAGAAAGGGAAGCAAGCAACCCCAGTGGCAAAGACTTCTTCCTTTGGTCGTGGGGAATGCTACAATTGTGGTTCGAAGGACCATTACGCGAATAAGTGCCCAAAGTCTCTCTCTTGTTGCTGCTGCAGGGGTCCCGGTCGTGTTATATCTTCATGCCCCAAGCTTCAGGGCAGGAAGGGGGGAAATTTAAATGTTGCTCAAGCCCCTGGCAACACATCTCGTGGTCAAGGTATTTCTCATTCTATCCTTGATGGCATTATTTTATTTCGTGATCATCCTATTCGAGTTCTTTTTGATACGGGTGCGTCCCATTCTTTTATATCAAAAGAACTTGTTGATACTTTTTCTTTGGATGTTTTGTGTTTAATGACTTCTTTGAGAATTGCGAATCCGGTTGGTGGATACACAACAATCAGTTTATTGTGTAAAGATGTCGAGATTATTTTGTTTGATTTTTCTTTCCGAGCCGATTTGCATGTTATGCGCTACTTAGGCTTTGGAATGATTTTGGGAATGGATTGGCTTAGCCGTTATGAAGCTCATATCCTATGTCCTGAGCGGACTATTCATCTTCGACATCCTTAATCTGTAAAGCAGATTTCTATTAATCTTAAAGATTTGGATTTCAGCTTGGTTGCATTTTTATATTCTTTAAATCCTCATGATGACGATAATGATGATGAGGAAGATATTATTTCTCTTATTCACGTTGTTCGTGAATTTTCCGACATATTTGAGCCCGTTTTAGGATTACCACCTAAGCGAGAAATTGAGTTCAGAATTAATCTTATCCCTGGAGCTCAACCTATTACTCGTCCTCCTTATCGTATGTCCAATAAGGAAAATGAAGAGATGCGTAGACAATTATCAGAATTGAAGATTGAAGCGATTCAAGATTGGAAGAGACCGGAGAGTGTGACGGAGATTCGTAGTTTTCTTGGATTGGCGGGTTATTACCGCCGTTTTATCAAAGACTTTTCTAAGATTGCTGTGCCTCTCACTAGCTTAACAAAGAAAGGTGTTAAATACATTTGGTCGGACAAATGTGAAACTTCTTTTCAGAAACTAAAGGAACTCCTTTATGATGCTCCTATTCTTGTTATTCCCAAGGGGAATAAAGATTTCGTTGTTTATACCGATGCTAGTCGCGTTGGTTTGGGTGCCGTTCTTATGCAAAAAGAACGTGTTATTGCTTATGCTTCATGGCAATTAAAGCCGGCCGAGACTAGATATGCCACACATGATTTAGAACTCGCGGCTATTGTTTGTGCTCTTCGGATTTGGCGTCATTATCTTTTAGGAGAGAAATTTGTTCTTTATACCGATCATAAGTCTTTGAAGTATTTATTCTCTCAAAAGGAACTTAATTTGCATCAACAACGTTGGCTCGAGTTCCTTGCACCTTATGATCTTGATATCCTTTATACTCCCGGAAAGGGGAACCGTGTTGCCGATGCACTTAGTCGCAAGCAACAAGCGGTTTGTTTCTATGATGATATCCGAATGGAACGATCTCGACATCTTACTCACTTGTGAGATTCGAGAGCGCTTATCCGATTTATGTTCATCATTTGTTTTATGTAGCCTTGAGGCTCATCCTTCTCTTTTAGACCGCATTCTTGAAGCTCAAGGGCTAGATCCTGAATTGGCTCTTCTTGGCCAAAATGTTAAGGATAAAATTGATATTGAAGGTTTGAAAGACTTTGATATCGATTCTCGTGGCGGCATTCGGAAATTTGGTAGACTTATCGTGCCAAATATTAATGATCTTCGTAAAGATATTTTGGAAGATTCTCATCATTCTAAATTTACCATTCATCCCGGTAGCAGTAAAATGTACGCGGATATGAAGCGACTTTATTATTGGCAGGGAATGAAACTTGACATCGCTAACTTCGTTAAGTGTTGCATGACTTGCCAACTCGTTAAGGCCGAACATCAAAGGCCCGGTGGGTTATTGCAACCTTTAGAAATTCCAATTTGGAAGTGGGACCAAATTTCCCTGGATTTTATTGATGGCCTTCCCCGTTCTCGTTCAGGTCATGATAGCTTATGGGTGATAGTGGATAGACTTACTAAATCTGCCCATTTTATTCCCGTTCGGTCCAATCGGACCGTACCTCTTTTGGCCAAACTCTTTGTTAAAGAAATTGTTAAATTACATGGTGTTCCTACTTCTATAGTTAGTGATCGTGATCCATTGTTTACTAGTGGATTTTGGAAGAGTCTTCAAAAAGCTTTGGGAACGAAGCTTAATTTTAGCACCGCTTATCACCCCCAGTCCGATGGACAAACCGAGCGTGTGAATCAAACTCTTGAAGATCTTCTTCGTGCTTGTGTGCTTGATTTCGGTGGAAGTTAGGAAGATCATATTTCACTTGTTGAATTTTCCTATAATAATAGCTTCCAATCTAGTATTAGTATGGCACCTTTCGAGGCACTCTATGGAAGGCCATGCCGATCTCCTTCTTGTTGGCTTGAGGCCGGTGAGAAGCTGGTTTTAGGTCCAGATTTTATTCATGATTTCACAGAAAAGATTGATCTTATTCGTCATAGGATGAAAGAAGCCCAGAGTAGACAAAAATCCTATGCCGATAATCGAAGAAGGAAGTTAGAATTTTCTGTGGGAGATCTTGTGTTCATTCGTGTTTCACCTATGAAAGGTGTTGTACGTTTCAGTCGATCGGGAAAATTAGTGCCTCGATATATTGGGCCATTTCCTATCACCGAACGTATTGGTTCCGTGGCTTATCGCCTCTTATTACCGGCTCAGTTTTCTGCTATTCATGACGTATTTCACGTTTCTCAATTACGGAAATGTCTTCGAGATTCCAATTCTATTCTTGAGCCCGGTGTTGTGGAAGAAATTGAAGTTTCACCTAATTTAACTTGTGAGCAACATCCTATTCGTATTATTGCTTCGGAGGTCAAACGCCTTCAAAATAAAAATGTTCCGTTTGTGAAAGTTCAATGGTCTTCAAATCCTAAGGATTGTTCTTGGGAATCTAGAGAGTTCGTCGAGCGATCACATCCGGACTTACTTTCCAGTGCTCTTTAAGGTAAGCTTTTTATTTCAAATTTCTTTTGTGTTGAATATGCTTTTATGGTTGTTACTTTATATTTTCTTCTTAAATATTGCGAGGACGCAATTTCTTTAAGGAGGGGAGTCTGTAACAACCCGCATATTTATCGATTTTTATATTTAAAATTTAAATTTTTTATCGATACTCGGAATTTAGTCCGAAAAGTTACTTTTTGCATATGGTCGAATTAGGACTCGAGACCACTCCCATTGAGTTTAAAATGCCGTTTGCGACCTTTTCGAGTATAAGCTTCGATACGTTTGGAGTAAGTTGATTTTTATTACTTTTTCACTTAGGGCTTTGGTTTGGGCTGAGCCCAACCACTTATGTATTCAGTCCCAATCCCTTCTCCTCTTCATTACTTCATTCCTCATTTCCTTATACTCAAGCTTTTATATTAATGGAGAGTGGAAGAGGAAATTAAAACTCCAAGCCCTAGTTTTCTTTTGCAAATCAAACTCTAGCTCCAAACTAATAGAAGAACCCATTGGTAAGCTTCTCTTCTTCTTCTCCAAATCATTCTCTTATCAATTTCAGAAATTCCTAAACCAAACGTTTGGAATGTTCTTCTTTTAAAGCTTAGAATCAAGCTTCTTGAGTTGGATTTGAAGAGTGGTTGATTCTCCTTTGCTTTCAAGCTTCTTCTTCAATCGTTTGGGTTCAAAGGTTAGATTTTTGTCTCACATCTTAGTCTATAATTATCTTCGATTGTTAGATATGAATTCCTAACACTTATTCTTGTGCAATTGATTTTGGTTTGGATTGGCTTGGTGTATATTCCAATTTTTGGTGTTTTGAAATCAAAATCTATGAAAATCCTTTTACGGATATTTGGACATTGATATTTGAGGCGTATCGAAGAGCTGTTAAGGCTGGGTTGTCGCGTGGCGTAAATCCTTAGTAGTCATTTGCTCGTTCGATCGTTTACGATATTCGTTTGGCCATTTTTGGCCTAGGTTCAGGGAATGCCCTAAACCTTTGATTCAGACGTCTGAAACGTTAGATTCAGACGTCTGAATATTATACTGGGAATTTTTATTCCCCAGTATTCAGACGTCTGAATCTATATTTCAGACGTCTGAATTGGTTCATTTGGAACCAGAAAGGAAATAGGCTAAAAAGTGCCTATTTCAGTCGTTTGATTTCAAGGATTCAGACGTCTGAATTCTGTCTTTGGAAAATATTTATTTTCCAGATTCAGATGTCTGAATCTGAATTCTTTTTGCCTATTTGCCTATTCGCTTGAGAAATCCAACTTTAATCGATTCATGTTGATTCCCTTTTGTTATTATCACCTATTATCGACTCTGATGACATTTTCTTCGTGATTTGGGAATATCCATTTCGATTGATTCGGTAATCGATTTCTTTGGATTTTATTCACGTCTTCGAATGTGAATTTTAGTGATTGATTGTTCCTACAATCTTCTTTGTGATTTGTCACTTTAAAAATATAAAGGTTTTCTATACTAGTAGTAAATATCAAACTTCTTTCATCAAAACGATTTCAACACTATTTTATTACAAAGCTCGTTTCTTAAACCGTTTTCCAATCTATTAGTATATACAAGCCTTTGCCTCACTCGTATGAGAAATCTAATTAAACGACCTAGTAAAACGAGTGGTATGAAACGCTTGCGTTTACTTCGTCGGTTAACTCTTGGACTTGCTCGATTGAATCTCTTTTGACAATTTTCTACTGGAGATCTGCAGTTTGTTCGTAAATATTTAAGTTAAGCAAGTGGTTATGGGACATGAAGCTAAACTCATATATTTACTAGCTTAGTATAATTGACACTTCTTGATGATCATGATGATCATTTTTGTGATTTAGACTAGCGATGTGCGATGTCTCTTTGTCTGCGAGGGAGACTAAACCCCGTTTTGTGGAGTTTCGACTCAAATTGGTGGGGTAGCAACCCATGGTCTTCGGGCCGTTTGTGGAGCTTCGGCTCAATTTGTGATGGTTGGCAACCATGGAATTAGCGTTCCGTTTGTGATACACGTGTTGGTGAGCTTTATGCTCCCGTTTGTGATAGGCCTTTCCCCTTTTTGTGATTTCTGGATTTCTTGAGATGATTTCTAGAATTTGTGTTTCACCAATTTTCGTGATTTTCATTGATAAGTTTTATCAATATTTGTGCATTGGTGAATTTGTGTGTCATTGACTTTGGTGATTGATATTGATATAATCGTCAATATTTACGGTTTGGTGAACGAAATAAAGAGTATGACATTTCTTTTGTTCCTTGAGAAGATTTTTGTGATATTGATTAATCTCTTGTTGATTTTCAATTACTTATATATCACAGCTTGGCATTGTGATTATTATGTGTTTAGTCATACCTCTTATTCTATATCGTCTCATCTGATATTTATAGCTAGACTGATCCGTTTATTATTTTCTTATTAAATAATACTCGGGTCAGACCGAGATGTTACAAGTGCTTCTGCTTGACTTCTCATTGGGGATTGATTTCTCTGACTTTTGGCTAACTACTTAAATTAGTAGTTTATTTTGTTGTATACACTTGAGATATGGACTCATAGTTGTATTCTTTTGTATAGCACGTGTTGCTATTCTTTTGTATTATTATGGATCTTTTGACCACTACTCTGATATACACTTTCATGTGTTAGTTATATATTCATATCTTCTTCCGCCTTTGTGATATGAATTATCTGTGAATGATTTGTGTTATGCTTGTTTCTACATTTGTTTTCGAAGATATTATAGCCACTGTGTAGTAGCTTTGAGTTTGTGTCGGTATGTCGGACTTCCTCCTGAAAAGAATGCAAGTTATATTTATCTGGCACATCGGTGCTCGCGCAAAGCAATTACACGGATGGTCGCTCCTCAACAACCTTATTCTCCGTGCTAGTTGACAGCATTACACCGCAGTGTTCTTGGCTAGCATGGGTATAGAGGTGGGGGGTCACACAGTTACTGCAGCTCTACGATACCCTAGTCACAATAACACTTTTATTTGCATTGTTTACTTTAATATGGATATTTCTAGGATAGTGGCTATTACTGCTTAATTGATTTGATTGATCCTTAAAGGATGGACGATCCCAAACATCCTTTAAGTTATTGTGCATTGCTATTACAGTTCACTTGAGTTGGTTAACATTGTATAAGTATGTATGTCCTGACTCGAGTGTTTGTGTTTTGCTTTCGCTTGGGTCAGCCTGAGAATGACAGCTTTGGATTCACTTGCTGGAGCTAGAGTTTAGCTGGAGCTTATCTGTCTATCTATTCGTCTACTTCTTCCAGTTAGTTCCTATTCGGTATCTATCTCTGTATTGTTGATTTATGTATCCAGACTTCTATTGTATCCATTTTTAAACTATGATATTTTGTATATGTTTTGAGAGTTTGTATATAGTAGCTTCATGAACCACTATGGTATTTTATTTCCGCTGCGAGTATTCTGATATTTCTGTGTCTGTGATTCTGTGAATGACTTTGTTTGCTCCAAATTTTATTACAGTCTGTTATTTTGGATTATTCAAGTCTGACATGTGTGGATTATTGTCGATTTGAATGGTCCAAAATAGTAGGTCGTTACATTTGGTATCAGAGCGAGGTTTTCGCAAACCTTAGCCTGCGGAGCAAAAACTCATTAGAGATAGGTTATAAATACCCTAGAATGAGTGAAATCAATCTCAAAATCATTTCTTTGTGAGAGGACGGATTTTCAAAGTATTAAATGATTTTCAAATGATTTTAAAGGATTTTAAAGATTATATTGGTATAAAATTTTCTTATTTTGAAATCAAAATTTTCTAAACTTCATTGCTTTTGTATCCACCTTGTTAGTAATCTCTAGGTTAGGATTCTTATCGATTAGGATTCCTTGAAGTTTGGAACGCTCCCACTTGTTCTGAAATCCAGTCTTGTCTTCCCTAATTTATCCTTTGATTTTGGAGCATTCCATAACTCCATTTTTGAATGACCTCTATAAAGATCGGCGATTCCGCAGATCTTTAAATGATTTGTAAAGGGGTAAAACTCCTTTACAATTGACATTGATTCACCGAAGATTTCTGTATCCTCAGATTACGATGTTATCTACCTTCTGCTATACCTGGATTCTATCTCTGGCGATCGAATGTCATTTGCCTTAGATTTCCACATTGATTATATTCCTGAAGTCACGGTTGACCCGGTTAAGGTCGCACGCGATTTATATAAGCTTATCCATCTTCTATTGGTAACTTAATTATCTCACCTTCGTTCGAGCTTAACTTTGAATCAAAATTCTATTTGAGTAGGGTTCCTCTAAATTTGAATTTTTGTTTGTTTTGAAATCCATCCCTGAATCATACCTTGAAATTTTTTTGTTGATTGTATTTTGAAATTGTGTATACATTGAAATTATTATTTTGACAAGGATGACCGCATTTTTATATAAAAGTGAAATGTTTTCGATAAGGATTATACACCTTTTAGAAACGATAGTCTGAAATTTTGAAAGGATTTGAAATTTTGAAATTTTATAAGGAATTCGATTATATAAAAGGATTTATAACTAAAGGGTTTTGAATTTGAATTTCGAGGAATTGATCTCTGGTATTTTGAAATTTGGTTTTGAGATTTCAAAAATGTATAATAATAATACGATTTAAAAGTATTTTCCGGATAAGAAATGTTTCGAAAAAGTTCAAATGAATTCCAATGATTTATAAGAAATTTCAATGAAGTTTTCAAGAAAATAGAAGTCCAGAACTCACTTTTGTCGCTGGAAAATAATTTCGGTGATGAGTGCACGCATCATCGACATTGATTTTCGAGTTTCAGAGTGAGGGAGAGGCCACTCTAGTAGCTTTGCTATGCGAGTGATTTTGTGAAACCATTTTGATTTCAAAATTCCGAAGGATGATTTACTTTTCGAAAGATATATGTATATATATTTGAAATGATTTGAAGTGAGCCGGTGCTCAGTCCTCGAGTTTCAGATTTGATTTAGTACAACTCTATTTATAAAAATTGATTACTAATTTGTTACTGATTTCTAACTTTTGGATTTGAAATATGGTTTCTTCGACTATTTGAATGTTCGAACACTTCCAAATCAAGGTTACTTTTTAAAGCTAAGTAATTTTGAAAGGTATAAGGTATTTGATAAAGAATATAAGTTTAGTTTTGTATAATTAAAGTAAAAGTAATATGATTTATATAAGTTTGAAACTGTTTGTTGAGTAAAATAAATAAGACTATTTTCAATTATACTAGTATGACATATATATTTGAAATGTTTTGAATAAAGTGTGCGTATATATGGAATAATAATTTTTCCAATGGTAAATTGGATTTTTCATATAGAAATAAATAGTTTGAAGGTTTTAAAAGAGATGGTTTTAAACTTAGTAACCATTTTGGGCATAATTGATTTTGAGAAAATATTTGGTTTCAAAAATAGATTGGAATTTAAAACCTAGTATTTATATGATGATTTTGGAAATGAATTTGTTTGACTTGAATTCTGTTGATTTGGAGACTTAAATTATTTTCTAAACCTATTATTTTGCAACTTTGAAACTGAAGATATTTAATTTGGAAGAAATAATTTGGTGAAATCATATATGATTTTGAAACCGAATTGATATTGAAATGATTTGAAATTGAGAACCTTATATTATTAAGTACTTTATTTGGGGGTTGTCGAACTTATATAAAATGGATTTGTATAAGTATGATGTTGATTTGAAAACTATTGATTTGAAAGGTACTCAATTTGGAAAGAGAAATCTTATATAATCGAAGTCTATTTAAGTGTGATTTGATATACTATTGATTTTGGGAAGTATTCGATTTGAAAATAGAATCTTATATATAATAGACTTTATATAAGTATGATATTTGAAAGCGATTTGAAAAAGGTACTATATGAAATATATTTTTGAAGTAAAGATATGTGAAGTACCTTTTGCTTGATATCCCCTCTGAGGCCACATCGTGGATTCATGCTATCAATATTATTCTCTCTGATTTTTTGTTTTTCGAATGTGATACTTGAGTTTTCCCTGTGGCAAAACCCATGTTTTTTTTCGAGCGCGACTGCATATCACAATTCGCCTGGCTGAGATAGCCTAGGTGTATGGATTGTTTCCTGGGGGATCCAGGCATAATCATCGTGTATCCTGTTAACTATGTAGGTCGCATTAGTAGCGAAATCTTCCTGGCTGAGAAGGCCTAGGGGTGCGGATTTTTTCTTGGGGGATCCAGGCGTAATCATTGTGTATCCTGCGGTCTACTAGTCATCATGGCGTAACTCCTAGGGCTGAGAAAGCTTACGGATATGGGTTGTTTCCTGGGGGATCCAGGCGTAACCATTGTGTATCTGCGAACCATGGTTAGACAATGGTTTTGATTTGGTTGTTTTGTTTGGATAGTACTTTCCATATCTGTTTTTTAAAAGTTTTTGAAGTATTTTCACTGGGTGTTGAAACAAGTCTACTAAGTACTTGGAGAATTCTAACTTTGCGTCTGATCAACGCATAGCCAGAGCCTGCAGGAACAAGGATAAACTTGTTAAGACATCAAGTATAAAAGTACTTTGATAAAGTATTATATAAAGGATATTTTGATTATTTCTTTTACCTTTATAAATAATTGAAATTTATATAGCTTTAAAATAATGGTTCATCCTTGTCTTTCAACCTATTTTCCTTCCTAGATATTACTATCCACTTATTTTCCCTTCTAGCTATCCTTATTCTCCACCGTGTTAAACTTACATATAACAACAGTTGTCAGGTATAATTTTAATCTTCTTTTCATCTTGTCTTAATCCTATTTCATCTGTCTTTTTCTGTGTTTTCCCGTACCTTGTTCCTTTTCGAGGACGAAAAGATTTGAGTGGGGGAGATGTAACAACCTTGTATTTTGTGATTATTTTAAATTTTTATTTTAATTATTTTAACTAAAATTCCTGATTTAAAAACTTTATTTTATTTATTAAAATGGATAAATTTTGTTATTTTAAATATAAATTTTGTTTTCTATGTGAAGTATAATTCAAAACATGAATAAATATAATATTTTCCAAAAAAGTGGATTTTGGTAAAATTGTCGAACTTTGACTTTTAAATTTAAAATTTAAATTTTTGAATTTTAACTTTGATTATGAAAATAGATTTAATTTCAAGAATATCGCTTTTCGTTTCGTTGAAATCAGACTAATATTGTGAAAGTTGTGCTTTTTACAATATTGTGTGTAAATTGTTTTATTTAACAAATTTGTTTAGTTTAAATTTATATAAATAATATCTTTGTTTGTAAAATCATGTTCTAATTTGTGTAACATGATATGTTATGCATATATTTTATGTAACGGTCCAAAATTTTGATAAATATTTTTATTCATTTTATTTTGAAAAAACTTTGGTGTTTAATTCTTTAAAAGTTTGAATTTCAGAATTTCCTTGAATTGGTTATAAATCATTTGCCCAATTTTATTTAACAATTTCTGGAATTTTATATTTTGGGTTAAATGTTGACTCTAATTGAAACTTTAAAATTTAATTCTAACTTCCAATCTTTATTTAAAGTGTATATAATTACAACATTTGTTCCGTTTTTCCATTTAATTTGGATATATACTTTGTGAATTACATAATAAACAATGTTGTAAAAAGCAACTAATCTATACGTTTTATTGTATATTTTCTACATCCGTTTTCTTACTTAAGTAATAAACAAATCAAATGGATATGTAACAAATTGATTTTTTTAAGTTGAGTAATAAACAATGTTGTAAATAGAAATTAAATTATACGTTTTATTTGATATGTTTTATATCCGTTACTTGTTTATTTCTCTGATATTTATTTATACAATACGTTATTTACTGAATTATTCTTTAGCATATATTTTATTGAATAAATAGGAAATAAATAAATATAAGATACGTTACTTTATTATTTATTTTGGGCATATGTTTCAATTTATTTATTGCCTTCTTTTGATTCCATACTTTAGCCATTCAAATCAATAGCCGCCTATTTGCTTTGCAATTCACGTATAACATTTCATCTCATTCCACTTTTCCATTTTCTTCTCTTGATTTAATAGGAATAAAATCCTTAAATTTCTCTAACGTTTTAATTTTTTATTTCCTACCGTTCTTCCCTCTAAATTAACGTGACACTTCTCTGTTAAATACAAACTCACGTACAAATTTCTTTGCCGCATCTCATTTGATCATCTTCTCATGTGAAGCTTGCTCCTCTGTAAGTAATGGCTGTATATATTATTATTTTCATTTTTTTTCCTTCTTCCTTTTGCCTCGTTTTGGCCATGATTTCTTCACGTATTTGCATGCTCTCCACTCTAGTGCCTTGGCCATCACCTCCACCACCTCCTCCTCATCATCATCAACCACCTATCACGTCCTCTTCCTCTGACCAGATCTAGCCATACCTTCCCTATGACCAAAAACTCCGCAAAAATGTTGCAAACTCCTTCAAACATGCCTAACCGAGCCTAGTCTTCATCACCATCAACTTGGATTGCCTTGGCCACCTCCCCATGCTCCACCACCACCATGATATGACCATTTACCCTCAGCCTTACCTCTATCCAGATCTGAAACATGTCATGGCCGAGCCCTAGGACCATGTAGCCGAGCCCAAAATTTGACAAAAAACTCCACTATGTTGCCTTGTCTCCTCACATTCATGTGTTGTGACTCCTTTGCCACTTCTAGCACATTTAGCCATGCCTCCATAGACACAAACCTGATCCCAAACCACACCAAACCTGACCATATTCACCCTCTAGGCCGAGCAAGTAGAGGTTGAAAGCATGGAAAAAACTATTGTGTTCAATTTGCTTTAATTTTAAAGTTGTTTCAAATTCAATGTGTATTGAATTTATATTTATATTTGGCTTTGTTTATGGGTTGTGACAAGATCATTAGCTTGGTTCTCTTCCACTTGAATATTTTGTCATGTAATCATGCCTTCTGGAATTCATTCGTGTTGTTTGTTTTGTTAACTCCAGCACAAAAGGTGAGTAATTCACACATGACATCTGTACTTATATAATTAGTAAATTTATACCATGTGAATCTGTAAATTTTATTATCATGTTATACCTACCTGTGTTATAAATTATATAATGTTAATCCTATTTATTTATCTGTCATATCATCTGATACTGCTATATGTTGTTACTATTCAGTTTATTTTGATCATCACTGCAAGTTCCCTGTTAGTATAGAAATCACTATAGGTTGAAATGATGCATACCCGAACGGACTTTAGAATAGGGAAAAATTGTTATGGGCTGAAATGATAGGCTTGAGTGATTTTTATTTATTTGTATTTGTCTTGGGATTGCGGGTTTGAAATAATCAAAACCCGGAAATTTTACTGATTTCAGATGTAAATGATAATTTCTGTATCACTTGATTTAGTTGTAAAATAGTATCCGGACCCGTGGTTGATTTCAAAATATGATTTCTTATAAATTTCATGTATTGTAAATGAAAGAGAAAATTAAAAATATGAAATTTGACTTATATTGGATTTAAAATGGTTAAGCAGTGATTTTTAACAGGATAAATGGTATGAGTTAATAGATGGTTTGAGTTGTAGTGTGAGAGTTTGATTTAACTTAATAATGGGAATTTAAGTAAAAATGGAATTATAAGATGAACTTGGTAACTAATATTATTGATGTATGAATTGGATAAATATAAAGTAAAAGAAATAATCAAGTTATTTGTAAATAAAGTTAAGCAACTTACAGCATATTTTGAATTTAGGTAATTAGTTTAAAATGTTAAATCAATGGATAGTTAAGTGGAAATTGTAATGACCCGATATTTTCAACCATTCGCATCCGCACATGTCGGACTTGAATTTTTCAAAATACCGCGTTGTAAATAAAATTTGGCAAATCTCAGAATATACAATAAATAAATAATCACAGAATCACAGACACAGATATCAGAAACTCGCAGCGGAATTTAAAATACTTAGTGGTTCATGAAGCCACTATAAATAGTCTCAAACAAATAAAAATTACAGTCTTTAATCTCAAATGTAGTTTAAATCATCAAAAGAAAAATCCAAATATCCCATAGTCTTGATTACATAAATAAGGTAACGGACTGAAAGTTTGCCAGCAGCTTGAAAGATCTACAGAAATCCTATCTCCGGAATGAAAGCTGAACTGCAACTCAGGCTGACCCGAGCGTAAAATAAAACATAAACACTCGAGTCAGGACATACATACTTATATAGTATAAGCTAATTCAAGTGTACTGTAATATAGAGCAAGTAACTTAAAGGATGCTTGGGACCACCCATCCTCTAAGGATCTGTCAAACTATTTACTATGTAATAATATTCGCTATTATAATAATGTCTATTAGTAAAATAAACTTACTTTTAAATAGCGTTAAGGGGTTACCCATATAGCCCTTACCACATAATAGTCCCAGTAGTCCATCCAATATCAAAGTCCCTCCTGATCGGGAAGCCACCAGAGGATACTACACGAGCTACGGGAGAAAACCAAACTCGTACAAGGCTCGCTATGGTAGGTGACACGACACAACTAGGCAATGCCAAGGTAGATATACCAATTGCTATCCGAACCGATGGAAACGCGTAGCGCGCAGCTGCCGCCCACCTCGAACAACACTCCCAAATCAAAGGTGCGCACCAAAACAATCACAAGAGTAATAGAATGGCATATGAAGAAGTGCGTCCGATCAGAGTGTAACAACCCTGTATTTTGTAATTATTTTATTGTATATTTTAATTATTTTTAATGTAAGATTTTGATTTAAAAACTTATTTTACTTATTTGAAATGATTAAATTTATTATTTAAATATAATCTTGATTTTTTTATGAGTTATAATTCCAAAATTTTGTAAGTTGAATATTTGCCTGAAATGTTGATTTTGGTCAAAATAGTCAAACTGTGACTTTCAACTTAAAATTTTAAAAGTTTAAAATTTTAATTTTTTTCTTTTATTATGAAAGTATATAAAATTATAAGAACACAACTTTTCGTTTCGTTGAATTTGGATGTAAATTGTGAAAGTTATACCCTTTACAATATTGTGCGTATATAGGGTTATTTAACAATGACTATTTTAAATTGTATAAATTACTTCTTCTTGGTTATATTTTATTTTAATATGTGATAATATGTTTTATTATGTATATTTTGACTTTTAAATATTTTTAAATGATAATAGAATTTTTGCAAAATTTACTGTATTTATTTCCTATTTTTAAAGGCTGTTTTCTAATTTTCTGCCATTTTCTTCATATAAATTATATTTAATAATTTTTTTTTTGTGAATGCACTTTTATTTTTTTTGTTATTTTTTTTGTTATAAATATTTTACAAGTCCATGAAGATTTTCTAAAGTTCATTTGGATTTATTTCTAATTTTAAAGCCCAATCTACAATTTTAAGCCATTTTCTTATTTTAATTATATATAATTAAAATTTATTTATTTATTTTATGCACTCACTTTTATTTGCTGTGTTTTACTTTCTTTTATTCATTTTACATGTGTTTAAATTTAAGTAAATTTTTCCAAAGTGTATTGAAGTTATTCCTAATTCTTAAGTCTAGTTTTCATTTTTCTGTGCTATTTTTCTTATTTAATCATATCTAATTAATATTTAATTTTTAATATTTTGTTTATCTGTTATATTTTCGAATTTTAACTGAGATTTTAATTATTTTCAGTTATTTGGATGTATATAAATATATATGAGAAATTTGAAAGGGTTAAGAGCTAAGAAACGGAAAAACGTTTTATCCGTTTCTTTTGCAGTTTCTTCTATCATTAATACATCAATTCATCCTAGCCATTCCTTTCCCCATCCTTTGCAGCCAACTTCCTCTTGTCATTCACGAATTTTTGAAGCCCAAAACCCTAAAAATCATGGCCTCCACCCTGAAGAAAAAAAAAATTAGGTAAATCCCTCTCTTCTTTCTAATTTTCGTACTTTTCTATGCAATTTTGCCTTGTTTCTCTTCTAAGTTTGGATCGGCCTCTTCTCCATAGCCGCAGCCACAAACTCCTACATCTCTTCCATGCCTCCAACACCATCTACTCCACCAACCATGACCATGGCCGAGCCATCTATGGTGGCCAAACCCTTCAAATTGCAACCTACATGCCTTAAAACAATATTTTTGACCATTGTTGCCTCATTCCCTTCATCTCCACTTGTTGCCTTGCCTATATGATGTTAAACCTGACCTATATGATGTCATACCTGAGCCAAAGCATCATCATAGCCAAGCATAAGTGTCCCTTAGGCCAAGCATTGAAATGGTTGAAGCAAGGTCCAATCTATCTTGTTCATTTCGCTTTGTATTTCAAAATGGTTTCAATGTTATTTTATGTTGAATGTTTATATATTGTCTGGTTTGTTTTGTTTTGGGTTGATGATACAAAATCATATCTTGGCTATCCTTCAACTCAAATCAAAAGTCGTGAAATTGTGCTTGTCGTGCCTTTGGAGTCGTGCTTGTATGTTGTTTTGGTCTCTAGCTTTGAAAAAGGTGAGTCTTTCTCACTCTGACATATGTATGAATAGTGGATTGATGACAAGTGTTTAGTAATGTAAAATGTTTATGCAAGTTAATGATGATCATATGATACGCTATGCCATGTTATTACCATGTTAAAACTGTTAATTTTCACCTGACATCTGATATATGACTGTATATTGTGATATTGACTTTGTTTATATTATTTCTGTATATGATCACACTGCAAGTTCTCTGTTAGAAAAAATGTTATGGGCTGAAATGATAGGCCTCAGTTATTTTATTTATTTATTTAAACTTGGGATTGCGGGTTTGAAATGATAGAACTCGGATTTTTACCTTTTAAACTGCGGATTGAAATGATACATATCCGTATCACTTGACCTAGGTTAGAAAACTATATACAGACCCGTGGTTATTCTATAAAGTGCTTTGAATATTTTAAGTATTTTAAAATATAAAATTATGAAATTTGATTTAAATAGATTTTGAAAGGTTTTGAAATAAATAAATTATGATTTTTCTATGTGTTAAAAATGTAATTTATGAATGGATTAACTGGATTTTGAAATATAACTTATGTTTGAAATTTGGAATTTTGACTAAAAATGATATTTAAGTTACATGAATAAAATGGACTTTAATTTTATTTGAAAAATGATAAATATGATAAATTGATTTACATTTGAATTTAAGTGATTTATTAAAGAATTTTTGATTTTTCTATAAATTTAAGTGGTTGAATAAATGACTGTTGAAAAATGAAATTTTAAAAGATAACTTGACTTCAAAATGTGAAATTTGAGTTTTAACTAAAGATGTTAAATTAATTAAATAAATTGGAAGTTTAGTTAAATTTGTGAAATGGTAATATAAATCTGAAATGTTAAGTTTATTTTTTGAAAAGTGAAGAAACGTATAAGTTTTAATTTATGAAAGAAACGTATAAGTTTTAATATATGAAAGAAACCTATAAGTTTAATTTATGAAAGAAACGTATAGGTTTTAATTTATGAAAGAAACGTATAAGTTTTAATTTATGAAAGAAACGTATAGGTTTTAATTTATGAAAGAAACGTATAGGTTTTAATTTATGAAAGAAACGTATATGTTTTAATTTATGAAAGAAACGTATAGGTTTTAATTTATGAAAGCAACATATAGGTTTTAATTTATGAAAGAAACGTATAGGTTTTAATTTATGAAAGAAACGTATAGGTTTTAATTTATGAAAGAACGTATGGTGTTCTAATTAATGATAGGAACATGTAAATTCCTAATTAATGAAAGAAAGGTATAAGTTTTAATTAATGAAAGAAACGTATAAGTTTTTAATTAATGAAAGAAACGTGTAAAGTCCTAATTAATGAGAGAACATGAAAGTTTTAATTAATGCAAGAACATGTAAAGTTTTAATTAAGAAAGAAACATGTAAAGTTTTAAGTAGTGTGGTATTGATTTAAATTAATAAATGTTCATTATTGTAATAGGAATATAAAATTTAAAACGTACATTTGACATGTAGATTTTAATCAATGTAATGGAGTATTTTAAATTGATTAAAATGATAAATGTTACTTACTGTAATAATAAAATGTAAGTTGATAACGTACATTTGATAAGCAAGTTTTAATTTATGTGAATGGCATACTTTAAATGATTAAAATAATAAAGTTTCTTTATTGTAATAATAATGTAAGTTAATAAGGTGCTTTTAACTTAAGATAAGAATTTCGGTTTAAATTGTATATTACAGTAAGAAAGTTTATTTAACTATAAGGCTATGATAAATTGACATGTTAAAATTTTAAGCTTATCAATACTTTGATTATATACAATGTAAAGTGGAAAGTAGTACATTCCAAAAATGCTATGATTCCTTAAGGTAACATTTCCAAAATGCTATGATAATTTAAAGGAATATTTCAAGTTTAATAAATTTAAAGAAATATTCAATGATTTGAAAATTTGGGTTTTATTTGAATGATATAATATTGATTTTTTTTGAAATGGAAATGATACAATTGTGATATTGTTTTGAAATGAGTATGATATTTTGGTCTTGAAAGTATAAATTATTTGAAATAAATATCCATGGGTTATAATAACGATTGGTTGTTAAAGAGACCGGGATCAGATATTGTCTTATAGCCGGACAATACCGAAAACCACTTTAACAACTGTGTACGTGGTGGAGATTCCAGAATGAAGTAGGATGGTGGCGACGTTCTCGAGGTATGTTACGTGGACCCAACTCCCATGAGTTGGCATATATGACTAAAACAGGAGCTATACCGGGCTACACAAAGGGTCGCACCCTTTCATCGAGCATGCTCCATTTGAAACTATTCTATTACTTTTGTGATTCGATTTGGTGGCGCCACTTTGATTCGGGGGTATTGTTCGAGGTGGGCGGAAGCTGCTGGCTTGCCGTCACCACCGGTCCGGGAGTGCAAACGGTGTATCCACCCTGGCATTGCCTCGCGTGCCGTGTCATATCCTTATATCGAGCCCACTACGATTTTGGTTTTAAAGATCCGACCGCGTTAAGGTTCACCATCCC
Organism: Allium cepa; assembly: GCA_030765085.1. Classification (NCBI taxonomy): domain Eukaryota; kingdom Viridiplantae; phylum Streptophyta; class Magnoliopsida; order Asparagales; family Amaryllidaceae; genus Allium; species Allium cepa. The sequence continues at coordinate 722,281,151 of CM060938.1, read as the reverse complement.
CTTAACGCTATTTTCTATATGATTATACATTACTGATTAGACACTGCCGTATATAGCGTATATTACTACATAGTAAATAGTTTAACGGGTCCTTAGAGGATGGGCGGTCCTAAGCATCCTTTAAGTTACTAATGCATTTTGTTACTGCTCACTTGAGTTGATTTACAGTTTATAAGTATTTATGTCCTGACTCGAGGGTTTTGTGTTTTGCTTTACGCTCGGGTCAGATTTAGTGAGTTAGCAATCCAGATTCACCTTCGGCATTGGAGCTTTCCTTGAAGGTCCAGCCACCTATTTTGTTTCAGTATCCAGTGGTTCAGTGATGTATCTGATTTGTACCTGATGTATCCTGTTACTCTTCTGTTGTTTCTTATTTAACTCTGATGTATCTCATATTTATATAGTAGCTTCATGAACTACTATCTCTTTTTCTTCCGCTGCATTTTTTATATACTCTGTGTTTGTGATCTGTGATTTTTATTTACTGTATAACCTGAGATTTGCCAAATTTTTATTTACAACGCGGTATTTTGAGCAATTCAATTCCGGTATGAGTGTCTACCTATACACTTATAATGGATGCGAATGGTTGAAAATACCGGGTCGTTACAGTTGGTATCAGAGCTTTGGTAGCTCTAGGCAAAGCTCAGCATATAAAGTGAATGTATTTACAGAATCACTTTCATTCGAGTTTGAATCTCTTCCCTTTTGACTCGATTCCTTTGAATTTTGGAACGTTCCCTGTGGTTCCAAAGTCCATTCTTATTCCCCGCTATTCATCTTCATTTGATTCTGGAGTATCCCACAACTCCACTTCGAATGATCTTTATAGTTAATTGGCGGTCCCGCCAATCTCAAAAAATTTCTTGTAAGAGGAGTGAAACTCCATTACAACTGCATCGATTCACCAAAGATTTAATATCCTCGGTTTAGATGCTAGTATCTCCTATTATCTCAAACTCTAACTCTTGAGATCAAACGTAGATTTACCCCAGAAAATCCACTTCGATCTTATACTTTAAGTCACGGTTGACCCGATTACGGTTGCCCGTGATTTATTTTAGCTTATCCACCTCCCTACCCTGTATTTAATCACCTTGTCTTTTGTTTCCAACATATTTTCAAACATTTTGAATTGTATTTGTCAATCTATATTTTTTTTTATTATTGTGTTGTTGGAGTTGTTGATGTTGATTTGGGTTTCCGATCGATTCGTCTGATCAACGCTATCGATAGGATTTCTAAAACACTTTGACAGAACAAACTGACACGATATTATTTTAAATTTTGTTTTGGTTAATGAAATAAAATTTTGATATATATATTTATGGAACTTAATAAAATGATTCAAATTGATAATACTTGATTTATCATTTATTGTTCTATAAATGAATTTATAAATAATTGTTTATAAATTTATATGGGAACTTAAATGAATTTAGAAAAAGAAATTTGAGAATTTAATTTCCGATGGTTCCAAACCTTTTGTTTAAAAGTTTAAAGGGATATAATATTTAAAATATTTTCAAATAGAAATTTGTTTCCAAAGAATTTTAAGTTTAAAATTAGTACTCTTCTCTTTGTCGCTGGAAAATAACTTCGGTGATGACTGCAGCATCATCGACGTTCATTTTCGAGTTTCGAAGTGAAGAGAGTGTTCTGTAGTCTTGCTACAGCTTTGTTTTGGGAAATTAAATTGATTTGAATTTCTAAAATATGACTTAATTTATAATATATATAGATATATGATTGAAATTTGATTTGACATATTATATATATATTATTACTTATCTCTAAATGGTTTGAAGAAATCGGAAATTTAATTCTTATATTTTATTTTTAACAATAATTTCAATTATAAAAAGAAAATCAATTTTTTTTGGATAAATGATTAAACTTGAGATAATTGAATTGGAAAGTTTTATTTGTATGACACAATTTCATTCCAATATAACTTACCTTAATTTCAGAAGTTAACAATGTAATTGGGTAATATACAATATAAAAAGATTTTATAAATAAAATTTGAGTGGTTATAATAAATGTTATACACTTAAATTTTAATTATAAAATGATTAACAGAGGTAAATATAATAAAGGGTAATTGAATAACTTACAATAAAATGATGTTAAAAGAACTAAGAATAAAAGAAAGCAGTTATAATAAGTGTAAGTATATTGAACATGAGTGATAAATATATTGAGAGGAATAAATTTAATTTTATTAGGAATAAAGAAGAATAAAATTTATTAATTGTGAGTGTAATAAATGATTATTTTTCTAACCCATGGTTTAAAAAAAAAAATTTGTTAATTTAAGATGATTGGATAATAATATAATGAAATTTGAGATAGTTAAGATTTATGTAACTTGTGTAAAAGTTTATTTTCTATTTAAGTTGAAATCTCCATGCTTTCAAATTCATTTTCTTATTTTTTTTTTCAAACTATCTTTTGGTTGTTCTTATCGTCCTCATCTTGCTATAGACTGGTATATGCATCTTTCTATGATCTTTCTGTTTAGAAATCTTTCTATAATCTTTGATAATCTCCACCTTGTAGAACTTACTTATAACAACAGTTATCAGGTATAAATTCGATCTTCTTGTCATCTTATCTTAATCCTATTTCACTCTATCTTTTCTGTGCCCTTCCATACCTCATTCCTTTTCGGGGATGAAAAGTTTTGAGTAGGGGAGAGTGTAACAACCCTGTATTTTGCAATTATTTTATTGTATATTTTAATTATTTTTAATGTAAGATTTTGATTTAAAAACTTATTTTACTTATTTGAAATGATTAAATTTTTTATTTAAATATAATCTTGATTTTTTTATGAGTTATAATTCCAAAATTTTGTAAGTTGAATATTTGCCTGAAATGCTGATTTTGGTCAAAATAGTCAAACTGTGACTTTCAACTTAAAATTTTAAAAGTTTAAAATTTTAAATTTTTTCTTTTATTATGAAATTACATAAAATTATAAGAACACCACGTTTCGTTTCGTTGAATTTGGATGTAAATTGTGAAAGTTATACCCCTTACAATATTGTGCGTATATAGGGTTATTTAACAATGACTATTTTAAATTGTATAAATTACTTCTTCTTGGTTATATTTTATTTTAATATGTGCTAATATGTTTTATTATGTATATTTTGACTTTTAAATATTTTTAAATGATAATAGAATTTTTCCAAAATTTACTGTATTTATTTCCTATTTTTAAAGGCTGTTTTCTAATTTTCTGCCATTTTCTTCATATAAATTATATTTAATAATTTTTTTTTGTGAATGCACTTTTATTTTTTTTTGTTATTTTTTTTGTTGTAAACATTTTACAAGTCCATGAAGATTTTCTAAAGTTCATTTGGATTTATTTCTAATTTTAAAGCCCAGTCTACAATTTTAAGCCATTTTCTTATTTTAATTATATATAATTAAAATTTATTTATTTATTTTATGCACTCACTTTTATTTCCTGTGTTTTACTTTATTTTATTCATTTTACATGTATTTAAATTTAAGTAAATTTTTCCAAAGTGTATTGAAGTTATTTCTAATTCCTAAGTCTAGTTTTCATTTTTCTGTGCTATTTTTCTTATTTAATAATATCTAATTAATATTTAGTCTTTAATATTTTGTTTATCTGTTATATTTTCGAATTTTAACTGAGATTTTAATTATTTTCAGTTATTTGGATGTATATAAATATATATGAGAAATTTGAAAGGGTTAAGAGCTAAGAAACGGAAAAACGTTTTATCCGTTTCTTTTGCAGTTTCTTCTGTCATTAATACATCAATTCATCTCAGCCATTCCTTTCCCCATCCTTTGTAGCCGACTTCCTCTTGTCATTCACGAATTTTTGAAGCCCAAAACCCTAAAAATCATGGCCTCCACCTTGAAGGAAAAAAAAAAGGTAAATCCCTCTCTTCTTTCTACTTATCTTACTTTTCTATGCAATTTTGCCTTGTTTCTCTTCTAAGTTTGGATCTGCCTCTTCTCCATAGCCGCAGCCACAAACTCCTACATCTCTTTCATGCCTCCAACACCATCTACTCCACCAACCATGACCATGGCCGAGCCATCTATGGTGGCCAAACCCTTCAAATTGCAACCTACATGCCTAAAAACAATGTTTTTGACCATTGTTGCCTCATTCCCTTCATCTCCACTTGTTGCCTTTCCTATATGATGTTAAACCTGACCTATATGATGTCATACCTGAGCCAAAGCATCATCATAGCCAAGCATAAGTGTCCCTTAGGCCAAGCATTGAAATGGTTGAAGCAAGGTCCAATCTATCTTGTTCATTTCGCTTTGTATTTCAAAATGGTTTCAATGTTATTTTATGTTGAATGTTTATATATTGTCTGGTTTGTTTTGTTTTGGGTTGATGATACAAAATCATATCTTGGCTATCTTTCAACTCAAATCAAAAGTCGTGAAATTGTGCTTTTCGTGCCTTTGGAGTCGTGCTTGTATGTTGTTTTAGTCTCTAGCTTTGAAAAAGATGAGTCTTTCTCACTCTGACATATATACTTATGAATAGTGGATTGATGACAAGTGTTTAGTAATGTAAAATGTTTATGCAAGTTAATGATGATCATATGATATGCTATGCCATGTTATTACCATGTTATTACCATGTTAAAACTGTTAATTTTCACCTGACATCTGATATATGACTGTATATTGTGATATTGACTTTGTTTATATTATTTCTGTATATGATCACACTGCAAGTTCCCTGTTAGAAAAAATGTTATGGGCTGAAATGATAGGCCTGAGTTATTTTATTTATTTATTTAAACTTGGGACTGCGGGTTTGAAATGATAGAACCCGGATTTTTACCATTTAAACTGCGGATTGAAATGATATATATCTGTATCACTTGACCTAGGTTAGAAAACTATATACAGACCCGTGGTTATTCTATAAAGTGCTTTGAATATTTTAAGTATTTTAAAATATAAAATTATGAAATTTGATTTAAATAGATTTTGAAAGGTTTTAAAATAAATAAATTATGATTTTTCTATGTGTTAAAAATGTAATTTATGAATGGATTAACTGGATTTTGAAAATATAACTTATGTTTGAAATTTGGAATTTTGACTAAAAATGATATTTAAGTTACAAGAATAAAATGGACTTTAATTTTATTTGAAAAATGGTAGATATGATAAATTGATTTATATTTGAATTTAAGCGATTTATTAAAGAATATTTTATTTTTCTATAAATTTAAATGGTTGAATAAATGACTGTTGAAAAATGAAATTTTAAAAGATAACTTGACTTGAAAATGTGAAATTTGAGTTTTAACTAAAGATGTTAAATTAATTAAATAAATTGGAAGTTTAGTTAAATTTGTGAAATGGTAATATAAATCTGAAATGTTAAGTTTATTTGTTGAAAAGTGAAGAAACGTATAAGTTTTAATTTATGAAAGAAACGTATACGTTTTAATTTATGAAAGAAACGTATACGTTTTAATTTATGAAAGAAACGTATAGGTTTTTATTTATGAAAGAAACGTATAGGTTTTAATTTATGAAAGAAACGTATAGGTTTTAATTTGTGAAAGAAACGTATAGGTTTTAATTTATGAAAAATCGTATGGTGTTCTAATTAATGATAGGAACTTGTAAATTCCTAATTAATGAAAGAAAGGTATAAGTTTTAATTAATGAAAGAAACCTATAAGTTTTTAATTAATGAAAGAAACGTGTAAAGTCCTAATTAATGAGAGAACATAAAAGTTTTAATTAATGCAAGAACTTGTGAAGTTTTAATTAAGAAAGAAACATGTAAAGTTTTAAGTAGTGTGGTATTGATTTAAATTAATAAATGTTCATTATTGTAATAGGAATATAAAATTTAAAATGTACATTTGACACGTAGATTTTAATCAATGTAATGGTGCATTTTAAATTGATTAAAATGATAAATGTTACTTGCTGTAATAATAAAATGTAAGTTGATAACGTACATTTGATAAGCAAGTTTTAATTTATGTGAATGGCATACTTTAAATGATTAAAATAATAAAGTTTCTTTATTGTAATAATAATGTAAGTTAATAAGGTTCTTTTAACTTAACATAAGAATTTCGGTTTAAATTGTATATTACAGTAAGAAAGTTTATTTAACTATAAGGCTATGATAAATTGACATGTTAAAATTTTAAGCTTATCAATACTTTGATTATATACAATGTAAAGTGGAAAGTAGTACATTCCAAAAATGCTGTGATTCCTCAAGGTAGCATTTCCAAAATGCTATGATAATTTAAAGGAATATTTCAAGTTTAATAAATTTAAAGAAATATTCAATGATTTGAAAATTTGGGTTTTATTTGAATGATATAATATTGATTTTTTTTGAAATGGAAATGATACAATTGTGATATTGTTTTGAAATGAGTATGATATTTTGGTCTTGAAAGTATAAATTATTTGAAATAAATATCCATGGGTTATAATAACGATTGGTTGTTAAAGAGACCGGGATCGGATATTGTCTTATAGCCGGACAATACCGAAAACCACTTTAACAACTGTGTACGCGGTGGAGATTCCAGAATGAAGTAGGATGGTGGCGACGTTCTCGAGGTATGTTACGTGGACCCAACTCCCGTGAGTTGGCATATATGACTAAAACAGGAGATATACCGGGCTACACAAAGGGTCGCACCCTTTCATCGAGCATGCTCCATCGGAAACTATTCTATTACTTTTGTGATTCGATTCGGTGGCGCCACTTTGATTCGGGGGTATTGTTCGAGGTGGGCGGAAGCTGCTGGCTTGCCGTCACCACCGGTCCGGGAGTGCAAACGGTGTATCCACCCTGGCATTGCCTCGCGTGCCATGTCATATCCTTATATCGAGCCCACTACAATTTTGGTTTTAAAGATCCGACCGCGTTAAGGTTCACCATCCCCTTAACGCTATTTTCTATATGATTATACTTTACTGATTAGACACTACCGTATATAGCGTATATTACTACATAGTAAATTGTTTAACGGGTCCTTAGAGGATGGGCGGTCCCAAGCATCCTTTAAGTTACTGATGCATTTTGTTATTGTTCACTTGAGTTGATTTACAGTTTATAAGTATTTATGTCCTGACTCGAGGGTTTTGTGTTTTGCTTTACGCTCGGTTCAGATTTAGTGAGTTAGCATTCCAGATTCACCTTCGGCGTTGGAGCTTTCCTTGAAGGTCCAGCCACCTATTTTGTTTCAGTATCCAGTGGTTCAGTGATGTATCTGATTTGTACCTGATGTATCCTGTTACTCTTCTGTTGTATCTTATTTAACTCTGATGTATCTCATATTTATATAGTAGCTTCATGAACTACTATCTCTTTTTCTTCCGCTGCATTTTTTATATACTCTGTGTCTGTGATCTGTGATTTTTATTTACTATATATCCTGAGATTTGCCAAATTTTTATTTACAACGCGGTATTTTGAGCAATTCAATTCCGGCATGAGTGTCTACCTATACACTTATAATGGATGCGAATGGTTGAAAATACCGAGTCGTTACACAGAGTACTACCTCATTAATCCGAGAATCGCTCCTGTTTTAGCCACCTTATTCCAAGTCACGGGAGTCGGGTCCACGTATTTACCTTAAAGAAAACGTCACCACCATCCTACTTCATTCTGGAATCTCCACCGCGTATATGGTTGTCAAAGTGGTTTTCGGTATCGACAGAGAGTATGCCAGATATCCGATCCCGGTCTCTTTAACAACCAAACGTTATTTTAACCCGTGGTTACAACTTTTAAAAATGGTATTTATACTTTAAAAATCAAAATAAATTTCAAATACCTTCAATATCATAATATCATTTTTAAACATAAGTCATTTTTATAAAATACCATTTCAATCTATTCAATTTATTTAGGAATTAATTGCCTTTCAACTCACATTTAAAAGTTAAATTCTTCCATTTAAAATATTTTAAAGTCAATTCCTTATTTTTATTAGTTACGTATTAAATTCCAAAATTTAAGCTTTTCCCAAAGATTATTTCCATTAAATTCTTTTATTAAAATAATAAAAATTCAGTTTTTGTAGCACTTATAAAATGTTACCTAAAGTGCTGAAATAAATTATTAACTTAACAATTAATTTTAAATTCCCAAATATAACTTATTATCAATTATTTTACTTAACTAAAATCTCACTTTTAACAAAATTCAAAATAAGTTATATTCCAAAATTTTACATAAACTTCTATTTATTTAACATTTTGACTCATTCAAAAATCATTATAAATTTCATAAAATCCTTTAAATACATTTAAGCCAGAATATCATAAACTTTCTATTTAAAATATTTTTAAAACATTTCATAAAATATTATATAAACCACGGGTCTGTATATAATTTTCTGGCCTAGGTCAAGTGATACGGATATATATCATTTCAATCCGCAATTTTACAAAAACCCGTGTTCTATCATTTCAAACCCGCAATCCCAAGTTAAATAATAAATAATTAAACAATTAAATAAATAAATGGGTAAATAATTATCATTCAGGCCTATCATTTCAGCCTATAACGATCTCAAATTTACAGGGAACTTGCAGTGTGATTAACATTAAATAAACATTTAATAGTATAACTGCAATAATACTTCAATAAATAAACAACTGATGATGTGTCAATAAAAAATAGGGTTTAACATCATATGTTTATATCACAGGAAGATAAAATTAAATAAAATAAATTTTACAATTACACTTGTGATAAATTCACAGATATATATGTATGTTTTGTCTGGTGAGAAATACTCACCTTAAAGCTGCAGAAATATAGATTCAAACGATTGTATCACTTGATAAAGAAACGTACAATGGCACGATCAGATTTCCGCGGATGCCACGCCTTGATTCAAATCTATAACAAGATCCAAATACCAATACGCGACTTTTAAAATTACGGTCAAAGCAAAATTTTCGAAACAACTGGAACGAATAGACTTCACTTGACTCGACCACTCCCACTACTCGACTCGCCCACATTCTCAAGGCCAGGCAGTGAAATCTTAACTATTTACGTACCCATGAAAATTATGGTGGAAAGTTTTAGGCAAAAGCTGGAAAGGAAAAGGTGGACACAATACGTTATTCAATTTCTACAAACAGGTGGCGTACACTAAAATTCTTCAGCATTGATAACAGTGAAATTTGCAACTAATATATCCCTTTTTTTCTTTTTTTCTTTCTCTGTATAAATAATCACGTTGCATAAAAGTGAAGCATGTTGGTTCCCAAAACTTGAACACGCAACATAGCACAACCACTCCTACCTCATCTTTTAAAACATGCATTTCTCTTTTTTTTTACACTTAGGAACAACTCACGCATGCACTGATGCTTTTTTATATAAATGAATGCATGCACGTGCACGTTATGGCCGAGTACGCCATTTTGCTTGCTACATATTCAAAGTGCCACACTCATGCAATTCACGTGGCCACAACTATAGGCACATATTTTTTTTTTACTTCTTCCAGAGATGCAAATGGAAAATATACTTTTTTTTCTTTTGTTAACATTTTATTAAAATGACCCATGCGTGAATTCACAAAACAAGGTGATACAATCTAAATAAATGGCACCGTCTCCTTACCTATTTTAAACCCCGTAAGCATGCACTCAAAATATACAAGTCATTGCATATTTTGGAAATAATTTAGGCAATAAAAAGTTCTACCTATCTGCTGAAACAAACGTGATTTTGCACGTGTGAGTGTATGCAAAATGAAGGATATTAGTTTTGTTTGTTACCATTTTTTTTCAAAGATGACACACTTTAGCAATTCATATTAAAAAAAATGACTCACGCAAGAAGTTCAAGTGGCCACAACTACTGGGGTGCATGCATTTTTCTACAGAGTGAAAAAGGATATAAAGCTTGATTTCCTACAACAATCTGACTTGTATGTCAAAATAGATCAGAGAGGGAAAAAGGAGATGTGGCAAGGACAGGTGGTGGGGTGGCCGAGTAGTGTGGACATCGGACCAAATGAAACAAGAAGAAGAACAAAATAAATGAAAGCAAGGTTCGGCCATTTACCTGAAGAAGTTTTTCACGCACGCAACTGGAATAATGCAAATGGACAATGTTGAGGTGGTGAAACTTTGTGGTGTGGGTTTGATTTGTATAAGAGACGAGTTGCGATAATTTAGGCATGAATAGAAATTTGGGAAAGAATCTTGTTTGTTTTTTGAAAAAAAATCAATTGCAGAAAAGATATGAAACAGCAAGTCTTTTCTTTCAATGAAGTATGGAAAAATATTTTATACGTTATAAAATTTAGCAGAAAATAAATCTTGCGTTACTAACTGAGGGGAAAATAAAACAGCATGCATTAGATTTGTTGATTGAACTATATAGACGGCAAGCAATTTTGATTTGTTATTCGAACGTTACAAAGAGAAAATCGTTGATTAAGGGTACAGGTAGGCACGCAATCAATTTTCTTTGAACGTGTTTTGGTATTTAAGCAGATAGGTTGAAAAAATCAAGGAGGTTAACCGGTTAAGAAATAATAAAACCAGATGAAGGTTGCAAAAATTTTGGGGACAAAATAGGTAGGCACTATTTTCGAATGAACTGGTAAATGCACGGATTAATTCTTTGAGTTTAAGTAATTTGTTCCTAAAGGCAAGTAAGATTTTTTTCTTTCAGATTTTAGAATGTTTTTGGTATATAGGGATAAGGCTTGCGTGAATCTTTAATAGGCTGAGTGATTTATATTTGGAACGAAACGGTAAGAAATCATTTTTCTTTGAACGGTAAATGGAAATAACTGATTATATACCTATTAACCAAATGAAGTTGTACGTGGATTTGAATTTTTATAACCAGCATTGATTTCATGAGTTTGAACTTTTAGTGTAAAGAGGATATCACGTATTGCTTTTGGTAAAGGAAATGGCAATCGATTTACAGATAGCACTGATTTATAAAGAAACGGCAACAAACAGGAATTAAGGGAATAAATGTTTGCACTGTGTTATTACAGGGGTGCTCGGATTGATAAATAAAGAACGGTAAAGTTTTATTAGACAAAGATTTATATCAAATTTAAAGCAAATTAGACTTTGAAACAGTAAAGGAAAATAACAAATTTTGCTGCATTAAAAAGGGGCGTAAATCAAGTGATAAAATTTTGCAAGGAATAACGTACGTTCAAACTAAATTGGGAGTGAATGCGTTGATTCAAGGAAAGAAAGTGGCAAGCACTAAATATTTAGATGGCGTTGATTTAAGTGGAAGAAAACGTCACAAATTTATGGTTCGAACGTTTTTAAACAAATGTGTTTTATTTCTATTAATTCCACTTGTTAAGTTTTCAATTTACCCTATGGGTTTCCACTTTTTGATTTCTACCATTAGGACATCTAGCAATCTAGCCCCAGTTCCCTAACTAATATTTTTAAATTAGTTAATTCCCTCTAATTGATTTCCATATTCTTCTAATCAATTAATTCCCCTTTAATTGTCTTTAATTGATTTCAATTGATTACCTTATCCCTTTTAATTAACCTCCTTAATTGATTTCAATTAATTACCATATTACCAATTAATTATCCTCCTTAATTGATTTCAATTAATTACCATATTCCTTCATGTCAATCAATCTCCTTTAATTACATATTCAAATTTGGTTACTAACTTAATTAGTTAATTAACACTTTTGGTTTAATTATCAATCCTGCGACGTCTCACATCAATCCGTCCACTTTGTAGGCACTGGTCGCCGGACTGGTTACACGGGCAGATTTCTCCTACAAAATGGGGATTAACCTCGCGTCCTCATGCCAATAACCAAAAGAATTTACTTATTTATCTTTCATCAACTTAATTAACTTGCATTAATTATTCAATAAATTAATTCTGGTCAACTACTGAAATTTTACAATTATTTTCCCTATTAATTGTCATTAATTTCTTTTTGAAATATCTATTAATTGTCATTAACTCCATTTTAAAATATCCGCATATGCCTTTATTCAAGTTTTGAATTGCTAACTAGGAATAAGGTAGATTCATCAAATAAATTGATTGCAAGTTTCATTGTTTTAAATTACTTAACAATGTTCACCACTAACATAATTAATATGTCAAAATTGACAATATTCCACCAACATGATTTGCATGTCATAACCTACCCAATTAACATAATTAATTAACCACTTTAACATGTTACAAATTTTCCCCTTTCGTTATTTTTAGGGAATGGTTATAACAACAAATATTATGATAATATCCAAAAACATTTAGTTACCACTCGCTTCATTATAAATTATAAAGGTTTTTTTTTCTTCTTAAATTTAGTTACAAAAAATCTTATTAAACTAACGAGTTTAATTCTCTAAATTTACAGGTCATTACACTCTCCCCCACTCAAAAATTTTCGTCCTCGAAAAGGAAAGAGGTAGGAGAATAGAAACACCCTGAAAGAAAACTAAATTGAAACTCAAAATGGAGTCATTTATTTAAACCATATAAATTCAATTTAAATTAATTAATATTCAATAATTTATTTAATTCATTTGATTTTTACTGAAGATAAATCAATCTTAACTATTAGTTATCTTATTATCCAATTATTTTGAAATTAACAATTTCTAAAATCATAAATTTGTATAGTCATTTATAATAATCATCCTTTATTCAACAAATTTAATTCTTCTTTATTCCAGATTATTATTAAATATATTCTACTTAATATATCTTATCGCACATATTAAGTAGATTACATTTATTATAACTATTCCAATTTATTTCTAAATTTCCTTTAACACCATTTGATATTGTATATTATTCAAATTTTTTTTCTATTTACCTTTATTTGTCTTGTTGTAACTGAACCTTTAAGTGTATAACATTTATTATAACCACTCAAATTTTATTTATAAAATCCTTTTATATTGTACATTATCCAATTACATGGTTAATTTCTGAATGATTTAGGTAAGTTATATTGGCATGCAATTTAATATTATACAAGTAAAAATTTTCCAATTCTATTATTCAAGTTTAAATATTCTTTCAAAATTTGACTTTATTTTATCATTAGAATCACCTTTTAACATAAATTTATGAATTAAATTTCCAATTAACTTCAAACACTTTAGAGATAAATAAATACATACATATAGTATATGTCAAATCAAATTTAAATCATATATCTATATATATTATAAATTAAGTCATATTTTAGAATTTCAATCAATTAAATTTTTGAAGCAAAACTACAACGTGGTCTCTTCACTTCGATACTCGAAAATGAATGTCGATGATGCGGCAGTCATCACCGAAATTATTTTCCAGCGAAAAAGAGAAGAGCACTAATTTTTAAAACTTTTAAAATTCTTTGGAAACAAATTTCTATTCGAAAATACTTTAAATAATATGTCCCTTTAAATAATATATCCTTTTAAGACTTTAAACACAAAGTTTGAAACTATTGGAAATTAAATTCTTAAATTCTGGTTTTAAATTCATATATATGTATTTTTTTTGTTTCCAAATTATTTTATAACCATTGTTTATAGTTCAATTATTTATATAAGACAAAACCAATGGTTTACAAAACCATAAATAAAATAAAACACTATTATCTCTAAACAACTAGTTAAATTCTGAAAATTATACTTATATATATAATATTAGATTTTTCCCAAATATAGGAATAATTTTTTTTCAAAACAAGTATAGAGATTCAAATTTGAAGGACTCAAATTAAAGAGAATTTTGATTTAAAGATAAGTTGGAATCAGAAGATCCGATGATGAAATAACAGAATAAGAAACCAGATAAGTTTATATAAATCGCAGGCAACCTTAACCGGGTCAACCGTGACTTAAAGAATAAGATCGATGTGGATTTTCTGGGGTAAATCTACATTCGATCTGAAGAGATAGAGTTCAGAATAACCAAAGATACTAGTATCTAAACCGAGGATAAATATAAATCTCTGGTGAATCAATGCTAATTGTAAAGGAGTTTCACCCCTTTATTAGAATATTGGCGAGACCGCCAATTCACTATAAAGATCATCCTAAGTAGAGTTATGGGATACTCCACAATCGAAAGAAAATGAATAGTGAGGGACACGAATGAACTTCGAAACCGCCGGGAACGTTCCACAATTCGAAAAGGAAGAGATTCAAGCTCGAATGAAAGTGATTCTGTAAATCAAATTTACCATACATTCTACGTTTTGCCTAGAGCCAAAGCTCTGATACCAAATGTAACGACCCGATATTTTCAACCATTCGCATCCGCACATGTCGGACTTGAATTGTTCAAAATACCGCGTTGTAAATAAAATTTGGCAAATCTCAGAATATACAGTAAACAAATAATCACAGAATCACAGACACAGATATCAGAAACTCGCAGCGGAATTTAAAATACTTAGTGGTTCATGAAGCCACTATAAATAGTCTCAAACAAATAAAAATTACATAATCATTAATCTCAAATATAGTTTAAATCATCAATTGAAAAATCCAAATATCCCATAGTCTTGATTACATAAATAAGATAACGGACTGAAAGTTTGCCAGCAGCTTGAAAGATCTACAGAACTCCTATCTCCGGAATGAAAGCTGAACTGCAACTTAGGCTGACCCGAGCGTAAAATAAAACATAAACACTCGAGTCAGGACATACATACTTATATAGTGTAAGCTAATTAAAGTGTACTGTAATATAGAGCAAGTAACTTAAAGGATGCTTGGGACCACCCATCCTCTAAGGATCCATTAAACTATTTACTATGTAATAATATTCGCTATTATAATAATGTCTATTAGTAAAATAAACTTACTTTTAAATAGCGTTAAGGGGTTACCCGTATAGCCCTTACCACATAATAGTCCCAGTAGTCCATCCAATATCATAGTCCCTTCTGATCGGGAAGCCACCAGAGGATACCACACGGGCTACGGGAGAAAACCAAACTCGTATAAGGCTCGCTACGGTAGGTGACACGGCACAACTAGGCAATGCCAGGGTAGATATACCAATTGCTATCAGGACCGATGGGAACGCGTAGCGCGCAACTGCCGCCCACCTCGAACAACACTCCCAAATCAATGGTGCGCACCAAAACAATCACAAGAGTAATAGAATGGCATACGAAGAAGGGCGTCCGATCAGAGGTGCTACCTCATTAATCCGAGAATCGCTCCTGTTTTAGCCACCTTATGCCAACTCACGGGAGTCGGGTCCACGTATTTACCTTAAAGAAAACGTCACCACCATCCTACTTCATTCTGGAATCTCCACCGCGTACATGGTTGTCAAAGTGGTTTTCGGTATCGACAGTGAGTATGCCAGATATCCGATCCCGGTCTCTTTAACAACCAAACGTTATTTTAACCAGTGGTTACAACTTTTAAAAATGGTATTTATACTTTAAAAATCAAAATAAATTTCAAATACCTTCAATATCATAATATCATTTTTAAACATCAGTCATTTTTATAAAATACCATTTCAATCTATTCAATTTATTTAGGAATTAATTGCCTTTCAACTCACATTTAAAAGTTAAATTCTTCCATTTAAAACCTTTTAAAGCCAATTCCTTATTTTTATTAATTACATATTAAATTCCAAAATTTAAGCTTTTCCCAAAGATTATTTCCATTAAATTCTTTTATTAAAACAGTCAAAATTCAGTTTCCGTAGCACTTATAAAATGCTATCTAAAGTGCTGAAATAAATTATAAACTTAACAATTAATTTTAAATTCCCAAATATAACTTATTATCAATTATTTTACTTAACTAAAATCTCACTTTTAACAAAATTCAGAATAAGTTATATTCCAAAATTTTACATAAACTTCTATTTATTTAACATTTTGACTAATTCAAAAATCATTATAAATTTCATAAAATCCTTAAAATGCATTTAAGCCAGAATATCATAAACTTTCTATTTAAATATTTTTAAAACATTTCATAAAATATTATATAAACCACGGGTCTATATATAGTTTTCTAGCTTAGGTTAAGTGATACGGATATATATCATTTCAATCCGCAATTTTACAAAAACCCGGGTTCTATCATTTCAAACCCGCAATCCCAAGTTAAATAATAAATAATTAAACAATTAAATAAATAAATGGGTAAATAATTATCGTTCAGGCCTATCATTTCAGCCTATAACGATCCCAAATTTACAGGGAACTTGCAGTGTGATTAACAGTAAATAAGCATTAAATAGTATAACTGCAATAATACTTCAATAAATAAACAACTGATGATGTGTCAATAAAAAATGGGGTTTAACATCATACGTTTATATCACAGGCAAATAAAATTAAATAATATAAATTTTACAATTACACTTGTGATAAATTCACAAATATATAGGTATGTTTTGTCTGGTGAGAAATACTCACCTTAAAGCTGCATAAATTTAGATTCAAACGATTGTATCACTTGATAAAGAAACATACAACGACACGATCAGATTTCCACGGATGCCACGCCTTGATTCAAATCTATAACAAGATCCAAATACCAATACGCTATTTTTAAAATTACGGTCAAAGCAAAATTTTCGAAACAACTAGAACGAATAGACTTCACTTGACTCGACCGTTCCACTACTCGACTCGCCCACGTTCTCAAGGCCAGGCCGTGAAATCTTAACTATTTACGTACCCATGAAATTTATAGTGGAAAGTTTTAAGCAAAAGCTGGAAAGAAAAAGGTGGACATAATACGTTATTCCCTTTCTACAAACAGGTGGCGTACACTAAAATTCTTCAGCATTGATAACAGTGAAATTTACAACTAATATATCCCCTTTTTTTCTTTTTCTGTATAAATAATCACGTTGCATAAAAGTGAAGCATGTTGGTTCCTAAAACTTGAACACGCAACATAACACAGCCACTCCCACCTCATCTTTTAAAACATGCATTTCTCTTCTTCCTTTTTTTTTTACACTTAGGAACAACTCACGCATGCACTGATGCTTTTTTATATATAAATGAATGCATGCACGTGCACGTTATGGCCGAGTACACCATTTTGCGTGCTACATATTCAAAGTGCCACACTCATGCAATTCACGTGGCCACAACTATAGGCACATATATTTTTTTACTTCTTCCAGAGATGCAAATGAAAAATATACTTTTTTTTCTTTTGTTAACATTTTATTAAAATGACTCATGCATGAATTCATAAAACAAGGTGATACAATCTAAATAAATGGCACGGTCTCCTTGCCTATTTTAAACCCCGTAAGCATGCAATCAAAATATACAAGTCACTTCATATTTTAGAAATAATTTAGGTAATAAAAAGTTCTACCAATCTGCTGAAACAAACGTGATTTTGCACGTGTGAGTGTATGCAAAATGAAGGATATTAGTTTTGTTTGTTAGCATTTTTTTTTTCAAAGATGACACACTTTAGCAATTCATATTAAAAAAAATGACTCATGCAAGAAGTTCAAGTGGCCACAACTACTGGGGCACATGCATTTTTCTACAGAGTGCAAAAGGATATTATACTTGACTCCCTACAACAATCTGACTTGTATGTCAAAATAGATCAGAGAGGGAAAAAGGTGATGTGGCAAGGACATGTGGTGGGGCAGCAGAGTAGTGTCGACATCGGACCAAATGAAATAAGAAGAAGAACAAAATAAATGAAAGCAAGGTTCGACCATTTACCTGAAGAAGTTTTTCATGCAAGCAACTCGAACAATGCAAATGGACAATGTTGAGGTGGTGAAACTTTATGGTGTGGGTTTGATTTATATAAGAGACGAGTTGCGATAATTTAGGCATGAATAGAAATTTGGGCAAGAATCTTGTTTGTTTTTTGAAAAAAAATCAATTGCAGAAAAGATATGAAACGGCAAGTCTTTTCTTTCAATGAAGGGAATATGGAAAAATATTTTATACATTATAAAATTTAGCAGAAAATAAATCTTGCGTGACTAACTGAGGGGAAAATAAAACGGCATGCATTAGATTTGTTGATTGAACTATATAGACGGCAAGCAATTTTGATTTGTTATTCGAACGTTACAAAGAGAAAATCGTTGATTAAGGGTACAAGTAGGCACGCAATCAATTTTCTTTGAACGTGTTTTGGTATTTAAGCAAATAGGTTGCAAAAATCAAGGAGGTTAACCGGTTAAGAAATAATAAAACCAAATGAAGGTTGCAAAATTTTTCGGGACAAAATAGGTAGGCACTATTTTCGAATGAACAGGTAATTGCATGGATTAATTCTTTGAGTTTAAGTAATTTGTTCCTAAAGGCAAGTAAGGTTTTTTTTCAGATTTTAGAACGTTTTTGGTATATAGGGATAAGGCTTGCGTGAATCTTTAATAGGCGGAGTGATTTATATTTGGAACGAAACGGCAAGAAATCATTTTTCTTTGAACGGTAAATGGAAATAACTGATTATATACCTATTAACCAAATGAAGGTGTACGTGGATTTGAATTTTTATAACCAGCATTGATTTCATGAGTTTTAACTTTTAGTGTTAAGAGGATATCACATATTGCTTTTGGTAAAGGAAATGGCAATCGATTTACAGATAGCATTGATTTATAAAGAAACGGCAACAAACAGGAATTAAGGGAATAAATGTTTGCACTGTGTTATTACAGCGGTGCTCGGGTGGATAAATAAAGAACGGTTAAGTTTTATTAGACAAAGATTTATATCAAATTTAAAGAAAATTAGACTCTGAAACAGTAAAGGAAAATAACAAATTTTGCTACATTAAAAAGGGGCGTAAATCAAGTGATAAAATTTTGCAAGGAATAACGTACGTTCAAACTAAATTGGGAGTGAATGCGTTGATTCAAGGAAAGAAAGTGGCAAGCACTAAATATTTAGATGGCGTTGATTTAAGTGAAAGAAAACGTCACAAATTTATGGTTCAAACATTTTTAAACAAATGTGTTTTATTTCTATTAATTCCACTTGTTAAGTTTTCAATTTACCCTATGGGTTTCCACTTTTTTATTTCTACCATTGGGACATCTAGCAATCTAGCCCCAATTCCCTAACTAATATTTTTAAATTAGTTAATTCCCTCTAATTGATTTCCATATTCTTCTAATCAATTAATTCCCCTTTAATTGCCTTTAAGTGATTTCAATTGATTACCTTATCCCTTTTAATTAACCTCCTTAATTGATTTCAATTAATTACCATATTACCAATTAATTGTCCTCCTTAATTGATTTCAATTAATTACCATATTCCTTCATGTCAATCAATCTCCTTTAATTACATATTCAAATTTGGTTACTAACTTAATTAGTTAATTAACCGTTTTGGTTTAATTATCAATCCTGCGACGTCTCACATTAATCCGTCCACTTTGTAGGCACGGGTAGCCGGACTTGTTACACGAGCAGATTTCTCCTACAAAATGGGGATTAACCTCGCGTCCTCATGCCATTAACCAAAAGAATTTACTTATTTATCTTTCATCAATTTAATTAACTTGCATTAATTATTCAATAAATTAATTCTGGTCAACTACTGAAATTTTACAATTAATTTCCCTATTAATTGTCATTAATTTCTTTTTGAAATATCTATTAATTGTCATTAACTCCATTTTAAAATATCCGTATATGCC
This sequence comes from Allium cepa, assembly GCA_030765085.1. NCBI lineage: Eukaryota > Viridiplantae > Streptophyta > Magnoliopsida > Asparagales > Amaryllidaceae > Allium > Allium cepa. Next base: position 722,261,465 of record CM060938.1, on the reverse strand, counting down.
TTTATTCAAGTTTTGAATTGCTAACTAGGAATAAGGTAGATTCATTAAATAAATTGATTGCAAGTTTCATTGTTTTAAATTGCTTAACAATGTTCACCACTAACATAATTAATATGCCAAAATTGACAATATTCCACCAACATGATTTGCATGTCATACCCTACCCAATTAACATAATTAATTAACCACTTTAATATGTTACAAATTTTCCCCTTTCATTATTTTTAGGGAATGGGTATAACAACAGATATTATGATAATATCCAAAAACATTTAGTTACCACTCACTTCATTATAAATTATAAAGGTTTTTTTTTCTTCTTAAATTTAGTTACAAAAAATCTTATTAAATTAACGAGTTTAATTCTCTAAATTTACAGGTCATTACAGAAATTTTGGAATTTAATTTAACTTAAAAATGTGAAATTTGGTTTGAAATTAAAGGTTAAGTTAAGAAATTAAAAATGGAATTTAAGTTATATAAATAAAATGGAAATTAAGTCATAATTGGAAAAAATAAAAATTTAAGTGTTAAGAAATTTGTTAAAATGTGAAGAATAGGAAATTGTACACTTGAATTTATTAAGTGAATTATTGAAAATTTGATTTTATTTATAGGAAATTTACTTTATAAAAATCATAAGTTAAAGGTTTTTTAATGAACATTTTGAGTGTTAAAATGTGATTTTTATAATGTTTAAAGGGTTAAAATCAAAGTTTATTTGTGGTTGAAATTTCAATATTTGAAGTGTTTAACCGAATAAATGAACTCAGAAAGGGCTAAATTTTTAGGAATTGAATATTTGATTTGAAGGAATAATGACCTCACTTTTTAATGGTTTAAATGAATGATTTTAATTTGGAATTATAAATCATTTTGAAATATATAACCACGGGTACGATATTTTGTGTGTCATGTGATTTCCTTGTGATTATTTGATGCACACCTTTGATTTTAAGAGCGTGGCTAGAGGTTAGAGGTTACTGCAGCTTTACGTTACCCTAGTCACAATAACATTGTTATTTGCATTGTTTACTTTAATATGAATATTTCTAGGATAGTGGTTATTACTACTTAATTGATGGTTTGACTGATCCTTAAAGGATGGGCGATCCCAAGCATCCTTTAAGTTACTGTGCATTGCTATTACAGTTCACTTGAGTTGGTTTACATTGTATAATTATGTATGTCCTGACTCGAGTGTTTGTGTTTTGCTTTCGCTCGGGTCAACCTAAGAATGACAGCTTTGGTCTGGAGCTAGAGTTTAGCTGGAGCTTATCTGTCTATCTATTCGTCTACTTCTTCCAGTTAGTTCCTATTCGGTACCTCTCTCTGTATTATTGATTTATGTATCCAGACTTCTATTGTATCCATTTTTAAACTATGATATTTTGTATATGTTTTGAGTTTGTATATAGTAGCTTCATGAACTACTATGGTATTTTATTTCCGCTGCGAGTATTCTGATATTTCTGTGTCTGTGATTCTGTGAATGATTTTATTTGCTCCAAATTTTATTACAATTTGTTATTTTTAATTATTCAAGTCGGACATGTGTGGATTATTGTCGATTTGAATGGTCCAAAATAATGGGTCGTTACATGCGAGATTCTGTTCTATCTTATTTTTCTTTACTACCCTTCATGCTCCGTATTTTGGTGCAATTTGAGTTGGACATGTGTATTTTATTGTCAATTCAAAGGCTACGGAAAAACGGACCATGACATTTGGTATCAGAACTGAGGGTTAAGCGAGAACCTTGTCATTGTTATAGGTAAAGACTAATCAGAGATAAGATTAGTAATATCCTAGGATGAGTAACTCATTAAAGATAGGGTTAACAACACCATAGATTGAGTTTGAGCATATTATATATGAGTGTGTATTTGTTAATTTTATAAAAATGGTTTTGTTTTAAAAGATGGTAAGTGAAATAATTTATATTTTAAATATCAAAGGGGATATTATTATTTTTTCATTAGAAATTAAGGATTGTTTGTAATTTAGCTTAACAAAACTAAAATATGAATATCTGGTGATTAGAATTGCACAATTTGACTATAAGATATTCCATATAGAATTAATAAGTAGAATTTAGAACTTTAATCATATACCCTTAGATATTTAGTACTAAAATATAATAATGATTAAGTGATTATCAAATTGATGGATTTAAAAGCTAAGTACAAATACCTTATGAAGTAAAATTCAAATTTGACTATAAGATATTTGATGATAATATTGAAGTTAGAAGTTGTAATCGGAGAAAGTAAAAAGAAAATGCATAGGAAAATTCTTATCAATTAGATAGAAAAAGATAAGATGAAATTAAGATTTTTGGGTAAATATAATATGAAAGGGTAAGTTCTATAACTTATAAAGCAATTAAGATAATTTGAAATTTAGACACTTTGGTTAGGTTAAAATCAAAGTGAAATTTTGAAACAAGAGGTATAAGAAAAATCATCCTAATATAAACTTGGAATTAATGATACATTTAGGGTAACATTTGTAATTCAAAACGAAGTAAGATTAAAAGGAGATAATTTTGAATAATATGGTTAGTAGGTTGATTGTTAGATGAAAATGTTAAATAACAAATACCATATGAATTAAGTTTCACAATTGTAAGGTATTTTATCGATTTAAATTTAAGAAATTTGATTTTGAAGAAAATGGATAGGTAAATAAGTTAAGTAATAATCATAGAATTAGTAAGGAAAAGATGTACACTAGGTAAAGTTGTCTTATTAATATATGGATAAGATAAATAATATTAGTTAAATTGGGACCTTAAATGAATAGAGCTAAAGATTAAGTTTTATAACTTATTAATTTAAGATAATAGTAGAATTCCACATTAGTTAAACACATAATTGAAGTGACAATAGTTTAAAGTTTGAGGATATGTATATATACTCTTAGGAAGTAAAGGTATATTATAAAAGTTTAATTCATATTTGTAAGCTTAAGTAATAATGGATTTAGTAGAAAGTAAATAGTCGTGAACCAAACTTGGACTTTTAGAAATTTGGAAGAAATATATTAGGTAAAAAAATGAACGTGAATAAATATGTAAGTTATATGTAGATCATTTTTACACATAAAATTTGATCTAAGATTTGAGTAAAGAACTTTGAGATGTTCACACCAATCGGAAAAAGGATTTGTAACGACCCACCTTTTTGGACGATTTAAATCGATAATTAACCACACATGTCTAATTCAAACCATTCAAAATAGAGGATTGTTAATGGGGTAAATAAGAAAATAATAGAAAGAAGGAAAAAATATAACACATAATCTTGCAACGGAATGACAAATTATAATAGTCAAATAAACAGTTCATGAAGCTGTTTTACAAATGACATTTGATCATCCTTTTACAATTCAAATCAGAGTTATACGTACATCAGAAAATAAATAAAAAAATAATGCAGCGGAACACAATAAGCAGTGGAATAATAATAATAAATAAGCAATAATATATTGAATCTTCATCTTCGTCCTCTAGAAAATAAAATGGTCTTCAATACACTGAAAAAGATCAGAATGACCCGAGCATAATGAAAAACAATACACTCGAGTCAGAACTTAAAATTCCTATGTAAGTCAAATCAATCTTAAATAAAAATACGAGTGCAATGACTTCAGTGATGTTATGGGATTTTTCGTCTCCTATCAAGTGTACAACGTGAGTGCGATAATTTACGAGATTTCAAATAATTTGAAATACCAATTTTAACCACTTTATTCAAAACAAATCCGAAGTTTAAATTAAAAATTTGAACTTTTTAAATAATTCTGTTTCAATAAATCGTCCAAATTTAAGAAGTTGTATGGGTATATATCATTTCAATCCATAATTTAAATGTCTTAATTATCCAATTCTAAAATGATTCGGTGGACCACTTAAATGATGTTAATAATATACAAGGTGATAATATGGATATTTTAAAATAAATAAACAACCTTACATCCAACATATCAATCAATATGCATCCATTTCAAACAACATCCAAACCAACCAATATATTTCAACATATAATAGCTATCGATATCGCAGTTTAACTATCAATCAAATTTCAATATAAAATTAAATGTCAATTCAGATTCAGTATCAATTCAAATGTCAACTTAACTCAACAAACAACAATAAAATTTTTATATATTACATCATATATTTTATTTAACTTGCAATGGAATTTTAATATTGTGTGAGTGGGTTGAATCACTCACCTTTTTGCTTTTCCTTTTCTAGCCAGATTTGGATCTGCAACTACTTTCTCATTTTGTTTCATTTCCTTGCTATCTTGATCTTTTTTTATAGAAAATTTTGGAGAGAAGATTATATAGATTTGGATTTGAAGAAAAAGACATGGAAAGAATAGAAGGTTTGAAAAAGAAAAAATTTAAAGAAGATGAAGAACTGAAAAAAAAGGAAGTTTTGAAAAAAGAAGAAGAAGATTTGAAGAACAAGAAGAAGAAAAGAGAAAAAAGGCTTTGGAAAAAAAGAGAAAGGAGATTTGAAGAATAAACATGAAAAAAAAGGAAGGAGGAATGTGAAGAGAGGCAAAAAATGAAGCTACAGAAGACGAGATTCAAAAAGAATGAAATGAAGCTATGAGAATGAAAATTGAAACTAGTGAAAAGCTAATAAAACTAAATATAAACAAAGTAGGAATTGAAATAAAGTAAAAATATGAACAACCCAAAAAATAATAGGTATTAAAAGAGGTGAAGGAAAGAATAAAAAATATGAAAAGTAGATAACGTTCATGAAATGAAAAGGCTTTAGACAACGTAAATGGAAATGAGCAATGGAATAAATGAGGAAACAATGAAATAAAGTGCGATAATTATTAATTTGAATGGGAATGAATGGAGCAACTCTACTCTATAAACAAACTTTTGGAATTCAAATTTCGAAACATTTGTTCACTCAATTAATTTTGTTAACCCCAAACATACAAAATTTGACATTCATTAAAGATTTAATTATCACAACATAACTAAATTTGAACACATCAATTTACATAACGGGGACCGGTGCTACATAAAATAAAATATGAACCATGACTTAAAAATTCAAATTTAAAAACAACATTTTTCTCAACACATAATTATGAACTCAAATATTTAATTTATTTTAAATTTCAAGATTAGCCGTAAAATCACTTCCGTGCAACCTATGTCTGCTATTTAACTACCGTAAAATGTTGTTTTAAAAATTCAATTTTTTCTTCTTACAACGTTATATTTATATTCAGAATGGAAACATTCACTTTATTTTCCTCAAACATTCTTTTATTTTCCCTAAAAATGCTTATTCGTTTCTTGCAATTCATAAATATAAACATTCTTATATTCTAAAATGATCAACTTATACAATATTAAATCCATTCTTTTATTTCCAAATAATGTACAGTCCAAATGAAAACATTCTTACATTAAATTTATTAATTGCACTTTATTTCTTTTCCTTTTTCAACCGAAAGATTTCAACAAATTTATTTCCAATTAATTTTAATATTCCTTCAAAACAGATCCTAATTGATGAAATCTATTAAATAAATACGTGAACATTATAATCCTTATTTATAGTCATGCAAACACGTTTATATAAAATTACAATATCCAACAAGCATTAAATTACATACTAAATAAATGTTTTTCTCTATCAATCAATATTAATTTAACTTAACATTAAAATTGACATTTATTATTCCAATTTCTGTTTTTAATTATATTCTAATACGCGTTAGAACCTTCCGCTTCATTGCCTCATTCTTGTTTGTTGTTTTAGAATTTTATTTATGGTCCGAACTTATGATCTAATAACATAGTTAACATTTGTTTTACATTTCATTAAGTTAATATACTCCAATTTCCATTCTTTATTTGTACTATCTAATATACTTCCATTTCATTGAATTTAGGTCAATTTCACACATTAATTATAATTAAAGTCTCAATTAATTTATTTACCTTGGTTTCATTCTCTTATTAAATCAATTATTACCTTACATACATAGTCAACATTGTTATATCTTCCATTACATCAATATTTTACCATTTCTTCTTACCTATCATTTACGTAACCTTTTATTTCATTGATTATAATAAATTTACTAATTAAAATTTCAAATTCCAATAAATTTGAGTAAACTAATTTCCCTCCTTTTATTCAAATCAAAGGTCATACTATGATAAAAATTTACATTGGTTACATTGTATAGAATCAACCTTTTTACCATTATCAACTAAATCTACGTTAACTGTACTAATTAAGCGAATTAATTGCCATTTATTTCCAATTAAATTTAATAGACCAAATAAATAGGTAATATGTATAATATTTGTCACCATTATACTTTAATTACATTTATAAGTTTATTACTTACAAGAAAATGTTACCGTTTCTTTCATAATACTAATTTTATTCAATTTCCATTAACAATATATTATTTCATTAATGAATTCAATATTTACATTCTTTTTCCTATGTTCACTTTATAACCAAGTATAACCTTACACTATTTCAATTAATTAAAATTCCATTCAATTTGTTAATAATTAGCTTTAATTAACATTATTGCATTTCATTTTAGTATTATTCTAGTTATAAAATTGCTTCCAACATTTAATTACAAAAATCTTATTAAATATACTAATTTTAATTGTAAAAAATTATGGGTCGTTACATTCTCCCTTACTCAAAACTTTTCGTCCCCGAAAAGATAAAAAAGAAAAGAAGGAATTAAGTAATCAATATATCTTATTCAAAATATTAAATTTGTAAACAATTTATTTACATAATAAATAATTTAAATAAAATATATTAATTTATATATTGTTAATTCCTTTTATATTCAAATTAACAAAAGTTTGGAAAACATTTCATAAAAATTTCTAAGTCCAAAAGCCACGAAAAATTTCGGCAGAGTCTCCTTTGTATGGAGAGTCTCGGGAGAAATCATAATATCAAAATAACAAAATATATCATATATTTTCAAAATAATATATCCCAACATCGGGAGAAACAATATAATATCGCTAGAAAGCTGTGACGCCCCACCTCTATACCCACGCTAGCCAAGAACACTACGGTGTAATGCTGTCAACTAGCGTGGAGAATAAGGCTGTTGAGGAGCGACCATCCGTAGTTAGGCCTTATATTAGTATTGGTTATCTCAATAGGAGTGGTATATATATATTCTTTCATTTTTCATCTCTGATTTATTTACTCCCATCGACATACCCCAATTCCAGTATAAAACGAACTACGATGGTTCATAATAGTTTAGGACAGTAAATATAATAATAACACAGATAATACAAATGCGGAACACAGATAAAACGGAAAGTCTCATATATACAATAACTGATGTCATTTACAATACATGTGATACAATACATATGATACAACTACAACTGTCGACGCTGGAAGTTACATATACAAGTACATTATCGTGAACAATATACATGAATACATATCTTCCTACACTAATACACTGACTACTAAAAATGAAAATGACTACTCTAAAAGATATGAAAAGACTTCATAGCTCTAGCAACAACCCAAAGCAAGATATCTACAACTTGTAATAACTCGGTCTGACCCGAGTATTAAATTCAAAAGAAAATAATACACGAGTCAGTCTAATTCAAACTCAGTTATTAGTGCACAGAAGCAATAATAATTAAGTAACAAATAGACGACAGTCCCAATAAATCTCGTCTATCCGATCCTTAAATAAAGAAACCGGATAACGATGAATATAACATGTAACAGTGTTAAACAATAAATCAGCAGATTCAAATCATCAACAAAGATAAGTGAAAAGACTATCAATGAAGATAATTTGGAAAACATCAAAATTGCCTAATCGGCAATTAACAACAAAATCATCAAATTCCAATCATCAACAAAGGTAAATAAAAAGATTATCAATGAAGATAATTTTGAAAACAACAGAATTGTCTAAACGACAATTAACACAAAATCCAATTATTAAATAATAATTAGAAACTCAGAATGTAATTATCGAATAGATAATTAGACACAAAAAAATGATCAATCGAACTGAATCAAAAACAATTCCCAAATATTGAATTGAACACAAAACAATTGAAATAATTGAAATATCAATTAAAACGACAATACTGTGTGGCTGCAGTATACGCACGTGTGCACTGCCTCGCCACAACAGCATATGAAGTCATCACAACACCAAATGCCAACAATACATCGAAACTGCAGAGGTCAAGTCGCAACTCTCGTGACTCAACACAACTACAAAAAAATGAATCAGAAATGACACCCCAAAGGATAACTGTTTAAAGAACTGCATATAATCACGCAACAGTGAAATGAAACTGCAACTGAATAGATAGTACACAACACAACAAGTCCAACTATCAAGTTCAAGTATGAAGTAAACATGAAATGCACAAGCCAACAGTCAAAGGCATGCACAAGTGAACCAAGCTACCACATAATGAAACAAGCTACTGTGCAACAGCCCTGATATACAACTCACTAAAATTTGGACAATGGAGTACATAGCTACATGAAGCCCAACAGCAATGAATATCAAAAATGCAAACTTGAACACACATGTGAACAGTGACCAGAGCAAGCTCGAACGAATGAGCTTCAACTAAATACCAATGCAAATCCAGATGTATATGACTCGAGGACACTAGCACTAGACTCAAGTCAATCCATATATGAACTAGCATAAGTAAGTGAATGCAAGAGTCGAAGATAACACAAAGTCACGGAATCACATAAACCAAGTCAACAGCAATTCAAAGTGACCACCAAAAGTCAATGCCATCAAATAATCCGCAAAAAAAACCAAGCAGTGAGATGCACAGTGAGAACATGAACCAGAAAGGAACTGTACTCACGCTACATGACTTCAGTTCAATAAAACAATAAGCCACACGTCCATATACATACATATGGAGATAGTCTACAGATCAGAGGTGAAGGAGCACGAAAATCAGATCTCACAAGGCAGAATACCCAGATGAACAACAAGATTTCAAGTGCAACCAAGTGCGAGAGTAAAAGGGAAACACACACTAATATATAAATATGAACACATACGTATACATATAGTGGCAGTACAAAATATTTACATAAATCAACATACTCAATTCAAATGACCAAAGTCACAGGAATCGAAATCATGGTGGTCACGAACGAACTCAATATTGTCAAACCAAAATCGAACAGTGATGACCATGAAAACGAACAGCTCAAAACAAATAAAGCCAAAAATAATATACAGTTCAAAATCAAGTCAGAGTCACGATCACCAAGGAATTCGGTCAAAACCGTGAGCACTAAGAAATCTCAATGTATACGCATATGAACAAGTCACGGAAAATCACAGTCATTCGAATATAATCAAACGACCAACTTTAAATTACCAGACAAGTATGCTACAGGGGTAACATAAATGGCCAGAGCCAACTACAAAGGAAATGAACACTGTCAAACAAGGTCAAAGTCGAAGTTAAACAAGCAAGTGCCGAGATCACAGTGAAATTAACCTTGTCAAAGCAAGTTAGAATTAACATCAAACAAGTCAAAACATCGAAGCCGAGGCCAAAAAATCATACTAAATTAACAAAGTCAGATAAAACATCAACATCGTAACAAAATCAAACATCTGAAGCATAACACTTAAGAATGAATTAGATGTGAGTGATAATTCACTCAACTTATTCGAATCGAATAGGAGCAGCCGCGAGCGACACCATCGATCCACGGCAAGAAGTTGGCGCCTTCGAATTGAATGAGCCCTACTTCCTGAAGACGAACAAACACGAGGACGAGTACCATTAATTTGTGAAGCCTTAGCTTTTTGAGTGAGGGAGTAAAGAGAGCCGCCATTATTTTTTCTTCGTTCAATTTTTATTTTAGGGTTTTTCGAATGAACGAAAATAAGAAAGGGGGCGAGTATATGTTTTGCAAATTTATCACGGCCTAATTAAAAACATGGGCCACTATTTAATTTTTAAAACCCATCAATCTTTTTAACAATTTTATAAAAGAATTTTAACTCAATTTAAAAAACTTCAATTGGTAGTTAGCGAAAATATTAATCGCTTAATGTCAATTATAAACTGATGCGAAATACCGGGTTGTTACAGACTCCCCTCCTTAAAGAAATTGCGTCCTCTCAATCTTAAGGAATAAATGAACAAATGGTAACAACCATAAAGAACATGATCACAAGATGAAGAAATTTGAAATAGGAAGTTCACCATAAAGAGCTTGAAAGAACATCATCACAAGCCTGAGCGTGTTTGCTCGATGAATTCCCAGGATTCCAAAGTGCAATCCTTAGGATTTGAGAACCATTGAACTTCTGCAAGAAAAACTTCTTTATTTCGAAGGCGCTACACCCCCGAAGCAATGATGTGAATAGAAGGTTGCTCAAAAGTCAATTAGGAAAAACTTCCATTCCTTCAATAACACTAGGCTCAAGAATAAAAATCGAAAATCCCTAAGGCGTTTCCGTAATTGGAAGACGTGGAAAACGTCATGAATAGCAGAAAATTGAGCCGGTACACCGGCGTAGTACGATATAAACACCAAAGAAATCTTTTAATTTCATAAAAGAAATTCACAAATTCTCTACAAAATTTAATTATCAAATAGATAATCAGAATACAGAAATCACAAAACAGCAATATCTAATCATCGATTCGATAATTAGAAGACAGCAAAAATCTAACAAAGATAATTAGAAAACAAAAATCACAAGCAAAATTGCAAATATCTAATTACCAAAAACGATAATCAGAAATAACAAATATCTGATTATCAAAAATGACAATCGTAAATAACAAATATTTAATCATCAAAAACGATAATTAAATCTTAAATATCTAATTATCACAAGCGATAATCAGAAATCACAAATCATAAATATTTAATTATCAAAAACGATAATCAAATCTCAATTCAACAAATATTTAATTATCAAAAACGATAATTAAATCTCAAACATCTAACTATCACAAGCGATAATCAGAAACCATAAATATTCGATTATCAAAAACGATAAATCAGAAATCACAAATATCCGATTATCAAAAACGATAATCAGAAATCACAAATATCCGATTATCAAAATCGATAATCAAAAATCACAAATATCCGATTATCAAAAACGATAATCAGAAATCACAAATGTCCGATTATCAAAAACGATAATCAGAAATCACAAATGTCCGATTATCAAAAACGATAATCAGAAATCATAAATATCCGATTATCGAAAACGATAATCAGAAATAACAAATATTTCAATTAACGAGTCCGGAATTAACCGAAATAGCAAACGCACATGTCCCATAACCACAAGTTTTACTAAATCGTTTAATTCACTTCATCGTTTCCTTGAAGGTGCAAAATAGAATATTCTAAAACTAACATTTCACATTCTCAAACGGAAAGTCTGGAATTAAGTGAATCAGTAAAAGAAAGAGGTCAAAGTCCTCGATTTTTCTGAATCGTTTAAATCGCTTCCTCATTCTTTTGAAAGCGCAAAGTGCAAAACTTCTGAAAACAATTTTCATTTATTTTAATAAAGTAATAATTTACATTGTCAAACGAATAAGTCCGGAATTAAGCGAATCAGCAAAAGAAAGGGGTCATGTCCTCGATTTTGCTGAAACGTTTAAATCGCTTCCTCATTCTTTTGAAAGCGTAAACCGTAAAAAATTTTGAAAACAATTTTTTATTTTGAAACAATTTATAAAACACGTGATTAAAACAACAACATCAGTAGCAACTTCGACAAGGAAATTGCACTTCTCAAAATACCATAAAAACGGACAACAAAACAAGCATCGCGGGATAACCGCTTGAAGATCCATTTTAAAATTGACGGTTACTGAAGTCAAAGCGACAATAATTTTTATGTGTCAAAATCTCATCAAAATAATTGGCATCAAAATATAATACCAATGAATTTTCATTCATCAAAACTGTCACAAGAATCTTGTCAAAGATAGAAAGGGGTATCATACCCTAAACTTGTATTCATAACAAGTCAATGACATACGAATTCACCAATGCACAAAAATTGATAAAACTTATCAATAGAAATCACGAAAATTGTGAAGCACAAATTCTAGAAATCACCACAAGAAATCCAGAAAACACAAATTCTAGAAATCTACACAAGAATTCCAGAAAACACAAATAGGGGGGAAGGCCCATCACAAAACGGGAGTATGAAAACTCACCACACAGGTATCACAAAACGAGACACTATCTCATGGTGGCTAACCATTAAATTTTGACACACGAATGGTCCGAAGACAGTGGGGAGCTACCGCATATGGGTGGGTCGGAATCACCCAGATGAGGTCCAAGCTAACCAAAAAGCAAAAAGGTATGTGTGAGTGGAAGCACACAAATGGTGTCTAGCCTAACCTCGCAACAAAAAGGTATGTGTGAGTGGAATCACACAAATGGTGTCTAGGCTAACCAAAAAGTAAAAAGGTATGTGTGAGTGAAATCACACAAATGGTGACTAGCCTAACCTCGCCACAAAAAGGTATGTGTGAGTGGAATCACACAAATGGTGTCTAGGCTAACCTAAAAGAAAAAAGGTATGTGTGAGTGGAATCACACAAATGGTGTCTAGCCTAACCTCGCAACAAAAAGGTATGTGTGAGTGGAATCACACAAATGGTGTCTAGGCTAACCAAAAAGCAAAAAGGTATGTGTGAGTGGAATCACACAAATGGTGTCTAGCCTAACCTCGCAACAAAAAGGTATGTGTGAGTGGAATCACACAAATGGTGTCCAGGCTAACCAAAAAGAAAAAAGGTATGTGTGAGTGGAATCACACAAATAGTGTCTAGCCTAACCTCGCAACAAAAAGGTATGTGTGAATGGAATCACACAAATGGTGTCTAGGCTAACCAAAAAGCAAAAAGGTATGTGTGAGTGGAATCACACAAATGGTGTCTAGCCTAACCTCACAACAAAAAGGTATGTGTGAGTGGAATCACACAAATGGTGTCTAGGCTAACCAAAAAGCAAAAAGGTATGTGTGAGTGGAATCACACAAATGGTGTCTAGCCTAACCTCGCAACAAAAAGGTATGTGTGAGTGGAATCACAGAAATGGTGTCTAGAATAACCTTGCGGTCAAAGAGATATGTGTGAGTCGGAATCACACCCATGAGGTCTAGTCTAACCTTGCAAACAAAGAGACATCGCACAATTGCTAGTCTAATTCATAAAATGATCATCATCGATCATCAAGAAGTGTCGATTACACTAAGTTAGTAAATATAGAAGTTTAGCTTCATGTCCTATAACTACTAGCTTAACTCAAACATTTACGAACAAACTATAGATCTTCACTAGAAAATTGTCACAAAAGATTCAACCGAACAAGTCCAAGAGCTAACCGATGAAGCAAACACAAGCGTTTTATACCACTTGTTTTACTAAGCCGTTTAATTCAATTTCTCATACGAGTGAGATAAAGGTTTGTATATACTAATAGATTGAAAAACGGTTTAGGAAAAGACCTTTGTTGTAAAATAGTTTTGAAATCGTTTGGAGAAAAGGGTTTTGATATTTACTACTAGTATGGAAAACCTTTGTATTTTTAAAGTGAAAAATCACAAAAATGATTTTAGAAACAATCAATCACAAGAAAACACATACAAAGATGTGAATAGAATCCAAAGAAATCGATACTGAATCCTTCAAAAAGTATGTTCACAAAATTCCCGAACAAAATGTCATCAAAGTTGCTAATAAATGATAGCAACAAATCGGGGAATTAACTAGAATCGATTAAATTTGGAATCCAAATCAATTCACTAAAATTCACATTCGAAGACGTGAATAAAATCCAAAGAATTCGATTCCAAATCCATCAAAGTAGAAATACTCAAAAATTCCATAAATAGAAGTTATAACAACTAATCGGAAAAGAAGAATCGATTAACAATTGGAAAAACAAAGCAAAACGAGCATAAATGCATAAATGACTTCAACAAAAATAAAAATCAAGTCAATGCCGAAGTCAACAATTATTGGCCAAATTCGAACAAAATCAACATCGGCTAAATCAATTCAAAGCCGAAAACTCAAGAACAAAATCCTCATCATCAAAAACCCAACTTGAGTTCGCAAAGAAAACGGAGGCCGAAGCCAAAATACTTTAACGAAATCAAAATCAAATGCACATGAATAAACGTTAGGAATTCATACCTAACAATCAAAGATAATCATAGGCAAAGATGAGAGATAAAACATCGACAATTAGTTGTAACACATGTTCCATCTAAGTTATGTTTTATATTTGTCCTAAACCCCAGGCTCTGATACCAAGCTGTGACGCCCCACCTCTATACCCACGCTAGCCAAGAACACTACGGTGTAATGCTGTCAACTAGCGTGGGGAATAAGGCTGTTGAGGAGTGGCCATCCGTAGTTAGGCGTTACACTAGTATTGGTTATCTCGATAGGAGTGGTATATATATATTCTTTCATTTTTCATCTCTGATTTATTTACTCCCATCGACATACCCCAATTCCAGTATAAAACGAACTACGATGGTTCATAATAGTTTAGGACAGTAAATATAATAATAACACAGATAATACAAATGCGGAACATAGATAAAACGGAAAGTCTCATATATACAATAACTGATGTCAGTTACAATACATGTGATACAATACATATGATATAACTACAACTGTCGACACTGGAAGTTACATATACAAGTACATTATCGTGAATAATATACATGAATAAATATCTTCCTACACTAATACACTAACTCCTAAAAATGACAACGACTACTCCAAAAGATACGAAAAGACTTCATAGCTCTAGCAGCAACCCAAAGCAGGATATCTACAACCTGTAATAACTCGGTCTGACCCGAGTATTAAATTCAAAAGAAAATAATACACGGGTCAGTCTAATTCAAACTCAGTTATTAGTGCACAGAAGCAATAATAATTAAGTAACAAATAGAGGAGAGTCCCAATAAATCTCGTCTATCCGATCCTTAAATAAAGAAATCGGATAAAGATGAATATAACACGTAACAGTGTTAAACAATAAATCAGCAGATTCAAATCATCAACAAAGATAAGTGAAAAGAATATCAATGAAGATAATTTGGAAAACATCAAAATTGCCTAATCGGCAATTAACAACAAAATCATCAAATTCCAATCATCAACAAAGGTAAATAAAAAGATTATCAATGAAGATAATTTTGAAAACAACAGAATTGTCTAAACGACAATTAACACAAAATCCAATTATTAAATAATAATTAGAAACTCAGAATGTAATTATCGAATAGATAATTAGACACAACAAAATGACCTATCGAACTGAATCAAAAACAATTCCCAAATATTGAATTGAACACAAAACAATTCAAATAATTGAAATATCAATTAAAACGACAATACTGTGTGGCTGCAGTACACGCACGCGTGCACTGCCTCGCCACAACAGCATATGAAGTCATCACAACACCAAATGCCAACAATACATCGAAACTACAGAGGTCAAGTCCCGACTCTCGTGATTCAACACAACTACAAACAAAATGAATCAGAAATTACACCCCAAAGGATAACTGTTCAAAGAACTGCATATAATCACGCAACGGTGAAATGAAACTGCAACTGAATAAATAGTACACAACACAACATGTCCAACCATCAAGTTCAAGTATGAAGTACACATGAAATGCACATGCCAACAGTCAAAGGCATGCACCAGTGAACCAATCTACCACATAATGAAACAAGCTACTATGCAACAACCCTGATATGCAACTCACTAAAATGTGGACAATGGAGTACATAGCTACATGAAGCCCAACAACAATGAATATCAAAAATGCAGACTTGAACACACATGTGAACAGTGACCAGAGCAAGCTCGAACGAATGAGCTTCAACTAAATACCAATGCAAACCCAGATGTATATGACTCGAGGACACTAGCGCTAGACTCAAGTCTATCCATATACATACTAGCATAAGTAAGTGAATGCAAGAGTCGAAGATAACACAAAGTCATGGAATCGCATAAACCAAGTCAACAACAATTCAAAGTGACCACCAAAAATCAATGCCATCAAATAATCCACATAAAAACAAAACCAGGCAGTGATATGCACAGTGAAAACATGAACCAGAAAGGAACTGCACTCACGCTACATGACTTCAATTCAATAAAACAATAAGGCACACGTCCATATACCTACATATGGAGATAGTCTACAGATCAGAGGTGAAGGAGCACGAAAATCAGATCTCACAAGGCAGAATACCAAGATGAACAACAAGATTTCAAGTGCAACCAAGTGCGAGAGTAAAAAGGAAACACACACTAATATATACATATAAACACATACGTATACATATAGTGGCAGTCCAAAATATTTACATAAATCAACATACTCAATTCAAATGACCAAAGTCACAGGAATCGAAATTATGGTGGTCACGAACGAACTCAATATTGTCAAACCAAAATCGAACAGTGATGACCATGCAAACGAACAACTCAAAACAAATAAAGCCAAAAATAATTTACAGTTCAAAATCAAGTCAGGGTCACGATGACCAAGGAATTCGGTCAAAACCGTGAGCACTAAGAAATCTCAATGTATACGCATATGAACAAGTCAGGGAAAATCACAGTCATTCGAATATAATCAAACGACCAACTTTAAATTATCAGACAAGTATGCTACAAGGGTAACATAAATGGCCAGAGCCAACTACAAAGGAAATGAACACTGTCAAACAAGGTCAAAGTCGAAGTTAAACAAGCAAGTGCCGAGATCACAGTGAAATTAACCTTGTCAAAGCAAGTTAGAATTAACATCAAACAAGTCAAAACATCGAAGCCGAGGCCAACAAATCATACCAAATTAATAAATTCAGATAAAACATCAACATCGTAACAAAATCAAAAATTTGAAGCATAACACTTAAGAATGAATTAGATGTGAGTGATAATTCACTCACCTTATTCGAATTGAATAGGAGCAGCCGCGAGCGACACCATTGATCCACGGCAAGAAGTTGGCGCCTTCGAATTGAACGAGCCCTACTTCCTGAAGAAGAAAAAACACGAGGACGAGCAGCCATTAATTTGTAAAGCCTTAGCTTTTTGAGTGAGGGAGTAAAAAGAGCCGCCATTATTTTTTCATCGTTCGATTTTTATTTTAGGGTTTTTCGAATGAACGAAAATAAGAAAGGGGACGGGTATATGTTTTGCAAATTTATCACGGCCCAATTAAAAACATGGGCCACTATTTGATTTTTAAAACCCATCAATCTTTTTAACAATTTTATAAAAGAATTTTAACTCAATTTAAAAAACTTCAATTGGTAATTAGCGAAAATATTAGCCGTTTAATGTCAATTATAAGCTGATGCGAAATACCGGGTTGTTACAAAAACCATAATCCGAGAACGTACCTATTTGTCGGGCAAATAACGTTTATTTTATGAAACCAAAAGCAGAGCAATTGCTTCCATACCCTGTATTCCACTTACATAATCCAAAGAGGTTAATAATTATATAGAAGTGAAATGATTGTATTGTTTTAAATTAATAACAAACAACCAACATAACATAACAACAATTACTTTCAACCAAAAGGATACCATCATCACATAAAATCAAAGTAAATCAATACAATATAACAACAATCTTTGCAAACAAGCATACAATCTTCACAAGGGATTAAAGCAATCAACCATTTCTGAAGTTACAATCATTAAATTTAATATACTATTCACTTAATTATTTACTTTAATTATCAATAGCTTAAAACATTAACTTAAGTTCAAAAATCTTTGCATACATATTCACTTTCTATTTCATTTTATTAAGTAGCACTACAATTATAACTCAGGTTTATAATTATTTCGTATCAAATTTCTTATTTACAAAAGTAAATTTCATTGAACACTTTCATTATTTAAGTTTTCTTGTATAATATTCCCTTACATATCCTTATATAACATTACAACTTTTAATATTCTGGTAAGTTATATATATATATATACATATATGTATATGTGTGTGTATATATATATATATGTATGTTTCTAAGAATGTAATTGAAAGTTACACAAATTTATATTATTTCATTTTAGCAAATAAACGTTCAATGGTTATCATTTCTTATTTTCATATCCTTTTTGTTTACAAGTTACAAATTTCAAATTCCTTGTATATTTCATTTATAACTTAGCATTTAATTTCTTATTTTCAACTTTAGAAGTTCCAATTATTAAATAGTTAAAATTTTAATTCATTACAATAATTGAAATTCTAATTTAAATTTACTTTAGTTTATTCTACTGAGTTTTTTTCTTCTCATTATTTACTTTTCCATTCATTTTTTTATATAGAGATCAAACACTTACATAATTTGTTTTCCAATAAGGATTTAAGTCATTAATGAATCATTTCAAAAAATATCACTTAAGCTTCTACTGCCTTACTTAAGTTTATAACTTAATTCGGTTATTGAATATAAAATTTAAGTTTTTGGTATTCCCCCTTGAAGAGCAAGGAAATATTTCAATATCTCTAAAAATTCAATTAAAACATTTAACCTTATTCACTTAGTAAAAATATAAGATATATTTAAAACATTCTCATCGCATTATGTAAAGGTTTTTCAAAAGTCTAAAACAATGTTAGAAATTTATATCAAAACATTATAATAAGCTTTTAAAATAAAGTTCCTTAAATCCAAAGATTTATTAGACTCATTATTTTTAAAATAAATATAAACTCAAGATTATTAAACTGAAACTAATAGTATACTCAAATCTTACATTAAATTTCTAAATCAAAGTATAAAATTTCATATTTTGATAATTAATCTTACACACTTGTTTAAAAACGAATATTCAAATCATGGAAAAACATTTATTATGGTTTAATACAAAAATTCAAATAGTAAATATATCAATAAATTTACTATTAGTACTTTGAAATCAAGTAAATATTCCAAATTATTCCTCCGGAATAGAGATTCACATTTATTTGTCAAGTATATTACTATAAATAAACTTCGCAAAACAATTTTTTTCCATTTATATAATATCTTTAAATTATACATCCAAAGAAACTTGTATAAGTTTTACTTGAAATATTCATTTGAAAGCTTCATTTGCAAATCAACCATCTTTAATACTTTAATGTTTTTCAAAAAAATTCATTTCTAAAATTCCTTGCTTCATGTATAAATATCATTTAAACATTTAAATAACATCTTCATAAATATATGTAAACTATTTGAAAATAATTATTTACATCATTACTTATATTTACAAAGAAGCTATTGAAAACCTTAAATCCATGATTTATAAATTTATTATTTTTATCTCAAGATACTTTCAAACATTATTAATAAATTAATAATCATTTACTTTAAATATGTTTTATTTAGTAAATAACTTCTCAAATATTTACAACACTAATAACTTATTATTAAACCATGTTGTACATGTGACGACCCAGAATTTTGATATTTGAATTTGGAATATTTAATTGATTTTAAATATTTGAAAGTTAGTTTAACTTGAATTTCAAATATCATTGTTTGTTTAGTAATTAAAATTATGAATTTAATAATATGAAATTGGATAAAAATATGAAATTCTAAGCTTGTTAAAAATAATTTGAAGATTTGAAAAATTTATATTGATAATACTAAAGTAAATGGAAGTGTTAAAAATTGAAATTTGAAGCATTTGTTCAGTTTTGAAAATTTATTGTTTAAATCGATATTTAAAAAATAGCCTTCCAAGGCATAGTGTCGGAATTCAACGAAACTAGTTCCATTGAATCTGTAATATTGTATTTTTATCGGATTTCAAGTTTCATAGCGTTTGGAGTTGTCATGTGGCCGTACGATTGATAAACGCATTGAAATTTACATCGAAATTTAATTTAATAACTGATTCAAAATGCTATCTTCTCCATACGATCGAATTTGGACTCGGAACCTTTTCTATTGCGTTCGGAATAGAGGTTTAACATTATAAACACCTAGTGGCATGCCTCGATAGGAGTTTGAAATTTTGAGCTACGAATTCCAGACGATTTAAATTTGAATTTAAATTAGAAGTATATAGATTCACATTCAATAGGCAATTGGACATGTTTCTTCCCTTAGAACACGTGTCTCCTACCTTTCCAAATCACGTAAAATTGTCCCCTCCTTCCTTTTCTTTTTGTTTTTTTTCAACTGAACAATCTCAAAAGAAAAATAATAATACATAAAATAGATCCATCGTTCAAAACAAAATCATGGCCGAGTATTTTAAAATCTAATTGTGTAACAACTCTGGGTTGGAGATTACCTGTCAATACTAAATTATAATGATAATTATAATTTAATATTGTGATTAAAATTAAATTGAAAATTTTATATTGTTTATTTGTAATAAACAATGAAATTGGAATCAAATTGTGAAAACAAAGTTCAGAACTTTATTTTATTTTGTTTGGGATGATAATAAGTGGAAAATGACTATTTTTATTTAAAAAAATGCAATAATAATGTAATTACTGCCAATTCTTCTATTTATGATTTTTTTAAGAGAAGTAATTGATTTTTTTAAAGGGTGGTTTATTTTAATAGAAAGATGGGAATTGGTTTGAAAAATATGTTTTGGCCTTAAACTTTATTTGGAAATGGTTTGAAATGTTTTTTTAAGTGAGAAAATAGATTCTTGTGGAATTTAAAATTGAAAATGTAAACTTTTGCATTTAATTATGAAAATAGTGCATTTTTGTAAAATAAAGGATTTTGATAATAAAAATGTCTTAAAAATAAAATTTTAACTATTTATATGGTGGAAAATGTTTTGTTCTATTAGAGTGTGAGTTTACATATTTTTCTTATGCAAAAATTTGGAAGGAAAATGTATTTTGGTTTTGTAAATAGTGTAAAGATGAACATTTTTGATTAAGTATTAATTAATCTTAGGCCATTCTATTTTTCTCTACATTTTGGGTCCAAATGGCCCATTAGTGCTTTCGAGATAATTGAGAAAAGAAGAAAGCAATGTTCAGTACGTTCATTTTCTTACCTTCCTTCTTCTTCCTCATCTGTAAACTAAGAACAGTAAATTGAAACTCTCAAATTTCTTAATTTCAAGCCTCCAAACTTCAAATAAACTCAACAAATTAAAATCTTTCTCAAACTAGAGAGATAATCAACAGGTAATCAAACTCCAAATCCTTTAATTTCATCAAATTTCTAAATTTCAGAGATGGGTTTTTTTAATTTATGTTTATTTCCCTTTGCATGTCTTGTTTCTTAGTTCCTACAGGCTATTGAAGACCAATTTCATCTCCAAGCTCCAAACTTTTTGCTAAAATCTCAGGTTTTGCA
Organism: Allium cepa; assembly: GCA_030765085.1. Classification (NCBI taxonomy): domain Eukaryota; kingdom Viridiplantae; phylum Streptophyta; class Magnoliopsida; order Asparagales; family Amaryllidaceae; genus Allium; species Allium cepa. Next base: position 722,239,998 of record CM060938.1, on the reverse strand, counting down.
TACTACAGCAAGGTGAGTATCAAAACTCACAAATGCTAGCTGAAGCCATGCTTCAGAACGCCAAATCTAGCCAAAAATGGCTTCAATTTATTGATTTTATATTCATATTCTTTCTGTGAAAACTGAGTTTGTGTGTCACTTTGCACGTCAGTTTCTCCCAATTCCGGCGAAGAAATGCCTTCAGATTTTCTTCAGTTGATAGCCTATGTGTTGTAGCATATATCTGCAAAATTTCATAGCAAAAATATTTCCTTTGATGCTTGAAAATTTTGCTGCAAAATCAATACACAGCCTCAAAATAATCTGTACACATTTTGTTTGCTGAGTTACTGCAAACATGGCCTGGGTCCATGTTTGAGTTAGCATAACTTTTTCATTTCTCATTAGAAATTTTTCATTCTTTTTTTATTTGAATGATGACGTTCTCTAATATGAGAATACCATATTTTAGGTCATTTCGACTAATATAGCATATAGAAAAATGCTGGCGAACATTGTCTCGGAGCATATTTTTGTCCAGATTTTTACAGTGAAAACACTGCCTGGGTTCAACTTTGAGATATCATATCTTTTCTTGATTAGTCTAAATTGAATGATTCTTGGTGCAGTTTAAAGTGTTGTTGTTGATCTTCATACATGTTAAATTTCAGGTCATTTCGACCTACATAGCTTATAGAAACATGCTGCCAAACTTTGACTCGGAGCATGTGTTTACCCAGATTTTACAGTGAAAACACTGTCTGGGTCCAATTTTGAGACATCATAACTTTCTCACACTTTATCCAAATTACATGATTCTTGTTTTGTTTGAAAGCTGTAGTATTCTATTATAAGCATAACAATTTTTAAGATTAATCTGATCAAATTTGGTCCTCTGTTTCATGCTTGAATTTGAACCCCAGAGGGTTTCCCGGCCTGTGCATTTTTGGTTTTTGAACTGTTGCAAACATGGCCCGAGTGCATGTTTGAGACAGTGGAACTTTTTTGTTTCCAGTCGGAATTTATTTATTATTTTTTTGTTTGAAAGATGAAGTTTCGTAGTTTGTTTATGATAATTTTTAGTTCAATCAAAGGTCATTCGGCTACCTGTTTTATATCCGAAATTTGAACCCAGAGAAGATTTCAGACCTGGGTATTATTTTGGCCAAGTGTTTTTATGTCATTTTTCCGTCCGATTTTTAACTTATACTTGATGATTTTGTGATATTTTTGAAATGTGTTGAGGGCTATGATGCCCATCAATAGGCTAGAAAAGTTTTAATGAATTTGAAATTCAAATTTGATTTGAATTCGAATTGAATTTGAATGGCGGTTTTGAGTGATTTCTTTGATTTCGAGCATAGATTTTTCCGAACAATTTTGAAATAATTTTTAAAAAAAGTTGGCATTTAAAATAATTATTATGTAATATTTTTAAATTATTTTAAGCTGTAAAATCTATTTATTCTCTATAACAAGGAAATTTTCAAATATCGTTTTCAAAATTAATTTCGGAAAATGGTTTTAAAAGCTTGTTTTCTAAAATAAATCATTTTATATATAAAATACACACTTTTATACTATTCGAACGTTTGAGAAAGAGAATTAAACGATTTAGTAAAACACGTGGTATGAGACATGTGCGTTCACTATTTCGGTTAATTTCGGATTTGTACGATCGAAACTATTTGAGATTATTGATTCTAAGATGTTTTGCCATTTTATGGCATATTTTGAGTTTTATAATTTCTATTTATTGGAATTATTTAAGATGGCCAATATTTGGCAAGTATTATGGTTTGAGATCTCCTATGCAGGAGTATGGTCGATGAGAACCATAACAAGTTTTATTTACTTGCCAATGATATAAGATAAGTCTTGAGTTTATGATTCCATATTTTGAGATTTATGGTTTATGAGGAACCATCATGATGTTTTTAGTTGTCGACGAGATGAGACAAGTTACGATATCATTTAATACTTGTCGATGAGATGAGACAAGTATGGTGTCTCTTTATCACTCGCCAATGAGACTAGGCGAGATATAATTTTATGAGTTTTATGATGTTTCTAGTGTGGCATCGACTAACGGCTAGTAAACCGCTAAGTACGAATGTGTGGTATGGGATACATGTTAACACTTTTCGGGTTCCTATCCGTGAGTTTGTGACACATTCACGATGTTTACCTAACAGAACTGATTGGAGAGGTGTTAGCGACCTTGTCATGAGGACGAACTGCTTTGGGAGGTGTTAGCGACCTTGTTAGGGCTGACAACATAGCTTGGAGAGGTGTTAGCGATCTTGTCATGAGGACGAACTGCTTTGGGAGGTGTTAGCGACCTTATTAGGGCTGACAAAATAGCTTGGAGAGGTGTTAGCGACCTTATCATGAGGACGAACTGCTTTGGGAGGTGTTAGCGACCTTGTTAGGGCTGACAAAATAGCTTGGGGAGGTGTTAGCGACCTTGTCATGAGGACGAACTGCTTTGGGAGGTGTTAGCGACCTTGTTTGAGGCTTCGGCCGTCTGAGTTTAGCATATGCAGCATTGCTTCGGCATTATAATCGGGGATTTGGCCAATCCATATTTTCTGAGTTTTCTGTTTTATTGTGATTTCACCTTTTTAAGATGTTTTATTACATCGATAGCCTAGTGCTATATGAGATGTTATATATATGGTGATTTCAATTATAAATGTCTTGAACTCTTATCGAGTTCCTTGAGTTATGAGTTTGGATAATTTCAGGATTTTATAGGATATTTTGGGTTTTGCCATTTTGGCGAGTTGAGATTTATATACATTTATACCGATGAGATGAGGTATAATTGAATTTGGAGATTCATCTATAATTGAGTTTTGTATCATCCTATTTGAGAATGTTTTATGTTTTCCATTTTGGCGAGAGTTTGTATTGATGTTTCTCCTTTTGAGGAGATTTGGCTTATGGAAATCATGTATACATTTAGGGATGTCTCCAATGATGTGAGGCACTTGTGTTTGATTTGAGTATTCAGTTTGAGTTACCTCCTTCGAGGTATTTGTTCACTTAAGTAGCGTTTGTTACTTAAGCATTGAGTATATGAGTTTATCGGATTCATTCTTCTCTTTCGAGAAGAAGTATCTTCGTGTCTATTCTGCTTCATATAATCGATATTGATTGATTTGTGTAGCTAGACTGACCCGTGTATTTATACTCGGGTCAGATCGAGTTGTTTCATGTATCATCTATTCGACTTAGCTTGAAGTTGATGCTGGATATCGGCTCTCCATTCTCTTGAGCAATTTTTGTTCTTCCGCATACTCTGATGTGTTTGATTCAATGTATATGGTGTGGTCGAGTACCACCTTTATTGTATTCATATTGTATTGTACTAAACATGTATTAGTGTATATGTATATACATGATGTTGATTATTGTTCTGTGATGTGCTTTACATTTAGTTATTGTATTTTGTTCCGATAGATCCTTTAGCCACCTATAGTTTTGGATTATGCACTTACTGTGTATGTCGATCCATTGAGATAGAAAAGAAAAATCATATTGCATTTATCGACGTATTCAGTAGACGTTTAAGACAAAGTTATAGATGGTCGCCCTTAACCAGCCCTATTCCGCTTTAGTAGACGGAATTACTCGTTAATTCTCTTTACTAAGGTAAGTCTCGGGGAGGGGCGTTACAGCTTGGTATCAGAGCTGTGATCAGAACAAAGTAGAATAAACACAGAACAGTTCGTATATCACGATACGTCGAAGTACGATACGAGTGAATCACTGTCCTTAATTCGAGCTTGTTTTCGAATCGTGCTTCGATTCTTTTCGAGTTTTAGGATATGTTGAGATGGAATATGTCTAGGGATATAAATTGTATTCCGCAATATTCCAAAATTGAGTTTGATGTTATCTTATCTGATGAATAATCTTATTTGGGATTATTATATTCTTATTTTTGTCGATGCAAGTGAATTTGTATTGATGAAGCTCATTAATTCCTTTGAGTATTCTTGTTTTGTTCCGTTGAGAGTTGTGAATCTTATTGAGGGGATCCACAACGATTGGCTCGTTGTAAGCATTCTGAGATTTTTATTTGATATAGCTTTTGTGAGTATTTTTTTTTGTTACTCACAATCTTGAGATGCATTTGATTTAAGATGGATTGACTTATTTGATATTAAGTCCAATCCTTTGTTTTATAGGATCCTATTGTATATTTAGGTTTCCTATTTTGATTGGTTTATTATTTCCGTCACTTTGGAATGTTAATGATGATTCCAAAGTTTTTGAATTCACTCTTGAGTATCCATATGTTGATGACATATCTCGAATTCCAATCAAGGCGACTTTGTTGAGTTTTGATGAGTCCTTTTGGGTTTGATATCCAATCGGACAATCGAGTGTTGAATTAACCTTATTCCTGGGTTTTAGCCTTCGGCTATCGTTCCACGAGGACATCCACTATGGAATGAGGTGAGTTTCTAGATTGTTTGAGTTTGAATGAGTTTATCATTCAGTTTCTTTGAGTTATCCTTTTGGATACTCAATCAGTGTTATTCATAGCATTACTTTGTTTGAAGTAATGATTTATTGTTTGTGTGCTTCTTCTCCTTCGAGAAGAATATCTTGCTTATCCTGTATCTTGATGATTTTTGAGAGTGGCTCGTGACATCGTAAGATTGACGAACACTCTATCTCCTTCTGTTGATTTTGAGAATCGAGTCTTCTAGGAATATCTCGATGCATTCTCTTAATGTTCTTTGGTTTGAGTTTTGAAGCTATATATAAATGTGAGTTTTAAAGAGAAATTGGAGTTTTGAGATATTTTAAAAATCAAAGAATATTTTGAGAATATATTTACATGAGTAGTATTCTTTCGTAGAAATAATTTGAGAGCGTTGGGTTATCCATCGAGTAGTTAAGAGTTCTGGTCGATACGCCTGATCAACGCTATCGATAGGAATCTCCTAAATGCTGTGATGAGGCAATTAGACACGATGATTTTTGTTTTAAGGATTGCGATTTTGAAAATTATATTTTCAGATTAAATATTAAATTTATTTTTGAATGGTAATTGCAGCCATTGGTTTTAGAGATGAGTAATAGAGTGGCGAGGCAGTTTTAATCGTTCGGTCAACTCTGCAGCCAACATATATATTTATTTATTAGAGACTCAATAGCGAGGCAACGCCATTTATTTACTTTTAAATTATAAAGATGAGAATATAAATGAGATTATTTTTGAGCTACGCTTTATTAAAAGTATATTTTGAGATTTTAGAATATATGTTATATACATTGGTTGTTTTAAGGGAAGAGTATAATAAGAGAATTTAAACCCTTAATTTATTTTGAGGGATATTATTATGGATTTACAACATTCTTTGGAAATTAATTTTGACGTAAGAGTAGAAATTTGAATTTTAACTTTGAGTTTTAAATTACTTACTAAGTAATATAGTAAAGAGTTTGAGAAATTTTCAAATGTTGAAAATTGAGTTTTAAAAATTTAAAAGATGTTGAGATTTAAAAAAAAATTCTAAATATCTTGGATTGAAAAGTAATTTGAGCTTATATCCTTGTTTCTTGAGTATATTCTATCCTTGAGTTAATATCAATGACATGCATTATCGTGGTCGTTCGAGTTTGGTGGCCTTGTAAGAAGTCATTTCGTGATTTATTCATCTTGTCTACTGTTTTTATCTTGTTGAGAGGATGTTCTTTCCATATTATTATGCAGAAAATCTTGTTGATGATATTCTTTATTGCTTAGAGTTCGGATTTAAGTGAGTTTGATCCCAACTCTATCTGTACAGTTTTGTGAAATCATTTTCGATTGATTAATTGTTGAGTGTCTTATTGAATTTTTTTGTTTCGAAGATGGGATATCTTCGAAATTCTTTCAAGTTACTTGAAAATTCGATGACTGGCTAATCACTATATAAGCATTTGATGGGCCATTTGATTAACAGTGTGAGTTTTTCCTTGTTTCTCTCTACCATTCTATGTGTAACGACCCGCATATCCGTACACCTTGAGTTAATACTATTCTACCAAAATCAACTCAAGTTGTACAGAAATACGAACCATTTGGGTTAAAGAAGAAGAGGTAGGAGAAGGAAATAGAAATCAACAACAGAATCTAACCATCGCAGCGGAATAAAATACAATAGATAATAAATAATCTTTACTCAACATCAAATTTTTTTATTTATATATTACATTATCAGAGTACATCAATCATAGCTCAACATCAATGTCATACAAAGGGATACACCACAACTCAACACATCGGAAATATATACATATATACAAGTACGAGAGTACGTATCGTCATCCAGCTCGTCTCTTGAGCACCACAGCATTTCCTGTATCCTATAATACTCGGTCTGACCCGAGCATTACAGTTAAATAACACCCGAGTCAGTCTGGAATACCAGCGTGAGAAAATCACACCCAATTGATTATTAAAGTTAAAAAAATCCTTTTGAAAACAAAAGCATCTCGTAAAACCACGCCACAAATAAACATGTCGGGTTTTTACCTTACGATAGCTAAAACAATTTTTGTAGAAATCCTCTGATATTATAATAGGGTCTATATACAAATACTTATAAAATAGCCGAAATTGTTACATGATTAAATTCCAGCTACTAGCCACAGAGTGGGTAATACAAACAAAACTCGTACAAGGCTCGTAGGGAGAATGGATTTCCAACCAATGACCAGGCACTGGGGTACCCCCTGTCACAGTACGGGGCCTAGATCACCGTACCGAGGAGTACGCCCGCTCCCCTGCAACACAAGGCCGGGACTACCCCTTACTGGATAATCCCGAGTGAGATCACCCCGCGGTTGGGATCAGCAACCGCCCACTAAGCCGAAATAAAAAGCGACATCTAGACTGGAATGACCTCACCCTGCTTGGGTGCTACCCACCTAGCCTTGCTGCAAAACCCCTGATTTTCAGTCATTCCCGTTTGATGAGGCTTGAGGCTAAGCGTTACCTTTTTAGAACATATTCCTTAGATTGCCCATCGTCCACCTGACGATGTTTCGCAAGCATTCATCTATACAAGTCCGTCCCGGGTTCGAACGGAACCGAACGCACTATTCCTACTACGTCCATTTTGGAAATATCCTCAGGATTAGTAGCGACTAGCCCTTGCACTTCACTGCTCCATCTTCGAATCCAAAATCGTTAACACGAAACGTACAAACCGGATCGAAGTGTTTTTCGAGAAATTAATCTCGATCCCCGGTCTCTTCGAAATGATCAACGCATTTGTCCAATATTGATAGTCGGTGATTTAACTATCAATTTATATTCACAAACATCCATCACACAATAAATAATTTCCCAAATTATTTATTAATCTCAAAATATCTTCACAAGATATATTTCTATTTACAATCCTTTGAAAACAGTTCCAAAACCATCTTTCCTTTCAGAATAAACTTCCCAAATATTTCTATCTCCTCTGAAATTACCAATCACAAAACTAAATTTTAAAAATAATTCTAAACACTTTATTTTTGAAATGTACTTTAAAACATTTAAGCTAAACTACTTCAATAATTTGTTAAAAATACATACTATATGAATATTTGAAAATAAAGTTACTAAATAAAATATAAAACTAGATTTTTACTTTCGGAAACAAAATACTAAGTCACTCTTTAAATAATTACTACTATAATAGATTTGAGAAAATACTGCCTTTAGAATTTAAATATTAGCCAAAACTTGCTTTTTACAACAACTTTAAAACCTTTAAATTTATTTAAAAATTTACTTTAAAAATGTACTTGGTTATCCAGAGAAAAATCCCAACTTAAATAAATTTCCCAAATTGATTTCCAATTCATTCCCTTTTAATTCAGAATCTATTAATTTCAGATTTCATTTCTTGATTATGATTTAAAAATACTTTAACTAAAAATTCCAATTTTTAGATTTCTCAATTACTTCTCTATGCTTTTTAAAAAAAATTAAACTTTGAATTTTAAAATAATTCTTTATTTTAATTGATATAACTTAAGTTTACAATTCATCAATTTCATTCTATTCAAAATTCTATTTCTCTTCATACTCGAAGTTATTTATTATCATTTTCATATCACTTTTATTTCTTTTCAGTTCATTCTTAATTTATTCAAACTTTCTATAATTATTTCGCTCACAAATTTACTTCCTTTTAATTTCTTTTCAACAATCCAATTCATATATTTTGGTAATTCATTTTAACCGAATATCCAATCAAACCATAACATTCAATATTCCAATATAACTCATCATAAGATATCAAATAATCACAACAGAGAATATTGAATAATTTAAATAAATGTGAGGGGTCCAGTTGGATCCCTCCAACCTGTTTTCCTGCATCCACAAATGATAGCACAATATAATATGCCAATCCCAAAATATCATACTATATCACATCAATCAATTCAGCCATTCAAACAATTATTCAAATTTAATCATTTAAATTTAACTGAGTGAGATTAACTCACCTTTATTTTTTTGTTTGCACCCATTTCCAATCCGTCTTTATTCTTCCACGATTTTCAAACCTTGAATAAATATTAGATGATTTTATTAATATTCGACCAATTCGAATAATTAATTTGCATTTGATAAAGTTAATTTAAATAAATTTTATTCAATCTAGTAACTGTTTTAAACTAAACACCTTTTTAATAAAATCATTTAGTAACTAAAAATAATTTATGTTGATTCAAGACTCAAATTTTGTATAGACCTTCAAATATTTTAAAGTTTATACTAAATTTCAAAATCCTATATATACATGTATTCGCTGTTTATTTATAGTTTCCTATATTTTCCAAAAAGTTTTATAAAGCCATAAATCAAATTCAAACGGACTATATCTCTTATAGTAAACTTCCTATTTCTTCTCAAATTTCCTTTTATTCTTTATGGAACATAAATTGTAAAATGAAAATAAAACCCTGGGTTTCCCCTTTACTGCTAATTTCATTTTTTTACATTTTTTTTCTCGTTTATCCTCTAATTTATATGTCCACGCATATACACATAGGATTAAATAAATAAAAATAAATATATATAAATATACCTCTACTGCTTCCTATCGACGAAACCCTAGATGAAGCCTGATTCGATCGAAGGACTAGAAATTAGGCTGCCGAAGATCCCACAGCACTGTACGAACAACTCGCATCCCATCACTTCGTCGCCAGCGACTATCATATGAGCTCGCGAATCCATCAACGCGGTGCTCAACGTCGTACTGCCACGCCGACGATCTTCTAGGTCACCTCAAAATCGAGCTCCGCCTCGACTTTGTCCTTCGCGTGCTTACCCTTGTGAATTCCAGCTGCCAATGCCGATCTCGACAGCTTCCTCGAACTCGCGAACCATCGACCGCCTCCATCTAAACGCGCCGCCGTACCCTCTACCAGAGCTCGCGAGTAACCCTAACGAGGCAAAAATTCAAAGGCGAAATTGATCTCGATTTGAAAAATGGGTTTTGAAATTGCAGAGGAGAGGAACGAGCGAGTGAGGCCAGCGACCATTTCTCTTTTTTTTAGAACGAAGTTACTTTGTTTTGAACCAAGTTATTTCGTTTCCTGAACGAAGAAAATATCTACCATGTTTAATTATTAAATCAAACGAAGAAGTGTGTGGAAGAAGCTAGGGAAACGTATTCACTTCGGCTGGAAAATAAAAGGTGAGGAAGTGTGTTAAAGACTCTTAACTACAATGTTCACTTATTTTTAAATTCAACTTCTAATCGATTTTATCAATTAAATTTTCAACGCGTTTTTATATCGTACACTCACACACTAACTCCGATCAATACAAAATTTGGATTCCGATAATAATTCAATATTACGGACCCAATGGAACTGGTTTCGTCGGATTCCGAGACTGTGCCTCGGAAGGCTATTTTTAAATTCAATTCGAACTTTATATTTTCAAAACTAAACAAAACACTGTTAAATTTAATTTTAAAACTTCTATTATCTTTAGCCCTATCCATATAAATTTTACGAACTTTCAAATTATTTTTAACAGACTTAAAACTCTAGATTCAACGTTTTACTCAACTTCAACTTATTTAATTTAATAACTTGATTATCAAATAATTGGTGATATTTGAATTCGAGTTAAAATTTGCTTTGAAATATTTAAAATCAATTAAATATTCAGATTACAAATGCTTAAAAATTCCGGGTCGTCACATTCCTCCCCCCTTAAAAGAATTTCGTCCTCGAAATTACTAGTTAGGAAGAATGGTCCAATACCCGTTTACTTTTTCCCAAGACCAAACAAATCAATATCTTACCAACGTTCTTCTTATAAAAGACCCGTTATCATCCTTATTAACTTCCAAACCTTTCCCTAGTTCCAATCCATATCATTTTTTTAACCATTCAAGTTTCAATTTGAAACCAAATTTTAAATTATCAAAATTTTCTCAAAATTTTTTCTAACTCTCTAAATTTCCGAAATTTTTTGCCAGCGTCTCCTTTGCGCGGCTAGCTCGGTACTACTACAAAAATGGACCTGCGGCCTCCCAAATCCAAAACGAAAACAAAAAAACAAGTGGCTCAATCCAAAATCCCAATCAATTTCATACCAAATTTAAATACATACCTTTTTGTCAAGCATTTCAAATTTCTCTTCTGAAATCAAAATCAATTCTCTTTTCTCTTTATAATACCTGCATATCCTGCTTAGCACTAATATCCAAACACAACTTAACATTTTATTGACTTTCTTACCAATGTCAATATTTATTAATCCAAATATCAACTTAGAATGTATCTGTAATATTCCATTTCCAATTAAGAATGCACCATTTCATACTTAAGTTAGTATGAGAATTTTATACGCTTCTGATATTATTTCCATCTTACTACTTCAATTTATATCTAATTTTATTCAATACGATTCTTTCATTTTCATATGAATTCAATTTATTTTTAACTCTGAATATATAAATTTTATTGGTCATTTATTACTAATTCATATCATTACTTTAATTAGTCTCATTTACTAACTTATTTTGAATTTTCAGTTTTAAACCGTTTAGTCGTTAACAAAATTTTCCAAAAATTTTCTAACTCCCAAAATTTCTGAAATTTTTTGGCAGAGTCTCCTTTGTACGGAGGAGCTTTTACAATTTGACAAAAGAGATAAATATATATACATCGACCCACACGGTCGGAAAAACCAAAAACAGTTCATATTTCCTATTTTAATTGCGTAGGCGTACCTTATTTAGCATTTTTAAGCATGCAACTTATTTATTTAGCAGTTAATGAAACCAAATCCAGCCACACGGCTTCCAGGTACCTGTACTTACTCAATTTTAAACATGTAAGTGCCAAACATATGAAGTTTAACAACATTTCACTTATTTGCAATAGTTAAACACATGAATTCTAAAAGAAATTCACACCAACATTTTTTTCTTAAGCAACTTATACCATTTTCATACTAATCCCACTGTTCCAATTAATATATAACCATTTTCATTCAATTTGGAATGGTTTTCAATCCATTCTTATACAACTTTATCAGTTTGAATGGTTTAAAATTCAATCGCTTACTTTCAATTTATTTTTAAGCAAACCGAACTCATATTTAATTCAATTGCTCTCAAAATAAATTTATTTTACTCCTATCAATTCATAGAATTTTAGTTACTTCCATTACATTCAATGACAAATTATTCTATGCAATTTGACGAGATCGATGTAAATAAATAAATACTTATGTTTTATAACCAATTTAAATTAATTTCGACTCAATTGATACATAATTCTATTTCATTTTCAAATTTATTCACATTCATATATTTCCATTTTCATTGCGTTTTAAATTTGAATCCATTCACTTACATCTCATTTTACTAACCAAAATAGTTCATTCAAAACCCATTAACAACTTAGGTTCATTTTCAGTACCAATTAAATTTCCTTTTTATTTTAATTCACTCACAACCATTTATTTACATTCCATTTAATATTATCTGTATCTCACCGAATTTTATTTCGGTTAAAATTTATTTTCACTTGATTTAAATCCAACCCAATATCATTAAACTTAGTTTAAGTTGAATTAAATTCAACCCTCTTCCATCTATTCAGCTTAAGTCAATTCACTTCTATTTATTCAAATTTTATACTTAAGCTCATTTTCATTTTACAAGTAAATTTTTCTCTTTTATACGCAACTTAACTCAATTGATTCCAAGGCCATATCCAATTTATTTTCACATATCTGGATTTTATTTGCAGTACAAACCATTACTATTTTAATCAAATTTCATTCGTTTTTTTTTCAGTTATATTTAATTTGCTAACACTTCAAGTTAAATTTCAATTAACAGCTCCAGTTCTGATTCCACCATTCACTTTTAAATTACCATTCAGCTTCTATTTAACTATATTAGGTTTCCATTTCATATTTCATTATTTAATTTATTATCTAAATAGTCTTTCCCAACTTATAATCCAGAACTTGATTTTAATCTCAAAATCTCTTCATAAAATTTTCTTAAGTTCAATTTATTTTATAATTCAAGTTCTGATTTTCATTTTATATTTCAATTCATCAAAAATATTTATTTTGGGTTTTCTATCACACTTTTCAAATTTTAGAAGTCACCACTTATTATTTTCACAACTCCATTCATTATAGGCTCAAATATATTCTTCTTTTATTTTTAACTCAAGCCTTACGCTTACTTATAACTCAAGCATATTTTATTCCATGCATTTTTAATTCTATCACAAGTTATTCTAATTTATTTAATCCAATCCAATTCCTTATCCAATTTATTTTCCCTTTACTCAGGTAAGAATCTAATTCCATTCAATAACTCAACTGGATTTTTATTCCAATTCAATTCTACTTTTAACTCGGATTTATTTAATCTCAATTTAATTTCAACTAAATTTGAACACAACTGGATATTATATTCAACCTAATTCAATTACTTTCAATCCAGGTAAATTTTTATTCCCCAATCCAAGTTAATTTCAATTTTACAACTTTTCACTTTAAATTTTAATTCCAACATTCAAAGCCTATATTTCCTTCCTGATTTAAAACTCATCTCAATTTTATAAGCTTACAATTTATCTCATCAGGATTTTTAAACTCCCGGCTTTTGGCTTCAAATCATTTTGAAATCTCCAATATCCCAAATCAGACTTCTCAAATTTTTAAACCAACCCTGGTTTTTATTTCCAACAAATTTCCTTTGAAATTTTAAAAACAAATAGATTTTCCTGAACAAATCAATTTTGGCAGCAATCTGTCACTTAGAAACTCGAAAATAAACCTCGATGATGCTGCAGTCATCACCGAAGTTATTTTCCAGCGACTGAAGTGAATTTAATGCTATTTCCCTTCCCAAAATTTATTTGAAACAATTTTCTTCAAAAATACTTTTAAAACAATAATGCTCTTATTGTCTTCAAAACTCTTCGAAAAATATTTCCAAAATCTCCGGGGTTTTAAATTTCCAATTTCTTTTTAATTTAAATTTTAACTATAATGCATTTGTATAGTTTATGCTTATACAAATTCCCATTTAATTATATCTCAATTTATAATTTATATTTATGATTCCTATTTATAAATTCCATTTTATACTAAATTTACTCCCCTAAACTTTGGTTATATTTTCAATTTCTAGTTAAATTTTTTACACAATGATGATAATAATCTAACATTACCATTTCTAACATCCAAGCAACCATATATTAGCTAAAATAGTTTACAAAAACTTTTCTTTATATCAAAATATGATTTGGGTAAAATTATTTCATTTACCCACATTTAAAACAATACCGTGTCGATTGCTCTCTTCAAGTGTTTAGAAACCCCTTCGATACAGTTGTCCAGACTGTGCCGACGAAGGTTCATATGCCACTCAACAAACCAATCAACACAATATTAAAACAATTTAATTCACTAACAAATACACGCTCATATTTATTTATACGCTCAAACTCATTATAGAGTACTACGGACTCTATTTTAAATGAGTAATTCCCACCAGAGCCAAGGTTATCACCAACCTAAGCTCTGATACCAAGTGTAACGACCCGCAAATCCGTACACCTTGAGTTAATACTATTCTACCAAAATCAACTCAAGTTGTACAGAAATATGAACCATTTGGGTTAAAGAAGAAGAAGTAGGAGAAGGAAATAGAAATCAACAACAGAATCTAACCATCGCAGCGGAATAAAATACAATAGATAATAAATAATCTTTACTCAACATCAAATATTTTTATTTATAAATTACATTATTAGAGTACATCAATCACAGCTCAACATCAATGTCATACAAATGGATACACCATAACTCAACACATCGGAAATATATACATATATACAAGTATGAGAGTACGTATCGTCATCCAGCTCGTCTCCTGAGCACCACAACATTTCCTGTATCCTATAATACTCGGTCTGACCCGAGCATTACAATTAAATAACACCCGAGTCAGTTTGGAATACCAGCATGAGAAAATCACACCCAATAGATTAATAAAGTTTCAAAAATCCTTTTGAAAACAAAAGCATCTCGTAAGACCACGCCACAAATAAACATGTCGGGTTTTTACCTTACGATAGCTAAAACAATTTTTATAGAAATCCTCTGATATTATAATAGGGTCTATATACAAATACTTATAAAATAGCCTAAATTGTTACATGATTAAATTCCAGCTACTAGCCACAGAGTGGGTAATACAAACAAAACTCGTACAAGGCTCGTAGGGAGAATGGATTTCCAACCAATGACTAGGCACTGGGGTACCACCTGTCACAGTACGAGGCCTAGATCACCGTACCGAGGAGTACGCCCGCTCCCCTGCAACACAAGGCTGGGACTACCCCTTACAGGATAATCCCGAGTGAGATCATCCCGTGGTTGGAATCAGCAACCGCCCACTAAGCCGAAATAAAAAGGGACATCTAGACTGGAATGACCTCACCCTGCTTGGGTGCTACCCACCTAGCCTTGCTGCATAACCCTTGATTTTCAGTCATTCCCGTTTGATGAGGCTTGAGGCTAAGCGTTACCTTTTTAGAACATATTCCTTAGAATGCCCATCGTCCACCTGACGATGTTTTGCAAGCATTCATCCATACAAGTCCATCCCGGGTTCGAACGGAACTGAAGGCACTATTCCTACTACGTCCATTTTGGAAATATCCTTAGGATTAGTAGCGACTAGCCCTTGCACTTCACTGCTCCATCTTCGAATCCAAAATCGTTTACACGAAACGTACAAACCGGATCGAAGTGGTTTTCGAGAAATTAATCTCGATCCCCGGTCTCTTCGAAACGATCAACGCATTTGTCCAATATTGATAGTTGGTGATTTAACTATCAATTTATATTCACAAACATCCATCACACAATAAATAATTTCCCAAATTATTTATTAATCTCAAAATATCTTCACAAGGTATATTTCTATTTACAATCCTTTGAAAACAGATCCAAAACCATCTTTCCTTTCAGAATAAACTTCCCAAATATTTCTATCTCCTCTGAAATTACCAATCACAAAACTAAATTTTAAAAATAATTCTAAACACTTTATTTTTGAAATGTACTTTAAAACATTAAGCTAAACTACTTCAATAATTTGTTAAAAATACATACTATATGAATATTTGAAAATAAAGTTACTAAATAAAATATAAAACTAGATTTTTACTTTCGGAAACAAAATACTAAGTCACTCTTTAAATAATTACTACTATAATAGATTTGAGAAAATACTTGCTTTAGAATTTAAATATTAGCCAAAACTTGCTTTTTACAACAACTTTAAAACCTTTAAATTTATTTAAAAATTTACTTTAAAAATGTACTTGGTTATCCAGAGAAAAATCCCAATTAAATCAATTTCCCAAATTGATTTCCAATTCATTCCCTTTTAATTCAGAATCTATTAATTTCAGATTTCATTTCTTGATTATGATTTAAAAATACTTTAACTAAAAATTCGAATTTTTAGATTTCTCAATTACTTCTCTATGCTTTTTAAAAAAATATTAAACATTGAATTTTAAAATAATTCTTTATTTCTTTAATTGATATAACTTAAGTTTACAATTCATCAATTTCATTCTATTCGAAATTCTATTTCTCTTCATACTCGAAGTTATTTATTATCATTTTCATATCACTTCTATTTCTTTTCAGTTCATTCTTAATTTATTCAAACTTTCTATAATTATTTCGCTCACAAATTTACTTCCTTTTAATTTCTTTTCAACAATCCAATTCATATATTTTGGTAATTCATTTTAACCGAATATCCAATCAAACCATAACATTCAGTATTCCAATATAACACATCATAGGATATCAAATAATCACAACAGAGAATATTGAATAATTTAAATAAATGTGAGGGGTCCAGTTGGATCCCTCCAACATGTTTTCCTGCATCCACAAATGATAGCACAATATAATATGCCAATCCCAAAATATCATACTATATCACATCAATCAATTCAGCCATTCAAACAATTATTCACGTTTAATCATTTAAATTTAACCGAGTGAGATTAACTCACCTTTATTTTTTTGTTTGCACCCATTTCCAATCTGGCTTTATTCTTCCATGATTTTCAAACCTTGAATAAATATTAGATGATTTTATTAATATTCGACCAATTCGAATAATTAATTTGCATTTGACAAAGTTAATTTAAATAAATATTATTCAATCTAGTAATTGTTTTAAACTAAACACCTTTTTAATAAAATCATTTAGTAATTAAAAATAATCTATGTTGATTCAAGACTCAAATTTTATATAGACCTTCAAATATTTTAAAGTTTATACTAAATTTCAAAATCCTATATATACATGTATTCGCTGTTTATTTATAGTTTCCTATATTTTCCAAAAAGTTTTATGAAGCTATAAATCAAATTCAAACGGACTATATCTCTTATAGTAAACTTCCTATTTCTTCTCAAATTTCCTTTTATTCTTTATGGAACATAAATTGTAAAATGAGAATAAAACCCTGGGTCTCCCCTTTACTGTTAATTTCATTTTTTTTCCTTTTTTTTCTCGTTTATCCTCTAATTTATATGTCCACGCATATACACATAGGATTAAATAAATAAAAATAAAAATATATAAATATACCTCTACTGCTTCCTATCGACGAAACCCTAGATGAAGCCTGATTCGATCGAACAACCAGAAATTAGGCTGTCGAAGATCCCACAGCACTGTACGAACAACTCGCATCCCATCGCTTCGTCGCTAGCGACTATCGTATGAGCTCGCGAATCCATCAACGCGGTGCTCAACGCCGCACTGCCACGCCGACGAACTTCTAGGTCACCTCGAAATCGAGCTCCGCCTCGACTTTGTCCTCCGCGCGTTTTCCCTTGTGAATTCCAGCTGTCAATGCCGAGCTCAACATCTTCCCCGAACTCGCGAACCATCGATCGCCTCCATCTAAACGCGCCGTCGTACCCTCTACCAGAGCTCGCGAGTAACCCTAACGAGGCAAAAATTCGAAGGCGAAATCGATCTCGATTTGAAAAATGGATTTTGAAATTGCAGAGGAGAGGAACGAGCGAGTGAGGCCAGCGGCCATTTTCTCTTTTTTTTAGAAAGAAGTTACTTTGTTTTGAACCAAGTTATTTCGTTTCCTGAACGAAGAAAATATCTACCATGTCTAATTATTTAATCAAACGAAGAAGTGTGTGGAAGAAGCTGGGAAACGTATTCACTTCGACTAGAAAATAAAAGATGAGGAAGCGTGTTGAGGACTCCTCGCTACAGTGTTCACTTATTTTTAAATTCAACTTCTAATCGATTTTATCAATTAAATTTTCAACGCATTTTTATATCGTACACTCACACACTAACTCCGATCAATACGAAATTTGGAATCCGATAATAATTCAATATTACGGATCCAATGGAACAGGTTTCGTCGGATTCCGAGACTGTGCCTCAGAAGGCTATTTTTAAATTCAATTCGAACTTTATATTTTCAAAACTAAACAAAACACTGTTAAATTTAATTTTAAAACTTCTATTATCTTCAGCCCTATCCATATAATTTTTACAAACTTTCAAATTATTTTTAACAGACTTAAAACTCTAGATTCAACGTTTTACTCAACTTCAACTTATTTAATTCAATAACTTGATTATCAAATAATTGGTGATATTTGAATTCGAATTAAAATTAGCTTTGAAATATTTAAAATCAATTAAATATTCAGATTACAAATGCTTAAAAATTCCGGGTCGTCACACTATGTTAAGAATATGAATGGTTTGAGTTTCGAGCTTGTCTTTTATCCTTTGTCGGTTGAATTTTTGTGTTGTTTACGGCTCTTTTTCTAGAAAATTGTGGGGACGCAATTTCTCTAAGGTGGGGAGTCTGTAACAACCCTGGGTTGGAGATTACCTGTCAATACTAAATTATAATGATAATTATAATTTAATATTGTGATTAAAATTAAATTTGAAATTTTATATTGTTTATTTGGAATAAACAATGAGATTGGAATCAAATTGTGAAAATAAAGTTTAGAACTTTGTTTTATTTTGTTTGGGATGATAATAGGTGGAAAATGACTTTTTTATTTAAAAAAATGCAATAATTATGTAATTACTGCCAATTCTTCTATTTATGATTTTTTTAAGAGAAGTAATTGATTTTTTTAAAGGGTGGTTTATTTTAATAGAAAGACGGAAATTGGTTTGAAAAATATGTTTTGGCCTTACACTATATTTGGAAATGGTTTGAAATGTTTTTTTAAGTGAGAAAATAGATTCTTGTGGAATTTTATAATTGAAAATGTAAACTTTTGCATTTAATTATGAAAATAGTGCATTTTTGTAAAATAAAGGATTCTGATAATAAAAATGTCTTAAAAATAAAATTTTATCTAATTATATGGTGGAAGATGTTTTGTTCTATTAGTGTGTGAGTTTACGCATTTTTCTTATGCAAAAATTTGGAAGGAAAATGTATTTTGGTTTTGTAAATAGTGTAAACATAAATATTTTTGATTAAGTATTAATTAATCTTAGGCCATTTTATTTTTCTCTTCAATTTGGGTCCAAATGGCCCATTAGTGCTTTCTAGATAATTGAGAAAAGAAGAAAACAAAGTTCAGTACGTTCATTTTCTTACCTTCCTTCTTCTTCCTCATCTGTAAACTAAGAACAGTAAATTGAAACTCTCAAATTTCTTAATTTCAAGCCTCCAAACTTCAAATAAACTCAACAAATTAAAAAATTTCTCAAACTAGAGAGATAATCAATAGGTAATCAAACTCCAAATCTTTTAATTTCATCAAATTTCTAAATTTCATAGATGGTTTTTTTTAGTTTATGTTTATTTCCCTTTGCATGTATTATTTCTTAGTTCCTACAGGTTATTGAAGGACAATTTCATCTCAAAGCTCCAAACTTTCTGCTAAAATCTCAGGTTTGCATACTACAGCAAGGTGAGTATCAAAACTCACAAATGCTAGCTGAAGCCATGTTTCAAAATGCCAAATCTAGCCAAAAATGGCTTCAATTTATTGATTTTATGTTCATACTATTTCTGTGAAAACTGAGTTTGTGTGTCACTTTGCACGTCAGTTTCTCCCAATTCCGGCAATGAAATGCCATCAGATTTTCTTCAGTTGATAGCCTATGTATTGTTGCATATATTTGCAAAATTTCATAGCAAGACTATTTCGTTTGATGCTTGAAAATCTTGCTGCAAAATCAATGCACAGCCTCAAAATAATCTGTACACATTTTGTTTGCCGAGTTACTGCAAACATGGCCTGGGTCCATGTTTGAGTTAGCATAACTTTTTTATTTCTCATTGGAAATCGTTCATTATTTTTTGATTTGAATTACGACATTCTCTACTATAAGAACACAAAATTTTAGGTCATTTTGACTAATATAGCATATAGAAAAATGCTGCCGAATATTGACTCGAAGCATGTTTTTGCCCAGATTTTTACAGTGAAAACACTGCCTGGGTTCAACTTTGAGACATCATATCTTTTCGTTGATTTGACTAAATTGAATAATTCTTGGTGATGTTTAAATTGTTGTTGTCGTTCTTCATGCCTGTTAAATTTCAGGTCATTTCAACCTATATAGCTTATAGAAACATGCTGCCGAACTTTGACTCGGAGCATGTTTTTGCCCAGATTTTACAGTGAAAACACTGTCTGGGTCCAATTTTGAGACATCACAACTTTCTCACACTTTATCCAAATTACATGATTATTCTTTTGTTTGAAAGCTGTAGTTTACTATTTTAAGCTTAACAATTTTAAGATTAATCTGATCAAATTTGGTCCTCTGTTTCATGCCTGAAAGTTGAAGTCCAGAGGGTTTTCCGGCCTGTGCATTTTTGGTTTTTGAACTGTTGCAAACATGGCCCGAGTCCATGTTTGAGACAGTGTAACTTTTTTATTTCTAGTATGAATTTATTTATTATTATTTTGTTTGAAATATTAAGTTTCATAGTTTGTTTAAATTAATTTTTAGTTCAATCAAAGGTCATTTGGCTACCTGTTTTATATCCGAAAGTTTAACCCCAGAGAAGATTTCAGACCTGGGTGTTATTTTGGCCAAGTGTTTTTATGTTTTTTTTCTGTCCGATTTTTAACTTATACTTGATGATTTTGTGATATTTTTGAAATGTGTTGAGGCTATGATGCCTATCAATAGGCTAGCAAAGTTTTAACGAATTTGAAATTCAAATTTGATTTGAATTTGAATTGAATTTGAATGACGGTTTTGAGCGATTTCTTTGATTTCGAGCATAGATTTTTCTGAACAATTTTGAAATAATTTTTAAAATAAGTTAGCATTTAAAATAATTATTATGTAATATTTTTAAATTATTTGAAGCTGTAAAATCTATTTATTCTCTATAACAAGGAAATTTTCAAATATCGTCTTCAAAATTAATTTCGGAAAATGGTTTTAAAAGCTTGTTTTCTGAAATAAATTATTTTATATATATAATACACACTTTTATACAATTCGAACGTATGAGAAAGAGAATTAAACGATTTAGTAAAACACGTGGTATGGGACATGTGCGTTCATTATTTCGGTAAATTTCGGACTTGTACGATCGAAGCTATTTGAGATTATTGATTCTGAGATGTTATGCCATTTTATGGCGTATTTTGAGTTTTATAATTTCTATTTATTGGAATTATTTAAGATGGCCAATATTTGGCAAGTATTATGGTTTGAGATCTCCTGTGCAGGAGTATGGTCGATGAGAACCATCACGATGTTTTGTTTACTTGCCAATGATGTAAGGCAAGTCTTGAGTTTATGATTTCATATTTTGAGATTTATGGTTTATGAGGAACCATCATGATGTTTTCACTTGTCGACGAGATGAGACAAGTTATGATGCCATTTAATACTTGTCGATGAGATGAGACAAGTATGGTGTCTCTTTATCACTCGCCAATGAGACTAGGTGAGATATAATTTTATGAGTTTTATGATGTTTCTAGTGTGGCATCGACTAACGGCTAGTAAACCGATAAGTACGAATGTGTGGTATGGGATACATGTTAACACTTTTCGGGTTCCTATCCGTGAGTTTGTGACACATTCACGATGTTTACCTAACAGAACTGATTGGAGAGGTGTTAGCGACCTTGTCATGAGGACGAACTGCTTTGGGAGGTGTTAGCGACCTTGTTAGGGTCGACAAAATAGCTTGGAGAGGTGTTAGCGATCTTGTCATGAGGAAGAACTGCCTTGGGAGGTGTTAGCGAACTTGTTAGGGCTGACAAAATAGCTTGGAGAGGTGTTAGCGACCTTGTCATGAGGACGAACTGCTTTGGGAGGTGTTAGCGACCTTGTTAGGGCTGACAAAATAGCTTGGAGAGGTGTTAGCGACCTTGTCATGAGAACGAACTGCTTTGGGAGGTGTTAACGACCTTGTCTGAGGCTTTGGCCATCTGAGTTTAGTACATGCAGCATTGCTTCGGCTTTACAATCGGGGATTTGGCCCATCCATATTTTCTGAGTTTTCTATTTTATTGTGATTTCACATTTTTAAGATGTTTTATTACATCGATAGCCTAGTGCTATATGAGATGTTATATATATGGTGATTTCAATTATAACGTCTTAAACTCTTATCAAGTTCCTTGAGTTATGAGTTTGGATAATTTCAGAATTTTATAGGATATTTTGGGTTTTGCCATTTTGACGAGTTGAGATTTATACACATTTATACCGATGAGATGAGGTATAATTGAATTTGAAGATTCATCTATAATTGAGTTTTGGATCATCCTATTTGAGAATGTTTTATGTTTGCCATTTTGGCGAGAGTTTGTATTGATGTTTCTCCTTTTGAGGAGATTTGGCTCATGGAAACCATGTAGACATTTAGGGATGTCGCCAATGATATGAGGCACTTGTGGTTGATTTGAGCATTCAGTTTGAGTTATCTCCTTCGAGGTATTTGTTCACTTAAGTAGCGTTTGTTACTTAAGCGTTGAGTTTATGAGTTTATCGGATTCATTCTTCTCTTTCGAGAAGAAGTATCTTCGTGTCTATTCTGCTTCATATTATCGATATTGACTGATTTGTGTAGCTAGATTGACCCGTGTATTTATACTCGGGTCAGACAGAGTTGTTTCAGGTATCATCTATTCGACTTAGCTTGAAGTTGATGCTGGACATCAGCTCTCCTTTCTCTTAAACAATTTTTGTTCTTCCGCATACTCTAATGTGTTTGATTCAATGTATATTGTGTGGTCGAGTACCACCTTTATTGTATTCATATTGTATTGTACTAAACATGTATTAGTGTATATGTATATACATGATGTTGATTACTGTTCGTGATGTGCTTTACATTTAGTTATTGTATTTTGTTCCGATAGATCCTTTAGCCACCTATAGTTTTGGATTATGCATTTACTGTGTATGTCGATCCATTGAGATAGAAAAGAAAAATCATATTGCATTTATCGACGTATTCAATAGATGTTTAAGACAAAGTTATAGATGGTCGCCCTTAACCTGCCCTATTCTCCACTTTAGTAGACGGAATTACTCGTTAATTCTCATTACTAAGGTGGGTCTCGGGGTGGGGCGTTACAAAAGTAATCTTCCCTCTTCCTCCAGTTCAAAGCTGCCATTCCCAAAATTTATCTTTTCATTCCTAAATCGTATTCAAAGCAAGAAAACCTGAATGAAATCTCGTTTTTCTCAAATCGAATTGTGGGCGCAACCGAATCCTCGTTCGACCATTTAAACCCTAGCATGGAGGCGATCTCGGCCATTGGTAAGTAGCGACGTTTATTGGCTTTGATGGAGCTGAGCGGCGACTGGTAGATGAGTTTGAGAGCAATTGAAGCTTGGTACTGTAGGCGCGCTGTTGTGGGATGGTCGACGAACCAAAGTCGCACACGTAGGAGAGGATCTCGTCATTTCCTAGTGGGTCTG
Organism: Allium cepa; assembly: GCA_030765085.1. NCBI lineage: Eukaryota > Viridiplantae > Streptophyta > Magnoliopsida > Asparagales > Amaryllidaceae > Allium > Allium cepa. Next base: position 722,216,497 of record CM060938.1, on the reverse strand, counting down.
GCATCGACTGTGGTCAAGGTCGGGGCCGTAGATGTGGTGGCATGGCATTGTTCTGACTCGTAGGCAGTAAGGTATGTATATACTGTTTATGTTTTTTTTTAATAATAATACTATATATATGTATATATGGGTATACAGTAAAGTAGATATATACACACACACACACACACATACATATATATATAGAATATTTTGGGAAACATAGGAATTTAAAGGGTTGCGGAGTTTATACATAGATGTAATATTTAAATCTATATAGATTATAAACCTACGGTTTAATTTTTAAGAAATAGATTACGATGATTTACTTATTTAATCAACTTGTGCAATTTCTTTAATTACGAAAGATAATTATTAAAGGGAAATTGGTTTAAATTAAATTAGTGGTCAGTCAGATAATTAAAAGGCAATTGATTTTTCGATTAATTAAAAAGGAAATAAATATACTTATACCCATTTTAAATTTACTAGTTTAGATTAAAAATAATTTTATTAAAGTAATTTATGCGGTTAATAAACTTATTTAATTATTTTAGTTACTAAAAGGATTATTTAAAAGAAAATTTGTTGAAAATTAAATAATAAGTTAATTCAATCTGTATAGATTATTTTAAATGTGCATAGATTATATTTTTAGTATATGGGTTTTAAAAAAGAAATATTATTTATAACTGGAAAATTTGTTTAAAAAGAAAATTAAATCATTGGTAAATTGAATTGATTTAATGATGCTTGGTTTGTTCGATTGTTTAGAATGTTAATAAACCGTATAATATTTATACAAGGTTAAAATTTGAAAGGGAACAAGCTAGTTTGGATCGAAATTGCAAAATAAAAGCAAAGGTGAGATCATCTCACTCAATTAAAATAATTAGAATTTCAATTTTTGATTGATTGTTTGGATGTGATAGTGTATATGATAGTGTGTGTATATATATATTGGAGTGATTGATTTCCAGCATTATATAGTGAATGAGACCCTATGCGCTGCATAATAGCGGATGATATGATATAATCCCATATACCGCGATATTCCACCTCGAAGTGGAATTGGTATTTAATTGTTGTGCTAACATCTGTGGATGTAGGGAAACAGGTTAGAGGGATCCAACTGGATTCCTCAAATTGTTGAAATTATTTTATATGTTGTGATGTGATTTATTAATAATCTGTGAATGATTATATTAGTGATTGAAATCATTGAAGGCTATGATTTGGCCGAATATATTTTTGGTATCGTAGGGTACCAGAAATATATAATTGGATTTTTTTGAAATTAAAGTAGTGAATTTTAAGTAAATTAATTTTAGATAATTGAATAAATTTAAAAGAAGGAATTTAAAAATATAAAAGTTGAATTTTGTAATCCTATCGAATTAATTTCAAAATATAGGGAAAAGATTTTAAATAGATTTCAAGTAATATTGTTTAAAAGTTGAAGAATTTATTAAAAATTCGGATTTTAAATAGTTTGGGAGAAGTAAAGGAATTTATTTTTAAAAAGTAGTAAATTTGGAAATCAATTTGAAAATTCTTTTGGCGTTTAACATTAAATTTATGGAAATCAATTTGGAAATTGATTTGGTGTTTGAAAATAAATTTTTAGGAAATCGATTTGGAATTTGATTTAGTGTTCGAAAATAAATTTGGGAAATCAATTTTGAAAATTGTATATCAGTGGATATTTGAAATATAAATTCACAAATGGGTTTTATAAAGGAAAGGGAAATTTGTTTTAAAAATAAATATTAGATTATTTTTAAAAGTGTGGAAAGAAAATTTACGGATTTGGGATGTAAATTGAAATAAATCGAGAATGGTCTATCAATTGATTTAAATGGGCCATTTTGAAATGGAAAGTGTTTTTCGCTGGAAAACTGAGTATGTTTTCAAAGTAGCTTTCAAATATAAATTAAAAGTTCCAGAGTTGGTTTTAAAAAGAATGTTTTGTTAGAAATTATTCTCTTAATTTTTTTTTAAATCTTTAAAGTAAACATTTATTAAGTTAATTATAGAAGTGATTATTTTAAAGATTTAAATTGGTATTTGATTTAGAAAATGATTATTTAAATAATTACACTTTGTCTAATAAAATTATTTTTAAAAATTATTCTGGCATAAGTTTTATATGTGATATTAGTATAATATTTCATAACTAATATTTTAAAGTGTTTAAAAATGGTTTTCATTTTAAAGTGTTTCCAATTATATATTTGGATAAGTGATTTAAATTATTTTAAAGTATTCGAACTTGGCAAATTTTCAGTGAAAATAAATAATATTTGGAAATTTATTCAGCATGAGGAAAGTGATTTGAAATTTGTTTTCAAAGGGTTGAAGCGTGAAAATATATCTTGCGAAGATATTTTGAAAATAAATAATTTGGAAAAATTATTTAAATCTGATGGTTGTTGTGTATGTTATTTGAAAGTTAGATAACCAACTATCAATATTAGCCTTAAACGGCATTTGAATTTCGATGCGACCGGGGGTCGGATTCCAAATGGTTATCCGAAAACCACATCGAATCTTTGTGATGGATCTTTCTTTTAAAAGATCAAAGTTGAAATTTGTTATGATTTACTTGAAATCTGAATGCAACCAACTTTTTTTAAAATAAGCGCTCATTATTCGGTTAAGCTGAGAGAGGACTTTATGTCATAAAACACATTATGAATAAATGATATGATGAATTGGATTGCATTTGAAGATGGTGTTGAAGACCGGGTATTTCCGAAAACGATAGGATTACCTGTCGAATGTCTCTGCACCGAGTTGCTCCAGTATAGAGATTTCTGCACCACCCTTTGTGATGGGGAGTCCGGACGTGATTAGTGAATATCCGGATTTGCAAGGGCTTCTTTCCTTAATTGGAGGAAGAGCCTTCATTTCCATTCGAACCCTATGGATATATGTCTGACATTACACTTTGAGATGTAAAGCTGGTTTCTATCAAATACATTTCTGTTGGTGGCGGAGAATTTATTCTCTTAGCTTAACACCCTTCTCTGAGATGTACGAGCTCGTTGGTTATGTTGTTGATGGTTAGTAGTTATATATTCCCAATTTGGTAATGTGGCATGCTAAGTGTTGATCATTTGTTGATCGAAGCATGGCTTTAATGAAAAGCGTAGCTTAGCGGGCGAGACTTCGTCGGACCTCACACCCCAGAAATGGTCGAAACAAGAAGGATGCAGCAAAGTTATGGGGGTCGCGCCTCTCAGGGTATGTACATTTCCTTCTGGATAAAAAGTGGTATCTGGTATGGAACCCAGATATTTAACTTATGTGGATTTAAAAGTGATATTCTGGTATGGAGCCCAGATTATTTGCTTATGTGGTTGTTGGTTGTACAGCCACCTTGGAAAAGGTCGGTCTACACCGGAGGGTGTCATACTCATGACAGTTAGTTACCTAGTTATAGAGGAAACCCGACCTTGTGTTGGCAGAGAGCTGGTTAAGTTCTCGGGACATCCCTCACTACTACAAAACAGGCCATTTGCATCGCCTCATTTGAATCGGTTTAAGTAAAAACTGATGCAAATAGAACTATTTGCATCAGTTCTGTCTTAATAACCGATGCAATTGGTACGTGGAAAGCAGTAGGTAATAAAAAAGTCAAATTTGCATCAGTTGCCACCAATAAATGATGCAAATACGTCGGTGCAAATTGTTTTAGTCGCATCGGTTTTAAAGTAAACCGATGCAACTACGTCCAACGTAATACTTTTCGCATCGGTTTCGTTTCGTACGCGATGCAATTTAAAAAATTAGGTTATTCCCCCGTTTTCCGCCGTCCCATTCTATTCCCCCAAAATAATTCGCGGCTTCTAAAAAGAAAAAAAAAACCCTAAAATAATTCGCGGCTTCAAAATAATCATCGGACGTTTGATTTCGAGTTTTCGATTTTGCTGATTGATTTCAACTTTCGAGTTTGCCGATTGATTTTCAGGTATAAATTTACTTTTCTTGCTGACATCGACTTTTTTGAGAAAAATTCATATATTTTTGAAGGATAGCTTGAGTTATTGAGCCACAGTGGAAACATGAAGCCCTTGATTTTACAGCTATAGCATTTGCAAGATCTGCTTAGTCTGCTTTTACAGTCTTTCATGATATAGCATTTTACAGCTATTTTAGATATAACATGCAAGATCTGCTTTTACAGTCTTTAATTCTCTCAAAAGAAGTTTGGTCTTTGCAGCTATAGCATTTGCAACCTAAAAAAAAAAACAAAGCAATTTGCTCACAGAATAAAATAAGGAAAAATATTTCACTACTCTACAAATGCTGAACAAGATGCTATAAAAATGTCAAGTAAAGGTATAACACTGGTTACACGTATTTATCTTGATATAATGTATGTAACTACAATGGAAAGTCTAATGTAATTTAGCATTAACTGCTTAGAGAAATCATTTAAAATAACTGACGCGAAGCTTTTAAAAGCGCCAAGCTATCAAGCTCAAATTTAGATGAAAAAAGCTGGCTCCAAAATAATATGTGCAATATGATATGAAGTGTGTATGTATGCTGTTGCAAAGTGATAGAGGCTGTTGATGATATGTGCAATATGATATGAAGAGTAGTTAGCAGCAATATGATGTGAAATGAATGGACTGACAAGGTTTGAACAGGGTGGTCAGCAGATGGCGAAGTGGCGAAGTTAGTTGAAGGGTGTTGTATATATAGTTGCAAAAAGTGAAGATGGATTTCAGGTGAAGCTAGTTGATCAGCAGGCAAGTTGTATGGTGATTGAATTGCTATGTTTGTTTGTGCAGTAATGCACAGTTGTGCACAGATATGGCAGTAAAGGGGTTGTAGAGGAGGTATATCAGCAGTATGTGGTATGCAGTGCGATGGGTGGTATGTGGTGTCAGAGGGGAAGTATTGAAGTCTGGGTAGAGAGGATCAGTTGAATTTTGTAAGGAGATGTATTTGTGGCAGAGGGTTAGAGTGCATAGTAGTGCGCAGTAGTGCACAAAATTGAAGAAAAAGTTGGCAGTTTTGTAAATGCAAGTGAAACTTTGTAAAAGCAAAGTAGAAATTGTAAAATGAAAATGAATTTTTTTTAAATGAGAAAGAGGAATGTGGTACACAGCAGTTTGTACACAGCAGTGAAGGGCGTACACTGTTGATGGTCAAAGAGGTTTAGTCAGTTGAACAGTTGGTTTGGTTCTGCGGATGTTAAAGTATATGTCAGTGGTGATATGAAGTTTGCTGCAGCAAGGTAGTTGATGAATGTTTGAGAAGGTGATGTATGAGAAGTTTGTGAAGGTGATGTATGGTGGTTTGCTTGGTGACTGGTGCACAGAGATGATTGTCAGGGATGCTTGACAGTAGGTGGTTTGACAGAGGAGTATGTGGAGAGTATGATGCAAGTTGTTGGGTGGATGGTTGGTCACTGGTGATGGTTGGACAGCTGCACACTGACAGTGGTATGTGGAAGTGTGGTAAGATGATGACAGTGGTCTGTGGATGTTGGTGTGCAACTGAAATGATCAGTGGAATGGTTTTTAGACAGAGGCAGAACTGGGTGTTCAACCCCGGGAGGGGGGGTAGTGGGTGGCAGCAGTAGGGAAGGAAATTGATCAGAGGGGAGTCAGATGGTTGTTTGGTGGAAACGTTGGGTTGTATGGATGAAGTGGCTTGCAGTGCAGTGGCAGATGGTTAGATGTAAATGTATTGCATAGTTTGGATGGCTGGAAAGCAAGTTTTGAATGCAAATGTGGACAGTAAGGGTTGGAATCTTGGTGGAGAGGTAAGTGGACAGTATGTGAGTGTGAATGGTTTTGAATGAAGGAGCTTGGTGATTTGGAGTGGTGGGTTATTAGGTGGCTGTAGTTTGTGGGCAGTGGAAGGGGCAGCTGAGTGTGGTTGCAGGAACTGGTCTCGAGTTGTGACTGAAAGGGGTTTGTTGCTGGTGTTTCTGGTGGCAGCAGTGGGGTAGGGAAGGAGTCTGGTAGTGGTTGATATGGCTGTGATATTATGTGGTAAAATAAGCTGGAGTGTATGTTTGTAGGCTGACAGGGATGGTGATGTGTACACTAGGTTTGTAATGGCAATGGAAGTAACAGCAGGAAGGATGTTCGACACTGTGATACAACAATGATGTGCCAGCAAGGTTGTGAGTTGTTTGAAATGAAGTATGCAGTAGTCTCAAAGCTTGGTGTTTGGTATGGTGGTATGGTGAACAGCAATGGCCACTGGCAAGGAACAGTGAGGAGCTTGTGGAACTTTTGTATATGTGATGTGGTATTTGTGGAAGTTTTGATGGTTCGTTGAAGTTATGGTTTGTTGTAAATGGTGATGATTTTGAAGTTGTAGTGGAATTTGTGGAAGTGGAGTGTAATGGTGGGAAGGTGGTTGGTTGTTTTGGGAGAATGGGCTGAGATGATATGTTGAAGGAAGTGGCAAATATTGTTGAGGGATGATGTGCACTGCTGTGAGTTTGCAATGGTATTTTGTGTGCAGGGATGTTAGGGGAAATTTTGTTGTGACAGGGAAGTGTGGTGGAATGTAAAAACAGAGGGAGAGTGAGGCAGAGAGGAAGTGAAAATGTAAAAATGATATTGTAATTGCAAATGAAATTGTAATTATCTAAAAATATTGATTTAATAATGAATGCTCTTCGTAATCCAATGTTTTTTTTGCTTGTGTAGTGTCTCTAGCATTTGCATATGGATCGTAGTTGGATGTACAACGTAAAACGCAACGATGACGAATTCCTAAACAAAATTGAAGAGTTCATCAATTGTGCACTGAATGATCAATTAAGAAGAGGGGAAGAAACTATTTTTTGTCCTTATAGACACTGCGAAAATAAGAGAAGACTTCGTAACATAGATCAGATTAGAGATCACATAATTCGTTATGGGTTTAAGCAAAATTATACGCGGTGGATATGGCATGGTGAAAGTATACTTAGTGGAGCTAGTTCTAATAATCATGAGAATGATGAGAATGACCGAGAAGATAACATGAATAATGACGCGAATGATAAGAATGATTGTGTTCATGAGATGTTTCGTGATGCTGAAGAATATTTGATGGAAGAGCCAAAGTTGTATGAAAGAATATTAATTGATGCCGAGAAGCCTTTGTTTCCTAATTGTGATAAGTTCACAACATTGTCTGCTGTGCTCAAGCTTTTCAATTTAAAAGCAAAACATGGGTGGAGTGATAAAAGTTTTACATCTTTGTTGGAACTTTTGAATGACATGCTTCCGGAAGGTAATGAGCTTCCAACTTCTAACTATGAGGCAAAGAAAATTATGTGCCCAATTGGTATAGGATATAAAAATATACATGCATGTCCAAATGATTGTATATTGTATCGAAATGAATATGAGAACTTGCACGAGTGTCCCAAGTGTGGATTATCCCGTTACAAGTCGCGAGGGAACGTTCATAATGACCCAAATAAGAAATGGCCTCCAGCAAAAGTCTTGTGGTATTTGCCAATTATACCAAGGTTTAAACGTTTATTTGCAAATAAAGAAAATGCAAAAAACTTAAGGTGGCATGCAGATGTGAGGAAAAATGATGGATTATTGAGGCATCCAGCTGATTCTCCACAGTGGAGAAACATTGATACAATGTATCCTGATTTTGGTGAAGAAATTAGAAATCTCAGACTTGGTCTTTGTACAGATGGCATAAACCCATTTGGCAACTTTAGTAGTCAACATAGTACTTGGCCTGTTCTTTTGGTGATTTATAATCTTCCACCTCATTTGAGTATGAAGCGCAAATATATCATGTTGTCTCTTTTAATCTCTGGACCACGACAACCAGGAAACGACATCGATGTTTACCTAACTCCTCTTATTGATGATCTAAAACTTCTATGGGATAAAGGTGTGCGTGTGTTTGACGCATATAGTCAAAGTAATTTTACATTGCGCGCTATGATTTTTTGTACCATAAATGATTTTCCTGCGTATGGTAACTTGTCTGGCTATAGTACAAAAGGTGCCAAAGCATGCCCAATTTGTGAAGATGATATGGTTGTTGAGCGTTTACATTATTGCAAAAAAAATGTGTATATGCATCATCGTAGATTTCTCCCTCCTAATCATCCTTATCGAAAAAAGAAGAAGCCTTTTAATGGAGAGATAGAGAATGGAGTTGCTCGTTTTCCATTAACAGGAAATGATGTTTACGAATGGGTCAAGGATATTGAAAATGCATTTGGCAAAGTATTTCCTCTTTTAGAAGGCTCGTGGAAGAAGAAATCTATATTTTGGGAACTTCCGTATTGGAGACATTTACAGGTTAGACATTGTCTAGATGTAATGCATATAGAAAAAAATGTTTGTGACAGTATCGTTGGGACACTCTTGAATATACCTGGTAAGACTAAAGATGGTGAGAAAGCTAGGCAAGATATGTTGAAAATGGGTATCCGAAAGGAGTTAGCACCGGTGCAGAAAGGTAAACGTACCTATTTGCCCCCCGCATGTTATACATTGTCCAAAAAAGAGAAAACCAGTTTATGTGAGTGTCTTCGTGGTGTGAAGGTTCCAACAGGTTATTCTTCAAACATTAGCAGTCGTGTATCAGTGAAGGATTTGAAATTGACCGGTATGAAGTCTCATGATTGCCATGTGCTAATGCAACATTTATTACCTGTTGCAATTAGAGGTATATTGCCTAAACATGTTAGGCATGTTATTACAAAGCTTTGTCTCTTTTTTAATATAATTTGTAGCAAGGTAATTGATCCTGATACGTTGGATGCTCAACAAGCCGATGTTATTGTTACCTTATGCCAATTTGAGATGTATTTTCCACCTTCATTTTTCGATGTTATGTTGCATTTGGTTGTTCATCTTGTAAGAGAAATCAAAATTTATGGTCCTGTATTTATGAGATATATGTACCCGTTTGAAATGCATATGGGAACTTTAAAAAGAAAAACAAAAAACAGATATAGACCTAAAGCCAGTATCGTAGAAGCTACTATAGCTGAGGAGGTTATAAAATTTGTCACTCCATACTTAACTGGTGTTGAACCTATTGGACTTCGTAAGTCTCGACATGAAGGACGATTTGATGGCCAGGGCATAATTGGATCAAAATTGATTTCAATTGGTGATGAGATGTTGCACAAAGCTCAGCTACTTGTTTTTCAGCACCTTAGTGAGGTACATCCTTACTTGGAGGAGCACACGGCAATTCTAAAGTCTCAGAATCCTTCAAAGAACGAAAGGTGGTTGACGAATGAACATAACCGCTCTTTTGTCATATGGTTTAAATATACGGTAATGTTTCAATTGTCTCAAACCAATCATGGTATTTCAGATACAATAAAATGGTTAGCATATGGGCCTCGATTGCATGTCAATTCATGGGAAGGATATGATATGAGCGGTTATGTCTTTTATACGAAGCGTCAGGATGAGAAGAGCAAAATGCAAAATAGTGGAGTTAGCATCGTTGCATGTTCAAGAGAATTTGCTAGTGCTAAAGATAACAGACCAATAAATGCGACAATGCTATATTATGGGATAATCGAGGATATTTGGGAACTTGAGTATAAAGACTTCACAATCCCGCTATTTCGATGTAGATGGGCTGATAATCGTCGTGATGTACGAGTGGATGAACATGGATTCACATTGGTTGACTTTTGTCAAGTGAGTCATGATAATGATCCACTCATGTTGGCATCTCAAGCAAAACAAGTTTTTTACGTGACTGATCCTGCCGATAATAAGTGGTCTATTGTTCTTCCCGGCAAAAGACGCATTGTTGGGATTGGTGATGTGGTGGATGAAGAAGAGTATAATCAATTTGATGAGAATCCACCTTTCTCCATCGGCTTAAGTGTACTAGAAGAAGTTGATTTAAATGCAATTTATGCACGTTCTGATCACGATGAGGGGGTTTGGATAGTTGGGTAAAAAAATTTTATGCTCATCATGCTTTATTTGCCAGTTGAAATCTTTCATTTTCTGTAATTCTTTAGTTTTTTTAGAATAATTACTAATAAGATATTTTACAGGGATACTTGATCGCTGTTTTTGTTGCAGATTTCGGATATGAATAATGGACACAATTGCTTCTTGAATTGTTCCATAAAATAAATTAAATCTACTTACTATATTATAATCATTTAATTTGTCTTTCGTCGGTTTTCGAAATCAAGTAGATACTTGATAAAATAAAACTAAGTGAAATTTTTTTGTTGAATGCATACAAGTACATGTACTTTTTAATGCCTAACTTAAACTAAACATTTTTTGTGCAGGCTGAATGGCAAGAGGCATGAAGTGAGCTTTGTTGTTAGAGATTTTGATCACATCTTTCAGTATTTTGTTGTTAGAGAGTACATCCTCCCAATATGACTGAATAGGGAATGACACGTTGAAGGTTGAACAATAAAATCAATTGAAAGGTCCTCCCAACTTTTATTTGGCACTGGAAGAGGCTATAATAGTTCAGGTGAGCTAACTTTTATTTGGTAAATTTTTTTCTGTCTGCAACTATAAGAAATGAGAATGTTAACTGTGATAGAGTCCAGCTTAAATCCTATAGCCTTAAGGGCTTCAACAAATAACCATGCATTTTCAGCGCCTAAATTCATACAGAAAGATAATATAATTTTGTTACAAATAATTTGCTGTTAAAAAAAGATTACTAATTGAAATTACTTGCTGCTTAGCATCAAAGGCAACATCAAATAATCACTGTTATATCCCAGGTTGAGAAATGCAGTTTAGTTTCAAATTACTTGCAAAGTGCAAGTTTGTTCCATCAACCGATTTGAGTATAAAAAGATAATCTTACTCTTGGTCTTCACCTACCCGATTTAAATACTTGATATTCACAGGGCTGTATTCCATGTACCAACATCATGCTTTGGTTCCAAAGCAAAAACTAGGAGGCCATGCTGCTATATGTAGACCGATATTTCATTTAACCCTACTTGGATATTTTAACTACGTCGGCATGCACCACAGTCATTTTTAACCTGTTAAAATTTAAAATCTAATGTCCCGCATTCTTTGATTTACTAATTTTAAACAGGAGAAAGTCATAATTTGTAAATTGCAAATTTTTATTTATAAGCTATTAATCATTGTCAATGTTTAAATGTTTTGGGTTTTGATCCATATTCCACAAGACTCCAACAGGAGTATTTTGTTTCAGTTGAGTGGTCATTAAAAAAAGTTATTAATTCTTAACTATTATTGTTTTATATATTGGTTCTATATATTTATTATCTCCTCCTGTTTATGAATCTCAATATTCAATTTCGCATGCCAATTGATGATTGATGTAGAAATGTACCAAAAAGGCAATAAACTGATCGATCAACAGTGTGGTACTTCTGAAATGAACAACAATTTCAGAAATGACAAAAAACAATATAATTTCTGATTTATCACCTATGTATCCATGTTGTTCAAGATCTAACTCTTTCATGATATGAAAACCAAGCATTCATATTTACCAATATAAAACCACAAACTAAATTCTGAGAGTTATTAACTCAAACATAAGAAATTCGAGCATTCTGGCCATTATAATTATTAATAGAGAGATACAAATCAAATCCTATCAATAAACTGATGCTTCTAGAACAATGGACATAGTTCTACTGCATAAAGACCATCCATCTTTAGCAACTTGATATAGCAGAGTACAAAGTAAAGAACGACTCAAACCTGAAATATATAAAGCATTGCAAACTTTAAGTTACAGAGCGATTCATTTATAAGACTCTAAATAAAGTTGCATAGGAAGCCTTTAAGTATATGCCAACACAGTTGATTTGTTTAATTGTTTTACTCGTCTCAGTTTTGGAAGGTATGTTACTTGTTTTTAATCTGAACATAAAGCATAGATCGTTATCTTCAGTAGTAATATGACCCTGTAAAAGAAAATAAGTTGTATCAATAAACAAAATTAGCATGATGTCTGCAAGGTATATTGCAGCTTATATGTAGTATTACCTTGCCACCACTCAGAGGCTCCTTCAGTTCAGGGTTGTCGTAGTTTGAACCCTCCTTTTTGTCCTTTTTATCCTGCGTATTAATAATAAAATCAATTTTGGTGTTATATATTAAACCCATTTTTCAATTATTATGTCATGTATTTTGATAAGTCAATGGTTCAAATGAAAGGCATATTCATTGAGAAAGAGTCATTTGGAACAATTTTTAATAATCAACCATGATTAAACCTTGTTATTTCTTGTAAACTGAACCACTTACAGTATAATTATTAATGTGTGAAAACTCGCAGTAGTTCTGTTCATAATTCTGACTCCAGGCCTTCTTTTTCAGAATAGTGATAATGGAGATAGAACAATTTGGACAAAATGAAGAACATGATCCTTCTACTTCACAGTCGTTGTCTAAGAAGAGGCGAAGAGGCCCAACAACCGGGAAGAAATATAAAACACAAGAACCAAAATTCATTGAGTGGAGTGATAACGCCAACCGTATTGGAAAGTGGGCGAAGTCTTATAAGGCGTATGTGGGCGATACTGCTAGATCTAAAATTGATATCAATGTTAAAAATTGGGATGACGTTTGTAAAGGGCTTAAAGATACTATATGGGAAGATGTTAAGGTATTATAAATTCATTTATTCACTTATTACTTATTCGGCTTTGAGACCAAATTGGACATTTGAAGTCTTATAAGGCGTATGCAACGATGATTTTTTTAATCTCAGATCGAGTACCACATTGACGACAACATGAAAGATAACGTGTTAAAATATGTCTGTGGACGATGGAAAGATTTCAAAACAAAATTGGTGGGTGGTTGGATTACGAAGACAAGAAAACTTCCAGTGGACCATAAAGAGCCGTACGAGCTTTATAATGGCATTACACAAGCACAGTGGGAAACGTTCACGAAGAATTGTGAAACTGAGGAATTTAAGGTAATTTTTTTGTTCATTTCATACTTTATCCTTTTAAAACGTATTTTTGTTTCCTTGACGATGTCGAAGAAAGTAATAATTGTAATCACTTCTTGCGTACATTATTGACTGTCTTGATTTAATATTTAAATAATGGAGGCTTTTTGATTGTTAACATTCCACAAAGTTTGTATAAAATTTTTGAGTTAGAAATGTAGCTGATAGTGAAAATAGATGATGAGAAGGTGGGTTTGGTTAGGTTCAACATTTTTAACACTTTATGTTTTGCATGTTCATCTCTCTATCATGATCTGCACTAAAAGGATACTATTTTGTAGGTTACCTATTCCAATTTTCCATGTGCCGCATACCTCCTTAATCATTTGTGTAATGCTACTGGAACAGAACATAGCGCTAGTGACAAATAGATTGAAGAATACATAATAATAGCTAAATCCAGTCACTCTGGGTTTATATATAACTTGTTCTTAATGTACCTTTCATGCACAAGAAAACATGAAATCCTTTTCAAGAAAATATAGCTTGTAACAACTACCTATATATAATGCGAATAATAATTAAATTCTTAATTCAACACAATAATTATGAAGTTCCTCGCCAAACTACTGAGTACCAGTAATCTAACTGATTAGAAATGCTAATGCTGACAGTTGAAAATCCAATATAGCAGAATAGCATTGTAATAATTGTAATCTTCCATGAAATGAAATATTGTCTTAAAAAAAAGGGTTGGCCTTGGATTCTAGATTGTATATTTAACACCACTTTAAAATTGTTGTGGCGAATATTGATCTAATATTGATTCTAGAATGAAATTTCTCCTTTCCCTTTTGTTAAACTAAAATATTGTTTTAGGCCAAAATTGTATGAAAGTCAGTATCATCGTTTCATTTTACTTTGTTTCTCTGTCTTATACATTCTTATTTTCTGTCTCTGATTATTTTCTTATGGTTTTATTTTTATTTTTTTATTATATAACTATGTCTTGATGTTTGATTTGGTACTTTTATAGAATGCCTTGATGTTTTAAAAACGTATTATCTTACGAAAATTCTAGTTTACAGGAAATACCCCCATTTCTGCAAATCAACACATCTACCAATCATCACCTTGTTCATCTCTGCAAATACCCCCATTTCTGCCATGACTGCTGCCCACCAGTCATCTCCCCAGTCACTATGCATGTTTCTTTTGAAGTATATGATTTTATTTGAAGTATATGATCCAAAATATCAACACATATAATTTATTTGAAGTATATGATCCCTAGTCACTTTTTTTGATTTTATTTGAAGTATATGAAGTATATGATTTTATTTTGAAGTATATGATTTTATTTGAAGTATATGATCCAACATATCAACACATATAATTTTTTTTGAAGTATATGATTTTATTCTTAAAGCATGTTTACCATTAGTTAACTCCATTTATCCTTGTTGATTATAGACGATTGTTTCTATATATGTTTTCCAATTCTTAATGTTTTTTTCCCCCTTTGTGTGTGTGACTTCTAAGGATGTGCTTGCTGATTTTCTCAGAAGCTGAAGTCTAACTACATTATTTGTTAATATGAAAGTTGCGTGAAATGATCTCTTTCAGCGACATAGAAACAAAATCAATATTAAATACTAAGACATTAATATATGAATAAGATTTCATATCCTGATATCGGTATGATACACAGTATGGCTCAAGTATAATAGCCACAAGAATCTTGATATTTATGATATATGAGAATGCATGATATTTAGCGATTATTCATTCTCATTAACTGTTGGAGCATTTCAGTTTTGCTGTGTGTGATTTCCATGTCCAGATTTCTTTTATGCTAGTGGTTGCAGACATGTGATAATGCATGAATTTTGTGCAGTGGAGTATATGTTAGCAGTGGAGCATACATTAATATTCATTATTTTTGACAGCGATTAAGCGAGAAGGGTAGGAAGAGTCAAGCATACAATGAGCATCCTCACTATTTGGGGCAAGCTGGATATGCAGGGAAGAAAGCTAAATGGATAACCGAAGGTCATAGTTCATCGACTACATTACCAAGTGGTTCTTTTTTGGATCGAAGTATTGACTGGGTTTTGGCAAGATCAAAAAAAGAAGCTAATGGAAGTTATGTAATCCCTAATGAGAAAACTAGGATTGTTGCAGATAAAGCGGTATGACTAATTTCGATGCATTTTATCCCATTTGGTTAATCTCTTACAAAACAAAGCAATAAATTATTGAGAAAACTATTTTTTTGTTGTTGACAGAATGCTTGGAGAGAAAAAGCCATCGAAGGAACATGGATTCCAAATAGATATAATGATGTCTTAAATCATGCTCTTGAAAAAAAAGAACATCCTGGTCGAGTTAGAGGAATTGGTGGGACGGTCGGTATCAAAGATGTATTTGGAAAGGTAGTTAAATATAAAGGTCCAAGTGGTGTAATATCAGCAGATAAACTACATCGTATCACTCAGGAAATAGAAACTAAGGTGAGCCAATGGTTCGAGTCTATGGTAGATACGGTGGTTGAGCAAAAGATTGCAAACTTTTTCAATAGGATGGGTATGCAAATGCCCAATGATATTGTGGTCGAAAATGTACCATCATTTGGTCATCGTAGCAGCTGTCAATCGGTACAATTGGACAAATTACAAAATACCAGCACAAATCAAGAGATAGATCCTTATGAAAACTTGCAGGTAACTCATTCAAAAGTTTATTTTTGTAAAATTATACGATTCTAAAACGTGTAAGTCAATAATTTTAATGTTGTACTTGTCATTCTAGAGGCCAACTAAATGTCGTTTAGCTGTTTATTTGGACTCCAAAATTGTCGTAGTGGGTCACGTCATGGTGCATCCTGCTTCTGGGCCTGGAGATCAATGTCATAATCAAAAAATCTTGACCAATCATGTAAAGGTTGGAATTGACGCAGTAGAGCCTATTCATGTAGGAACCCCTCTTCCGGTTCCAAGTAAATATCACATCACGATAGGAGAAGCACTCGGTAGTTTTGTACAATGGCCTAAAAATCTTGTGCTTTTAGGCGATGATGATAAGGTAAAGAAAACACTTTTTGTATTTTTTTTGAGCTTTGCTTGGATAAAATATGCAGACTCCATGCTGCTTATGAATTTTTTGTGTGCAGGCTATACATATTAGGAGCAAAGACAAAGTGGAAGAGTGTGTTGCTACGGACATGAATAATAACCAAAAGATGACAAATGAGCATGCAAAGCGTAGGACGATCGTGGGTGAAGACATCATTAATACTTTAACGGATGAGTGCAAATATTTCCATGACCTGATAGTTCAAGTGTCATCCCATGATAATAATTTTATCAATGCAATTCATGTGAACAAGGATTTATTTACATACGATGAGGACTTTGAAATCCATGTCACTATGGATGACATTATCCAATTCCTTAGTATGGGATGGTTGAATGGAGAATGGTTGAAAATTTGCATCATGTGAGTATTATATATATATATATATATATATATATATATGATGAATATTTCTATCTGTGTACCAATATAGCTACTATGTGAAATACTTAGGTTACATTTACAACAAATAGCTTATAAATTCATTGTATATGTTCTATTTTATATTATGTATTATACATGAAATGGTAGAATAACAATATTTGTATGTTGTACTTATTTTTAGGTGGTTAAATCATATGTGCAATGACCTCGGAGTGGAGACCATCGGGTTTATGTGTCCATATAAGTTGTCTCAAGTGCAGAAATATCCAGACGCGACAAATATATATATTTCGAACACATGGCATGCGTCACAATCGAAGAGCTTACTCTTAGCCCCACACTACGAAGGGTATGAGCAATAAACTTTTATAAACTAGTTTGCAAATCTAATGTTGATATTAACTTCATATAAATCTTATAATGTAGGAAACATTGTCTACTGCTTGTTTTTCGTATAGAAAAGAATGAGGTTTATGTTTTGGATCCCCGAGTCGAACGCAAATCTAAACTGGAAATTAAACCACAAGTGAATATGTACGTTTTATCTATTTGCCTTCTGATATCTTTTTTGCTTGATGCAAGTGAATATGAACATTGTATTTAAATTTTTATTTTATGTGTATTGTGTTCAAAACTTATAAGGCGTATGGTGGAAAATCTCAAGGAATTTACTTGAAATGGAAGACTATTAAGGTGACTTATTTTGTACAAAATAAAAATAATCTTCTATATTGGATATAAATTCAAATTAACCTATCTATTAACTTATTGTGTAATATCGATGTAGTGTCCTCAACAATCTAGAACGACGGATTGTGTATATTATGTGATGAGGTATATGTATGATATAGTAAAATACCACGATCAAAGCACCGAAATGCTTGAGGTACCACTTTAATTTTTTTCCTTCATAATTTTTGTTAAGTACTTATTCGATTAATGTTTCGAAACAATCTTGTAATTGCAGTACTTTGTACAAGATAGTTCTTATAGCCAGCAAGAGATAGATGAGGTTCGAGATAATTTAGCTAGCTATATCATGCATAACTGGATGTAGTCTTCTTATATGCTACTACATGGTGAGTTTATTCTTGTCTCTTTCATACTTTCAGCATTACATGATTAGGAGCTAAAAATAAAATAATTATAATTGAATACATTTTTTAAAATAATGACACAATGTTGTTAAAAAAAATAGTTAAAAGCTAAACGTACATATCCATTGCTCAAAATTGAAGCGATTTTCGATGTTGAATTTGGGAATGGTTCAAATTGAAGTTCGACTGTGGGTTGTGTCGTTAGAGGGTGTTTGCGGTCGAAATGAATTGTGCAAAGGAGTTGTTACTGTGCTTTGAAGTGTAGAACAGTGGAAGTGGCTTGTTTAAATGAGTTTAGTGGTTTGAACGAGTTCAAGGCTTGTTTGTATGACTGGATATGGTTGAATGCAATGCAATGTTTGAACAAGAGGTGTATGCGGTGTCAGTGGGCAGTGGTTGATGGTTGATGGAAGTTGAGCAACAACAAGATGATGGTGGGGATGGTATGCAGGCAATTTATGGTATGTGTTTTGTATGTGGTCAGTGGTGGGCTGTTGTAGTTTTGGTTATAGAAGAGATGGATGTTGGACTGGGATGTTTTGATGAGCGGTGGTTAGTTATGTAAGGGTTATTGCAAAGTTTGATGTGTGGGTGAATGTGTTAGAGTTACTATCAGGTGATGGAGGTTGGTTGTCTGTTGCAACAGGGTGTTGTTCAGGCAAAAGCTGGGTGGTATTGGAGGGTGAGCAGCAGTTGTAGGTTGTCAAGTCGCTGATTATATTTATATCTCAACTTACAGCATATGCTTTGGTAAATGAAATTTGAACAAACGTACTACTATCAATTTGTTTTTATCCTTTCTTTTTTTTCTTCTTTTTTATTCTTTTAAACTTCTTTGAAATTAATTCTAATCAAAACCATCCCTAAATTGTTAAACTAATTAAAATCTTCATTCACCCAGTTTCCACCATATTGAAAAAGTACTCGATATCCATCACTTTATTAACTGCTTAGTGTCTATAATCAGTTCAGACCCACTCCTAATAATCCTATCCTTTGTAATTATACACAATTCAATTTTATACTAAAAATCGCTTGATATACACATTTTTTCCCGGCTTGCCTGCTTATTTTAACTTAAAAACTATGCACATTTACTGTTGATTAAAATGAAATTATTTAAGCATATGAGATGGGTGCTTTAGTATAACTGCTGTGTGTGGTGACTCTGCTTATTGGAGTTGATGGTCAGTAGAAGTGGCTGTTTCGAATTGGTGGTGATGTAGAGGAGTGGATGGGGTTCTGGTGGTAGAGAGGCTGTTGGTCTATAGGCAATGGAATCTTGGATTTGTAGAGGGAGATGGCAGATGATGGATATTGATGCAGGTAAGGTGCACTCAACTGAAAGGCACAGTGTTCGTTTGGGTTGAATGAGAGGAGTGTTTCAGAGAGTGATGTATATGCACAGAGGGGATGGTTAGTATGGAGAAGCAGTTGTGACTTCGGGAGGTGATGAATTGGTGGTTTAGCAGTGAGTAATGGAAAATGCACTGTGCACAGTTGTATGGTAGAAGGCAAGTGCAGATGAATATATTTGATGTCACTGTGATATGGCACTATTGTCGATGATGATAAATTTCAGTATAATAAGTCTCCACATTACGGGGTTGACTTCTACCGATGTGCCTCTAAAATACAGATTTATATTAGGCAAAATATGTTACTTATTGGCGTATGACAGTGGTTCATCGACTTAGAAATCAACTTACAATGATTTTTATTGAATATGGATAGGTTAATCATCGACACACAAGCGGTCCCCCCGTACAAACATAGTATAGATTTATGGAAGGCAGTGGTGATGAAGGTTGGTGTGGTGTTGCAAGGTATGGAGATGGTGATATGCAGAGTGGTTGAGACGGTGATAGTTGAATGTTTGTATGGATTGAGTTATGAAACTGTTGTATGGATTGGTCGAGGGTATTTGATGTTGGCAAGGTTGCAGTAAGGTGGAGTAGTGGTTCAGGGAGAGGCTTGGTAGTTGAGGCAGTTAATTAGTTGCTCTATATATATGTAAGATGATGGGTTGATGGTTGATGGCAATATGATTAGGTTGCTAGTGGTATGTGTTTGTAACTGTGATAATTGTGATGGGTATAATTGTGGTCAGTGGGGTTTGATGAAGTTTGGTTGACAGTGGTTAATATTGGAAGTGGCAGTTGATCAGTGAGGTGGTAGTGGGTGGTGTTAGTAACAGGAATTTGGTTGGGGTGGATGTTGTATATGTTTGCAGTCAGGGTTGGCGAATGGAAAGGGGATGTTGTGGAGGTAAGGGAAGAATGCAGTATTGTGCTAGCCAAAGATCGTGGTGAATGGATGCACTGGTGTGTGCACTGTATGTGCGCAGTAGCTTGTTGTACATTGCATTCGTTTACATGAATCGAACAAAAAAAGTTAGAATCATAAATCTACATAGTAAGTTTGTGTTTGTCTATGACTTCCAAAATAAATGAGTATAAATACATGAATTGTTTATTGAATATATAGAATGTAATAAATATGCGACCTACTCATGCTACTGATGTGTATAGAAAATTGACGTAGTATGACTTATACAACATACTAATATTACAGTAATCTTCAGTGCGCGACGTAAATTAATGAATAAAAACAGAGAAAAAGTAAACATCTTACAGCGTTGTAAATGAAACGATGATGAGAATAAATTCCCAACAGAAGATTTGTCTCCTACGTAAAAAAATAGATAGCTTCTTAAACAAAATGCAGTGTATAAAAATGCTACTTTTACCATCAGGGAAATTGAATGAATAATAATACTAACTGAAAATAATTCATTCAACATGTTATCATCAGGGAAATTTAAACCACTTGCAAAATATTGCCTAACAAGACTTTTTAATACTGTGTTGAAATCGTATATATGCAATACTAAGTTTCATATCAGAACTTAGTTTATGTTGTCCTATTAATATATGCAGTACCGCAACTTGATTTTATATGTTAATTATAAACCAAATTTCATATGAGTTTATAAATTAGGTTTTATAATAGAAAATTTTCCACTTTCCTGGCAAGAAAACTAGAAACCGGTTGTTGGTTTAGTCTATTTTGGCTACATAATATTAAATTACAGACCCCAACAATTTTATTTTATTACTGATGACGACTGGAATGGTGTGAGATGTATGCAGGCAACAATTGGTGGCATGGTTTTGGGATGTTCAAAGTGCATAGAATTGTGAAGAAGTGCATGGCACAGTTATGCAAGCTGTAAACAGTTTTGTAAAAAAAAGTATACAAAATAGTATGCAGTGAATTTTTTTGTGAAGAGAGACCTGTTTCTCAGTGACAACTGCGTATTATTGGCAACACGTATACTTAAAGTAACATACTGACATGCGCATAAGCTTTTTAACATGGTTGATATATGTTGATATTTGTTACTTAACTAACTTAAACATTATCCGTTTGGCTTGTTATATAGTAAATAACTGGTTTGGTTATTTTGTTAAGGCTCTTGGATTGGAGAGGTTGAAAACGGAGCTGCAAAGGCAAGGTTTAAAGTGTGGTGGAACTCTGCCTGAGAGGGCGGCTAGACTTTTCTTGCTTAAAACCATTCCTTTTGATAAGCTACCGAAGAAAATACTTGCTGCCAAAAAATGAGGGGCTTCCTTCTCTTTCCAAGTATTTGTTATGCTATTTTGTAATCTTATACTTAAATTGTATATCAACTATGTTTACGTAAATGTCCTATTTGTACTCTATGCCATAGATGCTTTTGTGGACGTTTGTCTTTAACTTCGTGTGTCAAACCAAATAAGGATGAATCTTGTCAGACAATTTTTAACATCATTCTACGTACCATTGTGTTTGTTTGGAGACTCCAGATGAATGCATGTTGACAAGAATGGCTTTTTTGCATCAGGTATAAATAGCTGATGCAATAGAAGGATTAGTTTGCATCAGTTTTCATTACAACCGATGCAACATGGGAATTAATTTGCATCAGTTGGTATAATAAGCCGATGCAATAGAGGGATAAGTTTGCATCGGCTGTTATAAAAAACCGATGCAACAAGATACTTTTTTGCATCGGATTTCATTATAGCCGATGCAAAATGGGCTGTGTTCCTTTTTGCATCGGTTTCAGAACTGATGCAAAAGTATTAACCCTGTTGCATCGGCTGCATATGCATCGGTTGTTGAACTGATACAAAAGGGGGGTAAACAACTGATGCAAATGGCCTGTTTTGTAGTAGTGTTGAGTTTTCTATCATAGTTGAGAGCTTTGCAAGGAGAACTAAAGTTCTGATCAGAAAGCCTGATCAGAGTCCGCACTAAAGGATTGGGGGATCAATACTAGTTCAGGATTAAGTTATGGATACGAATAGTAGATCGAATCAGATATTTTGTACGGATGATCTATGTACATCATACGCATGTAAGTTTAAAAATAAATATATTTTAGGCAAACCTTTGGGTTATTGTTTGGTTAATTTCGAGGACGAAATTCTTTTAAGTGGAAAGTCTGTAGTGACCCGCCAATATATTACTTTGATTAATTTTATTTTATTTTAAATAAAAGGTTGATAATACAAATAATAATGTTTTGAGTGATAATAAGTAATAGTAATATTATTTTGAATAAATATTTACAAAGATATTTTCCTCGAAATCTAAATCGATAAAATGTCTGAAAACTGTTTTATCAATAACCAGCTCCATAAACATAAAACATCATGCACGAAGCTAGATACATACACTTATTTTTATAATTAAACAAGAATATGAAATATAAGAACGCTAATCGTGAGTGATTGCTCACCTTTCAAGGATAGAAGAATTTGACGGCTCGAAAAGATACGAATTGAATTGTGAACCAGTCAATTGACCAATCCAACTACAAATCTCAAAGCGAAGCAAATGGAATAGAGATCGATGAGACAAAGCTAAGAATTTGAAACCGATGAAAATAAATCAAAATCAGCTGGATATAACTGAAACGAGATGTATAGTATATATAACCAAAAAATTTAAATTTAGAAATAAACATTTTAAAATAAAATCTCCATATAATATATTTAAACATAATATATTAACAAACAATCTATATATATTATATTACATAATCATTATTTAATTTAAAGCATATATATATTTTAAATCAAACATACTGTAATTCTGTACTATGTGAAATATACTTACTACCATATCATATAATAACAGGTTTGATTATATATATATAACTATTATATAATCATAAACATAAGTAAACTTCATGTATATAACTATTATAAAATATATATTATAAACCGATAGGTTTTATATAACCAATTATATATATGCTGGTAACTGTTATAACTTACACTATTTATAATAATACTGCAACATATGTATTCAATTTATATACACAGATCTCATATAAGCACCAAAAAAATATATGTATATAACTATAAATATATTTCAGTATTCATTATAAAATCAATATATATATATATATATATCTGTGTGTGCGCAGGCTACTTTATGTAGAGACACTAAAAAACCGTAAACAAATAGACCTATGCAGACCAATATATACAACAGAGCATATTATAGATATATATACTTTTAAATCATATTACAACATAGAAACCTTTATATAAAACATATATAAACCTATATAAACTAAACTGTTATTTATATATATACTTACAATTCAAAGTTTTAAGAATAACATGAACAACATATATTACACAACTGATTATATATATAACCTATATATATATATATATAAAATGAACAGATCATTTAAAACTTATGTATACTATATATCCAACTAGACTAATATATTATCGTATATCTAAACTTATGTATCAACATACCTTAACACAAACTAATATATAAACACATAATATGTATATACCTTATAACCTATGCATTTGGCCAGAACAAGTGGTTGTGGAGAGATGCAGGGTCGGTGGTGGAACAACCGGAAGAGGAAGGGGGCGGGTGTTGGCCGATGGTTGGAAGCTATATGGAGAGGCCGCTCGTAGATGGTGGCACACGTGGGCTCGGCAAGGAGAGAAAGATAGGAGGAGGCGTGGGTCTGGGATGACGGGCCGAGCGGTGGTGGTTCTTTGGCCAGCAAGCTAAGGGAGAAAGGGAAAAAAAGAGGGTGAAGCACGATTGGTGATGATTTAGTGGAGGTCGGAGGATCGTTTGGATGGGCGATGAGTATGAGGATCGGGAAATGAAGGAGAAAGGGATGAAAGGGAATGGGCAATGTTCATAGGAAAATGAAAATATGGAAGAACAGGCTTTGAAGAAGATAACAAGCTAAATACAACTAGTTTATATTATTATATTTCAAAAGAAAGGGCAGAGAACAATTGAATCGATTTAAAATTTTGGAACCAGTGGAAAACAAAGTCATGCACAAGAATTTAGGAAATATAAATGCAAATAGTTGTTGGTATTGTACAACAAAATAATGAAAAGTCACAAGAACCAACAAGCATAAAACCGATACTGTGACGAACGGGATTTTTCACGCTCGAAAACCGACATCCATACTTCATATCGTATTCGAATGCCATAGATTCGACCGTTCAAATCCGATTCGTTGGAGCTTATAACAACATTAAGTAAACAACACAGCGGAATAAAAGAATAACACATTGATGTACATCTTTGATACAATATCTGATACAACAGATGATCCAATAGATATCAATATACATCAGAGATATGATACAATAAAATAGCAGCGGAAAGGAAAACGATAACACCAGAAGCGGAACAAATAACTCTAAGATAGTCTTCAAGGAAGAACTCCGAAAACAGCAACTCCATTTCCAAGAACCAATCCAACAATAGCTCGAACTCCCAATAAGTATGCACAAAGATAAGCAAGTGCAGTCTGATCCAAAGACTAAACTAGCTCCAGATAATCCACTACATCTAACTATCTGAAAAACCCAACTCTAAACTGCTCGTGTAGAAAAAAATTTGAGCACCCAGAGTTTTGGAAAGAAACAATAAACTCCGGATCAGTCATGGGACTGGTGTGAGCAACAAAAACAGTTTATCTTTTAAAACAATCAACAAAAGATTTTAAAATCAATTCGCAATGCTTTTGGAAATGAAACTACCATAAGACCTCCCGCCACACACACAATGCAAACGCAGAATTGGAGGAGATTTCTTCTTATGATAGTCAAACATGCTTGATACGAAATTTCCTTGATATTATTACTATAAGTGCAAAGTGTAGGAAAAATCATTTCGAAAGTAAAGATATAAATCTTAGCCAACATACGACCATTATCGTATGCCAACTATAGCTACCATGTTCAATAGCAGGTTACCGCCACATTCCATGGCAGGTTATACAACTAATACTGTACAAGGCTCGTATTGTTTTTTTGGATTTCCGACAAATGGTCAGGCCAAGGAACTTCCCATTGCTACATGAGAATGCCTCTTGAAGGACGTTCCCGAGAACCTAACCGGATCTCTGCCAACACAAGGCCAGGTTACCCTTAACTGGGTAACTACTGACACGAGTATGCCATCCCCTGGTCGTAACCAACCTTTATCCGGGGCCCCAGCAACAAATCACAAAGTAATACATATATAAATCTGCGATATCAACATAAGTTAAGTATCTGGGCTCCATACCATGATATCACTTCTATCCAGAAGGAAATGCACATACCCTAAGGGGTGCTACCCCTAATAACCTTGCTGCATCTTTCCTGTTTTAACCATTCCGAGGTGTGAGGTCCGACGAAGTCTCGTCCACAAAGCCATGCTTCAATCAACAAATGATCAGCAACACTTAGCATGCCACATTACCAAATTGGGAATATATCGCTGATAACCTTCAACTACATAACCTCTAAGGGTGTTAAGCTAAGAGAATAAATTCTCCGCCACCAGCGGAAATATATTTGAAAGAAATCTGCTTTATATCTCA
Organism: Allium cepa; assembly: GCA_030765085.1. NCBI lineage: Eukaryota > Viridiplantae > Streptophyta > Magnoliopsida > Asparagales > Amaryllidaceae > Allium > Allium cepa. Next base: position 722,191,081 of record CM060938.1, on the reverse strand, counting down.
ATTTGTAATGTCATACATACAATCCATACAAGTCTGTTTTGGGTTCGAACAGAACCGAAGGCACTTCCAAAGAAGTCCTTGCAATCCGGACATTCACAATCCCGATCGGACTTCCCATCACTTAGAGAGTCTCTATACCAGCGCGACTCGGTGCAGAGACAATCGATAGGTCATCCTATCGCTCTTGCAAATACCCTGTCTTCATCACCGGTCTTCAAATGCTATTCATAACGTCGAATCATATATTCGGAATGGGTTATACGACACAAAGGTCCTTTCCCGGCTAAACCGAATAGTGAGCGCAATATTTAAAACATATGGATATGGGGTTTCAATTAAGTCACAACTTAATAATTCAAACTTACTTTCAAATGGTTTAAACCAATTACCATTTTAAATCTTTTAAACAAAAGATTTATTTCATAAAGTTCACCAAGTTTCATAAATATTCATTCCCGGATTTCAAAACAATTTTGTTTCAAAAGGATTTATTTATTAAATCTTTAAATCAAAGATTTGTCTCATAGCTTTTAAATCGTTCCCAAATATTCATTTTCAAAATTCGTTTTCGAATATTCATCTATATCTTGGAAAACTATTTTAATTTAAACTTGAAATCCCTTTAATAAAATTTGAACGAAAGCTTTTTATCATTTAGAAACAATAGTTTTATTTCGGAAAAGCCTGATTTCATTTATACAAGTTACAATCTTTGGTTTAATTTGAATTACCAAAACAATACTTTAAATATGGTTTCAAACTCGTATATAACTAACATAACATCTTTCATCCCTAATTTCAAATCATAAAATTCAATTCCAAATTTTGAATTCAAAATAAATCAAATTATTTAAATTCCCAAAAGTTAATCAAGTAAATTAAAATAAATTTTAACTTGAAATTCCATTCCAAAAGCTTTTCACATTTATTTTGATTCCATTTCCAAAACATTTGAATTTAAAAATTCAAATTCAAAACTATTTCAAAAATTTGCGACTTAACTGATTTCCTCGTGAAATCCATAATTGTGTGTGTATGGTGTGGTCCAGGGGTTTAACACAATAGTGCAACAACATTCAACCATCACAGAGTAAAACACAGAAAAATAGTTGATAAGTCATATAACTATTACGCTTATCGCTCATTCACGGATTCACAGATAACATATAGATGTATCATCAAATAAATGATTAAATTATACATTACACAATCTACGGAACAAAATATCACAAATCGGATAGGGCAGTAAATTCAAGGCATCTCATATAATACAATCATTCATAAGTAAGGTCAAGCATTCAATAAACATTTATAAGTAGGATTGATTAATCGTTTAATCCTAATTAATTCAATTTATTCCCAAATAAATTTATTACTTATAAATTAATTATCAAATTCTAATTAATTAATTACAAATCATTTGATATAAATATATTTATCAAACACTTTAATAAGTAAGGTTACTCTTAATTCATCACATTAATTTAATTAACTTTTAAATAAATTAATTACTTTAATAATTTAATTATTCTCAAATTAATTACCAAATCAATTTGTCACATTATCCTTAAATTTATTATTGCTTAATCACTTGATACATCAACTTTAATCATTGATTAATATTTTATTAAAAATCCTTAGTTCACAAATTTATTATTCCATAATAAATTAATCTTTAAACCTTAATTAATTAATTTAAACCTTTAATTACTTATTTAATTAGTCCAATTCATCAATTAATTAAATAATAAATTATCCATCTTGATTAACATAATTTAATGAATTTCAAATCGTTAAATCTTCCTTGATTTTAAGATAAACCACATTCTTATAAATGATTACATTATTATTATAAAAAGGGTTTTAAAACAATTTCCATTTCAAGTTTACTTTTAAATTTCAACTTTATCGAAGTTTAAAAACAATTCAAAAATCCTTTTAAATTCTCATATTAAAGAAATACCCATTTTATAAAGAAGTTTAGAAGAATTTAAAACCAATTTCCTTTCATTTTAAAACTAGAATACATATTTAAAACTCAACTCACATACCCGAGCCTAACCCTCAGGCAACTCGACCTATCTCTCGAGTCACTCACAAGCCCTCACGAACCCAGCTCCTTCGAGTCACTCACGCTTAAAACTCGAGCAACGTCCCGTGTTCCTTCTTCTTCCCCAAAAACGCAACCCACAGCCAAAACCCAACAACCCAAACGTGCACGTGCACATGTACGCCATCACCATCAGCCATCTCATCGCCGCGACAGTGCCTTCGAGTCGTGCCTCATCCACTAATCGCAATCGCCTCCTCCCCGCTGACCTAAACCACCCCAACCAAAAATCAATCCACGTTCGAACCATCGAGGAACCCCAGCCCCAGAACTTGTCGAACTGCTCCCCACTGATGCCGTTTGGTCCACCGCAACCTTCACCATCAGGAAGCACACTCATCACACTATCTCTTCACCAAAACTCGAAAGTTTCGGTCACGCCTCCCCTCGTCAATTCGATCGCGTCCATCGACCTTTCAATGCCGCTCTTAAACCCTAAAATCATCTCTCCCAAACAATCAAAGGCCAAATCACAAATTCCGCCATGGTAGACCTCTTCCCTAGGTCCTCCTACTCCCTTCAGCCAAAGCCACGTCACCTCTCGTCGACCAAGTCGACAGAAATTTATTTTTGAATGGAAATCACTTATTTTTCGATTTCTCTTTATTTAGGTCATGAAAAATTCCCATTTTTGTTTTAAAAATCCTATTTTCAGATAAGAATTCAATTTATAAACTCGAATTGATATTTTAAGATATTTGAGAATTTCACTTATATTAAGTATTAACTGTTCTTATGGTTCTTCCAGAGCAAACTCAATTTATTTTTAACTTAAATAAATTTTAAACTTTATTCTATCGTTTAACAAATATAACTTGTTTGAATTTTTAAACCTCACAAGGAACAGGTCAGGTGAAAAATGATTTTTAACTTAAACTTGAGCTTGAAATTTGAACAGAGGAGTTCTACAGGTATTAGCAAACATGCATTCATTATAAATCACAAATACACAGAAATTTCACCAATATATATACACAAATACATATTTATCTTCAGGTATAAATCAAGCAATCAGATATAAATATACTTAAACTTTTTAACATGAAGTTACTTACCTTGGAATTATGAAGAACAGAGGAGAAGATTGAGTTTGAAAATCTGGACCATGAAATTTTCAAACTGCTCTGCTTCTTTTTTTTGATCCTATTTCCCTGAGTTTTGAAGAGAAGATGGGAACTAGAACTCTTTTCTTCTTTGTTCCAGGTTGAAAACTTTGATCTTTCCAATGTCTACAGGTTTTGCAAATTGATATAGTTTGTTGTTTTTGTTTTCCATGTTTGGAAACGTGATGCTTATCTTCTGGTTTACTCAGTTTCGAATGAACAAAACTGAGATGAAGTTGATCATATAAAAGAAAGTGTACAGGGTATGATATTATTTGTATAGGTGATAGTATGTTCTTTTTGTACAAAGTGATGTTTATTTGTTTATTCAATAGGGTATGGCTGAGATGTTTGTATCATGGGCTGAGATGACATTAGTTTGTACAAATGTTTCTATTTTCGCTTACAGCCTCCTATTCGTATGTACTTAGATTTTGTTTGCACTGGAAGATCTTAACATATTTGTGACCAGATATTTTTCCATTGTTTTGTTTCCTGTTCAAGTGTACATACCTGAATAAAATTTTGTACCTTGCTTGTTACTTTTGCAAGCACTTTCAGATACATGTTTTCTCGTTTCAGAGTTGAGTATATATTTCTTACTTTGTTTGTTTAACTATGCTTATGTTGGTATTAGTTTTTATCTATTTTTTTATTTTACTTTGTTGTACTTATTTTTATTTTTAAACAAAAGATTTGTTTGATGGTTTTAAGTGGATATTTGTTTGAGTTTAAAATGATTCTTACTTCAGTTTTTCATGGCTTTTATGGACGAAGATAAATGAGAAGGCTGATATAAGAAAGATTGTTAATGTGTATATATATAGAAAATGAGATTTACAGGGTGATGATTCATGTTGTACAAATGTTTATACTTTGTACAAAGATTGAACAGGGATTTTTTTCTTTGGTTTAGAGGCTGAAGTATACTTGTTTGGGGCTGCATTAATGGCTTGTATATTTTCTTTTGTTACTTTTAGGCTGAGCATTAATTGATTTGTACCATTTCAATTTTTTTTCTTATTTCAGTTGTACAATATGTAGATATGTTGAACACCTTCATCTCGGCTGTACAATACACATATATTCTTTCATTTCATTTGTACAAGATGAAGATATTCCCTTTAACTTCTTTTATAAGCCTCATTGTGTACTTATTTTTTTGCTCATTTACTTTTTTCTTTGTTCATACTTAAATATACATCTCCTGTTCAATTTAAACATGTCATATTGTCTTCATTTGCAAGTGGTTCATGTTTGTATTTTGTTTGCTTTTGCATAATCTAATTGCTTTATAATGTAAATGAACTCCTATCTTTATTTTATTTTATTTTATATTTTAAGTTTTTTTATTTTTCTTTTCTTAGCTTACATTTTGTCTTGTTAACACTATACATATTTTTTTAAAATACGTCTTATATATTTGTTGTTTTAAATTAGTTAATGTGTTACTTTATATTCTACATAATTATTTAAAAGAGAATGATTTTAAAAAAAACTATGCAAAAATATTCAAATTTCAAATTTATTCCAAAATTTATTCAAAATTTACATTAACTTTAAATTTTGAAATCAATTCAAAATTGGGGTCGTTACAGACTTCCCCCCTTAAAAGGAATTTCGTCCCCGAAATTCGCCGGAGAGAGAAAATGAAGATAGATGAATGATGGAGAAATATCTTTTCAGATCAAACCGGATATCAATTCTGCATTTGGCTCACCAAATCAGAATATCAACAATAGATATAACAACGAATCTACTTAACACTTCACAAGATACTCGAGTTATCCAGATCTACGAAATAGGCAAAGCACTAATTAGTTCGAAGGATAACTAACCATTCGTAGAATATATCGGACCCCAGAGAATAGATAGACAAATGGATTCGATCTACCATAATTCTCAAACAACAGATATGGATTTCAAAATCAAATCGGAATAGCCCAAAGTATATACCAATTTGTCCTTCTTTGGACTTCGATCAACCCAAGAAATTATAATAGAATTTCAAAATTTGGTTTTAAACGAAATCGTTTTATTGATACAATTCAAATTTAGCTTCATATTCTATTAATCAATTTTAACTCAATTTAAAATTTCTAATTCAATTAAAATTTCCAATTTATTTAAATTTCAAATCAAAAACTGATAAGAAACCGATGAAATGCGAAGTAAAAATTTCCTACTACGATTCGTAGAGCCACCATGACCGAAACTTCTTTCTGGAGCTGTCACGAAGCAATGAAAAGAATTTAGAAACGAATCAAAGGAGATTGATAAGAAATTCGTTTCCACTGTTGTAGGGTATTGACCATTTATAGTGGTACTCCCCTGTTCCCTATCTCGTTCTCTTCTTGCACTCATTCTCACTATCAGTGGATGGTAAGAGAATTTACTGAGGCATTCAAACGGATATCTTAGGGATATACTCATTCTAGGGTTTACTTCACCCTATCTCTAATGAGCTACTTAATGTGTTATACTCCTGAGCTAAAGTTTTAACCTTAGCTCTGATACCACATGTGACGAACGGGATTTTTCGCGCTCGAAAATCGACATCCATACTTCATATCGTATTCGAATGCCATAGATTCGACCGTTCAAATCCGATTCGTCGGAGCTTATAACAACATTAAGTAAACAACACAGCGGAATAAAACAATAATACATTGATATAGAGTTTTGATACAATATCTGATACAATAGATGATCCAATAGATATCAATATACATCAGAGATATGATACAATAAAATAGCAGCGCAAAGGAAAACGATAACACCAGCAGTGGAACAAATAACTCTAAGATAGTCTTCAAGGAAGAACTCCGAAAACTGCAACTACATTTCCAAAACATTTGAATTTAAAAATTCAAATTCAAAACTATTTCAAAAATCCGCGACTTAACTGATTTTCTCGTGAAATCCATAATTGTGTGTGTGTGGTGTGGTCCAGGGGTTTAACACAATAGTGCAACAACATTCAACCATCACATATTAAAACACAGAAAAATAGTTGATAAGTGATATAACTATTACGCTTATCGCTCATTCACGGATTCACAGATAACATATAGATGTATCATCAAATAAACGATTAAGTTGTACATTACACAATCTACAGAACAAAATATCACAAATCGGATAGGGCAGTAAATTCAAGGCATCTCATATAATACAATCATTCATAAGTAAGGTCAAGCATTCAATAAACATTTATAAGTAGGATTGATTAATCGTTTAATCCTAATTAATTCAATTTATTCCCAAGTAAATTTATTACTTATAAATTAATTATCAAATTCTAATTAATTAATTACAAATCATTTGTTATAAATTTATTTATCAAACACTTTAATAAGTAAGGTTACTCTTAATTCATCACATTAATTTAATTAACCTTTAAATAAATTAATTACTTTAATAATTTAATTATTCTCAAATTAATTACCAAATCAATTTATCACATTATCCTTAAATTTATTATTGCTTAATCACTTGATACATCAACTTTAATCATTGATTAATATTTTATTAAAAATCATTAATTCACAAATTTATTATTCCTTAATAAATTAATCTTTAAACCTTAATAAATTAATTTAAACCTTTAATTACTTATTTAGTTAGTCCAATTCATCAATTAATTAAATAATAAATTATCCATCTTGATTAACATAACTTAATGAATTTCAAATCGTTAAATCTTCCTTGACTTTAAGATAAACCTCATTCTTATAAATGATTACATTATTATTATAAAAAGGGTTTTAAAACAATTTCCATTTCAAGTTTACTTTTAAATTTCAACTTTATCGAAGTTTAAAAACAATTCAAAAATCCTTTTAAATTCTCATATTAAAGAAATACCCATTTTATAAAGAAGTTTAGAAGAATTTAAAACCAATTTCCTTTCATTTTAAAACTAGAATACATATTTAAAACTCAACTCACATACCCGAGCCTAACCCTCAGGCAACTCGACCTATCTCTCGAGTCACTCACAAGCCCTCACGAACCCAGCTCCTTCGAGTCACTCACGCTAAAAACTCGAGCAACGTCCCGTGTTCCTTCTTCTTCCCCAAAAAAAGCAACCCGCAGCCAAAACCCAACAACCCAAACGTGCACGTGCACGTGTACGCCGTCGCCATCAGCCATCGCATCGCCGCGACAGTGCCTTCGAGTCATGCCTCATCCACTGATCGCAATCGCCTCCTCCCCGCTGACCTAAACCACTCCAAACCAAAAATCAATCCACGTTCGAACCATCGAGGAACCCCGGCCCCAGAACTTGTCGAACTGCTCCCCACTGATGCCGTTTGGTCCACCGCAACCTTCACCATCAGGAAGCACACTCATCACACTATCTCTTCACCAAAACTCGAAAATTCGGTCGCGCCTCCCCTCGTCAATTCGATCGCGTCCATCGACCTTTCAGTGCCGCTCTAAAACCCTAAAATCATCTCGCCCAAACAATCAAAGGCCAAATCACAAATTCCGCCATGGTAGACCTCTTCCCTAGGTCCTCCTACTCCCTTCAGCCAAAGCCACGTCACCTCTCGTCGAACAAGTCGACATAAATTTATTTTTGAATGGAAATCACTTATTTTTCGATTTCTCTTCATTTAGGTCACGAAAAATTCCCATTTTTGTTTTAAAAATCCTATTTTCAGATAAGAATTCAATTTATAAACTCGAATTGATATTTTAAGATATTTGAGAATTTCACTTATATTAAGTATTAACTGTTCTTATGGTTCTTGCAGAGCAAACTCAATTTATTTTTAACTTAAATAAATTTTAAACTTTATTCTATCATTTAACAAACATAACTTGTTTGAATTTTTAAACCTCACAAGGAACAGGTCAGGTGAAAAATGATTTTTAACTTAAACTTGAGCTTGAAATTAGAACAGAGGAGTTCTACAGGTATTAGCAAACATGCATTCATTATAAATCACAAATACACAGAAATTTCACCAATATATATACACAAATACATATTTATCTTCAGGCATAAATCAAGCAATCGGATATAAATATACTTAAACTTTTTAACATGAAGTTACTCACCTTGGAAATATGAAGAACAGAGGAGAAGATTGAGTTTGAAAATCTGGACCATGAAATTTTCCAAACTGCTCTGCTTCTTCTTTTTTGATCCTATTTGCCTGAGCTTTGAAGAGAAGATGGGAACTGGAACTCTTTTCTTCTTTGTTCCAGGTTGAAAACTTTGATCTTTCCTATGTCTACAGGTTTTGCAAATTTATCTAGTTTGTTGTTTTTGTTTTCGATGTTTGGAAATGTGATGCTTATCTTCTGGTTTACTCAGTTTCGAATGAACAAAACTGAGATGAAGTTGATCATATAAAAGAAAGTGTACGGGGTATTATATTATTTGTACAGGTGATAGAATGTTCTTTTTGTACAATGTGATGTTTATTTGTTTATTCAATAGGGTATGGCTGAGATGTTTGTATCATGGGCTGAGATGACATTAGTTTGTACAAATGTTTCTATTTTCGCTTACAGCCTCCTATTCGTATGTACTTAGATTTTGTTTGCACTAGAAGATCTTAACATATTTGTGACCAGAGATTTTTCCATTGTTTTGTTTCCTGTTCAAGTGTACATACCTGAATAAAATTTTGTACCTTGTTTGTTACTTTTGCAAGCACTTTCAGATACATGTTTTCTCGTTTCAGAGTTGAGTATATATTTCTTACTTTGTTTGTTTAACTATGCTGAAGTTGGTATTAGTTTTTATCTATGTGTTTTATTTTACTTTGTAGTACTTATTTTTATTTTTAAACAACAGATTTGTTTGATGGTTTTAAGTGGATGCTTGTTTGAGTTTAAAATGATTCTTACTTCAGTTTTTCATGGCTTTGATGGACGAAGATAAATGAGAAGGCTGATATAAGAAAGATTGTTAATGTGTATATATATAGAAAATGAGATTTACATGGTGATGATTCATGTTGTACAAATGTTTATACTTTGTACAAAGATTGAACAGGGATTTTTTTTTCTTTGGTTTAGAGGCTGAAGTATACTTGTTTGGGGCTGCATTAATGGCTTGTATATTTTTTTTGTTACTTTTAGGCTGAGCATTAATTGATTTGTACAGTTTCAATTTTTTTTCTTATTTCAGTTGTACAATATGAAGATATGTTGAACACCTTCATCTCGGCTGTACAATACACATATATTCTTTCATTTCATTTATACAAGATGAAGATATTCCCTTTAGCTTCTTTTATAAGCCTCATTGTACACTTATTTTTTTCTCATTTATTTGTTTCTTTGTTCATACTTAAATATACATCTTCTGTTCAATTTAAACATGTCATATTGTCTTCATTTGCAAGTGGTTCATGCCTGTATTATGTTTGCTTTTGCATAATCTAATTGCTTCATAATGTAAATGAACTCCTACCTTTTTTTATTTTTTATTTTATGATTTTTATTTTTCTTTTCTTAGCTTACGTTTTGTCTTGTTGACACTATACATATTATTTTAAAATATGTCTTATATATTTGTTGTTTTAAATTAGTTAATGTTTTACTTTATATTCTACATAATTATTTAAAAGAGAATGATTTAAAAAAACTACGCAAAAATATTCAAATTTCAAATTTATTCCAAAATTTATTCAAAATTTACATTAACTATAAATTTTAAAATCAATTCAAAATTGGGGTCGTTATAGATACCAGTACGGTTATCGTTATCGCAGATTCCGCTGCGTATCGAATTTTAAAATACGAAATTGAATATATCGTAGAGATCAGCACGAGGAGATGATCAAAACGGTATACAGATACCAATGATACGACCATCTGGTCAAAAGTCAATATTGGGTACCGAAAATGCTGCTAAAGCGCCGGAAATAAGATAAATAGAGCAATGATGGTCAACATTTGACGAAATGAAATATGATGTCTCACTCAGAAGATGATTTACAAATTTATTATATAAAAATATTCAAGTTTGGAAAATATTTTATTATCATCAAATGTTAACTGATTTAAATTGAAATAAAATTGCACAATAAAATAAACTTTTATATTAACCGATGAAAATTTACCATTTAGTATGTTTAAATAGACTGTAATCCAATATAAAATTTTTATTTCAAAATCTTATTATTAAAAAATTTCACAAAAATTCAGTTAAACATATTATTAAAACTATTAAAATTTTATGGGTCGTTACACATATATATGTCACATACACATGAAAACATGCATATAAACATATATACCAAATAATTAAGTATAAAATTATAATATAAAATATATTTTAAATTTCTTATTCCTTAAGCATACATAAGTCAACATATGCGTACATGATAAGACGACGGGCACATGAGGAAGGCTTTTACCATGCCTAAGGAGGGAGGAGGTGTGTTGGTGAAGCTATTTAATGGCGATGAAGATGATGATGTATGCATGGATACTTCTACACTCTTCTTTTCCTATAAATACCCTACCCTCTTCTCTCCATTTTCATTCATCTTCCTCTTCATATTTCTAAGCTTTGCCTTCCACTTTAATAGCTTCTATCCTAAGAGAAATAATGTCAAATTTTATTTCAAGAAGAATTTACGTCATAGTATATATTTATATATACTTAAACACCTCAAAACAATCCCGAAACTCCACTTTGTCTCTTTTTTCTTTCCAATCTCTACCCCACTTCACATAGGCCCAGCCCTTCCACTTCTTCCAAGCTTTGCCATTAGAAACATCACCATCAAGGCTAGGCTGACCCACTTCAAGGGTCCAAATCTCAATTTCGTGGAGTTTAATTTCGTGATAGCGGAGCTATAGCCGATTTTCTATTAGCTTGAAGGGAAAATGAAGGTGAAAACTCCTCTTATATTTTGGATGATGATATGATGTTCGCAAATGGATGTTTAATATGCTTTTATCATCAAGTTTGGTTTTTTAAATATGAATGTTAAATATACAAACATACATACATACATACATACATACATAAATACATACATACATACATACATACATACATACATACATACATACATACATACGTACGTACATATATGCAAGTCATGGAAATACATATCGATAAGCATAAAGGAAATCACTTTCCTCTATGTTAATGAATTTGTGTATATGGAATGTTAAACCTTGTTAAAATGGTTTATAATGAGTTCGAAATGTTTTATAAGCATTCAAAAGTGTTTTGGTGAAGTTTGAAAAGAAATGGAAAATTTATTCAAAAATAGGCGCATCGTGTAACGGTAGTTGGCGATTTCGTTCCCTAAAAGTCAAACGAGTGTAAAAAATGGAATATAGTTCAAAATTCCTCGAGATAAAATTTTTTTGAACTATTATATCCACAGTTTTCTAGCGAAGAAAGAAAATCAAGATTTCGATAAGTATATTTTGAGACATGAGTAAAACAAGCTTTTTGAAAAATCGAGGTTTTACGGTCCGAAATCCAAAATTGGATTTCTTTGAAAATGATATTTTAAAATTGGTTAAAAATGTGGAATAAATCTTACAAGTCTTTCAAAATGTTGTTAAAGGGATTTGAGTAATAAAAATGAATTTGCAAGTGATAAAAAGTCATTTTAATCAATATAGCTTAAAAAGCACTTTCCGTAGCATTTTCCGCAACACTTTTCTTAAACTTTTAAATTTTAGTTTTAAACTTAACAATTCTTTTCCAAATCTTTTATAAATGTTTTCAATTGGATAATTGAGTATTTTAATAATGATTTGGAAGTTTATAGTTTATTTAAAAGAGTTTTAATAAATGTTAAAAGAAAAGCTATTATAAATAAGTAGTTTAATCTTGGCTCTAAAAGCCGACGAACAAACTGGATTTTTCTATTTGTGAGATCCGAATGCAAGGTGCTTAAATGAAGGAGATGTTTAGAAGCAACCATTATCCTAGCTCATTTGGCCTCTTCCCTGGGCGAGGGATGGATAAGATCGAATTATCGGAATCGAGTTAAGTATAAAAAGATTTAAATTTTCCAAATTAAATAAAACTTTGATTGTATAGAGATGATCTTCTTACACTTGGTGTTAAATCCCAAAGAGGGAACTCGTACTATTCATGGAATTTAAAAGGCGATTTCATAGTTATTCCTTCCATAGTATTTGTTACGGAAATTGATATTGAGTAGAATTAGATGATTTCTATAGATTCTGCTCATTTAAAATTTATTAGTTTTGGATTAACATCCTAGATAACATGGTTTTAACTCAATCAACATTTTGAGTTTTGAATTAAGAAATCACTGTAAAGATTTAAATTAAATAGTTTGGGAATTTTTTCCTAAATGGAAAAAAATGAAATGATTTGGAATTATTCCAATATTAAAAAGGGTTTTAAGTAATCAAAGGATTTGATAAGAGTGGTTTAATGATTCCATATATAGCAGAAAGAATGTCTTAGAAATATTTGTATTTCCAAAAGATATTTTGATAAAATGAACTTAATCAATTAAAGAATTATTCCTTATTCATAGAACCACATTTTATCAATGGTTGGTTCGAAAGAACCTCGGTCCGATTTGGGGTAAATCCCTATCCGATAACCACTTCAAATCTATGCATGTGTTTGAAAAATGAAGACATGATAAAGAAAATGAAGGATGGAGATCGATGATTTTCGAGGTGAAAGGACTACTTGTTGATAATTCTCGTTAGCTCAAAAATACTAGAGTAGCAATGGTCCCTTCATCTCTGAAACTCTTTGGGTTGCAAGGAATTTTCCTGCTAATCCTAGGGTTAATTCCCCACAGGAAGTGATAGGAAAGTGCCTTCGGTTTCATTCAATCCCAGAACAAACTTGTATCAGTGGATGTCTAACACTGTATTCTTGAGATTTCATCGTTGAATTTTATTACCATACATATGTTTGGTAGTGGAGAATGTAACTTCTCTTAGGTTAACACCCTTCTCAGAGACATATGAGCTCGAAGGTTGTATGTTGTGAAAGTCGATAGTGATCAATGGAATGGTGATGTGGCAGTCAAAGTGAATTATGCAAAGTAAAAGGGCCTTACACTCAGAAATGGTCGAAACATGGTAGATGCAGTAAGGCTATGTGGTCGCAACCATTAGGATATGATCATCTCCTTCTAGATATACTTCTGCCGCTGTGATGTTTGGGTTTAAATAATTGTGGATGTATGCTGTGAGGGCCCTCGGATAGATTGGTAACGACCAAGATGATGACATACTCGGTACAATCTAGTGAGAAAGGTAGGCCAGTCTTGTGTTGGTAGACGACAGATGTTCCGTACCTGGGTACATTCTTCTAGAGATGTACTGCTGGAAGGTAGTGCCTTTACCAGGTCAATTGTACGGAAACTCATTCTCCAATAAGAGCCTGTAAGATTGATTAGTTTACTTGCAAATGTTTCAAAGATATGTCACTAAAAATTATATTAAGTGATTTTGCATAAGAATATTTAGTTATCATAAGGTAAAAACATGTTTATGTGCGACATGGTCTTAAGAAATACAATTTTATTTTTCAAAACGCATATTTTGAGTTCTCACACCAGTCCCATGATTGACCCAGAGTTTATTTTCCTTTTCCTTGAACTCTAAGTGCCTTAATTTTCCTGAACAGCCTAGTAGTCAGGTTTAGTTTAGAAGAAATATGGATGAAGCTTGAAGTCAGAAGATTTTGTTTATTTACACCACACTTTTGTTCTATAGTATTCCACATTTGTAAGAACAAGGATTTATAACTGTCCAGTTTTGACTATGATAAATGTATTTTAATTTCCGCTGTAAAGTTTTTATTAAAATAACGTATGTGAGATTTTGTTCAGTCTTTATTATTCTTTCTTACCCTTGAGAATCCGGTTCTCTGGCACTTGGATTTACGGCATGTGAATACAGAGGATTTATTAGTGTCGATTTTCAAGAGTCGAAGAAACGGGTCCTCACATCGTGGTATCATAGCTTAGGTTGAGCAAATACATGAGCCTGATAGGGTAAAAGACTCATCAGAGATAGGGTTAGTAATGCCCTAGGATGAGTAACTCATTGGAGATAGGGTTAATAACACCCTAGAATGAGTTTGAGTACATACGCGTGTGTATTTGTTAATACATATACAAATGAATTTGGTTTTATATGAAATTATTTTTACTTAATATATATATACATACATACATATATATATATATTTATATATTTGAAAAGAAAGAATATTTTGGTAAAATTTTCAAAGAGTTTTTGAAATGATAAAATTTTTGTATGAATAATCTTAAAAGCCATCTTTTGAAATAAATCTTGAAAAGTTTTCTGAGTATTAACCAGACCTCTCTACCTAAGAATGCACTAGCAATTATCTACTACGTGTGTCTAAAAGAATAGTTATTTGCCTTATAGAAACCGTATGGGAGAGGTTACATGAAAAGGAAGTCTTCTAGAGCGAGTTGGGGGCAAGAAGGACAGCCTCATTATTCTCTCTAGCGATGAAAAGGAGCAACTAGAATATCCGCCTAGCAATGGTCAGTTTTCAATCGAAGGAGAATATTCCTCGTATACTCGAAGGGGTAAAGATGGATACCCTATGGCCGGAATGCTTGTACCACCCCCAGCTCTAAAAGTAATTATGATCTCTAGTGATGATGAAACCAAGCTGGTCTTGGGGTGAAATTGGATAGCAGATCCCGCTAGCTCCATTTTTAAACTAATAGATGAGATTAAGCCAATGGAAGAAGAATCAGAACCCATGGAAGGGCAAATAGAACCCACGGTGGAAGAATCAGAATTGATGGAAGGCCCTGATGCTATCATATCAAGCGAATGTAGAAATGTAATATGAGATATGGACGAGGAGTGTGTCGTATGGTAGGAGGGATCATCCAGCTCATATATAAACTGGAACGAGACAGAAAGCAACAATGAAGAAGCAACAGAAGAAGAAGATGAGGGGGTCAAAGAATTTGAGAATCTTTGGGAGGAAAACGTGCAAGGCTTGGAGGAGTTAGAAGAAGGAGGAGTCATTCATAGAATACCAGCTGACATGGGACATGTCCCATGGAACCATCCATGGCTAACCTAGGTAATGGGAGAGATACTAGTAGAAGACAGTAATGAGGCCGACAATGAACTGTATAGCGATGAAGAAGGAGAAGGAAAAGTGATGATTGACCTGAGATATTGGAGTCCACCATTATCTTCGGACTTAGAAGAATAAGAATAGCGTTTGGGGAATTAAGGATAATTCTAGTATGTATGTATGAGATGGTTATTTTGATTTAGTGTTTTGAACTGTATTAGAGTAAGGAAGGGAGGGGAATTTTTCTTTTTGGACCCAAGCTTCGAAAAATTTAAATGATGTAAGCATATAAGAATTTATAATATGTTGTTGTCCTAACTTCTTATTAGTGCCGATCTTAAAAAATATATTTAAAGTTCTTAATGAATGGTTTTGGGTTTGTAGTAAATGACGTTTTAGCAACATTTGTTTTTAAACCCTTAAATGACACTTTGGAAGAAATTTTAAAGGTATATTTAAATCTTTAATAATAGGATTTTAAAGACAATAACAAGTTTTGGAATCTTTTATATAAAGATAGAAATGTTACGAAAAAATGAAGATCATAACAATGTTGTGGTAATATTTTATTTAATCGCTTTGATTCTATTTTGAAAAGCTTGTTAAATATACTTATAACATTTGAATAAGTATATAAATACTTTTTAAGTGTTAAAACCGATATAAGTAAAGAGAATATATATATATATATATATATATATATATATATATATATAAAGGAAGTTTCAATTAATAAAGGAATATTAATTGATAAAGAAAGTTTTAACTAAATAAAGAATTGTTTCACATTTAATATTGGTTAAAAGAAGTTTATGGTGATTTATCAATTTA
Source organism: Allium cepa (assembly GCA_030765085.1). Taxonomy (NCBI): domain Eukaryota; kingdom Viridiplantae; phylum Streptophyta; class Magnoliopsida; order Asparagales; family Amaryllidaceae; genus Allium; species Allium cepa. The sequence goes on along the minus strand of CM060938.1, from coordinate 722,174,970 downwards.
ATGAATCGCTTTGAAAATAAGTTTCTAGAAACCATTAAGATACGTTAGAAATGTATTATAATAAAATAAAAAGATATTTGTCTTTTGAAAAGAAATGTTTTCTTGAATTAGAAATATTTGGAAGTACAAATGTAAAATTGTTATGTAAAATTAGTTTTACATCAAAAGTTATTGTTAATTTCACTACAGAAAACAAAATCTAAGTTGGCAAAATCTAAGATGAAATTTTAGTTGATTTGCAACAGGTTTTTTCAATAGATATATTCAAAACTTTTGAACGTGATCCACATGAAAGTTTATCCTCATCCTCTTTGCTTTCAAGCAAATGTAATTTCTTTGAACTTCGACAAGTGGGTCAGGAGTTATAACTGAAACAACAGATGGCACACGCTCAGGATTTGCAAAAATAAAGCCAAATTTTGACCTTCATTGAATCAAGTTTTTAAAATAGAAAAGTTCAAAAATAAAAAATGTATTCCGAATAAAAGTTGTTACTTATTAAAGTAGCTCTCTAAAAAGTGCAAAAAATAGAAAATCGAGGTTGGAAGGAATGAGTTATTATCAAAGTACTAAGTTTCCAGCATAGATATGCAGACCGGCGCTAAAATTTGTTTTCAATTAATTTTTAAAATAGAAAATTTAAAAAATGTCAGAAGTGTTCAAGAAAAAAGTTGTTCATCAAATTATCTTTCGAAAAGTGTAAAAATGACAAAATTGGACATGAAACAAAAAGATATAATTCAAAAAATATAAGGATTTGAATTGAGTTTCAAATAAAAACTTTGATAAAATAATTCTTCCACGTTGCCAAATAATTTCCTGAGCATTATAACCCACCATTTGGAAGAGAAATAAATATAAGATGCAGACAATCAAATTGTTTTGCCAAAAATCCAAAATTGCTTAAAATAGATGTTTACACAATAAGTTAACCTCTGTTTTTCAAACAATCCACCAAATAGTATACTAAACACTTATATTATCATTATATAATTGTACATACCTACAACAAGTCCAATTATTTCAATAAAAAAAATTATTATGCTATAATAATTCATCAATTATAGATAGTGAATTTATAATTGTTTACACGAGCGAACACCAAATGATATACTAACATAAAAAGTTATATGCAATAACTTATATGTGAATGAATAAATAAAAAGAATTTAAAACTTTCATCTCATTTTGATTTAACCAAAATTCCCCTATTGAAAGAGGATTTTAAAATTCCATTTCATAATTTCTTTCCAAAATAATTTATTTTCAAAAGGCACACAATAAAATATAAAATTTCGCATTCGATTTCATTTTAATAAATTTCCAACAATGTATATAAAGATTTGTAATTCAATTTACAAATAAAAATTGTGTTCCCTTTTAAAATTGAACATGTTTAATTTTCAAACTTATTAAAGATAATTTTCATTAATTTATTTGTACCCGTCCATTTATATGGATAATTCATACTTCAACTTTGTTTGGATAATATTTCTTAAATCAATATTGACACTATCGGATATTTCACAATTTCTTGTATTTTAGTAACATCCATTATTTCTTCAGAATATTTTAAAATTGTATTCAAATTAATATTTGCTTCCTCTTTACAAACATCACCTTAGAAAAGATATTTTAAAATCAATTTTTTCTACTTGAAAATCCATCTTAAAAAATATACGTTAATCCCCTAATTATTACTCAACAAATAAAATTTTCTATAATATATGAAAATAACATGTTAGTCTCAAAATTTATTTAAGAAATTCTTTGCATATATCTTCATTCAATTTTCATAACACCACACTATGCTCAAAAACATGGACACATCATCCAATACACTAAAACCTTCTACTTTTACAAATATATTATACTTTGTTATATCACAAGGTTCTTAAATTATAATTTATAGATTTTCAGAAAATATCATACTCATTTTCAAAATATAATTCATAATACTTTCTAAGTTTATTTCCAAAATTTTATTTTCCAAAATTTACTGTCAAAACTTTGTTTCAAACTTTTTTTTCTCTGATCACTATTTCCTAAACTTTATGTCTAATTGTCTCATCCTAGTGTTTAGGAATCCCTATCGATATCGTTGGCCAAACGCCTCGACCGAAGTTCTTAAAGCACCCAAAGAGAAATTTAAAAAATATATTCCTAAAAATTCTTTTAAATATGACATACATACAACCTTTAATAATCTTGCCTTTATAAAATTATAACTTGCTTATATCAAATTTAAAAAAATGCCTTATCTAGGCATATTCTTTATCAAAGGGATTTTAAATTTAAATAGATGCTTGCTTATGCTAAAATACTATCAATTAGTCTTTATGTTTATATACAATTAATAACTCATTGATAATAATCCCATAAAACACTTATTCGTTTATGCATACATTAAGATAACATCAAAATTTTAAATTCATATTACATTTAATTAATCATACATATGAATTAATCTTCCATTTTATACAAAATAAAATTTTCAATATTCCTTGCGGTAACTACACTACTGAAGACATGCAAGGTCTTATTATTAATATGGAGCATGTTTCTAAATTTCAAGTGTTATTTCCTACTCGATACAAATTTAAACAATTATTTGCAATTTCAAAGAACCAAGCATCAACCAATCAATTAATAATAAATAAGACGAACTAGTTAATTTGCTCAGCAGAAAGCAGTCCATCTGCTATCGCTGCGCAACTCTGATCACTAATGGATCAGGACACAACAATTCAATTCTAAGCCATCTAAGGTCTAATCTACACCATCCATAATAATAATTTATATAGTAACAGAATCTTACAAATACGTTCCAATTATTATTTTTTATAATCAATTATATTTATATCCTAAATAGGAATAAAATCTAAGTTCTACCCTGCACATCCAAGGGACGAAATTGTAAGTCTACATATGTTAAGATTCATGTCTCTTACATTCTCTTACATATGTTAAGTCTACATATGGTAATATCGTCAGCTAATAAGCAGAATAATGCTAGATCGGAGCGATCATCAGTGTTTATTCCCATAGACTAACACTATCACGCTTTTACCTTTATATTGAAAGAGTATAATGGCACGATTAGCCTTGGCATAAAGTAATAAACAAGTTGGCTAATATAAATTAGAATTATATATTACATAACAGAAAACATAGAATCACAGATCGCAGCAAAAATAATAATATAGGCCAAATATATTACATAGAGTGAGTCTACAAAATAAAATACTAAACTCACATATATACGTTAAAGTCACTATCTCTCGTGCCTGAATCATACGAAAAATGTATATATGGACTGTGTAATGACCCGTTATTTCGAACTATTCAAATTCATAATCATCCACATATGTCAGACTTGAATTGCTCAAAAAAATAGATTGCTAATTTATATTTCTAGCAAAACATAGCATATACAGTAAATAAATCAATTACAGAATCACAGACACAGAGCTTACAATAATAAGCAGCGGAAAGATAAATAATAGTTCATGAAGCTACTACATAAATAACATAACTTAAATAGAATACATCAGAAATCCCAATACATAGAATTCCCTAACATAAAAGCAAATGACAAGTTTGAAACATACAACTGGAAATAACAGAAATAACAGAAAAGCGAAAATAGATAAGATAGATCTTCCAAGCGAACTCCACGCTCCAAAAGATGAGTTTCAAAAGCTGCGACAATCAAGCTGACCCGAGCATAAAGCAAAACACAAAACACTCGAGTCAGGATTAACATTCTTATGCAAGTAAATCAAACTCAAGAAATATGTCAAGCGAGATGCACTATAACTTAAAGGATGTTGGGATTCCATCCTTTATGAATCTGATAAACTATCTACATTCATAGTATATACACTAAATATATATTGTTTATAGTAAAGTGAACTATTAAAATAGCATTAAGGCACTACCCATATGCCCCTTAATACATTTTATATATTCCCGTAGTCTATACAGATACTGTAAGCCCTATCAAACTGATGGGATACTCAGGAAGCACTCCATAGGTACGGTACAAAACAAACTCGCAGAGGGCGTGATAAGGCATGTGACAAGGCACGCGAGACAATGCTCAAGGTAGGAATATACCGTTTTGCACTTTTGGACTAGCGGTAACGCATAGCAGCTACTACCACCCACCTCGAGACACACTCCCAATCAAAGATGTGCACACCAAATCGAATCACAAAAGCAATAGGTATGGTTTCAAAGAAATGTGCCCGATAGGGGAAGCGACCCCACTAGGCCCAGTATAGCTCTTGTTTTAGCCACATCAAGCTGACTCGAGGGACTCGGGGCTACGTTCATACCTCATACAAACGTCGCCAAACCATCCTATTTCCTTCTAGAATCTCCACCGCGTACGCAGTTGTTAAAGTGGTTTTCGATATTGGAAGAGAGTATGACAATATCCGATCCTGGTCTCTTTAACAACCAAATGCTTATTTCACACTGTAGTCATTTTATAAAATCACTTTATAAGTTTCTAAACCGTAATCTTAAAACATCAATTTAAATCAAAATTAAATATTCAACTTTAATTTTATTTAAATTTGAAAATATTCATTTAATCACCTTTAATTAAATCCAATTATGAGATCACACCCTTAAATTTCCAAAATCAGTAAGTTCCAAATACATCCTTATTTAAATTCAATTATTAAACAGTTAAATTATAAATCAATTTCAATTACCATTCCACTTTCAATTTATTAAAGTTAATAAAAACTATTTTAAAATATTAATATAACTTTAAAATAAACATTTTAAAAATATTTGTATATTAGTTAAACTAAATTTTATAAAATTAAATTAACCTTTTTATTTAAATCTATTTTAAATCTTATTTTATATATTTTAAAAATAATAAAATTATAAGTAAAAAGTTTTATAATTTACACTTTAAACTTAACTTATAATTGAAAATTTCCAAAACATATCATTTTAAAAATATAATTTATACACATATTAAATTTAAAATAAAACCTTTAAATTATATTTTAAAATCAAACACATATAATTCTTTTCTTAAAACTTTGGAAATCATTTAAAAATAGACTAAGGGTGTCCATAGATAATTTTCTATCCTGTGGTCAAGTGATACTGATATTTATCATTTCGATCCGTAATAATTTATGCTTACGGGTTTATATCATTTCAACCCACAATCCCAAAATTTCAAAATCGATGAAAATCGCTTGGGTTTATCATTTCAACCCATAACGGTTTTCCCTTATTTTATAAGATCGTTCGGGTATATATCATTTAAACCCATAGTGATTCCTAAAACTAAGGGAACTTGCAGAATAAGAACAATAAAAATGAAATAGCATAAAATATCAATTACTAGCATATATGTACATTTTTTGTAGATATTAGAATGAACAATTATGTATGTGCAACATACAAAATTTCCATCCACAAATACAAATATGACTTATATAACTTCTTTCGCCAATATATACATGTATTATATATATAAAACATATATAGGCTTAGATTCAATAGCAAGTATAACTTCAACCGACCAAGACATATATATGCAACCTGAATAGCATATATGCTATATGTAGGTGGCATATATAAGTTATACTAAAACACATCAAACATACACACACACACACACACATATATAATAGCCGATATTCAAACGAACAACACATACATATATATATATACATGTGTCATATGACTTCAGTCGACAATATACGTTTATGCACAACTGTCATACACATATATTTGTATCTACCTCAGTAACATATACTGGCAAAAGAAACGAGCCATATATGTACGCAACACATATATATATATATATATATGCACTAGCACAGATATTAGCAATTCGATGGGCTGCCACCTATATATACATCAATATATATATATATACATACATACATATAAGTCTCAATCACTATACACGACATATAATATATATATACACACACACATTTTAATTAAAGAAGCAGAGGAAAACAAGGTCGGATCTAGAAGTAATAGGGTGGCTCAGCTGTGCATGGGTCAGGGTGAGCTGCTTTTGGAAATGGAAGGGTTGCTTGGAGGCGGCTTCGGGTTTGTGGAAGGGGAACACGAGTATAGGGTTGGGAAAACAGGTAAAGAGCACGTGCAGTGCTTCGGTAAAGGAGGAACACAGCGGATCTCGAGCAAAAGAAAGGTGGCGGCCATGAGCTTGCTTCGTGCCAAAAATGAAATATTTGGGTAGGTGTTCGGGCAAAAAAAATGAAGGAGGAGGATAGCTTTAGGGAATAAACCCACCTTTTTATTTTTGTTTTTAGACTGATAGAGAAGAAAGGTAAAACGATAAAAGGAAGTATACATAACCAATGGGAAGGTTGAAAGGTCATACGTTCCAATTTCAGTAATGTAAATGTAGATGGATGTTACGTTATACGGCTGGCAATTGAAAAGACAAAGGAAACAAAAATGGCTCAAAGGCATAACCGATACAGCAAATTGTTTCGCCGATTTCGTCGTGTGCCGGATGCTGAATTATAGGAATTAATATACCATAGAGATCGACATAACGTGACGAACAAAATAGTACACATATATCAACGATACGACCAAGTTATAAAAACTTGATTTTTACCGCTGAAAATGCTGCTAAAACGCCGAAAATAAGAAAAACGAGGCTATAGCATTTCAAATTTGGGGAAATGAAATACGACAACTCACTCAGAAAATGATTTACATTTTTATTATATAAAAATATTCGAATTTGGAAATATTAAATTTTCAACAATTTAACTGATTAAATTTAAATTTTGAAATTTCACAAATAAAAAAACTTTCATATTCTCAAATAAAAACTTACCATTTTCTATGTTTAAATAGACGTATTTCAAATATTAAATTTTCATTTCAAAATTTTATTGTTTAATTTCATGAAAATTTTAGCTAGTTACGTTATTGAAATTCTCAGGTCGTTACATTCTCCCCCACTCAAAATTCTTGGTCGCTGAAAAGGAATGAGCTAGGAAAACAAAATGAAATAGAAAGATAAGGTAAATTCAAACGAATAGTACCCGAGTCAAACAATTTAGGATTTGAAGCACGTATGGATTCCTCAGTTTCCCAAGTGCAATCTCGATCATTTGTACTCCATTTTACTTTGACTAGATTGACATATTTCCTCCGAAACTGCTTCGTATCTTTATCGACAATACAAAATGGATTTCTCTCAATTGTGAGATTTGGCTCGATGTCCAAATTCTCTAACAAAGCAAGCTGAACGATCAAGGATGGATCGTGGAGATACTTGCAATGGTGAGATACATGAAACACGTTGTGCACACCCGATAGCTTCTCTGGCAAATCAACTCTATAAGCTAAAGGACCAACTCTTTCCATAATGCAAAAAGGACCATTGAATCTAGGAGCAAGCTTCCCTCTTTGACCAAAACGAACCACATTCTTCAACGGTAGATCTTAAGAATGACCTAATCACCCACTAAAAACTCCAATTCCCTTCTACACCAGTCAGCATACTTCTTCTGCCTATCCTGAGCAATCCTTATCTTCCTTCTAATCTCCTCAACCTTCTTGGACGCTTCTAGAATCATATCAAGTCCAAACTAATCGATCACCGGATTCAATCCAGCAAGATGGAGATTTGCAGGATTGCCCGTAAAGAGCAGCGAATGGAGACATCTTGATGCTTGCCTAAATTCAAAGGAATAAGATTAATAGATTGAAGCTTAAGATGATTCAAATTCAAAAATAGAGTTATACCTAATAACTGTTATTATAGGTGAATTCAACGAGATGGAGATGATCTTCCCAAGAACCTCAATAGTCAAGAACAAAGGCACGAAGGAGATCTTTTAGAATCTATTTCACTCTTTCCTTCTGACCATCAGTCTAAGGATGGTAAGCCGTACTAAGGTTAAAACGAGTACCCAATGCTTCCTAAAAAGCTTTCCAAAACTTACTAATAAAAATAGAATCACGATCACAAATAATACTAGAAGGAACACCATGAAGGCGGACAATCTCCCTCATATACACCTCAGCTAAGCTCGAAGTAGTTCAATTCGACTTGACCGGAATAAAATCGGCGTATTTGGTCAATCGACCGACTACTACCCAGATACTCTCATTACCCATTCTAGTCCTCGATAAACCATCAATGAAATCCATACAAACCCGATCCTTATAACATCCCAAAATTTATCAATTTAAATTGGTAATATATTTAAACTTTTGGAATTTAATTCAAAAATAAACTGAAAAAAATCTTAAACAATAATGAGTGATAAATTATATATGAATAAAATTCCAATTTCTTTTGATTTTAAAAAATTTGAAAAAATAAATGATTTAAAAATCATTTGCATTTAAATTAAATATATATAATGCATCTATGAGTAGTTTGGAATGTATATATTGAAATTGAACTTAAATTGTTCAAGTATGTGTATGAGTATATAAATGGACACAAATGGATTTTTATTTCAAGATGAATTGGAATTTGGATTTAAAATTAAAATTAACGTTTTAGAAAAATAATTGGCATTTAAAATCATAAAGACGTAATTTATATAATGTAAGGTTGGTAAAACATTTCTTCTTTTAACATTGTGTGTGTATATATACATACAAATGAGTAAGGGGTATAATTATTTATAAAGTGAATATGATATAAAAATTTATATAAAAATCTTTTTATCTTTGTAAAATTACAAGTGTTAGACATGCATAAAAGAGATGGAGTAAAAATTAACATGTGTTGAGATATCATGATTGTTTTTAACAAGTGGCATTCAATATAATTGATTGAAAAGAAATAATAAAATTTAAAATCACAAAAACTTTTCAGCTTCCCATTTCCAATTATTTAGCCGCTCAATCTCTGAAAGAACAGAAAAAAAGATTGAGCATCACAAATCTCAACACTAAAGGAAACAATAAATAAAAAACTACCAACTCCTCTTGAATTAAAAAAAATAATCTAAAATCTGAGAATCTCCAACACAAAGCCGTAGTTTTACATTGCATCTCTCAGGTATGCTTTAAACTTTATGGTTAGTGAATTTGTAATTTCAAAAAAAATCAAGTTTTAACACAAACAATTCAAACTGCAGATTTATAAAACAAGGCTCCAGTTTGGTCAGAAACAGAGCTGGATTCTTTGAAGTAAAAATAAGGCAAGTGAAATTCTTTTTGAAATTTTGAATTTGGATTTGTAAATCAGTAATAAAGCAAGAATTAATCAGTTACAGGGAAAAAAAATCAAGTTTAAAGACTAAACAAATTTCTAGGTTCAAGCTGCAGATATGTTCTCTGTTGCCTAAAAAAATTCAAAACTGTAAGTAAATTAAATGTTGTGTGTTATTGATGAAGTGAACAAATGAATACAATAGAGATTAAGCAAGGATTTGTATTAACAAACTTTGCAGATTTAACTTCAAGATTAAAGTAGGAAAAAATATTCAGGCTTCCATCCTTATTTTAGAAACTGTCAGGAGCTTCTGTTCACACTTTGCAAGGTGAGTAAATTTGGCGAATCTAGATTCTTTGTGTTGTTTGACTCGGGCTTGAGATGAAATTGCAAAGTATATACACGCATGTGAATATTTGTGTGTGATGTGGATGCATGTTTGATATGCAAACAGAGATGTCTCTGTTTATTTCCAGGTTTCAAGAAAGAAAGAAAAAAGAAACCCTGTCTAAAAAAAATCAATCTCCACTCCTCTGATTCACTTCAGACTATAGGATCTGAAGGGAAGTTGTTAGTTTTTACATGATTCAAACCTTACAAATAGTTTTAAGCAAATCAAATCGAAGAATTTCCTGAAAAATCGAACTTACAGGCAAAATTAGAACCTGTTGGAAAATTTATCATCATAATCTTTGATTTCAATTATATCAATCAAAACCTTTTTACAATTGATGATTTTTAGAAGAAAAATCAGATTTTTTAAGAACATATTCACTGAGAAATTTAAAAATGAATGGAAGATGGTTTTTATTGAAATTCAAATGATCGGAGATGAAGATTGTCTCTCGATCACGGCGGAGGTTAGCAGGGTGGTCTGGGATCATCGCAAAATTGTTGAATGGGTTGTTAGATTATCGTGGTGTTACAGATCGTCGAATTGGGTTTTTAACCCTAAATTTTTGGTTGGTCGGAATGTTGGTTACTGCAGAGCCTCTGTTGATTCGAGTGTCATAGGGTTTGGGAGATTGTAGTGGGGAAGGCTAGCTAGATGTGGCCGGAGTTTTAGGTGTTACGATAGTCGGTGTAGGACGTGCGAGGTGATCCTCTGGTGATGGTTGCTATGCCTATTTTGATCGAGACAACTCGATTTTGTTTTCGAGCATAATCTGAGCTTCTTCGTGTTTGGGTAGCAAGAGGGAATCGAGGGTGGTCTGCTGGTGGTGATCATGGAGGCCGGAGGTGGCGGCTTCAACGGTGCACGTGGTGGTCGTTTGTATCAGTGCTGACGGGTTTGGGAAGAAAAAGGGTGACTCGAATTGGCAGTAGTAAATTTCGGACGATAGCTCGAGTTGTTGCTCGAAGGAATTTACGTACGTGCCGAGGAGATTTAAAAACTTAAACAAATTTTAGTGGGAAATTTTTGTCATGGGTAAATCTTGGTAAAACTCGAAGTAATGAGCAATTTCGCTCGGGGACGACTCGAGATGGGCCTCGGGTTGGGCGTTGAAAACAGCAAATTCCAGTTTTGAAATTTTTGAAAACATAGGTTTAAACAATTTTCTGAATCCATTCTTTATAAAATAATGATAGCTAGTTAATGGAAGGAGAAGTAAATGGTATTGGAAAGTTTTTTTTTAAAAATTATTGAAGTTCAAAGATATTTCAAATTTATATTTTTTTAAATAAAATTGTTTTAAATTTAATTTAGTAAAAATCAAGAAGTTAATCAAATATTCAAGTGTTAATTTAAAACCAAATTTATCTATAATGATTAAATAATGATTAAACATTTAATGATTTGTAATTACCTGGTAATTAATAATTAATTAATTAAATAATAATTAATTAATAAAAGTAATTAAATTTAATTAATTAACAATTAAGAATTTATTTAATGAATTAAGATAATTAATTAAAGAATAATTAATTAATAAAGTTAATTAAGATTTAATTGATTCATAGTTAAGAATAATTAATCATTGATTTAAAATAATTAATAAAGTAAGTATGTGGTTAATTCACTTAAATCACATTCACCTTAATTGAAGATGATTGATCATCATTAATTGTTGTGTACTGGACTGATAATTCTATTGTGATACTGTGTGATGTGAATTGCTTTGTGTTGAACTGTGATTCGTGATTTGTTTCTGTATGTATGTGAAAACCCTTTCGACGTAAAATGGCATTTAAACATCGATGCGACAGGGAGTCGGATTCCAGTTGGTTATCATAAACCCACATCTAACCCTGAATGTGAATCCTTGTAATTGATACACCCACATGTTTTAAAATTGAGTGCTCACTATTCGGATTAGCCGGCAGAGGACCTTTGTGTCATATAACCCATTCCGAATAGTGATAAGACAAAATTAATAGCATTTGAAGACGGTGGTGAAGACCGGGTATCTTCGAAAACAATAGGATAACCTATCGAATGTCTCTGCACTGAGTTGCTCCGGTATAGAGATCTCCACATGTGATGGGGAGTCCGATCGGAATTAGGGATACCCGGATTTGCAAGGGCTTCTTCCTTTATTGGACGAAGTGGCTTCGGTTCTGTTCAAACCCAGAACAAACTTGTATGGTTGCATGTCTGACACTACACTTTGAGATATAAAGAAGATTTCTTTCAAATACATATCTGTTGGTGGTGGAGAATTTATTCTCTTAGCTTAACACCCTTCTCTGAGACGTACGAGCTCAAAGGTTATGTAGTTGAAGGTTATCAGCGATATATTCCCAATTTGGTAGCGTGGCATGCTAAGTGCTGATGTGTGTTGATGATCATTTATTGATCATTTGTTATCAAAGCATGACTTTCATGTAAAGCGTAGCTTTGTGGACGAGACCTCATCGGACCTCTCACCCCGGAAATGGTCGACACAGGAAAGATGCGGAAAGGTTATGAGGGTCACACCTTTTAGTGTATGTCATTCCCTTCTGGAAAAAGGTGGTATCATGGTATGGAGCCCAGATACTTTACCTATGTGGTTGCTACAATCTCATTTACAGTGTGATTGTTGCTTTGTGATTGAGGGCCCTAGGATAAAGGTTGCAAACGACCGAGGAATGGCATAGTCATGTAGTAGTTACCTAGTTACAGAGATAACCCGGCCTTGTGTTGGCAGAGAACTAGTTAAGTTCTCGGGACGTCCCTCCAAAGGCGTACCCATGTGGCAAAGAAAGTTCCTTAGTCTGACAATTTGTTGGAAATTCAAAGAAACAATACGAGCCCTATACGGTTTTACTTGTTTAGCCTGCCATGCGGTGTGGCGGTAACCTGCCACAAAACATGGTAGCTATAGTATGCATACAATAATGGTTGTATGCTGGCTAAGATTAATATTATATTTTCAAAATGTTTTCACACTATGCACTAGTAATAATATCAAAGAATTTTTCCCGTATCAAGCATATTTAACGATCGTAAGAAGAAATCTTCTCCAATTCTGCGATTGCATTGTGTGTGTGGCGGGAGGTCTTATGGTAGTTTCATTTTCAAAAAAAAAGCATGCCGGGTTTTCTTTTATAAATCATGTTTTATTTAAAAGCAACTGTTTTTGTTTACTCATACCAGTCCCATGACTGATCCGGAGTTTATTGTTTCTTTCTAAACTCTGGGTGCCCATCATTTCCACAAGGGCAACCTAGTAGCAGGTTTTCCGTGTTTTGGTGCTAGCAGTATTTTGGAGTCTTTTGGAGTTAGAGGCTATCGGTTTTCAGAGGCTTTTGTCTTAGAGATATTTTGAAAGCTTTTGGATCTCAAGGTGCTTAGTTTTGGAAGTTCGCTATCATTCCACTTCTTTGAAGACTTTTTGGCATATGGACACTTGTTGTTCTATTATGATGTTCTATTTGAAGTTGTGATATATTGTTCATCGACGGAAATTCTATCGGTTTAGAAAACTGTCGAATGAATTTAAATAAAAAGTTACCGCAAGCGCACGGTGTACGAATGTACCACATGGCGAATACGGGTCGATCCGTAGAGAATTGATGATTTTAAAATTCTATTCAATCAAATTATACCGAAGTCGAGAGTGAATAGCTAGAAATGTAAGAAAGTAACAAAAACTAGCAAAAAAAGATAAAAATATGAGAGTTAAATGACAATTTAGAGATAATTCCACTCTCTAGATCATATAATTCAACAATTTATGAAATTACAATATCTTTTTTATGGTCACTGGTGCTTTAAATGATGTGTTTATCATAAGTATGTCATATTTGTGCTATTGATTAGCCAATATAAGCCATCAAACTATAACACATCCCTTAAAGCACTAACTAACTTTCATGAAACTTGACATAGAATTTGAAAATCAAACTATTTTAAGCATGGCCTATTAACTATTGATTAGAAATATAGACCATCAAATTGAATTCCAAATCACTTTTTATGCCATAATCATATTTCGATGAAGAGACATTTGTGTTAGTGATTGTTTAAGCATCCTATTTGGTGTCAACAATGTAGGTTATCAAATTCAAAAAAAAACAACAAATTAAACCACTTCAAGCATTGTCATTAAGCACAAAAAGAGAGCTATAATTATCAAAATGTTGAAGATACATGATTAGAGGCTTCATTACCCCTAAATTGAAGGGATTAGCCTCTCATATTTGTTATCAAAACAACGAATATAGCTTGCAACATGAAAGAAAAAGAAAAGGAAAACGAGAGAAAAGTAAAAAAAAACTATTCTACTTGTATGAAAAATAAATCTACACTACGAACATGGAAGTAAATAAACAAAAGAAGCTTGTAAAAGAAAGAGAGCACTAATTAACATTGCATAGAAAAAAATGAATGTTACATGAAAAATAAAAATGGCTAAGTAGATATGGACAAGAAAAAGAGAACTTGTCTTTTATTTTGAGCCTAAACTAATGAAGAGGAAGAGGCCTAAGAGAGACTAAGTAAGAGAGAGAGGAGGGTTACATGAAACATAAGGGGTTATTTATACAGGCATGAAACCCTAATCCATAATTTGGGGAATGACCAAACTACCCTTGAGAAAGTGTGGAGGCCAAGTAATCATTAGCTTCTACTAATCATCATTTAAGTGTACATGAAGCCATTAATTCTATAAGCATGTGCATTAGCCTCTAATTTGTACAATAAGGTAGGTGGGTAGGTGGGGTCCTCCATGATCTTCACTTTGTATTATTTCCATCTTCATTCCTTTATATTCATGTTGTGCATGCATGTGTCTTCATGAAACCACTCCTATTTGAGATCAAATTCCTACACAAATATATAGAAATTTTCAATTAATTTTTCTCAAAGAAATATATGCACACAAATGACTGTTTTGCCCCTATATGAAGATGGATATGTGACAATTGGGAATTAATATGGATTTCGGTTAAAACAAGTTAAAATACCCCATATGATCATTTATTTAGTTTAAATAGAATAAATATGGTGGTAAAAATATGCACATTTACGTGCACATCAAATACCCCCAGGTTTATCTTTTTATTCGTCCTCGAATAAAGAAAAAAAAACTAAGATAAATCCGTTTTCATAGGGAGCACGATTACATTGAGTGTATGCAACAAGCCGTTAAACATCTAGGTGTCCCCAGTAGGACGAGTGTTGTCTCGTGAGGGTTTTCAGCGGATACTACCCACAAATCCAAATGCAAGATGAAAATATTTACAAAATGCAAGATTTATTTACAAAGAGATGAATGCAAGTTTTTTAAAATATTTACAAATGAAGGATTTATTTTTAAATCGACACAAATAAGTTAAATATAGGTTTTGGTCATTATCCTGAAAATTTAGCCATTTACTCGTCAAAATTTCCAACAAAAATCAAGTTATCATAACAAATAGACTATAGTTTAACTCATTATTTCGGTTGATAACAAAGTGTAATTATGAAAAGGATCCTTCGTTGACTATCAAAGTTTATCAAAATGGTATTTTCATTTTTTTTCATTAATAAATCAAATCAAATAAGTAATAATAGTGCTAGGACTTCAATTGCTTACTCTCTCATTGTTTGCAAGAAAAATTACACACCTAGCTCAGGTAAACTGAGGCCAGATATACCACCCAAGCACTGCCTTTCGGGCTTATGTGAGGGGAGTAAAGAGCATGGCGAGTGCACACACTTTCGTGCACACACCTATCGACCGTAGGTGGTTTTTATTAAGTCTTTTTTTTCACATGTGTTTCATACATGCATAATCGTGAGGACTTTTAAATGAGCATGAAAGCACATAATCAAAGATTCCAAGTAGTTCACCCATGCATAACCGTGAGGACTTTTAAATGAGAGTGAATACTTGGATGTTATTTTTTTTTTCTAAGAGGGAGAGAGTTTTGCAAAATCATCTTAGCACCATTTAACATAGAAGACAAAAAAAATGTTATATCCTTTACTTTAAATCAACCACTTTTTAAAACAAAGATTTTCAATTAGGATGTACTTCATAATTAACACGTATGAATCTTCCTATATATCAGTTAAACCATTATTATTTGCAATAAAACTTCATTTTTAATTTTGTTAAGACGAATAAATTTTCAAAAATTTCAATTTAGTAAACCAAAACCATATATTTATCCAATAGTGTTTCTTTAAAAATAAATCAAAAGAAAATTTGTTTTTGGGATTTTTTTTTAGATTTTAAAAGAAAAAGGCAAAAACAAACCATGAAAAAAAAAATGAAGATAAGTCTGCCCCCACACTTGACGTTGAATGTCTCCCCACAATCAACCCAAGTGGAAGGAGAAAAAAAAACACGACCTTTATTTAAATGAAAATTAATGGTATTTACACGAAATCAGAAAGTATATCATCAAAAAGCAAATGAAACGGTCTTCCAAAGACCGATTCATTTGTCTCGTCAAGTATGCGAGACACAGCTTAAGCTCGAAAAACCAAACCATAGAAGATTTCAAAGTTGAACGTTGATTTGGAAAAACGAACGTCGTTTTATTAAAAATCATATGAGTTTTTTTATTGTCGATGATTTTTAAGGTCGATAAAATAATTGGTTGAAATTTAAGTTTATTTTCACCAAATTGAAATTTAAATTTGTCATTGAAAACTTCTTCAAAATTATTGATTTCAAAATCAAAATGGTGATTTAAATCTACCCCTTCATAATTTAACAACTCGCCTTTGGAAATTCCATAAAATTCGTGTTCATTAAATTCGTCTTCCTTTATTGGATTATCAACAACTTTATTACATGTCTCAAGTTCATAATCCAAAGTTATTGTATTCAAATTTTCGAAATCGAGAAAATAAAGATCGAATTTTACATTTGGTTTCACACCCTCAAAAGAATTGAAATCCAACTCAATTACCATGTTTTCAACAACTTCATTAAGATTGTTATTTTTCAGTTTCAAAAGTTGTTGTTTGAAAATCATCGATTTGGGTAAAAGATGGATTATCATTTAACTCGTCACATGTTGGGATTTGATTTTGTTTATCACATTGTTTCATATATGTTTCAAACAACGAATTTGTGTGATCATCGTAAATTTCATTCATTTGCTCAACAAAGTCAAATTTGTAATTATTAACTTGAAAATTTTCGATTTGGACTCGTTGAGAACAAGAATTGTCAATTTCGATTTGATTCTTCGCAAGTTGAGATTTGCTTATGATTTTCGTGAATTTTTTTGTATTTTTCAAGTAATAAATCCCCGTTATCTTTTTCCATTTGGTCAACAAAATCAAATTCATGATTGTTAATTCGAAAATATTCGTTTTGAATTTGTTGATAACCAAAGTTTTCAATCGTATCTTTATTGAAACTATTTCCACTGCCAAAATTATTTGAAAATTCGTCTTGATTTTGAAATTCATTTTGAAGCTTTAAATTGAATTGGCATGGGTTATACTCGAAATCATTTGAATTTTGAAGTGAATACAAATTTTGATTATTTTTACTTGAATTAATGCACAAATATGAGTTACACAAATCGTTTATACTTTGATTTTGTTGTGTAGAGAGTTCAAGTGAAGATGAAATACTATTTTCGAGACTTGAGGGTTGGTCATCGTTTCGAAAAGTTTGTTGTCCAAAATTCGAATTGTTTAAAGAATAGTTGTCGTTAAAATATCCATACGAATTTGAAGTGAAATCATATGGATTATATTGATTTTCACAACTATCGTAAAATTCACGTGAATATGAAAATCCAGACATTTTCAAGAATGTTTTTGGGTTTTTTTATAAGGAAAAAAAATGTTTACAAAAAGAATTTATTTTTCAAAGGGAAAAATCAATTTTGTTTTGTTTTCGGATTTTCAATTTTTTTTGATTGAAAAAAATTCAAAAGGAAGGATTTATAAACAAAATCAAGGAATATTTACAATTTTTGTTTTGGGTTTTGGATTTTGAATTTTTTTTTCGTTTTTTTAAAATATGCACGAACTAATGCAACTAAATGAATGCAAGAATTAATTACAAATGATTTATCCTAAGTTAACCCAAAATTGTATACTCTCACATTGTCTTAGATAAACAAGATAGTTCTCAGCCAGGTAACGGACAGGATTTATCGGTGCACCACGAATCACCATAGCAATGCAGCCGAAGGTTTAAGTACATTCAGAGAAACAATTCAGTATAATATTTACGAATCATCGTAATATTTATAACTGATTATTGCTCTGTCGTAGCCTAGACACCAAGAAATTAAATTGTTCAAAGAAGACAACTTGTCAATATACAATTAAGTATTGTCGATTTCTAACCGTTAATATTAAAAAATTCTAGGATGAAATGCAAAACAGAAATTAAACGTGTATTAACAATGCAACTACAATGAAATTTTTTGTTTTTGTTTTTTGACTTTTTGAAATATTTTTCTTGTTTTTCAAATTCAAGTAACCAACAATGCAAGACAAACAAAAACAATAGATACATACAATGCAAGGCAAATAAAAAGAAAATTATAAATAAGCAAGCGGTTATTTTTTTGGCAGTAGTTGAGCGAAGCAAGTAACCTTTTCAATCTAATTTGGCAACCTAAAATTGAAAACAAGATATATGCAATTTTTTTAATACACTAAAAACAATCTAAACAAAACAAGTGAAAACAAAACAAATGAAAATAAAACACCTTGAGATTTTTTTTTTTGAAAGAAAGAATTAGAATAAAACACAACCAAAAAAATGAAACTTTTTGGTTGTTTTTTTTTTAAGAACAACTTCACTGAATAAAATTCAGTAAACAAACTTTCACTTTTGTTCAAAATAAACTTCACCGAACAAACTTGAATAGGAACCCAAAACCAGCCCCGACCCGCTTAACTAATACAAACCAGCATATAAGCAATTGACTAGTATAAACACTCAAAACTGGGACAATAATAAAATTATCATTAATTCCCAAATGAGTTTCCGAGTTCAAAATCGTTTATATCTAGGATCAAACAACCAGGAAATCACCAACTTAAAAGAGACAAGAAATCAAAAGAGACTAGAAATTCGAGTTTTAGGTTTTTCGAGTGTTTGACCGTTGGCTTGGAGGCGTCGATGTTCGCGATTGGCTGTGATGGTCGAGGAATTAGTGATTAGCTTCGTGTTGCTTCGGCGATTGGCAGCAGATGTGAACTTGAAGGTGCTGTCCAATGGAGATTCAAGCGAAGATGGGTGTGTGACTTTGGTTGCGGAATGGTATGAGGCCGAGTATCAATCGTGATTTGGGGACTGCAGCTAGGTGGAGGAATTCGATTGCAGTTCTCTGGTGGTATGGGCAGCGACGACAGTTGATGGTGATTAGGGGATGGTTTGCCAGGCAGTGCGATTTGCTATAGTGGGGAGGAAGGAAGGTTCGTAGTGAAGCGTTTTTTTAGGTATGGAGTGCTGGTGAAAAACGGGTGTGATGTGCACTTGGCGATAGGAAATGGAAATGTTGTGGGTTGATGTTTGAAATGGCAGCGAATGGTGATGTTTGTATGTGTGCACTGCGTGGAGTTGAAGCAGAGGCAGGGGATGTTATAGAGTCGTATGGTAGTGATGTGTAGTTGAAGTGACTGTTGTGAAGAAGATGGGCAGTCGATCTGGCGGTTAGTGGATTGCTGGAGTTTTGTGGGATGCATGGAGGTGCTGTTGAGTGGTCAGGTGAGTTGATAGTGTCAGGGGAAATGCATCGGTATGCGAAATGTAAAGGAGTGTTGTGGCAGGTTGAGATATGCACAGAGCAATGATGAAATAGTGTAATGGTCAGGAGGAAGTCGAGAAAATGATATGTTGGTATGTGGATGAACTGTTGGTAGGATTTTTGGTGATGTGGGGTGTCTGTTTGGGTATGGCAGTGAATGGAATAGTGAATGCCAGTCAACGGTGGACGATGGAGCAGAGGTATGTATGTATTAAAGAGATTTTTTTCTGATGTGGCTGATGGGATATTTACAGTTTGAACAAAGAATGACAAGACTAGGGTGAAGTGCTGTAAATTGATGAATTCGGGTTTGCGGCAGCTCTGTGTTTAGTGGTTGATGTATAGTGTATAGTTTGGTTGGCAGTAATGTCTGTGGAGATGAGAGGTGCACAAGTTTGGTGGTTGAAGAGGCTGATAGTGATGATGTGGTAAGGTTGCAAGGCAGAGGTGTTAGTGAACTTGATGTGTAGGCAAGCAAGCAGGTGTTGGATGTTTGTGAGGAGTTGCTGTTTGTGGTCAAGTTTGTTTCATGCAAGAGGAGATGGAGTTGGAGAGGTATTTGTGTGTATGAGGTAGTGAGTTTGTTAGTGAGGCAGCAAGCACTGGTGGGTAACAAGTGTTGGCAATGGATAGAGTAGCAGGAGGATATGTGGTTTTATGGTGAAGTATAGGTAGGGAAGTGACAATGCAAGGCAGAAAATGGAAACAGAAACCAGAGAACAATGAATAGAAAACAGAAGACAGAGAAGTGAAGCAACAATGCACTGATAAAACTGAAGATATGCACAGTGTGAAAGCAATGTAACAGTAAAGGAAAAACAATTTTTTTAGGTTTTGAATGCAATGTAAATAAAAATTGTAAAATGAAATGCAAATAGAAAATGAAATCAAGTATTTTTGTTTTGAAATTATTTGTGTATATGTTTTTATTTTTTAAATATGAAAATGGAAAAGAAAACAAGAAAAACACACACAGAACAAAATGCACACAAAAATCAAACAACAATAATTCGAAGAATAGAAAATTAAAAATCAAAGCAAATCCCCAGCAACGGCGCCAAAAACTTGTTCGTCGACGGAAATTCTATCGGTTTAGAAAATCGTCGAACGAATTTAAATTAAAAATAACCGCAAGCGCACGGTGTACGAATGTACCATGTGGCGAATACAGGTCGATCCGCAGAGAATTGATGATTTTAAAATTCTATTCAATCAAATTATACCGAAGTCGAGAGTGAATAGCTATAAATGTAAGAAACTAACAAAAACTAGCAAAAAATGACAAAAATATGAGAGTTAAATGACAATTTAAAGATAATTCCACTCTCTAGATCATATAATTCAACAATTTATGAAATTACGATCTCTTTTTTATGGTCATTAGTCCTTTAATTGATGTGTTTATCATAAGTATGGCATATTTGTGCTATTGATTAGCCAATATAAGCCATCAAACTATAACACATCCCTTAAAGCACTAACTAACTTTCATGAAACTTTACAAAGAAAATGAAAATAAAACTATTTTAAGCAAGACCTATTAACTATTGATTAGAAATATAGACCATCAAATTTGAATTTCAAATCACTTTCTTATGCCATAATCATATTTTGATGAAGAGACATTTGTGTTAGTGACTGTTTAAGCATAGCCTACTTGGTGTCGACAATATAGGCTATCAAATTCAAAACAAAAACAACAAATTAAATCACTTCAAGCATTGTAATTAAGCACAAAAAGAGAGCTATAATTATTAAAATGTTGAAGCTACATTGTAATGACCCAGAATTTCTGTCATTTGAAATTCGTATATTTAATTTGATTTTAAAATATTAACAAGTAAAATTTGTAAGTCGAATAAATTATATTTCGAATATCTAGATTTAACTGGATAATTAAATCGACAATTTAATATTTGAAATTACAGAAATAATTGGAAATTGGGTTTAATGTGATTAAAAATTGATTTGTAAAGTTGTATTAAATCATATTGGAGTTAGAATGATGTTATAGAACTTTTAAAATTAAATTAAAAGTTAATTTGTGGAAATTGAATATTTTAATATTTAATTGACGAGTAAAAATAGCCATTTTTAAAACAGTCTCGGATTTCGACAAAAGCAGTTTCATCGGATCCGTAATGTTATATTATTGTAAGATTTCAAATTTCGTGTCAATCGGATTTACGGTTTGTCTGGGGCAAGCCAAAACGCATAGAAATTTGTTTAACCGATTTAATTTAAATTTGATCGTTTATTTCCTTAACTCGCACATACGATCGAATTGGCTGTCGATACCTAATCCATTGTGTCCGGAACGTGGGTTAAACCCTAGAAACGTCAACCGGCACGCTTCGTTTGGAGTTCGGAAAAATTAAAAGATGAGTAGTGTTTTGGCAATTTTCTATATAAGGACCCATTATCTTCTATTTGCAAACCCTATCTTCCTCTAACCTTAGCCGCCAGCATATTCTTCAATGGCCGAAATGCACCATCATACTTCCTCTTTTTTCTTCTAAACCTTTCACCTTCACCAAAAGCGTTCAACTACAACATCGAAGAGGGCATCGAGTTCTACGTTTTCAATGGGTATGATCGACTTTGGAGATACGGATAGATGGCGATTTGTCTTTGAACACCATTCATTCATGTGCGGTTTTCTATGTGGAGATGAAGCCAAGCTTCAAGGTGTTTGGGGGAGGTGGTGGAGTAGGCGAAGGGCTTCCAAGTGATGGCACTCGATCGTTCTCTAGATGCACGTAGGGTGAGCGGCGATTAGGGTTGAACGGCGGGGATGGGTTATCTGTTCGCGTGAATTACCTGATGTTGTACGTGAGTGGGAAGAAAGAGTATGCGGCCCAGATTTTCTATAGCAAAGCAACGGCCAAGATGAATCTAGGTTATAAAATAAATAAATAAAAATTGTAAATTGATATATTATAAATTCGTTCAAACTTTAAAATGCTATAAATTTTTCATACGAGGTCTGTTTCACACGAAACGAGTTGCGTCCGGTTCGTATAGATGAATACTACGCAATGGAGCTAGATTGGAATCGATTGGAGCTAGTGATAATTTAGGGTAAAATTAAACGCATTTTTAATTTTATTTGGAATAAAACGCTGAAACCGCTATTGGAAGAAAGGTGAGAACTTCTCACTCAATCGAATTTGTTTCGATTTAAATTTTAAATAGTTAAATTTAAAATTGCTTGATTGTGTGATTGAATGATGATTCCTATCTGTTGTATTAAAATAGACCCTATACGCCGCGTATTAAGCGGAGGTTATTATATTAAACACATATACCGCAATATACCACCTTGATGTGGAATTGGTATTATATATGTACTTGGAGTTGATTTCCCGCATTATATAGCGGATGAGACCTCATTGCGCCGCATAATAGCGGATGATATTTTATGTAAACCCATGTACCGCTATATTCCGTCTTGAAACGGGATTGGTATTGTGCTAACATCTACGGATGCGGGGAAACAGGTTGGAGGGATCCAATTGGATTCCTCAAATAATTGGATTTTTTTAAATGTTGTGTGTTGATTATTTATAATCTCTATGTGATTATCTTTTTGATTGAAATCTTTGAAGGCTAAAATTTTGCTGAATATAATTTTGGTGTCGTTAGATACCGGAAATAAATAAAAAATTGATTTTTGAAAATTTAGGTTGAAAGTTTATATTAAAATTTATTTTTGAGAATTGGATAAATTTAAAAGAAGGAATTCCAAAATAATAAAGTTTTATTTTTAATCTTATTGAATAAAATTTCAAAATATGGAAAAAGCTTTAATAAATGGATTTCGGGAATATAATTTAAAAGTTGAAGAATTAATTCAAAATACAGATTTTAAAGAGTTTGAAAAATAATAGAATTTGTTTCTTTAAAAGGAATTTATTTAATTATTTATTTTCAAAAAAGGAAATAAATTTAGAAATCCATTTGGGAATTGATTTTAGTGATTGAAAATAAATCTTTTGAAAATCCATTTGGAAATTTATTAGGTGTTTTGAAAAGAACTTGGAATCAATTTGAAAATTGATTTGGGGTTTAGTAGAAATTGATTTCAATTTGAGATTTGAATGAAATTGACATGGTGTTTAATTTCTTGGAAAATTAATATGGAATTTGATTTGGTTGTTTTTTTGAAATCAATTGAAAATTGAATTGTTGTTGAAAGTGAATATTTGAAATCAATTTGAAAATCGTATATCAGTGGATATTTGGAAATTTAAATTTACCATGGAATTTATAAAGGAAAGGGGAATTTGTTTAAAAAATAAACATTGATTTTTTTTTGAAGCGTGGAAATAAATTTACGGATTTGGAACGTAAATTTAAAATAAATCGCTAAGGATTTATTTAATTGGTTTAAGTGAACCATTTTGAAATGAAAGTGTATTCTCCCTAGAAAGCCGAATAAAATTTCTGAATAGCTTTGAAGGATATATACATATATATATATATATTTAAAATTCTAGAATTGGTTTTGAAAAGGATACTTTTGAGAAATTAACTTCTTAAATTGTTTTAAATCCTTTAAGTAAAGATTTATTAAGTTGATATAGAAATGATTATTTCTAAGATTTAATCAATAATTGTTTTAGAAAATAGTTATTTAAATAGTTATACTCTATCTACTAATTTTATTTTGAAATTTAGTTTGGACTTAAGTTATATTTAATATTGGTATAATATTTTTATACCTAATATTTTAAATAAAGTGTTTAAAGAAAAATAGTTTTATTTCAAAGTGTTTTCCCGATATATTTTGGATAAGTGTTATAAATTATTTTAAAGTATTTGAACTCGGTAGATTTCTAGTGAAAATGAATAAATATTTGGAAATGTTTCCGTGTAAGGAAAATGATTTGAAATTTGTTTTCAAAAGTTGTAAAGGTGAAAAGTGATTTGAAATATGTTTCAAATAGTTGAAGTGTGGAAAAATACATCTTGTAAAGATATGTTTGGAAAATAAATAATTGGGAAATTATTTGGAATCTGGTGATGTTGTGCATATCTATTGATAGTTAAATAACCGACTATTAATATTTACCTTCAAATGGGTATTTGTTGTGATTTGCTTGAATTTGAATGCTATACTTATTTCAAAAATAAGCGCTCGTTATTCGGTTTAGCCGGGAGAGGACCTTTGGGTCGAAAATCCCATTCCGAATAGTGATACATCGTAATGGATAGCATTTGAAGACCGGTGTTGAAGATCGGATATTTTCGAAAACGGAAAGATTACCGTCGAATGTCTCTACATCGGCTGATCTCCGATATAGAGATTTTATCACCCTTTGTGATGGGAATTCCGGACGTGATTAGTGAATATCCGGATTTCAAGGGCTTCTTTTGTAAGTGCCTTCGGTTCTGTTCGATTTCGGAACGAACTTGAATGGATGTGTGTCTGATGTTACACTTAGAGATGTAAAGCTGGTTTCTATCAAATACATTTCTGTTGGTGGCGGAGAATTTATTCTCTTAGCTAAACACCCTTCTCTGAAACGTACGAGCTCAGAGGTTATATAGTTGATGGTTACTAGTGATACATTCCTAATTTGGTAATGTGGCATACGAAGTGCTGCTGATCATTTGTTGATCAAAGCATAGCTTTTGTGAAAAGCGTAGCTTTGTGGACGAGACTTCGTCGGACCTCATAACCCGGTAACGGTCAAAACAGGAAAGATGTAGCAAGGTTATAGGGAGTAGCGCCCCTTAGGGTATGTGCATTTCCTTCTGGATAGAAGTGGTATCATGGTATGGAGCGCAGATACTTAACTTATGTGGATATCGCAAATATATATGACTTTGTGATTGTTGTTGGTTGAAGATCCTCAGATAAAGGTTGTTTACAACCGGGGGATGACATACTCATGTCAGTAGTTACCTACTTTTGCAGAGGTAACCCGGCCTTGTGTTGGCAGAGATCCGGTTAGGTTCTCGGGGTGTCCTTCCAGAGGCGTACCCATGTGGCAATGGGAAGTTCCTTAGCCTGACCATTTGTTGTAAAATCCAAAGAAACAATACGAGTCCTGTACGGTTTTAGTTGTAGAACTTGCCATCTAATATGGTAGCTATAGTAGGCATACTATAATGGTACCTATGCTGGCTAAGATTAATATTGTACTTTCAAAATGTTTTCCTGCACTTTGCACTTATAATAATAATATCAAAGAAATTTGCGTATCAAGCATGTTTGACTATCATAAGGAGAAATCTCCTCCATTTCTGCGTTTGCATTGTGTGTGTGGCAGGAGGCCTTATTGTAGTTACATTTTCTAAATGCATTGCGGATCTATTTTAAATTATTTCTTTGTTTGTTTTTAAAGATAAACTGTTTTAAGTTCTCACACCAGTCCCATGACTGACCTGGAGTTTATTGTTCCCTTCCTAAACTCTGGGTGCCCATCATTTTCCACACGGGCAGCCTAGAGTCAGGTTATCAGGTTATTCTGGAATTCAGGAGTTGTTGTAGAGATCTGGAGGCAAGCTGGATGGCATAGTGTATCAACTAGTATATAGTATTTCTTTTCCGCTGTTTGTTGTTGTGAACTCTGATAATGTAATGTAATGTGATGTAATGTAAAAACTGATGTAGTGATTCTGTTTAAAGATTATTCATTTATCTATTATATGTTGTTCCGCTGCGATTGTGAGATTTTGATATTGTTCTGTTCCTTCTTCTTTCTTGCTTCTTCTACCTTTTTCTTCTTCTTAAACCCTAAGGGTTCGGTTTTTCGGCATTCGATTGTTCGACAGTTGATACGGTGGACGTATTAATGTCGATTTTCGGGAGTCGAAGAATCGGGTCCTTATAATTTGGTATCAAAGCATTTGTTTAAGCGACAACCTTGGCTCTGTTGGGTGTTACTCATTAAAGATAGAGTCAGCAGTACTCTAGAAAGAGTTTGAGTGTAATAATAGATATGAGCACGTATTTGTTATTGAATATAAAATTGTTTTATATTGTGATTATTGGTTTGTTGAGTGGTATATGGATTCTGGTCAATATAGTCCGTACAACTCTATCGATAGGGATCTCTAAACACTCGTACAGAACAATTCGACACGATATTGTTTCAAATTAGAGTAAATGAAATAATTTTACCCAAAACTATTTTGTATATAAAAGGAAATAATTTTTGGAAATTATTATAGTATATGGCTGCTTGTTTGTTGGGAAGTGACAGTATTAAATTATTATCATTGAAATTGAATAAGAAATTGGAATCATAATCAAAAGTTTAGAAATAAAATCCATGTACAAATGAAATTTGAGAATGTAAATTATAAATGTGTTTTATAATTAGAAATAAAGTTCCAGAGAAGTTTTTGGAAATGTTTTTGAATGAATTTGGAAATTTTAGAAATTAAATTCCTTTTTGATTTAAAAATGAATTTTAAAGGTTTCGAAAAGTATTTTGGAGGGATAAAAGCTCTAAGCTCTTTTCGGTCGCTAGAAAATAACTTTGGTGATGACTCCAGCATCATCGATGTTCATTTTCGAGTTTTCAAAAGAGGAATTACTGCCAAATTGTTTTAAATGAAAGTTGTTTGCAAACTGGGTTTGGTTTTGAGAATTCAAAAAGGATAATTTGAATTGACTTCAAAAATGATTTTTTAAAGGTTGAAAAGACTCTGGAATACTATATAAAATATTTATGGAATATCATTAAGTTTAATAACTTGTAAAGTTTGAAGTTGTTAAAATAAAATCTAACTTAAAGAGAAGCTAGATAAAGGTATATGTGGGAACAAAATAAGTTGGAAGAAAAAAATTTAAATCAAGTGGAATTAAAAATGAAAATTTAATAAAAGAATTGAGATTAAAAAAATTAAGTCAAATAAAACGATGATATGGATTCAAAATGAAATTGAAATTTAAGAATTAAGTTAATTTGAATAAATGTGAATTTGAAAAGTCTAATAGGCTGAAAAGTTTGGAATAAAATCTTTTAAGGAGGAAATTAAAATTGTAAATGAATAAATAAATTTGCAATTGCAAATAAATGAAAGTGAATTGAATGTTGAAATTCATTTCGAATTTGTAAGAAAATAGAATAGAATAAAAATTGAATTTGATTTGTTATAAGCAAAGCAGAGTATTGAAATATTAAAAATTAGTAACTGAAACTAATAGAAGGAATGACAAATAGATATGGTTTAGAATGAATGGAATTCAATAATTATAAATAAAAGGAAAATTGAATCCAAATAGAATTGAAATGATAAATTGAATTCAAATAAAATTAAAAATGTAAGATTGAATGAAAATGGATATTATGACTAGTAGGATATACAGGTGGATTAAAGGAAATTGGGATTTTGATTTCAAAGATAAAAATTGAATTGCTCGACAAAATGGTATGTATGAAATTTCAGTATGAAATTTGATGATTTTCTTGTCCAGCCACTTGGCCTTTTCTTTTCTTTTTGAAATTTGGGGGTCGTGGTGCGATTTTTGTAGTCGTACCGAGCAAGCCGCGCAAAGGAGATGCTGGCGAAATTTTTCAAAAATTTAAGCGTTAGAATATTTTTGAGAAAATTGGAAAATTTTGAAAACTATAACTTTGATTTTGGAGTGAAAAGTTAAATGATATAGTTGGTTTTGAAGAGATAACTAAGTATGGTTTGAAAACTTAGTAAAGTTATTGTAAGAAGTTTAACTATGGATTTTGGAAAAGTTAAAATGTTCAAATGAATTTGAAATTTAATTGACAAATGGTTTTGAAAAGTTAATGGATTCTGTAACTTTTTCTTACTTGGCAATTTGGAGGATGAAATTCTTTTAAGGGGGGAAGTTTGTAACGACCTAGAATTTCTGTCATATGAAATTTGTATATTAAATTTGATTTTAAAATATTAACAAGTAAAATTTGCAAGTCGAATAATTATATTTCGAATATCTAGATTTAATTGGATAATTAAATCGACAATTTAATATTTGAAATTACAGAAATAATTGGAAATTGGGTTTAATGTGATTAAAAATTGATTTGTAAAGTTGTATTAAATCATATTGGAGTTAGAATGATGTTGTAGAACTTTTAAAATTGAATTAAAAGTTAATTTGTAGAAATTGAATATTTTAATATTTAATTGACGAGTAAAAATAGCTATTTTTCAAACAGTTTTGGATTTCGATGAAACCAGTTTCATCGGAACCATAATGTTATATTATTGTAGGATTTCAAATTTCGTGTCAATCAGATTTACGGTTTGTCCAAGGCAAGCCAAAACGCATAGAAATTTGTTTAGCCGATTTAATTTAAATTTGATCGTTTATTTCCATAACTCGCACATATGATCGAATTTGCTCTCGATATCTATTCCATTGTGTCCGGAACGCGGGTTAAACCCTAGAAATGTCAGCCGGCACGCTTCGTTTGAAGTTCGAAAAAATTAAAGATGAATAGTGTTTTGGCAATTTTCTATATAAGGACCCATTATCTTCTATTTACAAACCCTATCTTCCTCTAACCCTAGCCGCCAGCATATTCTTCAATGGCCAAAATGCACCATCATTCTTCCTCCTTTTTCTTCTAATCTTTTCACCTTCACCAGAAACGTTCAACTACAACATCGAAGAGGGCATTGAGTTCTACGTTTTCAACGGGTATGATCGATTTTGGATCTACGGATAGACGGCGATTTGTCTTTGAACACCGCTCGTTCATGTGTGGTTTTCTACGTGAAGATGAAGCCGAGCTTCAGGGTGTTTGGGGTGGTGATGGAGTAGGCGAAGGGCTTCCACGTGATGGCACTCGATCGTTCTCTAGATGCACGTAGGGTGAGCGGCGATTAGGGTTGAACGGCGGCGATAGGTTGTCTGTTCACGTGAATTACCTGATGTTGTACGTGAGTGGGTAGAAAGAGTATGCGGCCTAGATTTTCTATAGAAAAGCAACGGCCAAGATGAATATAGGTTATAAAATAAATAAAAAAATTGTAAATTGATGTATTATAAATTCGTTCAAACTTTAAAATACTATAACTTTTTCATACGAGGTCTGTTTCACACGAAATGAGTTGCGTTGGGTTCATATGGACGAATACTACGCAATGTAGCTAGATTGGAGTCGATTGGAGCTAGTGATAATTTAGGATAAAATTAAACGTGTGTTTAATTTTATTCGGAATAAAATGCTGAAACCGCTATTGGAAGAAAGGTAAGAACTTCTCACTCAATCGAATTTGTTTCGATTTAAATTTTAAATGGTTAAATTTAAAATTGCTTGATTGTGTGATTGAATGATGATTGCTATCTGTCGTATTGAAATAGACCCTATACGCCGTATATTAAGCAGAGGTTACTATATTAAATACATATACCGCGATATTCCACCTTGAAGTGGAATTGGTATTATATATGTACTTAGAGTTGATTTCCCACATTATATAGCGGATGAGACCCTATTGCGCCGCATAATAGCGGATGATATTTTATGTAAACCCATGTACCGCGATATTCCGTCTTCAAACAGGATTGGTATTGTGCTAACATCTGTAGATGCAGGGAAACAGGTTGGAGGAATCCAACTGGATTCCTCAAATAATTGGATTTGTTTCAATGTTGTGTATTGATTATTTATAATCTCTATGTGATTATCTTTTTGATTGAAATCGTTGAAGACTAAATTTAGCCTAATATAATTTTGGTATCGTTAGATACCGAAAATAAATAAAAATTTGATTTTTGAAAATTTAGGTTGAAAGTTTATATTAAAATTTATTTTTGAGAATTGGATAAATTTAAAAGAAGGAATTCTAAAATAATAAAGTTTTATTTTTAATCTTATTGAATAAAATTTCAAAATATGGGAAAAGCTTTAATAAATGGATTTCGGGTAATACAATTTAAAAGTTGAAAATTTTATTCAAAATACAGATTTTAAAGAGTTTGAAAAGTAAAAGAATTTGTTTCTTTAAGAGGAATTTATTTATTTTTAAAAAAAAGGAAATAAATTTAGAAATCCATTTGGGAATTGATTTTAGTGATTGAAAATAAATCTTTTGAAAATCCATTTGGAAATTTATTAGGTGTTTTGAAAAGAAATTGGAATCAATTTGAAAATTGATTTGGGGTTTAGTAGAAATTGATTTCAATTTGAGATTTGAATGAAATTCACTTGGTGTTTAATTTCTTGGAAAATCAATATGGAATTTGATTTGGTTGTTTTTTGAAATCAACTGAAAAATTGAATTGTTGTTAAAAGTGAATATTTGAAATCAATTTGAAAATCGTATATCAGTGGATATTTGGAAAATTAAATTCACCATGGAATTTATAAAAGAAAGGGGAATTTGTTTAAAAAATAAACATTGATTTATTTTTGAAGCGTGGAAATAAATTTACGGATTTGGAACGTAAATTTAAAATAAATCGGTAAGGATTTATTTAATTGGTTTAAATAAGCCATTTTGAAATGAAAGTGTATTCTCCCTGGAAAGTCGAATAAAATTTCTGAATAGCTTTGAAGGATATATACATATATATAAAATTCTAGAATTGGTTTTGAAAAGGATACTTTGGTGAAATTAACTTCTTAAATTGTTTTAAATCCTTTAAGTAAAAATTTATTAAGTTGATATACAAATGATTATTTCTAAGATTTAATCAATAATTGTTTTAGAAAATAGTTATTTAAATAGTTATACTCTATCTACTAATTTTATTTTGAAAATTAGTTTGGACTTAAGTTATATGTAATATTGGTATAATATTTTTTATATCTAATATTTTAAATAAAGTGTTTAAAGAAAAATAGTTTTATTTCAAAGTGTCTTCCCGATATATTTTGGATAAGTGTTATAAATTATTTTAAAGTATTTGAACTCGGTAGGTTTCCAATGAAAATGAATAAATATTTGGAAGTGTTTCCGTGTAAGGAAAATGACTTGAAATTTGTTTTCAAAAGTTGTAAAGGAGAAAAGTGATTTGAAATTTGTTTCAAATGGTTGAAGTGTGGAAAAATATATCTTGTAAAGATATTTTTGGAAAATAAATAATGTGGAAATTATTTGGAATCTGGTGATGTTGTGCATATCTATTGATAGTTAAATAACCGACTATCAATATTTACCTTTAAATGGGTATTTGTTGTGATTTGCTTGAATTTGAATGCTACACTTATTTTAAAAATAAGCACTCGTTATTCGGTTTAGCCGGGACAGGACCTTTGGGTCATAAATCCCATTCCGAATAGTGATACATCGTAATGGATAGCATTTGAAGAACGATGTTGAAGACCGGATATTTTCGAAAACGGAAGGATTACCGTCGAATGTCTCTGCATTGGCTGATCTCCGATATAGAGATTTTATCACCTTTTGTGATGGGAATTCCGGACGTGATTAGTGAATATCCGGATTTCAAGGGCTTCTTTTGGTAGTGCCTTTGGTTCCGTTCGATTCCGAAACGGACTTGTATGGATGTGTGTCTGACGTTACATTTTGAGATGTAAAGCTGGTTTCTATCAAATACATTTCTGTTGGTGGCGGAGAATTTATTCTCTTAGCTTAACACCCTTCTCTGAGACGTACGAGCTCAGAGGTTATGTAGTTGATAGTTACTAGTGATACATTCCCAATTTGGTAATGTGGCATACGAAGTGCTGCTGATCATTTGTTGATCAAAGCATAGCTTTTGTGAAAAGCGTAGCTTTGTGGACGAGATTTCGTCGGACCTCACAACCCGGTAATGGTCAAAACAGGAAAGATGCAGCAAGGTTATAGGGAGTAGCGCCCCTTAGGGTATGTGCATTTCCTTCTGGATAGAAGTGGTATCATGGTATGGAGCCTAGATACTTAACTTATGTGGATATCGCAAATATATATGACTTTGTAATTGTTGTTGGTTGTGGATCCTTGGATAAAGGTTGTTTACAACCGAGGGATGGCACACTCGTGTCAGTAGTTACCTACTTTTATAGAGGTAACCTGGCCTTGTGTTGGCAGAGATCCGGTTAGGTTCTCGGGGCGTCCTTCCAAAGGCGTACCCATGTGGCAATGGGTAGTTCCTTAGCCCGACCATTTGTTGGAAAATCCAAAGAAACAATGCGACCCCTGTACGGTTTTAGTTGTAGAACCTGCCATCTAATATGGTAGCTATAGTAGGCATACTATAATGGTACCTATGCTGGCTAAGATTAATATTGTACTTTCGAAATGTTTTTCTGCACTTTGCACTTATAATAATAATATCAAAGAAATTTGCGTATCAAGCATGTTTGACTATCATAAGGAGAAATCTCCTCCAATTCTTCGTTTGCATTGTGTGTGGCGGGAGGCCTTATGGTAGTTACATTTTCTAAAAGCATTGCAGATCTATTTTAAATTATTTCTTTGTTTGTTTTTAAAGATAAATTGTTTTAAGTTCTCACACCAGTCCCATGACTGACCTGGAGTTTATTGTTCCCGTCCTAAACTCTAGGTGCCCATCATTTTCCACACGGGCAGCCTAGAGTCAGGTTATCAGGTTATTCTGGAATTCAGGAGTTGCTATAGAGATCTGGAGGCAAGCTAGATGGCATGGCGTATCAACTAGTATATAGTGTTTCTTTTCCGCTGTTTGTTGTTGTGAACTCTGATAATGTAATGTAATGTAATGTGATGTAATGTAAAAACTGATGTAGTGATTCTGTTTAAAGATCATTCATTTATCTATTATATGTTGTTCCGCTGCGATTGTGAGATTCTGATATTGTTCTGTTCCTTCTTCTTTCTTACTTCTTCTACCTTTTTCTTCTTCTTAAACCCTAAGGGTTCGGTTTTCCGGCATTCGATTGTTCGACAGTTGATACGGTGGACGTATTAATGTCGATTTTCGGGAGTCGAAGAATCAGGTCCTTATAATTTGGTATCAGAGCATTAGGTTAAGCGACAACCTTGGCTCTGTTGGGTGTTACTCATTAGAGATAGAGTCAGCAATACTCTAGAATGAGTTCGAGTGTAATAATAGATATGAGCACGTATTTGTTAGTGAATATAAAATTGTTTTATATTGTGATGATTGGTTTGTTGAGTGGTATATGGATTCTGGTCGATATAGTCCGTACAACTCTATCGATAGGGATCTCTAAACACTCTTACAGAATAATTCGACACGATATTGTTTTAAATTAGGGTAAATGAAATAATTTTACCCAAAACTATTTTGTATATAAAAGGAAATAATTTTTGTAAATTATTATAGTATATGTCTGCTTGTTTGTTGGGAAGTGATAGTATTAAATTATTATCATTGAAATTGAATAAGAAATTGGAATCATAATCAAAAGTTTAGAAATAAAATCCATGTACAAATGATATTTGAGAATGTAAATTATAAATGTGTTTTATAATTAGAAATAAAGTTCCAGAGAAGTTTTTGGAAATGTTTTTGAAAGAATTTGGAAATTTTAGAAATTAAATTCCTTTTTGATTTGAAAATGAATTTCAAAGGTTTCGAAAAGTATTTTGGAGGGATAAAAGCTCTAAACTCTTTTAGGTCGCTGGAAAATAACTTTGGTGATGACTGCAGCATCATCGATGTTCATTTTTGAGTTTCCAAAAGAGGAATTGCTGCCAATTTTTTTTTAAATGAAAGTTGTTTGCAAACTGGGTTTGGTTTTGAGAATTCAAAAGGGATAATTTGAATTGATTTCAAAAATGAATTTTTAAAGGTTGAAAAGACCGAATATCATTAAGTTTGATAACTTGTAAAGTTTGAAGTTGTTAAAATAATATCTAACTTAAAGAGAAGCTAGATAAAGGTATATGTGGGAACAAAATAAGTTGGAAGGAAAAAATTTAAATCAAGTGGAATTAGAAATGAAAATTTAATAAAAGAATTGAGATTAAAAAAATTAAGTCAAATGAAATGATGACATGGATTCAAAATGAAATTGAAATTTAAGATTTGAATTAATTTGAATAAATGTGAATTTGAAAAGTCTAATAGACTGAAAAGTTTGGAACAAAATCTTATAAGGAGGAAATTAAAATTGTAAATGAATAAATAAATTTGCAATTGCAAATAAATGAAAGTGAATTGAATGTTGAAATTCATTTCGAATTTGTAAGCAAATAGAATATAATAAAAATTGAATTTGATTTGTTATAAGTAAAGTTGAGTATTGAAATAAAAAAAATTAGTAACTGAAACTATTAGAAGGAATGACAAATAGATATGGTTTAGAATGAATGGAATTCAAAAATTATAAATAAAAGGTAAATTGAATCCAAATAGAATTGAAATGGTAAAGTGAATTCAAATAAAATTGAAATGGTAAATTGAATTCAAATAAAATTTAAAATGTAAGATTGAATGAAAATGGATATTATGACTAACAGGATATACAGGTGGATTAAAGGAAATTGGGATTTTGATTTCAAAGATAAAAATTGAATTGCTCGACAAAAAGGTACGTATTTCAATTTCAGTATGAAATTTGATGATTTTCTTAGCCAGCCACTTGGCTTTTTGTTTTCTTTTTGAAATCTGGGGGTCGTGGTGCCATTTTTGTAGTCATACCGAGCTAGCCGCGCAAAGGAGACGTCGGCAAAATTTTTCGAAAATTTAAGGTGTTAGAATATTGTTGAGAAAATTGGAAAATTTTGAAAACTATAACTTTGATTTTGGAGTGAAAAGTTAAACGATATAGTTGGTTTTGAAAAGATAACTAAGTATGATTTGAAAACTTAGTAAAGTTATTATAAGAAGTTTAACTATGAATTTTGGAAAAGTTAAAATGTTTAAATGAATTTGAAATTTAATTTGAACAAATGGTTTTGAAAAGTTAATGGATTCTGTAACTTTTTCTTACTTGGCAATTTCGAGGACGAAATTCTTTTAAGGGGGAAGTTTGTAACGACCCAGAATTTCTGTCATTTGAAATTCGTATATTTAATTTTATTTTAAATATTAACAAGCAAAATTTGCAAGTCGAATAAATTATATTTCGAATATCTAGATTTAATTGGATAATTAAATCGACAATTTAATATTTGAAATTACAGAAATAACTAGAAATTGGGTTTAATGTGATTAAAAATTGATTTGTAAAGTTGTATTAAATCATATTGGAGTTAGAATGATGTTATAGAACTTTTAAAATTGAATTAAAAGTTAATTTGTGGAAATTGAATATTTTAATATTTAATTGACGAGTAAAAATAGCCATTTTTAAAACAGTCTCGGATTTCGACGAAAGCAGTTTCATCGGATTCGTAATGTTATATTATTGTAAGATTTCAAATTTCGTGTCAATCGGATTTACGGTTTGTCCGGGGCAAGCCAAAACGCATAGAAATGTGTTTAACCGATTTAATTTAAATTTGATCGTTTATTTCCGTAACTCGTACATACGATCGAATTGGCTGTCGATACCTAATCCGTTATGTCCGGAACACGGGTTAAACCCTAGAAACATCAACCGACACGATTCGTTTGGAGTTCGGAAAAATTAAAAGATGAATAGTGTTTTGGCAATTTTCTGTATAAGGACCCATTATCTTCTATTTGCAAACCCTATCTTCCTCTAACCCTAGCTGCCAGCATATTCTTCAATGGCCGAAATGCACCATCATTCTTCCTCCTTTTTCTTCTAATCCTTTCACCTTCACCAAAAACGTTCTACTACAACATTGAAGAGGGCATCGAGTTCTACGTTTTCAACGGGTATGATCGATTTTGGAGCTACGGATAGACGACAATTTTGTCTTTGAACACCGTTCGCTCATGTGCGGTTTTCTACGTGGAGATGAAGCCGAGCTTCAAGGTGTTTGGGGTGGTGATGGAGTAGGCGAAGGGCTTCCACGTGATGGCACTCTATCGTTCTCAAGATGCACGTAGGGTGAGCGGGGATTAGGGTTGAACGGCGGCGATGGGTTATCTATTCGCGCGAATTACCTGATGTTGTACGTGAGTGGGAAGAAAGAGTATGCGGCCCAGATTTTCTATAGCAAAGCAACGACCAAGGTGAATCTAGGTTATAAAAAAAATTGTAAATTGATTTATTATAAATTTTATCAAACTTTATAATGCTATTACTTTTTCATACGAGTTCCGTTTCGCACAAAACGTGTTGCTTCGGGTTCGTATGGACGAATACTACGCAATGGAGCTGGATTGGAATCGACTGGAGCTAGTGATAATTTAGGGTAAAATTAAACGCGTGTTTAATTTTATTCGAAATAAAACACTGAAACCGCTATTGGAAGAAAGGTGAGAACTTCTCACTCAATCGAATTTGTTTTGTTTTAAATTTTAAATAGTTAAATTTAAAATTGCTTGATTGTGTGATTGAATGATGATTGCTATCTGTTGTATTGAAATAGACCCTATACACCGCATATTAAGCGGAGGTTATTATATTAAACACATATACCACGATATTCCACCTTGAAGTGGAATTGGTATTATATATGTACTTGGAGTTGATTTTCCGCATTATATAGTGGATGAGACCCTATAGCGCCGCATAATAGAGGATGATATTTTATGTAAACCCATGTACCGCGATATTCCGCCTTGAAACGAGATTGGTAATGTGCAAACCTCTGTGGATGCAGGGAAACAGATTGGAGGGATCTAACTAGATTCCTCAAATAATTGGATTTGTTTCAATGTTGTGTGTTGATTATTTATAATCTCTATGTGATTATCTTTTAGATTGAAATCGTTGAAGGCTAAAATTTAGCCGAATATAATTTTGGTATCGTTAGATACCGGAAATAAATAAAAATTTGATTTTTGAAAATTTAGGTTGAAATTTTATATTAAAATTTATTTTTGAGAATTGGATAAATTTAAAAGAAGGAATTCTAAAATAATAAAGTTTTATTTTTAATCTTATTGAATAAAATTTCAAAATATGGGAAAAGCTTTAATAAATGGATTTCGGGTAATACAATTTAAAAGTTGAAAAATTTATTCAAAATACAGATTTTAAAGAGTTTGAAAAGTAAATGAATTTGTTTCTTTAAGAGGAATTTATTTATTTTAAAAAAAAAAGGAAATAAATTTAGAAATCCATTTGGGAATTGATTTTAGTGATTGAAAATAAATCTTTTGAAAATCCATTTGGAAATTTATTAGGTGTTTTGAAAAGAATTTGGAATCAATTTGAAAATTGATTTGGGGTTTAGTAGAAATTGATTTCAATTTGAGATTTGAATGAAATTCACTTGGTGTTTAATTTCTTGGAAAATCAATATGGAATTTGATTTGGTTGTTTTTTGAAATCAACTGAAAAATTGAATTGTTGTTAAAAGTGAATATTTGAAATCAATTTGAAAATCGAATATCAGTGGATATTTGGAAATTTAAATTCACCATGGAATTTATAAAGGAAAGGGGAATTTGTTTAAAAAATAGACATTGATTTATTTTTGAAGCATGGAAATAAATTTACGGATTTGGAACTTAAATTTAAAATAAATCGGTATGGATTTATTTAATTGGTTTAAATGAACCATTTTGAAATGAAAGTGTATTCTCCCTGGAAAGCCGAATAAAATTTCTGAATAACTTTGAAGGATATATACTTATATATATATATATAAAATTCTAGAATTGGTTTTGAAAAGGATACTTTGGAGAAATTAACTTCTTAAATTGTTTTAAATCCTTTAAGTAAAGATTTATTAAGTTGATATAGAAATGATTATTTCTAAGATTTAATCAATAATTCTTTCAGAAAATAGTTATTTAAATAGTTATACTCTATTTACTAATTTTATTTTGAAAACTAGTTTGGATTTAAATAGTTGAACTCGGCAGATTTCCAGTGAAAATGAATAAATATTTGGAAGTGTTTCCACGTAAGGAAAATGATTTGAAATTTGTTTTCAAAAGTTTTAAAGGTGAAAAGTGATTTGAAATTTGTTTCAAATGGTTGAAGTGTGGAAAAATGTATCTTGTAAAGATATTTTTGAAAAATAATTAATTGGGAAATTATTTGGAATCTGGTGATGTTGTGCATATCTATTGATAGTTAAATAACTGACTATCAATATTTACCTTTAAATGGGTATTTGTTGTGATTTGCTTGAATTTGAATGCTACACTTATTTTAAAAATAAGCGCTCGTTATTCGGTTTAGCCGGGAGAGGATCTTTGGGTCATAAATCCCATTTCGAATAGTGATACGTCGTAATGGATAGCATTTGAAGACCAATGTTGAAGACCGGATATTTTTAGAAACGGAAGGATTACCGTCGAATGACTCTGCATCGGCTGATCTCCGATATAGTGATTTTATCACCCTTTGTGATGGGAATTCCAGACGTGATTAGTGAATATCCGGATTTCAAGGGCTTCTTTTGGAAGTGCCTTCGGTTCTGTTTGATTCCGGAACGGACTTGTATGGATGTATCTCTGATATTACACTTTGAGATGTAAAGTTGGTTTCTATCAAATACATTTCTGTTGGTGGCGGAGAATTTATGCTCTTAGCTTAACACCCTTCTCTGAGACGTACGAGCTCAGAGGTTATGTAGTTGATGGTTACTAATGGTACATTCCCAATTTGGTAATGTGGCATACAAAGTGTTGCTGATCATTTGTTGATCAAAGCATAGCTTTTGTGAAAAGCGTAGCTTTGTGGACGAGACTTTGTCGGACCTCACAACCCGGTAATGGTCAAAACAGGAAAGATGCAGCAAGGTTATAGGGAGTAGAGCCCCTTAGGGTATATGCATTTCCTTATAGATAGAAGTGGTATCATGGTATGGAGCCCAGATACTTAACTTATGTGGATACCGCAAATATATATGAATTTGTGACTGTTGTTGGTTGAGGATCCTCGGATAAAGGTTGTTTACAATCGGGGAATGGCATAATCATGTCAGTAGTTACCTACTTTTGCAGAGGTAACCCAGCCTTGTGTTGGCAGAGATCGGGTTAGATTCTCGGGGCGTCCTTCCAGAGGCGTACCCATGTGGCAATGGGAAGTTCCTTAGCCTGACCATTTGTTGGAAAATCCAAAGAAACAATACGAGCCCTGTACGGTTTTAATTGTAGAACCTGCCATCTAATATGGTAGCTATAGTAGGCATACTATAATGGTACCTATGCTGGCTAAGATTAATATTGTACTTTCAAAATGTTTTCCTGCACTTTGCACTTATAATAATAATATCAAAGAAATTTGCGTATCAAGCATGTTTGACTATCATAAGGAAAAATCTCCTCCAATTCTGTGTTTGCATTGTGTGTGTGGCGGGAGGCCTTATGGTAGTTACATTTTCTAAAAGCATTACGGATCTATTTTAAAATATTTCTTTGTTTGTTTTTAAAGATAAATTGTTTTAAGTTCTCACACCAGTCCCATGACTGACCTGGAGTTTATTGTTCCCTTCCTAAACTCTGGGTGCCCATCATTTTCCACACGGGCAGCCTAGAGTCAGGTTATTCTGGAATTCAGGAGTTGCTGTAGAGATCTGGAGGCAAGCTGGATGGCGTGGCGTATCACGTAGTATATAGTATTTCTTTTCCGCTGTTTGTTGTTGTAAACTCTGATAATGTAATGTAATGTAAAAACTGATGTTGTGATTCTGTTTAAAGATTATTCATTTATCTATTATATGTTGTTCCGCTGCGATTGTGAGATTCTGATATTGTTCTGTTGCTTCTTCTTTCTTACTTCTTCTATCTTTTTCTTCTTCTTAAACCCTAAGGGTTCGGTTTTTCGGCATTCGATTGTTCGGCAGTTGATATAGTAGACGTATTAATGTCGATTTTCGAGAGTCGAAGAATCGGGTCCTTATTTACATGATAGAGGCTTCATTTCCCCTAAATTGGAGGGATTAGCCTCTCATATTTGTTATCAGAACAACGAATATAGCTTGCAACATGAAAGAAAAAGAAGAGGAAAAAGAGAGCAAAGTAAAGAAAAAAAACTATTCTACTTGTATGAAAAATATATATACACTACTAATATGAAAGTAAATAAACAAAAGAAGCGTGTAAAAGAAAGAGAGCACTAATTAACATTGCATTGAAAAAATGAATGTTACATGAAAAATAAAAATGGCTAAGTAGCCATGGACAAGACAAAGATAACTTGTCTTTTATTTTGAGCCTAAACTAATGAAGAGGAAGAGGTCTAAGAGAGACTAAGTAAGAGAGGGAGGAGGGTTACATGAAACATAAGGGGTTACTTATACAAGCATGAAACCCTAATCCATAATTTGGGGAATGACCAAACTACCGTTGAGAAAGGGTGGAGGCTAAGTAATCATTAGCTTCTACTAATCATCATTTAAGTGTACATGAAGCCATTTATTCTATAAGCATGTGCATTAGCTTCTAATTTGTACATTAAGGTGGGTGGGTGGGTGGGGTCCTCCATGATCTTCACTTTGAATTATCTCCATCTTCGTTCCTTTATATTCATGTTGTGCATGCATGTGTCTTCACGAAATCACTCCTATTTGAGATCAAATTCCTACACAAATATATATAAATTTTCAATTAATTTTTCTCAAAGAAATATATGCACACAAATGACCG
Organism: Allium cepa; assembly: GCA_030765085.1. Classification (NCBI taxonomy): domain Eukaryota; kingdom Viridiplantae; phylum Streptophyta; class Magnoliopsida; order Asparagales; family Amaryllidaceae; genus Allium; species Allium cepa. The sequence goes on along the minus strand of CM060938.1, from coordinate 722,134,096 downwards.
TTTTGCCCCTATATGAAGATGGATATGTGAAAATTTGGAATTAATATGGATTTTGGTTAAAAAAAGTTAAAATACCCCATATGATCATTTATTTAATTTAAATAGAATAAATATGGTGGTAAAAAAAATGCACATTTACTTGCACATCATATATGCATTAAGATAATCTGATGTTGTAACGGATATTATGATGATGTTGTATCTGTGATGTAATGCATGACATTCATTTTGTTTCCGCTGTTTTATATTTATCTAATGTTGTTATAAGCTCCATCCGACTGGTGTTCGATGTTTGAATTTTCGGTAGTCGAATACAAGTGAGGTATTTGATGTCAATTTTCGAACATTGGATTTCAGGTCCTGACATGTGGTACCAGAGCTAAAGGTTGAGTAAGAACTTTAGCTATGGAGTATAACACATTAGATGACTCATTAGAGATAGGGTGAAGTATAACCTAGAATGAGTATAAACGAGACCGAAACCCCAAATTTTCTTAGTCTACTTCCTTTAACTGCTGATATTCCTTAAGATATCTCGTCCGAATATCTAAATTAAGTTTCTTACTAATTACAGATAGTAAGGATGAGCGGACGAAGAGGAAGAGCTGGGGGCGAGGAAATGCTACAACACCTAGCCAAGTTCCCCCAACAGCAGGAGCAGCTTTATCTACTCAGCATCAGTCGAATTTGGCTGATTTATATAAGAGTTTTCTCAAGGCTTGGTGGTAAACCGTTCACTGGTAAGTAGTCGATTGTTGAGGCCCAAGCATGGATAAGATCATGTGAAAGAATCTTTAAAGGGCTAAAGCCGCAAGACGATCAGATGCGACTCATGGCTTCTTGGCAACTTCAAGAAGAAGCCTTAGCATGGTGGAAGACAGTCACTGTAGATGAGCCAGAAGATGAGTTTACTTGGGAGAGATTCTAAGAAGTATTTGAGAAGCGCTATATGCCATCAGCAGGGATTTCTTAAATGTACTAGGAATTCATGGACTTAAAGCAAGGGAGTTTGTCATTCGAGGAGTATCTAAACAAATTCAATGAATTGTCTCGTTTCGGTCCAGAATTGGTGAATACACCTTTCAAGAAGAATGAAAGGTTCATTTGTGGGATGAATAAAAAGTTCCACGAAAGGATGACTAGCCACGTCAAAGAATCCTTTACAGAATTGATTGATACGGGGTATAGATATGCTACACTTGACATGCAAGAATCCCCGGTGGAGAAAGGAAATTCGAGCAATCAAAATTGGAAGAAGAGGAAATTTGGAGGCAAGAAACCATTGTAGGGTAAGGAGAAAAAGAAGAGAAATCAGGGAAGCACGGCAGAGAATGTCACTTGCTTTAATTGCTTAGAAAAGGGCCATTAATCGAGCAGATGTACGAAGCCTAAGAGACAAGTCAATCAATCCTTTCAAGCAAAGCCCAGGAAATGTTATTATTGTCAGAAATTAGGACACGTAGTTAAAGACTGCCCAATCATGAAGCAAGCTCAGACAGCCAAGGTGTACAAGTCAAAGATAAAGCTACATCTTCTAAAGCAGAAAAGGGGAAAGGAATTCTGGATGGTAATCTCACTATTTATGATAGCATTGTTAGAGTTCTGTTTGACACGGGCGCTACACATAGTTTTATCTCTCAGCAAGCTATAATTGAATTGAATCTTGAACCTGATTTTGTTGATGAGCCTATATGCGTAAAAAATCCAGTTGGAGGTCCCGCAAACCTTTATCTTCGATGTAGAGACGTTCCTATCTCATATTCTTGTTACCAATTCCCTATCTGTCTCTTTGTCCTTGATTTTAACGAGTTTGAACTCTTACTCGAAATGGATTGGCTAGAAAAATATGAAGCCAAATTGGATTGCAATAATCGATTGATTTCGATTAAAACCAAATTTGGAAATTTCATTGAGATTTCTTGTGAGGACCCTAGTCCTAAAAGAGAAGGATTGATGTATAATTTGGGTTATCCTGAACCCAGTCTGGAGTCCATACCCATTGTTAGAGATTTTCCAAATGTGTTTGAAGAAGTGAAATCCTTACCTCCACATCGAGAAATAGAATTCGGAATTGACCTAGTACCCAATGCTCTTCCTGTCGTTCACGCAAGTCGCAGGATGGCACCAAGGGAAAGGGTTGAATTAGTCAAGTAAACCAATAATTTGCTAAAGAAAGGGTTAATTCGTACTAGTGTTTCTGAATGGGGTTCAGCCGTCGTTTTTGTTGATAAATCAGACGGATCTTTGAGATTGTGTGTGGATTACCGCGATCTGAATATGCTGACTCTCATGAATAGATTTCCACTACCTAGAATTGATGATCTATTTGATCAATTGCACGACGCTTGTTTGTTTTCGAAGATGGATCTAGCCCAGGGGTTCCATCAATTAAGAATCGCCGAAGATTGTGTTCATTTGATCGCTTTCAGGGGTCCTAATATGTTCTACGAATGGTTATTCATGCCTTTTGGGCTAACCAATGCTCCAGCATACTTTGTGGATCTTATGACTCGTGTGTTCCGGGATGTATTGAATAAATTTGTGCTTGCGTTTATTGACGATATTTTGGTCTATTCCAAGACCGAAGAGGAGCATGCCGAACATCTTAGAATCGTTTTGGAGATATTGAGGAGAAATATTTTATTCGCAAAATTTTCCAAATGCCATTTTTGGGTCAAAGAAGTTAAGTTTCTCAGCCATATTGTTAATGAAGAAGGGATTTCTGTTGATCCTAGCAAAATTTCCGCTATTCTTAATTGGAGGAAACCCACTACCCCAAAGGAAGTTCGAAGCTTTCTGGGTTTAGCAGGTTATTATCGGAAGTTTGTTCAGGACTTTTCTAAGATAGCTAGTCCGTTGACTAAGCTAACAATGAAGAATGCAAAATTCAATTGGACTCCGAAATGTGACGAAGCTTTTCAGGAGTTGAAGAAGAGACTAGCCACCGCTCCTGTTCTCGCTATTGTCAATGGGAACCAGGGTTTATCTGTTTATACCGATGCTTGTGGTGAAGGTTTGGGTACGGTATTAATGCAGAACGGGAAGGTAATTGCCTACGCGAGTAGACAATTACGTCCCCATGAAAGAAACTACCCAACCCATGATTTGGAGCTTTTAGCTGTTATTTTCGCTTTGAAAATATAGCGACATTATCTTCTGGGTGAGAATCTTTTCAGCTTCCTTAACAATTTACGAATTTAATTTAACTTAACAAATATACTTATTGAACTCTCTTTATTTTAGGTGAAAAATTCAAATTATTCACCGATCACAAATCTTTGAAATATCTCTTCACCCAGAAAGATTTAAATCTGCGACAACAACGTTGGCTGGAATTTCTGGCATCTCATGACCTAGACATTCAATATACTCCCAGAAAAGCCAATGTAGTCGCCGACGCTTTAAGTAGGAGGCATGTTGTTCTTGCATATCTTGTTTTCACTCCTACCCTCCTTGAAAAGATCGCCGGCAAGCAGACTGAAGACAAGTTTCTTCGAGAAATTCTTAGAAGAATATGTCGAGGTGAAAGTTCCAGTTTCTGAATTGATGATAATGGAGTTATAAGGATGAAAGGCAAGATTTGTGTCCCGGACATTCCCGAACTGAAACGAGAAGTTTTAGATGAATGTCACAAGTCTAAATTTAGCATCCATCCAGGAGTTAACAAAATGTATCATGATATCAAAAGAATTTTCTGGTGGAAGACAATGAAAAGGGACAAATCTATATATGTGAGTCGCTGTGCTACTTGCCAACAAATCAAAAGCGATCAAAAGAAAATGGCGGGTTTACTTTAGCCTTTAGAGGTACCCTAGTGGAAATGGGACCAAGTATCGATGGATTTCATCGACGGTTTGTCTCGTACTCGGAAAGGCAATGAGGAAATCTGGGTCATTGTGGACCGTTTGACTAAGAAAGCACACTTCTTGCCAGTGAAATCTACCCACACGGCAGCAAGTTTAGCCGAGTTATATGTGAAAGAAATTGTCCGTCTCCACGGCATTCCTAGTAGCATAGTGAGTGATCGTGATCTGATCTTCACCAGTAGATTTTGGGAGGCGTTTCAGGACGCATTGGGAACAAAACTGAATTTTAGCACTGCTTACCACCCACAGTATGATGGGCAGACTAAGAGGATTAACCGAATCTTAGAAGACCTATTGCGTGCTTGTATACTTGATTTTGGTGGTTCGTGGGAGGACCATTTGCATCTGGTCGAGTTCTCTTATAACAATAGCTATCAGGACAGCATCGAGATGGCTCCTTTTGAGGTTCTATATGGTCGTCCATGTCGATAACCGGCATGCTGGATTGAGGCAAGTGATAGACTCGTCCTTGGACCGGATATGATTAAAGAAGCTACAGAGAAAGTTGATTTTATACGAAAGAAATTAAGGATGGCTCAAAGTCGTCAAAAGAATTATTATGATCGTAGAAGAAGGGATTTGGAATTCCAGATTAGAGATTTTGTCTTTCTCAAAGTATCTCCAATGCGAGGTATATTAAGGTTTGGAAGAACCGGTAAGCTGGCACCACGGTATATTGGTCCTTTTCCTATTCTGGAGAGGATCGGTTCTTTAGCCTATCGAGTGCAGTTACCTATCTAGTTGTCTGGCGTGCATGATGTGTTCCACATTTCTAACCTTCAAAAGTATATGCACGATCCAGATAGTATTATTGAAGAAGCTGCTCAACAGGATCTCGACATCACTCCCAATTTAACAGTTAAAAGAGAACCGATAAAGATTGTAGATCGAGATGAAAAGCAATTGAGGAACAAATTTGTGAAACTAGCTAAAGTTCAGTGGAGTGGCGATCCAAAGGACTGCACTTGGGAAACTGAAGATAATATGCAGAAATCATATCCCAATTGCAGAGTGGATATCTCGGCTTAAACTGGTAAGCCATTCCCTTATTCTTTCTGAATTCGTATATTCATTGTTTGTTTTTCTCTCTCTTTCAAATTTCGAGGACGAAATTTTCTTAAGGGGGGATATCTGTTAGATCCCAAAATTTATCAATTTAAATTGGTAATATATTTAAACTTTTGAAATTTAATTTGAAAATAAATTGAAAAAAAGTCTCATACAAATAAAATGAGTGATAAATTATATATGAATAAAATTCCAATTTCTTTCGAGTTAAAAAAGTTTGAAATAATAAATGATTTAAAAATCATTTGCATTTAAATTATATATATATATATAATGCATATATGAGTAGTTTGGAATGTATATAATGAAATTGAACTTAAGTTGTACAAGTATGTGTATGAGTATATAAATGGACATAAATGGATTTTTATTTCAAGATGAATTAGAATTTGGATTTAAATTTAAAATAAATGTTTTAGAAAAATTATTGGCATTTAAAATCATAAAGATGTAATTTATATAATGTAAGGCTGGTTAAAACATTTCTTCTTTTAACATTGTATATATATACACACACATACATACATAAATGAATAAGGGGTATAATTATTTATAAAGTGAATATTTTATAAAAATTAATTGAAAAATCCTTTTGTCTTTGTAAAAATTACAAGTGTTAGACATGCATAAAGGAGATGTAGTAAAAATTAACATGTGTTGAGATCTCATGATTGTTTTTAACAAGTGGCATTCAATATAATTGATTGAAGAAAAAAAATTAGTATCACAAAAACTTTTCAGCTTCCCATTTCCAATTATTTAGCCTCTCGATCTCTGAAAGAACAGTAAAAAAGATTGAGCATCACAAATCTCAACACCAAAGAAAACAGTAAAAAAACTACCAACTCCTCTTGAATTCAAAAAAAAAAAAACTAAAATCTGAGAATCTCCAACACAAAGCAGTAGTTTTACATTCCATCACTCAGGTAAACTTTAAACTTTATGGTTAGTGAATTTGTAATTTCAAAAAAAATCGAGTTTTAACACAAACAATTCAAACTGCAGATTTATAAAACAAGGCTCCAGTTTGGTCAGAAACAGAGCTGAATTCTTCGAAGAAAAATAAGGCAAGTGAAATTCTTTTAAAATTTTGAATTTGGGTTTGTAAATCAGTAATAAAGAAAGAATTAATCAACTGAATTAATCAGTTGGAGGGAAAAAAATCAAGTTTAAAGACTAAACAAATTTCTAGGTTCAAGCTGCGGATCTGTTCTCTGTTGCATAAAAAAATTCAAAGCTGTAAGTAAATTAAATGTTGTGTGTTTTTGATGAAGTGAGCAAATGAATACAATAGAGATTAAGCAAGGATTTGTATAAACAAACTTTGCAGATTTAACTTCAAGATTAAAGCAAGAAAAAAATATTCAGGCTTTCATCCTTATTTTAGAAACTGTCAGAAGCTTCTGTTCACACTTTGCAAGGTGAGTAAACTTTACGAATCTGGATTCTTTGTGTTGTTTGACTCAGGCTTGAGATTAAATTGCAAAGTATATACACGCATGTTAATATTTGTGTGTGATGTGGATGCTTGTTGGATATGCAAATAGAGATGTCTCTGTTTATTTCCATATTTCAAGAAAGAAAGAAAAAAGAAACCCTGTCTAAAAAACAAAAAAAAAAATCAATCTCCACTCCTCTTATTCACTTCAGCCTATAGGATCTGAAGGGAAGTTATAAATTTTTACATGATTCAAACCTTAAAAATAGTTTTAACAAATCAAATCGAAGAATTTCTTGAAAAATCGACATTACAGGCAAAATCAGAACCTGCTGGAAAATTTAATCATCATAATTTTTGATTTCAATTATATCAATCGAAACGTTTTTACAATTGACGATTTTTAGAAGAAAAATCAGTTTTTTTAAGAACATATTCACTGAGAAATTTAAAAATGAATAGAAGATGGGTTTTATTGAAGTTCAGATGATCGCAGATGAAGATCGTCTCGCGATCACGGCGGAGGCTAGCAGGGTGGTCTGGGATCATCGCAAAATTGTTGAATGGGTTGTTAGATTATCGTGGTGTTATAGATCGTCGAATTGGGTTTTTAACCCTAAATTTTTGGTTGGTCGGAATGTTGGTTACTGCGGAGCCTCTGGTCATTCGAGCGTCATGAGGTTTTGGAAGATTGTAGTGGGGAAGGCTAGCTAGATGTGGCCGGAATTTTATGCATTACGATGGTCGGCGTAGGACGTGCGAGATGATCCTCTGGTGATGGTCGCTGTGCCTATTTTGATCGAGACAACTCGATTTTGTTTTCGAGTTTAATCTGAGCTTCTTCGTGTTTGGGTAGCAAGAGGGGATCGAGGGTGGTCTGCTGGTGGTGGTCTTGGAGGCCGACGGTGGCGGCTTCAATGGTGCACATGCACGTGGTGGTCGTTTGTAGCAGTGATGATGGGTTTGGGAAGAAAAAGGGTGACTCGAAGTGGCAGTAGTAAATTTCGAACGATAGCTCGAGTTATTGCTCGAAGGAATTTACGTACATGCCGAGGAGATTTAAAAACTTAAACAAATTTTAGTGGGAAATTTTTGTCACGGGTAAATCTGGGTAAAGCTCGAAGTAATGAGCAATTTCGCTCGGGGACGAATCGAGACGGCCTCGTGTTGGACGTTGAAAACAGCAAATTCCAGTTTTGAAATGTTTGAAAACATAGGTTTAAACAATTTTCTGAATCCATTCATTATAAAATAATGATAGCTTGTTAATGGAAGGAGAAGTAAATGGTATTGGAATGTTTTTTTTAAAAAATTAATGAAGTTCAAAGATATTTCAAATTTATATTTTTTTAAATAAAATTATTCTAAATTTAATTTAGTAAAAATCAAGAAGTTAATCAAATATTCAAGTGTTAACTTAAAACCAAATTTATTTATGATGATTAAATAATGATAAACAATTAATGATTTTTATTTACCTGGTAATTAATAATTAATTAATTAAAGAATAATTAATTAATAAAAGTAATTAAATTTAATTAAATAACAATTAAGAATTTATTTAATTAAGATAATTAATTGATAAAGTTAATTAAGATTTAATTGATTCATAGTTAAGAATAATTTATCATTGACTTAAAATAATTAATAAATTAAGTATGTGGTTAATTCACTTAAAGCACATTCACCTTAATTGAAGATGATTGATCATCATTAATTGTTGTGTACTGGATTGATATTTCTGTTGTGATACTGTATGATGTGAATTGCTTTGTGCTGAACTGTGATTCGTGATTTGTTTCTATATGTATGTGAAAACCCTTTAAAACGGCATTTATACTTCGATGCGAAAGTGAGTCGGATTCCAGTTGGTTATCCGAAACCCACATCGAACCCTGAATGTGAATCCTTGTAATTGATACACCCACGTGGTTTAAAATTGAGCGCTCACTATTCGGATTAGCCGGGAGAGGACCTTTGTGTCATGTAACTCATTCCGAATAGTGATACGACGAAATTAATCGCATTTGAAGACGGTGGTGAAGACCGGGTGTCTTCGAAAACGATAGGATAACCTATCGAATGTCTCTACACTGAGTTGCTTGGGTATAGAGATCTCCACATGTGATGGGGAGTCCGATCGGAATTGGGGATACCCGGATTTGCAAGGGCTTCTTCCTTTATTGGACAAGTGCCTTCGGTTCTGTTTGAACCTGGAACAGACTTGTATGTTTGCATGTCTGACACTGCACTATGAGATATAAAGCAGATTTCTTTCAAATACATATCTGTTGGTGGCGGAGAATTTATTCTCTTAGCTTAACATCCTTCTCTGAGACGTACGAGCTTAGAGGTTATGTAGTTGAAGGTTATCAGCGATATACTCCCAATTTGACAGTGTGGCATGCTAAGTGCTGCTGTGTGTGGATGATCATTTATTGATCATTTGTGATCAAAGCATGGCTTTCGTGCAAAGCATAGCTATGTGGATGAGACCTCATCAGACCTCTCACCCCGGAAATGGTCGAAACAGGAAAGATGCGGCAAGGTTATGAGGGTCGCACCTTTAGGGCATGTTATTCCCTTCTAGAAAAAGGTGGTATCATGGTATGGGGCCCAGATACTTTACCTATGTGGTTGCTGCAATCTCATTTACTGTGCGGTTGTTGCTTTGCGATTGAGGGCCCTCAGATAAAGGTCGCAAACGACCGAGGAATGGCATAGTCGTGTAGTAGTTACCTAGGTACTGAGATAACCCAGCCTTGTGTTGGCAGAGAACTGGTTATGTTCTCGGGACGTTCCTCCAGAGGCATACCCATGTGGCATAGGAAGTTCCTTAACCTGACCATTTGTTGGAAATCCAAAGAAACAATACGAGCCCTGTACGGTTTTACTTGTATAACCTGCCATGCGGCGTGGCGGTAACCTGCCACAAAACATGGTAGCTATAGTAGGCATATAATAATGGTTGTATGCTGCTACGAAATGTTTTCACACTATGCACTAGTAATAATATCAAAGAATTTTTCCTGTATCAAGCATATTTGACTATCATAAGAAGAAATCTCCTCCAATTTTGTGATTGCATTGTGTGTGTGGCGGGGGGTCTTATGGTAGTTTCATTTTCAAAAAAAAAAAGCATACCGGATTTTCTTTTATAAATCTTGTTTTATTTAAAAGCAACTGTTTTTGTTTACTCATACCAGTCCCATGACTGACCCGGAGTTTATTGTTTCTTTCTAAACTCTGGGTGCCCATCATTTCCACACGGGCAGCCTATTAGCAGGTTTTCTGTGTTTTGGTGCTAGCAGTCTTTTGGAGTTAGAGGCTATCGTTTTTGGAGGCTTTTGTCTTAGAGATATTTTGAAAGCTTTTGGATCTTAAGGTGCTTAGTTTTGGAAGTTCGCTCTCACTTCACTTCTTTGAAGACTTTTTGGCATATGGTCACTTGTTGTTCTATTATGATGTTCTGTTTGAAGTTGTGATATATGTATTAAGATGCTCTGATGTTGTAACGGATATTATGATGATGTTGTATCTGTGATGTAATGACATTCATTTGTTTCCGCTTTTTTATATTCATCTAATGTTGTTATAAGATCCATCCGACTGGAGTTCGATGTTTGAATTTTCGGCAGTCGAATGCAAGTGAGGTATTTGATGTCAATTTTTGAACATTGGATTTTGGGTTATGACAATCCTCCTTCCAAATGAGAATCTCTAGGGGTTGTGGTAATCTAGCGGTCTTTGATGATCAGCCTTAACCTGCTAACAAGCGACACATCTACTGACATAAATAGAGATATCCCGCTTCATAATATACCAATACAACCTCTTCAAATTCTGAAACAACTTTGTGACACCGGGATGGGTACAGAGTTTGGACTGATGATTCTCTCTAAGAACTTATTACCTCAAACCGTCGACATTCGAAATACAATTCCAGTTATTAATCCTCAAAACTCCATTCTGATCAATCTATGCTCCTAGCTCACTCTCATCGTCGCCTTCCCTTCTCTGAATATTCTTCTTCATAAGCCTAAGCATCGCATCCTCATCTTGCTTGGCTGCAGTACGATCCATGAGGGATGGAGAAGCTACAATCTGACACAACATGGCTTTCTTACGACTTAAGGCATCGACCACAACATTGGCTTTCATAGGAGCATAGTTGATGTCCAAGTTAAGATGCTAAGAACTCAAGCCATCAACCTGCCTTTGGTTCAAATCCTTCTGGGTGAAGCTATACTTAAGAGACTGATGATCGGTGAAAATCTCAAATTTGGTTTCCAAAAGGTGATGTCTCCATAACTTCAAAGCAAACACAAAAGCAAGCAATTCCAAATCATGGGTGGCATAGCAAGAAATTCCAACTCTACATCAACATGCACCCAAACCTTCTCGAGTAGCATCGGTATAAACCGATAATCCTTCACTCCCATTCGGAACATTGAGAACAGAAGGAGAGGTAAGCTTTTTCTACAAATCATTAAATTCTGCTTCACGTTTATCACTCCAAACAAACTTAGCGTTCTACGAGTCAAAGCAGTGAGTGGTGTAGCTACGCGGGAAAAATTCTCGATGAATCTCCGATAATGAAAGCTACAAATATCGAAAGAGTCTTAGGTGTCTCCCAATCATGGAAATAGAATAAGGTGGATAAGTTCAAAGATAGATAAGATAATTGAATTACAAAAGAGAAAATGTGGATAGATTTACATTAATCTCGACGACCTTAATCGGGTTAACCGAGACTCCATTCTCGGAAACAATATGCCCAAGAAATCGGACTTCATCTCTCTAGATGGCACTTAAAAAATTTGGCTTTCAATTATGACTCCTGGGAGTTTGGAGAACAAAGTTTAAATGTCATTCATGCCACTTCTTCGATTTAGAAAAGAGGAGGATATCGTCAACGAAAACCAGAATAAATTTATTGAGGACATCATGAAAACGCAATTCATAAGATTGATGAAGAACGCATGAGCATTGGTTAATCCAAATGGCATGATTAACCATTCATAGAAATAACCGTTCGGAAAGCAGCCTTGGGAATGCTCTCCTTAGCTACACGAAGCTGGTGGAAACTGGTAGCAAGATCAAGCTAAGAGAATTACTTTTGCTTCATAGAGTTGATCGAACATATCATTGATACGAGGCATAGGATATTTATCCTTAAGAGTAAGCCTGTTCAGCTCTCTATAATCAACATAGATTCTCAAAGAACCATCAAATTTGGTTACAAAGACCACAACTGCTCCCTATCAGGAAAACTCTGCCTAATCAAACCCTTAGAGAACAAGTCCTCAATCTACTTCTTCAACTTGGCTTTCTCATCGTGTGCCATCCGTTTGGTAGGAAGAACAATAGGTCGAGCACCAGGAATAAGATTGATGCGGAAATCAATTTCCCGCTTTGGAGGAAGAGAAGCGAATTTACCAAAAACATCGGGATAATCCTTGACTATCGGGGTAGAGTCATGATCACTAAGCTGAGCATCAACCGAGAAGATAAAACTGCCTGCAATATCCTGAGGCATTCAACATTTGATCACAAGAGAATTACCTTGGTCGTCCACTAAATAAATGGTTCGTGCTTTGCAAGAAATGATTGCATCATATTTCTTTAACCAAGCACACCCAAGTAAGATATCAAATTCATCAAAATCAAGGACACAGAAATCTCCGGTGAGTTGCAAATTGTAAAGGAATCTCACTCCTTTACAAATCATACTAAGATTGACGGGACCGGCGATGGGATTAGTCACAAGTAACGATGAAGTCGGAAATTGAAGCTGCAAAATATGTTCAAATTTATTACAGAGATCAACAGATATAAAGCTACGAGATGCACCAATGTCAAATAAAACACGAACAAGATAGACATGCAAAGTAAAGGAGCTTTGAACAATACCTTGGATATCAATGGCAGGAGGAGGAGTGGAAGAAGTCATGGCAAAGACTCCAGATGTTTTCCCTCTCTGCTGGGTGGGACAGCTATTCTTGAAATGACCAGGCTGGAGACAGAGGTGGCAAAGGTTGTTTCTGGTTGCCTGGGCTGGAGGAGGAATAGCAGCTCCAAGGGGAGATGGACATCTGTTGGCATAGTGACCCTTCTATTCTCACTTGAAACAAGTGATGGAAGATAGGTCAAGAGATCGCTTCTGAAGAGTATATCCAATACCATGAGTATTCTGCCAATTCTTCTTCTGCTGTTGAAAGTTGGGCTTCCTCTTCTTAGAACTGCTGGAACTACCTTGAGATGCTGAAACTGCCTGCTTACCCTTGGAAGCAGGATTCTCAAATCTGGTGGCCATATCCATAAAAGAGGTAAAGGTGCCATAAACATGACTAATCAAGCGGTCATAATACTCTAGGCGAGCACCATGAATAAACTTCTCATTCTTCTTGAGCAGGGTGTCTATCAAGCTGGGACCAAACTTTGATAGCTCATTGAACTTCTTTCCATACTCAGAAAAAGTCATATCTCCCTTTTTAAGATCCATGAATGCCCTATACAACCGAGTTTTGCTGGCTTCAAGCCTCCATTTGGCCATAACAGCATCCCTGAAAAGAACGAATCCAAGATAAGATAGAGATAAAGTTCAAAGAGATAAATTTCAGAGAGATAGATTAAATAGAGATAAGCTGGAAAAGGATAACCAAGGATCTCACTTGAATTTCTTCCAAGTGATATTAGCTTCGACAATTTGAGCGGTAACAAAATCTCACCAATCCTGGGTGGACTCCTGTAACTGCCAAGTAGCCAACTGACACATTTGGGCATCAGTGATCTCAAGTCCAAAGAAAATCCTCTCAGGACACTTCACCATTGCTGAGCCTCGATAATACTCTTTGCTCTAGTAAACTTGGTACCTCCAAGCTGAGAGTACACCCTAGAAAGCTGGGTGAACCGAACAGGCTGAACATGATCAACAACAGGTGGAGCAGGGGCAACTGATGGTGTAGGGCATTTCCATTACCCCTGCCATGAACATTCTTATGGTTACTCATTTGGAAAAGAGCAAGAATAGTTTCAAAAACAAAGATAAAGTTCCAAAATATAAAGGAAATCCTAATTAAAGAGAATTCTAACTAAGAATTTCAAGCTCAAATGAATATGATTCAATAATTAATTTTACTCCTTCTAGGGTATCGCTACCTTATCCCCAATGAGTTGTTCTCCATATGATAAGTTTGCCTAGAGCAGAGCTCTGATACCAACTGTAATAACCCGTTATTTTGAACCATTCAAATCCATAATCATCCATACATGTCAGACTTGAATTGCTCAAAACAACATATTGTTAAGTTATATTTCTGGCAAAACATTGCATATACAGTAAATAAATCAATCACAAACACGGAGTTTACAACAATAAGCAGCGGAATAGATAAATAGTAGTTCATAAAGCTACTACAGAAACAACATAGTTCAAAACAGAATACATCAGAAATCTCAATACACAGAGTCTCTAACACAAAAGAAAATGACAATTCTGAAACATGCAACTGGAAGTAACAAGAATAACGAGAAAAGCTAAAATAGATAAGATAGATCTTCCAAGCGAACTCCATGCTCCAAATGATAAGTTTCAAAAGCTGCGACACTCAGGCTGACCCCAGCATAAAGAAAAACACAAAACACTCGAGTCAGGATTAACAGTCTTATGCAAGTAAATCAAACTCAAGTGAAATGTCAAGTGAGATGCCCTATAACTTAAAGGATGTTGGGATTCCATCTTTTAAGGATCCAATAAACTGTCTACATAAATATTATAATACGCTACATATATAATGTCTATAGAAGTAAACTATTAACATAGCGTTTAGGCATTACCCATATCTCCTTAACACATTTTATATATTCCCATTGTCTATACAAATACTGTAAGCCACACCAAACTGATAGGATACTCAGGAAGCACTCTATAAATACGGTACAAAACAAACTCGTAGAGGGCACGATAAGGCACGTGACAAGGCACGCGAGGCAATGCCCAGGGCAGGTATCTACCATTTTGCACTTTCTGGACTGGTGGTAACGCATAGCAGCTACTACCTCCCACCTCGAGACACACTCCCAATCAAAGGTGTGCACACCAAATTGAATCACAAAAACAATAGATATGGTTTCGAAAAAATACACCCGTAGGGGAAGCAAACCCACTTGGCCCGGTATAGATCCTGTTTTAGCCACAACAAGCTGACTCGAGGGAGTCACGGCTGCGTTCATACCTCATACAGACATCGCCAAACCATCCAACTTTGTTCTAGAATCTCCTGTTGAATATGCGCTTTGCGCTTATATGATTTTTGTTTGATGGTAATAAACATATATACATTCGTTTAAATGTATTTGTTAATATACTATTTTTCACAGTTTAAATAAATATTTGCTGAATAATAGAAATAACACAGATTTTGAATTCAAACGAATATTTTATTCAAACAAATATTTATTACAATTTTGAACAGTACAATTTCAAGCTCTCACTATAACTATACAAATTCAATTTACATTCAGAACCTCACTACATATCACTCACACTCATATTTCTATCTTCAACTGCATTCCAGTTTGAATCCAGCATCTGAGCAATCTGCAAAAATATTCACTAACACGGTAAAATTGAAAAAGAAACATTTTTGCAATATAAAATGAAACATGACTTTTGAAAATATAATTTGCCTCAGTTATTTGGGTTGTTCGTCATCATTTAAATTTGAATCCATCATACAGGAACAACTTGTGACATACACAGTGTATCACTGTATATGCCACAAGGCCGTGCACACCGCTATATACACTTGATTGATTTACAGGGACATGTCAAACCCAAATGAAAAACCGGGTTCAACTCACGTGCAATAACATAAATGTCACAACTCACAGCACAAGGTCAAACTCGAGCCTCAAGCTGGATCCAACACAGTGGTGCTGCATATAATGTATAGTGAAGTACAATCATGAATGCAAACACAGATCAGAGCAGTATGCAAAGTCGATGCAACATAAACAAACCCAATATGACTGCAAGCAGTGCCATAAGACCATCAAGCAAGACCTGTGACATGAACACAGGAACCAATATGCAGTGAATCAAAGGAAAATGGAATGCAATGCAAGCACAGGTGGACAGTAAGACCAGGTTCATATGTACAGTATGGGAAATGCATGTACAAACCATGGTTCAATGCAAATACATGGAACAATGCAACAACAAACTCAGTGAAGCCAAAGTGTACAACTACAAGGTCAGGGAAGCAACCAGAATGGAGCAGAGACAAGTAATGCAACATGTATGCACCAGTAAACCGAGCTAAATGCAATTTTAAAAAAAAAAGGGATACCAACTATACAACTCGATGCACAATGACACAATTCAAATCAACACAGCAACAAACTCAACAATGAAACAGTTGCAACATGGATATCACATGCAATTCGAACTAACATGACAGCAAACAAATGCTAGCAACTTGAGCTTCAGAAAGTGATGTGAATACAACTCGAATGAATGCAAGTTCATATATACAGCAACCCAACAACAAAGACAACAGCCAGTCCAACGAACAAAGACCACAAGTACAATGCAACAATGTGCACAGATCAGATACAAACCAAGATACCAGAGAACAAGATTTCCACCAACACAATATGAATGAACTCGCAGCAGACACACATAAATGAGAAGATCACAAAGACTTGTCACTAACACAAATGAAAGCCAAATGCACAATGTCATAGCAAACTGGCACCAACTAGAAGATCAACTCGAAGCGATTGACCACAAACAGGAATCGAGCTCGAAGTTGTGACAGTAAACAAGTCCAAGAATAACAATGCAGACGCAAATAATCAACGCATTATAAAAATGAAAAAGTGCGTATCTTTGAAATGGTCATCACGAAATGAATCAAAGCCAAGACAGAAGCCAGCAGTAAAAATTCACGAAATTAGTATTGTCAAAGTCAATCAAGCGTTCACCGTGATAGCCAAGCAAATTGACCAAGTCACAAATCAAAACCGTGTGTGCCAAGCATCAAAAATACGAAATTGACAAAGTCAGAGATCAATCTCAGCATCAAAGTTAAATCAAACGGCCGAAGACGAATTCAAATTTTTTTGATACGAACGCAAAAATAGGAATTCGAATACTATATAAGCCCAATCATCATCGGCAATTTATTCATCGAGTTCGAGCAAGCCAAAACCAGCAATGAAAAAGAAGTGAAGTACATACCGAAAAACGCAGAACGAACTCGATCCAAATTGAAGAGCCGAGAGCAAATCAAAGAGCATCGAAGCCTACTATCGAACCGTATCAAGCGGCGCGCTTCAATTTGCAAGAACCCTAATTTTGGAAGCAAGGAGCAAAAGAGCCGAAGCCCTAATTGAGTTGCAAAGAGGAACGACGACCATTTTTTTTCACAGTCCAAAGAAGAAGAAAAGGATCGGGTTAAAGAGTAAAAGGGCCGGCCGTGTTTTTATTTTAAAGGGCTTTATTTTATTTAATTAAGGTTTAAGTTTAAAATGTTTTTAGCTTGTTGTTTTTTAATTGTTGTTTTTACTTTTCGAATCAAATTCTTTGTAAATCACCACCTAGGTTTAGGTAGTGTCAGATTGTCTAGTTAGAATTAGTTCGGTGAGCAGGGTGTGCAAGTTTGCAAAGCTCTATAGGCGGGAGCAGAGTTTGCAAGTAAGCAAAGCTCTATAGGCGGGAGCAGAGTTTGCGAGTAAACGAAACTCTTAGGTGGGAGTAGGGTGTGCGAGTCTAGTAGAGTGTTTGTGAGCGGGAGCAAATGTTTGCGAGTCTAGTAGAGTGTTTGTGAGCGGGAGCAAAAGGGTCTGCGAGTCTAGTAGAGTGTTTGTAAGCGTGATACTGTTTAATTCTAATAGAAATCTGGGAATGCAGCAGTACGCAGGGGTTGCCGAAGCTGGGTAAATTTTGTGTGTGATTTACTTTTCAGCATATTTATTTTTGCAGTTTGTTTCTGTGTTTATATCGAGAAAATTTGCTATAACCCTATTCACCCCCCCTCTAGGCTTAATCTAGATCCTACAAGTGGTATCGGAGCCTGGTATTTTTATTTAACTCTAGAGTCATGAATTCATCAAATAATGCATTTTCTGAGAGGCAATCTATTGCTAGGCCACCCATGTTTAACGGGAATGATTATGCTTATTGGAAAGTTAGGATGGGTATATATCTTAGTTCTGTTGATTATGATGTTTGGGATATTATTGAAACTGGCTATAAAGCTCCCACTATAACCGTTGGTGATACTGAGATTCCTAAACCTAAGGATAGATGGGATGCTAACGATAAGAAATTAAAAACCACAAATGCTAAAGCCATGAATGCCTTAATCTGTGCTCTTGATAAAAATGAATTTAATAGAATTTCTCATTGTACAACAACACAGGAAATTTGGCACACTTTAGAGGTGACACACGAAGGAACTTCTCAAGTCAAGGAGTCTCGTCTAGCCCTATTCAGCAATGAATACGAAAACTTTGTGATGGACAAAGGCGAGAGCATAAAGGATATGTTTGGACGCTCTTCAACCTTGGTATACAACGCTAGAGCGCTTGGGAAAGTATTCACTGAGGTAGAGCTTGTAAGGAAGGTGCTACGAGTTTTACCAATGAACTTTGAGGCAAAAGTCACGGCAATACAAGAATCGAAAGATCTGAGTAAGCTAAGCATGGAGGAGTTGATTGGCAACTTGATGACATATGAGCTTGAGCTAAAAGCAAAGGAAGAACGCAACAACTCCGAACCAAAGAAGAAGACGATTGCCTTAAAGAGCAAAGAAGAAAGCGATGAAGAAGGAGAAGATCCAATTGAAGAACTTGCAATGGCTGTCAATAATCTTAGAAAATGGTCAAGATTCAAGTCACGCAAGAAGAAAACAAAGGGCAATAGGTCAAAAGATTCTGAAAATTCCGATAATGAAATGACGTGTTATAACTGCAACAAGCCTGGCCACATCAAACCAGAATGCCCACTTCTCAAATACAACAAAGGAAAGAAAAAGAAAAAGAAGGCTTTTGCAGCGACTTGGGATGATGAAGAAGGAGTGGAAGTTTCGGATAATAGCTCAGAGGAAGCTAACTTGTGTTGTATAGCAAAATCAGAATCAGAAGCAAGCTCTGAGGAATCTAGTGAGGCAGGTGAGTACTCCTATAGAGATCTTTTTTTTATATGTCTTGATCTTACTAAGGTAGTGGATACTCTTGAATCTAAAATTGAAAAACTGAAATCTGATAGGAGAGAATTTGCTTGTGAAAATTTTAGGTTAAAAACTGAACTTGAAAATATTCAAAACCTAGACTGTAAAAAATGTAAAACTTTAGATTCAGAATTATCAAGACTTAAGAATAGCTTTGAGAATCTTGAAAAAGAAAACTTGAGTCTTAAGGAAAACATTGACACTAGGAAAAAGGATTTCATAAATAGATGCACCTCACTTGTAACTGAAAACACGACACTAAAAAGCAAAGTCCAAAATCTTGAGAAATATTTGAATAATTTTTCAAGAGGCGAAAAATCCTTCAACATGCTATTGGTAAATCAAATTTTTGCTAACAATAGAAAAGGACTTGGTTTTGAGAAATCACAAGATGATGATAATGCAAAAGGTAAAAGTGACTTTGCTCGATCTGAAATAATTGGACATCATGTTGAAAATTATAGTCATAGGAACAAGAACACAAAATTTAATCAAGTCAATTTAATGTGCACAATTTGTAGAAAATTTGGACATAATCAAAATAATTGTTGGTATAGACCCAAACACGTGAAAACTATACCAATTTGGGTTCCAAAAGGCACAAATATAAAATCTTTGAAAGTCAACAAATTTGGGTGCCAAAAGGAACATATATAAATAGTTTTGGGTCTCCACAAACATATTTTTCATATTCTGCCACTAATAACCATGGACCTATAAAAACAAATAGGTTACAAAAATCTTTCATCGTGTAGGTGTGGTGGCAGGCTAAGGAACAACAACAGTGTTCTCTGGATTTTGGCTGTTCCAGAAACACAACGGGCGACAATGCAAAGTTCCTTAGCCTAGTATAAAGGTGACAGAATCACAATGGACAACAACGAAAAATTATCGTAAAGGTAAAACAGGTAAAATTGTTTTGAACGATATATTAAATGTGATAGTCTGCATCGTAATCTGAATTAAATCAGCCAGTAATGTGATGATGAACTGAATGATGTTTTTAATTCTGAGTTATTCTTAATTGATATGATTTTTTTTTGACTTGTTCTTATTTATGACCTTGATTTGTGCTTAAATGATGACCAATCAGATTTTCAACTTTGAACTAATCCATATAAATTTGTTCGGTCAAATGATGGTATTTTATTGACTGTTGATTACTCATGAAAATAACTGTTTCTGAAAATGACACTATGATATTTGTTTGATTGTTAACACGGTCTCAATTCAAATCCAAGAGAATTTCATTTAAAAATTGTTGAAAACAATTATGAGATAATTTGTTGAAATTTCACAATCTGGTCTTTGACATTCAACGAGTGAATATTGAGTGAAATTTAAATTCAGATGCAGATTACACTGGTAATGGAGTTGATAGAAAAATTACTAGTGGAACGTGATTGATTTTTGAGACATTTAGTAACTGCATCGTTTTTTCATAGAAAATATCTGCATATTTTTCACTTGAAATAATTTTTCAAATGGCAGAATTTTTCTCATATAACCCCTTCGAGAAAATCATTTTTGACCATATTTTCAGAATATTTATTCTTATTTGATTTTAAATGACAAATTTTGATTAATCTAACTCCCTAATGATTATCGAAAAGATCAATAGTGATTGAAAAAGTGATGAGTGTCGATATTTGTCATACATTACTCAAGACAATATATTTAGAAAAATTTCTTTAGAACTTCATAATAAGAGTTATAAGAACTTTTTGTTGGGTAAAAATTCCATGATCGTTTCTATTTCTATCATCTTCCTATCGACCATCACTCATCAAAATCATATATAATATGTAAATTTGTGGTAGTTTACAAAGGAAATTATTCGTTCTTCAATTTATTATTATAAAGGAAATTGTCTGTGCTTCAATTTATTATATTTTTACAAATAAAAAAAAATCCAAAGTATTCACTCTCATTTAAAAGTCCTCACGGTTATGCATGGGTGAATTGCTTGGATTTTTGATTATGTGCTTCCATGCTCATTTAAAAGTCCTTACGGTTATGCATGTATGGAACGCATATCAAAATTAATTGATTAAATAGACAAGTTGATTCTAATCCCATTTAAAAGTCCTCACGGTCATGCGTGGTTAGAAGATACTTGATTTCATTTTTAAATTAAATTGGAAGACTACTAATCTCATTTAAAAGTCCTAACGGTTATGCATGATTAGTAGATATTCAAATTTCCTGAAATAAATATACCACAAATAGACGGAACTGTATGTTTTTTGATGATTTTATCCCCATCACTTTTGAAAGTGGAATATGCGTCTGACAAGGGTAATTATGATTTTTGTTTGAGTTTTATTAAAATTTGATATTTATATTCAATTGAGTTAAATGTTTGATTCATGTCTGTCACTTTATCCCTATTTTTATAACACTGTTATTCTTTTGCTGATAACAAAAAGGGGAGAGAAAAGTTAAGATTTTGTCAAATAGAATCAAGCAAAGGTTAAATAATTTTCCATTTGCGTCTAGGCTTAATTATATATTTCTATTTGTATGCATATATGTAGGGGGAGTATCATGTAGAGAGGAAGCATTTAAATAGGGGGAGCAAATTGAACGATCAAATACATTTAATACATTCAAAATTTTAAATATATGTTTGTTATCATCAAAAGGGGGAGATTGTTGAATATGCGCTTTGCGCTTATATGAATTTTGTTTGGATAATAAACATATATACATTCGTTTAAATGTATTGTTAATATACTATTTTTCACAGTTTAAATAAATATTTGCTGAATAAAATAAATAACACAGATTTTGAATTAAACGAATATTTTATTCAAACAAATATTTATTACAATTTTGAACAGTACATTTCAAGCTCTCACTATAACTATACAAATTCAATTTACATTCAGAACCTCACTACATATCACTCACACTCATATTTCTATCTTCAACTGCATTCCAGTTTGAATCCAACATTTGAGCAATCTGCAAAAATATTCACTAACACAGTAAAATTGAAAAAGAAATATTTTTGCAATATAAAATGAAACATGACTTTTGAAAATATAATTTGCCTCAGTTATTTAGGTTGTTCGTCATCATTTAAATTTGAATCCATCATACACGAACAACTTGTGACATACACAGTGTATCACTGTATATGCCACAAGGCCGTGCACACCGATATATACACTTGATTGATTTACAGGGACAGGTGAGCACAGGTCAAACCCAAATGAAAAGCCGGGTTCAACTCACATGCAATAACATAAATGTCATAACTCACAGCACAAGGTCAAACCCGAGCCTCAAGCCAGATCCAACACAGTGGTGCTGCATATAATGTATAGTGAAGTACAATCATGAATGCAAACACAGATCAGAGCAGTATGTAAAGTCGATGCAACATAAACAAACCCAATATGACTGCAAGCAGTGCCACAAGACCATCAAGCAAGACCAGTGACATGAACACAGGAACCAATACGCAGTTAATCAAAGGAAAATGGAATGCAATGCAAGCACAGGTGGACAGTAAGACCAGGTTCATATATACAGTATGGGAAATGCATGTACAAACCATGGTTCAATGCAAATACATAGAACAATGCAACAACAAACTCAGTGAAGCAAAAGTGTACAACTACAAGGTCAGGGAAGCAACCAGAATGGAGCAGAGAGAAGTAATGCAACATGTATGCACCGGTAAACCGAGCTAAATGCAATTTAAAAAAAAGGGATACCAACTATACAACTCGATGCACAATGACACAATTCAAATCAATACAGCAACAAATCAACAATGAAACAGTTGCAACATGGATATCACATGCAATTCGAACTAACATGATAGCAAACAAATGCAAGCAACTTGAGCTTCAGAAAGTGATGTGAATACAACTCGAATGAATGCAAGTTCATATGTACAGCAACCCAACAACAAAGACAACAGCCATTCCAACGAAAAAAGACCACAAGTACAATGCAACAATGTGCACAGATCAGATACAAACCAAGATACCAGAGAACAAGATTGCCACCAACACAATATGAATGAACTCGCAGCAGACACACATAAATGAGAAGATCACAAAGACTTGTCACTAACACAAATGAAAACCAAATGCACAATGTCACAGCAAACTGGCACCAACTAGAAGATCAACACGAAGCGATTGACAACAAACAGCAATCGAGCTCGAAGTTCTGACAGTAAACAAGTCCAAGAATAACAATGCAGACGCAAATAATCAACGTAGTATAAAAATGAAAAAGTGCGTATCTTTGAAATGGTCATCACGAAATGAATCAAAGCCAAGACCGAAGCCAGCAGTAAAAATTCACGAAATCAGTATTGTCAAAGTCAATCAAGCGTTCACCGTGATAGCCAAGCAAATTGACCAAGTCACAAATCAAAACCGTGTGTGCCAAGCATCAAAAATACGAAATTGACAAGTCAGAGATCAATCTCAGCATCAAAGTGAAATCAAACGGCCGAAGACGAATTCAAACAATTTTGATACGAACGCAAAAATAGGAATTCGAATCCTACATAAGCCCAATCATCATCGGCAATTTATTCATCGAGTTCGAGCAAGCCAAAACCAGCAAAGCAAAAGAAGTGAAGTACATACCGAAAAACGCAGAACGAACTCGATCCAAATTGAAGAGCCCGAGAGCAAATCAAAGAGCATCGAAGCCTACTATCGAACTGTATCAAGAGGCGCGCTTCAATTTGCAAGAACCCTAATTTTGGAAGCAAGGAGAAAAAGAGCCGAAGCCCTAATTGAGTTGCAAAGAGGAACGGCGACCACTTTTTTTCACAGTCCAAAGAAGAAGAAAAGGATCGGTTTAAAGAATAAAAGGGCCGGCCGTGTTTTTATTTTAAAGGGCTTTATTTTATTTAATTAGGGTTTAAGTTTAAACTGTTTTTAGCTTGTTGTTTTTTAATTGTTGTTTTTACTTTTCGAATCAAATTCTTTGTAAATCACCACCTAGTTTTAGGTAGTGTCTAGTTAGAATTAGTTCGGTGAGCAGGGTGTGCGAGTTTGCAAAGCTCTATAGGCGGGAGCAGAGTTTGCGAGTAAGCAAAGCTCTATAGGCGGGAGCAGAGTTTGCGAGTAAATGAAACTCTATAGGCGGGAGCAGGGTGTGCGAGTCTAGTAGAGTGTTTGTGAGCGGGAGCAAATGTTTGCGAGTCTAGCAGAGTGTTTGTGACCGGGAGCAAAAGGGTCTGCGAGTCTAGTAGAGTGTTTGTAAGCGTGATACTGTTTAATTCTAATAGAAATCTGGGAATGCAGCAGTAGGCAGGGGTTGCCGAAGCTGGGTAAATTTTGTGTGTGATTTACTTTTCAGCATATTTATTTCTGCAGTTTGTTTCTGTGTTTATATCGAGAAAATTTGCTATAACCCTATTCACCCCCCTCTAGGGTTAATCTAGATCCTACATCTCCACCACGTACACAGTTGTTAAAGTAGTTTTCGGTATTGGTAGAGAGTATGACAATATCCGATCCCGGTCTCTTTAACAACCAAACCTTATTCCACATCGTGGTCATTTTATAAAATCACTTTATAAATTTCTAAACCAAAATCTCAAATCAACAATTTAAATCAAAATTAAATATTCAATTTTAATTTTATTTAAATTTGAAAATATTTATTTAATTACCTTTAATTAAATCCAGTTATGAAATCATACCCTTAAATTTCCAAAATCAATTATTAACCAGTTAAATTACAAATCAACTTCAATTTACCTTTCCACTTTCAATTTATTAAAGTTATTAAAAATCTATTTTAAAATATTAATATAAATTTTAAATAAACATTTTTTAAATATATATATATATATTAATTAAACTAAATTTTATAAAATTAAATTAAATCAACCTTTTTATTTAAATCTATTTTAAATCTTATTATATAAAATTATAAGTAAAAAGTTTTATAATTTACATTTTAAACTTAACTTATAACTTAAAATTTACAAAACATATAATTTTAAAAATCTAATGTAGACACATATTAAATATAAAATAAAAACTTCAAATTATATTTTAAAATCAAACACGTATAATTCCTTTCTCAAAACTTTGGAAATTGTTTAAAAGTAGACCAACGATGTCCGTATATAATTTTCTATCCTATGTCAAGTGATATGGATATTTATCATTTCAATCCGCAATTATTTATTTTTACGATTTTATACATTTCAACCCGCAATCCTAAAATTTCAAAATCAATGAAAATCGCTTGGGTTTATCATTTTATCGATAATGATTTTCTCCTATTCTATAAGATCGTTCGGGTATGTATCATTTCAATCCATAGTGATTCCTAAAACTAAGGGAACTGGCAAACTGAGAACAATAAAAATGAAATTGCATAACATATCAATTACTAGCATATATAATCAATAAAAATTTCAATATATTAGTCAGTCAACATGTTATGGTGTCATTTTACATAAGTGAACAATTTAGAATATCAACATACCATATTAATAGTTAAATAACTTACAGTTCCAATTAACAACATTTTTAAATTGTCATTTCATATAAAATCAATTTACTAAGCATAGGAACGTTAATCGTAAGTGATTGCTCACCTTCCGAGGCTGGAGAATAATGGAAAACAACTATGACGAAGAATGATGTAACGGACACGGACATGAAATCGGGTACGACAAATCAAGGATCTGCGACAAGCACAAAAGTAGATTTAGCTTGAGAATTTGATGAAAACAAGTATATATATATATATGCATATGTAATATATATAGATTTGTTTTATAGATATTAGAAAGAACAATTATATATATGCAACATATAATTTCCGTCGACAAATAAAATGCGACATATATAACTTCTGTCGACAATATATATATGTATTATATATATAACCTGTATAGGCTTAGATTCAAAAGCGATTATTACTTCAGCTTACCAAGACATATATATGCAACCTGAATAGCATATATGCAATATGGATGTGGCATATATAAGTTATACTGAAACATAGCAAACATATACATATATAATAGCTGATATTCGAACGAACAACACACACACACACACACACACACACACATATATATATATATATGGAAGGGGAACAAGAGTATGGGCTTAGGAAAACTGGTCAAGAGCACGTGCAGTGCTTCGGCAAAGGAGGATCATAGCAGATCTTGAGAAAAATAAAGGAGGCGGCAACGAGCTTGTTTCGTGCCAAAAATGAAATATCTAAGTAGGTACTCGGGCTAAAAAAAAAAGGAGAAGGACAGCTTCAGGAAATAAACTCACCTTTTTATTTTTGTTTTCAGAATGACAGAGGAGAAAGGTGAAAGGGAAAATGGACCAATGGGAAGGTTGAAAGGTCATACATTCCAATTTCAGTAATATAAATGTAGATGGTTGTTAGGTTATACGGCTGGCAATTGAAAAGATAAAGGAAAACAAAAAGGCACAAATACGTAACTGATTTGGCAAATTGATTCATTGAATTTGTCGCGTATCGGACGTCAAATTACAGGAATGAATATACTACAGAGATCAGCAGGACGAGATGAACAGAATGGTACACAGATATCAACGATATGACTAAGTCATAAAAATCAATTTTCGCTACTGAAAATGCTTCTAAAACGCCGAAAAATAAGATAAACGAGTCTATAGCAGTTCAATTTGAAGAAACAAAATACAATGTCTCACTTGGAAAATGATTTACATTTTTTTATATCAAAATTTTCAGATTTGGAAAATATTAAATTTTCAACGATTTAACTGATTAAATTTAAATTTTAAAATTTTAGAATTAAAAAACTTTCATATTCTCAAATAAAAGTTTACCATTTGCTATGTTTAAATAGACGTATTTTAAATATTAAATTTTCATTCCAAAATGTTATTTTTTAATTTCATGAAAATTTTAGTGAATTATGTTATTAAAATCATTAAAATTCTCGAGTCGTTACAGATTGGAAAACAATGGTCGATATATATATATATATGTCTATCTCTAATGCTAGCTTAATTTCAGAGGTCACTAAATCCTGTACCTGACAAGACTTGTCTGACTCAAGCATTATAAAAATAGTAAATGGATCAGACTATCTCTAAATACCATAAAGGGTAATATAAAAATAATAAGCATGTAAGAATCTTAGTAATATAGTAATAATTATATAATTTTCCTAAATTACAACAAAAAGGCATCAACACCAAAATCACCATATTATAAAATCATAACACTTATCATAACAAATCATCTCAAAATATAGTGAATCGAAATATCTCGTATTCTAAACCATAAACTTGCATTAAAGCAAGTGAAAACCATTAGACAAGCATAAAAGCAAATGGAATTCAAAAGACGAGCATGTAAGTAAATAGGAACCAAAGACAAGCATGAAAGTGATTCGAAACCAAAAGCATGCATGAAAGAAATTTGAATCAAAATCTCACAAATAAATTCATAAATCAAAGGACACACATGAAAGTGGGTTAGCACAAGACGCTCGATACCCATCGGTCATGCCTGGATGCATGCCATAATAAGACAAGCCGATACTTGCCGTACATGCCTTGATGTGTGCCACAATAAGTCAAGTCGATACTTCCCAAACACGTCAGAAAATGTGTTATCTAAAAGATGAGCCAATACCCGCCGATCATGTCTCGATGCATGCCACAATAAGACAAGCCGATACTTTCCGTACATTCCTAGATGTGTGTTATCTCAAAGATCATTTCTAATCTAAAGTGTTATATACTTTCTATTGTTAAATACTTGAGTTTCCCTTAATGTTCCATAACCACTTGTTGATACTTGAATATTTGCTAAAAGATCGTAGATTCTACCCATTTCTATATTTAACAAGTTATTAAAATAAGCGGAATAGATTTAAAGAATGACCCATACCACTCGATAATTTTAACCCGTCCTTATCTCATAGAAAGGAAATTTCAACAAATCACAAACTCAATATCCAAAATAAAATTAAATAAATTTAATATCTCAGAAATGCTAACAATAATCTCACTTCTAAAATAGTTTAAAACAATGTCTTATAATGCATTCCTTGGAAATTTTGATGTGTGTACATATATACTTGTATATAAAAGCATTTTAATTAAACCCATCTACATGTAAAATCGTTTAAAAACACTTTTAATATTATAAAATGATCTAAGAAAGTCGAAAACATATCAAAATATATGCAACCACAAAGAAACGCAAGAATGGTTGAAGAAAACACGAAAAAGGGTAATCAGGCAAAATTTCTCGAACCATTTCATTCTCAGGCCTGCAACAAAAAATGCAGTTCTGACCCTTTAAACTTCAAAATTTTGCAAAATTCAAAACATGAAAGTTGTAGATAATAATCTAGGTTTTCTGTAAGAAAAGAGCATCAAATTTGAACTTAAAGTTCAAAAGTTACGACCAAATCAATTTTAGTTTTAAACTTAGAAAATATCTTTGAAGGCAGAACTGGGACTATACTTTCAAATCCATTTTAGTTCAAGTAAAATGCTAAATATGTAACAACCATATTGTTAATTACCAAATTAATTAAAATTAGTTAAGGATAATTAATTTTAAGTTGAAAGTTTGATGCTTTTGTGTTTTGTGAAATTTAATTGTGAAATTAAATCTAGTTTTTGTGAATAGTTGATTTGATTTATCTTAATTAATCTTAAGATAAAATTGGAAATTTTATTAGTTCTAATTTTATAAATCAAAATTAATTCGAGATCAAATAAATTGGAAATTTAATTAAATATTAATATTAAGATCTATTGTTTTATGATTAGATTTTACAACTAATAGTTTACTTTATTTTATTAAAAATAAAGAGAATGACGTTTATTTAAAAAATTACATTTAACCATATACAATAATTCTATAATTTAAAGAAAGGAGAACTTTTAACTTGTATTTGGTTTTTTTGGGAAATTTGGGAAAATCTAAGGATGTTAAATAAAACATTGTTCAAACAGAAATTTGCATTTTATAAGTGTTAAAAGCAAAATAAAAATTTGTAACATCTATAATTTAGTAACACTTTATTAATGGATTTATGCATTCACAAATACATGAATACTTTTATAAGTGGCTTTTGAAATATGGTGTGTAAACATTATAACCTTATGGAATATAAAGAATTAATGTGATTTTGGAAAATGGAAAATCTTGTTTTGTAAAATAAATACTCCTAGAATAATTAGGAATAACGAAATATTTTGATAAGTGACAAATTTAAAAAATATTTTGAGAACCTTAATTCTATAATTTAAGGAGCATTAATAATTAATTTAGTGTTATCGATTGGTTTAAATGCTTTCTAATCACGCTTCATCGAATAGGGCACAACCCATTGAATAGAATGTTTGAGTGGAATTTACTAACCCATTACTGAATACTCGAATTCCACTGGGTAGTATGGGATGCCTTGGTTAAATTCTTGTGATCATATTTGGGAAAGTACTTAACACTTTAAAGCTGTATTCTCTTCTGGTGTGTGACAAATGGTTGCTAGATCCTTAAGAGAATGTAGTTCAGGTTTTCCAGTGGTATTCGTAATAAGTAAGATTTGCTAGATTTTAGTAAATATTTGGATTTTCATCATATGGTATGAGACGTATTGGTTAAGTTCTAGTGATTACTGGGGTGATAGTATTTGTCACTTTAAAGTTCACATTCTTTTGGTATGCGGCAAGTGGTTGCTAGAACCTTAGAAAGTTCACTCTCAGATTTCTTTGCAAGTGTAATAATCAAAAATTAATCTGAAAGATTAGATAATGGCTACTATTCTTAAGATCGTCTTGTGATCCTGTAATTTCCATTTTGTGTACGATCCCCGGTATCAGATCGGTTGATGCCAAATTGTTTGTTTGTTTGCTACGGTTCTGTGTATGATCATTACGATCATTTTAAATAAGATCTCTTGGATTCTGGATATTTGAATTCTATGACTATTCTATGTTCATGAAATAAATATATATTCTTGGGTCTTGTGTTCGTGAAATTAGTATATATTCTTGTGTCCTATGATGGATGCTAAATTAAGTTAATTTTAATATTATGTGATTAGTGGCTACTTCGTGTCTGTGACTTAAACTTATAACCCTGTTCTGAGTTAAATTAATATCCTAACTCGTTATATCCTAGACATCTGTATTTACTTATTTATTGTTTATTCTTGTGATTATATTTTGTTCTCACCTTATTGGATGTTTAGAGATATTCTGACCTGGGTGTTATTTTGGTCGGTTCAGGCCGAGACATTTCAGGTAACATGACAAGTTGACCTTTGGATGTTTGGTGTAGGAAGGAATAAACACTTTTGAATTTTTAGTTTATCTCATTTAGGAATTTTTGAATATTTTTATAAGATATACAATTCAGATTAGAGAATTTTAAAATTTTTATAAAATCGAGTTTAGTATTTCATTTTGTAAACATAAAATTTGTACATGTATTTATTGAGATTTATTCCATTGTAATCTGTGACTGTTGTTTATATAATATATTGCTCTGATTCTGAGAAATTGGTGTATTTATTACTTTGTATTAATATTGTACACATCTAATTCAATTCAGATATTAAGTAAAAATGGTATAAATGGCGTGTCAGTGTTAGTATAAAGATATATTCACATTCGTTCGTCCATAATAAGTCGTATTCTCCGGATTAGTAGACGACATTACTTGTAATGTTCTTTGCTAAACTGGACATCGCGGAGGTCATTCCAAAATATCAAATGGTGAATAAATAAGAAATTATTTCTCATTGAATCTATTTTCTAATTGAAAATGGTTGACATCATACGGGTTTAGGAAGTGCAAGCAATCGTTGTTTTACTACAACACACTTTCCAAATGAATTTTCAGCCACCACCTTATGTTTCAAAGATGCATTACTTTCAGTCACTACATTATCATAGCAATTCGATTCAATTAACTACTGGAATCTTAACCATGCAAACATGTAATCAATTTTGAGGGAGTAATGATGAGTACTCACCTTAACATCCACAAACTCCAAAATTGCATTCATTAATCTCAAGCAAAATAAATGAAATTCCCGAATTTCGTGCCGAATGCCGTGGTCATTTAACATAGCAAATCTAAATATATTTTCACAAAATTTTATTTGAAGGCCTATAGATGAGTCATGAACAACTTATCAAAATATCATATTTTTCTTACATTTCAAGATTCAGTTATGATTTTCCTATTGATAGGCATTTTTAGTTTTAGATTTCACTATCTCTCTTGCTACTCAACCATTTTTGACCTCCAACCATGACTAAAACTCCATCTTTTGGAATCTACTAGGTGGAGAGGGATAAAGAGAATCTATATTTGGAGTGTTGGAATTTCTAGCAATTTATTGAATTTAATTTGATTTTGAGAAGGCTATGGTTTTATGAAAAGAAGAAGAGAAAGCTTTTGTTTGTTTTTTGGTTTCTGCACAAAAATATGCATGTACGGGAACCAGAGGGGAGAAACTTATTTTGTTTTTTATGTTGATATAGGCTAGGTAGGTACTCAAACAAACCCACACCAATTACAAAATTTGTTAGCACTTATATTCATTTTCTTCCTTATTAAACCATGCTTTAAAACATTTTAACTTTTTTTTCTTGAATTAGAAAATTTCTAAATTTAAGCTCTCATGAACAACAACACCATAAAATTTTATATTACCATTATATGAATGGTATTTACCTTTTATTTCCTTTTTAATTCAATGTTTCAAAAATCAAATTTAAAATTATTTGAAAACTTGGAACAAAACCAAGTTTTCCTTATATTTAAAATTATATCCATTTCTTTAAAAATTCATAACTAATTTTAAAAAGTCATAAATATCTCAAACCACTTTTAAATCACTCTAATATGACTTAGAGAGCACTTGTAAAAAGAATTGTAATGACCCAAAATTTAATTACCTTAATAATGAATATTTAAGTATATTTTCATTAACTAATTAATGGGTTTTATAACTCAAATAAACTCCTTTTAATTAATAACTAAAGATGGTGAAACTAGTATGGTAAGATCTTGCTTATGTTTGGAATTGTGTTATTATGATGTGGTTATGATATCGGTTATGATCATTGTATATATTTTTCATGCTAATAAAGTTAGCATTTTTGCTCACTTAAGCGACTTATGAAATCCCTCTTTGAAAGATTGAACTCCGAACTTAAATTTTAAAAATATATTTAAGTTTAAATTTGTTTAGTTTCAAAACCGACGTCTTTATGTTTACAAGGTAGTATTGTTTCCAAATGTTAAAGTTTTGAAGAAGACATAGAAAAACAAATTTCAAGTTTGGAAATTTCGGGTCGTATATTGGTAATCGCTATAAGTGGAGTTCCTGAAAACAAACTCTTTCGAAATCTAAAAATGCTTCCACTTAGAAACGCTTTTGGAAAATGTTTTAAAACTTATGTTAAGTAATTAAAAAGGTAATTATTATTTAATTATTTATTTATTTAATAAATTATTATTTGAATTAATTAATTAAGTAATTTGCACTTAGTTATTGGTTAATATATATAGTTAATACTTAAGTGCTAATTAATTAAGTTAATTTTAATTAGTTAATTAATTAAAGTTAATTATTATTTAATTAATAATTAAGGGTAAATTATTTTGAATTATTTATTGGAGATTAATTATGAATTAATTGTTTATTAAAGGGATTTGATTAATTATAAATTAATTATTGATTAAATTAAATTTAATTAAGATGTTAATTAAGACTTCATTAAGATTTAATTAAGATTTAATTATTATATAATAAAGGTTAAATTTTTTATTTGATTAATTAATAAGGTTTATTTAATTTAAAAATCATTTTGTTTCAAAATATTGTTTGTTTAAGACTGCCTTTCTTTATATAAAATGTTTCAAATCAAGGGATTTCTTTATCGATTACCATTAAGTAACCTTAAACAAGTATGAAACTAGTATTAATGTGATGACACATTTATGGGAAGTAAGTCAACATATAGTTAGCACTAAAAACCGATGAGTACGCTGATCCTCTATATGTGAGTTCTAGAATTTATTTCTGGGCGAGGGAAAGAGTAAGGCCGAAATATCGAAAACGTGATAGATATGGGAGGGTTAATTCCTATCAGTGGGCCATGTTTAAATTAATTATATGGTTATCCGTATGCTAACTTTGTATAATTACCCTAAGTAGCGGATTGTCTACTATTTATAACTTGACCAGTTTTAACTCAGGAAGAACGTTGTGTATATTAGAGTTCCTCGGTGAGGACTCGAATACTGGTTGCATACTTTAGTTTGGAGATATGGGTTTTGGATATGTATGATTTATCCAAACTAATCCAAACTGATAACGTTCGCGATGGATCATTATGAAGTATGCTATGGAGATGTACTATTCTTCCTGAAGGTGATTCTAAAATGGAAGATACTAATGTTGAATGTTTGTTAGATCCCGGAAAAAATTGTACGGATGAATGCTAGCGTTGTATTGGTTGCTTGGAGGGTGGTGTTAGCATTCCAAGATGGTCTACTTAAAGGAAAGGTTATTGTAACCTCAAGCCTCACAACCAGTAAATGACTTGTAACGACCAGTAAATTTTAATAATTTTTATTTGTTTTATTTATATATTTAATTGAAATTTTGTGAAATTTTAAATAATAAAAATTTCATATTTGGAATATGTCTATTTAAACATAGCAACTGGTAAATTTTCATCAGAAAATATGAAAGTTTATTTTATTGTGTAATTCTATTTCAATTTAAATCAGTTAATATTGATGATAATAAAATATTTTTCAAACCTGAATATTTTTCTATATAAAATTTGTAAATCATCTTCTGAGTGAGACGTCAAATTTCGTTTCATCAAATTCGGAATTCTACAGCTCTGTCGATCTTATTTTATGCGTTTTAGCTGCATTTTCCGCTAGCGGAAATTCGAATTTTTATAATTCAATCCTATCACTGATATCTGTATACCGTTTTGATCGTCTCGTCGTGCTGATCTCCTTAGTATATCCAGTTGTGTATTTCGGTGTTCGATGCTCGGTTAAATGTTCGAAACAGCTATCCGTATCGATACCTTTTAATCTTTTGGTTCTGCCTTTTCATTTGTCCAGGGAGAAAACGAATAGCCGTTTGCATTTATAATTCTTGAATTCCACAGATATGAGTTTTCTTTACCACGGTTTCCAACATTTATTTCATTGATTTATTCTTTCTGTTCCGTGCCTTGAAATAGAAAAAACATAGCAACCTATGGCGAACACGTCTCTTCCATTTTTAGATCCTCTAGAGACTTGCTTTTCTTCTTCCAAGTCACAACCCTTCATGGATGAAATCATTACATCACCATGATCACCAACCGGCTCACCAACTCACCTAGCCATGACCCTCTTCCACTTGCGCAACCTTCCGCCTTCCCCTTCCTCTCTCCGCCACGCCCGCTGACCACACAACCAAATGCCTTCACCTCTACTTCGCTTTGACGTGACAGCACCATCAGATCCGACCTCCTCTTCCCACTCCTTGCCGAGTCTCTCTTTTCATGCAACTCTTCCCCTGCCGCCACCGAAGCCTTCTCGGCCGTGCACCTGCTTGTGTCATTTGACCTGGTTTCTTTATTTTTTCTTTCTTTCTATGTGACAGTTTTATTTATTTACGTCATATATATATATATATTTAAGTTTAGCATGTTGTTTTGAAAAGAGTAGATATTTGTAGTATGTTCTTATATATATTAGTAAATATGTGTTGCCAATGCATGGGTTTTAAAATATGAAAAAATATAGGTATCGTGATCTTTCCATCTTATCTAGATTTGGTATGTACAGTATAAAGGCAACGTGATGCATGATTACATCTGATGTGTTATTGTACAATGTCATACCTATATTAGTTCATATATATATATATATATATATATATATATATATATATATATCATCTATTTGTTTATATGTGTATAAGTTTACATAAAGTACATGATTTGTTATTATAAATTATATTAAATTAGGTTGAATATGTATTACAATATAATCAAAATATGAGTATATATATTAGCATTATATTGATCTGCAATTTTAAAAGAGGGGCTTTGCATGCACAGTGTACATTTGTTTGTATTTGTTTATAATTATAGTATTATATATACCTATATAAGTTATATATATGTGTTAGGATGTGATTTTGGTTTTATCGTCATAGGTTTATAAAGTTGTTAAGGTTTGTATAAGTTTATATTTGATTTCAAAGTACAACATAAAATTTTTTACGTGTTTAAATTTTTTATAGGTAAATAGAGGTTACGTTAGAACTGTTAGTTTATATGCTTTAATATATAGGTTACTATATGTTTATGAAAATAGTATGTATGTATTACAAAGTTATAAGTATATTACAAGAAATTTTGTTCACAGTGGCATACGTATATTAGTCTAGCTATTTTGTTCATGTATGTAGTATGTACTTATATATATTACTGTATGCTGGACTTGAAATGAAGTATTGTATTTGTGTGTGTGTGTGTCTTGTTAGTTTTATAAAATTTACGAATAGTTTTTAACTAGCCTACACATATATTGGTTATAGTAACATGTCTATATTATCTGTTTAATTATTTCGATATATATATATATATATGTATGTATGTATATATATATATATATATGTTAGTTTATTATCATTTTTAAGGTATACAGTAGATCATATGTTATGTTTGTATGTATGGGTTCGCTGGAAGAGAAAATGTAGTACGATATGAATGTAAGTTTAAAACATATATATGAAGATATATATTAGTTATATATATACTTTAGTTTAGATGCTGTTGTCTGAGATTTTTTTCTGCCTTCCTTTGATCGACTATATATATGATAGGTATAATATGTTTAAAAAATTTATATATGTGTGTGCTTGATTAAAACAATGATTTTAATTATATATATATGGTATTTTAATGTTGTTTTAACTTAAATATTGATTTCATGAAAATAATATATATATATATATATATATATATATATATATTTGTTGTTTCTATCAAACTGATTCTAATTGCTTCATCGATTTCTTACCTATCAGCTTGTCCGTCAAATTCGTGCCCAATTTTTCTTTGCTTGGATTCATAACTCAATTTCAGTGTCCGTATCAGTGTGCGTATCTATGTCATCTTCGGTATTCTCTAGCCTCGAAAGGTGAGCAATCACTCACGATTAACGTTCTAATATTTATTAAATTTGATTTCAATTGAAACGACAATTGAAATATGCTATTGTTAGTTATTTACATTGTTGTATATATGCCATTATATGCTATCTGTTCACCTGTGATATCTGACACCATTATCTGTTATTTATATTGATGATATATGCCTGTTATGGTATTATCATTTCTTTTATCACTCTGCAATTTCCTCGTTAGTACAGAATTCACTATGGGTTGAAATGATACATACCCGAACGATCTATAGAATAGGAGAAAATTGTTATGGGTTGAAATGATAGACCCAAGCGATTTTCAAACTGAATTGAATTTGGGATTGTGGGTTGAAATGATATATACCCGTATATAAATTTAAATTACAGATTGAAATGACAAAAATCTGTACCACTTGACCATAGGATAAAAAATTATATACAAACGCCGTGGTCTATATATATAATACTTTGAAATGATTTCTAGGGTTTTTGGAAATAAATATATGGTTTATATATATATATATATATTGGTTTTAGATATTATATGAATGTTATTTTATATAGAGGAAAATTCTTGATTTTAAGCTATGTATAAATTGGTTTAATATAAAATAAGTTTAATAATAATGTTTGATTTTATTAAAATATAATATGGTTAAGTACTTAAATTATATTTTAATATAGAGTTTATAATGATTTAAATAAATTAAGGTTGGAAGATAAATTTGAAATTGATTTGAAATTGAATTCATTTAAGAGTTAAACTCAAATAAGTTTGATTTGAAATTTATTAAATTTTATGTTTTAAAGGATATGATTTTTATAACTTGATTTTGGTTTAAGGTGATTTAAATGAATATATCGAGTTTAAATAAATTAAAGGAATCTTCAGTTATTTGAATTTTAAAAGTTTTATTTAAATGATAGTGGATTTATTCAGTAAATATTTCAAAACTAAATAATAGCAAATTGAATTATATATATTTATGGAATTATCAAAAATTTAGTTTTGAAATTACGGAATATTTCAAGCTTTGAATTATATGGAATTTGAAATGGTTTATTGAGGTTTAAATATGTATTTGAAATTGATATAAATTGAAATAGATTATTGAAAACTGAATTGAGTTGAAATTTATGAATTGAGATTTGATTTAAATTGAATTTTTGGATTCAAGTTGATTTGAATCAATTTATGAAGTTGAGGAAATTATATTATTTTATAAAGAAATTTTAGATTTAAAACTATTTTATTATATATACTATTCGAATGTCTAAACTGTTTAAGTGGTGAAAGTTATGATTTCGAAACTATAAATTTCAAACTATTATGTTCTGAAAATGTTATATTTTCAAGTGTTTGTTTTCAAAATGTGATAACTTTGAAAATGCTATGATTTTTTCGGAAATGGATATATTTGAAATGGAAATTACATCTTATCAGGTTTTGAAATGGAAATGATATCGTATCGATAGGGTTATAAATGGCAATGATATTTTGGTTTTGTTGTATAAACTATTTTGAAATGATTGTGGTGTAATAATAACGTTTGGTTGTTAAAGAAATCGGGATCGGAAGTTGTCATACTCTCTGCCAACTCCGAAAACCACTTTAACAACCGTGTACACGGTGGTGATTCCAGAATGAAATAGGATGGCGAAGACGTCCTTTGAGGTATGAACGTGGACCCGACCCCCATGAGTTGGCATAGGTGGCAAAAACAGGAGCGATTCTGGACCATTGAGGTAGCTCCTCTTATCGGACACACTTCTTCGATACCATTTTATTACTTTGTGATTGATTGGGTGCACCTTTGATTTTTAGTAGTGTGGATCAAGGTGGGCGATAGTGGCTGCTATGTGTTACCACCAGTCCGAATGCGTAATTGGTATATCTACCCTGGCATTGCCTTGTTGTGCCATGTCACATACCCTAGCACGCCTTATACGATGTTGTTTGGTACCATACCTATGGTGTGCCCTTTGACGACGCCCAGTACGGGGGAGATTACTGTACTGTATAGACTATGGGAATATATAAAATGTGTTAAAGGGGATATTGTGTAACTCCTTAATGCTATTTTTGAGTATATATACTTGTTCGTCGACGGAAATTCTATCGGTTTAGAAAACCGTCGAACGAATTTTGAAATAAAATTTATACCGCAAGCGCACGGTGTACGAATGTAGCACGTGGCGAATACGGTCGATCCGCAGGGAATTGATGATTTTAAAATTCTATTCAATCAAATTAACCAAAGTTGGAAGAGTGATTAACTAAAAAGAAGAAGAAAAATGACAAAAGAAAATAGATAAAAATATGAGAGTGTTAAGACAATTTAGAGGCAATTTCCACTCTCTAGATCACATAAATCAACAAAATGAAGTTATGATCTCTCTTTTCTTGTCATTAGTGAATTAGTTGATTTGCTTATCATAAGTATGGTATATTTGTGCTATTAATTAGCTCAATATAAACCATCAAACTATAACACAACCACTAATACACTCTTAAATCTCATAAAATATGACACAAAAGTTGAAAGCAAAATTTATTTTAAGCATGGCCTATTAACCATTAATTAGAAATATAAGCCATCAAAATTTAATTTCAACAATCACTTCTTTGCCATAATCATATGTAGATGAAGAGGCAATTTGTGTTTTGTTTGTTTAAGCATAGCCTATTTATTATAAACAACATAGACTATCAAATTCAAAGCTAAACAACATCATTAAACCACTTCATTCATTCTCATTAAGCATAAAAAGAGAGCATAAACATCAAATTAAGTTGAAGCTACATGATTAGAGAGCTTCATTACCCCTAAATTGAAGGGGTTCAGCCTCTCATATTTGTTATCATATGAACAAATGTAGCTTACAACATGAGAGAAAAAGAAAAGGAAAAGAGAGCAAAGTGAAATGGAAAACTATTCTAATTGCATAAAGGAAAATCTACACTACTTGCATAAAAGGAAATGAACATGTAATTAAAAAGAAACAATAATTAACATTGCATAAAAGAAAAGAATTACATAAGAGAAGAAATGGCTAAGTAGCCATGGAAAGAAAGAGAGATTTGATTTATTTTCTAAACTAAAACTAACTAACTCAGAGGAAGATGGCTACATGAAACATAAGGGGTATTTATACAAATTAGAAACCCTAATGCATATTTTTGGGGAGTATCCAAAATGCCCTTGGAGGAAGTGTGGTGACCAAGTTATCACTAGCTTTAATAATCCCCCACTTAAATGTACATGAAGCTTTAAATGTCTTTTAACATGTGCGTTAGCCTTTAATTTGTACATTAGGTAGTGGTTAGGTGGGGTCCTCCATGTTCTTCACTTTGAATTATTTCCATCTTCATTCCTTTGTATTCATTTTTTGCATGCATATTCCTTCATGAACCCACTTGTAAATGAGTGTAATTTCCTACAAAATAATATAAAAATTTCCAATTAAATGTTCTCAAATTAATATATGCACAAAAATGACCATTTTGCCCCTGGATGAAGATGAATATGTGACAATTTCAAATAATATGAATTTTGGTTTAAACAAGTTAAAATACCCAATATGATCATTTATTTAATTTAAATAGAATAAATATGGTGGTAAAAATATGCACATTTACGTGCACATCAAATACCCCCACACTTGTCTTTTTATTCGTCCTCGAATAAAGAAAAACTAAGATAAAATTTGTTTTCGTAGGGAGCACGATTGCATTGAGCGTATGCAACAAGCCGTTAAACCTCTGGGTGTTCCTAGTAGGACGAGTGTTGTCTCGTGAGGGTTTTCAGCGGATACTACCCACAAAATTCACACGCAGGATGAAAATATTTACAAAATGCAAGATTTATTTACAAAGAGATTGATGCGAATTTTTGAAAATATTTACAATGAAGGATTTACTTTTAAATCGACACAAATAAGTTAAATATAGGTTTTGGTTATTATTTTGAAATTTTTTAGTCATTTACTCGTCAAAATTTTCAATAAAAACAAAGTTATCATAACAAATAGACTATAGTTTAACTTGTTATTTTGGTTGATAACAAAGTGTAATTATGAAAAGGATTCTTAGTTGATTATCAAAGTTTATCAAAGTGGTATTTTTATTTCTTTTCAATAACAAATAAAATCAACTAAGTAAAAATAGTGCTAGGATTTCAATTGCTTGCTCTCTCATTATTTGCAAGAAAAATTACACACCTAGCTCAGGTAAACTGAGGCCAGATATACCATCCATGCACTGCCTTTCGGGCTTATGTGAGGGGAGTACAGAGCATGGCGAGTGCACACACTTTCGTGTATACACCTATCGACTGTAGGTGGTTTTTATTAAGTCTATTTTTTTATGTGTTCCATACATGCATAACCGTGAGGACTTTTAAATGAGTATAAAAGCACATAATCAAAGATTTCAAGTAATTCACCCATGCATAACCGTGAGGACTTTTAAATGAGAGTGAATACTTTAGATGTTATAATTTTTTTATTTATTTTTTATTTTTTTATAAGAGAGAGAGAGTTTTGCAAAATCATATTAGCACCATTTAACTTAGAAGAAAAAAAATGTTATATCCTTTACTTTAAATCAACCACTTTTTAAAACAAAGATTTTCAATTAGGATGTATTTCATAATTAACACGTATGAATCTTCCTATATACTAGTTAAGCCATTGTTATTTGTAATCAAACTTCATTTTTATTTTTGTTAAGATAAATAATCTTTCAAAATTTTCAATTTAATAAGCCAAAACGATATATTTATCCTATAGTGTTTTTTTAAAAATAATTAAAAAATGCTTAAATAAATAAAAATTTTGTTATTTTTTTTTATTTCTTTTTTTTTGCAAAGAAAAAGTAAAAAATAAATCATGAAAAACCAAAAATGAAGATGAGTCTATCCCCCCCCCCACCCACACACTTGATTTTGACTGTGTCCCCATAGTCAACCCAAGTGGAAGGAGAAAAATAAAATAAAAAACTAATATTTACATGAAAGATTATTATTTACAAGAGATGAGAAAGTATACAGTCAAAAAGTAAATGAAACGGTCTTCTAAAGACCGATTCATTTGTCTCGTCAAATGTGCGAGACACAGCTTAAGCACGAAAAACCAAATCGTAAAAGATTTCGCAGTTGAATGTAGATTTGGAAAAACGAAAGTCATTTTATTGAAAATCATACGAGTTGTTTTATTTTCGATGATTTTTGGGGTAGATAGAAAAATTGGTTGAAGTTCAATTTCTTTCAAAGTATCGATTTCAAAACCAAAATGGTGATCGAAATTTTCCCCTTCAAAATTCAACAATTCGTTTTCAAAAAGTCCATAAAACTTATGTTCGTTAAATTCGACTTCATTTATTGGATTATCAAAACTTCATCATGTAAATCGAGTTTCAAAATTGTCGTATTCAAATTTTCAGAAAAAGGAAGATCGAAGTTTAAATCGAGTTTCGCACCCTCAAAAGAATGGAAATCCAACTCAATTACCGTATTTTC
Organism: Allium cepa; assembly: GCA_030765085.1. NCBI lineage: Eukaryota > Viridiplantae > Streptophyta > Magnoliopsida > Asparagales > Amaryllidaceae > Allium > Allium cepa. The sequence goes on along the minus strand of CM060938.1, from coordinate 722,092,752 downwards.
AACAACTTGATTAAGATCGTCATTATCAAATTCAAAAGTTGTTATTTGAAATCGTCGATTTGGGTAAAAGGTGGTTTATCACTTGACTCATCACACGTTGAGATTTGATTTTGTTGTTCACGTTGTTTCATATAAGTTTCCAACAACAAATCCGTGTGATCATCGTAAATTTCATTCATTTGTTCAACAAAATCCAGTTTATAGTTATTAAATTGAGAATTTTCGATTTGGATTTGTTGATAACAAAAATTTTCACTCGTAACATGGTTAAGATTATTCCCATTGCCAAATTCGTTTGAAAAGTTTTTCCCATTTTCATGTTGAGTTTGGAATTCATTTTGGAGTTCGAAATTAAATTGGCATGGGTTATAATCGTAATCGTTTGAATTTTGAATTGAATTCAAATTTTGAAATACTTGACTCGAGTTATTACACAAATCAGAATTACATAAATCATTTATCTCTTGATTTTGTCGTGCAGAAAGTTCGAGTAAAGATGAAATCATTTCAATGCTATTTTCAAGAGTCGAACGTTGGTCATCGTTTTGAAAATTTTGTTGTTCGAAATTTGAATTACTTACAAAATAGTTGTTGTTAAAATATCCATACGAATTTGGACTGAAATCATATGGATTATATTGATTTTCAAAACTATTGTAAAATTCAAGTGGATATGGATATTCAGACATTTTCAAGAATGTTTTTTTTGGTTTTTTTTATAAACTAAAAATATTTACAAAGAAAATTTATTTTTGAAAAGGGAAATCGATTTTTGTTAATGTTGTTTAGTTGTATGAACTTGAATCATGGAGTTGACAAATGCTTGGATCAAGGGGAGTATGTATGGAAATTTGGAGTTATGCAGGTGGTGGAGTTTGGGTTGAAATGTTGGTAGAAGGGGATGGTCAGGAATGTGAAGTTGCACAGGATGTTGAGTGGAAGTGGTGAATTGAATGAGGATGCTGTTTACGGTGGCTTTGGTATTTGAGTGCAACAGAGGGGTGAGGGGTATAACATAGTGCACAGTGTGCACTGTGCAGTGTAATTTTTTTTTCTTTTTTGTATTAAAGGAAAAGCAATGTAAAAAGTAAAATGTAAATAAAAATTGCAAGTGAAATAGAATTTTTTTTTTTGGTTTTGAAATTGTGTATGCCTTTTTTTATATATGCAAGGCAAATGAACAACACACAACAAACAAAATGCAAACAATAAAATCAAACAACACACACAACAATTTTTTTTTAAATGCAAACAAACACACAAAATAAAAACACAAATAAAATCACACAAAAATAATCCGAAGAATAGAAAATCAAAATCAAAACAACTCCCCGGCAACGGCGCCAAAAACTTGTTCGTCGACGGAAATTCTATCGGTTTAGAAAACCGTCGAACGAATTTTGAAATAAAATTTATACCGCAAGCGCACGGTGTACGAATGTAGCACGTGGCGAATACGGGTCGATCCGTAGGGAATTGATGATTTTAAAATTCTACTCAATCAAATTAACCAAAGTTGGAAGAGTGATTAACTAAAAGAAAAAAGAAAAATGACAAAAGAAAATAGATAAAAATATGAGAGTGTTAAGACAATTTAGAGGCAATTTCCCCTCTCTAGATCACATAAATCAACAAAATGAAGTTATGATCTCTCTTTTCTTGTCATTAGTGAATTAGTTGATTTGCTTATCATAAGTATGGTATATTTATGCTATTAATTAGCTCAATATAAACCATCAAACTATAATACAACCACTAAGACACTTTTAAATTTCATAAAATATGACAACAAAGTTGAAAGCAAAATTTATTTTAAGCATGGCCTATTAACCATTAATTAGAAATATAAGCCATCAAATTTTAATTTCAACAATCATTTCTTTGCCATAATCATATGTAGATAAAGTGGCAATTTCTGTTTTGTTTGTTTAAGCATAGCCTATTTGTTATAAACAACATAGACTATCAAATTCAAAGCTAAACAACATCATTAAACCACTTCATTCATTCTCATTAAGCATAAAAAGAGAGCATAAACATCAAATTAAGTTGAAGCAACATGATTAGAGAGCTTCATTACCCCTAAATTGAAGGGGTTTAGCCTCCCATATTTGTTATCATATGAACAAATGTAGCTTGCAATATGAGAGGAAAAGAAAAGGAAAAGAGAGCAAAGTGAAATGGAAAACTATTCTAATTGCATAAAGGAAAATCTACACTACTTGCATAAAAGGAAATGAACATGTAATTAAAAAGAAACAATAATTAACATTGCATAAAAGAAAAGAACTACATAAGAGAAGAAATGGCTAAGTAGCCATGGAAAGAAAGAGAGATTTGATTTATTTTCTAAACTAAAACTAACTAACTCAGAGGAAGATGGCTACATGAAACATAAGGGGTATTTATACAAATTAGAAACCCTAATGCATATTTTTGGGGGGTACCCAAAATGCCCTTGGAGGAAGTGTGGTGGCCAAGTTATCATTAGCTTTAATAATCCCCCACTTAAATGTACATGAAGCTTTAAATGTCTTTTGGCATGTGCGTTAGCCTTTAATTTGTACATTAGGTAGTGGGTAGGTGGGGTCCTCCATGTTCTTCACTTTGAATTATTTCCATCTTCATTCCTTTGTATTCATTTTGTTCATGCATATTACTTCATGAACCCACTTGTAATTGAGTGTAATTTCCTACAAAATAATATAAAAATTTCCAATTAAATGTTCTCAAATTAATATATGCACAAAAATGACCATTTTGCCCCTGGATGAAGATGAATATGTGACAATTTCAAATAATATGAATTTTGGTTTAAACAAGTTAAAATACCCAATATAATCATTTATTTAATTTAAATAGAATAAATATGGTGGTAAAAATATGCACATTTACGTGCACATCAATACTTTACTTTAGACATTATTATAATAGCGTATATTACTACATAGTAGATAGTTTAATGGATCCTTAGAGGATGGTTATCCCAAACATCCTTTGAGTTACTTATATTTCAGTTGTTATTCCCCTTGAGTTGGATTTATTGATATAAGAATGTTAATCCTGACACGAGTGTTTGTGTTTTACTTTATGCTCGGTCCGACTGAGTGATACAGCTTTTGAGACTCACCTTCAGAGTTGGACCTTCATGGGGAAATCCAACTATCTCTCCAGCTTTTAGATATTCAGTTGATTCTAGTGATGTATTCTGATCTTATATTTGACTATTGTATTCGAAACCTCTGTTGTATCTTATTTAACTCTGGTATGTATATAGTAGCTTCATGAACTACTATCATTTGTTTCCGCTGCATTATTGTTATATTACTCTGTGTCTATGATTTATTTATTTACTGTATACGTTGAGTTTTGCCAAATATAAATAAACAATCTAGTATTTTGAGCAATTCAAATCTGGCATGTAGTGATGCGAATTGTTGAAAATATCAGGTCGTTACATTTGGTATCAAAGCTTTGGCTCTTGGAAAACTAAGCATATATGGTGTTTGCACAAAAAATGGGAAAACACCTCCAAGTCGTATGATTTAGTCGATTTTATGTTGTTCTTAGTGATTTGGGTGATTTATGAAAATATGTAAAAAGCGACTAAACTGTAAAAGACACACAGATTTATAGTGGTTCGGCCAGAATGTGCCTACGTCCACTTCATATGTTATTCTCCTTCACTATCCGGATTACAAGTACAAAGCTTTGATTACAAGTGTATGAAAGTCGTTTAAAAGTTCTGTCCGTGCTTGAGTTCTCCCCTTGTCCCCGCCATTGTTGTACCCCTACCCCTCTATTTATAGAGTGAGGCTGGGGGTAGGGGTCTTGGACGTATATAGTTGCTGGTGGGCCTGGGCTGACATGATCTGGCCTAGCAATGTTGGTTCGGTAATGTCTTGTTCTGGTGGTGAGTAGAGCATGGGTTGGTCCGGTGGTGAGTGGAGCGTGGATTGGTCCGGTGGTGAGTGGATGGTGGATTGGTCCGGTAGTGAGTGGAGCGTGATCTGGTCCGGTAGTGCCTTGGTCGTGCCTTGGTTCGGTCGTTCCTTGGTTCGGTCGTGCCTTGGTCCGATGGTGAGAATACACCCAACATTTGCCCCCCAAAGTGGGGCATATGTCTGCATATGTCGCGCTTTGTTTTAGATCATTCGGTTTGGACACTCTCATTCGGCCCAAGTGCCGAACCAGTTGGTCCGGTTATCCTACGCTCGCCTATAAGTATGGGCTTCACGCCTCTGTCATTCTTTACTGTTTGAAATAGCCGAACCAAACCTTTGTCTACCGAATCGTGTCACCGAACCAGATTTTACTGTCGGACCAGGTGAGGCTTTCTTCTGTCGAATAAACTTTATGCTTGAACTACCGAATGAACTTTAGGGAGTATGAGTGCCGAATGGACTCGTAGCCTCGAACTACCGAATGAAACTTAGGGAGTACGAGTGTCGAATAGACTCTTAGCCTCGAACTACCGAATGAGAATTTTGTGCTTTGAATTATGAATGAGATTCCAGACTGTATGTACTTGTTTGTTTATATCTCTACATTCCTGGTTCTAACGACATGCTTTCTCGTGTTGCAGATAATATCTCATAAAGTAGAAACTCGCTCTGACGAGAAGAAATCCAAGGACAAAGGAGAGTCCTCCATAGTGCCCCCAGTCCAGGCAGAATCAGAACGACATGGACCAACCCCGAGATCATTAATAGACGGGTACGGTCCTCATGTGCTCCTGAACTCACCGCCTGACTGCTTTCCCAGCCCCCTCAAAGATGAGCAGCTTGATGTTATATCTAGATCTTTTGGGATTGACAGAGAGCATATGATGTTGCCGGGGAAAGGGGTGATGTCGTATAACCCCCCAGAAGGGTATTTTGCTTACAGTAGGTATCACTGCATGTGCGGAGCCATCCCTCTGATCAATGCTTGGATAGTCAGCTTCCTCGCATACTTGAAGGTGGCCCCTTTCCAGCTTCAGTCCAACTCTTATGCTATCTTGGTGAGTCTGTTCATTATCTTTCAAAGAAAATACGGGCGTCCCCCTTCCAACCGGGAGATCTGGTACCTGTACAACTTGAGAGGCTACAAGAAGGGGTCTCCTTATATTAGCTTAGAATCGGTCGTGTCTTTCAAGCCAGTCCTGGACTTATATTCAAAATTTAGCATGTTCAAGAAGGAATGGTTCTTTGTCATAGATGACTCTGTTTCTTTCCACCGCTTCACTTCTGGCTGTAAGTTGAATCTCATTTATAATTTCCTTTCTGACCGCAATGCTCCTCCTTATGTGATTTACTTCTTGCTAGCGACAGGTGGCTTTGCGGTTGTAGAGAACGATCGTCTGGTTCAGATGGCCGAGGAAATAGAAACCATTACAGAAAATGAGAGGGCAACCTCTTATCTGATCAGGAATGCTACTCTTTTGGGGCTCAACTTGATTCTGCCATGCCAGTCTGTGGTCAAGCAAAGAGGCACAGCTGAGGAGAAGGCCACCAAAGCTAAAGGAGGGGCTACGGCGAAGAGCAGAAAAAGGAAACCCTTCTCGAAACATCCAATTGCCGGGGGGAAGAAACTTAAGAAGTCCAATGGACCCTCCCCCAACACATGTCCAGATATCCTAGAGGAGGAGGAAGATGTGGAGGAGGAAAGAGATGAGGATGAAGGAGGTGAGGTGGAGAGCGGAAGTGGTGGAGAAGGTGAAGGTGATGGTGATGGTCATAGTGATGATGGTGGCGACGGACAGAGTGGTGATGGTACAGGGGCTTTGTCTTTTAAGCAAGTAGGTGTGATCCAGGAGTGGACAGACGATGATCTCCGCCTAGCTCTTGAAGGGTTGGAGGGAGGACCGGATGCAGTAGAGAGGCCTAAGAAAGCTGACAAGGCCGAGACCGGTGCCGATTCATCTTCCATGAGCGCTTTAACTGAGGCAACTTCTGCGACTCAAGGTGAATTTTTGACTCCTACAGACTCTATTTATAATAAGGATTTAGGAACATTTTATGGCCAGCTCCCGTCCTGGAGTGAGATCCAGGATTTATTGCAGTATCCTACTCCTTCCCAAGGTTTGTATAACAAAGCATCTCTTTACTCTTCTTAACTTGATATATTTCTTGAATTATATTCAATGTATGCTTGTAACACTTGGTTTTTATCCCAGAAGCGGGTAAGGTGGCCAAGACATCAAATGTCCGGCACCATCTTGAACAATACAAACTTCTCAAGGCTTCTACTAAACCAAAGCCTCCGACTTACCGCCCTGGAGACGTAGTCGGCTACCGCCCTCTTCTTGGAGTTATCGAAGAGGATATCCAAAGGAAGAAGAGGAGTCGTTCCTTGCTTGAATCCTCACCTGGTCCTCAGTCCCCAATTCAGCCTCTTCGGGATACCACAAAGAAGAATACTGAATACGTTCTCCGCACCCGTCTGAAAATCCTACCGTTTCCCGAATAGGCATCCCGGCTTGGCTCGTAATCCGTTTGTAGGTCATCCGGATCTGGATCCGGGTTCTTGTGATATTACCTTTGATGAGGCTACCAGTGAGCACTTTCTTCCCCGTAATCCTATGGTAAGAGTATTGGATGAAGCTAAGTCTCTGCACCTTGATTTTCTTACCACTCAGGTTGTAACTTTAGGGGACGAAGCTAAGGCAAATATTGACCGGGTTGCTGAGGAAACCAGAAAGCTGATAGGGCATCATGCCCGACTGGTCAAGGCTGGAGAAGAAATTGGGAGTGCTAACATTCGACTGTGGTTAATGGTTTCCGACCTGGCCAAACAACTCGCTGATCAGGCCATCCAGATCTCCCAACATGAGGCCACCTCAAGGCAATTAAAGAAAACCATGGAAAAGGCCAGCAAAGCAGAGTTACGGAAAATGGAGGCTTCTTGTAAGGAACAGATTGATATGGCTATTGCAACGGTGGATGAGGTCCGGAAAGCGGATCTCGAGCGGGTACGGGAGCTATCCGGGAAACTTGAAGCCGCAGAGATTAATCAAACCAAGCTAAAGGAGGAGATGGAGACGATGAGGAAATCTTTCCAGGCCGACTGCTCGCGATACCAATCGGAGAGGGATGTTGCTACTGTAAAGTTGTTGGCTTTTGAGGACCGAATAAGGGAGTTCGAGGAGAATGAAGGGATAATGGATGAGATGCTTCAGGATATATAATTTCCCACTTGGAAACATGGCAACTTATCTTGGATGGATGATTATCCCCGAGTCATGGCCAGGATTTATCTCAGGGCCTTGGATGAGGCTAAGGCGAATGCATATAGGGAGGGTGGTGTGGCCTTTAGAATGGACGTGGTCACGGCTCAATTCACCAAGGAGGAGAAAGCGGTGGTGAAAGAGGGTATGCGGCTACTTACTGTTGAGGAGGTTGGTGTGCAGTTAGAGGATGATGATCAAGGAGCAGATGCTGGTAAGTCTTCCCTTTTAGCTTCTCGTAACTTGATTGCTTATTGTTTATGACTATTAATGGATTCTCTCCCGAATTGGACAGGCGGGACCTCTAGAGCACCAACCACCTCTGGTTAACATGTTGAGAGTTCCAATCCCGCGATCAAGGAGTTCTTGGAGGGCCAGTAGGATAGAGGTAAAGCTTCGACGCAGCCGATTCCTTGACTTGATCTGGATATCTTTTGGTTTGTTTGTCATTGCTGTCTATATCAGTCCCAAAACATTCGTGTAACCTTTAAGCTGTAATTGTGTTATTGGTAACGAACGACTTTACTATGTAATTTCAAACTTAGGCTGATTCTGTCATATTTGAATGCTTTTGTTATTTTGGTGTGTTGCATAAGAAATACAGCTATGCACACGCCCGTGACTCAATTGTGTTTGATGTCAAGTTCTTGCTTAAAATATAATTTCATATCTTGCAATGTCAGTGTGATGTGCGAATAAATTATAGCTACGTATTCATATACAAAAGAAGAGAGCACCACCTTTCATGTTTTAGTCGTAGATGGTTGCTTTGAATGCCTTGTAATACTGAGTATGGAATGCAGCTGAGTGACCTGTCATCCAATTGCGAGTTCCCGTCCCCATTATTGAGCGTCTCCTATTTTGTGTCATGTACTTTAGGGATCGTTATAGAGGATATGAGGAAAGTTTTAAATAAAATAGAAATATAAGAAATAGTAAAACTTCCAATCACGGAAGGTCTGCGATGTGCTTAAGTTCGTGGCGAACGGGTTTTGTAGTCACTTTCCCTAGCTGTGGGTCTTGGAGACATTTGTCACCCATCTTACGCCTCCACGGGGAGTTTCTCTTTTTATACCACAGCCGTACTTAAGACACTCGGAGCCGAGATCGCGCACAGTAACTACCCGGGCCATTATGGCCCGTAATCGTGGGTATTATTCGATTTACCGTGGCCGGCTAGCGTGGGTGCCGATCGTCAACTATGAACTACCCCTGGCTGGCCACAGCTTATGTTGGGGTTTAAATTAGGTTCACGGTTGTCGGCGAGCCGAACGCCGTAATGAGCTGCCTAGACTATAGTCGGCCTACTCGGTGGCTTATAATCGGCTCATTACAGTTGGATTTAAGGGCCGATCGCGAGCAATGAGTTAACCTGCAGTAGAGGGATGCTGGAGCAAAAGTGTCCCATTCGCGAGGGCATTGATTCGTATAGTACCTGTTAGGTCTTGTCCAGGTGAAGTTGCGCCGTGATGTGTCTTGAATGGAAATGCCATTACACAGAATTTTGTTCAACAGAAAAGGATAAAGTTAACAAGCAGCCAAGATATATAGGAACAAGTTAAAAAAGAGACAAGTTTTTAAAGTGGTTCGGCACGAAAATGCCTACGTCCACTGATTCTCTTGGTTAATTCACTTCATATGGGCAGTACAAGTTAAGAAAAGTATCGACGAAGGTGATGGATGTTCCATGCCCTCTGGAGCACCTTTCCGTCCACTGTTGACAAAATGTAAGCTCCGTTGTGGAGATCTTTATGAATTACATGTGGTCCGTCCCAGATTGGATCTAGCGCTCCGGGGCGCGGGAAGACTCACTTGAGGACAAGATCTCCTTCTTGTAAGCTGCGATGCTTGACTTTGGAGTTGTATTGCGCTGTCACTTTTTGCTTGTGAGCTGCTGCTTCAAGTGCTACATCGTTTCCTCTCTCTTCGATTAGATCCGAAGACATGTGAAGGAGTTCTTCGTTCTCTTCTGGGTTGTAGTGGATCCTACGGTGGGAAGGCACTATAGTTTCGACTGGGAGCATGGCCTCCGATCTGTATGCCAAAGAGAAAGGAGTATGCCCTGTTGATGTTCTGAAAGATGTTCGGTAGGCCCAAAGTGCCGTAGGAAGTTCATCCACCCAAGCGCCTTTTGACTTTTCAAGTTTCTTCTTGATTAGACTTTTGAGAATTTTGTTGACAGCTTCGACTTGTCTGTTTTCCTGGGGATAAGCTACAGATGAGAAGCTTTTGTGAATTCCGTGCTCTTGGCACTAGTCGGTGAACTCTTCGCTGCCAAATTGAAGTCCATTGTCCGATATGATTTTGAGTGGAACTCCGTACCTGCATAGAACATTTTTGATCAAGAAGTTAATAACTTTTGCCGAAGATATTTTATTTAGGGGTTCCGCTTCCACCTATTTGGTGAAATAGTCGACTGCCACTGTAGCATATTTGGCTCTGCCTCGGCCCACCGGCAGTTCGCCAATCAAGTCAACTCCCCATACTGCAAAGGGCCAAGGGCTGGTCATTTGAGTAATCTCATTTGTTGGTAGTCGAGGAATCTTAGCAAACTTCTGACATCTGTCACATTTTTTGACGTAGTCTAAGGCGTTTTTGTTTAAGGTGGGCCAGAAATACCCATATCGGAGTATCTTCTTTGCCAGAGTCTGCCCTCCAGTGTGATCTCCGCAGCTTTCTTGATGGATGTTTGATAAGATTTCCTTGGCTTCCCTTCCAGTGACACACCTTAATAAGGGGTTAGAGAAGCCGTGCCGATAGAGGATGCCTTCTTGTATTGTGTAGCGGGAAGATCTCCTCAAGATTTTCTTGACTTCGTTACGCTCGTCGGGCAGTGTGCCATCTTGTAAGAATTTTCGGATGGGAGTCATCCAAGTTTCCTCTTCGGTTGCAGCTATCAGATTCACTTGCTCGAAACTCGGGGTTAGTTACCTTGAGATGGCTACTGTTCCGTAAATGGTGTCGTCTTTCATGCTAGCTTGCTTTGCCAATTCGTCGGCCTCATGGTTCTCTTCTCAAGGAATGTGTTTGATTAAATAGTGATCCAATTGATCGAGTAACAGCTTGGTCTTCTTCAGATATGCTGTGAGTCGTTCTCCTCGAGTCTGAAACTCTCCTAGTATTTGGTTTACAATAAATTAAGAATCACTATGAAGACATAAAGAACCGACTCCAATCTCTAAGGCAAGTTCTAATCCAGCTATTACTGCTTCATATTCTGCATCGTTGTTGGTGGCAGCGAATTCCAACCTTAGAGCATAATGTAGCTTCCTTCCCCTGGGAGTCATTATTACAATACCTGCCCCTGAGCCTTGTTCGTTTGATACTCCATCAACAAAAAGATTCCACTTGATGTCTTTTGCTATTTCAGATTGCTCCTTACCTTCGTTGGTAGTGAATTCAGCAACGAAAGCGGCCATGGATTGTCCCTTGATGGCGGTGCGAGGATGGTAGGTGATATCATATTGACTCAGTTCAATGCACCATTTAAGTAGCCGCCAAGAAGTGTCGGGACGATGGAGTACCTGTCTTAGCGGTTGATCGGTTAGAACTCTGATCGAATGAGATTGGAAATAGTGTCGCAGTGTCCGTGATGTGATTAGTAAATAATATGCTAGCTTCTCAAGTTTAGGATATCTGGCTTCTGCTCCCGTAAACCTCTTGCTTACAAAGTATACTGGCCGCTGCGCGCGGTTGTCTTCTCTCACCAAATCAGCGCTTAGAGCATGAGATGACACAACAAGGTATAGGTATAGCTCTTCGCCTTCGTTTGGAGTTGAGAGTACTGGTGGTCTATAGAGGTGTTCGATTAGGTTAAGGAAGGCTGTTAAGCATTCGTCAGTCCATTCGAACTTTCCTTTGTCTTTTTTTAGAGCTTCAAAGAAAGGGATGCACTTGTCAGTCGCTTTAGAGATGAATCTGTTTAGGGCGGCCACTTTTCCATTTAGGCTTTGCATTTCTCTTCGAGTGGAAGGTATCCTGCTATTTTTTAGAGCTCGGACTTGTTCGGGGTTTGCTTCAATCCCTCTGGCATGGACGACGAATCCTAAAAACTTTCCTAATGATACTCCGAAGGAGCACTTTAATGGATTCAGCTTCATTCCATATTGGCGAAGTACTTGAAACATCTCGCCCAGCTGGCTTACGTGATCATTGGCTTTCCTCGACTTTACTAGCATGTCATCCACATAAACTTCCATTGTTCGTCCTATTAGTTCCGCAAACATCTTGTTGACGAGGCGCTGATAAGTAGCTCCGGCATTTTTAAGTCCAAAAGGCATCACTTTGTAGTAGTACAATCCCCGGTCAGTGATGAAACTAGTGTGGTCTTGATCGGGAACGTGCATAGGAATTTGGTTATATCCTGAGTATGCGTCTATAAAAGATAAGAGTCCGTTCCCGGCTGTGCTGTCCACAAGCTGATCGATTCGGGGGAGTGGGAAGCAATCCTTCGGGCAAGCGTCATTTAAGTTGGAGAAGTCAATGCATGTTCACCACTTCCCATTAGCCTTCTTTACTAGTATCGGGTTAGCGATCCACTCTGGGTAGATGGCTTCTCGTATGAAGTTATTGGCAAGTAGGTTCTTTACTTCTTCATCGACGGCTGTTGATCGTTCTGCCCCCATACTTCTCTTTTTCTGCTTTACTGGCACCTTGGTAGGATCGATATTCAGTATGTTGCATGCTACGTCTGGGGAGATTCCAGTCATGTCAGCGTGCGTCCATGCAAATACATCCAAGTTTTGGCGGAGAAAATCAATGAGTCGATCCTTCAATTCTGCTTTTAGCTGAGATTCGATTTTCAATAGTCTACTTGAGTCGTGTTTGTCTACAAATACAAACTCCATAGCCTCTATAGGCTCGGCGGTGGCCTCCTCCTCCTCATCCCTGGGGTCTAATTCATTGAAAGGATCACTAGTATATCGAAGAGGAAGTGCTTTCTTTAGTTGCTATGCTTCCAAGTTTTTCATGCAGAGAGTAGTCTCTGCATTCTTCCCTTTATCCTTCCTGCATTTATTGTGGAGTTCAGTTACATAGCAATCTCGAGCAGCGTCTTGATCTCCCTCTCCTTCCCCTATTCCATTGTCTGTCGGAAATTTCATCTTCAGGCACCGTGGGGCCAGGACAATTTGGAAGTCAGACAAGGCTGGTCTTGCCAAGAAAGCGTTGTAGGACGAGTGGTTTTCTATCAGCACAAATGTTTGTTTCCGCACGACGGAGCGGGGATGACTTCCTATTTCAACAAAGAGGTTCAGTTGCCCGAGGGGCATCTTTGCACTTCCAGTGAAGCCGTGTAGTGGCTTGTTGCAGGGAGACACATCCTTCATTGACAGCTTCATTCTGTCAAAAGCATGCTTGAATAGGATATTTACTGAGCTTCCAGTGTCTACTAGAATTCGGAATACTTCGGCTGGACCGAGCCAGGCAGAGATGACCATAGGATCCATGTGAGGGTACTGCCTTCCCTCTAGGTCACGCCAACTGAATGTGATGTCATCATTCTCTTTCCGCTTCGAGTGGCGTTCTTCCATAACAGAATTAACACAGTCTTCACTGTTTCTAAGTGACTTTCCATATCTTTCCATCTCTGCCCAGCTTCTGTTGGCGATGTGTGGTCCTCCTGATATGGTATGGACCACGATCTTCTCTTGACTGGAGCCGTTGGTGTTACGATTTCCTCCGCCTATTTTTGGGGAGGGTAGCCTTGGGTTCTCATTGGCAGGAGCTGGAGTCCTGTTCTGATCCTTTATATAGCGTTCCAGTCTCTTCCTTCTGATGTGTTTTTCAATTAAGTCCCTGAGATGATGGCATTCATTGGTATCATGCCCATGAGATTCATGGAAACGGCAGAACTTTCCAGACTTAATTGTGTTATCTGATTCCTTCTTGTGCGGGGGGCGTCTGTATTTAACTTCATCTTGGGTGGCCAGGAAGATGTTTTCGATTGTTTCATTCAAAGGAGTGTAAGTGTCAAATCTCGGTCCTAGCCGATATAGACGTCTTTCTCCCTTCTTGCCCCCAGCATTGTCTTTAGAGTCATTTCTTCGAACGTCCTTTGCTACGGCGGGTGTGTTGCCATAAGCTGCCTTAGTTTGTTGCCCTGTATGCCTTTCAGTGGCAGCGTCTTCAAGTCTCATATACTTCCCGGCTTCATGGAAGAAATCAGGTAAGGTAGCTGGTTTTTCTTTCGTTAATCTTCTAGCAAATTTAGTATCCGGATGCACACCACTACAGAGGGCCATTAAGATAAGTTTCTCATCGGCATCTTGGACTGCGGTCGCTGTGGCATTGAATCGAGTTAGATATTGTTGCACTGTCTCTCCAGGCTTCTGTTTGATATTGGATAAGGAATAAGCGTCCTTAGGTTGTTCCACATGAATGCGGAACTGGCTGATGAACTTCTCTTTCAAAATTTCCCATGAGCTGATGGATCCTTGGGGTAGATGGCAGAACTAGGAGGTAGCTATATCTGCCAAGAATAGTGGAAAGAATTTGCATAATACTCCTTCTATTGCTCCGCTCATGGGCATATGCTGTGTGTATCTCTGCAAGTGTACAACGGGGTCAGAGGTTCCCCTGTAAGGTTCCATTGTTGGCATTTTCCATTCTCGGGGGGTGATGGCAATTTCGATATTGCGGGTGAAAGGGCTGGTTACCCTATGCCTATCCCTCGATCTCTTTGATCCCGTTGGACGAACTCTCTGAACAATCGTGCCATCCTTTCATCAGAATTTGGAGAAGATAGAAATGAGTTTGGTTCTTCTCTGTGGGATTGATTCCGTCCATATGACCTGTTGGATGGTATCGTCTACCACCCCTAATATTTTCCAGTGGCTGCCTCTGGTCTTCTGGGAGCATGCTAGGGTCAGCTACAGTCGGCCCTTGCCATGATCTTCCCCTGCTGGGTTCTGTTCCAAGCACTTCCTCGACTCCAACTTCGGGCTGGACTCTAGCTCGGCCCCGTTCATTAGTGTTTCCATGGCTAGGTAGCATGACCGGCTCAGCCACATCCGACCCTCGCCTGGTACCTCCCCCGTTGGGTTTGGTTCCAAGTGTTTCCTCGGGTCGGAGTTCGGGCTGAGTTCCGGCTCGGCTCCTATCATTCCTATTCCTGTTGCTAGTTTCTTCGAAGAAGAAAGATCTTTGTCGCCTCCGAGATCCTCCCGACTGGGACTCATCCCATGATTCAGTGTTGCGGTTGGATTCTTCAACATCCCTTAAGCGTGACATGAGTTGGTCTACCAATGCTTCCTGTTAGGATGTGAAGCGGTTAGTCACTTCAGCCAAAACCCTGCCTAGATCTGCCCTAGTAATTGCTGCTGGCTGTTCCGTGGCAGGGGATGTCGGATTTGCCTGATTTCCATTTTGTACTGCTGTTGGAACGGGATGATTCTCTTGATCTGTGACCGCTGGATCTGGAAAACTGCTAGTTGCGATGTTCTTTCCTTTGTTAACATCTTTCTTCTGCCTGGGAGGCATGTCTTCCAAGCAATGAGCGATGCTGTTGGGAAGAAGGTTAAGTGGGAGAAGCTGAATCTTCGAGCTCCTTCTCAGCGAAAGCACCAAAAATGTTTGCACAAAAAATGGGCAAACACCTCCAAGTCATATGATTTAGTCGATTTTATGTTGTTCTTAGTGATTTGGGTGATTTATGCAAATATGTAAAAAGCAGGGACTAAACTATAAAAGACACGCAGATTTATAGTGGTTCGGCCAGAATGTGCCTACGTCCACTTCATATGTTATTCTCCTTCACTATCCGGATTACAAGTACAAAGCTTTGATTACAAGTGTATGAAAGTCGTTTAAAAGTTCTGTCTGTGCTTGAGTTCTCCCCTCGTCCCCGCCATTCTTGTACCCCTACCCCTCTATTTATAGAGTGAGGCTAGGGGTAGGGGTCTTGGAGGTATATAGTTGCTGGTGGGCCTGGGCTGACGTGATCTGGCCTGGCAATGTTGGTTCGGTAATGTCTTGGTCCGGTGGTGAGTAGAGCATGGGTTGTTCCGGTGGTGAGTGGAGCGTGGATTGGTCCGGTGGTGAGTGGAGTGTGGATTGGTCCGGTAGTGAGTGGAGCGTGATCTGGTCCGGTAGTGCCTTGGTCGTGCCTTGGTTCGGTCGTGCCTTGGTCCGGTGGTGAGAATACACCCAACATATGGTAAATTTATTTACAGAATCGCTTTCGTTCGGGATTAAATCTCTTACTTTTTACATGATTTCGTTTAAACTTTGGAACGTTCCCTACGGTTCCAAAATTCGTTCTTGTCTCTCCCTATTCATATTCTTTTGATTCTGGAGTATCCCATAACTCCACTTCGAATAATCTCTATAATAACTCGACGGTCTCGCCAATCTTCGAATGATTTGTAAAGGGGTGAAACTCCTTTACAACAAGCATTGATTCACCAAATATTTCTGTATCCTTGGTTTACGATGCTATTATCTTTTGCTTTACCTGAATTCTATACTTTGAGATCTGATGCCGATTTGCCTCAGAATTCTGCATCGATTTCATTCTTGAAGTCACGGTTGACCCGGTTAAGGTTGCCCGTGATTTAATAAATTTATCCATCTTCCTATTTTGTTATTTAATCATCTTATCTTTTTTCTAACTTATCTTTGAATCGAAATTCCCTTCCATCAAATTTTAATCTCTATCCTTGCTTTGAAATCCATTCTTGTATCGTCGAGCGAGGATGTGTATTTATAAATTAATATTAAAATGTTTTATATATTGTGTTGTTTGAGTTGTTGATATTCATTTGGATTTTCGATCGGTTCGTCTAATCAACGCAATCGATAGGATTCCAAAAACTTGAACAGAGCAAACTGAAACAATATTGTTTTCAAATTTAGTAAATAAATGAATTTTGTATGGTTATATATATGAGTGAATCTTCTAAAGGATAATTGTTAAATGAATTGGTTAACAAGTGATAATACTTGATTTTCATTTATTTTTTTGTAAACCATTGACTATGGCACGATATAAATAAATAAATTGTAAACTTGGTTCATAAATCGATTAAGAATTTGAATGAATGTAAATTATAAATTTGAGAATTTAATTTTTGAAAATTTCGAACTTTGGTTTTGAAGTTTTAAAATGGATTATCTTAAGTATTTTAAAATAGAAATTATTTTCTAAAGAAATTTAAGTATTTAAATTAGTGCTCTGCTAATTTGTCATTGGAAAATAATTTCGATGATGACTGCAGCATCATCGACATTCATTTTCGAGTTTCAGGGTGGAGAGACCATTCTGTAGCTTTGCTACACTTTGTTTTGGAAACTAATTTGATTTGAATTTATAAAATATGATTTGATTATAATATATATATATATATATATTGGTATATGATTATAAATTTGATTCGATATATGTTGTATATATATATATATTTATCTCTAAATGGTTTGAAGTGTATCGGAAATTTTATCCTTAAATTTACGTTAAAGGTGATTTTAATTATAAATGAATCCAAAATTTTGGAATAAATATTTAAACTTGAGTAATTGAATTAAGAAAATTTTACTTGTATAATACTCAATTTCATTCCAATATAACTTACCTTAATCATTTGGAAGTTGAATATGAAATTGAATAATATACAACATAAAATTGTTTTATAAATAAATTTGCGTGGTTATAATAAGAGTAAATATACTTAATATATGTGATAAGATATATCAAGTGGAATAAATTTAAAAATAATTTGGAATAAAGAAGAATTATATTTGTTGAATAAAATATGATTATAATAAATGACTATGCAAATTTATGATTTTGAAATATTAATTAAGGCTTATTGGATAATAGAAAATGAATAAATAATATAGATAAATAAATTTTGTTTTGAAATAATTTGTAAATTGGAATTAAATCAACTTAATGAATTATCTTGAATTTAAAATCAATTATTGAATATTAATTGATTTAAGGTGAAATTATATGGTTTGAACTAACTGTTTTATTCTATTTTCAATCTATTTTCTTTCTGGTTGTTTCTAATCTCCCACCTTATTCCTTTTCGAGGACGAAAAGTTTTGAGTGGGAAAGAGTGTAACGACCAGTAAATTTTAATAATTTTTATTTGTTTTATTTATATATTTAATTGAAATTTTGTGAAATTTTAAATAATAAATTTTAAAATAAAAATTTGATATTTGGAATACGTCTATTTAAACATAGCAATTGGTAAATTTTCATCAGAAAATATGAAAGTTTATTTTATTATGCAATTCTATTTCAATTCAAATCAGTTAATATTGATGATAATAAAATGTTTTCCAAACTTGAATATTTTTCTACAGAAAATTTGTGAATCATCTTCCGAGTGAGTCGCCCAATTTTGTTTCATCAAATTCGGACTTCTATAGCTCCGTCGATCTTATTTTCTACGTTTTAGCTGCATTTTCCGCTAGTGGAAATTCGAATTTTTATAATTCAATCCTATCACTGATATCTGTATACCGTTTTGATAGTCTCATCGTGCTGATCTTCTTAGTATATTTGGTTGTGTATTTCGGTGTTCGATGCCCGGCTAAATGTTCGAAATAGTTATCCATATCGGTACCTTTTAATCTTTTGGTTCTGCCTTTCAATTTGTCCGGGGAGAAAACAAGTAGCCGTTTGCATTTATAATTCTTGAATTCCAAAGATATGACTTTTGCTTTACCACGGTTTCTATCATTTAATTCATTGATTTATTCTTTCCGTTCTATTCCTTGAAATGGGAAAAAAATAGCAACCTATGGCGAACACGTCTCTTCCATTTTTAGATCCTCTAGAGACTTGCTTTTCTTCTTCCAAGTCACTACCCTTCATGGTCGAAATCATTAATCGCCATGATCACCAACCGGCTCATCGACTCCCCTACCCACGGCCCTCTTCCACTTGTGCTACCTTCCCCTTCCTCTCTCCGCCATGCCCACTGACCATACGACCAAATACCTTTGCCTCTACTTCGCTTTGACGCGACAGCACCATCAGATCCGACCTCCTCTTCCCACTCCTTGCGAAGCCTCTCTTTTCATGCAACTCTTCCCCTTCCACCACCGAAGCCTTCTCGTCCGTGCACCTGCCTGTGTCGTTTGACCAGGTTTCTTTATTTATTCTTTTCTTTCTATGTGATAGTTTTATTTATTTACTTCATATATACATATATATATATATTCAAGTTCAGCCTGTTGTTTTGAGAATAGTAGATATTTGTAGTATGTTCTCATATATATATTAGTAAATATGTGTTGCCTATGCATGGGTTTTAAAATATGAAAAAATATAGGTATCGTGATCTTTCCATCTTATACAGATTTGGTATATACAGTATAAAGGCATTGTGATGCATGACTACATCCGATGTGTTATTGTACAATGTCTATACCTATATTAGTTTATATATATATCATCTATTTGTTTATATGTGTATAAATTTACATAAAGTACATGATTTGTTATTATAAATTATATTAAATTAGGTTGAATATATAATATAATATAACCAAAATATGAGTATACATATTAGCTTTATATTGATCTTCTATTTTAAAAGAGGGAATTTGTGTGCACAGTGTAGATTTTCTGTTTACATACTATATATATATATATATATATATATATTTTTGTTTATAATTATAGTATTATATATATATATATACACCCCTATATAAGTTATATATATGTGTCAGGATGTATTTTGGTTTTACAGTCACAAGTTTATAAAGTTGTTAAGGTTTGTATAAGTTTATATTTGATTTAAAAGTACAATATGAAAATTTTGACGTGTTTATATTTTTTACAGATAAAGAGAGGTTATGTTAGAATTGTTAGTTTACATGCTTTAATATATATGTTACTATATGTTTATGAAAATAGTATGCATGTATTACAAAGGTAATAAGTATATTTCAAGAAATTTTGTTACAGTGGGGTGTGTGTGTCTATTAGTCAAGCTATTTTGTTCATATATGTAGTATGTACTATATATATTACTATATACTGGACTTGAAATGAAGTATTGTATTTGTGTGTGTGTATATATATATGTATGTATATATATACCTTGTTAGTTTTATAAAATTTACAAATAGTTTTTAACTAGCCTGCACATATATTGGTTACAGTAACATGTCTATATGATCTGTTTAATTATTTTGATATATATGTTAGTTTATGATCATTTTTAAAGTATACAGTAGATCATATGTTATGTTTGTATGTATGGGTTTGCTAGAAGAGAAAATTTAGTATGATATGAATGTAAGTTTAAAACATAAATATGTAGATATATATATATATATATATATATATATATATATATATATATATAATTTAGTTTAGATGCTGTTATCCGAGATTTTTTTCCAGCCTTCCTTTGATCGACTATATATATGATAGTTATAATATGTTTTAAAAGTCTATATATGTGTGTGCTTGATTAAAACAATGATTTTAATTATATATATATATATATATGGTATTTTAATGTTTTTTTTAACTTAAATATTGATTTCATGAAAAATATATATATATATATATATATATTTGTTGTTTCTATCAAACTGATTCTAATTGCTTCATCGATTTCTTACCTATCAGCTTGTCCGTCAAATTCGTGCCCATTTTTGCTTTGCTTGGATTCATAACTCAATTTCAGCGTGTATATCAGTGTGCGTATCCATGTCATCTTCGGTATTCTCTAGCCTCGAAAGGTGAGCATTCAGTCACGATTAACGTTCTTATATTTATTAAATTTGATTTCAATTGAAACGACAATTGAAATATGTTGTTACTAGTTATTTACATTGTTATATATATGCCATTATATGCTATCTATTCACCTGTGATATCTGACACCATTATCTGTTATTTATATTGATGATATATGCCTGTTATGTTATTATTATATCTGTTATCACTCTGCAATTTCCCTGTTAGCATAGAATTCACCATAGTTTGAAATTATACATACCCGAACGATCTGTAGAATAGGAGAAAATCATTATGGGTTGAAATGATTGACCCAAGCGATTTTCAAATTGAATTGAATTTGGAAATGCGGGTTGAAACGATATATACCCATAAATAAATTTAAATTACGGATTGAAATGATAAATATCAGTATCGCTTGACCATAGGACAGAAAATTATATACAAACACCGTGATCTATACGTAAAAATATTTTGAAATGATTTCTATGGTTTTTGGAAAGAAATATATGGTTTATATATACATATATATATATTAGTTTTAGATATTATATGAATGTTATTTTATATAGAGGAAAATTCTTGATTTTAAGCTATGTATAAATTGGTTTAATACAAAATAAGTTTAATAATAATGTTTGATTTTATTAAAATATACTGTGGTTAAGTATTTAAATTATATTTTAATATAGAGCTTATAATGATTTAAATAAATTAAGGTTGGAAGATAAATTTGAAATTGATTTGAAATTGAATTTATTTAAGAATTAAACTCAAATAAGTTTGATTTGAAATTTATTAAATTTGATATTTTAAAGGATGTTATTTTTATAACTTGATTTTGGTTTAAGGTGATTAAATGAATATATCGAGTTTAAATAAAGTGAAGGAATCTTCAGTTATTTGAAGTTTAAAAGTTTTATTTAAATGATAGTGGATTTATTCAGTAAATATTTCAAAACTAAATAATAGCAAATTGAATTATGTATATATATGGAATTATCAAAAATTTAGTTTTGAAATTATGGAATATTTAAAGCTTTGAATTATATAGAATTTGAAATGGTTTACTTGAGGTTCAAATAAGTATTTGAAATTGATATAAATTGAAATAGATTATTGAAAACTGAATTGAGTTGAAATTTATGAATTGAGATTTGATTTAAATTGAATTTTTGGATTCAAGCTGATTTGAATCAATTTATGAAGTTGAGGAAATTATATTATTTTATAAAGAAAATTTAAATTTAAAACTATTTTATTATATATACTATTTGAATATCTAAACTACTTAAGTGGTGAAAGCTATGATTTCGAAACTATAAATTTCAAAATATTATGTTCTGAAAATGTTATATTTTCAAGTGTTTGGTTGCGAAATGTGATAACTTTGAAAATGTTATGATATTTTTGGAAATGGATATATTTGAAATGGAAATTATATCTTATCTGGTTTTTAAATGGAAATGAAATCGTATCGATATGGTTATAAATGGCAATGATATTTTGGTTTTGAAGTATAAACTATTTTGAAATGACCACAGTGTACTTATAATGTTTGGTTGTCAAAGAGACGGGATCGGAAGTTGTCATACTCTCAGCCAACTCCGAAAACCACTTTAACAACCATGTACGCGATAGAAATTCCAGAATGAAGTAGGATGGTGGCGACGTCCTTTGAGGTATGAACATGGACCCGACTCCCATGGGTTGGCATAAGGTGGCTAAAACAGGAGCGATTCTGAGCCAATGAGGTTAATCCTCTTATCGGACACACTTCTTCGATACCATTCTATTACTTTATGATTGACTGGGTGCACCTTTGATTTTTGGGAGTGTGGCTCGAGGTAGGCAGTAGTACGGATTCGGTGCACGGATTTGGTGGGTAACACATAGCAGCCACTAGAGGTGCACGGATTTTGGGAATGTAGCCTCTCATACATTTTATCTAGAGGTGCACGGATTCGATGGGTAGAACCTTACCCTTTCATAGTTGGAATCCATTTCCCAATACGAGCCTCCGGACTTGATTGTGTACCTATAATAATGGAATTTATTAATGCGACAATTTCGGTTATGATTCCATATTTATTTTAAACCTAGACATTATGATAATTTTAGAGGATTTTATGTAGAAATGTTTTGGTTATCTTAAGGTAAAAACTCATCCGTGTTCATGTGCGGCACTGTCTTACGAAGTACCTTTAATTTGGAGGATTTTACACAGTTAAACTTATGCTTTACTCACACCAGACCCATGTGAGTTTTATTTCTTTCCCTTAAACTCTTGGGTACTCAAATTTTTAAGAGTAGCCAAGTAGTCGAGTTTCTTTGGAGCATTTTGGGAAGCAGTATGGAGCAAAAGCTTTCACTGTATCTAATAGTTATGTTTATTTCCGCTGTGACTATACATTATGTATTAGTAATTTAGGTAGGCTGATATAGCTGTCCTTGTTGGGAATAGTACTTGTTGTAAACTTGATGCAACATTTTGGAGTAATCATATGTACTATTCTGTGATGATGTATATGTAACTCCGTCGTTTGTGAAAAAAATATGTATTTGTTTTCTTTGTCTTATTTTCTTTACACCATGACCTACCTTTCGAACACTTAGATGATCAGCACCTGAATACCGAGGATATATTAAGTGTCGTCTTTGGGTGTAAGAAAAGCAGATCAACATACTTGGTATCATAGATTAGGTTGAGCAAACACCTAGGCCTTGGTTGGCATCAACTCGTTCGAGATAGGGTTAGTAGACCCTAGAATGAGTTTAGACTTTGAGAGTATGTTCCGTGCGGTTTTGATCAGCATCTATATGTATGGATTTATGCTCTTTTTTCTAAGATATTCTCGTCTATGTATTCTAAAGATGTCTTACTTTATTCAGGTAGTAAGAATGAGTACGAGGAGGGGACGAGGAAGAGGAAACAATAACACAACAACCACAAATGGAAGAACCTCGAATGTTGGAAGGGGTGGAATAGTTGTTGAAGCAACAGCTCCAACGCAGCCTTGAGTAAACTGCGCAACACTATGCAAGGACGACACAAATTTAGGAGGAAAATCTTTTATGTCTACCGAATCCATCATTAAAGTGCAAGCTTGGCTACGGTTATGTGTGAATATTTTCAAAGGTTTGGACATTTCTGATGATAAAATACGGTTCTTGGCATCATGGCAATTGCAAGAGGGTGCAACTGCATGGTGGGATTCTATCACCGCAAATGTTCCAGAAGATGAGTTCCCTTGTGCCAGATTCAAAGAAGTATTCAAGACCAATTCATGCCAGTTGCGGGCAAAAATCTCAACCAAGGAGACCTGTCGATGGCAGAATATGAGATGAAGTTTAATGACTTATCTCGTTTCGGCTTTGGACTTGTTGACACACCATTAAGGAAAAACAAGTTGTTCGTATTGGGTATGAGAGAAGAGTTTCATGATAAAAATGACCTCTTATGTGAAGGAATTATTTGTAGATTTGGTGGACATGGCAATAAGATAAGAAGTGCTTTTGAAGAAAAAGCCAGCAGCAGCAACATCATGTGGTGGTACCATTAACCCAAATAAAAGAAAGTTTAATCCAAATTGGAAAAAGAAGTCGGTTAAGGGAAAACCTGCTAGAGGAGATCAGGGAAACAAGTATAAAGAAGTTGTTGTTACAATTGTAAGAAAAAAGGGCATATTTCAACACTTTGTCAATAAGCGAAAGCTACCTCTCCAAAGATCCGAGCTTTTCTTTAATTGTCACCAGCCTGGACACATGGTTAAGGACTGCCCACAATTGAAGCACGGTCAGCGGATTAAAGTCTACGCTATTAAGCATGCGCCCTCAACCTTTGAAGATGTTAAAATGAAGGAAGCCTTGGAAGGTACTTTACTTATAAATGGTATTTTAGCTCATGTTTTGTTTGATACTGGAGCTTCTCATAATTTTATCCCTAAAGAATTAGTAGATAGGTTACAAATTATCTCGAAATTTGTAGAAACCCCTATTTGTGTGTCCAACCCCATAGGTGGTATAACCGATCTATGCTTGGTTTGTGATCTGTGCTTGGTTTGTGAAACAGTACAAATTGATTTCCAAAAACATTTTTTCTTTTGTGACCTATTTGTCTTGGATTTTAAAGGGTTTGATGTTATTCTTGGTATGGATTGGTTGTCGAGATATGGAACTATACTGGATCGTGTTAAGAGGAGGATAGTGTTGAAAAACAAGTTCTGGAGACGTATTGGAAGGTAAAGTTTGTAGGAAACCTAACAAATGTATGAGTAGTTTCCTTTACTCCTTAGAATCATCACAGGAAGAGTTAGGATCGATAGAAGTTGTTAAAAAATTCCTGATACTTTTGAGCCGGTTAGCAGTTTGCCTCCCCATCAGGAAATTGAATTTCGAATCGATCTATTTCTCGGTGAGAGACCTGTCATTCAAGCCCTACGTAGAATTGCCCCGAGAGAGAAGAAAGAGCTAATAAATCAAATCGATGATTTTTTAAGAAGAGGATTGATTAGACAGAGCCGTTTGAGTTAGGGATTGGCTGTAGTTTTTGTAGCTAAGTCCGATGTTTCGCTAAGATTGTGCATGGATAAAAGGGAGTTAAACAAGCAGACCATCCGGAATAAGTATCCCTAACCACGCCTAGATGATATGTTTGACCAACTTCATGGAGCTAGAGTATTCTCCCAATTAGACCTTACACAGGTTTCCATCAGTTAAGGGTTGCAGATGATAGTATACACTTAAATGCTTTCAAAGGGCCAGATTTTTTCTATGAGCGTTTAGTTATGCCTTTTGGGCTAACTAACGCGCCTGCATTTTTTGTTGATCTCATGAACCAAGTTTTTAGGAATGTGTTGAATAAGTTCATGTTGGTTTTCATCAACGACATTCTTATCTACTCAAAGACCGAGGAAGAGCGCAAGCACCATTTGGAAGTGGTGTTGGAAAGGTTAAGGAAAAATGTTCTTAAAGCTAAGTTTTCTAAGTGCCACTTTTGGCAATCAGAAGTGAGATACCTAAGACATATTTTATCGAGTAATGGCATCTCAGTTGATTTGGCTAAGGTAGCTACTGTGCAAGATTTCAAGACCCCAAACTCCTACTAAGGTGGAAAGCTTTTTAGGAATGACGAGTTATTATAGGAAGTTCATAAAGGATACTCCAAGATTGTTGCTCATCTAACCAAGCTGATGAAAAAGGAAGTTAAATTCGAGCGGACTTCGAAGTGTGAGGACACATTCCTATAGTAAAAGAAAGGACGACCAATGCTCCAACTGTGGCTATAATTGATGAATGAGAAGGTTTAACTGTTTATACCGATGCATGTAGATTTGGCTTAGGCGTAATGTTGATGCAGCATGGAAAGGTTATAGCCTATGCAAGTAAACAGTTAAAGCCTCACAAGAAGAATTATGCAATGCATGACTTGGAACTGTTAGCCGTAGTATTTTCCTTAAAGATGTGGAGGCATTACTTGATGGGTAAGAATTCTTCTTTCATTCTTTTGTTTATTTCTTATCTTTAAGGATCCTAGCTAGCAAGTTCCCTCTTTAAATAGGTGAAAAGTTTGAGCTTCTCATGGATCGTAAGTCCATGAAGTATCTTTTCACTCAGAAGGATCTAAACCTCAGGCAACAGTGATGGTTGGAGTTCCTGGCAGCTTTCGACTTAGATATTCTTTATACACCAGGAAAGCAAATGTGGTGGAAGACGCTCTTAGTAGGAATGCAATGTTAGCTCTCTTTGAAGTTAAAACAACTTTTTTGGGAAAGGATTGATAGTAAGCAAGAAAAGGAAGAGCGTTTAAGGAAGATCATCTAGGGTGTTGAAGGTGGGTAGTGTTGAAGTTTCGAGTTAGATAACCATGGTAGTTTGCGCATGAATGAAAGAATCTTTGTCCCTAATGTCATTGGACTTAGACAAGAAGTTTTATTGGAATGTCATTAATCCAAATTAATTATCCACCCAGGTGTTTCTAAGATGCATCGAGATATGAAGCGAGTATTTTGGTGGCTTGGAATGAAGAAGGCTGTCTCAATATTTATTAGCAGATGTTTGAACTGCCAACAGATAAAAGGTGATCACCAAAAGACAGCTGGTTTACTTCAACCCTTGGAAATTCCAAAATGGAAATGGGAGATGATATCAATGGATTTTATCGATGGTTTGCCCAGAAGCAGAAAAGGGAATGATGGTGTCTGGGTTATTGTGGATCGGTTAACGAAAAGTGCTCATTTTATCTCAGTAAAGCCGATGAGAATGGCAGCTTCTTTAGCAGAAATTTATATGAGGGGGATTTTTCGATTTCACAGAGTTCTAGTAAGCATTGTAAGCGAAAGATATCCCTTCTTTACAAGTCAGTTTTGGAAGGCACTGCCGGTAGCTTTAGGGACAAAGCTAAGATTGAGCATGGCATATCACCACCATACAGATTGATAAACAGAAAGGGTGAACTGGATTTTAGAAAATCTTCTGAAGGCATGTATTCTGGATTTTGGAGGATCATGGGAAGATAATCTCCACTTAGTAGGATTCTCCTACAATAATAGCTTTTAGGCAAGCATCGGCATGGCGCCCTTTGAGCTCTCTATGAACGTCCATGCAAGTCACCAGCGTGTTGGGTTAAGACTGGAGATCGACTAGTACTTGCACCAGATACGATACGGGAAGCTATTGAAAAGATTGAAAAGATAAAGAGAAGGATGAAGGAAGCCCAGGATCAACAAAAGAGTTATGATGATAAAAAAGAAGAGGTTTGGAGTTTGAAGTCGGAGACATTATATTTGTAAAGGTTGCTTCAATCAGAGGAGTTATTTGTTTGGAGTTTGAAGTCGGAGACATTACATTTGTAAAGTTGCTTCAATCAGAGGAGTTATTTGATTCGGAAGGGCTGGGAAGTTGACACCTAGGTATATTGGACCTGTTAAGATTATTGAAAGGATTGGACCACTCTACAAGGTTGAATTAGTAGAACGGTTATCGAGGGTCCATAATGTTTTCCATGTGTCACATTTGAGAAAGTATGTTCATGACCCTCCGTTGATTGTAGAATCGTTGGTTCAAAATGATTTGGGGATACAACCAAACCCGACGGTAATTAGACATCCAATTCATATTGTAGATCAGGATGAGAAGAGGTTGCGAAATAAGATAGTGAAGTTAGTAAAGATCCAGTGGAATGAGGATCCCCGAGATTATACTTAGGAGGCGGTGGATCATATGAGGGAAGCCTATCCCGAATTGATGTTGGGATAGCCGTTGTTTGTATCTATAGCATGCATTATTTTGTTATGGATGTTTCGTTGTAGGACCTTTGTATAAATTTCAGGATATATAATATATGACCTTTTGGGTTGTTATTAGTTGTCTCTTTGTTTGCTAATTTCAAGACGAAATTATTTTAAGGGGGGATAGTGTAACGGCCCAAAATTTAGTTACCTTAATAATGAATATTTAAATATATTTTTATTGAGTAATTAATGGATTTTATGACTTAAATAATCTCCATTTAATTAACACCTAAAGACGGTGAAATAGTTTTTGTAACTGCCCGGAATTTCACTGCTTTGATTTGCGAATATTTTGTTAGTTTTAAATATTCAAATAATAGATATTGTAATGAAAATAAAACTCTTTTACATAATAATCAATGATGGTGAAATCATTTTAAATTTTTTTAGAAAGATAATTAGTTCAAAGAAAAATATAAAATGTGACCGAATATCGTTTTATGAATTTTCGACTTTTAGGTGTCGAAAAGTTATCGAAAAACATTGTGCACATTTTTGTATGTGAGTTAGGATTTGTAATATATGAATGTATATATTAACTTAAAAAATATAAAATATATGATATGACTTTTTATGTAAATGTTAAAAAGTAAAACGTAAATGTAAATAAAAGTGAAATAACTTGTCATATCTTTAGAAACGTTAAGTACTTAGGTAATAAATGCATGTTGGCTTGGAAAAATGAAGGGGAGACAAGGAAAAATGTAGGCAAAGGGGAGGACATGCATGGTGATGTGGCAAAAATCTAGAGGAGGTTAAGTACTTTAGGGTTATATGGTAATTTGATTCATGCACTTAGTATATAAGGCATTTTCGTAGCATTTCCACCACTTTGCATTCATTTCCATTTCATAAGTTTCTTCCTAAAGCTTTCATATAAACTTCCATTGAAATACTCCACACCCCTTAGTATTACCGAAAAGGGCACACCAAAGGATGTGGTGCGTTATAGGTATAGCTAAAGCATCACAGAGACTTAGATTCACAAGACAAATAAGTAAAAACAGTGGAAACATTTAAGTAATAACTTATCATTCAAAATTAAACTTCATCTCAAAATAAGTCATAAAAACATAACATGTCTCAAAAACTAAAAATGTCTCATGTTCAATGAAAATACATCTCGGTCTCATAAAATCAGAGTATAAAGATAACAATAAGAACCCCTCTCACAAGAGCCAGTCCATCATATACCAAATGAAAAGGATGAAAAGCAGAAGAATACATCCAAAATGAGAAAACTTCGGAAATGAATCTCCAAGCAACCTAAATCAACTACCCTCAACTCTGCTGCTCTATGGGGGGAAAGGGTAAATAGAGGAGTGCGTCAGACAATAAGTCCGGTGAGTGAAAGTAGTTACTAGCATTTCTAAGCAAGATAAAGATAATAGACTAAGCAATAGTTCTAGCTTAAATGGAAAATACGGAAAAGATAAAACTCAGATAAAATACTATTTCTGATTCTGTTTAACTGTTTGCTTTGATTGTTTGATTTGCTTGCACTTGTCATAGACTACTGTGATTAGGTTGAAATCCTAATCCTATCTCAATTGCTAACTTGATTAGGCTGAAATCCTAATCATATCCATTGATCGGCTTTTTCTATCTCTGTTGTGCCACTGTGAACCGATCATGTTTGTCACAGCAAAAGACACATCATTAGCACTTAGACGCAGTAGCGAATTATTTATCCTAATCAATGTCGCACGCTCGGTCATCGTTGGTACGCACTAACTGTCACCCCCTATTTGACCCTTTATTTACCCTAATTAGCATAAGCGTGCCCAGCCTCATCTACGTGTGAGACCATCAGTCCTTGACCTGAAAGGGAATGCCGCCGGTACTGGTCCTAACAAACAAATCTTCAAGCTTTGTGCCCCTTGTCCAAATCTTCAGATTTGAGCCTCTATCTATTGGTCACATATTTAGCCTAATCAGCATAAGCATATCCCAGCATCACCTACGTGTGAAACCATCAGTCCTAGACCTGAAAGGGAATGCTATCGGCACGGGCCCTACTTCTATATTTTCTTATTAACTTAATCCAAGATCTAAGTTTTAAAATGAGCCTTTTCTGTTATCTCTTCTTTTTTAATTATTACCTATGTTATAATTTTTCTTACAACTGTTAATCTTCTAATTTCTCTTTTTAGTTATAACCATTTGTTATAATCATGTTTGCAAATATCTTAAATTTTCCTATTTCATTTTATCTCCATTTTATTTCAGTTTTTATCATTTTACATCTGATTTTTGTAAATTTAGTATTTTTCTATTTTAATCCATATTCGCGAATTCTTCTCTTTTTAATATTTTATTCACGTCAAGAAGGACTTATTCTCTAAAAAAAGAAACTAACATTTACGAGCAAAATTCCAACTTAAAACAGACGTAAATAACTGCAATTAACCTTAAATAGCTGATTAAAAATAAAGTGAAAAGGGCTTCTGAAATTTACTTAAAACTGAATGTAAATAAATTTACATAAAAACTGTCTCAAAAATTATAGAAAAACTACAACTATTGGGAACCTTATTATTTTAAATTGCTTACAAATCTAAAATAATTACAAAAAACTCACATGTGGTCCTTAGCTCTATTCCTGGGCCTTCCTGGTTCCGCTTCTTGGGCGTAGAGTATTTTTATTAAAAATATTCCCTCTCCAGAAAATTTTCTATTTAGGGTTCGGCCTTAGGCAATGAACCCAATTGGGAGAAAATCTGAATGAGAAAAATAGCTAGGCCTAGGGTTCTATTTATAATGTGGCTTAAGGATCTCAGGCCATTAGATTTGAAGATTAAATCTGGTATAACCACGTCATAGGTTCACTAGGAACCGTTTCATGCAGCTACGAACGCACAGGATTAACCAAAAATAAAAATTTAAGGTGTTCGGCTCGTACCTGGACGTTTTTACCTCCAGGAAGTTTTACGGGTCGACCTATGATCTTTGGGGTGCGAACTATAGGACCTAACCATAGCATAGGCGACCCATGCCCTTATATTTTATTATTGTTATTTTTCTCATTTTTGTTTATTTAATTTTGGTTTCTTGTTTCTCTCATAACTTCTTCATACTGCCTCGGATTCGAAAGTTATGTATGGTAATTGATCAGAAAATCGCCACAGACCCAATGGTGCTACTCTCATGGCTCAATTTTGGAAATATCAAAAATCTTATTTTATTGTTCAATTAATTCATTAATTAATTATTATAGCTCAAATTTTGGGTTGTTACATTCTCCCCTCCTTAAAGGATTTCGTCCCCGAAATCTCCAAGGGTAGAAGAATGAAATAAATATTCTCATCCAAATTCCACAACCATATATTCAACCATCATCCATTACATCCATTGTCCTTAAGCTTTCTAGTGCAATTTATGATATATGCAATAGTGTGGTGTCAATGTCCCTAACTAATACAAAAGATTAGCCGGTCTACTGATTAAAAACAACCTTCTTTTTATGTGCCCATGTCCATGCCATGTATCCAAATGAACGTGAATTCCCTAAGGACAATTGATAGTTCTATATGGATGGTACAATCATCATCCAATGCAATAATCTTATGATATTCGCATATTCATAGCAACCATGAAATAAAAATGCAAGTGCACACACATCCATATGCATATGCTTTAGTGACCAAGTTAGGCCGATCTCTAAGAGATAATAGTGTCTAGTGTGTGTATATGCATTCATTAGAATCCAGTAGCAAACACTTGCAACTACTAGCGTCCATCATACATAACATGTTCTAGTAATAGGTTTATTTCTTGCGATGACCCAACTTTCTACTCCCAGAAAATCGCATCATCTTGAAGAAAGAAAGGGATAGAAGAAGAAAAGAAAGAGAAAGAAGAACACAGACAACATCAGAGAACTCACAGCGGAACGAATAAAATATAGCATATCTCATAAAATATTACATAGTATCTCATTACATCAGAGTACACAACTTAAACACCAGATAATAGACAGTTATAAACTTCTGTCTAACTGTAAAACTCAAGATACAAGTGAAACAGACACAACATTCACAGCGGAATCAATATATGTCTACACATGGAAGCCTCCTGATCCATATCTCGTCCAGAATTCGTCAATCTAACCTGAATCACTTAACTACTCATACATAATATGAGTACCCAGGAGTTTAATAAAACAGAAAATAAACACTCGGGTCAGACAGGGGTCTGGTGTGAGTAAACGGGTTAAAATTGCTTAACTTTAGAAAACCTTTGAAAGAAAAGGTATCACGTAAGACTTCCCACACATAAACATGGAAAAGTTTTTACCTTACGCTAACCAAAACATTTGATAGGAAATCCAGTGATACTATAATAGTGTGTAGGGTTTTCAAGTAAATAAGAAATAGCCGAAATTGTTACATCTATTAAATTCCATCTACTAGCCACAAAAGTGGGTAATACAATCAAAACCGTAGGGTCTCGTAGGAAGAATGGGTTTCCATCAATGGCAGGGCTACTGGGGTACCGACCGTCACAGTACGTGGCCTAGATCAACGTACCAAGGAGTACTCCCACTCCCCTGCAACACGAGGCCGGAACCATCCCTTACTGGACAGTCCCGAACAAGACAACCCCGCAGTTGGCCGCGACCCAACTGCCCACACAGCCGAATAAAAAGGGACTTCTAGATAGGGGAAAATCTTGCTCTCCAGTGGGAGCTACCCACGAAGCCTTGCTGCACCTCCCCTGTTTTAGCCATTCCCGGTTGATGAGGCTTCAGGTTACGATTACCTTTATAGAACACATTTATCTTAGAAAGCTCATCGTCCACCTAACGATGTTCTGAAAGCATTCAATCCATACAAGTTCATTCTGGGTTCGAACGAAACCAAAGGCACTATCTCGTTGCACTCGTTTTGGAATCACCCTCAGAGTCAACGACCATAGCCCTTGCACTCTGATTCGCCATCTCGAATCTATAAGCACTATTCCGTCAAACTCATTACGGAATCACCCAAAGAGTTATACTGACGTATATCCCTTACACCTCGAGTCTTCACTTGCTCCACTTGGATACACGTCCTAACGTTTAATTGGAATCAATGTGGTTTTCGGATTCCAAATATGGAAATCCGATCCCGGTCTCATCGAAACCAAACGCCATTTTAATGTCCAAGTTGTACTTAAGGGTTTAAACAGTTAACTTATATTCCGGATGATATATATATAAACAGATAAATGAATCACATTATTACAATAGATAATTCATATCAACATTCATCTCACAAAGCAGCATATCACATAACAGATATATCCAAATCATCCAGTATCAAACCAATATCAAACATCCAATATCAACCAATCATACAATATCAATCTCCAAATATTGATCATCCAATATCAATCAATTAACCAATATTAATCAATCAATCCATATTAATCAAACATCCAAAACAGAATTGATTATCTCTAAATCAATTGGATTGCCATAATCCTTCTTCATTAATTATTATTCCAAATGAATAAATTAATCATCTCTAATGATTTTCCTTAATTACTTTTCCTTGATTAATTATATTAATTACATTTAAGTAATTATCCTTAACCATATACAGTAATTAAATCTTTAATTACTATCATTAATTACAATAATTAATGTTCCTACATTAATTAATTAACTATAATTAATTACATTAATTATTAATTAATTACAATTAATTAATCATATTTAAATTACTTATATTAATCAACCTTAACTAATATCATTAATCATATTAATTAATGACCCTTATTAATTAATTATACTTTAATTAATTAACCAATTAACTTATAATTAATTAACTCATTAATTCATAATTAGTAATTAACAATTTGTAATTACTTATCTTAATTAATTAACTTCTTAATTAATTAATTTCTAATTTATTATATTAATCCTTGATTAATTAATTCAATTAATTAGTCCTTACTTACTTCATTAAGTAATTATTAAACAATTAAATTAATAAATAAATCCTTAATTAATTACTTTCTTAATTAATTACAATTTAATTAATTACCCTTACTGATTAATCTTAAATTAACCTCATTTAGTAATTAATTAATCACATTAATTAATTAATTGCAATAATTAAGTAATTAATTCTTAATAAGTAATTATCTCTAATTACTTTCATTAAGAAATCTTAATTAATCTCTTAGTTAATTACTTAACAAAAATTAGTTCCATCATTAAATAATTCTTTAATTAATTAATCACTTCATAATTAATTAACTTTAAAACAATTAAATTAATCAATTCTTTAATTGATAACATCAAGTGATTACCCCATAATCACTTCAACTTAATTACTCCCATGAGTATTTTCCATTAATTACTTCCATAAGTAATTAACTTTCTTAATTACATTCAACAATTCATCATTAATTTCTTTATTAAGTAATTACACTTAATTAATCCATAATTAAGTGATTATTAAAATTAATAAATAATTAACTAATTATTTAAAATTAATTAAACAATTAATTAATTAACTTCTTAGATTTGAAAATCCTTAATTAATTAAGAAAACATTATTCTTAATTAATTTTTTTTACCTAATATCAAATTATTAAGCATCCTTAAATTTATATCCAAATAATTTATTTCCATAAATAGATTATTTGAATTTAATCAAATTTTAATAACCAAAACAATCTATTTGATTTACAATATTATAACTTAAACTTTATCTCAAAAGAAAGCATTTAGAAATCAATTTGAGATTTAAAACATTTTAATTATCCAATTTAAACTTACCTTTTCAATATAATTTGTAATCTTGTTTTTAAAACATTATTTTTTTTAAATTTACTTTAAAACCTTTGATTTAATAATTAAATTCAAATACTCCTTTTAACTAAAATTCAAACTTTAATTAAGTAAAATTACTTTCAAAGAAATCATCGCAAATGTTTATAAATTTGAATGTAAATTCAATTTACATTTCAAAGTTTGAATAACTTAATTTCAAAACAAACAAGTTTTAAACTTGGTTACAATATTGAAGCTTAAACTTTCAATTATTTATACTCGAGTTGCCATTGCAACTTGACTTCAATCTATACCAACATAAATTGCTTGCAACTGTATATCATAATACAGTAAGTATCAAGAAACAAACCATATGCAACCCAAATAAAACACAAATCCCACTCGAGCTAGCCCCGAAGAAAAACCCAAACCTCTCATCTTCGAGTCACCCCCGATACGCACGCGAACCTCCCTCCGAGAAAACTACGTCTTCCCCAAACTTCGAATTTCCAGAAACACGAGTTCACTCCTCGGGAAGAAAAAAACACGCTACCCACCATTAACATCCACTACGACCCTGCTTCGAGAAAAACACGCGAAAACAAGAAGTCCAACCCGAGAGAAGCCTTCTTCTCCAATTCAAAATTTTCCAGCAGATCAATGACGTGCACGGTGCACGTGCACCGTCCATCCTGGCCGCCGTCGATCGGCACGGCAACCCCCTACAACCCCAAATCCTTGTGCGGACACGATAACCAACACAGATTCGAGAATCCACTCTCGAATCAAAATTCAAACATTCAACTCGAACAACTGCAGTGGCAACCCAACACCAAACCCCCCACGCCGACCACCACGTCGATGCTATGCTCCGCCGACCTCACCATCGAGACGCTACGACACGAGCTTCAATTTTTCCCCAAATGCTAATGAACTCGGTTCAACCATCACGTCGCACAGACCCCTACAGTTCAACCGAAACCAACGCAAACTAAAAACCCTATTCGTACAAATTTCCAATGATTCAACCAATATAAAAATTATTTTGTATTTTTCCTAACATCTACATCCTACAAACAAGCTTCAATCCAAGTTTCACACCAAATCAAAGTATGGATAATCGGCAAATCACAAAACAACCCAAAAGTTCAAACCCCAAATTCTCACTAATGACACAACTAAAAATCACAAATTTCATATCAAAATTCATGATTTACTATTAAGATTACATGCATGTACTTCAAATTGAAAATTAAAATAGTTGATTTTTAACAAAAACTTAGTTTTCACTGTTATTTTACAGATTTCAATATGAATATCTATTTTAAACATCTGGAATGATTTTAGTTGTGAAGTTACATGATCTAAATCATTTATTGTTTGTAAATTACATATTATAAATGAATAAAGAATGAGATATTGAATTTACAGAGGAAAAACAAAAAAAACTGTAACAACAGAACCTATTTTATTGTTTCAGACATTCTAAACAAAGCAAGCATTCATATGAACAAATATTCATTATCAAGCAATTTTCTTTGCATGCAACATCATTCAATCTTAGATTTAATTTAAAACTATTTTTAAAATATAATTTACTCACCTGTATTATAAGCAGAGCAGAGAACAAAGCATAGTAGATTCAAATTTCAAGCTTTTGAATACTGAATGCACGCCTTTAATATTTGATTGTTTAATAAGTTGAACAGACCTTTAATTTGCTGTTGAACTCCTAATGCATCCCTCAAATTGATGATGAATTTGCAGAAGAATTGAATTGCAGGTTGTTCCTTCATCTAAGTTGCAGATTGGAATTACAGATTGATTTTAATCTTTTCATTTCAGGTTGAAGTAGAACTTAATTTTGCAGATTGGAGTTTCAGATTTGATTTGCTTATGGATTTTAAATCCAGGTTTTAGATTTGTAAGTGAATTTCTGATTTTACCATTAACATTTGAAAGGAAGCAAAACAAAGAAAATGATGATGTTATGTTTATTAAAGAAA
The DNA here is from genome assembly GCA_030765085.1 of Allium cepa. Classification (NCBI taxonomy): domain Eukaryota; kingdom Viridiplantae; phylum Streptophyta; class Magnoliopsida; order Asparagales; family Amaryllidaceae; genus Allium; species Allium cepa. The sequence continues at coordinate 722,056,775 of CM060938.1, read as the reverse complement.
AATGTAGACACTTGTTATTTTAAAGTTACATTTGTCCTCCATATTGCCTAAATGCCTTACATGTGTTAAAAATGACTTAAGATAGTTACACATATCTCTTAGTTATTTTAATAAATTTTCATTTAATTTAAAAGACAATATAAACTTTCTTAATTAAGTTACTTAAATAAATAAATATTTACATAGGTATATAAATTTACTTTTTAAAAGAAGTTATTCTAAACTAATTATAATGTAAATAATTCTTATACATAAATTTAAAAATCTAAAACATATACATATACATTTTTTTAGCCATTTAAAATTAAACACTTTAAAGAAAACAGAATAAAACATTGATTAATTTCCTTTATAAATTATCATATTTAAAAACAACTGATTATCTTATATTTTAAAAACAAATGAATTAATTCTAAACTAACTTTTGAAAATATAAATTAAAACAAAGCTTTAAACTACAATATTTATTCATATATCAATTATTAATAGATTGAATTAAATTCAAAGCAAAATCAAATTATAACATATACATACATATATATTACAATTTTAAAATTAATTTTTAATTTAAAAAAAAGCTCTTCTATTCACAATATATATCAAATGTATATATTATAAACAGAATAAAATTTTATTAGCTTAGAGAAACACATCTTATCAATATTGCCATATTAAAAATTCATTAACCATAAAAAGAATAAATTTATCGGTTTTAAATTAAAATTATAAAGAAAATTATCAAACCAATTAAATTATTTATACAGATTATTAAATTTATATTGCCCAAAATTACGGGTCGTTACAATCCTCTCCCCTTAATAGAATTTCGTCCCCGAAATTTAAAAGCAAAGGTAATTTAATAACCCAGTACAGATTTTAATTTAAATTAGCAAAGCATTCCTAACAACCAGTTACTAACATCCATAGCAATCACATAAACAAATAAACTTAACTAATTATTCTGACACAAATCAGAATAAATCTCTAATACTATCTCGAGTTTCCCAAATATAAATCACCGGGAGACTCGCTCTATAAAAGCCAACAAACTAACTACACAACCAAAATCCAAAGCTCCACTCATCTCTAGATCCTTCCATATGAACAAAACATCAGATTACTCCCAAATCCAGCTCAACATCTAACTCCAACTGAATTGCAGATTCAATAACCAATGATGAATCATATACGTACTCCCTCAGAGACACGTGTTACAAAATGAATTCCAGTTATCCAAACTGGCAATTCAATCTTATCCTATCAAAAACACATATAAGAAATCCTCAAATGCCACAGCACTAACAACCAATCTTATCTAATTTCTGTTCTCTTAACCAGAGAATTTCAACAACAATGAAGTCTCCAACTTCAAATACCAAACTCCTTATCTCATATCTGTAACTTATCAGACAATCCTGGGCTGCCAATCTCTTTCTGATCAGCTCAGTCTATGCTGATACTTCTAGAAACAACTAGACCAAAGCAAACAGTTCCTATCCACATGAGAACCCTCAGCCTCAAACAAAAGAATGCTCAAGAAAAATTCCCAACTAATCGCCAGTCACTTTTGCGATCCTACCTAGTTCGGATTCCAAAGAAACTGTTCTCTCTTTACCAATTAGAACAGCTTTAACTTTTCCAAACAAAGGTTAACCTTTTCAAGAAAACATCACCACCTTCAGCCCAGACTGCTGAAAGAGAATCACAAAGATTTCTGAACCATCGGAGAAACAAGCCACACAGCTGCTTCCAAACACTACCTCGATGATACAGCAAAGCTAAAAGACCTTCTCGACAGCACTCCGAACACTTCAAGCTGAAACTGCTACCACAGCTAACCAAAGACTCTAATCCAAAGGCTTCTCCAAAACCAAAACCGTCAACAAACCACGCAACTGACTTCTAAGATGGCAGACAACTTCCCAAGAAACTCGGACTCCAAACCAAGCATCAACAACTCGCTTTCCTTAGGGAATAACCATGAGACCATGCCAAAGCAAATAACTTATAGACCTTAGTCTCATATTCCAAAACAGCCAATCTCCTTGCTGAAGATCCAGACAACTTCTACACAGATGAATCTTCCCTGCGGCAGGTAAAGACTGCTCCTCAACCACCTCTAAAACTGCTTCAAGAGAAAACATCTTCAGAAAATATCCATGGATACTGCATCTCATCACGCAGTTATCAAGATACCATCACTTTTATCTGCACTTCCGACAGATCCAAACACAAGAATAATTCGCTTACCCGAGCGAAATCCAAACTTATACTCCAAAGACAAACTCCGAATCTTCAAAAGATTTCCCTCGGATATCAGAAAAATCCTCACTCAAACTACAAATCTCACTCGAGACGGTACCAGGTCTACAGTCTCGACAAACACTTCCAACCTCAACATATGGACCTCTTCCATCAGTGGTAGTCGTGTTACACACACACACCACTACTCCATCCATCTACCTCTAAAACTTATGTTGGAAAATCTGAACAGATAACCCAACAGATTAGGTAGACATAGATATATATATATATATATATAGATATAATTATATATATATATATATAAATTACAAGTACGCTCTCTCAAGAAAGACACTACTACAGAGCCTAGGTATTCACTCAACCTAATGCTCCTTAAAGAAAGATACACTTCAGAGCCTAATGCTCTGATACCAAGTGCAACGACCCGACTTTCTACTCCCAGAAAATCGCATCATCTTGAAGAAAGAAAGGGATAGAAGAAGAAAAGAAAGAGAAAGAAGAACACAAATAGCATCAGAGAACTCACAGCGGAACGAATAAAATATAATATATCTCATAAAATATTACATAGTATCTCATTACATCAGAGTACACAACTTAAACAACAGATAATAGACAGTTATAAACTTCTGTCTAACTATACAACTCAAGATACAAGTGAAACAGACACAACATTCACAGCGGAATCAATATATATCTACACGTGGAAGCCTCCTGCTCCATATCTCCTCCAGAATTCGTTAATCTAACCTGAATCACTTGACTACTCATACATAATACGAGTACCCAAGATTTTAATAAAACAGAAAATAAACACTCGGGTCAGACAGGGGTCTGGTGTGAGTAAACGGGTTAAAATTGCTTAACTTTAGAAAACCTTTGAAAGAAAAGGTATCACGTAAGACTTCCCACACATAAACATAGAAAAGTTTTTACCTTACGCTAACCAAAACATTTGATAGGAAATCCAGTGATACTATAATAGTGTCTAGGGTTTTCAAGTAAATAAGAAATAGCCGAAATTGTTACATCTATTAAATTCCAGCTACTAGCCATAAAAGTGGGTAATACAATCAAAACCGTAGGGTCTCGTAGGAAGAATGGGTTTCCATCAATGGCAGGGCTACTGGGGTACCGCCCGTCATAGTACGTGGCCTAGATCAACGTACCGAGGAGTACTCCCACTCCCCTGCAAAACAAGGCCGGAACCATCCCTTATTGGACAGTCCCGAACAAGACAACCCCGCAGTTGGCCGCGACCCAACTGCCCACACAGCCGAATAAAAAGGGACTTCTAGACAGGGGAAAATCTTGCTCTCCAGTGGGAGCTACCCACGAAGCCTTGCTGCACCTCCCCTGTTTTAGTCATTCCCGGTTGATGAGGCTTGAGGTTACGATTACCTTTATAGAACACATTTATCTTAGAATGCTCATCGTCCACCTGACGATGTTCTGAAAGCATTCAATCCATACATGTTCGTTCCGGGTTCGAACGAAACCGAAGGCACTATCTCGTTGCACTCGTTTTGGAATCACCCTCAGACTCAACGACCATAGCCCTTGCACTCTGATTCACCATCTCGAATCTATAAGCACTATTCCGTCAAACTCATTACGGAATCACCCACAGAGTTATACTGACGTATAGCCCTTACACCTCGAGTCTTCACTTGCTCCACTTGGATACACGTCCTAACGTTTAATTGGAATCGATGTGGTTTTCGGATTCCAAATATGGAAATCCGATCCCGGTCTCATCGAAACCAAACGCCATTTTAATGTCCAAGTTGTACTTAAGGGTTTAAACAGTTAACTTATATTCCGGATGATATATATATATAAACAGATAAATGAATCACATTATTACAATAGATAATTCATATCAACATTCATCTCACAAAGCAGCATATCACATAACAGATATATCCAAATCATCCAGTATCAAACCAATATCAAACATCCAATATCAACCAATCATACAATATAAATCTCCAAATATTGATCATCCAATATCAATCAATTAACCAATATTAATCAATCAATCCATATTAATCAAACATCCAAAACAAAATTGATTATCTCTAAATCAATTGGATTGCCATAATCCTTCTTCATTAATTATTATTCCAAATGAATAAATTAATCATCTCTAATGATTTTCCTTATTTAATTTTCCTTGATTAATTATATTAATTACATTTAAGTAATTATCCTTAACCATATACAGTAATTAAATCTTTAATTACTATCATTATTTACAATAATTAATGATCCTACATTAATTAATTAACTATAATTAATTACATTAATTCTTAATTAATTACAATTAATTAATCATATTTAAGTTACTTATATTAATCAACCTTGATTAATATCATTAATCATATTAATTAATGACCCTTATTAATTAATTATACTTTAATTAATTAACCAATTAACTTATAATTAATTAACTCATTAATTCATAATTAGTAATTAACAATTTGTAATTACTTATCTTAATTAATTACCTTCTTACTTATTTAATTTCTAATTTTATTATATTAATCCTTGATTAATTAATTCAATTAATTAGTCCTTAATTACTTCATTAAGTAATTATTAAACAATTAAATTAATAAATAAATCCCTAATTAGTTACTTTCTTAATTAATTACCCGTAGTGATTAATCTTAAATTAACCTCATTTATTAATTAATTAATCACATTAATTAATTAATTACAATAATTAAGTAATTAATTCTTAATAAGTAATTATCTCTAACTACTTTCATTAGAAATCTTAACTAATCTCTTAATTAATTACTTACCAAAAATTAATTCCATCATTAAATAATTCTTTAATTAATTAATCACTTCATAATTAATTAACTTTAAAACAATTAAATTAATCAATTCTTTAATTGATAACATCAAGTGATTACCCCATAATCACTTCAACTTAATTACTCCCATGAGTATTTTCCATTAATTACTTCCATAAGTAATTAACTTTCTTAATTACATTCAAAAATTCATCATTAATTTCTTTATTAAGTAATTACACTTAATTAATCCATAATTAAGTGATTATTAAAATTAATAAATAATTAACTAATTATTTAAAATTAATTAAACAATTATCTAATTAACTTCTTAGATTTAAAAATCCTTAATTAATTAAGATAACATTATTCTTAATTAATTTTTTTACCTAATATCAAATTATTAAGCATCCTTAAATTTATATCCAAATAATTTATTTCCATAAATATATTATTTGAATTTAATCAAATTTTAATAACCAAAACAATCTATTTGATTTACAATATTATAACTTAAACTTTATCTGAAAAGAAAGCATTTAGAAATCAATTTGAGATTTAAAACATTTTAATTATCCAATTTAAACTTACCTTTTCAATATAATTTGTAATCTTGTTTTTAAAACATTATTTTTTTAAATTTACTTTAAAACCTTTGATTTAATAATTAAATTCAAATACTCCTTTTAACTAAAATTCAAACTTTAATTACGTAAAATTACTTTCAAAGAAATCATCTCAAATGTTTATAAATTTGAAAGTAAATTCAATTTACATTTCAAAGTTTGAATAACTTAATTTCAAAACAAACAAGTTTTAAACTTGGTTACAATATTGAAGCTTAAACTTTCAATTATTTATACTCGAGTTGCCATTGCAACTTGACTTCAATCTATACCAACATAAATTGCTTGCAACTGTATATCATAATACAGTAAGTATCAAGAAACAAACCATATGCAACCCAAATAAAACACAAATCCCACTCGAGCTAGCCCCGAAGAAAAACCCAAACCTCTCATCTTCGAGTCACCCCCGAGACCACGCGAACCTCCCTCCGAGAAAACTACGTCTTCCCCAAACTTCGAATTTCCAGAAACACGAGTTCACTCCTCGGGAAAAAAAAACACGCTACCCACCATTAACCTCCACTACGACCCTGCTTCGAGAAAAACACGCGAAAACAAGAAGTCCAACCCGAGAGAAGCCTTCTTCTCCAATTCAAAAATTTCCAGCAGATCAATGACGTGCACGGTGCACGTGCACCGTCCATCCTGGCCGCCGTCGATCGGCACGGCAACCCCCTACAACCCCAAATCCTTGTGCGAACACGATAACCAACCCAGATTCGAGAATCCACTCTCGAATCAAAATTCAAACATTCAACTCGAACAACTGCAGTGGCAACCCAACACCAAACCCCCCAAGCCGACCACCACATCGATGCTATGCTCCGCCGACCTCACCATCGAGACGCTACGACACGAGCTTCAATTTTTCCCTAAATGCTAATGAACTCAGTTCAACCATCACGTCGCACAGACCCCTACAGTTCAATCGAAACCAACGCACACTAAAAACCCTACTCATAAAAATTTCCATTGATTCAACCAATATAAAAATTCTTTTGTATTTTTCCTAACATCTACATCCTACAAACAAGCTTCAATCCAAGTTTCACACCAAATCAAAGTATGGATAATCGGCAAATCACAAAAACAACCCAAAAGTTCAAACCCCAAATTCTCACTAATGACACAACTAAAAATTACAAATTTCATATCAAAATTCATGATTTACTATTAAGATTACATGCATGTACTTCAAATTGAAAATTAAAATAGTTGATTTTTAACAAAAACTTAGTTTTCACTGTTATTTTACAGATTTCAATATGAATATCTATTTTAAACATCTGGAATGATTTTAGTAGTGAAGTTACATGATCTAAATCATTTATTGTTTGCAAATTACATATTATAAATGAATAAAGAATGAGATATTAAATTTACAGAGGAAAAACAAAAAAACTGTAACAGCAGAACCTATTTTATTGTTTCAGACATTCTAAACAAAGCAAGCATTCATATGAACAAATATTCATTATCAAGCAATTTTCTTTGCATGCAACATCATTCAATCTCAGATTTAATTTAAAACTGTTTTTAAAATATAATTTACTCACCTGTATTATAAGCAGAGCAGAGAACAAAGCATAGTAGATTCAAGTTCCAGGCTTTTGAATACTGAATGCATGCCTTTAATTTTTGATTGTTTAATGAGTTGAACATACCTTTAACTTGCTGTTGAACTCCTAATGCATCCCTCAAATTGATGATGAATTTGCAGAAGAATTGAATTGCAGGTTGTTCCTTCATCTAAGTTGCAGATTGGAATTACAGATTGATTTTAATCTTTCCATTTCAGGTTGAAGTAGAACTTAATTTTGCATATTGGAGTTTCAGATTTGATTTGCTTATGGATTTTAAATCCAGGTTTCAGGTTTGTAAGTGAATTTCTGATTTAACCATTAACATTTGAAAGGAAGCAAAACAAAGAAAATGATGATGTTATGTTTATTAAAGAAAAATGTAGACACTTGTTATTTTAAAGTTACATTTGTCCTCCATATTGCCTAAATGCCTTACATGTGTTAAAGATGACTTAAGATAGTTACACATGTCTCTTAGTTATTTTAATAAATTTTCATTTAATTTAAAAGACAATATAAACTTTCTTAATTAAGTTGCTTAAATAAATAAATATTTACATAGGTATATAAATTTACTTTTTAAAAGAAGTTATTCTAAACTAGTTATAATGTAAATAATTCTTATACAGTCCGCAAGTAGTGGCGCAGTGGTAAGATACTTGCCTCCTGTTAAAGAGGTCGCGAGTTCGATCCCCGTCTGCCCTACTCCTACTCAAGGCGCGGAGATGGGTCCCCGTTAAACCCACAAATAATGGTGGGGGGCATCAAGTCTCTGTGCTGGGCTGGTCTAAATACCAAGTGTCAGTGGTCGGACCTGGCGCGAGGGAGCTCCTCCTATCCCTTCGATTTCATCAGGGCTCTAGGTTGAGTTTTAAAATAATTCTTATACATAAATTTAAAAATCTAAAACATATACATATACATTTTTTTAGCCATTTAAAATTAAACACTTTAAAGAAATCAGAATAAAACATTGATTAATTTCCTTTATAAATTATCATATTTAAAAACAACTGATTATCTTATATTTTAAAAACAAATGAATTAATTCTAAATTAACTTTTGAAAATATAAATTAAAACAAAGCTTTAAATTGCAATATTTATTAATATATCAATTATTAATAGATTGAATTAAATTCAAAGCAAAATCAAATTATAGCATATACATACATATATATTACAATTTGAAAATTAATTTTTAATTTAAAACAAAAGCTCTTCTATTCACAATATATATCAAATGTATATATTATAAACAGAATAAAATTTTATTAGCTTAGAGAAACAAATCTTATCAATATTGCCATATTAAAAATTCATTAACCATAAAAAGAATAAATTTATCAGTTTTAAATTAAAATTATAAAGAAAATTATCAAGCCAATTAAATTATTTATACAGATTATTAAATTTATATTGCCCAAAATTCTGGGTCGTTACATTTCTGTCCTACCATCCATAGGTTAAATCCTAAGATCTACCCTCTCAAATGATACTAAAGGAAAGAACCTATTCAAAGCTATAAATGGAAATATGAAATTCAAGAAGTACCATCAAAAACATGCGGATAAGAGGTATGTATTTTCTCCTTAGCCTCCTACGCAGCGTCCTGAATACTATATCCCCACTGCACCTTGACCAAACGGACTTCCTTATTCCTAAGCTTCTTGATATCATGCCCAAAGATCTTGGTAGGAATACGACGAACCGATGCTTCTCTCTCCACTTTAACTTCCTCAAGCGGGTTAGGTTCCACTACCTCTGCTGAATCATGTAAGCACTTTCTTAGGTGTGAAACATGAAAACATTATGAACTCCCGCTAGCCTCTCCAGTAGCTTTATCCGATACACCATCTTCCCTACCATTTCCACAATGGGGAATGGTCCTATGAATCTGAAAGCAAGTTTCCCACTTGATTCAAACTTCACTGCCTTTCTTAGCGAAGACACCTTAATAAAAATCAAATCACCTACCTCGAACTCAATATCCCTTCTCCGCTTATCCGCATAGGATTTCTGTCTATCTTAGGTCATCTTTATTCTTCTTCTAATCAAATCAATCTTTTTCAAAGTCTCTCTAACCATGTCGGGACCAAGTAGCAATCTTTCTGTAGACTCTAACCAACATGAAGGTGACTTTCAAGGTCTTCTATAAAGGCTTCAAAAGGAGCCATCCAAATGCTAGCCTAAAATTATAGTTATATGGGAATTCTACTAAAGGAAGGTGCTCCTCCCAAGTCCCTCCAAAATCAAGAATGCACATCCTTAACAAATACTTAAGAACTCCATTAACTCTCTCCATTCGGCCTTCAATTTTGAGGTTGACAGGCCGTACTCAGTTTAAGTCGTATCCCTAAAGCCTCTTGCAAGCTCCTCCAAAACTCCCTAGTAAAGATAGGGTCTCTGTCGCTCACTATGCTAGAGAGAATCTATGAAGTCGGACTATCTCACGAACGTACATGAATGCCAAATAAGGAGTTGTCCTCTTAATCTTGACTGAAATGAAGTGGGCGCTCTTAGTCAAATGATCTACAATCATCCAAGTATCGGTATTCCCCTTTATAGATTGGGGTAAAGCATCTATGAATTCCATAGAAACACTATCCCACTTCCATTCGGGTACATCCAATGGTTGAAGCAATCCGCCATGCCTCTGTTGCTTCGCCTTAACTCTTTGGCATACAAGACACTTAGCCACAAACTCTGCTACATCCTTCTTCATACCACTCCAATAAAACACTCTCTTCATGACCCTATACATCTTACCACTGCCCGGATGAATAGTCATCCGAGAATGGTGTGCCTCCGCTAGAACTGCTCTCATCAAATCACCAGTGCAGGGGACACAAAGTCTTCCATCTCTCCTTAGCCACCCTTCACTATCGATGGAATAGCATTGGAGATGTCTAGAGACCTCTCCTCTGTTAATCATATCCAAATTATTCACAAGCTCTAAATCCTCTCACTTCCTTGAGCCATTCTGATCTATGAGGGTAGGCTTAACCTCAAATACTGAAATCTTAGCAAAATCTTTGATAAACTTCTATAATAACCAGCTGAACCCAGGACGCTTCTAACTTCGATAGCATTCTTGGGGGCCTTCCAAACATATACTGCTACTATCTTAGCGAGATCCACAACTAATCCCTCTCTTGAGACTACATGCCCCAAAAACGTACCTCATCATGCCAAAAGTAACACTTCGAAAAATTTTCTTTCAATTAATAAACACGAAGTGTGCGAAGAAACTCCTCAAGATGAATAGCATGCTCTTTCATACTCTTGGAAACCACCAGAATGTCGTCCATAAACACTACAACGAACTTATTTAGGACATCTCGAAAAACACGGCTCATCAAATCTATAAAATGGGATAGGGCATTGGTCATCCCAAACGGCATAACCAACCACTCAAAGAATCCATTGGGCGTCCTAAATGTTGTCTTATCGATGCCATCGTCAACGACCCTAAGCTAATGAAATTCAGTGGCTAAGTCAACTGAGAAAATAATGAAGATCCAACCAACTAATCGCAAAGATCGTCTATCCTAAGAAGTGGGCAACGGTTCTTCTTCGTAAGCTTATTCAACTCTCTATAATTTAAGCAAAGTCGAAGGGAACCATCCGCCTTTATAGCAAAGATGACTAGCGCTCCCACTCAGATATGCTCTGTCTGATGAATCCTTTCTCTAATAGCTCACCAATCTGCTTACTTAACTCCTTTCTCTCCCTAGAAGTCATATACCTCACAAGCAATTCCATTGGCTTAGCATTATCATTCGGATAGGTCCCAAAGTCGATCTCTCTCTTAGGAGGTAGCAACCTAACCTTCTTAAAAATGTCTGGGAAATCTCTAACAACTGGAACTGAATCTAACTCTCCAAGTGATTAATCAAAGGAATAAAGGAAGCTCAACATGACTGACCCCTGTGGGTTGCAAGAAACCTCGAGAGTCCATCCGCTACATGTCTCTAGTCCAATGGCTCTCCTCTCATGGTCAAATATCGCACCATAAGTGGATAACTAGTCCATCCCCAAAAACATATTATATCCCAAAAATCCCAGTACATAAGCATCACAATCAAGCTCTGCACCTAGTATAAAAAATTTCAAACTCCTGCAAATCAAGGATAAATGTGTCGATCCTAAACAATTATAGGGTCTACAGCTAGAAAAATATCTAAGTGCAAACAATCAACCAAGGAACTAGAAATAAAAGATGCGATGCTCCATAGTCAAAAAGAGTTCGAAGAGTTCGAATAGGAAATTCTGAAATAGAGATCAAACCTTCTACAAAGACTTTCCTACCTCGATCTGGTCCACTACTAGAAGGTGCTGCATCCAAAGCCTGTACTTATGCCATAAGTGTGCTTGTTGTTTGCCCCGTATTCTAAGGACAAGCTCTATTAAGGTGTACAGGCTGCCCACAGTTGTAACACCGTCGCTTCATCGTGTCCTTCTTACAGTCCTTTGTGAAATGCCCAACCAATCCGCAATTATGATATTTCTCGCCCATCTTGATCTGTCCCTTCCGAGGTCCTCCTCCTATCTTCTTGTCCTTATCCTTCTTGTTATTCTACCATTGCTTCTTAGATTTTTCTGATTTAGGAACCTTGTTGACCTCTTCTTTCTTAGCAACATCTGATATAAGGCCATTTCCACAAGTGATTCATACGTCGCTCCCATAGGTACATGTATCATTGCCAACTCTTGGAGGGGCTGGTTCAAACCCTTAGAAAATTTAGTGGCCTTCTTATGCAGTGTATTACAAGCTCCATCCTGAACCGCGATAACTCATTAAACTGATTTATATACTCTTTCACCGAAAGGCTCCCCTGCTTCAACTAATGAACTTTTCCAACTACATGGTTTCTTCGGCTTGCGACAAAAAATTCTCTCAAACCTTTCTTGAAATTCAAACTAACCAATGTCTCTACCCTCCATTTCTACAATCTTCCACCAGTAAGAAGCCTCTCCCTTCAGCTGCCAAGATGCAAGCAGAACTCTCTGCTAGTCCTCCAAGCTAATAGCCTAAATATCTACTTCATATTCCTCAACCAAGCTCATGTCTCTACGAAATCCTCCATGGTAGAAAACTTTTTGCCTCCTAGATTAATGAAGTCCTTGCATAGATTAGAGAAATCAGTTGCTGCAGGCGGATTAACGGGACCTCCACCCACCGGTGCTGCACTTGCACCTCTGGTGTCGTAGCTGGGAGGTATCTACATAACCAGCCAGGGATTTGGACACCCACTGGAAGATGTGAGGTGTCATCCATACTATGCAAACAAAAGAAATTTTAGGCTCGAAAGAATCGAAAGAAGGTTGAACTAGACTTTCAGGGGATTTTTATAAAAACTCTTTTATACTTGAAAACTATTTTTATAATAAGAGTTTCTTTCTGAAAAATAATTTTAGTTTGAAGATATGTTACCTTATAAAAATACTTTACTTTTCAAACATGTTTTTAGGAATCCTGTAACCTTAGGCTCTGATACCAAATGAAATATCCCACACCCCTTAGTATTTCCAAAAAGGGCACACCACAGTATGTGGTGCGTTATAGGTATAGCTTAAGCATCACAGAGACTAAGATTCATAAGAAAAATAAGTAAAAATAGCAGAAACATTTAAATAATAACTTATCATTCAAAATTAAACTTCATCTCAAAATAAGTCATAAAAACATAGCATATCTCAAAAACTCAAAATGTGTAATGTCTCATGAAAATACATCTCATTCTCATAAAATCAAAGTATAAAGATAACAATAATAATCCCTCTCACAAGTGCCAGTGTGGCATAAACCAAATGAAAAAGATGAAAAGCAGAAGAATACATTTGAAATAAGGAATCTTCGAAAATGATTCTCCGAGCAACCTGAATCAACTATCCTCAACTCTATTGGCTTATGGGGGAAAAAAGGAAATAGAGGAGTTAGTTAGATAATAAGTTCGGTGAATGAAAGTAGTTACTGACATTTCTAACCAAGATAAAGATAATATACTAAGAAATAGTTCTAGTTGAAAGGAAAATAAGAAAAGATAAAACTCGGATAAATACTAATTCTGATTCTGTTTGACTGTTTGCTTTGATTGTTTGATTTGTTTGCACTTGTCTTTAACTACAGTGATTAGGCTGAAATCCTAATCCTATCTCAACTGCTAACATGATTAGGCTGAAATCCTAATCATACCTATTGATTGGCCTTTCCTATCTCTGTTGTGCCACTGTGTACCAATCCTATTGGTCACAGCAAAATACACCTCTTTAGAGCTTAGGACGTTGTTGTGAATTATTTACCCCAGTCGATGCCGCACGTCGGTCATCGCCGGTACGCACTAACTGTCGCCCCCTATTTGGCTCTTTATTTACCCTAATCAACATAGCGTGCCCGGCCTTACCTACGTGTAAGACCATAAGTCCTCGACCTGAAAGGAAATGCTGTCGGTACTGGCCATAACAAATAAATCTTATAGCTTAGTGTCCCTTTCCCAAATCCCTAGATTTGAGCCTCTGTCTATTGGCCACTTATTTACCCTAATCATCATAAGCGTGTCTCGGCCTCACCTACGTGTGAAATCATCTGTCCTAGAGCTGAAAGGGAATGCTGCCGGTACAGGCCCTACTTCTATATTTGCTTATTAACTTAATCCAAGATCTAAGTTTTAAAATAAGCCTCTTCTATTATCTCTTCTTTTCTAATTACAACCTATGTTATAATTGTTCTTGCAACTGTTACTCTTATAATTTCTCTTTTTAGTTATAAGCACTTGTTAGAATCATGTATGCAAATATCTTAAATTTGCCTATTTCAGTCTATCCCTATTCTATTTCAGTTTTTCTCATTTTACATCTGATTTCTATAAATTTAGTGCTCTATTTTAATCCATATTTGCGAATTCTTCTCTTTTTAATAGTTTGCTCGCGTCAAAAAGGATTAAATCTCTAAAAAAAGAAACTAACATTTAAAGGCTAAATTGCAACTTAAAATAGATGTAAATAACTGTAAATAATAGCAATTAACTGTAAATACTTGAATAAAATAGCTGAATAAAAATAAATTGAAACTTACTTTTGAAATTTACTTAAAACTGACTGTAAATAAATTTACATAAAAACTATCTCAAAATTGTAGAAAAACTACAACTATTGAGAACCCTATTATTTAAAATTGCTTACAAATTTAAAATAATTACAAAACACTCACCTGTGGTCCTTAGTTCCATTCCTAGACTTTCCTGGATCCGCTTCTAGGGCGTGGAATATTTTTCTTAAAAAGACCTCCCTTGAATAATTTTCTATTTAGGGTTAAGCCTCAGGAAATGAACCCAATTGGGAGAAAATCTGAATGAGAAAAATAGCTAGGCCTAGGGTTCTATTTATAGTGTGGCTTAGGGTCTCAAGCTGTCGGATTTGAAGATTAAATCTGGTGCAACCACGTCATAGGCTCACTAGGAACATCAGATGCGGCTACGAACGCACATGATTAACCAAAAATCAAATTTAAAGGTGTTCGCCTCATACTGGACATTTTCACGTTAGGAAGTTTTGCAGGTCAACCTGTGATCTTTGGGGGTCAACCTATAGGTTGACATGACCATAGCGTGGGTCGACCCATGCCCTTGTATTTTATTTTATTTTTTTCGTTTTTGTTTATTTAATTCTAATTTCTTGTTTCTCTCACAACTTCTCCATACTAACTCGGATTTCGACAAGTTATATATGGAAATTGATCAGAAAATCACCATGGACCTAATGGTGCAACTCCCATAGCATTCTAGTAATTTCACAAACTTTTTTTATTGTTTAATTAATTCGTTAATTAATTATTATAGCTTAAATATTTGGTTTTTACTTTCATGGCATCCCAAAATAATTTCTAAGCAAAAAAAAATCTATTTCCGTTCTCTTTTAAGTATTAAATCCTTGTTAAAACTATTATCTTCCACGTCTACACTTCCTCCTCACAAAAACAAGTCCATACACCCCTCCACCATGTTGGTCAAGAACTAAGACCCCTTAGGCCGAATACTTTTCAACATAAAGCCAGCAAAGACTCCACTTTTCCAAGCTAAAAGCAAAAACCTAAGTTGTGTTCGAGTTATAAAAGAAGTTAGCTTGATTTAGTCCATTTTTGGTTAGTAAAGTTCTCAACTTTATTCAAAGTTATTAACTTTATACGTGATGTATATTTATTAGTTAAATATGATGCTTGTTCGAGTAGTTATGATGTTGAATTGGTTATGCATAAGTATACTTGGAAATGGTATTGATTTGGTTGTATATAAGTATGCTTGTATATGGTGTTGTATAAACTTGGAATTGGAAGTTAAGTGCAATAAACTAGTAAGGTATGATCTTTCTTATGTTTGGAATTATGTTGTTGTGATGTGGTTGTAATATTGGTTAAAATCTTGGTATATGTTTTTCATGCTAATAAATTTAGCATTTTTGCTAACTTAAGCAACTTATGAAATCCCTCCTTGTTTGAACTATGGACTTAAATTTTAAAAATATATTTAAGTTTAAACTTGTTTAGTTTCAAAACCCACATATTTATGTTTACAAGGTAGTAATATTTTCAAATGTTAAATTTTTAAAGAAGACTTAGAAAAACAAATTTCAAGTTTGGAAATTTTAGGTCGTATAGCGATAGTCGCTATAAGTGCAGTTCGTGAAAACAAACTCTTTTCGAAATCTAAAAGTGCTTTCACTTAGAAATATTTTTGGAAAATGTTTTAAGACTTATATTAAGTAATTAAAAAGGTAATTATTAATTAATTAATTATTATTTAATTAATTAATTAAGTAATTAGTACTTAATTATTGATTAATAAAAATAATTAATACTTAAGTGTTATCAATTAAGTTAATTTTAATTAGTTAATTAAATAAAGTTAATTATTATTTAATTAATAATTAAGGGTTAATTATTTTAAATTATTTATTAAAGATTAATTATTAATTAATTGTTTATTAAAGGGATTTGATTAATTATTAATTAATTATTGATCAATTAAATAAGTTGATAATTAGGACTTAATTAAGATTTAATTATTATTT
Organism: Allium cepa; assembly: GCA_030765085.1. NCBI lineage: Eukaryota > Viridiplantae > Streptophyta > Magnoliopsida > Asparagales > Amaryllidaceae > Allium > Allium cepa. Next base: position 722,040,426 of record CM060938.1, on the reverse strand, counting down.
AATAAAGGTTAAATTTGTTATTTAATTTATTAATAAGGTTTTCTAATTTAAAATTTATTTTGTTTCAAAATATCAGTTTGTTTTAAGACTGCCTTTCTTTTTCAAAAATGTTTCAAATCAAGGGATTTCTTTATCGATTACCCTTAAGTAACCTCAAACAAATATGTAACCAATGTTAATGTGATGACACGTTTATGGTAAGTAAGTCAACCCATAGTTAGCACTAAAAGCCGATGAGCAGGCTGGTCCTCTATCTATGATATCTAGAATTTATTTCTAGACGAGGGATAGAGTAAGGTCAAAATATCGGAAACGTGATAGATATGGGAGGGTTAATTCCTATCAATGGGTCATGTTTAAATTAATTATATGGTTATCCATATGCAAACTCTGTATATTTACCCTAAGTAAAAAATTGCCCACTGTTTATAACTTGACCAATTTTAACTTCCTAGTATGTTGTGCATATTAGAGTTCCTCGATGAGGACTCGAATACTAGTTGCATTCTTCCAAAAGAACCGGAATTGAGTTAGCTGGAAATTATCGCTTAGTTTGAAGATACCAGTTTCAGATAAGTATTTAATACCCATCTCCCATCCAATCATCTCCTAACACTATGAGAGAAAGTGCTTAGGTCACTTAAGAGCTTTTAAATAGGGAAGAAACAGACTTTCCAACCGTTTAATACCTAGGCCCAAGACAACTCCTCCTGGTACTCCTTAATTTACATCATATAAAATCTCTTCTAGGCTACTTAATACTTCTTAGATAGGGAAGAGATAGACCTAGTGGCCATTTAATGCATCAATCACAAAGCACATCTCCCCTAAGATATTTTTCACTAATGCACCTATAAGATAATTCTGACCGTTTAATTCTTCATAAATAGGGAATATGCAAACTCAATGGTCATTTAATACCTCAATCTTATGCGAACATTTATCCCCATGGGTCTTATAGTTGGGGATGTCGTATGTCACTAATACACACACACACACAACTGCTGGTAGCCTCTTACGGAGGGAAGTTTTCCATTGTGTAACCTTATGGACCTCGCACCCCAACCTATACTAAACCAATTCATTTATAATTAATCTATATATTGGGCAAGGCCCATTAATTCACACCTATCGCAAATGCATTATTGAGGTCATACAGTTTTAAGTGTAAAAATTATTATGCCTCATAAGTTCATTTATTAGTATTTATTTATTTACTTTCTATGAACCATGCTTTTATTTTATACGCTTACTACCTTTGACTTTTTATTTTATTAATGTTATAAAATGTCATTTATTGCTTCTTTTTTCTTCAATTAATGCCCTTTATAAATGGTCTTTTATACACAAATTGGATAAATGTTGATGACATTTATTTGTATGTTTTAAAATTAGTTTACAATAACTATTTAATTTCCTTCATCAATGTCATTTTTTTGTCTTTGTAATTAAATTTATTAAATGGGTTTATACTCATATTGGCTTGATTACTGTAGCTTCCTATTAACTCCTAAATTTATTACATTAGTTGCATGTTACCATATATAAGTTTTTATGTTATAACCGACGTTTATTTATTTATTTCTTAAACTTATACTTTACATACATACATACATGCATACATACATGTGTATGTGTATATATATATATATATATAATAGATAAATGAGATTATTTATATTTCTATTTATAACTTTTTAGTTCCAACATTTAGGAGCTTATGATATGTGTAAATTTCACAAAAATATCTATTTCTATATTTTAATGCATTGGAACTGCATCTTTTCCAAATAGTATATGTTGCCGTTACAAATCTTCCATAAACTACCAAAAGTGGGGTTATACTGCATTTGTAATTACAAGAAGTTGTCTCTTTTTATTTTTATTAGGATAGATAGTGCAAACTACATAGAAATCCATACTTTGCACATCTCTTTCATTTGGACATATTCCTTGTTATTTCAAAGGACACACTTTTCATATATATATATATATATATATATATATAGAAATATAGAAATATATATATGCCTGACAATGGAAATTATATATTTCTGTTTTATATATATAATAAATAAATAAAAAAAATAGTTTATACCTTATTCCAAATGCGACGAACTCGCCGAACTTTTCTCGTGCTAACAAGATCGCCACCATCTTCTCGAGCTAGTTGTTGTTGCACGTGATGCCCAGGCAGCTGCGACGATTCCCATTGTCGAGTGCCACTATCCATCGAGTCGCGCCAAATTGTAAGACCCCATTGTGAAACCCTAGTCGTACGACCCTGAACCCACGCGCCCCCAACCCGCCATCGCCTCATGCTCGAACCCCTAGCCTTGCCGCGACCCTGGACGTGACGTTGATCGCTTCGCCCGAAGGAGCGAACCCCCAAATCGAACAATACCAACTCGCCGCAGCTCCTCGAGCGCGCGCCATCGTCTGAAACCCCAACGCTGCCAAAATCGATCGCGACCCTTGACTCGCAATTTCGTATTTTTTTTTCACAAGGTTGCGGCCATTAGTAAATGAGAAGAAGATTTCTTTTGATCGGCCATTTGATTTTTAGCCGAGAGGATGTGAATTGAATAAAGGGGAGGAGGGGAATTTAAAAATGAAAGAGCGTGCTTTCACGATTTCGTTCGTGATCTTAGGCGCGATACTAGGCGTAATTTTAGGGAACGTTACGTTGTGTCTGTTGACTAAATAAATATTAATTTCAAATTGAATTCGATTCAATTCCAATGCATTTACTCACCGTGTGCTCACATAACGACTCTGAATATTACGAAATTTGAAATCCGGTATAATTCAATATTACGGACCCAATGAAACTGGTTTCGTCGAATTCCGAGACTGTGCCTCAGAAGGCTATTTTTAAATATCGATTCAAGCGATATAATTTCAAAACTGAACAATTCACTTTAAAATTCAATTCTGAAGCTTCTATTATCTTCAGTATTATCAATACAGATTTTACAAGCCTTTGAAATATTTTTAATCAATTTAAAATTGAAGATTCAAATTTTTATTCAACTTTCAATAGATTAAATTCTAAAATTTAATCGCCAAATTATTCTGATAATTTGAAATTCAAGTCAAACCATCATTCAAATATTTAAAATTAATTAAATACTTTTAATTTAAATTGTTCAAAATTCTGGGTCGTTACAATTAAAATAGAGAAAATTTAAATCCTGATTAAATTAAAGCATTCCAAATGAATGATTAATAGTTTACAAACAAGATAACAAAAAACTAAAATAATTACATAATTTTATCAATATCATATTTCATAAAATTTTATGGATTATTCTCCTTAAATTCCAAATCCAAGGTGTATATACCATTAAAGTTCGATAATTTACTAAATATATAGAAATGAATTTCAAGTTAGATTCATTTGTTTAGGCCTACATTTCAATGGTTTTTGCTTGGGCATAATAACAAAAATAGAACATCAACGATATAAATTTAGTATCATGTAATTACATATTCTCCACTCATCTTATGACTTTCAAATATCCAAATCCAAACTCATTCTTCTTACTTGACTCCTTCTATTTTCAACCTAAAATTTGTTATACAAGTGTAGACATACCCACTAGAATTTCAGATCTGAAGGAGATTTGAGATAAGAGGAGTCTAAATTTATAATCTAGGACTTACCTTTTCTGCAGAATTGATTTACTCCTTCTCTTTTTATCTTTTATTCTCTATTCTTCTCCATTATGTATATATATACACATATAATATTTTTATAATTTCTAGAAATATTGTTAAAGGAAGAATGGTGGAGCTTCGCTACTCGGTTCAGACAATATGAGGAAAGAAGTGAGAGCCTAAGCATGTGTTTATAGGCACTGGAATTAATTGTTTTCATTGGATAATTATTTATTAAATCTGAGCTGATAGGCTAAGGTCAAATAGGTGTTAGCCCTAACCGACTGGTGGACCAATCGACAAGAGCTACCTACAAGGAGTGACCAACTTTTCCCAATGGTTGATCTATGGGTCTCGATGTTTTAGTTATGTCGTTAACATTATGACATCTTTAATTATATTATTATCTTAATTCATTTCGAATTATTTTTGATCTTAAATCTTCAAATATTGATAACTTTATCGTTTAAACTCTAATCGTGATGCCTTATATATGAAAGTTGCTTAGAAATCGCCAAGAGCACAACGGTGCAAGTTTCGTAGTCAAATTTGTATGTTTCGTAAAATTCCATTTTTGAGCCTTATAAATTATTTATTAATTATTTTAATTAATTATTGTTAATTTTATGTGGTGTTGCAATATAGGAAGCTTTTCCCTATATAATAGCTATCGAGCCTATAGCCGTAGTATATGGGACAAAGCGCATTCTAAACATAGTTTAAAACTTCTACATTTATTGTATGCATATATGTGTATTTGTAAATTTTTAGGTGGAAGAAAAGGAGGAAACTATGGGTCTATAATAGGCATATCCACAAGATGATTCAGTATATACTTGCATTATATTTATATGGTTGTTTTTTTAAGTAGTTAATGTATTAACATATTATGCTATCTGATGTATCGAATTTTTAAATTATTTAAATGTTTAAATGATATATTCATTTTTAAATTATATTGTGCAGTTTCCCTTTTTATGTCCAATGTTTTAGACTTTTCAATTTTATAAACCCTTGGTCCATTGTCTTTATTATCAAATTTAGTTAGAAGCGTATTGTAACGTCGTTTATAATTGATTTTTTATATGTTAAATAAAGTGGGTCATCACACTTGGTATTAGAGCTTCGGATTAGCTAAGTACTTGGGAAGGTTTGACCAATTAGGGTATGATGAGTTACACCTTAGTTTGGGTTAGAAAATAGAATGATAGAGCGTTTTGATTGATGACTGTACGCTTTATGTGTGTAGGTTGTTTGTTTAACTTTTATCTCATATAAAATGATCATCTTTATGTGGAAAATAAATAAATTATGCGAGCGGTAGGATGAACAATTATAAGAGGGATTAAGTGTTGGGTATAATTCAAGTGGCACACAAATGTTAAATTATAATTGAAACCAACCTTAATAAGATGGAATAATATTTTATTTTTAAGTGAATGATACTTGTTTGAAAGATTTATAGAATATACGTTTTTCCGATTTTATAGGTATTTTATTAAAAAAGAAAAATGTATATTTTTGGGCATAAAATGAATTATTGAAATTTTTGGTGAGAATAGAGTACTGAATTTAGGAAATCAAATATTTTTACGAAGATAGTTTCATAAGGAAAAGTGAATATTGTGAAAATATTTACTTGGAAGCAATTTTAGTAAAATGTGTTTTAACTTGATATTGGAAGTTGAATTCAGTCTTTAGAGAAACATTATAGGGTGAGGAATTTGATTGCTTCTAAAACATCCTTTGGAACGTATTTTTATGATGGTATTATGATCTATAAATGCTTTGTTAAAAGTGAAAAAAATCTTATCTAAGGAAAGAAAAATGATTGTTGATATAATTTTTATTTTAAAATATTCTTATGAATGGGTGTTCAACTTAAAAATATTTTATTTTGATTCAAATATTTTAATGAGAACATCTTTGTTGAAGTTGCTTTTTATTTTAGGAATATCCTTTGAAGGAAAACATAAATGTCGAAAGTTAGTTTAAGATTATGATTCGGAATACCTTGTAAAAATATTATTTAAAAGATATTCTATACAGAGGAATTTTCGTTGAAGAATATTTTAAAGTAATTATTATAATATTTGCGGGGTATTTATTTAAAAAGATAGCTTGATAGAACATTCTATAAAATAGAAATACCATAACTTAGAGAAGATTTGTTTTACATAAATGTTATCTCGATAAAGATATATTTTATTTCGAAGAAATTAATTTTCTCAGTAGAAATGTTTAAAAATAATATAATGGGGTTATTCTTTTTTAGGAATTTTTTTTGGCGATGGAAATATTTGAAAATAGTTTGATAAAAGTATTTTTATTTTGAAGGTAACTTTTTAAGTAAAGAATGTGAGAAGTTATTTATTTGAGAGAAATGTTTCATCAAAGAGTAACTTCGATTTCAGAAAACTTATTGCTTGAAATAATATTGGTTGTTAGAATTTTCACTTAAAGGATGCTCTTTGATAAATAAGGTTTTGAAAAAGAAATGGAATTATTTTTAAGAGTTTTGGATGAAAAAGAAATAATTTGAAATAGAAAATTAGTGAAAATATATTTGGAGATTTTTACTGAGAAATTATGTATATAAAGTACTCAGTTTTAAAACACTTTTAGAAAATAATTTAAGAAAGATGTGGATGTTTGATGTGGAAGTAAAGGATTTTTGGAGGTATTTCTTAAGAAGTATTTTATTTAGAAGATTTTTTATTTGGGAATCTTGATTAAGAAATGTAAAACTAGACTTTGTAACATGCGGTGTTGGCGACGGGGTAAAATGAGTGTTGAGTTTGCCCAACGCCCATTATGACTACATTACCTTTATGACTATTATATATGACTTTCCCTAAGGAGTTCCAGGAATGTCTAGTTATTCCTTTCCATCGAGGCAGTTGGGATATGATATAGGGACTGCCTATTTTTATGTTTGGGATAGTGGCCTTTTTATTGTATTTGTTTATTTGGTTGAATTGTTTACACTAATTTATTCCTTATTAGGTTATGTTTGATTTCTTGTTTATATTATATTGTTTGACTATTTATTTAATTAATTTATATCTCGCCACTAGAATTATATTATTTTCTTTATTGTGTTGATTGCCTGATTTTCTTTGGTTGGTATTAATTATTTGTTTGCTTGATTGTTTTGTTTGTTGCATCTTGTCTGCCTTGTTGTGATTATTATATGCTAAATTATTTTGCTTGCTATGTTTGTGATAATTAAATTACCAAATGTTAAATTTTAATGGCATGTACATTGAAGAAATTAGTGGAGTTTTAAGGGGCATATTTGATTTAGTCATAATTGGATAGCATAGTTTTCTACGACTAGAAATAATGGGATCATCATAGTTCCCCACGACTAGTTAGACTAGATATTTGGGACGACCAAGAGATTTGATGACTTCCTTGAAGATGATAATAGTGACTAGAGGGTTTTGCTAACTAAAGACTTAATGACTGCCATTGAAGAATCGAGATGATGTGGGGGTGGCTCATTATACATTTATCTAAATATGCATTTTGAAATCTATTTTTTTCAAACAATTACCGACTTCCATAAATAATTTAGACAAAGCTTTTCATGTTAAATATTTACTAAAAGATTGTTTCTTAAAAATTATTTTAAAATTGTTGTCACATGGTACAAATATTTAAGGGAATTGTTTTACAAAATAGTGGTGATATTTTAGAATGAAAAAAAATCTTGGTTTTAGATGTAGATTAAAGCTTTGACTTGAAAATAAATATGTTATTGAAAATGTTTTTCTTTGAAGATAATATTGGAACTCCCATCACTAGTGGATCCTTCTTTGGTTTTTGGATGGGTTATCTGTGTTACCAAATGAAGAAATCATTATAGGAGGATTTTGGAATCAGATTTTTCGCCTTGATCTAACGATTGGAAAAGGCAGCGTTCTACATTGATGTTCTAGACCTGATAACTCAATGTTTGTATTTATGATATGATCCATAAAGACAAGTTCTAGGATGTAAACTTGTGAAGTGGAGCTAGGATGTGCTCGACTATGATATTAAGTATGATTAGGTATAATTGATACTCGGAGGTTTTGATATATGCTCATAAAACAAGGATATGTAAGGATGTTCTCTTGGGCTAGGACGTTCCCAGATTCTTCAAATAGTATATATATGTCTCACCTTGGATTGCTATGACATGCAGTTTAGTTCTTGGCCTTTTGAGTGGCATGGATTTGAGCATTGGGGATCTGAGACTTAAGTAGCCCTTGACCTAGGACATGGTCATACAAGTTATCATATATCCCAGAGCACAATACTCTTATAATAGTGAGTATTCATTGACCTTATGATGGTGGTCATTTGGATGAGACCTTGTGATGTAGGTATGATGGTTGAGGATTGATGCAGCTGTAGTATAAGTGGATGGCCATATCATTTTGAGGATACGACCATGACTAGACACATTATTTTGAGGATATAGCCACGACTAGGAATATGTTATTTTGAGGATGTGACCTTGAATTTTTCTGTAAGATATTATGGATGGTGTAAATATGAGATAGTACATCGATTAACTTGAGGATGTGACTATGAGGAAGTTTCGATAGTTTTAAGGATACACATGTTATACTAGATGAGTAGTCAGTATGAGGATTAACACATCTACTTCATTTGATGGTGGGATCGTACAATTTACCATTTTTGAGTGTGTGCGCTTTTTTTTATAAGCTATGCTGATTATTGATTTATGTGGATTCATTTATTTATTCATGCATGTTTCGATCAATGTAAGTTGTGTTATGGATTTTTGTTATTGATAATTATGGTTGGACTGTTGAAATATGGATTGATTTGTGATTGGGATTGTTCATCCTTTTGTTGATGGTGCATTACTTTTACATGTTATGGTTTGGATTGCATGAATGATGAAGTGTATGTGTTACTATAGTATGTGCGAGCAGAGATTTGAATCCATTGTTATGGATGAATTTTGTAGTGCTGTGATTGATATTATGCGGTTTTTATACACTACTTAATAAGTAGTTAATTTGTGATTGATATTTCTCCCTATATTTTGTGATCATTCCAATGACGATACTTTATCGATTTGATTGAGGGTTGTATTTAGGAAATTATGACGGTGCAATTCTTTTAGGCCGAGAATGGAATAACCCATAAATTTGAAACTATTAATATTAGATTAATTAAAAATCAACTTTCAATAAAAGGTTGAATTGAATGTCATATTAGCAGCCACTCCATAGGTCTTTGTAAGCTGATCGATTTGGTATATAATTTTGATTGATTTGGAGTTACGATTTGTGCAATTGAGGTGTTACACTGCTTTAGTAGAGTACATAGAGAACTTGGGTCAAACAGTTGCACGGGACTGAATCCGTCTTATTGCCTATATAAATGATACTTAAAACACCTAAAGGGGGTGGTAACATCGGTCTCTCTTCTCTAATCACGAAACCTCTCGAACTCTCATTTAATGCGGAAATTTTTTGCTAATTCAATTTTTTTTCAAAATTCAAAGTGTCTGATACCCATCAAGATGTATATGAATTCAAAGATCTCCATGAGTAGAAGAGATGTTCAGTCTTTGTTTTTGAGGATCAAGCTCAAGTTCAGAAATCACGATCTTTAAAATGGCCATGAAGATGTAAAATAGGGACAAATTGGGGCTTTTTGATTTGTGTATCAGTTAACAAAATTGCTTGTACGAGAGTGTAAACCTTGGAGAGACAAAAACATCGGAGGTTTTAGTGCATTAAATGTTGTTGGAGTTGGTCGGAATTAACATTTGAAACAGGCGAAATTGCCAATTCTAGTCTTCAATCTTAGGCTAATGGCGGTGTCTTTGGATGTGGGAACTGTTGGATCTGATAGAGGAGGTTGGTGGTTGTAACATCCCTAATTTCTGATAACATTATTCAGGAAATTAATTCGATAAATTAAATAGAATAACGATGATAAGGGGATTGAGATTTGAATAAAATTTATAAGAAGGCCGTGCTTAATAATAAAATAAATGGGCTTTAAATGGGTTATTGACAAATTAGATTGCACATGGGCATATTAGTAAAAATAGCCACATCATTATACATGGCTATAGACTTCTCACATTGTCCATTCACATTCATTTTTTTCAGATCTAAAATAAACGCAAACACCCTAAGGAGCCGGTCATTATCAAAGAGGAAGAATTCAATCTAAAGCTAAGGACCAAAGCTAGGAAGGGTTAATCAACAACAAATATCAAATTCCTTTCCATATCTAAGGTGAATAATAATTTTATACCATCTCAATTTCTTTCTATGATTATATGTTTTCGGATTTACGATTAGATTCGTATTTATGTTGATATGGATGGTGATGACTATACTATATTTGATTTATTTTAATTCTTTTACGTATGAATTAGCATGGATTTAGGATAAAATGGAGAGTTTATGATTTTAGAATGACATGGAAAAATTTTATGTTAAGCAAAACATGATTTTCAAGATGGGTTTTAATTTTCAGAATTTTCCAAGCTATAGAAAATTTGTAATGAATTTTTAATGGAAAATATGATATAGTTGGGTTTAAAAATTAAATTCAACTATTTCAGGAAGAAATTAGGTTTGAAATTTAAACATGATTGATTACATGATGAAATTAAATTTCTATGATTTTTGGAGATTTTTTCTAATTTATTTGCTAGGGAAACTAAATTATTTGAAAAGAAGGACTTTTTTGCAATTATTGGCTTTGATATATAGAATGGCTTAAACATTATAATTCTTTGATTTAAATCTAATTAAATGCGGCAGTTTTGAATGCAAAGTATTTGAAAAGTTTTTTGACAACCAATCAAAGATTTACAAATGGGCAAGTGATTAAAAAGCAATTACTAAAAGTCGCTAAATTTCAACCTTCAATTCAGAAAAGTAGGTTCCGCCTCAAGTAGCAGTATCTTTTGACTCCATTGACTCCACCCCAACTTAGTCAAAACCCACACAGTCGAAACCCATATAGTCGAAAGCAATACACAAGATATCACTTAGATGGTACGCAGTGGATTAGAAGGAAGGTGGAAGCCTTGGTGTCGAAAGGTATGCTTCCAATGGGGTTGAAACCCTGTTTTGTTCTCAAAAGGTAAGATCTTGCCTTGTTTTACTTAAAGCCTTCGACATAGTCGAAACATATGCTTTCGAAAGGGTTTTCAAAAATAGCTTTTGAAGAAGTTTTCCATACTATGTAAAGGTGTTAGCTTTCGAAGGGTTACCTATGTTTTAGCCTAAACTAAATCTTTTCCTGAAAGCTTTCGAAGGGGATTGAGGGTTTCGAAGGCAATGGAGTTGAAAGGGGGTTTCGACTCTATCCTTTGAATTTTTAATTTAAAGGTTGTTTCTTTCGAGTAGATAGTTCCAACACCATCAATTTTCCCCCCAAATAATTTTATAATTGGTTTCGAAAGAGATACTTTTGTATGTAACCATTTTAACCCAAAGGATGTTTTTAAAGAGTAAACCCAATCCTTTCGAAGGGGAACTTTTATTGCTTTGGAAGCCATGTTTCAAAGAACGTTTTGATACCATCGAAAAGTATTATTGGTTGCAAAGGAGAATATTTAACAGGGGCTTTGAAAGATATGTTTATTATGTATTGAAAAAAAAAGTTTTTTCTTTCGATGGAAGTCATCTAAAGGTTTCAAAAGTGATGTTTTTAAGCTTTCAAAACATAAGATCGATCAAATTTAAAAGACTAATCACGGCATAAATAAACAAATGGTTTTAGTATGAAGAGGTTCTCATTGATTATAAAGCTTAAAGGGTTTAATTAGGATATACACACACACTATTAATAATGATAATTCAGTGAATATGAATCAGCCGCGTCTTTTTGGACTTCCTAGAATACCCTTCGCATATTTTTCACTTCGTCAATCGCCGAATGCGTATTCACAAAACCAAAGACCGTAACTCTCATTCCTCCATCACTACAAAACAAATTAACATAAATTTGATTTCGTCTCCTTTCCAACACAAACTAGGGTTACTTCACTATGACTATAGATCTAACGTCCCCAACTTCAACTGCCGACCATCAACCGTGGCTTCATCTCCAAATCAATTATAGATTTGCAACTACCAACCGATCCACTATCAACTGATATTAGTCCTTTGACCCACTGTTTATGATCTACTATTGACCGAGTTAAATTTGAAACTTTGACTATCGACTATCGACTAACCACAGAATTAACTTGGATTTGCTGATTTCATGTCGATAAAGAGTTATTGTCAATCATCCTCTATATGACATCCATTGACCTTCAATCTTAGGTAAGTTAATTAGATGATTAGTATATGTTTCTTTGGGTTGATTTAATTTAGTGGTATCCGGAATTTGGGCTATGATTCCTCCATTTTTTATGTTATTTAATTGTACTGTGTATATCATGAGTTGCAAATTGATGTATAACCGGTTGTAGTATGATTAGGTGAACGGATTAATATAAATCAATCAGGTTCGATAAATAATTAGATGCGTTTGAATTTTGGTAATTTTTGTGTGTTGGTTTCTATGTTTACTTTAGTTTACAATTGGTTGATTTGATATGTTGGTCGTACTTTGTTTCTTTATTTTCACACTTTGGGTGTGTGTATATAATAGATTACATAGTCAGATAACTATTTTATGTTACGGATGACGATAGTATGAGATTTATGAACAAGTTGATAGAATAAAAAGAATGTATTATTATATATGTTCAAAACGAAAAACTTTATGAGGTAATAGCAGTTGTAGTGTGAGATAGAGGACTGGTAAGCCAAAAGTAGAATTTATACCAACCCTTTCTTCCACTTTAGTAAGCTGATGGAATAAAAAGAAAGCATTAGGAGAGCTTTATAACAACCCTTTCCTCCACTTTAATGCCGCGAATCTGGTAATCCGTTAGATCCTTTGATTGCCAATAAGCAGCCTTTGGTTACATTAAACAACTTACAACTTTTACTATCTGATCTGATATCTGTCGTCAGTCTAATGTAGTTTTGAAAATTGGCACATGTTTAATGGTGGCTACTACAATAGTGATGTATTAAGGTCTATCTTCTTCCTTGTCAAATTTACTAGCTTTATATTTATTGCTTCTTGAGATTAGACAGGTTTAATGAGAGCATTCAAAAAAATTATGCAGGAATCTCGGATGTGTGTGCCTTTGACAATGATTAGATAAGCAAACAAAATAGATAATCTTAACCACGAGTTAATTCAAAATATGCAGGTAAATTGATGTTCCGTTAGGTTATTTTGACTATATAATATATTTTCCTTTTAATAAAATAACAAATGCATCAATAAATAATTTTTTTAATGCTTTTTATATTTTCTTCCAGTGAAATTTACAATTTAGTTCACTTTTCCAGTTCACATAAATGACCATAAACTCTGCGTGATAAACATATTGAAATTTTTGTTTAGTTAACCTTTTCTCTTTCATAATGCACATAAACAATTCTAAATTAAAATCAATTGATTTTACCATCAAACTTACTTTGTTTGTGCTCCACGGTTAGTTGTACTCATTACCCATTTTATTAGATAATTGGTGTGTTTGAATGTAGCCAACCTTTGGACAAGGCTTTGATTTTTAAGGCTCCTAATGATGTGAAGATTCGACTTGTATGGTATGCTCAGCTTGATTCTTTTAGCACGGTAGTTTGTTTTCCTTGGTAGTCTCTGTTTGTGCAGTATTCTTCGTTTTTTTGCTTTACATAAACCTGGACATAGCCATTGTGCTGCTTCTACTTTAGATCATGTTTGTATTTGAGTATTTTAATATATAATTGTTGGTGAAAAGAAGAAAACTAATGTGTAATTATGGCATAGAAATACAAGTGCATAGTGTAAAATAGTATAAAAGAGAAATACGCTTAGTAAGACCACAAATATACTTTGGCTAGACCGGGAAAAGATAATTCTCATACTTTTTTGGTGCATCATCTAGTACAATGAATTATGCATGGAAATCTAATATTTGTATTTTGGTGTATAGTGAATTCTACTGAGCTGGCAGACTTAGGACACGGTAGACTCTAGGGTAGGGCCCCTTATAGTCTCTTGCGTTTGCTACCAGGAGAAGCCGGCAATTTATGTAACATGAGAAAATTTCCATCTATTATGTATGTTTACACATATTAGATTTTGTGGAAAACCATGCGAGTAGTTGAATATGTATTTCTCCTATGTATATACTGTGCAGAGATATTTACTATGGATCAAAGAAGACGTACATAGTTGTGTGTCATTTAAAACCAAAACAAAAAATGTCATGTCACACACTAATTATTAAATATAAATTACCGGAACAACTTTGGTATGGCTCGAACGGTCAAACAAGTGATTTAATAATAATCAAGAATTAATGGACCCTACCTAAAGATTCAGTCTACCAATTTAATGCTTACTTCCTTCGTATTTACTGGTTAGCGGAGTATTTTGGTCTTATTTCAGTTTTTTTTTATATAATATTAATGGAACTTGAATTTTTATGCTACACATGGAAAACCCATAAAATGGGCAAGGGATCTAACCAATCCAACATGTTGTTTGAAGTAGGCCTTGACATATATTAATGTCTATATTATTCCAAACGTAAATTTTTTGTTTAGTGAATTCTACCGAGTTAATAGACTAAGTGACAAGTTTGCTTCACAGAAAAAGTATGTTTTGATAACTCTTTTTTATTTTTGTCCCTTATATATGCGTTCTATTAACATGATACCCGGTATATGTGCGTAGATTGTGACTTGGGTTCGTATTATTCTCCTATGCTAGAAAACTTTCCATTTACATGTACATGAATGACGCCTATGCTAAATTTGTCTTAAGGTATGCATCATTGTTTGTGTTGATACAATTGTGTGGTTAACATGCAATAATTTTGCAAATAATGTTAAAATTTGTTCAATGCGCTAATTTTATTATATTATTTTAGAAATAGCTACACTGCAAAAATGTTGTTCAATGATCAAATGCAAGTCCATCTGACGCGCATATATACTCGTATATATAGAAGATAATAAACTACAGGTGTTGTTATTATATGTCGTATACTTCTTTATATACTTATTCACATTGTTATTAACCCATAATAGTATTTTGGAAAAGGGTAGAATAATAGCTAGGTTAACTGGTAGTGAATATAATTTAAGAAATATTAAAATCAAAATTTAAGATATTGGCAGGGTCTAGTTGGTTCATAGTCATCCCATGAAAACTATGATTTGACATTGGCAGGGGCCAATAGGTTTATAGTTAGCCTATGAAAACTTTATCCCGATTAAGATATTGACAATTAGTCAATAGGTTCCTAATTAGCCCATGAAAACTAGGATAAGAGAAAGATATTGGAGTTACGAATAGATTCTTACTGATCCCATGAAAACTATGAAATCAGATAAGTAGTCCATAAACATTTAACATGTTAATAGTGACCCATGAAACTATAATTGTGACAGATGAATGGGGATGGGTAGTCCAGATTCAATTTTCTTGTGTTGCATACCATCGTAATACTTTGAAATATCGTGTTTTGATCATTGTGGATGTAGAAGCAAAGTATATGGTTTTATAAAAAATTTAGGATACTAGTCAACGGAGAACCTGTTCCTCTAAGTGGCGTGGTCTAACTAGATATTTAAATGGTTTGAGATGGTAAATTATTATTCATAATAGGTTTATGTCTGACTCCAAGTTTTTGCTGTAATATCCCGGAATTTTTAACAATATCAATTTAATAATCTGTATTAAAAATTAAATTGATATTGATATTTTGTTAAAAATAATACAAATAGATTTAATAATCTTCTTTAATAAATATTTAAATTGGTTATTTTATCTTTTAAAAATAATAAATTGATTTCTATTTACAATATAAATATATGGTTTATATTTTAAATAGATTAGCTTTGTTTTAATTTTAATAAATAAAGCATATTTTCTAGTTTTAATATTTGTAGTAATTTGGAAAATTTATTTTATTTAATATTAGCTTTTCAAATTTATTGAATAGATAACTTTGGTTTAAAATTAATAATTGAATCATGTTTTAAAATTCTAATATATACATTATAAATTGGAAATTTTGATTTAATTAGTATTGAGTTTTTTTTAAAACTATTTCATAAATAAATATATGATTTTAAAATTTGATAAGAAAAATATTAAATGTTTAAATTAAATTAGATTGAGTTTTAAATTTAGAATTAATTCAACAAAAGGTTCTATGGCTTAATAAAATGGATATTTTATTTATAAAATATAATTTCTTGTAAAATGATTTTAATGTAATAATAAGATATTTATAAAAAATATATTATTAACAGTGTATTGTCTTTATAAATAGAGTTTGAATAAAATTTGTAAGTTGTTATTTCAAATTGAATTTATATTCATAACTTGATTTGAAAATAATTGACTTTGAATTTAGTTTGAATTTAAATTCAACAGTATAAAATCTTAATTGTTTTAATTTCTATATGTATAAGTTTATTTATAAACATGGTTTGTTTTTATTTCATTTATAAATTTATACACGTATTCAAATATAAACTAACAACTTAAATTTAGGCTAACATATACATTAATTTGTAAATTAGTACTAATTATTTAAAGAAACAAGTGTTTCATTCTTTTAACAAGTGTTCAAAATTTACATAAATTTGACAAGTCTTGTAAAATTTGTACAAGTGTAAAATTTAGTTTTAATTTTTCTTTTATTTCATTAAATCTGAAATACATCTAGTTTAGCTTGCATCTTCATTCATGCATATTTTTTTTCATTTCCTTAAACAAAACTCATTTTTCATATCCATAATCAAAACCTGCATATTAAATTCCTGTTCAAGTTTAAAATTTGTTTACAAATTTGCAAGTTAAACTCCTCTTCAAAATTAAACCCGCCATCAAAAATATCAAATCTGAATATCCTAAAAATCCACAAATCTGCATTGATTCATCAACATCTGCATATTCCACTTCCTCAAAATCAAACCCACCTTCATCTCAAATTCAAAACATCAGTCTGCAAAATTCAAGTGGAGCCTGCACCTTTTTTTAAACCTGGGAATGATAAGCATCTGCATGCATTTGGAAAATTAGTAATTGCATCTACTCTCTACATGCAAGTGATTATAGGAAGGATCATGAACATTCAGATTTCAAAAAAAAAAAAAATTGCAACTCAGATTTTTTAAAAAGAGAGAGCATGCCTGCATTCTCATTTCTGCAAATTTCAAAAAGAACAACTGAGCTCTGCATTGAATTAAGGTGAGTAACTTAAAATCTTAAATTTTAAAATAAGCTGCATGGTTTTACTGAATTGAAATAGTATTGTTGTGTTATCTGTAGTTGTTGATGTGGAAATGATTTATGTTCATACTGTTCTTTATCTTCTGATCTGTTTTGATTTTCAAGGAAAATTTTATTAATTATACTTACCTTTTAATTAGTTTTCTGTTAAAATGAAAGATGCAAAGTAAAGTTGTTTTATTTTCTTAAGTTCATGTTTAAAAATTACAAGTAAGTTAAAAATATGAGTTTTGACTCTGGAAACAGAAAAAAAAACGTCATGCATGTTTATTTTTATTAAAGCCTAATCAAATTAATATTGTAATTTAGTAGTATAAATCAAATATCTAAACTGGAACTTGATTTTTAAATCAACTATTAGGATTTTTAGAGTTTAGTTTCAGTAGCAGTTTGTTCTTGAACTAAAAATGAATTTGAGCAAGTGCTTGCAAACTGTGACTTGAGGAAACTCAGGATTCTTCTGAGTTATAGAGGAAGGATCATAGATTCTTAGAAAAATCAAAAATGTGGATAAACTTGGTTAGGGTGGATGCAGTTTTGATTTTTAGTATTTAACCCTAGTATTGATGGATTTTGTGAAAGAGGTCTTTTCGATCTGAATAGTTGATCGAGTGTCTTGGTATTTGGTGAATGTATAGTAGGTGTGTGGGGTTCATGGCTGGAGAGGTGGATGTCCAGGTGGTCGGAGCGGTAAGAAATCGCCGTTGACAGGTTGGGTCAGAAACCTGGAACATGTTTTCAGGTTTGGGGTTTTAGAGCTTAATTTTGAATTCTTGTTGATTTGTTCGATCTGATGGTTTCTGTGGGCATTCATGGGTTTTTGGAAGTTGTTGGATCATCTATGATAACCAGAAGGGGCGGTGGTCGTCGTGCATATGCATGTTGATGAGATTTCTGGTGAAATGATATGGGATAGGTTTGTTGCAGGGAAGGTGTTGGGTTTCCTTAAAAAAGATGGATGGGTGACTCGTAGTGGAGATGCTTTTGACTCGAAGTAAATTTGGGTTTTCTCGGGTTACACTATAATTTCCAGGTTTCTAAAAAACTGTTTTTAAATCCGGGTTTTAAAATTGTCAAAATCTGTAGTTTTATGTTTAAAGAAGGTTTAGGTTTAAATTCAAATTCAACTTTGAATTTCTGATTTAAATTCAAATCCCAGCTTTTAAATAAAAATAAAAGTTTCAAAAATTTAACTTAATTAACTATTTTGTTTTGGTAAAATAGTTTAAACCTTTTAATAATGAAGTTTTTAAAAAAATGAGTAAGATTTGAAGATTTATTTAAAATCTGGAAATCTAAGTTTAAATATGAACTTCAGTTTTAAATTTAAAAAGAAGATTTAAATTTGAAAGTTTTAAACTAAGAATGAATTGAAACTTCTAAAACTTTGAAATGAATTTAACTTCAAAATTTTTATGATTTCATATTTAAGACAAACTTTTGTTTTGTCTTAAAATTTAAATAAGTTTTAAAATTTTCAAACTTTGATGAGTTTAAATTACTTTTAATTTAAACTTGTATTTAGAATGAAAATTTAAAGTAATTTCAAGAGTACTTTGATTTAAAAAAATATTGTTTTTAAACATAATTAAGTTATGTTTTATCTTGAAATTTAAATTAAGATTTATGTTTTAGAATTAATTAATAATGTAATTAAGATTAATTAATTAATTTAATTAACTAATTGAATTTGGAATTAATAATTGATTAATGATTAATCAATTTATAATTAAGATCATTAATTAAATTATTAATTAATGATGAATGGATATTATTAATTATGTAATTAAGTTTTAAATCAAGGTTAATTAATTTAATAATTAACTTTAATCAATGAATGATTAAAGATAATTTAAATTGTAATTAATTTAAGTTAATTACTAAATGAAATAATTAGAGAATGGTTAATGAAGGACATTAACCAGGATTAATTAATAATTGATCAATGTAGTTAATTTTTATAATTAATTAGATTAATTAATTTAATAATAATCAATTATGAATGGTTTGAGTATAATTACTTAGTAAAGTAATTAAGAAATTAATTACTTAATGTAATTAATTTAGTTTAATGATATTGTTTAATTTAATTAATTAAGTTTAATTAAATTTAAACACTTGAGATTTAAAGATAATTACCTTATGTAATAAAAGATTTAAATTTTTTTAAGTTAAGTAATTGTTCAATAATTACAGGTTGTAATTAAGTGGAGATTTCTAAGAATAAGGTAATTTGGATAAATTATTTAGTAATAAATCAAGGAATTAATTAAAAAATTAGTTAAGGATAAATAATTTGTTTAATATAGGAATTAAGCTAGTAAATTACTAAATGTAATTAATCTGTGAGGATTAATAATTATAAGCTAATTACTTAAGGTAATTAATTTAAGAAGATAATTAATTAAGTATAATGAAAGATCATTAATTATTATAATTAATAAAGTAATTAAAGTTGATTAATTATGATTAATTAATAAATAATAGGTAATTAAAGGTAATTAATTAATTAATTAAGGATTAATGTAATTAATCATGATTAATTGATAAATTGAAGTACTTAAAGGTTAATTACTGTTTAGTTGAGAATAATTAATTTTGTGAAATTAATTGAGGATAATTACATGAATGTAATTAAGGGTAATTAATCAAGGGTGATTAATTAAGGTGATTAATAATGGATTAATAAATTGATTGTAATCAATTAAATGGTTGAGTAAGAAAGATTTATATTGGTGAAGTAATTTAATTTAATTTGTTTTAAATTAATTAAAGACGAAGTAATTAATTTAATTCATTTTAAATTAATTAGTAATAGAGATAGTTAATTTAATTCATTTTAAATTAATTTTATTGTGATGAGTTAATCATTGCTTATATATATATTTGGATGACATTGATTGTCTTGGATGTTTTGTGATCTCAGTAATGAGATAAGTATGGTTGTGAGATATGAATGCTTGGTTTGCATTGTGATGATAACTTAGATTATCAATTGGGATGTTGATATATGGATTATCTATTTTTGATAATTGATAATGTGGGTTGCTGGTTAGGTGATAATGTTGATTATCGGTTATGATTTATGAATTATCTATCTATGTGTATATAGATACTGTATTGAATTGTTTTAAAAACTTTAAAACAACTTGGACCTAAAAGAAACGCTTTGGATTTCGATGAGACCGGGATCGGGTTTCCATATTTGGATATCCGAAAACCACATCGATCCAAATTAACGTTAGGTCGTGAATCAAAGTGGAGCTTTGTGAAGACTCGAGGTGTAAGGACTATACATCAGTATAACTCTGTGGGTGATTCCGTAATGAGTTGACGGACTAGTTCTTATAGATTCGAGATGGTGGATCAGAGTGCAAGGGTTATTGTCGTTAACATTGAGGGTGATTCCAAAATGTGTGTAACGAGATAATGCCTTCGGTTTCGTTCGAACCCGGAACGAACTTGTATGGATTGAATGCTTTCAGAACATCGTCAGGTGGACGATGAGCATTCTAAGTGATATGTCCTGTAAAGGTAATCGTAGACTCAAGCCTCATCAAACGGGAATGGCTAAAACAGGGGAGGCGCAGCAAGGCTTCGTGGGTCGAACCCACTGGAGAGCGAGATTTACCCCTGTCTAGAATTCCCTTTATATTCGGCTGTGTGGATGGTTGCTAGCAACAACCACGGGGTTGTCTTGGTCGGAATTGTTCAGTAAGGAATGGGTGCTTTGTGTTGCAGGGGAGCGGGCGTACTCCTCGGTAGGTTGATCTAGGCCACGTACTATGACGGGCGGTGCCCCAGTAGCCCAGCCATTGTATGGAATCCAAAATCCAATAAGTGCCAACGGTTTTGATTGTATTACCCACTTTTGTGGCTAGTAGCTGGAATTTAATCATGTAACAATTTCGGCTATTTCTTATTTATTTGAAAACCCTAGACCCTATTATAATATCATCGGATTTCCTATCAAATGTTTTGGTTAGCGTAAGGTAAAAACTTTTCCATGTTTATGTGTGGGAAGTCTTACGTGATACCTTTTCTTTTTCAAAAGGTTTTTAAAAGTTAAGCAACTTTAACCTGTTACTCACACCAGACCCATGCCTGACCCGGAGTTTATCTTTTGTTTTTCATAAACTCTTGGGTACTCAAATTTTTACGAGTAGCCAAAGGATTTAGGTTAGGATTCAGAATTAGCTTTGACGAATTGTGGAGGAGCAAAAGGAGCAGGAGGCTTCTGCGTGTAGATATATATCTAGTATCCCGCTGTGTGTTCTCTGAGTTGTTGTCTTTCTACTATATTGAGTTGTATAACTAGACAGGTGTTTATAACTGTCTAGTATGTAATGTATATCTGTGTAACTCTGATAATGGTTGTAAACTATGTAATATTTATGTTATTAATATAATTTATTCGTTCCGCTGTTTAGATTGTGATGTTGTTTCTTTCTTCTCTTCTTTCTTTTCTTTTTCTATCCCTTTCTTTCTTAAAAACGATGCGATTTTCTGCGGTACGAAAGTCGGGTCGTTTCACTTGGTATCAGAGCATTAGGTTGAGTGAATACCTAGGCTCTGTAGTAGTGTCTTTCTTGAGAGAGCGTATTTGTAATTTTATATATATATATATATATATATATATATATATTTATTTCTACCTATCTATTGGGTTACCTGTTTGGGTTTTCCAATATAAGTTCTAAAGGTAGATGGAATAGTGGTGTGTGTAACACGCCTATCATTTGTTGGAGTTTGAATGTCTTAGGTTGGAAGTCTATCTGTTGAGACTGTAGACCTAATACCATCTCGAGTAATCTTTTCAGTTTGGTAAGAACTTAATTGATCTCTGAAGGAAACCTGTTAAGGTTCGGAGTGAATTCTTTGAAGTTGAATGAGTAGAATTTGGATCTGTTGGCTGGACAGAAGTGAGTAATGTATTTTGGATACCTCAGGAAGTAGTAGCTGCGTGATGAGATGCAGTGACTATGAATGTTCCCGAAGATGTTTTCTTTAGAACAAGTTAAGGAAGTGAGTCTGCTTCAGTGCTGTGGCTGTGTTCAGCCGGAGTTTCTGTTTGCTTTGAGGTCCGAGTTTCTCGGAGAGCTTTGTTTTGAAATTCTTTGGCATCTGTGGCAGCAGTACAGCTTGGAGTGTTCTCGGTGTTGGGAAGAGATCTTCTGGCTTAGCAGTTTTTCTGAAGAAGAGTTCAGAAGCAATTAAGTGGACTCGTTTCTTCGATTGGTTGGCTAGTTAGGTGTAAGCTGTTCAATTTGATTAAGGAAGAACAGTTTTTTCTTGGATTTGGTTTGGGTTGATCGCAAAAGTGACTTGCGATTGTTTGAGTTTCTCTTGGGTTATCTGAGTTTTTCTAGATGTCTTCAGAAAGTCAGAGTTTGGTTCGCATCTGGAGATTGAGCTTTCTTATCGTCTAGGATTCCATGAGTGGTAACGGTGGTTCAGCTTTATAGAAGAATGGTTCCAAGAGTTGAGTTGGTGTAGCAGCTCGGAGTTTTGGAGGAACTTCTGAAAGTTTCTTATGGATTTGCTGAATCATATCTCTGGGGTGTGTTTTCCTGTTTGTGCTTGCGTTCTTCTTCAGCATTTTCTTCTACTTCAGATCAGAGTTGAGCAGTGGAAGCAGTTTGGAAGTACATCTGCTTTTCTTTTCCTGATAAGAGAGGTTGTTGTCTTCTAATGTTGAGGAGTAGAGTTTGGGTTCTTGGTTTGGTTGATCTTGAGGAGATCATTTTGTTGAGTTGATTGGTCAAGTTTGTTTCTAGAAGCATCAGCGAAGGTTGAGCTGATCAGTAAGGTTGTAGACAGCCCAGGATTGTCCGAATAGTTTTATGGATAAGAGTCGGAGGAATTTGGACTCTGAAGTCGGAGATTTGATTTTGGATAAGTTTTCTCTGATCAAAAGTGAGCTATAAGTTTGGGTAAGTCTGAGAAGCTAGCTCTGAAGTGTTTTGGATCTTTTCTGTATCTAGGAGATTAAGTGATTGATCTACAGGATTGAATTACCAGTTTGGATAACTAGGATTCGATGAGTTTCACGTACCTCTGAGTGAGTACGTGTATGATCTATCTTTGGTTGTGGAACCAGCAGTTCTGGAGTTTTGGTTGTTGAGTCAGACTCGTTTGTAGTCTGATATCTTGTCTAGTGTTATAGATATAGTTGTATAAGAGCTTTGTAGCTTCATAGTATTGATTGTTTGGATTCTCTAGAGCGAGTATCCCGTTATATATATATATATATACCTGGGGAAACTCGATAAAATTTTATCCAGAATTTTGTCTGGATAATTAAATTTGTTTGATTAGTTGAATTGGTTGTTATGATTGTTAGCATATGTTTGATATATGCTTGTGTTTAAAATTTTAAAATTTAATAAGATTATTAAATTACCTTTGTTTTAAATTTCGAGGACGAAATTCTTTTAAGGTGGAAGGATTGTAATATCCCAGAATTTTTAACAATACCAATTTAATAATCTGTATTAAAAATTAAATTGATATTGATACTTTGTTAACAATAATTCAAATAGATTTAATAATCTTCTTTAATAAATATTTAAATTGGTTATTTTATCTTTTAAAAATAATAAATTGATTTCTATTTACAACATAAATATATGGTTTATATTTTAAATAGATTAGCTTTGTTTTAATTTTAATAAATAAAGCATATTTTCTAGTTTTAATATTTGTAGTAATTTGGACAATTTGTTTTATTTAATATTAGCTTTTCAAAGTTATTGAATAGATGATTTTGGTTTAAAATTAATAATTGAATCATATTTTAAAATTCTAATATATACATTATAAATTGGAAATTTTGATTTTAATTAGTATTGAGTTTTTTTAAAAACTATTTCATAAATAAATATATGATTTTAAAATTTGATAAGAAAAATATTAAATGTTTAAATTAAATTAGATTGAGTTTTAAATTTAGAATTAATTCAACAAAAGGTTCTATGGCTTAATAAAATGGATATTTTATTTATAAAATATAATTTCTTGTAAAATGATTTTAATGTAATAATAAGATATTTATAAAAAAATATTATTAACAGTGTATTGTCTTTATAAATAGAGTTTGAATAAAATTTCTAAGTTGTTATTTCAAATTGAATTTATATTCATAACTTGATTTGAAAATAATTGATTTTGAATTTAGTTTGAACTTAAATTCAATAGTATAAAATCTTAATTGTTTTAATTTCTATATGTATAAGTTTATTTATAAACATGGTTTGTTTTTATTTCATTTATAAATTTATACACATATTCAAATATAAACTAACAACTTAAATTTAGGCTAACATATACATTAATTTGTAAATTAGTACTAATTATTTTAAAGAAACAAGTGTTTCATTCTTTTAACAAGTGTTCAAAATTTACATAAATTTGACAAGTCTTGTAAAATTTGTACAAGTGTAAAATTTAGTTTTAATTTTTCTTTTATTTCATTAAATCTGAAATACATCAAGTTTAGCTTGCATCTTCATTCATGCATATTTTTTTTCATGTCCTTAAACAAAACTCAATTTTCATATCCATAATCAAAACATGCATATTAAATTCCTGTTCAAGTTTAAAATTTGTTTACAAATTTGCAAGTTAAACTCCTCTTCAAAATTAAACCCATCATCAAAAAATTCAAATCTGAATATCCTCAAAATCCACAAATCTGCATTGATTCATCAACATCTGCATATTCCACTTCCTCAAAATCAAACCCACCTTCATCTCAAATTCAAAACATCAGTCTGCAAAATTCAAGTGGAGCCTGCACTCTATTTTAAACCTGGGAATGATAAGCATCTACATGCATTTGGAAAATTAGCAATTGCATCTACTCTCTGCATGCAAGTGATTATAGGAAGGATCATGAACATTCAGATTTAAAAAAAAAATTGCAACTCAAATTTTTTAAAAAGAGAGAGCATGCCTGCATTCTTATTTCTGCAAATTTCAAAAAGAACAACTGAGCTCTGCATTGAATTAAGGTGAGTAACTTAAAATCTTAATTTTTAAAATAAGTTGCATGGTTTTGCTGAAGTGAAATAGTATTGTTGTGTTATCTGTAGTTGTTGATGTGGAAATGATTTATGTTCATACTGTTCTTTATCTTCTGATCTATTTTGATTTTCCAGGCAAATTTTATAAATTATACTTACCTTTTAATTAGTTTTCTGTTAAAATGAAAGATGCAAAGTAAAGTTGTTTTATTTTCTTAAGTTCATGTTTAAAAATTACAAGTAAGTTAAAAATATGAGTTTTGACTCTGGAAACAGGAAAAAAAACATCATGCATGTTTATTTTTATCAAAACCTAATCAAATTAATATTGTAATTTAGTAGTATAATAAAATATCTAATCTGGAACTTGATTTTTAAATCAAGTATTAGGATTTTTAGAGTTTAGTTTCAGTAGCAGTTTGTTCTTGAACTAAAAATGAATTTGAGAAAGTGCTTGCAATCTGTGACTTGAGGAAATTCAGGATTCTTCTGAGTTATAGAGGAAGGATCATAGATTCTAAGAAAAATCAGAAATGTGGATAAACTTGGTTAGGGTGGATGCGGTTTTGATTTTCAGTATTTAACCCTTGTTTTGATGGGTTTTGTGAAAGTGGTCTTTTCTATCTGAATAGTTGATCGAGTGACTTGGTATTTGGTGAATGTATATTAGGTGTGTGGATGGGTTCATGGCCGGAGAGGTGGATATCCAGGTGGTCGAAGCGGCAGGAAATCGCCGTTGACAGTTTGGGTCAGAAACCTGGAACATGTTTTCAGGTTTGGGGTTTTAGAGCTTAATTTTGAATTCTTGTTGATTTGTTCGATCTGATGGTTTCTGTGGGCATTCATGGGTTTCTAGAAGTTGTTGGATCATCTATGATGACCAGTAGGGGCAGTGGTCGCCGTGCATATGCACGGCGATGAGATTTCTGGTGAAATGATGTGGGATAGGTTTGTTGCAGGGAAGGTGTTGGGTTTCCTCGAAGAAGATGGATGGGTGACTCGGAGTGGAGATGCTTTTGACTCGAAGTAAATTTGGGTTTTCTCGGGTTACTCTGTAATTTCCAAGTTTTAGAAATACCGTTTTTAAATCTAGGTTTTAAAATTTTAAAAATCTGTAGTTTTATGTTTAAAGAAGGTTTAGGTTTAAATTCAAATTCAAGTTTGAATTTCTGATTTAAATTCAAATCCCGGTTTTTAAATAAAAATAAAAGTTTCAAAAATTTAACTTAATTAACTATTTTGTTTTGGTAAAATAGTTTAAACCTTTTAATAATGAAGTTTTAAAAAAAATGAGTAAGATTTGAAGATTTATTTAAAATCTGGAAATCTAAGTTTAAATATGAACTTCATTTTTAAATTTAAAAAGAAGATTTAAATTTGAAAGTTTTAAACTAAGAATGAATTGAAAGTTCTAAAACTTTGAAATGGATTTAACTTCAAAATTTTTATGATTTCAATTTTAAGACAAACTTTTGTTTTGTCTTAAAATTTAAATAAGTTTTAAAATATTCAAACTTTGATGAGCTTAAATTACTTTTAATTTAAACTTGTATTTAAAATGAAAATTTAAAGTAATTTCAAGAGTACTTTGATTTAAAAAATAATATTGTTTTTAAACATAATTAAGTTATGTTTTATCTTGAAATTTAAATTAAGATTTATGTTTTAGAATTAATTAATAAGGTAATTAAGATTTATTAATTAATTTAATTAACTAATTAAATTTGGAATTAATAATTGATTAATGATTAATCAATTTATAATTAAGATCATTAATTAAATTATTAATTAATGATGAATGGATATTATTAATTTTGTAATTAAATTTTAAATCAAGGTTAATTAATATAATAATTAACTTTAATCAATGAATGATTAAAGATAATTTAAATTGTAATTAATTTAAGTTAATTACTAAATGAAATAATTAGAGAATGGTTAATGAAGGACATTAACCAGGATTATTTAATAATTGATTAATGTAGTTAATTTTTATAATTAATTAGATTAATTAATTTAATAATAATCAAGTATGAATGGTTTGAGTATAATTACTTAGTAAAGTAATTAAGAAATTAATTACTTAATGTAATTAATTTAGTTTAATGAGATTTTTTGATTTAATTAATTAAGTTTAATTAATTTTAAACACTTGAGATTTAAAGATAATTACCTTATGTAATAAAAGATTTGAAATTTTTTTTAGTTAAGTAATTGTTTAATAATTATAGGTTGTAATTAAGTGGAGATATTTAAGAATGAGGTAATTCGGATAAATTATTTAGTAACAAATCAAGGAATCAATTAAGAAATTAATTAAGGATAATTAATTTGTTTAATATAGTAATTAAGCTAGTAAATTACTAAATGTAATTAATCTGTGAGGATTAATAATTATAAGCTAATTACTTAAGGTAATTAATTTAAGAAGATAATTAATTAAGTATAATGAAAGATCATTAATTATTATAATTAATGAAGTAATTAAAGTTGATTAATTATCATTAATTAATCAATAATAGGTAATTAATTAATTAATTAAGGATTAATGTAATTAATCATGATTAATTGATTAATTGAAGTAATTAAAGGTTAATTACTCTTTAGTTGAGAATAATTAATTTTGTGAAATTAATTGAGGATAATTACATGAATGTAATTAAGGGTAATTAATCAAGAGTGATTAATTAAGGTGATTAATAATGCATTAATAAATTGATTCTAATCAATTAAATGATTGAGTAAGCAAGATTTATATTGGTGAAGTAATTTAATTTAATTTATTTTAAATTAATAATAGATGAAGTAATTAATTTAATTCATTTTAAGTTAATTAGTAATAGAGATAGTTAATTTAATTCATTTTAAATTAATTTTATTGTGATGAGTTAATCATTGCTTATATATATATATATATATATATATATATATATATATTTGGATGACATTGATTGTCTTGGATGTTTTGTGATCTCAGTAATGAGATAAGTATGGATGTGAGATATGAATGCTTGGTTTGCATTGTGATGATAACTTAGATTATCAATTGGGATGTTGATATATGGATTATCTATTTTTGATAATTGATAATGTGGGTTACTTGTTAGGTGATAATGTTGATTATCAGTTATGATTTATGAATTATCTATCTGTGTGTATATAGATACTGTATTGAATTGTTTTAAAAAATTTAAAACTACCTGGACCTAAAAGACACGCTTTGGATTTCGATGAGACCGGGATCGGGTTTCCATATTTGGATATCCGAAAACCACATCGATCCAAATTAACGTTAGGTCGTGAATCAAAGTGGAGCTTTGTGAAAACTCGAGGTGTAAGGACTATACGTCAGTATAACTCTGTGGGTGATTCCGTAATGAGTTGTCGGACTAGTTCTTATAGGTTCGAGATGGTGGATCAGAGTGCAAGGGTTATTGTCGTTAACTCTGAGGGTGATTCCAAAATGAGTGTAACGAGATAATGCCTTCGGTTTCGTTCGAACCCGGAACGAGCTTGTATGAATTAAATGCTTTCAGAACATCGTCAGGTGGACGATGAGCATTCTAAGTGATATGTCCTGTAAAGGTAATCGTAGCCTCAAGCCTCATTAACCGGGAATGGCTAAAACAGGGGAGGCGCAGCAAGGCTTCGTGGGTCGTTCCCACTGGAGAGCGAGATTTACCCCTGTCTAAAAGTCCCTTTATATCCGGCTGTGTGGGTGGTTGCCAGCTACAACCACGGGGTTTTCTTGTTCGGAACTGTTCAGTAAGGAATGGGTCCGACTTTGTGTTGCAGGGGAGCGGGCGTACTCTTCGGGACGCTGATCTAGGCCACGTATTGTGACGGGCGGTACCCCAGTTGCCCTGCCATTGTATGGAATCCAAAATCCAATAAGTGCCAACGGTTTTGATTGTATTACCCACTTTTGTAGCTAGTAGCTGGAATTTAATCATGTAACAATTTCGGCTATTTCTTATTTATTTGAAAACCCTAGACCCTATTATAATATCATCGGATTTCCTATCAAATGTTTTGGTTAGCGTAAGGTAAAAACTTTTCCATGTTTATGCGTGGGAAGTATTACGTGATACCTTTTCTTTTTCAAAAGGTTTTTAAAAGTTAAGCAACTTTAACCTGTTACTCACACCAGACCCATGTCTGACCCAGAGTTTATCTTTTGTTTTTCATAAACTCTTGGGTCTCAAATTTTTACGAGTAGCCAAGGGATTCAGGTTAGGATTTAGGATTAGCTTTGACGAATTGTGGAGGAGCAAAAGGAGCAGGAGGCTTCTGCGTGTAGATATATATCTAGTATCCCGCTGTGTGTTCTCTGAGTTGTTGTCTTTGTACTATATTGAGTTGTATAACTAGACAGGTGTTTATAATTGTCTAGTATGTAATGTATATCTGTGTAACTCTGATAATGGTTGTAAACTATGTAATATTTATGTTATTGATATAATTTATTCGTTCCCCTGTTTAGATTCTGATGTTGTTTCTTTCTTCTCTTCTTTCTTTTCTTTTTCTATCCCTTTCTTTCTTAAAAATGATGCGATTTTCTGTGGTATGAAAGTCGGGTCGTTTCACTTGGTATCAGAGCATTAGGTTGAGTGAATACCTAGGTTCTGTAGTGGTGTCTTTCTTGAGAGAGCGTATTTGTAATTATATATATATATATATATATATATATATATATATATATATATATTTCTACCTATCTGTTGGGTTACCTGTTCGGGTTTTCCAATATAAGTTCTAAGGGTAGATGGAATAGTGGTGTGTGTAACACGCCTATCATTTGTTGGAGTTTGAATGTTTTAGGTTGGAAGTCTATCTGTTGAGACTGTAGACCTAATATTGTATCGACTAATCTTTTCAGTTTGGTAAGAACTTCATTGATCTCTGAAGGAAACCTGTTAAGGTTCGGAGTGAATTCTTTGAAGTTGAATGAGTAGAATTTGGATCTGTTGGCTGGACAGAAGTGAGTAATGTATTTTGGATACCTCAGGAAGTAGTAGCTGCGTGATGAGATGCAGTGACTATGAATGTTCCCGAAGATGTTTTCTTTAGAACAAGTTAAGGAAGTGAGTCTGCTTCAGTGCTGTGGCAGTGTTTAGCCGGAGTTTCTGTTTTCTTTGAGGTCCGAGTTTCTCGGAGAGCTTTGTTTTGAAATTCTTTGGCATCTGTGGCAGCAGTGCAGCTTGGAGTGTTCTCGGTGTTGGGAAGAGATCTTCTGGCTTAGCAGTTTTTCTAAAGAAGAGTTCAGAAGCAATTAAGTGGACTCGTTTCTTCGATGGGTTGGCTAGTTAAGTGTAAGCTTTTCAATTTGGTTAAGGAAGAACAGTTTTTCCTTGGATTTGGTTTGGGTTGAGCGCAAAAGTGACTTGCGATTGTTTGAGTTTCTCTTGGGTTATCCGAGTTTTTCTGGATGTCTTCAGGAAGTCAGAGTTTGGTTCACATCTGGAGATTGAGCTTTCTTATCATCTAGGTTTCCAGGAGTGGTACCGATGGTTCAGCTTTATAGAAGAATGGTTCCAAGAGTTGAGTTGGTGTAGCAGCTCGGAGTTTTGGAGGAACTTCTGAAAGTTTCTTATGGATTTGCTGAATCATATCTCTGGGGTGTGTTGTCCTGTTTGTGCTTGCGTTCTTCATCAGCATTTTCTTCTACTTCAGATCAGAGTTGAGCAGCGGAAGCAGTTTGGAAGTACATCTGCTTTTCTATTCCGGATAAGAGAGGTTGTTGGCTTCTGATGTTGAGGAGTAGAGTTTGGGTTCTTGGTTTGGTTGATCTTTATGAGATCATTTTGTTGAGTTGATTGGTCTTGTTTGTTTCTAGAAGCATCAGCGAAGGTTGAGCTGATCAGTAAGGTTGTAGACAGCCCAGGATTGTCCGAAGAGATTTTGTGGATAAGAGTCGGAGGAATTTGGACTCTGAAGTCGGAGATTTGATTTTGGATAAGTTTTCTCTAATCAAAAGTGAGCTATAAGTTTGGGTAAGTCTGAGAAGCTAGCTCTGAAGTGTTTTGGATCTTTTCTGTATCTAGGAGATTAAGTTATTGATCTACAGGATTGAATTACCAGTTTGGATAACTGGGATTCAATGAGTTTCACGTACCTCTGAGTGAGGACGTGTATGTCTATCTCTGGTTGTGGGACCAGCAGTTTTGGAGTTTTGGTTGTTGAGTCAGACTCGTTTGTAGTCTGATATCTTGTCTAGTGTTATAGATATAGTTGTATAGGAGCTTTGTAGCTTCATAGTATTGAATGTTTGGATTCTCTAGAGCGAGTATCCCGGTATATATATATATACACCTGGGGAAACTCGATAAAATTTTATCCAGAATTTTGTCTGGATAATTAAATTTGTTTGATTGGTTGAATTGGTTGCTTTGATTGTTAGCATATGTTTGATATATGCTTGTGTTTAAAATTTAATAAGATTATTAAATTACCTTTGTTTTAAATTTCGAGGACGAAATTCTTTTAAGGGGGAAGGATTGTAATATCCCGGAATTTTTAACAATATCAATTTAATAATCTTTATTAAAAATTAAATTGATATTGATATTTTGTTAACAATAATTCAAATAGATTAATAATCTTCTTTAATAAATATTTAAATTGGTTATTTTATCTTTTAAAACTAATAAATTGATTTCTATTTACAATATAAATATATGATTTTTATTTTAAATAGATTAGCTTTGTTTTAATTTTAATAAATAAAGCATATTTTCTAGTTTTAATATTTGTAGTAATTTGGAAAATTTGTTTTATTTAATATTAGCTTTTCAAAGTTATTGAATAGATGATTTTGGTTTAAAATTAATAATTGAATCATGTTTTAAAATTCTAATATATACATTATAAATTGGAAATTTTGATTTTAATTAGTATTGAGTTTTTTTCAAAACTATTTCATAAATAATTATATGATTTTAAAATTTGATAAGAAAACTATTAAATGTTTAAATTAAATTAGATTGAGTTTTATATTTAGAATTAAATCAACAAAAGGTTCTATGGCTTAATAAAATGGATATTTTATTTATAAAATATAATTTCTTGTAAAATGATTTTTATGTAATAATAAGATATTTATAAAAAAATATATTATTAACAGTGTATTGTCTTTATAAATAGAGTTTGAATAAAATTTGTAAGTTGTTATTTCAAATTGAATTTATATTCATAACTTGATTTGAAAATAATTGATTTTGAAGTTAGTTTGAATTTAAATTCAACAGTATAAAATCTTAATTGTTTTAATTTCTATATGTATAAGTTTATTTATAAACATGGTTTGTTTTTATTTCATTTATAAATTTATACACATATTCAAATATAAACTAACAACTTAAATTTAGGCTAACATATACATTAATTTGTAAATTAGTACTAATTATTTTAAAGAAATAAGTGTTTCATTCTTTTAACAAGTGTTCAAAATTTACATAAATTTGACAAGTGTTGTAAAATTTGTACAAGTGTAAAATTTAGTTTTAATTTTTCTTTTATTTCATTAAATCTGAAATACATCTAGTTTAGCTTGCATCTTCATTCATGCATATTGTTTTTCATTTCCTTAAGCAAAACTCATTTTTCATATCCATAATCAAAACATGCATATTAAATTCCTGTTCAAGTTTAAAATTTGTTTACAAATTTGCAAGTTAAACTCCTCTTCAAAATTAAACCCATCAAAAAAATCAAATCTGAATATCCTCAAAATCCACAAATCTGCATTGATTCATCAACATCTGCATATTCCACTTCCTCAAAATCAAACCCACCTTCATCTCAAATTCAAAACATCAGTCTGCAAAATTCAAGTGGTGCCTGCACTCTGTTTTAAACTTGGGAATGATAAGCATCTGCATGCATTTGGAAAATTAGCAATTGCATCTACTCTCTGCATGCAAGTGATTATAGGAAGGATCATGAACATTCAGATTTCAAAAAAAAAAAAATTGCAACTCAGATTTTTTAAAAAGTGAGAGCATGCCTGCATTCTTATTTCTGCAAATTTCAAAAAGAGCAACTGAGCTCTGCATTGAATTAAGGTGAGTAACTTAAAGTCTTAAATTTTAAAATAAGTTGCATGGTTTTACTGAATTGAAATAGTATTGTTGTGTTATCTGTAGTTGTTGATGTGGAAATGATTTATGTTCATACTGTTCTTTATCTTTTGATCTGTTTTGATTTTCCAGGCAAATTTTATTAAGTATACTTACCTTTTAATTAGTTTTCTGTTAAAATGAAAGATGCAAAGTAAAGTTGTTTTATTTTCTTAAGTTCATGTTTAAAAATTACAAGTAAGTTAAAAATATGAGTTTTGACTCTGGAAACAGGAAAAAAACATCATGCATGTTTATTTTTATCAAAACCTAATCAAATTAATATTGTAATTTAGTAGTATAAATCAAATATCTAAACTGGAACTTGATTTTTAAATCAAGTATTAGGATTTTTAGAGTTTAGTTTCAGTAGTAGTTTGTTCTTGAACTAAAAATGAATTTGAGCAAGTGCTTGCAATCTGTGACTTGAGGAAACTCAGGATTCTTCTGAGTTATAGAGGAAGGATAATAGATTCTTAGAAAAATCAAAAATGTGGATAAACTTGGTTAGGGTGGATGCGGTTTTGATTTTCAGTATTTAACCCTAGTTTTTATGGGTTTTGTGAAAGAGGTCTTTTCGATCTGAATAGTTGATCGAGTGTCTTGGTATTTGGTGAATGTATAGTAGGTGTGTGGATGGGTTCATGGCCGGAGAGGTGGATATCGAGGTGGTCGGACCGGCAAGAAATCGCCGTTGACAGGTTGGGTCAGAAACCTGGAACATGTTTTCAGGTTTGGGGTTTTAGAGCTTAATTTTGAATTCTTGTTGATTTGTTCGATCTGATGGTTTCTGTGGGCATTCATGGGTTTCTGGAAGTTGTTGGATCATCTGTGATGACCAGTAGGGGCGGTGGTTGCCGTGCATATGCACGGCAATGAGATTTCTGGTGAAATGATGTGGGATAGGTTTGTTGCAGGGAAGGTGTTGGGTTTCCTCGAAGAAGATGGATGGGTGACTCGGAGTGGAGATGCTTTTGACTCGAAGTAAATTTGGGTTTTCTCGGGTTACACTGTAATTTCCAGGTTTCAGAAAAACTGTTTTTAAATCTGGGTTTTAAAATTTTACAAATCTGTAGTTTTATGTTTAAAGAAGGTTTAGGTTTAAATTCAAATTCAAGTTTGAATTTCTAATTTAAATTCAAATCCCAGTTTTTAAATAAAAATAAAAGTTTCAAAAATTTAACTTAATTAACTATTTTGTTTTGGTAAAATAGTTTAAACCTTTTAATAATGAAGTTTAAAAAAAGAGAGTAAGATTTGAAGATTTATTTAAAATCTGGAAATCTAAGTTTAAATATGAACTTCAGTTTTAAATTTAAAAATAAGATTTAAATTTTAAAGTTTTAAACTAAGAATGAATTGAAAGTTCTAAAACTTTGAAATGAATTTAACTTCAAAATTTTTAGGATTTCATTTTTAAGACAAACTTTTGTTTTGTCTTAAAATTTAAATAAGTTTTAAATTTTTCAAACTTTGATGAGTTTAAATTACATTTAATTTAAACTTGTATTTAAAATGAAAATTTAAAGTAATATCAAGAGTACTTTGATTTAAAAAAAATATTGTTTTTAAACATAATTAAGTTATGTTTTATCTTGAAATTTAAATTAAGATTTATGTTTTAGAATTAATTAATAAGGTAATTAAGATTAATTAATTAATTTAATTAACTAATTGAATTTGGAATTAATAATTGATTAATGATTAATCAATTTATAATTAAGATCATTAATTAAATTATTAATTAATGATGAATGAATATTATTAATTATGTAATTACGTTTTAAATCAAGGTTAATTAATTTAATAATTTACTTTAATCAATGAATGATTAAAGATAATTTAAATTGTAATTAATTTAAGTTAATTACTAAATGAAATAATTAGAGAATGGTTAATGAAGGACATTAACCAGGATTAATTAATAATTGATCAATGTAGTTAATTTTTATAATTAATTAGGTTAATTAATTTAATAATAATCAATTATGAATGGTTTGAGTATAATTACTTAGTAAAGTAATTAAGAAATTAATTACTTAATGTAATTAATTTAGTTTAATGAGATTGTTTAATTTAATTAATTAAGTTTAATTAATTTTAAACACTTGAGATTTAAAGATAATTACCTTATGTAATAAAGGATTTGAATTTTTTTAGTTAAGTAATTGTTTAACAGTTACAAGTTGTAATTAAGTGGAGATATTTAAGAATGAGGTAATTTGGATAAATTATTTAGTAATAAATCAAGGAATTAATTAAGAAATTAATTAAGGATAATTAATTTGTTTAATATAGTAATTAAGCTAGTAAATTACTAAATGTAATTAATCTGTGAGGATTAATAATTATAAGCTAATTACTTAAGGTAATTAATTTAAGAAGATAATTAATTAAGTATAATGAAAGATCATTAATTATTATAATTGATGAAGTAATTAATGTTGATTAATTATGATTAATTAATCAGTAATAGGTAATTAAAGGTAATTAATTAATTAAGGATTAATGTAATTAGTCATGATTAATTGATTAATTGAAGTAATTAAAGGTTAATTACTGTTTAGTTGAGAATAATTAATTTTGTGAAATTAATTGAGGATAATTACATGAATGTAATTAAGGGTAATTAATCAAGGATGATTAATTAAGGTGATTAATAGTGGATTAGTAAATTGATTGTACTCGATTAAGTGATTGAGTAAGCAAGATTTATATTGGTGAAGTAATTTAATTTAATTTAATTTATTTTAAATTAATTAAAGATGAAGTAATTAGTTTAATTCATTTTAAATTAATTAGTAATAGAGATAGTTAATTTAATTCATTATAAATTAATTTTATTGTGATGAGTTAATCATTGCTTATATATATATATTTGGATGACATTGATTGTCTTGGATGTTTTGTGATCTCAGTAATGAGATAAGTATGGTTGTGAGATATGAATGCTTGGTTTGCATTGTGATGATAACTTAGATTATCAATTGGGATGTTGATATATGGATTATCTATTTTTGATAATTGATAATGTGGGTTACTTGTTAGGTGATAATGTTGATTATCAGTTATGATTTATGAATTTTCTATCTGTGTGTATATAGATACTATATTGAATTGTTTTAAAAACTTTAAAACAACTTGGACCTAAAAGACACGCTTTGGATTTCGATGAGACCGGGATCGGGTTTCCATATTTGGATATCCGAAAACCACATCGATCCAAATTAACGTTAGGTCGTGAATCAAAGTGGAGCTTTGTGAAGACTCGAGGTGTAAGGACTATACGTCAGTATAACTCTGTGGGTGATTCCATAATGAGTTGACGGACTAGTTCTTATAGATTTGAGATGGTGGATCAGAGTGCAAGGGTTATTGTCGTTAACTCTGAGGGTGATTCCAAAATGAGTGTAACGAGATAATGCCTTCGGTTTCGTTCGAACCCAGATTGAACTTGTATGGATTGAATGCTTTCAGAACATCGTCAGGTGGACGATGAGCATTCTAAGTGATATGTCCTGTAAAGGTAATCGTAGCCTCAAGCCTCATCAATCGGGAATGGCTAAAACAGGGGAGGTACAGCAAGGCTTCGTGGGTCGCTCCCACTGGAGAGCGAGATTTACCCCTGTCTAGAAGTCCCTTTATATTCGGCTGTGTGGGTGGTTGCTAGCTACAACCACGGGGTTGTCTTGTTCGAAACTATTCAGTAAGGAATGGGTCCGGCTTTGTGTTGCAGGGGAGCGGGCAAACTCCTCGGTACGTTGATCTAGGACACGTACTGTGACAGGCGGTGCCCCAGTAGCCCTACCATTGTATGGAATCCAAAATCCAATAAGTGCCAATGGTTTTGATTGTATTACCCACTTTTGTGGCTAGTAGCTGGAATTTAATCATGTAACAATTTCGGCTATTTCTTATTTATTTGAAAACCGTAGACCCTATTATAATATCATCGGATTTCCTATCAAATGCTTTGGTTAGCGTAAGGTAAAAACTTTTCCATGTTTATGTATGGGAAGTCTTACGTGATACCTTTTCTTTTTCAAAAGGTTTTTAAAAGTTAAGCAACTTTAACCTGTTACTCACACCAGACCCATGTCTGACCCGGAGTTTATCTTTTGTTTTTCATGAACTCTTGGGTACTCAAATTTTTACGAGTAGCCAAGGGATTCAGGTTAGGATTCAGGATTAGCTTTGACGAATTGTGGAGGAGCAAAAGGAGAAGGAGGCTTCTGCGTGTATATATATATCTAGTATCTTGCTGTGTGTTCTTTGTGTTGTTGTCTTTGTACTATATTGAGTTGTATAACTAGACAGGTGTTTATAACTGTCTAGTATGTAATGTATATCTGTGTAACTCTGATAATGGTTGTAAATTATGTAATATTTATGTTATTAATATAATTTATTCGTTCCACTGTTTAGATTCTGATGTTTTTTCTTTCTTCTCTTCTTTCTTTTCTTTTTCTATCCCTTTCTTTCTTAAAAACGATGCGATTTTCTGTGGTATGAAAGTCGGGTCGTTTCACTTGGTATCAGAGCATTAGGTTGAGTGAATACCTAGGCTCTGTAGTGGTGTCTTTCTTGAGAGAGCGTATTTGTAATTATGTATATATATATATATATATTTCTACCTATCTGTTGGGTTACCTGTTCGGGTTTTCCAATATAAGTTCTAAGGGTAGATGGAATAGTGGTGTGTGCAACACGCCTATCATTTGTTGGAGTTTGAATGTCTTAGGTTGGAAGTCTATCTGTTGAGACTGTAGACCTAATACCGTCTCGAGTAATCTTTTCAGTTTGGTAAGAACTTCATTGATCTCTGAAGGAAACTTGTTAAGGTTCGCAGTGAATTCTTTGAAGTTGAATGAGTAGAATTTGGATCTGTTGGCTGGACAGAAGTGAGTAATGTATTTTGGATACCTCAGGAAGTAGTAGCTGTGTGATGAGATCCAGTGACTATGAATGTTCCCGAAGATGTTTTCTTTAGAACAAAATTAAGGAAGTGAGTCTGCTTCAGTGCTGTGTTGTGTTCAGCCGGAGTTTCTATTTGCTTTGAGGTCCGAGTTTCTCGGAGAGCTTTGTTTTGAAATTCTTTGGCATCTGTGGCAGCAGTGCAGCTTGGA
Source organism: Allium cepa (assembly GCA_030765085.1). Lineage (NCBI taxonomy): Eukaryota > Viridiplantae > Streptophyta > Magnoliopsida > Asparagales > Amaryllidaceae > Allium > Allium cepa. Next base: position 722,002,143 of record CM060938.1, on the reverse strand, counting down.
GTGTTCTCGGTGTTAGGAAGAGATCTTCTGGCTTAGCAGTTTTTCTAAAGAAGAGTTCAGAAGCAATTAAGTGGACTCGTTTCTTCGATAGGTTGGCTAGTTAAGTGTAAGCTGTTCAATTTGGTTAAGGAAGAACAGTTTTTCCTTGGATTTGGTTTGGGTTGATCGCAAAAGTGACTTGCGATTGTTTGAGTTTCTCTTGGGTTATCTTCATATGTTGCTCTTGGCATATTTTGTGTTAACTATATGTTATATGATCGAGATTTGCATTTTGGGATTATGTAATCAATTTGGTACATTTTGAAATGGACTATATAATGTGTTTGCTGTTTTAAATTTTTCATATTCTTATGTTTCTGTGTATCAATGTATCTAATATCGCCGTATTTGGTCGCCGAGGATTAATAACTATGGATGACTGCAAGTAGGGCCTCTAATTGGGGGATGTTACAAGTTGGTATCAGAGCATAGGTTTATGAAAACTTAATAGAAAAGTTAAACCTAAAAGCTTTTTGAAACATAATCCAATGAATTAGAAATATGATCGGGTTTGGGTCAACGCTATCGTAATGTACTTGTATTTTATTTATAAATGTATATATATACGTATGTTTTCCCCTCTCTCTTAGACCGTTCTTCAGTATCTTACTAAGACTCGTATGCAGATTTATGAGAAAGGAGATACGGAAGAATGAAACGGAAGAGAAATTCTCAGTGGAGAAAGCATCATGGAAATGCTCGACCCACTACTAGAAGGAACACAGATCGACCGGCTAATGCTAATAATCAAAATGCCGATGCTGATGCCGATGTGGGTGCTGGAAATCCACCAGTGGATATGGGGGCGATGTCCAGTTCTTTATTGGGTTGATGTAAGCAGGAACTGCTGCCAGTGTTGCTGGGAATGTAGGAGGAGGTAATCCTGTGGCTCCGGTTGGGAATAACTATGCCTTGTTGAGTAGAGAATACACTAGTTTAGATGGGAAGCCATTCTTGGGAACAGAAAATGCTACTGCGAGCATATATTTACTAATTTAGGTCTAAACGATGGAAAAAAGAGAAGGTTGACCTCTAGACAGTTGCAGGGGTCAACACTACATTGGTGGAACAGTATCACTGTCGGAGTTCCAAAAGAGCAATTGACTTGGGCTGATTTTAAAAGGAGATTTGAACAGAAGTTTGCATTTGAGTTTTGCTAAGTCTGAGATGATGAGGAAGTTTATGGATTTAGTTCAGGGAGAGATGTCAGTAATCGAGTATGCTACTAAGTTTGAAGAGTTGTCTTGGTATGGATATGCTACTATAGATATTGATATCAAAGGGAATGATAGATTCATTTGGGGATTGAGGCCCAAGCTTGCTCGAATAACCATGACACATGTCTGTGATTCTTGTAATGTGGTGGTGGAGATGGCCATTCACCATGAGGAGTAGCTTCTGATTTTGCTAAGGAGAAACCAGTGGAAGTTCAAGGTTCTCAAGGGAAGAAGAGAAAGATCTTTAAAAAGAAGGGAGCCTAGAAGAGAGATACTGCTAAGAAGTTAAAGGCCGAGATAGTTTGCTATAAATGTGATAAGAAGGGTCACTTTGCGAATTAGTGGCGATTACGAAATGGGAAGAAAGCTACAAATAAGAAGAATGTAAAGTGCTTCAACTGTGATTAAGTTAGGCATTACAAGAATCATTGTCAAAGCCAATTAGGAAGGGCAAAGGAATTTTTTTTGCTATTGGACCAGCTAGGCCTACTTGTGATGACCCACAATTTCGTACCCTTTAAGCCGAAAATAAACCACTCATGTCCAAACCAAGTTGCACGGAAGTATGGATGATCAAGGGTAATAAAGAAAATAAGACAGAACATAATCTCACACGAATGAACGATTGAACAAATATCCTTACAGTTGAAAACTTTAAAATACATATATCAGAGTCTAACCTAAATTGAGCTTGGACACTAATAAACATCTGTCCTTACAATTGTTGACAAATATAAAAATAAAACTAAAGAACCGCAGCGGATAATTGAGTATGCCCATACATAGATGAATATCTCTTGCTCTCCTTTGAAAACTCCAACCTTCTTCAACTAAACCTGAAACTACTCGGATTTGACCCGAGTATTGAAATACCCGGATCAGGCTTGATAAACCAGCGTGAGAAGAGGTCAATAATAAATGACAGTGTCATATATAAACCTTTGAATAAAATCCTTTGAAAAGAAAGAGTATCTCATAAGACCACCTCCACATATAAACACGGATGGGTGTTCACCTTATGATAAGTTAAAACACTTTTATATATCAAAACATTTGATATTATTTCTAATGACATTTTTTGAAAATATTTGCAAATAAATTTATTAATCTTATCCGAAATGGTTACCATATAGCATTTCGAGGCTATTCATTATTCCAATGCAAACAAAACTGTGGGTTCTTATTGAAGAATGGATTTCCATATATATGACTAGGTGAGCGGACTACCTTCTGATAGGTACACCTCTAATTGGATTCCCCGAGGAACATCACAAAGGATCCTCTACCAATACAAGACCGACTTATCTCTGTAACTAGATAGTACCAAATATATCATCCCTCAATCGTTACCGACCTTTATCCGAGCACTCGATTTCCATACACCACATTAATTTACATCCCAAACGTCATAGCGGGAAGAAATATATCTAAAAGGGGATGATCATACCCTAATTGGGAATGATCCACTTAGCCTTGTTGCATCTAACCATGTTTCGGTCATTTTCGGTTGATGAGGCTTGAGGCAACGATTACCTTTTCACATAGCATATATCACATCTCTGAATGCCCCATTGCCATTTTCGTTGACTACCAATTGCCTTTCATAAAAATACAACCCTTGAGCTCGTATGTCTCAAGGATGGTGTAAAGCTAAGAGAAGTTGCCTTCTCCGCCACCACTGATGTACGTTTGTAAAAACCAGTGTATGTAATCTTTAGAAATGCAATGTCAGGCAAACGTCCTACAAGTTGTTTAGGAACAGGACAAACTGAAGGCACTCTCTTACTACCACTAGGAGCGAGTAGTCCTTGCAATCCAGAAAATCTCCACAATGAGAAGACCATTGCTATATATAACTCTATAATAGGAGCTACCCAAAGCATGTCAATAAGCAGTCCTCATGCTATGAAGATCCATGGTCTTCAATAATCATCATCTTCTACATATCTTCACATTCGAACGTATACATTGGTTCGAAGTGGTTTTCGGATAGGAATCCCCCAAATCAGACCCCAATTCCTTCAAAATCCAATCATCGATAAAAAGAGTGAATATGAATATACATGATTAATTAAGTCTCTTTTAACTAATTCTTTTCAGATGATTTCAAAATATCTTCCGTTTGTCTTAGAGTAATTCTTAGTAATTCATTCTTTTGTTTTGGATAATATCTCAATCTTCCTCACTGAACTCCTGATCCAAATTCTTTAACTTTTAGGTGGGTCAAAAACAATGTTATTTAAGACATCGTTTATGATAAACCCTAAAATTAATCTTAGCAAACACTTTTGAGTAAATAGGATCATGGAAATCATTCTGATTTTACTCAACATCAATTTTCGTATTCAACAAGTGCTATGGGTGGAATAACGGTGAAATCACCTTTTAAATTCAACGAATAGGACGAGTTCCCTATTTGTATTTTAACACCGAGTATAAGAAGATTGCCTCTATGCAATCCAAATTGTAGTTTATTCATTTTGGAGATTGCTTAAATTTTGGAAAATGCTAATCTTCTTTTATTTTGGAAAACTTAATATAATATTTTTAGAGCATCAGACTTTCCTTTCGATCTATTCCGCCCCTTGCCTAAGAAGAGAAAATATAGGTCAGGTAAGTTCAGGGCACTGGTTGCTCCATCCCTAACCTTAGTTAAACACCTTGTTTTAATTTCCCAGATCTCACGGACGGGACAAATGTACTACTCGTTTCCACTTACTCAGTTATCAACTTTATTTTGGAATTGATTACAAAGATCCCAAATTATCTTTTAAACATTTAATTTTCCTTTTAAAAACATTCATAATTGATTCTAGGAAAAATCGTTATGTTTAAACTCATATTCAAAAGGTTATAGAATTCATAGCATAAAAGTACTACGGAAAGTACTATATAAGATTATTTGATTTAAATCAACTTTTTAATCATTCAATAATTCATATTTTCCAATACAAATCTCTTTTAAACCATTTAAATGGACTTATCAAATTTATTCCATATTTTTCCACAATAAAAAACGTTGATTTAAACAGATTTCCTGTTATGGTCACTTAACTACACTAGCGTGATTTTTCTAGAAAATTGATTTGGACTTAATTCAAAATCTACTTATCGAAATTTTGATTTTCTTTCTTCGTCTAGAAGATATGGATATAATAGTATGGAATTTTCTTATCTCGAAGAATTCCGAGCTATATTCCACTTTATATACTCATTTGAAATTTTCGGCGTGAAATCACGAACCACCGTTGCACGACGCGCCTAGTTTTAACTTATTTTTCAATATTTGAAATAATCTATTCAAATTGAATTTTATTACTTATAAAACCATTATAAATCGTTTTAAGTCAATTTTTCACTTTTTAAAGTATTTAAAATGTATTCTCAGTGTTACCATATTATAATATTATTTTATTCCTATTATTTTAATATTAAATTTTAAATTCCAATTTCAATTAAATTTCTATTCTAACTTCAAATTATACCAAATTAAAATTTAGATTTCAAATATGATTTCCATTCTAATTTAAATTTCAACCTTAATATCAATTTCAATTTTCAAAATTATTTCAATTTCACTATTCATCTTAATTTCAATTTTAATTTAACTTGCCATTTCAAAACAAATTCCACTTCTAATTTCAAATTATCTTTTATTTCCGCTTTAATTTCAATTCCAATTAAAAGGAGACTTATTTTTCCAAAATATATCATATCACCAAAATTAGGTCTTATTTAACAAAGGGGATACTTAATCAAAATGAGCATGATCAAGTTAACATTTGTCACTAACATAATCATGGTCCATGCGTAAGCTAACATGGTAAATAATCACAACCATAAACACTTGCTACTTATTCAAACATAACACAAACATAACCAACCATCCATAGCAACATTTTAAAGGGTTAAATACTTGCATATGTCACAAGATAATTATTATAGAAAAATCAAAATACGATCTTTTAAAAGCAGTGAGAATTCTCTCACCCCTCACCAAAACATTTAACTTCCTACCAATATTAATTTTATTCAACGCTTTACTAAACCACCACCTAAACATTCTTTCACCTTTTTCAAGTGCTTGGCCACCACTCCACATCCCTTCTTCCATTTGGCCATAGCCTCCACCTTCCATATTGCTCACGTCCTCCCCTTATTAACTCCCAAACTCACTGTCTAAGGCCCCTTTTTAAGAAGAAAAGAAGAAGAAGTGAATTAAGAAGAGGTTAATGAGTAAGAGGTGGATTAGTGCTTAAGCACTCCATTATTTTCAACCCTTCTACCCGTCTGAGAGAAGCCATTAAAATAGCTTTAAAGAAAGAAGAAGAATGAAAAGTGTGAAAAATGAGTAGAATTGATGGGTATTCATAGGAAAAGTAAGGAGTGGTGAATTACTAAACTAACCCTTTACAAAATTATCGAAATATCCTTACTTTATCTTACTTTTTCAACACCTACCTTCACCTTATCACATCATCACTTTATGTCTTAATCACTTAATATTTAAGTAAAGAAAATTAAAGATTTGGTTGGATTTGATGTGACATTTTTTATCCTTTTGTATTTGCTAATTATTTCTAAACTTGTTTAGTAAAAGTAACCTTGATTAGTAAATTAAATAATAATTATACTATTTGAATATATGTTTATATATAAGAAAATAAAGGTGCAACATCATTGCAACAACTTTTAATCGACAAAACATTGATTTTCGACAAAATATTTTACAGTCACATTTTGACGTTTTTGTTGTGTAAACCAAATTTAAAATGAAATCTTTTGCTTCTTTAAATAAATTAAAACATGTCTCTTCATATTTTAAAATCATGTTTCATTAATATCAAAATTTCTAATTTTACAGTGCTTGTAAAACAAACAAAATGTGACAAAATTTGGTTATTTTTGTAAAATGATTATTAATATACTTTTAAATATTTTAACATACTTTTATTATCTTTATTAAGTGTTTTTAATAAGATTTAACTTTCCAAATAAATATTTAAATTCATTTATTTAGGCCTTCATTGATTTTTAACAAAACTTAATTTTTGCCGATTTGTTCTAAAATCCAAATTTATACTTTTTAATTAGTAGTTATAATAATAAATAATTCTTCTATTATTATTTTTTTATGAATAAATTATTTATTTAAGTTTTAAACCCTTTTTAAATTTAAATAATTAAATTCTCTCATTTTTAAGTAGCGAATTACGAATCGTTAGCTGATAAAGGAAAGACTATGATGAAAGGTATATTTTTGATTCAGAGTATTCCAGTTAGAGTACTTTTTAATATCGGTGCCTCGCATTCATTTATATCTCAGCGTTTAAATGATAAGTTATGCTTAGAACCCACCTACCATGTTACTTCCTTAAGGGTAGCGAATCTAATAGAAGGGTATGCAACTTTAGGGTTAAAATCTGATCAATTAGGACTTGATTTGTTACTTCATAAATTCGCATGCAGTTTTTATGTTACTGATTTCGTAGATTTAAGAATCATCTTGGGTATGGATTGGTTTGGTAGATACGAGGCTAGAATATTTTGTCAAGATAGGGAAATATCGCTGAGACACCGTGATAGTCATAACCAAGTGATATTCTCACTAGATAATACTTAACGGAGTAGTTGTGCTTTGCTAAGTGCAATGGAGGTGAGAGAAGATCTAAGTCAGGTTCGAATAGCAAGAGATTTTGCAGATGTCTTTGAGTCAATCACATGATCACCACCGAAATGAGCTGTTGAGTTTCAGACAGATCTTGTGCCAGGAGTTGAACCTATTAGTTGACCACCTAGCAGAATGACACCGATGGAGATGAAGGAATTGAAGGTTCAGCTACTGGATCTAGAAGGAAGGAATTTTATTAGACCAAGCAATTCGCCTTGGGGAGCAGCCGTAGTGTTCTTGAAGAAACTAGATGGGTCAGTGAGTATGGGTATCAACTAACGTAAGTTAAACGCAAGGACGATTAAGAACAAATATCTTTTGTCGAGAATAGATGACCTGTTCGATCAGTTGAGTGGAGCCAGAGTGTTTTCCCAATTAGATTCAGTGACATGTTTCCATCAGTTAAGAGTAGCGGAGGACAGTATTCCTATGATAGCATTTCGAACTAGGTATGGTTCATATGAATGGTTGGTGATGACATTTGGATTAACGAATGCACCTGCTTTCTTCGTGGATTTGATGAACCAGATTTTCCAAGAGTACTTGGATAGGTTTGTGCTAGTGTCTATAGATGACATTCTAGTCTACTCTAAGGATGAGAGAGAGCATGAAGTTCATCTCAGACTGGTACTTGAGATACTGAGCAGAATCAACCGAAGGCGAAGTTTTCCAAGTGTCGTTTTTGGAAGAAATAGGTTAAGTTTCTCTGTTATGTGGTTTCAGAGAAAGGATTGTCAGTCGATCCAGATAAGATCGAAGCTGTTAATAATTAAAAGAGACCTGAGACAATGACTGGGATCAGAAGTTTCCTTGGACTTACTGGCTACTACCGGAGATCATTAAGGATTTCTTGAGGATAGCTACACCTTTCTGGTGAAGGGCATTCATTGATTAATTAAAAGGTATTCATTGATTATAAAGGTTAAAGGATTTAAACAGGATATATATAAGATAATAAACCACAGGTTTTGGTATTATATGTCGTATACTTCTTTATATACTAATTCGCATTGTTATTAACCCATAACAGTATTTTGGGAAATGGTAGAATAACCAGCTAGGTTGACCCAGTAGTGAATATAATTTAAGGAATTTTAAAATCTAAATTAAAGATATTGGTAGAGGAAATAGGTTCATAGTCAGCCCATAAAAACTACGATTTGATATTGGCATTGGCCAATAGTTTATAGTTTCCCATGAAAACTATATCCGCATTAAGATATTAATAGTTAGTCAATAAGTTCCTAGTTAGCCCATGAAAACTAGGATAAGAGAAAGATATTGTATTTACCAATAGGCTCTTAGTAATCCCATGAAAACTATGAAATCGAACAGATAGTCTATAAACATTTAACATGTTAATAGTGACCCATGAAACTATAATTGAGACAGATAGTCAGAATGAATGGGGATGGGTAATCCAGATTTAATTTACTTTTCTTGCATATCATCATAATACTTTGAAATACTATGTTCTAAACATTGTGGATGCAGGAGAAAAATATATGGTTTTATAAATATTTTAGGATACTAGTGAGGGGAAAACCCATTCCGCTAAACGGCATGGTCTCACAAGATATCGAAATGGTTTGAGATGGTAAATTATTATTCATACCAGGCTCTCTGACTCAAAAAATTTGTTTTCCCCATAAACTCTCGGGTACTCAATTGATTTTGAGTAGATTGAGAGTTGAGGTTTCCAAGTGTTCTTTTAGACTAATAAAGCTTCCGAGGACGTGCAGGAAGCAAGCTTATTATTAGAGTTACCTATTTCCGCTGTGAGTTTTGATTGTAAAGGAAAATTGTTTTAGTGCCTTATACACACACACACACTGATCAACCAAAGGGGCATCTTCATATGTCGCTCTTGGCATATTTTGTATTAACTATATGTTATTTGAATGGGGTCTGCATACTGGGATTATGTAATCAATTTGGAATATTTTGAAATGCAATGTGGAATGTGTTTGCCATTCTAAAATTTTCCATATTCTTGTATTTCTATGTATCAATGTATCTAATATCGTCTTATTTGGTAGCTGAGGATTAATAACTTTGGATGACTGCAGCATCCGTGGCCGTTAGTTTTGGGCTTACAAGTAAGGGATGTTATAGTGGCTATTCAATGAAAGTCATTGAAGTTGCTAACTCGACCAGAGTTAATGGAAAATAGTGTCAAAGTTGATTGGGCGGAGGTTATTTCTGCGTTGGCCAAGCGATTTTAATTTTGATTTAATCCTTGTATTTTTTTTATTTGGAAAATTAAACCCTAAACTTTCTACTCTCCGTAAATTTTCATACAAACTCCAATTCACATGCGGTTTCTTTCGTTGGACTCGTGGTGGAATTTCAAACGATTTAGCACCAGGTTTATTGAGCTTTGAGACCACTTGCAAAAGCATGTTGGTATGATTTTCCTTTTAATCAATTAAAATTTAAAAATGTTAAATGCATACTATTTATGAAAATCAATATTTATTGATATGTGATGATGATTTTTTTAGTTAGTATGATGTTTTGGATGTGTTATACCTTGTTTTGGATATTTATTATTTCTTATAGTATTATTGGATATCCAATTTTAATTAACTATGGATTTAAAATTTTAATGTAATTAATTAAAATAAAATGGATGAAATTATGTAATAATGGAAAGATTAGATAAATAAATGAACAATAAAGTTATTTATAGATTTTGACTGATATTTGTTAAATAATAGTGATATAATTAGTTAAATTAGAATTAAGGTAGAAAACATAATAATGTATTATTTATGAATTTCTTAGGGAAACTCATAAATAATAACAAAAAATCTATTTTAAACTGAATTTAGCAAGTACTTTATTATTCATATAATAAAGTGATATTTCATAAATAATAACAAAGTTTTCTAAAGATTATGTTGTTTTTAGTATATGATATTATAGTAGGAAATATTATTGTTCTTGTTTAAGTAATAAGATAAAATAGCATTTTCGAAACAATGGTAATTATATTAAATATATGTTTCAAAAAAATTTTGGATTAACTTATTATTCTTTTGAGATGAATGATAATAAAAAGAAGTTTTTGGTGATTTAAAATAAAATATTATTATTTCTGGGATAAATGGTAATAAATTGATTAGAAACTATTAAAGTGATTTTAAAAAATATTATTATTTTGATGTGAAATAGTAATTTTTTTTGGCAAAGCCAGTGGGGTTAAAGGGCACCTACCTTTTATTATAACATGTAAGAATTCATTACATGCATAAATGGAGATCACAGAGATATCATAAGAAAAAACCAAAATAAACAAAAGCAACCTAAATAAATAAATAAAAACACAGAAGCGAGCCAGTAGTAGTTCCAATTTATCATAGTAGTGCTGTCAAAAGGGAATTTAACAAGTGTTAAAGCAGATCAGATTTCACGACAAATGGCATAAAACACTTCCATATGCTTCCTCTTAATATGATTGAAGATTCTCATGTTCCACTTCCTCCATATTTCGTTAACAAAGACCTTTAGCAGAATAAGAAGCTCGTAGGAGGATGATTGTTTCCATCTAGTTGCTTTGTTAATATTCAACCATTCCTATTTACTGTCCCTAAAAGGATTGTCAAAACCAGGTTTTAGTTTCACTTTTCTCCACAAGAAATAAGAAAAAGAACAATTGAAATATAAGTGATGGGTGTCTTTAGTTCATGAATTGCATAGAACACATGTGGTAAATTCTGTAAATCCTCTCAAACTCAATTTAGCCAGAGTATGAACTGCATTATAATGACCTTCCAAAGCATAAAATTATGCTTTTCACTAAAGAACCGATTCCATATTCTGCTATGCCATGGAAAATTAGGCTAGTATGTAGATCTTTCGTAAGTCGAATGTTCTTTCATATTATCGGACCAGATGTATTTTTCAAAGGTGCTTAAAGAATATAAAGCGCCATTTGTACATGGACTATGTCATGTTAACACTAGAAATGCTAGATCTGGGAAGATAGATTTTACCATTTCTGATGTAGGTAATTGTCTTTGCTAACATTGGGATAACAAAAAATTGCTGCTCATCATGAGAAATGGAATTTTAGAGAATCAAACCTTGTTCCAACCAGGGCACAATCCAGAATTTTGCTGTGCTTGTAGGACCCAGAGATAATCTAGGATGAGGAAGAAGATTATCTCTCACATGAAGCATGGTTTTCTAGACCCAACTATGCGCTTGTTTAGATTTTATCAACCATATGTCTTCCTACTTCAAGTTTTGGGTGATGTACCAAGAGAACCACAATGTATCATTTCCGTTAATCAAGTTATCAAAATGCTTTGATAAGGCAGCAATGTTCCATCTACTAATGTTTTTTATACTAAGACCACCCTCTTTTTTGATTTTTCCTGTTTACAAAAGGCAAATGGAGAAAGCTTTCTAGTATGAATGGTTCCAGTCCATAGGAATCTAATCACGGCGTTTTTTATCATGGATATTAACTTATTTGGGAGAAGAAAGGTTCTACACCAGTAGATGTCATAGAAAGTCTTTGAGAATATATTGTAACAAGTCTACCTGGCTGAGATAAATGTTTGTTCTACCATTTGGACAGTTATCTTCTCATAAAGGGGAATACACTAGGTAATATAGATTCTTTTTGTGGCTAGCGGGATTCCTAAATAATTCATGTCAGTTTGAAGAGGTTGCACTTTAGTGATGGACAAGCATAGTTCAATTTAATGAGGAGAGAAACCAGCAAATAAAATATAAGATTTTTATGGATTTATGTTCAACCCAATGAACTCATAGAATGATTTCAAAGCAACCATAGTATAATTAAGAGATTGTGTTGTTGGTTTAGTGAAGATTATCAAATCATCAGCAAAGGCTAAAGTGGTAATCATAGGAGATTCGCATTTTGGTTGAAGGTACAAGTTCATCTCATCAACTTGTTTTTGAAAAGCAAGAGTAAGGATCTCTAAAATTATGATAAAACGGTAGTATGATATAGGATCACCCTACCTCAAACCCTTTTTTCCATCAAAATAATCAACAATGTGAGTATTAAAGACCAAAGTGTAATGAACAGTAGAAAGGCAATGATGAATCAAATTCGTGAATTGAGGAGAAAATTGCATTTTATTTAGGATAAGCAAAAGAGCAGATCAATTCACCAAATCAAAAGCTTTTTTTATATTAATCTTAAGGTTAGCTCTAGGAGAGATATTAAGAGAAGAGTCGCCATTTAAGAGATCATGTGTTAGAAGAAAATTGCCTAGGATGTTTCTATTTGGTAGATAGGCCGCTTGATTTATGGAGATTATTGACCGAAGAGCAGATTTTAGTCTAAATGCTAGGATTCTAGAAATGCATTGGTAGATAATATTATAGCGCGCAGTGGGCTAGAGCTGAGTGACATCGGTCGGGTTATCATTTTTGGGAATTAGAGCAAGATTTATGAAATTTATTGAGCTAAGCATCCTAAATTTAATGAATAAATTTGGAACTGCCATTGTAACTTCAAGGGAGATAATTGGCCAATGATGTTAACGTAAAGACCCAGAATTTCAGTCAATTGAATTTAAACTATTTAATTGATTTTTGAAAAGTTAATTTTATAAGTTAAATAACTTGAATTTCAAATATAGCGATTTATTTGATAATTAAATTGTCAAATGCAATATTTTGAATTTTTTGAATAATCAAATTTTGAATTTAATATGAATGAAAATTATTTCTAAATCCTAATTAAATTCTATTTGAATTAGAATAATGAAGATAGTAAACTTTTAAAATTTGAATATAAAGTGGTTAGACTAATTTTGGAAATAACTCGTTTTAATTAACGGAGAAAATATTCTGGGGCACTATCTTGGATTTTTACAGAACTAATTCCATTGGATCCATAATAGTGATTTATAGTATGTCGTCGAATTTCATGGCGATCAGACATATTGTTTGGTCGCGCGATCTCGAAATACGTAAAAATTAATTAAAGGAATTTAGATTAATTTAATTTGATTTTGAATAGCTAACTTCTGTATAAGATGGAACTGGGTCCCGATATATATTCCATTGTGTCCGGAATATGGGTATGACATATAGAACGCCAGGCGGCATGCCACGTTTGGAGTTCGAGAATTTAGTGTGAACAGTGTTGTCAAATTTTCTATATAAGGACATGAAAAATTATCTTTTGCAAAAAAAGAACCATAGTGAGGTCATAGCTGCCATTAAATTCCAACAGCCAAAAATAGCCCACTTTCCTCCCTTAATTTCTCGTCATCCACTCAATGAAAGGCCATGACGCATGAAGCTAAGTCGTAAAGCTCAACAAGCTCCATGTAATGAACAGTTGGATCATTGAATCATTGACGATTGGTGTCAGGATCTGTCTCCATTCGTGGATGATGTTTGGGATTAGCGGTGCGATTTTTGGTGATGGGAGGAGGTCGCGCTCTAGGTGTGGATGGAAGAGATGAGGAGGGTGTGGCAGCGATGTCGGATCGGATGACGGTGGTCAGGGGAGACGGCGACACACTGGACTTCGCTTCAAGGATGGGTTCGCGCGAGTTGGGCCTGGAACAAGCACGGGGAAGAGGGAGGGAAGGTGGATTTTAAATGTTTAAATTTTTATTAAATTAAGTTAATTTTAAATCAATAATCCCATACGTTCATTAATTCGCAACTTTTTCATACGAGGCCCAAATTGAGCGCGACAGGTTGCGTTGCATTTCGTATCAGTGAACTCTACATTATGAATTTGGATTGGATGGATTTGGAGCTAGTTGGAATTTAGGTTAAAATCGAATGCAAGTTCAATTTTAACTCAAACCGGAGCATTTTGACGGAAATTGGAATCTAGGTGAGTTTAGCTCACCTTTTTTGGTTAACTAGAAATATTATATGGTCGATAAAATTATTTATCGGATGTGTGCATATTTTATTGTTGAATGTTATTAAGTATTTGGATGATTTACTATTTTATTAGTTGGTCTAGATATATGACCACCCCTGGAGCGGATGAGACTCTATTATGTTTCCGTGTAAGAGTAGATGACCCTTGTATATGATCCTGTCTCGAAGCGGTTGATTTATATTATTGATTATTTACTGTATGTGATGCGGCGAACAGGTTGGAGGGATCCAACTGAATTCCTCACACTGTTGATTTTATTTTTTTAATATAATTTGATATATGATATATTGGATGTTATTTTTGATGACGTAGATACGATTTTGCTTATTTAGTGCTTTAGTAGAATTGGACCTTTTTTTGGTATTTTAAAATATTATAAATGGATGATTGACTTAAAAAGGGATCTCAAAGTGATTTTGGAAATTATATATGTTATTATAATTATTCTTGAATTATATGTAAAATTATTAAATAAAAAGTATTATTTTTAGAGATAATAAATTTATAGTTTTATAAAATATTTTAAATTGAGAGTTTGAATTATGAATAAAATCTTCAAAATAAGTTTGTGTTTTATAATAAAGGAATACTATTTTAAATAGAAATGGAAATCCATGGTATAAATATTTATTAATCATTTTATATAAAGTGATATGTATATAATATATACAAATATTAAATTTATTTAGGAATATGGAAATTTATAAAGGTGATAACGTATAAAGTGACATTTTACAAATAAGGTGAAGATTTGTAAAATCGTATCTTATTTATGAAGAGATAGATTTATAAACAGGGTTTTATAAATAAAAAGGAAACTAGTATCATTTAATAGATTGGAGAAATAAATCAAATAGTGGATTTATTGTACAACGTGGAATAATATTATAGAAAATAGTTAATTTTATTTTGGAAATTGAAGGTGAGGGTTAATTGGGAATGTTAAACGATATGTTGTAAATAAAGGGATTTATGAAAGGAAGTTTATGAAATAGAAGGAGATTTATAAAATATAGTTTTATAAATATGGAAATGATTTTGTTGAAAATTTTAAGTACGGATTTTTATTAAGGAAATATATTTATGTTTTAAAAGTTGGTTATTTATATTAATATTGTTTTAAAGTTGTTATAAATATTTTAGTATTTTGATAATTTAATTGTTTAAAATATTAATATGATTTGAAATTAAATATAATTATTTATCGATAAAGTTATGGAAATTAATTATTATTATTATTTATAAAAATGCTGAAGATAAATTATTATTGTTTTATTTAGAATGTTTTGGAATTTATTAATTATTATTTTAAAATGTTATAAAGTTATTTTGGCAAGGCTGACGGGGTTGAATGGTTCCCTGCCATTTTATTGATCCACCATGAGAATTGAAACAAAACATACAAACAATTGTAACAAAAAAATAAAGAGAGATGACAGATCATTACAAGGAAGATACAAAAAGAAAAATGGAGAAAATAAAGGAACATAACAGAATATGGCTACTAATCATTGTTATCTATCAACATCCCCTGGATCGTAGGGGATATTAGCATCATGAATACCTATACGAACCTCAATTAGAATAAAGCACAACAGTTGCTTACGAGTTTTGCTCTTAACTTCATTAAATATCCTAGTATTACATTCTAACCAAATCAGCATGACAAAGGTCTTGAAAATGAAGATATATTTAGACGACAGATCATACTTCCAGGGTGAAACACACAATAGTTTTTTCCAGTCATCCATTCTGTACAGTCCATATAGTTTGATTCTAGTAGCAGTTTGCACTTTGTTCCAGAGCCATGAAGTCACAAGAAAGTCAAAAAACAAGTGCTTAATAGTTTCAGGTAAATCCATACAGAAATTGCATCTGACACTTAAATTCAAATCTCTGTTAACTAATTTAAGTCTAGTAAATAGAACATTATTGATAACTTTCCATAATATGAGATTATCTTTGGCAGTGCTTTCCTTCCTCCAAATAATAGAGTGCCATTTGCAACCAGCATGGTATTGAGAGCCAAGAAGGTAATTATAGACCAACTTAGAACTGAATTTAGTCTTAGATTGACCCCATGTTATGACTACATTTCCACGAGGATCAATAATCATAATAATCATAGCATGAATGGAGTTCCATAAAAAGGTGAGGTTTTGGTTCGAGTTGTTTGGTAGGATGAATCTACCATTGTGAATGAAGGTGTTAACATGTGCATTGAATGCAATACCAGATTGCAATATCTCATTTTGAGGTAATATTCTGCTGAGAATGCAACCTTGCTTATACCACGGGTCATCCTAGAATTTTATTTTGTTTTGAGAAGAAATAACATACTTAATAAGAGGCAAAATCTACTCTCTAATCTTGAATATATTATGCCAAGCCAAGTACAACTGATGCTTTGCATGGGTTGCATAGACCAAACATGCGCTCCTTTAGTGATGTATTTATATGACCATTTCACCCAAATGGTATCTTTCTTGTTCAGGAAATTATCAAAAAATTTGGCAATGGTAGACTTATTCCACAGAGACAAGTTAAGAATTCCTAATCCTCCTTTCTTCATAGATTTTTTAATTTTTTTAAAAGATATAAGAGCAGAATATTGTCCAAGAGAACACCCCTTCCAAAAGAATTTCATAACAGCTATTTATAATGCTTACTATTGTATAATAGTGTTTTAAAGTAAATGATAAGAATTTATCTATAAATGTTTTCAAGATTTATAAATAGGGTTTTATAAACAAATGTGGATTATAAGAGAAATCTTATAACATGGGTTGGAAAACTTAAAGGATGATTGTAAAAGGGTAAAAAGAGTTTTATAAATTGTCTTGGATATTTATAAGAGAAAGTGGGTACATGGATTTATAAAATGAGTTTTACAAATGGTTTTATGGATGATAATGGAGTTTAGAAATAATTTTATAATTGTATGAAAAGGGAAATTTTTCATGATGTTTGGTGAATATACTTCATCGTTGAGATAAGTATATGGATATTTTTTTTCAAGTATTGAGAAATAGGAATTTATGTATATATATATATATATTCGTAAAAAGGATTTCGATTCAAGTATTTAGAAAGTAAACTGAATTAATGAAAATTTTATTAAAAGAAGGTTAGTGGTTGCTTGTGTGCTTAACCATTGTTGGTTTTCCAAACGGAATTAAATCCCCGATTGAATTATTTTTATTCGATGGTTAAATAACCGACTATCAAATTTGGACCCAAAATGTAACTTTGGAAATATCTAAGAGAAATGATAAGTAAACCTGTCCACTAACGTTTAGGAGGTGATCTCTGCTCTTATCTTTTACTGTTTATTTCCTCATGAACTAGGGTTGTGTTTTCTGAAAATTATCGAAAGTTTTTTGAAGAGACCGGGATCAGATAAGTTATCTGAAAACTACTTCGATCCAACTCAATCGTTCGAAGTGAAGACATCTTGAAGATGATGGAATTGAAGAAGGAGCTCTCAAGTGTTTCTTTCAGTCCTAAAACAAACTTGTATGCATAAAATTTAGCATTATAATGTTGCTTGGAGGGCAGTATTAGCATTCTAAGTGGGAAGTGCTATATTAAAGGTAAAACGTGGCCTCAAGCCTCATCAATTAGGAATGACTAAACAGAGGAGATGCAACAGGGCTAAGTGGGTCGCTTCCAAGTACGGTACGATCATCCCTATCTAAAGTTGATATATGCTTCGGAGCCCATTAACAGAGGGTTGATCATGTTTGATACTATCTGGTAAGGGGTAGGCTGGTACTGTGGTGGCAGAGGTCGATAGATTCAAACTTGATGTTATTTTATCGTTTTCTTCTTCTTCGTCGTTGGCCTCTTGTTCTTGATTGAGTGAAGAGTCTTCATCGATCAAAATAGGGTTGGCCTGGTTGTTCATTAGGAATTTTTGCAAATTCATAAGAATCCTGCCTTTCCTTTCTGGTTCCTTTGCCATACGAAGTTGAGTTACTTGAATTTCAGTTAACATCTGAAGTACATTAATCGTAGACTCCTCTATTTTCGTTACACGAGCAAGAGTAGTGCATTGGAATGGACTAGAAGTAGGAGAGGGAAATGAGAAAGTTGATTTATGTTTGATTTTGAGGATGAAGCCATGATTTTATTTATTTCAGAAGAGAGAATGAAGAGAAAACAGAGAGAATGAATGAAAAGCCGAAAAAGAGAAGAATATATAACTAAATTTTTGAATTTTGGTGGGAAAATTTAAAAAAAAATCAAAAACGTTATATGTCAACATGTATACCTAGAGGA
The DNA here is from genome assembly GCA_030765085.1 of Allium cepa. Lineage (NCBI taxonomy): Eukaryota > Viridiplantae > Streptophyta > Magnoliopsida > Asparagales > Amaryllidaceae > Allium > Allium cepa. The sequence continues at coordinate 721,984,040 of CM060938.1, read as the reverse complement.
TGTCAACATGGTCTTTTTAAAATTTAGCTCTTTGATTTATTTTTGATACCAATTGTTAATTATGCTTGTTATTAATATTTTATATTTTAGTTATAGAACAAATTCCTAATTCTCTTCTTAATTTAGTAAATATTGATTCATTTAAAGGTTTTGTTAAGATATCAGCAATTTGATTGTCAGAATTGATATAATCGAGAGTAACTACTTCCTTGCTTATATTATCACTGAGAAAATGATGTTTGATATCAATATGTTTAGTTCGAGCATGTTGAGTAGTATTTTTGGATAAATTTATCGTACTCGTAATGTCACAATAAATTGGAGATTTTGAGAAATTTAAACCAAAATCTTTTAAGGTTTGTTGCATATATATTACTTGAGAACAAGCCAAGCAGCAGAAATATACTCTACTTCAGTTGTTGATAAAGAAACTGTGTTTTGCTTTTTACTAAGCCAAGAAATCAAAGAATGCCCCAAAAAGTGACAAGTCCTACTTGTACTTTTTCGATCTGATTTACAACCAGCATAGTCAGCATCACAGTAAGATATTAAGTCAAAAGAATCATTTTTAGGGTAGAATAAACCATAATCAGACGTGTGTTTAACATATCTTATGATTCGTTTCACGGCTTTTAAGTGAGTCTCTTTAGGTTGGGATTGATATCTGGCACAGAGGCAGACACTATGCATGATATCAGGTCTACTAGCAGTAATATAGAGTAATGAGCCAATCATTCCTCTATTCCTCTATGTGATTTTTGATCTACATCTTTCGAGATATCTTCTTTACTAAGGTATTCACTGGTTGCCATGGGAGTGGGTTTTCCACTCGCAGTGGTCAAACCAAATTTACTAATTAGGTCTTTAGCATATTTTTCTTGACTAATAAAGATACCATTATCTAATTGTTTTATCTGTAATCCTAAAAAGAAATTTAATTCACCCATATAACTCATCTCAAATTCTTTTTTGATTATTTCAGAAGATTCTTTATTCATTTCAAAATTAGTTGAACCAAAAATGATATCATCTACGTAAACTTGTAATAGTTGAATATCATTTTTATTTCTTGTAATAAAAAGAGTATTATCCACTTTACCAATTTCAAAATTAGATTGCAATACATAAGATCTTAGTCTATCATACCAGGCTCTAGGAGCTTGTTTTAGATCATATAGTGCTTTTTTAAGTTTGTAAACATGATTTGGTTATTTATCATTTTCAAAAAGCGGTGGTTGTTCGACATAACTTCATCTTTTACAAATCCATTTAAAAAGGCACTTTTAATATCCATTTGAAATAATTTGAAATTATTATGATTTGCGAAAGCAAGTGGAATCCTAATGGCTTCTAATCTTGCTACATGAGCAAAGGTTTCATCAAAATCTATTCTTTCTTCTTGACAATAACCTTGAGCGACTAAACGAGCTTTATTTCTAACTACCTCTCTTTGTTCATTCATTTTATTTTTATAAACCCATTTAGTTCCAATTATAGTTTTATTTTCTGGTCTAGGAACAAGTTCCCAAACGTCATTTCTAGTAAATTGATTTAATTATTCTTGCATAGCCAAAATCCATGAATCATCAGTTGATGCTTCTATTGGATTTTTGGGTTCAATAATTGATATAAAAGCTACATTACTTATTTGACTTAGCTGATTTCTAGTTTTAACAACAGATTGCATATCTCCCAGTATATTTTCTATAGGGTGATCTTTAAAAGTTTTGTCCTTTTATTAGGATGATCAATTTCATTATTAGTTTCAATAGGTTCTTGATTTTGAGTGATTAAATCCTCTTCATCATTTGTATCTTCAAAAATTTTGAAATTTTCATCAAATGAAACATGCATTGTTTCTTCAATGGTAGTAGTTTTTAAATTAAACACTTCTGTACGCTTTACTTCTATTAGAATATCCGATAAAGATACCTTTGTCGGATTTAGGATCAAATTTATCTAAATTATCTTTTGTATTTAAAATAAAGCATTTACTTTCAAAAAATTTGAAATAAGATACCTTAGGTTTCTTTGAATAAAGAAGTCCATAAGATGTCTTATCAGTTAGAGGTCTGATTAAAGTTCTATTCAAAATATAACAGGCGGTAGCAACTGCTTCTGCCGAAAAATTCTTTGGTAAATTACTATCTGTAAGCATAGTTCTCGCACACTCTTGAATCGTCCTATTTTTCGTTCAACTACTCTGTTTTATTGTGGAGTTCTCAGAAATGAAAAATTGTGAGTTATTCCCTTTTTATTGCAGAATTCCTCAAACCTTTCATTTTCAAATTCATCACCGTGATCACTTCGAATAGTTATAATTTTTAGAGAAAATTAATTTTTAATTCTTTTTGAGAATGTCTTAAAACGTTCAAAAGTATCACTTTTATGTTTCAGAAATATTGTCCATGTAAATCTAGAATAATCATCTACAATTACAAAAACAATCTACTATGATTTATTGATAAAATTTGAGATGGACCAAATAAATCAAGATGAAGTAATTCAAGAGGTTTTGAAGTTGAAATCATATCTTTTAACTTAAAAGATTTTTTTTAAATTCATTTTAGGGAGACCTCTTACTAGATCATGTTTTGACAGTCGAGATAGGAGTTTGAAATTCAAATGCCCAAATCTCTTGTGCCAAATCCAAGGGTCACTTGTATTTGCCAACAGACACGGGTTATCATTTGAAACTTTCATACTAAGAATATATATATTCTTTTTCCTGACTCCCTCAAATATAATGGTTGAATTATTATCTTCAATGTGACATTTACCTTTTTCAAATTTAATTTTATAACCTTTATCACATAGTTGACTTATACTTAGCATATTATGTTTTAGATTCTTAACTAGCAAAACATTAGTAATAGTTGGAGTTTCAGAATTACCGATTTTGCCGATGCCAATCACATATCCTTTAGAATTGTCTCCAAAGTTAACCAATCCTCCGTCTTTGTATATTATATCATTCAATATATCTGGATTGCCAGTCATGTATCTAGAACATCCACTATCAAGTGTCCATTTGTTCTTTCTGATCTACACAATTTGTCCGTTTTGGATTGATTCCTCAACACCTATAAAGCATGATTCCTGCACATCAAACAATTATGGTAGATAACTTGAATTTGAATATTGATTATATGCAGACTTATGAAACAAAGATGATTTGAATACTTCTAAATTAGTATTAACGAATATAGCCATTTTAAAAACTTTTCAAAAATCAGGTTGTGAAACTTTGAAAACCTTGCTCTGATACCAATTGTGAGAAATACGGATTACGGATATTAAGGATAAGATTAACACTAGAGGGGGGGGGGTGAATAGTGTTAATAAAGAATTACTAAATCTTTTAATTTATGTTAATTTAGACACAAAAGTATGCAATATACAGACACAGATATGATCACAGAAACAATCACAGATACAGAAATAAAATAAAAGCAGTAAAAGAAAGAACACACCGGATTTTATACTGGTTCGGAGTTACCCTACATCCAGTCTCGCAACACAAGTACGGAATGCCTTTCAAAAGCAATTGTACAATTACACCCTCGGTTTCAAGGCTATGAGGTACACCCTCCAGATTTTCGATCCTCTGGGTAGAGATACTTGATTTTCGGGCCACAAGTTTACCCAATTGATTTACCAAGGCTACAATCACACCTTTTCCCTTTTGATTGGTTTCCAAGGCTACAATCACACCTTTTCTCGCTTAATAGATTACAAAGAAGTCTATAACTCTGAATAGCACTGAGAATCTTATAGAGATAGTGATAGAGAATCAAACTAGAAGTTATCAAGTGTGATTCAATGTTGATTTCAACAGAGTAATGATAAAAATATGTATTAAGAAATGAGGAAGAAGAAGAGGAGTGAAAACCAGAATATTGTGATTAAAAATTCATTGAAACTGACCCCTATTTATAGAAGAACAACAACCATGACCATTCATGAAGAGTTATGGCGAATAGACACTTCTTTTGAAATTTGAATTTTTGAATCAAACTGTCACCATGTCGACATGGTCATGCTAGGCATATTGACATCCCAAAGGATTTTTTTGGTGTTTTTGATTTTCTTTGAAAATAACCTTTATCTTATATAAAAACTATTTTTATAAACTTGACTATAGTTAAAATTCATAAGCAAATATAAAGAATAATATATATATATATTTTAACTATAATTTTATATTTAAATCTAAGTATAAATATTTAAAAGTTAAATATATTATTTAAAAAGATAGTTTAAAATCAGAAGTAATTTGACTTTGAAAATAAAGATGTTTTTGAGGCTAAAAATATTTAAAATTAGGATCGAGGGTTTTGAATCTTTTAAAAGGAAAGTTTTGAAAACATTTTGAAAATAGGATATAATTTTGAAAAATCATTTTGAATAAAAGTTAGCGGATACAAAACAATGTTCCACTAGATTTTTCGTAGGTTCCATCCTACTTAGGGTTCCATCCCTTTAACGGGCTCGAAGTGGATTCCATTCCATGAATAAATTGGATTTTAAGATGCCAGTTCTTTTCTACGAGTTTTAACAAAAATTCCTAATAATAATAAAAAGTACTTATCCTTGAAATCTTGAACTCTTGATAGTCTCGATACTCATGAGTCTTCTATCTTAATATTTTATCTTGATATCTTGAATCTCTATACTGTACAGTCTTCATTCTTAGTACCTGCATGGTTAAATCCTGCATATACATATATATATATATATATCTAAACTTATAATGTTAGTATTTATATTTTATAATCTATTCTAAAGTTGTTGTCATCAAAACCATCATCTCACGGACTAACATCCTCTTTGTATTCTTTCGTGCGGATGTTAATGGCGACCTTCCTGTTGAAATCAGGCGATTCAAGCTCTATTCACTGGCACCTCTCTGTCTCCTCGTTCTTCTGTTCTAATCGAATCAAAGAAAATTATCGTGACAGTCTCATTATTCTGCTCGAACTCGAGCACGGCGAAGGAAGGGAGATAAGGGGGTTACGACCAGATACGGCAGAGCGCATTCGGTTTGGGGGTGCGAGTTGAGCGAGGGCAAGGGGTTGCTCGATGCTGTTTGTGGGTTTGGTGAAGTTTCAAAGGTATCGTTATTTGCTTCGGTGGAGTTTGGCTACGATTTTGGAGGCTTGCGGTGGTGATCTAGCAGGTGAGTTTTCTCAAATTGTCTCGAGTCAAATATGAGAATATTCTCAAGGTTTAAAATTCCGCAATATCAAGTTTAAAACTAACTTATTAAACTTTTCTTTTGATATTGATGTTGTTTAATATTTATTAATCCAAGTTGTATGTTTCATTTAAACTAAGCAGGTAGATTTTTAAGTCAAATTCGAAATTTAATTAATAGTGTGCTTAAGGAGAAATTAAGGAAATAAAATGTTTATCCTAAATAAGACTTAAAGATCTTAGATTAAATTATAGATTAATGATAATCAAATCCCAGGTTTATAAAATAAGATTTTAAAGTGATATAATTAAGAAATTAATTAATTTATTTGACTTAACTTTTAATTAATTTAGGTTTGAGTGATTAAGATTATTTAATTAATCAATTCAGTAATTAAAGAGAAACTAATTAATTCATGGTTAAGAAATAATTAATTATTGATTAAGGTTTATAAGTTAATTAATTTTAGACTAATTAATTTATAGGTAGAGATAAATAAATATAAGTAACTAGAGAATTCGTTACTTAAATGATAATCACTTAATGTAAGTAATTAAAGGATTAACTCGTTCAGGTTTAAATAAATCTAATTAGTTATTAAAGGATAAAATTAATAATTAAAGGTTAAATAAAAATGATAACAATGGGAAATTACTTGATAAAAATAATTAAAGGTAAATTACTTAAGAAAGTAATTAAGAATTGATGAGTGATAAATTAAAGGATAATTAATCAATGTAGGTGATTATGGTATGGTTGATTTGAGTAATTAATTAGGATAAATATAATTAAGGTTAATGGATGAAGGATAATCGATTTGTGTTATTAATTTAAGGCAAATTACTTAAGGAATCTTAAGAGGAAATTAGGGAATGATAAATTAATAGTTGAAATTAATTAATTAATCTTGAGTAAGTAGGGTTAATGTGGTTAAAGTAATCAATTTAATTTATATTAAATTAATTAGAAACGGTATGACTAATTAATCTTGCTTATTGATGATTAAAGTATATTGAATGTACTGGATTATTTGATATCGCTGATATGTGGTTTAATATGCTATGTTTGGATTGAACTGTTCTAGCATAGATTGTCTATCAGTATAAAATTTGGGTATGAGTGGAATAGTTTAAAACTTAAACAACTTGTTTCTAAGATGAAATTGGACTCGAAAAGACCGGGGATCGAGTTTGCTACATTACAGCATGATAGGGGGTTCTCGCTTGCGTTAGGTGGCGAACGGGAGACTCTTACCCCTACATGTCCCCAGGGGTAGTATAAGGCCTTTTGGGGTTGGTTGCGAGTCGAGAGGCTGGCCGTAAAAGTAAACCCGAGGTATCACTGTGAGCCACGACGGGGCTGGATGGTTGAAAAGCCTACCGGTCGAGTGAGCCGATGTCGATGGTTGAAAAGCCTAGATCGTTACAGTTGGTATCAGAGCTGAAAGGTTAAGCAAGAACCTTGGCTCTTGTGGGAATTACTCATTAAATAGAGTCCGTAGTACTTTAGAATGAGTTGAATATATATATATATATATATATATATATATATATATATATATATATATATATATGAGAGCGTACTTGTTATTTTCTTAAATAAAGGTTTTAAATGATTTTATATAAAAGTATATTTTGATATATAAAGCAATATTTCCCTTTAATAAATATCAAGGTGATTGGTTGTTAAATCATTGGAATTAAATTAAGCATTAATATAATACAACCAAATTGAAATCTTGAATTGGAATTAAATTAGTGGTAACAGAAATACAACCAAATTAAAATTAAATTGATTGAAAATGAAATTTTAGAACTAGAACTCAAAAATTTAATTGTTTGAAAAAAAATTAAATGAACAAAGTTAATTTGGTTTAAAAAAGTTAAACCAATCTTTGAGAATTTAACTCGAATTTATATAATTCGAGATGGTTTAAATTTAAGATTGAAATTGAATTAGTTCAACATTGAATTTGGTTTGAATTAATTAGATTTATGATTGAAGATGTATAAGTTTAAAATTTTATATGGGAAATTTGAATTGGATTAAATTGAAATGATTTGAATTTGAAGTGGGTTCAATTGATAAAAGTCCAAATTGATTGGAATAATTTGAAATTATAATTAAAGTTGAACGGGATTAAAATCAAATGGAAGTTAATTTGGATTGGGAAAGAAATCAAGATTGATTCAACTTGAATTAGGATTAAATAAATTTTGATGGAAATTGAAAATTATCTAAATTGAATTGTTGGGGAAGTGAATAGTTTTGACTCTGGGCTATTTTCAATATAAATTGTTTTAATATAAACTTATTTTTCCAAGCTATTTAATATACATAACCTTTCTTTTTAAAGCCAAATCATTTTATATTTGTTTTACCATTATTTTTGGAACTATTTAACCATTTTTCAACTGTTTTCTAAACTAATTATTATTTTTCGACTATATTACAAATTAATTACTATTTTGCAATTATCTAAAAGTTCTATAATTATTTAACTATTTTTCAACTATTTTATAAATAGTTAATTATTTTACAGCTATTTTGCAAACTAATAATTATTTTCCAACTACTTACCTTTTTTTTAAAAACAATTCAAGCTATTTTCTAAATATACACTGGTCGGAGTTCAAATTGTTATTAATTTAAATACCCAACTGAGATAAGAATTGAAGTGATAATCCAAATAGGGATTAAGGCAAATGTGAATAAGTGAATGAAAATTTAAGTGAATGTGAATGAAAAGGAAATTTAATCAATGAAAATAAATACGTAGGATGTACGTATACTGTTCTATTCGCATAGTGATTTGATCCAGATTCGAGCATAGAATTTCGAGATAGTTTATCGATCCGAGTTGGGATTTTTCACTCGATTTTCGACGGCGAACTTGGATATGGATTGTTGATTGGTTTTGGATATTCTCTATCTAGTTATGGCTATTAAAGGATAATGATGGTTTCTGATCAAGAAACCAGATCTATGTCCGCACTAGGAAGTCGGGTGGACGATACAAGTTCGGAAGAGAAATTGTGTGATCGAGTGAGCGATCAGATTGGTATAGCATACGGATGATAAGTGTACATCGTACGGATTTGAATGAAATTGATATTGAAAGAATAATCAAATTCGAATATTTGATTTCGAATAAACAAAGTTAAATATCTTTGTTATATAAGATAAATCTCCCCTTGTTGAATCTATAGCCAGAAGAAAATGGATTTTTGGAAATAATTAAAGTATAAAAGGAGTTTTATACAAGTTTGAAATGATCCAAGGTTTTAAAAATTATATATATCCGTATATATATAAAGGATCTTATGAGGATTTTGGGAAAAGGTTTTGGGAATCTTTGGATTTGGAAAGGCTTTTGATTTTTTGGTAAAATCGGTATTGAAATTTGGAAAGCCTAGTTTGAGAATTATCGATTTTGGGATAATCGATTTTGTGTAAAGGAGCTTTGTATGAGATCATACTAGGTGTATGATTTGAAAGATACTATATGTGTATAGTATAAAGTGTTTTGATGATGGCTCTGGGGAAAAGGCGCTCCCTTGAAATGAACTTCTCAGAAGTGTCGCCGGGTGGTGCTGCCTTGAGCCCTAAGGGGGGTTCTAAAGTTGACCCTGTGAGGAGTCCGGACAAAACTAGTTCTTGAGGATTATGAGTAGTGTATACCATAGCGAAAGTCGGGTGTGCCGTTGAGAGCCAATGGTCTACGTTTGATTTTATATCGGTAGACTGCGACCTATGGTAACATAGCGAAAGTCGTGTATGCCGCTGAGAGCCAACAGTCTGCGTTTGATTTTACATCGGTAGAATGTGACCTATGTAGGAGTGGAGAAGTTTCATTTTGACAGCGAAAGTCGTGTGTACTGATGAGAGCCAACAGTTACATGGACTTTTGCAGCGATGACAATGTAACCCTGGAATGTAACTGCGATATGTTGTGGGTTCCATGGCGTAATCGAGGGGCGCGGAGTGCCTACAGTTACATGGACTTTTGTTGCGATGGCAACGTAATCCAGGATGTAACTGCGACCATGGATGGGGGTGATGATTTCCAGAGCATTCTCACCAAAGATATTTCCTCTATTTTCAAAAAAAAAAAAAACTGTTTTCTATATTTTCAATAAAACTATTTTCCAAGTATTTTCACTGGATGTTGAAAACGGGTTTACTAAGTACTTATAGATTTTCAGTTCTACGCCTAATCAATGTATGACTGAATTTCTGTGAGAACAAGGATGGACTGGTTGAGACATCGAGTTATAAGAAGTATTTTTATAAAGAGCTATTTTAATAGTATGATGTGAATTTAAAAGTATTTCTAAATTTTTAAAATAAAAATGTTGGAATTTTGGGAAAATAAAAGGAAATCCAAACTGGAATTATAAAAAAAATTGGAACTCGAAAAAATTTAATGAAGTGATCTTTGTAATAAAATCGAATATTGAATTAAAAATTGGAAGTAAGCTAATTAACTTAATAATTATTTGATATAGTATGTCGATAAAATTTAACCCAATTGAATAAAATGGATTGTAAGTTAATAATTGTATTTGTAAATGAATTTGAATTATAAATAGAATTCGACTTGGGTTTGATAATGAATTTAATAAGAAGAGATATTGTAAAAAATAAAAATAAAATAGAGTTGGATCGAAATAGTGATGGTTTGAATTATAAATAAAATTCAAGTGTGATATGAATAGTATTTAACGAAATTTGCAAGTAAATTAGATATAATGGAAGTGTTGTCGAATGAAATGAAAATGAATTATAATAGGAATGGTTTGAATCACAAACAAAACCCAAGTAGAAATAAATTGAGAATGACTTTGTATTAATAAAGTAAATTCGAAACTGAATTAAGTAAGTGAATTAAAAATATAAAATGGGGTGAATAAATGGATTAATTGAATTAGATAATAAATGGATGAAGTCTGACTTAATAAAAATTAAATCAAAGTTGTAACTGGAATTGAATTATCAGAATGAACTTAAGTTATATGGTGTATTAAATTGAAGTAAAATTTCTTAAGTCAAAAAAAGGGCTTGGTTTCGAGTAAGAATAGTAGACCATTAAATAAAGTTTGGGTTATATTTATTTTTGGGAAATGGATATTAGTATAAGCATTGAATGTTGTCAAGCTCAATGAAATAGTTTTAAAAAGAAGCCAATGCGGAGATGAAATGAAATGCAAAAGAATGGTTAGTGAATAAATTAGAAATGAAATGGAATTAAATACAGAATGATTAAAATTAATTTGAAGTAGTTATAAACTAAAATGGATACTCTATTAAGCGAGCATCGTCGAATTTGCATAAAAATAGTTGTCGTTTGGCGTAAACGAAGGTAAAGAAATTCTATGAATTAATAGAAGCAAATAAAATTGATTTTTGAATCATTTGAAGTGAATATGAGCTTGTTTGGATTAAAAATAAATTGAATATAAGAAATTGAGTTGAAAAACCATTAAATTTGATGAAATGGTATATGAATTGGTTGAAAGCAATTGAATTAGTTTTGAAAACATATAAATTGCTCGTGGAAGTTATTTTGAATGCATTTCTTTTAAAATTGAGGTGTTATAGTTGTTTAAGTAAGAGAAATGTTATAAACTTCATATATATAGTACTTATATGTTTAAATTGAGTAAGTACAGGTACCTGAAGGCCGTTTGGCTGGATTTGGACGCGATAAATGCTAAAATAAATAAGCTGCTTGAAATGCTAAATAAAGGTACGCCTACGCAATAAAAATAGGAAATATGAACTGTTTTTGCTTTTTCCGACCGGGTGGGTCGATGTATATATATTTATATCTCTTGTCGAATTGCAAAAGCTCCTCCATATTGGAAATTGAAATAAACTAACGAATGAAACTAATGTAAAATAATGATATGAATCAGTTATAAATGGAAAATAAAATTCAATATTCAAAATTGAAAATAAATTGAATTCATATAAAAACGGGGAAAACTAATTTGCATAGAAATAGATATGAAAACTTCTGTAAGGAAATGTATAAAATGATTTGAAAAATTATGATTGAACATTATTGTTAAGTAAGATATGCAGGTATTATAAAGGGAAAAGAAAATTGGATTTGATTTCAAGAGATAATTTGAATTGCTCGGCTAATAGGTATGTATTTAAATTTCTGTATGAAATTGGATTGGGTTTTTAATCTAGCCACTTGACTTTTGTTTTCTTTTGGAATTTGGGAGCCCGTAGAGGCATTTTGTAGTTGTACCGAGCTAGCCGTGAAAAGGAGATGCTGGCAACAAATTTCGAAAATGTAGAGAATCAGAATTTTTTAAGAAAGTTGTGATAATTTAAATTTGAATTTTAAATTTAAATTTGAATAAATGGAATAAATAATGTTGTTGGAAACTATAGAAGATATTGGAAAGTTGGTTGAGGTGATAGTGGGACTTTAATAAAAGATAGTTGGTAGGATGTTGAATTGTGGGCTTTGGGGAAAGGTAAACGGGTAAAGTACCATTCTCCCTAACTAGTAATTTCGGGGACGAAATTCTTTTAAGGGGGGAGGAATGTGACGACCCGTAATTTTTAACAAATTAAATTGGAATAATTAATTGATTTTAAATGTTTAAAAGTTGATTTTAAACTTGAATTCCAAATATTAATATTTACTTGATAATTAAATTATTGAATTACATAATTCATAATTAGGTAAAATGTTGAATCTGGAGTTTTAAGCCTGTTAAAAATTATTTGAAGGCTTATAAAAATTTTATTGATAGCATTGAGGGTAGTGAAAGTGTTAAAATTGAATTTGGGAGTGTTTTGTTCCGTTTTGAAAATTTATCGTTTAAATTAAATTTAAAAATAGCCTTCCAAGGCACAGTCTTGGAATTCAACGAAACCAGTTCCATTGGATCCGTAATAGTTAGTTATTATCGGATTTCAATTTTCGTAGCAATCGGAGTTGTCATTTGACCCTGGCAGCTTAAAACGTTTAGAAACTATTTTATCGATTTAATTTAAAATTGATCATTTTCTTCTGTAACTCGCGCATATGATCGAATTAGCTTTCGAAACACGTTCCATTATGTTCGAAATGCGGGTAAAACCTTATAAACGCCTAGCGGCACTCCTTAAGAGGAGCTCAAAATTTTAAATGGCGATTAACGAGACGTTTTGAAGTTTTATAATATAATAAAATTTAAAGTCAAATAGTCAAAGATATTTTTATCAACAGGAACGCGTACTCAAGAAGCTTCCCCAAATTGATATTTATCCCCGTCTCCCTTTCTAATCTAACAGCAGAATCGAATCCTTTAAAAAAAAGAGAAGAAGAAAATGGAAGCTTGGATTTCGAATTCATGGCAAACCCCTCTTTATTTTCGTCTTCCTCAACTTGAGCCGATCGAAAGATGGCGTCTTTCCCAAAATCAATAATCGAACACTCCCTTCAATTTAGAAGCCGAGCCCCTTTCTCTCCTCTCCTCTTTGTATTCTTTCGTGTGGATGTTAATGGCGACCTTCCTGTTGAAATCAGGCGATTCAAGCTCTAATCACTAGCATGTCTCCGTCTCCTCATTCTTCTGTTCTAATCGAATCAAAGAAAATTTTCGTCACAGTCTCATTATTCTGCTCGAACTCGAGCACGTCGAATGAAGGGAGATAAGGGGGGTCGCGACCAGATACGGCAGAGCGCGTTCGGTTTTGGGGTGCGAGTTGAGCTAGGGCAAGGGGTTGCTCGATGCTGCTTGTGGGTTTGGTGAAGTTTCAAAGGTATTGGTATTTGGTTCGGTGGAGTTTGGCTACGATTTTGGAGGCTTGCGGTGGTGATCTAGCAGGTGAGTTTTCTCAAATTGTCTCGAGTCAAATATGAGAATATTCTCAAGGTTTAAAATTCAGCAATATCAAGTTTAAAACTAACTTATTAAACTCTTCTTTTGATATTGATGTTGTTTAATATTTATTAATCCAAGTTGTATGTTTCATTTAAACTAACCAGGTAGATTTTTAAGTCAAATTCGAAATTTAATTGATAGTGTGCTTAAGAAGAAATTAAGGAAATAAAATGTTTATCTTAAATAAGACTTTAAGATCTTAGATTAAATTATACATTAGTGATAATCAAATCCTAGGTTTATAAAATAAGATTTTAAAGTGATATAATTAAGAAATTAATTAATTTATTTGACTTAACTTTCAATTAATTTAGGATTGAGTGATTAAGATTATTTAATTAATCGGTTTGGTAATTAAAGAGAAACTAATTAATTCATGGTTAAGAAATAATTAATTATTGATTAAGGGTTTTAAGTTAATTAATTTTAGACTAATTAATTTATAGGTAGAGATAAATTAATATAAGTAACTAGAGAATTCGTTATTTAAATGATAATCACTTAATGTAAGTAATTAAAGGATTAACTCGTTCAGGTTTAAATAAATCTAATTAGTTATTAAAGGATAAAATTAATAATTAAAGGTTAAATAAAAATGATAACAATGGGAAATTACTTGATAAAAATAATTAAAGGTAAATTACTTAAGAAAGTAATTAAGAATTGATGAGTGATAAATTAAAGGATAATTAATCAATGTAGGTGATTATTGTATGGTTGATTTGAGTAATTAATTAGGATAAATATAATTAAGGTTAATGGATGGAGGATAAGCGATTTGTGTTACTAATTTAAGGCAAATTACTTAAGGAATCTTAAGAGGAAATTAGGGAATGGTAAATTAATAGTTGTAATTAATTAATTAATCTTGAGTAAGCAGGGTTAAGGTGGTTAAAGTAATCAATTTAATTTATATTAAATTAATTAGAAACGGTATGACTAATTAATCTTGATTATTGATGATTAAAGTATATTGAATGTACTGGATTATTTGATATCGCTGATATGTGGTTTAATATGCTATGTTTGGATTGAACTGTTCTAGCATGGATTGTCTATCAGTGATAAATTTTGGGTATGAATGGAATAGTTTAAAACTTAAACAACTTGTTTCTAAGATCAAATTGGACCCGAAAAGACCGGGGATCGGGTATTAGAAAATACCCGAAACCACTTTGAATGTTTATAGATTAATAGGTGAAATCTATTGGCTGGAATGAAATGATTTAAGAGAATTGGACTATTTAATCCAAATTTTGGGTACTAAAAGTTTATGTGTAAAATAAGTGATGTCAACATCAAATTGTGAATTTGTAAATTTATTCGAGTTACCCCGGGTTATACAAGTTGTTTGCTTGGATATTCCATGTTAGTTGGGTTTACTCACGCTGGTTTCCAGCCTGACCCGGGTGTTACTTTGGTGTAATGCTCGGGCCAGACCGAGTATTACAGATTTTCAGGTAGGTACGTTCGGGAGCTCAGGAGGCGAGCTGGATGGCAAGAATGTATAGGATATTTCCGCTGTAATTATATTATTGCAAATCTGAGGCGTGATAATTGTATTTCTAGTGTCTTTATAAATGCGTAACTCTGATGTATTTAAATGCAATCGACAGAATGCTTTTGTAAACTGTTATTATTTATTATTATATTTTATCCGCTGTGAATGTGAGATGTTGTTTCGTTCTTCTTCTTCTATCTCTTTCTTCTTTTTCATAACTATCTGGAATTTTCAGGATCGAAAATTCCGGGTCGTTACATTTTTTTAAATTCAAGAGAAAATAATTTTCAACAACTTTTCTGTTTGCAAGTTTCTTAAATTTTGAGAGTAAGAGAGTCAAAACAAGAGAGAAAATGACCTATTTTTCGGGTCTAATTTGAAAATTCAAGGTCAAAGCTCTACCACTTCTTCTCTACTTTCGGTCCAGCTCCATCTTAAGCCTTGGCCAAGCACTTCAAAGGAAGGAAAAGTTGTTTACTAATTTTTGAGTGGAATAGGAAGCAGTTAGTGAAGCGTGGATTAGTTTGAATTTTTGTAGGAAGTTAATCGCTTTGGTTTATGATGAGAAACTTTATTTAACATCTCTATTTATATAAATACATGTTTGATGATGTGTTATGATTGCTATGGATGCTTATATATGCTTTGATCATCAAGTATTGATTGTTTGACATGATTGTTAAATTGTTTTATCAAGTCACGTTAATACACGTCGATAAGCGCAAAGGAAATCACTTTCCTTTTGAAAATGAAATGGTGTACATGGAATGCTTAAACATTTTGAAAATAGTTTTAAAATGAGTTAGAAATGTTTTATAAACATTTAAGGAATAAATAAAAAAAATCGAGATTTCATCTTGTATATTTAAAATATGTCCAAATCAATATCCTAGAAAAATCGCGTTAGTGCAGTTAAGTGACCTTAACAGAAAATCTATTTAAATGAACGTTTTTAATTATGAAAAAAATGGAATAAATTTGATAAATTTATTTAAATAGTTTAGAAGCGATTCGAATTGGAAAATATGAATTTTCAATTATTAAAAAGTTGATTAAATCAAATAAGTTTATATAGCACTTTCCATAGCACTTTTATGATGCGAATTGTATAACTTTTTGAATATGAGTTTAAATGTAACAATTTTAGCCAATGTTTTTAAAAAGGAAAAATTAAGCATTTGAAAGATAATTTGGAATTTTTATGATTAATTCCAAAATAAAGTTGATAACTGAGTACGCGGAAACGAATAGTACATTTGTCCTGCCTATGAGATCTGCGAAGATAAAACAAGGTGTTTAACTAAGGTTAGAGATGGAGAAACCAGTGCCCTAAACTTACTGCCTATATTTTCTTTTCTTAGGCGAGGGGTGGAATAGATTGAAAGGAAAGCCCGGATGCTCTAAGATGAAAAGATTATATTAAGTTTTTTCAAAATAAAAGAAGATTGGTATTATCAAAAATTTAAGCAATGTCCAAAATGAATAAATTATGACTTGGATTTCATAGAGATAATCTTCTTATACTTGGTATTAAAATCCAATGAGGTGGTATTAAAATTTGAAGAGGGAACTTGTCCTATTTGTGGAATTTAAAAGGTGATTTCACCGTTATTCCGCCCATTACACTTGTTGAATACGAAATTGATGTTGAGTAAAATTGGAATGATTTCTATGATCCTATTTACTCAAAAAATGTTTTGCTAAAGTTAATTTTAGGGTTTATCGTAAACGATGTTCAATATCACATTGTTGTTGACTTGCCTAAAAGTTAAGGAATTTGGATCGAGAGTTAAGTGAGGAAATTTGAGATATTTTTCAAAGAAAAAGAATGAATTACTTAGAATTACTCTAAGACAAAATAAAGAGATTTCAAAATCATCCGAAAACCCCTTTAAACTAATTTTCGAAATAAAACATGTTGAAGACAAAGATCATTGAGGACAAAGATATCCATGATGTAGGATTACTTGCCAATAGTCCCTAAAGGTGAAATTTATCATATTTAAAGTGGCAGTAGTACTATATTATGAAAATCTTCGATTAACAAGAATATGATTTGAAGTTAAGAAAGAAATATTTTATTAAGATTTAATAAATGATTTGGGTATATTTTCCTTAAGTTAAAAGTTATGACTAGAATATAAGAAATCTTTGATTAAGTTTTAATGAATGATTTGGAAAGGTTTTTCTAAGTAAAAGAGAAAATGATTTAGAATTATTTCAGGATTTAAGAAAGGTTTAAATAAACCAAATGATTTGATAAATGAGGCTTAACGATTTCATATACTCTTGCAAAGAAAATGGAATAAATTGAAAAGAATATATCTAAGAAAGATATTTTAGAAAAGATGATGTAATTGATTGATGATTGATATCCACGTATGAACTTAACATCTTTTAAATCGATAATTGGCTTCGAAGGAACCGAGATCGTATTTTGGTGATTCCTATCCGAAAACCACTTGGAACCAATGTATATGTTTGAATATGAAGACATGTTGAAGATGATGATTATTGAAAACCGTGGATCTTCATTTCGTGAGGATTCCTTGTTGACATGCTCTGGGTAGCTCCTATTATAGAGTTATTTATAGCAGTGGTCTCCTCAATGTGGAGATTTTCCGGATTGCAAGGACTGCTCGCTACTAGTGGTAGTAGGAGAGTGCCTTCGGTTTGTCCTGTTCCTAGACAACTTGTATGGACGTTTGTATGACATTGCATTTCTGAAGATTACATACATTGGTTTTTAGAAACATACATCTGCGGTGGTGGAGAATGCAACCTCTCTTAGCTTAACACCCTCCTTGAGACGTACGGGCTCAAGGGTTGTATTTTTGTGAAAGGAAATTATTTGTCAACGGAAATGACAATGTGGCATTCAGAGATGTGATATGTGCTATGTGGAAAGGTAATCGTTGCCTCAAGCCTCATCAACTAAAAATGACCGAAATAGGGGTAGATTCAGCAAGGCTAAGTGGGTCATTCCCGATTAGGGTATGAACATCCCCTTCTAGATATATTTCTTCCCGCTGTGATGTACGAGATGTAAATTAATGTGGTTTTTATGCTCAGACGCTCAGTTTAAAGGTCGGTAACACCCGTGGGATGACATATTCAGTACTATCAGGTTATAGAAGTAGGCCGGTCTTGTGTTGGCAGAGGAGCTATGTGATGGTTCCTCGGGACATCCATCTAGAGGTGTACCCATCAGAAGTTAGTCCCTTCACCTGGTCAGCTATATGGAAATCCATTCTCCAACAAGAACCTACGGTTTTGTTTGTAGAGCCTAGCGTGTTGGAATTTAATAATGGTAACAATTTCGGCTAAGATTTATAAGTTTATTTGCAAATGTTTTCAAAGAATGTCATTAAAAATAATATCAAATGTTTTTGATATAAAAGTGTTTTAGTTATCATAAGGTAAAAACCCATCCGTGTTTATGTGTGGGCGTGGTCTTATGAGATACTCTTTCTTTTCAAAAGAATTTATTCAAGAATGATATATGACACTATCGTTTATTATTGGGTTTTTCTCACGCTAGTTTATCAAGTCTAATCCGGGTATTTTAAATACACGGGTCAGATCCGAGTTATTTCAGGTTTAGTTGAATAAGGTTGGAGTTTCCAAAGAAGAGCTGGAGATATTCATCTACATATGGACATATTCTATTTTCCGCTGTACTTAATTTGCTTTAGTTTGATGTTTTTCAGCAATTGTAAGGATAGATGTTTATAACTGTCCAAGATGAATTTTGGTTAGACTCTTATATATGTATT
Source organism: Allium cepa (assembly GCA_030765085.1). Taxonomy (NCBI): domain Eukaryota; kingdom Viridiplantae; phylum Streptophyta; class Magnoliopsida; order Asparagales; family Amaryllidaceae; genus Allium; species Allium cepa. The sequence goes on along the minus strand of CM060938.1, from coordinate 721,965,674 downwards.
TGAAAGTTTTCCGCTGTAAAGATATTTGTTCAACATTGTATATTATTCCATCTGTGACAACCCAAATTTTTTGGATATTTGAAATTGGAATATTTAATTGATTTTAAATATTTAAAAGTTAGGTTTCCACTTGAATTTCAAATATCACTATTTATTGGATAATCAAAATTATTGAATTTAATAATTTGAAATTGGATAAAATATTGAATCTTCGGTTTTGAGCTTGTTAAAAATAATTTGGAAGCTTATAAAATTTATATTGACAATACTGAAGATAGTAAATGAGTTAAAATTGAATTTAACAGTGTTTGTTCAGTTTTAAAAATATATCGTTTAAATTGATAAAAATAGCCTTCCGATGCAAAGTCTCGAAATTCGACGAAACTAGTTCTATTGGATCTGTAATAGTGTATTATTATTGGATTCAAATTTCGTAGTGTTTGGAGTTGTCGTGTGATCGTACGGTAGATAAATGCGCCGATAATTTATATCGAAATTTAATTTAATAACTGGGTCTAAAAAGCTATCTGCTCCATATGATCGATTTAGGACTCGAAACCTTTTCCATTACGTTCGGAGTAAGGTTTTAACATTATGAACGCCTAGCGGCACGCCTCAATAGGAGATCAATATTTTGAGTTGTTTTCGAGATGATTTAGATTTAAATTTGAATTTGAATATAAATATAAATAATATAATTGAAATACTGTTGCAAGCAAGGACACGTAGAGAAAATTATAGAACACATGTTCGCCTAGATAACACGCGTTCATCTTCATTTAAATATATAAAACTAAAAGAAACAGCAAGCATTCTAAATAGACAAAATCGATTCTCCTTCAAAAAAACAAAGGCCGAACCCCTAATCAATATTGGAAGCCCTGGTTTTCTAATTGGGAGAATCGCGACTAACAAAAAATATTAATGAATCACAATTGGTTTGACATGTGGTCGATCGATGATAGGGCTATACCTGCTATGGTGACGTGAGTGTGAGATCACGCGACTTGAGTGTGTGCGTGTCAAAGGTGGAAGCAAACCGGAGATGATGACGGGACGATGGTGCAGTGGCTAACGGTGACTCAAGGAGGGTTGTCGTGAGGGGAAATCGGCTAGTTATGTGTGCGATTTAGATTGAAGAAGGTGAGCGCCCTAACGTTGATGGCTAAGTAGGCAGTTTGCTGGACGACGTCTTGTCGATGTTGGCTGCAATTTCAGATTAGTGGCTGGAAAAGGAGATGATGTGGAGGTGAACTGATGAAGGGATGGACTGAGCTTCTTGTTCGGAAAACGACGTTGACATCGTCTAGTTGCTAATTTCTGGGACTCGACCGTCAATTCTGTCCAGAATAAAAAGAAAACAAGCTGGTTTGGATCGATTTCAGAACAAAAATCAAAGGTGAGTTAATCTCACTCACATGGATTACTTTTTAAATTTAAATAGATAAATTTAAATTATTGGTTGTTTGATTGCACTGACAATTGCTATCAGTTTGGATGTGATAGTATATATAGTAGTATATAAGTATATACTGGAGTGACTGATTTCCCACATTATATAGCGTATGAGACCCTATGCGCCCCGCATAATAGCGGATCACCCTTTATACCGCGATATCCCGCCTTGAAGCGGGATTTGTATTTTAAATTGTTGTGCTAACATCTATGGATGCAGGGAAACAGGTTGGAGGGATCCAGCTGGATTCCTCAAAACATTGAATTTATTTTATGTTCAGCGATATGATTTTGTGATAATCTGTGATGAATTATATTGATTATACTGGGAATTGAAATTTACTGAATGCTATGACTTGGTTAAATATATATATTGGTATTTTGAGAACTGAAATATATATGAAGTTTGGATTTTTAAAGTAAATAAAAAGGTAATTTTAAGTAAAATAATTATAAAGAATTTGGATAATTAAAAATGATTTTGAAAGGATAAACGTTGATTTTTAAATTCTACAAATAAACCCAAGTATGGGAAAAGAGATATTTTGAATAAATGGAATAAATGAATTTTTAAACTTAAGTGATATTATTTAAAACAAGTAAAGAATTTATTTTTAAATTCAAGGTTTAAATTTGTCTGGAAAAGATGAATAAGAAATTTGAAAAGTATGTAATTTGTATTTTTTTAGTTTAAACAAGATTTTTAAACCATAGTAAAGAAGTTAAATCTAAAATTAATGGGTTTGAAATAAATTGAGTAGGTAAAGGAATTTATATTTTAAAATTGAGTAAATTTGGAAATCGATTTGGAAACTGATTACATGTTTAAAACTATGTTTTTTAAAGGGAGATGAGACTACGGAATTTATAAACTGGGTTTATAAAGTGAAATATTTATCAAGGAATAATTTGGAAATATAAATTCAGAATGGGAATTTATAAAAGAATGGGAAATTTATTTTAAAAATAACTAGCGGTTTATTTTTAAAGGTGTGAAAAGGAAAGTGTATTTCCTTGGAAAGCCAAGTATATTTGCAAAGAAAGATTTCCAAGTATAAGATAGAGGTTTTACAGTGGTTTTAAAAGGATGTTTTAGAGAATTTTTATTATTTTAAATTTTTTTATAATTTTAAAGTAAATATTTATTTAAATTAATTGTAGTAGTAATTATTTTAAGGGTTTAGCTAGTATTATGATTTAAAAGATAATTATTTAATATTTGTACCTTATAGAATAATTTTTATTTTAGTTTTGGCCTTAGTATTACATGAGAAATAAGTATTTATTTTTAATAAAGTGTTTTAAATAGTTTTATTTTAAGTGTTTTAAAGTATATTTTTAAATATTAAATAGTTTTTAAATAAGTGTTTTAAATAGTTTTATTTCAAGTGTTTTAAAGTATATTTTTAAATAAGTGTTTAAATAGTTTTTATTTTAAGTATTTTAAATAGTTTTTATTTTAAAAATGTTTAAAGAATATATATATATATATATATATTTGGATAAAGTGATTTGAATTATTTTAAAAGTCTAAAACATTAAGGCTTGACGATTTTCAGTGGAAATAAAACAATTGGGTGGGAATTTTCTTCCGCAAGAGAAAATCAATTTGAAAACTGTTTTCAAAAGGTTGAACTGTGGGAAATAGCTTGCGAAGATATTTTGAAATGAATAATTTGGGAAATTATATAAAGTCTGATGGTTGTTTATGAATGTTATTTGATAGTTAAATAACCGACTATCAATATTAGCCAATGCGTTGATCGCTTCGAAGAGACCTGGATCGGGATTAATTTCTCGAAAACCACTTCGATCCGGTTTGAAGGTTTTCGTGAAGAAGACAAGAGCTTGGAGTCGAAGATGGAGCAGTGAAGTGCAAGGGCTAATCGCTAATAATCCTGAGGGTGATTTCAAAATGGATGTAGTAGGAGTAGTGCCTTCGGTTCCGTTTGGACCCGGAACAGACTTGTATGGATGAATGCTTTCAGAACATCGTCAAAGGGATGATGAGAATTCTAAGTGATTGTGTGCTAAAAAGGTAACGCATAGCCTCGAGCCTCATCAACCGAGAATGGCTAAAACAGGAAAGGTGCACATAAGGCTAAGTGGCTAGCAATCAATTCGGGTAAGGTCACCCCTATCTAGAGGTCCCTTTTATTCGGCTATGTGAGCGGTTGTTGATCCCAACCGCGGGGTGAACTTATTCGGACTATCCAGTAAGGGGTAGCTCCGGTCTTGTGATGCAGGGGATCAAGGTGGATCCTCGGAACGGTGATCTAGACCATGTACGGTAACGGACGGTCCCCAGTATCCCTACCATTGTATGGAATCCAATCTCCCATAAGCGCATGTATGGTTTTGATTTTGCCCAACTATGCTGAAACTTGAGATGCAAGCATTTCAGCTAGATCCTATTTTACTTTCTATAGACACTATTATAATATCAGACGGATTTGATAAAAATGTTTTGGTTATCGTAAGGTAAAAACCCGACATGTTTATTTGTGGGGTGGTCTTACGAGATACCTTTGATTTCAAAGGATTTTGAAACTTTAATAATCCAACCGGGTGTGTTTTCTTACTTTGGTTTTCCAGACTGACTCGGGTGTTATTTATCTATAATGTTTGAGTCAGACCGAGTATTATAGAATACAGAAAAGGATGCTGTGGATCTCAGGAGATGAGCTGGATGGCGAGACGTATCATCACGTATTTGATGTATATTACGCTATGACTGATTAACTGCATGGTCAGATTTGTGAGGACAGGTTATGATAACTGTCCAGTTGTGTGTTATGAATTTTGTTGTACTCTGATGATGTAATGTATAAATAGATATAACTCTTTTGTTTTAAAGATTAGTCATTTATCTATTATATATTGTTCCGCTGTGGTTGTGAGATTCTGATATTGTTTCTATTTCTTCTCCTGCCTCCTTCTTTAACCGTAACGGTTCGATTTTCTGGCATTCGATTGTTCAGCATTTGATACAATGGGCGTATTGATATCGATTTTCGGGTAATGAAAAATCGGTTTGTTACATCATTTGTGTGAAATTCTGTTCTGTCTTATTTTTTTATTACCCTTCATCATCCATAATTCCATGCAACTTGGGTCGGACATGAGTGGTTTATTATCGACTCAAGGGGTATGAAATTACGGGTTGTCACATTTAGTATCAGAGTTGTAGATTAAGCTAGAACCTTGGCTTTGGTGGGGTAAAGACTCGTCAAAGATAAGATTAGTAATATTCTAGGATGAGTAACTCATTGTAGATAGGGTTAGTATCACCCTAGAATGAGTTGAGAGTATTATATATGAGTGCGTATTTAATAATGTTATATTTAAAAGTTTTGTTTTGAAAAATTGGTAAATAAAATAATTTTACCTAGAGTTGTATTTTGATTACAAAGTATATATTTTGAGAAGTTATATAGTTAGAAATCTAGATTAGTGAAATTTAAATATGAACATCTTGTGATTAGAATTTCACAGAATTGACTATAAGATGTTTCATAAAGATAATCAATAAGTAAGAAATCTAATAAGATAATTAAGATCATTAATACTTATTCCAAAATAATAAATTAAGAAATGATAATGTTAATTACTATCATAAATTGATCAATTGTTTAATTTAAAAGTTAAAGTACAAATATCTTGTGAATTAAGTTTCACGATTTGACTATAATGTGTTTAATAATAAAATTGGTTTAAGGAATGAACATATAAGATAAAAATGATATAATATAAAATTATTATGTAAAAGGAAAATATAAAAGGAATGATGGTTTCAAATTCGAGTAATTTAAAAGAATTGTGGTAATTTAAATGAAGTTAATTAATATAAGATGAATTTATAAAATAGGTTTTATAAACAAAAGTAATCTCTAAAGGATTTTGAAAGGGTACCATCTCAAGTAAAAAGAGTTATTTGATGATAAATAGTTCAAATGGCTCAAAAATAAACTAAAAATGGATAGGAAATGTGTTTGGATGCTAAAAACTTCCCTTAAGTATTACTCTTCTTGTTAAGGGGATATATAATACTATTGGTAGCACCTAGTTCCTTGGTATTATTTAGGTTTTACTCGATCTATATAATTTTCTTAAGTTAAAGAGATAATGTGAATCATAATTGATAAATTGATTAGTGTTTAAACCAAAAATAATTTTAGGATCGTTAATCAATAAGATAAAGCAGGATTCTTGACGATTTTGTGGAGTCAAATTTTTTTGAATCACACCCAACTCAGATCTAAGGAATTTATGAAAACTTTTGGTAAAAGATAAACCATTGCTAAATGTTTTAAATAAACGAAAGTTGATAAGTATAATTTATAAATGTGATTTTATTAAAAATAATTTAAAAGTGGGGAAATTTACAATAGCTTGAATCAGAAATAAATTTTGTATTTATGAATTTAAAGTGATAGCAACCTACCACAAACTATAATTTACCCGGATATAAAACTGGTCAGGAACTTAGGATATATATATATACACTATTATGATGTGAAGAGGTATTATACAAGAATAGATTTAAGTCATGAACTATTTATACACCTAAGTAAAATCATGACTCTTTAGAATGTAATTGTAACCTTGAAAAAGTTTTATTAGTGAATTCTACCATTAATTAAGGATTTGGACCTAAGTTTTTAAAAGCGATGGATTTACATAGTTGTGTTCATAAGATATAATAAACTTAAGTAATAGTTTTACGAAATGATTCATAAACAATATTAGTATTAAAGAAAATATGTTAAAAATAAAAAGAATGTGAAAAAAAATAAAGGATGTGAATAAAGAGAATTTGGTGTACCTGAGAAAAAACTACTAGGAATAATGTGTAATTTATACGTAAATCATTTCGTCACACAAATTTTGATCTAATATCCAAATACGGAACTTTGAGGTATTTACACTGATCCGAAAAAGAATTTATCACTCGATTTCTTGACGGTGAGCATTGATGATGTTTTGTGGTTAATTACTCGAGTTTTCTATCATAGTTGAGAGCTATGCAAGGAAAGCAAGTGTATATGATCTAGAAGCTTGATCAGAGTCCGCACTAGAGGAACGGGAGATTGATACTAGTTCAAAATTAAAGTTATGGATTCGAATAGAAGATCAAATCAGATATTGTATAGGATGATTTGGGTACAGCTTATGGGTTTAAGTTTGTGAAATAACAATTTAGGTAAAAAAATTGTGGGTTTACGTTCAGGGTAATGTCAGGGACGAAATTCTTTTAAGTAGGAGGGAATGTAACGACCTGTAATTTTACCACTTTTAAAATAAAATATTTAATTTATTTAAATATTCAAATGTAGAATTTTCAAAACTAAACAATCAAGTTTTTATATGATAAATAATAATGGTAAACCTATTTTGATATTGAATAATGATTTTGGATTTCCATTGTAGAATTGATAAAAGTCGGATTCCAATAAAGTAGGATAAATATTCATGAAATTTTTTTAAAGGATAAATAATTCCTTTTAAATATATATATATAATCGATATCAAACTCATTTGATAACAATAGTAATTTAATTTTAGAATGGTTTGATAAATGTATAAAACTTGTTTTATAGATGTTGGCAAATTTCGTCACATACCGATAAATCGATGTCGTATTTTTACAAGAAGATTTAAATATTGTTTTATATTATTTTGTAAGTCAAACATGCTTGTTTTAATTATTTAAATATAATAACATATCAATTTTGAAGTTTGGTTTACATGAATAAATAGTTTAATAAAAACTTCGAAATGTGACCGTAAAACGTTTTGTCGAAAAATAATGTTTTGTTCTAAATAAATTGCCTCAACGTTATCGTACCATTGTTAACATGTTTTAACATATATATTACATATTTTAATAACTAAACATATTTAGTTTTACTAAATAGGATTAGAAAACTTCTAGAAGTCATTAGTAAAAGTAAGTGAGAATTAACCAAAGTAAGAAAAATTAAACATCAAATCACATCAAATCAAAGCCAACATAATTATGATATTATTTACTTAATCTTTACATGACTAAGACATAAAGTAAGGATGTGAAAGATGATGTTAAGTATTGAAAACTTGTTGATTGCTTTAGGTTGAAGTAAGGTTAGTTTGCTAATTTGATAAGAGGTTATTTTGCTAAATTTACCACTTTTTTCTTTTTCTATAAATACCCACCTCCTTCTCACTTTTATGCACATTTTTATTCTTCTTTTCTCAAGCTTCTTCACCTTCTACCTCTTCTCTTTAATGGCGTCCAAGCAATAGGAAAAAATTAGAAAGAAATAATGTCAAAATATTTATAAAATAGTCAAAAGAAATCAATGTTATTCTCTTCAAATCAAACTCCTCTTTCTTCCATATTTCATCTCTTTTCACTCGGCCATAATTTCTTCAAAACAGAACCGAAGTGCAATTTTTTTTATATTATGTATTTTTCCAGTGGTTACAACTTTCATGTTGACCATTTTGTCTTATTCTAAGGATAACTATGTCAAAAATATACTTCTTTCCAATGCATTCTCTAGCCTAGTTTTTAACCAAAGAACATGCCATTCTATTTTGATCATAACTTGATCATAAAAGATCCAAATTAAGAATTTTTTTTTAAAACCATATGAAATTATATTGGATACATCTTTTATCTTTATCACTCTTTCCTTTTTTGAGTTTGCTATACCTGAAACTCAATTCTTTGAAGTGCATTTTCGGGCTTTATTTTTATCAGTCTGACAATACCTCTTCTTCATTATATCATATCTTCCTCAAAACTAATCAAACTCAAGCGATTCATTTTTTAAAATTCAAGAATAAAGAATTTTCAACAACTTTTCAGTTAGGAAGTTTTTCAAAGTTTGAGAGTAATAGAGTCAAAAATAAGAGAGAAAATGACCTATTTTTCGGGTCTAATTTTGAGAATTCAAGGTCAAAGCTCTACTACTTCTTCTCTATGCTTTCGGCCCCCCTCCATCTCAAGCCTTGGCCGAGCATTTCAAAGGAAGAAAAAGTTGTTTACTAATTTTTAAGTGGAATAGGAAGTAGTAAGTGAAGCGTGGATTAGTTTAAATGTTGGTAGGAAGTTAATCGCTTTGGTTTATGGCGAGAAACTCTATTTAACATCTCAATTTATACACACACACACACATGTTTGATGATGTGTTATGATTGATATGGATGCTTATATATGATTTGATCATCAAGTATTGATTGTCTGATATGATTGTTAAATTATTTTACCAAGTCACGTTAATACACATCGATAAACACAAAGGAAATCACTTTCCTTTGTGTTTATCGATTAATGTATATAGAATGCTTAAACCTTTGGGAAATAGTTTTAAAATGAGCTAAATTTTTTTATGAACATTTAAAGGAATAAAAAAGAAAATTAAGATTTCATCTTCTATATTTTAAAATATATTCAAATCAATTTTCTAGAAAAATCGCGTTTGTGTAATTAAGTGACCATAACAGGATATCTATTTAAATAAACGTTTTTAATTATGGAAAAATATGGAATAAATTTGATAAATCTATTTGAATAGTTTAGAAAAGATTTGAATTGGGAAATATGAATTTTCGAATATTAAAAGTGGATTAAATCAAATAAGCTTATATAGCACTTTCCGTAGCACTTTTATGCTGCGAATTGTATAACCTTTTGAATATGAGTTTAAATGTAACAATTTTTCCCAGAATCAATTGTGAATGTTCTTAAGAATGGAAAATTAGGCGTTTGAAAGATAATTTGGAATTTCTATAACCAATTCCAAAATAAAGTTGACAACTGAGTATGCGGAAACGAGTAGTACATTTGTCCCGCCTATGAAATCTGGGAATATCAAACAAAGTGTTTAACTAAGATTAGGGATGGAGCAATAAGTGCCCTGAACTTACCTGGCCTATATCTTCTTCTCTAAGGAGAGGGGTGAAATAGATCGAAAGGAAATCCTGGATGCTCTAGGATAAAAAGATTATATTAAGTTTTTCCAAAATAAAAGAAGGTTGGTATGATAAAAAATTTAAACAATTTCCTAAATGAATAAATTACGACTTGGATTGCATAGAGATAATCTTCTTATACTTGGTATTAAAATCCAAAAAGGGAACTCATCCTATTCGTGGAATTTAAAAGGTGATTTCACCGTTATTCTTCCCCTAACACTTGTTGAATCAGGAAATTGATGTTGAGTCAAATTAGAATAATTTCTATGATCCTATTTACTCAAAAATGTTTTGCTAAGGTTAATTTTAGGGTTTATCATAAACGATGTCTTAAATAACTTTGTTTTTGACCCGCGTAAAAGTTAAGGAATTTGGATCGAGAGTTAAGTGAGGAAATTTGAGATATTTTCCAAAGGAAAAAAATGAATTGTTTAGAATTACTCTAAGACAAAATAAAGAGATTTTGAAATTATCAAAAAACCACTTTAAACTAGTTTTCGAAATAAAACATGTTGAAGACAAAGATCGTTGAAGATAAAGATATCCATGATGTAGGATTACTTGCCATTAGTCCCTAAAGGTGAAATTTACCATATTTAAAGTAGCAGTATTACTCTATTACGAAAATCTTAGATTTGCAAGAATATGATTTGAAGTTATGAAAGAAAACTTTTATTAAGATTTAATAAATGATTTGGGAATATTTTCCCTAAGTTAAAAGTTATAACTTGAATATAAGAAATCTTTGATTAAGATTTAGTGAATGATTTGGAAAGGTTTTCCTAAGTAAAAGAGAAAATGATTTGGAATTATTCTAGGATTTAAGAAAGGTTTAAATAAACCAAATGATTTGATAAATGAGGCTTAATCATTCCATATACTCTTGAAGAGAAAATGGAATAAATTGAAAATAATATGTTTAAGAAAGATATTTTATAAAAGATGAAGTAATTGATTGATGACTGATATCCACATATGAACTTAACATATTTTAAATTGATAATTGGCTTCGAAGGAAGTGGGGTCGGATTTTGATCATTCCATTCCGAAAACCACGTCAAATTAATGTATACGTACGAGTGTGAAGACATGCTGAAGACGATGATTATTGAAAACCATGGATCTTCATAGCGTGAGGACTTCTTGTTGACATGCTTTGGGTAGCTTCGGTTATAGAGTTATTTATAGCAGTGGTCTCCTCATTGTAGAGATTTTTTTGATTGCAAGGACTAATCGCTACTAGTGATAGTAGGAGAGTGCCTTCGGTTTATCCTATTCCTAGACAACTTGTGTGGATGTTTGTCTGACATCGCATTTCTAAAGATTACGTACGTTGGTTTTTACAAACGTACATCAGCGGTGGCGAAGAAGGCAACTTCTCTTAGCTTAACACCCTCCTTGAGACGTACGAGCTCATGGGTTGTATTTTTGTGGAAGGAAGTTAGTAGTCAACGGAAATGGCAATGTGGCATTCAAAGATGTGATATGTGCTATGTGAAAAGGAATCGTTGCCACAAGCCTCATCAACCAGAAATGACCGAAACAGGGTTAGATGCAGCAAGGCTAAGTGGGTCATTCCCAATTAGGTATGATCATCCCCTTCAAGATATATTACTTCCCGCTCTGACGTTTGGGATGTTAATTAATGTGGTTTGTATGCCTAGATGCCCTATTTAAAGGTCGGTAACTACCGGGGGATGACATGTTCGACATTCTCTAGTTATAGAGGTAGGTCGGTCTTGTGTTGGTAGAGGAGCTTTTTGATGGTTCCTCAGGACATCCATCTAGAGGTATACCCATCGAAAGGTAGTCCCTTCACCTGGTCATTTGTGTGGAAATCCATTCTCCAATAAGAACCTATAGTTTTGTTTGTAGAGCCTAGCATGCTAGAATTTAATAATGGTAACAATTTTAGCTAAGATTAATAAGTTTATTTGCAAATCTTTTCAAAGAATGTCATTAAAAATAATATCAAACTTTTTGATATATAAAAGTGTTTTAGTTACCATATGGTAAAAACCCGTCCATGTTTATGTGTCGGCATGGTCTTATGAGATACTCTTTCTTTTCAAAGGATTTTATTCAAAGGTTGATATATGACACTAGTTTATCAAGCCTGATCCGGGCATTTTCAATACTTGGGTCGGATCCGAGTAGTTTCAGGTTTAGTTGAAGAGGTTGGATTTTCCAATGGAGAGCTGGAGATATTCATCTACGTATGGACATATTCTATTATCCGCTATACTTAGTTTGTTTTAGGTTGATGGTTATCAACAATTGTAAGGACTGATATTTATAACTCTCCAGGCTGAATTTAGGTTAGACTCTGATATATGTTTTTAACTGTTTTCCGCTATAAAGATATTTGCTCAACATTATATATTATTCCATTTGCGTGAGACTTTGTTCTATCTTATTTTTTATTACCCTTGATTATCCTTACTTTCATGCAACTTGGGTCGAACGTAAGTGGTTTATTGTCGGCTCGAACGGTACGAAATTGTGGGCCGTCACATATATCTTGAAAAGTCATCTACAATAACAAATACATACTTATTATGATTAATGGTTGAACCGGAGTAGGTCCAAAAAGGTTCAAATGTAATATTTCAAGTGGTTGTAATGTAGAAATAATTTTCTTTGACTTAAATGATGATTTTGTCAGTTTTTCTAATCGACAATCATCACAAATATTGTTTACCTTATAATTCATTTCTAGTAATCCTTTTACTAAATTATTTTTAGAAATTTTCTTATAGCTTTGAAAAATATGTGACAAAATCTCTTGTGCCATAACGAAGGATTATTTTCTTTGGCTATTGAATGCAAATTTGTATTATGATTAATTTTCATATTTAAAACAAATATATTTCTTTTACGATTTCCTTCAAAAATTAATTTTTGATTTTTATCATAAATATTACATTTATCATTTTCAAAAGTAATTTTGAAATCTTTATTACATATTGACTTAGATGTACCGTCGTTGCTCATATCGCGTTTGCCGACGATATATCCTTTGGAGTTATCTCCAAATGTGACAGATCCTCCATCTGAGTACGTAATGTTTGTTAACATTTCTTTATTTCCCGTCATATATTTTGAAAAACCACTATTAGGTGTCCATTTTCCTCCTTTTTTATGTGATACCTGCAAAAAATATAGAAATTATGTTGATACCCACTTCTTTTGTTAGGGTCCTAAGTGTTGGATCTTAGGAAACCAAACCTGCCTTTTCAAGATTATTGTTTTTCTTCTTGACATTTATATATAGAGAGTTATACTGTTTGGGACTAGTTTTTACTTTTGTAAATTCATCATATCATAATCCTTTTTACTAGTAGTGGATTGTGAATCTTCTACAATCTCAGAAAGATTTTCTCTGCCTCTATTAAAGTTAGAAATATTTTTGGTAATATTATTTAACTTCGTTATAAACTAGCAACATCTAGTTCTAGTATTTTAATAGTTGATTTAAATTCATGATTTTCTGCTGATAATGTGTCATTCTTTTCTTTTTGAGTCTCGATTTCACTACTTAACATAATAAGTCGAGAAGCAATACAAGAACAAGATACTTGTGAAATAACAAGTTATTCTTTTAAGATTTTCATTTCATCTCTTAACAGATCAACTTCAATTTCATTTCTATTTAGCCTTTCTAGTGAATCTTCATACTTTCTCCTAAAATTTATTATTTTATCTAATAGTTCAGAATTTATATCAACTAAATCATCAAAAGTAAGATCACTTACATCATCGTTTGTGACCATAAAGCATTTGTTGGCTTGTGTTGAATCACTATCGCTGTCGCTGTCGCTGTCTGATGAGGTAAAGGAATCCGAGTCATCCCATGTAACTAAAAAGGCTTATTTTTTTCTTTTGTTTATTGCTTTTGTTTAACAATTATGTCTATCTCTCCTCCGATCTGGACAGTCCTTCTTCATATACCCCTTTTTGTGACATTATAGCATATAAGGATTGAGGACGATGGTTTGTTGTTGTTTCCGTTATTTCTAAACTTTTTATTCTTCCTAAATTTCAGAAACGTTTTGTAGTTCATAGCTATAAATGCCATGCGAACTTCATCTTCATCAGATTCTTCTTGTTCGACCTGGAATGCTATTATTTTTTACCTTGAGCTTGAACTCTTTTTCCCTGAAAATTAACTTCACATGACATGAGATTTCCAATTAACTCTTCCAGTTTTATCGTAGAAATGTCGTTTGCTTCTTCAATCGCTAAGACTTTTCGTTCCAACTCATCCGTTAAAAAGCTTTAGATTTTTGAAACAATATCAAAATTAGTATATTATTCTCCTATTGCCAAAAGTGAGTGGTATATATCTTGAAACTTGGAATACATCTCATTTATGGGTTCGTCTTTCTTCATTCTAAAATTCGGAAATTGACTCTTAAGCATAGATATCTTACTTTGTTTAACCTTATTAGTACCTTCATGAGTAACTTAGAGAGCGCGCTAAATTTCATATGTCGAAGTACACATAATAAATCTATTAAACTCATTTTTATCTAAGGAACAAAACAATATATTCATAGCTTTAGCATTTGCAGTAGCAAGTAATTTCTATGTATTTGACCATTGTGCATAAGGAGTGGTATGTACAAAATATTATTTTTGAGTGATATTCCAAGTGTCGTATCCATTTTATTGCATGTAAATTCTCATCTTAATTTACTAATAATTATAGCTTAATCCATTAAATAATGGTGGTCATGCAGTTGATTGACCTTCAACAAAACTCGATATTGTGTTGTTTTTCATATTACTTGAATATCAAAAACTTATTTATGGTTCTATCATGACCTTGCTCCGATACCAAATGAAAGTTACCAAGGATCATGTAATATGAAAAATGAACTAAAATATATTTACCTGTGTGGAATATAAATATGAAAGTAAAAGTAATAAAGTAAATGACACCAAAGATTTTTATACTGGTTTGAACTTCGCGTTGTACGACCAGTCCTAAACCCTTCTGGATGTAATTGATACCCTAACTTAACCCGATGGAATCGGTATTACACCGCTTGAGCAAATGAATAGTACTTCAGCCGCCTAGACAACCTAACAGGACTTCAATGCCCGAGGATACTAGAACAGGACTTCAGCTATAAATAGCAGAAATGTATTTGACTGGGTATGCTCTTGAATAGCATTGGTAAGTCAATAACATACACCCTTCCTATAATCTTCTCCTTTGTGGTATATCAAGTAGTTAATGAAGAAAGGAAGAAATTTTGATCACAAGAAAATATCCTTTAATGATCGTGTGATAAAAAATATAAAGCAGTTTGGAATTGAGTGTTTGAGAGTTCAATAGTAAAGACAGAGAGAATTGCAAAAATAGAATTGATTGTAAAAACATTGGAATACTTTTCTTAATATAGTGTTTAAAGGCTGCAATCGTCCGTGAAGAGTAATGGTAAAGACTTGTGACTGTAACTCTTGATTAAAAGTTGTAACTCTTCACGAAGGAGACACACCTTTTAAGAAAACTAGTTGTCATGCAGATTCAGCCAGCTGAATAAAGTTTGGTAGCCAGCTAAATCGACAAGTTTTAAGTCAGCAAGAAAATAGTTCAATTTAGGCCATATTTAACCGGCTGAATATTTTAAGTCAGTCGGCTGAATATTCATTAATAAATATGTGCATGTGCATAGATTTAGTCAGCTGACTTGGGTATTTTAGCCGACTGAAATTCAAATTTTTTGGAGTGTATTATAAATTTCAATGAAAGATCATGCGTGTATGTATCACATAGGAGAGATTTTAACAACTTTATACTTCTAGGTATAGACACGATGACTGATAGTTCTTCGTAGCATCAATCTTATCTTCTTTTTGATATAATTGTCTCTTTATAAAGTTGATATGATTTCCTGCAAAAATGATTAGTATATACAATATATACTCGTATAAATGTCACTATCAAAGCATCAAAATATAAGGTTCTAACAGTATGGCTGTAGAAATAAGAGTGTATAGCTAGGAAATAGAGCACACTATTATTTTATTATTATAATATCTGCCTAAACACACCGAAAATCATAAACATCAATCAAGGCAAGCTGCCTGACATTCTATACTAAATACCCATATTTCGAACTCAATGGAACTATTATCGGGACCTAATTCGATCATATACAGAAGTTAGCTGTTAAAGTCGAATTGTATTATATTATATCCTAAAATTAATTTCCACGTCTTTCTAGCTTGCACGACCATACGACATGTCCAATCGTCACGAAACTTGATGACATACAATAATTTACTATTACAGGTCCAATGGCACAGATTTTGTCAAAATCTAAGATAGTGCACTAGAATGATATTTTCACACGTTAGTTAGAACGAATTTATTATTAAAACGATTTCAAGCATTTTTAACTACCTTTAAATTCTAATTTAAAAGTTTACTAGTACCATTCGTATTCAAATTAAATCCAAGATTTAATTATTAAACAATTCCAATATATGAAATTTAAGCTATTTGGCTTACAAAATTAATATCTCAATATTTAAAATTAATTAAATATTTCAAAATCAAATGTCTAAAATTCTGGTTCGTTACATTCTTCCCCCATTAAAAGAATTTCATCCCCAAAATTTCCCGGCAAGAGAAATGCTTCCAAACCCATTTACTTTTCAAAATCATTTAGTTAAAATGTTATCAAATTTTCTAACTTCTAAAATTTTAGAAAATTTCGATAGCATCTCCTTTGCACGACTAGATCGGAACAACTACAAATCATCATTACATGTCCAAATCAATAAAGAAAACAAAAGATAAGCAGCTGAGCGTAAAATTATCAAATATAACAGCAACACAAAAGTTTACCAATTTGTCGGGCAACCAAACTCTACTCATGAAATCAAAAGTATCAAACTAGCTCTTGCTTCTATATACCAACATCTTATTTACAAGTAATATTCAACTATATAGCTTCTACCCATATTGTTTCACATTTTCAAATGACAAACATTTAATTATGGTAAAGCCCGTACGATGTACATATGTCATCTGTATGCACAATCAAATTTGATCGCTCGTTCAATCACACAATTTCACTTCTGAAATAGTAAAATAGTATCGTCCCAATGACTTCTCTAGGGCGGACTCCGATCTGGTTCCTTGATTAGAAACCGCCATTCTTCTTGCATAACCATGTAACATGATAGAGAACTTCATAATCAATTAAAAAAATTCCAAATCAAATTTTTTGCATCAAAAATCGAGTGAAAAATCCTTGTTCGGACCGATGTAAATCATATCCAAAACATTTTCTCAAATCTGGATTAGTAGTTATGCGAATAAAATGATCTATGTATATCCTACATATCTATTCTAATTGATTTCTTTAATTCTACCAATTTTCTTTTTATTCACCTTAATTATTATTTAGCATACTTCCTTCAATACTAATATCACCTATGAATCATGCAACGATCAGGCTTTTCGACCCTCGAAAATCGACACTAATACATCCACTGTGTTAGAGAAATCGAATGTCGGAAAATTCGATTTTTAAGGGAAAAAGAAAGAAGATAAAAAGGAAAACTCAACAACATAAAATCTCATAGCGGAAAGAAAATCTATAATATATCACAAATCTTTACACAAAAGTAAAACTATAATCTTTGTATATATAAATGTCAATCGAAGTATACTAACCTATTTTAGCCTAGACAGTTATAATAGCATGTCCTCACAATTGCTAATAAACACAACAATGAATACAAATAAAAATAACCATCTACATGAATACGTCTCTAGGGCTCCAACTCATCTCTAGAAGCTCCAAGAATCCAAATCAATCTGTAATATACTTGGTCTGACCCAAGCATTACAATAAAATAACACCCGAGTCAGTCTGGAAAAATAATGTGAGAAAACACACCCAATTGGATTTTAAGGTTATATGAAAATCTTTGAAAATCAAAGGTATCTCATAAGACCACGCCGCACATAAACATAAATGAGCTTTTACCTTATGATAACCATTATATAAAATACATTTATATTATAATAATTCCTAGGAGTCAAAGAAAAATACGAATATAGTTGAAATGCTTGCATCGCACGTTTCAGCATATTTGGTGTACAACTAAAATTGTGAAGCTCGTATTGGAGAATGGATTCCAACTAATGACCGAGCTACTGGGGTACTGTCCGTCACGGTACACCTTTAGAACAATGTATCGAGATCATACCTAACGACCCCTACCAACACAGGATCGGCCTACCCCTTGTTGGATAGTACCGAATATGTCATCACCCCAATTGTTCCCAACCTTTATGGAGTTCCCTCATGCACAACTGAATCTGAAAATATGAATGGTCATCTAGAAAGGCGATGACATACCCTAATAGGTGCGACCCACATAGCCCTACCGCATCTCCCTTGTTTTAGTCATTCCCGGTTGATCAGGCTTGAGGCTACATTTGCCTTTAAGAACATTTGTATTTAGAATGCTCATTTCCCTCCAATGACAACGTTCTAACATCATTCATCCATACAAGTACGTTCTTGGTCTGAACAAACCGAAGGCATTATTCCTATTACGTCCATTTGGAATCACCCTCAGGATTAGTAGCATTAGCCATTGCACTTCATATCTCTATCTTCGATCCCATGCTTATCATGATGCCTTCACTTTGACAAGCATTCGTTGGATCAAAGTGGCTTTCAAAAAACATATCCGATCCCGGTCTCTTAGTAACAACGTTCGATAATTTTCGGTAAACTCAACCCTGATTCTTCAGGAAATAAACAGTCAAAGATAAGATCGAATATCATCTCCTAACCATTAGTAGACGAATATCCTTATCATTGTCCTAGAGAACGAAACAAGATTTATACGCAGAGTATAATATCATCGGAGATGACTATGCCATATAACTCACGTGTTTCTCCTAGATATTTCCAAAGTTACATTCCAATCTCGATAGTCCGTTATTTAATTATCGATAACAAACATTCAATCAAGAATTTATTTCATATGGGAACCGACATTGGTTAAGCATATAAACAACCACTAGTCTCGTTTTATAAACCTTTTACGAATTAAAACCACTTGTACATTTCTTGTATAGGAATACATTCATAAGGTATATCCATCGATTCCTATATTTTCAATACTGAGAAAATATCTATATACTTTTCTCAACCGTATAAGTATATTCACAAAACTAGGAAGATTCTCGTTTCTTCGACTCTCAAATCATTTACAAATTCCCTTACAATTCTACAAACCATCTATAAATCATTTTATAAACCTCCCAAAAACCATTTATAATTCCTTTATAGAATTCGATCCCTTATAAGCTTCTTATACATTTCAAAATCACTTATAAACCCTTTATGAATCCATAAACCTTTTATGAAAACTTCTTTTATAAATCTATAAATATGTTTCTAAAATTTGTTTATAAACATCTAACAATTTATAAACTCTTTCTCCTTGCAAATAACCCCTCCTTAAATGTTCGATCCATTTAATAAATTTCTTTATAAAGTGCAAGTCTTTCAACTCTATTTATAGTCTCAGAAACATTTATAAATAATTAGAATCATTTACTTCTAACAATATTATATAATAATAATTTTTAATAATGAACATTAAAAATAAATGGATATCATTAACTTAAAATATCTTAAAATAATAATTAATCATTCCAATATATTGTTCACGAAATAATAATAATAATTTTTTTAGCCTTTACCATAATAATGATAATTATTTTAAAACCTTATTAATAATCCTTACTATTAATTTAAAATCCATAATTATTCTTAATAATTAATCTTTCAATTTATTGACCTTTTTTATAAATTCTTAAAACATATTAACTATAAAAAACTTTAAAAGTAATTAAATAACTTTAAAATAACATTAATTGATTATATAACTCTAAAACAAATTCAATATAATTTAATAAATTAAACCAATATTAATATATTTAATTAACTTAAATACATCATTAATATATTTAATTAACTCAAATAATCCTTAAACAACATGTTTTGAAATCCAATTTCGGATTTAAAATTGATCTTGTCTCAAAATTCCGACTTAAAAGACAATTTATAGTATTTTTTAAATACTAATTTAAGGCCAATAGCCACCCAGCACTTATCCAATTACCGATAGTGATTTTCTATCACTGCCGCATTTTAATTTCAACACATAATATAACCATAATGTCCCTAGTCAGGCTTATTTTTCAATAATCCATAGAAAAGAAATATCATTGAAACAATATAATTCAATAATAGTGAGGAATCCCGTAGGATCCTTCCAACCTATTTTCCCAGCATCACAAATGTTATATAATCATAAAACATAATCAACCGCTTCGAGACGGGATTAGAATACAAAGTGTCATCCGCTCTTACATGGGAACGTAATAGGGTCCCATTTGCTCCAATAGGCGAAAATATGTCCAAACCAACTAATAAATATAATAATTAGTCCAAACAACCATTCAACAATTTTTACCAACTATATATCATACTAGTGATCCAAAAAGGTGAGATTAACTCGCCGAAATTGTAACGATCCAGGATTTTTACTTGGTTTAAATTGCTAATTAATTTAATTTTTGAATAAAACTTGTGAAATTAATTCGTAAACTGTTTTGAGTTTCTCCAAATTCGAACAAAAATATGTGTGTTTATTTTATCAGAGTACAATTAAGTTTTAAAAACGATTTCTTTAAAAGTTAAATATCTATATATAGGAATATAAAATATAAATTAAGGAAATAAGTATTGAAGTTAAAAAAATTAATATTTAAATTGGGAATAGAAACAGATTTATATAAGATAAATTATGAAATACAAAGTAACACATTAGCTAAAAATATAACAACATATTAAAATAGAATTCATTTATATTATAGAGAAATAAAAAAAAACAAAGAAGACACTAATGTGTATATGCAAGTATGAACAAACAAAAGAAAAAAAATATCTAAGTATTAATGTACAAACAAATAAAAGAAACAAGTGAACATGTACATGAAAGGCTTGTATACGAAGACATAAAGGACTTAAACAATTAACGTTAGCCACCAAAGTAATATCATCAGCCACCATTTTAAAGCAAAATAAATATCTATGTACAAATTGTACAAGTAAAAGAAGATAAGTAAAAGCTTATAAAACAAGACAATAGAAATTAATGTTTGGATATTATTAGCACACAAAATATATCTATCATCCGAATCGTGCTTGGCCAATGTAAGAAAAAAAATATTTAGTCAACATAAACCAAGAGAAAAAAATCTCGGATATACTTGTACAAATAAATTATAACCCTGTAAACCTTTTCCTATGTATCATCAACTTTATCTCAGTTCGATCATCAAAACTGAGCAGCATCTAAAGGATTCATCTTTAACAATTTCAACAAAATTCAATTTAAACAACACTCCAGCTCAACTCAAACCAGAGATCAAGAGAAAAGCTTCAACCTGCAATTTCAAACCTGTTTGAAGAAAAAGAAGCTCTGTTCATTTCTTAATCAAGGTGAGTAACACCACTTTAAAACAATTTAAAAGTCTAAATCTGTTGCATATATATATATATATATCTGTGAATACGTTTGTTTGTGTATATATATATATATCTGAATTCTCTGTGAATGATGGATGGAATTTGTGTGCAGGCTGATGTTCATAATGTTCTCTGTTCTAAGATAATAAACACAGAATTTTGATTCAAAATTCATTTTCATTTGATCTACCCGATGTTTGGACTTAAAATTAAAACAAATATTGTTTGTTATAGCATATATTTAAGACTAAAATTTTATTCAAGTCGAAACAAATGAGTATTATCTCTGGAAATTAAAAGAGCAGAGCAAAACTTTAAATTAATCATATTTCGAATTTCTTAATTCTCGAATTCAGGGTTATAAACTGAATTCCTATACTAAAATATGATTTTTAAAGTAAAAATTATGATTTTTAGATCAAGGATTTGAGAACAGTTTGTATTTGTTCGAAAATTGGGTTTTGATCAATTGCGGTTGATCGGAGTGTGGTTGGTGATCGAGGCTTCGCATGGAGGTGGAGGGGCCTATGACGAGGGTAGGAAAAATGCTCGAGGATGCTCACGTGTCCGGTGGTGACGGCGGCGAACGTTTAAAATTCGTAAACCTAGTTTTGCAATGGGTTCGAATTTTTGATTCGTCTGTTCTCTAGGATGGATCGGGTGTTTTGTGGCTCTGGGAGGTGGTAGAGGGGACGTTGACGAAGTGATGGCTGAAATCTCAAAGGCTCTGGGGGACAAGGTTGCGGAGGCGACGCAGTTCCAGGTTGGTAAGGAGTTCCAGTTCACGTTTCCAGGTTTGGGTTTTTTCTTAGTTTCGAATTCGAGAAGATGATGGAGATTTTGATGGTCGGGCGTTGATGCGTGGATGAACATCGACTTGCTCGATGATGTGGGGTTGGCCGGAGCGTCACACGGCGACCGTGCACGTGCACCGTGCACTAACTCTGGTAACCTGGAAACGGTGTTGTTGAGATGAAGCAAGGTATGCGTGAGTTTGACTCGAGTTTTAACTCGAAGTTTTTGGTGGTTGGTCTCGAAGCAAGTATAGGTGTGGCTCGGGTAAATGTTTTCCAGATCTTGAAAACAAACCGGTTTCTGTTTGTTTTGAATTTAAAACCGAACTTTTAAATTTTAAAGCAAAGTTTAAATTGAGTTTTAAAATCAAAAGTTTGAATATAAATTCAAGTTTAGACTGGAAACTTAGTTTGTAAATGAATAGAGTTTATAAATTTAAATTAGTTTTAAGCAATCAAGTGGGTTTAAACAGAATTTGAAGTTAAAATGTATTTTTAGTTGTAAAGAAAGAATTTAAACAAAGTTAAATCAAATTTGAAACCTGAACTTAAATTTAAACTTGAAATCAAGATTTTGAAATAAAATAAGTTTTATATATTTAAATGTTTAAATAAGTTTAAAATATTTAAGTATACTTTAATATGTGAATTTAAGAGGGATTTGATTTTAAACGCTTTTAAATTTCTTTATAACAAAAGTGATACTTTAACATGTGAAGATGATGTTGAAAAACAATGGTTTTAAACTTTATTAAAGATAAATTGGTATTCATTTAAATCTAAAAATTTAAAATGAAATTAAAAGTAAATTTAGAAGTAAGTTGTTTTTAAATGTATTTGTGAGTGTTAATTAAATCATTAATATATATGAGTTTAACTTTTAAGTATATAGAGATTGGATGATTTATAGTTCATAAATTTTGAAGTTAGTTAGAATGAATCATTAATGATTTGTGTTAATTAAATTAGTAATTATAAGCTTAAATTTATTAATTAAGGTTTAAGCTACTAAATTAAGAAATAATTAAATTGAAATTAAGAATCTTAAATTAGAGTGGATAATTACTTTAGGGAAGTAATTAAAGAATTGTTATTGGTTAATGAAGGTCACTAACTAAGATTATTTAAATAATTAATTAATGTTATTAATTTTAACAATTAATTATATTAATTGATTTATGATAATCATTTATGAAATTGAGTAAGTGTAATTACTTTATGGTAAGTAATTAAAGGTTTAATTTCTTGAAATAATTAATTAAGGAGTTAATTAATTATGTAATTGGTTTAACGGTTAGTTTAATTAATATGATTAATTAAGAATAATTTATTAATTAAAAATAATCAATTAAAGTGTTTGATAAATTAATTTATATCAAATGATTTGTAATTAATAAATCAGGACCGGATAATTAATTCATAAGTCGTTAATTTAATTGGAAATAAATTGAATTAATTAGGATTAAACAATTAATTAATCCTGCTTCTAAATGATTATTGAATGCTTGACCTTACTTATGAATGATGGTATTATATGAGATGCCTTGAATTGATTGTCCTATCTGATCTGTGATATTTTTTTGTGTGGATTGAGCGGTGTATAATTTATTCATTTATTTGTGAAACATTTATGTATTATCTGTGAATCTATGAATGAACGATAAGCGTCATAGTTATACCGCTTATCGACTATATTTCTGTGTTTTGATCTGTGATGATGATGTTGTTGCACTATTGTGTTAAACCCATGGAGTACACCATACACACACAAATATGGATTGCACGTGGAAATAGGTTAAGTCACATATATTTGAATTTAATTCAGAATAGTTTTGAATTTGAGTTTTTAAATCCAAATAGTTTTGGAAATGGAATAGGATTAAAGTAAAAAGTTTTGAAACGAAATTTCAAAGATAAAATTTATTTTCGAATAACTTGAGTTCACCTTGAAGTTCAAATAATTTGATTTAAGTTTAAATTCAAAATTTGAAACTGAATTCTATGATTTGAAACTAGGGATTAAAGATGTTATACAAGTTATATATGGGTTAAACCATTTTACATGTATTGATTTAGGAATTAGAACTCAAAGGACTTTAACTCGTGCAATTATGATTGGATTCTTCTGAAACAAAAAAAACTATTTGTTTTCAATTACTCAAAGCTTTCACGTAAGAAATGAACTTCCAATTTGTGTAAAAAGAGATTTCTAGTTTGAATTGAAAATGAGTTTCCAAGTTATGGAAATGGTTTGAAAGCTATAAGTTAAATCTTTAATATAAAGTTCTAATGAATTAATCCAATTGAAGTGGAAATTGTTTTGAAATCCGTAAATGGATCTTTGTGGAACTGGGTGAACTTTGTGAAACGAATCTTTTTGTTTAAAGATCTGAAATGGTAATTTGTTTAATCATTTGAAGAAAGGTTTTGGTTTTCTTTGAAGTTGTGACTTAACTGAAATCCCATATCCATATATTTTTAAGCATTACACTGATTATTCGGTTTAGCCGAGAGAGGACCTTGTGTCATATAACCCATTCTGAATAGTGATACGACGTTATGGATTGCATTTGAAGACCGGTGGTGAAGACCGGGTATTTGTGAGAACGATAGGATAACCTATCTATTGACTCTGCACTGAGTTGCTCCGGTATAGAGTTCTCCCTAAGTGATGGGAAGTCTGATCGGGATTGTGAATACCCGGATTCGCAAGGGCTTCTTCGGAATTGCCTTCGGTTCTGTTCGAACCCGGAACAGACTTGTATGGTTGTATGTCTGACACTACACTTTGAGATATAAAGCGGATTTCTTTCGAATACATATCTGTTGGTGGCGGAGAATATATTCTCTTAGCTTAACACCCTTCTCTGAGACGTACGAGCTCAGAGGTTATGTAGTTGAAGGTTATCGGTAATATGTTCCTAATTTGGTAGTGTGGCATGCTGAGTGCTGCTGCATGTTGATGATCATCTGTTGATCATTTGTGATCAAAGCATGGCTTTCGTGTAAAGCGTAGCTTTGTGGACGAGACTACATCAGGACCTCACACCCCGAAAATGGTCGAAACAGGAAAGATGCGGCAACGTTATGAGGGTCGTGCCCTTTAGGGTGTGTCGTCCCCTTCTGGTAAAGGGTGGTATCATGGTAAGGAGCTCAGATATTTACCTATGTGGTGGGCTTCAATCTCATTTCTGTGTGGTTGTTGCTTTGTGGTTTAGAGGCGCCTCAGTTAAAGGTCCCAAAGGACCAGGGGATGGCATGCTCGAGTAGTAGTTACCTAGTTTTATCCCGTTGTTGAGTGTGTTTTTGACCGAACCAACTCTTTTCCTAAGCACTGCCGAACCAACTCTCTTCCCAGTGTACTACCGGTCCAACTCACTTCCTATGCATAACCAAACCAAACCCTATTCCATTACCTGCCGAACCAACTCCCGACCGAACCAACACACTTCCCACACCATCCGGACCAATCCCCTCTTCACTAACCACCGAATGAACCTTGGCCAGACCAACCTCCACCGGTCCAACTCCATCCCCATGCACTGCCGGTCCACTCACCACCGAACAAACCTCTTGCCGAACCAAACCATCTACCACCTACCACCGAACCAAGACGTACCGGACCGACACTACTAGGCTAGATTGCATCAGCCCAGGCCCACCAACAGCTATATACATCCAGGACCCCTGCCCCCAGCCTCACTCTATAAATAGAGGGGCAGGGGTACAACAATGGCAGACAAGTTTGAGAGCTCAAGCATGGATAGAACTTTCAAACAACTTTTACTTACTTGTAATCAAAGCTTTGTACTTGTAATCTGAATAGAAAAGGGGAATAACATATAAAGTGGACGTAGGCACGTTCTGGCCGAACCACTATAAATCTGTGTGTCTTTTACAGTTTAGTCCCTGCTTTTTATATATTTGCGTAAATCACCCAAATCACTAGAAACAACATAAAACCAACTAATTCATACGACTTGGAGGTTTTTGCCCATTTTTTGTGCAAACATTTTGGTGCTTTCATTGAGAACAACTCAGGAGCGCTTTAATCATTGCCTCGCAAAGATTTGTTGAGAGACTTTCTTTAAGAACCAAAAGTCTATCCGAGATTGTGGCTCTTGGAAGGAAAACAAGTAGAAGACAGAGACCAGAAAGAAGTCAGCACGAAGGGAGTCAGGGGGCTTCCTCAGGAGAGAACCAAACTTCAGTCTTCATCACCAGGGATGAGATGGAGACAATGATGAAAAGACAAGAGGAGTTAATTCAGAATTTGTTTCAGCGGATTGGGTAACTTGGAGCACAGAATAGGGAAGCGGATGTAGTTCGGAATGGAGCAGGACCATCCGGCATAGCACCTGGATTAGAAGGCACATCCATGGAGAACATAGATCCAATTTCGGAGAGAGAAAGAGGAGCATCTGCACAACCAGGGAGCAGCAGAGGAGCGAACGCTCATTCAAGTGGGCAGATCCCAGAATTCCCTCGTGGACTCGGGGGGCAGGTCGAAAGTAATGTACAAAGAATGCATCTCGGAGACAATGACAGGTTGGCGGAGATGGTTAGAAAAGCTATGAGAGGCGGTTTGGTAAACAAAGATTTGGAGGATGTTAATAGGAGTCCTTTTACTCCAGCAATCAGATAATCTAGGAACCCATCGGATTTCAAGTTACCATCGCTGGACATGTAAGACGGGAGAACGGACCCCACGGTTCATCTAACGAAGTATATGAGGCATATGGAAGTGCTGGGGGGCATCAGAGGAGGTTATGGCCTGGTGCTTTCCATTGTACCTGGCGGATATTGCAACATTGTGGCTTAGACAATTGGAGAATGGATCCATCGAAACATGGAATGATTTAATTGAGAGATTTATGAGACAATTCAGGGTCCACATTACAAGACCCAAGAATGCGATGACTTTGGCAACCCTAAAGCAGAAAACCGGAGAGACATTGAGGAGTTACCTAACGCGATTCAATGCGGCAGCAGCTTCGGTGGATCAACCAGATCCATCCATGGTTATGATAGCGGCTGTGTCCGGGATAGCTGACGGAACAGAGTTCAAAAATTCATTAACTAAGGATCCACCCGTGGATCTAGGAGAATTCTATCATGAGGCGGAAAAGTTTCTACGATTGGAGGATGCGAACGCCGAAAGAGAAGAAGGAGAAGGAATTGATATTTATGCGATCAAAGGAGGAAATCCCCCTAAGAAAGGCGCGGAAACTAGTAGAGGTAAAAGAAAGACTGAGAATGACGGGGACAGGTCAAAGCGTCAACGGAGGGAGCCACGATTCACCACTTGCTCTGAGCTGAATGAGAGTCTAGAACGAATTTATCAGGATACTAAAGAGCAGGTTCCGTATCGTAGACCGATGCAAAGGATCCAACTTCTGACGAAAGAAAATCAGACAAGTTTTGTGTATTTCATGAATTGAACGGTCATAACACTAATGATTGTAGGCATTTGAAGGACGAGGTGGAAGGGCATATCAGGAACGGTATGCTCCTTCAGTATGTGAGGAGGCGAACTCCAGCAGTGGAGCCAGAGCGACCACCGTCTACAACGGCTATAGGTGACCCTGGATCGGGGCACCGTTTGATTATCCATTGATTGCTAGATTAAAATAACGATGAACAAGTTGTAAACCTCTCACTAACGCGGTTAAATCATTTACACATGTGAGCGATCGCGCACGATCCATAGGCATGCTCTGAAGGACTACCAACCGCGTGATAGTAAGAGTTTACGCTTTAACATCTTCATTTTGCTTTTTTCTTTGATTTTGATTTGAAAATTTAAATTCTTCCTATTTGGACATTTCTGCTGTAAGGTTCATATGATTATTGCTTTAATATTTACAATTCTATGGAAAAAAAATCTACTTGTATGCCCGTTGGATCGCGAACGGTCCACGAGCACCTTTGGCATGGCAGTGAACTGCCGAAGTATTTGATTCGGAAACTCCCCCAAACAATAACTCCGACACTGATAATATTAAGTTCCCCCGGGCACACTCATTCGCCTCAAACGGCACCCGACCTCGAACGGTCACAACTCGCCTCGAACGGCACCCGACCTCGAACGGTCACAACTTGCCTCGAACAGCACCCGACCTCGAACGGTTGCAACTCGCCCCGAACGACACAACTCACCTCACCTCAAATGGCTCGATCACGAATGGTCATCATTTGAGGTCCGCCACTTGACCGCGCACGGTCGCACTTCACCTCAAATGGCTCGATCTCGAACGATCGTCATTTGAAGTTAGGCGCTTGACCATGAACGGTCGCACTTCATCTCAAACATCTCGATCCCGAACGGTCGTCATTTGAGGTCACATAAAACTGTAAATTCCTTTGCAAGACATCAACAAGATATGAACATCCAGCTCATGGCATTACAAAACACGCCTTCCTACCACAAGGCATATTTTGGGGGGCAAATGTTATCCTGTTGTTGAGCGTGTTTTCGACCGCACCAACTCTTTTCCTAAGCACTGCCGAACCAACTCTCTTCCCAGTGTACTACCGGTCCAACTCACTTCCTATGCAATACCAAACCAAACCCTATTCCATTACCTGCCGAACCAACTCCCTGCCGAACCAACACACTTCCCACACCTACCGGACCAATCCCCTCTCCACTAACCACCGAATCAACCTTGGCCGGACCAACCTCCACCGGTCCAACTCCATCCCCATGCACTACCGGTCCACTCACCACCGAACCAACCTCCTGCCGAACCAAACCATCTACCACCTACCACCGAACCAAGACGTACCGGACCGACACTACTAGGCCAGATTGCATGCCCAGGCCCACCAGCAGCTATATACATCCAGGACCCCTGCCCCCAGCCACACTCTATAAATAGAGGGGCAGGGGTACAACAATGACAGACAAGTTTGAGAGCTTAAGCATGGATAGAACTTTCAAACAACTTTCAGTTACTTGTAATCAAAGCTTTGTACTTGTAATCTGAATAGAAAAGGGGAATAACATATAAAGTGGACGTAGGCACGTTCTGGCCGAACCACTATAAATCTGTGTGTCTTTTACAGTTTAGTCCCTACTTTTTATATATTTGCGTAAATCACCCAAATCACTAGAAACAACATAAAACCAACTAATTCATACGACTTGGAGGTGTTTGCCCATTTTTTGTGCAAACACCTAGTTATAGAGGTAACCCGACCTTGTGTTGGCAGAGAGCTGGTTAAGTTCTTAGGACGTCCCGCCAGAGTCGTACCCATGGACAGTGGGAAGTTCCTTAGCCTGACCATTTGTTGAAAATCCAATCAAAACAATACGTGCCATGTACGGTTTTAGTTGTATAACCTGCCATCTACTTATGGTGGCGCCCGACTATTTGGATGGTAGCTATAATAGGCATAGTGCGAAATGCCTATGCTGGCTAAGATTAATATTATACTTTCGAAATATTTTCTGCACTATGCACTAATAACAATATTGAAAGAAATTTTCTCGTATCAAGCACGTTTGACTATCATAAGGAGAAATCTTCTCCAATTCTGCGACTGCATTGTGTGTGTGGCGGGAGGCCTTATGGTAGTTTCATTTTCTAAAAAGCATTGCGGATTTATTTTAAATTCTCTTGTTGTCTGTTTTAAAGATACACTGTTTTTGTTACTCACACCAGTCCCATGACTGACCTGGAGTTTATTGTTCCTTTCCTAAACTATGGGTACCCACTATTTTTCCACATGGGCAGTCTAGAGTTGGGTTTTTTAGATAGTTAGGTTTAGTAGATTATCTGGAGTTAGTCCAGTCTTTGGATTTGGACAAGACTTGCTTATCTAGGTGAAACGTCGTTATTGGGAGTTCGAGCTATTTATGGATTGGTGCTTTGGAGTTACCTTTCTGGATTCTATTTCTTTTCCTCTCTTGAAGACCATATTGGAGATATTGTCCGCTGTTGGTGTTATCATTATTTTTCCGCTGCTATTGCCTTGTATCTCTGATAGTATTGATATCTATTGAATCATTCTATTGTAGCATATTGCATCTGTTATTGTATCAATGTGATATATATTGATATTCATTTCTTCCGCTGTGTTATACTTAATGGTGTTATAAGCTCCGACGAACCAGATTCGACGTTTGGATCTGCGGCATTTGAATATGAGTGTCATATTCGGTGCCAATTTTCGAAGGTCAAGTCAGGGCCGCTACATTTGGTATCAGAGCTGAGGGTTGAAACTTCAGCTCGGGAGTATAACACATTACGTAACTCATTAGAGATAGGGTAAAGTATACCCTAGAATGAGTATATCCCTAAGATATCCATTTGAATGCCTCAGTAAATTCTCTTATTATCCACTGATAGTGTGACGCCCCATGTGACTCCCCACCTCTATACCCACGCTAGCCAAGAACATTACGGTGAATGCTGTCAACTAGCACGGAGAATAAGGCTGTTGAGGAGCAACCATCCGTGTAATTGCTTTGCGTGAGCACGGATAAGTCAGATAGTATAACATGCATTTCATTTCAAGAGGAAATCCGACATACCGATACAAACGCAAAGCTACTACACAGTGGCTATAATAATCTTCGGAAACAAATATAGAAATAACCATAACATAAATCAGTCACAGACAATTCATATCACAAAGGCGGAAATAGATATGAATATTACACTAGAAAGTGTACATCAGAGTAGCGGTCTAAAAAGATCCACAATATCACAAAAGAATAGTTACACGAACTACACAAAAGAATAAGTATACATCATGGAGTCTATATCTCAAATGTATACAATAAAAACTACTAATCTAAGTAGTTAACCAAAAGTTAAGGAGGTAATCCCGGATGTAAAGTCAAGAAGAAGCACCTGTAACATCTCGGTCTGACCCGAGTATTATTTAATAAGAAAATAATAAACGGATCAGTCTAGCTATAAATATCAGATGACATGATATAGAATAAGAGATATGGCATAAACATATAATATCCATAATGGTATACTACTATAAGTATGCAATTGAAACTCAACATGAGATTAATCAATATCACAAAAATCTTCACAAAGATCCGAAAAGGGTTTCATACCCAAAACTTGAATTCACAACAAGTCAATGACACACGAATTCACCAATGCACAAAAATTGATAAAGCATATCAATAGAAATCACAAAAATTGGTGAAGCATAAATTCCAGAATTCAACACACGAAATCCAGAAATCACACGAAAGGGGGGGGGAGGCCTATCACACGAACGGGAGCATTAAAACTCACCTACATATGTATCACACGAACGAGAAGCTATCTCATGGTAGCTAGCCATTAATTTTTGACACAAGAATGGCCCGAAGACCATGGGGAGCTACCCCACATGTGTGAGTCGAAATCACACCGAAACAAAGAGACATCGCACAATTGCTAGTCTAAACCTTAAAATGATCGTCATGATCAATGAGAAGTGTCAACTACAGTAAGCTAGTAAGTATATGAGCTTAGCTTCATGTCCCATAACCACTAGCTTAACTTAAATATTTACGAACAAATTGTAGATCTCCACTAGAAAATTGTCACAAGAGATTCAATCGAACAAGTCCAAGAATTAACCAACGAAGTAAACGCAAGCGTTTCATAGCACTCGTTTTACTAAGTCGTTTAATTAGATTTCTCATACGAGTGAGGTAAAGGCTTGTATATACTAATAGATTGGAAAATGGTTTAAGAAAACGAGCTTTGTAATAAAATAGTGTTGAAATCATTTGAAGAAAGAGTTTTGATATTTACTACTAGTATAGAAAACCTTTATATTTTTAAAGTGACAAATCACAAAGAAGATTGTAGGGACAATCAATCACTAAAATTCACATTTGAAGACGTGAATAGAATCCAAAGAAATCGATACCGAATCCATTGAAAAGGATTTTCCAAGAATTCTCGAAGAAAATAAGTCATGAAAGTCAATAACAAATGATAACAACAAATAGGGAAATAACACAAATCGATTAAAGTTGGAAATTCAGACAACTAGGCAAAATAGGCATAGTTGGCAAATAGCAGCAGGTCGGTCAACCGGACTCCCTGAGTCGGTTGACCGAACCAGGGGTTGGAAGTGCTCGGGCACCAGGTCGGTCGACCGGCCCAGGGTCTCGGTTTTCCGAAGCCTGTAACCAGCACTTCCAAAACAGAGCCAGGAAGTGCCTGGGTAGCAGGTCGGTCGACCGGACCCTGAGCTCGGTCGGCCGAACCTGTATACTTTCACTTCCTACCCTATTTCAAAAGAGGTGCAAACCTTCTCAATTTGCAACCCATCGAGCAACGGCACTAAGGGTTTACGCCAATCGACTACCCGGCCATAGAAGCTCTTTGGTTCATCACCAAAAACATGATCAAAACATCAAAGTTATGATTTTTAAAGAATTGAACCCAAAACACCAAAAATTGGAATATTCACAAAAGCAACCCAATTCAAAATCAAATGCACATGAATAAGTGTTAGGAATTCATACCTAACAATTGAAGATAAACATAGACTAAGATGTGAGATAAAAATCTCACCTTTGAACCCAAAAACAATGAATGAGAAGCTTGAAGACAAGGGAAGATCAACCACACTTCAATCTCTGCACTAGAAGCTTGAATCTAAGCTTAAAAGAAGAACATTCCCTAAGTTAGGTTTAGGAAATTTCTGAAATCAAAGAGAGAATGAGTTGGGGAAGATGAAGAGAAGGCTTACCAATGGGTTCTCTTGAATTTGGAGCTAAAGCTTGGATTTTGCAAAAGAACTAGGGCTTAGGAATTCTAATTTCCAATCTTTTCCCCCATTATTCTCTTGAACTAGAGAGAGTTAGGAAATGAGGTGTGAATGAAGAGGAGAGGGGGTTGGGACTGAGTTAGTAAATGGTTAATGGGTTCAGCCCAAACCAAAGCCCAAAGTGAAAAAGTGGCAAAAATCAACTTTCTCCAAACATATCGAAGGTTATACTTAAAAAGGTCGCAAACGGAATTTTGAACTCAATGGAAGGGGTCTCGTGTCCTAATTCAACCGTATGCAAAAAGTAGCTTTTCGGACTAACTTCCGAGTATCGATAAGATATTTAAATATACAATCGATAGATATGCGGGTTGTTACAGACTCCCCTCCTTAAAGAAATTGCGTCCTCGCAATACTTAAGAAGAAAATAAGAAGTAACAACCATAGAAGCATATCAACACAAAATAAAATTTGAAATAGGAAGTTCACCATAAAGAGCACGAAAGAGTAAGTCCGAACGGGTTCACTCGATGAATTCCCAGGATTCCCAAGAGCAATCCTTAGGATCTGAGAACCATTGAACTTTCACAAGAAGAACATCTTTATTCCGAAGGCGCTCAACCTCCGAAGCAATGATGCGAATAGGATGCTGCTCATAAATTAAATTAGGCGAAACTTCAATATCTTACACAACACCGGGCTCAAGAATAGAATCGGAATCTCGAAGACATTTCCGTAATTGAGAAACGTGAAACATGTCATGCATGGCAGAAAACTGAGCCGGTAATGATAGGCGATAAGCCATGGAACCAATACGTTCAGTGATAGAAAAGGGCCCAATATATCGAGGCGCTAACTTTCCCGATCGACTGAAACGTACAACACCTTTCATAGGTGACACACGAATGAACACAAGATCTCCCACAGAAAATTCTAACTTCCTTCTCCGGTTATCGGCATAGGATTTTTGTCTACTCTGGGCTTCTTTCATCCTATGTCGAATAAGTTCAATCTTTTCTGTGGAATCACGAATAAAATCTGCACCTAAAACCAACTTCTCACCGGCCTCAAGCCAACAAGAAGGAGATCGGCATGGCCTTCCATAGAGTGCCTCGAAAGGTGCCATACCAATACTAGATTGGAAGCTATTATTATAGGAAAATTCAACAAGAGGAATATGATCTTCCCAGCTTCCATCGAAATCAAGCACACAAGCACGAAGAAGATCTTCAAGAGTTTGATTCACATGCTCGGTTTGTCCATCGGACTGGGGATGATAAGCGGTGCTAAAATTAAGCTTCGTTCCAAAAGCTTTTTGAAGACTCTTCCAAAATCCACTAGTAAACAATGGATCACGATCACTAACAATAGAAGTAGGAACTCCATGTAATTTAACAATCTCTTTAACAAAGAGTTTGGCCAAAAGAGGAACGGTTCGGTTAGACCGAACGGGAATAAAATGGGCAGTTTTAGTAACTATCAACAATTACCCATAAGCTATCATGACCCGAACAAGAACGGGGAAGGCCATCTATAAAATCCATGGAAATTTGGTCCCACTTCCAAATTAGAATTTCTAAAGGTTGCAATAACCCACCGGGCCTTAACGAGTTGGCAAGTCACGCAACACTTAACGAAGTTAGCGATGTCAAGTTTCATTCCCTCCCAATAATAAAGTCGCTTCATATCCGCGTACCTTTTACTACTACCGGGACGAATGGTAAATTTAGAACGATGGGGATCTTCTAAAATGTCTTCTCGAAGATCACTAATATTTGGCACGATAAGGCATACCAAATTTCTGAATGCCGCCACGAGAATCAATATCAAAGTCTTTCAAACCTTCAATATCAATTCTATCCTTAAAATTTTGGCCTAGAAGAGCCAAGTCGAGATCTAGCCTTTGAGCTTCAAGAATGCGGTCTAAAAAGAGAAGGATGAGCTTCAAGGCTACATAAAGCAAGAGATGAACATAAATCGGATCCACCATCTCGAATCTCACAAGTGGATAAAGTCTCGAGATCCTTTCACTCGAATATCATCATTGAAACAACTGCTTGTTGCTTACAACAAGTGCATCGGCGACACGATTACCCTTACCGAGGGTATAAAGAATATCAAGATCACAAGGAGCAAGAAACTCGACCCAACGTTGTTGACGCAAATTAAGTTCCTTTTGAGAAAATAAAAACCCCAAAGATTTATGATCGGTATAAAGAACAAATTTCTCTCCTAAAAGATAATGATGCCAAATTCTAAAAGCGAAAACAATAGCCGCGAGCACTAGATCATGAGTGGCATACCTAGTCTCAATCGACTTTTAATGATTTAGAAGCACAAGGGATAGCACGTTTTTCTTTTGCAAGAGAACAACATCCAAACCAATACGATTAGCATTGGTACAAAAGATAAAGTCTTGGTTCCCCACGGGAAACGCAAGAATAAGAGTGTCGAAAAAGAATTCTTTCAAATAATCTTCTTTCTCGAAAAGCTAAAACTTTAAAAATTACATTTATCTTTATGTAATAATCTTTCTAGAAAAATTTACATTTTTACAAGTCAATACATCGTGTCTGATTGTCTCATCAAAGCGTTTAGGAAATTCCTATCGACAACGTTGATCAAGCGCATCGACCAGAATTCTTAAAGCACTCAACGGGCAATACAATCACAAAATCATCTTCAATATGAATGTTTCTTAAAAACCTTTAAGAATATTCTTTGCTCGTTTAAGAGAAAAAATCAAATCGTACTTATAAATAAATCTTATGAAAAAGATTTACAAAATTTTAAATTTCTATTTTCATCCAAAATCAATATATACAAAAATGAGGTTATCGGGATATTCATAGAATACTAGATTTATCAAATGGATGAAACAAGATGGGCAAACTGAATGACATAATAAGTCATTCATAACAATAATAACGAGTGCGGAGTGCGTAAGTGGAATGCTAACTCACGCAACACGTAGCCAAATGAAAATCGGTGGCAAGGTCGAGCCAAGAAGACCTTATCACCACACAAGATATTGCTTAGGTGATAATCCTAAGACAAGTCCAAATAAACCGGAAAATTTCACAAACTATTTAAATGAGAGAACTAAAACTTTCCTCATCGTGAGGGTTTAAAGAATAAAAATCAATGCCACCAAAAATTTGAAATCGGAATCACAAAGAAAAATAGAAATCTGCTTAACAGATTAAAAATGTCGAAGGTGATTAGTTCTCACGGAAAATAGGATATGGGCTTCGCAATAAGCCAATCCTTTCCAAAAATCGATTTCGAAGCCTAAGTAAAAATCGGCTCGGACAGAAAAATCACATAAAATAATTTCGACATCAATAAAAAGCAAATTGAGTGTTGCGGATCTACCATCCGGATTCGCAATTCTTAAGGAAGGCATCAATACCAAAATTGTTTAAAGGAAAAGAATTAACAAGTTCTTTTGATATAAAGTAGTGAGATGGAACCCATACCAAAAAGAACACGAACAGGAAAATCACAAAGCAAATGTCATCAAGGATTGAAAATACCTTGACCAAGAGAAGCATTGCTAGGGGCTTGCACAATATTTAGCTTTCTCGTGTCCCTGTTCAAAAGTTTGGGACATGAAGATAAAAGATGACCCGAGTCTTTCCAATAGCGACAATAAAGGGGTCGGGCACTTAATTACATAATGGTCCGTGGAACCACAATTGTAGCATTGTTTACGACTTGGGGTAGGAGTCTTGTCTACTGAAGTTCCTTGTTCCACCCTCTTCTTGCTTTGAAGTATGGGGCAGGCAGATATAAGATGACCCGAACTTTTGCAATAACGGCAAAAGAGAGGTTTCGGGCACTCCCTTGCATAGTGGTCCTTAGAATTACAATTGTAGCATTCTCCACGATTAGGGATTGGAGTCTTTGCTACAGAAGTAGTTTGCTTCACTCTCTTATTGGGATTAGGGCTTTTGAACATAACATGGCTCTTCTTGGAAATCCCAATATCACTATCACTTCCTTTACCAACCTCTTCATATCGAAGAGGGATATCCACAAGCTGATCGAAAGGAACTTCAAGTTTCAAAGGTAGAATCATCTCGGGGTTCTTACTCAAAGCATAGATAAACTCTTGATTCTTTACAAGATCCAAAAGTTGTTGGGCAGACATGAATGCGCCATCCAGAGAAGGACTGCTGGATTGACCAGCGCTAGGATGGCCTGGTCCAACCATTTCTCTACTTTAAGAAAGAAAGAAATAAGAGGAAAAAGTTATTCTCAAAATAAATATCAAGCAATCTTGATAGATAAAACAAGGAATCATAAAAGAAAATTGGATAGGAGGTACGAAGACTCGAATGAAATCCTAAAGCACGACTCCTAAGATGGACTTAGGACGATGATCCTTGTTAAATTATTCTACATTGTTCCGAAGTTTGGCTCTGATACCAAGCTGTGACGCCCCACCTCTATACCCGCGCTAGCCAAGAACATTACGGTGAATGCTGTCAACTAGCACGGAGAATAAGGCTGTTGAGGAGCGACCATCCGTGTAATTGCTTTGCGCGAGCACCGATATGTCAGATAGTATAACATGCATTTCATTTCAAGAGGAAATCCGACATACTGATACAAACGCAAAGCTACTACACAGTGGCTATAATAATCTTCGAAAACAAATATAGAAATAAGCATAACATAAATCAGTCACAGACAATTCATATCACAAAGGCGGAAATAGATATGAATATTACACTAGGAAGTGTACGTCAGAGTAGCGGTCTAAAAAGATCCACAATATCACAAAAGAATAGTTACACGAACTACACAAAAGAATAAGTATACATCATGGAGTCTATATCTCAAATGTATACAACAAAAACTACTAATCTAAGTAGTTAACCAAAAGTCAAGGAGGTAATCCCGGATGTAAAGTCAAGCAGAAGCACCTGTAACATCTCGGTCTGACTCGAGTATTATTTAATAAGAAAATAATAAATGGATCAGTGTAGCTATAAATATCAGATGACATGATATAGAATAAGAGATATGTCATAAACATATAATATCCGTAATGGCATACTACTATAAGTATGCAATTGAAAATCAACATGAGATTAATCAATATCACAAAAATCTTCACAAAGATCCGAAAAGGGTTTCATACCCAAAACTTGAATTCACAACAAGTCAATGACACACGAATTCACCAATGCACAAAAATTGATAAAGCATATCAATAGAAATCACAAAAATAGGTGAAGCATAAATTTCAAAATTCAACACACGAAATCCAGAAATCACACGAAAGGGGGGAGGCCTATCACACGAACGGGAGCATTAAAGCTCACCTACATATTTATCACACGAACGAGAAGCTATCTCATGGTAGCTAGCCATTAATTTTTGACACACGAATGGCCCGAAGACCATGGGGAGCTACCCCACATGTGTGAGTCGAAATCACACTGAAACAAAGAGACATCGCACAATTGCTAGTCTAAATCTTAAAATGATCGTCATGATCTATGAGAAGTGTCAATTACAGTAAGCTAGTAAATATATGAGCTTAGCTTCATGTCCTATAACCACTAGCTTAACTTAAATATTTTCGAACAAATTGTAGATCTCCACTAGAAAATTGTCACAAGAGATTCAATCGAACAAGTCCAAGAATTAACCAACGAAGTAAACGCAAGCGTTTCATACCACTCGTTTTACTAAGTCGTTTAATTAGATTTCTCATACGAGTGAGGTAAAGGCTTGTATATACTAATAGATTGGATAACGGTTTAAGAAAACGAGCTTTGTAATAAAATAGTGTTGAAATCATTTGAAGAAAGAGTTTTGATATTTACTACTAGTATAGAAAACCTTTATATTTTTAATGTGACAAATCACAAAGAAGATTATAGGGACAATCAATCACTAAAATTCACATTTGAAGACGTGAATAGAATCCAACGAAATCGATACCGAATCCATCGAAATGGATATTCCAAGAATTCCCGAAGAAAATAAGTCATCAAAGTCAATAACAAATGATAACAAAAAATAGGGAAATAACACAAATCAATTAAAGTTGGAAATTCAGACAACTAGGCAAAATAGGCATAGTTGGCAAATTGCAGCAGGTCGGTCAACCGGACTCCCTGAGTCGATTGACCGAACTAGGGGTTGGAAGTGCTCGGGCACCAGGTCGTTCGACCTGCCCAGGGGCTCGGTCGGTCGAAGCCTGTAACCAGCACTTCCAAAACAGAGGCAGGAAGTGCCTGGGTAGCAGGTCGGTCGACCGGACCCTGAGCTCGGTCGGCCGAACCTGTATACTTGCACTTCCTACCCTATTTCAAAATAGGTGCAAACCTCCTCAATTTGCAACCCGTCGAGCAACGGCACTAAGGGTTTACGCCAATCGACTACACGGCCATAGAAGCTCTTTGGTTCATCACCAAAAACATGATCAAAACATCAAAGTTATGATTTTTAAAGAATTGAACCCAAAACACCAAAAATTGGAATATTCACAAAAGAAACCCAATTCAAAATCAAATGCACATGAATAAGTGTTAGGAATTCATATCTAACAATTGAAGATAAACATAGACTAAGATGTGAGATAAAAATCTCACCTTTGAACCCAAAAACAATGAATGAGAAGCTTGAAGACAAGGGAAGATCAACCACACTTCAATCTCTACACTAGAAGCTTGAATCTAAGCTTAAAAGAAGAACATTCCCTAAGTTAGGTTTAGGAAATTTCTGAAATCAAAGAAAGAATGAGTTGGGGAAGATGAAGAGAAGGCTTACCAATGGGTTCTCTTGAATTTGGAGCTAAAGCTTGGATTTTGCAAAAGAACTAGGGCTTAGGAATTCTAATTTCCAATCTTTTCCCCCATTATTCTCTTGAACTAGAGAGAGTTAGGAAATGAGGTGTGAATGAAGAGGAGAAGGGGTTGGGACTGAGTTAGTAAATGGTTAATGAGTTCAGCCCTAACCAAAGCCCTAAGTGAAAAAGTGGCAAAAATCAACTTTCTCCAAACATATCGTAGCTTATACTTAAAAAGGTCGCAAACGGCATTTTGAACTCAATGGAAGGGGTCTCGAGTCCTAATTCGACCATATGCAAAAAGTAGCTTTTCGGACTAACTTCCGAGTATCGATAAAATATTTAAATAAAATATTTAAATATACAATTGCTAGATATGCGGGTTGTTACACCCCACCTCTATACCCACTCTAGCCAAGGACACTACGGGGTAATGCCGTCAACTAGCGTGGAGAATAAGGCTGTTGAGGAGTGACCATCCGCGTAATTGCTTTGTGTGAGCACCAATATGTCAGATAGTACGACATGCATCTGGTTTCAGGAGGAAATCCGACATACCGATGCAAACTCAAAGCTACTACCCGGTGGCTATATATATTCTTCGGAAATAAATATAGAAACAAACATAACACAAATCAGTCACAGACATCCATATCACAAAAGCGGAAATAGATATGAATATATAACACATGAAAGTGTACATCAGAGTAGTGGTCAGACAAGATCCACACTATCACAAAAGAATAGTTACAAGTGCTAGACAAAAGAATATTGATACATCAATGAGTCTATATCTGAAATGTATACAGCAAAAACTACTAATCTAAGTAGTTAGGCAAAAGTCAGGGTGTTAATCCCAGATGTGAAGTCAAGCAGAAGCACCTGTAACATCTCGGTCTGACCTGAGTATTATTTAATAAGAAAATATCAAACGGATCAGTCTAGCTATAAATATCAGATAAAATGATATAGAATAAGAGTCATGACATAAACATATGATAACCATAAAGCCATACTGTGATAAGTATGCAATCGAAAATCAACTAGGGATTAACCAATATCATAAGAATCTTCTCAAAGATCAAAAGGAATGCCATACTCTTTATTTATATTCACCAAACCATAAATATTGACAATAATATCAATGCCAATCACAAAAGTTAATGACACACAAATTCACCAATGCACAAATATTGATAAGACTTATCAATGTAAATTACGAAAATTGGTGAAACACAAAATTCTAGAAATCATCAATAGAAATACAGAAATCACAAAAAGGGGGAGGCCTATCACAAAACGGGAGCATGAAAACTCACCAACATGTGTATCACAAAATGGAACGCTATTCCACGGTTGCTAACCATTAATTTTGAGCCAAAGCTCTACAAAACGGCCCGAAGACCATGGGTCGCTACCCCACCAAATTGAGCCGAAGCTCCACAGAAATGGCGTTTAGTCTCCCTCGTAGACAAAGAGACATCTCACAATTGCTAGTCTAAATCACAAAAATGATCATCAATGATCATCAAGAAGTGTCAATTACAGTAAGCTAGTAAGTATATAAGCTTACATTCATGTCCCATAACCACTAGCTTAACTTAAATATTTACGAACAAATTGTAGATCTCCACTCGAAAATTGTCACAAGAGATTCAATCGAAAAAGTCCAAGAATTAACCAGCGAAGTAAACGCAAGCGTTTCATACCATTTGTTTTACTAAGCCGTTTAATTTGATTTCTCGTACGAATGAGATAAATGTTTGTATATACTAGTAGATTGGAAAACGATTTAAGAAACGAGCTTTGTAATAAAATAGTGTTGAAATCATTTTAATGGATTTTGATATTTACTTCTAGTATAGAAAACCTTTATATTTTTAAAGTGAGAAATCACAAAAATGATTGTAGAAACAATAAGTCACAAAAATTCACATTCGAAGACGTGAATAAAATCCAAAGAATTCGATTCCAAATCCATCAAAGTGGAAATACCCTTGCGACTTAACAGCCATGACTTACGACTTAACATAAGTCAACACAAGAAATCAGCGGCTCAACGCATGCGACTCCACGGCATACGACCTAAGAGATCGGCGACTTAAGAAATAGCATGCGGCCTAACGGAGCGACTTAACATGGCACGACCTATAGCATGGAGCGACCTAAGTTGGTGCGAGATGTAGCAGCAGGCCGTG
The DNA here is from genome assembly GCA_030765085.1 of Allium cepa. Lineage (NCBI taxonomy): Eukaryota > Viridiplantae > Streptophyta > Magnoliopsida > Asparagales > Amaryllidaceae > Allium > Allium cepa. Next base: position 721,924,135 of record CM060938.1, on the reverse strand, counting down.
CGACCTAACACATGTACGACCTAAGCATGTGCGACTTAAAGCAGGGCGAGCGACCTAAGGAATCGAGCGATCTAACTGATGCTAGCGGCATAACAGGCCGAGCGACCTATGGGGTTGCGACCTAAGGCAGGTCAACCTAACTGCAAGGTGAGAAGAGCAAACCGAATGACCTATGTGGTCAACGACCTAAGAGGTTGCGACTTATGGCATGGCGCGACATAAAGGGTAAGAATAGGCCGAGCGACTTAAGGAATGGAATGACCTAACAGGCCGAGCGACCTAAGGTATAGCGCGACCTAAGGCACAGGGACAAGCCGAGCGACTTAAGGAGACTAATGGCACGACCTAAGTGGTTGCGACCTAAGTGGTTACGACCTATAGCATGCGAGACTTAACAATGCAAGCAGGCCGAGCGACCTAAGGAGGCCAGCGACCTAAGTGGTGCGACTTATCATGGCCGAGCGAATTAAGTGGTGGAACGACCTAAGAGATGGCACGACCTAAGCAACGAGTGACCCATGGGTTGCGACCTAACTGCAGGCCGAGAGTCATGTGTGCAGCCTGAACGACCTAAGGAACAAAAGTGCAAAAATAACTCTCTCAATTTGCAATCGGTCGAGCACGGACGCTAGGGGATTACGCCCATCGGCTACCCGGTCCTATTGGCTCCTTAATGCATCACCAAAAACGTGTTCAATCATCAAAGTTAGGATTTTTTAAATATTTGAACCTAAAACACTAAAAATTGGGATTTTCACCAATTCAATCCAAACCAAGAGCAAATGCATATGAAAAAGTGTTAGGAATTCATACCCAACAATTAAAGATCGTTTTAGATAAAGATGTGAGATAAAAATCTCACCTTTACACAAAATCAATGAAGAAGAAGCTTGAAAGAAAAGGAAGAATCAACGGCTTCTCTTTGAATTTGGAGTTAGATGTTGGATTTGCAAATGAACTAGGGCTTGGAGTTTTTCTCATTCCTCCGTCCATTTTTGATGAAGCTTGAGTGTTAGGAAATGAAAGTAAAGTTATGAAGGGAAGAAGGTTGAGCTAGAGTTAATAGTTTAGGCTAATGGGCTAAACCAAACCCAAAGCCCAAAGTGAAAAAGTGGCAAAATTCCACTAACTCCAAACATGTAAAAGTTTATACTCAAAAAGATCGCAAACGGCGTTTTGAACTCAATGGAAGTGGTCCTGAGTCCTAATTCGACCGTATGCAAAAAGTAACTTTTCGGGCTAAAATCCGACTAACGATAAAATATTAAAATAAAATATTTTAATATTCAATTGTAAAATATGCGGGTTGTTACAGACTACCCACCTTAAAGAAATTGCGTCCTCGCAATATTTAAGAAGAAAATATAAGGTAACAACCATGAAAGCATATCAACACAACAGAAATTTGAAATAAGAAATTCACCTCAAAGAGCATGGGAAAGTAAGTCCGGATGCGTTCGCTCGATGAACTCTCTAGATTCCCAAGAGCAATCCTTAGGATTTGAGGACCATTGAACTTTAAAAAGCGGAACATCTTTATTACGAAGGCGTTTGACCTCCGAAGCAATAATACGAATAGGATGTTGCTCATAAGTTAAATTAGGCGAAACTTCAATTTCTTCCACAACACTGGGTTCAAGAATAGAATCGGAATCTCGAAGGCATTTCCGCAATTGAGAAAAGTGAAACACGTCATGAATAGCAGAAAACTAAGCCGGTAACAAAAGGCGATAAGCCATGGAACTAATACGTTCGGTGATGGGAAATGGACCAATATATCGAGGTACTAACTTTACCGATCGACTGAAACGTACAACACCCTTCATAGGTGAAACACGAACAAACACAAGATCTCTCATAGAAAATTCTAATTTTCTTTTCCGGTTAACGGCATAGGATTTTTGTCTACTTTAGGATTCTTTCATCCTATGACGAATAAGTTCAATTTTCTCTGTGGAATCACGAATAAAATCTGGACCTAAAACCAGCTTCTCACCGGCCTCAAGCCAACAAGAAGGAGATCGGCATGGTCTTCCATAGAGTGCCTCGAAAGGTGCCATACCAATACTAAATTGGAAGCTATTATTATAGGAAAACTCAACAAGAGAAATATGATCTTCCCATCTTCCACAAAATCAAGAACACACGCACGAAGAAGATCTTCAAGCGTTTGATTCACACGCTCGGTTTGTCCATCGGACTGAGAATGATAAGCGGTGCTAAAATTAAGCTTCGTTCCTAAAGCTTTTTGAAGACTCTTCCAAAATCCACTAGTAAACAATGGATCACGATCACTAACAACAGAGGTAGGAACGCCATGCAATTTAACTATTTCTTTGATAAAGAGTTTGGCCAAAAGAGGCACGGTTCGATTGGACCAAACGGGAATAAAATGGGCGGATTTAGTAAGTCTATCGACTATCACCCATAAGCTATCATGACCCGAACGAGAACGGGGAAGGCCGTCTATAAAATCCATGGAAATTTGATCCCACTTCCAAATTGGAATTTCTAAAGGTTGCAATAACCCACCGGACCTTTGGTGTTCGGCCTTAATGAGTTGGCAAGTCATGCAACACTTAACAAAGTTAGCAATATCAGATTTCATTCCCTCCCAATAATAAAGTCGCTTCATATCCGCGTATATTTTACTACTACCGAGATGAATGGTAAATTTAGAACGATGAGAATCTTCTAAAATGTCTTTACGAAGATTACTAATATTTGGCACGATAAGTCTACCAAATTTTCGAATACCGCCACGAGAATCGATATCAAGGTCTTTCAAACCTTCAATATCAATTTTATCCCTAAAATTTTGGCCAAGAATAGCCAATTCGGGATCTAGCTTTTGAGCTTCAAGAATGCGGTCTAAAAGAGAAGGATCAGCCTTAAGGCTACATAAAACAAGAGATGAACATAAATCGGAAACACGATCTCAAATCTCACAAGTGGATAGAATTCCGAGATCATTCCATTTGGATATCATCATAGAAACAACCGCTTGTTGCTTACGACTAAGTGCGTCCGCAACACGATTTCCCTTTCCGGGGGTATAAAGAATATCAAGATCATAAGCTGGAAGAAATTCGAGCCAATGTTGTTGACACAAATTAAGTTCTTTTTGAGAAAATAGATACTTCAAAGATTTATGATCGGTGTAAAGAATAAATTTTTCCCCCAAAAGATAATGATGCCAAATACGAAGGGCGAAAACAATAACCGCGAGCTCTAGATCATGAGTGGCATATCTAGTCTCGGCAGGCTTCAATTTCCTAGAAGCATAAGCAATAACACGTTCTCTTTGCATAAGAATGGCACCCAAACCAACGCGACTAGTATTGGTATAAACAATAAAATCTTGGTTTCCCTCGGGAATCACAAGAATAGGAGCATCAGAAAGGAGTTCTTTTAATTTCTGAAAAGAAGCTTCACATTTGTCCGACCAAAAGTATTTAACTCCCTTCTTTGTCAAACTAGTAAGAGGCATGGAAATTTTTGAAAAGTCCTTTATAAAATGACGGTAATAGCCCGCCAATCCAAGGAAGCTACGGATCTTCGTCTCACCCTTCGGTCTCGTTCAATTTTGAATCGCTTCAATCTTTGAAGGATCCATGGAAATTCCGGATTCGGAAATAATACGACCGAGAAACTTCACACGAGATTGCCAAAAGTGGCATTTAGAAAATTTTGATTTTAATTGATTACTCCTAAGAGTTTCCAACACAATCTAAAGACGCTTTTCATGCTCCTCCTCGGTTTTTGAATACACAAGAATATCATCAATAAAGATGAGAACAAACCGATCGAGGAAGTCTTTGAAAACTCTATTCATAAGGTCAACGAAATAAGGTGGGGCATTCGTTAAACCAAATGGCATAACAAGCCATTCATAAGATCCATAACAAGTACGGAACGATGTCAAAGGAATGCTATCCTCTGCAATACGAAGCTGATGAAAACCGGTAGCTAAGTCTAATTGTGAAAAGACTCTAGCACCACTAAGTTGATCGAATAGATCATCAATCCAAGGTAAAGGATATTTATTTTTGATAGTAAGATCATTAAGCTTGCGGTAGTCAACGCAAAGCCTAAGTGTACCATCGTATTTCTTCACAAAAATAGCCGAAGCTCCCCAAGGAGAGGAACTAGAGCGAATAAATTGCTTCGTCTCCAATTCGAATAATTGTTTATGCATCTCCTCATTTTCTTTATTGGACATACGATAAGGAGGACATGTGATAGGTTGAGCTCCAGGGATGAGATTAATTTTGAACTCAATTGCTCGCTTAGGTGGTAATCTTAAAACAGGCTCAAATATGTCAGAAAATTCACGAACAACGTGAATAAGAGAAATAATATCTTCCTCATCATCATTATCGTCATCATGAGGATTTAAAGAATATAAAGATGCAACTAAGCTGGAATCCGAATCTTTAAGGTCAATAGAAATCTGCTTAACAGATTGAGGATGTCGAAGATAAATAGTCCGCTCAGGACATAGGATTTGGGCTTCATAGCGGTTAAGCCAATCCATTCCCAAAATCATTCCAAAGCCTATGTAGCGCATAACATGCAAATTGGCTCGGAAAGAAAAATCACACAAAATAATCTCGATATCTTTACACAATAAACTGATTGTTGCGGATCCATCAACCGGATTCGCAATTCTCAAAGAAGTCATTAAACACAAAACATCCAAAGAAAAAGTATCAATAAGTTCTTTTGAAATAAAAGAGTGGGATGCACCCGTATAAAAAAGAACTCGAATAGGATGATCACGAAATAAAATAATGCCATCAAGGATAGAATGAGAAATACCTTGACCACGAGATGTGTTGCGGGGGCTTGAGCAACATTAACCTTTTCCTCCTTCCTGTTTTGAAGTTTGGGACACAAAGATAAATAATGATCCGGGCTTTTGCAATAGCGACAAGCACGAGGCTTTGAACACTTGTTCGCATAATGTTCCATAGAACCACAGTTGTAGCATTGCCCACCGCTAGAGGTAGAAGTCTTAGTTGTCGGAGAGGCTTGCTTCCCTTTCTTATTGTTGAGACAAGGACCCTTGAACTTATTAGGCCTTTTCTTGTTGTTGAAGTTTGGTTTGGCACTCATAACTTCAACATCACTCTCCCTATCTGCCTCTTCAAGACGAAGAGCAATATCAACGAGTTGATCAAAAGAAACTTCTAACTTTAGAAGTAATGGCTTTTTAAGATTTTTGTGCAAGCCATAGACAAATCTTTGGTTTTTCTTCAATGGGGTGTTTATATATTCGACCCCGTATTTAGAAAGTGACTCGAAGGATGCGACATAATCTGCCACAGAGGATTTACCTTGAACAAGGTCTATAAAACGACGAGCCAATGTCGCCTTCTCAGCTTCTAGCACAAATTTTAATTCGAAGCGTTCCCGGAATTTCTCCCAAGAAAGATCCGCTTCATTTATTTCCGAAATCAGAAGCTCATACCAATCTAATGCTCTTTCTTGGAGCACACTAGAGGCCACCTGAATACGGTGAAGATCAATAAGATTCATGCGAGAAAAGATTCGATCGCATGTTCTCAACCAAGCCTGGACTTCAATAATAGTTTCAGAACCTTTGAATGGCTTCCCACCCAAATTGGTATAATCATTGCACAAGCGTGCAAATCCAGACTTAGGGTGAGTAGCACCGGATTAGATCCGGCTGCTTGAGCATTCCTTACAAGATCAAGAAGCTGCTGGGCAGACATAAGTACTCCATCTTGGGGAGTAGCACTAGATTGACCAGCGCTGGGACGACCAGGTCTAACCATTTCTCTTCCTTTTGAAAGAAAGAAAGAAGAAGGATAAGGTTATTCACCAAATGAATATCAAGAAATCTTGATAGATAAACAAGGAATCATAAAGAAAATATGATGAATTGGTACTAAGAATCGAATTTAAATCCTAAAGCACGACTCCTAAGAAGGACTTAGGACGATGATCCTTGTTAAATATTCTACATTGTTCCGAAGTTTGGCTCTGATACCAAGCTATGACGCCCCACCTCTATACCCACTCTAGCCAAGGACACTACGGGGTAATGCCGTCAACTAGCGCGTAGAATAAGGCTATTGAGGAGCGACCATCCGCGTAATTGCTTTGCGCGAGCACCGATATGTCAGATAGCACAACATGCATCTGGTTTCAGGAGGAAATCCGACATACCGATGCAAACTCAAAGCTACTTCCCGGTGGCTATATATATTATTCGGAAACAATTATAGAAATAAACATAACACAAATCAGTCACAGACATCCATATCACAAAGGCGGAAATAGATATGAATATATAACACATGAAAGTGTACATCAGAGTAGTGGTCAGACAAGATCCACACTATCACAAAAGAATAGTTACAAGTGCTAGACAAAAGAATATGGATACATCAATGAGTCTATATCTCAAATGTATACAACAAAAACTACTAATCTAAGTAGTTAGGCAAAAGTCAGGGTGATATTCCCAGATGTGAAGTCGAGCAGAAGCACCTGTAACATCACGGTCTGACCCGAGTATTATTTAATAAGAAAATAATAAACGGATCAGTCTAGCCATAAATATCAGATAAAATGATATAGAATAAGATTCATGACATAAACATATGATAACCATAAAGCCATACTGTGATAAGTATGCAATCGAAAATCAACTAGGGATTAATCAATATCACAAGAATCTCCTCAAAGATCAAAAGGAATGTCATACTCTTTATTTATATTCACCAAACCATAAATATTGACAATAATATCAATGCCAATCACAAAAGTTAATGACACACAAATTCACCAATGCACAAATATTGATAAGACTTATCAATGTAAATTACAAAAATTGGTGAAACACAAAATTCTAGAAATCATCAATGGAAATCCAGAAATCACAAAAAAGGGGGAGGCCTATCACAAAACGAGGGCATGAAAACTCACCAACACGTGTATCACAAAATGAAACGCTATTCCATGGTTGCTAACCATTAATTTTGAGCCGAATCTCCACAAAATGGCCCGAAGACCATGGGTCGCTACACCACCAAATTGAGCCGAAGCTCCACAGAAACGGGGTTTAGTCTCCCTCGTAGACAAAGAGACATCACATAATTGCTAGTCTAAATCACAAAAATGATCATCAACGATCATCAAGAAGTGTCAATTACAGTAAGCTAGTAAATATATAAGCTTAGCTTCATGTCCCATAACCACTAGCTTAACTTAAATATTTACGAACAAATTGTAGATCTCCACTGGAAAATTGTCACAAGAGATTCAATCGAACAAGTCCAAGAATTAACCGGCGAAGTAAACGCAAGCATTTCATACCACTTGTTTTACTAAGCCGTTTAATTTGATTTCTCGTATGAATGAGATAAAGGTTTGTATATACTAGTAGATTGGAAAACGGTTTAGGAAACGAGCTTTGTAATAAAATAGTGTTGAAATCATTTTAATGGATTTTGATATTTACTTCTAGTATAGAAAACCTTTATATTTTTAAAGTGACAAATCACAAAAATGATTGTAGAAACAATAAGTCACAAAAATTCACATTCGAAGACGTGAATAAAATCCAAAGAATTCGATTCCAAATCCATCAAAGTGGAAATACCCTTGCGAATTAACAGCCACGACTTACGACTTAACATAAGTCAACACAAGAAATCAGCGGCTCAACGCATGCGACTCCGCGGCATACAACCTAAGAGATCGGCGACTTAAGAAATAGCATGCGGCCTAACGGAGCGACTTAACATGGCGCGACCTAGCATGGCGCGACCTATAGCATGGAGCGACCTAAGTTAGTGCGAGATGTAGCAGCAGGCCGTGCGACCTAACACATGTCACGACCTAAGCATGTGCGACTTAAAGCAGGGCGAGCGACCTAAAGAATCGAGCGACCTAACTGATGCTAGCGGCATAACAGGCCGAGCGACCTATGGGGTTGCAACCTAAGGCAGTCCGACCTAATTGCAAGGCGAGAAGAGAAAACCGAACGACCTATGTGGTCATCGACCTAAGAGGTTGCGACTTATGGCATGGCGCGACCTAAGGGGTAAGAGTAGGCCGAGCGACTTAAGGAATGGAAAGACCTAACAGACCGAGCGACCTAAGGATTAGCGCGACCTAAGGCACAGGGACAAGCCGAGCGACTTAAGGAGACAAATGACACGACCTAAGTGATTGCGACCTAAGTGGTTGCGACCCATAGCATGTGCGACTTAACAGTGCAAGCAGGCCGAGCGACCTAAGGAGGTCAGCGACTTAAGTGGTGTGACTTATCATGGCCGAGCGACTTAAGTGGTGGAACGACCTAAGAGATGGCACGACCTAAGCAACAAGCAACCCATGGGTTGCGACCTAACTGCAGGCCGAGAGTCATGTGTGCAGGCCGAACGACCTAAGGAACAAAAGTGCAAAAAAAACTCTCTCAATTTACAACCGGTCGAGCACGGACGCTAGGGGATTACGCCCATTGGCTACCCGGTCCTATTGGCTCCTTGATGCATCACCAAAAACGTGTTCAATCACCAAAGTTAGTATTTTTTAAAGATTTGAACCCAAAACACTAAAAATTGGGATTTTCACCAATTCAATCCAAACCAAGAGCAAATGCATATGAAAAAGTGTTAGGAATTCATACCCACCAATTAAAGATGGTTATAGACAAAGATATGAGATAAAAATCTCACCTTTACACAAAATCAATGAAGAAGAAGCTTGAAAGCAAAGGAAGAATCAATGGCTTCTCTTTGAATTTGGAGTTAGATGTTGGATTTGCAAATGAACTAGGGCTTGGAGTTTTAATTTCTCATTCCTTCCTCCATTTTTGATGAAGCTTGAGTGTTAGGAAATGAAAGTAAAGTTATGAAGGGAAGGGGGGTTGAGCTAGAGTTAATAGTTTAGGCTAATGGGCTAAACCAAACCCAAAGCCCAAAGTGAAAAGGTGGCAAAATTCCACTAACTCCAAACATATCAAAGTTTATACTCAAAAAGATCGCAAACGGCGTTTTGAACTCAATGGAAGTGGTCTCGTGTCCTAATTCTACCGTATGCAAAAAGTAACTTTTCGGACTAAAATCCGACTAACGATAAAATATTTAAATAAAATATTTAAATATTCAATCGTAAAATATGCGGGTTGTTATAGATAGTGAGTATGAGTGCAAGAAGAGAACGAGATAGGGGACAGGGGAGTACCACTACAAATGGTCAATACCTTGCAACAGTGGAAACAACTTTCTCTATCAGTATCCTTTGATTCAATTCCAAATTCTTTGATTTGCTTCGTGACAGCTCCAGAAAGAAGTTTCGGTGTGATGATGACCCTACGAATCGTTGTAGAAAATCCTTACCTCATATCTTCATCGGTTTCTTAGTAGCTTTTCGATCTAAACTTTAACGAATTAGAAATTAGAAATTGGAAAATTCTAAATAAATTGGTTAACAAATATGAAGCTTAATTTGAATTGAATTGGTAAAACGATTTTGTTTAAAACCAAATTTGAAATTCTATTGTAATTTCTTGTGAATATCAAAGTCCGAAGAAGGACAAATTGGTATATACTTTGGGGTATTCCGACTTGAGTTTGGAATCCATATCTTGAGTTTGAGAAATTATAGAAGATTGAATCTATCTATCTATTCTCTTGGGTCTTGATATATTCTACGAGTGGTTAGTTATCCCTTCGAACTAACCAGTGCTCTTGCACATTCGTAGATCCGGATAACTCGAATATCTTGTGAAAAATTATAGGAGTTTATTCTCATATCTATTGTTGATATTCTGATTTGGTAAGCCAAATACAGAATAGATATCCAGTTTGACTTGGAAAACTGTTTCCCAGTCTTCGTGTATCTATCTTTGTTGTTTTCGTGCCTGCAAATTTCGGGGACGAAATTTCTTTAAGGGGGGAATCTGTAACGATCCCGGATTTTTACTCGGTTTAAATTGCTAATTAATTTAATTTTTGAATAAAAATTGTGAAATTAATTCGTAAACTGATTTGAGTTTCTCCAAATTCGAACAAAAATATGTGTGTTTATTTTATCAGAGTACAATTAAGTTTTAAAAACGATTTCTTTAAAAGTTAAATATCTATATATATAGGAATACAAAATATAAAATAAGGAAATAAGTATTAAAGTTAAATAAATAAATATTTAAATTGGTAATAGAAATAGATTTACATAAGATAAATTATGAAATACAAAGTAACACATTAGCTAAAAATATAACATCATATTAAAATAGAATTCATTTATATTATAGAGAAATAAAAACAAAACAAAGAAGACACTAATGTGTATATGCAAGTATGAACAAACAAAAGAAAAAAATATCTAAGTATTAATGTACAAACAAATAAAAGAAACAAGTGAACATGTATATGAAAGGCTTGTATATGAAGACATAAAGGACTTAAACAATTAATGTTAGCCACCAAAGTAATATCATCAGCCACCATTTTAAAGCAAAATAAATATCTATGTACAAATTATACAAGTAAAAGAAGATAAGTAAAAGCTTATAAAACAAGATAATAGAAATTAATGCTTGGATATTATTAGCACACAAAGTATATCTATCAGCCGAATCGTGCTTGGCCAAAGTAAGAAAGAAAAAAATCTTTAGTCAACATAAACCAAGAGAAAAAAAATCTCTGATTTATTTGTACAAACAAATTATAACCTTGTAAACCTTTTCCTATATATCATCAACTTTATCTCAGTTCGACCATCAAAACTGAGTAGCATCTAAAGGATTCATCTTTAATAATTTCAACAAAACTCAATTTAAACAACACTCCAGCTCAACTCAAACCAGAGATCAAGAGAAAAGCTTCAACCTGCAATTTCAAACCTGTTTGAAGAAAAAGAAGCTCTGTTCATTTCATAATCAAGGTGAGTAACACCACTTTAAAACAATTTAAAAGTCTAAATCTGTTGCAAATATATATATATATATATATATATATATATATATATATATATATATATTTGTGAATACGTATGTTTGTGTGTATATATATATATATATATATGAATTCTCTGTGAATGATGGATGGAATTTGTGTGTAGGCTGATGTTCATAAATGTTCTCTGTTCTAAGATTATAAACACAGGATTTTGATTCAAAATTCATTTTCATTTGATCTACTTGATGTTTGGACTTAAAATTAAAACAAAGATTGTTTGTTGTAGCATATACTTAAGATTAAAATTTTATTCAAGTCAAAACAACTTAGTATTATCTCTAGAAATTAAAAGAGCAGAGCAAAACTTTAAATTAATCAAATTTCGAATTTCATAATTCTCAAATTCAGGGTTATAAACTGAATTCCTATACTAAAATATGATTTTTAAAGTAAAAATTATGATTTTTAGATCATGGATTTGAGAGCAGTTCGTATTTGTTCGAAAATTGGGTTTTGATCAATTGCGGTTGATCGGAGTGTGGTTGGTGATCGAGGCTTCGTGTGGAGGTGGAGGGGCCTATGACGAGGGTAGAAAAAAATGCTCGGGGATGCTCACATGTCCGGTGGTGATGGCGACGAACGTTTGAAATTCGTAAACCTAGTTTTGCAATGGGTTCGAATTTTTGATTCGTCTGTTCTCTAGGATGGATCGAGTTTTTTGTGGCTTTGGGAGGTGATAGAGGGGATGTTGACGAAGTGATGGCCGAAATCTCAAGGGCTCTGGTGGATAAGGTTGCGGAGGCGATGCAGTTCCAGGTTGGTAAGGAGTTCCAGTTCATCTTTCCAGGTTTGGGTTTTTTCTCATTTTCGAATTCGAGAAGATGATAAGGATTTTGATGGTCGGGGGTTGATGCGTAGATGAACGTCGACTTGCTCGATGATGTGGGGTTGGCCGGAGCATCGTACGGCGACCGTGCACGTGCACCGTGCACTAACTTTGGTAACCTGGAAATGGTGTTGTTGAGATGAAGCAGGGTGTGCGCGAGTTTGACTCGAGTTTTAACTCGAAGTTTTTGGTGGTTGGTCTCGAAGCAAGTATAGGTGTGGCTCGGGTAAATGTCTTCCAGATCTTGTAAAAAATCCTGTTTCTGTTTGTTTTGAATTTAAAACCGAACTTGTAAATTTTACAGCAAAGTTTAAATTGAGTTTTAAAATCAAAAGTTTGAATATAAATTCAAGTTTAGACTGGAAACTTAGTTTGTAAATAAATAGAGTTTATAAATTTAAATTAGTTTTAAGCAATCAAGTGGGTTTAAACAGAATTTGAATCTAAAATGTATTTTTAGTTGTAAATAAAGAATTTAAACAAAGTTAAATCAAATTTGAAACCTGAACTTAAATTTAAATTTGAAATCAACATTTTGAAATAAAATAAGTTTTATAAATTTAAATGTTTAAATAAGTTTAAAATGTTTAAGTATACTTTAATATGTGAACTTAAGAGGGATTTGATTTTAAACGCTTTTCAAATTTCTTTATATCAAAAGTGATACTTTAACATGTGAAGATGAAGTTGAAAAACAATGGTTTTAAACTTTATTAAAGATAAATTGGTATTCATTTTGAATCTAAAATTTATAATAAAATTAAAAGTAAATTTAGAAGTAAGTTGTTTTTAAATGTATCTGTGAGTGTTAATTAAATCATTAATATATATGAGTTTTACTTTTAAGTAAATAGAGATTGGATGATTTGTAATTCATAAATTTTGAAGTTAGTTAAAATGAGTCATTAATGATTTGTATTAATTAAATTAGTAATTATAAGCTTAAATTTATTAATTAAGGTTTAAGCTAATAAATTAAGAAATAATTAAACTGAAATTAAGAATCTTAAATTAGAGTGGATAATTACTGATAAAATTTTGATTAATTTATAGTTAATGATGATTCATGTGAATAAATTACTTTAGGGAAGTAATTAAAGAATTGTTATTAGTTAATGAAGGTCATTAACTAAGATTATTTAAATAATTAATTAATGTGATTAATTTTAACAATTAATTAGATTAATTAATTTATGATAATCATTTATGAAATTGAGTAAGTGTAATTACTTTATGGTAAGTAATTAAAGGTTTAATTTCTTGAAATAATTAATTAAGGGGTTAATTAATTATGTAATTGGTTTAAAGGTTAGTTTAATTAATATGATTAATTAATAATAATTTATTAATTAAGAATAATCAATGAAAGTGTTTGATAAATTAATTTATATCAAATGATTTGTAATTAATAAATTAGGATCGGATAATTAATTCATAAGTCATTAATTTAATTGGAAATTAGATTGAATTAATTAGGATTAAACAATTAATTAATCCTGCTTCTAAATGATTATTGAATGCTTGACCTTACTTATGAATGATGGTATTGTATGAGATGCCTTGAATTGATTGTCCTATCTGATCTGTGATGTTTTGTTTGTGGATTGAGCGGTGTATAATTTATTCATTTATTTATGATACATTTGTATATTATCTATGAATCTGTGAATGAACGATAAGCGTCATAGTTTATACCGCTTATCAACTATATTTCTGTATTTTGATCTGTAATGATGACGTCGTTGCACTATTGTGTTAAACACATGGACTACACCATACACACACAAATATGGATTGCACGTGGAAATGGGTTAAGTCACAGATACTTGAATTTAATTCAAAATAGTTTTGAATTTGAATTTTTAAATCCAAATTGTTTTGGAAATGGATTAGGATTATAGTAAAAAGTTTTTGAAACGAAATTTCAAAGATAAAATTTATTTTTGAATAACTTGAGTTCACCTTGAAGTTTAAATAATTTGATTCATGTTTAAATTCAAAATTTGAAACTGAATTCTATGATTTGAAACTAGGGATTAAAGATGTTATACAAGTTATATATGGGTTAAACCATTTTACATGTATTGATTTAGGAATTTGAACTCAAAGGACTTTAACTCGTGCAATTATAATTGGATTCTTCTGAAACAAAAAAACTATTTGTTTTCAATTAATCAAAGCTTTCACATAAGAAATGAACTTCCAATTTGTGTAAAAAGGGATTTCTAGTTTGAAATGAAAATGGTTTTCCAAGTTATGGAAACGGTTTGAAAGCTATAAGTTAAATCTTTAATATAAAGATTTAATGAATTAATCGAATTGAAGTGGAAATTGTTTTGAAATCCGTAAATGGATCTTTGTGGAACTGGATGAACTTTGTGAAACAGATCTTTCTGTTTAAAGATCTGAAATAGTAATTTGTTTAACCATTTGAAGAAAGGTTTTGGTTTTCTTTGAAGTTGTGACTTAACTGAAATCCCATATCCATATATTTCTAAACATTACGCTCATTATTCGGTTTATTTTTAAACATTACGCTCATTATTCGGTTTAGCCAGGAGAGGATCCTGTGTCATATAACCCAATCTGAATAGTGATACGACGTTATGGGTTGCATTTGAAGACCAGTGGTGAAGATCGGGTATTTGTGAGAACGATAGGATAACCTATCAATTGACTCTGCACTGAGTTGCTCCGGTATAGAGTTCTCCCTAAGTGATGGGAAGTCCGATCGAGATTGTGAATACCCGGATTCGCAAGGGCTTATTCGAAAGTGCCTTCGGTTCTGTTCGAACCCGGAACAGACTTGTATGGTTGTATGTCTGACACTACACTTTGGGATATAAAGCATATTTCTTTCAAATACATATCTGTTGGTGGCGGAGAATTTATTCTCTTAGTTAACACCCTTCTCTGATACGTACGAGCTCAGAGGTTATGTAGTTGAAGGTTATCAGTAATATATTCCCAATTTAGTAGTGTGGCATGCTGAGTGCTGTTGTGTGTTGATGATCATCTGTTGATCATTTGTGATCAAATCATGGCTTTTTTGTAAAGCGTAGCTTTGTGGACGAGACTGCATCAGGACCTCACACCTCGGAAATGGTCGAAACAGGAAAGATGCGGTAAGGTTATGAGGGCCGCGCCCTTTAGGGTGTGTCATTCCCTTCTGGTAAAGGGTGGTATCATGTATGGAGTCCGGATATTTACCTATGTAGTGGGCTTCAATCTCATTTCTGTGTGGTTGTTGCTTTGTGGTTTAGAGGCGCCTCGGATAAAGGTCCCTAAGGACCGGGGGATGTCATGCTCGAGTAGTAGTTACCTAGTTACAGTGGTAAGCCGGTCTTGTGTTCGCAGAGAGCTGGTTAAGTTCGCGGGACATCCCGCCAGAGGCGTACCCATGGACAATGGGAAGTTCCTTATCCTGACCATTTGTTGGAAATCCAATCAAAACAATACGCGCCCTGTACTGTTTTAGTTGTATAACCTGCCATCTACTTATGGTGGCACCCCACTGTTTGGATGGTAGCTATAGTAAGCATAGTGCGAAATGCCTATGCTGGCTAAGATTAATATAATACTTTCGAAATATTTTCTGCACTATGCACTAATAATAATATTGAAAAGAAATTTTCTCGTATCAAGCATGTTTGACTATCATAAGGAGAAATCTCCTCCAATTCTGCTTTTGCATTGTGCGTGTGGCGGGAGGCCTTATGGTAGTTTAATTTTCTAAAAAGCATTGTGGATTTATTTTAAATTCTCTTGTTGTCTGTTTTAAAGATAAACTGTTTTTATTGCTCACACCAGTCCCATGACTGTTTTGGAGTTTATTATTCTTTTCCTAAACTCTAGGTGCCCACTATTTTTCCACATGGGCAGTCTAGAGTTGGGTTTTTCAGATAGCCAGGTTTAGTAGATTATCTGGAGTTAGTCCAATCTTTGGATTTGGACCAGACTTGCTTATCTAGGTGAAACGCCGTTATTGGGAGTTCGAGCTATTTCTGGATTGGTGCTTTGGAGTTACAGTTCTGGATTCTATTTCTTTTCCTCTCTTGAAGACCATATTGGAGATATTGTCCGCTGTTGGTGTTATCATTATTTTTCCACTGCTATTGCCTTGTATCTCTAATAGTATTGATATCTATTGAATCATTCTATTGTAGCATATTGTATCTGTCATTGTATCAATGTGATATATATTGATATTCATTTCTTCCGATGTGTTGTACTTAATGGTGTTATAAGCTCCGGCGAACCAGATTCGATGTTTGGATCTGCGGCATTTGAATATGAGTGTCGTATTCGGTGCCGATTCTCGAAGGTCGAGTCAGGGCCGCTACAGAAATTTCTTTTGCCACCGAGGCATTCCAGTTTGGAAATAAAACCAAACGACGTCCGATTTAGCCCAGATTTCAGTAGTCACCAAATTGGTCCAAACCAGCTCCATCGTGAAGCTTTCGTCCTCATGATCGCAACGCAAAAGATTTATCCTAATCAGACCTCGTACAAGAGAGTTATTGAATTTTATATGTAAATGATAATTTAAATTAAAAAAATAACTAATTACATGATTAAATTTTAAAACTCTTCTTCTCCTTCATAATTCCCCTCTCCCCTATGCGCGTGCACCATTGTCGTGCGTTTAAGCTCCCATATCTCCCTCGACCGACCCCGAATACCAAAATCGACACCACCAATGAACTCCTTGTTCCGTCCTCTACCTTCCAGACCTAAGCATGATGTCTCCGATCCCCCTATCAAAATGCAACAAAGTTCCCCCCTCATCCGTACAAAAATCGCAATGGTCATTAAATGATTGGAATCCTCCACGCAGTGGCCGCCGATACCCCTTCCCTACGAACTCGAATCTATCCCCCACTTTCGCATATTCGCCCTTAAATTCATATAAATCGAAGCCCTAGTTTTTGTTCAAATGCAAATTTCACTGTATGAAGTCGAATACCACACTCATCACTCAGACCCAAAGACATAGCTATATATATATATATGTATGTATATGTACCTTCAAGTCTGAAAGAAATAATACATGCAGTTATAAATAGAGAAGAACAGGTAGGATGAGACACGAGAGAAAGTAGGGGTAACATAGTGAACGGTAGGGTATGGGCTGATGTGAATGAACATGTAGTGTATAGTTAAATCGAAGAAAATATATTATTTTAAATTCAAAATATCTAGCTATATAAATTTGGACCCCAACCGAGGCATGCCGCCTGGCGTTCTATATGCTATATCCCTATTCTGAATGCAATGGAACTAGTTTCGGGACCTAATTGGATCGCATGCAGAGATAACTTTTTAAAACTAATTATTATATTAAATTTTCAATATTAAATTCTACGCATTTTGATCTCCCACAACCAAATGATTCATCTAATTGCATGAAATTTAACGGTGTAATATATGAATTCATTACTACGGACCAAATGATACCGGTTTTGTCGAAATCCGAGACTGTGCCCTGGAAGGCTATTTTCACTCGTTAATTAAAACAAGCTATTTCAAAAAATAGTTAAATCACTTTTAAATCTAACTTAAAAAAATTATTATCTTCATTCTAATTAAATAGAGTTTAAATTTAAATAATCTTTGAAATTATTTTTATCCAAATAAAAATCCAAGATTCAATTTTTTAAACAATTTCAATTTTAAATTAACAATTAAATTATCTAATAAATCACTATATTTGAAATTCAAGCTATTTAATCTATAAAATAAAATTTTAGATATTCAAATTAATTAAATATTCCAATATCAAATGACTAAAATCATGGGTCGTTGCATACTTCCTTCCTTAAACGAGTTTCATCCTCGAAATTGCCAAGGTAGGAGAAATAATCAAAGCTATTTCTTTTTAAAACAAATTAGTTGAAATATTTTTACAAATTATTTTAAGCCCTTAACCCATTTCCAATATCGATTTGTTGAAACCTTTATATTACCCTTTTCTTTGTTTCAAAATTCGTTCATAGATTCCAATCAATATCATCTCATCCAATCATTCAGGTTATAACTCAAAATCAAATTTTAGTTATCAAAATTTTCTTCAAAATTTCTCAATATTGTCTAACACTTTAATTTATGAAACTTTTTGCCAGCATCTCCTTTGTGCCGCTTGATCAAAACAATTACGAATCGCTACTCATGGCACAAGCTAGCTAAGGAAAACCAAAGCCAAGTGGCTCAATCATAAACCATCAATTTCAAACAACAATTAAACATGTACCTTTTAGTCAAGTAACACAATTTTCTTATGAAATCAAAGGCATCAAATCTACTCTTGCTTTTGTATGTCTGCATCTTATTTACGAATGATATCCAATCATATAATTCATAATCATATTATTCTGCATTTTGATTTCCAACATTTGCCTTATTAAAACCATACGATGTACATATATCATCCATGCACAATATCAAATCCGATCGATTGCTCGATCACACAATTTCACCTTCGAAGTAGTATTGTTCACACGACCACTCTAGTACGGACTCAGATCCGATTTCTTAATTAGAAACTGTCATTCTCCTTGCATTGCTATATACTATGATATAGAATTCCAGAATCAATCAAAAATCCATATCCAGTGTTCGCCGTTGAGAATCGATGAAAAATCCTAACTCGAATCGATGTAAATCATCTCGAAATCATGTACTCGAATCTGAGTCAAACCCTTATGTGAGTAAAATAACATACGTACGACTTACGTATTGATCAATTAATTTCTTAGCTATACCAAATTCCCTTTTCATTTATATTCACCTCATTCATTTCTTTTATTCACCTTTATTTGATCTACATTCGATTATTCACATTCACTTATTTACTTAGTGTATTCCTTCAATACCAATATCACTCAAGAGCCCTTCTATCAAATTTTCTTAAGTTTATTATAAATATTTTACACACTCTCGTGTATTTCCAATTACAACTTAAGTTCATATTCGATTTAAATCAAAGTCAATTTCAATTCCATTTAACTCAATTCATCTTCCAGTTTCAATATTCAATTTTATCAACCATATCCCAAAATCATATTCCATTTGCTAACTTATTTAATTAGTTCATCCACTAATTCTTTCAATCATAATCAATTTATTTCCAAAAAAATTCATTTAACCTAACTTAGGTCAAATTCCTCTTCAAGATCCATTTTGTTTAACTCATCTTAAGTTAAATTTTATTCCCAAGTTCATTTCAAATTTTACTTTTCTTGCATTCACATGCAAAAATTTAGAACATTACTTTAAATTACTAATTTTCAAATTTTATAAGTTATTAAACTTATTTTCTAATATTTTTAATAAAACATTTAAATGAAATCCGAGAGTATAAACACCTTGTTCTTAAGTATTCTAAATCATTTTTTTATAATCATACACACACACGCACAATCCCTTGGTATATCAAATCATTCTTTTTTCTTTTAAAATCAAAACTAGTTTTAGCAAACCAAAACTCCAATGGTAACAATTCCTCCCTTGGAAACATGAAAATGAACGTCGATGATGCTGCAGTCATCACTGAAATCATTTCCAGCGATCAAAGTGAGTTCAGTGCTTTCAATTTTCTTAAAATTCCTTTGACAAATATTTCCATTCAATTTTTTTTTAAATAATACTATTATTATTTTCCAAAATTTTGAAAAACATTTTCAAAACCAACGGGATTTAAATTCCCAAATTCCCATCTTTAAACTCATTTCTTTTTCTTACAATTATATTTACAATTAGGAATTTCATTTCCTTTTAATTTATAAATCACATTTATAAATCTCATTTTTTTTTTGTAATTCCATTTTATTATATAAAATCATTTCGTAATTGTTAATCTTGTTTGCATTATAATAATAGCACTTTTATTAGAGCACAATAATAAACAACAAATGATAGTAATCAACATTTTCAATCTCCAACAACCAAGCGTACCATATATACCATAATTTCTAAAAATTATTCCTTTATATATACACACACAATATAATCAGGGTGAAATTATTTCATTTATCCAATTTCAAAACAATACCATGTCACGTTGTTATGTTTAAGTGTTTAGAGATCCCTATCAATAATGTTATTTGCCATATTGACCAGAATCCATAAGCCACTCAATAGATCAACCAGTACAATACAAAACAAATTTTATATCACTAACAAATACACGTTCATATATATATACACACACAAACACACTCAAACTTATTCTAGGGTGCCACTGACCCTATCTTTAATGAGTAATTTCCACCAAAGCCAAGTTTCTCTCTTAACCTTTAGCTCTGATACCAAATGCAATGACCAGGCTTTTTGACCTATGAAAATCGACACTAAAACGTCCACTGTATTACTTGACTAGAAATCTAATGTCAAAAAGCCGATTATTAGGGAAAAAGGAAGAAGAAAGAAGACAAGAAGAAAAACTCAACAAAACAGAATCTCACAGCGAAACGAATAATCTATAATATATCATAAATCTTTATACAAAAGTAAAACTATAATCTGTGTGTATACAGACATCAATCAAAGTATACTAACCTACTTCAGCCTGGATGTTATAATAGCATGTCCTCATAATTGCTAATAAACACAACAATGAATAAAGTGGAAAATAACCATCTACGTGAATATGTCTTTGGGCTTCCAACTCATCTCTTGAAGCTTCAAGCATCCAAATCAATCTATAATATACTCGATCTGACCCGAGCATTATAATAAAATAACAACCGAGTCAGTTTGGAAAACTAGCATGACAAAACACACCTAACTGGATTTTAAGGTTATATAAAAATCTTTGAAAATCAAAGGTATCACGTAAGACCACGCTGCACATAAACACGGTCGGGTTTTTACCTTACGTTAACCAAAACGTTTTCTATATAAAATCCACTTATATTATAATATGTCTAGGGTTCAACGTAAAATATGGATATAGCTTAAATGCTTGCATCTCACATTTTAGCATATTTGGTATACAACTAAAACCATAAAGCTCGTATTGGAGAATGGATTTCAACTAATGACTGGGCTAACGTTGTACTATCCATCACGGTACACCTTTAGAACAATATACCGAGATTTTACCCAACGACCCCTGCCAACACAGGACCAGCCTACCCCTTGCTGGATAGTACCAAGTATATCATCACCTCGATTGTTCCTAACCTTTATGGAGCTCCCTCATGCACAACTGGATCTAAATATATGAATAGTCATCTAAAAAGGCGATGACATGCCCTAATGGGTGCGACCCACATAGCCCTGCTGCATCTCTCCTGTTTTAGTCATTCTCGGATGATGAGGCTATGCTTACCTTTAAGAACATTTATACTCAGAATGCTCATTGCCCTCCAATGACAATGTGCTAATAGCATTCATCCATACAGGTCTGTTCTGGGTCTGAATGAAATCGAAGGCACAATTCCAACTACATCCATTTTGGAATCACCCTCAGAATTAGTAGTGATTATCCCTTGCACTTCACATCTCTATCTTCAACCCCATGCTCTTCTCGATGCCTTTACTTTGAAATGCATTAATTGGATCAAAGTGGTTTTCGGATAACATATCCGATCCCGATCTCTTCGAAACAACTTTCGATAATTTTTGGTAAACTCAACCTCGGTTCTTCAAGAAATAAAAAGTCAAAGATAAGATCGAAGGTCATCTCCTAACCATTAGCAGACGGATTTCCTTATCATTGTCCTAGGAGAACAAAATGAGATTTATATGCATGGTACAACATCATCGGAGGTAACTGTGCCATATAACCAACATGTTTCTCCTAAATATCTCTAAAATTATGTTTTGGTCCAATCTCGATAGTCGTTTATTTGACTATAAAATAACAAACATTCAATCTGGAATTTATTTCATAAGGGAAACCAACATTGGTTAAGCATATAAATGACTAGTCTCATTTTATAAACCTTTTACGAATAAAAACCACTTGTAAATTTCTTGTATTAGAATATTTTCACAAGATAAATCCACCGATTCTTATATTTTCAATACTTAGAAAATATCAATATACTTATCTCAACGACATAAGTATATTCACAAAACTCAGAAGACTCTCTATTCATTCGACTCTCAAATCATTTACATATTTCCTTCCAATTCTCCAAACCATCTATAAATCGTTTTATAAACCACCGAAAAACCATTTGTAATTCCTTTACAAAAATTTGATCCCTTATAAGCTTCTTATACATTTCAAAATCACTTATAAACCCTTTATGAATCCATAAACCATTTATAAAAACTTCTTTTATAAATCTATTTACATGTTTCTAAAATTTGTTTATAAATATCTAACTATTTATAAACTCTTTCTCCTTGCAAATGACCCCTTCTTAAGTCTTCAATCCATTTTATAAATTTCTTTATAAAGTGCTAGTCTTTCATCTCTAATTATAGTCTCAAAAACATTTATAAATGATTAAAATCATTTACTTCAAAAAATATTAAATAATAATAATTTTTAACAATGAACATTAAAAATAAATGGAAACCATCAACTTTAAATATCTTAAAATGGTAATTAATCATTCAAAATATTGTTTAAGAAATAAAAAAATTATTTACCATAATAATAATAATTTATTTTAAAATCTTATTAGTAATCCTTATTATTAATTTCAAAACCATAATTATTCTTACATAATTAATCTTTCAATTTATTAACCTTTTTTATAACATATTAACGATAAAAAATAATTTAAAATAATTAAATAACTTTAAAATAATATTAATATGATTATATAACTTTAATACAATTTTAATATAATTAAATAACTTTAAAAGTTAATAACATTAAACTGATATTTGTAATTTAATAACATAAACCAATATTAATATATTTAATTAACTTAAACACAACATTAATATATTTAATTAACTCAAATAATCCTTAAACGACATGTTTCAAAACCCAATTTTGGATTCAAAATCGTTTTTTTTTGGTCTCAAAACCCAATTCCGACTTAATCATCAATTTATAGTATTTTTAAATACTAATATGAGGCCAATTACCGATATTAATTTTCTATCACTATTGGTTTTAGTTTTCAACACATAACAATGTTATAAGCATAATGTCCACAGTCAGGTTTATTTTTCGATAGTCCATATAAAAGAAATATAATTGAAATGATGTAATTCAATAATAGTGAGGAATCTCGTTGGATCCCTCTAACCTGTTTCCCCCGCATCATAAATGTTATATAATCAATCGCTTCGAGGCAGGATTCATATACACATGGTCATCCGCTCTTACACGTGAACGTAATAGGGTGTCATCCACTCTAATAGGCAGGAATATATCCAAACCAACTAATAAATATAATTATTCATCCGAATAATCGTTCAATAATTTTTATCAACTATATATCATACTAGTGATCCAAAAAGGTGAGATTAGTTCACCGAATTTTTTTATTGTCGCCGAGGCGTTCCGGTTTGGAACTAAAACCGAACGTTGTCCAATTTTAGCCAAATTTCAGTAGTCTCCAAATTGGTCCAAACCAGCTCCATCATGAAGCTTTCATCGTCACGATCACAATGCAAAAGGTTTCATCCTAATCGGACCTCGTACGAGAGAGTTATTGAATTTTATAAGTAAATGAAAATTTAAATTAAAAACAAATAACTAATTACATGATTAAATTTTGGACCTCTTCTTCTTCCCTCCTAATTCCTCCCACCCCTTTGCACGCGCACCAATGAACTCCTAGTTCCGCCCTCCACCTTACCGACCTAAGCATGATGCCTCCGATCCCCTTATCAAAAATGTGACAGCAGCTCCCTCTCTCGGCTGTACAAAAATTGCGATGGTCACTAAGCGATAAGAATCCTCCACATCGTGGCTGCCGATGCCCCTTCCCCCTACGAACTTGAATCTATCCCCCACTATTGCTAATACGCCCTTAAATTCATAAAAATCAAAGCCCTAGTTTTATTCAAACACATACTTCACGGTACAAAGTCGAATACCACACTCATCACTCAGACCGAAGACAATGCTATATATATGTATCTTCAAGTTTGAAAGAAAAGAAAAAAAGAGAAGAACTTAGTTATAGGAAGTTATAAATATAGAAGAACAGGTAGGATGAAACACGAGAGAAAGTAGGGGTAGCACAGTGAATGGTAGGGTGTGGGCTCATGTGAATAAACATGTAGTGTATTGTTAAATCGAAGAAAATAAATTATTTAAAATTCAAAATGTCTATCTATATAAATTCAGACTTTAATCGATGCATGCAGCCTGACATTCTATATATTATACTCCTATTCTGAATGCAAATGAACTAGTTCCAGGACCTAATTTGATCGTATGCAGAAGATAGCTTTTTGAACTCAATTATTATACTAAATTTTCAATATTATATTCTACGTATTTCGATTTCCCACAACCAAACGATTCATCTGATTGACATGAAATTATATGGCATAATATAATTCATTATTACGGACCCACTGAAACTTGTTTCGTTAAAATCCGAGGTTGTGCCCCGAAAGGCTATTTTCACTCGTTAATTAAAATGAGATATTTCAAAAAATAGTTAAATATTGTTAAATCTAATTTAAATTTTTTATTTCATTCATTCTTATTAAATAGAGTTTAAGTAAGCTTTGAAATTATATTTATCCAAGCAAAAATCAAGATTCAATTTTAAATATTCCAATCTCAAATGACTAAAATCCTAGGTCATTGCAAATTATTTCATAAATCTTTGCTTAAGTTCATACGCATCCTATAATTAAAGCCTAAGTTTATATTCGTATAACACTCTTTTATATCCTAAGAGCATACACATTATTCAAATTTGTTTTACTTAACCCAAATTTCAAACAAATTTAAAATTTTGCCATTTTCTCACTATTTTCCTCAAATATATAAGTTAGCAAAACTTATTTTCTTATATTGTCTCAAAATACTTAGCCCAATATCTATATCAATTTTAGAAGTCCCGACCGTCCAATATCGTCGGAAATTCCATTTCACTTCAATAAATGAAAAATAACCAACATACATATCAAACAGAGATGCAAAACATATCTACCCTAATGTATAGGTTTCGTGCATCCAAATAATATTTAATTGAAAATTTCAGAATTAAACACCCAGATTTATTTAAACTCTATTTTGAAATAATATATAACAGTACCTCTTTTATATAACAAATCATATTTTTGGGATTTAAATAAATTGGTTTTAGCAAACAACTATATATAGAAATAAACATGGTAGCGGTTCCTCATTTGGAAACCTGAATGAACGTCGATGATGTTGTAGTCATCACCGAAATTATTTTTCAATGACCGAAGTGAGTTTAGTGCTTTCTATCTCCTTTTTAACACCCATTTGAAATATTCCTATTTCCTTCAAAATCTTTTGGAATATTTATATTCAAATTACTTCAAATATTATTATTATTATTATTATTATTTTCCAAAACCTTTGAAAATCCATTTCCATAAACACTGGAGTTTTTAGTTTTCAAATCCTCAACTAAAATCCTTTTAATTTATAAACCATACATGTAAGTCATATCATAAAATTACATTTCTTATGTAAAATCATTTCACAAATGTTTATCACTGTTTTAGATTTTAGTAAACAACTTTATTTAAGTTCAAATTCTAAACCAACATTATTTCTGAACGCTTTATAGTCAAATTGTGAAACCGAATTCAAAAGGCGTTTGTTTTTAATGTTTCCATTATAACTAATCTACCCAATCCATGCAGAAATGGATAACCTGCTCCTAACCTAACATAATAGTCAATGCCTATAAACTGTTCAGGCAGTACTACCCAATCAAAAAAAAAGTCAATGCTCCGATTGGGTGAGCATGACTAATCAAAAAATAAATGATAATAACTGAATATTATCATTTTCCTAACAACCAAGCATACAGTGTAAACTATAATAATTTCTGAAACATTATTCTTTTATATGCAAAATATAATCAACGTAAAATTATTTCATTTATCCAATTTCAAAACAATACTATGTCGAATTGCCATGTGCAAGTTTTAGAGATCCCTATCAATAATGTTAGCTACTAGTATTAACCCGAATCCATAAGCCACTCAACAGATAAATCAACACAATATAAAATATTTTTATATTATTAACATGTAACAACCGAATATTTTCAGCCATTCATATCCATACATGTCGGACTTGAATTGCTCAAAATATCGATTATAAACAAATTTGTAGCAAATGAAATACAATCACAGAATCACAGACACAAAAATATCAAAATAACTCGCAGCGGAATATAAAATACATAGTAGTTCATGAAGCTACTACGGCAGAGTCTCAAACCAAATACATAATACAGTCTGGAAACAACATAATAGAAATCCCAAATATGTAGAAGTTCACTAATGCATGAGATAAACTAGAACAGCTGAAACATAAAGTAGATATAAATGTAGATAAGCAGAAACTCCAGCAAAGACCAGCTCCAGAAAGAGAATCCAAAGCTGTGAATACTCAGGATGACCCGAACGTAAAGTAAAACACAAAACACTCGAGTTAGGACAATATATTCTTATATAATGTAAACCAACTCAAGTGAACTGTAGTCGAATGCACAATAACTTAAAGGATGCTTGGGATCGCCCGTCCTTTAAGAATCAGTTAAACTATAAATTATATACATCTCGTGGTTAAAATTTCAAAATGGTATTTTTATACTTCAAAATCAAATATCATTTCAAAATTAAATATCATTCAAAATCCATTTCAAAATATCATATCTTCCATACCACATTCATTTTTATTTAATTTAAATACCATTACAAAACACATTTCAAAATAGTTTACATTTCGAAACAAATTACTTCATTTTAAATCATAAAATGAAGTTATTATATTTAATAATTAAATTATTAAATTTTCAAAATTTTAGTCTTTCAAAATTCATTTATTCACTTAATTTATTAAAAAAGATGAAAACTCAACTTTCGCAGCATTTAGAAATTGCTACAGAAAGTTACATTCAAAACAGTTCAATTTAACAAAAGATGGCATTTAAAAATGCTGTAATAGGGTTTCATTAGTTTCAAATAAAACTTAGTTAAATTCAACAATTATAACATTTACAAAAATGCTATAATAGCCTTTAATTAAACTTAGCCATTTGGTTCATTATTATCAACTGCGGCATTTACAAATGTTATATTATCATTTACATTAGAATTAATAGCACTTCAGAAATGCAGTTAATTAACTTCAAATATTCAGTCTAATTTCACAAAAAAAATTATTTTTATTCAAATCATTTTTAACTTATAAAATCATATAATTTCACTTTTAAACAATCATTCAAATACCCTTATATTCATGATTTTATAAAGTTAAATCTACATTCAAAAATCAAAATTTAATAATTATTCACTTATTAAATTCCAACATTAAATTTTAAATTCATTAAATTTGAATTTAACTTAACACTTAAGTTTAAAATTTCTAAATATAACTTAATTTCACTTTTATTTACTTAACTTAAAATTCACTTTTAAGCCAAATTCACAAATTTTCAAATTTAGTTATATTTCAAAATTTCAACTTAAATGTTCATTCATTTCATATTTTAACTTTATTCAAAAATCATTAATATATTATAAGATCATTTTAAATTCATTTAATTCAAAATATCATGATTCTACCATATTTTCATAGTTAATTTAAATTCCATTTATCACCAAATTGTAATTTCCAAAATAATTTATATTTCAGATTTTCTAACTTTACCATTTATTTATTTCACTTATAAATTTTCAAAAAATCAATAATGCTTTACAAAAATCATTTTTAATCAAATTTAAATCAAAATATTATAATATTTACATTTCTAAAATATTTTAGAAATTTTAGAAAAATATATTTTAACAACGGGTCCGTATTTCATTTTCCAGTCTAGGTAAATTAATACGGGGAATATATCATTTCAACCCGTAATTACAAAGAAAATCCGAGTTCGATCATTTCAAACCCGTAATTCAAAGTAAATGTAAAATAATTGAAAATCATCCAGGCCTATCATTTCAGCCCATAATGATTTTCTCATATTCTAAAGTCTATTCGGGTATGTATCATTTCAACCCATAGTAATTCAAATCTAAAGGGAGCTTGCAGTGTGATAAAATGATAAAAATAATAGAACAGCATAATATAACAGTAACAGATGTTATAACAGGTGTTTAAGCATGGGTGAACATCATATAATCATAATATAGCAGGTGTAACATGATAATGCATTTTACAGATTCAAAAGGGGTCAATTTACTAGCTATATATGTACATATTGTCTGGTGAGAATAACTCACTTGTTCAGAGCTGGAGATAGCTACCAAAGCAAACAATACAGACATTACGAAGGCACGAAAATACGGAAATGACTTGAGAGTGGAGATCCAAAGCTATATGCCTTGATAATATATACACAAAACAATACAATAATACATAAGTTACAACACAAATTTATCGTCAAATAGCATAAGAAATCTATACTCAAAACAACAACAAATGACTTGCACTTGCTCTCTACCTCAGGTACTTCAGTTATGTAGGTGTTTAGCTCGTCCTAGGGTGCTATAGGTCTAGTTTGGGTGTGCAAGTGGTCGGCCAACATTTTTTTTGCAAGGTGGTGAAGTCTAGGTGCATAAACTAGGTGTTCAAGGCTAAACAATGCAACATAACATCACATCTTTGGCACAAATAGTTTTGGCCAGAGGTCATGGGTCATGGCCAGTGGCTCCTGGAGGTGGTGGGTGGTGTGGAAGAGGGTGGAGGTCAGGCTAGAGGTGGTGGTGGTGGAGGTGGCGGCGGCTAGAGGTTGGTTGAAGTGGTGGTGCAAAATATAGGCTAGGCTTGTAGGTAGTGATGGGTTTTTTGGTAGATTTTTGCGTAGATCGTGGACTTGGTTTGGTTCAGCCTTAAGTGGAGGGGTAGTAGGATGGGTGATGGTCAGAGGAAGGGGGTGGTGGTGGTCATCCAAAGCCTGGTTGAGGAGGAGTGGAGCTATGAAGGTAGAGAACAATTGCAAAATTCAATAGAAAACACAAAAAAACAAGAGAGAACAGACGAAGCTACCAAATCTTTTTGATCAGAAATGGTGATGGTCATACTCTTGTGTTAGAGAAATATTTTGCTCGTGAAAAATAAAATGAAATGCAGCTGAAAGTGTTTGAGAAGTATTGGTTAATTGATGACAAATTAAGTTACAAATGTGAAAATTTGAAAAATAAAGAGCCATTGGAAACCAAAAGTCAAAACCTTTTCAAATTACCTTTAATTTATTTATATAAGTTCATATTACTGAAAATAATAATAATTTCAGTCACAAATTCGAAAATATAGCAAAATATATATATAAAAAATATTTATTAATTATATAAGGTTAAAATAAGAAAATAGCACAAAATTGCAAACTAGTCTAGAAAAATGGAAAATAAACAGAATGAACTTTGGAAAATTTATACGGACTTGTAAAAATATTTATAACAAAGATAACAATGTAAAATAAAATGCTTTCACGAAAAAATATATATATATTTTAATTAAATATAATTTAAATGAAGAAAATAGCAGAAAAAAATATAAAACAACCTTTAAAAATAGGAAATAAATACAGTAAATTTTGGAAAAGTTTTATTATCACTTCAAAAATATTAAAAGACAAAAATTTACATAAAATAACATAATGACACATTTTAAAATGAAATATGACAAAGAAAATATAATTTATATAATATTGAAATATACATAACTTTCACAATTTAAATCCATTTTCAACGAAACGAAAAGCAGTATTCAAGTTGTTAAATCTATTTTCATAATAAAAGATAAAATTTAAGAATTTAAATATTTAAAATTTGAAATTTAAAAAGTCAAAGTTTGACCAGAAATCCACTTTCAGTAAAATATTCAATTTATACCAATTAGAATTATAATTCACATAATAATCAAAGTTTATATTAAAAATGAAATGTTTGAAATGAAACAAGTTCAAAATAAATTTCAAAAAAAATTATGTCAAAATTAAAATATACATAAAAGTCTAGGGTTGTTACACTCTCTGCCGCTCAAATCTTTTCGTCCTCGAAAAGGAAGGAAGCGGAGAAACAACTAGAAAGAACAATAGGTTGGAAGACATCCCGAAAGAAGGTAGGGAGAAAGTAGCTAGGAGGGAAAGTAGGTTGAACGACAAGGATGAACCATTATTTTAAACCATTATACATTTCTATTAAAATTTCATAACATTTTATAATATGATGAATAGTCATTTGATTCAAATCTGATGGTTCAAAGTAAACAATATTTAAAACATTTTAAATTTTTAGAAGGGAAAATAACTGATCAAAATATTCTTTATATAGTGCTTTATCAAGATACTTTTATCAAAATACTTTTATAACTCGATGTCTTAACAAGTTTATCCTCGTTCCTGTAGATTCTGGCAGTTCGTTGATCAGGCGCAAAGCTAGACTTCTCCAGGTACTTAGTAGACTTGTTTCAACACCCAGTGAAAATGCTTGAAAAACTCATTTAAAATAGATATGGAAAGTACAATCCAAACAAATCAACCAAACCGAAACAGTTGTCTAACCATGGATCGTAGATATATAATGGTTACGCCTGGATCCCCAGGAAACAATCTTTATCCATAAGCTTTCTCAGCCCTGCGAGTCACGCCATGATGACTAGTAGAGTGCAGGACACACAATGGTTACGCCTGGATCCCCCAGGAAACAATCCATATCCCTAGGCTGTCTCAGCCAGGCAGTTTCGCTACTAATGCGACCTACATAGATGCATGATACATAATGGTTACGCCTGGATCCCCCAGGAAACAATCCGTACCCCCAGGCCAGCTCATCCAGGCAGTTGCGCTCATAAGACCATGGAGATCTCCATGGAATTCGATGGACACTCGAGTATCATATCCGGAAAACCCAAATCAGAGAGAATAATATCGATAGAATGAATCCACGGTGTGGCCACAAAGCGGATATCAAGCAGAAGGCAATTTCTATATCTTTACTTCGAAAATATGTATCATATAGTACCTTTCAAAATCACTTTCAAATATCATACTTATATAAAGTCCATTATACATAAGATTTCATTTCAAATCGAATACTTTCCAAAATCAATAGTATGTCAAATCATACTTATATAGACTTCGATGATATAAGATTTCATTTTCAAATTGAGTACCTTTTCGAATCAACAGTTTCAAATCAATTTCATACTTATACAAATCATTTTATATAAGTTTGATAACTCCCAAATCAAGTATTTAGTAAATCAAGGTTCTCAATTTCAAACCATTTCAATATCAATTCAGCTTCAAAATCATATATGATTTCACTAAATCATTTCTTCCAAATTACATAAATTTAGTTTCAAAGTTTCTCAAACAATAGATTTAGAAAATAATCCAAATTTCCAAATCAACAAAATTTAGGTCAAACAAATTCATTTCCATTTCAAACATATATTCACTTTCAAAAATCATAATACTCTCAAAGTTGTAAATCTTTCGAAACCAAAATACTTGAAATCATTACACTTTGAAAATCATAACCTTTCGAAATAATACATTTGAAATCATAAAACATTCCTTTAATTCTTTACATTTCACAATTTATTCAATTAAACCCAAATCCGAAATTTTCAATTTTAATTCAATTCAAACAACCAGTTTCAATTCAATTTAGTTTTCCAACAAAACCATTTCAAATATTATCAAATTTCAAATATAGATTTGATTTACCAAATAAACTATTCAATCTTTAATATATTTCAAAGCTTAAATATACCATATTTCAAAACTAAATTTTATAATTTCATATATCTCAAATTTTACTTCATTATTACTTACATATGTCATCATTTTGCAACATTACATTCGATCGTTCGCTTGATCACACAAGTTCGCTTTCGAACTAGTGTTGTCCATTCGACTTCCCTAATGCGGACTTCGTATGGTTTCTCGACTAGAACCCATCAGTCTCCTTGCATAGTCATATACTATGGTAGAGAATTCTAGAATCAAGTCCAAAATCCATATCAAATATTCGCCATCAAGAACGAAATGAAAAATCCTAACACGAAATGGTGTAATTCGCCCCAAACTTGTGTACTCAAACTCAGATCAAATTAATTATGCGAATAAAACAACATACGTACAACTTATGTATCTATTCCAACTTGTTAAATATATAGTTTCATAAAGATGTTACAAAGTTAAAACATTTAAAACCAAATTTTTCTCAAACATTTGAAGGCTAATTTTTTTTCAAAACATTTCGAAACTGATGTCACTAAGATGTTACTTCATTCTTACTTAGTTTTGAAATATTCATTTGATAAATTTTAATATTTTGTATAAACTCAAATTACAAGTAAACCAAATATCCTTTCATACAAATATAAACTTGAAATATTCATTTGTCAAAATCAGTTATCATTTCAAATTCATATTCTTTATCAAAATAAGGATTAAATCATACTACTTTATACTTTAAATCATACAAGACTAAACCTACATTCTTTACCAAATACCTTATACCTTTCAAAATTTCCTGGCTTTGAAAAGTAAACCTTGATTTGGAAGTGCTTGAACCTACAAAATAGTCGAAGAAATCATATTTTCAATCCAAGAGTTGGAAATCAACACTAAATCAATAAATCAATTTCAAAAGTTAGGTTTCCAATCCGAAACTCGAGGACTGAACAACGGCTTACTTTAAATCTTTCCAAATATATATATACAGATCTATCTTTCGAATATCAAACCATACATCGAAATCTGAAATCAAAATTGGTTTCACAAAATCACTCGCATAGAAAAGCTACTAGAGTGGCCTCTCCCCGACTCAGAAACTCGAAAATCAATGTCGATGTCATGCATTCATCACCGAAATTATTTTCCAGTGACAAAATTGGGTTCTGGACTTTTATTTTCTAGAAACTTCTTTAAAATCTCTTCGAAATCTTTGGGATTCATTCAAATACATTTGAAACATTTCTTATTCGGAAAAATATCTTTAAATCATATTAATATTATGTATTTTCCAAAATCTTAAAACCGATTTCAAAACACCGGAGTTCGATTCCTCGAAATTCAAATTCAAAACCCTTCAGTTATAAATCATTTCTTATTAATTTTCAAAATTTCAAATCCTTTTGAAACTTTAAAATTTTATTTTACAAGGTATATAATCTTTATCGAAAACATTTCACTTTTAAATACAAAATATGGTCATCCTTATCAAAATAATAATTTCGATGTATACAGAATTTTCAAAACACAATCAAGCACAAATTTCCAAAGGATGATTCAAGGAAGGATTTCAAAACAAAATAGAGATTCAAATTTAGAGGAACTCTGATCAAATAGAATTCTGGTTCGAAGATAAGCTCGAACGAAGATGAGATAATTAATTACCAAATAGAAGATGGATAAGCCTTTTTAAATCGTGAGTGACCTTAACTGGGTCAATCATGGCTTCAGGAATATAACCAATGCGGAAATCTAAGGCAAATCGACATTCGATCGCCAGAGATAGAATCCGAGTAGAGCAGGAGATAGATAGCATTAAACCGAGGATGCAGAAATCTCTGGTGAATCAATGCTAATTGTAAAGGAGTTTCACCCCTTTACAAATCATTCGAAGATTTACGGAATCACCGATCTTGAGAGTGGTCATCCCAAAGTGGAGTTATGGAATACTCAAAAATCAAAATGGATAAAATAGGGAAGACAAGACTGGATTTCAAAACAAGTGGAAGCGTTCCAAAGTTCAAGGAATCCAAATCGATACAAAGTTAAGGAATCCAAACCGATAAGAATCCTAACCAAAAGATTTCTACCAAGGTGGATACAGAAGGAATGAAGTTTAGAAAATGTAGCGACTCGACTTTCTAACACTAGAAAGTCACGTCACTAATAAAGAAAGGAAGGGATAGAAGAAGAAAAGAAAGAACAGCAACACATCAGAATCTCACAGCGGAACGAATGAAATATAATATATCACATAAAATATTACATAGTATCATATTACATCAGAATACACAACTTAATCAACACATATTAGACAGTTATAAACATCTGTCTAACTATACAACTCAAGATGTCATAAGATACAGATACCATACAAACACAGCGGAACCATAATATATCTATACGTGGAAGCCTCCTGCTCCATATCTCCTCCAGAATTCGTCAAGCAAACCTGAATCCCTCGACTACTCATACATAATATGAGTACCCAAGAGTTTAATAAAACAGAAATAAACACTCGGGTCAGACAAGGGTCTGGTGTGAGTAAACTGGTTAAAATTGCTTAACTTTAGAAAATCCTTTGAAAAGAAAAGGTATCACGTAAGACTTCCCACACATAAACATGGAAAAGTTTTTACCTTACGCTAACCAAAACATTTGATAGGAAATCCAGTGATATTATAATAGTGTCTTGGGTTTTCAAGTAAATAAGAAATAGCCGAAATTGTTACTTTCATTAAATTCCAGCTACTAGCCACAAAAGTGGGTAATACAAACAAAACCGTAGGGTCTCGTAGGAAGAATGGGTTTCCATCAATGGCAGGGCTACCGGGGTACCGCCCGTCACAGTACGTGGCCTAGATCACAGTACCAAGGATTACTCCCAATCCCCTGCATCACAAAGCCGGAACCATTCCTTACTGAACAGTCCCGAGTAAGATCACCCCATGGTTGGCGCGATCAACCACCCACTAAGCCGAAATAAAAGGGACATCTAGACAGGAATGACCTCACCCTGAAATGGGTGCTACCCACCTAGCCTTGCTGCACCTCCCATGTTTCAGTCATTCCTGGTTGATGAAGCTTGAGGCTGCGATTACCTTTTAAAGAACACATCTATCTTAGAATGCTCATCGTCCACCTGACGATGTTCTGAAAGCATTCAATCCATACAAGTTCGTTCCAGGTTCGAATGAACCGAAGGCACTATCTCGTTGAACTCATTTTGGAATCACCCTCAGAGTCAATGACCATAGCCCTTGCACTCTAAATCATCATCTAGAACCTGTAAGTACTATCTCCGTCAAACTCATCACGGAATCACCCCCAGAGTTATACTAACGAATAGTTCTTACACTTCGAGTCTTCACTAAGCTCCACTTGGATTTACGACCTAACGTTTAAATTTGGGTCGATGTGGTTTTCGGATATCCAAATATGGAAACCCGATCCCGGTCTCATTTAAACCAAACGCCATTTTAATGTCCAAGTTGTTTAAGGGTTTTAAACAATTAACTTATATTCAGGATGATATAAACAGATAGATGAATCACATTATCACAATAGATAATTCATATCAAACATTCATCTCACAAAGCAGCATAATATACACCAGAGATATCCAAATCATCCAATATCAACCAATCATCCAATATCAATCATCCAATTTCAATCAATCATCCATAAGCAGAATTGATTAAATGTAAATCAATTGGATTACCTAAATCCTTCTTCATTAATTTATTCTAAATAAATAAATTAATCATCTCTTAATGATCTTCCTTAAGTAATCTCCATTGATTAATCATCCTTTAATTACATTCAAGTAATAATCCTTTACCACATACAGTAATTAACCTTTAATCACTATCATTAATTACAATAATTAATGATCCTTCATTTGCTTCCATTAATTAATCAATTATAACTAATTACATTAAACTCAATTAATTACAATTAATTAATCACACTTAAATTAATCACTTTTATTAATCAACCTTGATTAATTCATTAATTAATTAACTAATGATCCTATTAATTCATAATTTCTTTAAATATTTAAATAATTAATTTATAATTAATCATCTCATTAATCATAAACAGTAATTAACAACTTGTAATTACTTGTCTTAATTAATTAACTTCTTAATTAATTATATTAACCCTTTGATTAATTAATCTAATTAATTCTCTTTAATTACTTCATTTAGTAATTATAAATCAATTAAATTAATTAATAAATCCTTAATTAATTACCTTATCAATTAATTACATTTTAAATTAATTACACCTAGTAATTTATCTTAAATTAATCTTATTCATTAATTAATCAATCACATTAATTAAGTAACTAAAATTAACTAAGTAATTAACCCTTAATTACTTACATAAGTAATTATCTTCTAATTACTTTCATTATATGATTATTTTCTTAATTAATTACTTAACAAGTAATTAAATAATCCTTAATTCTTTAATTAATTAATTACTCCATAATTAATTAACTTCAAAATAATTATATTAATTAATTCCTTAATTAATAACCTCAAGTGATTATCCATTAATCACTTCCATTTAATTACATTCAGAAATTCACCATTAATTACTTCATTTAGTAATTGCACTTAATTAATTCATAATTAAGTGAATATTCAAAATTAAATAAACCATTAACTAATCATTTAAAATTAATTAAATAAATAATTAATTAACTTTTATATTTCAAAATCCTTAATTAATTAAGGAAATCATTTATCTTAATTAATTCTTACTTATTAACAAATCATATTTAATTAAGTATCATAAGTTCATATCAATAATAAATTAACCATAATCATCACAGTTTAATTATTTGAATTAATCAAACCTTAATAACTTGAAGACAAATTATTCTATTTGGTTTTCAAAATTATAACATTAATCTTATTTGAAAATAAAACATTTAGAAATCATTTTAAAATTTAAAACACTTTAATTGTCTAATTTTAAACTTATTCATTTCAATATAAATTGAAACTTAGTTATTAAACATTACTTTAAAATTTTCTTTAAACTTTGATTCAATATTTGAATTCAGAACATTCTTCATTAAATTTAAAATTCAAAATTAAATTAAATTAAATTACTTTCAAAAAGAAATCATTTTAACCAAATTTAAATTTAAAATAAATTCAATTAACACCTTTTAAAAGTTTGATTAACTTTATTTCAAAACAACAAGTTTTAAATTTTGTTTTCTTTTATAAAACTCAAGCTTGATTTTTATTTATTCAATAAGTTTTAAATCAGAAAACTTATATTATTATACAGTACAAACCAGATAACACACAACCCAAAAACTCGAGTTAATCACTCAAACTACCCGTGCCTACCCCGAAGAAAAACCCAGCAACATCTACTTCGAGTTGATCACGTTGAAAACGCGAGCGCTACCCGGGAAAATCCTTCTTCCCCAAAAATAAAATTCCTAGTGCACACAAACGTGCACGGTGCACCTACCCAAGCGCCTCCGGCCACCATAGGTCATCGTGACCATCGCCGACGATCACACGAACGCGTGCGAACCTCCTCCAACTCTCAGATCGAACAAAACTTATTCGAATCAAAATTTCAATCATCGATCAAAATACTGAAACTAAACTCGTCGGCAAAAATCCCCCAACACCAACAACTTCCACGCCGTTGATCTTCGCCGACCTCACCATCAAACATCTCGACCACGAGCTTCATCTCCCCTAAATGCGAACACCTCTAGTCCATTAACCAAGTCGCGACTGTCACGACAGTCCAGCCGAAACAAAAACCAACTAAAGCCCAAATTTGATCGAATTCAAACAAATTGGCCATAGGAAAAATTCATGCAAACAATTATTCAAAACCATAGCCAAATTCATCACATGCAAAAATAAATTCAA
This sequence comes from Allium cepa, assembly GCA_030765085.1. Lineage (NCBI taxonomy): Eukaryota > Viridiplantae > Streptophyta > Magnoliopsida > Asparagales > Amaryllidaceae > Allium > Allium cepa. The sequence continues at coordinate 721,886,562 of CM060938.1, read as the reverse complement.
CCACAATATGATTAAAACTGTTTTTAAGAGGTTTACTCACCAATTATATAAGCAGAGCAGGTTGCAATTCTTATTCCAGGCTTTGAAATCTTCAATCTGAAAAATGCTTTGATTTTGCTTGCTGATGAAATTGAATGCATGCTTCAAATTGTTGATTTAAAATATTGGAATTGATCTTTGTTCCATTTGAATTGCAAAAGGTTTGAAATTGCAGAATTTTATTTTTCTTTGTAGATTTTACTTCAGATTTGTCTTTTGGCCTTTTGGGTTTTCAAATTATAGGTTTTGAAAAGTAGTTTTCTGGTTTGAGTTAATTTGAAACAAGGAAGAAAAGAAAAGAAATGAGAAGAAGAAAAAGGTTTGGAATTGAAAGAGAAAAAAAAATTTCTTTATATGTTTAAATTTTCAAATAAATGAAAATAAAGGCCACTTGTCACAAATATATCTTAATTGCCTCACAAATGTTGTTAAGATGACTAATATGGTTACACATGTACATAAGTATTTTAAATAATTTTTTTATTAAATTTGAATATTAATAGAAAGCTCACTTACTTAATTTACTAAATTAATAAATACTTGTATATGTATATATAAGTTTAATCTTTAAAGAAAATATTATAAAACTAATTATTATATAAATATATTTCTTATACATGGAACTAAAAATCTAAAACATTTATATTTATTGCTTAAGAGATAAAAAAAATTAAGAGAAAGTTTATTAATAACACTATATATATATATTTATAACCATTTAAATTTAAGCACTTTAAAGAAAACAAAACAAAACTTTATTTAAACTATCATATTTAAAAAAATAAATAACTATCTTATATTTTGAAAACAATTGAATTAATCTTAAATTATCTTTTGAAAAATATTAATTCTAAAACTAAGCTTTAAATTACAATTGATACATATATAAATTATCAATAGATTAAATTAAATTTCAAAACAACTCCAAATTATAACATATACATACATATATATTAAAATTTGAAAATTCATCTTTTACAAAAGATTTTCCTAATCACAATATATATATATATATCAAAAATATATATATTATAAATAGAATAGAATTTTATTAGTTTTGAAAAATAAATCTTATTAGTGTTAAATTGTTAAAAAGATATTGATCAAAAATACCAGATTAAATATTTATTAACCTTTAAAAGATTAAATTTATCAATTTAAATTAAAATTATAAAGAAAAATTATCAAACCAAATTAATTATTAATTCAGATTATTAAATTGATATTGCCTAAAATTCCAGGCCGTCACAGAAAATCTTGGTTTCAAAAATAAGATATTTTTTATACCATTAATCTTTGAAAATCTTTAAAAAAAATCATTTGGAAATTATTTTATACTTCGAAAATACGTTCTCTCACAAATAAAGGATTCTGAGATTGATATCACTCATTCTAGAGTATTTCTACCCTATCTCTAATGAGTTTTTTTCTCCGCGGGCTAAGGTTTTCCTAAAACCAAAGCTCTGATACCAACTGTAACAACTGGATATTTTCAGCCATTCACATCCACACATGCCGGACTTGAATTGCTCAAAATATCGCATTGTAAATAAATTTGTAGCAAATGAAATACAATCACAGAATCACAGACATAGAAATATCATAATAACTCGCAGCGGAATATAAAATACATAGTAGTTCATGAAGCTACTACGGCAGAGTCTCAAACCAAATACATAATACAGTCTGAAAACAACATAATCGAAATCCCAAATACATAGAAGTTCACTAATACATGAGATAAACTAGAACAGCGAAAACAGAAACTAGATATAAATGTAGATAAGCAGAAACTCCAGCAAAGACCAGCTCTAGAAAGAGAATCCAAGGCTGTGAATACTCAAGCTGACCCGAGCGTAAAGTAAAACACAAAACACTCGAGTCAGGACAATATATACTTATATAATGTAAACCAACTCAAGTGAACTGTAGTAGAAATGCACAATAACTTAAAGGATGCTTGGGATCGCCCGTCCTTTAAGAATCAGTTAAACTATAAATTAAATACATCCCGTGGTTAATATTTCAAAATGGTATTTTATACTTCAAAATCAAATATCATTTCAAAATTCAATATCATTCAATATCCTTTTCAAAATATCAAAATATCATATCTTCCATACCACATTCATTTTTATTTAATTTAAATACCATTACAAAACACATTTCAAAATAGTTTATATTTCGAAACAAACTACTTCATTTTAAATCATAAAATGAAGTTATTATATTTAGTAATTAAATTATTAAATTTCCAAAATTTTAGTCTTTCAAAATTCATTTATTCACCTAATTTATTAAAACAGATGAAAACTCAACTTTTGCAGCATTTAGAAATTGCTATAGAAAGTTACATTCAAAACAGCTCAATTTAACAAAAGATAGCATTTAAAAATGCTGTATAAGGTTACATTAGTTTCAAATAAAACTTAGTTAAATTCAACGATTATAACATTTACAAAAATACTATAATAGCATTTAATTAAACTTAGCCATTTGGTTCATTATTATCAACTACAGCATTTACAAATGTTGTATTATTATTTACATTAGAATTAATAGCACTTCAGAAATGCAGTTAATTAACTTCAAATATTTAGTATAATTTCACAAAAAAAATTATTTTTATTTAAATCATTTTTAACTTATAAAATCATATAATTACACTTTTAAACAATCATTCAAATACCCTTATATTCATGATTTTATAAAGTTAAATCTACATTCAAAAATCAAAATTTAATAATAATTCACTTATTAAATTCCAACATTAAATTTTAAATTCATTAATTTAAATTTAACTTAACACTTAAGTTTAAAATTTTCAAATATAACTTAATTTCACTTTTATTTACTTAACTTAAAATTCACTTTTAAGCCAAATTCACAAATTTCCAAATTTAGTTATATTTCAAAATTTCAACTTAAATGTTCATTCATTTCACATTTTAACTTTATTCAAAAATCATTAATATATTATAAGATCATTTTAAATTCATTTAATTCAAAATATCATAAATTTATCATATTTTAATTTTTAATTTAAATTCCATTTATCACCAAATTATAATTTTCAAAATAACTTACATTTCAGATTTTCTAACTTTACTATTTATTTATTTCACTTATAAATTTTCAGAAAATCAATAATGCTTTAAAAAAATCATTTTTAATCAAATTTAAATCAAAATACTATATTTTACATTTCTAAAATATTTTACAATTTTTAGAAAAACATATTTTAACAACGGGTCTGTATTTCATTTTCTAGCCTAGGTAAAGTGGTACGGGTAATATATCATTTCAACCCGTAATTTACAAAGAAAACCAGGGTTCGATCATTTCAAACCCGCAATCCCAAGTAAATGAAAATAATTGAAAATCATTCAGTCCTATCATTTCAGCCCATAATGATTTTCTCCTATTCTAAAGTCCGTTCGGGTATGTATCATTTCAATCCATAGTGATTCTAATCTAAAGGGAGCTTGCAGTGTGATAAACTGATAAAAATAACAGAACGGCATAATATAACAGTAACAGATGTTATAACAGGTGTTTAAGCATGGATGAACATCATATAATCATAATATAGCAGGTGTAACATGATAATGCATTTTACAGATTCAAAACGGGACAATTTACTAGTTATATATGTACATATTGTCTCGTGAGAATAACTCACTTATTCAGAGTTGGAGATAGCTACCAAAGCAAACAATAACGACACTATGAAGGCACGACAATACAGAAATGACTTGAGAGTGGAGAGACAAAGCTATATGCCTTGATAATATATACACAAAACAATACAATAATACATAAGTTACAACACAAATTTATCGTCAAATAACATAAGAAATCTATACTCAAAACAACAACAAATGACTTGCACTTGCTCTCTACCTCATATACTTCAGTTATGCAGGTGTTTAGCTCGGCCTAGGGTGCTATAGGTCTGGTTTGGGTGTGCAAGTGGTCGGCCAACATTTTTTTTGCAAGGTGGTGAAGTCTAGGTGCATAAACTAGGTGTTCAAGGCTAAACAATGCAACATAACATCACATCTTTGGCACAAATAGTTTTGGCCAGAGGTCATGGGTCATGGCCAGTGGCTCCTGGAGGTGGTGGGTGGTGTGGAAGAGGGTGGAGGTCAGGCTAGAGGTGGTGGTGGTGGAGGTGGTGGCGGCTAGAGGTTGGTTGAAGTGGTGGTGCAAAATATAGGCTAGGCTTGTAGGTAGTGATGGGTTTTTTTGGTGGATTTTTGTGTATATCATGGCCTTGGGTTGGTTCAGCCTGAAGTGGAGGGGTAGTAGGATGGGTGATGGTCAGAGGAAGGGGGTGGTGGTGGTCGGCCATAGCCTGGTTGAGGAGGAGTGGAGCTATGAAGGTAGAGAACAATTGCAAAATTCAATAGAAAACACAAAAAAACAAGAGAGAAGAGAAGAAGCTACCAAATCTTTTTGATCAGAAATGGTGATGGTCGTACTCTTGTGTTCGAGAAATATGTTTCTCATGAAAAATAAAATGAAATGCAGCTGAAAGTACTTGAGAAGTAATGGTTAATTGATGACAAATTAAGTTACAAATGTGAAAAGTTGGAAAATAAAGAGCCATTGGAAACCAAAAGTCAAAACCTTTTCAAATTACCTTTAATTTATTTATATAAGTTCATATTACTGAAAATAATAATAATTTCAGTCATAAATTCGAAAATATAGCAAATATAAAAAATATATAAATATTTATTAATTATATAAGGTTAAAATAAGAAAATAGCACAAAATTGCAAACTAATCTAGAAAAATGGAAAATAAATAGAATGAACTTTGGAAAATTTATATGGACTTGTAAAAATATTTATAACAAAGATAATAACATAAAATAAAAATGCATTCACGAAAAAAAATTAATTAAATATAATTTAAATGAAGAAAATAGCAGAAAAAATATAAAACAGCCTTTAAAAATAGGAAATAAATACAGTAAATTTTGGAAAAGTTTTATTATCACTTCAAAAATTTTGAAAGACAAAAATATACATAAAATAACATAATGACACATTTTAAAATAAAATATGACAAAGAAAATATAATTTATATAATTTAAAATAGACAAAATTGCTAAATAAAACAAATTGCACTCAATATTGAAATATATATAACTTTCACAATTTAAATCTGTTTTCAACGAAACGAAAAGCAGTATTCAGGTTATTAAATATATTTTCATAATAAAAGATCAAATTTAAGAATTTAAATATTTAAAATTTGAAATTTAAAAAGCCAAAGTTTGACCAGAAATCCACTTCTAGTAAAATATTCAATTTATACCAGTTGGAATTATAATTCACATAATAATCAAAGTATATATTTAAAAATGAAATGTTTGAAATGAAACAAGTTTAAAATAAATTTCAAAATGAAATAAAGTCAAAATTAAAATATACATAAAAATCTAGGGTGGTTACACGACAAATACACAATCATATCTATAATACACTCAAACTCATTCTAGGGTGCTACTGATCCTTTATTCAACGAGTAATCCCTACCAAAGAAAAGGTTCATTCTTTTACCTTGCTTTGATACTAAATGTAACGAATGAAATTTTCGACACTCAAAAATCAACACTAATACGTCCACTGTATTGCGTGCCAAGCAATTGAATGCTGGAAAACCCGATCGTTAGGGGTGAAAGAAAGAAAGAAAAAGAAGAAAACTAAACAAATTGAATCTCACAGTGAAAAAATAATATATAATATACAAAAAAAATTACACAAAGAAAAACTGTAATACATACACATCAATCATAGTACACTAACATATTTCAGCCTGGATAGTTATAATAGCTTGTCCTTAAAACTGCTTACAAATACAACCAACAGACAACATAGTGGAACACATAGAAATATGTTGATACATCTTGGGCCTCCAGCTCATCTCCTGGGCTCTAGTGCATTCTTAGTAATCTGTAAATATGCTCGAGCTGACCATAGCATCGAAAGGGAAGAATTCCCAGACCTGTGTGGTAAACCAGCATGAGAAAAACACATCTAAATGGATTTTTAAAGTTACCAAACTCTTTTCAAAATAAAGGTATCTCGTGACCACACTGCACATAAACACGAATGGGTTTTTATCTTATGATAACCAAATATTTTTATAGAAAATCCAGTGATATTATAATAACGTCTAAGGATCAAAGTAAATTATGAGTATAACTGAAATGCTTTCATCTCACGTTTCAGCATTGTTGGGCACAACTAAATTCATAAAGTTTGTATTGGAGAATGGATTGCATACTATGACAAGGTAAGGGAGTACATTTTGATGGTAAATGCACCTAAGGCCAAGGACTTCTTGTACCCCTTTTAACACAGAGTCGGCTGCCCCTTCAATATGGCGAACCGAATTACCTCATCCCTTGACATTGAGGCCTTATACTACCAAGGTGACTGTGCATAAACTAATCGAAAGGGAACAATCTAGAATGGGTTGACGGCTCCTAATAGTAGCTGATTGCATATCTCTGATGCATCCTCTGTTTTAGCCATTTCCCGATTTGTGAGGCTCATGAGGTCACGCCTTTACCTTTTCCTTAGCAAATCCCTCTCGGGATGCTAACAGTGCCCTCTAGACAGAAATGTAATGCTAGCGTTTATCCATACAAGTTCGTTCTAGGTCTGAACGAAACCAAAGGCAATACTTTCTACTATGTCCATTATGGGGAATCCCTCCTAGGGATAAATAGAAAATAATCGTTGCACTTCAAAGCTCCATCTTCGATTCCATACTCTTCAAGATGTCTTCATTTCGAAATGTTTGAGTTGGATCAAAGTGTTTTTCGGATAACATATCTGATCCCGGTCTCTTCGAAACAACTTCCGATAATTTCCGATAAACCGAACCCCAGTTCTTCAGGAACTAAATTGGCAATAGATAAGTGCAGAGTTCACATCCTAACCATTAGTGGATGGATTGCCTTATCACTTGTCCAAGGAGAACAAAACGAGATTTATACGCATAGGATAACATCATCAGAGAAGACTATGCTATATAACTTACATGTTTTTTCTATATATCTCCAGAGTTGCTTTTTGGATCCAAATTTGGTAGTCGGTTGTTTAACTATCGAATTAAAAAACATTCAAATAATTGATTTATTTCAAAAGGGAAAACCAACATTGGTTAAACACATAATCAAGCACTAACCTCTTTAATTAATCTTTTCATTAATTAAAAATCAATTTGTAAATATTTGTATAAAAATAGTTTTACAAAGATATATCCACAAATCCCTACAATTGCAATACATGGAAAAATATCGATATATTTATATCAACAATATATAAGTATATCCACAAAATGAATGAGGATTTCCTTTTTACACAATTCTATACCTATTTATAAACCCATTTATAATTTCTAAAAGCTATTTATAAATCATTTTATAATATCTGAAACCATTTATAAAACTCTATTTATAATCTTGAAAATTTTATATATAAATATTAATCATTTACTTCAAAACAATGTTATATAATAATAATAATTAACAATAAACATTATAAATAAATAATAATTATTAACTTTAAAACGTTTTGAAAATAATAACTAATAATCTCACAACATTATTAATAAAACAATAATAATTAATCTTTACCATCATTATTAATAACCATTACTATTAATTTCAAACCATATTAATTATTTAAATGATTAACTTTTCAAAATATTAAAATATTGATAAATAACTTTAAAACAATATTGAATATAAATAAATAACTTTAAAACGATATTATATATAAATAAACAATCTTTTGAAATAATATTTAATGACTTGAAAAACAAACAATAAAGTTGGAGTAAAATAGAACTTAAATCCTTTTAAAAACAAAATATTTTCGAAAACCCAAATTTAGTTTTTAAATCATTCTTTGTCTTAAAATCCATTTCAACCCAAATGGCAATTTATAGTATATCAGAATACTAATTTAAGGCCAATGGCTACCAAACACTTAACCAATATTGATATTGATTTTCTATCACTACAGGTGTGACGATCCTGAGTCGACCTTCGAAAATCGGCACCGAATACGACACTCATATTCAAATGTTGCAGATCCAAACGTCGAATCTGGTGCGCCGGAGCTTATAACACCATTAAGTGCAACACAGCGGAAGAAAAGAATATCAATATATATAACATTGATACAATGACAGATACAACAGAATGATACAATAGATATCAATACTATCAGAGATACAAGACACAGCGGAAAAAGAAAGATAACACCAGCAGCGGATGAGAATATCTTCAATAGAATGCATCTCCAAATCCAATTCTCCAATCCAAAGCTAGCTCGAACCAATATCACGTGTCACCTAGACAAGCAAGTCTCGTCCAGATCCAAAGATTGGACTAACTCCAAATAATATACTAAACCTGACTATCTGAAAAAGCCAACTCTAGACTGCCCGTGTGGAAAATTGTGGGCACCCAGAGTTTAGGAATGGAACAATAAACTCCGAGTCAGTCATGGAACTGGTATGAGTAAAAAAAACAACTTTTATCTTTAAATCAAACAACAAGATAATTTAAAATAAATCCAAATGCTTTTTAGAAAATGAAACTACCGTAAGGCCTCCCGCCACACACACAATGCAAACGCAGAATTGGAAGAGATTTCTCCTTATGATAGTCAAACATGCTTGATATGAGAAAATTTCTTGATATTATTATTATAAGTGCACAGTGGAAAACATTTCGACAATATAATATTAATCTTAGCCAACATATGACCATTATCGTATGCCTACTATAGCTACCATTTAAACAGTGGGGCGCCACCATAAGTAAATGGCAGGTTCTACAACTAAAACCGTACAAGGCTCGTATTGTTTCGTTTGGATTTTCCAAAAAATGGTCGGGCTAAGGAACTTCCCACTATCCATGGGTACGCCTCTGGCGGGACGACCCGAGAACCTAACCGGATCTCTGCCAACACAAGGTCGGGTTACCTATGTAACTAGGTAACTACTTCTCGATTATGCCACCCCACGGTCCTTTGGGACCTTTGTCCGAGGTGCCTCTAAACCACAAAGCAAGAACCACAAAGAAAATGAGATTGTAGCCCACCACATAGGTAAATATCTGGGCTCCGTACCATGATACCACTCTTTACCAAAAGGGAATGACACACACTAAAGGGCGCGACCCTCATAACCTTGCCGCATCTTTCCTGTTTCGACCATTTCCAGTGTGTGAGGTCCTGATACAGTCTCGTCCACAAAGCTACACTTCATACAGAAGCCATGCTCAGATCACAAATGATCAACAAATGATCATCAACACAGCAGCACTCAGCATGCCACACTACCAAATTGGGAATATATCACTGATAATGTAACAACCCACATATTTAACGATTTTATATTTAAATGTTTTATTTAAATATAGCGTCGTTAGTCGGATTTAGGTCCGAAATGTTACTTTTTGCAAATGGCCGAATTGGGACTCGAAACCACCTCGATTGAGTCCAAAATGGCGTTTGCGATCTTTTTGAGTATAAGCTTTGATATGTTTGGAGTAAGTTGAATTTGCAACCTTTTCTAGTTGAGTTTGGGGTTGGGTTCAGCCCACTAACTAACTAATTAGCCCTAACTCAGTCCCTCTCCTCCATTCACTTATTCATTTCATAAAACTTAAGCTAAAAACTGAAAATGGTGGAAGGGAAGAGGAAATAGAAATTGCAAGCCCTAGTTTCTTCTTGCAACTTGAATTCTTGCTCCAAATCAAAGAGAAGGTATTGGTAAGCCTCCTCTTCATCTTCTCCAACTTTTCTCCTCTTCAATTTAAGAAAGTTTCCTAAACCTAATTTGGGAAATATGTGTCTTATTCTTAGATTGAAGCTTGTAGAGTTGAAGTGAAGAGTAGTTAGTCTCCTTCTTGTGTTTGTGCTTCTTCTTCTTTGTTTTGAGATAAAAGGTGAGTTTTGAACTCACATCTACTTCTCTTTATATTATTGATGTAAGGTGAGATTTTTATCTCTCATCTATGTTTATTTCTATCTTTGATGTTGGGTATGAATTCCTAACACCTTGTTCATATGCACTTGCTTTTGGTTTGGATTGAATTGGTGAATATCCAAATTTTTAGTGTTTGGGTTCAATTCTTTAAAGATCCTAACTTTATTGTTTGAACATGTTTTCGGTGGCGAATCGGAGAGCTAATGGAGCTGGGGTATCAATTGGCTAAGGCTCCTTAGGACCATTTCTCGAACGGTCGCGTTTTGGAGGAATTTGCACTTCATTGAAAAAGGGCAGGAACTGCAGAAACTTGCAGTTCGGCCGACCGAGCCCTGTAGACGGTCGACCGACATGATATCCCGAGCTTTTTTTTATTTTGTGCTTCTGGCCAGTCGACCGAGCCCTGTAGCCGGCTGACCGACCTGCTCCTATTTTTCTGTTTTGCCTATTTTATGCTCATTTTGATTGGTTTCCGAATTTTATCAATTCAAGTTGGTTCTTAGTGGTTGTCATTGCATCTTTGGCTTTGATAACTTATTTTCGACTTCATCCACGGGTTTTTATAAAAAATCTTCTAAAATTACATTAAAAGCTCTTTTCTCTAATTTATAAATTCTGTTTAAAACGCACATACACAATTTCGCACTTCGAGCGGAGTGGAAGGGAGATTAAATGGTTAGGTAAAACACGGACCATGAATCCATGCGTTTATCTTTCCGATTAGTCCCCGATCTATTCGATTGATTATTTTGACCTTTGTGTCTGGTTTACCGATGAGATGAGGTGAACTTTGCACTGCTTTGAGTGTGAAATTAACTAACGGATAGTAAACCGTTTAGTGCGAACGAGTGGTTATGGGACTCATGTTACCACTTTTCGGATTCCTTTTTGATAGTTATGACACGTTCCGCCAGTTAGTGGTGTCCAGTACTAGGCCTCCGGACCTTCACCACTACGGTTTGTTGCCTTCGGGTATGTTGCCTTCGGGTTTGTGCCTTTCGGTTTGTGCCTTCGGGTTTGTTGCCCTATTGTATCGCTTTCGGAGTTAGGTCTTTATGAGCCGCTCGAGTGATATTTGGGTTTGGAGTCTTCGGGCTCATGGATCCTTGTTTATACAGTACCGAGCACGTGCAAATTTTATGATGTTTCATTGATATGTATATTCCCTTGGTATCGCCCTTCGGTGTTGGTCTTTTTGAGCCGCATGATGTGTAGCGATTGCCTTGTGGAACTTGTGTTACCTTCATTGGTATTTTTTATTTGCCTTTATGACTTGTTTTGGGATATTCCTATCCTTTGTTTCTCTGAGTTGCCGATGATATGAGGCTTGTTATGATATGATTCATCTTTTTTTTAGATGATTGTGTTATCTCTTTTAGAGATATTTGTTATACTGTGACCTTGCAGGATATTGTTGTTCAGTTTATCTAACTGATTTGTTTAGCTAGACTGACCCGTGTATTTTATACTCGGGTCAGACCGAGTTGTTTTAGGTTAGGTTTTTTGGACTTAGCCTATTTTGCTTCCGCGTGGACTATCCAGCTTGTTCCTTTTTGTTAAAGCTTTTTGTGTAGTCCTTCTTATTGTAACTCTGATATATGTATTCTTTTAGGATTCGTCTGTATGTTGTGGTTTGCTATACCACTTAACATGTATTATTTTATATACTCTGTTATGTATCAATATACGTGTACATGATGATCTACTGTTCTGTGATGTATATTACATTTGAGTTGTTATATTCTATTCTGATAGATCCTCCAACCACCTATGGTTTTTTTAAGTATTCATTGGGTATGTCGACCTGCTTGGTATGTCTAGTGTCGATGTATTCAATACATAGTTAGAGCATGGTTATAGATGGTCGCTCCTAACCAGCCTTATTCTCCGTGTTAGTTGACGGCATTACCCTGTAGTGTCCTTGGCTAGTGTGGGTATAGAGGTGGGGCGTCACAGCATGGTATCAGAGCTGAGTTCAGAACAAAATATGATAAACACAGAATAGATGCACATATTCCGGTACATCAAAGCGTATAAGTGATACAAATCTTTGAACCATCGTGCCTCCTTATTTCTTTTGTGCCTTTTGTGGTAGACAGAAATTAGGAATACGTCTAGGAATGCATTTTATTCCGTAGTATTCCATCTTGAATTATCTACCTCGTGAATAATCTTGTTCTTATCTTACTTTCAGCGTATGGCTGGAAGAGGCAGGGGACGACGTTCGGATGCTGGGCAATCCAGTGGCTCACATCCGGATGGCGTTTACATGTCTGTCGATCAGTTTTTGGAGTTGTTTAGGAGCACTCAGCCTCCAGTTCCGCCTCGAGTATCTCCTCCTCGCAAGTCTGCCTTTGCACGTCTGTGCAGTGATTTTATCATCTTGGAGGAAAACCGTTTAAGGGCTTCGAGCCTGTTCTTGAAGTCCAAGCTTGGTTTTGCACGTGCGAGCGTATCTTCTCTCGCATGGATCTTTCTGACCATGATAGAGTTCTTGTAACTTCTAGCTTATTACAAGAGCGTGCTCTTTATTAGTATGAGCTTCTTGTTGCCAAAATTGATGAGTCTACTCTTTCTTGGACTCAGTTTCGGGAACGATTTGAACTCAAGTTCGTTCCTGAATCTGAAAATGTTTTATTGACCCGTCGCTTCCTTGAGTTGAAGCAAGGGAAATCTTCTGTTTCTGTGTATGATGCATCATTCGAGGCTTTATCTAAGTATGGTCTTGAATTCATTAGCACTTCTTATAAGAAGAATTTGAAGTTTGTCTCTAGTCTTAAGAAATATCTTAAGAAGTCTTTGTTGCTCCAGCTTAAGCTTTCTATTGAGGAGTTGGTTGATTATGCGCTTCATCTCGAGACCGTCGGGAAGGAATATGATAGTGATGTTGAGGTTTCCAAAAACCCCAACAAGACGCAGTTTCCATTTCATAAGTCCAGGTCTTTTCCTTCTAAGAAGAAGAAGACTGGTAGTCCTAGCTCTCAGCCTCAGTCTTCTGGAACACCTTTCATTCGGAAGTGTTTCAATTGTGGTTCTCTTGATCACATGATTCGAGCTTGTTCCAAGCCTCTCTTCTGCCGTTATTGCAAGAAGGAATGACATCATGTTTCCACTTGCCCTACTGTTCCGGCTGGTGCAAAGTCTAGCAAGCTTTATGCTGCTAAGGCTTCTGAAGGTCCTTCTCAGCCCAAAGGTATATCTCCATCTATTTTGGAAGGTTCTATTTTATTTCATGATTTTAGTATACGAGTTCTTTTCGATACGGGTGCTTCACATTCTTTCGTATCGAAAAAGCTTGTTGATGATTTATCCTTGGATGTTTCTTATTTGGTTACTTCTTTAAGGATTGCGAATCCTATTAGGGGATCCGCGACCCTTAGTATGCTTTGTGATGATATTGAGATTGTTTTATGTGGCTTTTCTTTTCGTGCGAACCTGCACGTTATTTCTTGTCTGGGATTTGATATGATTTTGAGAATGGACTGGCTAGTGAGATATGATGCCAGGATTATTTGTTCGAAGAGAATTTTGTATCTTCGACATCCGGATTCATCTACTCAGTTATCTCTTGTTCTTGGGGATGTGGATAATTCCGAAAGGGCTTTATGTTCTCTTGACTCGCGAGATGATGATAATATGTCTCGTATTCATGTTGCTTGTGACTTTTCTGATGTTTTTGAGCCTGTTTCGGGTTTGCCACCCAAGCGAGCAATTGAGTTCCGCATTGATCTCATTCCAGGCGCGCAGCCAGTTAGTCGTCCTCCCACGAGGATGTCTATAAAGGAAAATGAGGAACTCAAGAAGCAGCTTTTAGAGCTTGAGTCCAAGCAGTTGATTCAGTCCAGTTTTTCTCCATGGGGATCCGCAGTCGTCTTCGTGAAGAAGTCCGTTGGAACTCTTAGGCTTTGCATTGACTATCGCAAGCTTAACGAGTTAACCATTAGGAATAGGTATCTGTTGCCTAGGATCAATGATATGTTCGATCTATTGAGTGGTGCTAAGGTCTTTTCTCAGCTTGACCTTGCCACGGGTTTTCATCAGTTACGAGTCGCGGAGGATAACATACCTCTTACCGCTTTCCGCACTCGTTATGGTTCTTTTGAGTGGCTCGTTATGCCGCTCGGTTTGACGAACGCTCCTGCTTTCTTTGTTGATCTCATGAATCGGGTATTCCGGGAATATCTCGATAAGTTCGTCCTTGTCTTCATTGATGATATCCTTATTTATTCTAAGTCTGATGCTGAGCATGCTAATCACTTGAGAATTGTCTTGAGTACTCTCCGTCACCATCAGCTTAGAGCCAAATTCTCCAAGTGCCATTTTTGGGAGAATAGGGTTAAGTTCTTAGGCCATGTTGTATCTTCCGATGGCATTTCTGTCGATCCCTCAATGATCGAAGCCATCCAGAATTGGAAGAGGCCTGAGAATGTTCATGAGATTCATAGTTTCCTTGGATTGGCGGGTTATTACCGTCGGTTCATTAAGGACTTTTCCCGTGTTGTGCTTCCTCTCACCAGCCTTACTCGGAAAGGCGTTCATTTTATTTGGTCCGACAAGTGTGAAGCTTCCTTTCTGACATTAAAGGAACTTCTCACTAATGCTCCTATTCTTGTGGTTCCCGAGGGGAATCATGATCTTGTTGTTTACACTGATGCTTGTGGTAGTGGTCTCGGTGCTGTTCTTATGCAGAAGGATCGGGTAGTTGCTTATGCTTCTAGGAAACTGCGTCCGAATGAAGTTTGCTATGCCACTCATGATCTTGAGTTAGCCGCCATTGTCTTTGCCTTGAAGATTTGGCGACACTATTTATTGGGCGAGCGCTTCATTCTCTATACCGATCATAAATCTTTGAAGTATTTGTTCACTCAGAAGGAACTCAATATGAGACAACAGCGTTGGCTTGAGTTTCTTGCTTCCTATGACTTTGATATCCAGTATACCCCTGGTAAGGGTAATCGTGTTGCTGATGCGCTTAGTCGCAAACATTCGGCTGTACTTTCTATGATGCTTGCCGAATGGGATATTCTTGAGACTCTCTCTTTTTGTGAAATTCGTGATCGAGGTTCATCTTCTGATTCTCCTATTCTATTATTTAGTTTGGGAGCTCGACCCATTTTATTGGATCGTATTGCTGATGCCCGACGGCGTGATCCTGATTTGTTGCATCTTATTCAGCTTTGTGAGTCTGGATCCTGTGATGAGGCATTGCGGGATTTCAGCATTGATTCTCATGGGTGTCTTCGCAAGAAGAACCATCTTTTTGTGCCTTCTGATTTTGCACTTAGGCATGAAATTCTTGATGACTGTCACCGTTCTAAGTATACCATTCATCAAGGTAGCAGTAAGATGTATGCGGATATGCGTCGTCTTTATTATTGGGAAGGCATGAAGCGTGATGTGGCGAGTTATGTGAGTAATTGCATAACTTGTCTGCGTTTTAAGGTCGAACATCAGCATCCTTCGGGTCTTCTTCAGCCTCTAGAGATACCATTGTG
The DNA here is from genome assembly GCA_030765085.1 of Allium cepa. Lineage (NCBI taxonomy): Eukaryota > Viridiplantae > Streptophyta > Magnoliopsida > Asparagales > Amaryllidaceae > Allium > Allium cepa. Next base: position 721,871,002 of record CM060938.1, on the reverse strand, counting down.
GAAATGGGATCAGATTTCTATGGATTTCATTGACGGCCTACCTCGTTCGAGATCAGGCCATTCTAGTATTTGGGTTATTGTTGATCGCCTCACAAAGTCTGCTCATTTTGTTCCTATTAAGTCTAATAGGACTGCTTTGCATTTGGCTAAGTTGTATATCAAGGGAATCGTGAGACTTCATGGTGTTTTTAGTTCTATTGTGAGTGATCGTGATCCTTTATTCACGAGTCATTTTTGAAAGAGTCTTCAGCAAGCTTTGGGAACAAAGCTTAATTTTAGTACAGCTTATCATCCGCAGTCTGACGGACAGACTGAACGGGTGAATCGTATCTTGGAAGATCTTCTCCGTATTTGTATTTTTGATTTCAGTGGTAGTTGGGAGGATCACCTACCTCTTGTAGAGTTCTCTTACAATAATAGTTTTCAGTCTAGTATCGATATGGCTCCTTTCGAAGCTTTATACGGAAGGCCATGTCGATCACCTTCTTATTGGTTGGAATCTGGGAAGAAGCTTATTCTTGGTCCAGATTTTGTTCGTGATTCTTTCGAGAAGATTGATCTTATTCGGTTGAGAATGAAAGAGGCACAAAGCCGCCAGAAATCCTACGCTGATAACCGTAGGAAGCCTCTCGAATTCTCAGTTGGTGATGTTGTCTTTGTTCGTATTTCTCCTTTGAAGGGGGTTATGCGCTTCAGTACGATTGGGAAATTGGCTCCTCGTTTTATAGGACCATTTTCTATTACTGGACGTACTGGCCCTGTGGCTTATAGAGTTTCACTTCCAGCTCATTTATCTAGCATTCATGACGTGTTCCACGTCTCTGAACTTCGGAAGTGTCTTCGGGAGTCGGATTCCGTTATCGCTTCTCCTGATTTGCAAAAGCTTGAGGTCTCACCGGACTTATCTATTGTACAGCAGCCTATTCGCGTACTTGACACGGAGGTGCGACACCTTCGAAACAAGGACGTGCCGCTCGTTAAAGTTCAATGGTCTGCCAACCCCAATGACTGTACTTGGGTAACTAAAGAGTATATCGAGCGATCTTATCCAGGTTTTCTATCTTCGCTTGGCAACGGTGAGTTTATCTTTTCATCTCAAGCTTAATTTCTTTCCTTTTGAATGATGTTGTATGTATGTAGTTGTTACAAGTATCGTCTCTCGGAATTGCGGGGACGCAATTTTGTAAGGAGGGGAGATCTGTAACAACCCGCATATTTAACGATTTTATATTTAAATGTTTTATTTAAATATAGCGTCGTTAGTCGGATTTAGGTCCGAAATGTTACTTTTTGCAAATGGCCGAATTGGGACTCGAAACCACCTCCGTTGAGTCCAAAATGGCATTTGCAATCTTTTTTGAGTATAAGCTTTGATATGTTTGGAGTAAGTTGAATTTGCAACCTTTTCTAGTTGGGTTTGGGGTTGGGTTCAGCCCACTAACTAACTAATTTGCCCTAACTCAGTCCCTCTCCTCCATTCACTTATTAATTTCATAAAACTTAAGCTAAAAACTGAAAATGGTGGAAGGGAAGAGGAAATAGAAATTGCAAGCCCTAGTTTCTTCTTGCAACTTGAATTCTTGCTCCAAATCAAAGAGAAGGTATTGGTAAGCCTCCTCTTCATCTTCTCCAACTCTTCTCCCCTTCAATTTCAGAAAGTTTCCTAAACCTAATTTGGGAAATATATGTTTTATTCTTAAATTGAAGCTTGTAGAGTTGAAGTGAAGAGTAGTTAGTCTCCTTCTTGTGTTTGTGCTTCTTATTCTTTGTTTTGAGATAAAAGGTGAGTTTTGAACTCACATCTACTTCTCTTGAAATTATTGATGTAAGGTGAGATTTTTATCTCTCGTCTATGTTTATTTCTATCTTTGATGTTGGGTATGAATTCCTAACACCTTGTTCATATGCACTTGCTTTTGGTTTGGATTGAATTGGTGAATATCCAAATTTTTAGTGTTTGGGTTCAATTCTTTAAAGATCCTAACTTTGATGTTTGAACATGTTTTTGGTGGCGAATCGGAGAGCTAATGGAGCTGGGGTATCAATTGGCTAAGGCTCCTTAGGTCCATTGCTCGAACGGTCGCGTTTTGGAGGAATTTGCACTTCATTGAAAAAGGGCAGGAACTGCAGAAACTTGCAGTTCGGCCGACCGAGCCCTGTAGCCGGTCGACTGACCTGCTATCCCGAGCTTTTTTTTATTTTCTACTTCTGGCCAGTCGACCGAGCCCTATAGCCGGCTGACCGACCTGCTCCTATTTTTCCGTTTTGCCTATTTTTGCTCATTTTGATTGGTTTTCGAATTTATCGATTCAAGTTGGTTCTTAGTGGTTGTCATTGCATCTTTGGCTTTGATAACTTATTTTTGACTTCATCCATGGGTTTTTATAAATAATCTTCTAAAATTACATTAAAAGCTCGTTTCTCTAATTTATAAATTCTGTTTAAAACGCACATACACAATTTCGCACTTCGAGCGGAGTGGAAGGGAGATTAAATGGTTATGTAAAACATGGACCATGAATCCATGCGTTTATCTTTCCGATTAGTCCCCGACCTATTCGATTGATTGTTTTGACCTTTGTGTCTGGTTTACCGATGAGATGAGGTGAACTTTGTACTGCTTTGAGTGTGAAACTAACTAACGGATAGTAAACCGTTTAGTGCGAACGAGTGGTTATAGGACTCACGTTACCACTTTTCGAATTCCTTTTTGAGAGTTATGACACATTCCGCCAGTTAGTGGTGTCCAGTACTGGGCCTCCGGACCTTCACCACTACGGTTTGTTGCCTTCGGGTATGTTGCCTTCGGGTTTGTGCCTTCGGGTTTGTTGCCCTATTGTATCACTTTCGGAGTTAGGTCTTTATGAGCCGCTCGAGTGATATTTGGGTTTGGAGTCTTCGAGCTCATGGATCCTTGTTTATACAGTACCGAGCACATGCAAATTTTATGATGTTTCATTGATATGTATATTCCCTTGGTATCGCCCTTCGGTGTTGTTTTTTTGAGCCGCATGATGTGTAGCGATTGCCTTGTGGAACTTGTGTTACCTTCATTGGTATTTTTTATTTGCCTTTATGGCTTGTTTTGGGATATTCCTATCCTTTGTTTCTCTGAGTTGCCGATGATATGAGGCTTGTTATGATATGATTCATCTTTTTGTTAGATGATTGTGTTATCTCTTTTAGAGATATTTGTTATATTGTGACCTTGCAGGTTATTGTTGTTCAGTTTATCTAACTGATTTGTTTAGCTAGACTGACCCGTGTATTTTATACTCGGGTCAAACCGAGATGTATCAATATATGTGTACATGATGATCTACTGTTCTGTAATGTATATTACATTTGAGTTGTTATATTCTGTTCTGATAGATCCTCCAACCACCTATGGTTTTGTTTTAAGTATTCATGGGGTATGTCGACCTGCTTGGTATGCTAGTGTCGATGTATTCAATAGATAGTTAGAGCATGGCTATAGATGGCCGCTCCTAACCAGCCTTATTCTTCGTGTTAGTTGACGGCATTACCCTGTAGTGTCCTTGGCTAGCGTGGGTATAGAGGTTGGGCGTTACAGATAACCTCCAACTACATAACCTCCGAGCTCGTACATCTCAGAGAAGGGTGTTAAGCTAAGAGAATAAATTCTCCTCCACCAAAAGATATGTATTTGAAAGAAATCTGCTTTATATCTCAAAGTGTAGTGTCAGACATACAACCATACAAGTCTGTTCCGGGTTCGAACAGAACCGAAGACACTTCCGAAGAAGCCCTTGCAATCTGGGTATTCACAATCCCGATAGGACTTCCCATCACTTAGGGAATCTCTATACCATAGCTACTCGGTGCAGAGACAATCGATAGGTTATCCTATCGTTCACACAAATACCCGGTCTTCACCACCGGTCTTCAAATGCAATCCATAACGTCGTATCACTATTCGGAATGGGTCATATGACACAAGGTCCTCTCCGGCTAAACCGAATAATGAGCGCAAAATTTCAAAATATATGGATATGAGATTTCAGTTAAGTCACAACTTACAGAAACCCAAAACTTTTCTTTCAAATGGTTAAACAAATTACCATTTCAAATCTTTTAAACAGAAAGGATTTATTTCACAACGTTCACACAGTTTCACAAAGATCCATTTACGGATTTCAAAACAATTTCCACTTCAATTGGATTAACTCATTTAAATCTTTAAATTAAAGATTTTAACTTATAGCTTTCAAACCATTTCCATAACTTGGAAATCATTTCCTATTTCAACTAGAAATCCTTTTAACTCAAATTTGAAGTTCACTTCTCATGTGAAAGCTTTTATTGTTTTGAAAACAAACAATTTTCGTTTCAGAAGAATTCAATTATATTTGCAGGAGTTAAAGCCTTTGAATTAAATTCAAATTCCCAAATCAATACGTTTGAAATAGTTTAACCCATTGATAACTTGTATAACATCTTTAATCCCTAGTTTCCAAACATAGAATTCAGTTTCAAATATTGAATTCAAATTTATATCAAATTATTTAAAATTGGAAAACTTTATCGAGTTATTCAAAAATAAATTTTACCTTGAAATTTCATTTCAAAAGCTTTTCTTAATTAACCCGATTCCATTTCCAAACCATTTGAATTCAAATTGTCTATTTTAAAATCATTTCAAAAATCTGTGACTTAACCGATTTCCTCGTGAAATCCATATTTGTGTGTGTACGGTGTGGTCCAGTGGTTTAACACAATAGTGCAATAACATCATCATCACATATCAAAACACATAAATATAGTTGATAAGCGGTATAAACTATAACGCTTATCATTCATTCACAGAGTCATAGATAATAATAAACAAATGTATCACAAATAAATGAATAAATTACACACAGCTCAATCCACAGAACAAAATATCGCAGATCAGATAGGACAATCAATTCAAGGCATCTCATACAATACAATCATTCATAAGTAAGATCAAGCATTCAATAATTATTTATTAATGTTTAATTAAATCACTTGATTAATTAACTATTAATCACTCATTAATTAACTTAAGTAGTTAATTACAATTTACTTATCACTTAAACACTAATTAGTTCAAACTCTAATTACAGTTGTAATGTAAGTATTCTTAATTACTTTCTAAAAATAATTAATTGATATTAATTGCTCAACTAAATTAAATATTTAAAAGTCCTCTTTTAGATTTTGAAAATCAATTATAGTATTAACTACAACTTAATTGTTAGTTAACTTTATACTTAACTAAATTTATTATTTAACTAAATTATTAACAAAGTTTTAAAACACGGTTAAGAATTGACTAAAGTAATTAAAGCTTGTGTTAAAGTTTTAACCTTAATCATTAAACACTCATTTGAATTTACAGTGTTTTAAACTGTTGAAACCAAGTGCTTAACTTTATTTTGTTTTATAACATAATATTGCAGTTGACAGGAAGACAACCCGAGCCTTTCCCTAACAAAACTCGAGTAGTACTTTGGGTTAGGGTTAAACACTCATTTCCTCGAGACTCCCTTCCTGTACGCCCTTCTTCTTCTTCTTCTTCTTAATTGTTTTCTTTCCTGTAGTTTAAGTTTTAAAACATAAGTATAAATAGCATCAGGAAGTATACCCACGCACGCGATCAAATCCCGAAGCAACCCTCAAACAAACTAGTGCACGACTCGATACAGACGACCCATCAACGACGCAGACACCTGAGCTATGCCGTACACGTGCACGGCAACACACGAAGAACTGGCGAACTTCCAAGATCATCGGCAAGTCGCGAAACCCACGAAAAAACGAAAACAAAACTCAAATTACTGATAGGAAATCGAATTCGAAAATTAGCATATCACCCAAAAAATTGTAACCAACCCTTCCAGTAATACACTTCGCCATCGCCGTCCAAGCCACCGATGACTCCCAAACTTCGGCCAAACGATGGCAAAGTGTTGAGCAACCTTCCACCGGACCCTCGAGCGACTCGATCACGTGAAGTAAACGAACACGTCACATTTACAGACATGTGCAAAAGCTTGACGAAAACCCTAATTCGGCCTCGATTCTCAAGTTCACACAGTAGAAAAATTATTTCACATTTTTCTCGAGATCACAGGTGTTATTACTATCTTCAAACCAAGTTTCAACATTTTAATTTGATTCGATTTCCTGAAATTGGGAAGAATGCAAATTTTGTTCACATAAAAACTGCTCTTAGAATTCAAAGCTAAAAATCTTCATTTGTGTTTTAAAAATCATAATTTGTTGTAAGAATTCAAAATATAATCTTGAATTAATAATTTACAACAATCGAATTTTATCAACCATCACATGATTACCTGTATATCAATGTTACAGTGGTATCTTTATAAAGATGGTTTAATCAACTTCCAAAAATCTTAATTTAAAATTTAACATCTTGTTTGTTGAGAAATCAAAGCTTATCAATGATTTAAAAAAAATCACTTGAGTTTTTGAACCAAATATGCAATCTGTACCAAATTCCAGAGAAACACAGAGCACCTCAAAATCATATGCAAACTGAAGCATATACAAATTAGTTTACCAATAAAGTTTGGACTGTTTTAATTAACTTAAATTTTTTTTTTTTTTTTTTACTCATAGTGGTTTTGAAGAAAGAACATAGCTTCATGTTGGAACAGGCTTTGAAATCTGTTAGCTGAGATCATCTTCATAATCTCTGGTTTGTAGTGTTGTTTTGTATTGTAGTTTATGTTGAATTTTGTTTAAGTTTTGAAATGGTGTTTATTCTAGAGGTTGCTCGGATTTTATAAAATGATTGAACTTAAATGAAGGTAATATATAGATAAAAGATGTTTACAGGGTATACAATTTGTACAGGGTGATATTATTTATGTTTGTACAATACAAGACCAAGATAATTTTTCTTTTATTTGATTATATATAGATTTCGGCTGATAATCTTGTTTAGGTAGCTGATGTATCTTGCTTTTGTTCTAGCATTAATTGCATAAGTCCTTTCTTGTTTACACATATGTTTATTTTTATTAGGTAAGTACATAGATATTTATATTTTTGTTTGTTTATACTTGAGTGTATTACATTGTCTTCTTTGGCAAGCTTCTTATATACATGTTTACTTGTTTCATATTTAAGTCTATTTATATTTATGCTTTATTTGTTTGTATGTAATTATTTTTGTCTTGTTTTCTTTTGTCTTACCTACATTTGTTTCTATTATAAATACCTATATTTTCTTTTTATTTCTTTGTTTTAAGGCTTAACTATTCATATTAACATGCTTTATAATTATATTTTATACTAGTATGAATCAAAAACTTTTAAATAAATTTTATATTGCATTTTCTTATTCTATAAATACATCTACTTAATCAGTATTATATACACATTATTTTAAAGAAAATGTTATTAAAACGAACTGCCCATAAATCAATTTACATAGATAATATTTTTAAACCCAAATTATTGTTCTAAGTCATTTATTTAAATATTAAATACAAATTCAATATTCAAAATTCAAATCTTTAAATTCAAACCCAAATTTACTCATATATATATACTTCAAATTTAAAATAATTCAAAAATTTATCCAAAATTCACATTAATTATTAATTTAAATTTAAATCAAAAATTGGGATCGTTACAAATTCCCCCCTTAAAGAAATTTCGTCCCCGAAATTTGCCAGGTAGATAACAAAGATAGATAAACAAAAACTGAGAAACAGTTTTCCAGGTCAAACTAAATATCTATTCTGTATTTGGCTTACCAAATCAGAATGTCAACAATAGATATGAGAACAAACTCATATAATTTTACACAGGATACTCGGGTCATCGAGTCTATGAATATGAAAGGGCACTGGTTAGTCCGAAGGATAACTAACCGTTCGTAGAATATATTTGGACCCAAAAAAATAGACAGATATATGGATACAATTTCAAAACTTTTAGTTTAGAAACTAAAGTATACCTATCAACCATAGCAACCAAAGCAACCAATTCATCCAAACAAACAATTCTGGCCTATTTGGAGTTTATGTCCCATGCAATCAAATCTTCTTCCTGGATCTACCAGGAACTATCGAAGAATCGAAAAGAGATGCTGAACAAAAGAGATTGATATATGGATTCAATCTTCTACATTTTTCTTAAACACAAGATATGGATTCTAAACTTAAGACGGAATACCCAAAGTATATATAACTTGTCCGTCTTCGGACTTCGATCTACATAAGAAAATACAATAGAATTTCAATTTTGGTTTTAACTGATATCGTTTTATCGATACAATTCAAATTTAGCTTTATATCAATCAATTTAACTCAATTTAAAATTTTCAATTTCAAATTTCAAATACAATAAAGTATAGAACGGAAAGCTGATAAGAAACCGATGAAGATACGAAGTAAGGATTTCCTACAACGATTCATAGGGCCATCATCACACCGAAGCTTCTCCTTGCAGCTGCTACAAAGCAATCAAAATAATTTGGAAAGACGAATCAAAGGAATTTGATAGAGAAAGATTGTTTCCGCTATTGCAGGGTATTGACCATTTATAGTGGTACACCCCTGTCCCCTATCTCGTTCTCTTCTTGCGCTCATACTCACTATTAGTGGATAATAAGAGAATTTACTGAGGCACTCGAACGGATATCTTAGGGATACACTCATTCTAGGGTCTACTTCACCCTATCTCTAATGAGTTACTCAATGTGTTATACTCCTCAGCTAAAGTTTTTACCCCTCAGCTCTAATACCAAATGTGATGATCCTGAGTCGACCTTCGAAAATCGGCGCCGAATACGACACTTGTATTCAAATGCCGCAGATCCAAACGTCGAATCTGGTGCGCCGGAGCTTATAACACCATTAAGTACAACACAGCGGAAGAAAAGAATATCAATATATATATCATTGATACAATGATAGATACAACATGTAACGACCCGTGTAAATTCGATGTTTAAAATGAATTAAATTAATAGGATTTTCATTTAAATTTAGAAAGCAATAGAAATCTTATTTATTTATATGAAAGAGAATGTTGAAATTAGATGTATCAAGGGTAATCAAAATTTGCAAACTGAATTATATATTGCAATTAATTGTAATAGTGGGAATTGTCGCATTTGGATATAAATATTAAAATGAAGGCTAAAATAAATTTTGTAAATGGTGACTTAAAACCTATAAAATCCAAATGAATTAGGTAGGAAAAAGATTCTTACCTAGATATAAAATTTAATATGAGAAATTTATGAAAGTATTAATTTGATTTAATGCAATAAAAGATTGTGAACGGTAATTGGAATAAATTAAGAAATCATATTTAGTGCAAGTTAATAATTTATGACTTGGATGAAATTCCAACTCAATTAAATCATTTAAATGTTATGATTTGATTTCAAATATGAAGAAAAACAAATGTAAGGATTTGATTAATATATATGTTATTTGTTCAGGGTATTGAATAAAATTGGGAATCCAATTGTAATTAATGATAATAACGTTGGTATTAGTTAATAAATTAAATTTGAATTCAATACCCATAAATGAATGGAAAGTATGAATGTATGTAAATGTATACTAGGTTATTTATCAAATAAAAGGAAAGAAAAGTAAATATCGAATTTGATTGATGAATAAATATGCGTTGAATAATAACTGAATGTAAAGTTAATGGTAATTGTATAAAATCAAAATAAGATAATAAATTGCAATAAATATAAATTAAATGTTATGTTAAATAAATTAAAGTAATAAATGGGGAATAACGTAAATGTCTTCATAATATGATGATTTATGAATAAAAAAAAGATGGAAATAAAGTTTATTAATATATCGGAATTTAATTGATGATAAAAGGTTAATTGCAATCAAATGAGTTAAATGTTTAAACGGAAATCAAGCTTTATGTATTTACTTGGATTTATTGCAATTAATTAAGATTAAATATAAAATTTTACGTTAATTGGAAATTAAGTTTGATACGGGAAATATTTATGTGATAATCTTAAATCCAAATGGTAAACCCTCCTATTTGCAATATGAATAGAATAATCATTGATTCATTTAATTTAATAGAATTATTAGGAAATTAATTTATAATTTTTGAAATTAATGAAATTGAGGATTAATATTGAAATTTATAAATGAATCATCTAAATTCACATTTTTAAATTTGTTTAAAATCATTGCAAGTGATTGAGGAATCATAAGTGATAAAATTTTCCAATTCTGAAACTGAAATATAAAATTTGGATTTATTTACTAATTCTTAATTTAATTAATATAAAAATAGCCATTTTGTCACAGACTTGGATTTCGACGAAACTAGTTTCATCGGAATCGTAACAGTGAATTATTGTAGGGTTTCAAGTTTCGTAACGATCGGATTTGTCGTTTGATCGTACGAACGCGAAATGATAACAGTGATGTTCTCGATGTACGTAATCTACTGGTGTGTTTCGTTTTTCGATTCGGGTCACAGTTTTTCCAGAATTTAGAAAATCATTCTCGGCCGTTCATGGTTTAGCGTCGCGTTTAACGATGGATCTTCAATGGTTTAGCGACCGGTCGGCGACAGAGTGTAGAGGAGGTTGAAACAAGTCGATCCAATGGTTTACTTCGTATAGAAGGCGATCGAAATCACCAGAAATTGACGACCTTGCTGGCATCGGCGGGACGACATAGGGGGACCGGAGGGGACGACTTTCAAGGCGTGGGGTCGGCCGAAGATGGGGCTTGCAACGGTGAACCCAGATCTGGTCGAAGGTGCATGGTTTGGTCGGCGTTGATGGCTCAAGGTTCGGCGGCTAGGGTTTTTGTTTCGGTTGTGTCCCTGTAGCACGTACGAGATAACGTGAAAAGGGGGGAAACGGGTTCACGTGAGTCACCCGTTGAGTTGATGACGTGGCCTATATTTAATTAGGTTTGTTTGTTGTTTAATAAATTTTGTTTCAAAGGTTCTATCTAGCATAACTTCCGCATACAAAGTCGTATTTACGCGAGATTTTTTTGTTAGGATCGTAAATAAATTCCAGAACTTTTGACGCTGGTTTGGACAGATTTGGAGAGCGTCGAATTTTTGGGTTTAAATCGGATTTAAATTCGATTTAAATTCAAAAGGTGAGTGTTTTAACCCACTCACAACTACTAGAATTTCTCGTGTTTGTTAATTTGACCTAAGATATGAGTAGAAATTTATTTATGATTGTTTGGCATGTTTTATTCATTATCTCGGTTAATTCGCATTTATTTAATTTAACTGTTAATTAATTTTATTTATTGCATATAAATTGACAGTTAAATTTATTTATTTGCATATAAACTGCTAGTTTAACAGTTATTGAATTTATTATTGGATATAAAATGTTGTTTAATACATGTTATTTATTACCTGTATAATTTATATGCTCTATATCGATGATTGTTTAAATTGGATGATGATTGCAAATGATGGTTGATGATTGATATTTGGATGAATGGATGCTACATTTATATTGTATAAACTTCAAATCATCATGCACTTTCATTTCATTCGAGATTGCGGTTTGAAATGATATACAACCGCATTTTTATTTTAAATTGCGGATTGAAATGATAAACATCTATATCACTTGACCATAGAGTAGAAAATTTTATACAGGCACCGCGGTATATATATAAAATATATTTTGAAATGTTTTTTTGGTTTTGTAAAGCTATATATATATGGTTTATGGGATATTGAATTGATTATTTATATGTATATATAGTAAATTTCGGTTTTTAAGCTTCGTATAAATTTGATTTGAAGTATAAAATAAAGTTTGATTTTTTAGATCAAATACGATTAAGCATTTATTTAAAATCTAATTTCTGGAGTTTTCATGACTTAAATGAGGATAAGATTTGGAAGAGGAATATTAAGTTAAATTGAAATTTAATAAAAGTTAAATTTTTTAAAGGATATGATTTTTATAACTTGATTTTTGTCTAAAGTGATTTAAATGAATATCAGGTTGATTTAAATGAATATATCAAGTTAAATAAATTGAAAGATTTTCCAATTATGTGAAGTTAAAGGTTTTACTTAAATTTTATTGAATTCATTAAGTAAACATTTCAAGTGTAAATAATAAGAAATTGAATTTGATATATATGGGTTTGTCAAATGAGTTTGTTTTTGAAATGGTAAATTATTTAAAGCTTTGAAACATAAGAATTAAAAATGGTATTTGGAAGTTTAAATTGATATTTGGAATTTATTTGTGAAATGTAAAGAAGCTATTTTGTTTTATAAAAGAATTTGATATTTAACCATTTGATAGATGGAAATTTGTTTCAAAGTTATGATTTTCAAGGTAGTATAATTTGAAAATATTATATTCCAGAATTTTGATTTCTAAATATTTTACTTTGAAAACCCTATGATTTTGGAAAGAATATATATTGGAAAAATAAAATGACATTATATTGGTTTGGGCCTAAATGATATCGTATTGATTTGGGGTTTTAAAAATATAAATGATATCGTATTTATATAGGTTTAAAATGGATATTTTATTCTGGTTTTAAAGTTTAAATTATTTTAAATGACCGCGGTGTTATAATAACGTTTGGTTGTTAAAGAGACCGGGATCGGAAGTTGTCATACTCTCTGCCAACTCCGAAAACCACTTTAACAACCGTGTACGCGGTGGAGATTCGAGAATGAAGTAGGTTGGTGACGGCGTTTCCTATAAGGTAATTACGTGGACCCAACTCCCGTGAGTTGGCATAAGGTGGCTAAAATAGGAGCGATTCTCGGGCCAATGAGGTCATTCCTCTGATCGAACGCACTGCTTCGATACTATACTCCGACTTTGGATTGATTCGGTGGCCACTATTGATTTCTTTGATTTGAGGGTGTTAGTTCGAGGTGGGCGGTAGCTGCAGCTATGCGTTTCCACCAGCCCGGATAGCAATTGGTGTATCTACCCTGGCATTGCCTAGTTGTGCCGTGTCACCTACCCTATCGCGCCTTGTACGAGTTTGGATTTCTCTTGTAGCCCGTGTGGTATCCTCTGGTGGCTTCCCGATCAGGAGGGACTATGATATTGGATGGACTACTGGGACTATTACGTGTTAAGGGCTATATGGGTAACCCCTTAATGCTAAGAAAAAAGTAAGTTTATTTTACAATTAGACACTATTATAATAGCGCAATATACTGCATAGTAAATAGTTTAACGGATCCTTAGGAGATGTAAATCCCGAGAATCTCTTGAGTTACTGCACTCATATTTATTTCTGTTAATTTAACTCACATAAGATCTTTTAGTTCTGACTCGAGTGTTTATGTTTTCCAAATTCGCTCGGGTCAGTCTGAGCGTTTCAGGATTTGAAGACTTAATTTCTGGAGGACGAAGACGAAGATTTCATTATTATTATTATTATATTATATGGTTCCACTACACACTGTATTCCGCTGCATTGGTATTTATTGGTATGTGAACTCTGATATTTATTGTATAAAGAAGAATTAAATGTTTTATAAACAGTTTTATGAACTGTATATTTATTATTATATTTTATCCTTCCGCTGTGAGATTCTATCTAGTTTTTTTTCTTTTCTCTATTTTTCTTATTTACCCCATAACAATCCGCCCTTCCGTATGGTTTGAATTGGCACGTTTGTCGATTTAAAGCGTGCGAAAAGGCGGGACGTTACACAACAGAATAATACAATAGATATCGATACTATCAGAGATACAAGACACAGCGTAAAAAGAAAGATAACACCAGCAGCGGATAAAAATATCTTCTATAGAATGCATCTCTAAATCCAATGCTCCAATCCAAAGCTAGCTCGAACCAATATCACGTGTCACCTAGACAAGCAAGTCTCGTCCAGATCCAAAGATTGGACTAACTCCAAATAATCTACTAAACCTGACTATTTGAAAAACCCAACTCTAGACTGCCCGTGTGGAAAATTATGGACACCCAGAGTTTAAGGAAGGAACAATAAACTTCGAGTCAGTCATGGGACTGGTATGAGTAACAAAAACAACTTTTATCTTTAAATCAAAAAACAAGAGAACTTAAAATACCGCAATGCTTTTTAGAAAATGAAACTACCATAAGGCCTCCCGCCACACACACAATGCAAACATAGAATTGGAGGAGATTTCTCCTTATGATAGTCAAACATGCTCGATACGAGAAAATTTCTTGATATTATTATTATAAGTGCACGGTGGAAAACATTTCGAAAATATAATATTAATCTTAGCCAACATACGACCATTATCGTATGCCTACTATAGCTACCATCTAAACAGTGGGGCGCCACCATAATTAAATGGCAAGTTCTACAACTAAAACAGTACAAGGCTAGTATTGTTTCATTTGGATTTTCCAACAAATGGTCGGGCTAAGGAACTTCCCATTGTCCATGGGTATGCCTCTGGCAAGATGTCCCGAGGACCTAACCGGATCTCTGCCAACACAAGGCCAGGTTACCTTTGTAACTAGGTAACTACTTCTCGAGTATGCCACCCCCCGGTCCTTTGGGACCTCTATCCGAGGCACCTCTAAACCACAAAGCAACAACCACACAGAAAATGAGATTGAAGCCCACCACATAGGTAAATATCTAGGCTCCATATCATGATACCACCCTTAACCAGAAGGGAATGACACACCCTAAAGGGCGCGACCCTCATAACCTTGCCGCATCTTTCCTGTTTCGACCATTTCCGGGGTGTGAGGTCCTGATGCAGTCTCATCCACAAAGCTACACTTCATACAGAAGCCATCCTCAAATCACAGATGATCAACAAATGATCATCAACACACAGCAGCATTCAGCATGCCACACTACCAAATTGGGAATATATCACCAATAACCTTCAACTACATAACCTCTAAGCTCGTACGTCTCAGAGAAGGGTATTAAGCTAAGAGAATAAATTCTCCACCACCAACAGATATGTATTTGAAAGAAATCTGCTTTATATCTCAAAGTGTAGTGTCAGACATATAACCATACAAGTCTGTTCCGGGTTCGAACAGAACCGAAGGCACTTTCGAAGAATCCCTTGCAATCCGGGTATTCGCAATCCCGATCGGACTTCCCATCACTTAGGGAATCTCTATACCATAGCTACTCGGTGCAGAGACAATCGATAGGTTATCCTATCGTTCACACAAATACCCGGTCTTCACCACTGGTCTTCAAATGCAATCCATAACGTCGTATCACTATTCGGAATGGGTCATATGACACAAGGTCCTCTCCCTGCTAAACCGAATAATGAGCGCAAAATTTCAAAATATATGGATATGGGATTTCAGTTAAGTCACAACTTATAGAAACCCAAAAAATTTCTTTCAAATGGTTAAACAAATTACCATTTCAAATCTTTCAAATAAAAAAGATTTATTTTACAAAGTACACACAGTTTCACAAAGATCCATTTACGGATTTCAAAACGATTTCCAGTTCGATTGGATTAACTCGTTTAAATCTTTAAATTAAAGATTTTAACTTATAGCTTTCAAACCATTTCCATAACTTGGAAATCATTTCCTATTTCAACTAGACATCCTTTTAACTCAAATTGAAGTTCATTTCTCATGCGAAAGCTTTTATTGTTTTGAAAACAAACAGTTTTCGTTTCATAAGAATTCAATTATATTTGCACGAGTTAAAGCCTTTGAATTAAATTCAAATTCCCAAACCAATACGTTTGAAATAGTTTAACCCATAGATAACTTGTATAACATCTTTAATCCCTAATTTCCAAACATAGAATTCAATTTCCAATATTGAATTCAAATTTATTTCAAATTATTTAAAATTTGAAAACTATTTCGAGTTATTCAAAAATAAATTTTACCTTGAAATTTCATTTTAAAAGCTTTTCATATTTAACCCGATTCCATTTCCAAACCATTTGAATTCAAATTGGCTATTTTGAAATCATTTCAAAAATCTGTGACTTAATCGATTTCCTCGTGAAATCCATATTTGTGTGTGCATGGTGTTGTCCAGGGGTTTAACACAATAGTGCAATAGCATCATCATCACATATCAAAACACAGAAATATAGTTGATAAGCGGTATTAACTATAACACTTATCATTCATTCACAGAGTCACATATAATAATAAACAATGTATCACAAATAAATGAATAAATTACACATAGCTCAGTCCACAGAACAAAATATCACAGATCAGATAGGACAATCAATTCAAGGCATCTCATACAATACAATCATTCATAAGTAAGATCAAGCATTCAATAATCATTTATTAATGCTTAATTAAATCACTTGATTAATTAACTATTAATCACTCATTAATTAACTTAAGTAGTTAATTACAATTTACTTATCACTTTAACACTAATTAGTACAAACTCTAATTACAGTTATAATGTGAGTATTCTTAACTACTTTTTAAAAATAATTAAATGATATTAATGGCTCAACTAAATTAAATATTTAAAAGTCCTCTTTTATATTTTGAAAATCAATTATAGTATTAACTACAACTTAATTGTTAGTTAACTTTATACTTAATTAAATTTATTATTTAACTAAAATATTAACAAAGTTTTAAAACACGGTTAAGCATTAACTAAAGTAATTAAAGCTTGTGTTAAAGTTTTAACCTTAATTGTTAAAAACTTATTTGAATTTACAGTGTTTTAAACTGATTGAAACCAAGTGCTTAACTTTATTTTGTTTTATCACATAATATTGCAGTTGACAGGAAGACAACCCGAGCCTTTCCCTAACAAAACTCGAGTAGCACTTCGGGTTAAACACTCATTTCCCCGAGATTCCCTTCCTGTACGCTCTTCTTCTTCTTCTTTTTTAATTTATTTTGTAACGACCCGCTATTTTGGACTATTCGCATCCGCACATGTCGAACTTGAATAATTCAAAATACCGAATTGTTAATTTAAATTTGGCAAAACTGAACATATACAGTGAATAAATAATCACAGAATCACAGACACAGAGTAATAAATGCAGAGGAAACAAAAGATAGTAGTTCATGAAGCTACTATATATAACAGAGTTGAATAAGTTACAACAGAAGTCTCGAATACAATAGTCAAATACAATATCAGAATACATCACTGGAATCAACTAAATATCTGAAAGCTAGATAGATAACTGGATCTCCAAGCGAAGCTCCAACTCCAAAGGTGAGTCTCGAATACTGGTATGCTCAGTCTGACCCGAGCGTAAAGCAAAACACAAAAACTCGAGTCAGGATTAACATTCTTATATCAATAAATCTAACTCAAGTGAAATAACAATTGAAATACAAGTAACTCGAAGGATGTTGGAATAACCATCCTCTAAGGATCCGTTAAACTATCTACTATGTAGTAATATACGCTAAATAAATAGTGTCTAACAGTAATATAAAATATCAAAAGTGTTAAGGCGTTACCATTATCCCCCTTAACACATTTTATATAAGCGTTATAGTCTATACAGTACTGTAAATTCCACCGTAAACTAGTGGGATATCAGGGAGTACTCCATAGATATAACACAAAACAAATTCGTTGCAGTCGCGTATATAGGGATACAAGTATGACAAGGCATATGAGGCAATACCCAAGGTAGTGAAACTACCGTTTGCCTGATCCGGACTGGTGAGAACGCATCGCCACAACGATCGCAACACCGCGAAACAACACTCCCAAAAGTACGAGGGTGCACCAATCAATAACAAGTAATGAGTTGTTTACGAAGAAGTGTGTTCGCTCGAGGTGGCTAACCCCATTTGGTCCGGCACGGCTCCTGTTTTAGTCATTTCAAATTTGACACAAGTGTCAAGGCTATCCATTATCGTTCTCTTTCTTCGGTCATCACGTACATCATTCCAACCACTTCATTCTGGATCACACTCCGCATATAGTTATTAAAGTGGTTTTCGGTTTAGACAGAGAGTATGTCCATAACCGATTCCGGTTTCTTTAATAACTTTCGTAATTATTACACCGATTGGTCATTTATATATTTTAAAACCAAATCAATTTCAATTAAAAATTTTAATCCATATTTCATTTGTCTTTCTAAATCGATTTCCATAATTTACGTTTCGCAACTTCCACATTACTATTTCAAAATCTTCTAATTCAATTTCATATTTTTATTTATACAATTCAAATATTTATTCAAGTTCGTATATAAGTTTCAATCCGTAATCATTTAAATAAATTCAATTTAACATTCAAATCAATTTTAAATTCATTTATCAATTACATTCAATATTCGTTAAGTAAATTTAACATTCAAACATTTTCTATTAAATTATCAATTCATTAAGTCAATTACTTAAGTTCAATTTCATTATCAAAACTTACAAATTTAATTAAATTGGATTCGACAAATCAAATTCATTGAATTACAAGTCTTCCATTAATTTCAATAAATCACATTTTATTTCTTGTTAAGGAAATTCAGTTTCACTTATAAATTTCAAAACTCAATTAATAAAGAAGCTAAATTTCACGTATTCAAGAAGTTCAATTTCATTTATTAACTTACTTAAATAATTTTCCAAAACATAATAAATAAACAAACCTAATTTTATTTATTAACGAAGTTCAAATACACTTATTCAAAGGTTCAATTTCTTTTATCAAAGAATTCAAATTTTATTTAATTATCAATTAATTCAATCTTATTCAATTATTTAATAATTCCAAAACTTAATTATTAAAAATTTCAAAACTTAATAATTTCAAACTAAATTATTTAAATAATTTCTAACTTAATTATTGAATAATTCCAAACTTATTTATTAATAATTCCAAATTTAATTATTAAATAATAATTTTTTTAAACATGTTCTTTCATCAATTATACGTTAATATTTTGTTTCAAATTTCAAATATTCACATTTCTTTTCATAAAAATTTAAATTCCAATTTTATTTCAAAACCTTTTTATTATTCAATAAAATCTTTATTTTTCAGATTATCAAATTATTGACCAATCGATTTTAATTTAGTTCTTTATCCTAAGTCAAGTTCATTTTGGGTATTTATCATTTCAACCTGATTCCATTTCAGTTCAAAAAAAATCAAAGCGTAGCAAAGGGAACTTGCAATGTGATAACTAGGATGTGTCAAAGTAAACAAACAAGCAATAGCAACATTAATAACAATCCAATAATTAATTCAAATAATCCCGAAATAATCGTATTAATTTGCACTGTTGTTTGTGCAAATTAATATAATTATTTCTAGAATCCATATTCATTTCATGTAGATTTAAGATTATTACACTATTATTTCATGCGGTTCTACACTTGACATCAGTTATTCAATTTCATACTTCATCAATTAATACAACATAAATTCAAATGGTTAAAGGGTAATTAACCATTTTCTACGTGTTAAATAATTAAACATATAAGGGGTCATATTATACAAATTTAACTAATCAAATTCAACACATATGTCGATTCAAATTTTACTATCCTATGTCAAATTCAATTGCATAATATTTATCACTTATACATTACAATTTGACATCCAATATAAACAACAAAAAATCAATCAATTTTCAACCAAACGGAATTATCATTGTATAATTAACAGATAATGGTGTCAAATGTCACGGGTGAACTAATACAGGTGATAACATATATAACAGTGTAAATAACTAACAGCAACATATTTTAATTGTCGTTTCGGTTGAAATCATATTTAAATAATAAAAGAACATTAATCGTGGGTGATTGCTCACCTTTCGAGGCTATAGAGATTACAGGAGTTGACATGGATACACACACTGATACGGACACCGAAATTTGAATTATGAATCCAAGGACGAATTTCAAACAGAGCTAGATTGGCACGAATTCGACGATCAAAGCTGATAACAAGGAATAAATGAAATAAATCAGACGATGTTTGATATAGACTGAACAAAATATATATATATATATATAAACTAGTATAACTTATATAAATTAATATAAATGACCACAGAATATATATATATATATATATATATATATATATTATTTTAATATATTATTTCTTTAACCAATCTTGAATTTGAAACTCATTAAAATTATACATACATATGTTTTCAAAACAAACTATAGGTATATATTTCAATTTGTCAACAGTTAATAAAACATACATATTATTCTAATAGAACCCGACTCATGTATGTAGGGTAATAGTGCATAAATGCAAGCACACTGTACAACCAAATTTAACATACTACGCAGCCTTATGTATATAAAATAAAATCTGTTCGCAGACCCGAAACAAATATATTCAACCAACATGTACTACAAGATTTCAAATATATTTACATATACACACGAATGTATAACTGTCAAAATACATGATAATTTAAAATGACACGATGAAAATATAACTTTAAAATAAAATCGTATATATACAAATAAATCTATAGCAACTCCATACGGTTGCAAATGTATTTGTACCGGCTAGTGTATATACTCTATAAACATTTTATACAAACTAATATTTTATACGACTTACACAGGCTTCGTCAATAGAAATATATATATATATATATATATATATATATATATATATAAGTTAAGCTTTTATATAATAAATCACTTGTTACAAAGATCGATAGGTATACATCATTTACAGACAACACTGCCTACACTAACCATTATAAACAACAACATATGCCATATTTTATACATAAGTATACACTAGTTTCTTTAAATCGAAATAAACAAAGCTGACTTATTAAGATTTCATATAACCAACCTGTAGTGCACTCAACATATAATAGAGTATATACTATACTTATAACTTATAATATATAACTGAAATAATATCATACTTAAAACCGTATATATATATACCATAATTGTTTTTAAATGTATATTTTCTCCTAGTAAAATATGCAGCAAACACCTACTTATCCACTGAAGCATCCCATGCCCATGCGTCGACTAATATATGTGCAGACTCAAAGGTACACTATAAATTAAACTATTATAAAGTTTCTTCCAGATGGTAACATCACTTGCAATATTTATACAACCATACATACAACTTGTACGTACTAAGATATAAATATTTATATAAGTATACCCTATTACTACATATATATATACATACCTTAGTGCATATATAAAAAAAGAAGCTCGGCCATCAAGAAGGAGACGGTGGGTCTCAAATAGTCATCGGCTGTGGTGCACACGGTTGTACTCTACAGTTGAGGCATTACAAGCTAGGTGGAGGGGAAGGCAAGCGTGGAAGTGCGGTGGTAGGTTATTGAGGGCGGAGGTCACATGGGAAGGGGACAGAGCGTTCTTGGCCTGGGAATGAAGCTTGCGTTGGGTGTAGGCGGGTATGTGGAGGTGCTTGCTGTGTGTGGCAGCTCTGGACGAGATGAAGGCTGTGGAGGAGGTGCATGTGGGCGTACGGCCGCGGTGGTGTGGCGTCGGGGTCGGGGCCAGGGACGGTGGAAGTGGAGGTAGGGATGAGTCAAGAGAGAGGGAGAATGTGCTCTGTCTGGAGAGGGAGGAGAAAAGAGATGCGGGTCGTGTTAGGTCGAGGGGAGCCGGCTAGTGGTTCACTGAGCTCAAGCCAAGGTAAGGAGATGGCAGCAGCTCGCTGAGTGGTCGGAGATTTGATGGCATGGGCAAGAGTGGAGACGCAGGCGTTATAAGATGAACAAAAGAAAGATGGAGGAGAAGAATAACCTATAGCTTGTAGCCTTGTATAAGTTACCATATGTTATATTACTTTACATATGTTAAATATTGCTATTATTATTTTGGGAAGGTAAGTAGGCTATAGATTTATGAATGGGTTAGGACGTTTGGCTTTTCTAGTATAATGAATGAAATCATGTATTATCTATACAAAAATTCCAAACACAACGGCAGCAATCAAATGAAAGGGAAGAGACACAAATAGATTGTGATTTGAATCTAGAGAACATGGCGCTAGAAATTAGGCAGTATTAAAGGCAATGACTGCATGACTTCGACCGTTAGAAATTTGAATGGAACCGGAAATCAAAAATTGAAATTTCGTAACTGATACGGTTGTCCGTTTCGCGTTTTTCCGTCGCGTACGGGCACCGAAATACAGAGATGAATATACCGCGGAGACCAGCACGACGAGACGATTAAAACGGTATGTGGATATTAGTGGTACGATTGAATTATAAAAATTCGAATTTTCTACTAGCGGAAAATGCAACAAAAACGCAGGAAAATAAGATCGACGGAGCTAAAGAAGTCCGAATTTGGAAAAACAAAAAATGACATCTTGCTTAGAAAATGATTTATAATTTTTCTATGTAAACATATTTAGGTTTCGAGAACGTTTTATTTTCGTCGCTTTTTAACTGATTAAACTGAAGTAAATTTATGCACGAAATAAACTTTCATATTTTCGGACGAAAATTTACCAGTTACTATATTTAACTAGACGCGTTCCAAACATCAAATTTATATTTGAAAATTCTATTTTTAATTTTTATTAAATTTCATACAAATTCGGTTAATTAAATTAATTTAAAACCGTTAAAATATCCGGGTTGTTACATGTTTTCTTCCCTGTAGATTAAGTTTTAAAACATAAGTACAAATAGCATCAGGAAGTATACCCACGCACGCGATCAATCCCCGAAGCAACCCCCAAACAAACTCGTGCATGACTCGATACAGATGACCCACCAACGACGCTGACACCTGAGCTATGCCGTACACTTGCACAGCAACACGCGAGGCACTGGCAAACTTCCAAGATCATCGGCAAGTCGTGAAACCCACGAAAACACGAAAACAAAACTCAAATTGCCAACAGGAAATCGAATTCGAAAATTAGCATTTCACCCAAAAAAACTGTAACCAACCCTTCCAGTAAAACACCTCGCCATCGCCGTCCAAGCCACCGATGACACCCAAACTTCGGCCACATGACGGCAAAGCGTTGAGCAACCTTCCACCGGACCCTCGAGCGACTCGATCATGTGAAGTGGACGAACACGTCACATTTACAGACATGTGCAAAAGCTTGACAAAAACCCTAATTCGGCCTCGATTCTCAAGTTCACACAGTAGAAAAATTATTTCACATTTTTCTCGAGATCATAGGTGTTATTACTATCTTCAAACCAAGTTTCAACATTTTAATTTGATTCGATTTCTTAAAATTAGGAAGAATGCAAATTTTGTTCACATAAAAACCGCTCTTAGAATTCAAAGCTAAAAATCTTCGTTTGTGTTTTAAATATCATAATTTGTTGTAATAATTCAAAATATAATCTTGAATTAATAATTTACAACAATCGAATTTTATCAAACATCACATGATTACATGTATATCAATATTACAGTGGTATTCTTTATAAAGATGGTTTAATTGTTTGCGCAAAAAATGGGCAAACACCTCCAATCCGTATAATTTAGTCGATTATATGTTATTTTCCAGGTTTTAGATTACTTATGCAAATATGAAAAAACAGGGGCTAAACTGTAAAAGACACACAGATTTATAGTGGTTCGGCCAGAATGTGCCTACGTCCACTTTATATGTTATTCTCCTTTCTTTTTCAGATTACAAGTACAAAGCTTTAAGTACAAGTATAAGAAAGTTGTTTGAAAGTTCCTTCCTTGCTTGAGCTCTCAAACTTGTCTGCCATTGTTGTACCCCTGCCCCTCTATTTATAGAGTGAGGCTGGGGGCAGGGGTCCTGGATGTATATAGCTGCTGGTGGGCCTGGGCTGAAGCGATCTGGCCTGGCAGCGTTCTGGTTCGGCAATGCCATGGTTCGGTGGAGAGTGGTATGTTGATTGGACAGGTGGTAGGTTGGGAGTGAGTTTGGTTCGGCGGTGAAGTGGTCCGGTAGTGTATGGTCCGGCCAAGGTTGATTCGGTGGTTAGGAGCATGGCTTGGAGCTTGGTCCGGCATAGCGTGGTTCGGTGTTGCTTGGAGATGGAAGTTTGGACTGGCAACGTGTGGTTCGGTAGTTGGAGATGGTTGGACCGGTGGAGCTTCGGTCCGGTAGTGGTGGTCCATACGGTGGTGGTTGGTCCGGTAATGGAAGGTGGAGGTTGGTTCGGCTAGGCGTGGGGAGAAGGTTGGATCGGCATGTAGTAGAGCAAGGTTTGGCTCGGTAGGGGATGGGAGAGGAGCTGGTTCGGCATGTAGGGGGAGAGGCATTGGTTCGGTGGTGTCCTTGTGCTTGCTGGTTCAGTGATGGAAATGCACACAACACATGCCCCCCAAAGTAGGGCATGTGTATGCACATGGCATGCTTTGTTTTCCTATAGTTGTAATAGCTTCATTCGGTTTCGAGAGCCGAACCATCCGGTCCGGTTATCTTGGACTCGCCTATAAGTAGGGGAGTCACGCCTTCGTTATTTCCTACCGAGTGTGATAGCCGAATCAATCGAGTGCCTAATCAACCATAACTGTACTAAACAGCCGAATCGAACGAGTACCGTAGCTCTCCTAACTGCCGAACCAGGTGAGATGCCGAATGAACCCATACACCTGAATTGCCGAATGAACATGTGTATTGGTAATGCCGAATGAGATTGGGAATTGGAGTGCCGAATGAACCTAAATGCCAGATGGACTTTATGCCGAATGGGCTACGCCGATTGAGCTTTCACACTCGAATCTTGAGTGGAACCCTAGACCTATATACACCTGCTCGCTTTACGTACTTGCTTGCTTACATTTCCATACTTCTTGTTTTAATAATGTGCTTTTCTTGTGTTGCAGATAAATGTCTCGCGAAGCGGAAACTCGATCAGATAGTAAGAAGTCCAAGGATAGAGGAGAGTCTTCTTCCGTCCCCCCAGCCCAACCAGAACCTGCGCGACATGGACCTGCCCCGAGGTCGTTAGTGGATGGGTATGGTCCCCAAGAGCTTCTGAACTCTCCTCCCGATTGCTTTCCAAGCTCCCTGAAGGAGGAGCAACTTGATGTTATATCTCGTGCCTTCGGAATAGATAGAGCGTGCATGCTATTGCCGGGGGAAGGAGTGATGCCGTATGACCCCCCCCCCCCGAAGGCTACTTTGCTTACATCAGATATCATTGTATGTGTGGTGCTCTCCCGCCTCTCAACGCCTGGATAGTTAGCTTTATCACATATCTGAAGGTGGCTCCATTCCAGCTTCAGCCTAACTCCTACGCCATTCTGGTGAGTCTTTTCGTCATCTTTCAGAGGAGATATGGGCATCCACCTTCCAACCGGGAGATCCGATATCTGTACAACTTGAGAGGCTACAAGAAAGGGTCTTCATATATCAGTTTGGAAGCGGCCGTGCCCTTCAAGCCTGTTCTGGATTTGTACTCGAAGTTTAGTATGTTCAAGAAGGAATGGTTTTTCATTAGGGATGACTCTGTTTCTTTCCGCCTTTTCACTTCCGGCTGTAAGTTGAACTTCATTTATATTTTTCTTGTCCCGATCACAATGCTTCTCCTTATATGCTTTTATTCCTTGCTAGCAACAGGTGGCTTTGCGATTGTGGAGACTGATTCCTTGGCTCGGATGGCTACGGAAATAAAGGTCATTTCGGGAAGGGATAGATCGTCTTCTTTCCTGATCAGGAACGCCACTCTCCTGGAGTATAACTTGATTCTGCCACATCAATCTGTGGTTAAACAGAGAGATACAGCCGAGGAGAGGGCTGCTAAAGCCAAGGATGGGGCTACTGTGAAGAGTAGCAAGAAGAGACCTTTCTCGGTGCCTCCAGCCGTTGGGGGAAAGAAACTCAAGAAGTCTGATGGACCCTCTCTCAGTACATGTCCATATATTCCGAAGGAGGAAGGTGGAGAGGAGGAAAGAGACGAAGAGGAGAGCGGAGGAGATGGAGAAGGTGAAGGACAGGGTGGTAGTGGTGTCGGGGCTTTGTCTTCTGAGCAGGCAGGGGAGATCCAGGAGTGGACGGATGATGCCTTCCGCCAGGCTTTTGAAGGGTTGGAGGAAGGATCAGCCTCGGCGAAGAAGGCAAAGGAGGTTGGCAAGGTTGGGGCTGGCGTCGATCCATCCCCCAAGAGCTCCTCGGCGAGGGTGACTCCGGCGGTGCAAGGTGATCTTTTGACTTCCGCAGATTCCATTTACGATAAGGACTTAGGAATATTTTATGGCTCGCTCCCGTCCTGGGATGAAATCCAGGACTTATTGCAGGATCCTACTCCTCCGCAGGGTTTGTATAATAGATGTGTCTTCTCACTCTTTTTAACTTAACATATTTCTCGAATTATGGACCATTGTACGCTCGTAACACTTGTTCTTTATTACAGGGGCAGGCGAGGTGGCCAAAACTTCAGACGTTCGACACCGCCTCAAACAATTCAAGTTGATGAGAGCTGCTACTAAGCCGCCAACTGGCCGTTCCGGGGATGTAGTTAAATATCGCCCTCTTCTTGGAGTCATTGAGGAAGATATCCAGCAGAGGAAGAGGAGGCGTTCCTTGTTTGATTCACCACCTGGTCCTCAGCCTTCTGCTCAGCCTTCCCGAGATCCCGCGGAGGAGACCACGGAGTTTTCCCCTCTCCGCCTCCTTTCGAGAATCCTACCCTTATCCGCATAAGACGTCCCGACGTGCCTCACAATCCCTTTGCCGGCCACCCGGATTTGGACCCAAGCTCTCAGGATATATTATTTGACGAGGCCACGGGCGAGCATCTTCTCCCCCGCAATCCCATGGTTCGGATTCTTGATGAGGCTAAGTCCCTAGATTTGGATCTACTCACTACTCGGATCACTGCTATGGGGGACGAAGCCAAGGCCAACATTGACCGGTCGCGGAGGAGGTCAAGAAGTTGATGGAGCATCATGCTCGACGGGCTAGGGCTGAGTAGGAAATCGGGAGTGCTAACATCCGGCTGCGGCTACAGGTTTCTGATCAGGACAAGCTGCTTGTCGATCAGGCTATCCAGATTTCTCAGCACGAGGCAGCCTCCAGGCAGTTGAAGGAGAATCTGGAAAAGGCCAACAGGGCAGAATTGCGAAAAATGGAGGCTGCTTGCAAGGGGCGGATTGATATGGCCATTGCGACGGTGGATGAGGTTCGGAATGCGGATCTAGAGCGGATTGAAGAGTTGTCTGGGAGGCTTGAAGCCGCAGAGCTTGCTCAGGCCAAGCTAAAGGAATAGATGGAGGAAATGAGGAGGTCTCTCCAGGCTGACCGCTTGAGATATCGATCGGAGAGGGATGTTGCCGTCGCTAAGTTGTTGTCCTCCGAGGCCCGGGTGAGGGAGTTTGAGGAGAATGAGGGGATGATGGATAAGATGTTGCAGGATATGTACTTCCGTACCTGAAAGCAGGGTAATCTATCCTGGATGGATGACTATCCCCGGATCATGGCTAGGATATATCTCCGGGCTTTGGAGGAGGCCAAGGCCGATGCGGATAAGGAAGGTGGAGCGGCATTCAGGATGGACGTGGTAACCGCCCAGTTCTCAAAGGAGAAGAAGGTAGCGGTGAAGGAGGGGATGCGGCTGCTTGCTGCGGAGGAAGCGGGCGTGCAATTGGCGGATGAGGATCAAGCGGCGGACGTTGGTGAGTCTCTCTTCTCTTTTCTTTTTAGATTTTCATAACTTGATCGTTCGCTGTTTATCTGATGGATTCTTCTTCTGAATTGGACAGGTGGGACCTCTGGTCAACATGCTGGGAGTTCCGACCCAGCAACCAAGTAGATTCGGAGAGCTGGTTCTGAAGTGTAGTGGTTAGCACTAATGCAGCTGGTCACCTTTTGATTTCTTTTTATTGCTGTTCATGTTAGTTCAAAACATTGATGTATTTGTAATAATGTTGTTTGTGATGAATGACTTTATGTAATTTCATAATATAAGCTGATTCCTTTATGTTGGAATGTTATCGCTATTTTGCTGTGCTGTGTAAGTGATGTAACTTATGCATGTTACTAGTCACTTGACTGTGCCTGATGCCAAGTTTTTTTTTTTGCTTAAAGTATAATTTTCTCATTTTGCAACGTAAATGTGATGTGTGAATATGAACTGCAGCTATGCATTAATGTATAAAAGTAGAAGGTACCGCCCTTCATGTTTCGACGGTGGACGGCAACTTCGTGCGCCCTGTAAGACTAAGCACGGAATGCTGTTGAGTGTCTCGTCATCCGATTGTAAGTTTCTGTTCCCATTAGCGAGCGCTCCCTATTTCATGTCCTGTACTTTCAAGCACCGTTACGGAGAATAGGAGAAAAGTTTTAAATGAAATTGAAATATAGGAAAAGTAAAACTTCCAGTCACAGAAGGCCGTCGATGTGCTTAAGTTCGTGGAAAACGGGTTTTGTAGTCAATTTCCCTAGCTGTGGGTCTTGGAGACATTTGTCACCCATCTTACGCCTACTGCGGGGAGTTTTCTTTTTTACCACAGCCGCACTTAAGACACATCGGAGCCGATCGCGCACAGTAACTACCCGGGCCATTATGGCCGGTAATCGTGGGTATTATTCGATTTACTGTGGCCGGCTAGCGTGGGGGTCGATCGTCAACTGTGAACTGCCCCTGGCTGGCCACACCTTATGTTGGGGCTTATGATCGGTTCACAGTCGCCGGCGAGCCGAATCGCTGTAATGAGCTGCCATAGGCTATAGTCGGCCTTTTTTATGATGACTTATACTCGGCTTATTACAGTCGGCTTTAAGGGCCGAGGCAAACAATGAGTTAACTCGCGGTAGAGGGATACCGGAGCAAAGTGTCTCATTGGCGAGGGCATAGGAGCGCAGCGTACCTGTTAGATTTTGTCCAGGTGGAGTTGTGTTGTGAAGTTCTGGATTGAAATGTCATCTGCAAAGGATTTTGTTCAACAGCAAAGGATAAAGCTTAACAAGTAGCCAAGATATAAAGGAACAAGTTAACAAGAGCCAAGTATTTTAAAGTGGTTCGGCACGAAAATGCCTACGTCCACTAATTCTCTTTGTTAATTCACTTCATATGGGCAGTACAAGTTAAGAAAAGTATCGACGGAGGTGTCGAATGTTCCATGCCTTCTGGAACACCTCTCCGTCCACTGTTGACAAAATATAAGCTCCGTTGTGAAGATCTTTATGAATTACATATGGTCCGTCCCAGATGGGGTCCAGTGCCCCGGGGCGCGGAAAGATTCTCTTGAGGACAAGGTCTCCTTCTTGTAAGCTGCGATGTTTGACTTTGGAGTTGTATAGTGCTGCCACTTTTTGTCTGTGAGCTGCTGCTTTGAGTGCTGCATCATTTGTTCTCTCCTCAATTAGATCCAAAGACATGTGGAGGAGTTCTTCATTTTCTTCCGGGTTGTAGTGGATCCTACGGTGAGAGGGCACTATAGTTTCAACTGGGAGCATAGCCTCCGATCCGTATGCCAAAGAGAAGGGATTATGCCCTGTTGAAGTTCTGTAAGATGTGCGATAGGCCCAAAGTGTCGTAGGAAGTTCGTCCACCCAAGCGCCTTTCGACTTTTCAAGTTTCTTCTTGATTAAGGTTTTGAGAATTTTGTTGACAGCTTCTATTTGGCCGTTTGCCTGGGGATAAGCCACGGATGAGAAGCTTTTGTGAATCCCGTGCTCTTGGCACCAGTCGGTGAATTCCTCGCTGTCAAACTGAAGTCCATTGTCTGATACGATTTTGAGTGGTGTTCCGTACCTGCACAGAATATTTTTGATTAAGAAGTTGATAACTTTTGCCGAAGATATTTTATTTAGAGGTTCCGCCTCCACCCATTTGGTGAAGTAGTCGACTGCCACTATAGCATATTTGGCTCCGCCTTGGCCCGTTGGCAGTTCGCCGATTAAGTCAATCCCCCATATTGCGAAGGGCCAAGGGCTGGTCATCTGAGTAATTTCATTGGTTGGTAGTCGAGGGATTTTGGCAAATTTCTGACATCTGTCACATTTTTTGACGAAGTCTAAGGCGTCTTTGTTCAAGGTGGGCCAGAAATATCCATATCGGAGTATCTTTTTTGCCAGAGTCTGCCCTCCGGTGTGGTCTCCACAACTTCCCTGATGGATGTTGGATAGAATTTCCCTAGCTTCTCTTCCAACAACGCACCTCAATAAGGGGTTAGAGAAGCCGCGCCGATAGAGGATGCCTTCTTGCATCGTGTAGCGGGAAGCTTTCCTTAGAATTTTCTTAACTTCATTTCGCCCGTCTGGTAGGGTGCCGTTTTGTAAGTATTCTCGGATAGGGGTCATCCATGTTTCTTCTTCGGTTGCAGCTATCAGGTGTACTTGCTCGAAACTCGGGGTTAGCAGCCTTGAGACAGTTATCGCTCCAGAAGCGGTGTCATTTCCCATGCTAGCTTGCTTTGCCAGCTCGTCGGTCTCTCGATTTTCCTCTCGAGGAATGTGTCTGATCAAATAGTGATCCAGTTGGTTAAGTAGCAGCTTGGTCCTCTTTAGGTATGCTGTGAGTCGTTCTCCTCGAGTCTGGAACTCTCCTAGTATTTGATTCACATTAAGTTGAGAATCACTATGGAGACATAAAGAACTGACTCTGATTTCCAGTGCAAGTTCTAATCCGGCTATCACTGCTTCGTATTCTGCGTCATTGTTGGTGGTAACGAATTCCAATCTTAGGGCGTAGCGTAGCTTCTTTCCCTTGGGGGTGATTATCACAACACCTGCCCCCGAGCCTTGTTCGTTCGACGCTCCATCTACGAAGAGATTCCACTTGATATCTTCTGCTATTTCAGTTTGGTCCTTACCTTCGCCAGTAGTGAATTCGGCAATGAAATCAGCTATGGCTTGTCCCTTGATAGCGGTGCGAGGATGGTAAGTGATATCATATTGGCTTAGCTCAATGCACCACTTGAGCAGTCGCCCAGAGGTGTCGGGACGATGGAGCACTTGCCTCAATGGCTGGTCGGTTAGGACTCTGACGGGATGAGATTGGAAATAGTGTCGCAGCTTCCTTGATGTGATTAGTAAACAGTACGCCAGTTTCTCGAGTTTGGGATACCGGGTTTCTGCTCCCGTGAACCTTTTGCTTATGTAGTACACTGGCCGTTGTGTGCGGTTTTCTTCTCTTACCAAAGCGGCGCTTAGGGCATGGGATGACACAGCAAGATATATGTATAGTTCTTCGCCTTCATTTGGCGTTGAGAGTACTGGTGGCCGTTGGAGGTGCTCGATTAGGTTAAGGAAAGCTGCTGAACATTCGTCGGTCCACTCGAATTTTCCTTTGTCTCTCTTCAGTGCTTCAAAGAAAGGGATGCATTTGTCGGTTGCTTTAGAGATGAATCGGCTTAGGGCGGCCACCTTCCCGTTTAGGCTTTGCATTTCTTTCCGAGTGGACGGTATTTTGATATCTTGCAAGGCTCGGACTTGTTCGGGGTTCGCTTCGATCCCTCTGGCATGGACGATGAATCCCAAGAACTTTTCTGATGACACTCCGAAGGAGCACTTTAGAGGGTTCAGCGTCATTCCATATTGGCGGAGTACTTGGAACATCTCGTCCAGGTGGCTTACATGATCGTTGGCTTTTCTTGATTTTACCAGCATGTCATCCACATAAACTTCCATAGTTCATCCTATTAGTTCTGCAAACATCTTGTTGACGAGGCGCTGATAAATAGCTCCGGCGTTTTTAAGTCCAAATGGCATTACCTTGTAGTAGTACAATCCTCGGTCAGTGATGAAGCTAGTGTGGTCTTGATCGGGGGCGTGCATAGGGATCTGGTTATATCCTGAGTATGCGTCCATAAAGGATAAGAGTTCGTGTCCGGCAGTGCTGTCCACGAGTTGGTCGATTCGGGGGAGTGGGAAGCAGTCTTTCGGGCAAGCGTCATTTAAGTTGGAGAAATCGATGCATGTTCGCCACTTCCCATTAGCTTTCTTTACCAGTACCGGGTTGGCGATCCACTCCGGGTAGATGGCTTCACGTATGAAGTCATTGGCAAGTAAGTTCTTTACTTCTTCCTCGAGGGCTGCTGATCGTTCTGCCCCCATACTTCTCTTCTTTTGCTTTACCGGTACCTTGGTAGGATCGATGTTTAGTGCGTGGCATGCTATGTCCGGGGAGATTCTGGTCATATCAGCGTGCGTCCATGCAAATACATCCATGTTGTGGTGACGAAAATCAATGAGTTGATTCTTTAATTCTCTTTTTAGCTGAGGTCCGACTCTCAGCAGTTTACTTGGGTCGTGTTTGTCTACAGATACGAATTCCATAGCCTCTGCAGGCTCGGCGGTGGCCTCCTCCTCTCCGTCCCTGGGATCTAGTTCGTTGAAGGGATCACTTGTATATCGAAGAGGAGGGGCTTTCTTTAGTTGCTATGCTTCCAAGCTTTTCATGCAGAGAGTAGTCTCTGCATTCTTCCCTTTATCTTTCTTGTGGTTATTGCAAAGTTCGGTTACATAGCAGTCCCGAGCGGCGTCTTGATCTTCTTCTACTTCTCCCACTCCATTATCCGTTGGGAACTTCATCTTCAGGCACCATGGGGCAAGGATAATTTGGAAGTCGGACAAGGCTGGTCTTCCTAAAAAGGCATTGTAGGCCGAGTGGTTGTCTATTAGCACGAATGTTTGTTTCCGAACGGCGGAGCGGGGATGACTTCCCAATTCAACAAAGAGATCCAATTGTCCGAGGGGCATCTTTGCTTCTCCAGTGAAACCGTGTAGTGGTTTGTTGCAGGGGGATACATCCTTCATTGACAGCTTCATTTTGTCGAAAGCATGCTTGAATAGGATATTTACTGAACTGCCAGTGTCTATTAAGATTCGGAAAACTTTGGCTGGACCGAACCAGGCAGAGATGACCATAGGATCCATATGAGGGTATTGCCTTCCTTCTAGGTCGCGCCCGCTGAATGTGATATCATTACTTTCCTTCCGCTTAGGGTGGCGTTCTTCCATAACAGAACTGACGCAGTCTCCCTCGCTTCTGAGTGAGTTTCCATATCTTTCCATTTCTTCCCAGCTCTTGTCAGCGATGTGTGGCCCTCCTGATATTGTATGGACCACTACCTTCTCTTGGGTGGAACCGTTGCTGTTGCGATTTCCTCCGCTTGACCCTGGGTGGAGCTGCCCTGGGTTTTCCTTGGTAGGAGCTGGGGTCCTGTCCTGTCCCTTCACATAGCGTTCTAATTTCTTTCTCCTGATGTGTTCTTCAATTAGGTCTCGGAGATGGCGGCATTCATTGGTATCGTGCCCATGAGACTCATGGAAACGGCAGAATTTTCCGGACTGGATTGCGCGATCTGACTCTTTCTTGTACGGGGGGGCGCTTGTATGTGAGTTCGTCCTGGGTGGCCAGGAAGATGTTCTCGACTGTTTCATTCAAGGGAGTGTAAGCGTCAAATCTCGGTCCTGGTCGGTACAAGCGCTTTTCTCCCTTCTTGCCCCCTGCATTGTCTCTGGAGTCATTTCTCCGAGTGTCTTTCGCTGCGGCAGGGGCGTTTCCATGGGCCGTCTTAGCCTGTGGTCCTGTCTGCCTTTCAGTGGCAGCCTCTTCGAGTCTCATGTACTTCCCAGCTTCATGAAAGAAATCGGGCAAGGTAGCTGGTTTTTCTTTAGTTAGTCTTCTAGCAAACTTGGCATCTGGGTGCACACCACTACAGAGGGCCATTAGGGTGAGTTTCTCAGCGGCATCTTGGACTGCGGCCGCTGCGGCGTTGAACCGGGTTAGATATTGTTGCGGTGTCTCTCCGGATTTCTGTTTGACATTGGATAGAGAATAAGCATCCTTGGGTTGTTCCACATGAATGCGGAACTGGCTAATGAACTTTTCCTTCAACATTTCCCATGAACTGATGGATCCTTAGGGTAGATGGCAGAACCAGGAGGTAGCTAGATCTGCTAAAAATAGTGGAAAGAATTTGCATAATACTTCTTCCGTTGCCCCGCTCATGAGCATATGCTGTGTGTATCTCTGCAAGTGTACAACGGGGTCGGAAGTTCCCTTGTACTGTTCCATCGTCGGCATTTTCCACTCTCGAGGGGTGATGGCGGTTTCGATGTCACGGGTGAAAGGGCTGGTTACCTAGCGCCTATCCCTCGCTCCCTTTGCTCCCGTCGGACGCATTCCCTGAATAATCGTGCCATTCTTTCATCAGAATTTGGAGCGGACAAGAATGAGCTTGGTTCTTCCCTGCGGGATCGATCTCGTCCGGATGACCTGTAGGGATGGTATAGCCTATCACTTCTGACATTATCCAGTGGCTATCTTTGGCTGCTCGGATGCATGCTAGGACCAGCTACAGTTGCCCCCTGCCTTGATCTTCCCTTGTGGGGTTCTGCTTCGAGCATTTCCATGGGGTCAACTTCGGGCTGGGTTCTAGCTCGGCTCCGTTCAATGGGGTTTCTATGATTAGGCGGCATGACCGGGTCAGCTACATCCGACCCTCGCCTGGTGCCTCCCCCATTGGGTTCGGTTCCAAGCGCTTCCTAGTGTCGGAGTTCGGGCTGAGTCCAGGCGCGGCCCCTATCATTGTTGTTCTTGTTGATAGCTTCTTCGAAGAGGGAAGACCTTTGCTGTCTCTGAGATCCTCCAGATTGAGACTCACCCCATGATTCAGTGTTGTGGTTGGATTCTTCGGCATCCCTCAAGCGTGACATGAGTTGGTTCACCAAAGCTTCTTGTTGGGATGCGAAGCGGTTAGTTACTTCAGTCACAACTCTGTCTAGATCTGCCCTAGTGATTGCTGCCGGTTGTTCCGCGGCAGGGGCTGTCGGATTTGCCTGATCTGCTGTCGTAGTGGGATGTTTCTCTTGATCTGGATCCACTGGATCTGGAGCGCTGCTGGTTGCAACGTTCTTTCCCTTGTTGGCGTCTTTTCTCGGCCTGGAAGTCATGCTTCCTAGGCAATGAAGGGTGCTATTGGGAAAGAAGGTTGAATGAGCGAAGCTGAAGCTTCGAGTTCCAAGTTCTCGGTGAAAGCACCAAAAATGTTTGCGCAAAAAATGGGCAAACACCTCCAATCCGTATAATTTAGTCGATTATATGTTATTTTCCAGGTTTTAGATTACTTATGCAAATATGAAAAAAAGCAGGGGCTAAACTGTAAAAGACACACAGATTTATAGTGGTTCGGCCAGATGTGCCTACGTCCACTTTATATGTTATTCTCCTTTCTTTTTTAGATTACAAGTACAAAGCTTTAAGTACAAGTATAATAAAGTTGTTTGAAAGTTCCTTCCTTGCTTGAGCTCTCAAACTTGTCTGCCATTGTTGTACCCCTGCCCCTCTATTTATAGAGTGAGGCTGGGGGCAGGGGTCCTGGATGTATATAGCTGCTGGTGGGCCTGGGCTGAAGCGATCTGGCCTGGCAGCGTTCTGGTTCGACAATGCCATGGTTCGGTGGAGAGTGGTATGCTGTTTGGACAGGTGGTAGGTTGGGAGTGAGTTTGGTTCGGCGGTGAAGTGGTCCGGTAGTGTATGGTCCGGCCAAGGTTGATTCGGTGGTTAGGAGCGTGACTTGGAGCTTGGTCCGGCATAGCGTGCTTCGGTGTTGCTTGGAAATGGAAGTTTGGACTGGCAACGTGTGGTTCGGTAGTTGGAGATGGTTGGACCGGTGGAGCTTCGGTCTGGTAGTGGTGGTCCATTCGGTGGTGGTTGGTCCGGTAGTGGAAGGTGGAGATTGGTTCGGCTAGGCGTGGGGAGAAGGTTGGATCGGCATGTAGTAGAGCAAGGTTTGGCTCGGTAGGGGATGGGAGAGGAGCTGGTTCGGCATGTAGGGGGAGAGGCATTGGTTCGGTGGTGTCCCTGTGCTTGCTGGTTCGGTGATGGAAATGCACACAACATTAATCAACTTCCAAAAGTCTTAATTTAAAGTTTAACATCTTGTTTTTTGAGAAATCAAAGCTTATCAATGATTTAAAAAAAAATTGAGTTTTTGAACCAAATATGCAATCTATACCAAATTCCGGAGAAACACAGAGCACCTCAAAATCATAAGCAAACTGAAGCATATACAAATTAGTTTATCAATGAAGTTTGGACTGTTTTAATTAACTTAAAACTTTTTTAAAAAAAAAATTGTTTACTCACAGTGGTTTTGAAGAAAGAACAAAGCTTCATGTTGGAACAGTCTTTGAAATCTGTTAGCTGAGATCATCTTCATAATCTCTGGTTTGTAGTGTTGTTTTGTATTGTAGTTTATGTTGAATTTTGTTTAAGTTTTGAAATGGTGTTTATTCTAGAGGTAGCTCAGATTTTATAAAATGATCGAACTGAAATGAAGGTAATATATAGATAAAAGAGGTTTACAGGGTATACAATTTGTACAGGGTGATATTATTTATGTTTGTACAATACAATACCAAGATATTTTTTCTTTTATTTGATTAAGTATAGATTTCGGTTGATAATCTTGTCTATGTGGCTGATGTATCTTGCTTTTGTGCTAGCATTAATTGCATAAGTCTTTTCTTGTTTACACATATGTTTATTTTTATTTGGTAAGTACATAGATATTTATATTTTTGTTTGTTCATACTTGAGTGTATTACATTGTCTTCTTTGGCAAGCTTCTTATATACATGTTTACTTGTTTCATATTTAAGTCTATTTATATTTATGCTTTATTTGTTTGTATGTAATTATTTTTGTCTTGTTTTCTTTTTTCTTACCTATATTTTTTTCTATTATAAGTACCTATATTTTCTTTTTATTTCTTTGTTTTAAGGTTTAACTATTCATATTAACATGCTTTATAATTATGATTTATACTTGTATGAAGCAAAAACTTTTAAATAAAAATTATATTGCATTTTCTTATTGTATAAATACATCTACTTAATCAGTATTATATACACATTATTTTAAAGAAAATGTTATTAAAACAAACTACCCATAAATCAATTTACATAGATAATATTTTTAAACCCAAATTGTTGTTATAAGTCATTTATTTAAATATTAAATACAAATTCAATATTCAAAATTCAAATCTTTAAAGTCAAACCCAAATTTACTCATATATATACTCAAATTTAAAATAATTCAAAATTTTATCCAAAATTCACATTAATTATTAATTTAAATTTAAATCAAAAATTGGGATCGTTACAACAGGGTTTAAGTTGAACATATAACAATTTCATAACCCATAGGGTTAACAATCAGGGTTGATATTTAAAAATCATACAATAAGAATATTATCGAATGGCGAGGAATCTCGTTGGATCCCTCCAATCTGTCCCCCTATATCAAAGCTCATATATATCAGCGCGTGTACACACACACATATATATACATATATATGTAAATAAAATCAACAGTGGTGGGGAATCCTATTGGATTCCTCCAACCTGCTCTTCTGAATCACATATAGTAGATAATCATATAATATGGGTCATTCGCTCCAAGGGAGAGAATAAATCTAAATCAATTGATAAAATAATAAATCATCCAATAAATCTTTTCGATGAATTTTTTAACAACCGTATAATATTATAGCATCATATTGGTTAACCAAAAAGGTGATTTTAACTCACCAATATTCTAGTTATCGCCAAAGCGTTCTGGTTCCATCAAAATTTGAACGACGTTCGAATTTAGTGTAAAATTCCGCTAGCTCTAGTCGCCATAAAATTAATTCGATAATGCGTATTTGTTGATACGATCCTAATGCGACTAACCGTGCTCTATTTGGACCTAAAACGAATCGGCTATACATTTTATAAGTTATCGAAAAATTTAAATTCAATTTTAAATCACTTATCACACTTAAAACTTAATTACCCTATGTTAATTACTATTCTTCTCCATCCTTAATCCCTCTTCCCTATACACGAGATACCCAATGCACGGCCCGTGCATTTCCAACGATGATACGGAGCTACAGACCTCCGTCTGCCAAACCGTCGATTTCAATGGACTCCGCTTAGCGATCTCCTTCCGATCGACCCAACCACCATCACCCCA
Source organism: Allium cepa (assembly GCA_030765085.1). Lineage (NCBI taxonomy): Eukaryota > Viridiplantae > Streptophyta > Magnoliopsida > Asparagales > Amaryllidaceae > Allium > Allium cepa. The sequence continues at coordinate 721,833,153 of CM060938.1, read as the reverse complement.
CACCCCAAATCGAAATTCGACATCCATGAAACCCCTCTCAGGCTGTATAATGTCAGACTCCCCTCCAGTAAGACGTATCACCTAAAATTTTATGCCGATATGCTCCACCACTCGATGAACCCAAATTCAAACTCGATTTTGCAAAACGATGAACCCATCCTCTACAATCACTAACCCTATCCATTTTAACACTCACGACATCAATTGAGAACACTCAACTAGCAGCTACAGCCTCTCATACCCATCTCAAATCGAAGCCTAGGCCAAAACAAGATTTTTAAATTTTGTTTCATGATTTACGTTGAGTTAATCTATAGTTTTGAATTTTTGAAGTTTGGAATTTCAAAAGAGAAAACTTCCTTCCTTATACAGCATGATTATAAAAAAGATGAGGGTATGGGCGGAACATGGGAGGTATAGCTGTGGATATGAGAGGGTATTGTTTGAAAATAGGGTAGACTATGATTTTATTATTATAATATTCTGCCTAAATACACCATAAAATCTCAAACTCCAATCGAGGCATGCCGCCTGGGATTCTATACTAAATACCCATATTCCAAATTCAATGGAATTATTATCGGGACCTAATTCGATCATATACATAAGTTAGCTTTTAAAATCGAATTATAATATATTAAATCCTGTAATTAATTTCTACGCTTTCCGAACTCGCATGACCACATGATACGTCCAATCGTCATAAAACTCGACGGCATACAATAATTTACTATTACGGCTCCAATGGCACCGGTTTTGTCAAAATTTGAGACAGAGCCCTGGAATGATATTTTCATACATTAATTAAAATTAATTTATTATTAAAACGATTTCAACTAATTTTAATTACCTTTAAACTCTAATTTAAAAGTTTATTAGTATATCATTCTTATTCAAATTAAATCTAAGATTCAATTATTAAATAATTCCAATATTTAAAATTTAGTCTATTTGTCTTAAAAAATTAATATCTTAATATTTAAAATTAACTAAATATTTCAAAATTGAATGGTTATTATTCTGAGTCATTACACCTAACTTTACTTTCAGTGAGTACAAGAAATACCTAATATTACAAAGTAATATATACAAGATGATGTAGCTTTGATAAAAATTATTTACAATGATTCTATTGATAACTAATAGAAATATATATTTGAAATCATATAGGGAATATGATGTGATCAGAGATAAAATGAATAGGAATTAAAAAAAAGAAAACCCTTCGATATTAGTGGGATTACAAATCATTAAAGAATTGGAGAAAGATAATATAAGCCTGCAATATATTACAGGGAATATATAAAGCATAACAAATATGAAAATAAGTTTGCAACAAATAAGAATGTACATCAAAAATAAAGTTTGCAAATATATTATAAAACAGGGTCAAGCAACCAAGGGACATGGATATCTTATGGCTTCTTTATTTGAAATTTCACTCTTTCATTATTAGGACTAAATATATTTTATATGAGGAAATTTCTCATTCATCCATCATTTCTTTGCTATATTTATTCATGTCCTCTTTTATTAATCCATTTGCATGAGATGATTTAGGAATATCCATTTTCATTATATCTTTTGGAACATAAGAGAAGAAATAGTGCACAGAGGAAAATTGCATTTCTTGCTCATGCACGATGAGTTTTTTATTATTTTATAAATGACTTTAATTCAACATAAGAAAATGAAGTGCCCATTTGAAAGACTATATTGTTTCTTCAAGATTTTCAAACAACCTTGTTTTGTAAACCACATATTTTAATTCATTTTCGATGTTAAATACTTGTTTAATTATAGAGAAATAGGACGATGAATAATTTCTTTGTAAGAAAAAATGGGTTTTTACAGTAATTATTGAAAATATAACAATGCCACAATTTATTATTACATAAAGTTTGAGATTTAGACATTTATAACTGATATTAAAAGTGTATGTCAACATATGTATCATATACGTAGACGTATGAAACTAAAGTGCAAAATTTTCTATTAACATTTTTGTAGAAATTTTTGAAAGAAGGATTGAGGAAAAACTACAACACATAATGACATGTTAAACAAAAAAACAAACAACAGAGAAACAAACATGCTAATCATGACAAAAATGCATGTATATGAACTTAAACATCAATAGAAACAATGATATAATATTTACTTTGTGGCTTGAAGATGAAGAAGAGTTATTTGCTCTATGTTTTTTATTACTTTTCCAAAGAAATTGTTAATCTTCCTGGAAAGTTTAGAAACTTCTTTCTAAATTAACATTTGAGATTTCTTTGGCAGTTGAGGAGTTTTTCTTGGTTTGGATAATTAATGCATTGCTAATTTCATATTTCCTTTCAAAACTTTATGAAGAAGTACGTCCTTCGTCTTCCATTCTCATTTCAAAATACGCCTTCCCTTTCTTCTTCTTTAATATCTTGCTCTTCTCCCTCTTTCATTTCATTTTGCATTTTATATTGCTTAGCTACCTATGGGATATGCATTAACATGATATTACCTTTTTCATAGATTCTAGGAAGAATATAAGCATTTCCTCTTAAATGGACACCAAAGTAGTAAAAATTTAAGTAGAAAACACGCCATGAAATACAGTAAGTTCATGATTACAAGTTTTCTTTTCAATAAAATTTAAGCATAGTAACTATGCCCAATTTATTCATCTTCAGAAAAATTGGAAAAGAGAGCATGAAATTGTTGTGAGAGTAGGTTCATAAGTAAAGCTTTTGGTCTCGAATTTTTACTTCAAAATATAAAGATTCTTACTTTCTAAGAAAACGTGATATTATAATAGATTTCAAGGTGTTAAGGTCTTAACCTACGCTACTTCAACCCAATATTTCTTTAGTAAGTTGTGACTTTAAACAATTGTAAACCCTCTAAGACTACTCCAAATTTCACCCCCGTTTCATTTATAAAAATTTCCCCTCAAGTTTGCAAAAACACTTCTACTAAATTTGATACGGTTAAAATCATCTAAAGAAAGCTACACTCGACCAAAATTGAATTTTACTTGTCAATTTTTTTAAATCATAGGAACTATAATCATTAAATTCACAAAATTGCCTACAAAAATAGTAACGAATTAAAACTATTACACATGAACTTCCACAAAGACTTTATCAATAAAAATCCATCCCTTGAGTTTGATATAGAGTTTTGGACCATGTCAGAAAGAATATACTTCATGAGATCTTGTTATTCTAGAAGCCATTGGTAATTTTGAAGAGAAAGCAATAAAAATGTAGTTTGAATAGTTTTGAGATGAAGATAATAATGAAATGAAGTGAATATATAAATAATAAAAAGCTTCTGATCATGCTACTGGTAGCATAATATGTAGGAATTTAATTTTGAATCAAAGTGAAGGAGTAGGAAGTTCAAAATTTCTAAATTTAGAGATTTTTCTCTAATAGCAAGTGTATGTCAACATATAGGCAAGGGATATGTTGACATACATGCCATAAGTTCACTATTTCACATTTAATTCAAAATAATTACAGTTACACTATATTCTTATCCAAATGGCTGAATAGACAATCTTCTACGTTAATGGGAGGACCAACCAACTTCCAAATATGTTTTCCAATAATGATCTAACACGGTCTATGCGTTCTTTAAAACAATTTTTCCTTGCTCTTTTACTTCTTTTAATAATGATCTAACATAATTTATGCGTTGTTTTTTGAACAAACTTTATATCCAACAACACATAACTGACGTATATTAAATAAGCTATATTTCAAAATTTTAACAAGTAAAACATTTGTAAAGAGTTCCATAGTTATCGCCAAAGCTAAAACAAAGCCTATAGAGTTGTCTTTGAAGGTTACAGTTCCACCATCTTTATGTTCAATATTGCTTAGTGCCCGTGAATTTCCTATCGTGTTTTTTGAACATTCATTGTCCAATATCCATATCACCTTTTTGATAGTTATAGAATCATGTACATGAAACGAAATGTATTACATACACCGGTGCCATGTTTTACGTGAGGTCCATTTAGTTAAGTCTTGGGAACCTAAATTCATGTGGAATTGGAATACTATTTTAAATACCAGTATGTATGGCACATCCACTGGACATGTGTAAAGAAAAATGCGAGTCGACTTTTTAGTGCAAAATAACATGTATAGCTACGCACAAAAGCCGTTGCACTCATTATATTAATAAATTTGATTGTTATGTAAATTGCAATATGACAAAATATATGGCCAAGTTGTGATTCTCATTCAAATAAGTGCCACCAAAGGCAATGTCAAAAAAATGGCAATAAGTGACATTAATGGCAAAACTCAAACAATATGACAACATAAAACATAATTTCATCGGTGGATAAAAAAGAAAAAACTACAATGCACAATGTAGCATGATTACTATCTTATACTTATGTGCTAAGCATAATTGCTTTCTTTTACTTGTCATTTTCTTATATTGCAATCTTATTTGGTATATACAAATAGAGTCTTTTGATGAAGTATAACCTAAAAAATGTTACATATATGCAACACTTAATGCAATTTCTAGTTCCTCAACTTCCCTATGTTACACATATGGGAAAAAATGCGTAGAAAAACATATTTCTTCCATCTTCCTCCTTAGATGTTTCCATTGCCCATGCCAATTGAAGTGCAAGCTAGCAAGAATTATGGCATACCATTGAGGATGCACAATGGTCCGGAGAGCCTATATTAGTGATGTAGTTTGTTTGCGAATAAGATTCCACTTTCACCCTCTTTTCCTTCTTATCTCTTTTGATATTCTAATGAGGAGAGTAATTAAATGTGAGAAGAAAGGAGTGTGAAATAATGGGAGAGGTTTACAAAAATGGGAGAATTAATGGTGAATGAGGACAAAAACATGACAAATGGAAATGACTAAAACATGTTACATAATTGATGTTTGTACTCAATTATTTATATATTATCTAATATATAATTTAAAAAATCCTTAAATTATCATTAAATATAAAGAGATATTTATGTGACTTCAAAAACTACGGTTGAAATTATTTTTATTAAACGTGTGTGGAGAATAACTGACCAATTCAAGATTTTGTACATAGTATAAAAAATTAGATTAAATGCAAAAAATATTTATGACTGTCATTTAGAGGTGTCCACTTGATAGTTTGAAACAATTAGAAGTATATAAAAAATATGTACATGACTCTCTTATAAATGAAACATGAGGTTTTTTCATGTTAATCTGATCTCTGTTTACTTAACTTCCCGTATATGGTTCAGTTTTCAAATTGCTAATGCTTATTGTTGACCAACTTACTAATGAATTTATTTTTTGAAGTTTCTTTTGTATTTGTACTTTAAATTTAGGAAAATAGTGGTTTGGGTTTTTTCATATACAGTCAACATTCTTAATTTCTTATCAAACGGTAATGTAAATATAACTTTGTGTTGGAACCGTTATTAAAAGTTCTAGCGATACATGATTATAAAAAACTAAAGGAGATTTGCATGTGTCAATAGAAAGTGAATATAGATGGCATTGGGACAAAAAATAGTGGATAAGCATATATAATTTTATTATCATTTCATGGAAATACCCTAGCACTTTACCTCCAATAGTTTGCTTGATAGCTTCCTTTTATTTTAAAACATCCTGAAGATCAATCTCAAGAATTTATTAATAAAATAGTAACGACATAAATGTAAGAATGATATAATCACATTTTTGAGCAAATAAGAACCATATTGTGACACCTAGAAATTGTATATTATAATACAAACAAAAACCATTCATATTTGGAAAATATCTATTACTATATAATAAATGTCTGCCATCTTGACTCACGTGCCAAAAGATAGTATAAATGTAATACTTGATTAGTTTTGCAAGGTCATACCCTCATAAAATTGCTCTTTGAAATTTTGGTTTATTACATTAGGATCTCTTATCTTCATTCTTTGCACCTGCTATTATGCTTATCATACTCTCTCAATAAACCTCTCTTGGTATAAAAAACAAAAGGAAATTTCAATCAACTTTAAAACTTGTAACATAAAAAGCATCGGTTAAATAACCCAAACCATTCATAGTAAAGGTATGAAGGTTATATAAGATCCCAACCCAAATCTATGCACTATTAGGAAGAGAAGGCTATATAATATCCGACAATTATAATGATCAGGATTCATTGCTATGAGCAAAAGACTTCGCCAAACTATACCAAACTATATCAGGAATTGACATTCATGATTATTGCCCGGTCATCTAATTAGAATCCACATGCTTCAACATCAAACTAAACTGAGATTTCACTAAAATCTTACATACTTTTGTAAGTGCAAACAAAATTTAAGTAAAAAATACATATGTTATTTTATGTCTAAATTAACAATCAATATTTTTATTTTTCCACGGTTAAGCAGTCTTTTAGTAGAAAAAAAAATCAAAAATTTGAGATTTTACAGTAAGCGGTGTCAAAATCAAATCAAATTAACATAGAAAAAGTTGTTAAATCTAGTAAAGTCACAACAAGTACAAAACTTAATTTTGGCATGAATCCAAAGATAATATCAATAAAATTAAAACTACTAAACTGATTAACTACTTAAAATGTAAAACTCCACATTCCTTAGTATACCCAAAAATGCACACTAAAAGATATGGTGCGTTGTCGGTATAGGTGAAAACTTACAGAGGCTAAGATTCATAGGAAAAAATAAATAAAAGAGCGAAAACATTTAAAACAGTAACTTATTTAAAATTAAACTTCGTAACACCAAATATGTCTCAAAATACCAAATATCCATATCTAGTGAAAAACATTATCTCGGCCATAATATCAGAGTACATAAAATAACTATCCCTCTCAAAGAAAAGTACCAGTACATCAAATGAAATAAAATCTAAAAAAGAAGAAGTAGAATATGTGAAGAGAAACTCCGCAACTGAACCTCCAAAGGAATCGAAAACCGAATATCCCTGCTTTTGCTAGTCTTAAGCAAGATAATGGTAATAGACTTTGCAACAGTTCTAGTATAAAAGGAAATAAAGGAAAAGATAAAGCTGGAATAAAATACAGTTTAACAGTTCGCTTCGCTTCGAAGTTCGATTAGATTGTTTGCACTTTTCTTAGATAACTACTTTGATTAGGCTGAAACCCTAATCCTACTTTAATTAGGATGAAGTCCTAATTCTACCCTTTGATCGGCCTTCTATCTCTATTGTGCCTACTATGGACTAGACCCATTGGCCCCTACGCAAAAGATATGAACTAGACCATGTTGGTCCCTACGCAAAAGATATGGACTAGACCCTGTTGGTCCCTATGTAATAGACACCTACTACTGCAGACTAGACCTTGTTGGTCCCTACGCAATGGATACCTACTTAGCGCTTGGAACTCAATAGTGACTTATCAACCAGCACTAAGGCTGCATGCTCGACCACCATTGGGCCGCTCTATCTTTTGCTCCCTCCTGTCGACCTCTTATTTACCATTGCTCTAGCATAAGCATGCCCTTGCCTCATCTGTGCTATTGTAAGACCACCTGCGTTTGGCTAAATGGGAATGTTGTTGGTATAGGTTCTATCTAAAAAACAAAATCTAGTTGCGCCCCTTGCCCAAATCCCCTGATTTGAGCTTCTACTTATTGACCTCTTATTTACCATTACTCCAGAATAAGCATGTCCCAAAGGAAATGATGTAGGTACGGGTCTTATTTTATTTTTGCTAACTTAATGTAGGTTTAAAATAAGTCTCTATATCTATAATTGACTACCCCATTGGGCCTATAATACCGATCTTTTATATATGTAAAAGACTACACCGTTGGACTTACAATACAGATCTTCTATATCAATAAAGGACTACCCCGTTGGACCTAAAATACAGATATTCTATATCAGTAAAAGACATCCTATAATACAGATTTTCTCTATCAGTAAAGGATTACCCCGTTGGACCTACAATACTAATCTTCTATATTTTGCTTAATAACTTAATCCAAGATCTAAGTTTATTAAACTAAGCATCTTCTGTTATTTCTGCTTTATTTACTTATAAATTTAATTTAAGACATAAAATAAGCCTTTCCTGTTCTTTCTACTTGATTATTGTCTCTAGCCATAACTTGTGTGTTATAATTATTCTTATTAACTTAACCAAAGGTCTAGGTAAAAAAATAAGCTACTTTTACCATTTCTTTTATTTTCTCTTTTTAATTATAATTACATGTTATAACCTTGCTTGCAAATATCTTAAATTTGCCTATTTCAGTCTAAGTCCAATTTGTTATAGTTCTTCTTATTTTACATCTTTTTGTAAATACAGTGTTCTTATATTTTAGTCCATGTTAACGAACTATTCTTCTATTTATTCCATTTGCGTAAAAAGGGATTAAAAAGAAACTGAATTTTAAAAAGAAATCCCAATTGTAGAATAGATGTATATAAAACGTAAATTATAGTGAATAACTTTAAATACCATAAATAATTGTAAATAATTGGAAAAGCTATAATTAACAGTAAATAATTGCAAATAACAGAAGCAGAAAAGCTGAAAGAAAATAGATTGAAAAGCAAATCTAAAATTTACTTAAAATAAACTATAAAAAAACTTGCATAAAAGTTATCCCGAAATTGTCGAAAAACTACAACTATTGAAAACCCCATTATTTTAAATTACTTAAAATTCTAAATAATTATTTAAACACTTACATGTATTCCTTAGCTCTTTTCCTTGGCCTTCCCCGATCCATTTGAAGGGTATAAAATATTTTAATTAAAAAGATCTCCTCGAAAAAATATTCCTTTTAGGATTCAGCCTGAGGCAATGAACCCAGATGGAGAAAATCTGAATGAGAAAGATAGCTAGGCCTAGGGTCTTATTTATAGTGTAAATTGTGGATCACAGACCATTTGATTTAGAGATTAAATCTTGTGCAACCACGTCATATGCTCGATGGAAACCGTTTGATGGAAGCATGAATGCACAGGATGTGAAGAAAATCACAAAACATGACATTCGCTTGAACCTGGACCACTCCATGGCCAAAAAAAATCAAGCGGGTCGACCTAAAATGGGTAGGGGTCGACCCTACTACATTGGGGATCGACCTAACCCTTTGGGGGTCGACCTAACCCAAATGTGTGTGTGTGTGTGTATTTCCCTCATTTTGTTTGTTTCTTTTTTCTAGCGTATCTTAATATTACTCGGATTTTGACAATCTACATATGAAAATTGATCAAAAAATTGCCACGGACAAAATGGTGCAACTCCCATAGTCCAATTTTGAAAATTTCACAAACTTATTTTATTATTTAATTAATTCGTTAATTAAATTATTCCATCCTTAAGGGATTTTCTCCCCGAAATCTCTAAGGATAGAAGAATGAAATAAATGTTTTAATTCAACTCCTACAACCAACTACTCAACCTTAATCCATTACATCTATTATCCTTTAGTTTTTTTAATGTGATTTATGATACATATGCAATTAGTGTAGTGTCAATGTCCCTAACTAATGCAAACGATTAGGCGGTCCACTGATTCAGTCAATCTCTTTTTATGTAATCATGTCTGTGCCATGTATACAAATGAATGCAAATTCCCTAATGATAACTAATAGTTCTATATGCATACTACAATCATCATCCAAATACAATAGTCTATGATAATCATCCATTTACAGTAACTATGGAAAATAAAATAAAATAAAAATGGAAATGCTCACACATCCATATACATATGCTCTAGTGTCCTAAGTAGGCTGATCCCTAAGAAATAATAGTGCCTAGTGTAAGTATATGCATCCATTAGCATCAACTAGCAACCACTAGTATCCATCATACATAACATGTTTACATCAAATCCTACCATCCATAGGTTAAATCATAAGTTCTACCCTCCCAAAGGATAATAAAGGAAAGAACCTATTCGAAACTAAAGATGGAAATAGAAAATTTGAAATTTACTATCAAAGAGATGAGGATAAGAGATACGTATTTTCTTCAATCAAATCAATCTTCTCGGAAGTCTCTTTAACCATGTCGAGACCAAGTAGCAATCTCTCTCCAGACTCTAACCAGCATGAAGGCGACTTGCACCATTCCAATGCTAGCTTGAAAACTATTATTATACGCGAACTCCACTAAAGGAAGATGTTCCTTCCAAGTTCCTCCAAAATCAGCAATACACGTCATCAACCACTTGTGTCTTACTACCTTACTAATATCACCTTACTATGGTCTACACACATGAAGCAACAATCCCAGGTTCTACGGAATCTTCTATTATTACTTCTAAAAGTAATTACTGCTATCTCTTATATAGCTTTACACTTTTTCCATCACACTTAGGAAATGATTCCTACATACTCTATATTTAAAAGTTTGGTTTGGTATTTCAAAAACTAAAACTTCTAAAAAATTTAAAACATCAAATCCCAAAAAAAATTGCCTTTAAAAAGTGTTATTTTCAAATTTCCGTTAAATTCAAAGGTACTTGGTTATTTAACATTTTATCTTCCTAGACTTGTATCCTTACAGCTTTTTATAAAAATTGGGATTTTTTAAATTTAATTGTTATTAATTTTTTCTCTTCCAAAAACTTACTTTTTCACCAAACCATATCTCTTTTAAAATATCTTTAAAGCATCCTCATTTGTTTTCAAAATAGCTTCTTTTAATTGATTTTCAATTTTGCAAAAATTGGAGTAGATAAGAATAATTTAAAACCCCTTAACTATCCAATTACCTAACCTTAGAGGAGTTCTTAACTTACTAAAAAGGCTCTCTATAACATCGCTTCTAACTAACACTGTTTCTAATCATTACACATCTTATAATGCCTAACGGTTTTATACCTTAATTTATTGGAAATACTTCCTTTCGTAAGAAACTATCAACGCTAAAATCTTATATGAATCCTTTAAAAGACGACTTCATGTTTATGTGAAATTACAAGAAACTTATTTTATGTTTCTTCGAAATAGGCTATACAAAATATGGTGCTTCTCATACCTTATATATCTCTTTCACTGCACAAAACATCTTTATTTATAATTTGATTTCACAGAAAATTTTATTATTATTCATTTCGTTCCAATAGATTAAAATATTTTTAACCTATATTCTCTTACAATAGACAATTTCTATGAAATTTATTAATTTCCAAAAATTTGACCTGCACTTTTCTTTTCAGAAAAACTCATTTTCAAAACTGTTTTAATATATCCATAACTAGGAAACATTTCATTATACTTATTAAAAAATGCATTTACAAACCACTTTATTTCTATACTTAGAAATTATCTTCAAAACACATTTTTGATTGGGTCAAACAAATGTTGCATAAAACATCGTTACTGCAGCCCAAATAGTATGGATTCAAAAATAAATAGTAATAAATCTCATATATTATGTAAAAAAAATTCCTTTGGAAGTCACCTAATATAACAATAGTGTTACAGTCTATGCTCCCTTTATTTTTTACGAAAACATCTATTGCAGCAATAAATGTTTTAACCTGCATTTTCGATACTTAATACACTCTAGGTTTTTACATTTAAAATCTTTGTTTTACTTACAAAGAAACTAGCGAGCTGTAACAGCCCTAGTTTTATAGCTATTTATTTCTTTTGAATTTTTAATTTTGAAATATATTTTTATATAATATTTTGTAAACCAATAAATTTTTATTAATAACTGTGAAAAATTTAGTGTATTTATAAACTGTTAAATATCGCGTTTAAAGGACGCGTAAAATTATGGTAGGTAACGTAATAAAACGTACACATTTAAAACGTTATTCTTATATATATTTCTGATGTTTTGTGTTACGTCAGTTTGACGTACCTTTAAAATCATATTTAAACACCTTTATGGATTAAAACATTAGTCAGTGATTTTATGACGGACGTTATTTTGTTTAAAACTGTCAGTTGGTTTTGCATATACGTTTTCTTTTCCTTAAGCCTTGCAATTCTCGCCGTTCAAATTTAAAATCCTATCAACATTTCCTCTTTTATTTGCCTTTCCAGTTCGAATTTTTGTTTGCTCGTTATCTTCCAAAAATCACGCAAGCGTTCAAAAATAGATGTTACTTGTTGTTTCTTTGGCTTTCACAAAGCCTTGCCGTTCTTCTTTTAATCAAGCATAAATAACATTTAAATCTGATTATAACTGTTCTTTTAAATATAATGATAATAATCAACTCTTTCATCTTCTGATTCAAGCTTACCTTATATTTCTTCCCAAATCGCGCAACTAATTAAATGGTATTAAAAGGTTAAAATCAAGCTTTATACACTAAGAAACTCTCAGCTTTCCTCTGTTAATTCGAAAGCTAATAAATCCTTTTGCAAACTAAAAATGAGTAAATCACGCATATATGCAATAGCTCAGATTACAAATCAATGCTCACTGCCTTGCCGTTTCTTTTACGTTTGAATTTGCACATATTCTTCTTGCCGTTTTCCCCTGAAATCTCGCAACTCGTTATTTATAAACCAGAGACCCACATCACAGGTTCACCACTTCAATTTTCCATTTGCATTTTTCTCTGGTCTCGGCGTACAAGCGTCGGGTATGGCAAATTATCTCCGTCTCTTCCTCCTTTTATATTTTTTCTCTTTTGCTTTGTTTCCCTTTTATTCTTCCAGTTCTTCTTTTTGTGTTTCTGATTTGCCTTGCTCGGCCATTCTACCATCTCTCTACCTTGTTTTTCTCTGAAATATTTACCATATGTCTTAAAACAAACTTGTGGGATCTGGATAGATAAAGTTTTCCTTTTGATAGTTCTCGTATGCATTTGTGGCTGAGTGTTGACGGGTGCGTGCATATATGTTAGCTGTTTTGGTTGGAAGCCTGGAAGCACATGGTTGCGTGTGTAAATATTAATATGATGTTTAAAGGTCATATGCCTCCTTTTAAACCATTGAGAGTTTGCATAGAAGTTGGACACGTTTTATAATCTAGGATAGATGAACAACAGAGAAAAGAAATTAAATTTCTAAACAAATATATATATATATATAATACGAACAGAGGTAGGAGAGGAAGAGAGTTACTTGTGCAAGCATGTATCACGGCCACAAGAATATTTAAAAGCATGCATTTTGTTTTGGAAGCTTTGTCCAATATGTGAAACTCTGTTTCCTTCTACATACATAAAATTTTAAACGCTAGGGAGTAAAGTGAGAGAGTTGTAGTTGAGAAGAGAAGGAGTAAGTGTTCAGTTTCATGCGTACATGCCTCTCTATGCACTTCGGATCTAAAGCTCGGTCCAAAACATTCTTGTTTTTTTTCCTTTCGGTGGTAGTTGGGTAAATGAAGTTTTAAAGGAGATTAGTACATATAATAGAGTATAGGGATCTTAAAGGTAGAAAATGGGCAGGTCGTGTTTTTCCGTCGAGTCGAGTAGTGGGAGTGGTCGAGCAAAGCTGAACTAAATTTTCGTTCAATTTTAAAATTTTGATTTGACCATAAATTTTTAAGTCACGTATCTGATATTTGAACGATTTGAATATAGGCGTGGCATCCGAGGAATTTTGGTCGTTACTCTCTGTTCATTTCTTTCGGTGGATTTTCATTTTCGTTGAATCAAAAATTTTCTACAGCATTGAGGTGAGTATTTCTCACCAGACATACGTATATATATTTTGGTAAATTATCGCAAGTGTATGCGTAAAATTTTATTTGAATATTATCTGTCTGTAATATAACGTAGAATGTTAAACCCCATTTAAATTGACACCTCATCAGTTATTTATCTGTTGTATTATTTCTGCAGTTATATTATTAAATGTTTATTTACTATTTTAAATCATCACTGCAAGTTCCCTGTAAATTTAGATAGTTATGGGCTGAAATGATAGGCCAAAAAAAATTATTATTGTTCATTTATTCTGTTAGCTGTTTAACTGTTAACTTGGGATTGCGGGTTTGAAATGATAGAACCCGGGGTTTTGTAAATTACGGATTGAAACGATATAAATCCGTATCACTTTACCTAGGCTAGAAAATTTTATACAGACCCGTGGTTCCTATAATATTTTCTGAAATATTTTAAAATTATTTTGGAAGTTAAATATTGTGATTAAATATATTTAAAGGATTTTATTCATAATGATTTTGAATGAGTTAAAAATGTTAAATGAATAAATAAATGTTTGAAATTTTTTTGGAATATAACTTATTTTGGTAAATTCTGGATTTTGAAAGGGTAAGATTTCAATTAAGAAATTAATTAATAATAAGTTATATTTGGAAATAAATTGTTAAGTTAATAATCTATTACAGCATTTAAATGCTGTCTTTTAAAATTGGACTGTTTTAACCCGTAACCTTTAAAAATTAATTTTGGGAAAAGTTGTAAATTTTGGAATTTAATATGTAATAAATAAAAATTTAAGAAATTAATTTTGATGGTTTTAAAGGAAGAATTTAACTTCAAAATTTGGTAAAGGCAATAAATTCCAAAGTAGATTGAATAAAATTTAAATGGTATATTATAATATGAAATGTTTAAATCAATATTTTGATATTGAAGGAATTTGGAATTTATTTTTGATTTCAAAGTATAAATACCATTTTTAAAAGTGTAACCACGGGTTATAATAACGTTTGGTTGTTAAAGAGACCGGGATCGGATATCTGACATACTCTCTGTCGATACCGAAAACCACTTTACCAACTGTGTACGTGGTGGAGATTCCAGAATGAAGTAGGTTGATGGTGACGTTTCTTTAAAGGTAAATACGTGGACCCGACTCCCGTGAGTTGGCATAAGGTGGCTAAAACAGGAGCAATTCTCGGATTAATGAGGTAGCACCTCTGATCGAACGCACTTCTTCGTATGCCATTCTATTACTCTTGTGATTGTTTTGGTGCGCACCTTTGATTTTGGGAGTGTTGTTCGTGGTGGGCGGTAACTGCGGCTACGCGTTTCTATCGGTCCGAGTAGCAATTGGTATATCTACCCTGGCATTGCCTAGTTGTGCCGTGTCACCTACCATACCGAGCCTTGTACGAGTTTGGATTTCTCCCATAGCCCGTGTGGTATCCTCTGGTGGCTTCCCGATCAGGAGGGACTATGATATTGGAGGACTACTGGGACTATTACGTGTTAAGGGCTATATGGGTAACCCCTTAATGCTAAGAAAAAGTATGTTTATTTTATTAATAGACACTATTATAATAGCGCAATATACTACATAGTAAATAGTTTAACGGATCCTTAGAGGATGGGCGGTCCCAAGCATCCTTTAAGTTACTTGCTTTATTTTACAGTACACTTGAATTAGCTTACAATTATATAAGTATGTATGTCCTGACTCGAGTGTTTATGTTTTATTTTACGCTCGGGTCAGCCTGAGTTGCAGCTTCAGTTTCTCTCCGGAGCTAGGGCATCCCGTAGATCATTCGTGCTGCCGGAAGCTTTTTCAGTTTATCTTATTTGTAATCAAGACTTTGGAAGACTCTTTTCTATTTATGTTTAAACTATATTGAAGATTCTAAACTATGTAATTCTGTTTTGTTAAAGTTATATAGTGGCTTCATGAACCACTGAATATTTTATTTCCGCTGTGAGTTTTTGATATTTGTGTCTTTGATTCTGTGTTTTTTTGTTTTCATTTGCTCCTAAGTTATTTACAATCTATTGTTTTGAACTATTCCAGCTTGACATGTTTAATTTATTGTCAAATTCGAATGGTACAAAATAGTGGGTCGTTACAGTTGGTATCAGAGCCAGGTTTAACCATAGCCTAAGGAGCAAAAACTCATTAGAGATAGGGTAGCAATACCCTAGAATGAGTGAAATCAAATTCTAGAATCCTTTCCTTGTGAGAGAACGTATTTTAAAGTATAAAATGGTTTTCAAAAAGGTTTTAAAAGAAATATTTTGATATAAAAACTTCCTGTTTTAAAATAAAATATTTTCAATTACTTCTTCCTTCCCCCCATCGTAATTCGAGCCTTTGTTAATTACTTGTCCAAGTTAAACTTTATCTTATCCTAGAATATCTTGATTTTTTTTTCTGCTCTTAGAATTCATTCTTGATCTTTTAGGATGAATAGAGGAAACAATAGAGGTCGAGGGCGAGCTGCTCCTCCACCTGCTGCCCCTGTTAGATTCACAAAGTTATGCAAAGACTATGTTGAGCTAGGTGGCACTAAATTTATGGGCTCAGAAACCATTATAGAAGCCCAGCAATGGCTACGAGACTTGGAGAGGATTTTCTCCTGTCTCGAAATCACAAATGCCCAGCAGAGGCAACTCGCGGCCTGGCAGATGAAGGGCGCTGCTTTAGATTGGTGGCTATCTATTACTGCTCACACTAATGAGGCTGACCTCACTTGGGAGCAATTTAGGTATCTCTTCAGTTGTCCAAATTCGGATTCAAATTTTCCCATTTTTGAATCTATCTTTTAATCTCTTATCGTGCTTAGGGAGGCCTTTCTGGCAAAATGGATGCCCGAAGCGGGCAAATCTCAGCTCTATCGAGATTTTATGGATCTAAAGCAAGGCGATATGACCTTCATAGAGTACGAGAGGAAGTTTAATGAGCTCTCCCAGTATGGCCTGAATTTGATTGACACCCCGCTTAAGATGAACGAGAAGTTTATCGCTGGTGCTCGACCCGAGTTCTACGATCGACTCATTACTCATGTGCATGGGTCCTTCACGGCATTGATGGATATGGCTCTCCGTTATGAGAACCCTACATCTAAGACCACTCCAGCTGCCCAGTCTGCATCAGCCCAGTCTTCCGGTAATTCAAGAAAGAGGAAGTCAAATTTCTACCGCAATAAGAGGAACAAGACTCAAGGGTTAGGATCATCATCATCTTCTGCTTCTACGAGGCCACCTATAGATCTGTCTACCATCACCTGCCATAGGTGCCATCAGAAGGGACATTTTGCAAATCGCTGTCCTACTTTGGGTGCTGCCATTCCACCTCCCCAGTTTGCTAGACGAGACTTATGCCACATCTGCCTTCAGCCGGGACACTTCAAGAAGGATTGTCCCACTCAAAAGAAGGGCACATCATCAGGGATCTTTGCGGTGACTTCTGCATCCTCTACAGCTCCGCTGCCTGCACCTGCACCCGCTCCAGCTCCGAATGACTCTCAAGGTACTCTTCAAGGATCTTTTACTTTGTTCAAATCACCTGTTCGCGTTTTATTCGATACCGGAGCTTCCCACAGCTTCATTTCTTCCGACCTCTGTAATAGATTTGAACATCGACTTTCACCTGAATTTTCCTCCGTACCTTTATGTGTTTCAAACCCCATCGGTGGTCCTGCGAACCTTAGTAAAGTTTGTAGAAATGTGAAGCTCCTCCATTTCCAACAATGCTTCACTGGAGACTTTTATGTTTTGGGTTTCGACACTTTCGTCTTCTACTCGGAGGCGATTGGTTAGATAGGCATGGTGCAGATATCTCTTGTAGTTCTTGTACTATTGCTCTTAAAGATGATTTAGGGAATCCATTAGAAATCCAGTGTAGATTGCCTCAGGAGTTTGCTGGTAGTTTCATCCATTCTCTCGACACTTTCCCGGATGATATCCATTCGACCCCTGTAGTCAAACTTTTTCCCGACGTATTTGGTGAAGTCACTTCTTTACCTCCAAAGCGGGAAATTGATTTCCGCATCGATCTTATCCATGGAGCATGACCTGTAGTCCTTCCACCCAGAAGAATGGCACCGCGGGAAAAGAGCGAATTAAGGAAGCAGATTCAAGACTTATCCTCCAAAGGTCTGATCAGACCTAGCTTCTCAGAATGGGGAGCAGCTGTAGTTTTTGTCACAAAATCTGATGGTTCCCTCCGGATGTGTGTTGATTATAGGGAACTCAACAAGCTTACCATGAAGAATAGATATCCTATGCCTCGCATAAATGATATGTTCGATCAACTCCATGGAGCGACTGTTTTCTCTCAGCTTGATCTCGCCACAGGTTTCCATCAGCTTAGAGTTGCTAAGGAGAGCATACCCAAAACTGCTTTCCGTACCGAGAATGGTTTCTTTGAATGGCTAGTTATGCCTTTTGGCTTGACTAATGCTCCTGCTTTCTTCGTCGACCTGATGAACCGTGTCTTTCGCGATGTGCTTAATA
Source organism: Allium cepa (assembly GCA_030765085.1). Taxonomy (NCBI): domain Eukaryota; kingdom Viridiplantae; phylum Streptophyta; class Magnoliopsida; order Asparagales; family Amaryllidaceae; genus Allium; species Allium cepa. Next base: position 721,815,058 of record CM060938.1, on the reverse strand, counting down.
AATTTGTTCTTGTCTTTATTGATGACATCCTTGTCTTCTCTAAAACAAGGGATGAGCATGAGTCGCACTTGAAGTATGTTTTAGAGACTCTCCGTAATCACCAATTAAAGGCTAAGTTCTCTAAATGCCATTTCTGGGAAGAAGAAGTCCGATTCCTCGGACACATTGTCTCTAGTGAAGGAGTTTCTGTAGATCCAGTCAAGATCGCTGCAATCAAAGATTGGGAAGAACCTAAGACTCCTACTAATATCCGTAGTTTTCTAGGCCTTGCTGGTTACTACCGAAGGTTCATTGAGAACTTTGCTCGGATTTCGTCACCTCTGACTGCTCTGACTCGGAAGAATGTTAAGTTTCTATGGAGCAATAAGTGTAAAGCTGCATTGCAAGAGTTAAAGGATAAGCTCACCTACGCACCAGTGCTGACTGTACCAAATGGAAGTGAAAGATTAACGGTCTTTACCGATGCTTGTCGAGAAGGTTTGGGAGCAGTGCTAATGCAAGATGGGAAAGTAATTGCATATGCTAGTCGTCAGCTGAAGACACATGAAGCTAATTATGCGGCTCACGATCTAGAATTGTTGGCGGTTGTCTTTGCCCTTAAGCTTTGAAGGCACCATCTCTTGGGAGCTAAGTTTGATCTCTTCACCGATCATCAGTCTCTGAAGTATATTTTTACCCAGAAAGATTTAAATCAGAGACAAGTGCGATGGCTCGAGTTTCTTGCTTCTTATGATCTCGACATCAACTATACTCCCGGGAAAGCAAATGTAGTGGCAGATGCGCTGAGTAGAAAGAAATCTTTGTTGTGTCAGCTTATTGTTTCTTCTCCTCTGTTGGACCGTATCGTGGCTAAACAAGATGAAGATGTGAAGCTTAGAATTATGAAGGAGAATGTCAGGAGCAGAGGTAGTAGTAGTCTTGATGAGATGGGAGCTCAAATTGATGATAGAGGGATTTTAAGGATAAATAAGAGAATTTGTGTCCCGAATGTTGATGGTCTGAGGCAGGAGTTACTTCGGGAGCATCATCAGTCCCGACTTTCCATTCATCCCGGCGTAGCAAAGATGTATCAGGATTTGAAGAAACTCTACTGGTGGAAGGGTATGAAGAGGGATGTTTCTATCTTTGTGAGTAGATGTGCGACTTGTCAGCAAGTCAAAGCGGACCATCAGAAGACACCGGGTTTGTTGCAGCCTCTGGAGATTCCAAACTGGAAGTGGGAGCAAGTTTCTATGGATTTTATCGATGGTTTGCCGAGATCTAGGAGGGGAAATGAAAGCATCTGGGTTATTGTGGATAGACTGACTAAGTCCGCTCATTTTATTCCAGTCAGATCTACCCGCACAGCTTCGAGTTTATCCGAAATTTATATGAGGGAGATTGTTGGCCTCCATGGCGTTCCCCTTAGCATTATTTGCGATCGAGACCCTATTTTCACTAGTCTGTTTTGGAAAGCATTCCAAGAATCCTTGGGTACTCGTTTGAACCTGAGCACCGCTTACCACCCACAAACTGACGGTCAAACGGAAAGGGTAAATCAGATTCTTGAGGATCTTCTTCGTGCTTGCATCTTGGACTATGGAGGATCTTGGGAAGATCATCTCCATCTTGTGGAATTCACCTATAACAATAGTTATCAGGCTAGTCTTGAGATGTCCCCTTTTGCTGCTCTATACGGGAGACCATGTAGATCTCCTTCTTGTTGGATTAAGTCCGGAAACCGCTTAGTTCTTGGCCCTGAGATGATTTTGGAAGCTTCGGAGAAAGTGGAGGAGATTAAGAGGAGGTTAAAAGTTGCTCAAGATAGACAAAAGAAGTATGCAGATCGGCGAAGAAGGAGTTTGGAGTTTGATGTTGGTGATTTGGTATTTCTTAAGGTTTCTCCTTTAAGAAATGTGGTTCGGTTTGGGCGTAGAGGAAAGCTGGCCCCTAGGTTCATCGGTCCATTCCGTATTTTGGAGAGGATTGGATCTCTTGCTTATAGACTAGATCTACCCGAGAAGTTTGCTGGAATTCACAATGTATTTCATGTATCTCACCTCCGGCGCTGTCTTCATGACCCATCTCTTGTCATCCAGCCTGCTGCTCTTGATGGTCTGGACATCGAGCCTGATTTAACTATTGAAAGAAAGTCGCTTCGTATCGTCGATCGAGGTACGAAACAACTTAGAAGAAAATCTGTCCAATTGGTCAAAGTGCAATGGAGCACCGATGAGCGAGATTGCACATGGGAAACGGAGGAGAGCATTCGTGCTTCAAATCCGGAACTATTCGTTTAAGGTACTTGCTTGTCTAGCTTATCTTCCTTTGATTCTTTTCTTTCGTCCCTTTTCGAGGACGAAAAGTTCTGAGTGGGGGAGAGTGTAACAACCCTAGTTTTATAGCTATTTATTTCTTTTGAATTTTTAATTTTGAAATATATTTTTATATAATATTTTGTAAACCAATAAATTTTTATTAATAACTGTGAAAAATTTAGTGTATTTATAAACTGTTAAATATCGCGTTTAAAGGACGCGTAAAATTATGGTAGGTAACATAATAAAACGTACACATTTAAAACGTTATTCTTATATATATTTCTGATGTTTTGTGTTACGTCAGTTTGACGTACCTTTAAAATCATATTTAAACACCTTTATGGATTAAAACATTAGTCAGTGATTTTATGACGGACGTTATTTTGTTTAAAACTGTCAGTTGGTTTTGCATATACGTTTTCTTTTCCTTAAGCCTTGCAATTCTCGCCGTTCAAATTTAAAATCCTATCAACATTTCCTCTTTTATTTGCCTTTCCAGTTCGAATTTTTTTTTGCTCGTTATCTTCCAAAAATCACGCAAGCGTTCAAAAATAGATGTTACTTGTTGTTTCTTTGGCTTTCACAAAGCCTTGCCGTTCTTCTTTTAATCAAGCATAAATAACATTTAAATCTGATTATAACTGTTCTTTTAAATATAATAATAATAATCAACTCTTTCATCTTCTGATTCAAGCTTACCTTATATTTCTTCCCAAATCGCGCAACTAATTAAATGGTATTAAAAGGTTAAAATCAAGCTTTATACACTAAGAAACTCTCAGCTTTCCTCTGTTAATTCGAAAGCTAATAAATCCTTTTGCAAACTAAAAATGAGTAAATCACGCATATATGCAATAGCTCAGATTACAAATCAATGCTCACTGCCTTGCCGTTTCTTTTACGTTTGAATTTGCACATATTCTTCTTGCCGTTTTCCCCTGAGATCTCGCAACTCGTTATTTATAAACCAGAGACCCACATCACAAGTTCACCACTTCAATTTTCCATTTGCATTTTTCTCTGGTCTCTGCGTACAAGCGTCGGGTATGGCAAATTATCTCCGTCTCTTCCTCCTTTTATATTTTTTCTCTTTTGCTTTGTTTCCCTTTTATTCTTCCAGTTCTTCTTTTTGTGTTTCTGATTTGCCTTGCTCGGCCATTCTGCCATCTCTCCACCTTGTTTTTCTCTGAAATATTTACCATATGTCTTAAAACAAACTTGTGGGATCTGGATAGATAAAGTTTTCCTTTTGATAGTTCTCGTATGCATTTGTGGCTGAGTGTTGATGGGTGCATGCATATATGTTAGCTGTTTTGGTTGGAAGCCTGGAAGCACATGGTTGCGTGTGTAAATATTAATATGATGTTTAAAGGTCATATGCCTCCTTTTAAACCATTGAGAGTTTGCATAGAAGTTGGACACGTTTTATAATCTAGGATAGAAGAACAACAGAGAAAAGAAATTAAATTTCTAAACAAATTTTTTTATATATATATATATATATATATAGATAATACGAACAGAGGTAGGAGAGGAAGAGAGTTACCTGTACATGCATGTATCACGGCCACAGGAATATTTAAAAGCATGCATTTTGTTTTGGAAGCTTTGGCCAATATGTGAAGCTCTGTTTCCTTCTACATACATAAAATTTTAAACGCTAGGGAGTAAAGTGAGAGAGTTGTAGTTGAGAAGAGAAGGAGTAAGTGTTCAGTTTCATGCGTACATGCCTCTCTGTGCACTTCGGATCTGAAGCTCGGTCCAAAACATTCTTGTTTTTTTTCCTTTCGGTGGTAGTTGGGTAAATGAAGTTTTAAAGGAGATTAGTATATATAATAGAGTATAGGGATCTTAAAGGTAGAAAATGGGCAGGTCGTGTTTTTCCGTCGAGTCGAGTAGTGGGAGTGGTCGAGCAAAGCTGAACTAAATTTTCGTTCTATTTTAAAATTTTGATTTAACCATAAATTTTTAAGTCACGTATCTGATATTTGAACGATTTGAATATAGGCGTGGCATCCGAGGAATTTTGATCATTACTCTCCGTTCGTTTCTTTCGGTGGATTTTCATTTTCGTTGAATCAAAAATTTTCTGCAGCATTGAGGTGAGTATTTCTCACCAGACATACGTACATATATTTTGGTAAATTATCGCAAGTGTATGCGTAAAATTTTATTTGAATATTATCTGTCTGTAATATAACGTAGAATGTTAAACCCCATTTAAATTGACACCTCATCAGTTATTTATCTGTTGTATTATTTCTGCAGTTATATTATTAAATGTTTATTTACTGTTTTAAATCATCACTGCAAGTTCCCTGTAAATTTAGATAGTTATGGGCTGAAATGATAGGCCAAAAAAAAATTATTATTGTTCATTTATTCTGTTAGCTGTTTAACTGTTAACTTGGGATTGCGGGTTTGAAATGATAGAACCCGGGGTTTTGTAAATTACGGATTGAAACGATATAAATCCGTATCACTTGACCTAGGCTAGAAAATTTTACACAGACCCGTGGTTCCTATAATATTTTCTGAAATATTTTAAAATTATTTTGGAAGTTAAATATTGTGATTAAATATATTTAAAGGATTTTATTCATAATGATTTTGAATGAGTTAAAAATGTTAAATGAATAAATAAATGTTTGAATTTTTTTTGGAATATAACTTATTTTGGTAAATTCTGGATTTTGAAAGGGTAAGATTTCAGTTAAGAAATTAATTAATAATAAGTTATATTTGGAAATAAATTGTTAAGTTAATAATCTATTACAGCATTTAAATGCTGTCTTTTAAAATTGGACTGTTTTAACTCGTAACCTTTAAAAATTAATTTTGGGAAAAGTTGTAAATTTTGGAATTTAATATGTAATAAATAAAAATTTAAGAAATTAATTTTGATGGTTTTAAAGGAAGAATTTAACTTCAAAATTTGGTAAAGGCAATAAATTCCAAAGTAGGTTGAATAAAATTTAAATGGTATATTATAAAATGAAATGTTTAAATCAATATTTTGATATTGAAGGAATTTGGAATTTATTTTTGATTTCAAAGTATAAATACCATTTTTAAAAGTGTAACCACGGGTTATAATAATGTTTGGTTGTTAAAGAGACCGGGATCGTATATCTGACACACTCTCTGTCGATACCGAAAACCACTTTACCAACCGTGTACGCGGTGGAGATTCCAGAATGAAGTAGGTTGGTGGTGACGTTTCTTTAAAGGTAAATACATGGACCCGACTCCCGTGAGTTGGCATAAGGTGGCTAAAACAGGAGCAATTCTCGGATTAATGAGGTAGCACCTCTGATCGAACGCACTTCTTCGTATGCCATTCTATTACTCTTGTGATTGTTTTGGTGCGCACCTTTGATTTTGGGAGTGTTGTTCGAGGTGGGCGGTAACTGCGGCTACGCGTTTCCATCGGTCCGAGTAGCAATTGGTATATCTACCCTGGCATTGCCTAGTTGTGCCGTGTCACCTACCATACCGAGCCTTGTACGAGTTTGGATTTCTCCCGTAGCCCGTGTGGTATCCTCTGGTGGCTTCCCGATCAGGAGGGACTATGATATTGGATGGACTACTGGGACTATTACGTGTTAAGGGCTATATGGGTAACCCCTTAATGCTAAGAAAAAGTATGTTTATTTTATTAATAGACACTATTATAATAGCGCAATATACTACATAGTAAATAGTTTAACGGATCCTTAGAGGATGGGCGGTCCCAAGCATCCTTTAAGTTACTTACTTTATTTTACAGTACACTTGAATTAGCTTACAATTATATAAGTATGTATGTCCTGACTCGAGTGTTTATGTTTTATTTTAAGCTCGGGTCAGCCTGAGTTGCAGCTTCAGTTTCTCTCCGGAGCTAGGGCATCCCGTAGATCATTCGTGCTGCCGGAAGCTTTTTCAGTTTATCTTATTTGTAATCAAGACTTTGGAAGACTCTTTTCTATTTATGTTTAAACTGTATTGAAGATTCTAAACTATGTAATTCTGTTTTGTTAAAGTTATATAGTGGCTTCATGAACCACTGAATATTTTATTTCCGCTGTGAGTTTCTGATATCTGTGTCTGTGATTCTGTGTTTTTTTGTTTTCATTTGCTCCTAAGTTATTTACAATCTATTGTTTTGAACTATTCCAGCTTGACATGTTTTATTTATTGTCAAATTCGAATGGTACAAAATAGTGGGTTGTTACACGAGCTATATATACTCTATAATTCTTCAAAAAGACTTTTACTTTAAACAAAATTTACACCATATAAAAACCAGTTTAAATTTCATACAACTTTTTTTTCTTTTTCAAAAACCCAATAGTTACTTTCTCAAAAATATGAACAGTTGTATTTTTTATCAAATTTTCAATTCTAACAATTTCATGTTATATGGCTAGGCATAAAGTGGATTATCTTCTTACTATCCTAGGAGTAACCTTCCTAAACCTTGGAATTCTCATTTCCCTACTAAAGTCTTGTATTCCTATTCCTCTTTTATGCTTATATTTATTCTAAGGCACTACCGCTAAATCCACTTATCTAAAATAATTATAATTTTGCAATTATCTACATTAGGCTTTCTTCTTTTTCAATTGAATCCTTGTGCATATCCAATCTTTTCCTACCCTTCTTTGGATTTCCACAATTTGAATTTAAATGTACAAAACCATTCCTCAAACTCCTATCATTTATAGACCTTCTCTATGCCCTAAGAAACGCACTTCCTTATGCCAAAAGCGTCACTTTAAGAATTTAGCCTTCAACTGATGAACATAAATTGTATGAAGAACCTCCTCTAGATGAATAACATGCTCTTCCATACTCTTGGAAAATACCAAAATTTCGTCCACGAATGCTACTACAAACTTATTTAGGACATTTCTAAAAAAGCGGCTCATCAAATCTACGAAATATGCTGGGAAATTGGTTAGCCAAAATGGCATAACCAACTACTTAAAAAATCTATTGGGTATCCTAAATGTTGTATTATCAATGCTATCATCAGCGAACCTAAGATGATGAAATCCAGTATGCAATGACCCGAAATTTTTGATCTCGAAAAGTCCAGATAGTTAGAGAAAAAGAAGAAAGAGATAGAAGAAAACACCACAAAGATTCTCACATTCACAGCGGATGAAAATATAATATCAAATAATAACAGTTTACAAAAGAATTCTGTATCTGTCAATTACATTTATAGTACATCAGAGTTACACATATATACAGACACTGGATATACCCAATCGTCCTATCTCAGATATACAACAATATAATACAGCGGAAACACTCCATACGTTCTTTCCATCCAGTTCGCCTTCTAATCTCTAGAACGTCCTTACCTGAAAATCTGTAATACTCGGTCTGACCCGAGCATTACATCAAAGTAACACCCGGGTCGGGATGGATACCAGCGTGAGTAACCCATCTAACAAAGAATTCAAAGCATACAACTTATATAAAACCCGGGGTAACTCGTATCAATTTACAAATTCTCAATTTGTTATAGGCATCACTTATTTCACACATCAATTTTCTAAGTACCAAAATTTGGATTAAATAGTTCAATTCACTTAAATCATTTCATTCCAGTCTATAGATTTCACATATCAATTTATAAAAATTCAAAGTGGTTTCGGGTATTTACTGATACCTGACCCTCGGTCTTTTCGAATCCAACGTCGTCTTAGAAACAAGCTGTTTAATTTTTTAAACTATTCCATTCATACCCAGAATTACATAGCAATTTATCACAGATAGACAATCCATATTAAAACAGTTCAACCAAACATAACATATTAATTCACATATCAGAGATATCAAATAATCCAAGGCATCCAATATACTTTAATCATCAATAAGCAAGATTAATTAGTCATACCATTTCTAATTAATTTAATATAAATTAAATTAATTACTTTAATCACTTTAACCCTGCTTACTTACGATTAATTAATTAATTACAAACTATTAATTAATCATCCCCTAATTTCCTCTTTATTTTCATTAAGTAATTTGCCTTAAATTAATAACATAAATTGATTATCCTTCACCCATTAACCTTAGTTATATTTATCCTAATTAATTACACAAATTAACTATACCATAAGCACTTACGTTGAATAATTATCCTTTAATTAATCACACTCATGAATTCTTATTTGCTTACTTAAGTAATTTACCTTTAATTATTTTTATCAAGTAATTATCCCATTGGTTATTATTATTCTCAGTTAATTAACCTTTAATTATTAATTAATTATCCTTTAATAATTAATTAAATTTATTTAAACCTGAATAAGTTAATCCTTTAATTACTTACATTAAGTGATTATCATTTAAGTAACTAATTCTCTAGTTACTTATATTAATTAATCTCTACCTATAAATTAATTAATCTAAAATTAATTAACTTATAACCCTTAATTATTAATTAATTAATCCTTAACCATTAACTAATTAGATTCTCTTTAATTGCTTAACTGATTAATTAAATAATCTTAATCACCCAAACCTAAATTAATTAAAAGATAAGTCATTTATCTTAATGAACTTCTTAATTATATCACTTTAAAATCTTATTTTATAAACCTGGGATTTAATTATCACTAATCTATAATTTAACTTAAGATCTTTAAGTCTAATTAAAGATAAACATTTTATTTCCTTAATCACACTATTAATTAAGTTTCAAATTTGACTTAAGAATCTACCTCTTAGTTTAAAATAAAACATACAACTTAGATTAACAAATATTATACAACATTATTATTTAAAAGAATAGTTTAAGAAGTTATTTTTAAACTTGATTGCGCTGAACTTTAAACTTTGAGAATATCCTCATATTTGACCCGAGACAAGCTTGAGAAAACTCACCTGTAACGTTGCTGCCCTGTTAGTTCATCACCACTAACCTCCAAAATCATCATAGCCAAACTCCCCCTCATCACCAATCACCGGCCACTGCTAGAAAATGCTTGCCATCAATTTCCAAAAATCCTCCACGCTTCTTCCTATCACAGCCACCACCATTCATCCCACGCACGTGTGAAAACCCTAATATCGCCCACGTCGCACCTCCTCGCCACTGCAGACCATCGCGATTCATATCAGGTCGCGCCTCCTCCATGAATGCTCCCCTACACGTGCCACTTCCCTTCTTTGTCGCATCGCCCTTCACCTATTCGTGACCACTGTCCCTCAATCGCGAAGATCAACTATCCACCAATAGCCACGCAAAACAAGATCGCCACCTAACCCTAGCTCGAAGACGCGACTTCAAAATTTTCAAGCGTCTCCATTTTCTCGAGCTCGAGTTCGAGCCGAACCCGCGATGCTGTGCCCTCCCCCTATTTCATTTTTTTTAAATCGACCTGAGCTCAAAATCCTTTTTTTTTCTTCACGCGATTGAAAATGAAGGAGGAGAAGGAATCGAAGAAGGTACAGATGAAGGCTCGGCCATTTTATTTTGAACGTTATTTTTTTTTATTTTGAGGAATAAAGATGATCGGCAGATAATATAAAAGGAGGAAGATACCTTGCGTGAGAAGCTTGCCTAGCTACAGTGGTCTTGAAACGAAAGGAAAAAGTTGTGAAGTGAAATAATTTCAGCTGGATATAAATATAATTTTAAATTAAATTCAAATCGTCTCGATAAATGCAACTTACAATTCCGAATACCTATGGAGGCGTGCTGCTAGGCGTTTATAATGTACCCCTATTCCAAACGTATTGGAAAAGGTTTCGAGTCCTAATTCGATCGTATGGAGAAGATAGCTTTTTGGACCCAGTTATAATATTAAATTTTGATTTAATTTTCAGTGCGTTTACTTATCATACGCCCAAACGATCATTCCAAACACTATGAAAATTGAAATCCGATAATAACTAACTATTACGGATCTAATGGAACTAGTTTCGTCGAATTCCGAGACTGTGCCTCGGAAGGCTATTTTTAAATATCGATTTAAACGATAAAATTGCAAAACTGAACAAATCAGTGTTGAATTCAATTTTAAAACTTTTACTATCTTCGGTATTATCAATATAAATTTTACAAGCCTTCAAATTATTTTTAACAAGCTTAAAACTGAAGATTCAATATTCCACCCAACTTTCAGTTATTAAATTCAATTATTTAATTATCAAATAAATAGTGATGTTTGGAATTCAAGTTAAAATAAATCTTTCAAATATCTAAAATCAATTAGATATTCCAATTTCAAATGCTTAAAAATTTCGGGTCGTCACATTCCTCCCCCCTTAAAAGAATTTCGTCCCCGAAATTACTAGTTGGGAAGAATGGTCCGATACCCGTGTACTTTTTCCCAAAACCAATAATTCAACATCCTACCAACTATCTTTTTATAGAAGGCCCATTATCACTCTTACTAACATTCCAAACTCTTCCATAGATTCCAACAACATTATTTTCTCCACTTATTCAAATTTAATTTAAATTATCACAATTTTCTCAAAAAATTTCTTACTCTCTAAATTCCTGAAAATTTTTGCCATCGTCTCCTTTGCGCGGCTAGCTCGGTACAACTACAAAATGCCTCTATGGGATCCCAAATTCCAAAAGAAAACAAAAACCAACTGGCTGGATCAAAAACCCAATCAAATTTCATATAGAAATTTAAATACATACCTTTTTGTCGAGCAATTCAAATTTATCTTCTGAAATCAAATCCAATTTTCCTTTCCCTTTATAATACCTGCATATCCTACTTAACAATAATATCCAATTGTAACCTTTCAAATCATTTTATACATTTCCTTACATAGGTTTCATATCTACTTCTATTCAAATTAGTTTTTCCCATTTCCATATGAATTCAATTTATCTTCAATTCTGAATATTAAATTTTATCTTCCATTTATGACTGATTCATACTATTATTTTAAATTAGTTTCATCCACTAATTTATTTCAATTTCCAATTTGAAATCGTTTTGTCGCTAACAAAAAAATTTCAAAAGTTTTTTAACTCCCAAAATTTTCGAAATTTTTTGGTAGAGTCTCCTTTGTACGGAGGAGCTTTTGCAATTTGACAAGAGATATAAATATATATATATACATCGACCCACACGGTCGGAAAAAACAAAAACATTTCATATTTCCTATTTTTATTGTATAGACGTACCTTTATTTAGCATTTTAAGCAAGCGACTTATTATTTTAGCAATTAACGCGTCCAATTCCAGCTAAACGGCTTCCCGGTATCTGTACTTGCTCAATTTAAACATATAAGCACTATATATATGAAGTTTATAACATTTCTCTTACTTAAAAAACTACAACACATCAACTCTAAAAGAAATGCATTCTAAATAACTTCCACGAGCAATATATATGATTTCAAAACTAATTCAATTGCTTTCAACCAATTCATATACCATTTCGTTCAATTTTATTGGTTTACAACTCAATTACTTACAATCAATTTATTTTAACCCAACAGCTCATATTCCCTTCAAATGATTCAAAAATCAATTTTATTTGCTTCTATTAATTCATAGAATTTCTTTACCTTCGTTTACGTCAAACGACAACTATTTTTATGCAAATTCGATGATATTCGCTTAATAGAGTATCCATTTTAGTTTATAACTACTTCAAATTAATTTCAACTCAATCTGTATTTAATTCCATTTCATTTCTAACTTATTCACCAACCATACATTTGCATTTCATTTCATCTCCGCATTGGTTTCATTTTAAAACTATTTCATTGACTTTGACAACATTCGATGCTTATATTAATATCCATTTTCCAAATAAATTTAACCCAAACTTTTATTTAGCGGCCTTCCATTCTTACTCGAAACCAAGCTTTTATTGACTTAAGTAATTTAAATTCAAATTAATACGCCTCATAACTTAAGTTCATTCTGATAACCCAATTCAAATTAAAATTTTGATTTAATTTTTTTTTTAAACTTTGGATCATTTCCAACTTGTACAAAATTTCTTTTATACCTCAAACACATTCAAAATCCTTTCCTTCTGGCAATAGATTCAACAAGGGAGATTTATTTTATATAACAAAGATATATAACTTTGTTTATTCAAAATCAAATATTCAAATTTGATTACTCTTCCTTTTTTTCTTTTTTTTATAGTTGTTTCCATCTTACGTATCATCATAAAAATATCCAACTTTCACTTTTATCCATTGTATATTTCACAAAATATACTTTCATTTCAAAAGAAATCATTTCACATTTCTTATTCATAAATTTTCAGTATCAATTTCATTTAAATCTGTACGATGAACACATATCATCCATACGCTATACCAACCTGATCGCTCAATCGATCACACAATTTCACTTTTGAACTAGTATCGTCCACCTGACTTCCTAGTGCGGACACAGATCTGGTTTCTTGATCAGAAACCGTCATTCTCCTTGCATAGCCATAACTATGATAGAGAATATCCAGAACCAATCAACAATCCATATCCAAGTTCGCCGTCGAAAATCGAGCGAAAAATCCCAACTCGGATCGATAAACTATCTCGAAATTCTGTGCTCGAATCTGGATCAAATCTCTATGCGAATAGAATAATATACGTACATCCTACGTATTTAACTTCATTGATTATCAACTAAATCAATTTCTCTTTCTATTCACATTTCCTCAAATTTCTATCCACATAATCACAATCGTTTCAATTCCATTGGATTATCTCTTTAATCCTTATCCCAAATGGATATTCAATCATAAACAGTTTGAACTCCAACCAGATTAAATTCAGAAAATAGCTTGAAAGGTTTAAAAATAGATAAGTAGTTGAAAAACAATTAATAGTTTGTAAAATAGCTATAAAATAGTTAAGTAATTGTAAAATAGTTGGAAAATAGTTAAATAGTTTCAAAAAATTTAGATAATTGCAAAAAAGTTGTAAAATAGTAATTAATTTGTAAAATAGTTGAAAAAAGGTAATTAGTTTATAAAACAGTTGAAAAATTGTTAAATGGTTTCAAAAATAATTGTTGAATAAGTATAAAATAGTTTGGGGTTTAAAAAGAAAGGTTATATATAGTAAATAGATATGAAAATAGATTAAAAACAGTTTATATTAAAACAATTTATATTAAAATTAGTCCAGAGTCAAAACTGTTCACTTTCCCATCAATTCAATTTAAATTTCCACTTCCATTTAAACTGACTCACTTCCAATTTGAATAACTTCAATTTCCATTGAAATTGATTTAACCCCAATTCAAGTTGAATCAATCTTTGTAGCGACCCGTAAATTTTTGATAATTAAAATAGCTAATTCAATAAGATTTCATGATTTAGTGTTAGAAAAAAAATTTGTAATTCGTTAGAATAATAACAACTGGAATGAATTGCAACAATAATTATCCAAATAATGAAAAATAAAAGCTACTTAGTGAAGGCCTTGCAATCAATAGTTGAATAGGATAATAAATGTTGAAATTCATTGGGTATAATAGAGTAATTGATTGACAAGTAAAATCTATTTAAAATCAAATATTGAATATTGAACAGCTAAATTGTTGAATTAAATATTTAAAACTTATTGAATAATTTAATAATGGGAATTGAATAACCGCATAATGGAAATGGTTGTTCTATAATTTTAATTCGTTTCAAAAGTTAAATTTTATAAGTTCGTTTTGAATATCTCAAAAGATAGTGATTTAAGAATAATTAAATTTAATTAAACTTAATATTACAAATGTTTGAATAATTAAATTCCGAATTTGATATGATTAATTTGATATTGAAATTCAATATATGAAAATAGAGTGAATAATTGAAATTTGATTTAATATGATTCAAATTGGTTTCCAAAGTGAATGTAAGTTATATTGGGATTATAATAGAGTTAATAAGATTTTAAAATTGGAATTTATTGGATAAATTGAATAACGGGTTAATATGATTAAAAATGATTTGTAAAATTTTATTTTATCATATTGGAGTTATTATGATGCTATAGAAATTTTAAAACTGAGTTTAGAATTTATTTGTGAAATTTGAATATTTTAATATTTAATTATCGACGGGAAAATAGCCAATTTTCGAACAGTCTCAAAATTGGACGAAACTAGTTCCATTGGATCCATAATAGTTTGTTATTATCGGATTTCAATTTTCGTAGCAATCGGAGTTGTCGTTTGACCGTGGCAGCTCGAAACGCGTTGAAATTGTTTTAATATTAATTTAACGAGTTAAAATAGCCATTTTTCAAATGGTCTCAAATTTCGACGAAACCAGTTTCATCGGGTCCGTAATGTGATCTTATTGTAAGATTTCAAATTTCATGTCAATCGGATTTACTGTTTGTCCGGGGCAAGCCAAAACGCCTAAAAAATCGTTTAATCGGTTTAATTTAAAATTGATCGTTTATTTCCGTAACTCGCGCAGATGATCGAATTAGCTTCCGAAATCTGTTCCATTGTGTCCGGAATGCGGGATAAACCCTGGGAACGTCAGTTACCGCACGAAATTCGGAGTTTGGAAAAGCCGGATAAATAATATTTGCCGTTTCCTATAAATAGCCCCCCTTTATCTCAAAAATTCACAAAAAATAAAACCCTAGGGTTTGTTTCTGCAGCCGCCCCCTTAAACTATCAATGGCCAGAATTTAGTTTTATTTTCTCCTCAATCACTCTCAATCCATCAACAATTACGTGAAGTGTTCAACATGAAAGTTGTAGAGATTCGTGAGAGCTTCGAATCTATATGGAGTTGATCGAGATTGGAGCGATGTGGAGGGAGCAAAAGGGGGCCGACGCATGCAGGTTGCGCACGACGTTCAACGTGCTACAGGGGGCCGAGCTCTCTATGCTTGCAGCCGAGGGTAGCTCTCGAGACAAGCTTCAATATGACGCTACCTGATCGTGTTCAAATTGCTTGTAGAAGGAGCATAATTTAACCCTAGTTTCATGAAGATGGGTTCAAGTTGCGTGTTGTAGCCTGTAGAACGAACGTGAAGATGGAGATGCAAGGTGCGGTCCTGATGTTGAGGGGTGAGATCCTACGGTGATGATCTGCTTAGGTTAAAATTAAATAAAATGTTGTATATTTATTAAGTTAAAAATTCGTGTAACTTCAAAAATACATATCTTTTTCATACGAGGTCGAAAACGCGCGAAACCAGTTGCGTTGGAATCGTATGGACGAGAACTATGCTATGGAATTGGATTGGAGTCGTTTGGAGCTAGAGAAAATTTTGAGTTAAATCATACGTCGTTCGATTTGATTTAAAATCGTAAAAATCAAGGTGAGTGTTTTATAACGCTCACAACGTACTAAATATCTTTATGCTAGTTAAATTTGATATTATGAAGTGTTATGATTTTATTTGTCGTTGTTTGATAGAATTTAATTGTCATATAGATTGTCATTTGGATTAACCGTTGAAAATTAAATTGACAGTTAAATTGAAATTGAAATCAAATTGCGATTAAATTACCTGACATTGATAACTATGAAACTGCCATGAATTGTATTGTTTATTGGATGATGTATTTTGTTGGATGCTATTGGTTGATAATTGAATGTTTGGATGTTTATTTGCTTATATAGATCCTGTTATGCATACATATGATACTGTGATTTAATTTAAGTGATATATATTCATCCCTGACATTTAATTGAAATAAATAATTACTTGGCCATAGGATAGAAAATTATATACGGACACCTAATTGGCTAAGTTAATAATTTTTGAAATCGTCGATTTGAAATTTATTTAAATGTTTTGATTAAGAGTTAAAAATAGGAATCGATTTATAGAAATTGAATTCATCGAAAAATTGAGTTGGAATGTTGAAATAAAATATGGTTAAAGGAATTTTGTTAAATAATTAAGTTGAGACTTTGAGATTTAAAATTTGGTTATGACTGAAGTTCAA
Organism: Allium cepa; assembly: GCA_030765085.1. Classification (NCBI taxonomy): domain Eukaryota; kingdom Viridiplantae; phylum Streptophyta; class Magnoliopsida; order Asparagales; family Amaryllidaceae; genus Allium; species Allium cepa. The sequence continues at coordinate 721,798,851 of CM060938.1, read as the reverse complement.
AAATTTATTCGTTTAAAGAATTGAACCTTAAATCGAGCTTTAAATATTATTAAGTAAAAACGATATAAAATGATATTTGAAATTGAGCTTGAAATTGAGTCATGTTTGTAATTGGGATTTAAATTTGAATATTGAAGGATAATTTTGTTAAGTGTTATAAATGGATATTTTGAAAACCAAGCTCTAAATCGATATAAATTGAAATTGAATTAATTGAAAGTGAATATAAAATTGAATAAATTTGAAGTCAAAGTTGACATTGATTTGAATTAAAATCGAAATTGAATCGGTGGAATGGAAATTGAAATAGATTTGAATTGAGAAGTTATAATTGAAATGGTTTGGTTTTGAAGCTGTTTATTTTGTTTCCAAATTTCTCAGTTATATAAACCATTTTTGAATACATAAACTATTTTAATCTATTTTAAATCTACTTAACCCGATTTAAATCATTTTAAACTAAATTTATCTATTTCAAATCCGTTTTAAGATTTTAAAGTATTTTAACTATTTTAATTATTTTAAACTACTTAAAGCTATTTTTTTTAAATCCTAAGCTGGTCAATAAGGTGAAATGTTTATATTTAAAACTTGAATTTAAATACGAATTGAGTTAAATGAAGTTGCAACCTAAATTGAAATTCGAAATGATTTTGAAATCGAAATGAGATATTGATGCGAAAATTTATGTTTGAAACGATTCTTACATTTGAAAGAGATGGCGATATTTGAAATGAATTTGATTTTTTGAAGCGAACATGGTATTTTGATATCAATTATGATCGATTTGAAATGTAAAAGAGCCAACGGTGTGATAATACGTAGTTATTAAAGAGTCCGGGATCGGATATGGACATACTCTCTGTCGATACCGAAAACCACTTTAATAACTATTATACACGGAGTGTTGATCCAGAATGAAGTGGATGGTTTGGTGAACGCGTTGACTGAAGAAAGAGAACGATATTGGATGACCCCTGACATGACTAAAACAGGAGCCGCGCCGGGCCATTGAGGTTCGCCACCTCTAGCGGACACACTTCTTCGATACCATATCTATTACATTTGTGATGCGATTTGGGTGCACCCCTTGATTTCGGAGTGTTGTTTCGCGGTGTTGGGGTAGCTGCTGGCTATGCCCAACATCAGTCCGGATCACGCAACTACTAGTATCCTAGTTGGTATCGCCTCATGTACCCTGTCATACTGATTATCCTATTTGCGACCACTACGTTTTGATTTGTACCTTGAGTATATGGATTTCCCTCTGGTGACTTCCGGTTTTGGGGAAACTACGGTCTTGTATATGCTTTTGGGAATATAAAATGTGTTAAGGGGGATTATGGTAACGCCTTAACGCTATTTTGATACTTTATATTACTGATAGGCATTATCTACTTAGCGTATATTACTACATAGTAGATAGTTTCACGGATCCTTGAGAGATGGAAAATCCCGTAACATCTCTTAAGTTATTGCACACACGTTGACACTGAATATGAGATGTCAAACCCCATAAACATCTCTGACGCCATTACACTCATATTTATTTACGATTGATTTAACTTTCATAAGGATATTTTAGTCCTGACTCGAGTGTTTTGTCTTTTCATTACGCTCGGGTCAGTCCTGAGTTTTTCAGATTTTTGAAGATCTATTCTGGAGGACGAAGACGAAGATTTGGTATACTATTACTATTATTACCCTCGCATCATGCTATCTGCTGCATTATTTTAATTGTTCTGTTGTATATGTATAACTCTGATAAATGTTGTATAAATAATTGTCAAAGTATAGTAGACAGCTTCATGAACTGTTTATTTGACTATTATATTTTATCGTTCCGCTGCGAGATTCTGTGTTGTTTCATTTCCTTTATTTCTCTTCTTTTCTTTTCTTATTTACCCCCAATAACTATCTGCCCTTTTGAATGGTTTGGAATCGACATGGGTATTTGATCGTCGGTTTAAACTGTCCAAAAGGCGGGTCGTTATAATCTTGATTTCTTTCCAAATTCAAATCAAATTCCATTTGATTTTAAACCTATTCAACTTTAATTACAATTCCAAATTATTCCAATCAATTTGGACTAATATCAATTGAACCCACTTCAATTTCAAATCATTTCAATCCAATCCAATTCAAATTTTCCATTTGAATTTTTAAACTTATCCATCTTCAATCACAAATCTAATTAATTCAAATTAGATTCAATTCAAATTTCAAATTTACACTATCTCGAATTATATGAATTCGAGTTAAATTTTTAAATGTTGATTTAATCCTTTAAATCAAATCAACTGATCTCTTTAAACCATTTAATTCTGAATCCATTTCAAACTTATCTCCATTTAATTTTAATTTGGTTGTATTTCTATTACTTAATTCTCAATATTAAATTTTTCAAATAATATAACACCAATTATCTTAATATTTATTAGAAAGAAATATTGCTTAATATATCAAAATATATTCTTATATAAAATCATTTAAAATCTTTATATTAGCAAATAACAAGTACGCGCTCATATATATATATATATATATATATATATATATATATATTCAACTCATTCTAGGGTACCATTGACCCTATCCTTAATGAGTAATCCCAACAGAGCCAAGGTTCTCGCTTAACCTTTCAGCTCTGATACCAACTGTAACGACCCGGAATTTTCGATCCTCAAAATTCCAAATAGTTAGAAAAAAGAAGAAAGAGATAGAAGAAGAAGAAAAAACACCACAAAGATTCTCACATTCACAGCGGGTGAAAATATAATATCAAAAAATAACAGTTTACAAAAGAATTCTGTATCTGTTAATTACATTTATAGTACATCAGAGTTACACATATATACAGACACTGATATACCCAATCGTCATGTCTCACATATACAACGATATAATACAGCGGAAACACTCCATACGTTCTTGCCATCCAGTACGCCTCCTGAGCTCTAGAACGTCCTTACCTGAAAATCTGTAATACTCGGTCTGACCCGAGCATTACATCAAAGTAACACCCGGGTCAGGCTAGAAACCAGCGTGAGTAACCCATCTAATAAAGAATTCAAAGCATACAACTTATATAAAACCCGGGGTTATTCGTATCAGTCTACAAATTCTCAATTTGTTATAGGCATCACTTATTTCACACATCAATTTTCTAAGTACCAAAATTTGGATTAAACAGTCCAATTCACTTAAATCATTTCATTCCAGTCTATGAATTTAAAATATCAATCTATAAAAATTCAAAGTGGTTTCGGGTATTTACTGATACCCGACCCCCGGTCTTTAAGAATCCAACATCATCTTAGAAACAAGCTATTTAAGTTTTTAAACTATTCCTCATACCCAGAATTACATAGCAATTTATCACAGATAGACAATCCATATTAAAACAGTTCAACCAAACATAACATATTAAATCATATATCAGAGATATCAAATAATCCAAGGCATCCAATATACTTTAATCATCAATAAGCAAGATTAATTAGTCATACCCTTTCCAATTAATTTAATATAAATTAAATTAATTGCTTTAATCACTTTGACCCTGCTTACTTAAGATTAATTAATTAATTACAAACTATTAATTAATCATCCCCTAATTTCCTCTTTATTTTCATTAAGTAATTTGCCTTAAATTAATAACACAAATTGATTATCCTTCACCCATTAACCTTAATTATATTTATCCTAATTAATTACTCAAATTAACTATACCATAATCACTTACATTGATTAATTATCCTTTAATTAATCACACTCATTAATTCTTAATTACTTACTTAAGTAATTTACCTTCAATTATTTTTATCAAGTAATTATCCCATTGGTTATTATTATTCTCAATTATTTAACCTTTAATTATTAATTAATTATCCTTTAATAATTAATTAAATTTATTTAAACCTAAACAAGTTAATCCTTTAATTACTTACATTAAGTGATTATCATTTAAATAACTAATTCTCTAGTTACTTATATTAATTAATCTCTACCTATAAATTAATTAACTTATAACCCTTAATTATTAATTAGTTAGTCCTTAACCATTAATTAATTAGTTTCTCTTTAATTGCTTAACTGATTAATTAAATAATCATAATCACCCAAACCTAAATTAATTAAAAGATAAGTCACTTATCTTAATTAACTTCTTAATTATGTCACTTTAAAATATATTTTTATAAACCTGGGATTTAATTATCATTAATCTATAATATAACTTAATATCTTTAAGTCTAATTAAAGATAAAAATATTATTTCCTTATTTTCTCCTTAATCACACTATTAATTAAGTTTCAAATTTGACTTAAGAATCTACCTGCTTAGTTTAAAATAAAACATACAGCTTAGATTAACAAATATTAAACAACATCATTATTTAAAAGAATAGTTTAAGAAGTTAGTTTTAAACTTGATTTTTCTGAACTTTAAACTTTGAGAATATCCTCATATATGACCTGAGACAAGCTTGAGAAAACTCACCTGTAACATTGATGCCCTGTTAGTTCATCACCACTAACCTCCAAAATCATCGTAGCCAAAATCCCCCTCATCACCAATCACCGGCCACTGCTAGAAAATGCTCGCCATCAATTTCCAAAAATCCTCCACACTTGTTCCTATCACAGCCACCACCAGTCATCCCACGCGCGTATGAAATCCCTAGTATCGTCCACGTCGCACCTCCTCGCCACTACCGACCATCGCGATTCATACCAGGTCGCGCCACCTCCACGAATGCTCCCCTACACGTGCCACTTCCCTTCTTGGTCGCATCGCCCTCCACCTATTCACGACCACTGTCCTTCAATCGCGAAGATCAACTAGCCACCAATAGCCACGCAAAACAAGATCGCCACCAACCCTAGCTCGAAGACGCGACTTCAAAATTTGCGAGCGTCTCCATTTTCTCGAGCTCGAGTTCGAGCCGAACTCGCGATGTCGTGTCCTCCCCCTATTTCTTTTTTTTTTAAATTGACCCGAGCTCAAAATCCCTTTTTTTCTTCACGCGATTGAAAATGAAAGAGGAGAAGGAATCGAAGAAGGTACAGATGAAGGCTCGACCATTTTGTTTTGAACGTTAATTTTTTTTATATTTTGAGGAACGAAGATGATCGGCAGATAATATAAAAGGAGGAAGATACATTGCGTGAGAAGCTTGCCTAGCTACAGTGGTCCTGAAACGAAAGGAAAAGGTTGTGAAGTGAAATAATTTCAGCTGCATATAAATATAATTTTAAATTAAATTCAAATCGTCTCGATAAATGCAACTTACAATTCCGAATTCCTATCGAGGCATGCCGCTAGGCATTTATATGTTATACCCCTATTCCGAATGCATTGGAAAAGGTTTCGAGTCCTAATTCGATCGTATGGAGAAGATAGCTTTTTGGACCCAATTATTATATTGAATTTCGATTTAATTTTCAGCGCATTTACTTACCGTATGCCTAAATGATCATTCCAAACACTACAAAAATTGAAATCCGATAATAACTAACTATTACAGATTCAATGGAAGTGGTTTCGTCGAATACCGAGACTGTGCCATGGAAGGCTATTTTTAAATATCGATTTAAACGATAAAATTTCAAAACTGAACAAATCAGTGTTAAATTCAATTTTAAAACTTTTACTATCTTCAGTATTATCAATATAAATTTTACAAGCCTTAAATTATTTTTAACAAGCTTAAAACTGAAGATTCAATATTCCACCCAAATTTCAATTATTAAATTCAATAATTTAATTATCAAATAAATAGTGATGTTTGTAATTCAAGTTAAAATAAATCTTTCAAATATCTAAAATCAATTAGATATTCCAATTTCAAATGCTTAAAAATTCCAGGTCGTCACACAGTAGCTAAATCAAGCTGAGAAAATGTCGAGGAGCCAACTAACTGATCGAAAAGATTGTATATCCAAGGAAGTGGGTAACTGTTCTTCTTTGTGAGTTTGTTCAACTCCCTACTCTCCCTAGGTGCCATATGTCTCATGGGCAATGCCATTGGCTTTTCATTCATATAGATCTTAAAGTTGGTCTTTCTCTCAAGGGGTGGTCCCCTAACCTCCTCAAAGACGTCTGGGAAATCTCTGACAACAAGAACTGAATCTAATTTTGCTGATGATGAATTGAGGGAATATAGAAAGTTCAACATGACTAACCCCTATGGGTCATAAGAAACCCCGAGAGTCCTACCGCTGCATGTCTCTAGTCAAACGACTCTCCTTTCGTAGTCCAATATTGCTCCATACATGGATAGCCAATCCATTTCCAAAATCATCCCATACCCCGGAAATCCCAATACATAGGCGTCACAATCAAACTTTACGCTTAGGATAAAAAATTTCAAACCCCTACAAATCATGGATAAATGTGCCGATCCTCATACGGAGTTTGAAATAACTATGGGGTCTACTAGTAAGGAGATATCTAAGTGTGAAAAATCAATCAAGAAACTAGGAATGAAAATAATGCGATGCTCCAGAATCAAAAAGAGTTCGAATAGGAAAAATCCATAGAAATCAACCTTCTATAGAGATTATCCTACCTCGATCTGGTCCACTACTTGAAGGTGCTGCATCCAAAGCCTATATTTGTACTGTAGGTGTGCCTGCTCTCTGCCTCGTTCTCTGTGGACAAGCTCTACTAAGGTGACTAGACTGTCCACAACTATAACACCTTCTCTTATTTTGTAACTCCTTCTTGCAATCCTTTGTGTAATGACCAATCAGTCCACAACTACGACATTTTCTGCTTTTCTTGATCCGCTTCTGAGGTCCTCCTTCTTTCCTTTTATCCTTATCCTTCTTGTTCTTCCACCATGGCTTCTTAGAGCTTTCTAACTTAGGAACCTCTTTAAGCCCTCTCTTCAGCTGCCTATGTCGTGTCTCTTTGAAATCCTCTATGCCTAGAAATGTTCTGCCTCATAGACAGCGAAGTCCTTTCATAGCTTAGAAAATTTGACTGTTGTAGATGGACTAAAGGGATCTGTGCTATATTGGACGCTTGCCCTTGCACCTCCGGTACTGTAGTTCTACGGAACTAGTCAGCCATCCTATGCAAAGAAAAGAGAATTTAGGCTTGAAAGAATCGAAAGAAGGTTGAACTGGAATTTGAGGGGATTTTTATAAAAACTCTTTTATACTTGAAAATTATTTCTAAGAGTTCCTTTCTGAACAAGCTATTTTGAAAAATTCTTTACTTTTAAAACAAATTTTGAGGAATCCTATAACCTTAGGCTCTGATACTAAATGTAACACCCTATACCCCATAGTATACCCAAAAGGCACATTAAATTATGTGGTGCGTTGTAGGTATAGCTGAAAACTTACAGATACTAAGATTCACAAGACAAAATAAATAAATCGGCGGAAACAATTAAAACAATAACTTATTTAAAATCAAACTTCATAAATACTTCATAAGACCAAATATGTCTCAAAATATCATATATCCATGTCTAGTGAAAAACATTATCTCAGTCATAACATCAGAGTACATAAAATAACTATCCCTCCCAAAGAAAAGTACCAGTACATCAAATGAAATAAATATGAAAAAGAAGAAGTAGAATACGTGAAGAGAAACTCCACGGTTGAACCTCCAAACGAATCCAAAACCTATTATCCCTGCTTCTGCTAGCCTATGGGAGGGAATAGAGGAGTGGATCAGACTAAAAGTCTGGTGAACAAAAGTAATTACTAGTATTCTTAAGTAAGATAAAGGTAATAAACTTTGCAACAGTTCTAGTAAAAGGAAATAATGGAAAATATAAAGCTTGAATAAATTAATGTTTAACTGTTTGCTTCACTTAGATAGTTCGATTAGATTATTTGCACTTTTCTTAGATAATTTCTTTGAATAGGCTGAAACCCTAATTCTACTCTAATTAGGCTGAAGTCCTAATTCTACCTTTTGAGCGGCCTTCAATCTTTATTGTGCCTACTGCAGACTAGACCCATTGGCCCCTACGCAAAAGAAGCGGACTATACCATATTGGTCCATACATAAAAGATACAGACTAGACCCTGTTAGCCCCTACGCAGAGGATACAGACTAAACTATGTTGGTCCCTATGCAATAGACACCTGCTACTAAGGACTAAACCCTGTTGGTCCCTACGCAATAGGTACCTACTTAGTGCTTAGAACACAATAGCGACTTATCAACCAGCACTGAGGCCGCACGCTCGACCACCAATAGGCTCGCGGTATTTGTTGATCCCTCCTGTTGATCTCTATTTACCACTACTCCCGCATAAGCATGCTCTTTCCTCACCTGTGCTATTGTGAGACCACCTGTATCTGACTAAAAGGGAAGGTTGTTGGTACGGGTCCTATCTAATAAACAAAATCTAATTGCGCCCCTTGCCTAAATCTCCTGATTTGAGCTTTTATTTATTGATCGCTTATTTACCACTACTCCATCATAAGTGTGTCCCAAAGGAAATTCTACCGGTACGGGTCTTACTTTTATTTTTACTTATTAACTTAATGTAAGTTTTAATAAGTCCCTATATCTGTAAAGGACTACCCCATTGGGCCTATAATACCGTTCTTCTGTATCTGTAAAGGACAACCCTGTAAGGCTACGTTACAGATCTTCTATATTAGTAAAGGACTACCCTATTGGGCCTACAATACCGATCTTCTATATCAGTAAAGGACTAACCTATTGGGCCTACGTTACAAATCTTCTATATCTTACTTATTAACTTAATCCAAGATCTAAATTTATTAAAATAAGCCTCTTCTGTTATTTCTTCTTTATTTTCTTATTAACTTAATTTAAGTCTTAAAATAAGCCTTTCTTATTCTTTCTACTTGATTATTGTCTCTAATTATAACTCGTGTGTTATAATTCTGCTTATTAAGTTAACCCAAGGTCTAAGTATAAAAATAAGCTACTTTTGCCATTTCTTCTACTTTCTCCTTTTAGTTATACTTACATGTTATAACTATGTTTGCAAATTTCTTAAATTTGCCTATTTCGATCTTAGTGCAATTTGTTACAGTTCTTCTTATTTTACATCTCATTTCCTGTAAATTCAGTGTTCTTATATTTTAGTCCGTATTAACTAATTATTCTTCTAGTTATTCCATTCCTTAAAAGGAAATTAAAAAGAAATATGTCAAAAGTAATCACAATTGTAGAATAGATGTAAATAAAACGTAAATAACAGTGAATAACTGCAAATACCGTAAATAACTGTAAATAATTGAAAAGCTATAATTAATTATAAATAATTGCAAATAACTGAAATAGAATAGCTGAAAGAAAATAGACTGAAAAACAAATCTAAAATTTACTTAAAATAAACTGTAAATAAACTTGCATAAAGGTTATGTCAAAATTGTAGAAATACTACAACTATTGGAAACCCTATTATTTTAAATTACTTAAAAATTTAAAATAATTACTTAAACACTCATCTATGGTCCTTAGCACTTGTCCATGGCCTTCCCGGATCCACTTGAAGGGTATAAAATATTTTAATTAAAAAGATATTCTCCTCGAAAAATATTCCTTTTAGGGTCCAGCCTCAGGAAATGGTCCCAGATGGAGAAAATCTGAATGAAAAAAATAGCTAGGCCTAGGGGCTTATTTATAGTGTCACTTGTGGATCTCAGAACGTTGGATTTGGAGATTAAATCTGGAGCAACCAAGTCATAGGCTTGATAGGAACTTTCGGATGGAAGCTCGAACGCACAGGATGTAAAGAAAATGACAAAACACGTCATTCGCTCGAACCTGGACCACTCCACGGCAAAAAAAAGTAGGTAGACCTAAAATGGGTAGGGGTCGACCCTACTACATTGTGGGTCAACCCTAGGGTCGACCTATTGTGCAACCTATGTTTCGACCTAATCTAAATATATTTTTTCCTCGTTTTGTTCTTTTCTTATTTCAAGCGTATCTTCTTCATGTTAACTTGGATTTTGACAATCTATATATGAAAATTGATTAGTAAATCGCCACGGACACAGTGGTCCAACTCCTATAATTTTACCAACCTTGGTAAATCCAACAAAGTTATAACAAATGCAAAACTTAATTTTATCTTAGACCTGAAAATAATATCAGTCAATTAAAAATATCTAACTAATAAACAAAACAGCAAAATTAGTATGCAAATTAGAAAAGAAAATAAACTTAATCCATACAAAATAATTAAGATATAATTGTAACCATCCGTAATTTTACCACTTTGACAATGAAATATTTAATGTATTTTAAATATTCAGATACATAATTTTCAAACTTAATAACCATGTTTTATAAATAAGAATAATAAACTTATTTTTAGAATCTGATTAAAAAATTAAGAAATTTGGATTTCAGTCAAAAAGTGATAAAAGTCGATTTTCAATAAAATTGGATATAGATTCAATTTTTTTATTAATGATAAATAATTATTTTTTAAATTTTCATATAATGATAGTAATTTGATTTACAATGATTTTATAAACATATAAACTTGTTTTATAAAAATTGATAAATTTTGTCGCACGTTGACAAATCAACGATGTATTTTTACAATGAGATTTTAATATTATTTAATATGGCTTTATAACTAATATAAACTTGTTTTGATTTTTTTAAAAGTGATAAGAAACTAATTTTCAAATTTTGATTGCATGGATAGATATTTTAAATAAAAATATAAATATTACTAGAAATCTAATTTTGGATTTATGACTAATAATCGAATAAAAACCTATATAACTACACATTTACACATTTGTAAACATGAAAACATTTAGCATATAAGACAAAAGCTAATTTTTGGAAAGTTTATAAAATAAAATATAAAAGATTATGATTTGACATGTTCATATTAATAACTCCTTTACTAAACCAAATCATTACCAAAAGTACTCATGCATCCTTTTCACATTAATGCTTTAGTACCCAAAAGTCTAATGAAAGCATGGAAAAGGAACACTCCATTTTGTAAATTAATGGAAACTAGCACAATCGTTTCTTTTTAGAACCACCTCAAATCCATCCATCTCCTCTTCATTTAATATTTATACATAGAAGTTAAATCATGGATTTAAAAAATGGTAAAAGTGGGGTTGAAAAATCAAAAGTTAGTATGGGTAGAAAGGTCGTTTGGCATGTGAAGCTTCATGTATAAATAGGATCATCATCCCTCTATTTTCTCACACCAAATTCTTCATCATTCCCTACCTCTCTTCCATGGCATCCAACCTCTCTACTTCCTAAAACCTCTCACCTAACCTCCTACACCTCGCACCCCCTCTCCAAGTCCCGTACCCTCAACCCAACCCACTGCCAAGCCCACTTAACCACCAACCGAGCCCACACCCACCTTTACCCGCCTCCAAAGCCCACGCATCCCCCTCAAATACTCACACCTGAGCCTTTCACACGCACACCTCTAGCTAAAGCCGACGGTCGAACCCCTACATCCCTCCAAGACCCTTACCCTACACCCTACCCCACTCACACACCTTCACACAGCCACACCCGAGCCCTACCCCCCTCATACACACGCCAAACCCATACACCCACCTCCTAAACTCTACACCTAAGCCCAAATACCCTTTATACCCACGGTCGAGCCAACACCCCACACACACCCCTATACCCTCCATTTGCAAATCCATGCCCTCCTTATATAAGTCATACCCACCATCTATCAAAACATAGTCCTTCGCTTCACTACTTTAAACAATAGTTCATGATAAGTCCTGTTGATTTTATAAAGAAAAAAATGCATGCTAGTTTTAGAAATAGAATTGGAAAGGAAAATGAAAGTAAGTGAACTTTTGTCTCTGTCAAAATTATATTTATTGTTATGCTATGATGATCATGTTTATATCTTTATGATGTTACGATAATTAACATTATTTGGTTGTTAATGTGAATGTTTGGATGTTATATGGATGAGATTAGTTGAATGGATGCATTGTTGATGGCAATTTATTGACATCTTAGCTAAATTAGTTATGTTTACATATTTGAAATGATTAACCATTCTCTTTTTTAAATAAGACCATTTGTTAGAAATTGTATAGAGTATATTCAGAATGGTAAGCCTCTTTTCAAAATCAATTATGGAAAAGAAATTCGTTTTGCAAAAAGATAGAAATTGATTTGGAAATCCAAAAGTTGAAAATAAATAGTTGAAATGGAAGTTAATAATTAAGATTTTAAAGATAATGAATTTTGAAGGTTTAAAGTTTCAAAAGTAAATAGTATATGGTTTAAAAAGTTTATAAAAATGGAAAATTTAATATTATAATAATATAATATGAGGTATTTTGAAATAAGTGGAAATTAGATAGTAAATAATCAAAATGATAAATTATTGATTTTAAATAGTTTATAAATATTTATAAGCAAATAAAAACTTATTTGGAAGTGTTACGACAAATATTGCAAACCAAGTCAAAATTAGGTGTGTCGCGCAACGTTAGTTCACGATTTCACATTAAAGATTTCAAATGAGTATACGAAATGGAATATAGCTCTGAAATCTTCGAAATAAGAATTTTTCAGATCCTTATAACCTAGTTTTCAAATGGAAAAGAAAAAACAAGGTTTCATCTCGTAGATTTTAAAATATGTCCAAATCGAGATTTCAGGAAATCGCGCTTTTGCAGTTATGTGGGCAAAAGTATAAAATTCTTTAAAATGTGTATTTTTAAATGTTTAAAAATATGAAATAAACCAGATAAATATGTTAATATGTTTTAATAGAGAATTGAGTTATAAATATGGATTTTAAAATGATAGAAAAGTAGTTTTAATCGAATAAGCTTTTAAAAACACTTTTTGCACCACTTTTCTACAGCAGTTTTAATAACTTCAGAAATGAAGATTAAACTTAGCGATTATTTCCTAAATCTTTTATAAATGTTTTTACATATGTAATACATTTATTTTAAAGATGATTTGGAAGTTGCAATAAGAGTCTATGGCTAGGAGAAATTGTTTATGACATTTAAACAATAATTGGAATATTTCCTTAAAAGTAAGGAATGTAATAATAAACCAAGTATGCGGAAACAACTAGTACATTTGTCCCACCTATGAGATCTGAAAAGATAAAACAAGGTGTGTAACTAAGGTTAGGAATGGAGCAACCAGTGCCTTGAATTTGTCTGGCCTTTGTTTTCTCCTTATAGGTGCGGGGTGGAACAGAATGGAAAGCTGGGTTGCTTTAATTGAAAAGATTGTATTTAAGTTTTCCAAAATAAAAAGATTTAAATAGGGTTTTCAGTAATATAAAGACTGTTCTAGTCAAACTTTGTATTAAGTTATGGGGAGGGAAGTTTGTACTATTTACGTAAATTTAAGAGATGATTTTCCACCTTTATTCCACAAATAATACAAGTTGAATACGGAAATTAATCAGGATAAAAGTTGTCTAATCTTTTACTCAATATAATTGATTTTGGATTTATAGTAAACGATGTCTTAATAACATTGTTTTTGACCCAGTTGAGACATGTGTTCGAAAAAAATAGTTTTATTTGATTAGAAAGTAAATGACGTGAAGATTTCCGAAGTTAAAATAGTTTTGATTTATCGATAAAAAGTTAGAATGAAAATCAGCTTAACGAATCCAGTGTACACATATTCACATTTTTATCGATGATTGGATTTCGAAGAGACTAGGGTCGAGTCTGGATGATTCCTACCCGAAAACCACCTCGAACCGATTTACATTTCGAAGTAAAACATGTTGAAGATAAGATCATTGAAGAAGAGGATATTCATGACTCAGGGCTACTTGCCATTAGACCCTCGGCAAAATTACTATATCTCACACTTATAGTGGCAGTAGTGCTCTATTTTGAAAATCTTCGAATTGCAAGGACTAATTGCTAATGAACCTATGGTTGATTCTGAAAACAGGATGTGGTAGGATAAGTGCCTTCAATTTGTCATGCTCCTAGACAACTTGTACAGACGAATGTCTGACGTTGCATTTTAAAATCACATTAATTGATCTCTATAAATGTAATGTATCATCCACTTAGTGGCCGAGAAGGCAACTTCTCTTAGCTTAACACCCTTTCTTGAGACGTATGAGCTTAGGAGTTATAGGTTATAGAAATCAGTTATGCGTGATTATGGAATGGTAATGTGGCATTCAAAGAAGAAAGATGATCTGCAAGGTGAAAGGTAATCGTTACCTCAAGCCTCACACCCGAAAATGACCAAAACAAGGTAGATGCAGTAAGGCTATATGGTTCGCAACCATTAGTGTATGATCATCCCCTTCTAGATATATTTCTACCCGCTATGATGTTCGGGTTTAAATTAATATGGTGTATGGTAAACGAGCGCTCGGATAAGTCGGTACGAATAGGTGATGACATATTCAGTACTATCTAGGAAAAGGTAAGCTGGTCTTGTTTTGATAGAGGTGCAGATGTTGTGTACCCTCGGTACATTCCTCTAGAGATGTATTACCAGAAGATAGTCCCTTCACCTGGTAATTTGTAAGGAAATCTATTCTCCAATAAGTGCTTTCCACTTTTTTGTAGAACCCACTTTGTGGTTAGTATTCTGGAATTTAATCAATGTAATAATTTCGGCTAAGATTAATAAGCTATTTGCAAATGTTTTCAAAGAATGTGTCAATAAAAATAATATCAAAGGTTTTGATAAAAATGTAGTTATCATATGGTAAAAACTCATCTGTGTTTATCTACAGCGTGGCCTTATGACATACTCTTTTTTTTCAAAAGGCTTTTGGTCACGAATCTCCGATCTATGACACTATCATGTATGAATTAAGCATTACTGGTTTGCCAGACCACTACAACAAAAACACCCTATTACAACGCCCTTTTTACAACTGGCAGAAACTGACCGTATTAATAGTTAGCTATTACAACGGTTTTTTAGATTCGTTGTAACAGATACCTCTTTCCAATAGGCTTTTCAATTTAATCGTTGTAACATACTCCTATTACAACGTTTTACATATGCCCGTTGTAACATATGCCTATTACAACGGTTTTTCCCGTTGTAACAGATACAGTTTTCATTCCTCCCTGCCCATTGTAATAGATGCCTATTACAACTACATTCTTTTGCCTGTTGTAATATATGTCAATTTTGACAACTTTTTTATTCTAGTTGTAATAGTTACATTTATAAATTTCTAGTTTACCAGTTGTAATAGATACCAATTTTCGACAACTCTTAACTGATTATCATTAACTTCGAATATTTTAAATGTCGTGGGGGGTTTAACCAGTACATCTTAATAGACTTAATTTCACTTTCTAATTATCCACATGTAATTATATACAAAGTTTTTAAAAATAAAATACAATGAGAATGTTATAATAATAAATCATATTAAAAACTAACTATCTTAAAAAAATTCAAAATTGAGAAATTTGTTTGTTATGTTAAACATTGTGTTTACGTATTAATTTTAGCAGTTTTATTACATAATACTTTAAAATAATTTTATTCAATAGAATAATATATTTATTATAGTTTTGACATAACTATTTTCTTATGTTCATGAGTAATTTTTCAACATGTATTTGTTAATAAAAAAAATTTACAAATAGGATTCCATTTTTGTACGTGTTATTTCATTTCTAAAAATTTCATTCCGTGCTCTAAGTGAAAATTTTCCCTCTGCCCTACTGCCTATCCTCCCCCTTAACCACTTAAATTATATACCCTTACATTTTCTTCATTCTCCTAACTAGGGAAGACGAAATCCAAAAAGAACTTATCTTCATAGTCCAAACCCAGGTGGTTGACGAATCCCAAGGCGATGAAAAGCTTGCGAACGAACTCCAACGTGGCGAAAAGCTTGGCGAACGAACTCCAAGGCGAAGTCGACAAAATCAGGAGAAATCGGTGATCAAATTAAGGGTCGAATTTGGTGATTCAATTAGGGGTCGAAATCAGTGAAAAGCGAAGAGGTATCTTAACTTCTATAACTTTTTTCATGTTATTTTAAATTACAGTCAGTTAAGGCTTGTGATTAGATTAGATTTGGATGAAAATCAATGTTGAGCAGCGTATGTAGTTAGGGCTTGTTTGTGTGCTTATTGATAATTAGTAATTGATTCCATATAAAGCTTTGTGATACCATTTTTGAAGTTGAAATGAAGTTATTTAACTGGGTATAATAATGCATACACACATTTTACCAACAATATGCACGCACATAGAAAGGAAAAAAAGCTTTAACCAATTTACTCTAACACGTACTGCCCTCAATAGTTTTGAGATTATTAATACAAGTGAGTTTAACTGAAATCCAATTTAGTTTTAATTTGAATCAAGCGAACAAAAGCATAGGTGTACAGAGATGATTACTAGAAGGAATTGTCATAATTTAGTTGTTAGGCTGATCTACCCAAGAAAGAGATAGGCGTACTTAGGTGTTTCTCGGGCTATTTGAACTGTTAGATTGAATGTTGAAGGATAGGCTAAGCATTTTTGATAAAAAGGTATTCATGACAAATTTTGTATCAATGAAATCTGTTCTAATGCAAAAAGTGTGTGTTATATATCTTATAATTCTAGCATAAATATAAATAATGGGTTCATCCAGTTTCATTTTAAGTCTAAAATTGGATGGCTAAAATGGAAACTTTAGTCTGTTTCTCTCTGTTAGTATCCTCATATGTGACTTATAGTGTCCTCATAAGCACTTTAAAAAATTAAAGCTCTGTTGAATTTCATATTTATCTAAGAAACAAAAAGGTATATTCATAGCCTTAAAATTGTTATGTGCTTATGTCTTTTGATCGATAGTCAAATGTGCAAGGACATTAGTGGAAAATTGTATTTATGTTGAGTGCCATTCCAAATTTCAAAATCATTTGACTGTAAGTATATTTTCGTACTACATGACTAGTAAGCATAACTATTTCCACTAATTATCAGTTGTATATTAATGGAATGAATGCTCTACAGAAGACTTTAGAGTGTCCTAATATTCTTTAGGTTTTAACTTTAGGTTCATAAATTGCTAAAGGTAATTAAAAACTGTAGTGATTTTGTTTATATGGCAACAAGATAGCGATGCTATTGCTCTTCCATGTTAAGGACAAATATATATCAAACTATCTCTTTCAACACTTGTTGTGTCCTACCGAAGTTGTTGCTCAACTTCTGTTTTACAGTAAATCATGTTGTAATTTGACATCAACTAATGAATCTTTTATTACTTGTGCACACAAAAAATTAATTGATGTTGAATTATGTAGTAAAAAAAGTAAAATTGTTTAAGACTTTCTAACTATCCAGTATCTTTCATTGGATTTGTGTTAAAAGTAGCCCAAAACTTTAATGAATTTAATTAATTTAAACTATATGGTAAAAATCTGATATCATTCTATTCTGTTAAAACAAATGATATATTTCCAGTATGACCTCGTAAGCAACAATAGATTCCTGTTTCAATCAATATGACCAAAAAACAGTAAATTAAGAAACAAGTAGGAGGAGGAGCCCAACAACCTATTAATTAACTCACTTATAGTAAACTAAACTACAGGAAAATATCAAATATGTTTACCAATAAACCAATATTCTATATAATTCTTACTCAATTTACACATTCCCATTTCCACCATTAAAGGAAATGAACAATGAACATTGCAATCTCCAAGTTCTAATCAATGTTAAAAATAGTATGCTCTTAAAAAATTCAACACATAGTATACTCAAAAAATGGACTCCTATTTGTAAAGTCTAGCCATCCTTGTAGGAAAGAGTTTCAATACATAGTATACATAATATAACTTCTCTCTCATCAAAATTGGACTCCTATTTTTTTAATAGTGGTCACTATAAAGTCTAATCATCCTTGTAGGAAAGAGTTTCAATACATAGTATACTCTTAAAAAATTCAATACACCGATTGTAATTCCTTATGTACACATATTTTGCCAACAGCCACCTTACGTTGCAGCAGTGTATTCCTTACCTCATAATGTTGCAGTTCTTTTGCTGTTTTATTTATATTGTACTCTCTTGTTGAAATAATTTAGCTTGCTTCCTTATGTAATTATTTAGTTCATAGCTACCTTGGTGGTAGTAATAGTCAATAAGAGTACCATTCATAAATACATATGATTGGAGGAATACCTATAGAGATATCCCATCATGAGAAAGGCTCATGTTTTTTTGGGCATAATGTCTTTTCATTAGGTTCTAACATTAGAGAATTATCAAGATGGACAAAGCATGGACCAACCACTAAGGTTTTGCCAATTTTGATTAACAGTTTTATATTTTGTTAGGGTTAACTATTGATCTCTCTTCATGTTTCATAGAATGTCAGAAGAGTATAGGCAAGCTATTCGGAATTTTGTATATAGGCATGCAGAATAGAAGGGAAATCTAGAAAAAATTATTTGCCCACGTTCAAAATGTAGAAATCTCATCCGCCAATCGCCAAGGGATGTTATATCATACTTGGTTTGTTCTGGGATTGACCCAACATATGATGTATGGATTTTTCATGGGGAAGCATACCCTTCAGAAAATGATGGCGAGGAAGTGATGAACACATATAGAATGTACTAAGACACAAAAATGTGTAATGACGAGATGGAAGATCATGCTAATATAAGACACATGGTAGGGATTAAGGAGAAGATAGAAAATTCTAAAATTCCTTTGTACCCTGGTTGTGTAAGCCACATGAAGTTGTCAACTACAATACTTCTCTACAAGAACAAGGCTTGAAATGGTGTATCTGACACAACATTTATAGAACATCTTAAACTTCTCAAAGATATGTTGCCTATGGAAAACACGCTTCCTGATTCGACGTATGCAACAAAGAAGTTTCTTAAATCATTTGGTTTAGGCTATAGACAAATACATGTATGTGTAAATGATTATTATCTATTTAGGAGAGAGCTTGTATATAGTGATTTTTGTCCAATATGCGGAAAATCTCGTTGGCAAATAAACAAGACAAAGGAAGATGGAAAGCAAACCAAAATACCTACGAAGGTCTTGAGATACTTTCCAATAATACCAAGATTGAAAAGAATGTTTATGTCCTCAGAAACATCAGAGCAATTAAGATGGCATAGCAATCATAAGAGTGAAGATGGTAAATTGCATCATCAAGTAATTCTTCTCAATGAGCTACAATTGATAGGTTGCATCCTTCCTTTGCATCCAATCCACGAAATTTAAGGCTTGACCTTGCAAGTGATGGCTTTAATCTCTTTGGTGATTGGAACTGCACAATAGTTATTGGCCAGTATTTATTGTAGCGTACAACTTCGCTCCATGGCTTTGTATGCAAAAAGATAATATGATGTTATCTTTATTAATTCCAGGACCACGAAAACCGGGGAATGATATTGATGTGTATCTACAACCACTTATTGAAGATTTGAAAAAAATATGGGATAAAGGGTAGAAGGTGTATGATGCATACACTCACAAAAAATTTAGATTAAATGCCATTCTGATGCGGGCAATAAGTGATTTTCCAGCTTATGGAAATTTAGCAGGTTGCACCGTAAATGGTAAGAGGGCATGTGCTGTTTGTGGCGTTAATACACGCTCAATATGGCATTCATTTAGTAAGAAGTGTGTATATTTAGGCCATATGCGATTCCTTGACCCTAACCATGAATACCGCCACTAAAAAAACTTGTTTGATGGAATCGTAGAGAATAGGCAAAGGCCTCCAGTACAAACTAGTTCTCACGTCTTTGATATTGTTAAAGACATTTGTAATGACTGGGAAAAAACCAAAGGAGGAAGAGAAAGTATTAAGGTATATTTAGAATATATGATTAGATATTATGATATATTTAGAATATATGATTAAGATATTATGATATATTTAGAATATATGATTAGATGTTATGAGTGGTATGTAATAGGGGATATATCTTCGAAAGATTTCCGACTGTTTTCGCAATGTATGATTAGATGTTATGAGTGGTATGTAATAGGGTATATATCTTCGGAAGATTTCCTGCTGTTTCAGCAATTCTAGAGTTACCATAAGATAGAGTATTAGGTATGTATTATAAATATGGATGTTGGTGATTAATAAGAATTCAAGCTGAGTTTTACCAATTCTTCATGGTATCAGAGCCAAAGAACGATTTTTTTCAAGAATAATTTGCCATGGCCGGTGGTGAAGATCAATTGTTCACAAGTGAGCAGTGGAAAGCTATTTCAGGCGTGATTGGTAATAGTAAAATTCCCGAAAATCGATTAAATGGTAAGTTTGATAATACTACATAGACTATCAATACTGGAGCAACCCATCATGTTACAGGGCAACGTTCATGATTATTTGACACAAAAAATCTTGAGTGTTCTGTTGGTTTGTCGAATGGTGAAAAAGTGATTGCTACTTTGGTAGGATCCGTATGTGTGTCGGACAAAATTACTCTCACTGGAGTGCTTTATGTTTCAAATTTGAGTTGCAATTTAATTTCTGTTTCTCAACTTAATGATGATTTATGAACTATTGTCCAATTTGATTCTCATATTTGGGCTATATAGGACCAAACGAAGGAGCTAATTGGAAGGGGAGTTAGGAGAGATGGACTATACTATTTTAGCAAACCGGAATTTGTGTCAACAGTTGAAGCAACATCAAATTTGAAGTTTTGGCATCGTCGGCTCTGGCATCCTTACGAAAAAGTAGTTAAGTTAATTCCTCACGTCAAAAATAATAAAGATAGTTTAGATAAAGGGTGTGAAGTATGTATGCGTGCAAAACATCCTAGAGACAAGTTTCCTTTAAGTGACAATAAAGCTTCTAAAATTTTTGCGAAAAATACATTATGATTTGTGGGGTCCATATCGACACGTTTTGTCGTGTGGGGCCTGTTATTTTTTGACAATAGTTGGTGATTTTTCAAGAACAGTTTGGATTTATTTGTTGGTTGACAAATTAGTGGTGTTTCAAATGTTTATGTCCTTTGTTACTATGGTCGATAGGCAACTTTCTCAAACAATTAAGGTCGTTCAAAGTGATAATGGAACTGAGTTTAATTGTTTGATTGATTATTTTAATGCAACTGGAATTTTGTTTCAAACTTCGTGTGTGGGTACTCCACAACAAAATAGGAGAGTTGAAAGGAAACATAAACATATTTTGAATGTGGGTAGGGCATTACGTTTTCAAGCAAACTTGCCTACTTATTTTTGGGGCGAATGTGTTCTTGCTGCCGCTCGTTTAATTAATCGTACGCCCTCTTCCATGTTACAAAATAAAACACCTTTTGAGATACTTTTTGGTAAACCACCCTCTTTTGGGTGCTTGTGCTTTTCTCATAATCAAAAGACTAAGGGAGATAAATTTGCAAGTCGGAGTCGAAAGTGTATTTTTTTGGGTTACCCATTCGGTAAGAAGGGGTGGAAATTATTTGATCTTGATACAAAGGATTTTTTTGTGTCTAGAGATGTGAAATTTTCAGAGGAGGTGTTCCCGTTTGGGTGTTCGGTAGATGTTGATATAATAATTAGTGAGAATAATGATCATGATATTCATCAAGAATTTGCTGAAATAATTTATGAAGACGAGGATGTTGATTTTTTGATTATTGATAATGGGTATAATGCTCAAAATCACATGGACGAAGTTCAAATTGACGCACATGCTATTGTTCCAGAACCAGCACCCACTATGCATATTGATGATCAGCCTTTAGATGGGTCTGCTAGGTCTGCGCATGGTTTTACTTCGGATTAGCCTACTAGTCCATAGGAAATGGGTCGTGCTCTTCAGGAAAAGTTCCCAAATGTTCTATATCGAGATTTTTTGACATACGGTTTTTGCTGATGGTCCATCTTCTGACTCTCCTCCTTCCTATCACTCATCAGGTACTCCTTATCCTCTAGCACATTATGTAAATTGTGACAATTTTTCTGTAAATTATGGGAGATTTCTAGCAGCTATAATTAAGGGTAAGGACCTTAAATCATTTAAAGAAGCCATGAAATCCGATGAGTGGCGCCATTCCATAAAGGATGAGATACAGGCTCTAGAAGACAACGGCACATGGACCTTAAAGCATCTTCCTTCGAGGAAACGTGCTCTTGGTAGTCAATGGGTGTACAAGACCAAATATTTGTCAAATGGAGATGTTGAGCGCCTCAAATCTAGATTAGTAGTGTTGGGTAATCATCAACAAGAAGGAATTGACACAACAAAACTTTTGCTCCTGTTGCCAAGATGACTACAGTTCGTGCTTTTCTAGCCATATCGACATCCAAGAATTGGGAACTATATCAAATGGATGTTCATAACGTGTTCCTACATGGTGACCTTGATGAGGAGGTATATATGAAATTACCTCCTGGGTTTGAGAGCTCGGACCCAACTTTGGTGTGTCGGTTGCGTAAGTCATTGTATGGCTTGAAGCAAGCTCCAAGATGTTGGTTTGCAAAATTGGTGTCAGCTTTGTATGGCTTTCTTCAGTCTTACACACATTATTCTCTTTTTACATTTAGTAAAGGCAGTGTTCAGATTAATGTCTTAGTTTATGTTGATGATCTTATTATTTCTGGAAATGATTCCGCTGCGCTTACCATATTCAAAGCTTATCTTAGTGACTATTTTAAAATGAAAGATCTTGGAAATCTCAAATATTTTTTAGGGATTGAGGTTGCCCGTAGTTCATCAGGTTTGTTCTTATGTCAGTGCAAATATACTTTGGATATTATTTCTGAAGCAGGTTTGTTGGGGGCAAAACCGATTGGGTTCCCTATAGAACAAAATAATAAGCTAGGTCTTGCAACTGGAGAGTTTCTAGCGGATCTTGAATCATACCCACGACTTGTGGGTCGTTTAATTTATCTTGTGGTTACTAGACCAGACCTGGCTTATTCAGTTCATATTTTGTCTCAATTTATGCAAGCACCTCGAATTGAACATGGGGAAGCGGCTCTCCGGGTTGTGCGTTATTTGAAAGGGACTCCGGGTCAGGGTATTTGGCTCCGTGCTGACAGTGAGTTGACCTTGGAAGGTTGGTGTGATTCGGGTTGGGCGGCTTGTCCTCTTATTCGTCGCTCATTGACAGGTTGGATTGTGTTTCTTGGTCAATCTCCTATTTCTTGGAAGACAAAGAAACAACATACGGTATCTCGGTCTTCCGCGGAAGCCGAATATAGGTCTATGGCTGCAATTACCTTCGAATTGAAGTGGCTAAAAGGGTTTTTGTTAAGTTTGGGTGTGCATCATCCTAAAGCTATTAAATTATTTTGTGATAGTGAATCAGCGTTACATATAACAAAGAATCATGTTTTTCATGAGCAAACGAAACACATCGATGTTGATTGTCACTTTGTTCGTGATGCGATCAATGAAGGTTTGATATCTCCTACTCATGTCTCGATATCGTCACAGTTTGTGGACATATTTACAAAGGCTCTCGACAAGACTCAATTTGATTTTCTTCTCTCCAAGTTGGGCATTTTTGAATCTCATGCTCCAACTTGAGGGGGGTATTGAGATATATTTAGAACATATGATTAGATATTATGATATATTTTGAATATATGGTTAAGATATTATGATATATTTAGAATATATGATTAGATGTTATGAGTGGTATGTAATAGGGGATATATCTTTGGAAGATTTCCTGGTGTTTCTGTAATGTATGACTAGATGTTATGAGTGGTATGTAATAGGGGATATATCTTCGGAAGATTTCATGCTGTTTCGGTAATTCTAGAGTTACCATAAGATAGAGTCTTGGGTATGTATTAGAAATATGGATGTTGGTGATTAATAAGAATTCAAGTTGAATTTTACCAATTCTTCAGAAAGCTAAAGAGAAATAGAAAGAAAAAAGGAAAAGAAATGGAGGGATGAGAAGAAAAAAGGAAATTAAATGTGGAAGAAGAAGTCTATTTTCTTTGATTTGCCTTATTGGCAGGTAGAAGGTAATTAGAAACAAAATTGCCTCTTCTTTTCTATCTATGTAATCAATATTTTATTATTAATAAGTTATACTCCATTTTCAATTTTCTTAGGTACTTCCTTTGCGTCATAATCTAAATGTAATGCATGTTGCAAAAAATATTGGTGAAAGTATTATTTTTATGTTACTTGACATTAAAGGAAAATCAAAAGATGGCATTAATGTACATAAAGATCTAGAAGTACGTGGTATTAGGAAAATTTTACATGCTATAGACACGGGAAGCAAAGCGTTACTTCCAACCGCGCCATGAATCTTAACTGATCAAGAAAAGGAGATCTTTTTACAATAGAATGAGGAATAAAGTAGCTGATGGGTATAGCTCAAATGTTGGAAATTGTTTTGCAAAACAAAAAACATTTCAAGTCTTAAATTACATGATTATCATGTTTTGATGCAACAACTATTGTCTATATCACTAGGAGGACTTCTACCTAAAGGGACAAGGAATGCATTATTACGGCTATGTTCTTTTTACAATGACATTTGCTAAAGAGTGCTTGATAAAGATAAATTAGAAACCATAGAGAATCAGATCGCATTAACACTATGCGATCTTGAAAGATTCTTTCCTCCTTCCTTTTTTGACATCATGATTCACTTGGCAATACATTTAGCGATTGAAGCAAGAATTTGCAAGCCAGTATAATATCGATGAATGTATCCATTTGAGAAGTAAAATTTAGCATGAGTAATTATAATAGTTAATAATATATGTGCTTATGAAAGTATTTTACTTATGCATCTTTATTATAGATACATGAAAACACTAAAGGGGTATGTTACAAGCACCGCCCGAAGGGTGCATATTTTAGCGCTATTATGATGATGAATGCATGAAGTACCGTGTTGGATATATTAATGATGCATTAGAAATTGGACAAAGGAAAAATAGAAATGAAGTGGAACATAGTGATTCCATACTCGAGGGGCATCCTATAGGAAAACCTATGGTAGTCGCTAAGGAGGTGGTTCATGCTGCTCATCGGTATGTGGTGTTTACTACTGAGGAAGTGGAGCCTCATATAAAGTAAGCATAAGTTCAATTCAACTATTATGTGTGAAATAAATAGACTTTAACTTGTATATTTACGTATATAGAAGGCATAATGAGGATCTGAAACATTTGCATCCCTAGCTTTCATGAGAAGATGTGGAACTTTCAAAGCTGCATTCACAGACTTTTAGTCATTGGTTCGAAAAAAGGTTGAAAGCGTTATATATTCTTTTAAGATGGATAAGTTTGACATAAAAGTATATGTTATTGTGATTATTCTTTATGTATAACATTATGATTTTCCAGGTTAAAGATGATTGAAAAACATCTAATGTTAGCGAAATAATAAACAAGCTTTCATATAGACCTCGATGTCAAGTAATTTCTTATACTGGTTATATAATTAATGTTCGGCGTTTTCATACAAAAGACTACGATAAGTATACACAAAATAGTGGTGTTTCCATTAAGGCAAGTACTGTTGCATGGATGGTTCCATTGAGAAAGTAATATATTATAGGGTTTTTCATGACATTTTATTATTAGTGTAACAACCCTAGATTTTTGCCTATATATTTTAAATTTGACTTTATTTTTATTTTGATTATTTTAAATTTATTTTATTTCAAATATTTCATTTCAAATATAAATGCTGACTATTAAGTGATCTATAGTTCAAAATAGTATAAATTGGACATTTTACAAAAAAAATGAATTTCTACTCAAACTGTTCAAACTGTGACTTTTAAACTTCAAATTTAAATTATTTAAAATCTTAAATTTTATCTTTTATTATGAAAATAGATGTAATAACTTGAACACTGCTTTTCGTTTCGTTGAAAACGGAGTTAAACTGTGAAAGTTATGTATATTTCAATATTGAGTGCAATTTGTTTATTCTGCAATTAAGTTATTTTTAAATTGTATAAATCATATTTTATTGTCATATTTCATTTTAATCTGGGTCAATATGTTATTGTATATATATTTTTGTATTATAATAATTTTAAAATGAAGTAAACAATTTTCCAAAGTCAATGGTGATTTATTTGTAATTTCTGGACACTGTTTTGGATTTTTAAGAAATTTCTTTAAATCTTTTTCTATTTTCTTTAAATTTAATTTTTTTTATGTCTTAATGGGTTATTTTAAGTACATTTTGTCTTTTAATATTTTTTTAAAGTGATGTTATAATTTTTCCAAAGTTTACTGTGTTGATTTCTTTTTTAAAAAAGGCTGTTTTTTTATTTTCTGCTATTTTCTTCATTAAAATTATATTTAAATTTAATTTTTTTATTTTGTGAATGTACTTTTATTTATATTATTATTATGTTTAAAAATATATTACAAGCTCATATGAATTTTCTAAAATTTATTTCATGTAATTTCAAATTTTCTAGACTAGTTTACTATTTTTAGCTATTTTCCTTAATTTCACTTTATATAATTAATAAATATTATATATATTTTTATATTTTGATAAATTTTCGAAATTTTATCTGGGATTATTATTATTTCCAGAAATATCAAGTTATATAAACAAAATTAAGGAAATTTGAATGGTTTTAAAAGCTTTGAAACGTAAAGTCGTTTCACCTCCTAAGTCGTTTCTTTTACCGTTTCCTCATTTACTCTTTGACCGTTTTTTTATTTTACTATTGGAATAGCTGTGTATTTTCCTTCCTATTCACGTGAGAAACTTCTTACTTTCCATCATCAAACTCACGGCTAGAAGTATTGAAGGTAATGGCTTCCATTTCATCTTCTTCTTCCTTTGTTTTTCTACTTTTCTATTTTGAATTTTGTACTTGTTCTCACCTTCATAGCTTGGCTCCTCCTCAACCAGATCTGACCTGACCTCTACCACCCCTTTCCTCTTACCATCACCCATCCTACTACCTCTCCATTTCAGGTCGAGACCATCCATGGCAAAGACCACCACAAAATCCACCAAAAACCATCACAAACTATCACTTATGGCCTAGAATTGTCATCTCCTCATTCTACCACCATTTGCCGCCACTACCACCACCACCACCACGTATGACCTGATATCCACCCTCTGCCACATCACCCACCACCACCTGCACCACTGGTTGGGCCCACCTAGCCTCTGGTCGAGCACAATAGGAGCATAGAGATGAAGTTGTTGCCTTGTAGTTGCCTTGAAATTGTATAGTTTTGCACCTATACCATCTCATCACTTTTACACCATGATGGCCGACTACTTTGGATCCCAAACCTGACCCAATCCTCTGCCTTAGCTGAGCTTATTCCATGTCTAACTGAAGCATATGAGGTTGAGAACAAGTGCAATTCTTTTAATGTTGTTTTGGGGTTTTGTTTCTAATGCTATTTGGTGATAACTTGGGTTGAAACTTACATATATTTGCATTGTTTTGTGTAATTATTTGAACAAGTCTAATTGCTTTGGCTCTCCACTCTCAAGTCATATCCATGTCATCGTGCCTTCATTGTGTTGCGTTGTGTGCTTTGGTAGATATCTCCAGCTTGAACATGTGAGTAAATCTCACCAGACATTTATACTTATACAAATGTGAATTGACACCATTTGAATGCGTAGAACTATTATGTGATGTTATAACTGCCAGTGATTAATTACATATGATGTTAAACCTGTTAAATTTCATTTCATATCATCTGTTACTGTTATATTATGTTGTTCTGGTATTTTTATCAGTTTATCACACTGCAAGTTCCCTTTAGATTAGTATCACTATGGGTTGAAATGATACATACCCGAACGAACTTTAGAATAGGGTGTAACAACCCTGTATTTCGTGTCGATTTATAATCGACATTAAACGATTAATATTTTCGCTTATTGCCAATTTAAGTTTTAAATTTGAATTAAAATTCTTTTATAAATTTTTAAAAGGGTTTATGGGCCGTGATTTATTTCAAACCCATTCCTTTCTCTCGTTCTCTTTTTTTTTTTTTTTTTTTATAACCCGGTCCCCCTCTTCCCCCTTTTCATTCACGAACCCTAGAATAAAAATGAACGAAGAAACTTAATGGCGGCCCGCCCCTTTCCCTCGTTCGTTCTTGTGGCGCTAACGTTGCTTGCTTCGACATTCGGTTGCTCCTTTAATTCGTCGACACGGTGAGTGATTCTATCTCACTCACATCTAGTTCGAACAGTAATGGCACTTGCTTCTCATAGTATTGATTTTGACTGATTCATTTTTATGGATTTGAGGATTTTGGATTTTTGTTCGAATTCGAAATTTTGTGAATTATGAGGAGTTCAAATTCGTGAATTTCTTGCTTGATTTCTGACTTGGTCTTTGACCTGTTCCACTTGGATATGTGTTCGCACTGCATATGTATGTGTTAGTGCTATGCGCATCATATGTACTCTTGTTTGTGCACTGAACTATGTAGACATATGCATTGACTTCGCCTATGACTTGATTTTGAGCTGCATTGCAATTTGGTTGAACTTGCCACAGTTTTGATTTTTGATTTGAGATTGCTACTTTAAATCCTTTGCTCAATATTACCTTGACAGACCATACATTTAATTGTTGTTTCAATTGCAGTATGTAATTTGATTCCTTATTGGTTGATGTTGTTTCTCACAAGTATGTCGAGACTTTCTTTTGTCTGTGACATTGCCTTTTTCATGGTGATATGCACACTGCTGCATTGATTTGGGGGCTGATGTACTATTTATTGTTCCATTTTTACTGCTATATCACCAGATTTGTATATTCATGTGTTGAGGCTGCAATCATCTCTAGCTGTTCACTAGTCTAGTCTGTAGATCTGTTCATCATTGTAGTATCATTGTGTACATATATCCACCTTGATGTTATATGTAACTGTAGAATTGTTTCACTAATGCATCACTTGTTGTCATTCACTTGTAGTTGTACCTGTTTTGCTGTCTTCATGTACATGTAGACTTGCTATTGCTCGAGACAACTATCTACTTCATTTCACTGTTGCACTTGTTGCCATTTACTGTCTCACTGCTTTATTGTCACTGCCTATTGTTTGTGCAGTTGAGCTTGTATTTTGTCAGTTGCAGTGTCTTGACATTCAGGTCTGCACTCTTTCGTTTGATAGTTGCTTGTTACTTTGAAAGTGCAACACTTGCCTCTTTTATCATTTCTTTTTATTGATTCGCCCTTGATGGTTTACACTGCTTCCGCATATGTGCATCTGAGTACGCACATACATATGTATGTGTGGAAGCATGTATTGATTTGGGTCTGCTTTGTTGGTTTGTATCGCACTGGGTTAACACTCATGTGTGCTAAGGCATTGCATTTTCATTAGCCTCGGGCCTAGGCAGATTAGATGTGTGGGCCTTGCCTTGCAATGATCACTGATTTCATTTGCATTTTTCCAGTTTCATTTAGTGGACACTTTTTCACTTCCACTTCATGTAGGGATTGCATTAGTTCTGTCCTCTGTTCTTCGAGGCATGTAGTTCAGTGTGTATTTGCTGTCTTCATGTACCTGAATACATGTAGCTGCAGTGCATTTGAAGTTGAATTGTGTGTGCTACTGCCTTCGTTATCGAATCTGATATTTGCACTGCCAGTTTCACAGTTGCAAACATGTTGTCTCTTTGGTACACTTGGTTCGTGATTCATTGTTGCATTCCTGTATATGCACTTGAATAATTGTGTTGCACTAAGTTCATGTGGTCTTCACCTAGGTGCAGACTGCGCTTGCATCTGTTTTGGGTGCTGACTCTTTGTTCATTAGCTGGTTCCTTCATGTTCTTGTACCTAACTCATTACTGTTGTATGTAATGATGCATTCATTGTTGACTGCAGTTTTTTTTGGGTATGCGGTCTTGCCCTTGTTGTTTTGCATTGCATTGATGCAAATGGATTGTTTTCGAAGTCACTTGAGTTGAATCCGATATTTCGGATTTGACCTTGTGCCCATTTGTGTACATCATCACTATAGTGGCAGGGCAGTGCACGCAAGCGTGAACTGCAGCCACACGGTATTGTTTTTATTGAGATCCTATTTTGTTTTGATTTATTAATCTTTTGCGTAGTTCATGTGCTGTAGTGGCGAGGCAGTACACGCGTGCGTGTACTGCAGCCCTACTCATCTTAATATTTTAATTGATATTTCAATGGTTTGAACTGTTCTATATTTCAATGGTTTGAACTGTTCTGTTATTTCAATTCAATATTCTGAATTGCATTCTGATTTGGTTTAATTACTGTCGTCTATTCATTATTTGATTATTATTGCTTCTGTGCACTAATAACTGAGTTTGAATTAGACTGACCCGAGTATTATTTTCTTTTGAATTTAATACTCGGGTCAGACCGAGTATTTACAGGTTGTAGATATTCTGCTTTGGGTTGCTGCTAGAGCTATGAAGTTCTTTCATATCTTTTGGAGTAGTCGTCGTCATTTGTAGTAGTATGTAAAATTGTATAGGAAGATATGTATTCATGTATATTATATACGTTAATGTACTTGTATATGTAACTTCCTTAGTCGAATGTTGTAGTTGTATCATATGTACCGTGTGAATGTATTGTAACTGACATCAGTTATTATATATATATGAGACTTTCTGTTCCATCTGTGTTCCGCATTTATATTATCTGTGTTGTTATTTTATATTTACTGTTCTAAACTATTACGAACCATCGTAGTTCGTTTTATACTGGAATTGGGGTATGTTGATGGGAGAAAATAAATCAGAGATGAAAAATGAAAGAATATATATATTTATATCACTCCCATCGAGATAACCAATACTAGTGTAAGGCCAACTATTGATGGCCGCTCCTCAACAGCCTTATTCTCCGTGCTAGTTGACAGCATTACACCGTAGTGTTCTTGGCTAGCGTGGGTATAGAGGTGGGGCGTCACAGCTTGGTATCAGAGCCTGGGGTTTAGAACAAATATAAAACATAACTTAGATAGTACATGTGTTACAACTATTTGTCGATGTTTTATTTCACATCTTTATCTTAAGATCATCTTTGATTTGTTAGGAGTGAATTCCTAACGCTTATTCGTGAGCATTGCTGCTATTCTCTATCGCACTTGCTCACTTGAGTTTACACTTCTAAGTATCAGTGTATATATGCTCTATCAAGTTGCATATTGCTGCAACTAGTACCCACTTCGATTTGAACTCGCATTGTTTATTCGAACTGCTATATATATGCATTCTTATCTCTGATTCGTGTACTTAATGCAGTTTCCATACAATTGGGTTTTGGGTATCAATCTTTGAGACAAATTGCATTCCAATTGTCGACTCTGTCTGTTTATCCATGGTTTGTTGGTTTTCATGTGCCTCTCTCTGATAGTTTTAAAATTTCTTTGGTATAAAAGAAATTGTCTTGGACTTTGCCTTGTCGATATCGACGTTGACTTGACTTTTACTTTTGCTAAAGTCATTCAAGCATTTATACTCGTTCTGCTTTGTTTTTCCAATTGTTGATCGGTTCTTCTTTTCCGGTTAGTTGTTATCACCTTTGTCGATTTTGATAACTTCTATTTCAGGAATTTTGGGTATTCCTACTTTGATGGATTTGGAATCGAATTCTTTGTATTTTATTCACGCCTTCGAATGTGAATCTTAGTGAATTGATTTGCTTTTCGAATTTAATCGATTCTTGATTATTTCCCGATTTGTTGCTATCATTTATTAGCAACTTTGATGACCTTTTCTTCGGGATTTTTGTGAACATACCTTTCGATGAATTCGGTATCGATTTCTTTGGATTCTATTCACGTCTTCGTATGTGAATTCTTGTGATTGATTGTTTCTACAATCATTTTTGTGATTTGTCACTTTAAAAATATAAAGGTTTCAATACTAGTAGTAAATATCAAAAACTCTTTTATCAAAATGTTTTCAACCCTATTTTCAATACCAAACTCGTTTTTGAAACTGTTTTCCAATCTATTAGTATATACAAATCTTTATTTCACTCGTATGAGAAATCTAATTAAACGGCTTAGTAAAACAAGTGGTATGAAACGCTTGCGTTTACTTCGTCGGTTAATTGTTGGACTTGTTCGATTGAACCTCTAGTGACAAATTTTATTAGTGAAGATTTACAGTTTGTTCGTAAATATTTAAGTTAAGTAAGTGGTTATGGGACATGATGCTAAACTTTTACATTTACTGACTTAGTGTAATTGACACTTCTCGTTGATCATGACGATCATTTTTACGGTTAGACTAGGCCTCATCGGTGTGATTTCGTCTCACACATATCTCTTGGGCTTTGAGGATTGTCTAGACACCACTTGTGTGATTTCATTCACACATACTTTTCTTTTGATTGTGAGGTTAGACTAGATACCACTTGTGTGATTCCACTCACACATACCTCTTTTGATTTTTTTGGTTAGTCTGGACCTCAATCTGTGTGATTTCAACTCACACATGTGGGGTGGCGCCCCACGGTCTTCGGGCCATTCGTGTGTCAAAATTAATGGCTTGCAACCATGAGATAGCGTCTCGTTATGCGTTGCACGTGTTGATGATTTTTCATGCTCGCGGGTAGGTGAGATTCCGTGCTCCCGTTCTCGCTTTGCGTTGCACGTGTTGATGATTTTTCATGCTCGCGTGTAGGTGAGATTCCGTGCTCCCGTTCTCGCTTTGCGTTGCCCGTGTTGGTGATTTTCATGCTCACGTATAGGTGAGATTCCGTGCTCCCTTTCTCGCTTTGCGTTGCACGTGTTGATGATTTTTCATGCTCGCGGGTAGGTGAGATTCCGTGCTCCCGTTCTCGCTTTGCGTTGCACGTGTTGATGATTTTTCATGCTCGCGTGTAGGTGAGATTCCGTGCTCCCGTTCTCGCTTTGCGTTGCCCGTGTTGATGATTTTCATGCTCACGTGTAGGTGAGATTCCGTGCTCCCGTTCTCGCTTTGCATTGCACGTGTTGGTGAGTTTTCATGCTCGCATGTAGGTGAGTTTTCGTGCTCCCGTTCTCGTTATGCGTTACATGTGTTGATGAATTTTCATGCTCGCGTGTTGGTGAGTTTCCATACTCTCCTTTGAGTTTTCATACTCCGTTTGAGTTTTCATACTCTTTTCGAGTTTTCATACTCCGTTTGAGTTTTCATACTCTGTTCGAGTTTTCATACTCTGTTTGAGTTTTCATACTCCGTTTGAGTTTTCATACTCTGTTCGAGTTTTCATACTCCGTTTGAGTTTTCATACTCCGTTTGAGTTTTCATACTCCGTTTGAGTTTTCATACTCTGTTCGAGTTTTCATACTCCGTTTGAGTTTTCATACTCTGTTCGAGTTTTCATACTCCGTTTGAGTTTTCATACTCTGTTCGAGTTTTCATACTCCGTTTGAGTTTTCATACTCCGTTTGAGTTTTCATACTCTGTTCGAGTTTTCATACTCCGTTTGAGTTTTCATACTCTGTTCGAGTTTTCATACTCCGTTCGAGTTTTCATACTCCGGTTCGAGTTTTCATACTCGCGTTCGAGTTTTCATACTCCGGTTCGAGTTTTCATACTCGCGTTCGAGTTCTCATACTCTTAGCTTGTGTTTTCTGGATTTCTTGTGAGGATTTCTAGAATTTGTGCTTCACCAATTTTCGTGATTTCTATTGATAAGTTTTATCAATTCTTGTGCATTGGTGAATTCGTGTGTTATTGACTTGTTATGAATACAAGTTTAGGGTATGATATCCCTTTCTATCTTTGAGAAGATTCTTGTGACCTTTTTGATGAACGAAAATTCATTGGTATTATATTTTGATGCCAATTATTTCGATGAAATTTTGACGTATGTCGAAGTTGCTACTGACATTGCTATTTTAATCACGTGTTTTAAAAATTTGTTATTCTTCAAAATATTTCAAAATATAAATCAAAATTGTTTTCAAAATCTTTACGATTTGCGCTTTCAAAAGAATGAGGAAGCGAATTAAACGTTTCAGAAAAATCGAGGACTATGACCCCTTTCTTTTACTGATTCGCTTAATTCCGGACTTGTCCGTTTGAGAACGTAAAATGTTATTTATTTAAAATACACAATTTAACACTTTCAAGGAAACGATGAAGTGAATTAAACGATTTAGTAAAACTCGTGGTTATGAGTCATGTGCGTTTGCTATTTCGGTTAATTTCGGACTCGTTAATTGAAAAATTTGTAATTTGAAATTTGATTACCGTTGTGGTAATTTCTGATTATCGTTTTGATAATTGGATGTTTATGATTTCTGATTTATCGTTTTTGATAATCAGATATTTATTGTTTCTGATTATCGCTTGTGATAATCAGATATTTGAGATCTAATTATCGTTTGTGATAATTAGATATTTGTGATTTGATTATCAATTGTGATAATTAAATAATCGTTGATTCGTGATTTCTGATTTATCGTTTTTGATAATCAGATATTTATTGTTTCTGATTATCGCTTGTGATAATCAGATATTTGAGATCTAATTATCGTTTGTGATAATTAGATATTTGTGATTTGATTATCAATTGTGATAATTAAATAATCGTTGATTCGTGATTTCTGATTTATCGTTTTTGATAATCAGATATTT
Organism: Allium cepa; assembly: GCA_030765085.1. Lineage (NCBI taxonomy): Eukaryota > Viridiplantae > Streptophyta > Magnoliopsida > Asparagales > Amaryllidaceae > Allium > Allium cepa. The sequence goes on along the minus strand of CM060938.1, from coordinate 721,764,343 downwards.
ATTGTTTCTAATTATCTATTGATAATTAGATATTTGAGATTTAATTGTCGTTTGTGATAATTAAATATTTGTGATTTAAGATTGATTTTCGATTTTGATAATCGAATACTTGTTGATTTGATTATCGTTTTTGATAATCGAATATTTGTGATTTGAGATCTCTGAATTATCTATTGATAATTAGATTTTGTTGATAATTTGTGAATTTCCTTTATGAAATTAAAAGATTTCTTTGGCGTTTATATTGTACTACGCCAGTGTACCGGCTCAATTTTCTGCTATTCATGACGTTTTCCACGTCTTTCAATTACGGAAATGCCTTTGGGATTTCCGATCTTTATTCTTGAGCCCGGTATTATTGAAGAAATTGAAGTTTCACTAGATTTGACTTTGAGCAAACACGTTCTGGCTTGCTCCTTCATGCTCTTTATGGTGAACTTCATATTTCGAATTTCTTCATCTTGTGATGATATGCTCTTTTGGTTGTTACCTTTTGTCCATATATTCCTTAAGATTGCGAGGACGCAATTTCTTTAAGGAGGGGAGTCTGTAACAACCCTGTATTTCGTGTCGATTTATAATCGACATTAAACGATTAATATTTTCGCTTATTGCCAATTTAAGTTTTAAATTTGAATTAAAATTCTTTTATAAATTTTTAAAAGGGTTTATGGGCCGTGATTTATTTTCAAACCCATTCCTTTCTCTCGTTCTCTTTTTTTTTTTTTATATAACCCGGTCCCCCTCTTCCCCCTTTTCATTCACGAACCCTAGAATAAAAATGAACGAAGAAACTTAATGGCGGCCCGCCCCTTTCCCTCGTTCGTTCTTGTGGCGCTAACGTTGCTTGCTTCGACATTCGGTTGCTCCTTTAATTCGTCGACACGGTGAGTGATTCTATCTCACTCACATCTAGTTCGAACAGTAATGGCACTTGCTTCTCATAGTATTGATTTTGACTGATTCATTTTTATGGCTTTGAGGATTTTGGATTTTTGTTCGAATTCGAAATTTTGTGAATTATGAGGAGTTCAAATTCGTGAATTTCTTGCTTGATTTCTGACTTGGTCTTTGACCTGTTCCACTTGGATATGTGTTCGCACTGCATATGCATGTGTTAGTGCTATGCGCATCATATGTACTCTTGTTTGTGCACTGAACTCTGTAGACATATGCATTGACTTCGCCTATGACTTGATTTTGAGCTGCATTGCAATTTGGTTGAACTTGCCACAGTTTTGATTTTTGATTTGAGATTGCTACTTTAAATCCTTTGCTCAATATTACCTTGACAGACCATACATTTAATTGCTGTTTCAATTGCAGTATGTAATTTGATTCCTTATTGGTTGATGTTGTTTCTCACAAGTATGTCGAGACTTTCTTTTGTCTGTGACATTGCCTTTTTCATGGTGATATGCACACTGCTGCATTGATTTGGGGGCTGATGTACTATTTATTGTTCCATTTTTACTGCTATATCACCAGATTTGTATATTCATGTGTTGAGGCTGCAATCATCTCTAGCTGTTCACTAGTCTAGTCTGTAGATCTGTTCATCATTGTAGTATCATTGTGTACATATATCCACCTTGATGTTATATGTAACTGTAGAATTGTTTCACTAATGCATCACTTGTTGTCATTCACTTGTAGTTGTACCTGTTTTGCTGTCTTCATGTACATGTAGACTTGCTATTGCTCGAGACAACTATCTACTTCATTTCACTGTTGCACTTGTTGCCATTTACTGTCTCACTGCTTTATTGTCACTGCCTATTGTTTGTGCAGTTGAGCTTGTATTTTGTCAGTTGCAGTGTCTTGACATTCAGGTCTGCACTCTTTCGTTTGATAGTTGCTTGTTACTTTGAAAGTGCAACACTTGCCTCTTTTATCATTTCTTTTTATTGGTTCGCCCTTGATGGTTTACAATGCTGCCGCATATGTGCATCTGAGTACGCACATACATATGTATGTGTGGAAGCATGTATTGATTTGGGTCTGCTTTGTTGGTTTGTATCGCACTGGGTTAACACTCATGTGTGCTAAGGCATTGCATTTTCATTAGCCTCGGGCCTAGGCAGATTAGATGTGTGGGCCTTGCCTTGCAATGATCACTGATTTCATTTGCATTTTTCCAGTTTCATTTAGTGGACACTGTTTCACTTCCACTTCATGTAGGGATTGCATTAGTTCTGTCCTCTGTTCTTCGAGGCATGTAGTTCAGTGTGTATTTGCTGTCTTCATGTACCTGAATACATGTAGCTGCAGTGCATTTGAAGTTGAATTGTGTGTGCTACTGCCTTCGTTATCGAATCTGATATTTGCACTGCCAGTTTCACAGTTGCAAACATGTTGTCTCTTTGGTACACTTGGTTCGTGATTCATTGTTGCATTCCTGTATATGCACTTGAATAATTGTGTTGCACTAAGTTCATGTGGTCTTCACCTAGGTGCAGACTGCGCTTGCATCTGTTTTGGGTGCTGACTCTTTGTTCATTAGCTGGTTCCTTCATGTTCTTGTACCTAACTCATTACTGTTGTATGTAATGATGCATTCATTGTTGACTGCAGTTTTTTTTGGGTATGCGGTCTTGCCCTTGTTGTTTTGCATTGCATTGATGCAAATGGATTGTTTTCGAAGTCACTTGAGTTGAATCCGATATTTCGGATTTGACCTTGTGCCCATTTGTGTACATCATCACTATAGTGGCAGGGCAGTGCACGCAAGCGTGAACTGCAGCCACACGGTATTGTTTTTATTGAGATCCTATTTTGTTTTGATTTATTAATCTTTTGCGTAGTTCATGTGCTGTAGTGGCGAGGCAGTACACGCGTGCGTGTACTGCAGCCCTACTCATCTTAATATTTTAATTGATATTTCAATGGTTTGAACTGTTCTATATTTCAATGGTTTGAACTGTTCTGTTATTTCAATTCAATATTCTGAATTGCATTCTGATTTGGTTTAATTACTGTCGTCTATTCATTATTTGATTATTATTGCTTCTGTGCACTAATAACTGAGTTTGAATTAGACTGACCCGAGTATTATTTTCTTTTGAATTTAATACTCGGGTCAGACCGAGTATTTACAGGTTGTAGATATTCTGCTTTGGGTTGCTGCTAGAGCTATGAAGTTCTTTCATATCTTTTGGAGTAGTCGTCGTCATTTGTAGTAGTATGTAAAATTGTATAGGAAGATATGTATTCATGTATATTATATACGTTAATGTACTTGTATATGTAACTTCCTTAGTCGAATGTTGTAGTTGTATCATATGTACCGTGTGAATGTATTGTAACTGACATCAGTTATTATATATATATGAGACTTTCTGTTCCTTCTGTGTTCCGCATTTATATTATCTGTGTTGTTATTTTATATTTACTGTTCTAAACTATTACGAACCATCGTAGTTCGTTTTATACTGGAATTGGGGTATGTTGATGGGAGAAAATAAATCAGAGATGAAAAATGAAAGAATATATATATTTATATCACTCCCATCGAGATAACCAATACTAGTGTAAGGCCAACTATTGATGGCCGCTCCTCAACAGCCTTATTCTCCGTGCTAGTTGACAGCATTACACCGTAGTGTTCTTGGCTAGCGTGGGTATAGAGGTGGGGCGTCACATAGGGAAAAATCATTATGGGCTGAAATGATAGGCCTGAACGATTTTCAACTTATTTTATTTACTCGGGACTGCGGGTTTGAAATGATAAAACCCGGATTTTTCTTTGTAAATTACGGGTTGAAATGATACATTACCCGTATCACTTTACCTAGCGTAGAAAATTTTATACAGGCCCGTAGTTAAAATATGTTTTTCTAAAAAATTTAAAATATTTTAGAAATTTAATTGTTATAATATTTTGATTTAAAATTTAATAAAAATATAATTTTTGTAAAGTATTATTGATTTTCTGGAAATCTATAAGTTAAATAAATTATGGAAAAGTTAGAAAATCCGAATGTAAGTTATTTTGGAAATTTTGATTTAATTTTTAATGGAATTTAAATTAACTTTGGAAATATGATAAATTTATGATATTTTGAATTTGAATTAATTTAAAATGATTTTATAGCATATTAATGATTTTTGAATAAAGTTAAAATGTTAATGAGTGAATATTGAGTTGAATTTGGAAATATAACTCAAATTGGAATTTATGAATTTGGTTTAAAAGTGAAATTTTAAGTTAAGTTAAATAAAATGGAATTAAGTTATATTTGAAATTTTAAACTTAAGTGTTAAGTTGAAATTTAATGTAATGAATTTAAATTTGAATGTTGAAATTTAATAAGCGAATTATTAATAAATATTGATTTTTGAAAGGAAACTTAACTTTATAAAATCATGAATTTAAGGAAAATTAAATGATGCTTATAAATATGAAATGTATGATTTTATAAGTTAAAAATGATTTAAATAAAAATATAAGTGTTTGTGAAATTCTATTGAATATTTGAAGTTAATTAACAGCATTTTTAATACTATCTTTTGTTAAATTGAATTGTTTTTTAATGTAACTTTATGTAGCATTTTCTAAATGCTGCGAAACTTGAATTTTCATTGTTTTAATAAATTTAAGTGCATAAATGAACATTGAAAATTTTAAATTTTGGAATTTAATAATTTAATTATTAAATGTAATAACTTCATTTTTATGATTTAAATTGAAGTAATTTGTTTTGAAATATAACTTTTGATATATTGAAATGATTTAAATGTGGTTTTGAAAAATATAGCTATTTTGATATATTAAAATGATTTGAAATGTGGTTTTGAAAAGATATGATATTTTGATATATTAAAATGATTTGAAACGAAGTTTGGAAAGATATGATATTTTGATATTAAAATGATTTGGAAAGAAGTTCTGAAAGATATGATATTTTGGAAATGAAGCTTTGAAAGGTTATGATATGTTGATATATTAAAATGATTTGAAAGGAAGTTTTGAAAGGATATGATAATCTAATATATTGAATGGTTAGAAATGACTTGATATTTATTTTGATAAATATTTGAATTTGAAAGATATGGTATGTTGATATATTGAAATAGTTTGGAAATGATTTAATCTTTATTTTGATAAAGATTTGGGTTGAAATGATATTTTATTTTGAAGTATAAAATATTGTTTTAAAGTTATAACTACGGGCTATAATAACGATTGGTTGTTAAAGAGACCGGGATCGGATATTGTCTTATACCCGGCCAATACCGAAAACCACTTTAACAACTGTGTACGCGGTGGAGATTCCAGAATGAAGTAGGACGGTGGCGACGTTCTCGAGGTATATTACGTGGACCCAACTCCCGTGAGTTGGCATATATGACTAAAACAGGAGCTATACCGGGCTACACAAAGGGTCGCACCCTTTCAATGACCATGCTCCATCGGAAACCATTATATTACTTTTGTGATTCGATACGTGGCGCCATTTTGATTCGGGGGTATTGTTCGAGGTGGGCGGAAGATGCTGGCTTGCCGTCACCACCGGTCCGGGAGTGCAAACGGTGTATCCACCCTGGCTTTGCCTCGCGTGCCGTGTCATATCCTTATATCGAGCCCACTACGATTTTGGTTTTAAAGATTCGACCGCGTTAAGGTTCACCATCCCCTTAACGCTATTTTCTATATGATTATACTTTACTGATTAGACAATACTGTATATAGCGCAATATACTACATAGTAAATAGTTTTAGGGATCCTTAGAGGATGGGCTGTCCCAAGCATCTTCTAAGTTACTTGTACCTTTACTACAGTTCACTTGAGTTGGTTTACATTGTATAAGTATGTATGTCCTGACTCGAGTGTTTGTATTTTTATTTATGCTCGGGTCAGCCTGAGTTATTCAAAGATTTGGATTCCTCTTTCTGGAGATTGGAATCGCTGGAGATATCTGCTTATCTAGTTTTATCTATTCCAGTTCTGTTGTTCTATTCAGCTTGACTTGGTTGTCATCTTGAGACTTCTGTTGTACTTTATTTTCTTCTGTTGTATTTTAATTAACTCTGATATTTTTATATAGTAGCTTCATGAACTACTATTTTTTTACTTCCGCTGCATTATTATTACTCTGTGTCTATGATCTGTGATTTTTTATTTACTGTATATTCTGAGGTTTGCCAAATTTTTATTTACAACGCGGTATTTTGAGCAATTCAATTCTGGCATGAGTGTCTACCTATACACTTATAATGGATGCGAATGGTTGAAAATATCGGGTCGTTACAGTTGGTATCAGAGCTCTGGTTTTAGGCAAAACTCAGTATATAGAGTAGATTTAATTTCATAATCACTTTTGTTCGAGCTTGAATTCCTTCTTCTTTAATTCGGTTTCCTTTGAATTTTGGAATGTTCCCTGCGGTTCCAAAATCCATTCGTGTCCCTCACTATTCATCTTCTTTTAACTCTGGAGTATTCCAAAACTCTGCTTCGAATGATCTTTCAAGTGAGTTGGCGGTCACGCCAATTTCAAATTTGAATTGAAAAAGGGGAAAAACTCTTTTACAATTAGCATCGATTCACCAGAGATTTATATCTATCCTTGGTTTAGATGCTAATATCTTTTGTTATTCCAAACTTTATCTATTGAGATCGAATGTAGATTTACCCTAGAAAAATCCACATTGATCTTATTCTTTAAGTCACGGTTGACCCGGTTAAGGTTGCCCGTGATTTATTTAAGCTAATCCACCTCCCTATTTTGTTATTTAATCATCTTGTCTTTTGTTTCCAATTTATTCTTCCAAACATTTTGAATTGTACTAGTATATCTATGTTTTGTTTTATATATTGTGTTTTTGAGTTGTTGATGTTGAATTGGGTTTCTGATCGATTCGTCTGATCAGCGTTATCGATAAGATTTCCAAAACACTTTGACAGAACAAACCGACACAATATTATTTTAAAATTTGGTTAACGAAATAAATTTTGATATATAAGTAAATTTATGAAACTTAATAAACTGATTTAAATTGATTATTTGAAGTGATAATACTTGATTTGGGAACTGAAATGAATTTAGAACAAGAAATTTGAGAATTTAATTTCCGATGGTTTCAAACCTTGTGTTTAAGTTTTAAAGTATATTATTTAAAGTATTTTCGAATAAGAATTTATTTCCAAAGGATTTTAAAGTTTAAAAATTAGTGCTCTTCTCTTTGTCGCTGGGAAATAACTACGGTGATGACTGCAGCATCATCGACATTAATTTTCGAGTTTCGAAATGAAGAGACCGCTCTGTAGTCTTGCTATAGCTTTGTTTTGGAAATCAATTTGATTTGAATTTCTAAAATATGACTTGATCTATAATATATATAGACATATGATTTAAATTTGATTTAATAAACTATGTACATACCTTTAGTTATCTCTAAATGGTTTGAAGAAATCGGAAATTTAATTCTTAAATTTTATTTTTAAAAATAATTTCAATTATAAAAATAAAATAAAATTTTTGGATGAATATTCAAGCATGAAATGATTTAATTGTATAATACAATTGCATTCAATACAACTTACCTTAATTTTTCAAATGTTAACAATGTAATTGGATAATATACAATATAAAAAGATTTTATAAATAAAAATTTGAGTGGTTATAATAAATGTTATACACTTAATTTTTAATTATAAAATGATTAACGGAGGTAAATAGAATAAAAGGGTAATTGAATAACTTACAATAAAATAATGTTAAAAGAACTAAGAATAAAAGAAAGCGGTTATAATAAGTGTAAGTATATTTAAAATAAGTGATAAATATATTGAGCAGAATAAATTTAATTTTAATTAGGAATAAAGAAGAATAAAATTTATTAAGTACATTGTGAGTGTAATAAATGATTATTTTTCAAACCCATGGTTTTAAAAATTGTTAATTTAAGATGATTGGATAATAAGATAATGAAATTTGGGATAGTTAAGATTTATTTAACTTGTGTAAAAGATTTATTCTCTATTTAAGTTGAAATTTCCATGCTTTCAAATTTATTTCCTTAATTTGATTTTTTTTTCAAACTATCTTTTGGTTGTCCTTATCATCCTTATCTTGCTATAGACTGGTATAGGCATCTTTCTATAATCTTTCTGTTTAGAAATCTTTCTATAATCTTTGATAAATCTGCACCTTGTTAAACTTACCAATAACAACAGTTATCAGGTATAATTTCAATCTCCTTGTCATCCTGTCTCAATCTTATTTCACTTTATCTTTTTCTGTGCTTTCCCGTACCTCATTCCTTTTCGGGGACGAAAAGTTTTGAGTGGGGGAGAGTGTAACAACCCTAGATTTTTGCCTATATATTTTAAATTTGACTTTATTTTTATTTTGATTATTTTAAATTTATTTTTATTTCAAATATTTCATTTCAAATATAAATGCTAACTATTAAGTGATCTATAGTTCAAAATAATATAAATTGGACATTTTACTATAAAAATGAATTTCTACTCAAACTGTTCAAACTGTGACTTTTAAACTTCAAATTTAAATTATTTAAAATCTTAAATTTTATCTTTTATTATGAAAATAAATGTAATAACTTGAACACTGCTTTTCGTTTCGTTGAAAACGGAGTTAAACTGTGAAAGTTATGTATATTTCAATATTGAGTGCAATTTGTTTATTCTGCAATTTTGTTATTTTTAAATTGTATAAATCATATTTTATTGTCATATTTCATTTTAATCTGGGTAAATATGTTATTGTATGTATATTTTTGTATTATAATAATTTTAAAGTGAAGTAAACAATTTTCCAAAGTCAATGGTGATTTATTTATAATTTTTGGACACTGTTTTGGATTTTTAAGAAATTTCTTTAAATCTTTTTCTATTTTCTTTAAATTTAAATTTTTTTTTATGTATTAATGGGTTATTTTAAGTATATTTTGTCTTTTAATATTTTTTAAAAGTGATGTTATAATTTTTCCAAAGTTTACTGTGTTGATTTCTTTTTTTTTAAAAAGGCGGTTTTCTTATTTTCTGCTATTTTCTTCATTAAAATTATATTTAAATTTAATTTTATTTATTTATTTTGTGAATGTACTTTTATTTTATATTATTATTTATGTTTAAAAATATAGTACAAGCTCATATGAATTTTCTAAAATTTATTTCATGTAATTTCAAATTTTCTAGACTAGTTTACTATTTTTAGCTATTTTCCTTAATTTAACTTTATATAATTAATAAATATTATATATATTTTTATATTTTGATAAATTTTCGAAATTTTATCAGGGATTATTATTATTTCCAGAAATATCAAGTTATATAAACAAAATTAAGGAAATTTGAAAGGTTTTAAAAGCTTTGAAACGTAAAGTCGTTTCACCTCCTAAGTCATTTCTTTTACCGTTTCCTCATTTACTCTTTGACCATTTTTTTCTTTTTCTATTGAAATAGCCGTGTATTTTCCTTCCTATTTACGTGAGAAACTTCTCACTTTCCATCATCAAACTCACGGCTAGAAGTATTGAAGGTAATGGCTTCCATTTCATCTTCATAGCTTGGCTCCTCCTCAACCAGATCTGACCTGACCTCTACCACCCCTTTCCTCTGACCATCACCCATCCTACTTCCTCTCCATTTCAGGTCGAGACCATCCATGGCAAAGACCACCACAAAATCCACCAAAAATCATCACAAACTATCACTTATGGCCTAGAATTATCATCTCCTCCTTCTACCACCAATTTCCGCCACTACCACCACCACCACCTCTGACCTGACCTCCACCCTCTGGCACATCACCCACCACCACCTACACCACTGGTTGGGCCCACCTAGCCTCTGGTCGAGCACAATAGGAGCATAGAGATGAAGTTGTTGCCTTGTAGTTGCCTTGAAATTGTATAGTTTTGCACCTATACCATCTCATCACTTTTACACCATGATGGCCGACTACCTTGGACCCCAATCCTCTGCCTTAGCTGAGCTTATTCCATGTCTAACTGAAGCATATGAGGTTGAGAACAAGTGCAATTCGTTTAATGTTGTTTTGGGGTTTTGTTTGTAATGCTATTTGGTGATAACTTGCATTGAAACTTACATATATTTGCATTGTTTTGTGTAAATATTTGAACAAGTCTAATTGCTTTGGCTCTCCACTCTCAAGTCATATCCATGTCATCGTGCCTTCATTGTGTTGTGTTGTGTGCTTTGGTAGATATCTCCAGCTTGAACATGTGAGTAAATCTCACCAGACATTTATACTTATACAAATGTGAATTGACACCATTTGAATGCGTAGAACTATTATGTGATGTTATAACTGCCAGTGATTAATTACATATGAAGTTAAACCTGTTAAATTTCATGTCATATCATCTGTTACTGTTATATTATGTTGTTCTGGTATTTTTATCAGTTTATCACACTGCAAGTTCCCTTTAGATTAGTATCACTATGGGTTGAAATGATACATACCCGAACGAACTTTAGAATAGGGGAAAATCATTATGGGCTGAAATGATAGGCCTGAATGATTTCAACTTATTTTATTTACTCGGGACTGCGGGTTTGAAATGATAAAACCCATATTTTTCTTTGTAAATTACGGGTTGAAATGATACATTACCCGTATCACTTTACCTAGCGTAGAAAATTTTATCCAGGCCCGTAGTTCAAAATATGTTTTTCTAAAAATTTTAAAATATTTTAGAAATTTAATTCTTATAATATTTTGATTTAAAATTTAATAAAAATATAATTTTTGTAAAGTATTATTGATTTTCTGGAAATCTATAAGTTAGATAAATTATGGAAAAGTTAGAAAATCTGAACGTAAGTTATTTTGGAAATTTTGATTTAATTTTTAATGGAATTTAAATTAACTTTGGAAATATGATAAATTTATGATATTTTGAATTTGAATTAATTTAAAATGATTTTATAACATATTAATGATTTTTGAATAAAGTTAAAATGTTAATGAGTGAATATTGAGTTGAATTTGGAAATATAACTTAAATTGGAATTTATGAATTTGGTTTAAAAGTGAAATTTTAAGTTAAGTTAAATAAAATGGAATTAAGTTATATTTGAAATTTTAAACTTAAGTGTTAAGTTTAAATTTAATGTAATGAATTTAAATTTGAATGTTGAAATTTAATAAGCGAATTATTAATAAATATTGATTTTTGAAAGGAAACTTAACTTTATAAAATGATGAATTTAAGGAAAATTAAATGATGCTTATAAATGTGAAATGTATGATTTCATAAGTTAAAAATGATTTAAATAAAAATATAAGTGTTTGTGAAATTCTATTGAATATTTGAAGTTAATTAAGAGCATTTTTAATACTGCCTTTTGTTAAATTGAATTGTTTTTTAATGTAACTTACTGTAGCATTTTCTAAATGCTGCGAAACTTGAATTTTCATTGTTTTAATAAATTTAAGTGCATAAATGAACATTGAAAATTTTAAATTTTGGAATTTAATAATTTAATTATTAAATGTAATAACTTCATTTTTATGATTTAAAATGAAGTAATTTGTTTTGAAATATAACTTTTGATATATTGAAATGATTTAAATGTGGTTTTGAAAAATATAGCTATTTTGATATATTAAAATGATTTGAAATGTGGTTTTGAAAAGATATGATATTTTGATATATTAAAATGATTTGAAACGAAGTTTGGAAAGATATGATATTTTGATATTAAAATGATTTGGAAAGAAGTTCTGAAAGATATGATATTTTGGAAATGAAGCTTTGAAAGGTTATGATATGTTGATATATTAAAATGATTTGAAAGGAAGTTTTGAAAGGATATGATAATTTAATATATTGAATAGTTAGAAATGACTTTATATTTATTTTGATATTTGAATTTGAAAGATATGGTATGTTGATATATTGAAATAGTTTGGAAATGATCTAATATTTATTTTGATAAAGATTTGGGTTGAAATGATATTTTATTTTGAAGTATAAAATATTGTTTTAAAGTTATAACTACGGGTTATAATAATGATTGGTTGTTAAAGAGACTGGGATCGGATATTGTCTTATACCCGGCCAATACCGAAAACCACTTTAACAACTGTGTACGCAGTGGAGATTCCAGAATGAAGTAGGATGGTGGCGACGTTCTCGAGGTATATTACGTGGACCCAACTCCCGTGAGTTGGCATATATGACTAAAACAGGAGCTATACCGGGCTACACAAAGGGTCGCACCCTTTCATCGAGCATGCTCCATCGGAAACCATTCTATTACTTTTGTGATTCGATACGTGGCGCCATTTTGATTCGGGGGTATTGTTCGAGGTAGGCGGAAGCTGCTGGCTTGCCGTCACCACCGGTCCGAGAGTGCAAACGTTGTATCCGCCCTGGCATTGCCTCGCGTGCCGTGTCATATCCATATATCGAGCCCACTACGATTTTGGTTTTAAAGATCCGACCGCGTTAAGGTTCATCTTCCCCTTAACGCTATTTTCTATATGATTATACTTTACTGATTAGACACTACTGTGTATAGCGCAATATACTACATAGTAAATAGTTTAACGAATCCTTAGAGGATGGGCGGTCCCAAGCATCTTCTAAGTTACTTGTACCTTTACTACAGTTCACTTGAGTTGGTTTACATTGTATAAGAATGTATGTCCTGACTCGAGTGTTTGTATTTTTATTTACGCTCGGGTCAGCCTGAGTTATTCACAGATTTTGATTCCGCTTTCTGGAGATTGGAATCGCTGGAGATATCTGCTTATCTAGTTTTATCTATTCCAGTTCTATTGTTCTATTCAGCTTGTACTTTGTTGTCATCTTGAGACTTCTGTTGTACCTTATTTTCTTATGTTGTATTTTATTTAACTCTGATATTTTTATATAGTAGCTTCATAAACTACTATTTCTTTTACTTCCGCTGCATTATTATTACTCTGTGTCTGTGATCTGTGATTTTTTATTTACTATATATTCTGAGGTTTGCCAAATTTTTATTTACAACGTGGTATTTTGAGCAATTCAATTCTGGCATGAGTGTCTACCTATACACTTATAATGGATGTGAATGTTTGAAAATATCGGGTCGTTACAATTAGACTACTGCCAGTTTCAAATTGCCTTGTTTAAGTGTGATTGGAAAAATATTGATCGTGGAGTTTAGGTCGAAGATGGGTTTATGTTAATCAATTTACATCAATTCCAAAATCAATTTGCAAGCGACCTTTTCATCCTGGCAACGCAAGCTCTGTAAGTGTTTTTTTATAGAGAAAGTAGTTTTTCAAATTGGTATGTTGTGCTAAGAGCACCCCCTAGAGGTTTTTATGAGTTGGAAAACTATGATGAGGAGGATGGGTCAACTAGCAAACCGGTAGATGAGTCACTACTTGATGATAGAGATGTTGATAATGGGGATGAAAGTTATCTAAGGAAGGATTGTGATGGAATTTTAGTATGATATAAGCATCCTTTATTGATGTTTGTTTAATATATAGTTATTTTCGTAAAGAGTGTAAATATACATAGTCATATGCATAGTTATATTAGTTAATCATCAATTTCGATTTGTGAAATTAGGAAAAACAATATTCGTTCTTTTGCAAAGTACGACCATTTTATATTGCGATTTTTATATTTTGCAATAATGACCAATTAGTATGATTTCTAATTATTTATATATTTTTTTTTTTTCTTCTAGGTTTCTTCCTTAGTAGAAGATAGTTTAAGCATCAGTGGGTAAAATGTAGCAAGTTCAAGGAGAAGTAAAATATAATTTTTTTAGCTGTTTATTCTCTTTGGTTATACAATGCTGCTGTAATAGTTGTTATACCATGCTATTGCAAATTTTTTTAATTAGTTGTTTATTATCTTTGGTCTGTGGTTATACCGTGCTGCTGCAATAGTTGTTATACCACGCTTCTGTAATAGTTTTTAACCTGTTTTCCAATGGTCTATGGTGATACATTCGGATATATATATATATATATATATATATATATATATATCGTGTAACAATCCATGAGGCAGGACAACCAATAGTGAATAATGCATGTGTGATAAATTCTTATCTAATTGGAAAAGAATATGTATTACAGGCCTTTACTTAACTCTGTGTGTGTTTATTCATGCCTTTACTTAAATGTGTGTGTGTGTTTTTCCACAGTCAATGGCATGCAATTGATAAGTTGTTGGGGTGGGCTATGGCTGGAGTCAATATTCTAAAAGTAATCACATAAAGCAATGATAAATAAGTGCCGGAATGTGAATATATGACATAACACAAGTAAGAATTTCTATGGCAAGTTGATAATAAAATAAACAGATAATATAGTTTTAATAAGGACAGTCGCATATATCTGCATTTACCAACTAATTTTGTAGAAAAAGGAAGAAATCTAAATTATAAAACTCATGATTTCCATTATTATTGTTTACAACAAATGAAGCTGATAGTTTCAGTGAGTTAAAATATGCTTTCATTTATTCAGTTTCCTTTCAGTTTATCATGTTTTCTTTGTAAATATCTACATATATCTGCATTATCATATATCTGCATTATCATATCTTCTTTGTTTATCATGTTGCTTAGAATACAGAAGTTTCTCTTAACTAAAAGCTCAATAAATATATATGTGTGCCATTTGAAAATCGAATGAGGGAAATTTTGAACACTAACTACAACATCATTCTAAAAAAATTATCTAAACAATAAAATTTATGCAATGAAAAATATGTTCGTGAATCTAAAAAAATCCATGTTGAGAGTGGAAATGAAAGAAGAACCAAGGAGAAAAATAAATTGGGAAATAAATCTAAAATAAAATTATGTAAATGAAATAAGATACAAAATTGTTTTGTATGTATGAAAGCATTAATATAATATACAAGTTTACAAATGTTTTATTGTTGGATTAAGCACACATTAAAATCAAAATAGTAGTTGAATTCAAATCAAACATACAAACCAAACTAATTGTCATGTGCTAGTTAAATATTATATAATAAAAGAAGATATAAATATACATCCTACTACAAGAGAGAAAGAACAATACAATCAATTTCATATTTATCACTTCTTATTGTGATAGCATGCATAAAGTCTAGTTCTCATCGATAACTTCAGCTAATTTCAATGACAAATGTCTGCTAATTTCACTGACAAGTGTCTGCTAATTTCAGATATCAAGGGTGGAAACAATACATTCGAAGAGGCAATCTCTAGCTGCAGTTGCAGCTTTACGTGCAAAAGATAAGACTGGTGGTCTAAAAATCAATGAAACAATAGGTGCTGATGTTGAAGTTGCTCGTACTCTTCAGAGTTTAAATAGTCATGTTAGAAGATCCCCTCGGAAGCGTACTGAAACGCAGTCTCCACCTGACAGAATGCAGCCTCCACCTGACAAAATGCAACCTCCACCTGACAATATCCAGTATGCAAATCTCGGTCCTGGTCCTAATTAAACCGACTCTCCAAATATTACTCCCATAAACACAGACCCACTCGATGCCACGGATGCCCTGAATAACCCAGATGCTAATGATGGTATTCAACAAGAGACGACAAGGAAAAAAAGAGGAAAGATGATGATGAAAACGTTCTCTTTGACGCCGAATGAAAAGGTTGAAGTTGAATTCAATGAACGAGGTTAACCAATAGGTTCCAACTCTAAAAACTTATCATCTTATCTTGGTACCTTAGCAAGGAAGATGGTACCTTTGACTATTTCAGACTGGAAAAAAGTCAACAAGAACTTAAAGAGAGATTTATAGACTTGTATTCAGGTATGAAAAAATTAACATCTTACACACCTTACCTCTTTTTTATCTGAAATAAGAAAATGTTAGAAACTGAAATGGTTATTCCAATAGACTTTAGTCTATTCAGATGTTAGATTAGATAGCAAGTAAACTAATGTAAGAAAAAATAAAGGGGTTTATTTATAACATATATTTTAGCTAGTAATTTTTTGGAGTATGTAAACTGATGAATAAATAAACATATATTGATAGAGACACACCATACTTTAGTCATATAAATGAAGAGCATAAACATATAGAAACAAAGTTTAAAAAGAAAAGAAAAAAACTACTTTCTAACTGAAAATTAAATAAATCCATAAATGCTACTGTTTGGATCAGAAAATATACAACACCTTGAATATCTATACATTGCAAGAGATATTACAACAGACTACTTTGGAATTTTCTAATAGTTGATAATAAAAAATCAAAGAATTAAAGCTAAAATATATTTACCTTATTGTTATGCACTTATTTGTTTTATTCCTAAAATATATAGATGTAATTTATTTTTTGACTTAAGAAAACCAAAAAAACAATCTTTATAATGTTGCAAAAATCCACAACAATGGTGCAACTCTTATTCGAGCAGATAAATTTGGTAAAAAATACTACCAAAAGCTAATAGATATGGGTCCGATAGGCCAGACCTTTGATTTGAGTTGGAGTTGAAAGATGTATTTTAATAAACTGTAGAGTATTATTTGTGTTCTGTGTTAGTTTTTTTTGCAAGATTTGATCGCACATAATAAACTGAACTATAAACATTCATTTATCTCTCAATGCTTGCTATCAATATGGCTCGTTTCTCTCTTGCTATTTTAATTTGTACTATCTTGTATGTTGTTTACGAAGTTTCGGATCCCTGTGCATTGTCAAGTGTCAACAATAAAAACTACAATACTTACATTATTAATTTATCTCTATCCATAACTTATTAAAATTGTTAGCTTGACAGAAAATTTTTGCTGCTACACATACTCAATATATATTGAACTGATTATTTTGGTTCCTAATTCATAAAACCGCATTTTATATGTTGTTTCAATTCCTAATTCAATAATACTGAATTGATTATTTTAGTTCCTAATTCATAAAGTGTTATTTTGTGTTGTGCAGTCAAGATTCACGATGGATGAAGCAAACAAGGATTTGTTGCTTAAGATGTTAGGAGTACGATGGAGAGAGTCAAAGTCGAGGTTGATTTCCGCTATTAAAGCTGCGTCTACTTGTCCCGACTCTTGCTCTAAATTAGCCATGCTAAAACCAAACAATGTAGAAAATGTTCAAGAGTGGAATGACTTTATGAGGGAAAACCGTCAGAGAAATTTGAGGTAATAAGTTGTATTTTATTCATATAAATTAAAAGATAAATTATATTTTATTAATGTATTGCTCCTATGTAGGAAACTAGCAAAAAATTCAAAGCACTGAGAGATAAGAATAAAATTCCACACATAATGAGTAGAAAGGGTCATGCAAGACTAGTAGAAGATATGGTAAGAAATGCATGTCTGTTTACATCAATTATTATTTTTTCACTGGTTCTTCTTATTATTATTATTTGCAAAAAAAGGAAAGTGGAATATCAGGTATTAGCAAAGACGAGCTGTGGTGCAAAACCTACACTAAGAAAATGGAGACCCACCGCATTCTGTTATTGCCGATTGCATTGCAAATATTTTTATTATTATCGTAATTTACACGTAATAGAGCTCTTTTGAAAAACATACACATCATTTCCTTCAAACATTGTCTATTAACTGATTTCAGTATTTTATACAACATGATGTATTACACTTGAAATGATATGTTTTATTATGGTTGAAATGATCTATTTTAATTTGCAGGCTAAGATAAAAGAGCACAGTAGTTGTGCTCAGAGCTCTCAAGGAACGACATTGGTAAGTGGAGATGGACCGTCAAAGGTTTTTGGAAATGAACATAGAGGAAGAGTGAGAGGACTAGGTTTTGGTGTTGTACAATCTCAAATTGGTATTTATGCAAGTAATTTGAAAAAGGTGAGTGAATTGGAAAACCACGTAGCTTGTTTGGAGGCTAGGGTAGAAGAGTTAGCTAATTTGTTCATGATGGTAAGTTTATAGTTAATTAGCTATTGTTAATAAATATGTGATATATGCTTATGAATTACTAAGTCATCTCTTTTACTTTTTACAAAACGCAAACGGAAGAAGAAATGATAATGTGGCGAATATGGAGATTCCTTGTCCTCAAACGCCTCGGGTTAGAATATGTGTACTATAATACCTCCTATTGTTAAGTTTAATATATGTTTGTAACATTATATGAATTTTTTACATATATGAATTCTCTTTCTTGGTTGTTCAAAACCTTTTCATTTTGTCAGTTTGTTACTAAGTCCATTAGCAAATAGTACAAATTATTCATATATTTTTTTGAACTTTTGGTACCCAAACAAATTTAGTTGTTAAAGTAAACACGAGTTCTTCTGATTCCACAGTTATTAGTAATAGGTTTAAGTAACTGTAGCTCACGAACTATAATTTGTTTTAAAACAAAACTGAATGTCAAGGATGGAGTACTTATTGTTAGAGAATGACAAGGTAAAACCAGCAAGCAAATAAAATAAAGACTAGAGTAATATGTGAATGAAGAGCATAAAAGAACTAAGTTTTTGAATAAAAAACATAATATGTTTATAGCTCTATTTTGACATGCATATTTTCTTTCACAATAACATATTAACTATTGTAAATATATACTTGTGTTATAATATATGTAAATATAAATAGTGAATATGCTATATACTGTTTTGTATTTAGTCCCACATCGTGGGATTAGTTCTACCCCAAGATCCTAGGCCTCTATATAAAGGTGCTAATGTAATGTAAATAGATAATCTATTCTCAGGAATAAATAATATGTCTTCTGCCTCTCTCTCTAATGGCTTCCTATTTTCTTTATTCTATAACACGTTATCAGCACGATCTATACAAAAAAAATTATGGATCTACAATTGTGATAATTCATGAAATCATATCTATTCTTTTCCAGATGCAGTTATAGATCTCATAACGGTAAGTCATTTTTCTGATGATTTAATCTTCCAAATCATTTTTTATATATCTCATTTCATTCTAGATCTACTTCTTCAGATCTGAATATGTTGTCTTATTTTTTTAAATTTTATTATATTAGTCTTATAATTTTAGATCTTATATAGATCTAAACTTTGAGATCTGATTCTTATTTTGTTAGTTATTATATTTCAGATCTAATTTTTTTTTTGCTATTTTTATGATCTTATTATATTGTAGATCTCAATATCATACTTATTTTTATGTTTTTTAGTTCATTTATTTTGGAATGCAAGTTTGAACTTGACAAAATTTGATATTGTTGATTAAAGCAATTTTTTGAATTTCATTGTATTTAGTTTGGAGATGGATTTGAGAAAATAAAAAATGGTTGGTAAATGGGGTTTTCATTTCGAAAACCTTTTGATTTGATTTAGATTTGAATGAAGACTTTGGAAATTATTTTGATATATGATTTATATTTCCAGAAGAAATATTTTATTATTTCTAAGAGAAACAAATATAAATATAATACATATCTAGAAGATCGTATTAAGTGAATGGAAACATTAGTAAAAGCTTACATGATAAGCTTAATATCTTCTATAAAAGGAGAAAAAGAAATAATAATTGAGAACCTGCAGTTTTCATAAATCGGTAAATTACAAGTTTCCTCAAAATAAAGAACCAGAAGTTCTAACTAGAAAAAAAGGATTATATATCAAAACTCAAATATATAAATTTGAGATGTGAAGCTTTGAATTATTAGAAAATCTAATTCAGATTATGGTAAATTTCAATTGCAATCAAACCTAAAGTTTGATAAAGAAAATCAAGTTGTACCATTTAGGATCTAAAGTACTAAACAAAGCCTTTTTTTAAAGTAAAATTGGAACCTGAAGTTCTAAAAATATTTGCCAATGGTATTAACTACTAAATCAAATAAATGTATAGAAACTTGTTCACTCCAAAAGTAGTGAAAATAATATACTAAAAAAATCTCCAGAAGAGATTTGTTGATATATTTGGTGTTTTTACTAAACCAAATAAATATATAGAAACATATCTACTAATCTACTCTCTTTTTTTTTAATTAAAAATAAGGCATTCTAAGAGGAAGTTTATTTCCTAATTTTTTTTCCTTCTTCCATGCATCCAATCACATTTCAAAGGGTAAAATATAATAGATCAAATATAATGGATCTGAAATAATCTTAATGTAACGTCCCGCCTTTTCACACGATTTAAATCGACACACGTGCCAATTCAAACCATACGGAATGGCGGATTGTTATGGGGTAAATAAGAAAAACAAGAAAGAAATAAAAGAAAACAGAATCTCGCAGCGGAAGGATAAAATATAATAATAAAATATACAGTTTATAAATCTATTTACAAAACATTTATATAATACATATCAGAGTTACACATACCAATAACAATGCAGCGGAACAGTGTGTAGTGCACTAGTATAAATAATAATAATATACATCTTCGTCTTCGTCCTCCAGAGCTAAATCTTCAAATCCTGAAACGCTCGGACTGACCCGAGCGAATTGAAAAGACAAAACACTCGAGTCAGAACTAAAAGATCTTATGTAAGTTAAATTAACAGAAATAAATATGAGTGCAGTAACTCAAGAGATGCTCGGGATTTACATCTCCTAAGGATCCGTTAAACTATTTACTATGTAGTATATTGCGCTATTATAATAGTGTCTAATTGTAAAATAAACTTACTTTTTTCTTAGCATTAAGGGGTTACCCATATAGCCCTTAACACGTAATAATCCCAGTAGTCCATCCAATATCATAGTCCCTCCTGATCGGGAAGCCACCAGAGGATACCACACGGGCTACGGGAGAAATCCAAACTCGTACAAGGCGCGATAGGGTAGGTGACATGGCACAACTTGGCAATGCCAGGGTAGATATGCCAATTGCTATCCGGGCTGGTGGAAACGCGCAGCGCGCAGCTACCGCCCACCTCGAACAAACTCCCCCCAAAAAAAAAAAAGTGGCCACTGAATCATTCCAAAGTCAAAGTATAATATCGAAGAGGAGTGTCCAATCAGAGGAATGACCTCATTGGCCCGAGAATCGCTCCTGTTTTAGCCACCTTATGCCAACTCACGGGAGTCGGGTCCACGTATTTACCTTATAGGAAACGCCGCCACCAACCTACTTCATTCTGGAATCTCCACCGCGTACACGGTTAGTCAAAGTGGTTTTCGGTATCGACAGAGAGTATGTCCATATCCGATCCCGGTCTCTTTGCCAACCAATCGTTATTATAACACCGCGGTCATTTAAAAATAATTATTCTTTTAAAACCAAAATAAAATATCCATTTCAAAACCATATAATATGATATCATTTCCTTTTAAAACCCAAAACAATATGATATCATCTTTATTTTCCAATATATTCTTTTCCAAAATCATAGGATTTTCAAAGTAAAATATTTAGAAATCAAAACTCTTGAATATAATATTTTCAAATTATACTATCTTGAAAATCATAACTTTGAAACAAGTTCCATTTCTCAAATGGTTAAATATTAAATTTCCTTTATAAACCAAAATAGCTTCTTTAGATTTCACAAATCAATTTCAAATATCGATTTAAACTACCAAATACCATTTCAATTCTTATGTTTCAAAGCTTTAAATACTTCGCCATTTCAAAAACAAACTCATTTGACAAACCCATATATATCAAATTCAATTACTTATTATTCAGACTTGAAATGTTTACTTAATGAATTCAATATAATTTAAGTAAACCTTTAACTTCACATAATTGGAAAATCTTTCAATTTATTAAACTTGATATATTCATTTAAATCAACCTGATATTCATTTAAATCACTTTACAAAAAATTAAGTTATAAAAATCATATCCTTTAAAAAATTTAAATTTTATTAAATTTCAATTTAACTTAATATTCATCTTCCAAATCTTGTTCTCATTTAAGTCATAAAAACTCCAGAAATTAGATTTTAAATAAATGCTTAATCGTATTTGATCTTAAAAATGAAACTTAATTTTATACTTCAAATCAAATTTATACAAAGCTTAAACCCAAAAATTACTATATATATATATATAAATAACTAATTCAATATCCCATAAACCATATATATAGCTTTACAAAACCATAAAAACATTCCAAAATATATTATATATATATATATACCGCGGTGCCTGTATAAAATTTTCTACGCTATAGTCAAGTGATACGGATGTTTATCATTTCAATCCGCAATTTAAAATAAAATGCGGTTGTATATCATTTCAAACCGCAATCCCGAATAAATGAAATGCATAGCAACTTGCAATTAAGAAAATAAATCATCCATTCATCCATCAAATCATACATCTATTTATCACAGTCATCGTCCAATTTCAAACAATCATCAATATATAACAGGTGATAAATAATGGTATCAATTATCCGTTTATACTCAAAATAAATTTAATAACTGTTAATTGGCAGTTTATATGCAAAAATAAACGTAAACTTAACTGGAAGTTAATATGAAATAAAATTTAACATAACTATGCCTGGCAGTTAATATGAAATAAATAAATTCTAACTGTCAAATTTATATGCGATAAATAAATAAATTTACAGTTATATTAAACAAATGCGTTTAAACAGAAATAGTGAATAAAACATGCCAAACAGTCATAAAAAAATTTCTACCCATATCTAAAATTAATTTAACAAACACAAGAAATTTTAGAAATTATGAGTGGGTTAAAACACTCACCTTTTTGAATTTAAATCGAATTTAAGTCCGATTTAAACCCAAAAATTCGACGGTCTCCAAATCTGTCCAAACCAACATCAAAAGATCTGGAATTTTATTACGATCCGAACAAAAAAAATCTCGCGTGAAATAGAGTTCGTAGGAGAATGTTATATGCATTAATGGTGATTGAAATTTCAAAAAAAAAGAATAGAAATAAAAAAACACCTTCAAGCGCCACATCATCCCCCTTTCTTTCCCTCTCTTCCTCATGCGTTTTGCTTCCAGATTTTTATGAGAAGTTTGAATTTTAGCTTTTGATTTGGTTTGGAATTTTTATTTGGATCTAAGATTTGTTTGTCTGCCATTGAGGAGGAGAAGGAGCTGATGAAATTTTACGCGCAGACAAATGAGAATAGGCGGAGGCTAGGGTTTAGCGGGGTATTTATAGATGAAGTTGGAATAGACAGATGGATCCGAATTTAAATGAATTCACAATTTGTCAAATTTAAATTCCAATAATCCATTTATTTGATTTTTAGATCTTATTATGAATAAATGGTCAACTTACCATTCCTATCATTTCTGATTGCAATTAGCTTCAAATTTATTAACCAAACCTCCATATCAAATAAAGATTTATTGCAAAAATTTTAGTGTTTACCTTTAATTAAAGTAAATTCAGTAAATTATAAAATCTTATTTCAAATGAAATTTTATACCATTCGTATTCAATTCTCTTTATTAAATCAATCATCATCTTATGTATATATTTAACATTAGTATATATCAATTTACCCCAATGAAATATAATTTTATTCCCAAATTGATTTACAGCCTAATATAACATTTGAATTTTATTCCCAATTCATAAATTACTACCTTAACTAAATTTTGAGTTTCCCTTTTAATTTACATTTTCACCTTACGTTACTACATTAATTATCCTTAAAGTAACGTCTATTATTAATGACAATATTATAATTACTTACCATTTTATTTCATAAATTAGTCCATTTCATCTAAATTCTTATCTATGTAATATTTCAACATTTAATTTCATCAAATGTAATTGTTTTCCAATACGTTAATAACTTATTTCCAAGTCTTATATTACAACAAACTATCCAATACGAAAGTCTTAACATTGTTACAAATACTACTTTAATTAACATTAACGCAATACTCAATTAAAAATTATTGTAACTGATTTCAAAATTGTAAATTAACAAGCTACCAAAATAGGCAACATACAATAATCGTACTCTAACCTTTAGTCACATTAGTACGCTTTTATTTCTCAAAATCAAAGTTTCCATTTAACTAAATCTCCATAAATGAATTTGACGTTATCTTCAAAAAGTACTTTATATTAACATTAACGTTAAAATTTTATTTATATCTATTGCAATCGATTTAGTACTATTTACTCAATATTTAAAATGATTTAACAAATTTTATATTTCAAATAGAATAACAAAGCTTGGTTTTCTTTTCTTAAAACAATCAATTATCATTTAAAAATCAAAATTATCATTTATTAGATCTTATAGACTTAACCACTTCAACTGAACAGTCACATCTACCATCTGTACAAATTTAGTCAATTAATTGTAGTCGATTTCCCATAAACTGTTATAAATTAAAATTTGAAATCTTCATAACTTCGTTTATTGATTTACAATCTTACTATTAAATAAATTGACATTTAACATTGAATTATATTACATTCCATAAATGAAATTATAAATTTATTTCAAATTAACGTACTACTTGATTTCCTTAGATTATAAGTTATTCTATTAGTCAGTCATCTTTTTAAATCATTAATTAAGGTCCCAATTAGGTTAATTTATCTGGATTTCATTCCTTTATTACATCATTCATCACTTTACAATTAACCAACTTTTCTATGCATCTTAGATCACTTATATCTTGTAATTATTTTCTAAACTCATACTTGTAATACCCAATATCATTTTATATTTCAATCGATTCTCACTTATTCCTATTTTATTGCAATATATTTCTATATTCATTCATTAATGCATATCTTTACTTACTTCCTTTACACTGCCGTTACTTTATTAATAATCGGTAAAGTAACGTTTATATCAATTCATCATAATTACTTACCCTTTTAAATAGGTTTGATTTCCAATAAATTTGTTGACCCTTATAATTACTTGCCCTTTTATTTCCCCTTAATTATATGCACCCATACACATTAAAATTCTAAATCGCTTTTAATCATTCCATCTAGGCTTCATTCCTTCACTTAATGCACAATTAGCATTTCTTATTCAAATTTGTTACATTCCTTTATATTCACTTCATACATAAATTGGTATTCCGTTTTCCATTTATTACTAACTTTAATTATTGCAATTTATTATCTAACATACAATTTGAATCTATTTTCAAATTTTCACCTTTCAATTAATTAACACCTTACAATAGTTAATAAAAGGGATTGTACTAAATAAAATTTTTATCTTCATTGATGAATTCAATACTTGCCTTTATTTACTTATTTCTAACCTTATATCAAAATGCAACAATTTCTACTATTACAATAAATTGCAATATATAATTCAATTTGTAAATTTTAATTACCCTTGATACATCTAATTTCAACATTCTCTTTCATATAAATAAATAAGATTTTTACTTCTTTCAAATTTTAAATTAAAATCTTATTTATTTAATTCATTTTAAACATCCAATTTATACGGGTCGTTACACTCTCCTCCACTCAAAACTTTTCGTCCCCGAAAAGGAAAAAAAGGAAAAGAAGAATTAAACACAATACATCTTATTCAAAATATTTAACTTATAAACAATTAAATTTACAAAATTAATTACTTTAAATAAGATATCCTAATTTATAACTATTTAATCCTTTATATTTAGATTATTAAAGTCTGGAAAAACATTTTCAAAATATTTCTAAGATGCTGCAATTTCTTACATAATCCAAAGGGTTACAATTTATATAAAGTGAAATATTTAAGTGGTTTCAATCCTAACAACAAATCAATACAACAACCATCAGTTCAACAAACAACATAGACACACATACAAAACAACCATTAAATCAAACAAACAAATAGTTGTTCGGGTTCAAAACTTTTAAATTGTTCGGAATGAAGAATAACTACTAGCGCATCATTTACTCAACAGTCTTAGATAAAACCAAATAAATTATTCATTCACCCCAAATCAAATTTTAAAGTACCCTTGCCCAAACAACCATCAACAACAAATTCAAACAACAATCAACTTAACTTATTAATAATTTCATCTCATACCTTTGTTATTTGATTTTCTCTTTTTATTTAAACCACATAAATTTTCATTTTATAATTTATATTTATTTCTAACAAACTTTAATTTTTATTTTCTCATTCAGTGGTTGTTTCCTTTATTTCTACTTATTACTTACAATTATTCATTTTCATTTATTCGGGTCATGTAAGTTTCTTTTATTTGTATTATATTTAATGCACTTCTCAATTTCAATCATTTATTTAATGCTTACATTTCTATTTATAATTAATTATAGTAACCCTTTTTTAATTACACTTAAATTCTTAACCTTATAATATCCATTCTCATAAGTAAAGGATTTTATTAATTCATTCACTAACGTTTTGCAGTCATTTATTTTTCTTTTTACTTAAAATTTCTCAATTCCATTAAATAAGGTCATGCCAGTTTCCCCCCTTTTCACTATAATTATTCATTTATTTATTATCGCATGATCTCATTTAGTTACCCTTTAATTACTTAAGTTTAAATCATCTATTTGTCATACTTACCTTTAATTATATTTACTTGGTAAAATTTCAATTACTACTTAAGTTTAAACATTAAATTCTCATTTATAATAGCAAATTCATTGAATAATTCATTACCTACTTTTACTTGTACAATTTTCATTACATTCCCTATTAAACATTTCAACTTTTAATATTTGGTAAGTTATATATGTTTTTAAAGAATATATTTGAAAGTTATACAAGTTTCTCATTTCCTATGGTAAATTTAATAATAATATTCTTTATTTTATAGGTTATAATTTCAACTTTCATTTAAGACCATTTTTAACCTATCATTAAATCTCTTATTTCCTTTAGAGGTTTTAATTTATTAATTACCTATGTTTCGATTCACTACAATAATTGAAACAATTAATTAATGGAAATTTAAGAATTTAATACCGGGTTAAATTTTCACTTTATTTTAAAAAAATAGATAAATATATTATTACAACTTATATATCTCTAATTATTTTAAAACAATTTAAAATTTAGATATTTTAAAAATGAATCTGTAGTAGAATTTACTACAGTGGCCTTTCCCCTTCGAAACTCGAAATGAAAGTCGATGATGCGGCCGCCATCACCGAAATTATTTTCCAGCGACATAGAGGAAAGTACAAAACTTATTTTCTCCAAAATCTTCCTTTAAAAATATTTCTTTCAAATTATATTGAAATAGTTATATCAAAAAATACTTCTTTTAATATTATTATAATATTCCAAAATCATTTGAAAGAATTTCCAAAACCCCGGAACTTAAGTTCTAAATTTCCAAATTTCATTTATTTTATTCTTTAATCTTATTTACCTATTATTTATAAATTATATTCCTAACAACCAATATATTGCAACCAAATATAGATGTCATTTGAAAATTTTATTTTATATATAGAAAATATAATAGGCAAAATTATTTCATTCACCTATATTAAAAACAAATATTATGTCGGTCTGTCCTATTAAGTGTTCAGAAATTCCTATTGATGTCACAGCGTCCCATGCACCAACTAGAATTTATAAATACCAAACGGAACAAATTAACACAATATTAAAACCTTTTATACACTAACAAATACGCTCTCTCATATATATACACTCAGCGACTCCCATAGGGTATTACTACCCTATTAGTAAAGAGTCAAACCCCACAAAGCTAAGGTTTATCGCTAAACCAAAGCTCTGATACCAAATGTAACGTCCCGCCTTTTTACACGATTTAAATCGACACACGTGCCAATTCAAACCATACGGAAGGGCGGATTGTTATGGGGTAAATAAGAAAAACAAGAAAGAAATAAAAGAAAACAGAATCTCGCAGCGGAAGGATAAAATATAATAATAAAATATACAGTTTATAAATCTGTTTACAAAACATTTATATAATACATATCAGAGTTACACATACCAATAACAATGCAGCGGAACAGTGTGTAGTGCACTAGTATAAATAATAATAATATACATCTTCGTCTTCGTCCTCCAGAGCTAAATCTTCAAATCCTGAAACGCTCGGACTGACCCGAGCGAATTGAAAAGACAAAACACTCGAGTCAGAACTAAAAGATCTTATGTAAGTTAAATTAACAGAAATAAATATGAGTACAGTAACTCAAGAGATGCTCGGGATTTACATCTCCTAAGGATCCGTTAAACTATTTACTATGTAGTATATTGCGCTATTATAATAGTGTCTAATTGTAAAATAAACTTACTTTTTTCTTAGCATTAAGGGGTTACCCATATAGCCCTTAACACGTAATAGTCCCAGTAGTCCATCCAATATCATAGTCCCTCCTGATCGGGAAGCCACCAGAGGATACCACACGGGCTACGGGAGAAATCCAAACTCGTACAAGGCGCGATAGGGTAGGTGACATGGCACAACTAGGCAATGCCAGGGTAGATATACCAATTGCTATCCGGGCTGGTGGAAACGCGCAGCGCGCAGCTACCGCCCACCTCGAACAAACTCCCCCAAAACAAAAATAAAAGTGGCCACTGAATCATTCCAAAGTCAAAGTATAATATCGAAGAGGAGTGTCCGATCAGAGGAATGACCTCATTGGCCCGAGAATCGCTCCTGTTTTAGCCACCTTATGCCAACTCACGGGAGTCGGGTCCACGTATTTACCTTACAGGAAACGCCGCCACCAACCTACTTCATTCTGGAATCTCCACCGCGTACACGGTTAGTCAAAGTGGTTTTCGGTATCGACAGAGAGTATGTCCATATCCGATCCCGGTCTCTTTGCCAACCAATCGTTATTATAACACCGCGGTCATTTAAAAATAATTATTCTTTTAAAACCAAAATAAAATATCCATTTCAAAACCATATAATATGATATCATTTCCTTTTAAAACCCAAAACAATATGATATCATCTTTATTTTCCAATATATTCTTTTCCAAAATCATAGGATTTTCAAAGTAAAATATTTAGAAATCAAAACTCTTGAATATAATATTTTCAAATTATACTATCTTGAAAATCATAACTTTGAAACAAGTTCCATTTCTCAAATGGTTAAATATTAAATTTCCTTTATAAACCAAAATAGCTTCTTTAGATTTCACAAATCAATTTCAAATATCGATTTAAACTACCAAATACCATTTCAATTCTTATGTTTCAAAGATTTAAATACTTCGCCATTTCAAAAACAAACTCATTTGACAAACCCATATATATCAAATTCAATTACTTATTATTCAGACTTGAAATGTTTACTTAATGAATTCAATATAATTTAAGTAAACCTTTAACTTCACATAATTGGAAAATCTTTCAATTTATTAAACTTGATATATTCATTTAAATCAACCTGATATTCATTTAAATCACTTTACAAAAAATCAAGTTATAAAAATCATATCCTTTAAAAAAATTAAATTTTATTAAATTTCAATTTAACTTAATATTCATCTTCCAAATCTTATTCTCATTTAAGTCATAAAAACTCCAGAAATTAGATTTTAAATAAATGCTTAATCGTATTTGATCTTAAAAATGAAACTTAATTTTATACTTCAAATCAAATTTATACAAAGCTTAAACTCGAAAATTACTATATATATATATATAAATAACTAATTCAATATCCCATAAACCATATATATAGCTTTACAAAACCATAAAAACATTCCAAAATATATTATATATATATATACCGCGGTGCCTGTATAAAATTTTCTACCCTATAGTCAAGTGATATGGATGTTTATCATTTCAATCCGCAATTTAAAATAAAATGCGGTTGTATATCATTTCAAACCGCAATCCCGAATAAATGAAATGCATAGCAACTTGCAATTAATAAAATAAATCATCCATTCATCCATCAAATCATACATCTATTTATCACAGTCATCATCCAATTTCAAACAATCATCAATATATAACAGGTGATAAATAATGGTATCAATTATCCGTTTATACTCAAAATAAATTTAATAACTGTTAATTGGCAGTTTATATGCAAAAATAAACGTAAACTTAACTGGCAGTTAATATGAAATAAAATTTAACATAACTATGCCTGGCAGTTAATATGAAATAAATAAATTCTAACTGTCAAATTTATATGCAATAAATAAATAAATTTACAGTTATATTAAATAAATGCGTTTAAACAGAAATAGTGAATAAAACATGCCAAACAGTCATAAAAAAATTTCTTCCCATATCTAAAATTAATTTAACAAACACAAAAAAATTTAGAAATTGTGAGTGGGTTAAAACACTCACCTTTTTGAATTTAAATCGAATTTAAATCCGATTTAAACGCAAAAATTCGACGGTCTCCAAATCTGTCCAAACCAGCATCAAAAGATCTGGAATTTTATTACGATCCTAACAAAAAAAATCTCGCGTGAAATAGAGTTCGTAGGAGAATGTTATACGCATTAATGGTGATTGAAATTTCAAAAAAAAAAAGAATAGAAATAAAAGAACACCTTCAAGCGCCACATCATCCCCCTTTCTTTCCCTCTCTTCCTCATGCGTTTTGCTTCCAGATTTTTCTGAGAAGTTTGAATTTTAGCTTTTGATTTGGTTTGGAATTTTTATTTGGATCTAAGATTTGTTTGTCTGCCATTGAGGAGGAGAAGGAGCTGATGAAATTTTACGCGCAGACAAATGAGAATAGGCGGAGGCTAGGGTTTAGCGGGGTATTTATAGATGAAGTTGGAATAGACAGATGGATCCGAATTTAAATGAATTCACAATTTGTCAAATTTAAATTCCAATAATCCATTTATTTGATTTTTAGATCTTATTATGAATAAATGGTCAACTTACCATTCCTATCATTTCTGATTGCAATTAGCTTCAAATTTATTAACCAAACCTCCATATCAAATAAAGATTTATTGCAAAAATTTTAGTGTTTACCTTTAATTAAAGTAAATTCAGTAAATTATAAAATCTTATTTCAAATGAAATTTTATACCATTCGTATTCAATTCTCTTTATTAAATCAATCATCATCTTATGTATATATTTAACATTAGTATATATCAATTTACCCCAATGAAATATAATTTTATTCCCAAATTGATTTACAGCCTAATATAACATTTGAATTTTATTCCCAATTCATAAATTACTACCTTAACTAAATTTTATGTTTCCCTTTTAATTTACATTTTCACCTTACGTTACTACATTAATTGTCCTTAAAGTAACGTCTATTATTAATAACAATATTATAATTACTTACCATTTTATTTCATAAATTAATCCATTTCATCTAAATTCTTATCTATGTAATATTTCAACATTAATTTCATCAAATGTAATTGTTTTCCAATACGTTAATAACTTATTTCCAAGTCTTATATTACAACAAACTATCCAATACGAAAGTCTTAACATTGTTACAAATACTACTTTAATTAACATTAACGCAATACTCAATTAAAAATTATTGTAACTGATTTCAAAATTGTAAATTAACAAGCTACCAAAATAGGCAACATACAATAATCGTACTCTAACCTTTAGTCACATTAGTACGCTTAATTATATGCACCCATACACATTAAAATTCTAAATCGCTTTTAATCATTCCATCTAGGCTTCATTCCTTCACTTAATGCACAATTAGCATTTCTTATTCAAATTTGTTACATTCCCTTATATTCACTTCATACATAAATTGGTATTCCGTTTTCCATTTATTACTAACTTTAATTATTGCAATATTATCTAACATACAATTTGAATCTATTTTCAAATTTTCACCTTTCAATTAATTAACACCTTACAATAGTTAATAAAAGGGATTGTACTAAATAAAAATTTTATCTTCATTGATGAATTCAATACTTGCCTTTATTTACTTATTTCTAACCTTATATCAAAATGCAACAATTTCTACTATTACAATAAATTGCAATATATAATTCAATTTGTAAATTTTAATTACCCTTGATACGTCTAATTTCAACATTCTCTTTCATATAAATAAATAAGATTTTTACTTCTTTAAATTTTAAATTAAAAATCTTATTTATTTAATTCATTTTAAACATCCAATTTATACGGGTCGTTACAATTAATTTCCTAAATTTCTAAAATAACTTGTGTTGTTTTGAAGATTTACATGTTTGTTTTGATATATTTGGTAAAGAATTATGAAGTTAGTTTTCTTATGAAAATAATAATGATTTGGATCTGAGATTTATAGTTATTTATGATTATGAATAATATGGATAGATCTGAGATAATTTTGTTTATTTAGAAATTCTGATTATTGGGAAATAAAGTTTCGCTTTAAGATATTCATTTTAATTTTATTATTGAGTAATATTGAACCTATATTTGAGATGAAATTGTGTTACTTTGAGTATTGTTTGTTCAATTAGTTCATATATTTATAATGAATTTATTTTGCTATGACAGTAGTTATATCCTGAACCACATAAAGGTTAATTGTAGTTATTTTTATCATAAATGAATTAATTGCAAGTGTTATGGTAATAAATTAAATCATTTATTTTCATAAATGCATTAAATGCATTGATTATTGTAAATTAAATGACGTTGTATGTTTGTGTTTGGAATAAGAATAGACGTATGATTTACAATTCGATGTACTTATTTTGAAAAGTAATGTCTGTTATAATGGAAAAAATAGGTTTAACAACTCAAAGGAATTATTTTAATATAAGTTGTATAACTCAAAGTCCAAGGCCTGAAGTTTGGAATTATGAAAAGATTTTCTGACAAACTTTACATGCTCGAATTCTTGTCAGTATTTTTTTTAATTTGTCAAAATGTACAAGCTTCTAAAAAAAAGGAAGTTTACACAAAATTTGAGAACCCGAAGTTCATAATAAATTAGTGAACTTGAAGTTCATGAATTAGAAGCCCAAAGCTCTATTGAAATTGTGTAAAATGATAAGGTTGTACTTCTTGAAGAAGTTAAAGGAAAATAATATATTATCATATGAGATCATAATGCTGCATTCAAGAGATTACAAAAATCTCCAAATGAGTTATACCTTACCTTATATCTTCATATTTATATTATATTAACCAAATATCCTGAAGATATTATGTTATATGATATATCAAACATCATTGGATGTGTGTGTATTAATCTCTTGAAAAGATGTTTTAGAGATTTATTTATATTTATATTGCAAAATATAACACCCCAGAAGAGATATTATAGAAATTTTATTTTTGTTACATTGCAATTCCTTAAAAGGAAATACTATATTCCCTGAAGGAATAATGATATAATTTTTTTTGAGTAATAACAATAATTTATCGAGAGAAAAAATGATATTGTATACCAATGTTACACTCCAGAAGTAGTGGTTTTATCTTTCGCATCTTACTTTCATTTGGTGCATCTAATTTTGTTACTGTATTTAAAGTCTGATATGTCATTTCAATGATAGTTACAAAAAAAATTCCAATAGGGATGTTTTATGTTATTGTAAAGGTAGTAATTATGTAATTTCTACAAATAGAAACATTGTACGTTGATATGACATTCCAATAGTACATATATATATATATATATATATATATATCTTTAGAAGAGATAAGTTCACTCCAGAAGTAGTGATAATAAAATATCCCTAAAAGAGACTAATAAATTAGGAAATAATAACATATCTGTAGAAGAGATTTGCTTATATGTTTGGTAATTTTATTAAACCAAATAAATGCATAGAAATTTGATTATAAAGGATCCTAATTTAGTTTAGATTAGATCCTAAAAGTTTGAGAGCTATACATACGGTCCTGAGGAAATCTGTATCTGTAACATTCCAAGTATCCAGAAGATACTATTATTATTTTTGCTGTAATTTTTTTTTTTACAAAACTCTCAATAGAGATGTGTAGAAATGTCTATACGCAATAAAAAATTATTCCTTGATAAGTAATCATAATTAGGTTCAAAACTGATATTTGAAATATAATTGAGGAATAAAACTTAACTACTTAAAGTTGTGTGTATATTTTATTCGAACCATAAGTTCGATATGGTTTCAAACCATATGTTTTGAAAATTACCATGTTGTTTTGACAGGTTTGCATTAGCATTGATTTATAAATAGAAATTAATAGTTTGGATCCTTGTAATAGTTTGTTCTAAAAATCACTAGTTCAAATGAGAAAGAATATGAAAATTTTATAATATATATGTGATACGTGGACGCACGTATACATCCATATATGTAAATATTTAGCTAACAACCTGAAGTTTTTATAAGCTCATCTTATAGATTATGCATAGACATTATTTAGTGATTTAAAATTCAATCAACATAAATGTTGAATGACCTTAAGTCGTGCATGTATTCAAATGATCTACACAATAAGTAAATTCCTCCAACTGCTTAGATCAATGAATGAGAACAAACTCTAATAATCAATATCAGTTGAATGCATCTTATAAAAGAATTATCCTCCTATTATTAATATGTATGATGTATTTGCTAGTAGCAAAATCATAATGGATCAAAATGAGAGTCCAAAAATGATTATTATTTAATATGACAATGTTTGTCAACATTAAGGGGGAGGATAAAGGGATACAAGCTCATTTTGATCATCAGTGTTAAATATTTATTAAAATATACAATGATGCAAAATATTATCAATATTATCCCTAGTAGACTTTCTCCAATATAGATTTGAATCCCTGAAGGATCAAAATTTGTAAACCACATCTGAAATATGGTTCAAAAGTCAGTTGAAAATATTTTTGGAGTAAATAATAAAGATGCCAAATAAAGGAGGTGAGTGTTATTGAAGAAAGACTTAAGGTTGCTCTGAAAGAGATCCATGACATGATTCTCAAATAACCCTAGAAGTGGGTAAGGTGCCTAAAACATGATAATTAAAGAGATCTCAATAAATCATGTCTAGAACTGATAAGAAATAATCATCGATAATAAATTTATAAATAATAAAGCGCTTATGTTTATAAATGGATTAAAGATCCTGCATTAGAGAAAAACATGATTGGCCATCATGAAATTCTCCTTAATAAGAAATCTGAACTTGTAGTCCGCAAAGTACCAAAAGTACTTGAAATGCTTAATATACCCCGAAGGTATAAATGTGGTTTAAAATCATATTAAATAATGAAAGTATACAAATTCCTGAAGAATATAAATAACTTTCATTGTTATAAAGAATGCAAAGAACAAAGAGAGTAAATTTCAATCTACTTTTAAGTATTGTTGTAATGAAAATCTTGATATAATTCATGATGAGTAGATTACTTCCTATTTTTAAGTATCGTTGTAATGAAACTCTTAATATCCATTGAAGTGATAGTTGCGATATGTAAATGCTTATTAAAGTATACAAACTTCTGAAGAATATATATAACTTTTGTAGTTATAAAGAATAAAAAAGACATGAATTGTAGATTACAAATTTCTTCTAAGTGTTATTGTAATGAAAATCTTGATACATCAAGATGAGTAGATTACTTCCTGCTTTCTAGTAATGTTGTGATGAAATTTTTAATATTCATGAAAGATGTATAGTTGCAATGCGCAAAACTAATTTGAAGCATAAAAATGAAAGCACATGAAATGTTTTTCATAAAAGTAGCATACAAATGCATAAAATGCAAACCATATTTGGAAGAAACAATCTTAGAAAATTTGATTGTATCAAAGAAAACTATTAATAAATTGTATTATGAATGAGATACATATTTATGGATCCAGAAGTATCTATAACCAATTTAAGTTATCGAAAGACGAATATGAATTCAGAGGAAAAATTAAAATCAGGGGGAAAATTCATAAGTATTTTATAATGCACTCTTTTTCCTTAACTAAGATTTTTCCCACTGGGTTTTTATTAGTAAGGTTTTAATGAGGCATTACCTTGATCCAGAAGTATCAACTCCCTAGTAACATTTGAAATAAGCTATAATGTACTCGTTTTTCCTTATTTAAGATTTTTCCCACTGGGTTTTTCTTATTAAGGTTTTAATGAGGCATTATTATGATCTAGAAGAATCAAACTTCTTTTCAAGAAATAACATCTCAAATATGTTATTTAAGTTAAATTATATTTTATCCTTGACTAAGGTTTTTCCCATCGGGTTTTCCTTTGTAAGGTTTTTACTGACGTATTAAATTGATCCAGAAGTATCAAACTCTATCTGATGCAATAAATTATTGAAATATGACATAATATATTGTACTCTTTTTCCTTCACTAAGATTTTTCCCATAGGGTTTTACTTAGTAAGGTTTTAATGAGGCATTAGTTTGATCCAGAAGTATCAAGATTCATTTAAAGAAATAAGAAAATAAAATATGTCATTGTACTCTCTTTCCTTCACGAAGATTTTACCCATTGGGTTTTTCTTAGTAAGGGTTTAATGAGGCATTATTTTGATCCCGAAGTATCAAACTCTTAGAAGGAATATCATTTTTAGTATGATATCTATAATTTCACAAGTTGCACTCTTTTCCTCTTTCAAGGTTTTTCCCATTGGGTTTTCCTTACAGAGGTTTTTAATGAGGCAACGGACAATATCTATATCGACTGAATGGATAAATGCAAGCAAGATAATAATGAGGGGAAGCAATCATCATACACGTTTCGAAACGGACAATTTCTAGTTATCAGAGGATTCAAGATTTTGAAGACGCATATTCAAAGGGGAGTGTTATAATACATGTAAATATAAATAGTGAATATGCTATATACTGTTTTGTATTTAGTCCCACATCGTGGGATTAGTTCTACCCCAAGCTCCTAGGCCTCTATATAAAGGTGCTAATGTAATGTAAATAGATAATCTATTCTCAGGAATAAATAATATGTCTTTTGCCTCTCTCTCTAATGGCTTCCTATTTTCTTTATTCTATAACAACTTGTTAAAAATTTGATGAGAATAATATTTTGGTTGTGATGGGAAGTAACAAATGGGCCTTAACTTGGTATGGTGTTGTGGAATCGTGTGTTTCAAATAATATTTCTAACCAATTTATTATGGAAGCTACATCGAATTTTGTTACTTAAATCCATTGTCCTTACAAGATCTTTGCTAAATGAATTGTCATTATTGGATATATGTATTTTGCCCAAAGTATATACCAGCCATCTCTAATTTATTTGATTGCTACTGATTACATAGCTTTAATAGTCTCATTCGACCATGACTATTCTGGTCAGAAGTGTGGAGGGAGTTCGATGCTCTTTTTCAATAAACAATGCTAATGGCTGTGCCTGAAGTTGGATGCAGGAATATACTAATATTTTGTAAAGACAAAATCTATGCAAAACAATACTTGATTTGTCCACAATCCATCGTATCCTCGTATTTTCCTGATGATTCAGCGTCATTTGTTAAAAAAAATTAATCGTTCTGATAAGTTTTCCTCATACGAACCGTTTTCATTTCCTTCTGTGAATATTACGTCGTCCTTCTTACCTCGTCGTTGCTTTGTCTTCTTTGTATGTGTTTGTATCATCCGGTTCTACTTTT
The DNA here is from genome assembly GCA_030765085.1 of Allium cepa. Classification (NCBI taxonomy): domain Eukaryota; kingdom Viridiplantae; phylum Streptophyta; class Magnoliopsida; order Asparagales; family Amaryllidaceae; genus Allium; species Allium cepa. The sequence continues at coordinate 721,726,934 of CM060938.1, read as the reverse complement.
GCTTAATTTTCTCATCTATATTATGGCACCTATAATTTCTCTCACACTCTCAATTGTAAATCTTTTTGTTACATATCCATATTTCATGAATAAGTTTTGATATTTGGATTATTTTTCAAATAAATTAGAATACAATATGCCTTTATGTATACCTATTACTTTGGATAATTAACTTTGATCTGGCTGAGTATCTATATATGCTATAAATGGCCATGAACAAATATTTTTGTGACGACCCGAAAATCCGTACCCTTTGAATCGACAATAATCCACACATGTCTGACCCAAAAATCAAAGACTGACAGAAAGTCAAGAGAAAGAAAAGAAGGGAGAAGAAGAGAAGAGAAGAAAAAGAGAAGATAGAACAAAACAGAACAAACAGAATCTCACATCGCAGCGGAAAACATATAATACCATATCAATGATCTTTGCAAAATAGAAACTGCATATACATACATCAATCAGAGTTCAACAATCAATCAGTGTTATCAGCTTGAACAGTTATAATAACATGTCCTCACAATTGCCGATAATATACAACAACAAACAAAGCACATCGGATAATCAAAACAAGTACGTGTATACGAAAATGAAGATCTCCAGCTCTCCTGCTAAAGCTCCAAAAGCATCAAATCTGAACCTGTAAATATACTCGGTTTGACCCAAGCATTGAAAGGGAAGAACGCCTGGATCAGTCTGGTAAACCAGCGTGAGAAACACACTCAACTGAATTTATTAAATTACCAAACTTTTCCTTAGTTTTCAAAACAAGAGTATCTCGTAAGGCAAGTCCACACACAAACACGGACATGTTTTTACCTTACAATAACTAAAACATATCATATCAAACTCATCTTATATTATAGTAGTGTCTACTATATACAAATAATAGTAATCATAGCCGAAATTGTTACATTAATTAAATTCCAGCATATAGCCCAATTGGGTAATACAATCAAAATGGCAGGTACGTAGTGGAGTTTGGATTTCCATACAAATGACCAGGTGAAGGGACTACCTTCCGGCAGTACATCTTTAGAAGAATGTACCGAGAAACCATCACAAAGTTTCTCTACCAACACAAGACCGGCCCACCTCTATAACTAGATGGTACCGAATATGTCATCCTCCTGTCGCTACCGACCTTTACCGAGGGCCCTCTAGCATACAAACCACAATAATCAGATACACGACGTCATAGCGTGCAAAGATATATCTAGAAGAGGATGATCATATCCTACTTGGGAATGACGACTTAGCCTTACTGCATTTAACCCTGTTTCGGTCATTTTCGGTTGATGAGGCTAGAGGTAACGATTACCTTTCACATATCACAAATCACATCACTTTGAATGCCACACGGCCATTTCCATTGACTACTAATTTCCTTTCATAAAAATACAACCCTTAAGCTCATACATCTCAAGGAGGGTGTTAAGCTAAGAGAAGTTTCCTTCTTCCCCACCACTGATGTACGTTTGTAAAAACCAATGTACGTAATCTATAGAAATGCAATGTCGGACAAACATCCATACAAGTTGTCCAGAAACAGGACAAATCGAAGGTACTTTCCTACCACATCCTGTTAGGAAATCCCTAGGATTAGTAGCCAATAGTCCTTGCATTGGATATTTCATAATGAAGAGACCACTGCTACTGGATGTATATTGGGATTTTAACCCCAAACGATCAACAAGCAGTCCCCCACTATGAAGCTCCAAAAATCAATATCATCAAAGAAACCTGTACAGTTGTCGCATATACGTTGGTCTGAAGTGTTTTTTAGATAAATCCGATCCCAGTCTCTTCGCACCAACGACGCAAAAGCGTTTCTCAACTTCACATAGAAACTAAGTCTCATAGACTTATCACGTCTCCAAGTTTCAACTTGCTATCCTTCGGGCTAAGAAGGAAGCTTGATAGATTGGAGTAATACTCCGCACTATACAAATCAACATCCTCAACACAAAGGATAATCAAGCCTACATAGAAGACTACGTACTAAGTGTACGACTAAATAGTTCCCACATCAAGTCGAGGAAATAAAATTTGGCTAATGGTTGATAGTCGGTTAATTAACTATCAAAACAAATAAACAAATAAACAAATATTTAACACCATATACAATCACTAGGCCCTTTTAATTAATCTTTTATTAATTAAATAACTTGCCAAATATTCACTTTAATTTATCTTTAAAAAGATATATTCTCAAAACCATTTCAACTTCTATATTGGAAAACATTTCCAAATACTTATTTAATAATAATCAATCCACAATCCCTTTATTTTCAACACTTAGACAATATTCAATATACTTAAATCACGATTAAGTATATATTTAATTCTTTAAGGAAAACGTTCTTTTAAACATCTTTATTTGGGTCAAAACGAATGATGCATAAAACATCGTTATGACAACCCAAAATCAATAGTATAGGGATTCGAAATAAGATAGATATATAAATCCTAATACTACACAAAATATTTCCTTTCGGAAATCGTCTACTATAACAACAGTCTTATAGTCCATCATTTCCTTATTTCTCGAAAGCGTCTATTTTAACAATGAATGTTGAAATCTATGTATTCGATACTTAACTCCTTTAAAACATCATTTAATCAATTTATTCCATTTCAAATATCACTTCCCGAAACATTTATTTAACTTCAAAAGATTATTCACTGTCCAAAATCATGAATATAATCTATTTGCCAAATTCAATGTTTCTACACATTTATTTTAAAGATTTATCCACTGTCCAAAGTCATGGATATTCTTCTCAACCCAAATTCATTCTTATTTCAACATTTAATTTAAAGGATTATCCACTGTCCAAAATCGTGGATATATCTCCTTTAATAAACTATAATAATTAACTTATCAAATTCAATTAATTTCGAAATTACAAAACAATGTTTATAAATTCCATTTATAACATATTACTTATAAAATTCCATTTATAACTTCACTTTAAACACTTATAAAACTTCTTTAAAACTCCACTGTTTTGATTTATAAAATATCAATTTCATAAATCTTATATACATACTAATTATAATAATTCAAAAATCTTCATTTAAATAAACTTATTCTTTTAATAATTTACAAATCATTATTAAAACTTATATAACTCCAAAAATCATACTTAAGTGTTATTTCACAAAAATCATAATTTTTATAACATAAAAATTATTATATTTATATATTCAAAATAAATTCAATTCCTTTTCAATTCAAAAATCAATAAAACATTTATTTCCATAATCGCTTTAGATTCCTTTTAAATTTGAAAATCATCACTTTAACGTTTTTAAATTTCCAAAAATAGGCCCAATGCTGCAACAGCACAAAATACATCAATCACGGCATCCAATATCATATATAATATGATAACAGCATATATCACAATATCTGTAAATAAATCAATACTGGTGAGGAATCCAGTTGTATCCCTCCAACATGTTGCCTGCAACAAATATACATATTAGAATATGTGTACAATGTCCGCTTCAAGGCAGACGCGCGTACAAAGGGTCATCCACTCATACACGGGAACGTATAGGGTCATCTGCTCCACTAGGCAGGTATATATCCAAATACCAATCAATATATCATATGTCATCCAAAACAATCATCAATCATCATAAATAATATTTATTCTCACTTATATAAAAATATTAGTGAGTTAGAAAGAGTGAGTTGTACTCACATTGCGTCCAATAACAGTTGTAGTGTTTTGTTCCGAATAAAATTAAACACGCGTTTAATTTTACCCAAAATTCACTTAGCTCCAAACAAGCTCTATCGCATAGTGTTCGTCAATACGATTCCAACGCAATTCGTTTCGTGCGAAATGGACCTCGTATGTAAAAGATATAGCATTTTAAAGTTTAAACAAATTAAAATATAAATCAATTTCAATTTTATTTTTAATTTCTAACCCTAAAATTCATCTCGGCACTTGATTTTGCTTAGCTCTAGATCTGCCCGATCAGCCCTTCTTCCTCCTTCACATTTCACGTTAGAACCAAATTAACCCATAGCCGCCACTCTTCAACGAATTATCGCGGTCACCACGTTGAAGTTGAAGACGATCGGCGACCTCCGTTGCGAAGCTCGCCTCGACCCCCATTATCGGCCAAGAGCACGTCGAACTCGGTCTCGAATTGGCATAGGAAATCGTGCCCAAATGAAGGAAGAACGCGAGCAAATTATAGCCTCCACATGACGCCGTTTCAGATCTCCACCGTTGAGATTATAGAGCTCGATATGCTCTACAACTTTGTAGTTGAAAGTATTTTCTAAAAGCTGATGGATTTGGAGAGATCGAAGGAGAAAGGAAACAAATTTCTGGCCATATAAAGTACAATGGCGGCTAGCCCTAACCCTATAGGGTTTTGTGAAAATAGAATAAAATGTTGGCCTTTTATAGAAAATTCGCGCGCATTATTCATCCCGAAAATTTTCGAACTCGAAATGAAGCATGTCGCCTAACGTTTATAATGTTTTACCCCTATTCCGAACACAATTGAATATATATCGGGAGCCAATTCGATCGTATTTGAAAGATAGGATTTCAAATTGAATTATTTTGAATTCAAAATTTACTTAAACCGATTTCTACACGTTTTAGCTTACCTCGGACAAACCGTAAACCCGATTGACATGAAATTTGAAATCTTATAATAAATAACATTACGGATCTAATGAAACTAGTTTCATCGAAATCCAAGACTGTTTGAAAAATGACTATTTTTACACGTCGGTTAAATATTAAAATATTCAATTTCTGTAATTTAACTTTTAATTCAATTTTAAAAGTTCTGTAACATCATTTTAATTCAACTAGGATTTAATTCAACTTTATAAAAAAATTTCATTCACATTAAATCCAATTTCCAATTACTTACGCAATGTCAAATATTAAATTAACAATTTAGTTATCCAATTAAATCACTATATTCAAAATATTATTTATTCAGCTTATAAACTTAACTTTTAAATATTTAAAATTAAATAAATATATGAATTTCAAATGACTGAAATTCTGGGTCATTACAATTTTTATGCTTTCATTTTTCACCAGAAGTCATTGAATTGAAATCATAATTCCTCCATCAACCAAAACCAATTGTTACTGTATATATTATGGAGTGTAATATTTGTTATTGTATATATTATGTGTGTGCTGGCCTGTTTTAGAGCTATTCACTATAGAAAATGTGTACTATTATTTTTTGTTTGCTTACACTATATTATTATTTCAGAGTATAATTGTATATATTGTTACTGTATATATTATGTCTTTGCATTCAAACCAATTGTTTTTTGTTTGCTTATAGTCACACCACGATAGTAACAATATGCAGGTTCAAGATGAACAAAATCAGGATACTGCTTCGGATGGTTTGGTGAAAAAGAAGTGCAAGCTATTGACTTGGAAGAAGAACATAGTTGCAGAGGGGATGATAGCAAGCATTTATCCCGATGCTTCAGTACACTTTGTAAAGCTTGGACCGGATGCTTGGAAGGTATGGGTGAATGTAGTGGTAGAGCCGAAAGCTTTTTCATATAGGCCGAATTCAGAGATGTTCACTATTAAAGAGGCCGTTGGATCAACCGTCGCAGGGCAAAAGGACTTCATCTCCTTGGCCTAGTATGTATCTGCATGGTTTATGGGTTAGGTGATAGTACTTAGAACTTGCTATTTGTAACTGGTTTTTATGTAACTAGATATTATGTTTTATGTGTGTGCTAGAACTATATCAACGTAAACTTATCTAACCTTTTGGAATGTGTGGGAATTCTTCGAATGTAGCTTTATGTAGACTTTTTGTATGTGATTTTAATTGTTTCTTTATAATATTTATAATTCGTTAAATTATTAATCATGGATCATGGATGAACTGCTTAGATGCTGCTGTTATTTTTTTAATTTTGTATTTATTTTGCAACGATCAATTTCTATTGTAATTGGAGCTTTTTGCAATGGTCAATGTCTGTTGTAGATAAGTGTTATTACAATGGGCTATGCCACTTGTATTATAGTCTACTACATCAAGCAGAACACATTGCAATATCATGTACTTTAGAGAAATGCTACATATTTACAATAGACTTTAATTGCTGTCAAAGAGTCTATTGCAACTGCCAAAGACCGTTATAATCTTTTTTCTACAACGGCCATTTACAACGGGTATAAACCATTGTGAAAAATATTGGATCTATTACAACATCGCTAAAAAGATGGGCGGATGCCCGTTGTGAAAAATTACAATGGACATTGCCCGTTGTAAAAAGGGTGTTTTGTTGTAGTGCACTGATCTGGGTATTTTTATACTCGCGTTAGATCCAACTAGTTTCAGGATTAGCTGAAGAAGCAGTGAGTTTCCAAAGGAGAGTTAGAGATCTTCATCACGTATGAACTTATTCTGTTTCCACTGCATTTGGTTTGTTGTTTTTCTGCATTTGTAAAGATAGATATTATAGCTGTCCAAGCTGAATTTAGGTTAGACTCTGATATATGTATTTTTAAAATTTTCCACTGTAAAGATTATTGTTCAATAATATATGTTAATCCATTCGAGTGAGATTTTATTCTGTCTATTTTTCTTTCTTACCTTTAAAGACCCATCTTTTTCTACAATTTGGGTTGGACATGTGTGGTTTATTATCGACTCAGTGTACGAAAACTTGGGCCTTTACATTTGGTATCAAGCTTAGGTTAAGTGAACACCTGAGCCTGATAGGGGTGAAAGATTCATCAGAGATAAGGTTAGTAATACCCTAGGAATGGTAATTCATTAGAGATAGGGTAAGTGACACTCTAAAATGAGTTGAGAGTATTATATATATGAACGCACATTTGTTAATGTTATATAAAATGATTATTGTTTTGGAAAAGAAATTTTTTGGTAAATGAAGTAATTATACGTAGGATTATATTTTGAATATAAAAGATATTTTAAAAATGATATAGTTATATTTGGTTGTTAAGAGATGATAATATTTAGTTGTTATCACCAATTGATTGATTGTTTGATATAAAGGATTTAAATACGAACACCCTATGAATTAAGTTTCATGATTTGACTATAAGGTTTTTGGCAATAATATTGGTTTAAGATTAGGAAATTTATTTAAGAAATTTATGAGCATGTTTTATAAATAAAACGATTTGGTAAAAGATAAGTATGGAAGATATTTTGTACATTTGAAAAGAATTTTGGGGGTATTAATTTCTAATGAACCTAGGAGAAAAATGATTTGAATTAAATTCTTTTAAAAAAATCCAACATTTTCCAAGGAAAAATATATTGCATTTGGAAAATTTAACATGGATAAAAATATAAAGGTTTGGGAAAAGCTAACTAAAAACAATTCATCTAGATAAAATTCCTAAATTAAAGTAGATAACATGGATTTGAAATCATTAGGTAAAGATGCACATTTAGTAAGAATTTTCTTATTAATATATGAATAAGACAAATAGAATAAGCTTAAATTACATAAGTAATTAAGACCTTAGGTAAATAAGAAAAGGATAAGGGGGTGTTAAGTAAGATAAGACTTTATAAATTTATTAAGTATAAGATTTGAAAAGCCTAGTAAATAATTCCAAATTTTCTATCATTGTAGAGATTAACTAAAGCAAAGCATTTAGAGTTAAGGGAAAGACTTAGGAGAGCATTAGTGAAGTATAGGGATTTAGAGGCATTAGATACTCTTATTACTAGTGACGTGGTGGAGGATATCCAGATAGGGAAGCCATCTGGAGTTGTGATAGGATTAGCTGATGATTCGATAATTATTTCAAACGACAAGGATATGATTATGGTTCCTGTAGAAGAGGAGGCAGAGGCAGATATATGAGCAGATGCAGATGATTCGAATCTTTAGATTGCAGACCCTTTAAGTATGGAGGATCAGGAAGACGAACCTACAAAGGATGAGCCCATCATGGAGGAGCTAGTAGGAGATGAGCTCATTGAGAAGGAGCCTTCAAAATAGGATTCAAGGATATATGACACTTTGTTGTGTGATAGCCCACTAGATAGCGATGAGGGTATTATATAGGAGATGGGCACTACTATTCCGGAGATGGGATCGCCAATCCCAGAGTCGATTGAGGATCTTGGTTTGGAAGAGATAGATGAGTATGTTTCAATAGAGAAGGGTCATATTCCATGGGTTCCAGTAGAACTGCTCTGGCAGCAACGAAGTTGGAACATGGTATAGGAGGATGAGGTGGAAGATGAGGAGCCTGAAGAGGAAGAAGAAGAGGAGGTTATGCCAGATGTGGTGGATTTGGAAGGACCAACGGATGAGGAGTCCGACGAGCGGGAATGTTTAGTATGGATAATATTTTGGGGAGTTCTATGGCAAGGTTAGGATGATTCATTTTGGGGAGTATTGTCTATATAGCTGATGTATATTTTTTGAGTATGTATATTATTTTAAGTGTGTAGTACGCGCTGAGGCTGGGGATGTGGAACTATGTAGTTTAATGTATCTGATGACACCATTATGTAGTATCAGTATTTAGCAGATGTCTCTCCTTTTGTTTCCTAAAATAGAGTAAAGTAGTTTTTTATTCAGGCTCAGTTGCAAGGATAGGTTTCCTTATAAGTCTAAATTTTAATTTCGAAGACGAAATTCTTTTAAGGAGGGGAGAATGTAACGACCCGTAATTTTACCACTTTGATAATGGAATATTTAATTTATTTTAAATATTCAGATATATAATTTTCAAACTTAGCAATCATGTTTTATAAATAAGAATGATAAACATATTTTTGGAATTTGATTACAAAATCAAGAAGTTTGGATTTTCGTCGAAAAGTGACAGAATTCAATTTTCAATAAAACTAGATATACATTCAATTTTTGTTTTAATGATAAATGATTCTTTTTAAAATATTTATATAATTATAGCAATTTGATTTACAGTGATTTTATAAACATATATACTTGTTTTATAAAAATTGACAAATTTTGTCGCACGTTGGTAAATCAACGTTGAATTTTTACAATGAGATTTTAATATTATTTAATATGGTTTTAGAACTAAAATAAACTTGTTTAGATTTTTTAAAATGTGACAAAAAACTTATTTTCAAATTTTGATTACATGGATAGATAGTTTAAATAAAAACTATAAATATGATCGGAAATTTAATTTTGGGTTTACAACTGATTACCGAACAAAAGTTATTTAAAAATTATCGTAACCTTGTTTCTTTTAAAACCTATATAACTACATAGTAACACATTTACACATTTGTAAACATGGAAACATTTAGTATATAATACAAAAGCTTATTTTAGGAAAGTTAATAAAATAAAATATAAATGATTTTTGTTTGACATGTTTATATTAATAACTCCTTTACTAAACCAAATCATTACCAAAAGTACTCATGCATCCGTTCCATACTAATGCTTTAGTACCCAAAAGTCTAATGAAATCATGGAAAAGGAACACTCCATTTTGTAAATTAATGGAATGTAGAATAATCATTTCTTTTTAGTACCACCTCCAATCCAACCATCTCCACTTCATTAAATGTTTGTACCTAGAAGTTAAATTATGGATTTAAAAAATGGTAAAGGGAGGGTTGAAAAATCAAAAGTTAGTAAGGGTAGAAAGGTCGTTTGGCATGTGATGCTACATGTATAAATAGGACCACCATCCTTCCATTTTCACACACCAAATTCTTCTTCATTTTCTACCTCTCTTTCATGATATCCAACCTCTCTACTTCTTAAAACCCTTCACCTAATCTACTATACCCTATACCCCCTCTCCAAGACCCGTATCATCCACCCTAACCCATGGCCAAGCCTACCTGACCACTACCCAAGCCCGCACCCACCTTCACCCGCCTCCAAAACCCATGCACCCCCTCAAACACCCACACCTGAGCCTCTCACATGCACACCCCACCAAAAGCCATGGTTGAACCACCCTACGCCCCTCCAAACCCATACCCTCTACCCTACCCCATGCGTAACCTTCAAACAGCCACACCCGAGCCCTGCCCCCCTCATACACATGCCAAACCCACACACCCACCTCCTAAACTCCACACCCGAGCCCAAATACCCCTTGAACCCACAGCCTCCACACACTCCCCATACCGTCCATTTGCAATGCCATACCCTCCTTATATAAGCCGTACCCACCATCTATCAAACACTATTCTATCCGCTTCATTACTTTAAAAAATAGTTAGTGATAAGTCATGTTTATTTTATAAAGTAAAAAAAAGTACGCTAGTTGTAGAAAAAGAATTGCAAAGGAAAATGAAAGTGAGTGAGCTTTTATCTCTTTTAACATCATATTTGTTGTTGTTCTATGATGATCATGTTTATGCCCTTATGATGTTATGATAATTAACATCATTTAGTTGTTAAAATGAATGTTGGATGTTATACAGATGAGTTTGGTTGAATGGATGAATTATTGATGATAATTTATTGACATCTTAGCTAAATTGGTTATGTTTACTAATTTGAAATGATTAACTATTCTTTTTAAGACCATTTATTAGAAATTATATATCTTATATTTAGAATGGTAAGCCTCTTTTCAAAATAAATTATCGGAAAGAAATTCATTTTGAAAAAAGATAGAAACTGATTTGGAAATCCAAAAGTTAAAATTAAATAGTTGAAATGGAAGTTAATATTTTATATTTTAAAGATAATGAAGTTTGAAGGTTAAAAGTTTCAAAAGTAAATAGTATATGGTTTGAATAGTTTTAAAATGGAAATTTAATATTATAATAATATAATATGAGATATTTTAAAATAAGTGGAAATTTTATATTGAATAATCAAAATGATATATTATTGATTTTAAAAGTTTATAAACATATTTAGAAGTGTTTTGAAAAATATTAAAAAACAAATCAAAATTAGGCACGTCACGCAGCTGTAGTTCGTGATGAAAAATTCAAATGAGTATACGAAGTGGAATATAGCTCGAAAATCTTCGAACGTATTTTTCGGACCTTATAACCATAGTTTTCAAATTGGAAAAGAAAAACTAAGATGTCATCTTGTAGATTTAAAAGTATGTCCAAATCAAGTTTTAAGGAAAATCGCGCTTTTGCAGTTATGTGGCCTAAATATAAAATTCTTTAGCATTCATATTTTTAAATGTTTAAAAATGTGAAATAAATTTGATAAATATGTTAAAATGTTTTAGAAGAAATTTGAGTTATAAATATGGTTTTTCAAATGATAAAAAACTTGTTTTAATCGAATAAGCTTTTAAAAGCACTTTTCGTAGCACTTTTCTATAGCATTTTTAATAACATTAGAAATGAAAATTTAACCTTAGCGATTATTTTCTAAATCTTTTATAAATGTCTTTAAATAAATAATTTAATATTTTAAAGACGATTTGGAAGTTTGATAAGAGTTTAAATGAATGGTTAAGAGAAATTGTTTATGACACTTAAACAATAAGTGGAATATTTCCTTAAAAGTATGGAATGTAAAAATAAACCAAGTATGCAGAAACAACTAGCCTATTTGTCCCGACTGTGAGATCTGGAAAGATAAAACAACATGTATAACTAAAGTTGGGAATGGAGCAACCAGTGCCTTGAACTTATATGGCCTTTGTTTTCTCTTTCTAGGCGAGGGGTGGAACAGATCGAAGGGAAAGCCCAAATGCTTTGATTGAAAAGATCATATTTAAATTTTTCCAAAATAAAAGGAGTTATACAGGGATTTCAGTAATATAAAGAATGTTCTAGTCAAACTCTGTATTAAGTTATGAGGAGGGAAGTTTGTACTATCCGCGTAAATTTAAGAGGTGATTTTCTACCTTTATTCCATAAATAATATAGATTGAACATGGAAATTAATTTGGGTAAAATTTGTGTAATCTTTTACTCAATATAACCGGTTTGGGATTGCAGTAAACGATTTCTTAAATAACATTGTTTTTGACCCAGTTAAGACATTTTTTCCAAAAACAGAATTTCATTTGATTAGAAGTCAAAAAGATTCCCAAAGTTTAAAAAAAATTGATTTATTGGTAAAAAAACTAAAATAAAAAGAGGCTTAACAAATCCTGTATACACAAATTCACATTTTTATCAATGATTTGATTTCGAAGAGACGGAGGTCGGATCTGGGTGATTCATGTTCGAAAACCACTTCGAATCAATTTACGTTTCGAAGTAAAACATGTTGAAGATAAGATCATTGAAGACAAGGATATTCATAATGTAGGGCAACTTGATCCTCGGGGAAATTATTATATCTCACACTTATGGTGGTTGTAGTGCTTCGTTATGAAAATCTTTGAATTGCAAGGACCAATCGCTACCGATCCTAAGGGTGATTCCCAAAACAGGATGCGGTAGGAGAAGTGCCTTCGGTTTGTCTTGCTCTTGGAAAACTTACCCGGACGAATGTCTAACATTGCATTTTAAAATCACATTAATTGATCTTTATAAATATATGCTTGGCGACGGAGAAGACAACTTCTCTTAGCTTAGCACCATTCTGAGATGTACGAGCTATGAAGTTATACATTTGTAGAAATCAGTTGTGTGATTATGTAATGGCAATGTCGTATTCAAAGAAGAAAGATGATGTGCAATGTGAAAGGTAATCGTTAACTCAAGCCTCACATCCAAAAATGACCAAAACATGGTAGATGCAGCAAGGCTATGTGGTTCGCAATCATTAAGGTACGATTATCCCCTTCTAGATATATTTCTACCCGCTATGACGTTCAGGTTTAAATTAATATGGTGTATGGTAAACAAGCACTCGGATAGGTCGTTAATAACTGGGATTTTGACATATTTGGTATTATATAGGAAGGGGTAGGGCGGTCTTGTGTTGGTAGAGGTGCAGAAGCTCTGTAGCCTCGATATATTCCTCTAGAGATGTACTACCGAAAGGTAGTCCCTTCACCTAGTCATTTGTATGGAAATCCATTCTCCAATAAGTACTTGCCATTTTGTTTGTAGAATTCACTTTGTGTCTAGTATGCTGGAATTTAATCAATGTAGCAATTTCGGTTAAGATTAAAAAAGTTTACTTATAAATGTTTAAAAAGTGTCATTAAAAATAATATCAAATATTTTGACAAAAATGTTTTAGTTAACATAAGGTAAAAACCCGTCTGTCTTTGTGTGCAGCGTGGTCTTATGAGACACTCTTTCTTTTCAAAAGGTTTTTGGTCACCAATCTCTGATCTATGACACTGTCATGTATGAATTAAGTTTCTCACGCTGGTTTGCTAGACTGATCCGGGTATTTTTATACTCGGGTCAGATCCAAGTAGTCTGTGTAGGATGTAGATTAACCCTAGAGGGGGGTGAATAGGGTTATAACAAATTTTCTTGAATTAAACAAAAACAAACTGCAGAGAAATAAATATACTGAAAAGTAAATCACACACAAATTTTACCCAGCTTCGGCAACCCCTGCCTACTGCTGCATTCCCAGATTTCTATTAGAATTAAACAGTCTCCCGCTTACAAACATTCTAACAGACTCGCAAACCCTGCTCCTGCTTACAAACACTCTAATTGACTCGCAACCCCTGCTCCCGCCTATAGAGTTTTGCAAACTCGCAAACCCTGCTCCCGCCTATAGAGTTTTGCAAACTCACACACCCTACTCACTGAACTAATTCTAACTAGACAATCTGACAATACCTACAACCTAGGTGGTGATTTACCAAGACTTGATTCGAAAAGAATAAATAAAAAATAAAACTGATAAACAAAAACACCTTTAAAAATAAACCCTAAATAAATAAACTAAAGCCGTATAAATAAAGTCCTCTTTTGTAAAAACAAGGCCGGCCCATTTCTATTTCTTTTAACCTGATCCTTTTTTATAATGGCGGTCGTTTCCTCTTTGCAACTGAATTAGGGCTTCGGTCTTCTTTTCAGAAACTAGGGTTTCGTTGGTGGCGATTATAATTGCTTGACTTCCTTGCTTTGTAATTGATCGTCTCTTGAGATCGGCTGCTTGATTGACTTCGAGATTGCGAATTACCTCTGGTACGTTGTTCGTATCTTTTGCTTTGTCAGGATTTAATCTGATTGTTCTTGTTAGCTCTGCATTGCCGATGATGAACTTGGGTTTATATTTGGATTTGATTCAATTTTTCCACACTTCTGATGATGATTTGCGGGTTGGTATTTATATGTATTCCGAGACCTTAATCAATTCGATACTTTCCTAAATTTCGATTGCCTGATGCGCACGGCTTTGATTATGGAACGTTCGATTTTTCTTGAGTCATACGAAAAGAAAACTTTCCTGTTTTGATTTGTTTGACTTTCCTATTTTCGGCAATTTCCATTTTCACACATATTTGATTTCGTGTATACCAATCCACGACTCTGCATTATTTTCGGCCATCACCATTTCTTTGTGTTCATCCACTGTAGCATTGATTTACACGGCATTGACTACTTATGCCTTGTTGACAATGATAATCTTTTTGCTCCATTGATATTTGAGCTTGTCTCTGATGTTTGTTACATTTCTTCACTGTTGTTTTTCTGTTGCAAGTGCATGGTTGCATTCGACTTCTTATTCACTGTACTTTTAGCCATATTGAACTGTTGCACTAAGTCTCTGGTACTTCATTCTGGTTGGTCTGCATTGGCCTTGAATTTGCATTGTAGTTTGCATTGTAGTTTGCATTGTTCATCTCGACTTGTTCTTGTATTCACTGTATATCCATACTGTTGGCATTCTTCATGTTGTTCAACACATGATGCTTGTTCTGGTTTGAGATTTTGTTGTTGCAGTATTCATTTGTGTTTCAGTGCTTGTTTGTTTCATGTAGCTGTTGTTTACTGAGTCTTGATAGTCAAGTTGCATTCATGTCTACTGCATAGTGGTCTTCGTTGTTGCTGCTTATGTTGGTGGCAATCTTGTACAACTTGTTGATGTTTAGGTGTTTGGTCGCTGATGCATGCATGAACTGGTAATTGAAGTTTGTTGTGTCACTTGTGCATTGTTGTACTTGGTGGTCGTAGCTTGGTTTCTGTTGTTTATTGCTTGGTCTCTGTTGCCTTGAATTTCTGGTTGCTTTGGGATTGAAATTGAGCTTTGTACATCCACTTCAATGCTGAGTTATTTCACTTGTGTTTCTCACCATGTTCATGTGTGTCTGGTCATGTGTTCATCTTTGAGTACTTTTCGACCTGCTGTTTGACATTGTACTTGTGTACTTCACTATTGTCTGGTCTTTGACATTTTAGTCTTGGCCTTGAGTCTCTTTTCTTTGTTGGTACTGGCTGTTGTTGAGTTGATATACTTGTGGTGCTCTTGTAGTCGAGTCTGCATATGTGTATTTGTAACAACTTGTTGTTCTGTCACTTCGAATTGCACTTGCTCTGCAGTGTGTCTTATTCACCATGTTGCATGCATGTTTTCCTGTCTTTGTGTTCTGGTCATTGCTTGTGACATCCATGTTGCAACTGGTTTGCACTTTGAATGCATCTGTGCATATCACTGTTGCATTACTGGTCTTTGCATCCATTCATGTTGATTTTTGAAATTTCACTTGAGTTGAATCCAGTTTCAAAAACTCGGGTTTGACCTTGTGCTCGTGTCGTGATTTTAAATATATTGCACGTGAGTTGAACCCGGCTTTTCATTTGGGTTTGACATGTGCTCACCTGTCCCTGTAGCATTATCAAGTGTATATCGATGTGCATGGCCTTGTGGCATGTACAGTGATACACTGTGCATGTCACATTGTTCGTGTATGATGAATTCAAATGTGAATGATGACGAACAACCCAAATAACTGAGGCAAATCATATTTTCAAAAATCATATTTCATTTTATATTGCAAAAATATTTCTTTTTCAATTTTACTGCGTTAGTGAATATTTTTGCAGATTTCTCAGATGCTGGATTATAACTGGAATGAAATTGAAGATAAACTATGAGTGTGAGTGATATGTAGTGAGGCATTTATGTAAATTGAATTGTGATGTATTGTAATCAAAGTTGTATAGTTATAGTGAGAGCTTGAATTTGTACTATTCAAAATTGTAATAAATATTTGTTTGAATAAAATTTCTGTTTGAATTCAAATTCTGTGTAATTTATTTTATTCAACAAATATTTATTTAATCTATGAAAAATGAAATAGTGCATTAACAAATACATTTAAATGAATATATATGTTTATTATCATCAAACAAAAACATATAAGCGCATATTCAACAATCTCCCCCTTTTGATGATAACAAACATATATTTAAGATTTTGACTGTGTTAAATGTATTTGATCAATTATATACACTAATTGCTCCCCCTATTTAAATGCTTCCTCTCTACATGATGCTCCCCCTACATATATGCATACATATAGAAATATATAAATAATCCTAGATGCAAATGGAAAATTGTTTGACCTTTGCTTGATTTTATTTGACAAAATCTTAACTTTTCTCTCCCCCTTTTGTTATCAACAAAAGAATGATAGTGTTAGAGAAAATAGAGATAGAGTGATCGATATTAATCCATCATTAAACTCAAATTGAATATAAATATTAAACTTCAATAAAAATCAAACAAAAATCATAACTACCCTTGTTAGGTGCGTATTCCACTTTTAGAAATGATAAAATCATACAGTTGTATCTACTTGTGGTGCATTTATATCAGGAATTTGAATATCTACTAATCATACATAACCGTTAGGACTTTTAAATGAGATTAGTAGTATTCCAATTTAATTTTAAAAATGATTTCAAGTATCTTCTAACCACGCGTAACCGTGAGGACTTTTAAATGGGATTAGAATCAACTTGTCTATTTAATCAATTAATTTTGATATGTGTTCCATACATGCATAACCATGAGGACTTTTAAATGAGCATGGAAGCACATAACAAATTCCAAGTAATTCACCCATGCATAACCGTGAGGACTTTTAAATGAGAGTGAATACTTTGGATATTTATTTATTTAAAAAAATGTGAAATGAAAAACAAATGATTCCTGATTATAGTACCACATATCGACAAACTATATTTAAGTTTTGATAAACAATGGTCGATAGAAATATGATAGATATAGAAATGGTCATGGAATCTTTACCCAACAAAAAGTTTTATAACTCTTGTTTGAATTCCTAAAGAAATTTTCCAAATATACTCTCTTGAGTAATGTATGTTAAATATCAACACTTATCACCTTTTCAATCACTATTTATCTTTTTGATAATTAGTAGGGAGTCGGATTAGTCAAAATTTGTCATTTAAAATCAAATAAAAATGACTAATCTGAAAATATGGTCAAAAATGATTTTCTCGAAGGGGTTATATGAAAAAAAATTCTGCTATTTGAAAATTATTTTAAGTGAAAAATATGCAGATATTTTCTTTGAAAAACGATGCAGCAAATGAATGTTTCAAAAATTAATCACGTTCCACTAGTAATTTTTCTATCAACTATATTACCAGTGTAATCTGCATCTGAATTTCTCTTTCACTCCAAAATATCACTAACTAAATTTGATAGACCAGACCATGAAGTGTGCACAAAAAACTCAAACTCAATTTTTACAGCATTCTTGAATTTGAATTGAAGTTTTGTAAATAATAAGAAATTGTGAATATAGAGTTAGCCAAAAATAACCAAAAATATTATCATCCAGCAAAACACTATGTTTAATCCAAACTAATATATATGAAGTAAATCCAAGAATCTAGAGAATTTTATAGTGTTTTGGCATAAGAATATAATTTGGCCAACTATGTTGAATAAGTCAGAATCATCATCTTTACAACATCTCAATATTGGCTGATTTAATTCAGAGTACGGTGTAGATTATCACATTTGATATATCGATAAACATACCTTCACCTGTTTTACCTTTACGATAATTTTTCGTGGTTGCCCATTGTGATTCTGTCACCTTTATACTAGGCTAAGGAACTTTGCTTTGTTGCTCGTTGTGTTTCTGAAACAGCCAAAATCCAAAGAACACTGTTGTTGTTCCTTAGTCTGCCACCATACCTACACGATGAAAGATTTTTGTGACCTATTTGTTTTTATAGGTCCATGGTTGTTAGTGGCAGAAGCATTGTGAATAAACAATCACTTTGGAACCCAAACTTGTTTAGTCTTTTTATTCTTGTTCCAATAGACATGAAATTTGTTTGTAGAATTCTTAGGAACCCAAACTTGTATAAATTTTGTATTCTTGTTCCTATGACTACAATTTTCAACACGATGTCCAATTATTTCACATCTATCAAAGACACTCTTACCTTTTGCATTACCATCAACTTGTGTTTTCCCAAAACCTAGTACTTTTCTGTTGTTAGCAAAAAATTGATTTCCCAATAGCATGTTGAAAGATTTTTCGCCTCTTGAAAAGTTATTCAGAGATTTCTCAAGATTTTGGACTTTGGTTTTTAGTGTTGTGTTTTCAGTTACAAGTGAGGTGCATCTATTTATAAAATCCTTTTTCCTAGTGTCAATGATTTCCTTAAGACTCAAGTTTTCTTTTTCAAGATTCTCAGAGCTATTCTTAAGTCTTGATAATTCTGAATCTAAAATTTTACATTTTTTACAGTCTAGGTTTTGAATATTTTCAAGTTCAGTTTCTAACCTAAAATTTTCACGAGTAAGTTCTCTCCTATCAGATTTTAGTTTTTCAATTTTATATTCAAGAGTATCAACTACTTTAGTAAGATCAAGACATATAAAAACAAGTTCTTAATAAGAATAGTCACCTCCCTCACTAGATTCTTCTGAGCTTGCTTCTGAATCTGATTTTGCCACAAGGCACAAGTTAGCCTCCTCTGATCTATTATTCGAAACTTCCTCTCCTTCTTCATCATCCCAAGTCGCTGCAAATGCCGTCTTCTTCTTTTTCTTTCCTTTGTTGTTTTTGAGAAGTGGTCATTGTTGTTTGAAGTGGCCAGACTTGTTGCAGTTAAAGCACGTCGATTCATTATCGGAATTGTAGAATCTTTTGACCTATTACCATTTGTTTTCTTCTTGCGTGCCTTGAATCTTGACCATTTTCTAAGATTATTGACAGCCATTGCAAGCTCTTCAATTGGATCTTCTTCTTCTTCATCGCTCTCTTCTTTGCTCTTTAAGGCAATCGTCTTCTTCTTTGATTCGGAGTTGTTGCGTTCCTCCTTTACTTTTAGCTCAAGCTCATATGTCATCAAGTTACCGATCAACTCCTCCATGCTTAGTTTACTCATATCTTTCGATTCTTGTATTGCCGTGACTTTTGCCTCAAAGTTCATTGGTAAAACTCGTAGCACCTTCCTCACAAGCTCTACCTCAGTGAATACCTTCCCAAGCGCTCTAGCGTTGTACACCAAAGTTGAAAAGCGTCCAAACATGTCTTTTATGCTCTCGCCTTTGTCCATCACAAAGTTCTCGTATTCATTGCTGAATAAGGCTAGACGAGACTCCTTGACTTGAGAAGTTCCTTCATGTGTCACCTCCAAGGTATGCCAAATTTCCTGTGCAGTTTTACAATGAGAAATTCTATTAAATCCAGTCTTATCAAGAGCACATATCAAAGCATTCATGGCTTTAGTGTTTGTAGTTTTTAATCTCTTATCATTAGCATCCCACCTATCCTTAGGTTTAGGAATCTCAGTATCACCAATAGTTATAGTGGGAGATTTATAGCCAGTTTCAATAATGTCCCAAACATCATAATCAACAGAAATAAGATAAATACCCATCCTAACTTTCCAATAAGCGTAATCATTGCCGTTAAACAGGGTGGCCTAACAATAGATTGCCCCTCAGAAAAAGCATTATTTGGTGGATTCATGACTATAGAGTTAAAGAAAAATACCGTGCTTTGATACCACTTGTAGGATCTAGATTAACCCTGGGGGGGTGAATAGGGTTATAGCAAATTTTCTCGAATTAAACAAAAACAAACTACAGAGAAATAAATATGCTGAAAAGTAAATCACACACAAATTTTACCCAGCTTCGGCAACCCCTGCCTACTGCTGCGTTCCCAGATTTCTATTAGAATTAAACAGTCTCCCACTTACAAACACTCTAACAGACTCGCAAATCCTGCTCCCGCTTACAAACACTCTAATAGACTCGCAACCCCTGCTCCCGCCTATAGAGTTTTGCAAACTCGCAAACCCTGCTCCCGCCTCTAGAGTTTTGCAAACTCGCACACCCTGCTCACTGAACTAATTCTAACTAGACAATCTGACACTACCTACAACCTAGGTGGTGATTTACCAAGACTTGTTTCGAAAAGAACAGATAAAAAATAAAACTAATAAACAAAAACCCCTTTAAAAATAAACCCTAAATAAATAAACTAAAGCCCTATAAACTAAAGTCCTCTTTTGTAAAAACAAGGCCGGCCCATTTCTATTTCTTTTAACCCGATCCTTCTTGATAATGGCGGCCGTTTCCTCTTTGCAACTGAATTAGGGCTTCGGTCTTCCTTTCAGAAACTAGTGTTTCATTGGTGGCGATTACAAATGCTTGACTTCCTTGCTTTGTAATTGATCGTCTCTTGAGATATGCTGCTTGATTGACTTCGAGATTGTGAATTAACTCTGGTACATTGTCCATATCTTTTGCTTTGTTAGGATTTAATCTGATTGTTCTTGTTAGCTCTGCATTGCCGATGATGAACTTGGGTTTATATTTGGATTTGATTCGATTTTTCCACACTTCTGATAATAATTTGCGGGTTGGTATTTATATGTATTTCGAGACCTTAATCAATTCGATACTTTCCTAAATTTCGATTGCCTGATGCGCACGGCTTTGATTATGGAACGTTCGATTTTTCTTGAGTCATACGAAAAGAAAACTTTCCTGTTTTGATTTGTTTGACTTTCCTATTTTCGGCAATTTCCATTTTCATACATACTTGATTTGGTGTATACCAATCCACGACTCTGCATTATTTTCGGCCATCACCATTTCTTTGTGTTCATCCACTGTAGCATTGATTTGGTGTATACCAATCCACGACTCTGCATTATTTTCGGCCATCACCATTTCTTTGTGTTCATCCACTGTAGCATTGATTTACATGGCATTGACTACTTATGCCTTGTTGACAATGATAATCTTTTTGCTCCATTGATATTTGAGCTTGTCTCTGATGTTTGTTACATTGCTTCACTATTGTTTTTCTGTTGCAAGTGTATGGTTGCATTCGACTTCTTATTCACTGTACTTTTAGCCATATTGAACTGTTGCACTAAGTCTCTGGTACTTCATTCTGGTTGGTCTGCATTGGCCTTGAATTTGCATTGTAGTTTGCATTGTAGTTTGCATTGTTCATCTCGACTTGTTCTTGTATTCACTGTATATCCATACTGTTGGCATTCTTCATGTTGTTCAACACATGATGCTTGTTCTGGTTTGATCTTTTATTGTTGCAGTATTCATTTGTGTTTCAGTGCTTGTTTGTTTCATGTAGCTGTTGTTTACTGAGTCTTGATAGTCAAGTTGCATTCATGTCTACTGCATAGTGGTCTTCGTTGTTGCTGCTTATGTTGGTGGAAATCTTGTACAATTTGTTGATGTTTATGTGTTTGGTCACTGATGCATGCATGAAATGGTCATTGAAGTTTGTTGTGTCACTTGTGCATTGTTGTACTTGGTGGTTGTAGCTTGGTTTCTGTTGTTCATTGCTTGGTCTCTGTTGCCTTGAATTTCTGGTTGGTTTGGGATTGAACTTGAGCTTTGTACATCCACTTCAATGCTGAGTTATTTCACTTGTGTTTCTCACCATGTTCATGTGTGTCTGGTCATGTGTTCATCTCTGAGTACTTTTCGACCTGCTGTTTGATATTGTACTTGTGTACTTCACTATTGTCAGGTCTTTGACATTTTAGTCTTGGCCTTGAGTCTCTTTTCTTTGTTGGCACTGGCTGTTGTTGAGTTGATATACTTGTGGTGCTCTTGTAACCGAGTCTGCATATGTGTATTTTGTAACAGCTTGTTGTTCTGTCACTTCGAATTGCACTTGCTCTGCAGTGTGTCTTGTTCACCATGTTGCATGCATGTTTTCCTGTCTTTGTGTTCTGGTCATTACTTGTGACATCCATGTTGCAATTGGTTTGTACTTTGAATGCATCTGTGCATATCACTGTTGCATTACTGGTCTTCGCATCCATTCATGTTGATTTTTGAAATTTCACTTGAGTTGAATCCAGTTTCAAAAACTCGGGTTTGACCTTGTGCTCGTGTCGTGATTTTAAATATATTGCACGTGAGTTGAACCCGGCTTTTCATTTGGGTTTGACCTGTGCTCACCTGTCCCTGTAGTATTATCAAGTGTATATCGATGTGCACGGCCTTGTGGCATGTACAGTGATACACTTTGCATGTCACATTGTTCGTGTATGATGAATTCAAATGCGAATGATGACGAACAACCCAAATAACTGAGGCAAATCATATTTTCAAAAATCATATTTCATTTTATATTGCAAAACTATTTCTTTTTCAATTTTACTGCGTTAGTGAATATTTTTGTAGATTTCTCAGATGCTGGATTATAACTGGAATGAAATTGAAGATAAACTACGAGTGTGAGTGATATGTAGTGAGGCATTTATGTAAATTGAATTGTGATGTATTGTAATCAAAGTTGTATAGTTATAGTGAGAGCTTGAATTTGTACTATTCAAAATTGTAATAAATATTTGTTTGAATAAAATTTCTGTTTGAATTCAAATTCTGTGTAATTTATTTTATTCAACAAATATTTATTTAATCTATGAAAAATGAAATAGTGCATTAACAAATACATTTAAATGAATATATATGTTTATTATCATCAAACAAAAACATATAAGCGCATATTCAACAGTTTGAGGATTAGCTGAAGACGCTGAGACTTTCCAAAGGTGAGCCAGAGATTTTCATCACGTATGAACATATTCTATTTTCGCTGCACTTTGTTTGTTGTTTTTCAACATTTTTAAAGATAGGTATTATAACTGTTCAAGATGAATTTAGGTTAAACTCGGATATATGCATTTTAAAAAATTTGCGCTGTAAAGATTATTGTTCAATAATATATGTTATTCCATTCGAGTGAGATTCTATTCTGCCTATTTTTTCGTTCTTACCTTTAAAGATTTATCTTTTCATTCAATTTGGTTGGACATGTGTGGTTTATTGTCGACTCAAATGGTACAGAAATTTTGACCTTTACAATAGTCGTCAGCTGCTATGATTTTGAAGGTAAATTGTAAGATATTGAAATTTGATTAAATGGTATCATAATCAATTTCCATTATAACAATATATGTAATATATGTATATGTGTGTGTGTTCGCGCGTGTGTGTGGAAGTTCAATCTAAAAAATCAGCTTACTGTAAAAAAAGATTGATATGATAACAAATATTAAGTAAGATAAAATAAGTCTTAATTATCTAAATGAATTGAGCGTAGTGTAAAAAATGGTTGAATCACATAAATTTTCAATAAATTCAACCCTAATGGCAAAAAAAACATATCAATACATGTGTTGCACCAAATGTTTGCATGGACTACTTGACATAACATTATTCAATTGTTAAAATGGATTGCAATTTTTTTTAAATATCTACCTTACATATGATGAATCGGTTTGCAATCTATATCCTATACAGTTTCCATAGTTTAAAGAACAATGAGCAATTTTCAGTTTACTACAAAGGAAGGTAGCAAATAAGTAATATTCAATTATTGATCTAATAAGTAATATTACCATTTGAATATGTCTATTTAACTATCTAATTAAGAAAAATAATTAACCAATCAACAACAAAATTCTTAATCATATTTAGCAAACCAACAAACCCAACAATAATTGAAACAAAAAGGATACAACTAAGAGTACACAATTAATATAAACATATTTAATTATTTCAACGTTGAATTGCAAAGGCAATATTTTCCAAAACTGTCTTAAAAATAGAACAAAAACTCACAAAATAACACACATCCTCTCATTCCATTCATATGAATAATGCATAAACAAAAAGAATACAATAAGAAAAATCTTCTTCCACTATTCTTGTTTTTTTTCATGCCCTTCTTTGATTTCACTTACCAATTTCGCACACACCTTTAGGATACTTGCTTTCTCTTTGCATTTAGAACATATATGAAACCTTGTTAGAATTCTTTTGGGTGAAGGGTAAGCCGTGACAAAGCTTATAATAACATATAAAATTAAAGAAATCATGGTTTCTTTGTCACTATAATCATAAATATTGGTTTTAAACTTCATAAATTTTGTTAGAAAAGTGCGAACCTAGAGACATGCATGTTTGTAGATAACTCAGTGATCTAATACCATATTTAACTTTACACAACCAACTTCCTGTATGGTTAAGTGTTAAATCAGTTTAGTTATATGCATTTAAGGTACCAAATATTTTAACCTCTAGGATTGAACATGTCTATCTAAGTAGAATTGAAATCCATTAATCGCATGAACTTTCTTAAAAGAAAAATAACTCATTTCATATGCATTAATGCAATGTAAAAGAAAATAATAAACTTAAAAGTATTGCTTGTAAATGAAGATGAGATAAAAGGTTTGATACTCTATTATTCGAGCTCAATAACTTCCATAAAAAACATATTCGTACAAGAAAACTAAATTTTAAATGGTGCAGACTAATCTACATTAGTGAAATCAATTTCAAAACAAATTTTAGCCTAAAGCATGCAGATTTGTGAAGCAAACACAATGCAATTTCATCCTGCAACATGAAAAGGTAAAAGCAGTCATACATATGCCCAAACATAAAGGGTAAATTCGCATATTAATATAATTTTTTGTTATAGATGAAGAAATGGGCGAATCATAGCAACCTTCCCATAAATATGATACTACTTCGGTTTTGTTGTTGTTAATGTGTTATCTCCGTACTGCTCACTTTAGAATCACACATGGTGAAGGAAGATTGAAGCTGCATGCTCAATCTTGGATCAAGCTACAACTATTCGATATATATATGGTATAAGTGCATTAGAAAAACAAATGAATTTGAAATTCAAATGTTCATCGAATAGAAAAATAACTATAAAATTTCTCAGGCATGTTTCCACTATCAATTTGAACCTACAAAATGTAAAATTATATAAAAAAACATCCATTAATTTCATTTTTCTTGTTTGGGTTTGAAATATAAATTTTAGATCCAACGTTAGATTAAGAGTTGAATTGAATTTCTAAAAGATAAATATACTTCTCCCTGCAAATTAATACGAATATGAGTACAAATTTGAAAAGAAATAAACTAAGTCAAAAGTGGATGTTAAATAACCGCTTAAAAGTAAAATTCAATAATTAAAAAAAAAGTAAACTCTTACCTCTCAAATTACGTTTCTCCTATAAAGAAAATGCAGAGCAAATCACTGTAATTGTTGAAATCACGTCCGCACATCCCTTCGTGGGGGCAACATAGAGTTTGGCCAACACCTTTCAACACAAGAAATATCTTGTATTACATACGACCAAACTCATATATATACCACTTCATATCTATTATTTATCACGATATGCGACTATTCTTCTTTTCAACATGCGTCTACTATCCACACGATCAGAGACATCCCAACAGATCTCTATTTTGGCTCGCATCCATCAATGCGTCTTCCACTACGCCAACATGATGCTTGCACCATATCAAGACTCTACTCCTGTGTCATTCTATCAGATCCAACGTACCATATTCTAGCTCCACCACCATATCGAGACTTTGTTCTCATGTCATTCTACCAGATCCAACATATTCCATAATCTAGCTTCACCTTAAGTCTGACTACTTAAGCCTACACTGCTAGCCACCGCAATTTACAGATCTCTTGCGCATTGTCCATAGTCCCAGGCGTTACCATCGGCTCTGATACCATGTTGAAATCAATTCCGCACATCCCTCCATGGGGGCAAGATAGAGTTCGGCCAACACCTTTTAACATAAGAATCTTTTGTTATTACATGCGACCAAACTCATATATATACCACTCCACATCTATTATTTTTCACGATGTGGATCTATTCTTCTTTTCAATATGCGTCCATTATCCATAGACTACAAGACACCCCAAAAGTAATTTCTTCCGTTTCTTCCTAATTGTGGGCTTAGAAATTTTCACTTTTGGGTCTTCGCTGGTGCAAATAAAAGAGTCTGATTATGCGTTTAACTGAGCGGGATTAGTTGAATCGTCTAGGTTTTGTTTGAAGAAAGAGGATTGATATTTCTCCCTTAAAAGAAATGATGGGTTGGAGGGTGAAGGAGGAAACGTATCCAGAGTACATGGATAAGAACGTAAAAAACATAACAATTGTAAAAGGGCATTTTAGATATTTCAAAAGCTTCAAATTGATGTTCACTTCCTGTTTATAAATATGTCAATATACACTTCCTGTTTTATTGTTTTTTAGATGTTCAAGAACCCTTATAATTAAAATAATTCTAGGAGGTTTAACCTTACTGCTTTTGGTTTGGACTTGGTAAGCTAGATAAATTTAGCACAATAAGTACTAATTCTCGTCAAGTTAAGCTCAAAGGCATAATCAAGTGCTTTTTTCTTAGTGGAAGGTTCAGAAGTGATAATAAGTTATCATTTTTTTTCTTTTCTTTGATTAAACTTATAGACATCAGGTTTCATCTCACCAATATCTAATATCCTTCTTACAATCAATTGTAACATCGTCCAAATATGTTACTTGTCATTATGGCAATTTATATCGTATCTCATTGGAAGATTCTTGATTTTTAAGGATACATTTTTACTTTCATTTTTTTTAAACTCTCCGGTTTTGAATTATTTTCATCATTAGTCTCATCGAGTCTTTCAATCTCGTCTTCTAGACATTGTTTCTCTTTAGAAAGCATTTCATTAAACATTTGTATTTTATTTAGCTTTGATCAACTGATATTATATTTTATCCTAAGTATTTTATATCTCTTATACATGTCTTAACATTCATAGTTTATTTGTTAGAATTACATATTCGGTCGTCATTTTTCATGGAGTACATGTTGGCATTTTCAGTCTCTTATTCACTTACTTGATGAAATCTGAATAATCTCATGTGATAGTGCACCCCTATTCCTTTCTTATTGAACTTGTCTGTATTTTAAAGATGCTTTGATTATTTTTAGCGTACAACAATCCCATTTTAAGTAAAAAAAATCGCATTTGGAACACTTAAATCTTCGTTAGCTTAGTTTCAATCTTTTCCATTTAATTCATTTTCCTATATTTCAAAAAATTAAAATTAAAATTTCTATTCCTAAAGATAAATATTTCATCAGAATCATGTTCTTCATTTGCAACACTAAAACAAAAAAAACAAAACATTTCCTCTTCGGCTTGATTCTCTTTTCCTACTTGCAACAAAACTTCACATGACATAAGGTTTCCTACTAGTTTTTCTACTCTTATTTAACTAATATCTTTGACTTCTTCTATTGTCGATGTCTTTTCTTCTCATTCAATGGTAAGTGAGTTTAGTATTTCCTAACTTGAACTTCTTGAGTGAATGTTTTCGTATTGCAATTAAATGTAAAATGTCTTAAAATCTAGAATACATTTCACATATTGACTCATTTGATTTCATCTTAAAAAGTTGAAACTGATTTATCAACTTCGAAATTTTAGCGTTTTACTTTACTAGCGTCTTCGTCACTTCGTGTGTGACTTGTAAAATTCTAGAATTTTAATATGCACTCTTAAGACCGATACTCTATTAAACTTATATTTATCTAAGGTACAAAATAAGATATTCATGATGCTTGTATCTTTTGATCTCATGTCCATTGTGCTTGATCAGTTCAGGCATCATTGTATTTAAATTGTGTAATGTTCCAAATATATGACCATTAGATTACAAGACCAATAAGCATAATTAATGTTGAAAAGCGGTGGTTTAGTACTAGATTGCCCCTTACAAAGGTGTTAAACAGCATGTTACTAGCGTTATTGCAATTATCTTTTCAAGTACTTCAGATAATGAATCTGGTATAAATTATGCTTAAACACAAGGCAAGTGGAATGGACCCTAAGACCAATAATATAGAGAACGATAAATAATGTATATCTACTTTTAAAAATTAACTTGCAATCTTACCAATTAATCGCTACACTGAATATCATGAAAAAATCAAATGAAATAACGAAATGATAGAAGTAAAATTAGTAAAGTAATAGTGTATAAAAGATAACATGAATTTTCATACTAGTTCGGATTCCCTGTCATATATCCAATCTCATATCTACCGCATAGACTTTCGCTAAATTGAGTTGCTTTACTTTGAAGGCACCGCATAGACTTTCGCTAAATTGAGTTGCTTTACTCTGAAGGCAAGAACATCTTACGATATTGCTTTCCATGCGTGGCAAGAACAACTGACTTCTTCACTTTGCGCTAGTGTTTTGAAAATGACCATGGTTGTAACGCGGTTAATATTGAACCATCAGGTTCTCTGGACCGAAACCAAGTTAAGCCTTCGGCATGCATGAACGATAGTTAAACCACCAGAACCAGTTCATATCACAAGTAAATCAAAGAAAAAAACAAATTAACCAGACATCTCAAGGTTTCCAAATTACAAAGTCCACGTAGCAGCAAATCCAACTATAATGTAGCATGTGAAGAAAACTTGTTTAAATATGGAGAATCCAATGCATTTTCCTTTTGGTTTCCGATGTGGGATATATATCCCTGTTTTTGGAATCCATTTAAAGATAAATTCAAAATTCTCTTCTTGGTTACTAAGCTAATGCAAAAGTAAAGTATGTAAACATTCGACTTAAGTGTGTACTTTTGTTTGGAATCAATTTAAACTATAAATCCAGTATAAATTATAAAACAAGCATTTTTATTTAAAAATGTAGTTTGTTTATACATTAATTTTATGTATTATTTATATTTAAATCTACCTGGCTTTAGCATGTATATCTTTAATAGAACGAAAAGTAAGAGCTTAAAATGAAAACAAAAAGTTACAAAAACTTCTTGTTTAGTTTGTAACATAGTATTACAAATAAAACTATTTTATTAGTATAGAAATTATGAAAACGCATTGGTAGAGGGAGGAAGAAGTTTCATGGTTCTAACGGTATGACTGAGCAGACCTAGAGAGTCATCGACCGTGGATGATCACAGTTATGTTCATATTTCGGTCTTCAAAACTGTACTTTCCACAAGTGGCAGTATTCACATATTTTATTAAATTTTCACCTAACTTCTTGCTTTCAACGAGTGGTAAGAAACACCTAATACGACAATGATAGTAATTACATGATGATGTATCTTCAATATAGACTCTTGCAGTTTCTTTACAATGATCCCGCAGGTCTTCAATAGCGATATTTCTTTGCAATTCTACGAGGAATAGTATATCATCAGAATCCAAATGAAGAAGAATTCAAAAGCAAACTCTCTGAATTTGTGGATTGCAAATCCTTCAAGAAATAGAGTGAGAAAAGGTGGATTTATAATCTGTATATATATGGAGAGTCTCAAATGCTTTTATATTCTCAAAGTTAAGAATGATTAACCAAGAGAAATAGAGCGAGAGATGGTTCTGTTTTAATTCTATGACCTCATTTTATAGGGGATGGAAGAACATGATAATTTAAGTTGCAGCTAAAAGTCTTTCGATTGAAATTTAAAAAATTGAATGATCATCTGTATTTAGACAAACTCAGGGGAATATATCGACAAAGGGTAGTTAAAGTGTATTTTGGAATGATTCAAGAACGGAAGTAAAATTTTCTAGACAAGGTTGATCAATTTTAAAGTTATTTTTGGAACTTTTAGAGGTCAATGGAGTTATTCTTGATGAAGATAATTGTCATATGAGGTCTGAAACTTAATTAATTTCTATGACTTTGTACACTTATTCGAGCATCGTTTATCTTTTGCTTGTCTTGAAGCGTTTTGGTTTGTTGAGTGTCTTCAAATCATAGATCTCCATTTGAAATTTTGAATACTGACCATACTAAAAGTATGTAAAATGGAAGAATTATGAATTACCTGGGAATAGCAAGTGGGGAGCAGCTAGGTGAAGCAGGCACAGGCTTTGGAGCTATCACAGCAAGTATTCATGAAGTCAAGATATAAGAAACCCAAACATATTTACCAATTACCAAATAAAACAATGGCAGCAGCAATGTTCATGTCATCATGTAAAACATGATTATGACACAAATGAAAACTCTTTCCTGATAAGGTACCACATTAATTAGACATGTTCGAAGGGCTTTTAACTTTGTAATGCCTACCTCCAACTATAATAACCATGTGCATCTCAAATACAATCTAGGATTTTGATTTCCCAAAGTTTATGAAATCTTGGAATACCATAATCCTAGACGTAGTAGTAGTAGGCTTAGTTGTACGCATAATCCTAAAGACACGTAACATCTAGGTTGGAAGATTGAGACTGCAAACTACTAACATGCACAAGTGTTCCAAAACTAGAGACTGAATTTTCTTGAACCAGTAAACCCTAACATCAAATATAACTGTAATAAAGTGTCAGTTGTTTTAATCTGAAATAAAGGAATGTAAAACTAGTGAAATCAACGTACACATCACTTTTATATATAAACCTTTTCTGTGGTATGCTTACTGTGACTTACTACGTACTAATCCACTTGAACTACCAATAAATATCTCCACACAGTTACATTGAAAATAGTTTTTGCATTCATATGATGGAAACTACAAAAGAGCTATTAAGTATTGGCACAACAAAAGAATACAAGTACCAAACATAGGTTGAGAAAACAAATCAGATTTATATCAAATCTTCCTGATAAGAATTGCAGCAAAATTAGATCCAATAAATTAGTAAATGCAAAAAAGATAATATATTTCATTATATTGAAGGATGGTACAAATGTTCTAAGTGAATCAAAGAACCAAAATGCACAACAGCTAAGACAAACTATGTGCCAAATGTTCCCTTCTAAAACCAATAAAAATAACTAAAAAATAGTTATTTAATGGTAGTTTTCTACTAGAGAACCTTTAACAGGTAAACCACCTAAAATCAATTCAGCTTCTCAACTTAAGAATCTCTCTTTCTAACTCTCCCTTTCGAAAACTATCCGATGATATTAACAAAGTTGACAAGGTTAAATGAATACCATTCTCACTTTGAAGAACATCTTCTTTAGTTTCCATGTTGGTTGCACTCCCCTTTTTTACCTTCTTCAATGGAAATGCTTGAATATTACCTTCTGCCCAATGATTGCATTTCTCAATAAAATTAATCACAGAATCATCTTTAGTAGGCATAAATCTATCAACTTCTTGACAGTTAGTTCTTTGCTTCTCATCACTTAATGGTAAAGAGAATAACGAATCAGAAGACTCTACTTCAATACCAATAACATCTATCTCATTACCAATACTGTTTACTTCATCTTTTAATTCATCATCTAACCCTTCATTATCACCACTCTTGCAGTTTACATATCCATGTTTTAAGCCCAAGTTTACTTTATCTTGAGACTGAGAGTCTCCCTTTATTTCTGTGGAACCTCCAGACTCCGATGAATCCTTAATATAATCATATTGCTTGACATTAGGATCAAAAGTGACTTTCTTTGTTGCCGTGTTACAGTTTACCTGCTCGTTATTCTCTCTGCACATACATGGAGTAAACATAAATCTTTTGTTTTACATGAAATGGTATTCAAATCATATTTTTCACAAACATATTAGATGGAATTCTGCATTACCTTGGCTCGGAAGCATGAGTTTCTTCTATCAAGTTGAATATTCGTGGAGATGGTTTTCCCGAAGGTGTATAATCGTTATTTGCCTGAAAAGGACATGAAAACTTACACGTGAATCTGGATCGGGGTCGAAATCGTAATTCAAGAATGATTAACTAATGGCAGATTGTTACCTTATTACGGGTTAGTGCATTTATGCTTCCTTTGCTCTGATATTTCTTCTTCTTGAAACAAGCACGAAAGCAATTCATCGTATTTTGAATTGAATTACGTCAGACGGAGAAGGAGAAAGAAGAAAAAGAATATATATTTTTTGGATGAGAATAATATTAGGGTTTAAGCAGCATAACTTTTGATAGGGAGAAGAATTGTGTTTTTTTTGGATCACGCGAAATATTTATATTTGGGGATTTAATGGCAAGCTATTTATCAGCATTGTTATGCCAATTCAATCTCACGGTCCATTTCCGCGCATCTTCGCAATTATTATTTCATCAAATAAACTTTGCATACA
Organism: Allium cepa; assembly: GCA_030765085.1. Taxonomy (NCBI): domain Eukaryota; kingdom Viridiplantae; phylum Streptophyta; class Magnoliopsida; order Asparagales; family Amaryllidaceae; genus Allium; species Allium cepa. The sequence continues at coordinate 721,694,663 of CM060938.1, read as the reverse complement.
TCCGATTCACTTTGCCATAAAAAAATAAAATAAAAAAATAAATCATTTTTTGTTTATGTATACGAAGAGATGGAATCTATGAGATTTGATGGAATTGCATGTCTTTTTATTTCTTAAAGTGTTTATCCTTTTTATATCTTCCTTTGCTAATTTATTGGATAAATCCATCCAAAGAAAACGCGGAAAACAAATAATAATGCAAAAAGAAAGTGAATATTAGGCACACATCTAAGCAAAGTTAATAAATCAAAACCCCTTCTGCTAAAAAACGTACTTTGTGGATCTCTAATTTTAATTATGGCTATTTTCTGCCCCAAAATACATTTTCAGTTCTTATATGATCGATATTAATGGTGAGCTCATCTTCCTTCTTCAATGACGGGCTCATTTTTCTCGATTTCATCTTCTTCAATGGCGAGGAAAACAGCAATTATTTGAAGACGAATCAACTTTTTTGCAAAATATGAATTGTTGTTGATTTTATACATATTGTTGGTGTTGTATTGATGTTTAAATTCATTAATGATAACGAGAAATAGTTGCATTTTAATGTTTGAAGTTTTTATGCAAATATTCATACTAGGCGCATAAATACTGCAAATATTACAATATTTACAGTTTTTTTGCAAATATTCTCAATATTTGCAGAAAATCTGCAGATATTGAGAAAACTTGCATAAAATACTGCAAATATTGTCATTATTTGCAGTAAAACATCAAATTTTATAAATAAAAATGTAAAAATTTTCTCAGCAAATGTTCGCTCATTTTTATATAAAGATTCTGAATACTTGCAGTTATTGCTGCAATTATTCTTAATAATTGCAGAAAGCTCTGCAAATATTGAGAATTTTTACTTAAACTACTGCAATATGATTAATATTTGCAGAAAAATATAATAATATATGTTGAAGCTGCAAGAGTTTTTTCGAATTTTTATGCAACGATTTTATATGAATAATTGCTGATAAGAGTGCAACTATTCAGAATAATTACAGAAATACTTGCAATAAATCATAATAATTGCATATATGTCTACAGTTATTCTGAATAATTGTACAGCGAAATGAATTTAATCCTCATAATTTTTTTATAAAAATCTTGCAATATTTATTTTGGTTTATTACATTTTCTACTGTATATATAACAATTTTTGCATTATTCTAAGCAATAACACAGCAAAATCTGCAAGTATTGTGAATAAGTGCATATTTTTCTATTGATATTATTAATATCAGCAGAAAATTAGAAAAACAATAATTATTTGATGAAAAACTCTTACATAAAATTTCTCACGATCATTGAAAATATAAACATCAATACAACAACAATATTGAAGAATACCACGCAATAATTGAGAAAATATGAAGATTTGCGGTTTTAGTTTGATTTTGATGTTCGATTTCGAAATCAAAATGTTGAAATTGAATTTGATGATGCTTCAATATATTGATTTATTAATAATGAAATTTTCGATTTGTTGATAATAAAATTATAGATGATTTACTATAAAATCGATGAAGATGGGAAGGGAAACACGTGTGTAAATCTATTTGATGAGGCTGTGGGTAATTTGGGAAGTAAAATAGAGGAATTGGAAAATAGGGATGTAATTTATAAGATATTTTTAGGAAGGACGTTTTTTGTGTTTTGAAACATATTAAGGATGTGGGCCAAACGCACCCAAAAAGAAAATACTAATCAATAATGCGGTTTAAACATTGAGTGTCCTTCTAAACTAAGCAATATATGTTACTTAGACCCTCTTGTCTAGCCATGGTCTTTTTTTTTTTGTCAAAAATGTGATCCCTCCTCCACCAATGAAATTCTCAACCATGGCATCCTCTTCATAAACAAAATCCTCCCCACATCTTGATTCGTCATTGATGAAGCGGATTTCTACTTATAATGAACAAGAAGACGAAACGATGCACCCTTCAAGATCAAAGAGACAGTATAGAATTATTGAGAAGAAACTTATTTAATGGCGACTCAAAATCAAAAAACATTCAGAAATCGGAGCCCAAAACAAAAACTGCTACAAAGCATCTCAGAATGCTTCTTGTATGAAATATCGATGCGTAAAAAAGAATCAGGCATCAGATCATGGAAGGGGATTGTCTTTGGTGAACAAGAAAATAAGGATTTTAATCCGCAATATGTCCCGGCCATCTCGATCAACAATAAGAAATTTGTTGTGATAAAGAAAAGTTTCTTTCAATGAGCCGAGAAAAGAGTATGATGATACCATCGTAGCATATGTAACCAGCCCCAGGCTCTATTTTGTTCATTTCAATGTCTATATTTTGAGAAGGTGGAAACAAAAATGGATGTTAAAAGAGTATGCCCAAAGAAAAATTATGTAATTTGTTACATATCCCAACTTTGAAACCAATCTCGTTCAAAATAAAGTATGTTTTCGGTGTTTGTTCTCTACTAAATTATGCTATGTTATAATATAAATGAATGGTTAAACTATCATTTAATATATATACATAGAAAATCCTTAAATAAAGTATTATACAGTTGCCATTAAAATGTTATAACCATGAGAATCAAAATCGAGTCAAAAATACTTTGTTTTGGTAAGGATCACTAACTAAATTGGCAATGGTATGACACTGTAGGCTAAGGTTCTAGAGGTTATGGATTCGAACCTCAAAGACATAAAAATGAGTGATCTGCTTGAATAAAGTAACACTCTTATCATAAAAATACTTTATTTTAAATATTCCTAATCAAGATGTTTCGATAAAATGATATCTGTACACCCATTGAAATCGAGTATGTAACGCTCTCTAAGTTGGAGAGCGCGTTACTCGTTGTTGGTACGGGCACCAAGGGATTACATACTTGTAGTTATTTGATGACTATAGAACAGCTTGATCGAAAGTTTCCTATTGGTTGATAACTGAAGGAATTGGGCTAGTTCGAAGTGGATTAAATGGATGAATTTTCAAAAAAATATATCCATTTTTGGATCTTTGTTGGGCCTAAGAAGTTTTATTGATTTTAGATCTAAACTAAAATTTGTTTTAAATAAAATCTTATTTTATTTAATAATTATATTTTGTTCAAAAATGAGTTTTATTTAATTTAAATTAAGTATATTATTTTGAGCGTATCATATGCACTCATGTATGTATAGTGCACGTTCAGCATGTAAACGATGTATATGGTTAATGTGTACGTTCATAGGTACTGAGATTTACACAAATGCATTCGTCCTTTATGTATGCATTTTATTGTCTATAGATTTAATATATAATTATATATATATATATATAACTATAAATAATTTGAAATAATAATAATAATAACGATTATGTTTCTTTAATTATAATTAATTTTAACCAATTCAATATATTTTGAACTTAAAATTAATATCTTTAAATCTAGTTTGGCTTATAAAATTCAAATCAAATCTAATATATTTTAACATAATATATGTTGGAACTTGGCCAGCCCGTAGCAAAAGTTATGAGTGAATTTCAATTTTTTTTACCCTATCAGATCTGTAAAGTCTAATTTATTTAGAACATTTCTAAATTTAGTTTAAATAAAATCTTTATTTCACTTAAATTTAATGGATTGAATTTTAATTTATTTATTTTAAATTAAGTATAATGGTACACATATGAATCATATATGTGTGTGTGTGTGTGTGCATGTGTAACATAATAATGTGTGTAAGGTATAACATACCAGTATATAAATGTTGCGATTTGCATCGCAACAGACATGTCAGCTCATCTTATATGTACTGTAAATTGTCCAAATATACGTGTGTGTGCGCCCGTGCGCGCTCACACACAAAAACTTGTTATTTAAATGAGTATTAATACAATATAAATATTTACATATATGCATATTAATACAGGAAAATAGACACAAGGAAGAAGCTGAAAAAAAAATTAGTCTCAGGGACAGCAAGTTTGCTTTTTGGTCTGAAGGACATTTTCTAGTGTAAATTGAAAATGATAGTTACAACTATCATTCTGTGATTTACACTAAAAATATCCTTAAGCCTAAAATGCAAAACTTTTGTCCTTAAAACTAAATGTTTCTCCAACTTTTTCCTTGAGCTAAAAACCCCTATATAATATGTGTATTGTATAAATGTAAATATTTAATACACACACACAAACACACATATATATATATATATTTGTATATATTAAATTAGATCTTAATTTGCTAAATGACTATATATATAATGCAAAGTTGTTTGTTTTTCTTCATGTATGTTTTATAGCAAAAAAATAATAATTTATATATATACATACATATGTATGTATTTATTTATTTATAATTATATTTTTAGCATCTAAAATATTTATAAATAGGTCAGTTTAAATGTATATATTTATATTATATAATTATATCAAATATAAAATTAATTAAAATTAAATAAATAAATATATATATATATATATATATATATATATATATATTTATGTTATAACATTTCAGACCTGGTACAAAGCATAAAAAATATTTATATTAGTACATTATTTATATATAAATACATTAGTCGAAAATCATTAAAATAATATTAAAAATAATTTTGTAACACATTTTTTCATATTTTAAATTTTTTGAAATTCAAATATGATGTTATAAGGTCGTAGAAAAAATTTCCACAGTTTTCTGATCTAAAATTATATTTTTTTTATTACTTAATTAATTTCTACCATTATTATAAATGATTTTTTAAAAAATAATAAATTTGATTTTTAGGTTCTGGAATTTTGGCCAACAGAATATGATGATGAAATTTTTTATAAAATTTAAAATATAATTTTCAAAACATACATTTATTTTATATTAATTATATAGCCTTTATTTTGATTTAAATAATATTAAAAATAGCAAATAGATAATAAAAATATTCTGCTATTACCTAAAATTATATTTAATATAAGTTTTCATATACAAAATAAAATATTAATTTTTAACATGATATGGCAGCATAATGAAGGTCATTTCAATTTATGTAATATGACTTATTAATAAAAATATAAGTAATTAATAAATATATATAAATTAAAATAAATTATTTTAACTGTGTATACATCAAATCTAAATAAAAGAATTGTTTTTATTATTATTATACATACATACACATAATCATGCAATATGCGACAACATACATATATATAGAAATCTCACCTAACTAACAACATAATTATGATATATATATATATAAACAATGGAATATTATACATAAATTATACTTTATATGAAATAATAAAGAAATACCAAAATATGCCTAGAAGTACACCTTGCTACGATTAATATCCCTCCTTAGAAGTCCTCTCGATTTGGCAGACTATTAATCTTTGAATTGTAGACCGTTGACTGTTCAATAGTAGTTGATTTGTAATTGATTTGAGATGAACTTTGATGGGGCTTTGTGTACCAGTAAGGAGATGAAAATGGCAGCCAAAAAAATCTCAAATGTATTAGAGTTATGAGTTCTTTTATTATGGAAGGAATAAAGAGAAAGGTGGATAAATCTCTACCCATTCTCCCTAAACCTGAGTCATCCTTCTAAAATACCCCGAGCCCATTTTTTAGCCGCCCCTTACATCCTTTTCGGTCAAAATTTCTAGCCCATTTCATGGGCTTTAAACCCATTTTAAGCCTAAATAAATATTATTAATTAAATCTAATTTAATTGCTTATCGATATCGCATATCGATCGATATATATTTATAACTATTATAAATATACAATAATATTATTTCCTCAAATCCTATACAAAAATTTATAATTAATATTTCATAAATATTAATTAATTTATAACAATTATAAACTAATTAAATCATCTGGTCTAAAGAGAACTCATCATATTGGTTGTGTGACTTGTCAGGTGCAAATTTGGTTATCGATTTACATCGAACTATTCGAATGTTAACGTTCACAAGTCACTTACATGTTGTGTGACATTTCGGCTAAATTTATGCTTATTTAGTTTTGTAAAATCCAATTTTACATTATTTAGCATTATCCAGTTGTGACATTTATTTACGCCAATTCTCTTCGTCAGAAGTATATTACTTTGGACTTATGGAATTTGGTAATGGTCAAAATTCCAATATCATCCATATTCTACTCTATAGTCTAAACACAAAGTCATTGGTTCAACAATAATAATTATTATTAATCAAAATGGTTTGGCAAGATACTTTGGCTTTGAATTGACTTAAGTTAACCGATACTAACCCCATATAACCGAGGAGACGAACCATCTCTTGAATAGTGCTTCACTTCCAATACTTCCACTCTATCCTACTATAGTCACTCGATGGACGCCATGCCATGATTTTACTATAATCAAAGTGTAGCATTCATATTGAATATCCATAATATTCTCAAGTTGAGAGAACTGTATAAATCGATCACATTGATATTTTCTGTAGCGACTGCCTTTCCTTAGCCAAAAGACAAGCCATTAAAGGGTAGAAGAAAAAGAAAGATAAGAAGAAACTACACAGTCACAGAATCTCACCACGAATCATAACAGCATATAATAGATGTTTATGATATTACATAGTCATTTCCATAATATTAATACATCAGAGTCATTACATTACAACTTCAACTGGACAATTATAACTACTTGCCCATACAAAATACATGGATCATATACACATACACAGCGGAAATAGAATATGACTAGTTAACAGTGAAGCCACTTGCTCTAGCTCCTCCAAATGCAGTTGTAAGAAACTTGGATCACTTGGCTACTCGTATAAATTTGAGTACCCAAGAGTTTTAGAAAAATAAAATAAAATTTCGAGTCAGATATGGGTCTGGTGTGAGTAAACTCAAACAACTTAATTTATACTTTTATAAAACGGTTTGAAATCAAAGGTATCTCGTAAGGCTACACCGCACATTAACACGGATGGGTTTTTACTTTACGGTAGCCAAAAACTTTATATAGAAAACCAGTAGTATTATGATAATGTCTAGGGTTTTCAAGTAAAATAGAACATGGCAGAAATGCTTGCATCTCACATTTCAATATATTTGGGTACAACTATGTGACGACCCAGAATTTTAACCATTCAAAATGGAATAATTAATTGATTTTAAATATTTGAAAGTTAATTTTAGCTTGAATTCCAGATATCAATATTTAGTTGATAATTAAATCATCGAATTATATAGTTTAAATATTGAAATTAATAATTGAAATTGGGTAAATTGTTGAATCTGAAATCTCTAAGCCTGTTTAAAATAATTTGAAGGCTTATAAAATTTATAATGATGATACTGAAGGTAATAGAATGGTTGAAATTAAATTTAAAGGTAATTTGTTCAATTTTAATAATATATCATTTAAATCGATATTTAAAAATAGCCTTCCGAGGCACAATCTCGGAATTTGACGAAATTAGTTCCATTGGATCCGTAATAGTTAGTTATTATCGGATTTCAATTTTCGTAGCATTTGGATTGACCGTTTGCTTGTACGGGTGAGAAACGCGTTGAAATTAAAACTGATAATTTAATATTTTAAATCGATTTAAAAGGCAAACTTTCACATACGATCAAATTAGCCTCCGAAATACGTTCCATCGTGTTCGGAACACGGGTAAAACCTTATAATCGCCTAACGGTATTCCTTAAGAGGAGTTTGAAATTTTAAATGGTAATTAACGAGGCGTTTTAGAAATTTTATAATATAATAAAATCGAAAGTACATTAGTCAGAGATATTTGACAATACAAAGCGTACGCTAGAAGCCATTCTCAAGATATGCATCTTCGTCTTTCCCAGGTCCTTATATCGAATCGAAACGCATAAATAAATAAAAAAAAGAAAGGAGACCGAATCTATTTGTTCCCAAAATAAAATAAAAATATCGAAATTAAAGAATGGCCGAAGCCTCTTTCCAGATTTTCGAATTCGTCAAATGAAATTCATGGCCGATTCTTCAGCAAGGGAGATAAACAGGAGGAGGATCGCGACCTGATGCGGCGAGTTTAGGGTGTAGTCGCGACTTAAGGAGGAGCGACGTGGGTCAGTGTTTGAGGAGGCAATCTCGATTTGGAGGCAGCACCGGTGGCCGTAGGCGATGCTGGCGTGAACCTAGGGTTTGCAGCTGGAGGTGATGCACGATCGAGAGTTGTGGCGCGTCGTGGCAGTATGACTCGAATGCTCGTTCTTCAGTGACGAGTGATGTCATCAAGGTGAGGTCTGTACTTGAAGAAATTGTTCAATAAAGTTTGAAATCTGCACTTGAAGTGATGTCATCAAGGTGAGGTCTATACTTGAAGAAATTGTTCAATAAAGTTTGAAATCTGCATAGCTTATTTAAACTGCACATAGGTATTATTTTAGAATATGGGTTTCATAGGAAAGAAATATGATTTATTTTTGGGAAAAATTGGTTTACATAAAATTAGTTAATCAAATTTTATTAAATGGTAAATGATGATTTGATTATTACCAATGCTAATAAAACCCTATAATGTTATTCAAGGTCTAAATCGTAGAGAAGACAAACCAGATTGGGATGGGTAGCAATTTGAATTAAAGGTGAGTAAATTACACTCTGTTTGATTTTTATTTAAATTTAATCGGTTAAATTTAAATAATTGGATGAATGATTGAATTGTTTGGATGTTTACTGATGATCTGGTGATTTTAGCTATGATTGGTTCTCGGGTTAAATTTTGTTTGACTCGAAGTATCAGGGGTTTAAACTATTTTAAACTTAAAACATAAATAAGAAAATATTTTCATCCTAAAGTTAATAAGGGCTTGATGTTTATGATTCATTAAATTAGTAGGGTAATTAGAATGAATAATTAATTAATTCAATTAATTAATGATTTGGGTTAATTAATTTAGTAATTAAGGGTTTGAATTAATTAATTAAGTTTGTGTTAATTAATTAAGTGTAAGTAATTCAGAATAATCATTTGTTGGTTTGAAAAATAATTACTTAATGAAATTAATAAAATATAATTACTTTGTGAAATTAATCAGAAGATTAATTAAGATGATTAATTAAGGAGAATTTGATTTATTTAATGAAGTAAATAAATGGATATTTAATTACAGGATTGAGATAAATCAAGGATGATTAATATTGTGGTTAAATTAATGTAATTAATTTAGATTAGGATCAATTAAAATATAATTGGAAATCGTTAATTTATATAATCAATGACGTAATTAAAGATTGATTAATTAAGATTGATTAATCAATAATGAGTGGCTTATGAGAAGTCAAAGTATAAATAATTAAGGATTAATGTAACTAAAACAGTTAATTTGTTCATGAAGTAATTAAGATAACTTATCGTTTGGTTAAGGATAAGTAATATGGAGAAGTTAATTAAAGATAGTTGTTTGAATGAAATAAAAGGATAATTAATCCAGGTTGATTTATTTAGATGAATATTGAAGGGATGATTGAATTATTTGATTTGAAATTAATTAATTAACAAGTAAAGAAATCTAAGAGATTGAGGATTGAAATTCATTTAGAATCAATTGAATTAGTTTGGAAGTGATCAAATTTGCTTATGAATGATTGAATGGTATTGGATGCTTAGAATAAGTTGATATCTCTAATATGCAATGTTGTGTATTTCATTTGGATAAATTGGGTTAGAATAACATAAGACTCGAAGAGACCGATGTCGGGTATTGGGAAACACCCGAAACCACTTCAATTTTTTTTAAATTGATTTGTGAAATCAATAAGCTGGAATGAAATGATTTAAGTGAATTGGATTATTTTATCTAAGTTTGGTACTTAGAAATTGACGTGTGGAATAAATGTTGTCTATAGCAAATTGTGAATTCATTAAATTGATATAAGTTACCCGGGTTTATATAAGTTGTTTGCTTTGGTATTCCATGTTAGTTGGGTTTACTCACGTTGGTTTTCAGCCTGACCTGGGTGTTACTTTGGTGTAATGCTTGGGTCAGACCGAGTATTACAGATTTCCAGGTAGGTACGTTTTGGAGCTCAGAAGACGAGCTGGATGACAAGAGCGTATAGAGTATTTCCGCTGTATTTATATTATTGTTAATATGAGACATGATAATTGTATATGTTCAGTGACTGTATACATGTGAAACTCTGATGTATATCAAATGTAATCGACAGATATAGTATTCTTTTGTAAACTGTTATTATTTAGTATTATATTTTTATCCGCTGCGAATGTGAGATATTTGGTGTTTCTGTTCTTCTTCTTCTATCTCTTTCTTCTTTTCATAACTATCTGGGATTTTCGGTTTCGAAAATTTCGGGTCGTTACATTTGGTATCAGAGCTGATAGGTTAAGCGAGAACCTTGGCTCTGGTGGAGACTACTCATTAAATAGAGTCCGTAGTACTCTAGAATGAGTTGAGTGTGTGTGTGTGTGTATGAGCGCGTATTTGTTATTTTCTTATATAAAGATTTTAAATGATTTTATATAAAATATATTTTGATATATAAAGCAATATTTCCTTCTAATAAATATTAAGGTCATTGGTTGTTAAATTATTGAAATTAAAATTAAGAAGTAATATAATACAACCAAATTGAAGTCTTGAATTGGAATTAAATTAAGTAGAAATAGAAATACAACCAAATTAAAATTTAATGGATTGAAAATGAAATTCTAAATCTGGTTCCAGAATTTAAAAATTTTGTTTCAAAGTAATGAAAAATAATAAATAAGTATTATTTGGATAACTGGGACTTGTTGCAAACAATGGGTTGTTTGAAATTTGATTTGGATTTAAAACCAAGGGTGGTTTAAAATTTTAAAACATGGCTGGGAGGGCCAAGAAATAAATATGTATGTATGTATGGATATACATGATATCAAAGATAATTTGAAATAACATTAAGAGGTTGAGTTTTGATTTTCCCTGAAGTGTGATGTAAAAACCCAAAGTGGTATAAGTTTTAAACTTATAAGAGGGAAAGAATTTTGAAGTTTGAAGCGGGAACTCACATTGAGTAAGGTTGATTGGATTAAGTAAATTGGAATTTAACTTTGGGAAAGTTAAATAAGTGTAGAAAAAGCAAACTGAATTGGAAATGGATGGACATTTTAAAATAAATTGGATAATGTCATCCTATTGTTATTAAAAATCCTTATATTGCGAATTGGATTTGTTTAAATGAAGTGTGGTAATATATCTATTACTGAGATTAAAGATAAATCTAACTTTAATTTGAAATTAGGGATATGGAATCACTTTAAACTGAAAATTTGAATAATTGAGTTTGTAAATTAAAAATTTTAAGTACTGGTTTCAAACTGGAAGATAAAAAAAATTTAGTAATAAATTAAATTTTAAAAACAAATAAAATTGTATTGAACACTTATTTGAACCTTGAAATACATAAGTAAAGATAATTTAAAATGGGATTTTGAGAATTGGACTCAGAAATTAAATTGTTTAAAAACTTTAAATAAAAGTTAATTTGGTTTAAAGAGTTAAACCAACCTTTGAGAGTTCAACTCGAATTTATATAATTCGAGATGGGTTAAAGTTGAAATTTAGATTCCATTAGTATAAATTGAGTTTAGTTTGAATTAATTAAATCAAGTCCAATGGAATTTGGAGTTATTTGAATTGGAATTGGGTCAATTTAAATTGAGTTGTAGGGGAAGTGAACGGTTTATTTTTCAACTATTTTATAAACTAATTACTATTTTTTCAACTATTTTACAAATAGATTACTATTTTCTAACTATTTTGCAATTACCTAAAATTTCTGAAACTATTTAACTATTTTTTAACTATTTTACGATTAGTTAACTATTTTATAGCTATTTTGTAAACTAATAATTATTTTTCAACTACTTATCTATTTTTAAAAATTTTAAGCTATTTTCTAAATATAAACCGGTCGGAGTTCAAACTGTTATTGATTTAAATACCCAACTGAGATAAGGATTGAATTGATAATTCAATGAGAATTAAGGCAATTGTAAATAAGTGAATGGAAATTAAAGGAAATGTGAATAGGAAGAGAAATTGATTTGGCTAAAAAAATCAATAAGATTAAATACGTAGGATGTACGTATATTATTCTATTTGCATAGTAATTTGATCCAGATTCGAACACAGAATTTCGAGATAGTTTATCGATCCGAGTTGGGATTTTTCGCTCGATTTTCGACGGCGAACCTGGATATGGATGGTTGATTGGTTCTGGATATTCTCTATCTTAGTTATAGCTATGCAAGGAGAATGACAGTTTCTAATTAGGAAAACATGTCCACACTAGGAAGTCAAGTGGACGATACTAGTTCGGAAGTGAAATTGTGTGATCGAGTGAGCGATCAGATTGGTATAGCGTACGGATGATATGTGTACATCGTACGAATTTGAAAGAAATTGATATTGAAAAGAGTAATCAAATTGGAATATTTGATTTTGAATAAACAAAGCTATATATCTTTGTTATATGTAAGATGAACCCCCTTGTTAAATCTATTGCTGGAAGAAAAGGATTTTTGAAGGTGTTTGAAGTATAAAGGAATTTTATATAAGTTTGAACGATCCAAAGTTTGAAATTTTTTTATATATATATGAATATATATATATAAAGGATCTTATGAAGATTTTGGAAAAAGGTTTTGGGAACCTTTGAATTTGGAAAGGCTTTTGATTTTTGGGTAACATCAATATTAAAATTTGGAAAGCCTAGTTTGAGAATTATCGATTTTGGATAATCGATTTTATGTAAAGGAGCTTTGTATGATATCATACTAGGTGTATGATTTGAAAGATACTATATATGTATAGCATAAAGTGTTTTGATAAATGACTCTGGGGGACAAAAGGCGCTCCCTTGAAATGAACTTCTCAGGAGTGCCACCGGGTGGTGCTGCCTTGAGCCCCAAGAAGGGGTTCTAAAGTTGATCCTGTGAGGAGTCCGGACAAAACTAGTTCCTATGGATTATGAGTAGTGTGTACCATAGCGAAAGTCGTGTGTGCCGCTGAGAACCAACAGTCTACGTTTGATTTTATATCGATAGACTGTGACCTATGGTAACATAGCGGAAGTCATGTGTGCTGCTGAGCGCCAACAGTCTACGTTTGATTTTATATCGGTAGGCTGCGACCTATGTAGGAGTGGAGAAGTTTCATTTTGATAGCAAAAATCAGAGGCTGCTGAGAGCCTGCAGTTACATGGACTTTTGCTGCGATGACAACGTAACCCTGGAATGTAACTGTGATCTGTTGTGGGTTCCATGGCGTAATCGAGAGGCTGCGGAGAGCCTGTAGTTACATGGACTTTTGCTGCGATGACAACGTAACCCTGCAATGTAACTGCGAACATGGACGGGGGTGATGATTTCCAGAGCATTCTCACCAAAGATATTTCCCTATTTTCAAAAACTGTTTTCTGTATTTTCAATAAAATTATTTTCCAAGTATTTCCACTGGATGTTGAAAACGGGTTTACCAAGTACTTATAGATTTTCAGTTCTACGCCTGATCAACGTATGACTGAATTTCTATGAGAACAAGGATGGACTGGTTGAGACATCGAGTTATAAGAAGTATTTTTATAAAAAGCTATTTAAATAACATTATGTAAATTTAAAAGTATTTCTAAAAATTTGAAAAAAAATGTTGGAATGTTGAAAAAAAATTGGAAGAAATTCAAACTGGAATTATGAAAAATTTTGAACTCAGGAAAATTTAATAAAGGGATTTTTGTAATAAAAGTTGGAAGTAAGCTAATTAACTAAATAAATTATTTGATGGAGTATATTAATAAAATTTAACTCGATTTAATAAAATGGGTTGTAAGTTAATAATGGAGATTGGAAATGAATTTGAACTGTAAATTGAATTCGACTTGGATTTGATAATAAATTAAATAAGTGGAGATGTTGTAAAAATAATTAGAGTTGGATCGAAATAGTGATGGTTTGAATCATAAATAAAATTCAAGTGTGATATGAATAATATTCAATGTAATTTACAAGTAAATTAGATATAAGGAAAGTATTGTCGAATGAAATGAAGGTGAATTATAATAGAAATGGTTGAATTGCAAACAAAACCCAGATATGTAAAATAAATTGAAAATGGCCTTGTAATTAGTTAAATGAGTCATGAATGAATTGAATTTGGGAATTTAATTTATAATGACTAATCAAATGAATTTGTAGATTGAAATGAGATTTGAATGAAATAAAATCAAGTTAAGGTGAAAAGAAAATTTATTTGCAAATAATGTGAGCTCAAGTTATGAAGTTGAAATAATTTGAAGAAAGTAAATTAACTTAAGTTTAAAATTTATAGAAGTTTGGCTTCGAGCAAAAGTAAAAGATCAAAAAAGTCTGGGTTAAATTAAATTGGAAATGGTTATTAATTTATAAGTTGAATGTGCCAAGCTTAATAAATTGTTTTGAATAAATCCAATGTGGAGGCGAGATGAAATGCAATGTATGGTTGGTAAATAAATTAGAAATGAAAAGGAATTAAATTTAGAATGAGTTGAAATTAATTTGAAGTAGTTATAAACTAAAATAGATACTTTATTAAGCGAATATTGTCGAAATTGCATAACAATAATTGTCGTTTGGCGTAAACAAAGGTCATTAAATTCATGTGAGTTGATAGAGATTAAATAAATTGGTTTTAGAATTAATTGAAGTGAAAATGAGCTTGTTTGGATTAAAAATCAATAGAATGTAAGAAATTGAGTTGCAAACCATTAAAATTGAATAAAATGGCTTATGAATTGGTTGAAAGCAATTGTATTAGCTTTAAAAATTATATAAATCGCTTATGGAAAGCGTTTTGGTGCTTGGTACTTATGATATACATGTGTTAGCTATTGAATATAAGTGAAACGCTAATAGATTTTCTACATATGGCACTTACATATTTAAATTAAGTAAGTACAGGTACCCGAAGGCCGTTTGGCTGGATTTGGATGCACTAATTGCTAAAATAAATAAGTTGCATGCTTAAAATGCTAAATAAGGTACGCCTACGCAGGAAATATGAACAGTTTTTGCCTTTTCCGACCGGGTGGGTCGATGTATATTTATTTATATCTCTTGTCAAATTGCAATAGCTCCTCCGTACAAAGGAGACTCTGCCAAAAAATTTCGAAAATTTTGGGAGTTAGAAAATTTTCGAAAATTTTCGGGAAGATTTTTGTTAACGACAAAACGATTTTAAATATAAATTTGAAATAAATCAGTGAATGAAACTAATTTAAAATAATAATATGAATCAGTTATAAATGAAAGATAAAATTAATACTCAGAAGTGAAGATAAATTGAATTCATATGGAATGAGAAAGCTAATTTGAATCGAAGTAGGTATGAAACATATGTGAGGAAATGTATGAAATGATTTGAAAGGTTACGATTGGATATTGTTGCTAAGTGGGATATGCAGGTATTATAAAGGGAAGGGAAAATTGATTTTGATTTCAGGAGATAATTTGGATTGCCCGACTAAAAGGTATGTATTTAAATTTCTGTATGAGATTGGATTGGGTTTTTGATCTAGCCACTTGGCTTTTGTTTTCTTTTGGAGTTTGGGACCCCGTAGAGGCCTTTGGTAGTTGTACCAAGCTAGCTGCGCAAAGGAGACGCTGGCAAAAAAATTCGGAAATTTAAAGGGTTAGAAAAATTTTGAGAAAATTTTGATAATTCAAAATTTGATTTTAAATTGAAATTTAGATGATTGAGAAAAAATGGTATTGTTTGAAAACTATAGAAGGTTTTGGAAAGTTAGATAAGGTGATAATGGGTCTTTAATTAAAGATAGTTGGTAGGATGTTGAATTGTGAGTTTTGGGAAAAGATAAACGGGTTTTGAACCATTCTTTCTAACTAGTAATTTCGGGGATGAAATTCTTTTAAGGGGGAGGAATGTGACAACCCAGAATTTTAACAATTTAAAAAGGAATAATTAATTGATTTTAAATATTTGAAAGTTAATTTGAACTTGAATTCCATATATCAATATTTACTTGATAATTAAATCATCGAATTATATAGTTTAAATATTGAAATTAATAATTGAAATTGGGTAAATTGTTGAATCTGAAATCTCTAAGCCTGTTTAAAATAATTTGAAGGCTTATAAAATTTATAATGATGATACTGAAGGTAATAGAATGGTTGAAATTAAATTTAAAGGTAATTTGTTCAATTTTAATAATATATCGTTTAAATCGATATTTAAAAATAGCCTTCCGAGGCACGGTCTAGGAATTTGACGAAATCAGTTCCACTGGATCCGTAATAGTTATTTATTATCGGATTTCAATTTTCATAGCGTTTGGATTGACCGTTTGCTTGTACGGGTGAGAAACGCGTTGAAATTAAAACCAATAATTTAATATTGTAAATCGATTTAAAAGGCTAACTTCCACATACGATAAAATTAGCCTCAGAAATACGTTCCATCGTGTTCGGAACACGGGTAAAACCTTATAATCGCCTAACGGCATTCCTTAAGAGGAGTTCGAAATTTTAAATGGCAATTAACGAGGCGTTTTGGAAATGTTATAATATAATAAAATCGAAAGTACATTAGTCAGAGATATTTTACAATACAAAGCGTACGCTAGAAGCCATTCTCAAGATATACATCTTCGTCTTTCCCAGGTCCTTATATCGAATTGAACCGCATAAATAAATAAAAAAAAGAAAGAAATGAGACCGAATCTATTCGTTCCCAAAATAAATAAATAAAAATATCAAAATCAAAGAATGGACGAAGCCTCTTTCTAGATTTTCGAATTCGTCAAATGAAATTCATGGCCGATTCTTCAGCAAGGGAGATAAACAGGGGGAGGATCGCGACCCAATGCGGCGAGTTTAGGGTGTAGTCGTGACTTGAGGAGGAGCGACGTGGGTCAGTGTTTGAGGAGGCAATCCCGATTTGGAGGCAGCACCGATGGCCGTAGTCGATGCTGGCGCGAACCTAGGGTTTGCAGCTGGAGGTGATGCGCGATCGAGAGTTTTGGCGCGTCGTGGCAGTATGACTCGAATGCTTGTTCTTCAGTGACGAGCGATGTCATCAAGGTGAGGTCTGTATTTGAAGAAATTGTTCAACAAAGTTTGAAATCTGCATAGCTTATTTAAACTGTACATAGGTATTATTTTAGAATATGGGTTTCATAGGAAAGAAATATGATTTATTTTTGGGAAAATTGGTTTACATAAAATTAGTTAATCAAATTTTATTAAATGGTAAATGATGATTTGATTATTACCAATGTTAATAAAACCCTATAATGTTATTCAAGGTCTAAATCGTAGAGAAGACAAACCGGATTGGGATGGGTAGCAATTTGAATTAAAGGAGTAAATTACACTCTGTTTGATTTTTATTCAAATTTAGTCGGTTAAATTTAAATAATTGGATGAATGATTGAATTGTTTGGATTCTTACTGATGATCTGGTGATTTTAGCTATGATTGGTTCTCGGGTTAAATGTTGATTGACTCGAAGTATCAGGGGTTTAAACTATTTTAAACTTAAAACATAAATAAGAAAATATTTTCATCCTAAAGTTAATAAGGGCTTGATGTTTGTGATTCATTAAATTAGTAGGGTAATTAAAATGAATAATTAATTAATTCAATTAATTAATGATTTGGGTTAATTAATTTAGTAATCAAGGGTTTGAATTAATTAATTAAGTTTGCGTTAACTAATTAAGCATAAGTAATTCAGAATAATCATTTGTTGGTTTGAAAAATAATTACTTAATGAAATTAATAAAATATAATTACTTTATGAAATTAATCAGGAGATTAATTAAGATGATTAATTAAGGAGAATTTGATTTTTTTTAATGAAGTAAATAAATGGACATTTAATTACACGATTGAAATAAATCAAGAATGATTAATATTGTGGCTAAATTAATGTAATTAATTTAGATTAGGATCAATTAAAATATAATTGGAAATCGTTAATTTATATAATCAATGACGTAATTAAAGATTGATTAATTAAGATTGATTAATCAATAATGAGTGACCTATGAGAAGTCAATGTATAAGTAATTAAGGATTAACGTAACTAGAACAGTTAATTTGTTCATGAATAATTAAGATCACTTATCGTTTGGTTAAGGATAAGTAATATGGAGAAGTTAATTAAAGATAGTTGTTTGAATGAAATAAAAGGATAATTAATCCAGATTGATTTATTTAGATGAATATTGAAGGGAGGATTGAATTATTTGATTTGAAATTAATTAATTAACAAGTAAAGAAATCTAAGAGATTGAGGATTGAAATTCAATTAGAATCAATTGAATTAGTTTGGAAGTGATCAAATTTGCTTATGGATGATTGAATGGTATTGGATGCTTAGAATGAGTTGATATCTCTGATATGAAATGTTGTGTATGTCATTTGGATAAATTGGGTTAGAATAACATGAGACTCGAAGAGACCGGTGTCTGTGTCGGGTATTGGGAAACACCCAAAACCACTTCGAATTTTTTTTAAATTGATTTGTGAAATCAATAGGCTGGAATGAAATGATTTAAGTGAATTGGATTATTTTATCTAAGTTTGGTACTTAGAAATTGACGTGTGGAATAAGCGTTGTCTATAGCAAATTGTGAATTCGTTAAATTGATATAAGTTACCCGGGTTTGTATAAGTTGTTTGCTTTGGTATTCCATGTTAGTTGGGTCTACGCTAGTTTCCAGCCTGACCCGGGTGTTACTTTGGTGTAATGCTCGGGTCAGACCGAGTATTACAGATTTCCAGGTAGGTACGTTCTGGAGCTCAGGAGACGAGCTGGATGACAAGAGCGTATAGAGTATTTTCGCTATATTTATATTATTGTTAATCTGAGACATGATAATTGTATATGTTCAGTGACTGTATACATGTGAAACTCTGATGTATATTAAATGTAATCGACAGATATAGTATTCTTTTGTAAATTGTTATTATCTATTATTATATTTTTATCCGCTGCGAATGTGAGATGTTTGGTGTTTCTGTTCTTCTTCTTCTATCTCTTTCTTCTTTTCATAACTATCTGGGATTTTCGGTTTCGAAAATTTCGGGTCGTTACAAACTAAGTCCGTACGGTACTTATTGGAGAATGGATTCTATACATGACCAGGTAAGGAACTACCTTCCGAAGGTGCACTATACACCTGGCGTCTGACAAGAATATCTTATACCCTGCTACACAGAACTGACCTACCACTTGAGTAGTAGTACCAAATACATCACCACCACGGTTGGGATCAGAACCGTACCGGGGCAAACAAAAGTGGGTCAAATATCGATTCTAGATATGGTGATGACGTACCTTGATGGGAGCGACCCACATAGTCCTGTTGCATACACAGTTTTGGTCATTTTAGATTAATGAGGCATGAGGCTACATTTACCTTTACTAAAGCACTATCATTTAGAATGCTACATTGCCTTCCAAATGTTGACACAATGTCATCATTCATCCAAACAAGTCGTTCAGGAGATGAACGAACTGAAGTCACTACTTCCACTACACCCACTTTGGAATCACCCTTAGGGTTAGTAGCAAATAGCTGTAACATCCCCTATCTCAAGGCCCAAAGCTAAGTGCTACGGATGCTGCAGTCATCTATAGTGTTTAACTTTCGATGACGAAATATAGTAGTGATAATGGTATCCATGATATCAAAAGCACATGATATGAAATAAAATCATCACAAATTTCAAAACAGCTTTTTTGATTACATTTAAAATCAATATTTCATATCAATTACAAAACCCCAAAACTATTCCCAAGTTTTGATCAAATATAATTATTACAAATTATACTAAGAGCGACATATGAAGATACCCTCTTGGATGATAAAAGTACTAAATAGATAGACATATCAATCATAAATACATCATAATGGAAATAATACTAAATAACTCGTACATAGCTACCTTTGCCTACTGCATATCTTAGCAAGCTATTCGTCGAACCTACTAAGCCTGAAAAGTTCTTAATCGTAATATACTCAAATCAAATTTTAAGCACCCAAGAGTTTAAGGGAAAAACATAAACCTTGAGTCTAACATAAAGTCTAGTGTGAATAATTTTATTACGTCTCGGTTTACTGGTATTAAGTGAGACCATGTAGCTTAGCGGAACGGGTTCGTCTTCACTAATATCCTTTTAAAATAATATCTTTTGCAAATCAAAATCTTGCAATCAAGCTGATTACAGCAATAGTAGCAATAACATATATGCATATAAATTAGGTAATAAATTGACTGTCTTTCCGAACAATATAGTTTTATCGGGCTGACTATTAACCACTGGCGACTTGGGCCTACCAGACATAATAAATATTCTAACTTTTGTTAGATATAATATTGAACGATCTATCCTTAACTTACTTCTCCAGGGTCAACCGATCCTAATGGTTTTACGGGCTCATCAATAACCTACCTCCATTCTATGTATTCCTTTTCGTGTGTAACATCATTTTAGTCTTACCTATGACAAAGCCCTACACACTAAAATTTTGGACTTATATTAGCTAAGGTTACAAGCTAAAGTATACAGCGCGACTTTCCACACCAGTCTCATTTAGTATTCTAATATCCGAGTCATTCTTTTATCGAATATCTGAGCTGACCGCCCTATTCGAATTTCATTTCGTCGAAAACAATCTTTACAAATGATTTACCCTTGAAATCATATCTTTAAAAAAAAAAGGAAATTATA
This sequence comes from Allium cepa, assembly GCA_030765085.1. Taxonomy (NCBI): domain Eukaryota; kingdom Viridiplantae; phylum Streptophyta; class Magnoliopsida; order Asparagales; family Amaryllidaceae; genus Allium; species Allium cepa. Next base: position 721,673,954 of record CM060938.1, on the reverse strand, counting down.
CCCTTTGCTTACTCAAAGTACTTATGTCATGATATATGCTCTACACAAAACAATATTAATGAATAAATCCATAGGGTTATTTATCCCTTTAAATAAGTTAAAGCCCTTTTTAACTTAGAAAACATTAGGTTATAAAGCCAAAACCTTCCTTTCGAAATTATTACTTAAGACCTCGAACACTCCCTTTCGAAGTCACTAAAAAATCCCTAGCGAAACACTTAAAAACATACCTTTCGAAGGCAATAGATTTAAATAAAAATTTGTGGAAACATAGCTTCAAAGCCCTTTAAAGTATTCCATTTGAAACTATTGGGTTTAACATCTAATATAACCACCGGTTAAAGAGAACAGAGGCAAAAGTACCACTTTCGAAAGCATTGATTTCAAGTAAATAGAATTGGAGAAGACGGCAGCTTCGAAACCATCCTTTTTAAACCATTTCCTCCAGAACTAATGATAAAAGTGGCTAAATGAACCCTTTCGAAAGCATTGGGAAGGCGGCTTCAAATTTAAAAATGCGAAAGCTCCACTTTCGAATACATTGTTTGAAGGTTATAAGCGGCTTCAAACCACTCCAAAAAGTATGAATGGGGCAGCTGGGTTTCGAATGGATTCAAAAGCAGCAACTCTTCCGAAAGCTTCTTTTTAATAATAAGGGCAACTTATTGATTCGAAAGCTAATAAAATTGGATTCAACCCCTTCAAAAGCATGCCTTCGGTACAGTCCCTTCTGCCTTTCTCCAATAGACTACGTATCAATCGCTTGATACCATATGCATTGATTTTAAATGGGTGTGAAAGGCATTCTGGGCATGGTGACGAAAGCAAACAATGGAAGTGACGAAGTTGTAATTCGAAACAAAACTGGTTTTATGGCTTTCAAGTAATTAGTTCTCATCTAACTTGCCTAAATTGTCAAAATATGATTGGTTGTCAATTCTTTATCAATGTTTTCTAAAAAGGCTGCCGAATGCAATAATTAACAATTGAAATTATTTTAACAAATAAGTCCTTCCCCTTAACAAAACAAATAAAACATTTAAGTCCTCTGACTTAAATAATTTAATAACCATAATAAAAAACTTAGAAAAAAAATCCTTAAATCATTGTAATTCAATTTACATATGCTTTCTAACATATATAAACTTTAGATGTAAAACAATGTTTTATTGCCTTAAATAATTTAAACCCAAGATTAACTATTTTCTTCTCATAGAAAATTCATAATAAATCCATAATCACTTAGAAAATTATGACTTGAAATCTACTTCTAAAATAATGTTCTTGACCATATATCAAAAGTGCAACTTATTTGGATGTCATTTAGTAGGTTTTATAGTCTAAACATATCATAAAATCCATATGAAACCATATAAATCATCAAGTACAACATATAATCATTAAATCACTATAACATGGCATACACTTGAAAAACATTATAGGTTTACTTTTTAAACCAAAACCATTCACAAAAATAGAGATGTAAACTAATTATTCACTTTGGCTTTTTATTCAAAAGGTCGAGATTTACCCTTAGATTGATTTGCTTAAGCTTTCTACTTGAATCCTAGCTTTTCTTCTCCTTGAATCCCCTTAATGATGGTTGGCCAAGTTCTTTAAGGTTTTGGTTTTGTTTGTGAAAGTTAAAAAAGAACGAGGAATGAAGAATAGAAGGGTTTATGGTATAAGAACAAAGGCTATTCCAATTTTACCCTTATCATATTCCTTCTACTTACTTACTTTCAATTCTCTTTTGCTTATACATTCATTAAGGCACGGCTCCTTCTTAATTAACAAATCTCAATCTCTTAACTATCTACATTATTTTATTCTATTTACCTAATTAAGTATTCTAAAAAAATTTAGTCAAAATTATGGTCATTACAAACTCTACTCCTTAAAAAAATTCGTCCTCGAAATTACGATAAGGTACTCACAATAATCAAACATAAAGGTAAAACATACCTTCAAACAAGTTAGGATAAGTATCTCTAATCCTGCTATCGATTTTTCAAGTACAGTCTCTCTTGTTATCACTACATTGGATTCTGACTAATTTGACTTTCTTGTTCTTTAGTCTCTTCTCATCTCTTGCAACTATATGAACTGGTTTTCTATATATAGTCAAATTCGGTTCCACTTCTATATCCTCTAACACGGTCGATATAATAGTAGTTTCTAGATCTCGAATACACTTCCTTAGATGAGATATATGAAAAACATTGTAGATTCCTGCCAAACTGTTCGGTAACTCTAATATATACGCGAGTTTCTCAATCCTTTCTATAATAGGAAATGGTCCAATGAATCTTGGTGCCAATTTTCTTGATGTTCCAAATCAGATTACACCTTTCATCGGTGACACCTTGATGAAAGCATGATCTCCAACTGAGAACTCTAAGCCTTTCCATCTTTTATCAGCATAACTCTAGACTGAGTTTCCTTCATCCTAGCTCGAATTAACTCAACCTTTTCTGCAACTTCTTTAACCAAATCCGGTCTAAGAATTAGTCTATCCCTGATCTCTAACCAACAAACGAGAGATTTTCATGGCTTTCCATACAAACCTTCAAACGGTATCATCCCTATACTAGTCAGAAACCTGTTTTTACATGAAAAATTGACTAAGTGTAGATGGTCTTCCCACGATCCTTCGAAATCTAGCACACAAGCTCTCAACAAATCCTCTAAGACTTTGCTAACTCTCTCTGTTTGCCCATCTGTCTACGGATGGTAAGCGGTACCCATTTTGAGCTTGGTACCTAATTCTGTAGACTCTTCCGAAACTCACTAGTGAATAAGGAATCTCTATCACTTACTATACTACTAGGAATTTCATGCGGTCTAACTATATTCCTCATGAATAACTTAGCTAAATCTTGTGCTATCCTGGTTGACTTAACGGGTATAAAGTGTTCACTCTTAGTCAATTTGTCCATTATAACGTATATACTCTCATTTCCTCTATTCGACCATAGAAACTCATCTATGAAATCCATTAATAGAATCCTATTTCCAGACTAGAACATCCAAAGGCTGAAGTAATCCACTCGGTTTCTGAAGTTCAGCCTTCACCTGTTGACAGTTCAAACACTGCCTTACCCATAAGCCTACATCTCCCTTCATACCTTCCTAGAAGAAACACATTTTCATATCCTGATACTTCTTAGTTCCTTCTGGATGAATAGTGAACTTTGAACGATGGCATTCTCTAAGAACTTACCTTCCTACTGTTTCCCACATTCAGAACACATAGTCTTCCTTTCTTCCCTAACCCTCCATTCTGGTCTAGACTTAAATCTTTCAAGTCATCGTTCTTCATTCCATTCCTTAGCTTCCTGATTCGCTTAGCTAATAATGGATCTTCTCCTTGTTTAGAAGCATTCCTTTCGATCGTCACCGGTCGAACTTCTAAAAACGATGATATAGCAGTTTCTTGGCTAAAACTACTCTTAGATCTCCCTCGTACTCCGCATGTAGTCATTAAATGTTTCAGCTTCTGGAATGCCTCCTCACACTTATCAGTCCAAACAAACTTCACATCTTTCTGAGTTAGCTTGGTCATCCTGCCACTATCCACGAAAAATCCTTAATGAATCTGCGATAAACCTAACTGATCCAAGAAAAATCTTTATCTCAGTCACTGTCTCGGGTCTCTTTCAACTATTCACTGCCTTGATCTTAGCCAGATCTATTGACAACCCTTTCTCTGAGAATACATAACCAGGAAACTTTACTTCCTTCTTCCAGCAATGGCACATCAAAAATTTCGCTTTTAGTTGATGTTGCCTCGGCGTCTCAAGCACAACTCTAAGATTAACTTCATGCTCTTTTTCATTCTTAGAGTATATCAAAATATCATCCATGGTTACTAACATAAATCTGTCCAGATGTTCTTAGAAGATTCTGTTTATCAAGTCTGCGAAGAATACTGGTTCATTAGTTAGTCTGGACAACATCACTAACCATTTGCACGATCCATATCTAGTTCTAAAAAATGTCAATGGATTACTATCCTCTACTACTCTAAGCTGATGGAACCTTGTTTCCAAATCCAGCTGGGAAAATACTTCGGCTCACTTAATTGGTCGAACAAATCGTCAATCCTAGGTAACGGATATTGGTTCTTTATCGTCTTCTCGTTCAGCTTATGATAATCGATACACAACCTCAACAATCTGTCCGGTTTCTTTGCAGACACTACGGCTTCTCCCCAAGGCGAACTACTTTGTTTGACAAAATTCTTGCCGTCTAAATCCACCAATTATAACTTTAATTCCTTCATCTCGGTGGGCATCATTCTACTTAGCGGTCTACTCACAGGTTCAGCTCTTAGTACTAGACCTATTCTAAAATCAATGGCCCATTTCGACGGTAATCCTATCAAAGGATCAATGACATCTGCGAATTCTCTAAGAACGAAAACTGGATTTAACTTGTCTTCTGCCTTCGTATCACCCAACAAAACTAGGGTTTTCTATAGGGTATATAATCTAATCATTACAACTAGGGAGTTTAAGTGATATTTTCATATCATGGCAAAATATCCTAGCATCGTACTTACTTTACCAATCCATACCCAAAATAATTCCGAACCTACGAAATCAAATACATGCAAACTACAAGTAAATATATGACCTAAAAACTCAAATTCTAAGTGGTCTCATCTCATCCCAAGAGTCACATAACCTCATGTTGGATTCGCAACTCTTAAGGATGTAATTAGGTATGAGGTTCTAGGTTAAGCTTATCTACCAAACAATGAGATATAAAAGAATGCAATGCACCGGTATCAAATAGTAACCTAACCGGTATACTATGAATCAAAAGCGTACCTTCCATCACAGTCTTTCCCTACCCAACAGCAGTTGGTCTAGAAGATGATGGTTCCAAAGCTAAAACATTTCCCTTGTCCACTCTGACTGGTTCTGGACACTGATTCTTCTAGTGTCCAATTTGGTCATAGTTGAAGCACTTCTCTCCTTTCTTATCTGCAACCTTTTTCCCTTTTCTAGTTAGACATTCATGAGCATATTGTCCTTTCCTATCGCACTTGTAGCAAACTACACAAGCCTTTACTTTCTTGGCAGCTCCTTCTCTCCGAGGGTCTTTCTTATGGAAAAACGTTCTCTTTTGGTTATGCCCACTTTGAGCTTCCACTGCTTTGTTATCATTAAGGAAAACAAGCATCTCCTTATTCCTCAAAGCCATCTCACTAACTACATCGCATGGATCCATAATACATGGCAGAGTTGCTTTAGCAAGCTCTGGTTTCAATCTACGGATTAATTTCTCACTCCTTTTGATAATCATATCAACCGTAGCATAGTCGTATCTTGATAGCTCCTCAAATCTGGTAGCATTTTTCCAGCACTGTCATGTCTCCTTGCACCAACTCAGTAAACTTCCTAAGTAGAGTTGACTTGGCGATCTCTGACATGAATCCTTCTTCAAACCTCCTTCTGAATTCCGCCCAAGTCATAGCCTCTTCAACTACTCCTACCGTAACACTGTTCCACCAGTACAGTGTTGCTCCTTACAACTATCTGGATATCAATCTCCTTTTTTGCTCGTCAAGTCATAAATCCATGAAAATCCTCTCGCAATGAAGCAACCAATTCTCTACTTCATTTGCATTCTCAGTGCCGATAAATGGCTTCCCTCCAAACGTAGCATAGTCTCTGCTCAGCGCTGCATAGTTATTGATCACCGGAGCTCCCTGATTTCCTCCTTCAACATTTCCTCCAACTAATCCCGCAGCAGCTCCAGCTTTCATCATGTTGACAAAGAACTGATACATAGCTCCTATATCAACTTGCGGTGCTCCAACGCCCATATTAGTAACTTGTGCCCAACTTGGATTCCTTCTAGTGTTTGGTTTGACATTTCCATTAATTGTGGTGCTTCCTCCACCAAGGTCAACTCTTCCATTCCTAGCATCCATGTCTTACTTACTTAAAATCTACATTCGAGCCTTTGTAAATTACAGAGGAATAGCCCAAGAGAAATGAGAGAATGGAGGTAAAGCGTACACTTATATATAGCAAATACAAGTACGTTATCATAGCGATATTCCATACTCCAACCTTTTCCCTAATTCCTCAGGACTATGTTTTCAAAATCATTTTAAGTTTAAAATTTCTTTTAAGTTGTCGTGAACCTATGCTCTAATACCAAGATGTAACATCCCCTATCTCGAGGCCCAAAGTTAAGTGCTACAGATGTGGTAGTCATCTACAGTGTTAAAACAATTTGTAATATGTATTAAGTGTTTACAATAGTGCTATGACATTTTAAATCACTTTTAACCAATGAAAAATCAATGTTTCAAAAAAAAATCCGGTCACCTTTTCTATTTCTCTATGAATAGTATATATTGGCAAACAAATTTTTACACTACAAGAAAACATATTATTTACAGCACCAATTTATAGCGTTTTGAAGTAAACGCTGATAAAGGTGGATGAAAAAATATTAATATAATATCAAACGTTGTGTAACGTATTGGCGGGTTACTCCAAATTTTCCGACTTCTTAGGCGGTGAAAACCACGTGCTTCCCACTCCTTTCCCCACTTCTCCTCAGTTCCCCTCTTATCTTTGTTTCCCCCTTTCCTTCCAACAACGAAATAGCCTGGCCACTTCACAAAATCTCCACCAGATCTAAAATATTTTCCGTTGCATCTTATGCAGTCCTTATCCCAACAGGCCTAAATCCTAATTCCGACCAAGTTACCACGTGTGTTGAACCCTAAATTCATAATTCATTTACAGTATTAGGTAACTAAATCACTCCCACAATTTGTCTACTTTTTTTTTTCCCTCAAGTTTCTTATTATAAATTATTACTTTGATCCCTAGAACAAGATGACTACATTTGCTGATAGAGAAAATGATTACATTTGCTGAATTAGATGGGGTTTCAGAGGAAGATGTTGTGAGCATAGAGCTACTCTCTAAGGTCGGTCGAATTAGAAGTTAAAAGGTATGTGCTTAAAGTTTAGATGCACATAATAAGCATTCCATGAGTAAGCAATAGTGGCAACCTCAGATGACAGCTGTCAATTCAGCACCAACAGGTTAGAGCATACATAATCTTAGGTACCGACAGGCAAAGTTGATATTTTTGCACTGTGTTCGAATTATTTATATTTATCTTATAACTATTTTTCTTTGTTGATTATAATTAACTACATGTTCCTGCTATGCTTAAGCAAGTTAACATGATATTATACATGCTTGATCAAGGTTTCATTAGATTGTATAAAATTAGCATTAAAATTGTTCCTCATATTTGACTTAGTTACTGAGTTGGATTTGGATGTATTATTATTATTTAATTTGATGTTATGTTAGTTAGTTCCATTTATTTCAATTTTTGAAGCCATATACTGGTTTTGTTGCTTAAGATGAGTGTTTATTTTATCTTACTTGAGAATGCTATATGGTTTTAAAGTATTATCACAAACTTTGTAATTTTAAGATAATCCAGTGAGCTTCAAAGTATATTGGCTTGATTATTATGTCTTAAATAATTATTCATTGCTTTCATCTTTATTTAACCTAAATCTCTAATACAGTGAGCTTCAAATGTTTGGTAAAACCAAGGTGTCGTGAGTTGCGATAGTCAATATATGTGCAATAAAAAAGTTAAATCAGTCATAACAAAACAAGATCAATTGTTATTAGTAAAAAATTACTCAAAAAGGAAAAAAATTATTTCTCTTTATTTTTTATTTATCGATTAATTTTTTACAACCAGTAGGACTGTTATTTTTGCAGATTCAAATACAAATATGAAAGTAAGATCCTCTGTGGGAATGATAAGCATGCTACTAATCGGGAAAAATATGTTGGATCTACGCTTGCAAAGGTTTTCACTTAAACTTGAATTTCATGGTGAATTATACATGTAGCCTAGCTAACCTTTGTGCCAGGTTAGTTGCAATCCAAGTTTAGTTGTATTACAATATTTAGAGTTCTATTTCATAGAAAGTATCAAAACACGCTGGGCATTATTACGCTAGATTTCCCTCAAATATTCATTAAACTCACAGTTTTTATTGAAACTAGAGCGTAGAATTTGTAACTCGATATAGCAAAGTTTGCATATTAATGGAAATCTTTTACATTTATTTTTTGCTTAGTTTGTGTTACTGCAAAAAATATTCTCCAAAATTTTCATTCTAGGTTGGTTGCTGTGGAGATTTAGTTAGATAATAAGATGTTATGGTATTACTGAGGAATTTACAACCCTTTCTTTCAGATGGTTATTTTTGGTGGAAGAAGATTGTAATTTTTTGTCTAAACTGTTTCATTTAGTATTTTTCATTTTGGAGTTTGCTAAGGAACATTAGATGCTTCAGATTCACTTTGTTAGTCACACCTACTTAAGCATCATGTGGAATAATAACAAAAACTAAAGCAACAACAATAAAATTGCTCTGTTTAACTAACATTCCATTGTCCTTGATATAGCTAATCTTTTTCGTCTTTTGCATCAGTGATAATTTACACCTATTGCTCTTTCAATATTATCATAAATAAATTACACCTATAGCTCTATTGGTAGACAATGCGATGACTTTTTTTTTTATTGTAGGAGTTACGAGAGCGCATAAAGCCATATTTCTTGCGAAGTTTAAAGAGTGAGGTGTTTGGTGAAGATGATTCACATAACGTTAAGCTGTCAAAAAAGAATGAGTTGATTTTCTGACTGAGGTTGACCAATTCTCAAGTATTTCTTGTCTTGATTGTCATTTATTGTGATATTGCATTTATGCAGTATATTATTCTAAATTGAATTTGAAAAAGGCAACTTTTTTAAGCTTTGGATACAGAGACAACTTTATGAAGCTTTTTTGAAAAGTGATTGGGTCCATTCTTCTCTAGATGGTGGCTCGCCATTAGCTGCATTAACATTGTGTTTCGTTCAAAGTTCAAACTTTAAAATATATAGGCTGATAGCCTAATCGGTAGTTTTATTCATAACTTATTGAATTTACTGTTAGTAGTATGGCATGAAAACTTGACTTCTTTCCTTTAAGGTTTATATTACTAATTTGTTGTTTTCTAGCCACATCATTATTTTTCTTTGGAATTAGTGCAATTTGATCATTAAATATTATGTTTGTCATTTGTTTTGTTTATGAGATTAAATTTACCAAACATTCTCCATTCTTGAAGGTATTCTCAACTGTCATTTTAGAGTTTTCCTATTCAGACGTAAATGGTATTCTAGACCCTTTTTAAACTTTATCCTTGCTCACATTATACTTTATTGCAACTGTGAATTTGTGTTGTATTACAGCTATGAAGTGCATATTCACCATAATAAATATGGTTCACTCCCCGAGGGAGATACTTGTTGCTTCATACTAATCTTTTAGATATTGAAGAAAATTTGTGACTATCTACTTCTTCTAACCAAAAAATCTGCTGAAGGTGTTCTGGAAGGAATGGATTCACTGTTAAATCATGAGGAACTTGGTTATTGTGTAATGCTAATAATACTGATAATCAATGTGGCATTTAGATAGCTCAGGCACATAGTTGCAAATATTTTTTAACCTGATGCAAATACACGCATGTATATTATTTCCTTTGCCTTTAGGTTGATGTTATAATATTGTTACTTTTTTCCCTTATTGTGTAGTACTAATAATACTGATAACCAATGTCTCATATGATATTCGTGTGCCAAATATTTTGATTTATTTCACATTCCATCGGTAAATTTCATTCCACATATACCTGACATTCATTTACTCCATTTTTTATACCAGATTTATGTATTCCTTGAGGGCATTAAGAAAGAAAAAGTGGAAACAGTTTTCAAGCAAATATATGTTGATTTAAAATTTCATGACGTGCAAGGGAAGAATTATCAATGCGACATAACAAAACTGAACAAAGAGATTGTTCCTGAGAAGTGTAAAGTTTTGGTTAACCTTCAAAAGCAGTCATTACACTTTACAAAGCTTTAAAAGGAAATGGGTTGGATCTGCATTTCAAAGAAGATAAGGTTTTATAATATTATATTTTATTACTCACTCTTGATTTTAAAGTATGTCTTTACTCTTTATTAACATACGTACTCATAACTAGCTTATGATATAAATCCATCATTTTTGGGTTCTGCTATATTGTAGCAAGGAAACTGTGCTTTCCTTTGCTAACATTTATTACTGTTGAATATTAATGAGGAACCCTTTTAGTTTATTGATTCAATTATTGAATTACTTATTTTGTTTCAAATGGACAGTTGAAGGCAAGTACAAATAGTATATTCAGTTTACATGATAATGATTGTACAAATGAGGAACCCCTTTTGTGATTATGTTTATAGTTTGTTTACATATAATGAAAATATTTAGTTTGTTTGCAACAGTCAGTGTAGGACTTTCGGTTTACTGTGTAAATCTTATAGATTCACATGTTCTTACTGGTTTCACGTTTATAGAATATTCTCATATGCGTGAGTGCATGCTTCAATTCTTGACCAAAAAAATATTATGACCGCTAGTCTGGTTCACTATCTTGTAGGGTAATTTTACTCTGCGAAATTCTGCAGTACACTCTTAATTGTTTGTGTGTTATCACTACCATTAAGAGAAACCGAGTGATTTATCCAGATGTTTGTTTGTATGTCATCATTACCATTAAGAGAAACTGAGGGATTTATCCAAATGTTAAGTAATCGTCGGATATTAACTTTAAACTTTGTGTTTTTCACTATAATGGCATCGTTGTATTCCCGTATGGCATCCTTTATCCATCATAAATCAATACATGTATCTAGTTTAACATCGTAGTTACCACCTTCAAAGTACTGGAACATTGAAGTAATAATTGTCTCATGAATATTATGGTTAGATATCAGTATTCAAGTAATAATTGTCTCATGAATATTATGGTTAGATATCAGTATTCAAAGTGCACATTGCTGATTGAGTCTAAAATTATGGTTAATTTCTAACTTGACGTGATACAAAATTAAACATGGTATATACAAATACTTATTTTTTTGGGCAGGGTTTTTTAGATATAGAAAAGTGATCATTGCTACCATATATGGACAATTATATAACTGTGTTTCTATAGACAGATAGACCAATTTATTCTTCACAATAAAACTTTCCCTTGTGTATTCCACTCTTATCTCTTTGCCAGTGCATATTGTTGCTTATCGTTTCTTTTTTGATATTTTAATAGGTTTGTTTTTAACGTGTTGAAGTGGTATGTGTTAGAATGAAAGGTTGAATGGATAAAAAGTCTTTCGTTTACGATTGATGGATCATGCACTGTATTCGTTGTACTTGCTGAGGGCGTGAGCTTGTTTATTGATGGTATGTTATGCATATCTACAAAGCAATTTAAATCTGGATATATACAGACTTCATGATGACAAATTTGATGACTAAATGTGTGTCTTCTACTATATGTCAGTCTAAAGTATCTGTAGTTGCATTTGTTGCCTTGGTTGCCGGTGCAGATATTGTGCCTTTATCCATTGTTGTAGATATTGGTTTATAAATATTATCGTTGTTTATGAATTTATGTAAACTTTGTTTATGGATATTGTATTCAACTTAGTTTATTGAAATAGTTAATTATTATGTTTTCATATGATATTTTTTAGTTTGATTTGTATATGTTATGTACATTATCCGGTTGACATATAATAAAATGCTATTTGGATTAGTGATACATGTGTGTAAATAGTGCAATGGTGCAACGCTGTAAAAATAGTACGAATAAACAGCAGCGTTCAAACCATGTTGTCAATTCTATGAAAAGATAATGCACATTGCTCCAACAACATAATAAAAATGCTGCAAAAAATTAACAACAGCGTTTATTAACTGCTGATAAAAACCAATATTAACGTTTTTGAAAGCAAATAATAAAGGCCGTAGAAAATTATACATAGCGGTAAAAGAACGCCGTCTAATATAGTTTTCAACAGCGTTTATTTTATGATATTTTAATTTCGTGTATACGACAACATATCGTTATACAGCGTTTTTAACAACGCTGTTATATCCTATTAGAGTGTTTTTAAAACGCTGTTAAAAGCTTATTTTGGTGTGGTGTAAAAACGATTTTATCATTATTTAAAATAGAATTTTTTAGTAAAAATTTATTTATTAATTATTTAAAAATATAATTAAATATCCAATTAAATAGCGATTAAACTCTAGGCCGTTACACTCTTTTCCCCGTAAAAGAATTTCTTTCGAAATTAGTAACCAAGAAGATAATTCAAATTACGCAAAAGGCAACATATTCATATCCTAACACATATACAAAAACATGCACTAAACACCATGGCAAACAAACATACGCTACACATACAACCTACGACTAGCTATCCTAATATCAACTCGAGATAGGCTTCTATCATACGATCCATGGCCTCCCAAGAGCAGTCTCTTGGATCCTTACTCCACTGAATTTTGACCAGTCGCACCACCTTGTACGCAATCTCATTTCATCCTGATCCACAACATAAACTGGATGTCTAACCACAATTAGGTTTAGTTCTATCTTTAATTCCTTTTGAACCGATGGCTACACAATCAAGGATGGGTCATGAACATATTTTCTCAAATGAGACAAATGGAACACATTATGAACACCTGCCAACCTCTCTGGCAACTCAACCTTATAAGCAAGCGATCTGATCCTCTCAAGAATATGTAAGGGTCCAACATACCTAGGAGCAAACTTTCTAGCTTTTCCAAATTTAACAACTCTTCTTATTGGTGAAATCTTTACGAACACCAAGTCTCCAACCACAAATTCTAAATTCCTTCACCTCTTATCAGCGTAACACTTTTGGCGACCTTAAGCTTCCTTCATTCTTTCCTTAATCACTGTAGCCTTTTCTGTAGCCCCTCGGATCATGTCCGGCCCAAGTATTAGTCTATCTCACGTCTCGACCCAACATGCTGGTGACTTACACGGCCTTCCATATAGGGCTTCATAAGGTGCCATACTGATACTTGCTTGGAAGCTATTGTTATAGGAGAACCCAACTAAATGCAAATAATCCTCCCATGATCCACCAAAATCCATAATAGACGCCCTTAAGAGATCTTTTAGAATCTGATTCGCCCGTTATATTCGTCCGTCTGTTTAGGGATGGTATGTTGTACTTAGGCTTAACTTTGTTCCTAGAGTTGTTTGCATTGGCTCCTAAAATTGACTAGTAAATATTGGGTGTCGATCACGTACAATACTTACTGGAACTCCATGCAATCTGACTATCTCTTACATAAAATTTCAACAAAGGAAGCAGCTGTTCTTGTTGGTTTTACCAAAATAAAATGTGCGCTCTTGGTTAACCGATCCACGATAACCTATACTCCTTCACTTTTTCTGGTTCTGGGTAAACCATTGATAAAATCCATTGATATCATTTTTCATTTCAAATTAGGTATTTCCAAGGGTTGTAATAATCCAGCTATCTTTTGATGATCACCTTTGTTTTGTTGACAGCACAAACATATGTTAACATAGAGTGAAATGTCTTTCTTCATTCCTGGCCACCAAAATGCTCTTTTCATGTCTCTGTACATTTTATGAACTCTTGGATAAATACTTAGCATAGGATTATGGCATTCTAGCAAAACTTCCTACCTCGGTCCATCCACATCTGGAACACACAGTCGTCCATACGTCCTTAAAGCACCTCGGCTATCCATCTTAAAATCCAAACATCTACCCTCTTTAACACCTTAAATTAACACTTCCAATATCTCATCCTTCCTCTGATTCCTCATAATCCTCTCCTGAAATATTGGGGTAACCTTTAAAAGAGTCAAAACAGCATTCCTGCTTAGGGCATCTGCCAACCACATTAGCCTTTCCCGACGTATAAAGAACATCCAAGTCATAAGCCGCCAGAAACTCCAACCATCTATGTTGCCTCAGGTCAGATCCTTCTGAGTAAAAAGATACTTCAGGGATTTATGATCCGTAAAGAGCTCGAATTTATCACCTAATTAAAAAAAGAAAACTTACTCCTAAAATCTTTAAAGATTAGAAAGAAACTAAGTGCAATAGAAGGATCCTTACCTAGCAAGTAGTGTCTCCACATTTTCAATGCAAAGACAATAGCCAGCAACTCCAGGTCATGCGTTGCGTACTTCTTCTCATGAGGCTTCAACTGCCTACTAGCATATGCAATCACTCTACCATGCTTCATTAAAACAACACCTAGTCCTACTCCATAAGCATCTATGTAAACCGTGAATCCACTATTTCCATCCGAAACAGCCAAAATCGGTGCACTGGTCATTCTCTTCTTAAATTCCAAAAATGCTTCTTCACACTTTGGAGTCCATACAAACTTCTCCCCCTTCTTAGTTGGCTTAGTTAAATGGGAGGAAATCTTAGGATCATCTTGAATAAACATCCTATAGTATCCAACCAAACCTAAGAAACTGCGAATTTCGGTAGGAGTCTGAGGTCGATTCCATTCCTGAATAGCTTCCACTTTCACTGGGTCTACTGAAATGCCTTCTCCTGTCACAATATGTCCTAAGAATATTCTGATTTCCAAAAATGGCACTTAGAAAATTTCGCCTTCGAGACATGTCTCCTTAATGTCTCCAACACCACTTTTAAATGATGCTTATGCTCCTCCTCAGATTCGAAGTAGATAAAGATGTCATCAATGAAGACTAACACAAACTTATTAAGAACTTACAGGAAAACACGGTTCATGAGATCTTCAAAATGTGCATGTGCATTTGTTAGCCCGCAAGGCATAACCAACCACTCATAGAAACAATCAGCGCCTCTAAACACAGTTAAGGGTATACTATCCTCAGCAACCCTCAGTTGATGGAATCCAGTAGCTAGATCCATTTGAGAAAATACTATAGCTCCATGAAGTTGGCCAAAAATATCATCGATGCGGGGAAAGGATACTTATTCCTAATTGTCAGCTTATTCAACTCCCTATAATCCACACACAACCTTAAAGATCCATCAATTTAACTGCAAACACCATGGCAAACCCCTAACTCGAACGATTGGGTCTAATCAATCCTCTCCTTAACAGGTTCTGTATTTGACTTACCAACTTCGCTCTCTCCCTCAGAACGATTCTTCGCTTAGATTGAACCACAAGCCTTGCACCAGGGAACAAATCAATGTGGAATTCTATCTCTCGATGTGGGGGTAATCTTCTGACCTCTTTGAATAAATCGATAAAATTCTTAACAACTTCAATAGACCTTAAACTCTCTTAGACCGCTTCAAGGGAATATTGGAAACTACACATATGAATACCGGGTTCCTTATGTGATACCTTACTTGTCTTCCTATATCAGTCACTAAAGATACAATTCTCTTATTACATATCAAGCAGCCTCATATTTTGATAACCCATCCATACCAAGAATAATGTCAAATATTTTAAAATCTAAGACATACGGGTCGCAAGAAAAGTGATGAGAAAGGTAACAAAATTTGCACATTCTTACAGATCATACACAAATAGGTTAACCCCCTATGGTGTAAGACACACTCATAGGGTTTTCTACAATACTTGGAATAAGATGAAATTTATCTACCGACTCTAAAGAGTTAAAATTATGAAAGGCACCAGTATCAAATAATGCTCAAACAAAAATAGCATTAATCAGTAAGGTACCTTTAAGTACGCCTTTTCCCTTCACATCCGTTGAAGTCGATGGTTCATTCTTAATGGCGTACACCTTGGGCTGCTGCACCTTCTTCATGAGTGGACAATCCTTTACCATATACCTAGGCTGATGGCAATTAAAATAGAGAGTTTTCTGAAATATTAGGGGATAGGTCTACTCTACTATTGTTGTTGCTGCTGAATTTCATAATTTTTGCAAAATTTTGCGATATGCCCCTTATGCTGACACTTGCGGCAAACTAAATCCTTAAAATGACTCCTTTGAGCCCTACCGCCAAGCTTTTCCTTTCCTTGGTTCTTCCAATTAGGATTAATACTTCTCTTATTAGAACCCCTCCATCGGTATTTCCACTAGATGTTATTGTAGTAGGCTTTTCCTTTTCCAAGGCCTCATACATAGAGCCATATCAACTAAATCCACAAAAGCACCTTTAATGTGAACAGTCATTTTCTCATGATACTCTTCTTTCATACTCAAAAAAACATCTCGTTTTTCTTTAACAGGGTGTTAATCAATTTCGGTCCAAAATAAGATAGCTCGTTAAACTTCGTCTCATATTCAGCTATAGATACATCCCCCTGCTTCAAGTCCATGAATTTCCTATACATCTTGGTCCTTCCTACTATTGGCAAAAATTGGTCCTCAAAAACTTATTTAAATCGAGCCCATGAAAACTCTTCTTCAGGAACATTTGCAGTAAGGGAGTCCCACAAAGCTGTCACTCCCTCTTGCAGTTGCCATGCTACTAAGAATCTTTTTAGTTCATCAAATAAACCGAGACCTTTAAAAATCTTTTTGCAAGTTCGCAACCAGGCTTGCACTTCCATGATAGATTCGGTTCCTTTAAACGATTTCCCTCCTAGATGGGTGTAATCCTTACATAAGGTTGCGAAATTCACTTTTGGCTGCTCTGGCGCTACCTCTTTGGCAATTTGAACTCCTCCAAGATTTAGGGTTCAATTATTTGTGGTTGTGGTGGTACCCGCTCTTCTACCTCGTCTACCTCTATTAACCATATCTTACTACCTGGACATAGTAAGATAATTCTTATAATAATTAGATGAGATAAATCTTGAAAGAAGGGTACTAATCAAACCTATCAAGCAGATCTATTTACTATATATATATATGTGTGTGTATGTGTATGTAATATGTATATGAATAAAAATTACAAATACGCACTCTTGAAGTTGACCCCAACCCAAAGCCTAGGTGTTCTTTTATCCTAAGCTCTGATAACAAAATGTAACACCGCCTTTCCTTAGCCGAAAGACGAGCCATTAAAAGGTAGAAGAAAAAGAAAGATAAGAAGAAAACTACACAATCACAGAATCTCACCATGAACCAAAACAACATATAATAGATAACATAGGATATTACAGTCATTTGAATAATATTAATACATCAGAGTCGTTACATTACAACTTCAAAAGGACAGTTATAACTACCTACCCATACAAAATACATAGATCATACATACATACACATGGTAATAGAATATGATTAGCTAACGGTAAGCCACCTGCTCCAGCTCCTCCAATATGCAGTCGTAAGAAACCTAGATTACTTGGCTACTCATACAAATTTGAGTACCCAAGAGTTTTAGGAAAAAAATTTCTAGGTCAGACATGGGTCTGGTGTGAGTAAACTCAAACAACTTAATTTTTACTTTTACTAAAATGATTTGAAATCAAAGGTATCCCGTAAGACCATGCCGCACATAAACACAGATGAGTTTTTATCTTATGATAGCCAAAACACCTTATATAAAAATCCAGTGGTATTATGATAATGTCGAGGTTTTTCAAGTAAAATAGCACATGGCTGAAATGTTTACATCTCACATTTCCATATATTTTGTAACAACTAAATCCGTATGATACTTATTGGAGAATGGATTCCATACATGACCATGTAAGGAATTACCTTTTGAAGATGCACCTCTAAGTAAAATACACTTGGGATTTGACAAGAATAAGTTATACCCTTGCTACGTAGAACCAGCCTACCACTTGACTAGTAGTACCGAATACATCACCACCACGGTTGGGATCAACAACCGTACCGGAGCAAACAAAAATGGGTCAAATATCAATTCTAGATATGGTGATGACATACCTCGATGGGAGCAACCCACATAGCCCTATTGTATTCCCTGTATTGGTCATTTCAAGTTTATGAGGCCTGAGGCTACGTTTACCTTTACTAAAGCACTACAACTTAGATGCTACATCGCTTTCTAGATGTAGACACAATGTCAGCATTCATCCATTCAAGTAGTTCAAGAGATGAACGAAACAAAGGCACTACTTCCACTATACCCGTTTTGGAATCACCCTCAGCGTTAGTATCAAATATCCCTTGCGCTTCAAAGTCTTCGGTTTGGTACTTGCATTCACTATTTCCAACTTGAACATTTTCATTTAGTTCGAAGTGGTTTTCGAATAACAATGCTATTTGATCTCGCTCTCTTCGAACCACAGTTCGATAATTTTAAAGGTCAAGTTTTTTATAGTGGACCATTCCACTATCAGGATGTAAGATTTACATATGTAAATACTTTCCATATGCTAAGATTATCATGGACCGTTTACCGAAATTAGCCCCCTTGTATTCATCACGTTCCCGAAGTGCGGTATTTGTGATAAGTGCAAGTCGACTTACTTTCAATAAAACGCGTCAACGTTTTACCATAACTACTTCAATTCATTTGGCTACTTAATAGCGTGGACAAGAGATCCTTTGGTTTTAAAATAATTTACTTAAACAATAAAGTTGGTTAAAATAAATAACAGATAGATTTTTGAAAGAAACATTAAAATAAATAAACCTTAATTAAATCATAAGTTTAAGACTTAATTAATTTTAAGTAACCTTAATTAAATCAAAATTCCATACTTTAAACCATAATTAAATAAGAATTTATTTATACTTAGACTTAAATTAAATTTTAATTAATAACATTCATTTAAGAAACTAAATACTAATTGGGTGGATAATTAAACTTTAATTTAAAGATAATTAATTAAATAATTAACTCTAATTAAATAATTAATTAAAATAATAAATTTGATTAAATAAAAATTAATTTCCTTTTATCTTAATTAATCATTATTGAAAACTTACTTAATCAAAAATATTTAACTTAGTTGATAATTTTCTTAAACTCTAATTACATAATTAATTAATTAATAATTACCTTAATTAATAAAGTAAATAAGTAAATTATTAAATAATTTAAACTTAAAGCTTTTGACTTAATTTATTTATTTGAAATGAGTTTTCAAAATCAATCCAAAAGAAAACACTTTAAAACTTGAAATTGTGAAATTTTCCAAACTACATCCAGAGGGACTATCGCTATGAGCGCAGTTCGATAGAATTGATTTCTAGGTTAAAACCTCACTTTAAGTCTAGCTACTACATGTTTGAAACAAAAAAGGAAAAGTTTTGAAAAATTAAATGAAAGGTGAAAACTTAGAAAAACATTTTCCAAAATCCAAAACTAGAAACAACCTTTTGTTTTCAAATCGGATCTCAAGTCCTTTGCGACTTTTCATGTTGCTAACTTCACAAAAACTACATCACATATGCTTGGGTTTGTTTCATAAACACACTACCATCATATCATAACCAACCATTCACATATTCATATCCAAACATATCATTTAACATCCAAATCACAAATCCAAGCTCAAACACAAACTTATAATCATATGCCATCAAAAAAACATGATATCTCAACACAGTCAACATTATATTTTCTTAACATATAGTTTGTCAAAATCAAGTCATTTTCTTTCCCAAAAACAAGAGTTTTACTATCAAAACTTTACTAATTCAAGACGAACTTTGCTAAGACATGAAAACAACATTAGGATCTTGCAAAAATTGAAACTTTGAATGCTCGAGCACCTTAAATGGATTCGGCCATGTGGCTTTAGGCTCAGCCATATGGGTATGGCTTGGCCATATAGGCTGAGGGAGTTTGAGAACTTGTGTTTTGGAAGAGGAGGGTTGTAGAGCTTGTGGAAGTGTTTTTGTGAACTAAAGAGGAGATTTTTAGCAATAGAAGTGATTTTTTCTTACTTTAAATTTTATGAAATGAAGCCATGGATGTTTCTTCAAGCTCTTAGGAAATTTTAAAGTGAAGATGGAGGTTGTAAAATGAGAAACATGAAAGAGTAGTGGTATATATAGGCTTAGGGAAAATATTTTAAAAGTACAAAGTGCATATAATTAAATATATAAGTGTGCATGCATCTCTATCCCCTCCCCCCCATTTATGTCCTCATTTGTACCCCTACCTCCCTCATACACTATTCATGCAATGCACAATATACTATGTGTTGAAAACATTATTTTTTATATGTTATGTATATATATTTTTAATAAATAATATCTTATTTTGTCTTATATGATTATATACTTAAGTGAGAAAATACATTCATGCATATATACATGTACACACCATGTTAAAATAGTTTGTAATGTATACGTAAGTGTTCACAATAGTGCAATGATGTTTTAAATAACTTTTAACTAACGATAAATCAATATTTCAAAAAATAATTTTCGGTCACATTTTCTATTTCTCTATAAACTATATATATATGTATTAGTAAATAAATTTTGAAAATGATTTTATCATCATTAGTTATTACTTAAAATAATTTTATTTGTTAATAAAAATTTATTTATTGATTATTTAAAAATATAATTAAATATCCAATTAAATAGCGATAAAATTCTGGGTATGTTAATACCAAAAACCATTTTGACCTTGTCGAAACCAGAATGAATATAAGACAAAGTAGAACAAGAGAAAATAGCTCCAGCAAGACCTTTCGAAGGAGTCAAAGGGATGCTACAGCCAAAGACTAGAAGTATTACACCCTTTCAAAGGGGTCGAAAGGGTCGAAAGCACCCTTCCGCTTCAGTGATACCCTTTCGAAGAAGGTGCTTCCACATCCATGAAGACCTTTCGAATGAGTCAAATAAACACCTTTCGAAGACAATGAGTGACAATTGTTCATATGTGCGCCAAACCTGTCAAAGTCAAAGGTTTCGCCTTCATTCAAACCACTCAGAAAGATGACTTGGTCAGGACAACCCTTTCAAAAGCATAATCAAGCCTTTCGAACAAGTGTGAAGCCTTTAATATCAATGGAAGGTTCCCTGTAAATTTGCAAGCATATAGTCGGAAGCTACCTACCACATTGAAACCATCAACATTTCATCTACTTCGAATACACAGGAAACTACCTATCGACAGAGTCGAAAGCTTGTACCTTTGCTTTTTATGACAACAAAACAACATGAAGAGCGAAGGCACAACCATCACTTTCGAAGAAGACGGGAGCATTCGAGCCCATTCAATAGCATTGTAGTGGGATGCACAAATGTCAAAGAGATCAGAAGGTATCTGAAGCCACCTTTCGACCAGGTCGAAAGCTCTATGGGTCGAAAGATGCCAACCCGCATCTATAAATAAGGCCCAAGGGGTCTTGTTTAAGGGATCCGATTTCATTCACTCTATACTTGTATTTTCTTAACTTTGAAAATTTGTAAACCCTAATTTGTAAATAAAATTAGGGGAAATTGATCAGCATTGTCACCATTGGATAAATAAAGGGAAGATTTCAATATTTTTCATCATCTAGCAGTTTGAAGACTGTTATTGGATTTAACTGTGTTTTACAGGTATCGACTTCATCGAAAGGAGCCTTTCGAGTGGGTCGAAACCCCTGTTTTTCCATGTAATCTAAGACTTTATCTCCAGAATCATCCCTTACCAAACTCTCACTTTTAGTGGATCGAAACCTTGAACCCTAACCTGTTTTCCCTTAGATTTCAGAATCAAGCCCAAGCCATTTAAGAAACTAGCTTTTGACAAGGTAGAAACCATCTAAACAAACCATACACTTGAATCCTTAGAGCCAACCTTAGGGTTTCTCAACCATTTTGAAAGGAAGGTTTCAAAATGATAATCAAAGCAGTGTCAGTAAGCTCGTAAGTTTCGAAGAACATAATAAAAGTGTTTAGACTAGATCAAAAGGTCAATAAAGGAAAGTTTTGGCAATAAAGACCTATTTAAAAGGGTGAATCAAAGTAAGTATTCACATCCTTATTCCATCTACTTAACCAAAAGAGACCAAAAAGAACTCACTCTTTCCTTAAACTCTACTTTGGGGTGTTGACAAGTTTTCTTGTTAACATTTTGGCGCTAGAAGGAGGGCTTGAACCTCCGACTCTGATGAACATCCAACATCACCTATGTCTAACCCAATCCTATTTCAAGCTTAGCTGCTTAAGACTTTAATTTATCATGACAAGCAGAGTCAAAAGATCCGAGCAACGATCCTCGAAACCACACTTAATAGGATTCTCCCCAAGAACAACTCAAGATTCCAAACTATATGAAGAGCAAATACTAAGATTGGAAGCTCTAAGGATTATAAAAAAGAAAAGGGTGGAATCATATAATCCAAAAAAATGGAGCTTAAATCCTTTCCATATTGGCCCCACCATATCTTTGCCTTAGAAGAAAAGACAAATGGAAGTGACATCCTATTTGACCAAATAAGGAAAATGATTCAACAATATGCCAAAGGCACAATCTCCGAAAAGGGGATAACGGCAGATTACGACGCCTTTGCTCACAAATGGCAACAAGCTACAACCGGAACACTTCCAGCACATGAACTCCAAAAGGTGTTAAAAAGAAAAACAGCCAATGAGGGGGAAACTATAAACCAATTAATAAAAAACCTAGAAGCCATTCTCAAGAAACAAGCTTCAAGCCAAGACTTCCTAAAGAATGCAATCTAAAAACATCTATAGAGAACGTCTACTTGCTAACCAAGGATGAGCTCAACTATTGGCCATCACAAAAAAATAAACCAAAATATGAAAGGAATCTAGAAGGATCATGCTACCATTACCATGTGATGAATGGTCATGAAACTAACCACTGCAGAGCCTTGGAAGGGATGATAATCAACTTTTTCCATCAAGGCAAAATCAATGAGTTTGTAAAGAGATATTGAATGAGGTCAATATAAAGTTACTTTACTAAAGAGAATCTATATGGTTGGGAGTGAAATCCACCTTTCATTTGGACATTACCTCAAACGGTCAAACCATCTGTCCATGCCAAGATGGCCAGGGCAGAGCACCTCCTGGAAGGAGGAGTGTAAGCCTTTATCCACACCACGCTATGGCTAGGTTAATGCATCAACAAGCCCTTGTCTGCGCCATGCAATGGCCAGGGCAGGGAACCACCTGGAGGGAGGAGTGTTATCCTTTATCCATGCCATGCTATGGCCATGTTAAAGCATCAACAAGCCCCTGTCCTTGCCACTCTATGGCCAGTGCAGGGCACCTCTTGGAGGGAGGAGTGTAAGCCTTTATCCGCGTCATGCTATGTCTAGGTTAAAGTATCCATAAGCCCTTGGCTACGCCATGCTATGTCTAAGTCAAGGCGCCTCTTGGAGGGAGGTTGGGTAAGTCCTTGGTTCCAGTCTGAGAATAAGCTAACCAAGAGCACCAGACAACAATCGACTAAGATGTCCGAGCCCAAGAAGCGGCATATCAACAATGGACAAAGATGTTCCAGCCCAAGAAGCGGCATATCAAACATCGAACTAAGACATCCAAGCCCAAGAAGCAACATATCAAACGGTGGACTAAGATGTGCAAGCTTGAGAAGCAGCCAATTAAACCACAACTACATAAAAAACCTAAGGGGCTTACACATGTCAAGGAAGTCAAAACCTAATGGGGTGGAACGGAATTCTATTTATTAATACCCGAATCTGGGTTTCAGGTTTCTCATTTATAAACTTCATCTATTATACCTGAATTTGGTTATCAAAACTATTATTGGGCTTCGCTTATTAATGCCCTAATATGGGCTTGAAATTTCTATTACGAAGATAATTATTATGGATTTCTGATTATCTACCACAACGCCCAAATTTAGGTTTTGAGATTATTACTTAACTTCACCCGAATTTGGGTTTTGAGGTTATTACTTAACTTCAATCATTAATGCCTGAATCTGGGCCCAAGACTTCTATTAAGAAGATTATCATCTATTTCTTCTTACTATCCACTAATACCCTAATCTGGGTTCCAAACTACCTAATTTTTGAATTTCATTTGTTATGCCCGAATCTGGCTCATTGGATTTCTACCACAATTGTTCAGACAGTGATCTTTAGACTACTATTACATGGTCATTATTAATTTTCTGTCATCTATCTCCAAATGATGACTTTATAAAAACATTTACATCCTTGGTTGAGATAATGGTTTTCTACCGTCAGATTTCAGATATTCCAACAATATGTTTAAAGTTGAATTCTTAGTTATCTCTTATCATTACCAAGGAAGGGTTGTATAACATTTCATCAAAGGCAATTACTTTTCACTTATCGTCATATGTTAACATAACAATTTGTTAATATCTGCAAATGATACATATAAACATTTATATAAATTTCAAGCTAATAATAAGAAATATAGTTTGCTTTGTACTTTTCAAAGAAAGAAAAACAGCAAAAAAAGGATTGGAAGATCTAGAAAATCCAGAAATTATGGTACAAGCTATCAAACATATGTTTCAAAAACAACATTACAAGAAAAGATCGAGAACTAGGTGATATTCGCAAAATTTTCACAGTTTTTGAAATTATTTACAAGTATACAAGAACAAATGTATACACGTCATTAATATAAATGATTTACAAGTATTGGACAACTTTATTCAGATTCTTAGCAATTAAAGGATCTACAACATGATGAATAGCAATGCGAAGAACTTCTTTAAGTTCTTCTCTTTCTTTCTCATCTTGTCTTCATCATCAATAGCCTCGATGTTGGTCTTCAAAGTACAGTTAAAGGCTATCTTCACACCTTTAAAGGTTTTATTTTCCTTTTCCAAGTCAGCGATACGCTTCCGAAGAAAATATCTCTCACGTTTAAGATTTTGAATTTTAGCAGCATAATCATTTATGCGTTGCAAGTGTCTCATCTTCTGTTGCTCAACGAAATACTTCATCATTTCGAATTTGACTTTCTTGCACCATTCTCCTAATACTTTTTCGTCTAAAATAAGGGGAGGATCGGTCATAGTAGGGATGTTTGGACAACAAGAGAAGTAGATCTTGTTAATTTTGCTATAGAGGGAACAGTGGAAGAAGCTGGTGAATCCACATTTGAAATATTACTTCCCATAATGAATTTGAGCGATTCCCATTGAGCTTGACTATCTTTCAACTTAATTTCCAAATCACTTACTTGTTGAAAAGCTCCAACATTTTATGGTCAAAGTCAATTGAAGGATTTGACTTGAATTGACTTGACACTTCAACATGAAAATCGCTTCACTCTTGCTCTTAACATTAGCTTCTAAATTGGCAATTCGATCATTGAGATTTCTAATAATTATTTTCTAAAGCAAAAATCTTCTATACCATTTTAATGCTTTTGTGTCACCTTGGAAACGAGCAGATAAAGTATCATCAAGAAGTTTTCTCCTTAAGATTCGCTAACAATTTGTCTTTAATATTGATAAAGAGAGATGCCGAATCTTACGAGAAAGGCATTGCGGATAATTGTAACTCCTATTTAAAAATAAAGGAAAAAGGTGAAGTAAACACTAGAATAATTAATTTCTTTATTATAGCAATAAAAGATTACAACTCAAGTAACAATGAAGTTAAAAAGTACAATTAGACATTTTCTTTACATCTAAAGTTGGGAAACTACATTTCTAACTTTATTAATTGAATTAGCAGAAAGAATCACTATTGAGTCAAAAGGAACATTAATTCCTTTCGGAGTAATAATCATAGGATATTTACTATAATCCCATTCACCGGCAGGAAGACTATCACGACTATATATTAGTTTGGTACGATATGTCCAGACCTCTTTAAGTAGCTTTTATTTTTCTTCACTGAGAAAATCAGAGCGGAGACAAGGATGTTCCGTATAAAGTTTTTGCAAATCTCTAAGCAAACAATATTTGGCTAGTTTTGAAGATTTCAAAATTGATGCATTTTTAAGATAATCCCTTCTTAATCTAACATACTGCCTTAGTAATCTCTTGAGACAAAATTTCCTGAGGGACATTCACTTTGTGATGACATAATAAAATGCAGCTAAGTATAAAAGAAAAACTAAAACCAAAATTCACAAATCTATATTATTACATATTCACGACTATTCATCTAGTTCTTACAAAATCGACTTTGTAAAAAATTCAGAAATAAACTTGTTCTTATAATATTTAAGTTTATCAGAAGGCAATTCTTGGGGAATTGATCTGGCTCCTGGCAAATTCCAACATGTTTGGTCAGAACCAAATTTGGCCAAGTATCTCTTATGTAGAAGCCTAAGTAAACCCCCACTAAAGTCACCTAAATATGAGAAATCTACGGTTGGGTGTCTACAATGGGCTTTATATAAAAAATCCACCAGAATATTTCTCTCCTCAATCAACATCCACAAAAGTGTGATTAATTCCCGATTCTCTTTTAGAAGACCGTCATATTGAAGGCATGCCCTCCTCATTCGTGGGGAAGCTTCTTGATGTTTAAAGGATGTTAACATTGCCGCACTTCTATTAATTCTATGATATTTATCGGAGAGAATGTTGTGTTCCTTCAATTATTTATGTAACTCCTTATATAAACTATTTATTTTCGCTTGTTTTCTGTCAAGCTTGGTTTTATAGGGGTGAACGAGTTTCCTTCTTATCTAAAATAAATGATTTAAACTATTACTATCTTCGACGCGAAAGATGGTTAAGCACAGAATCCTTATACCTGAGAAACAAGAATTGATGCTTGAGAAGCTTGCACTTTCTCTCTTAATGCTTCAACATTAATATAAGCAGGCACCTTCTAAGGGTTTGAAGGCGCAGGGGGTTCTAGCAGGCTTGCTTCATGAGAACATGGATAGAGATTGACTTTTTCAGAAGTTCTCGTGTTATCATCTCCATCTTTCTCAGGAGCATCAGATTGACCACCTCTATCGTCGTTTGAACCTTGACCTCTGTCACATTATCATCATCATTATCATCATCATCATCATCACCATTATCATTACTGTTGTTGTCGCCCTCTTCTTCGGCAACCTCATCTCTGTCACCTTCGTCTTTGGAGTCGGATTCAACTTCGAAAGAAGGGACTTCAAAAGATAGGATTTTTGAGGCATCGATTTCCTCCCTTTCGATGACTTTAATCCCCTGCTCCATCTTTTTGATTTTGTCCATTACCCTATTGAAAAGAGCAGGATCACGTAAAGGGAAGCTCAATCTCGGGCACTTATCGACATTATCAGCGTAGGCGAGCGTCATAGCATCTTCGAAAGAATTCATGATTATATCCTCAAGAGAAGTGTTGAGAAATTGAGACACATGCCGCTTAACGTCAGAAATGGTGTCGATGGATAACTTAAAGAATCCTTGTTTTTATTTAGGTTCTCCTTTAATGAAGTTTGTTTGGCCACCATTCTAGTCTTTTTCTGCTCGAACTCTTTCAAAGTCATTTTCAATGCTAAATATTCATTAGTGAGGAGTTGACGAACTTTCCTCTCTTCTGAAATAATCGATTATGATTGAGTGAGAGAAGTCTCAATCGCTTCATTTCAATAGCAGCCTCATTTTTACCCGCATATAAGGAGAAAACTTGATTATTTAAGTGAGAAATTTCCTCTTGAAGCTTAGATGTTTCAACAGAGGATTTCAATGCATTTTCATGCAAGGAGAACCAACTCTTGAAAATCTAGAAGAAAAGGTACAACATAAGTAAAAATTTAAGGAAAACAACAATAATAAAGTTAAGTGAAGTAAAACGTACCAAGAGTTGTTCTATAAGAGACCAATAGTGACCCGCCAGATCAGAAATAGAAGGCGGCAGATGAATTGAAGCAAATGACGAAGAGTTTAAGGTAGATTGGACCATCTTTTCAAAGTCGCTTGAAGGTGTAGGCGATGATGGTCTAGGAGGGATAAGCTCTTGGAGAGGGGTCGAAGTCCCCAAATCCTTCTGCATCTTCTCGATCACGCTTGGACAACTAGAGTTGACGTTGTAAGAAGGTGCATCAACCTTTGTTAGAGTCTTCTTAGGTTGATCGCAAGAAGCTTTGACGATTGTACTTTCCAGAGATATATCAATATTAACAAATTCCCATTCTTCCATTGGTGGAGAATCAGGAACTTCGATAATTTTGGCTCTCTTCAGAAATGGTTCCACCACAGTCGTTTTACCTAACGTTCTTTTTGCAGCCATCTTCGATCTAGCAATGGCTTGGGAGAAAGATGGCTCACAAGAAGTTGAAGAAGGAAGAGACGGGTCGCTTGTGGGTTTTTGAACTTGAGGAGCAGCTATAAAAAATTTAAACAAACTAAAAGTCAGAAAAGAAATTTAAGAGGTAATGCCTGAATAAACTACAAGTGCAACATTTAAGTTTACCAGAATGATCAGGGCAGATTGGTGACATCGGGGATAAGTTTTGCGGATCTCTCAAGGAAAGGAAGCGCTTACTCTAGGATGTGTGCTGGACCAGAGGATGTTGGCCAAGTATCCTTTGACCAGCAGGTAAGAAAGAGTGCTTTTGTAAATTTGTGGGATTCAGCAGGGTCAATCTATTTCGAATCTTAGTTGAAATGGCGAATAGAAACTTTATTGTCTTTTGATCTTCTTCATTTAGCTCTTTAGCAGAAGCCTCGACAAAAAGCATAGGTTAGCAAAGGAAAATAAATAAATGGGAGGATAAAATCTGGTAAACGTGGAGAAGAGAAAGCCCCGCTAATATTGGGAAAACATTTAACATAGAAAAATTGTGTTTCCCAGTCCCTGGACTTATTCACCCCCTTAGAATCAGCTTTTTGGGAGGGTTGACTCTGAAGACCTGGCTATTCAGGTTGCTAAGCCTAACCAACCAAACGAGATAATTCAGCACTTCTGCATTAAGAGAAGGTATGCCGGACTCTAAGGCGATGAGCTCCAAAGAAAGAAGGTAGATGTACACTTTGGGTGATAATCGAATGGGAGCAACTCCGAGGTAGGTTATAAACTTGGATAAGAAGTCAGGAAAGGGAAGGAATCCTCCATGCCAGATATGGATTGATGTGTAGGCAAAGAACCCTTCAGGAGGGTTGTGAATGGTGTTGTTTTCAGAAGGGGGAATGGCTTCGACCCTAGTAATTCCAAAGTCATTAAGGATTGCATCCACCACTTCCTGGATGGATATTAAAGAATGCTTATAAATAGCTTCAATCTTCTTGGGTGAACTCATGATTATGCCAGGTGAAATCATTTCAATTAGAAATTATAGTATTATGAAATTAACATTCATTCAAAGGTATTGAAAACCTATTACAACAATTTGAATAACAAGAAAAATACGAGATTTCATATTCTTAAAAGAATGTTAAAGCCTGTGCAGTTAATGCGCTCGGCCGATTCAAAGCAGTGGAGGTGCAAAAAGTCATAGCGGGGATACAACGAGGATATAGCGGGATATAGCAGATGGCTCTAAAATAGCATATAAAACTCGTACTTAATGTTTTTACGAATATATAAGTGGTAATTAAATGAAAAATTATCATTCAATTGAATTATAATTAATACATAAATAGTTTTAAATAAAAACATGTGCGAATATACTTTAAATAAACGTAAAACTGTTATATATAACATAAATGAATTTAGAAGAATATTAGGGTATTTTCATTTTTGAAAATATATTAAAACTAAATCAAATAAATTAGTTTCATAATTTTTATAATGTATAAATTCAATTTTTCAATTTATTTTATTAAAGAAGATATAGTGGAAATAGTGGAATATAGTGGGAATAACGGGATATAGCGAAAATAGCGGGGCTTAAAGCGGAAAGGCTATATTTTGGGGCTACATAGAAAAATCATAGCGGTAGAAATCCACTATGAAATATAGCGGGGTTATAGTGGGGCAATAGTGGGGCATTAACTACACAGGTTAAAGCTAGAAAAATAAGATTTACGGAGCTTTCGACAGAGTCAAAAGGGAAAATAGGAGTTAACACCCTTTAACAACGTCGAAAGCCCAAGGATAAAATCTACTAAGCTTTCGACAGAGTCGAAAAGGAGGATGAAAGTACACGTCCAATAAACACACTTCAACAATGTTGAAAGCGCAATAGAAGTTTTGTTATTAAAAGAAAGTAGTTAAAACCAAAAAAGCAAATTTGCATATAGGATACGCTATCAACATCCAACAAACAAGGCAAAAAACATTTCGACACTATCGAAGCCCATGAACTCAACTTTTCTAAAAGAACATGAATGTCGTCGAAACCTTATGAGCCAATCAAGTCGAAAGGTTTAAGTTTGAATTATATTAGCAAAAATGAGAAGTCCTAGGAACGTTTCGATGATATTTGTATATAGTGATGATCAAATCACGATTAGATACAGAGGGTTTTGACAGAGTCAAAAGAAGTGTGTGGTTTCGAAAGTGTACCACTAACTAAATTTCAATCAATGCAATAGGTTTTGACTAAGTCGAAATGTTTTACTTGATTTGCAAACTTATACAAAGTATCCTTTCTTCAGTCCTTTACAAAATGTATATATCTCTAACTTAAACAAATTGGAAATAAGTATATACTAAAGGTTATGAAACCTATAAGACAGAGTTTATGCTTTAAAAAGAATGTATTAAGTAATTATCTAGTAAGATACGATAGCCAACTTCTTCTAAAAGTATCTGAATATGCTAAAATACAAAACTGCTTTCGAAAAGGTTGACTTTATACTAACTATACTACATAACCTTTCGACGATGTCAATCAGATGAAGCACTAGGTTTCCTTTTGACCCCATCGAAAGAGGCAAAGAAAGCAAAACAAATGTTTCCGCCTTAATCCCTTTTGAAGGGTAAGAAAGGTAAAATTGTGGCGCCAAATTTTTATTCGTGCATCTCAAAGCTTCTAGTCAAAGTAAACAGAAACTTCCTTCTTCCCCAACCTGATTTCAACCCAGAAATTCAAAAACCAATAAGAAAAAGGATTTAAATGTGAATCAATTTAAAACTTTGAAATCTTTGAGATGAAAATTTGAATTTTCTAAAAACAACAATCATAATAAAAATCTAGACCGAGTAGGATTAAATGAAGATTAACGAGAAAAATGAATCGAATCAAAACATGAAACTGAATTAAAGAATGCTTTCATGCAGATAAAAAATTAAATGGTTACAAGTAAATCAAAATGATAATTCAAAATCCAAACTTTGAAAGTTTGAGAAATCGAGATTCACTGTAAAATAAAAATTCAAAAAAAACGAGATAATAGAGACTTACTTTAGATCTGGATTCTTGTTTGTTAGAGATAAAATTAATTAAGATTTTGAGAACATTGATTCTTGCTCGAAGTTTATGTCAATTGCAGGTGAATGATTGAAGAAAGTAGGAGAACGTGGTTTATAAGAAAAGTCAACAAAGGCAGCAAACCATTCGATCGAATTTAAATGAACGGCTAAGATTTACACTGGAATTTGAATATGCGCGAAACATTGAGAGTTTCCAAATGGTTGACTTGGAAAGTCAAGGGCATCCCTTCACAAAGGAGGGGAAAATGTTAATACCAAAAACTCTTTTGACCTTGTTGGAACCAGAATGAGTATAAGACAAAGTAGAATAAGAGAAAATAGCTCCAGCAAACTCTTCCGAAGGAGTCGAAGGGATGCTACAACCAAAGACTAGAAGCATTACAATCTTTCGAAGGGTTCGAAAAGTCGGAAGCACCCTTCTACTTCAGTGATACCCTTTCGATGAAGGTGCTTCCACATCCATGAAGACCTTTCGAATGAGTTGAAGAAACACCTTTCGAAGATAATGAGTGACAACCCTTCATATGTGCACCAAACCTGTCGAAACCAAAGGTTTCGCCTTCGTTCAAACTACTCAAAAAGATGACTTGGTTAGGACAACCCTTTCGAAAGCGTAAGCAAGCCTTTCGAACTGGTCGAAGCCTTTAATATCAAGAGAAGGTTCCGCATCAATTCGTAAGCATACATTCGAAAGCTACCTACTGCGTCGGAACCATCGGAACCATCAACATTTTAACAACTTTGAAACCACAGGAAACTACCTATCGACGGAGTCGAAAGCTTGTACCTTTTCTTCTTATAACAACAAAACAACATGAAGAGGGAAGGCACAACCATCTCTTTCGGAGAAGACAGAAGCGTTCGAGCCTATCCGAAAGCATTGCAGAGGGATGCACCAATGTCAAAGAGATCAAAACATATCTGAAGCCACCTTTCGACCAGGTCGAAAGGTGCCAACCCGCATATATAAATAAGACCCAAGGGGTTTAGTTCAGGGGATCCGATTTCATTCACTCTATATTTGTATTTTCTTAACTTCAAAAATTTGAAAACTCTGATTTCTAAATCAAATTGGGGGAAAGTGATTAGCACTATCATCATTGGATAAATAAAGGGAAGATTTCAATATTTTATTGTCTAGATGTTTGAAGACTATTATTGGATTTAACTGTGTTTTACAAGTATTGACTTCATCGAAAGGAGCCTTCCGAGTGGGTCGAAACCCCTATTTTTCCAGTAATGCAAGTCTTTAACTCCAGAATCATCACTTACCAAACTCTCACCTTTAGTGGACCGAAACTTTAAAACCTAACCCGTTTCCCTTAGATTTCAGAATCGAGCCCAAGTCATTTAAGAAACTAGCTTTTGACAAGGTCAAAACCATCTAAACAAACCATACTCTTGAATCCTTTAGAGCCAACCTTAGGGTTCCTTAACCATTTGAAAGGATAATTAAATAGGTTCAGTAAGCTTGAAAGGTTCGAAGAAAAGAATAGAAGTGTTTTGACTAGATCGAAAGGCCAATAAAGGAAAGTTTTGCAATAAAGACCTATTCAAAAAGGTGAATCAAAGAAAGTATTCACATCCTTGTTCCCTTTGCTTAACCAAAAGAGACCAAAAGTAACTCACTCTTTCTTTAAAATCTACTGTTGACAAGTTTTCTTGATAACAGGGTCATTACACAGAATGTATTATTTATGGATTTTCTATTAAATATACTACCAATTAAATTAATTTTTTAATATAACACATTATATCAAGTATATAATAGAAAGAAAACAACTTTTATTTTGAACAAGATTGATTATCGAGTTATACATATATATGTAAGAAATTACGTAATTGTCCCTAAGGCATACCCCTAACTCTATTGATCTCCCACTTGCACTTTGTAACAGCCCGCAAATCCGTACCCCTTGAGTCAATACTATTCTACAACACTCAACTCAAGTTGCACAGAAATACGAACCATTTGGGTAAAAGAAGAAGTGGTAGAAGAAGAAAATAGAAATCAACATCAGAATCTAACCATCGCAGCTGAATAAAATATAATAAATAATCTTTACTCAAAAATCAAATATCTATGTTTATATATTACATCATCAGAGTACATCAATCACAGCTCAACATCAACAACATACAATGGATACACAGCAACTCAACACAGCGGAATATATATATAAACAAGTACAGAAGTACGTATCGTCATCCAGCTCGTCTCTTGAGCTCCACAGCATCATATCCTGTATCCTACAGTACTCGGTCTGACCCAAGCATTACAGTTAAATAACACGCGAGTCAGTCTGGAATACCAGCGTGAGAAAATCACACCCAATTGATTATTAAAGTTTCAAAAATCCTTTGAAAACAAAAGCATCTCATAAGACCACGCCACACATAAACATGTCGGGTTTTTACCTTACGATAGCTAAACAATCTTTATGGAAATCCTCTGATATTGTAATAGGTCTATATACAAATACTCATAAAATAGCCGAAATTGTTACATTATTAAATTCTAGCTACTAGCCACAGAGTGGGTAATACAAACAAAACTCGTACAAGGCTCGTAGGGAGAATGGATTACCAACTAACGACTAGCCACTGGGGTACCACCTGCCATAGTACGTGGCCTAGATCACAGTAACGAGGAGTATGCCTGCTCCTCTGCAACACAAGACCGAGAATACCCCTTGCTGGGTAATCCCGAGTGAGATTACCCCGCGGTTGGGATCAACAACCGCCTACTAAGCCGAAATAAAAAGGGACATCTACACAGGGATGACCTCACCCTGCTTGGGTGCTACCCACATAGCCTTGCTGCATAACCCCTGATTTTCAATCATTCCTATTTGATGAGGCTTGAGGCTAAGCGTTACCTTTTTAGAACATATCCCTTAGAATGCCCATCGTCCACCTGACGATGTTCCGAAAGAATTCATCCATACAAGTCCGTCCCGGGTTCGAATGGAACCGAAGGCACTATTGCTACTACATCCATTTTGGAAATATCCTCAGGATTAGTAGCGACTAGCCCTTGCACTTCACTGCTCCATCTTCGAATCCATACTCGTTTCCACGAAAACATACAAACCGGATCGAAGTGGTTTTCGAGAAATAAATCTCGATCCCGGTCTCTTCGAAACGATCAGCGCATTTGTCCAATATTGATAGTCGGTTATTTAACTATCAATTAATATTCACAAACAACCATCAAACAATAAATAATTTCCCAAATTATTTATTTATCTCAAAAAGATCTTCACAAGATATATTTCTATTTTCAACCCTTTGAAAACAGTTTCAAATCATTCTTTCTTTTCAGAATAAACTTTCTAAATATTTTCTATCTCCACTGAAATTGCCAAGCACAAAACTAGATTTTTAAAATAATTTATAAAACTTTACTTTGAAATATAATTTATAACATTTAAGTTAAAACTACTTCAATAATTTGTTAAAAATACATACTATATGAATATTTGAAAATAAGGTTACTAAATAAAATATAAAACTAGATTTTCACTTTTAAAAACAAAATACTAAGTCACTCTTTAAATAATTACTACTATAATAGATTAAAAGAAAATACTTACTTTGGAATTTAAATATTAGAAATAATAAATTTTCCAAATCTTGCCTTTTAAAACAACTTTAAAACTATTAACTTATATTTAAAAATTTACTTTAAAAACGTACTTGATTATCCAGGGAGAATTTTCAATCTCAATCACTTAAATCAATTTTCCAAATTGATTCCCAATTTATTCTACTTGAATTAAATCTCTTTACTTACTCAATTCAATTCAAAATTCATTAATTATGGGTTTATCATTAATGTTATTAATTTCTGTTTGATTTTAAATCTTTTAACTGAAATATACAAATTTCAGATCTTATCCCAATTTCTTCTTTGTTATTTTCAATATTTTAAATCTTAAATTTTAAATAAATGTTTGTTCTTTTAAAAATAATAATACTGAAGTTTAAAATTCATTAATCTTCTGTTTATTCAAAATTTCCTTTCCATATACGGAATTTATTTATTAGAATTTAAAACTACTATTATTCTTATCCAATTTATTCTTAATTTATTTAAATCATAATTATTTCACTTACAAATTTTCTTCATTTTATTTCCGAAATCCAATTCTATATATCTTGGTAACTTAGTGCACCGGAATATATTCAGGTAAACCATAACATCTAATATTCCAATTATCAATAATATTCGTCACAGAATATAAAATAATCACAACAGAGGGTATTAAATAATTTAAATAAATGTTGAGGGATCCAGTTGGATTCCTCCAACCTGTTTTTCCTGCATCCACAGACGTTAACACAATATAATATGCCAATTCCAAACTATTCCATACTGTAGCACATCAATCAATTCAACCATTCAAACAATTAATTTAATCATTTAAATTTAAATTTAAATTTAGCAGAGTGAGATTAACTCACCTTTGCTTTTTGTTAGCATCCATTTCAATTCAGCTTGCTTCCTTCTCAATTTTGGGCCTTGTATAAATATTATATGATTTTATTAATATTCGAACAAATCGAATGATCAATTATGATTTAACTTGAATAAATCAACTTACCACTTATTAATTTAATTTACTAAATTCCAAATGATCGTTAACTAACTTAGTTAACATTTCTTTTCTGCCCAATCTAAAAATTCAAAGACAAGTTATATATATATATTTTAGTTCCTCAAATAAATTTACCGATTACTTAAAGTTGACAGATTTCTATATATAAAATCATATATATATATATATATTCTGATCTGTATGTATATATATATATATATATATATATATACAAATTTAAAATCTGTATAGATATATCTTACTGCATATATATTTATATTTTTTTATTCAAATTTAAATTTAAAAGCAGGGATTTTATCAATATTTGAACTTATTGAAAATAAATCCCATTCATAAATTTGATTTAAATTAATTTCTTTTAACTATTTTATTTTATTTTTCTTCCTTAAAACTACTTATTCCAAAATAACCTATACATATTAAATTCAAATAATATAAATTTCCTTCCCAAACCTATATACATGTATTGATTAAAGTAATATAAGCAGAATTTTTTTTAAAATTCCCTTTACTGTGAAATGAAACCTCACTTATATATATTTATTCATTTATTAAATTAAATTAAATAAATCATAGATACCTTCTCCTTCATGCTTCGAAAGATAACCGCAAATCCCAACCTCGCCCGAACACCAGAAATGACAACAAAGAGAACTCCAGCCGCGAACCTAACCATCACAAAACAATCGATCACGTGACTCTAATATGTAATCGACTCCACCAACCTAGACGCGACACGCCACCTCCTCCAATGTCGATTGGGCCAAGTATCTCGAGCTCGAGCTCCTCTCTCGCGATGACCATCGATCAGCTCGAGTCACCGACGTCTCCCCCTATGCTCACGACCAGACCCTCGAGCTATGGAGCACGAAATTCCCTTCATCCTATAAGAGTGTGAACACGCGCGATCCCAGGCCGTACCCCACTCTCAAAATTGCGTCGCCCTTGCCAAATTAATTCGATCATATTTTTTTTAGGGTTATCGCGATTTGGGAACTGAAAGGAGAAGCGGTGGAATTCAATTGGGGTTGATTTGAATAACGAAATATCGCAAATTTTATTTCAGCCATGATTATAACCTTTTTTTTCGTTCAATTTCTGCTGCGATCTGAATTAAAGAAAGTGGGAGACATAAATTGAAAGGTGAGAGGTGATGGGTTGCGTGATGTTGTAAAAAAAGAAACATGGATATGAAAGAAAGTCGGCTGATGTCGCTCCACTTTGACCAAGCACAAATATAAAGGTATTTGAATTTTCGATATAAGATCTCAGGGTGTTTACTTACCATACCATATGGTTACACAACACCTCTGATCACTACGAAATTTAAAATCCGATAAAAATTCAAAATTACGGGTTCAATGGAACTGGTCTCGTCAAAATCCGAGACTGTGCCTCAGAAAGCTATTTTTAAATTCAATTTAAACGATATAAATTTCGAAACTCAACAAACCATTTTTAAATTTGATTTTATCACTTCTATTCTCTTCAGTATTATCAATATAAATTTTATAAGCCTTCAAATTATATTTTAACAAGCTTAAAACTCCAAGTTCAACATTTTACTCAACTTTAAACTATTTAATTCAATAATTTAATCATCAAATAAATTGTGATATTCGTAATTGAAGTTAAAATTACTCTATAAAATATTTAAAATCAATTAAATATTCCGATTTTAAATGCTCGAAAATTCCGGGTCGTCACATTCCTTCCCCCTTAAAAGAATTTCGTCCTTGAAATTACCAGTTAGGAAGAATGGTCTAATCCCCGTTTATTATTTTCCCCAAATCCAAACAGTTTCTAACAATTCAACATCTTACCAACTATCTTTTCATATAAAAGACCCACTATCTTTCTTACTACTTCCCAAACTTTTCCTTAGTTCCCAAATAACCTTACTTATTCAACTATTCAAATTTAATTTAAATCCAAAGTTTGAATTATCAAAATTTTCTCAAAATTTTTCTAACTCTCTAAATTTCTGAAACTTTTTGCCAGCGTCTCATTTGCGCGGCTAGCTCGGTACAACTACAAAATGGCCCTACGGCCTCTCAAATCCAAAAAGAAAACAAAAGGCCAAGTGGCTCGATCCAAAATCCCAATCAAATTTCACAGAAATTTAAACACATACCTTTTTTTCGAGCATTTCAAAGTTATCTTTTGAAATCAAATCCAATTCTCATTTCCCTTTATATTACCTGCATATCCTACTTGACAATAGTATCCAATCACAATATTCCAAAAACATTTTATCGACTTTCTTACGAAATGTTAATATTTATCCATCCCAAATATTAACCTATAATATATTTGAAGATCAATTTCCAATTAAGAATTCACCATTTCTTTCTTAAGTTTAGTATAAACATTTTATATGCTTCTTTATTTAT
Organism: Allium cepa; assembly: GCA_030765085.1. Classification (NCBI taxonomy): domain Eukaryota; kingdom Viridiplantae; phylum Streptophyta; class Magnoliopsida; order Asparagales; family Amaryllidaceae; genus Allium; species Allium cepa. The sequence goes on along the minus strand of CM060938.1, from coordinate 721,635,871 downwards.
TTTCACCTTACCACTTTAGTTTATATCTATTTCTATTCAAATTGATTCTTTCATTTCCATATGAATTCAATTTATCTTTAACTCTGAATATTTAAATTTTATTTTTCATTTATAACTAATTCATGACATTATTTTAAATTGGTTTCATTTACTAATTTATTTTAGTTTCTAATTTGAATTCGTTTTGTCATTAACAAAATTTTCCCAAAAAATTTCAAAAATTTTCTAACTCCCAAAATTCTTGAAATTTTTTGGCAGAGTCCCCTTTGTACGGAGGAGCTTTTGCAATTTGACAAGAGATATAAATATATATACATCAACCCACACGGTCGGAAAAACCAAAAACAGTTCATATTTCTTATTTTTATTGTGTAGACGTACCTTATTTAGCATTTTAAGCAAGCGGCTTATAATTTATAGCAACTAGCGCAACCAAATCCAACCTCACGGCTTCCATGTACCTGTACTTACTCAATTTAAACATGTAAGTGCCATATATATGAAGTTTGACAACATTTCACTTATTTGCAATAGTTAAACATATGAATTCTAAAAGAAAAGCACACCAAACACTTTCCGTAAGCAATTTATGTAGTTTCCATACTAATTCAACTGTTTCAATTAATTTCTAACCATTTTCATTCAATTTGAATGGTTTTCAATCCATTCGTATACAACTTCATCAATTTGAATGGTTTAAAACTCAATCGTTTACACTCAATTTATTTTTAAGAAAACAGTACCTATAATTAATTCAATTGCTCTCAAAATCAAATTATTTGAATCCTATCGATTCATAGAATTTTTAATCACCTTCATTTACATCAAATGACAATTTATTCTATGCAATTTGACGAGATCTATGTGAATAAATAAATATTTATGTTTTATAACCAATTTAAATTGTTTTCAACTCAGTTTATACTTAATGCTATTCCATTTTTAAATTTATTCACAATCCATATATTCTCATTTTCATTGCATTCTAAATTTGAATACATTCACTTGCATTTCATTTTACTAACCAAACCAGTTCATTCGAAACCATTAACAACTTAGGTTCATCTTTATTACCAATTAAATTTCCTTTTTTTTATTTTAATTCATTCACGACCATTTATCTAGCTCGACACATTCCAAGCTTGCATATTACTAACCATTCCCGAATTAATTCAAGTCAAGCTTTAATTTAATGATCTTCCATTTTTACTCGTAGCCGAGCTTCTAATTATTCTCAACTTAAGTTAATTTACTCAATTTACTCCACTTTAAACTTAAGTTCACTTCCATTTGATTCTTATTTATTCCATCCATTTATTCATTCAATATAATTAGTTTATCCACTCAATCCATTTTGAATTTTCATTTCCTTAAATATTATCTATAACTCACCGAATTCTATTTCGATTTAAATTTATTTTCACTTGATTTAAATCCAACCCAATATCATTAGACTTAGTTTAAGTTGAATTCAATTCAACTCTCTTCCATTTGTTAAGTTTTAAGTTAATTTACTTCAATTTGTTCAAATTTTTATACTTAAGCTCATTTTCATTTTACAAGTTAAATTTCACTTCTATTTATCTTTATCACAATCAAATCTCATTTTAAATCTACAATTTTATTTGATTAGTTATTATAAAATTTAACTTTCAGATTCAACTCGTTCAATTGATTACAAGGCCATTTCCAATTTATTTCCACATATTTGGATTTTATTCGCAATACAAACCATTACTATTATAATCCATTTCCATTTTTGTTTGATACATTTCGATTATATCTAATTTTTTATCTAAATAGTCTTTCCCCAACTTATAATCCAATACTTGATTTTTAATTTAAAATATCACTTCATAAAATTTTCTTAAGTTCAATTTATTTTATAATTCAAGTTTTGATTTTCATTTTATTTTTCAATTCATCAAAAATATTTATTTTGGTTTTTCTATCCCACTTTTTAATTTTATAAGTCACAGCTTATTATTTACACAATTCCATTCATTCTAGGCTTGAATATATTCATCTTTAATTTTTAACTCGAAATTTACACCTATTTATAAATTAAACATATTTTATTTCCGTGGATTTCTAATTCTTTTATAAGTTATTCTTATTTATTTCAATCTAATTCCTATCCAATTTATTCCTTATCCAACTTATTTCTATTTATCCAGGTAAGAATCTAATTCCATTCAATAACTCAATTGAATTTTTATTCCAATTCAATTTTATTTTAACTCAGATTTATTTAACTCAATTCGATTCCAACTTAATTCGAATACAACTGGATATTATTTTCAGCCTATTTAATTAATTTCAATCCAGTTAAATTTTTATTTCCCCAACCCGAGTTAATTTCATTTTAACTTTTCCCTTTAAATTTAAATTTCCAACATTCAAAGCTTATATTCCTTTCCTGATTTAAATCATCTCAATTTATAAGCTTACAACCTATCTCTTCAGGATTTTTAAACACCCGACTTTGGTTTTCAAATCATTTTGAAATCTCCAATAATCAAATAACATTTCTCAAAAGTCAAACCAATCCTGGTTTTATTCCCAACAAATTTCCTTTGAAATTTTCAAAAACAGCTAGCTTTACTAAACAAATCAATTTGGTAGCAATTCGTCACTTAGAAACTCGAAAATGAACATCGATGATGCTGCAGTCATCATCGAAGTTATTTTCCAGCGACTGAAGTGAATTCAATGCTATATCCCTTTCCAAAATTTATTTGAAACAATTTCCTTTCTGAAATACCCCAAAAACAACAATGCTACTATTTATCTTCAAAATACTTCCAAAATCTCCGGGGTTTTAAATTTCCAAATCCTGCTTAAATCAATTTTAACTATAATTCATTTGCACAGCTTATGCTCATTCAAATTCTCATTAGATTATATTTCAATTTATAATTTATATTTATAATTCATATTTATAAATTTCATTTTATAATGGGTTTATTCCCCTAAACTTTGGTTATGTTTTCAATTTCTAGTTAAATTTTTACACAACGATGATAATAATTTAATCTTATTCTTCCTAACATCCAAGCAACCATATATTAGCTAAAATAGTTTACGAAAACTTTTCTTTATGTCAAAAATATATTTTTGGGTAAAATTATTTCATTTACCCACATTTAAAAACAATACCATGTCAAACTGTTCTATTTAAGTGTTTAGAAACCCCTTCGTTATAGTTGTACAGACTGCGCCGACGAAGGTTCATATGCCACTCAATAAATCAATCAACACAATATAAAAACAATTTATATTCACTAACAAATATGCGCTCATATCTATTAATACGCTCAAACTCATTCTAGAGTACTACGGACTCCTGAGTAATTTCCCACCAGAGCCAAGGTTATCACCAACCTAAGCTCTGATACCAAGTGTAACAGCCCGCAAATCCGTACCCCCTGAGTCAATACTATTCTACAACACTCAACTCAAGTTGCACAGAAATACGAACCATTTGGGTAAAAGAAGAAGATGTAGAAGAAGAAAATAGAAATCAACATCAGAATCTAACCATCGCAGTGGAATAAAATATAATAAATAATCTTTACTCAAAAATCAAATATCTCTGTTTATATATTACATCATCGGAGTACATCAATCACAGCTCAACATCAACAACATACAATAGATACATAGCAACTCAATGCAGCGGAATATATATACAAACAAGTATGGAAGTACGTATCATCATCCAGCTCGTCTCCTGAGCTCTATAGCATCATATCATGTATCCTACAATACTCGGTCTGACCCGACCATTACAGTTAAATAACAACCGAGTCAGTCTGGAATACCAGCGTGAGAAAATCATACCCAATTGATTATTAAAGTTTCAAAAATCCTTTGAAAACAAAAGCATCTCGTAAGACCATGCCACAAATAAACATGTCGGGTTTTTACCTTACGATAGCTAAACAATCTTTATAGAAATCCTCTGATATTATAATAGTTCTATATACAAATACTTATAAAATAGCCAAAATTGTTGCATTATTAAATTCCAGCTACTAGCCATAGAGTGGGTAATACAAACAAAACTCATACAAGGCTCGTAGGGAGAACGGATTTCCAACTAATGACTAGGCACTGGGGTACCACCTGTCACAGTACGTGGCCTAGATCACAGTACCGAGGAGTACGCCCGCTCCCCTGCAACACAAGACCGGGACTACCCCTTACTGGATAATCCCGAGTGAGATCACCCCACGGTTGGGATCAGCAACCGTCCACTAAGCCAAAATAAAAAGGGACATCTAGACAGGGATGACCTCACCTTGCTTGGGTGCTACCCACGTAGCCTTGCTGCATAACCCCTGATTTTCAGTCATTCCCATTTGGTGAGGCTTGAGGCTAAGCGTTAGCTTTTTAGAACATATCCCTTAGAATGCCCATCGTCCACCTAACGATGTTCCGAAAGCATTAATCCATACAAGTCCGTCCCGGGTTCGAACGGAACCGAAGGCACTATTCCTTCCACATCCATTTTGAAAATATCCTCAGGATTAGTAGCGACTAGCCCTTTCACTTCACTGCTCCATCTTCGAATCCACACTCGTTTCCATGAAAATGTACAAACCGGATCGAAGTGGTTTTCGAGAAATAAATCTCGATCCCGGTCTCTTCGAAACGATCAGCGCATTTGTCCAAAATTGATAGTCGGTTATTTAACTATCAATTAATATTCACAAACAACCATCAAACAATAAATAATTTTTCAAATTATTTATTTATTGCAAAAATATCTTCACAAGATATATTTCTATTTTCAACCCTTTGAAAACAGTTTCAAATCATTCTTTCTTTTCAGAATAAACTTTCCAAATATTTTCTATCTCCACTGAAATTGCCAAGCACAAAACTAGATTTTTAAAATAATTTAAAACACTTTACTTTGAAATATAATTTATAACATTTAAGTTAAAACTACTTCAATAATTTGTTAAAAATACATACTATATGAATAATTGAAAATAAGGTTACTAAATAAAATATAAAACTAGATTTTCACTTTTAAAAACAAAATACTAAGTCACTCTTTAAATAATTACTACTATAATAGATTAAAAGAAAATACTTACTTTGGAATTCAAATATTAGAAATAATAAATTTTCCAAAACTTGCCTTTTAAAACAACTTTAAAACTATTAACTTATATTTAAAAATTTACTTTAAAAATGTACTTGATTATCCTGGGAGAAATTCCAATCTCAATCACTTAAATCAATTTTCCAAATTGATTTCCAATTTATTCTACTTGAATTAAATCTCTTTACTTACTCAATTCATTTCAAAATTCATTAATTATGGGCTTTATCATTAATGTTATTAATTTCTGTTTGATTTTAAATCTTTTAACTGAAATATACAAATTTCAGGTCTTATCCCAATTTCTTCTTTATTCTTTTCAACATTTTAAATCTTAAATTTCAAATAAATGTTTGTTCTTTTAAAAATAATAATACTGAAGTTTAAAATTCATTACTCTTCTGTTTATTCAAAATTTCCTTTCCATATACGGAATTTATTTATTAGAATTTAAAACTACTATTATTCTTATCCAATTTATTCTTAATTTATTTAAATTTTCTATAATTATTTCACTTACAAATTCTCTTTATTTTATTTCCAAAATCCAATTCTATATATCTTGATAACTTAGTGCACCGGAATATATTCAGGTAAACCATAACATCCAATATTCCAATTATCAATAATATTCATCACAGAATATAAAATAATCACAACAGAGGGTATTAAATAATTTAAATAAATGTTGAGGGATCCAGTTGGATCCCTCCAACCTGTTTTCCCTGCATCCACAGACGTTAGCACAATATAATATGCCAATTCCAAAATATTCCATACTATAGCACATCAATCAATTCAACCATTCAAACAATTATTTAAATTTAATCATTTAAATTTACATTTAAATTTAGCTAAGTGAGATTAACTCACCTTCGCTTTTTGTTAGCATCCATTTCAATTCAGCTTGCTTCCTTCTCAATTTTGGGCCTTGTATAAATATTATATGATTTTATTAATATTCGAACAAATCGAATGATCAATTATGATTTAACTTGAATAAATCAACTTACCACTTATTAATTTAATTTACTAAATTCCAAATGATCTTTAACTAACTTAGTTAACATTTCTTTTATGCCCAATCTAAAAATTCAAAGACAGGTTAAATATATATATATATATATATATATTAATTCCTCAAATAAATTTACCGATTACTTAAAGTTGACAGATTTCTATATATAAAATCATATATATATATTTTCTGATCTGTATATATATACAAATTTAAAATCTATATAGAGATATATCTTACTGCATATATATTTATATATTTTTTTATTCAAATTTAAATTTAAAAGCAGGATTTTTTCAATATTTGAACTTATTGAAAATAAATCCCATTCATAAATTTGATTTAAATTAATTTCTTTTAACTATTTTATTTTATTTTTCTTCCTTAAAACTACTTATTCCAAAATAACCTGTATATATTAAATTCAAATAATATAAATTTCCTTCCCAAACCTATATAATGTATTGATTAAAGTAATATAAACAGAATTTTTTTTTAAATTCCCTTTACTGTGAAATGAAACCTCACCTATATATATTTATTCATTTATTAAATTAAATTAAATAAATCGCAGATACCTGCTCCTTCGTGCTTCGAAAGATAACCGCAAATCCCAACCTCGCCCGAACACCAGAAATGACAACAAAGACGAACTCCAGCCGCGAACCTAACCATCACAAAACAATTGATCACGTGACTCTAATCTGTAATCAACTCCACCAACCTAGACGCGACACGTCGCCTCCTCCATTGTCGATTGGGCCAAGTATCTCGAGCTCGGGCTCCTCTCTCGCGATGACCATCGATCAGCTCGAGTCACCGACGTCTCCCCCTATGCTCACGACCAGACCATCGAGCTATGGAGCACGAAATTCCCTTCATCCTACAAGAGTGTGAACGCGCGCGATCCTATGCCGTACTCCACTCTCAAAATCGCGTCGCCATTGCCAAATTAATTCGATCATATATTTTTTAGGGTTATCGCGATTTGGGAACTGAAAGGAGAAGCGTTGGAATTCAATTGGGGTTGATTTGAATAAGGGGATATCGCAAATTTTATTTCGGCCATGATTATAACCTTTTTTTTCGTTCAATTTCTGCTGCGATCTGAATTGAAGAAAGTGGGAGACATAAATTGAAAGGTGAGAGGTGATGGGTTGCGTGATGTCGTAAAAAAAGAAACATGAATATGAATGAAAGTCGGCTGATGTCGCTCCACTTTGACCAAGCACAAATATAAAGGTATTTAAATTTTCGATATAAGATCTCAGGGCGTTTACTTACCATACGGTTACACAACACCTCTGAACGCTACGAAATTTGAAATCCGATAAAAATTCAATATTACGGATTCAATGGAACTGGTCTCGTCAAAATCCGAGATTGTGCCTCGGAAAGCTATTTTTAAATTCAATTTAAATGATATAAATTTCAAAACTTAACAAACCATTTTTAAATTTGATTTTATCACTTCTATTCTCTTCAGTATTATCAATATAAATTTTATAAGCCTTCAAATTATATTTTAACAGGCTTAAAACTCCAAATTCATCATTTTACCCAACTTCAAACTATTTAATTCAATAATTTAATCATCAAATAAATTGTGATATTCGTAATTCAAGTTAAAATTACTCTATAAAATATTTAAAATCAATTAAATATTCTGCTTTTAAATGCTCGAAAATTCCGGGTCGTCACACACTTGGTGTAAATTATGGAATCATATTTCAACTTCTTCAATCGGTTTTCTCAAAACTGATCGGGTCAGTCCCTCAGTGAACGGGTATACTATTATGTTTCAATTATCTATTATGTCAATCAACTCTCTCAGATGCTGATAAACTACTTTTATCATGTGGAACAATTAAGAGTATGTTTCTCAACTTCCAGTGAGCTCTAAGTTCTGTTAGGAACTATATAGTGACATTGTTATCATATAACAATGTTGTGAGATTCTCAACATTTGGAATCACTCTCGGCACAGGTATAAAATTGTACATTTGTGTTTATATACATTTCTTTATTGCAGTCTATTCAAGGCGAGGTACTTAGCATTTTCCATTAAATCATCTACACTCTTTCATTTGGAACATTTCCAATTTAAAAATTCTTAATTTGAATTTATTATTAACATGTTATACTCAATATCACTTATAAAGTTTAAGTCCAAGCACTCCTTCATAAGGAGTTTATTTTTTTGGTATAATTCTCTAGTATTTTATAAATACACAAGAACATTACAAACAACCATGTAGCGATATCAATTTGGATTTTATACTTGCTTCATTTATCAAATACATAAACAAATCACAATATTATAGACATTATAACATGTGTGGTAATTCCTATTGCCATGCATAAGGAATTTGTCTCACATGTTTCATATTAAACAATTTAATAAGATGTCTTTGCATATCGTTTTGGGACACCCCCAATATCTTTTATACTCACTATAGAAGGCAAAATTTACAAGCCAACATTGAGTATTAAGACAACTAAGGCTGATTTGAATACAAGTACATTGTTAAAATCAGCAATGCGCCGTTTACTTATAGTTTCGAAATATCAATGTGCCTTTTAGTTTTCTTTCTTATGAACGCATGCTTCCTCTGCATTTTAATGGATAATCAAACTATTTTATATTTCTATCAAAATATTTTTTGTCAATTACGATGCTTATAAAATGATACTTTCTATCATTTCTTATATCATATCCAAAGACCCACAACTCAATATCGCTCCCACTGACTTCGAGGAATTTTGGTTATTATGTGTAAACAACTTATTCTAAATAATTATTTAGATTTTTCTGTTGTAATACATACACACCAAACTTAAAGTCATACTAAGCAATAATTTTATGATTAAATCTAAATTAATTAGAGCACGTTGAATATCGAATCTATTACGCTAATTTCAATAATTAAAATTTATGATGTTATTCTTATCAACGTTGCTCACTATATTCCAACTGCATTTGTCTTTTTCATAAAGTCATATTTGTGACTAATGGATCATATACATTCGAATACTGCTATAAAAATCATATTTTGATAATGTACTTGGAATCTATTTTGAATTTTCACATCGCACCATATCACCGAGTCAATACTCTTAATGTTTTAATTACACTACCGAGGATTATATATTTTCGACATTGATAGAAAACTCACAGTTTCTCTTCAATGTGCGAAAATACTTATTAGATACTCTAATGCGATGTGTTCATTTAGGTTAGTTAATTTCATTTCACCTCATATAATCAATTTTATCTTTGGATCGTATCCAGTCCCATTTTTACTGCTAATAATTTTTCAAAGCAATTAATTCACTATGAAGTTGGTATTTCTTGAAACAACAATTATTCCTCGATGCAATGGAATATGTATTCATAAATATTTTATGAATTTCCTTATATAAAATAGATTTTGTTTTTGTTTAAAAAATTTATGTTTAAAACATAAATATGTTATCCAATGACATTCTTTTCTAAATTCCTTTTTGGGAAAATCATAAAAGATCCTTTATAAAAAATTACTATGTGCAGATTTTTGATTTGCTCAACCTGCCAACTCCTTGACCTAGGATATGGAGGGGTTTCTTATAAACCCTTATCTCGTATGATTTTTTAAACTATTATTTAGATGAAATAGTATTAACCTTGTGTACTATAAGTGCACAACCTTATAGAAAGAAATTAACTCAACTTCACTTACAATTAATCGTAGATTATCATACGTTATCCAACAAAGTCTGATTACTCCTTATCGATACATCATTATTTATCATAGGATGAAGTGACCTTTGAGTCTGAATCTTTATTCATACTAGGTATATATGGAACTCCTTCCAATATACTCACTCATTCGATCATATTGAATCAATTCTATCACATGTTACATTATTTACTTTCGTTTTATACTTTACGAATCTATCTTAGACATAACGCATATGTATCAAAACAATATGTCCTTGTCGACGATAACTCATTGGTGAATATGACGGAGTACATGGAACCGTTTTGGCATTAATAGACTACGATTGCATACATTTATATGTATCGATCCAAAGGGTACATCAGCTCTTATGATGCTCCCACTAAATATTTACATCACCCTTAATTATTTAAGATATAATTAACCAGTATCTTATGATTCATAATCATATAATAAATTATTTCTCAAAACTAAGGCTTAGCCTATAATTCCAAAATAACTGCAAATAATATTAGATACTTCTATATTTTCCAATGCATCACTTTTGTTATGAAAACATATAGTACATTATAACTTTATTTCATAATAAATATTCATACTGAAATGTAGCTATGTCTATCTTTCAGTTGATACCGAAAAATAGTCATTATTTCATAAAAAATGCTCAGTACGTTTTACGAAAATAATTTTCGTAATGTGATTCAATCATTAAGTACTATATGGCACACTCCCACTATTTCCAACAATACTATAATAACATATTGAATTCGGTGATCCATCATTCACCTAATATATATTATTTATTTCATATACCGTAACTAGCTTGCAGCGAAGAGTCCATTGATTAAATATCTTGAACTTAAAGAAATAAATCTTATAGGAAAAAAATGTATATGAAAATACATTTTGAAATAGAAATCGTATATTTTATTCCAATGTTAAGTATCTTTTATTATTATTAAAATTCTCGTCTCCGATGTTTCTTTATGAAGCAAAAGTGACTATTCACCTCTTCATTCCAATCGTACCTTAAATTACGTTTACTCTTATACATTCGTTTTCCTTTCAATTGTTCAAACCATTAAAACGAAAAGCCCTTGCTACAATATCATAATGAACTCTTTATAAAAGCACATCTGATTGCCCTTTGCATTTAAGGACATCAAATATGTTACTCTTCACATAAACTAATCAAACTGACGATTCGGTAATCGAGTTTGTAGATCTATCTTGCGGTAATAGTCTAGTGTTACATTTAACACAATACGATCATTTTATAATCAATTGAATCGATCTCACCATACTGTCTATTGGCTTATTTCAATTGAACTACTTCATTGAAGTATCGTACACTATAGACTATGATCATTCCATATATAACATTTATATGAAATGGTATATGAATCAAATATCCATTGTTTTGTATTGCTTTTAAAGTTCGAACTCATTGAATGCAATACAAGGTCTGGACCAAAAAACACGCAAGCGACAAAATTACAAACGTATAAGTAGTTGCAAAATTAGGCACTTGGATGGGTATAGAAACATTCACCATTTATTATTAAGTATATTATATATTTTTATTTGTTAATTTTCAATTCGGTTTAATTGTATATCTTAATTGGTAAACGTTTTATCTATCCTTTTAAATGCAAAATTTATCAATGTAGATTATTATTAACATTATATAGCATATATTTTTACAATAATAGAACTGTTAAATTTTATCATTTCATTTTTTCTAATAAGGCTTCACTAGTCTTTTAAGTTTCACCAAACCCTGGCGAAACATAGAAGTCTTTCGACTACACTAGTAGGTGTTAGGACTCATCCGTCTTGGAATTATGACCTTGAGTGTTGAGTCTGCTCAATAAGTCATAGCTCCACGAATGATGGATAAATCCTTATCGGTTGTATCATATACAACTCATAACCCTTTGGTACCTTGTCCTAATTCCACTTCGACCTTGATTCTGCTCAACAAATTGAAATGAAATTATTCACCTGTACCTACCATATCGCGATGGCCTAAGCATAATATGTGTACCTTGAGTCTGCTCATCAAATACATATAGTTATGTTACCTTGTTTACCCAATATATTAATAATACTACACATAACATCCTCGACTTGAGACTACTCAACAACTAAGGAGTAAGCAAGTAGTTTATATATATATATATATATATATATATATATGCGTGTGTGTGCGCGCGCGTAGTAGAGGGCAACATTATATTGAAGATTTGTAATCTTTAATATTTAACATTGAGTGAGATCGACTTATGGAATAATATATTTCTTATGAAATACCCTTATGATTCTAGTGTCAAACACATTAGAAATCACGGTGTATGTACTATACATACGTAATTATCCTTCAGTCTATTTTGAGTTTCTTATCGTTCGACCTTTTATTATACATTCATACTATATAAAATTTTGTCAATATATTAATTTTATATTTCATATTACTTGTATAATAGTATTATGTATAATAATATATTAAGTACATTTATTTAATCAATTTTAATTAATTAACATATTAGTTGATTTTATATTATTTTAATATAACATTTATATTAAATATTTATTATATATTATAACCTTTATAGTATAAAACATATATCTCATATATGTATGTTTTAATTTAGTTAATTAATCTTTAATTTAATTATTTAATTAATTAACCTCTAATTATTTTATTCAATTAAATGATTTTAATTGAATTATTTTAATATTAAAAATACCTATTATAAACATACATATATACTTATGATATCTTAAAAAATTTAAAATATCATAACATATATCAAACATATATAATACATGTGTATAATTTTTTGTTAATTAACTTATTTAATTAATTTATTTTATTAATCTTATTGATAAATTTAAAATTTTGAAATTACTATCTAATATTTTCAAACATCATGAAAATTTTATTATATTATAAATTTTATAATATATGTATATCTTATTTTAAATTTAACTTTTAACTTTTAAATTCAAAATCTTATATTTTAATGTTTAAATAATTTTGAAAATTAGCTCAAAGCGCAATTCAAATTTAGGTATTTTCTACTAGGAATAACCTTGGTTAATTTAGTCCGCATATGCTATTATGCTCTGATACCATTGTTGGAACTAGGCTAGCCTGAAAACAATATTATCTCTGGTGCCATTATTCCTACTTTTGCAGCTGTAGGTTTGCATTTTTACCCGATATGGGAAGCAGCATCTGCTGATGAGTGGTTATACAATGGTGGTCCTTATGAGCTAATTGTAACTATGGGTGAATTTCAATTTTTTTTACCCTATTGGATCTTTATTGAGCCTATGATGTCTAATTTATTTAGAGAATTTCTAAATTTAATTCAAATAAAATATTTAAATTTATAATTAATGGATTGAATTTTATTTAATTCATTTTAAATTAAGCGTAATGGTACCAATATGGGTGAATTTCAAATTTTTTACCGTATTAGATCTTTGTTGAGCCTATGAAGTCTAATTTATTTAGAGCATTTCTAAATTTGATATAAATAAAATATTTATTTTATATGATTTAATTTATAATTAATGGATTGAATTTTATTTAATTCATTCTAAATTAAGCATAATGGTACCAATATGTGTCATATACATATATGTATATGTGCATGTTTAGCGTAATAATCCATGCAAGGTATAACATGCATATATATAAATGTTGGGATTTGTATTGCAATGGACATGTCAGCTCATCTTATATGTATTGTGTGTTATTCAAATATATGTGTGTGTACACAAATTTATTATTTAAATCACTACAACGAAATACCTTTTTACAAAGGGCAATCCCCATTGTAACAATGGCTCAAAAATGTGCACGTGTCTATCATATTATACGATGTTATAATAGACTCAAAAGATTTTACAATGTTTAAAACCGTTGTAAAGAACCATTATAGTAAAAAAATACAACGGTCCACAACCATTGTAATAGTGTCTTTTACAATGGGCATGAACATTGTAATATGCTCCAACCACAACAGGCATTGATTGTTGTAATAGATGCCTTTTATAACTGTTTTTGCCTATTGTTAAAAAAGATGCAAAATTAAAAAAATTAGAGCATTAGTGCAGGGTATATACATATCATACTCACAATTGCTAAAAAACCAAAACGAAATATACATTCACATCATTTATAAAGTTTTAATATAATTACAAATCATTGTCTTCAAGCCAAAACTAATATAAAAGAAGTTGAATACAAACAATACACTTAATAAAGCACGATAAAAGATATAGAAATATAGATACTCAAATAAAATTTGATTGGACACATACATTTTCGATGGTTTATACCCGCTTGTGAATGCTTTGGAATAACACAAGTTACATGAATCAATCCGGGTGATTCAAAATGTTTGAATTTTTGTTAGTTATTTTCCAATGAAAATTCAGTATACCACTTCTATAGGTAATGCATAAGCAGGATGAATAATCTTCAATCCTTGATATTTCATAAGGGAAATCCCCACAAAAGTAAATTCATAGCTAGAATATTAGTTATAGTCACCAAAATGTACGTCATGATTCTAAATTTTCATATAAAGTAAAATGATAAATTACACATAAAACTGCCTCAATTTAAACTGGAATTATTATGCACCAATAATGTAGAAAGGAAGGAATTAAATCATATTAAAAAGGAACATAAAATGTATAGGAAAACATATTTAAACAAACAATTATATAAATAACATATATCATGTCAATGTTATTATCACCTGAAGCTAAATTTTGCACAAAACATACCTCCAGTAAGTTAAATTTTGGCGACACTATATGGAGAATTATAGAGGTCGGAAGTGGCTTCTAATGGAGAAAACGGTTCGTAAATCGAAGTTCGAAGATGGAAGTTATAAGGGAAAATGTGAAGTGGGCTGAATTGACAGGGTCAGACGTCCGACCCTTCAGCAAATCTGCACCAGACCTGTTCCAGCGAATGAGGTCAGACGTCTGACCAAATGGGTCAGACGTCTGAGTCAGTGCAGAATTGATTCCAGAGCCTTTAGTCAGACGTCTGATCAAATGATCAGACGTCTGAGCTGAAGAGAAAATTTTCCAGTAACTTAAGTCAGATGCTTGACCATTTTGGCCAGATGTCTGAGGCGACTTCCTTCTGTTTTTCATGTGTGGACTTAACGTGAAGATATGTGATATCTGCAGGGAAAGTTTCAAAAAATTCCCTAGGGTTTCTATTCTCCTATATAAGCTAGCTTCAGATTCCAGATCTGTGGGTGTGCAAGCGACCGCAAGAGATTAGCCTCCACAAATTAGGGTTTATCTAAACCTAATTTTCTTCAATTCTCTTCCCCATAAATCAATTTATAATTAAAATATTGATCATTGTAATCAATCTCTTGTGCTCTTCTCATCAATATTAATAAAATCTCTCTCTTAAAGTGGATGTACACTAACACAACATTAGTGGAACCACTATAAATCGATGTGTGATTTATTTTTCATTATTGCTTTGATTTCTGAATTGCTTGTTTGGGATTGTGATTTTTTTGGATTGATTGAGATTGGAATTGAGTTATCGATTGGTTGTTTTTACACTTCTTATCACGATCCCATCCTCTGCTATGCTTGTGGGGTTTCAATTCTCGCCCCAACATTTGGTATCAGAGCATTGGTTTTGATGGGTGGTTGTAGAAATGCCTGAATTAAGTAGTAACTCAAGTAGTTCCTCAATGGGTACTCCAAGTGGTGTAGCTCCTTATGTACGTGGTTCGTACGCAGCTTCAGGATCATAATTGGTAATAGAGAAGTGGAATGGCGATAATGATTTTGAAAAATGGTAATGGAAGATGAAAGCGGTTTTAAGGAGAAAAGGGTGCATCGGGTAGTGTTTTATACACATTTATTGTCATCGGACATCTCGGATGTTGAGAGAGAGGAGATGAAAGAGTGGGCATTCACTACACTTCAACTTGCTATGGAAGAGAATGTCATCTCTAAAATTAGTGGTGAGACAACCGCTAAATGTATTTGAGACAAGTTGGAGGAGTTTTATATGAAGAAGTCACTGACAAATCGTTTGATCTTATTGCAAACGTTCTTCACCTATAAGATGAATGAAGGTTTTTCGCTAAAGGCGCACTTGAATACTTTTGATGATTTTCTAATGAAGATGAATGTAGTAGATTTGAAGATTGAGGAAGAGCAAGAGGCAATTATATTGTTATGTTCGTTGTCAAACCGCTATACAGGTTTCTCAAATAGTTTGATCTATAGCCGAGATACATTGACTCTTGATGATGTCAAGACGGGTCTTCTTAGTGAGAAGTTACGAGATCAAATGAAGGAGTTAGGTGAAGGAAGTAGTGGTCATGATTTGTTTTTGGAAAAGGAGAGGTACGTGAAGAAGGAGAACCGGGGGCGTTCTAAATCAAGGAACCCCGGTTGGAGAGGAAAGTCGAAGGAAAGAAAAGGCAAGTGCTATATTTGCAAGGAACCAGGTCATTGGAAGAATGAGTGCCGGATAAAGAGAAAGCAAAGAAAGTATTAGCATCTTCATCAGTAGCGATGGAGAGTGGGGTTGATGAGGGAGATGTAGATGTTTTGTCGGCGGCAGCATCAGATGTTTCGGGTAGCGAATGGGTGCTCAATTCGCGGGCATCTTATCATATGACGCAAAATAGGAATTGTTTTTCTTCTTACATCGACAAAGAAGGAAATTAAATTGTTATGGGAAATGGTGCTATTTGTAAGTCGAAAGGCATCAGTTCCGTGCAAATTTGAATGTTTGACGGGGTGGTTCATACTCTCACTAATGTGCGCTATGTTTTGGGACTTCGGAAGTCTCTTATCTCTTTGGGGCAGCTGGATTCTTTAGGTTGTAAGATCACTATTGAAAGTGATAGCTTATGGGTTTCGAAGGGGGCGCTTGTAGTAATGAAGGGTGCTAGGACTCATGGTATTTATTTGCTTCAAGGAGTGATTGCAGAAGATGAAACTTATATAGGAGTTGATAGTTTCGTGGCTTGGATGCAACTAGAATGCGGCATTTGAGGTTAGGTCATGTCTCGGAGAGGAGTTTGGATGTTCTTCGGAAGAGGGAGATGATCGATGGAGAAATTTCAACAAGTTAGAGTTTTGCAGAGAATGCATCATGGGGAAGCAAACTAAAGTTTCATTCAGTGAGGGAAAGCATGATTCGAGAAGGGTTCTTGAGTATATTTACACGGATGTTTGGCGACCGACACCTGTAGCTTCTTTAGGTGGAGCTCGTTATTATATTTCCTTTATAGATGACTTTTCTTGAACAGTTTGGGTGTATGTAATGAAGGCCTAGTCGGAGGCATTTGCAAAGTTCAAAGCATAGAAGGCTCTTGTTGAGAATAAGAGTGGCAAGTCTTTGAAGGTTCTACGGTCCGACAATGGCGGAGAGTATGTTTCCGGAGAATTTTTTGAGTTTGGCAAGCATCATGGTATTCGGAGGCATTTTGCTACACCTGATGATCCGCAGTCGAATGGTGTTGCGGAGAGGATGAATCTGAGAAAGCTCGATGCTTAAGATTGACATCGGGTTTTATTAAGGGATTTTGGGCTGAAACTTTGTCAATTGCAGTGCATATTATTAATCGAATTCCATGCTTAGCTTCTGGTGACAGAATTCCAAAAGAAGTATGGAAGGAAAAGAGCATTGACCTTAGTTATCTTCGTGTCTTTGGTAGTCCTGTTTATGTGCATGATCCGAGAAATGATAAGCTTGAACCTAGAGCTTTGAAGCGGATTTTGCTTGGCTATATGGATGGAGTAAAATGCTGTTGGATTTGGAATTCGAAAACGAAGAAGGTAGTGAATCGTCGTCATGTTACTTTTGATGAGTCGGTTATGCTCAAGGAGAATATGAGCTCATCAGATGTTCTGGATTTCGTTCATGGTGAATCAAAGGAGAAGGAAATTATTTCCACATTTTTTCCAAGGAGTAGAGAGAGTAGAGTTGTTGGAGATGCTTGTGAGAAAGTAGTGGTTGATATTACATCACATAGTCCACAGGGTGCCTCTAGTGTTGCTGGTGATGTGCATAATTCTAGAGAAGATTCGGTTCAAGGTGGAGTCGAAGGGAGTTTGGGTGATGATATTGATACTTGGGTTGGTCGTCGTACGATAAGACCACCCGAAAGATATGGTGATTGGAACTATCTTAGCTTTTGCGATAACTTGGACTATGCTTTCCATGTAGTTCAATATGAGCCGACGGATGTTGATGACATCATGGAGTCGAGTGATAGCTCGAAATGGATTTGTGCCATGGAGGAAGAGATGCAATCATTATTGAAGAATCAAACTTGCGATTTGGTTACACTTCCTAAAGGAAACTGTGCTATTGGGTGCAAATGGATATATAAGGTGAAGGACGATGGGAGATACAAAGCTAGGCTAGTGGCTAAGGGGTTTGCACAAAGGAAGCGAAAAGAGTATGATGAGATAATCGCAGTGGTTGTGCGCCATACTTCTATCCGGGTATTACTTGCTACAGTTGTGATTCACGACTTGGAGTCTGAGCAACTTGATGTGAAAACCACCTTCTTGCATTGTGACTTGGATGAAGACATCTACATGAAGCAACTGGAAGGCTTTGTTGTGGATGGTAAGTCAAATTTGGTTTGCAAGTTTAAGAAATCACTAGATGGATTAAAGCAATCACCTAGACAATAGTACAAAAGGTTTGATCATTTTATGCTTGAAAATGGTTTTGATTAAAGCATCAAAGATGCTTGTGTTTATTTCAAAAAGTTGAGAAATGATTGTTGGGTGTATTTAGTCTTGTATGTGGACGACATGCTCATTGTTCTAAGGATAAAAATGAAATCGAAGTTCGAAATGAAGGATCTTGGAGAAGCAAGAAGGATACCGGGCATGGAAATTATAAGGGATCGAAAGCATTTTGAGTTGAAATAAACTCAAAAGGAGTACATTAAGAAAGTGCTTTCCCGGTTTAGCATGGAGAATGCAAAGGCATCAAATACACCTTTACCTTTGCATATAAAGCTTTCGAGTAAAGGATCACCTATCTTAAAGGAAGAGAAGGCTTATATGGAAAAGTTGCCAAATGCTAGTGCGGTTGGAAGTGTAATGTATGCCATGGTGTGTACAAGGCCTGATATTGCAAATGCCATCGGGATGGTTAGTCGATACATGGCTGATCTGGGGAAATCGCATTGGGAAGCTGTGAAGCTTATATTGAGATACCTTAGAAGCACATCATCTCATGGTCTTGTTTTTGCTGTAGTAAGGCGATGGATTGCAAATTTGTTGGTTATTGTAATTCGGACTACGCCGGTGATAGGGATCGAAGAAAATCAACTTTCGGACATGTCTTTACACTTGGGGTATGGCCATAAGTTAGAGATCTAGATTGCAGACTATAGTTGCTTTATCCACTATGGAGGCGGAGTTGATAGCCGCGGTGGAGGCGGCAAAGGAGGCACTCTATTTGAAGCGATTATTGTGTAACTTGGGATTCAGGCATGATAGTATTGATGTCTGATGTGATAGCTAGAGCGCTATTCACTTGTTAGAGAATTTGCCGTTTAACTCACAATGAACTAAGCATATTGATGCGAGAGAGTCATTTCTAGTACCATGGATGAGAATAAACAAGTATATCTTTGGAAAGTGCACATGAAGGATAACGCGACGGACATGTTCAGTAAGGCATTGCCGGTTGGGAAATTTGGGCATTGCTCGAACTTGATTCGCTTGGAGAAGTTGTAACGAACCGAATTTTTCAACCATTTAAAAATATTGGATTTAATATAATTTTTGAATAAAATGGTTAGAAATAAAATTTAAGATGTTGCAGAGGAAAATAAAAGTAAGCGAATGTGTAATAGGATAAGAGATGATAGTAATAGGAATAGGATAATAAACGTTTACCTCTAATACGAAATTTATCGCGTGTTTGTGTTGAAATGAAATAATTGTTTTAATGGAAATAAAAGAATATTTAACAAAAATAAAATATACGTTTTCATCCTAAAGGTAGGTGGAATTTTATAAAAAAAGAAATTTTAGGTTTGGAGACAATATTTTACGGTCGTTGAAAAGCAGTCGTAATATAGATGGAATTTAGTTTAACGCGTAAAGTCAAAATTTCAGTAAATTGAAGTTGTATAATCAAAACATGTTTTAATAAATTTAATCTATAAATTCAATTTTGAAATTTTGTGAAAATTTAAGTCGTTCAAATTTAAGTAGAAACATGTTAATAAATTTAAGGGTAAAATATCATTTTTCGACATGTAAATATTTTTATATAGAAAAGATCTAAAAAATTCATCGATGTGAATGGCAAAGTTTGTTCCGTCCAATTCTGTTGTTTCTAGTCCGTCTACCGCGATTTACAATTGAATACGTTTTGAGTCAATGTAATTGACGACCTTAGTGGATTTTTCATACGACTGTCGTAGCACAGATTTTATTACATCAATAAATTCCTCTCGTTGCGCTTATCTCTGTGGTATATTTATTCTTGTATTTGGGTGTCCGGTGCAACGTTAAGTGGTCAAATTCTAGTACATAACGATATCGTGTTCTACCACGTTATCCATCTCACTTTATATATTATCACCCTCTCGTTTCATTTCCGCAAACCAAAAGTAAAATAAGCCTACAGACACCCATTAATTTCATCTGATGTTCCTTAATGATCGGAGCCAATCTGTCTACTTTTAGCCAAAGGTCCCAACATGAAAGTTGCAAAGCTCGACAAGATGAACATTCTCAATGGTCAAGATTGTCGTCGGTGCTGTGGATTGACGGAAAAATGCTAGAACCGTCGGATCTAGTTTCGTCGATTCCGGCGACTACGGTCGTCGATAGGTGATGGTGTCAACATGGAAGATGGAGAGGAAGGTGGGGAGAAGCCACGGCTGAAGTTTGGAGGGCTTACATCGACCGAGGCGGCCGGAAATCGCCAATAGCCGCAGATCTAGTTTCGCCGATTGCGGCTACTACAGTTAACGATCGATGATGGCACTTGAAGCAATGATGGAGGGGACGTCGAGGACTACATGCTGACCAAATTTCGTGGAAAACGGAGCTCCGAGGCAGTGACAATCTGCGGTCAAAGTTGACGGGGTGGAAGTTGACCGGGCATTGACCAGTTCTGGTCATAGGTAATTTTCGCAAAAAAGTCCCTATGATTTTTATATTTGCAAATTAGATCCTGAAACTTCAAACCTTCATAAATTTTGCATATGAACTCCGATTGACATGCGGTTTCTTCCATTGGACTAGCGTTGAAATTTTGGACGTTATGAAACTTGTTTGGCTGAATTTGGAGACTGTTGGATTTTGGGAGTTCGTCCAAAATTTTAAATGGGCTAAAATAAAAGATGAGTGTTTTAAAACGCTCACAACGTACTAGAATATTCTTATGCTAGTTATATTTGATATTATGAATTGATATGATTTTTATTGGCTGTTGCTTGATAAATTTAATTGTCATCTAGATCGTCATTGAATTTACCGTTAAAAATTAAAATTGATAGTCGAATTGAAATTGGAATTTAATTGCAACTAAATTACTGGATATTGATAACTATGAATTATCGTGAATTATAATGTCTGTTTGTATGATTGATTGTGATGGACGCAAATTGGTTAATATTTGTAGATGTTATTTGTTTTCATATATAGCTTGTTATCATCCTGTAATTTATTTACAGTATATAGAACTGTAAATTAAATTATTTCGAATAAATTAAGAAATAGGTTGAAATGATATATACCTATGACATTGAGATTTGGATTGAAATGATATATATCCATCTCAGAAATTAAATTGAAATAACTGGTCACTTGGTCATAGGATAGAAAATTATATACGGACACCGGATTGGTTAAATTAAATGATTTTAAAATTTCTGATTTGAAACTATTTAAATGGTTTGATTTAAAAGAAATAAATGTCAAATTTATGGAAATCAAACTATTTTCGAACTTGAGCTCGGAATTGAATTATATTTGAAGATTGGATTTTTGCATTGAATATTGAAGGTAAAATTCGATTAAGTGTTTTGAATCGTATTTGAAAATCGAGCACGAAATCAATATAAATTGAATATGAAATTGAATTGATTGATTTGATAATGGAATTGAATTAATTTGAAATCGAAGTTGAAACCGATTTGAGTTGGTATCAAAATTGAATTGGCTGAATGAAAATCGAAGTTGATTTGGATTGAAAAGTTTAAATTGGACCGGTTTGACTTTGAAACCATTTTTAAATAAATTATTTTTGTATAATTTGTTGAAAAGCTATATTCTTTAAATCTTTAAATTATTTTGGTTTTCCAAGTATTTTACTATATAAACCATTTTATACTAAACTATTTTAACTATTAAAACCATTTTAACTATTTTACATTAAACTATTTTAACTATTTTAATTGATTAAACTATTTTAAAAGTATTCAAACTATTTTTCAAAAATTCAAACTGGTAAAGAGTGAAATGATTATATTTAAATCATGGATTTAAATATGAATTAGATTTAACTGAAGTTATAAATCAAATCGGCACTTGAAACAATTTTGGAATCGAAGTTGAGATATTGATGTGAATGGGATTATGAACTGAAATTGTATATTTTGAGTAAATATGTTGATTTTGAAATGGATTTAATTTTGAAGCGAACATGATATTTTGATATCAAGTATGAACTGTTTTCAAATGTAAAAGTGTCAACCGGTGTGTACATCGACGTTTGATTGTTAAAGAGACCGGAGCCGGATATGGACATACTCTTTGTTGATACCGGAACTACTTTGACAACTATGTACATGGAGTGATGATCCAGAATGAAGTGGCTGGGTTTGGCGTCGTTTGCTGGATTTGAAGAAAGAGAATGATGATGGGTAGGCCCCGACACTTATACCAATTTGAAATGACTAAAAGAGGATGGCTTGAAAGGGCCAAGTGGGCTGATTACCCCGAGCGGACATCCGTTCTTCAATTTTCTTAGACTCGGTCCATATTATTACTCTTGATGTTGGTTTCGATTGGTGCACCTTGATTGGGATAGCATCCCTTTGACTCGATATGGGATGGATGGACATCGTGGACGGTCATGGCTATGATGTGTTACCACCAGCCTTGCGACCCGAACTGGTAGTATCCTAGCTTGGGCATTGCCTCATGTGCCTTGTCATACTTTTATCCCTATACGAGACCCATACGGTTTTGGTTTAGTGTTGTCGTATCATGGCGCATCCCTATCCACCGACCGGTTAACTGGTGTTTTATATGCAAACTGTACGACAATGCTCAAAAACGTATTAAGGGGGATTAATGTAAAGCCTTAATGCTATTTTAATATTTGTTGTACTGATTGGACATTATTTATATTGCATGTTCTACTACATATAAATATTTTGACGGATCCTTAAGAGATGGAAAATCCCATAACATCTCTTGAGTTATTGCACGCACGTTATACGCTGGATAGGAGATGTGAAAACCCGTAAACAACTCTGACGATGTTACACTCATGTTTATGCGATATTGATTTGACTGACATAAGGATATTTTAGTCCTGACTCGAGTGTTTTGTCTTTTCATTACGCTCGGGTCAGTCCTGAGTTTTTCAGCTTATTAAGATCTATTCCGGAGGACGAAAACGAAGATTTGGTGTACAAGTACTATTGTTATTCCTACATCATGTTGTCTGCAGCATTATTTATCTGTTTCTGATGTACCTATAACTTTGATAAATATTGTATTGAATATAATCAAAAATATTGTATAAACAGCTTCATGAACTGTTTATTTGATTATTATATTTTATCTTTCCGCTGCAAGATTCTGTTGTTGTTTCTTCTCCTCTTCCCTTAATTTCTTGTTACCCAATTAACAATCCTCCCTTTTAAATGGTTTGAGTTGACATGTGTGATTTATTGTCGATTTAAACTGTCCTAAAAGGTGGGTCGTTACAGTTTGTATCACAGCATTGGTTTAGCGATAATCTTAGCTTTGTAGGATAACTCATTTGAGATAGGTTCAGTAGCACCTTAGAATGAGTTTGAGTGCATTAATAGATATGAGCGTGTATTTGTTAGTGATATAAAATTATTTTATATTATGTTGACATATCGGTTGAGTGTTTATGAATTCTGGTTGGTAGGGGAAGTACAATCGTATCGATAGGGGTTTCTAAACTCTTAAACAAGGTAAACCGACACAGTATTGTTTTGAAATAGGGTAAATGAAATAATTTTACCCTGATTATATATTTTATATAAAGAAATAATTTTTCAGAAATTATTAGGGTATATATAGTGTGAATTGTTTGTTAGAAATGATAATATTAATCATTAACGTTTATTGTTTGAATAGTCAATATTCCTAAACCATTAACTATTAGCTATTACATGATTATAAGAAAATGAAATTGTATAAATTTGATTTTAAAATATAAATTGCAAGTAAAATGAATATAAAGTCGAGAATTTGAGAAATTTGAATTCTGGTGTTTCTGAAAAGGGTTTTCAAGGTTTGAAAAATTGTTTAAAAGTATATATAAATACAAATTGTTTTCAAATAAAATTTTAAGGAAATGAATTTAGTACTCCCCTCTTCTGTCGTTGGAAAATAATTTCAGTAATAACTACGCAACATCATCGACGTTCATTTTCGAGTCTCAAAGTGGAGGAGACTTCTGAGAAGCTTTACTTCGAAATTGTTTTGATAAACGGATTTTAGTTTAAACTCCAAAAGTATGTTTGATATATAAAAGAGATAGGTATATATGCATATTTCAAAATGATTTGAAATGAACCCGGTGTTTAAATATAAAGTTCTGTTAATCAATAATATTCAAATTATTTGAATGAAATGAAATATTTGAATAACCAGAACTTATAAAATAAGATAATTAAGAAATCCAAGCTAAATTTTTTGAGAAAACTTTAGAGTTGAAGTTTGTAACTCCTAAACTGAAAGTAAAGAAAATTTAAACAAGTTAAAATAGTTCTCTAATTAAGTAAAATGAATCAGATCCATTTGTATAATACCAAATTGCATTCTAATAGCATGTAATAAGACTTAGCAAACGCTAAAAACTTAAAATGATGATATGGGTATGTGATGGGATATTATACAAGTAAACAAACTCAAAAGTAATTAAGATGTATATAAATGGAAATTTAGTTTGTAATAATTAATGTTATACTTAATTAGTTTATTATGAAATGATTAATGACTAAGTGGAATAAATAAGAGAGCCTAAGAAAGTAGACAAATGAATTAAATAATATCTTTGTAAATTGGTTATAGAATTAAATAGAAATATGCAAAGAAATTTTGAAATTGAATTTGTAACTTTTGAGATGATTAGAAACTTAGATAAAGCCATGTAAGAAGTTGACTTTTATAGAAAGAATATAAACTAAATTGATGATTAATAAAATATTTCACAAATAGATCTGTTATTAAAGGACATTATGAAAATGAAGGTAAATCAATTGAAACAAATGAATCGAATAATTGAATGGAAATGAAGTAAATGTAAACAAAGGAAATTGGTATAACTAAAAATCAATGGAAAGGGAAATTGAATTTAATTAAATTGTATAGAATGTTTAAGATGAACATGAGTAAGAAAATTCTATGAAATAATGTTTAAGAAATGATAGTATTAAAGAGTATGACATGTAAAGAAATGGATATACTAAGCAAATAAGGGATATGAATACTGGGCTGTGAATAATTAATTGTAAATGAAACGAAGGTAAGTAAAATATTTTAATATAGATGAATTGGATAGAAATCTATTGAAAGGTAATACATAAGTTGTACTTATATTATTTTATTCACATAATGATTTGATCCAAATTCGAGCACATAATTTTGAGATAATATATATCGATCCAAGTTAGGATTTTCACTCGATTCTTGACGGTGAAACCTGGATATGGATTTTGATTTGATTTTGGAATTCATTATCATAGTTTATGGCTATGCAAGGAGAATAACAGTTTCTGATCAAGG
This sequence comes from Allium cepa, assembly GCA_030765085.1. Taxonomy (NCBI): domain Eukaryota; kingdom Viridiplantae; phylum Streptophyta; class Magnoliopsida; order Asparagales; family Amaryllidaceae; genus Allium; species Allium cepa. Next base: position 721,609,962 of record CM060938.1, on the reverse strand, counting down.
AACCAAATCCAAGTCCGCACTTGAGAGTCGTGTGAACGATACTAGTTCAGAAGTGAAATTGTGTGATCGAGTGGATCAGATTTGGTATTGCGTACAGATGATATTTGTACATCGTACGGGCTTAAGTAAAATTAATATTGGAAATTGACAATGTGTAAAAATGATTTTAAAATTATACGATTGAATATCATTGGAAATTTAGATGCAGGTATTTAAAATCAAGAAAATTTGGATGGCCCAAAAAAAGGTACGTATTTATTTTGTCATTGGATTCAGTGATTTTTAATTGAGCCACTTGGCTTTTGGTTTTCTTTTGTTGGTTTGAGGCCCATAGAGGCATTTTGTAGTTGTACCAATCGAACCGCGCAAAGGAGACGCTGTCGAAATTTTCTGCAAATCCGGATGTTAGAAAATTTTTAAAGTTTAAATTTTTATAACTTGTTTTGATAACTAACTTGTAAATTCCAAAATCCGATCAGAGTGACAGGGTGGAAGAGTAGTAAAAGTTTTCTAATGGATTCGATGTTCTATAAGTTGATTATATTTTTAAATAGATTAAATGTCAAATTCTTTGCTTAGTTACTTTTCGGGGACGAAAATTTCAAAGTAGGGGAGATTGTAACGACCCGAATTTTTCAACCATTTAAAATATTGTATTTAATATAATTTTTGACTAAAAATGGTTAGAAATAAAATTTAAGATGTTGCAGAAGCAAATAAAAGTGAGCGAATGTGTAATAGGATAAGGGATGATAGTAATAGGAAATAGGATAATAAACGTTTACCTCTAATACGAAATTTATCGCGTGTTTATGTTGAAATGAAATAAATGTTTTAATGGAAATAAAAGAATTTTAAGAAAAATAAAATATACGTTTTCATCCTAAAAGTAAGTAGAATTTTACAAAAAAAAAGAAAATTTTGGTTTGGAGACTATTTTACGGTCGATGAAAAGCAGTCGTAATCTCTATGGAATTTATTTTAACGCATAAAGTCAAATTTCAATAAATTGAAGTTTTATAATCAAAACGTGTTTTTAATAAATTTAATCTATGAATTCAGATTTTAAATTTTGTGAAAATTTAAATCGTTCACATTTAAGTAGAAACCGGTTAATAAATTTAAGTCCAAAATATCATTTTTCGACATGTAAATATTTTTACATGGAAAAGATCTAAAAAATTCACTGATTTTAATGGCGAAATTTGTTCAGTCCAATTCTGATCTTTCTAGCTCCGTCTATCGCGATTTACAATTGAATACATTTTGAGTCGGTGTAATTGGTGACTTAATGGATTTTTTATACGACTGACGTATCACAGATTTTATTACACCAATAAATTCCTCTCGTCGCGCTTATCTCTACGGTATGTTTATTCTTGTATTTGGGTGTCCAGTGCAACGTTAAGTGGTTAAATTCTAGTACATAACGTTACCGTGTTCTGCCACATCATCAATCTCACTTTATATATTATCACCCTCTCGTTTCATTTCCGCAAACCAAAAGCAAAATTTCATCCGACGTTCCTCAATGATCGGAACCAGATTGTCTACTTTTAGCCAAAGGTCCCAACATGAAAGTTGTAGAGCTCGACAAGATGAACATTCTCGATTATCAAGATTGTCATCAGTATGGCAGATTGATGGAAAAATTACTAGAACTGCGGATCTAGTTTCGTCGATTTTGGCAACTACGGTCGTCGATAGGTGATGGTGTTAACATGGAAGATGGAGAGAAAGGTGAGAAGAATCCCCGGCTGGAGTTTGGAGGGCTGGCGTCGACTGAGGTGGCCGAAAATCGCCAATAGTCGCAGATCTAGTTTCGTCGATTGCGACCACTACAGTCAACGATCGATGACGGAACCTGAAGCAAAGATGGAGGGGACGTCGAAGACTACGTTCTGACCAAATTTCGTGGAAAATGGAGCTCCGAGGCAGCGGTAATCTACGGTCAAAGTTGATGGGGCAGAGGTTGACCGGAGTTGACCAGATCTGGTCATGGGTAATTTTTGCAGAAAAGCCCCTGTGATTTTTATATTTGAATTAGACCCGAAACTTCTAACCTTCATAACTTTAGCATATGAACTCTGATTGACGTGCAGTTTCTTCCGTTGGACTCGTATTGAAATTTCGGACGATATGAAACTAGTTTGGCTGCATTTGATGACTGTTGGATTTTGGGCATTTGTCTAAAATTTTAAATGGGCTAAAATAAAAGATGAGTGTTTATAATGCTCATAACATACTAGAATATTCTCATGCCAGTTAAATTTGATATAATGAATTGATATGAATTTTATTGGTTGTTGTTTGATAAATTTACATTGAATTTACCGTTAAAAATTAAAATTGATAGTCGAATTGAAACTGGAATTTAATTGCAATTAAATTACTGGATATTGATAACTATGAAGTGCCGTGGATTATAGTGTCTGTTTGTATGATTGATTTTGATGGATGCAAATTGGTTGATATTTAGATGGTTGGACGTCATTTATTTTTATATATAGCTTGTTATCATCCTGTAATTTATTTACAGTATATAGAACTGTAAGTTAAATTATTTCGAATAAATAAAGAAATAGGTTGAAATGATATATACCTATGATATTGAGATTTGGATTGAAATAATATATATCAATTCGGAAATTAAATTGAAATAACTGATCACTTGGCCATAGGATAGAAAATTATATACGGACACTGAATTTGTTAAATTAAATTATTTTAAAATTTCTGATTTAAAATCAAAATACTTTCGAACTTGATCTCGGAATTGAATTATATTTGAAGATTGGATTTTTTCGTAAAATTCGATTAAGTGTTTTGAATCGATATTTGAAAATCGAGCTCGAAATCGATATAAATTGAATTGAAATTGAATTGATTGATTTGATAATGGAATTAAATTAATTTAAAATCGAAGTTGAAATCGATTTGAATTGGTATCGAAATTGAATTGACTGAATGAAAATCGAAGTTGATTTGGATTGGAGAATTGAAATTGGACCAGTTTGACTTTGAACCTTTTTCAATAAATTATTTTAGTATAATTTGTTAAAAAGCTATATTCTTTATATTTTTAATTATTTTAGTTTTCGAAGTATTTTACTATATAAACCATTTTATACTAAGCTGTATTATATTAAACTATTTTAACTATTGAAACTATTTTAACCTTTTTACATTAAACTATTTTAATTACTTAAACTATTCTAAAAGTATTCAAACTATTTTTCAAAAATTCAAACTGGTCAAGAGTGAAATATTTATATTTAAATCTTGGATTTAAATACGAATCGAATTTAATTGAAGTTATAAATCAAATCGGCACTTGAAACAATTTTGGAATCGAAGTTGAGATATTAAGGTGAATGCGATTATGAATTGAAATTGTATATTTTGAGTAAATGTGATGATTTCGAAATGGATTTGATTTTGAAGCGAACATGATATACTTATATCAAGTATGACTGTTTCGAAAGGTAAAAGTGCCAACCGGTGTGTAAAATGACGTTTGGTTGTTAAAGAGACCGGAGCCGAATATGGGCATACTCTCTATCGATACCGGAACCACTTTGACAACTGTATATGTGGAGTTATGATACAGGACGAAGTGGTTGGATTTGGCGTCGTTTGCTGGATTTGAAGAAAGAGAACGATGATGGATAGACCCCGGCACTTGTGCCAATTTGAAATGACTAAAACAGGACGACTTGACAGGGCCAACTGGGCTAAGTACCCCGAGCGGACATTCGTTCTTCCATTTTCTTGGACTTAGTCCATATTATTACTCTCGATGTTGGTTTCGATTGGTGCATCTTGATTGGGATAGCCTCCCTTTGACTCGATATGGGATGGATGGACGCGGTGGGCAGTCATGGCTATGATGCGTTACCACCAGCCTTACGACCCGAACTGGTAGTATCCTAGCTTGGGCATTGCCTTACGTGCCTTGTCATATTTTTATTCCTATACGAGACCCAAACGATTTTGGTTTAGTGTTTTCGTATCACGGCGCATCCCTATCCACCGACCGGTTAACTGGTGTTTTATATGCAAACTATACGACAATGCTTAAAAACGCATTAAGGGGGATTAATGCAAAGCCTTAACGCTATTTTGATATTTATTTGACTGATTAGACATTATTTATGTAGCGTAGTCTACTACATATAAATATTTTGATGGATCCTTAAGAGATGGAAAATCCCGTAACATCTCTTGAGTTATTGCACGCACGTTATACATTGGATAGGAGATGTGAAAACCCGTAAACATCTCTGAAGCCGTTACACTCATGTTTATGCGATATTGATTTGATTGACATAAGGATATTTTAGTCCTGACTTGAGCATTTTTTCTTTTCATTACGCTTGGGTCAGTCCTGAGTTTTTCAGCTCATTAAAAATCTATTCTGGAGGACGAAGACGAAGATTTGGTATACTAGTACTATTATTATTCCTGCATCATGTTGTCTGCTGCATTATTTATTTATTTCTGATGTATGTATAACTCTGATAAATATTGTATTGAATATAATAAAAAAATATTGCATAAATAGCTTCACGAACTGTTTATTTGATTATTATATTTTATCATTCCGCTGCAAGATTCTGTTGTTGTTTCTTCTCCTCTTCCTTATTTTCTTATTTACCCCATTAACAGTTCTCCCTTTTGAATGGTTTGAGTTGACATGTTTATTGTCGATTTAAACTGTCCAAAAAGGTGGATCGTTACAGAAGTGCTAGGTGCCACGGGGTGGCACAGTTATGGAAGGAGCTTGGTGGTAGATGAGGAAGAGTATCGGTTAGAGGTTGAGGTTCTATCTTCTTGGTAAGTGATAGTCTTTAGTGAGATAGCTTCGGATTTGGATGTTTTCAACATTTCATTAACGGGCAGGGGTTTTGCCTGAGCTCGTTGGTGGAGCACAATGGACAGTGGCTTTGCCGGAGCTCATTGGGAAAGCATTCATGTCTGTTTGAAGGTATAAGAAGTGATAGCCGGTGCTATCGGTTGTCGTTGATGTTATGGTACTATTGGAGGTTGAGATGGATATAGTGTCAAGAAGTGTTAAATTTTGGCGACACTATATGGAGATTGTAGAGGTCGAAAGTAGCTTCGTAACGGAGGAAACGGTTCGCAAATCGGAGTTTGGAGGTGGAAGTTGTAAGGGAAAAGGTGAAGTGGGTTGAATTGACAAGTTCAGACGTCTGAGGAAAAATTCAGATGTCTGACCCTTCAGCAAATCTGCACTAGACCTGTTATAGAGAATGTGGCAAGACGTTTGAGTCAGTGCAGAATTGATTACAGAGCTTTTAGTCAGACGTTTGACCAAATGGTCAGATGTCTGAGCTAAAGAGAAAATTTTCTAGTAACTTAAGTCATACGTCTGACCATTTTGACCAAACGTTTGATGCGACTTCCGCCTGTTTTTCACGTGTGGACTTGGCACAAAGATTTGTGATATCTGTAGGGGAAATTTCGAAATATTGCCTATGGTTTCTATTCTTTCATATGAGCTAGCTACAGGTTCCAAATCTGTGAGTGTGCAAGCGACTGCAAGAGATTAGCCTCCACAAATTAGGATTTATCAAAACCTAATTTTCTTCAATTCTCTTCCCCACAATCAATTTCTAATTAGAATATTGATCATTGTAATAAATCTCTTGTACTCTTCTCATTAGTATTAATAAAAGCTCTCTCTTAAAGTGGATGTACACTGACATAATGTTAGTGGTACCACTATAAATCGCTGTATGATTTATTTTTCATTATTGCTTTGATTTTTGAATTGCTTGTTTGGGATTGTAATTGTTTTTTGGATTGATTGAGATTAAAATTGAGTTATTGATTAGCTGCTTTTATACTTCTTACCACGGTCTCATATTTTTCTATGCTTATGGGGCTTCGATTTGAGTGGTCTCCAGTTGGAATCCCGCCCCCAACACAGTATTGTAAACATCATTATTTTATGTTTGGATATTCCCTGGCTTCATATTGCAAACATCAAGAAGATGGATCTACCAGTATTGTTGCTTCTTCTACTGAGAAGTTCCCCTCCAAGTAAGAATCCATAACTGTAGAGTGTCTTTACCTCAAATCATGTCAAGTGCCAATTCAAATTTACCATACAAAGAAGAGACGCTCATTTTCTTAAGTATTGCATCAAGAAACATATGTTACAAACACCTTTTTACTTATGGACTTCAAAATATAGTTCTATTAATGTTTGAAACATATTTTAAATTTGTATGAAAGTGTAAACAATCACAAGTAATAGAGGCCGAGTGTTTGAATGTGTAAATATAAGCCCAGGACTCAAATCTCTAACAAATATAACTAGCATCAATTTATACCAAAAAAGGTCACTTGAAAGTGAATTAATATAGAATACAATGATACTTATAAATTAAAGCTAGTTGTTTTATCAGTCGTCGTATCCTTTATAAATCGCTTTTTGGATCAACGTTCATAATGCCTTAACAATGCATGTATGCAACCTTTCTCGTTTATACTTTTTTCTCTTTGATAATTATTTTTATTTATTTTTCCGTCGATTTTTTATAACTGCACGTTGATCCCTATCATTATTTTCAAAAATCACTAGAATGTAGCACCGGAAGTATTATGGCCAACGCATCTTCTAACCCAAAGGTAAAAGCATAAAATTTTCGTAAAAATGTGTTATGACATAGATAATGCACTTCCACGGTTTTACCAATTCAAAAATTGCTTACCTTCTAATGTATGCTTGCATATTAGGCTTAATATGATGTAGGCATTCATCTGGTGAATGGTCGTATTATTTCTAACTTCAATACTTGGATGCTGATCCATTGTTCAGATCAGGCATGCTTCTTATCACTATCTCTACTACTAATAATAAAAATTCCATGACTAAAATTCCCTTTACCTGTTATCGTATCCTTTGCCATTTCCTTCCATTCTACCATCCTCATTTCACGCCAGTAAAAAACCTAACCTCCCAAACTTAAACATTAATGTCTTCTTCATCAATAATCTAACACCAATGCCAATCAGCTACCATTACTACCTCATCATGGAAGTTATCCTTTGTCGGACACTACACCTACCCCATTCGGCTAAAAATTGCAAGTTCAAAACTAGGGTTACCTTATTCTATCTCGATTCCTGAACTTCGCTAATTGCTAATTGATTAGGCAGCTATTGCTTGGATAACAAACTTCAACCGCAATTTAGGTATCTTTTCGATGCCATTTACTTATCGATTTGTCTCCCTCTTTTCTACGTTGCAGATGATGTGCAAACTCATTTAGATTGACCTAATCCCATGTTCGGCTATGGTTACCTTCTGGGTTTTGGAGATATTTTTTATATTGATAACCTCATCTTGATTTTTAGCATATAATTTAAATTAACGAAATTTCCTTAACTGTTCAACTTTTAGTTTAGGGGTTTTTACTTTTGATTTTGATTTTTAGCATTTGATTTCAGTTTTACATATGATTCCATAACCGTTCCCACAACGTTGGATACTGTTAATATCGCAGACTGATTTTAGAGTAGTAAAACATGCCCATTTTTCTTTAATTACAAGTTGATCAATATATACGTTTAAATTCAATTTAAAATTGAGAAAAAAAATCAATACGTTTGCACTGGACACATATGAGTACATACTGAATGAGAAAAGCATTTCTTATAATTTTATCTTTTAAGTTATTTTTAGTTTGACAAATACCAACTACTTTTAGGGCATATAAATAGTTCATCCAGTTTATATAAAACAATATTTGTTGTAAATGAATGCATGCAGAATGTAGATTATGGAGCAACATATTAATTTTATAAATAATTTCAAAGGACATTGTTTAAACTATAATGCTTGAACGTTTAATTTATTTGTCTGTTAAAATAATACAAAAATGTTGGTTTTATATACTTAAGACGATATTAATTCATCCAGTTTACATAAAACAGTATTTATCTTTTAAAATAATTTATTTATCTGTTGGAATAAAAACAATGAGTAGAACATGGCTCTTTTTTCATCGAATAGCTAAAAAAACATCTAAAGGTATATAAGCATTTCCTATAATTTTATCCCTTGGCATTTACAGCAAAAGCTGTGTGAGAGGATGCACGAATGAATTCAAGGAGAGACTAAATATCTAAAATGTTCCACGTTGCCAAGTTTAAGATAAATATTTTATATAACCAACTTATACTTTACCTTACTAAAATTATATTGGACTTGAGGCCCGTGTATGCAGTTTGAATTGGTGGATCTATTATAATATTATGTAAATATACATGCATAATCAGTTGAGGTCCTCACCATTTTGATTTCTTAGGCATTTGCTTTGCCTGCTTGCATGTCGAGTGCTGATCAAACCAACATTAGTAAGTATGGGTTTTTGTTGTTGTATAATTACGTAAGTACACATCCATGATCATTTGGGGTCATTATAGTTTTAGTCGTCCAGCCATATTGCTTTAGTATGACATATTGCTTTAGTGTTCGATTTGTGAAGCTTCGGTTTTATTTTACAAAATTCAAGGTTTAGTTTGTTTAAACATAAAACTATGTCATATTGTTTAAGATTTATTATGCTCTATTTAGCACACAATGTAAATCATCTGTATGATTTTACTTACTACTGATTACAAATGAATGACATTGTGACAACCCAGGATTTTGGATATTTTAAATTGGAATATTTAATTAATTCTAAATATTTAAAAGTTAAATCCTAACTTGAATTTCAAACACCACGGGTTATTGGATAAATTAAATAATTGGATTTAATAATTGGGAATTGGTTAAAATAGTGAATCTTGGATTTTAAGCTTGTTAAAAATAATTTGAAGGCTTGTAAAATTTGTATTAAAAATACTGAAGATAATAGAACTTTTAAAATTGAATTTAAAGATGGTTTGTTCAGTTTTAAAAGTATATCGTTTAAATCGATATTTAAGAATGGCCTTTCGAGGTACAGTCTCAGAATTCGATGAAACCAGTTCCATTGGGTCCATAATATCGTATTATTATCGGATTTCAATTTTCGTAGTGTTTGGAGTTGTCGTTTGGCCGTACGATATATAAATGCGCTGAAATTTATATCGAAAATTCAATATAATAATTGGGTTCAAAAATCTATCTTTTCCATACGATCGAGTTAGGCCTCGAAACCTTTTCCAGTCGTTCGAAATAGGGGTATAACATTATAAATGCCTGACGGCACGCCTCGATAGGGACTCACGATTTTAAGCTTCAAATTCAAGACGATTTAAATTTGAATCTAAATTTCAATATAAATAATATAATTGCATCGAACACTGTAGCAAGCGCAGACACGTAGAGAAATTCTAAACACGTGTTCTTCCTGGTGTAACACGCGTCTTCGTTATAAATAATAATAATAATAATACTTCACCTCGTTTTGAGGCAAAATGACTGAAACAAAATTGAACTCGAGAAAAAAATGGCGATCTCTCCTTTCTAATCGAATTCCTTTTTCCTCTTCTCTTTAGTTAAGACGAGGTCGTTCTCCCTTCTTATTCAATTTTCAAATCGAATCGGCTCATGATTAAATCAGTTCGTCCCTCAATTCGAGACTACTGCCTTTCCAATTTTTCAATCTAGTTCGAAAAAAAGGGCAACCGAGTTACTCACGCGATACTCTTCTTCTTTTCTTTTGCCTACCAGTTTGAAGCCGATGTTCCTCTAAATTCAATCGCGACTTCATTGGCCCGATCAACGCTCGAACGAGGCAGCACTCAGGCGGGGGCACTTGAGGCGAAGCAAGGCAGCAATTTGTGGAGGTGGGACCTAGGCTAGTAGCGTGAGGTTTTAGGAAAGTAGGGTGGGTCACGTGGTCGATATAGGAAGCAGTGGCGGGGTTGCGAGTTTGGTGGCCACGAACCGAAGATCGACGCGACCGCGTTTGTTGGTGGAAGGAGCATGTGGGTTGGGTCGCGGTGGCGACGGGGGGCTTGTCGAGATCGATTGTGAATAGTGAGGTATAATTCATTTTATTTTTCAATTTAATGTTAATATACAAATATGTATGTACAGAAAATAAAATGTTAATAGCTTACAATAAAGTCAAGTTTTATATTTTATGCAGATTTTTTTATTTACAGAAATATTATTATATATAGATAAGGTTTTGAAAAATATAGAAATTTATAGAAAGTTTTGATTTTTAAAATCTATATGGGTTATTTTTATAAATATACTTATGTAGTTTCTAATTGAGAAATAAAGTATATATGCCTATACCCATGTTAAGCCTACTAGTTTAATTTTAAAATGATGTACGATAGAGATTAAATTATTTAATAAACTTAAGTAATTTATTTTAGTTACTAAAAGATTTTTAAAAAGGAAGTAGTTAAAATAAATCATTGGTTAATTAAATTTATCAAAGGGAAATTTAATTGTTCGATTTGTTTCGAATATTAATAAACCGTATAAATGTTTATACAAGGTCAAAATCTAAAAGACAACAAGCCGGATTGGAAGTGGGTTATAAATAATAATCAAAGGTGAGTTAATCTCACTCATTTGGATTACCTTTTAATTTAAATAGTTCAATTTAAACTATTGGTTGTTTGCTTGAAGTGATAATTTATTATCAGCTTGGATGTGATATGTTATACACACACACACACATTGAAGTGATTGATTTCCCGCATTATATTGCGGATGAGACCCTCTGTGCCCCGCATAATAGCGGATGACCCTTTATACCGTGATATCCCCCCTTAAAGCGGGATTGGTATTTTAAATTGTTGTGCTAACATCTGTGGATGCAGGAAAATGGGTTGGAGGGATCTAACTGGATTCCACAAAATATTGAATTTTTTTATATTCAGTAATGTGATTTATGTGATAATCTGTGATGGATTATATTGATTATATTGGGAATTGAAGTTATTGAATGCTATGGCTTTGTTGAATACATATTAGTATTTGAGAAAAATAAAATCTATATAAAGTTGGACTTTTTAAAGGAAATAAAAAAAGAAATTTTTTTGAGTAAAATAATTATAGTGAATTCAAATAAATTAAAGGAATGAATTTTGGCAAGGGATAAAGGTTTGGTTTTAAATCCTATATGATAAATTCAAGAATGGGAAAAAATAGGATTTTGAATAAATGGGAAAAAGGATTTTTATTTAAATATTGTTTTATAAGTATGAAGAAATATATTTTTAAAATTCAAGATTTGAATGAGTTTGGGAAATAAAAGGACAATTTTGAAATAAAGTATGAAATTGGTACTTTCTATTTAAATTAAAGGTGTAAATATGAATTTTATGGGTTTGAAATAAATTGAGTAAGTAAAGGAATTTATTTTTAAAATGGACTAAATTTTGGAAATCGATTTAGAAATTGGTTTAGTGTTTGAAACAGTGTTTTAAAAGGACAATGAGACTATGGAATTTATAAACTGGGTTTATAAAGTGAAATAAGATATCAGTGGATATTTGGAAGTATACATTCATGGTGGGAATTTATACAGGAATGGGTAATTTGTTTTAAAAATAAATAGTGGTTTTATTTTTAAAAGTGTGGAAAGGAAATTTATAGGATTTGGACGTAAATTAAATTGGGATAAATCGAGAGTGATTTATAAATGATTAGATGGGTTATATGGAAATGGAAAGTGTATTTTTCTGAAAAGCCAAGTATATTTCAAAGAAAGATTTCCAAGTATAAGTTAGAGGTTTTTAAGTTGTTTTAAAAGAAAGTTTTAGAAAGAAATTATTATTTAGTGGTTTTAAAATTTTATAGGTAAATATTTATTAAGTTAGTTATAGTAGTAATTATTTTAAAGGTTAAATTCGTATTAAGATTTAAAAGATAATTATTAAATATTTATATTTTATAAAGTAGTTTTATTTAAAGGAAGTTTGGTGAAAGTTTTTATTTGAAAATTTAGTATAGAATTTCATAACTTTTATTTCAAAATTTGTTTATCTTAAGTTTTACATGAGAAATTATTATAAAATTTCATAACTAGTATTTTAAATAAAGCGTTTTAAGTTGTTTTTATTTTAAAGTGTTTTAAAGTATATATTTTTGGATAAAGTGATTTAAATTATATTAAAATCTGAAGTATTAAGGCTTGGTGATTTTTCAGTGGAAATAAAACAATTGGGTGGAAATTTATTCCGCAAGAGAAAAAGTGATTTGTAAACTATTTTCAAAGGGTTGAAGGTAGAAAAATATCTAGCAAAGATATTTTGAAATAAATAATTTTTAAATTATTAAGGCCTGATGGTTGTTTGTGAATGTTATTTGATAGTTAAATAACCAACTATCAATTTTGGCCAATACGCTGATTGTTTCGAAGAGATCGAGATCGGGATTAATTTCCTGAAAACCACTTTGATCCGATTTGAACGTTTTCGTGAGGAAGAGAAGAGCTTAGAGTCGAAGATGGAGCAGTGAAGTGCAAGGGATAATTGCTACTAATCCTGAGAATGATTCCAAAATGGATGTACTAGGAGTAGTGCATGTTAGTCCTTGAGATGATGGTTTTGATGACAACAACCTTAGAATAAGATTATAAAATACAAATACTAACTTTATAGTTTAGATATATATGTATATGCAGGATTTAACTATACAGGTACCAAGAATGAAGACTGTACAATATAGAGATTCAAGATATCAAGATTGAAGACTCATGAGTATCAAGATTATCAAGAGTTCAAGATTTCAATAATAGGTAATTTAATTAGGAATTTTGTTAAAACTCCTAGAAAAGCACTGGCATCTTAAAATCTAATTTATTCATGGAATGGAATTCACTTCGAGCCCGTTAAAGGGATGGAACCCTAAGTAGGATGGAACCTACGAAAAAATCTAATGGAATATTGTTTTGTATCCGCTAACTTTTATTCGAAATGTTTTACAAAATTATATCTTGTTTTCAAAATGTTTTCAAAATCTTCCTTTTAAAAGAATCAAAAACATCTATCCTGGTTTTAATACTTTTAGCCTAAAAATAATCTTTATTTTCAAAATCAAATTATCCTTGGTTTTAAACTATCTTTTAATAATAATATATTCAATTTTTAAATATTTATACTTAAATTTAAATATAAAATTATAGTAAAATTTTGTATATACCAAAATGTTATTCTCTATATTTACTTATGTATTTTAACTATAGTTAAGTATATTTATAAAGTTTAAAATAGTTTTAATATAAGATAGAATTTATTTTCAAAGAAAAACAAATCACCAAAATTTCCTTTGGCATGTCGACATACTCAAGTACCCCATGTCGACATGGTAGCAGTTGATTTCAAAATTTGAATTTCAAAAGAAGTGTCTATTCGTCATATCCCTTCACGAATGGACGTGGCTGTTGTTCTACTATATATAGGGGTGGTTTTGAATGAATTTATCATCATATTTTTCTGGTTTTCACTCATCTTCTTCTTCCACATTTCTTTATACATATTCTTACCATTACTCTGCCGAAATCAACATTGAATCTAACTAGATCATTTCTAGTTTGATTCTTTATCACTATCTCAACAAGATCTCGGTGCTATTCAGAGTTAGAGACTTCTTTATAATCAATTTAGCGAGAAAAGGTGTGATTGTAGCCTTGGAAATCAATCAAGCGGGAAAAGGTGTGATTGTGGCCTTGGAAATCAATCAAGTTAGAAAAGGTGTGATCATAGCCTAGGAAATCAATTGGGTGAACTTGTTGCCCCTGAAATCAAGTATCTCTACCCAGAGGATTGTGAATCTGGAGTGGTGTACCTCATGGCCTTGAAATCCAGGGTGTGACTGTACAATTTCTTTTGAAAGGAAATCCGTATTTATGTGCGGGACTGGATGTAGGGTAACTCTGAACCAGTATAAAATCCGATGTGTTCTTTCCTTTATTGCTTTTACTTTATTTCTGCATATGTGTTTGATTCTGTGATCATATATGTGTTCAAATTAACAAAAACTCAAAAAGATTTAGCAATTTATTTAAACACTATTCACCCCCCTCTAGTGTTAATCCTAGCCTTAAGATCTGTATTCCGCATTTCTCATATTTGGTATCAGAGTAAGGTTTTCAAAGTTTCATTATATGATTTTTGAAAAAGTTTTTAAAATGGCTATGTTTAAAAAATTTGTTAATACTAGTTTAGAAATATTCAGATCATCATTGTCTCATGAGTCTGCATATAATCAATATTCAAATTCAAGTTGTCTACTAAGATTGTTTGATGTGCAGGAAACATGCATTATAGGGGTTGAGGAATCAATCCACAACGGACAAATTATGCAAATCAGAAAGAATAAATGGACACTCGATAGTGGATGCTCTAGACACATGACTGGAAATCCAGATATGCTGAATGATATAATATACAAAGACGGAGGACTATTTTGGAGACAATTCAAATGGATATGTGATTGGCATCGACAAAGTCAGTAACTCTGAAACTCCTATTATTACTAATGTTTTTCAAGTTAAGAATCTGAAACATAATCTGCTAAGTATAAGTCAACTTTGCGATAAAGGATATAAAATTAAATTTGAAAAAGATAAGTGTCACATTGAAGATAATAATTCGACCATAATATTTGTGGTAATTAGGAAAAAGAATATTTATATTCTTAGTATGAAAGTTTCAAATGATAACCTGTGTCTTTTGGCAAATACAAGTGATCCTTGGATTTGGCGTAAGAGATTTAGGCATTTGAATTTTAAACTCTTATCTAAACTGTCAAAACATGATCTAGTAAGAGGTCTCCCTAAAATGAATTTTAAAGTAGATAGTCTATGTGATGCATGTCAATTAGGAAAACTTAGAAAAAGTTCCTTTAAATTAAAAGATATGATTTCAACTTCAAAATCTCTTGAATTACTTCATCTTGATTTATTTGGTCCATCTCAAATTCTGTTAATAAATCATAATAAATATGTTTTTGTAATTGTAGATGATTATTCTAGATTTACATGGACAATATTTTTGAAACATAAAAGTGATACTTTCGAATGTTTTAAGAACTTTACAAAAATGATTCAAAATTTACTTTCTCTAAAAATTATAACCATCTGTAGTGATCATGGTGGTGAATTTGAAAATGAAAAGTTTGAGGAATTCTATAATAAAAAGGGAATAACTCACAATTTTTCATTTCCAAGAACTCCACAACAAAAAGGAGTAGTAGAACGTTAAAATAGAACGATTCAAGTGTGTGCGAGAACTATGCTTTCAGATTGTAAGTTACCAAAGTATTTTTGGACAGAAGCAGTTGCAACCTCCTGTTATGTTTTAAATAGAATTTTAATTAGACCTTTAACTGATAAGACATCTTATGAAGTTCTTTAAAGAAAGAAAGCTAAGGTATCTTATTTTGGAATTTTTGGAAGCAGGTGTTTTATTTTAAATACAAAAGATAAATTAGATAAATTAGATCCTAAATCCAACAAAGGTATCTTTATCGGATATTCTAATAGAAGTAAAGCATATAGAGTGTTTAATTTAAGAACTAACACCATCGAAGAAACGATGCATGTTTCATTCGATGAAAATGTGAAATTTTTTGAAGATACAAATGATGAAGAGGATTTAATCACTCAAAATCAAGAGTCGGCTTAAACTAATAATGAAATTAACTATCCTAATAAAAGGACTAAACTTTTCAAAGATCATCCTATAGAAAATATACTAGGAGATATGCAATCTGTTGTTAAAACTAGAAATCAACTAAGTAAAATGAGCAATGTAGCCTTTATATCAACCCATGAACCCAAAAATCCAAAAGAAGCATCAACTGATGATTCATGGATTTTGGCTACGCAAGAAGAACTAAATCAATTCACTAGAAATGATGTTTGGAAACTTGTTCCTAGACCTGAAAATAAAACTATAATTGGAACCAGATGGGTTTGTAAAAATAAAATGAATGAACAAGGAGAGGTTGTTGGAAATAAGGCCCGATTAGTTGCTCAAGGTTATTGTCAAGAAGACGGAATAGATTTTGATGAAACCTTTGCTCCGTAGCAAGATTAGAAGCCATTAGGATTCTATTTGCTTTCGCAAATCATAATAATTTCAAATTATATCAAATGGATGTTAAAAGTGCCTTTTTAAATGGATTTGTAAAAGATGAAGTATATGTTGAACAACCACCACTTTTTGAAAATGAAAAATTACCAAATCATGTTTACACACTTAAGAAAGCTCTATATGGTCTAAAACAAGCTCCTAGAGCCTGGTATGATAGACTAAGATCTTACTTATTACAATCAAATTTTGAAATTGGTAAAGTAGATAATATTCTTTTTATTAAAACAAATAAAAACGATATTTAACTAGCACAAGTCTATGTAGATTGGATCAACCAATTTGAAATAAATAAAGAATTTTCTGAAATAATGACAAAAGAGTTTGAGATGAGTCATATGGGTGAATTGAAATTCTTTCTAGGATTACAAATAAAACAATTAGATAATGGTATCTTTATTAGTCAAGAAAAATATGCTAAAGACCTAGTTAGTAAATTTGGTTTGACTACTAATAGTGGAAAACCCACTCCCATGGCAACCAATGAGTACCTAAGTAAAAAAGAACTATCGAAAGATGTAGATCAAAAATTATATAGAGGAATGATTGGATCACTACTCTATATCACTGCTAGTAGACCTGATATCATGCATAGTGTTTGTCTCTGTGCAAGATATCAATTCCAACCTAAAGAGACCCACTTAAAAGCCGTAAAACGTATCATAAGATATGTTAAACACACCTCTGGTTACGGCTTATTTTACCCTAAAAATGATTATTTTGACTTCGTATCTTACAGTGATGCTGATTATGCTGGTTGTAAATCAGACCAAAAAAGTACAAGTGGAACTTGTCACTTTTTGGGGATTCTCTGATTTCCTGGTTTAGTAAAAAGCAAAACACGGTTTCCTTATCAACAACTGAAGCAGAGTATATTTCTGCTGCTTTGGCATGTTCTCAAGTAATATATATGCAACAAATTTTAAAAGACTGTGGTTTAAATATCTCAAAATCACCAATTTATTGTGACAATACTAGTGCAACAAATTTATCCAAAAATACTATTCATCATGCTCGAACTAAACATATTGAAATCAGACATCATTTTCTCAGAGATAATATAAGTAAGGAAGTAATTACTCTCGATTATATCAATTCTGAGAATCAAATTGCTGATATCTTAACAAAACCATTAAATGAATCTATATTTACTAAATCAAGAAGATAATTAGGTATTTGTTTAATAACTGAAATATAAAATATAAATAACAAAGTATAATTAAAAAAATTAATTAAATCAAAATAAATTAAATAGTAAAAATTTCAAGCATCGTGTCGACATCCTCCCTATACCCATGTCGACATATAACGATTTTTTTATTTTTGAAAATTTTCCCACCAAAATTCAAATAAGTGGTTATATATTCTTCTTATTTTAGAAATTTTTATCATTCAGTCTGTTTCCTTTTTTTCTAACTTCTGAAATCAATAAAACTATGGCCTCCTCTTCCAAATCAAACAAAAATTCACCCTTTTCATTTCCTGCTCCTACTTCTGGACCTTTTCAACGAACTACGCTTGCAAGAGTAATGAAAATGGAGGATTCTTTGAAGGATGCACTACAACTAATGACTGAAATTCAAATGGTGAAACTTAGAATGACAAAAGAATAAGAATAGCAAGGCAAAATCCTTAGAAATTTGCAAAAATTTCTAATGGACAATCATGTTAATCCGATCTTGATTGATGAAGAGTCTTCAAGAGATCAAATGCAAGAGGACAACGAGGAAGAAGAAGAAGAAGAAGCATTCATGGAAGAAGAGCACGCTGAAGATGACGACAAAGTCGTTTGCGTTGGCGAAGTGTGCTTTGACAAGGATGGAAATCTTGTCGAACAACGTGGAAATTTCTGTTTCCACTATCCAGATTGTTCGGTTCATAGATCTCCTATTTTCAAAGACACACGTTTGTTTCTTTCTCTCTTTCCTATTGTTGTATATTTTTTTACGTTCTTTACGCTCATTTAAATATAACTTATATAATTAATAAATAATTTGTGTTCTTATATGTGTTCTATTAAAAGTATTATTATACAGATACCTAGTTAGGATAGCTATTAGTTTAGGACTAAGTTTTAGTTTTAGAATTAAGTGTTGATTATTTATGATAACACTATCATTATAATCACATGCCATAGAGTATTAGATTTAGGGGAGTTATATAGTTTCGAGTTAGTTTTTTGTTGATGACAAAGGGGGAGAAGTATAAAATAAGATAGTTAGGCATAGATTAAGGGGGAGTTATTAGTTTTAGGGGAAGTTATTAGGATAGAAGAAATAATTTATAAACAAAGGCTGTCGTCATCAAAAAGGGGGAGATTGTTAGTCCTTGAGATGATGGTTTTGAACAAACTTAGAATAAGATTATGAAATATAAATACTAACATTATAGTTTAGATATATATGTATACGCGGGATTTAACCATACAGGTACCAAGAATGAAGACTGTACGATATAGAGATTCATGATATCAAGATTGAAGACTCATGAGTGTCAAGATTATCAAGAATTCAAGATTTCAATAATAGGTGATTTAATTAGGAATTTTGTTAAAACTCCTAGAAAAGCACCGTCATCTTAAAATACAATTTATTCGTGGAATGGAATCCACTTCGAGACCGTTAAAGGGATGGAACCCTAAGTAGGATGGAACCTACGAAAAAAATCTAGTGGAACATTGTTTTGTATCCGCTAACTTTTGTTCAAAATGTTTTACAAAATTATATCTTGTTTTCAAAATGTTTTCGAAATCTTCCTTTTAAAAGAACCAAAAACATCTATCCTGGTTTTAATCCTTTTAGCCTCAAAATAATCTTTATTTTCAAAATTAAATTATCCTCGATTTTAAACTATCTTTTAATAATAATATATTTAATTTTTAAATATTTATACTTAGATTTAAATATAAAATTATGGTAAAATTTTATATATACCAAAATATTATTCTCTATATTTACTTATGTATTTTAACTATAGTTAAGTATGTTTATAAAGTTTAAAATAGTTTTAATATAAGATAGAAGTTATTTTCAAAGAAAAACGAATCACCAAAATTTTCTTTGCCATGTCGACATACTAAAGTACCCCATGTCGACATGGTAGCAGTTGATTTCAAAATTTGAATTTCAAAAGAAGTGTCTATTCGTCATATCCCTTCACGAATGGACTTGGCTGTTGTTCTACTATAAATAGGGGTGGTTCTGAACGAATTTATCATCATATTTTTCTAGTTTTCACTCCTCTTCTTCTTCCATATTTCTTTATACATATTCTTACCATTACTCTGTCGAAATCAACATTGAATCTAACTAGATCGTTTCTAGTTTGATTCTCTATCACTATCTCAACAAGATCTCGGTGCTATTCAGAGTTATAGACTTCTTTGTAATCAATTTAGGAAGAAAAGGTGTGATTGTAGCCTTGGAAATCAATCAAGCGGGAAAAGGTGAGATTGTGGCCTTGGAAATCAATCAAGTTAGAAAAGGTGTGATTGTAGCCTAGGAAATCAATTGGGTGAACTTGTTGCCCCTGAAATCAAGTATCTCTACCCAGAGGATTGTGAATCTGGAGTGGTGTACCTCGTGACCTTGAAATCGAGCGTGTAATTAGTTTTAGGGGGAGTTATTAGGATAAAAGCAATATTTTAGGTTATCGTAAGGTAAAAACCCAACATGTTTCTTTGTGGCGTGGTCTTACGAGATACCTTTGATTTCAAAGGATTTTGAAAACTTTAATAATCCAATTGAGTGTGTTTTCTCATGCTGATTTTCCATACTGACTCAGGTATTGTTTTATTATAATGCTCGGGTCGGACCGAGTATTATAGTGTATAGATTTGGATGGACTGCTATGGAGCTCAGGAGATGTGTTGGATGGCGATACGTATTACACGTATCTGACTTATTTCCGCTGTGTATGGTACCTGTATTGTCAGCTTTTGTGAGGGCGAGTTATGATAACTGTCTAGTTAGGTGCTATGGATTGTGTTGTACTATGATGATGTAATTTATCAAATAATGATAGTACTTTTGTTAAAGATCAATTGTTATTTATTCTATATTGTTCCGTTGTGTTTGTGAGATTCTGATGTTGTTTTCTATTTCTTCTTCTACCTCTTTCTTCTTTAACCCTAATGGTTCGTAATTCCGTCCACTTTGAGTTGAACTGTTGGAGAATATTGTCGTCTCAAAGGGGTACGGATTTATGGGTCATTCAGACATATTACTAAAAGAAATACTAATTCATCCTTAAATAATAGTCATCTTTTATAGTTCATATGAGTGGTCCTTAGAGCCAAGAGTGCACACAGAAATATTATTAATAAATAAAAAGAGTTATAGCAATATTTTAAGGATTAGGGTTATAGCAATATTTTAAGAATAGACCCTAAACAATAAAATGGGCCAACAAAACAAGATACACACACATGCGGATCAACAAATAGCTGATAAAATGAAGTTACGGGCAAGCAATTAGAAATTATACATCTGTAGCACATAACACAGAGCAAAGTGAACGAAAAGATCAGAAACTAAGACTATGTTTTCTAAACATAAACCTTCGACTGTGTTTTCCGAAATGGGAACAGGTGGGCTCAGAATAGAAGCTACAGAATCGGTGCTTGGGCTGCTAATTTGTGACAAGCTGTAGCAACATCGAATAGTGGGACAGAAACCGATGCTTGGGCTTATAAAAGTAGATACAAATGAATAAAAAGTAGAAAACTTAGATAGGACAGGTGAAAAGCTGCAGCACTTCAGGTATTCGCACAATAATTGAGTGGTATGGTTAGAAGGCAGAAACTGGGTGGAAGCTTGCCGGCAGAAACTCGTGATGCAGTAGTAATAAAAAGCTTTTTTATATTGAGCTAATGCAATAAAATATCATGGTTAACCAAATTATACCATAATGCAACACAATATTGGGTTAAGCTAGAAAAAGCCAAACAAGCTAATTTCTGCTTTTCCAAAACTATGTTTAGAAATGTCATCTATTTAGTGAAATCTCTAAGGGTTTTCTTGCATTTATCTTGACATGAAAATTATTGTTTCCATCTAAAAAAATGACATTTCTTTAATCAGTTGAAGTTTAAAGCAAAATATTATGAGAATAAATTTAGTTACTATGAGAAAAAAACTGGATAGATTCAGAAAATAATTAGAAACTGGGTTTTGTACTATGTTAGGAGTAGTACTACTAACATTAGAGGACTCTATTACAGTATTTAATGTAATTATAAAACTAATTGAAAATACTGCTAGGTTATTGCTTTTTCATTAATTACGAATAATGAGTTGTCTATGTCAATGTTAAACACATACATGTTTTCATTCATTAGTGAACAAATAATGATTTTGCAAAAATATCTTAGCGTGAAATTAATGAGTTTGAAACGAAGTTGAAAAAATTAAATAAGATGAAAGTAGAAATTTCATCCATTTGAAAGTTTGAAAACAGTCGGTAATGATGATGATAAACATAAAGTTGGCATAAGTGGAGCTATGATAATGTTAAAAAAATTATTCTCTGTATATGACTTGGTCGTTCTTAAAATATGCATGAAGCATTGAGTGATGTATTTGTTGTATAATGGCTACATAGTTTTTTTAATTATGTATGATCATCGAATTATTTTGTAGAAAGAGATATACATGAAGGCTAAGTATAGAAAGGCGGGGCTAACATAAAAATTAAAAATACATGCTTTTGTTACAATATTTAGTGAAATGGACTGATAGTTGGTTAAAATTAAATAAAAGATGTTCAGATGATATTTCCTAAAAAAGGGAAAACAAGTAAAAGATTTCTAATGTGAGACCTAGAAGAAGGAGATGTGTATTGGTGGTGTGTAGATGTGGATGGAGAAACATAAAGAGTATGTGTAATGTTGGCTTTTTAATTATTAACTATTAATGTAAATAAAATAAATTATTATGAAAATCGTTCTCATTTAGTGTCCGAATATGCTAGGTATGTTATCTCTATTCCATAACGTTTATTATATGTTGCCTTTTTTAATCATTTTTCTACAATTAATGATTTTGATCAGAATTCAATTAATAAGAACGAAAAGAATATAACATTTGCTCTTATTGTTTATATACATCTCATATCCATGAATGAAAAAAGAAATCAAATATGTCAACTAAATTTCTTTTTGGTGGTTTATTCTTACCTGACCAGAATGTTTACATTCTGCTAATATATATAATGATTGATAATTTTGTGTTATTGATTGATATCTTTAGTCCTTTTTGTTTCCTACTGCGCCGATATTGTTTCCACAAAAAGATATCAAATAATCAATAGGTTATTTTTATTTCCTAATCTGTTGATATCGATTGATAACTTTGATCTTGTTTGTTTTGGTTGGATTTAATCTAGATGGATAACTTTTATTGCTGTATTCTGTAATAAATGTTTGTCAACTTTAGGATTTAAAATGGTAGATGTGAAGTTTGGCTACCCCAAAGTTTGTTAGCATATGCCAAGAAAAATGTTCACTTAAGTATTATATATATATATATATATATATATATATATATATATATATATATATAAAAATGAAGAAGAATTTATGGGATCCAGGTTATAGAAATTCAGTTGCCCATAGAAATGGAAAGTATATCGTTACCTATTTTTTTTGATTAAGTAGGCTCCAACATTTTTACTATAAGCTTTGCGGATTAGGAAACAACTTAGCTTTCTCTTAAGCTTTGTGGTTGTAGAAATCCAACATTTTGGTTTATGTATATCTTTACCTATTTCTCTTAAGCTTTACGGATCCATCTTTTAATGACTGTTACCTATTTGTTTCTGATTATGATCCAATATTTTCTCTCTTAATATTTGCGGATTTATCGTGGATCTGGAAGGAGGAGGAGTTTAGGCGGAGTTTGTGTATTTATGGATACATGTTCTAATGTCATTGATGTTGTGCGCTTCTGTGTTTGACTAATGGGTGAGATTTAATATTTGGACTATTTTTATTTGCGAAATATTCGTGTCTCAATAATTCCAATGTAAGTTGGTACACCAGTTAGAAAGGACACTTTAATTATGTAAGACCGAGACAGGAAGTGGACATATTAAATAGTGAAGAATTCCACTAATAGTTAATTATACATTGCATATAGAAAATTATATTTAAATGTAATCTCATTTTGAGTATTTAAATTGTTGATAGATTATAAATTAACTAAATATTGTGATTAGAAGCGTGTTGTTGAGTTAATGCATGCATATGGTGAGTAGGTGCAACAGGCCCACCTGGGCATGCATATATACTCGTATTCAAATATAATTATTAGTTTAAATATGTAATATGAAAAGGATATAAAATGTAATAAGCCTTATAGTAAGTCTAATCTTCCTCCTATTCAAACTAGCTGCATCAATTCTTGGACTAGAAAAAGTAATCAAAAATCAAACAACACGAACAGAGAATCTATACCGTAAGTGAATGAAAGAGAACCAAAATCCAAATAGTTTTCATATCACTAACTTTCAATTTCTATGAATGAATACAAAACAAAGGACAAACAATCAACCATATTTTTCAATCAAAATTTTGAACTAAATCAGTGCACTTAAGAGTATCAACCAATACTGACATTAAATTCTCATCCCCTAAATCATTCAAGTAGTAAGGCTACAACAGGGCATAAGTCTTATACACAGCAATCCATTACCTATTGGGTTAGGTAACTGCCAATATTCTAGATTTTTTTTTGAATTTGTGTATACTAGAAAAACCGACAGTTGTTGAAAACTGTTATATGTGTTGTTGGAAAGGTTTAAAATTTTACATGAATTATTAGAAAATGAATAAGTGCAAATGGCTCCTATGTGAATAGTCCCACATTGTAGGACTATGGAGAAGAATCTATTATTTATACTTGGTTCATAGAAGCTAAATTTGGCCCTTTGGCACCCAATGTTGCTCTTTTGTGAGGATGGAGACCATGCTTGATCACCACACGTGCGCGCACCGATCGACCCGACCCGACCCGATCCGGGCATGTTGTGGTGTAGCACTTATATTTTTGGATGAAATTTGTTAGGCGTTTTCTGACCGTTATTTTATTTGAAATGGTAAAACTTCAGATCTAGTTTTGTTTGTGCAAGCGAATAGACATGGAATCGGAGGTTGTTTTATCCTAGAGGCGGCGACGTTGGCTAGACTACTTTGCACCACCGAGCAGAATGCTGAAACATCTTCAAGACAGTTATCAAGTACACGACACAGCCGAAGATAATTTGTTTCAAATAAATTGAAGACGACGCCGACAACAATGACTTCTGCTACAGATTTGGACGTTGCTGCCCCTGCATCACTGTTCCAGGTCCCTATGGTGTCTACTGCACACTTCAAGTTTGAGGGCTTCCATTTCAAACGCTAGAGGTAGAATATGGAGTTCTTTCTAACAATGAGGAAGGTGGCCACTGTTCTAACAACAGATAAACCACAGCTGCCAAACAGACCCGGCGAAGTAGACGCATATCAGATGAGAGCTTGGACAAAGAAATCAAAGGAGTTGCAGAACTAGACAGAGCAGGATTACTTATGCAAGAAATTCATCCTCAATGGATTCAACGACAATATCTATTACTACTACAACTCTAATAAAACAGCAAGGGAGATCTAGGAAGCGCTGCAGAAAAAATACAATGCAAAGGAAGCAGGAGCAAAGAAGTATGTCGTTAGCCGCTATCTCAAGTATCAGATGACAGATGACAGGTCAATAGAGTTGCAGTCTCATGAGCTTCAGAAAATAGCTCATGTGATCATCTCCGAAGGTATGAGTTTCGATGAGCAATTTCAAGTAAAAGTTTTGATTGATAAATTACCTCCTAGTTAGAAGGATTTTAAGAATAATCTCAGACATAAAACTAAGGAATTTTCATTAGAAAGTCTAGTAACCCGTCTCCGTATTGAGGAGGAATCTCTTAAATAGGATATGAAGGAAGAAGTGCTTGCTGTTCCAGCCAACACTAAGAAAGCTGCAGGTCTGAAACCGAATCCCAAAAGCTTTAAGAATCAAAACCACAAGCTCAATCAGAACCGCAACAAACAGAGTTTGAATTTGCAAGGAAACCACAGAGGTAAACAGAAAACACCCCAAAAGAATGACTCAGGACAATTGTTTCATTGTTACAACAGTGGAAAACTAGGTCATATAGCACGCAAGTGTCGAAACAGGCCAAGCTCTGCACTACAGGCTAACCTGACCGAGAAGCCTCTTACGACTATAATTTCTGGTGAGATTACCTTGTTGGGGGATCAAAGGGTTAGTGGGTAGATACCGGCGCTACACATCATGTCTGCTATGACGGTGCTATGTTCAAAACATACACGGAGACGGAGGAAAAGAAAGTGTTGTTGGGAGACTCTTACACTACTATTGTTGCTGGGATTGGAAGCGTAAAGCTAAAGTTTACCTCTGGAAAGGCTGCCATTCTGAAAGATGTCATGCGTACTCCAGAGATGAGAAAGAATCTTGTTTCAGGTTATCTTCTTAATAAGGCTGGGTTTATACAGACTATTGGGGCTGATATGTACACCATCACTATGAATGGTATGTTTATGGGTAGGAGTTATGCAACTGATGGCATGTTTAAACTGAATGTTGAATGTAATAAAATGTCTGCTTCTACTTATATGTTGTGTGATTTTGATATCCGGCACTTTAGACTATGTCACGTAAATAAACGAATAATAAAGAACATGAGTAGCTTAGGTGTAATCCCTAATATGTCACTAAATGATTTTGATAAATGTGATTTTTGTAGTCAAGCAAAAATAACAAAAACCCCACATAAACTTGTAAGTAGAGAATCAGAATCCTTGGTCTTGATTCATTCTGACATATGTGAGCTTGATGATACTCTGAATAGAAATGGACACTGCTACTTTATCACTTTCACTGATGATTCCTCTGATTTTACTTATATATACCTTATGAAAAATAAAAGTGATGCATTTGAGATGTTTAAATCTTTCATAATTGAAATTGAAAATCAATCTAGTAAGAAAGTGAAAAGATTGCATAGTGTTAGAGGAACCAAATATGAATCAAGTTTGTTTATCGAATTTTACAACTCATATGGAATAATACATGAAAGAACTGCACCATATTCACCTGAAATGAATGGTAAAGCTGAAAGGAAAAATAGAACATTATCTAAATTAGTAGTTTCTATTTTACTTAATTCTGGTGCATCATCACTTTGGTGGAGGGAACTTTTAGTGACCATATGTTATGTTTTGAATAGGATCCCTAAGTCAAAAAGCAAAATTTCACCTTTTGAAATCTTAAGAAATTATAAATCGAATGTGTCTTATTTTATAACTTGGGGATGTTTAGCATATGTTTGTATACCTGACCCTAAGAGAATAAAATTAGCAAGTAGAGCATATGAATGTGTATTTATTAGCTATGCTATTAATAACAAAGCATGTAGATTTTATGATCTGAATACACACAATATAATAGAATTTAATGATGTTGAATTTTATAAATTGAGATTTCCTTTTAAATTGAGGAATAGTGGGGGCACATCAAGTAACACTATGCCTATTAGAACAGAACAAAATGAATTTTATGAAAACGAACCAGAAGAACTAAACGAGCAAGAATTACAAAAGATTATGGTTCAGATTTGTGCACTTTTACTATAGAGAAGGATACTTTTAACCTCCAAGAAGCCTTATCTTATTTAGATGCTAATTTTTGGCAAGAGGCTATAAATGATGAAATGGATTCTTTGTAATCCAATAAGACTTGACAATTAGTAGATTTACCACTGATAGTAAGTCTATAGGCTCTAAATAGGTACGTAAATAGAAATTAAAACCTAATGGCACAGTTGATAAATATAAATCCCGTTTAGTAGCTAAAGGGTTTAAGCAAAGAGAAAATGTAGATTTTTTGACACTTTTTCCCATGTAACTAGAATTATATCCATTCGGGTACTAATTTCACTAGCATCTATTCATAATTTAATAATACACCAAATGGATGTTAAAATTGTTTTTTAAAATGGTGAATTAAAAGAAGAAATTTATATGGACCATCCTGAAGGCTTTGTAATTCATGGTCAAGAACATAAGTTTGCAAGTTAGATAAATCATTATATGGTTTAAAACAAGCACCTAAGCAATGACATAAGAAATTTGATAACTTAGTAATCTCACATGGTTTTAAAGTTAATGAAAGTAACAAATGTATTTACTATAAATCTGAGAATGACATTTGCACTATTATATGTCTGCATGTAGATGATCTACTTATTTTTGATTCAAATATTCTTGCTATAAACAATGTCAAATCTTTATTAAGTGCCAATTTTGATATGAAAGATCTAGGTGAAGCAAGTGTAATCCTTAGAATTAAGATTATTAGTCAGAAAAAGGAAATTTCTTTGGATCAATCTCATTACATTAAGAAGATACTAAAGAAATAAAATTACTTTGACTGTCAAGTACACCATATGATCCTAGTGTAAAATTATCAAAAACACTGGTGAAGATGTAAGACAGTCTGATTATGTGAGCATCATTGGCAGCTTTCGGTATGCCACTAATTGTACTAGACCCGACATTGCTTATGTCATGGGATTATTATGCAGATTTACTAGTAGGCCTAGTATGGAGCATTGGCATGCTATTGAAAGGGTCATGAGATACCTAAAAATAACTATGAATCTTGGGATACATTATGAAAGGTTTCCAGCTGTCCTTTGAAGGATACACCGATGCAGATTGGAATACTTTATCTGATGATTCGAAAGCAGCCGGTGGGTATATCTTTAGCAATGCTGGTAGAGCTGTTTCATGGAAATATAAGAAACGGTCTATTTTGGCTCAATCCACTATGGAATCTTAAATGATAACACTAGCCAAAGCTAGTGAAGAAGCAGATTACTTAAGAAATCTGCTAGCTGAGATTTCTTAATGGCAAAATTTGATACCAGCTATGCTGATCCATTCAATAGTACCGTGGCTATCACAAAAGTACAAAACCGTTATTACAAAGGCAAGAGACTACAGATACGTTGTAAGCATCGCACTGTTAGAGTGCTAGTCTCTTCAGGAGTTGTTAGAGTGGATAACATACGCAGTGATGAGAATTTGGTCGATCATTTGATGAAAGGACTAGCGATAGAGAAAGTCCTCAGAACCTCTAAAGGAATGGGTCTATTGCCCTTAAATTGTTGAGTCACACACGATGGTAACCCGACCTAATGACTAGAGATCCCAAGAACTAGGTTCAATGGGTAAGAACAAGTTATGAAGTGATATGAGTTGCACATGCTATTTTTATATATTTAGAAGCATTTATTCCTAAATGATTAGAGGATGATTTAATAGAAACTCTTATTGAGATCTATACTCTATATAAAGTGGAGTACTTGCCTTCAGCAGTACTCTTGATTGACTCACCTATGTGGATGCAGAAATATGGCCGTTTCTATGGAAGTTTGGGCAAAATTATTATAGCGTCCACTAAACTGGGATAGACGTGCATGGCCATAAATGCACGGGCTTATTTGTTTGTACTCTAGAAAGATTATGTGTGGTTTAATGTTAGGAATAGAGTTCAAGACTACGTGTCACTCTAGTAAAAAATAAATCTTATCCACTATGCATTGTTTAAGTCGAAAAACACCTTCGTTTATGCACAATCTTTTTTTAGAAACTGCTTGAAAATTATTTAAAATAAATTCAAGAAGGGGATTTTTCGAAATGTTTTGAAATTTTAAGTGAATTATTAAAAAATGAATAAGTGTTAATGACTCCTATGTGAATAGTCCCACATTGTAGGACTATAGAAAAGAATCTAGTATCTATACTTGATTCTTAGAAGCTAAATTGTGCCCTTTAGGCACCTAATGTTGCTCTTTTTTGAGAAGGGGGACTATGCTTGACAACCACCATGCACGCGCACGCTGACCGACCGATTCGACTCGACCCTGCCTGGGCTCGGTCTTGTTGTGTTGTAGCACTTATATTTTTGGATGAAATTTGTTAGGTGTTTTTCGACCATTATTTTATTTGAAACAATAAAACTTTAGATCCGAATTTCGGGCCAACATTACCCCACGATTTAGTAATACATTTGGTTTGGTATTCCGTCTATTAAATTGGTTTTTAGACGAAAATTTCTACAAACCTATCCCTTTCTCCACGAAACCAATTTTCTTAAAAAATATCAAAAGACGAGTAGTCATTTTTGAGTGCAACTGACTAGGTTTCGTTTATGCAAGCGAATCGATATCGAATCACAGGCTGTTTTATCCTAGAAGTGGTGACATTGGCTAGACTGCTTTGCACCACCGAGAAGAATGCCAAAACGTCTTCAAGATAGTGACCAGGTACACGACTTAGTCGAAGATCATTTTTATCCAACATGTGTATTCTATACTTCTAATACAATATCTAGTCTTGACCTTCGACATCCCAGTGAGCATTCAAGCAAGGCACAACAGTTTGAGTTCCATCACACATTAAAGTAAGGAATGCAGTCCAATGAGCATTGACCAAACTACAAAAGGCAATTCAGATCCAAAGCAATAGCTAGTTCATCTATTAAGCAATAGAAGGTGGATATCAGCCCTGAAGAAGGATGGTGAATGCGTTTGGGTTTGCGTTGGCTTGCAACCCATACGTAAGTTCGTGGAAGGGTTTGGCAAAGGATAGGGGACGGGATTGGGATTACCTGGCGAATTGAGGAGAGATGGTAAGATCTACAGAATGAGGAGGGATTGAATGTTGATCTAGGATTTAGGGATTTGAGAAATAGAAACGAAAATGAGAAAGAATGGAAAGAAGAAGGCAGAGGAATGGGACCAGCAAAACGTAACGATTGGAGCCAAAATTTTCGGGTTGGGGCCAAATTATTTAGTTTGGAGATAAATCTTTGAGCCAAAATTTTCATTGTGTATAGCTGAAAATACATGTATATGTCAATGAGGATAGTTCCAAAAACAAAACATCCAAATGAACGTGAAAATTTTGAATATTTAATAAGATGTAAATGCTTTATGAAATTTTGAATATTTACGAAATATAAAACTTTAGTTTTTAAAATTTTGAATTTAATGAGAATTTCAAAATTTTAGTTTTTAAACTTCACGAGCGTTTTTTAATTTTATGAATGTTTTTAGCTATGTTTTAGCAAATTTCAAAATTTTAATTTTAATTTTTTTTGAAATTTTAAATATTAACTAAAATGATTAATTATAATTATTAAATAAAATATATAAATTATTATTTATTAAAAATTACTTATTAATCATAAATTATTAATTATTAAAAATACTTATGAATATTAATTATTATTATTTTATAAAATTACTCATGAATATAAAAAAATATTTCTGTTAAAACTTCAATAAATATATTATCCTATTAAATAGAATTATTGTAAGGTGTTATCTAACAAAATTGATAAAATTATTATGTAAACATAATGTTTAAAAAAACACAAGTTTCTCAATTTTGAATTTTTTTTCCGAATATGTAAGTTTTTAACATGATTAATTATTAAAACATTCTCACTGTATTCTGTTTTGAAAACTTTGCTTGTAACGTACTAATACCTGGAATGTAAAATTGAGTCTGTTGCAATACTGATTAAATTCTCCCACAACATCTAAAATAATCAAAGATAACGTTGGTTGGTTAAGACCTGCTGAAAATTGACATTTATTACAACTAGTAAACTACAAAGGTTTTGACATGTAGGAGCTGTGAAAATTAATATATATTACAACAAGCTAAAGAAAATGGTTGTAATATGCATCTATTACAACGGGCAAATAAAGAAGAGGTATTGATGAAAATTGTATCTATTACAACATGCAAAAACAGTTGTAATAGACATCTATTACAACGCGCAAATGAAAAAAATTGTAATAGGCTTCTATTACAACAAGCAAATAGGAAAGAGGTGTTGATGAAAATTGTTATCTATCACAACGGGAAAAAATGGTTGTAATAGGCATCTATTACAACATGCAAATGGAAAACATTGTAATAGGTATCTATTACAACGACCAAAGAAAAAGAGTTGTTGAAAGTAGCATCTATTACAACATGCAAGATAAAACCATTGCAATAGCTTTCTATTACAATAGGATTTTTTTAACTGTTGTAAAAACGCCATTGTAATATGGTATTTTTGTTGTAGTGAACGAGTATTGAAATAATATATATATATATATTGTATAGATGTAAAATATTAATATATATTTGTGTATATTCAATTAGATATTAATTTGATAAATGATTATATGTATAATGCAAAGTTGTTTGTTTTGTTTAAAATATTATACATATATATTTTACAGCAAAAAATAATTATTTACATACATGTAGATATATGTACTTATTTATAATTATATTTTTAATATCTAAACTATTTATAAATATATAAATTTAAATGTATGTATTTATATTATATCAATTATAAAATTAATTAAAATTATATATATATATATATATATATATATATATATTCTAACATTCTAGATCTACTACGAAGCATAAAAAATATTTTATTACAATTTTATGTTATCCACTTATTTATATATAAATATATTAGCTGAAAAACATTAAAATAATATTAAAAATAATTTCATAATATAGTTTTCAAATTTTCTAAAATTCAAATATGATGTTATATGATCACGATTTTTTTTTCATAATTTTATGAGTTAAAATTATATTAATATTATCTAATTAATTTCGACCATTATTGTAAATGATTTTTAAATAGTAAATTTGATTTTTAAATTTTGTAATTTTGGCTGAAAGATAAAATGATGATGAATTTTTTATAAAATTCAAAATATAATTGTTGAAATAAATATTATTTTATATTATTTATATACCCTTTATTTAGATTTAAATAATATTAAAAATTGTAAATAATTACTCAAAATATTTTGTACCTGAAATTATATTTAGTTTAAATCTGCATACATAAAATATAAGTTTAAATTTTAACATGATACGTTGGCATAATGAATTATAGGTCGTTTTAATTCTATGTAATATGACTTATTAATATAAATATAATTAATTAATAATTATATAAATTAAAATAAATTGTTTCGGTTGTGTATACATTAGATCTATATAATAATAATTATTATATATACATACGCTTAATCATTCAACATGTGACAACATTCATACATATAGGAAAAGCATACATGGAGACGGAGGACAAGAAAGTGTTGTTGGGAGACTCTTACACTACTATTGTTGCTGGGATTGAAAGCGTAAAGCTGAAGTTTACCTCTGGAAAGGCTGCCATTCTGAAAGATGTCATGCACACTCCAGAGATGAGAAAGAATCTTGTTTCAGGTTATCTTCTTAATAAGGCTGGGTTTATACAGACTATTGGGGCTGATATGTACACCATCACTATGAATGGTATGTTTATGGGTAAGGGTTATGCAACTGATGGCATGTTTAAACTAAATGTTGAATGTGATAAAATGTCTGCTTCTACTTATATGTTGTGTGATTTTGATATCCGGCACTTTAGACTATGTCACGTAAATAAACGAATAATAAAGAACATGAGTAGCTTAGGTGTAATCCCTAATATGTCACTAAATGATTTTGATAAATGCGATTTTTGTAGTCAAACAAGAATAACTGAAACCCCACATAAACTTGTAATTAGAGAATCAGAATCCTTGGACTTGATTCATTCTAACATATGTGAGCTTGATGGTACTCCGAATAGAAATGGACACTGCTACTTTATCACTTTCACTAACGATTGCTTTGATTTTACTTATATATACCTTATGAAAAATAAAAGTGATGCATTTGAGATGTTTAAATCTTTAATAATTGAAATTGAAAATCAATCTAATAAGAAAGTGAAAAGATTGCATAGTGTTAGAGGAACCAAATATGAAACAAGTTTGTTTATCGAATTTTACAACTCATATGGAATAAAATTACTTTGATTGTCAAGTACACCATATGATCCTTGTGTAAAATTATCAAAAAAACTGGTGAAGATGTAAGACAGTCTGATTATGTGAGCATCATTGGCAGCTTTCGGTATGCCACTAATTGTACTAGACCCGACATTGCTTATGTCATGGGATTATTATGCAGATTTACTAGTAGGCCTAGTATAGAGCATTGGCATGCTATCGAAAGGGTCATGAGATACCTAAAAATAACTATGAATCTTGGGCTACATTATGAAAGGTTTCCAGCTGTCCTTGAAGGATAGCCGATGCAGACTGGAATACTTTATCTGATGATTCGAAAGCAACCGGTGGGTATATCTTTAGCAATGCTGGTAGAGCTGTTTCCTGGAAATATAAGAAACGGTCTATTTTGGCTCAATCCACTATGGAATCTTAAATGAGGACACTAGCCAAAGATAGTGAAGAAGCAGATTACTTAAGAAATCTGCTAGTTGAGATTTCTTAATGGAAAAATCTAATACCAGCTATGCTGATCCATTCAATAGTACCGTGGCTATCACAAAAGTACAAAACCGTTATTACAACGACATGAGACTACAGATACGTTGTAAGCATCGCACTGTTAGAGTGCTAGTCTCTTCATGAGTTGTTAGAGTGGATCACATACGCAGTGATGAGAATTTGGTCGATCATTTGATGAAAGGACTAGCGATAGAGAAAGTCCTCAGAACCTCTAAAGGAATGGGTCTATTGCCCTTAAATTGTTGAGTCACACACGATGGTAACCCGACCTAATGACTAGAGATCCCAAGAACTAGGTTCAATGGGTAAGAACAAGTTATGAAGTGATATGAGTTGCACATGCTATTTATATATATTTAGAAGCATGTATTCCTAAATGATTAGAGGATGATTTAACAGAAACTCTTATTGAGATCTATACTCTATATAAAGTGGAGTACTTGCCTTCAGCAGTACTCTTGATTGACTCACCTATGTGGATGCGGAAATATGGCCATTTGTATGGAAGTTTGGGAAAAATTATTATAGCATCCACTAAACTGGGATAGACGTGCATGGCCATAAATGCACGAGCTTATTTGTTTGCACTCTAGAAAGATTATGTGTGGTTTAATGTTAGGAATAGAGTTCAAGACTACGTGTCACTCTAGTAAAAACTGAATCTTATCCACTATGCATTGTTTAAGTCAAAAAACACCTTCGTTTATGCACAATCTTTTTTTAGAAACTGCTTGAAAAATATTTAAAAAATTTCAAGTAGGGGATTTTTCGAAATGTTTTGAAATTTTAAGTGAATTATTAAAAAATGAATAAGTGTTAATGACTCCTATGTGAATAGTCCCACATTGTAGGACTATAGATAAGAATCTAGTATTTATACTTGATTCTTAGAAGCTAAATTGGGCCCTTTAGGCACCTAATGTTGCTCTTTTTGAGAAGGGAGACTTTGCTTGACAACCACCATGCACGCGCACGCTGACCGACCGATTCGACTCGACCCTGCTTGGGCTCAGTCTTGTTGTGGTGTAGCACTTATATTTTTGGATGAAATTTGTTAGGTGTTTTTCGACCATTATTTTATTTTAAACAATAAAACTTCAGATCCGAATTTTGGGCCAACATTACCCCACGATTCAGTTATACATTTGATTTGGTATTCCGTCTATTAAATTGGTTTTTAGATGAAAATTTCTACAAACCTATCCCTTTCTCCACGAAACCATTTTTCTTAAAAAATATCAAAAGACGAGTAGTCATTTTTGAGTGCAACTGAGTAGGTTTCATTTATGCAAGCGAATCGATATCGAATCACAGGCTGTTTTATCCTAGAAGCGGCGACATTGGCTGACTACTTTGCGCCACCGAGAAGAACGCCAAAACGTCTTCAAGATAGTGACCAGGTAGATGACTTAGTCGAAGATCATTTTTATCCAACATGTGTATTCTATACTTCTAATACAGTATCTAGTCTTGACTTTCGACATCCCAGTGAGCATTCAAGCAAGGCACAACAGTTTGAGTTCCATCACACATTCAAGCAAGGAATGCAGTCCAATGAGCATTGACCAAACTACAAAAGGCATTTCAGATCCAAAGCAATAGCTAGTTCATCTATTAAGCAATAAAAAGTGGATATCAGCCCTGAAGAAGGATGGTGAATGAGTTTGGGTTTGCGTTGGCTTGCATCCCATACGTAAGTTCGTGGAAGGGTTTGGCAAAGGATAGAGGACGGGATTGGGATTACCTGGCGAATTGAGGAGAGATGGCAAGATCTACAGAATGAGGAGGGATTGAATGTTGATCTAGGATTTAGGGATTTGAGAAATAGAAACGAAAATGAGAAAGAATGGAAAGAAGAAGGCAAAGGAATGGGACCAGCAAAACGTAACGATTGGAGCCAAAAATTTTGGGTTGGGGCCAAATTATTTAGTTTGGAGATAAATCTTTGAGCCAAAATTTTCATTGTATATAGCTGAAATACATGTATATGTCAATGAGGATCGTTCCAAAAACAAAACATCCAAATGAACGTGAAAATTTTGAATATTTAATAAGATGTAAATGATTTATGAAATTTTGAATATTTAAGAAATTTAAAATTTTAGTTTTTTAATTTTTGAATTTAATGAGAATTTCAAAATTTTAGTTTTTAAACTTCATGAGCGTTTTTAAATTTTATGAATGTTTTTAGCTATGTTTTAGCAAATTTCAAAATTTTAATTTTTTTTGAAATTTTAAATATTAACTAAAATGATTAATTATAATCATTAATTATTAAATAAAATATATAAATTATTATTTATTAAAAATTACTTATTAATCATCAATTATTAATTATTAAAAATACTTATGAATATTAATTCTTATTATTTTATAAAATTACTCATGAATATAAAAAAATATTTCTGTTAAAACTTCAATAAATATATTATCCTATTAAATAGAATTATTGTAAGGTGTTATCTAACAAAATTGATAAAATTATTATGTAAACATAATGTTTAAAAAAACACAAGTTTCTCAATTTTGAATTTTTTTTCCGAATATGTTATTTTTTAACATGATTAATTATTAAAACATTCTCACTGTATTCTATTTTGAAATTTTTTCTTGTAACGTACTAATACCTGGAATGTAAAATTGAGTCTGTTGGAATACTGATTAAATTCTCCCACAGCATCTAAAATAATCAAAGATAACGTTGGTTGGTTATGACTTGCTGAAAATTGACATTTATTACAACTAGTAAACTACAAAGGTTTTGACATGTAGGAGTTGTGAAAATTAATATATATTACGACAAGCTAAAGAAAATGGTTGTAATATGCATCTATTACAACGGGCAAACAGAGAAGAGGTATTGATGAAAATTGTACCTATTACAACATGCAAAAACAGTTGTAATAGACATCTATTACAACGCGCAAATGAAAAAAATTGTAATAGGCTTCTATTACAACAAGCAAACAGGAAAGAGGTATTGATGAAAATTGTTATCTATCACAACGGGCAAAAAATGGTTGTAATAGGCATCTATTACAACATGCAAATGGAAAACATTATAATAGGTATCTATTACAACGAGCAAAGAAAAAGAGTTGTTGAAAGTAGCATCTATTACAACATGCAAGATAAAACCATTGCAATAGGTTTCTATTACAATAGGATTTTTTTAACTGTTGTAAAAACGCCATTGTAATATGGTATTTTTGTTGTAGTGAACGAGTATTGACATAATATATATATATATATATATATATTGTATAGATGTAAAATATTAATATATATTTGTGTATATTCAATTAGATATAAATTTGATAAATGATTATATGTATAATGCAAAGTTGTTTGTTTTGTTTAAAATATTATACATATATATTTTACAAAAAATAATAATTATTTACATACATGTATATAATGTACTTATTTATAATTATATTTTTAATATCTAAACTATTTATAAATATATTAATTTAAATGTATGTATTTATATTATATCAATTATAAAATTAATTATATATATATATTCTAACATTCTAGATCTACGACGAAGCATAAAAAATATTTTATTACAATTTTATGTTATCACTTATTTATATATAAATATATTAGCTGAAAAACATTAAAATAATATTAAAAATAATTTCATAATATAGTTTTCAAATTTTCTAAAATTCAAATATGATGTTATATGATCACGATTTTTTTTCATAATTTTATGAGTTAAAATTATATTAATATTATCTAATTAATTTCGACCATTATTGTAAATGATTTTTAAATAATAAATTTGATTTTTAAATTCTGTAATTTTGGCTGAAAGATAAAATGACGATGAATTTTTTTATAAAATTTAAAATATAATTGTTGAAACAGATATTATTTATATACCCTTTATTTACATTTAAATAATATTAAAAATAGTAAATAATTACTAAAAATATTTTGTACCTGAAACTATATTTAGTTTAAATCTGCATACATAAAATATAAGTTTAAATTTTAACATGATACGTTGGCATAATGAATTATAGGTCATTTTAATTCTATGTAATATGACTTATTAATATAAATATAATTAAATAATAATTATATAAATTAAAATAAATTAAAATAAATTATTTCGGTTGTGTATACATTAGATCTATATAATAATAATAATTATTATATATACATACACATAATCATTCAACATGTGACAACATTCATACATATAGGAATCTCAACTAACTAACAATATAATTATGATACACACACACATATACATATATTAAAGTAATTGAATATTATATGTAAATTATAAGTTATATAAAATAATAAAACATACCAAAACCATGCCTTTAAGTATAACTTGTTATTAGAACTCTTCTAAATTCGACAGACTGGTAATATTTGAATTGTAGACCATTGACTAGCCAATAGTTGTTGATTTGAAATTGATTTGAGATGAACTTTGATGGAGCTTTGTGTACGTGTGATCGACCAGCAAGGAGATGAAAACGGCGGCCAAAAAAATATCAAATGGATTATTGTTATGAGTTCTCTTATAGTAGAAGGAATGTAGAGAAAGGTGGATCAAACCTCTTATCCATTCACCCCAACTCTAAGTCATCCATCTAGGGGTATAAATATAAGCCATCCATCTAAAATACCCCTAGCCATTTTGTAACCACCGCCACGTCCTTTTTGGTCAAAATTTCCAACCTCTTTCATGGGCTTTAAGTCCATTTTAATCCCAAATAAATATTATTAATTTAATTTAATTTAATTGCATATCGATCGATATATATTTATTACTATTATAAATATACAGTAATATTTATTCCTCGTATCATATTCAAACTCTTATAATTAATATTTCATAAATATTAATTAATTTATAGCAATTATAAAATAATTTAATCATCTGGTCTAAAGAGTATTTATCATATCGGTTGTGTGACTTGTCAGGTCTAAATTTGGTCAGTGATTAATATCAAACTATTCGAATGTTAACGTTCGTACATCACTTAACAAATGGTTTGACATTTTGGACAAATTTATCGTTTACTTAGTTTTGGTAAAATCCGATTTTACATTATTAAGCATTACGCGGTTGTGACATTTATTTTACACCAATTCGCTTCATGAAAACTATATCACTTTGGACTTATGGAATTTAGTAATGGTAAAAATTTCGATATCGTCCATATTCAATTCTATAGTCCAAACACAAAGTCCTTGGTTCAATAGTAACAATTATTATTAATCGAAATGCTTTGGCCAAAGACTTTGACTTTGAGTGGATTTGAGTTGACTATGATATTAACCTCATATAATTGAGGAGATGAATACTCTCTTGAATAGTGCTTCACTTCCAATGCTTCCATTTTGACCCAACTATAGTCACTCTATGGATGACATGCCATGATTTGATTGTAATCAAAGCAGAGCTTTCATATTGAAGATCCACGGTATTCTTAAGTTGAGAGAACCGTGTAAATCAGTTACATCGATATTTTCTATTTGACCTTTGTTATATTAAACTACCAAGTGAGTCGTTCCAAAGTTATCCAATAACCATTAATACGTAAACTCTAGGTGCTCCCAATGGCCGTGAGTAATACACTATCCAACATTTGAAGAGCGTTACGTACTCTAGTCTCAACGGATATATTGATATCTAGTCTCAATGCATCTTGACTAGGAACATTCAAAATGATATATTTATTTTCATTGTGATAAATTACTCACGGTTACAACACTTTGAAATTACTGTCACAAAATGTACCATTTTTGGATTTTCTATTAAATATACTTGTAATTAAATTAATCAATTAATATAACATAATATATCAAGCATATAATAGAAAGAAAACACCTTTTATTTCGTATAGGATTAGTAGTCGAGCAAGATATATGCAATAAATTACATAATTGTCCCTAGGGCATATCCCTAACTCTATCAATATCTATTTATAAATTTTAAATAAAAAAATATAATACAAAGATATTCATAAAAGTTTATTATATATTTGAAGTTATATATATGTACTTATATTTAATTTTAATAAAAGTAGTTTTATTAATAAATTTGATAATATAATAATTATTAATACATACACATCTCTCTCTGTGTGCGCGCGCGCGTGTGTGGTCACGTGCCTGTGTGTATATTAAAATCTTTGTTTACATTTTCAAAATAACTTTTGAACTTTCAAACCCAGTCCCCTCCACACTATGGCCGACCATGTCTTGACCATAGATAGGCCTCCAAAAAATCGCCAGCCCGTTTAGTAACTAATAGATTTAAATCAACTTTAAATACTCATCGATATCATATATCGATACATACATATGTAACTTTAATATACGTAGTTAATTAAATACTAATGGCATCCAAAATAAACTAAATTTAATAATTAATATTTCATTAATAGTAATTAATTTCATGACAAGCACCATTGTCCAAGTGGTTAATTGATTCGGCTTTGGTGCAAGTGGTCACAAGTTCGAAACTTGCTTTCGAACGTTTATTGACATGGGATATGTTGTCCCAATGATTTGCTGTATATAAAGTACCATTTCAAAAAAAATTAATTTCATTAATTTACAATAATTATATATTGATTAAATCGTATGGTATATCGAAAATTCAACATTATGGTTGTACGACTCACAGATGTAAATTCCGTTGGTTATTAATATCGAACAATTAAAATATTAATCTTCACACATCACCTTAGTTATTGGTGTGACAGTTTGAACGAATTTATCGTTTACGTATCTTCAGTAAAATTCAATTTTATAGTCTTAAGTAGTTCTAAGTAGTAATGAGTATTTATACTAATTCTCTTCATCAAAACTATATCACTTTAGGGCTTATATATGGAATTTGTTTTTGGTTAAAATTACGATATCATCCATTTCAACTTGGTTAGTCAAGTCACAACCTTGGTTCAAAAATCAAAATTATTATTTACCATACTACCATGGACAGAGATTTTGATACTGAGTTGATTAAAGGTGACCGTGTACTAACCTCATATAACCAAAAAGATAAATTCTCTATTGAATAGTGTTTTACTTACAATGTTTCGGCCCAGACCTAACTATAATTACTCGATCGTTTCCGTACCATGATTTAACTACAACCAAAGTGGAATTTTCCTAGTGAAGTTCAATAGTATTATCAAATTAAGAGGACTATGTAATATCTTCACTTTGAGATTATCTATTTGGTCTTAAGTCATATTAACCAACTTGAGTCATACTATAATTATCCAATAACTATTAGTATGTAAACCCTTAGTTTCTCCGGCAGCCATGAGTAATACACTGCCCAAAACTTGGAGAGTATTACGTACTCTAGTCTTGACGGATGCATTAGTATCCCGTTTCAAAAGATCTTGACTTAGAACATTTAAAATAATATATTATTGTGTGCGATAAAAGTTTCATGATTTGAACACATTGTAATTACTATCACATAACACATCATTTAAGGATTTTCTATTCGGTATATTTAAATTCAATAATAAATTAACATATCACAATATGAAAAGTAAATAGTAAAAAGAAATACATCTTTTATTTCGATTGAGATTTTATTATAGAGTTAATAATTTACAATAAATTATAAAATTACCTTTAGGGCATACCCCTACATTACAAGAAAAACCATTTTTTCCCGCAGTTGAAATTATTGAAATATAGCATTTGTCCTTTGAATGATATTTAAAATAACCGTGCAAAAAGAAATTAACGTGCAAACGCTATTAGATATTATATAGATGGGCGGGGTAGCTGGTTATCGTTAAAATAAGGCAGGAAAATAAATCTCATTTTTCATTCTGTTCCCTCCCTCTCTCTTTCGTGACTTCGCATCTTCATTTTTCTCCTTAAGCTTCAAAAAACAAACGATGAATTTATCTCAAAAATTAAATTCCAGATTAAA
Source organism: Allium cepa (assembly GCA_030765085.1). Lineage (NCBI taxonomy): Eukaryota > Viridiplantae > Streptophyta > Magnoliopsida > Asparagales > Amaryllidaceae > Allium > Allium cepa. The sequence continues at coordinate 721,568,453 of CM060938.1, read as the reverse complement.
GCATTCTTCGGTGAAGCACGAATTGAATCACAAACCTATCATGAATTTATGTCTTTTTTCACAACCTATGGCCTATATGCGTCCTTTCTCTTTCTCAATCTATGTTTGCAAAAACAAGGGCAAAAATTTATCTCGTCCTTTTCTCCTTGGTTGCAGACTTGCAGGTACTAACAAATTACCCTTTTCCTTTTAGGGAGAATTAATTTAATGGACAAAGATTTATATATTTTTTGCCTCAAGGACACGACCTCAAATATTTTTACCACAAGGACAAAAATTCTTCTAAAAATTATTCATAAGGACAAATATTTTCCAAAATTATTCATAAGGACAACAAAACTGCTACCGAGATAAAACTGATACCTAAAAACTGCTACCGATAACTACAAACTGATACCTAAAAACTGCTATCAATAACTAAAAACTGATACCTACAGAAAGTTGTCATTCAGGATAAAATATTGAAGGTCTGTCCTTGAGGCTAAAAAGCTGTGAAATTTTGTCCTTGACAATAATTTCCAGTTTCTTTTTACTTTACATATTTGGTATGGTTTCATCTAGCACGTTTTTTGCTATCATAATCTCTTTACTCCCTGGTACTATTGGTTTGTCTTTGCCAGCACACACTCTAGAATTTCACTTTTTCCTTTTTTTTATTTTCTCCTTGGTTGTTGGTACTAACAAATTACCTTTTCCTTTTTGTTCTTTTAGAGAAGTAACAACCAAAAGGAGACCAATGACGTGAAGCTAGGTAGTTTTGAAGTGGAGAAGAAGGTAGGGGATATTATCATTGAAGCTTGGTGAGTTTTTTCTCATTCTTGGACAAACACTTGTTGATTTACTATTGTACATATTTTTGAAAAGGTAATTTGTGTGCTGAAATTTCTCATTGCCGTATAAGTGTATATTTATTATGCTGAAAACTGTAAATTTGAGTAAATGCATGGACTCATACAAGTAGCACTTGCAATTTTTCCCACTTCAAGATGCTATTGCTAGTGTTTGTATTTCTCTAGCCTTTACTCTAGTATTAATACAAAGAATTGATTGTGCAGGATTTACGGATGTGTTATTGTTTACCTCGTTAAAGTTATATAAAAAAATATTCATTCTTTCATCACACGTTAAATTTGCATAAATTTTCTTTCAGTGTTTTTCAGAAATTACATCTGGTTCTGAATGAATTCTTTATAATTTCTCCTGTTATTTGTCGCTTATTTTACTTTTCTTATCCTTGCAGGTGTATTCTACAAGAGTTTTGTTATTTTCACGCTACAAACACCAACTCTCGCATGGATGCATTAATACAGTTGTTATCAAGGCAAGATAATGCATTCTATCCACCACTGCTTTATTTCAGGTGACTAGAAATTGGTGGTGAGGAGGCTGCAATTTTGTAATTTATTTGGGACAAACTTTGCTTATAGGTCCTCAGAAAAAAGCCATATTTCAACTTTAGGTCTCAAATAAAACTTATCACAAAAATATGTTTAGTTTTTGTCAAGTTAGGCTATTAATTGCTAAACTTATCACAAAAATATGTTTAGTTTTCATCAAGTTAGGCTATTATAGCACCTTGTCAACAGATGTTGATTTTATTTTCACAATACCTTTATCAAATCACCTACCTGACAGAAAAATCCATAAAGGCACAAAATGGCTGCGATTCTCCCCACTGGCCAAAGCCACAGCAAGAGCCAAAAACATCAAAGCAGCAACATCATTGAATGCAGCTGCTGCCATTGCAGTCTCTCCCAAAGTAGTGGTCAACAACTTAAGCTCGGCGAGAATTCGTGCAAGAACTGGGAAAGCAGTTATGGAGAGCGAAACACCAATGAATACAAGAAATGGGTAGAATCCAACATCTTGAAAACCGGAAACTGTTTTCCTTACAAGGAATACAATTCCTATACCGAAAAGAAATGAGAGGAAAATTCCTGCTAAAGCAATTCCAAAGGCTTTGCGGCTGCTACGTCGAATGGAAGTTATGTCGAGCTCAAGACCTACTAAAAAGAGGAAGAAGAGGAGAGCAATGTTTGAAAACTGTCTCAAGGATGGGAGAGCTCCATGTAGGGAAGATATTTCCTATTACATTTTCCATCTCCCTAGGGCAGAAGGACCGAGTATAATTCCACCCTGTATACAACAAAATATGTTAGCAATAGGTGACTTATAAAATAAAGCAGTAAAAGCATTTGCCAGCTATTTCATTGATTGTACAAGTTTATCAAGCAGAAATTAAGTTGCAGCAAGTTTTCGAGTTTGCATTACTCATTTGTGTTTTTGGCCATGCCTTTGTCGATCTTTCAAGGTAAAAAATTACTTGCATTGAGTAAAAGTGTTTGAGATATGCAGCTAACCCTAAGTGGGATATCAAAGAGATATGCGGGTGTAACATCTTCCATGGACCCAAACCGTTTCTCTAGTTCACATCAGTTTGGGCCAAGGCCTATTTGGCCCATAAACATGTATTTAAATACATTGGCTTACAACCGTATTGTATTCACTTATCATTTCAATAAATTACATCTTCTGCTTTGCAAATAACTCTGTCGTATAAAAGAATAATTACAGTCAGTTTTTTCAATTTGGTATCAGAGCCATCACCGCCTAACGGCAGATCATCTAATTTTTTGGATCTGAAATATCATCAGATACAACATCATCATCATCTGATATTCAGTCCACTCATCAGAGAATTCTCATCATCTAAGTATTGATCAGTGCTATACCAGAAGATCACAGATCTTGGTTGCAACTGACCAGGGAAAAAAAGGTAAATCAGAAAGAAGTGCATCATGAAATCCATCATTAGTGTCAAGAAAAACCATCAAGCAATCATCAAGAAATCATAAGAAAGTTGTTACCTCGCCAATAACCCATCAGTAAAACTTCATCATTTGAGTTTGGTTGTAACTAACCTGTATCATTCACTGTTTGGTCTTCCCTGACTCTGTAAGTATCTCCAACTCACTTGTTGATCATATATCATTCAAGATATCATGGTAGGAGAACAGCTTTGCCACATCAAGCACTTCATCTAATTCACATCAGAATATCATTGAAAGTCTCATAAGGACTGTAATAAGCCCACAGAACCAGCTAATTATTGCACATCTTGAAGAAGATAACTATTTTCTATGGAAAGTCCAAGTGGAGACAGCCATTAGAGGCTATGGCCTTGAAGAGTTCCTTTTTGGCACCATCACTGTTCCACCCAAATTTATAATTGACCAAGAAAATAAAACTGTCAGTAATAATGAATTCATAAAACATCGGAGACAAGACAGCTTAATTTGTTCATGGTTGCTATCATCTATAAGCATTAAGCTACTGCCACAGGTAATAGGAAGCAAGACAGCAAATGAGTTTTGGTCAACCATAGAGAGAATCTTTAATTCTCAATCTTCTGCCAAAATCATGCATCACAAAAGACAATTACACAGTATCAAGAAAGGCAATCTAACCATGGGAGAGTATCTGACAAAGATAAAAACATTATGTGACATTCTTGAAGCAGCTGGTCACAAAATTCCTACTTCTGAACAAGTACTGATTATACTAAGCGGCTTAAGTGAAGAATATGAAGCTGTAGTGGTTGTCATATCATCACAAAGATTGACACCCTCAATTGAGGATGTGCACTCAATTCTTCTTGCTCGTGAAGGAAGAATTGAGTACAAGAAATCTAATGAGATAGATATGTCAGTCAATTATGCCTCAAACTCTAAAAGTAAAAGCCAGTACGACAACAAATCAAACCAGAATCAACAAAGAAGAAATCAGTCCACAAGAGGAAGAGGCAGAGGAAGGTGGAGCGACAACAATAATAAACCAATATGTCAAATTTGTGAAAAGATAGGTCACACTGCTGCAAAATGCTATTTCAGATTAAACTTAAACTATGTACCAGGGCAGAATGCAAGCAATCAGAGGAATGGCAATCCAAGTGCAAATTTAGCACAGGCTCAACAAGATCAAAGTGGGCAGTCAGATATGTGTAGAAATCAGATCAGTAAACCTGAATACATTGAAGATGAAGCATGGTATCCAGATTCTGGAGCAACTAATCACCTAACAAGCAATCTTGACAACTTTAATCTTGGAAATAAAGAGTACAAAGGTAAACGATCAATTACCATGGGGGATGGTAAGTGTATTAGAATAACTCATACTAGTAAGACTTATATTAAAGGTACCGGACAGTTATTCTTGAATAACTTATTAAGAGTTCCAAAGATTAAAAAGAATCTTATCAGTGTCTCCCAGTTTGCAAGAGACAACAATGTTTACTTCGAATTTTTTCCTAATTACTATTTAGTAAAAAATATTTTGACTAATGAAACTCTTTTGCAGGGTGATGCTGATAAAGGTCTTTATAGATTCAATTTTGTTAACTCCATCAGTACTGTAAAATAGCAGAATAAATGTAATTTGACCGAGGTGAATCAAACAGAAGAGAATATGAGTAACTTTGATCTGTGGCACTACAAATTGGGGCACCCAAACACAACTGTTGTTAAACAAGTACTCAATGAAAACAAAGTTCCTTTTGAAAATATTTCTGATCCATATATTTGTACCTATTGCCAAATGGGCAAAAGTCATAAATTAGCTTTTAATGATTCTACTACTATGTACTCTAATCCACTTGAATTAGTTGCTGCAGATATTTGGAGTCCTGCCCCTATATGTTCTGACTATGGTTATAAATATTACATATCCTTTGTTGATGCTCACTCTAGATATACTTGGATTTATTTACTGAAAGCTAAGTCTGAAATATGCAATGTAGTGTTGCACTTTATAATCCTAGTTGAAAAACAAACAGGCCATCATGTCAAAGTTATGCAAACTTATGGGGTTCTGAGTTTAAACCACTCATCAAATTCTTTGATAACAAGGGGATAATACACAGGACTACATGTCCTTACACCTCTGAATAAATTGGCTTGATAAAAAGGAAGCACAGATACATAGTGGAACTAGGACTTACACTTTTAGCACATGCACATTTACCATTAAAATTCTGGCCAGATTCATTTAATACAGCAGTATACTTAATCAATAGATTGCCAACAAAATGCTAAAGGGCAAAAGTCCCATAGAAAAATTATTTGTCACTAAACCTGATTATCATGCATTGAAACCATTTGGGTGTCTATGCTTTCCTAACTCAAGATAGTGCAACACCAATAAATTAGATTTTAGATCTAAACCATGTACTTTCTTGGGTTATCCTAATAATCAGAAATGGTACAAGTGTTTGGACAATAAAGGAAAATTGTTCATTAGCAGACATGTAGTCTTCAATGAACATGTGTTTCCTTTTGGAAGCTTAAATATGGATACAACTAAAAAGATATATAATCCAAGGGTTTCTGTACCTATTTTACCTGTATATTCCAAAATCTGGGAACATGAGACTAAGAGGACGCAAGTACTAGTGATTCACAACCCGCTATACCAGATGAATCAAGTCATGAACCAGTAGATGAATCCAGCTATCTCAATCAATCTCCCACCTGCACAAATGATCAGGAGCAACAAACCAGTCAGTCTACAAGTATTCAACTAAACCAAAGCAGAAGCAATGATAATGAGACACACACTGAGACTCTACAGGCTAGGTCAGGTCATCCAATGATCACAAGATCTAAGAGTGGCATATTCAAACCAAAGATTTACACCGCAGTCAGAACTACAGAAGAACCAGAGAATTATGAACAAGCCATAAAGGATAACAATTGGAAAATGGCAATGGATGATGAGTATAATGCCCTCATCAAAAATAAAACCTGGGACATGGTCAATCCACCAAAGGACAAAAACATTATTGGCTGCAAGTGGACGTACAAATTAAAGAAAAATGCAGATGAGACAATTAGTAGATACAAAGCCATGCTTGTGGCCAAAGGATATACCCAACAATATGGATTTGATTTCGATGAAACTTTCTCTGCTATGGTCAAACCAACTACAATTAGAGTAATCTTCACTATTGCCTTACACAAACAGTGGAAAATTAGACAGTTGGATGTCAATAATGCATTTCTAAATGGTACACTATAAGAAGAAATCTATATAGAAGAGCCACAAGGTTATCATCAGAGACAGAATCATGTGTGTAAGTTAAACAAGGCAATATATGGTCTGAAGCAGGTACCAAGGGTCTGGTTTGAGAAACTAAAAACCATAATTGGCAGATTGGGTTATCAGTCAACAAAATCTGATAATTCCCTGTTCATTAAAATCAACAAAGAATCTATTATATATATTCTAATTTATATTGATGACTTACTAATTACAGGGAATGATGAAACAACAATCAATGAGCTTGTTCAGTAACTAGACAAGCAATTTTCTGTTAAAGATCTTGGAGATCCAGATTATTTCTTAGGCATAGAAGTCATCAGAAAGTCAAAGTTAGAAATCATTTTAAATCAGAGAAAGTATATCAATGAAATATTGTATAAATCAAACATGGCAGAAGCCAAGCCTCAACCAACACCCATGATTTGCAATCACCAGCTCTCAAAACACAGGAGAGAACCAATACTTAACATCAAACAATACAGAAGTATTGTGGGAGCATTACAATATGCAACCATAACTAGACTTGATATCTCATTCAGTGTTAACAAGTTGTCACAATTTTTGCAGGAACCTCTTAATGAGCACTGGAAGGCTATAAAGAGGAACTAAGATATCTGAAGGGAACATCAACCTATGGTCTATCCCTAAAGACATGCAAAAGACTCAATGTGACAGGGTTTTGTGACGCTGACTGGGCAACAGATCATGATGACAGAAAATCAATCTCCGTTTATTACATATATATTGGAGACAATCCGATGTCATGGTGTTCAAAAAAGCAATCAACCATATCCAGATCTAGTACGAAAGCTGAATACAGAAGCGTAGCTAGTGCAACAACAGAAATTATGTGGATTCAATCCTTACTCAGTGAGTTAAAGATCAAATCCAATCTCAAACCAGTGTTATGGTGTGATAACCAAAACACAGTTTACATGTCTACTAATCCAGTGCTACACGCAAGAACAAAGCACACAGAGATTGGCATCTACTTTGTGCGTGAACAAATTCTCAAGGATCACTTACTCGTAAATCACATACCTGGAACTTACCAGAGTGCAGACGTACTTACCAAAGCTCCGACTTATAGAAACTTCGTAAAATTCAGAGAGGATGTTAAAGTTAAAGACGCCACCAGAGACGACTGTGATATAAGCCATACCTCTGTCGAACCAGTCACAATGGTCAAAGCTTCAACCCAAGGATCGTGCAAAGAAAGGAGCTTTGCCAGTTTTGTCTCAAAGGTCTGGGATCCGGATTGATCGCCTCAACACTTAGGATCTCAAACCAAAATCGAAAGAGAAAAGAGACTACTCTCTCTCAAGTAAACAGAAGAATTCACTCTCTTGTATCTCAAAATTTTAATATCGAAGAGAAGAGCGACATGCCCTAGGTTCTGATTTGAGGGGGGGGAGTAAAAGTGTTTGAGATATGCGGCTAACCCTAAGTGGGATATCAAAGAGATATGTGAGTGTAACATCTTCCATGGACCTGAACCATTTCTCTAGTTCACATCAGTTTGGGCCAAGGCCTATTTGGCCCATAAACATGTATTTAAATACATTGGCTTAAAACCGTATTGTATTCACTTATCATTTCAACAAAATTACATCTTCTGCTTTGCAAATAACTCTGTTGTACAAAAGAATAATTACAGTCAGTTTTTCCAATTCATTGTATTCCTATTGAGAAAATATTCTCTCCAGTTAGAGGTATTGACCATCATGTATCCACTTTTTCTATAATAAATATTTTGTGACAATAAAAGAAAGAATCGGTCAGAAAATGAAAATGCATCTGATGCAAAAAGATGAACACATGATGAATGTTGGAGAATAGATTTTCTTCCTCTATCTAGTGGAACAAAAAATTGTTTGTTTTATATTTCATTTGTTGATGTGTATTCATGTTACATCTGGTTGAACTTTAATTCGACATTCTATCTACTTTAAGGATTGAAGTGCGCCCACACTGTGATGGGGAACCTGCAACAGATCCGAAATTCATGCATATGCAGAGAAGTAACATTATGAGTGACCTCTTACAGTCTTACGTAAGTTTCAGAACTCTTTTAAATTACTTTCAGAACGTGCACAAAACTTTAGCATTACATTTAACTCTCATTGCTTATCAAAATTTCAGCTACAACTTTCGGCTGTCTAAAAGGCTTGAGGAGAAATGCAAGAGTACGACTTAGTGAGATCATTGCTACGATCTGAATAATAAATAAAGGAAGTGCATAATTGAGTGGGTTATCTCCTTGCCATGTACCATCTGATGAAACCATAATGGTTGTTAAGTTTGTGGTAACTGCCATTGTAATTTCGATGCCAAAGGATGCACGTCTGATAAAAAGTGGAAGGGTTAGTGACTTTATAGACACTGCAAAGGTATCGAATCTAGTATTTCTTTGCATTTTGTAGCAATGTAGAGCGATCTAGACTCATAGACATAAGGGCGACGTGATTCCGCAGATGGAGATGTTCTCTTTTGAGAAAATATATAACGCATTAGCCGTGTCAGGAGAGCGAAAATACAAAGAATCCTAATACAATGGCCATAGTCAATGATGAAAAAATAGATACCGATATATTGTGCTAATGTGGAAAAATATGGGGATTATTTCCTTTTATTTTAAGTTCTTTTAGAAAATATTATACTCCCCTTGAAAAATCGACAGTCTGTGTTATATTTTAGATCATTATGCATGGGGAAAATATTGTACATACTATGTGATCGATCTCATATTTAATAATTAGAGCTCATGCAGATTTCTGTGACTTTGGTCGACTTTTTAGTATGCTACCTTTTGTTCCTCCGGTTTTTTCCTTTTAATCAAGACTTTTATAGTGACAAAACTTTGTAGTGGAACTGTAGCCTGTAGATGATGGCCCAATGAAACAGACAGTGAAGACATGCGGACAGAACATGAAGATTAATAGAGCTATCAGGACATGAAAAAGAATGAAGCAAGCAAGAATACGATAGGAATCTATAAGATGCTCTTGCTGCATGAGACCTAAGTAGAGCAGGTTCAACGTAGAGAACTGAGATGCAATGCCACTAGACATAGACATTGGAACTGCCGCTGAAGTGGGCGAGAAAAACCAGCAACAGAGAAGCATGGCAAGATATGAAGAGAGCCTAGCGGCCTACTGTGAGCAGCAGCATGATGAGGGCATTTTTTGGGCAAGTGCGGAATGATACACTGAATCACGCATGACTAAAGCAAGCATGAAATGTGGCCATGTTGGCGATTTTGCGGTTTGAAGCGAATTTGATGGCGATTGCGATGAAGATAATGCTGTACTTTCGACTTCAAGGATCTATGAAATAGATTTTTTCAGACAATGGTTCAACTCACCAGGCACAAACGATTTATCGAACTATCGACTTTGAGTATTCAATGAAGCCTTATAATAGCGTAATCAGATTCAAAGTTTGTACATCTTTGATCTGACCAAGAACACTTTAGTATTTGATGTGACGACCCGGAAATTTTTAACATTTGAAATGAAATATTTAATTGATTTTAAATATCGAAAGTTGTTTTTAAAACTGGAATTTCAAAGTTAACTATGGGTTTAGCAATTTAATTATTGAATTTAATTTATTGAAATTGGGTAAAAATTTGAATCTTCAGTTTTAAGCTGATTAAAAATATTTCAAAGGCTTAGAAAATTTATATTGATAATACTGAAGATAATAGAAGTTTCAGAATTGAAATTGGAACTATTTCATTCAGTTTTGAAATTATATTGTTTAACTCGATATTTGAAAATAGCCTTCCGAGGCATAGTTTCGGAATTCTACGAAACCAGTTCCATTGGATCCGTAATAGTTAGTTATTATCGGATTTCAATTTTGGTAGCAATCAGAGTTGTCGTTTGACCCTGGCAGCTCAAAACGCATAGAAACTATTTTAATCGATTTAATTTAAATTTGATCGTTTACTTCCGTAACTTGCGCATATGATCGAATTAGGACTCGAAACATTTTCCATTGCATTTGGAATAGGGTTATAACATTATAAACGCCAAGCGGAATGTCTCGTTAGGAGTTCGGGATTTCGAGTCAGGTAATACGAGATATTTTGAATATAAAAATTATAAAAAATCAAAACCCTACCTTCCTCTATATGATTCCCCTCTTTAATATCTATAGCCGAAGTAATCGAAATCAAATCGTGAAATCCCTCATTTTCGATTCGAAATCGGTTTTATAAAAAAATAAATTTTAAATTACGGATTCAAAATTCGAATTCGAATTCGAGAATGGTGATTTACCACGCGAACGCAAATCGAGTGGTGTCTTCGTCGAATATGGTTGTCGAATGGGGTGCACAGCAAGTTCGATCGAGGAGCATGAGGCCGATGCTTAGTCGCGATTTGATTGCAGATTTGGGCTCAACTTGTTCGATTGTGGAATTAGCGACACGCTAGGTGCTGTTTTTTTTTCAGCAGCGACCATAGTATGCTCAAGATCGAGGAGGGATGGCAGTCGCGATTCAAGGAGGAGTTTCGGGTTCGTTCAGATGGTGGATGTTGATTCACTGATGAGGTCAAAGGGGTCGGTGAGGGCTGGCGATTTGGTGAAGGAGCTACGATCGAGTGTTGCTATTTGATGGAAGCTGCCGCATGGTTCGCGCATGCAGGCACTCGCATGGATGCGCCGGCGATGGAAGGAAGTGCCGATGGTGATGTTAACAGGAGAAGCAGACTTGGCTGTGTTGATGACCGCGCTGGAGTGAAGTTGGGGGAGTGTGGAACTGACTTTGGTGGGGGAGTGGTCATTTGTTGGAGTTCGACGACGGAGGGTCGCGATGGATGGAGTTCATCTCGACAGTGAGGTATTGGCTGGCTTTTCTTCTCTAATTTAATTCATATTTTATACGTGTCATAGAGATAGAAAAATAAAATAAATAGTAAGGTTTAAAATAATAATAGAATAAAATGAATATACATATATACATATCTTTATTTACTAGTTGATTTTAACATAATGGAGATTAATTTGATTAATTAACCTGTTAAATTATTTTAAAGATTTTGTAGAAAGGAATTTGTTTAAAATCAAACTATTAGTTTAAAATAAATCACTGGTTAATTTAAGATATTAAATAGAAATTTGATTTGTTCAACAAGTTCGTATATTAATAAAATTGTATAATTGTTTACACAAGGTTTAAAGATCGTGAAAAACAAGTCCGGATTGGATTGCAAACAAAACGAAGGTGAGATCTTCTCACTCAAGTTCAAATTGAAATTTCTAGTTTGATTTTAAATAGTTAAATTTAAATTGGTTGACTGTGTGCTTGGATGATTGATTTATAATCATTATTCACTGGATGATATTATATATGTAGTAGTATATAGTATATATTGGGTGACTGATTTCCCGCATTATATAGCGGATGAGATCCTATTGCGCCGCATAATAGCGAAGGATATTTTTATAAATCCCATATACCGCGATATTCCACCTCGAAGTGCAATAGTATTTAATTGTTGTGCTAACGTCCGTTGATGCAGGGAAACAGGTTGGAGGGATCCAACTGGATTCCTCACAAATAGTAATTTTTATTTATATTCTGTGATATATCTCATTGATAAATTTATTTTATCTACGAGTCTGTGAATAACGATAAGCGTTATGGACTATACCGCTTATCGATGTAAATACGATTGAATCTGTAATGGTTGATGTTGTGCACTATTGTATTAAACCCCTCGACTACACTATACACACACGAATATGGGTTGCACGTGGAAATTGGTTAAGTCATAGGTTTTTGAAATAATTTTAGAATTGAAATTTTGAATCCAAATGGTTTTGAAAATAAATCAGATTTAAAGTGGAAAAACTTTTGAAAAAGGAATTTCAAAAAACTAAATGTTATTTTTGAATAAATTGATTTAGTTTTAAATTTGTTTTAAAATTGAATAAAAATTTGAAATTAAATTCTATGTTGTAAGCTTATGATTTCAAAAAGATTATATAGGTTTACGTGAACTTGAACCATTTTATAAAGTGTGGCTTTAGGAATTTAAATTAACCCAAAGATTTTAATTTGTATAAATGAAATCGGATTTTTTTCGAAATAAAAACTATTTGTTTTCAAACGATATAAGTTTTCATATAAGAAATGAATTCCCAATTTGTATTAAAGGAAGTTCAAGTTGTATTGAAAATGGTTTTCCAAGTTATGATTGAATATTTCGAAACGGGTTTTGGAAGCTATAAGTTAAATCTTTGATTTAGATATTAAATGAGCTAATCCAATTGAGGTGGAAATTGTTTTGAAATCCACGAATGGATCTTTGCGAGACTGGGTGAACTGTATGGAATAAATCTTTTGTTTAAAAGATTTTAAATGGTAATTTGTTTAAACCATTTGAAAGAAAGATTTGAATTTTAAAATTGTGACTTAATTGAAATCCCATGTCCAGACGTACTTACCAAAGCTCCGACTTACAGAAACTTCGTAAGATTCAGAGAGGACGTTAAAGTTAAAGACGCCACCAGAGATGACTGTGATATAAGCCATACCTCTGTCGAACCAGTCACAAAGGTCAAAGCTTGAACCCAAGGATCGTGCAAAGAAAGGAGCTTTGCCAGTTTTGTCTGAAAGGTCAGGGATCCAGATTGATCGCCTCAACACTTAGGATCTCAAACCAAAATCGAAAGAGAAAAGAGACTACTCTCTCTCAAGTAAACAGAAGAATTCACTCTCTTGTTTCTCAAAATTTTAATATCGAAGAGAAGAGCGACATGCCCTAGGTTCTGATTTGAGGGGGGGGGGGAGTAAAAATGTTTGAAATATGCGGCTAACCCTAAGTGGGATATCAAAGAGATATGCGAGTGTAACATCTTCCATGGGCCCGAACCATTTCTCTAGTTCACATCAATTTGGGCCAAGGCCTATTTGGCCCATAAACATGTATTTAAATACATTGGATTACAACCGTATTGTATTCACTTATCATTTCAATAAAATTACATCTTCTGCTTTGCAAATAACTCTGTTGTACAAAAGAATAATTACAGTCAGTTTTTCCAATTCATTGTATTCCTATTGAGAAAATATTCTCTCTAGTTAGAGGTATTGACCATCATGTATCCACTTTTTCTATAATCAACATTTTGTGACAATAAAAGAAAGAATCGGTCAGAAAATGAAAATGCATCTGATGCAAAAAGATGAACACATGATGAAAGTTGGAGAATAGATTTTCTTCCTCTATCTAGTGGAACAAAAAATTGTTTGTTTTATATTTCATTTGTTGATGTGTATTCATGTTACATCTGGTTGATCTTTAACTCGACATTCTATCTACTTTAAGGATTGAACTGCGCCCTCACTGTGATGGGGAACCTGCAACAGATCCAAAGTTCATGCATATGCAGAGAAGTAACATTATGAATGACCTCTTACAGTCTTACGTAAGTTTCAGAACTCTTTTAAATTACTTTCAGAACGTGTACAAAACTTTAGCATTACATTTAACTCTCATTGCTTATCAAAATTTCAGCTACAACTTTCGGCTGTCTAAAAGGCTTGAGGAGAAATGCAAGAGTACGACTTAGTGAGATCACTGCTACGATCTGAATAATAAATAAAAGAAGTTCATAATTGAGTAAGTTATCTCCTTGCCATGTACCATCTGATGAAACCATAATGGTTGTTAAGTTTGTGGTAACTGCCATTGTAATTTCGATGCCAAAGGATGCACATCTGATAAAAAGTGGAAGGGTTAGTGACTTTATAGACACTGCAAAGGTATCGAATCTAGTATTTCTTTGCATTTTGTAGCAATGTAGAGCGATCTAGACTCATAGACATAAGGGTGACGTGATTCCGTGATGGAGATGTTCTCTTTTGAGAAAATGTATAACGCATTAGCCGTGTCAGGAGAGCGAAAATATAAAGAATCCTAATACAATGGCCATAGTCAATGATGAAAAAATGGATACCGATATATTGTGCTAATGTGGAAAAATATGGGATTATTTCCTTTTATTTTAAGTTCTTTTAGAAAATATTATACTCCCCTTGAAATATCGACAGTCTGTGTTATATTCTAGATCATTATGCATTGGGAAAATATTGTACATACTATGTGATCGATCTCATATTTAACAATTAGAGCTCATGCAGATTTCTGTGATTTTGGTCGACTTTTTAGTATGCCACCTTTTGTTCCTCCGGTTTTTTCCTTTTAATCAAGACTTTTATAGTGACAGAACTTTGTAGTGGAACTGTAGCCTGTAGATGATGGCCCAATGAAACAGACAGTGAAGACATGCGGGCAGAACATGAAGATTAATAGAGCTATCAGGACATGAAAAAGAATGAAGCAAGCAAGAATACAATAGGAATCTATAAGATGCTCTTGCTGCATGAGACCTAAGTAGAGCAGGTTCAACGTAGAGAACTGAGATGCAATGCCACTAGACATAGACATTGGAACTGCTGTTGAAGTGGGCGAGAAAAACCAACAACAGAGAAGCATGGCAAGATATGAAGAGAGCCTAGCGGCCTACTGTGAGCAGCAGCATGATGAGGGCATTTTTTGGGCAAGTGCGGAATGATACACTGAATCACGCATGACTAAAGCAAGCATGAAATGTGGCCATGTTGGAGATTTTGCGGTTTGAAGCGAATTTGATGGTGATTGCGATGAAGATAATACTGTACCTTCGACTTCAAGGATCTATGGAATAGATTTTTTTAGACAATGGTTCAACCCACCAGGCACAAACGATTTATCGAACTATCGACTTTGAGTATTCAATGAAGCCTTATAACAGCGTAATCAAATTCAAAGTTTGTACATCTTTGATCCGACCAAGAACACTTTTGTATTTGATGTGACGACCCGGAAATTTTTAACATTTGAAATGAAATATTTAATTGATTTTAAATATCAAAAGTTGTTTTTAAAACTGGAATTTCAAAGTTAACTATGGGTTTAGCAATTTAATTATTGAATTTAATTTATTGAAATTGGGTAAAAATTTGAATCTTCAGTTTTAAGCTGATTAAAAATATTTCAAAGGCTTAGAAAATTTATATTGATAATACTGAAGATAATAGACGTTTCAGAATTGAAATTGGAACTATTTCATTCAGTTTTGAAATTATATTGTTTAACTCGATATTTGAAAATAGCCTTCCGAGGCATAGTTTCGGAATTCGACGAAGCCAGTTCCATTGGATCCGTAATAGTTAGTTATTATCGGATTTCAATTTTCGTAGCAATCGGAGTTGTCGTTTGACCCTGGCAGCTCAAAACGCATAGAAACTATTTTAATCGATTTACTTTAAATTTGATCGATTACTTCCGTAACTTGCGCATATGATCGAATCAGGACTCGAAACATTTTCCATTGCATTTGGAATAGGGTTATAACATTATAAACGCCGAGCGGAACGTCTCGATAGGAGTTCGGGATTTCGAGTCAGGTAATACGAGATATTTTGAATATAAAAATTATAAAAAATCAAAACCCTACCTTCCTCTATACGCTTCCCCTCTTTAATATCTACAGCCGAAGTAATCGAAATCAAATCGTGAAATCCCTCATTTTCGATTCGAAATCGGTTTTATAAAAAAATAAATTTTAAATTACGGACTCAGAATTCGAATTCGAATTCGAGAATGGTGATTTACCACGCGAACGCAAATCGAGTGGTGCCTTCGTCGAATATGGTTGTCGAATGGGGTGCACAGGAAGTTCGATCGAGGAGCATGAGGCCGATGCTTAGTCGCGATTTGATAGCAGATTTGGGCTCAACTTGTTCGATTGTGGAATTAGCGACACGCTAGGTGTTGTTTTTTTTCAGCCGCGACCATAGTATGCTCAAGATCGAGGAGGGATGGCAGTTGCGATTCAAGGAGGGGTTTCGGGTTCATTCAGATGGTGGATGTTGATTCACTGATGAGGTCAAAGGGGTCGGTGAGGGCTGGCGATTTGGTGAAGGAGCTGCGATCGAGTGTTGCTATTTGATGGAAGCTGCCGCGTGGTTCGCGCGTGCAGGCACTCGCATGGATGCACCAGCGTTGGAAGGAAGTGTCGATGGTGATGTTAACAGGAGAAGCAGACTTGGCTGTGTTGATGACCGCGCTGGAGTGAATTTGGGGGAGTGTGGAACTGACTTTGGTGGGGGAGTGGTCAGTTGTTGGAGTTCGACGACGGAGGGTCGCGATGGATGGAGTTCATCTCGACAGTGAGGTATTGGCTGGCTTTTCTTCTCTAATTTAATTCATATTTTATACGTGTCGTAGAGATAGAAAAATAAAATAAAACAATAAGGTTTAAAATAATAATAGAATAAAATGAATATACATATATACATATCTTTATTTACTAGTTGATTTTAACATAATGGAGATTAATTTGATTAATTAACTTGTTAAATTATTTTAAAGATTTTGTAGATGGGAATTTGTTTAAAATCAAACTATTAGTTTAAAATAAATCACCGGTTAATTTAAGATATTAAATAGAAATTTGATTTGTTCAACAAGTTCGAATATTAATAAAATTGTATAATTGTTTACACAAGGTTTAAAGATCGTGAAAAACAAGTCCGGATTGGATTGCAAACAAAACGAAGGTGAGATCTTCTCACTCAAGTTCAAATTGAAATTTCCAGTCTGATTTTAAATAGTTAAATTTAAATTGGTTGACTGTGTGCTTGGATGATTGATTTATAATCATTATTCACTGGATGATATTATATATGTAGTAGTATATAGTATATATTGGGTGACTGATTTCCCGCATTATATAGCGGATGAGATCCTATTGCGCCGCATAATAGAGGAGGATATTTTTATAAATCCCATATACCGCGATATTCCACCTCGAAGTGCAATGAGTATTTAATTGTTGTGCTAACGTCCGTGGATGCAGGGAAACAGGTTGGAGGGATCCAATTGGATTCCTCACAAATAGTAATTTTTATTTATATCCTGTGATATATCTCATTGATAAATTTATTTTATCTATGAGTCTGTGAATAACGATAAGCGTTATGGACTATACCGCTTATCGATGTTAATACGATTGAATCTGTGATGGTTGATGTCGTGCACTATTGTATTAAACCCCTGGACTAC
This sequence comes from Allium cepa, assembly GCA_030765085.1. Classification (NCBI taxonomy): domain Eukaryota; kingdom Viridiplantae; phylum Streptophyta; class Magnoliopsida; order Asparagales; family Amaryllidaceae; genus Allium; species Allium cepa. Next base: position 721,551,231 of record CM060938.1, on the reverse strand, counting down.
ACTATACACACACGAATATGGATTGTACGTGGAAATTGGTTAAGTCATAGGTTTTTGAAATAATTTTAGAATTGAAATTTTGAATCCAAATGGTTTTGGAAATAAATCAGATTTAAAGTGGAAAAACTTTTGAAAAAGGAATTTCAAAAAACAAAATGTTATTTTTGAATAAATTGATTTAGTTTTAAATTTGTTTTAAAATTGAATAAAAATTTGAAATTAAATTCTATGTTGTAAGCTTATGATTTCAAAAAGATTATATAGGTTTACGTGAACTTGAACCATTTTATAAAGTGTGGCTTTGGAAATTTAAATTAACCCAAAGATTTTAACTTGTATAAATGAAATCGGGTTTTTTTCGAAATAAAAACTATTTGTTTTCAAACGATATAAGTTTTCATATAAGAAATGAATTCTCAATTTGTATTAAAGGAAGTTCAAGTTGAATTGAAAATGGTTTTCCAAGTTATGATTGAATATTTGGAAACGGGTTTTGGAAGCTATAAGTTAAATCTTTGATTTAGAGATTAATGAGCTAATCCAATTAAGATGGAAATTGTTTTGAAATCAATGAATGGATCTTTATGAGACTGGGTGAACTGTGTGGAATAAATTATTTGTTCAAAAGATTTGAAATGGTAATTTGTTTAAACCATTTGAAAGAAAGATTTGAATTTTAAAATTGTGACTTAATTGAAATCCCATGTCCATATGTTTTAAATTTATGCTCATTATTTGGTTTAGTCGGGAGAGGACTTTGTGTCATATAACCCATTCTGAATAATGGTACGTCGATATGGATAGCATTTGAAGCGGTGGTGAAGACCGGGTATTTTCGAGAACGAAAGGATAACCCGTCGATTGTCTCTGCACTGAGTCGCGCCGGTATAGAGATTCCCTGAGTGATGAGAAGTCCAGTCGGGATTATGAATACCCGGAAATTGCAAAGGGCTTCTACGGAAGTGCCTTCGGTTCTGTTCGAACTCGGAACATACTTGTATGGATGTGTGTATGACATTACACTTTGAGATGTATAGCTGGTTTCTATCAAATACATTTCTGTTGATGGCGGAGATTTATTCTCTTAGCTTAACACCCTTCTCTGAGACGTACGAGCTCAAAGGTTATGCAGTTGATGATTACTAGTGATACATTCCCAATTTGGTAATGTGGCATGCTGAGTGCTGCTGTATGTTAATGATCATTTGTTGATCATTTGTGATCGAAGCATGGCTTTGTAAAATGCGTAGCTTTGTGGACGAGACTTCGTCGAGTCTCACAACCCGGTAATGGTTGAAACAGGAATCGTGGCAGCAAGGTTATTTGGAGGTAGCTCCTCCTGAGGGGTGACCATTTCCTTATGGATAAAAAGTGATATCATGGTATGGAGCCCATATATTTACTTATGTTGATTTTTTATGAAAGTGGTATCATGGTGTGGATCCTAGATACTTTACTGTGTGGTTGTTGGATTGAGGGCCCTAGGATAAAGGTCGGTGACGACCGGAGGATGGCATACTCGTGTCAGTTGTTATGTAGTTACGGAGGTAACCCGGCCTTGTGTAGCAGAGATCCGATTAGGTTCTCGGGGACGTCCCTCCAGAGGCGTTTCATTTTATGTAGGAAGTTCCTTTGCCTGACCATTTGTTGGAAACGAAACAATACGAGCCCTATATGGTTTTAGTTGTATAACCTGCCATGGAATGTGGTGGTAACCTGCTATTGAACATGGTAGCTATAGTAGGCATAAGTGCGAAATGCCTATGCTGGCTAAAATTAATATTATATTTTCGAAATGTTTTCCACACTATGCATTAATGATAATAATAATATTGAAAAGATTTTCGCGTATTAAGCATGTTTGACTATCATAAGGAGAAATCTCCTCCAATTCTGCATTTGCATTGTGTGTGTGGCGGGAGGCCTTATGGTAGTTTCATTTTTCAAAAGCATAACGGATTTCGTTTTATTTTCTTTATGAAAATAACTATTTTTGAGATCTCACACCAGTCCCACGACTGACCTGAAATTTATTGTTCCCTTTCTAAACTCTAGGTGCCCACAATTTTCCACACGGGCAGCCTAGAGTCAGGTTAGCAGTTATTCGGGAGCAAAGTCAAGAAGTTGCTGTAGGAATCAGGAGTTGGAGCTAGATGGCGAGGCATATCACTTATATATGTAATATTTCTTTCCGCTGTTTGTTGTTGTACACTCTGATATTGTAATGTGATGTAATGTAATAATTGATATAGTGATTCTGTTTAAAGATATTCATTTATCTATTATATGTTATTCCGCCGTGAATTGTGAGATTCTGTTCATTGTTTCTATTTCTTGTTCTATCTTCTTCTTCTTAAACCCTAATGGTTCGGTTTTCTAGCATTCGATTGTTCGACAGTTGATACAGTGGATGTATTAAATGTCAACTTTCGGGCGTCGTAAAATTGGGTCATTACATTTGATATCTGCCGATGCAATATGTAGAGAAAGAAATGAAGAAGAAGAAACAAATCTGCAACAGCGTTTGCAACACCTTGCAGGCGTTACAAAATATAGAGTAATGGAAGTGCAGCGATTAACAACACTTTCCTGGCATTGCAAATCTGCATAGAAGAAGAATATGAATTAATTGCTAAAACTGTCTGAGCTTTGCTATTTATAGATGTGAAGAGGTATCCATTCCTTAAGGGTTGCATCCCTTCGCAACGTTTCAAAACCGTTGCTAACAGTCACATACGTTTGAATTGAAACGTCGCATCTATTCATTTTGCAACGCTACAAATTTTCCGCCATTTATTTAAATTCAAAAATTGGTTCTGGGTCCTTAAGGTCTGAAATCTAACCCGTTACTGTTTACATTCGGTCCAAAAATATTTTCGGATCCGAACCTATATCCGACCCTCTTTACTTCTTCTCTCTCAAAAATATTAATGAGAAAGCTATATTTATATAAATATAGTGCATAATTTTCTATCATGTGGGACTAATTGATTTCTTCTTTCCTCTTTACTTCTTCTCTTCCAAATCAAAGCCCAAAGCCTCAAAACTATATTTGAAAATTTTACAACAGGCCAGGTAAATAGAAGGGCGTGACCGAAGCACTGAATCAGCATGGACATGAGAAAGTTTTTCGTAAAGGTATGCTAGGGCTCTTATTCATTTGTAAGTTTGCTTGAATTTTAAATATAATTTAATTTTGCTCGTTAGTTAAAATTTTAAATGCTAAAAGTTTGAGACATTTAAAAAATCATAGCAGTATCAATAATTATATCTTTAATTATGTATACATGCTATCGTAAAAGCTTTCTCGTCTTGTTATCGACTTTAATCATTTTCTAAGTAATTTTGTTTCTGCTATTTCTTTATCCCTTTCTCCTCTTCTAACCTTTTAAGCAAAATCTTAGGCGATCATTTACAAATCTTGCATTTGCTTATCTTGGGTAGATCGAATAATAAAGCTAGGAAAAATTATATTAAATTCTGATGTATATAATATTAGTCAATTATAATAATCGAATTTTTTATCCAAACAAATGTGAGCAATAATAAGGGATAGGTGGAATAAGGGATATTTTCAGAATTATATCATTTCTCATTATATTTTCTCACAGTACTTTAGCTTTATTATCTTCAGCTTCATCGCCTTGAGGAACTACGTATACGATGGTAGGAAATATTAGTATTTAAAGCTCTTTTTGTCTCTAATCAACTCATGCATTTTCTTGTTCCTATCATTTTGGGTGTCCATTAATTCTTCTCTTGCTTTATATCCAAAGCATTGGCATGGAGAAATAAAAGCCAAATGACGTCACTATATTCATCTCTATCGGAGTTCAAAAGTGACAGTACAAGTTTCTTTTATCAATATTTTGGTATTGAAACTAGTTTATTTTATTATTTTTGAAAGTTGGTTTAAATAGACAAGAGGAGAATTCACCTTTTTAATAATGCATTTTGATGCTATTATTTTTGCATATAATCAAGTTTGGAAACAATGAATACAACATGGATGCTCCTGAGAAGAGAAAGAAAATCAGAGAATAAGAGTCCATTTGATTTGAGTATTGTATTTTCAACATGTAATTCAAAATGTAAAGGAGAAGAGATCGATTTAGAAAATGGATTTAATATATAAAATTAAAATGATTTTTTTTCTTATTTTCTGTGTTTGGGGAAATATAAAACCCATTCAATTGCATTGCTAAACTGAAATTTGAGACATTCCTTTTTTTCAATTGTAGCTCATTATCTTATCATACTATTTGTTTAGGAAATTTCCAAATGAACAACTGGCGCATAAAGAAATGAGAAATCTATTACCAAACTTAAACCTAGTTCAATAATGTTAAATAAAAATGACTATCTTAATCTCATCAACTTTATCATCCATCGAAAAATATGTAACAGGTGTTTAGCGTTGGCTCGCTCATCATTAGTCCAAAATTCATCAAATATATGGAATTCCACATTAATATTGGCCATTAATATGAGGCACACTTATCTGTACATGTATTACAGCCATTTATCTTTAGAGAATTTTTTTAAGATGCATGCACATCTACTACAGCCATTTATCTTTATTTTATGCAGTTGCGATGATGATTGATTTAATAAATCTTATTGCTGGTTAGCAGTATCGGCTATTGCTGTAGGATTTGGTGTTGAAGCTCCCAAGGTAAGAACTTTGGTTCCTGTTGCTACACTCGGAAGTTCAATATGAAAATTTTGCTATCTGCATATCATCAAATAAGATTTCCGGTCATAAAAACCATTTTTTTACTTTTTATACAACTGGTGGAACTGGATTTTTTAGGATCTAAATGGCTAGAAGAATTGACAGCATTAAAGAATTTGAATTCAAACCTGTTGGAGATAACCATATTATATCTGGGTGTGAGTTAGCTTCTTTTTATCTAAGGATATAACATAGTCAATCAATTATTTATTTTATAGATCTTCATTTTACATTTTCAGTATCTTGCTGTGGTTCTTTGTAGTTTTGTCGTTGATGAGAAAGAATTTGTAAAGCCATAGGAAGATGAGAAAGAATTTGTAATAAGCCATGGGAAAGATGTGAAGATAATCTGGAAAGGTAAGAAAGATTTTATAATTGCACAGTATAATTTATGCTAAAATCCAAGCTTAGTATTGTTCATCATTATATCCTGTTCTGGCTTTGCATGGAAATTTGCTATTCTTCGGTGGTTATGAAAAATAATACCAAAGTAAACACAACCATCAAGCCAACTTCAGTAATAGAGGAGCATATTACTACAAAACGTTGGTTATTTGACTACGTATTTATGCACATTTCTTACCACAAGCATCATATTTATGTGGAACAATACGCTGATACATAGAACTATACATGCTAATATATTACTGCTCGAACTTGACAAAATCACGTATTATTCACCATTGTTGATTTCACATTTGATTTATAAAGAAAATCAGATTACAATTTCATACAAAACACATGAACTGTTTTCTTAGAAGCAATGGTGAATGACTATGTTTCTTTTGGATTTTGGAGTAATAGTGCTTATATTTATTTAGAAAATAAAAGAGAATAGATATATGAAGGTAAAAATATATCTCTTTTTCTTGACTTATTGCGTAACCAGCAACCCTATTTATACCACTTGGTTAAATACATAAATATAGTAAACTATATATGAACCACTTATACTAGTGGTGATTATACATTTACGATCATTATACTTAATGGTTTTTATTCCATTACATATTAACCTGTTGTTTGTTTTGCTGAATTTGGAAGTTTTTCATTATTCAATACTCCTTTTTGAGGAACTTCTTTATACCAAGTTTATTTCTCAGAAATTCAAACTTTGCTTTCGAAAGGGGTTTTGTAAAAATATCAGCTAGTTGCTCTTCTGTATTACAATGAACTAGTCCGACCTTTCCTCTGTCTTTGGCTTCTCGAACAAAGTGGTACTTTATTTTAATGTGTTTTGTCTTTCTATGTTGCACCAGGTTTTTGGCAATGGCAATTGCAGATGTGCTATGAAGAAGTATTTTATTTGTCGACTTTTGTTTTTCACCTAACTCAGACAATATCCGTCTAAGCCATATTGTTTGATTTACTGCTGTAGATGCTGCTATATACTCCGCTTCAGCTGTTGACTGTGCAATCGTATCCTGTTTCTGACTTAACCAGAAAAATACAATATTTCCAAGTGAAAACACATATCCTGAGGTGCTCTTCATATCAACTATTGATCCTACCCAATCACTATTTGAATATCCAACTAGTTCAGGATTTTCAGTGGGTCTGAACCATATACCAAAATTTATACTACCTTTTACATATCAGAGAACTCTTTTTACTGCTTTCATGTGTACTTCTGTTGGCTTTTGCATAAATCTGGATAGTACATTTGTAGCATATATTAAATCTGGCCTGGTAGCAGTTTAATATAATAAACTAGCTATCATACTTCTGTAACGTTTAAAATCTATTTCTCCTGAACTATCATCCTTGCTCAATCTTTCATTTTGCGCAAGGCGAGTTGAAATTGGTTTACATCCTTCCATATTAAACTTCTTCAAGATATTAATTGCATATTTTTTCTGACAAATGAAGGTTCCTTCCTTAATTTGATCAATTTCCATTCCTAGGAAGTAGTTCATCAAGCCTAGGTCGGTCATTTCAAACATCTTCATCATCTGTTGTTTGAATTTAGCAATCATTGACAGATTACTTCCTGTAATTATAAGATCGTCAACATAAAGGGAAAGAATTAGTATGTTAGAGCCTTCCGCTTTAATGTATAGAGTTGCTTCATTTGGACTCTTCTTAAATCCCTGTTGATAATAGTATTTATCAATTCGGCTGTACCATGCTCTTGGAGCTTGCTTAAGTCTGTACAAAGCCTTTTCTAATCTTAAGACTTTGTCTTCCTTTCCTTTTACTACGAATACTGGTGGTTGCTCAATATAGATTTCTTCTTCCAATAATCCATTTAAAAAAAGCAGATTTCACATCTAGCTGGTAAACACTCCATTTACGTTGTGCAGCAAGAGCAAGAATTGTTCTGATTGTATCCTGTCTTTAAACAGGCGCAAAAGTTTCATTATAATCAACTCTAAATTGTTGTGAGTAACCTTTTGCAACTAGTCTTGCCTTGTATTTTGAACTAACCATGTAGATTCTGCTTGATTTTGTACACCAATTTCACGCCAATAGTGTTTTTGTGAGTGGTTTATCAGCTAATACCCATGTTTGGTTTTTTTGAATCATATGAATTTCTTATTTCATGGCAACTCTTCGTTCTTTGCACTGAGCTGCTGGCTCATAGTTATATGGTTCATCTGAAACAAGGTAACATAATTATTACTTGTTCTGGATCAAGATCAGATATTCATTCAATGTTTTCATATGATTCTGACAATCGAGTTTTTGTTGGTGGTGATCTGAAAAACCATCATATTCATATCTAGTCGAGTCTGTGTTAGTTGAGCTACTGTCAGACTGCTCCTATAAAGGTTGTTGTGATTCACCAATCACTTCTGGTGTTGGTTCAAGCTTGAATGGTTGAGTAACAATATATCTTTTGTCGATGTCATTATGCTCCCAATCCCAAGAAGCATTCTCATCAAATACGACATCTCTGCCGACTTGTACTTTGTTGTTTTATGGGTTGTAAACCCGATATCCCTTGGACTGTGAACTATAGCCAAGTAAGATTCCTTCTTCAGCTTTATCATCTAATTCGTACCTTTTTTCACTTGGTACATGAATGTAACATATGCATCCAAATATTTTCAAGTGACTTACAGATGGTTTATGTCCAGACCATGCTTTCAGGGGTGTTCTTTTATAAACAACCTTAGTAGGCAATCGATTTTGGAGATATACTGCTGTGTAGATGGCTTGTGCCCAAAATTTATTTAGCAAAACTTCGTCTTTCAACATTGATCTTGCCATCTCCATCACGGTTCTATTTTTTCTGTCACATACACTATTTTGTTGTGGTGTATATGGAACAGTCATTTGACGATGTATACCTTCCACTTCACAAAATGCTTTAAATTCAGATGAGGTATACTCTGTCTCATTATCATTTCTCAGACTCTTCATTTGACAGCCACTTTCCTTCTAAACATGCCTTTTGAACTTATTGAATATTTTAAATACCTCCGATCTTTCTCTCAAGAAGTATACCCAATTCATCTGAGAGTAATCATCAATAAATAATATAAAGTACTTACTATTACCAAGTGAGGTTGTCCTCATAGGTCCGCACACATCCGTGTGTACTAATTCTAACTTCTTTGATGCTCTCCATGCTTGCCCAGTAGGGAATGGATTCCTTGACATTTTTCCCAACTGACATTCTTCACATACACCAATTGTTTCCAAAATTAGAGGAAGACCTTTGACCATATTTTTTATGAAAGAAACTTCAAGCTTTGTAAATTACCATGCCTGAAGTGCTTGTGCCACAACCATGTTAGCTCGTTCGATTTTGCCTGCATTGACTTTTCTACTATTTTGTATTGCCACTGAATAGGAAAACATTTTTAGTTGCATTTTTACGCAAGCGATGTTGTTCCCTTTTGGATACCACAAGTGTCTTTTTCAAAATGGATTGAATATCCTTGCATCATTTGAGGAACACTGAGTAAATTCTGATCCAAACTAGGAACACATAGAATGTCTTTAATTTGTCTTGTTCCTTTCTTTGTCTGAATAGTGACTATACATTTACCTTCGGACTTCATCATTGCTCCATTCCCCATTCTTACCGGAAGTTTAATAGATGAGTCTATTTCGATGAAGACGTGAGAGTGTTGGTTCATATGATTAGTAAAACCACTATCAATAAGCCAAGCATTCTCCTGATTAGTTGTGTTTTGACATGCATAAAATAGTTTGTTCCCATCCTCCATTATCTCTGATAAGCTTTCTTGCTGATTTTTGGCTCTACATTCCTCCTCGGTATGGTTGATTTTTTTACAATAAGTGCAATGAGATTTTTCCTTGTACCAGCAATTCTTTTCAGCATGATTTGTTTTCTTGCAAAACGAATATGGAGAAAATTTGACTTTTCTCTCAAATTGTTTTACGTTGTTAGGAATGCACTTTCTAGGTGCTCCTCTTTTTTATTTTGCTTGAATGATGAGGCTTTGTGCTTTGACCGAAAAGCTCCTTCTCCTGATATTTCTCTTCTCCGAGAAATCTGATCTTCATGAATTTGCAGAGATGCAATTAATTCTAATATGCTTAACTGTGTGAGATCTTTTGATCCTTCTATCATAATCACCACTGTATCAAATTTTTCGGATAAAGTAACCAACATTTTTTCAACAACTCTTTAGTCGGTTATACTTTCACTATTAGATTTTAGTTCGTTCACCAGTTTAATTACTTAAGAAGAATAATCTTTAATTGTTTCCCATCTTTCATTTTGAGGTTCTCAAATTCACGTCTAAGAGATTGAAGCCTTACTTTTGTTGTCTTCTCATTTCCTTCGAATTCTGCATTTAAGATATCCCACGCTTGCTTTGCTGAAGTAGCATTCATTAATCTAGGAAATATCATGTCTGTAACTACAAGATGAATTTTGGCTAATGCCTCAGCATCTTTTCCGACCAATCAACTAGCGTTGATGTTTGTGTGGTAGTTGATGTTTCTGCCATGGTAGCAGCCTGATTTTGAGGTACACCATTATCCATAACATCCCACAAGTGTTGTGTTGATTGTAGGACAACTTTCATTTTGATACTCCAAAATTTATAATTTTCTCCATTAAAGAGTGGGATAGCTTATTGATGATTTGCACCAAAAAATGCCATTGCTATATTTATAAATATTACGAAAAATGGATTAAGGTCTTCTTGATCGTTGATGCTCCGATACCAAAATGTTGGATTTTGGAGTAATAGTGCTTATACTTATTTAGAAGAGAAAAGAGAATAGAGATATTAAGGTAAAAATATATCTCTTTTTCTTGATTTATTACATAACCAGCAACCCTATTTATACAACTTGGTTGAGTACATAAATATAGTGAACTAAATATGAACCACTTATATTAATGGTTTTTATTCCATTACATATTAACCTGTTGTTTGTTTTGCTAAATTTGAAAGTTCTTTATTATTCAATAGTTTCATTATGAAGATTACTAAAATTGGCTGCAGACAAAAGCTGGAGCTAGCTCAGCTATATCGTTAATGGTTGGTTTACTCATATGTGTCCTCTTTACTTTTGCTTTTTCAGTTTAATTTCCTACCTAATAATAGAAACTTACAATAATGATCATAAATCTACTGGCACATGCTATAGAAAATTTACTAGTGCACGTTCAAGGGGATTAAGGGGAGACACGCGAGCACTATTGAACACTTTTTTATGGAGTCTCAGGCAATTTTATTCATTGTCATGGATTTACCATACGTATATGACTACATGGCTATCATAGTTGTTCTCTTGATTTTTTTTCTAATCGTTGGTTAATATTTTCATTTTTTGTGTGGAAGTCTTATGGTTTCTATACTTTCTTTAAATTGTTAAAGGAAATGTAATTTATCGTGGATGTTTAGTTTTTTAATCTAATGTGTCAACATAACTAAAATTGACTGATCATCTTCATACATATAAGGTTTACGTTACTTTATCTTACACATGTACTTAAATTTTTTCACTTCAATATGCTATATACTCATTATCTATTTTAAGACCAGCAATATTCTTCTCGTTTGTATCCTTTGATTTTCTCATTTATGCTTATATACATAAATAAGATAATCACATGCACTTTCTAAATTTTATTACTAAATTTATTTACATGGATAATATTATTTATGTTGGGATCCCTCCTTAATTGGAGAGTTTCTAGAAAATTTTAGATCTTTCTAGAGAAGTATAGAATTTTCTAGAACGCTCTGGAGAACTCTGTAGAAGCTTGTGGAAGAGTGTGGAACCCTATGGAATATTCTGTAGATGTGTGGAACCTTTTGGAACCTTACGGAAGAGGATGGAATGATGTAGAAGGGAATGAAAGAGTGTAGAGATTCCTAAGGAGTGTGGAGCATTCTAGAGAATCAATCTCCACCCTTAGATGCAAGTAATCTCCACCATTCATTGTGGAGGTTGAGTAGTATAAATAGGGGTAGGAGCTTTCATTCTAATTAATCAATCAAACAAGAATTATAAAAGAGAGCCTCTTTGAGAGAAAAAGAGATAGTTTGGGAAGCCTCTATCCTCAAGCTTGAGTGAGCCACCGAGTATGAGTTGCTTTTGTAATCATATTCTTGTAATCCTACTATTCTTTGATATAATGGAAGAATCTCCATATTGGAGAATTATATACTCTTGTGCTCCCACTATTACTTTCAATCTTAAAGGGCCTATCTTAACTCCACGAAGCGGAAAAGCCTTAGATTTTCCAACAGTGGTATCAGAGTCAGGTTCATTCGTAGTCGTAGTCAAGCTAGTGCAAGTTCAAGATGGAGGATAATGTCGCTCATGACGGAGACATGTTCAAGCTCAAAGCCAACAACTACTCCTATTGGAAGGTGATGATGGAGGACCACTTGTATTGCAAGGATTCGCATGAGCCCATCGTCTACAAAGATAAGGTAGAAGGAAAGAGTACTGCTCAGTGTGAACTATTGAACCGGAAGGCTATTGCTATTATCCTCTTCTTGGACAAGAAGCAGGGATAATGGAACGAGGTGAGTCTATCCATCACGAAGCAAATGTTGTTGAGAATTAGGGTAGGAATGAAACTCGTGGACGTAGTAAGAGCCGAGATCCACATCAATCTCAAGGTAGATCCAAGTCATGCTCGAATATTGCATGCTATTACTGTGGAAGGATGGATCACATGAAAATGGAATGTTGATCCTTCAAGAAAGACCAAAAGGCGGTATTGTTAAGCCAAACCAAATATGCCCAGTGAAGAAGCAAGAAGAGAAGAGTACGACTGCCATAGTATTAAAAGAAGATCTACTATATCTTGTTGGTAAAGGTAACATTCTAAACATTGCTTATGATGAGAATTCTTGGATTGTTGATTCTGATGCTTCCTTCCGTGTTACTCCACATAAATGCTTCTTCTCATCCTATCAAAGTAGTGACTTTGGTACGGTGCAAATAGGAAATCAAGATAGGAGCAAGATCGTTGGGATATGAGACATCATTCTGACGACAAGCATCGAGTGCAAGCTTGTTCTAAAAGATGTGAGGCATGTCCTGGCCTTGCACCTCAATCTTATCTCCATTGGAAAGCTAGATGATGATGATCTGATGAATTACTTTGGTGAAGGAAAATGGAATCTCACCAAAGGAAGTTTAATAATGGCTCGAGGAAAGAAGGTAGGATCATTATACATAATGCAAGCTAAGCTCTGCAAAGGAGAGGTAAACATCACCACTAATGATAGGGACACATGGCATAAACGACTTGGGCACATCAGCAAGAAGGGTCTTTACATACTCGCTCGAAAACAACTTCTCCTCGACGTGAAAGGATCAAGTGCCTGATGCCTTCAAAGAATTTCATGCTCTAGTGGAGCGTGAGACTGGACGGAAGATCAAGTGCATACGATCAGATAATGGAGGTGAGTACAGAGGTCCTTTTGAAGCCTATTGCAAGAAATATGGCATTAGGCTAGAGAAGACCCCACCCAAGACACCACAATTGAATGGGCTAGCTGAGAGAATGAACCGTACCATTGAAGAAAGAGTTCATTGTGTGCTCTCTCATGCTAAGTTACCCAAATCATTTTGGGGAGAAGCTATAATGACCATGGTTGACATTGTCAACCTCACACCATCAGTTCCTTTGGGTGGGGCCATCCTAAAGAAAATTTGGATAGGCAAGAGGGCTTCATACAATCATCTCATGGTGATCGTGTGCAGGGAGTTTATTCACATCCCCAAAGATGAGAGAGCTAATCTTGATACAAAGACAAAGGAGTGTATCTACCTTCGTTCACCCAAGGATGAATTTAGGTACCGGCTCTAGGATCCAACTAACATGAAGATTGTTCGTAGTAGAGACGTTGTATTCTTCGAAGATCAAATAACTGAAGATATCAAGAATTTAGAGAGGCCAAGATTGAGAAGCAGTAAGAACACCAAACTTACTCTAGTTTGATATGAAGATAATAACACACAAGAAAGTAGTGATGCTGAAGATCATGAAATTCATGATGAACCAGCTCAGGAAGAACCTCAATCTAGCACTCCAACCGCACCAGAGCGGAGACGATCCTCGAAGGACAGAAGACCATCCACACGATAGAGCACAGAGGAGTATGTTATGCTCAACGATGAGGGGGAACTCCAAAGCTTTAAAGAAGAATGAGTTATTGTCACAAAGAAGAATGGAGAATAACCATGCAAGAAGAAATGCAATCCTTGCATGAGAATAACACATATGAACTAGTGGAGCTGCCAAAAGGGAGAACAACTTTGAAGAATAAGTGGGTGTATAGAATCAAGACCGAAGAGAACTATTTAAAGCCTCGTTACAAAGCTCAGTTAGTTGTTAAAGGATTCAGACAAGAAAAGGTATAGACTTCGAAGAGATATTCCCTCCCATGGTGTAGATGTCATCCATCTAAGTTGTCCTTGTCCTAGCAGCCGTGCAAGATTTGAAGATTGAACAACTCGATGTTAAGACAGCATTTCTCCATAGTAACCTAGAGGAAGAGATCTACATGGAGCAACCTGAGGGATTCAAAGTTCCAAGGAAAAGAAAATTTAGTGTGCTACCTCATGAAGAGTCTATATGGGATTAAGCAGAGCCAAAGCACATTGATACAAGATATTATTCGATCCGAGAAGTCCTCGAGGAACTGCAAATACATATTGACAAGGTTCACATAGATGAGAACTGTTCTGACATGATGACCAAGGTAATACCAACACAGAAGTTTGAAGATTGCTGTCAAGGTCCCGGTTTGCTACCACCCCCAATTAAGTCGGGAGGGGAAGATTTGTTAGGATCCCTCCTTAATTGGAGAGTTTATAGAAAATTATAGATCTTTCTAGAGAAGTATAGAATTTTCTAGAGTGTTTCTAAGAACTCTCTAGAAGCTTGTGGAAGAGTGTGGAACCCTTTGGAATATTTCGGAGATGTGTGGAACCTTTCGGAACCTTACAGAAGAGTATGGAAGGATGTAGAAGGGAATGAAAGAGTGTAGAGATTCCTAAGGAGTGTCGAGCATTCTATAGAATCAATCTCCACCCTTGGATGCAAGTAATTTGCACCATTCATTGTGGAGGTTGGGTAGTATAAATAGGGGTAGGAGCCTTCATTCTAATCAATCAATCAATCGAGAATTATAAAACAGAGTCTCTTTGAGAGAGAAAGAGAGATAGCTTGGGGAATCTCTATCCTCAAGCTTGAGTGAGCAACCGAGTGTGAGTTGATTTTGTAAACATATTCTTGTAATCCTACTGTTCTCTGGTATAGTGGAAGAATCTCCATATTGGGGAATTATAAACTCTTGTGCTCCCATTACTACTTTTAATCTTAAAGTGCCTATCTTAACTTCACGAAGCGGGAAAGCCCGAGATTTCCCAACAATTTGGCAATGGCTAAACTATTTCTATTATCTTAGGATTTAATATCATTGTGATGCACATGGAATTTGCAGGAGTGAACCATTTGCACCAGTATAGGAAACGTAATTGCAAAAATGATAATAGTGCTTAAAGAGAAGATTTAAAGGATTATAATAAAGATCACTTACAGAATTGCAAATTATGATTTTCTTATTAGGATTATTAAAGGTTTTTATAGTGTCTCTTGCTAAAGTTTTTACGCAAAAGATTCATATGATCATATTGGGATTCATACTGATGTTTTTGCACCTGACACGGGGATAAATGCACAGGTTTCTGTTATACATAGTAGTGCGCTAATTTGATTAATTATATATTATTATACAACTATAAATTTTTATCTATACCTATAAAGAATGGAAACATGCTTTGGTTATGATTCACAGCATGATAGCTCTAATTTGTTTGAATGATGGATGCATAGATTTAGTTTATCTGAATGCTATTTGTATATATAAATGCATAGATTAAGTTTATTTGTAAATTTGTTCACTACATTTATATCTGTAAATATGTTCACTATATTTATTTCTGTAAATGTTTGTAAATGCATAAATTTAGCAAAATTTCAAGTTGAAACATATCAACCTCTATATTTTTTGGCATGCAGGAATTGATGAAGCTTGTTGATAACTAGTTTTGGATTGAGTAAGGAGTGGAATATCACTAGCCGCAGTGTATCATTTTTCTAGGTCAGTTGTTATTGCATCATCATTTGTCAGGAGACAAACATAAAACCTTCTTGTTAGGAAGTTGTTTGTCAGGCGGTTCTTACAAATATGTAGTATGTATGAAATATTATGTATGAATATGTGAAAAGTTGTTTGAACTACAGGAAAATAGGCATGTGGAAGAAGTTGCAAAAAAATTTAGTCTCGGAGATAACAAGTTTACTTTTTAGCGTGAAGGACACTTTTTAGTGTAAACAAAAAATGATAGTTACAACTGTCATTCTGTGATTTACACTAGAAAGTATCCTTCAGCCTAAAAAGTAAACTTTTTGTCCGTAAAACTAAATTTTTCTTGAACTTTTTCCTTGAGTCTAAATACCCCTTTGAACTATATGTATGAAATATCATGCACTTTAATTTATATATTTTGTTCCGTCTGATATAATATATTGAAAAACTATTATATTTAGGTATAGAATGAAAAATGTGTAAAAGGATATTATATATGTGAAATTTTGTAATATTTATATATTCTGTAATTAATTGATGCTTATGAAATTAACAACATTGATAAAAGCTGTTAAAACGACATCGCATCGCTATCCAAACGAAAATGCTACAGAAAGTAATCGCTATCATAAAATTTAAAACGCTAAGGAGTATGGTTATTGATAGCGCTTTTTTTTGCTGTTACATGTCAATGATCTGTTATAGCGTTTAATTTGAATATCGTTTTAAAAACTCTTTGAAAACAGACTTTTTTTATAGCGTTTTGTTTTTGTTATTACAAGTTGATGGTATACTATAGCATGTCATTTCATCGCATTCTCTAAAACGCTATGGTAAACTATAGTAGCATTTTTCAAACGCTGCGGAAACTCCAGTTTGTTGTAGTCCTAACTCCACCAATTTCCCACTTGCACTTAGGGTCAGTTATGGAATCTCGTCCCATCCCTTCAATCAGTTTCCTAAAACTGAGCGAGTTAATCACTTCGTGAATTGATATGCTATGTTGTCTTTAATATCCACTTTATGAATCACAACTTCTTTATTAATGACAAACTCTCAAATTTAGTGAAATTTCCAAGAATGTGCCTTGACTTCATAGAGCTATCTGTTCCTTTGCGATCTACATCGTAGCATTGTTGTCACAAAAAATATCATTGATTTTTTAGTGTTTGGAATCACCCTTAGCCCAATCATAAATTTATGCAGCAAGGCCTCTTCTTTAGCTACTTCATTGAGGGTGATTTATTTGGCCTCCATTGTTGAGTTAACCACTTTTCCTATTTTAAAGTTTTCCAACTAACAGCCCCACCATTTAATGTATAAAAAATAACCAGATATAGATTTATTTTTAATTAATATCACTCTAATAACTGAAATCTAAAAACCCCTTTATAAGGAGATCTTTATTCCTGTACATAAGGAATAAGTCCTTGGTATTTCTCAAATACTCATGGATACATTTTATAACCGACCAATGCTTCTCACCAGGATTAGACTAGTATTGGCTTACCCAACTTAATGTGTAAGCCACATCCAATTGGGTACATAGCATGCATACATTATGGAACCAATTGCGGGTGCATAAATTATCCTATTCGTATGCTCCTTCTCCCCATTAGTATAAGAAGCATCCTTCATAGAAAAGACGATTCTAGATTGCATCAGAACATTTACATGCTTGGAATTCTCCATGTCGCATCATGGTATCTATGTATAAGGATTGTGGACACTCCCAACAAACTCTTAGATCTAGCTGTATAGATCCTTATACTAAATATGTAGGCTATATCTGCCAAATCCTTTATGGAGAATTTATTGGTTAGCCACGTTTTCACTGATTGTAACGTTGATCGTCATTGCAAATTAGAAATTATGACATCTTGCATCTCTCGACAAATTAATCAAAAGCTTAAAGTGACTTTTGGACTCTCGTTGGTGTTAAGAAGTATTAGTTATCAGGTTATTTAATGTTATAGAGGCTAAGAATATAATGATAAAATCTAAAATATTCTATACTTTCAGATTTCGCAACGGAAGTCAGTAAAATATAAATATAGAAAATAATCATCTCAAAAGATATCCCATAAATCATAGTTTCAAAACACACATACTCATAATCCAGAGTTTAAAGATATATAGCATATAGTTTAATAAATGATAAGTACGAAAAATAGTTACATGGAGAGAAATGGAAAATAATAATAAGTAACTCCTATGCCGAGCTTGCCTCTCCACATACTAATCCTTGGGCCTATCACCTGCTGCCATGTCTTCCACGGTTGGGGAAAAAGAAAGGAAAGGGTTGGTCAAAAAAAGTCTAATGAGTGAATTGCGTCATTAATATATGGTGATTAAATGCAATTGACTTCATTAACACTCTATGTGACCTACGATATTCTACTTGTGTCTATGAACTCTTTACTAAGATTTGTTTTAATTTATCTAATTAGTATAGTTCTAAACACACCTACAATATCATTTTGTGAGGGTTTACACTTAGGGTCGAACAACTAATCGAACCTCAAAATGAACTATGGATCGGCTAATAGCTACTAGAACTATTCCAACAAAAGGTCACTTATAATATCAACCTTGGGACTACATTTCCTAAATTATGACTACATGTATCATACACATTGAGGTGGAGCCCGCAATGTCGACTCACACTAAAGATGTCTTAGGATCCATTGTATCCATGTCCATTCTCAATGATAACTTAACACTACTTAACGCACCGTTGGGATCCACCAACAACTCAGTATCATGTCCGCACCATAGTGCATACCAAGGAACTCCTATTAGTTTCGGGTCATACACTTCTCCAAGCATCATCGTCAGTGTGCGCATACACCATAGAACCTCCTATAAGTGCAGTTTCTGATAAAATTGCCTAGTCGAATATTGATCATGTCGAATAAATAGCGTCTTGGCCTTATTGCCACGTACACATCTATCCAGTCCAGCAACGTCCAAGAGTGGTAAACCTTGGGAACAAATTTCCTTACTTATACTAACATTCGTATATAAGATAATATATATAAATAAACCTATAAATTTGTGCCTTTGGTCGAGGTTCGATCTTGCTAGTAACAGGTTACCCGATTGACGTTTCATTGAAGCGGCCAATCGCTTGCTATTAACTAACTCCAATGAGCCTGTCAATTGATCGGTGTTGTTTTTTTCTTTTCGTTAATTATCATTTGTTATCTCTGTTAGTAATAGTTGTCCACATTACAGTATACCCTAACGTGTAAATCTACAATTTATAATCGTTTTCAATTTCATATTCAATATATTGAAATCATATTAATTTAGGTTTAAAACAAACAGGGTTCTATCTATCCATCTATATTTAAGGGGTATTCAAATTGAATCAATTCTTATCCAACAGATTTATTTTAACCATATCTAGGTTAAAAGAAAGAGATTATATTCATATGGGTTATAATTGTTGTGAATATCCTAATCTAAATAAACTATGTTTCTAATTTAAACGAAAACAATTCAGGATCAAATAGGGTATAACAAAGTTATGAACCCACTCATCTAAATAAACCTATCCTCTTTTTAATTCTCTTAGAATCGCCTCTGCTAGTTGTCGACTGGGTGTAGCTTTGCTTGTTAAAATATTTCTTTCCTAAATTAATTATTTTCAATTCCGAATTTTCAAACATTAATAACTTCTTCATACTAGCTCTGATTACAAAACATTATATATGAAAATTGTCTAGAAAATCGTTATGAATGCAACAGTGTAAGTTTCATAGCCAAATTTATATGTTTGTGAAAATTTCATTTTTTACCTTATTGTATTTAAATTTAATTATCTTATTAAATTTTCTGTTAATTTTTGCGAGGTATTACATTCTTCCCCCTTAAAAGTTTTTTAACCCTAAAATCTCCAAGGACAAGAAAAATGGAACTTGTACGTACATAAGTTAATACTTACAATCATCTACTCATCCATCAACCATTAGCTATCATTATCCTTAGATCAATTTATAATGCAGTATGTACATATAGGTATGGAATGCGTATGAACATATGCTAATGCAAAAATTAGACGGTCTCCTGATCTAATCGACAGTCTGAAATACAAGGACTTATGCCATGTATCAAAAATGTATCCAACATCCTATGTAAATACTAGAAGTTCTACATGTTTGTGCAACCATTCAATCCATATACAACAACCATATGCATATAACTCGGTAAAATAAAATATGTGATGGTGTGAGTGTATGCCATCTCGAAAATACATTTTCCTAAGTGTACAAAAATCAATTTAATAAACACATCCATTAACATCCACCATCCCAAACATGTCTAAATGACACATTCACAACGACACATTCGCAATCATTTCTAGCTTCCGATTATCCCTACATATGAGGTATAATAAGGTAGAACCTAAACATATAAGTAGTTTATAATTATTTAACTAGAATGGAAACCTACTAGAAAAGAGTTCTGTATGGATAGCTTTGATCTTCTCCTTAGGCACCCATGTACACTCTACTAGATCATCTCCTCACTAGACCTTAACAAGCCTTATAATTTCATTGTGGAGTTTCTTTGTACCATGCTCAATAATATGAGTGGGTGCATGATGAACAAGTGAATCCCTCTTTACCTCCACCTCCTCTAGCTGACCCGGCTCGTCTACAGCGGTTGTATCCTATTGACACTTCTACCAGTGTGAGACATGGAAAATGTTATAAAGTCCAGCTAATTTCTCAAGAAGCTTCACCATATAAGCTAACTTTCCTACTCTACCAATGATCAAAAAAGGGTGTACAAATCTTGGTGCTCACTTTCTTGAACTACCAAAATCTCATGACATGCCCAAGTGGTGAGACCTTCGGAAAAACCATTTCACCCATTGCGAACTCTAACTCTGTGCATCTCCTGTTAGTGTAAGAATTCTACTTATCATATGTAGTTTTCATCCTCCTATGGATTAAGAATAACTTCTTTGTTGTCTCTTTCACCATATTTGGTCCAAGAACAATTCTATTTGTATTATCCTACCAACAAGATGGTGATTTATATGATCTCTCATATAACGCCTCAAATAGTGTCATCTGAATCTAGCCTGATAGCCATTATTATAGGTAAATTCCACTAATGGCAATGATCCTACCAAGAGTCTTCAAAATCTAAGATACACATTCGAAGCAAGCCTCCAGCACCTGTCATCTGTCCATCACTTTATGGATGATAAGCAGTACTCAAACTCAATTCAGTGCTAAAGCTTCCTATAGATTCCTCCAAAATTCATTGGTGAAAAGCGAATCTCGGTCACTAATAATGCTCAAAGAAATGCCATGTAACCTAACTACCTCCCCTACATATAGTGTTTGCTAAAGACACGGCAGTCCTCACGCTTTAATTGAAACAAAATGAGCGCATTTGGTCAGTCGCTCAACTATGACCCAAATACTTTCATTTCCCCTCCTACTCCTAGGTAGTCCATCGAGGAAATCCATGGAAGCGCCCTACTAATTTCACTATGGAATATCCAGTGGCTGCAACAATCCTTTCGGCATCTTCTGCTCTACCTTTACCCTCTAGCAAGTCATATATCATGCTACATACACCACCACATGCCTCTTTATACCAAGCCAATAAAAGATTCTTTTCATATCATGGGACATTTTATCTCCACCGGGATGAATGACCTCCTAAAACGATGAGACTCAGCCAGTACCATATCAATCAAATCCATAACGTTAGGAACACATACCTGCCATCCTTGTGTAACCATCCTTTAGAGTCAATCGTATAACATCTTAAATAATTCGACCGCTCGCCTCTACTAAGCTTGTCACAAATATCCACTTATTCCTTATCCTGCTTCTTACTTGACCCAGTGCGGTCCATAAGCGTAGGCTATACATCCAAAGCTGCTAACAATCCTGGTGTGATGTCTGATGATGGTCGGAAATCGAACATAAAAATGAACTCTAAGTGTTTCCACTCTAAGAACATAGAACTCAACATCGCATGCTTCCTACTCAAGGAATCGGCTACAACAGTGCCATTGCTTGGAGTATATGAGATATCAAAATCAATCGATGCTAAAACTCTATTCAGCTCTACTAATAAATAATGACTCCATGACTTGAGTGCAAAGACAATGGATGCCAACTCAATAACATGGGTAGGGTAGTTTCTCACATGGACTTTCAACTATCAATAAGCGTAGCTCACCACTCTCCTTTTTGCATCAAGACCCCGCCTATCCCCATATTGCAAGCATCGGTATACACCGTGAATTCTTCATACCATTAGGTAACAGTAGAATAAGTGTACTAGTCAACGTCTTATTCAGCTTGACAAAATGATCCTCATACATTGGTCCCACAAGAAAAATAAATTCTTCTTGGTATGGCAGGTCAGAAGTGTAAAGATTTCAGCAAAGTCATTAGTGAACGTCATAATAGAAGCCTGCCTATAATGACCTATGTTTTACATTCGGAGGATCATAAAATATTTTTATTTTATTCATATGAAGTCATATGACTCTAAAATTTTGGGGAGTGGCTTACAAATATATTTTCCATGTTTAGGAATGTTGTCGAGCTTCTGTGTGATAGTTTTGACCTTGAAAACCATTTTTGAACTAACCTTTTGATAAGAGCCGAATTAGGGTCTCATACTACTTCCATTGCATCACGATGATGATTTCCTATTTCATAGAGTGTTTATAAAAGAGAAATGGACTTATCATTTGGAAGTTATAGTTGTTTTAAGTTTTGGCTACTATTGGTCACTTTTAACAGGTAATTTACTAAGTCAATATTTTGGTCCATTAACCAATCTTGAAAATTATGCTAAGAGGATGCGGTAAGAACTGATTTAGGTCATTTCCATTTACCTCGGAATAGCTCTAAACCTCCATTAACCCTAATTTAATCAAAAATCACATCTTTTCCTTGCTAATCTTAGCCAAATCATTGATTAGAAGGGTGATTAACATGGAAAAGCTTTAGATTATTATTTTTGCTGATTTGGGTTCAGTTTCTTTACTGTCTACTTCAGATCTAAGGAGAAAAATTGGTATTTACAGTATTTGGTGAGTGGTTCTTGACCTCTCACACTATTATACATGTTTATATAGTTAAAACGATGCTTTTGGCATGATTTCAGCCCAAAAATATTTTCTAACCGTAACTATAGTTATACACGTTTATGGACAAATTATAAAGGGATAAAAATGGTTTTTAAATGGTTTTGCAATCCCTTGTACTGATATGCGTATGCTAGTGTAAAAGTTAGATCTGGGTCAATACTTGCTTGATTATCACATGTTGTGCTTTGATAAAGTTATATACGGTTTTCAATTATTGTATGTTGTGCTTTAATATTGTTTGTAGTGTTTTAGGTAGTTTAAGAATAGGTTGCAAATTCGACAAATCGAAGCAAAGATGGTCAGAATTGGATGAAACTTAGAGGAGGGATTCTGCAGTATAGAAGGAACTCAAGCTACAAGTCGTAGCAAAATTGATGTGAAGAAAATAAGTCGGGGCTAAGTTATTATAGCTCGATACTGAGTTAATTTTAGTAGCCAATTGGGTCCATGACTTGATGGCTCTATGGGTAATGTCTTAAGGAGATAGATAAGAGCAAGATGCAAGAAAATGGCTAAGGGTTTTATACTGCTACGAGCTATTTCTAGAACTTGGAAACCATGGCCATAAGTTAATTCCAAGCTATTTTGAAGTATAGGTTGGGGTCCAAAGAACTTATGGAATGAAGTCCTAGAGACAGCCAAGGAGACTTAAGCAAAATTTGTTAAGTAAATAGCTCGGTGCCGAGCAATTATAGGTCGACACCGAGTTATTTATGCTGATGGGATTGCTTGCAACTTCCAAGAGGGGAAGTAGAGGCTCTGTAGCGTGTTAATGGTGTTTATTGTTTTTGCTTAGTGTTTGATGGCGACATAGTAGCATGATGATAGTTTTAGGACTTTGATGACAACTAGATGGTGAAAGGAGTTAGGTTTCGATGATGGTGGCTCGATGTTGAATGGAGTCATGAAAATGGTTATCTACAAAGAGTGGGTTCTAAGAAAGGTGATCCATGGATAAAATGGTTGAATGGTTCCATCCTGGAATAGGGGAATATAGAATGGTTCCTCGAGGATACTAGAAATTGGATGGAGAAAAGAAAGGGCTTGGATACATGTGCTAAGGAATTGTTGACACTTGGAGTGTTTTCTGATGTACTCAAAGCATAGGTAATTTGGAGATGGTCATGGGTACGTTGAAAGGCTATCCCTGGTCGGTTGAATGGTTCTGTGTACCTTAGACTGGTTGAATGGGTTTAGTATCAGCTTTGGGCTAAAGTGAGTACACTAAAACCAGGATTTCCATTATTCCCTGGCAGTTGAAAGTTCATACGAGTTATTATATATCTAGAGCACATTGATTAAGTGATAATTAGGAATTTTTGATGGATGCTATGGTTGTCTTGATTGTTCTTCTATAGTCTATCAGCCTAGGGATGTCATTGTTGATAGGTATTGAAGATAGGGATACTTGGACACCCGTCATGACATTTGGTTGGCAGTGTACCTTTACTATATTTTTAGAGTAGCATATTATGTTCATTATGTGCTAATACTTTGGTTGCAGGGACAGAGCAGGTATTGTTCGTATACCCTTGTTCCTTACTGTATCGGCTTGTATGGTATTTCGAGATTCATTTACCGCTTAAACCAGACTATTACCTAACTCAAGGTTTTGTGCTTTGCTTCTTATTATCTCGGGGACTCTTAAGTAAGTAGACTAGACAGCAGGTCTAGGTGCGACACAATATCTATGTAGAGGATGAGCTAGATGGAGCTATCTCGTGTTATATATGGATTTCTATGCTTATTCTATAGTGCAACACTGTGGAGCCTTGGCAGTGTTTTCTTATTATTATGAGACAGTTATTTGATCTTTATTTCCATTGTATAAATTTTATTACTCATTGTACAACTTTATGAATCCGCACTCTGTTATTCAGATCACTTAGTTATTACTGTCTCACTTGTTTTATATCTGTGATGTATATTATTTTTATCCCATGCGCTGCGGGATATATAATAATTTCTGTGATGTTTATTTCATTTTAAAACATTGATGATCATTCTACATTGGCCGGGCACATCAACAACACAATAGGTTATGCATATTCGGCGCTGATGGTGCAGAGCGGATGCCACATTTGGTATTAGAACTTAGGTTATCCGATTAACCTGAGTTTATACCATGGTCTCACAGAGATAG
Organism: Allium cepa; assembly: GCA_030765085.1. Lineage (NCBI taxonomy): Eukaryota > Viridiplantae > Streptophyta > Magnoliopsida > Asparagales > Amaryllidaceae > Allium > Allium cepa. Next base: position 721,526,668 of record CM060938.1, on the reverse strand, counting down.
GGAAGCGGTTATCACCCTGGATTGGATCGAGAACACACACACACACATCAGGGAGAGCATACTTGTTATATATTTTAATTTTCAAGACTCTATGCCACTAATTCCACTATGATTATTAAATAATAATCGAACAATTCTTTCATAGAAATAAGATACATAATTCACATAGACATAGTAAGTCTTGCTTGTGCTACTTTAATGGTCGTCTTTACATTTTCTCTTTCACTTGTAGCATGGGGAAGGAGACAAAAATATATAGTAGTACATATAATATATAAGTCGCACGCACATGTGAGTACCATTGAAACAATTTCCTTTTTGAGAGACCGATCTTTCTTATTACAAATCAAGAATGAGCCCGCTATCAAGAAACATTATGAGGAACTCCATCTCTAGAGTTGAGGAAGGAGCAAGCTCGGAGGCTGCTAACCCTAAATTGCAAGCTATGTTCAATGCGATAATGAAGAACATGCTTCTAAATGCCCAAGCGACCGCTCCAAATGTTGCTATTGGTTACCATGCTCAAGTGCAGGCACCTAGATTTGACTTTGCTTAGTTGTGCAAGGATTACTCTACCTTGGGAGGCAAACAATTCCTTGGAATGGAGTCGGCCATCAAAGTATAGGATTGGTTTGGCACCTATGAGCGTATCTTTGATGATATGGAAATGATGATGCTATGAAGAGGAAGCTGGCCTCTAGACAACTTCAAGGGTAGCCATGAACTGGTGGAATGCCATTACCATTGCTACACCTGCAGATCAGTTTACTTGGGACCAGTTCAAGGCCAGATTTGGGGAGAAGTTAATTCTGGTTGCTCAGAAGTCGTGTTATTTAGGAAATTTACTAATTTAAAAGCAAGGAGATATGTCTATCTCCAAATATATTGTTGAGTTTGATTCCCTATTGAAGTATGAGATGTCTTTAATAGATACTCCATTAATAAAGAACGAGAAGTTCATTCTAGGTTTGGATGACTACTTGGGGGAGATGTTGGTTAGTCATATCGATGAGCCATTTGAAAGACTTGTTGAGAAAGCTTTTCGCCATGAGAGTTTATATCCCAAGTCCAAATCAATTGTTATTGCTGAGGAAGAGCCATAACCGCAACAAAGCTATAGAGGCAAGAAGAAATGGAGTGAAAAGATGAAGCAATCTTAGGGAAAGAACGCTCAGAAGAAGGCTAAATAGGATGCTATTTGTTATGGTTGTGGAGATAAGGTTACCTAATCAGAGACCGCAAATATGATGGGAAGAAGAAATATTATAACTGCGGTAAACCTGGGTATTTATTGAGGAATTTTTTATAACCACTGCAGCAAAAACAGTTGAAGGCATATGATTTGGACGTTGCTTCAACTTCATCAAATGCTCCCTCGGTGAAAGAGAAGGAAAAGAGCGTCATTATTCAAGGTATGCTTTCTTTTTATGATGTTCACCTATGTGTTTTATTTGATACCAGGGCTTTATATTCCTTCATATCTAATGATTTGTATATAGGCTAGAATTGAAACCTAAAATAGTCTACCGACCTTTGATTGTGGCGAACATATTAGAACTCCACTAGTCTATGCATGATTTTTCATGGTTTGACCTTATTGAGTTGTGTATGCTCTTTTGTTTATGACTATTTTGTTTTTAATTTAATGGATATGGGATTATCTTAGGAATAGACTAGCTAAGGAAGTATGCGGTAGTAGTGGATTACGAGAAGCTATTAGTGACGATTGAAGCTGTGGACAGGTAGATGATAGTGATTGGTTGTCTATCGAAGGATGGATTTATGGTTAGCTTTTTATATTCACTTAAGACTCCATGGAATGGACCATCATCCATGCCTATCGTTAGAGAGTATCTAGATGTGTTTAAGGAATGATAGGATTACCATCGTATAAAGAGATTGAGTTTCGAATGGACTTAATGAAGGATGCTAGGCCAATAGTTATGCCGTTGAGGCATATGTCACCCAAAGAGAAAAAGGAGTTGGAGGTGCAAGTAAATGACCCATTGAAGAGGAGGTTCATTCGTAGGAGTATATCTAAGTGGGGTGTACCCGTAGTATTCACCACTATGGCAGATGGCGCTTTGAGGTTCTGTGTAGATTACCACGAGATGAATAAAGTGGTGAAGAAGAACAAGTATCCACTCTCACGTATTGATGACTTGTTCGATTAGCTCCATGGTGCAAAGGTGTTCTCTTAATTGTATCTTACAATAGGATTTCACCAATTGATAGTGGCAAAGGAGAGTGCCGATCACTGCGTTTTGCATGCCATCCAATTTCTATGAATGGTTGGTTAAGCCATTCGGGCTAACCAATGCTCTGGCATACTTTGTTCATCTCATGAACCGTGTCTTTAGGGATCAGGTAAACAAGTTCTTGCTTTTGTTCATTGATGATATTTTGATCTATTCTAAGATAGAGGAGGAACAAAAGGCCCACTTGAGGATTTTTCTTGACGTGTTGAGCAAGCACAAATTGAAAGCATAGTTTTTGAAATGTCACTTCTAGAGGAGGGATGTGAGATTCTTGGGTCACGTCATCTTAGAATAGGGCATCACAATAGATGCTACCATAGTGGTAGAGGTTCAGGATTGAAACCAACCCAAGAATGCAATGGAAGTGAGGAGTTTCCTAGGATTGGTGGGATATTATAGACATTTATCAAGGACTTCTCGAAGATTGCAGCACCAATAAACAATTTGATGAAAATGAATTAGACTTTTGTTTGGGATGATATGTGCGAGCATGCGTTTTTAAGTCTGAAAGAGAGGTGGAAGAGGGCACCAGTATTGACCATTCTAAGTGGGAATAAGGAACTAATAGTATGCACAAACACGTGCGGTACTGGATTAAGTGCAGTGTTGATGCAGAAGGGAAAAGTTGTCGCCTACGCTAGTTGACAACTGAAACTGCATAAGAGGAAGTATCTAACTCATGATTTGGATTTAGCGGCTATAACATTTGCTTTGAATATTTGGAGGCACTACCTATTAGGAGAAAGGTTTGAGCTATTCACATATCATAAATCCTTAAAGTACCTTTTATCTGGAAGGATCTCAATCTTCGTTGGCAGTTGGAATTCTTGGCCTCCTATGATTTTAGCATTTCTTATAATATTGGTAAAGGAAATGTGGTTGCCAACGCATTGAGTAGAAGACATGCCAGTTTGGGAGCGATGTTTATGGAGTGGAAATGGTTGGAGTATATTATCGACTATGACTTTAGATCCCATTTTGAGTTTGAAGCATAGATATTGGCAAATTTGACTATCAGAGCGGATTGGTACTAGTCAGAGGCAAGATGCTGGACTAACGAAAATTATGGAAAAATAGAAGGAGTAGACTCTGAGGGTATAAAGCAATATAGACTTGACTGAAAAGATTAGCACTGTAAGAATGGGACACTGGTTGTTCCCGATGTTGATGGCTTATGAAATGAGGTGCTACGAGAGTGCCACCATTCTACGTTCACCATACATTCCGGTGTTTAATAAGATGTACCATGATATGAAGTAGACCTATAATTGGAAGGGGATGAAAGAGTATGTCGAGACATTCATCTCGAGATGCATGAATTGGCATTTGGTGAAGATACAGCAAAAGAAGCCAAGTGGGTTTTTGCAACCGCTTGAAATTCTTGAATGTAAGTGGGAGCAAATATCGATGGTCTCCATTGATGGACTGCCAAGGACTCGAAAAAAGTACGATAGCATCTCGATATAGTCGATCGACTGATCAAGAGCACTCGATTTATACCCATCAAGTCAAGTAGGATGGCAGCCAAACTGGCTGATCTGTATGCGAAATGGGTTGTATGATTTCATGGTATACCAAAGAGCATTGTAAGCGACCGATACCCGTGTTCATTAGGTTCTAGAAAAGATTAAAAGAGGCATTGGGTACCAAGCTATTTCTCAGTCTAGCTTAGCACTCGCAAACGGATGGGTAGACCGAGAAAGTGAATCGTACATTGGAGGATCTCTTCCGAGCTTACATACTTGATTTCGAAGTTTTATGGGATGATCATCTACATTTGGTGGAGTTTGCATAAAACAATAGCAATTAATCTAATATCGGTATGGGATCGTATAAAGCATTATATGGCCAACTGTGTTACACCCCTTCATATTGGTGGAAAGCGGGTGAGAAACCAATACTTGGACCAGATATGATCAGAGAAACCTCAAAGGAGATTGAGATCATTCGACAACAAAAGAAAGTTGCTCAGGATAGACAGAAGAGCTATGTCAATAAGAGATGTAGAGATTTGGAATCCTCTATCGGTGATAAGATATTTGTGAATATTTCTCCTTTGAAGAGTGATATTTGATTTGATAGTAAGGGAAAGTTGGCGCTAAGATTCATAGGTCCTTTTCCGATAAAAAAGAGGATTGAGAACCTAACATATAAGGTCGAATTATCTCAGATGATAGTGGTGTGCACAATGTCTTCCACATTTCACACTTGCGGAAGTTTGTGCATGGCTTAGGCATGATGATTACATTGGATCAACTAGATGATATCTAGATAGAACCAGAAGCTTTGAGACCTCATAGGCCAGTTCATATTGTCGAACGCGATATGAAATAGCTTAGAAGGAAGATGGTGGAGTTAGTAAAGATTCAATAAGGTGAAAATCAAGGTGATTACATGTGGAAAACCAAGAAAAGCACGATGGCCACACATCCGGAGCTCTTTGTATGGTAAGGCTTACCGTTTATCGCATTTGCTTTCCCTCTTGATATCATATAGGGTAGTTTAGTATATCACATGCTAAGATAGGTTTGCTTAGTTTCTGATTGCATGACTGCTTGTTTGATGTGTTTGATGGCTGCAGGTGATTGATAGGAATATGAGGTAACTATGGTTGGCTATTCCATTATTTATTTAGGAACTTTGGGGTGAAATTCCTAAAGGGGGAGAGTGTAACAGTCCATGTTTTACATACCGAAGAATTGTAAAATATTTTTATTTTATTCATATGAGGTCGTATGACTCTAAAATTTTAGAAAGTGACACTTAAGGACATTTTCCACGTCTATGATTTTTTCAATTTTCTGTGGAATAATTTTGACCATGAACACCTTATTTGGACTATAACTTTTAGTAGAAGCTGAATTAGGGTCTCAAAATACTTTATGTCTTCAAGATGATGGTTTCGTATTCCGTAGAATGGTCATAGTAAAAAACTAGACTTATCGTTTGAAAATTATAGCCGTTTTAAGTTTTGGCTAATATTGGGTACTTTTAATGGGTAATTAAATAAGCCCGTGTTGAGGCCCATTAACTCATCTCGAAAATTGTGCTAAGAGGAGGCCATAGGAACTGATCTAAGTCATTTCCATCTTCCCCAAAATAGGTCTAAACATCCATTAACCCTAATTTCATCAAAAATCACACATTTTTCTTACTAATCTTAGAAAATCCTTGATTAGAAGGGTGATTAGCATAGGAAAACTTAGACTATCATTTTTGCTAATTTGGGTTCATTTCCTTTGCTGTCTACCTTAGATCTAAGGAGCAAAATTGGTGTTTTGGATATTTAGTGAGTGGATCTTGACCTCTCACTCTACTATGCATGTTTAAATAGTTAAAACTAATGTTTTTGACATGATTTTGGCCTTAAAAAATGTTCTTAACTTAACTACACTTTATACATGTTTATGGACATGGCTTAAAATGTTTTTGCAATCCCTTATACTCATAAGCACATGCTAGTGTACAAGTCAGATCTAGAATAAGATTTGCTTGATTATCACATTCTTATGTATTTCTTATATGAATGGATGCATATGCATGGTTTTCTACATTTGTATGTTGTGCACTGATGTTGTTTTGCTAGTGTTTTAGGTAGTTATAGAATAAGTTGGCAAATTCGAAAAATTGAAGGTAGAGATGGTCAAAATTGCATGAAACTTAAAGGAGGGTTTTGGAGTATTAAAGGAACCCAAGCTAAAAAAAATAGAGTTAAGGAAATAAGTCGGTGTCGAGTTATTATAGCTTGGTACTGAATTATTTTTAGTGGCTAAAATGTCTCAACGACTTGATGGCTTGGTGAACAATGTCTAGAGGAGATGAACAAGGGCAAGGTACATGGAAATGGCCAAGGATTAGATACCATTCCAAGCTATTTCCCAAACTTTGAAACCATGGCTTTAATTTAATGCCAAGATATTTTAAAGGATAGGTTGGGTCCAAAGCACTTGGGGAATGAAATACTAAAACCAGGCAAGGAGACTTAACCAAATTATTTAAGTAAATAGCTCGGTGCCGAGCTATTATAGGTTGGTACTGAGTTGTTTAAGTTGATTGGATTGGAACACGACTTCTAGGAGGAATTATAGAGCTCTGTAGGTCATGCTGAAGGTATTTGTATGTTCTCTTAGTGTTTAATGGCGACATAGTAGCACGATTATAGTTTTGGGACTTCGGTGACAACTTGATGATAAATGGAGTTAGGTTCTGACGACGATAGCTCGATGATGAATGGAGTCGTGAGAATGGTTATCCATAAAGGGTGGGTTCTAACAAAGATGACTCATGGATAGAATAGTTGAATAGTTCTATTGTGGAATGGAGGATGTAGAATGGTTCCTCGGGGATAATGGAAATTGGATGGAGCAAAGAAAAAGCTCGAATTCGCGTACTAAAAGATCATTGATACTCGGAGTGTTTCCTGATATACTCAAAGCTGGGATATTGTGAGGACGCTCATGGGTATTTTAAATGGCTACCCTAGATCAGTTGAATGGATCCGTGTATCCTGAACCAGTTGAATGGATCTATATTAGCTTTGGGCTAAGGAAAGTACACTTAATACTAGGATTTTCATTAGTCTCTAGCTGTTGAAAGGTCATATGAGTTATCATATACCTAGAGCACATTGTTTGAGTGATTATGAGGATGTTTGATGGATGATATGGTTGTCTTAACTATTCTTCCTTAGTCTAACATTCTAAGGATCTCATTATATATAGGTATTGGAGATAGCGATACTTAGACAATAGCCATCACACTTGGTTTGCAGTGTACCTTTACCACATCTATAGAGTAGCATATTACATTCGTTATGTGATAACTCTTTAGTTCTGGGTACAGATCATGTATGGTTCATATACCCTTATTCCTTACTATATCGACTTGTATAGTAATTTGAGATTCATTCACCGCTCACACTAGATTGTTGTTAGACTGGAGATTTTATGCATTATTTCTTATTACCTCGGGTGCTCTTAAATGAATAAACTAGATAGCAGGTCTAGGTACAACGTAGTAGAGGTGCAGAGGACAAGCTGGATGGAGCTATCTCTTGTTATATATGGATTTCTATGCTTATTCCATTGTGCAGCACTATAGAGCTTTGGCAGTTTTTTCTTATTATTATGAGACAATTATTTGAGTTTATTTCTATTGTATAAACTTTACTACTTGTTGTATAACTCCGTGAATATACACTGATATTTGGATCCCTTAGTTATTACTGTCTCTCCTATAATATATCTATGAAGTATATTATATTTTATCCCTTTCATTGTGAGATATACGACAGGTTTGTGATGTTTATTTCATTTTAAAACCTTGATGATCGTTCTACATCGACTGGGCATTCCAGTAGTGCATTATCTTATGTATATTCGGTGCCCAAGGTGTAGAGTGAACATCACACTACGAAACCATGGAAACTCTTCACTTCAATGGCATTCTTCGACATGTACCAATCCCATACTGCAACAACTTTACTAGGATCGACCACTAGTCCACTCTTTGAGACAACAAGTCCCAAAAAGCATACTTCATTACGCCAAAGGTGACATTTGGAAAACTTTGCTTCCAGCTTATGCCCATGTAGTGTATTGAGCACTTCTTATGAAAGCAACCTATGCTCCTCCTCGCTTCTCAAATAGACTAATATGTCATCAAAAATACAACCATGAACTTATTAAGCAACCTTTTAAAAAATCGATTCATCAAATCAACAAAATAGGCGGGTGCATTAGCCAATCCAAAGGGCATGACTAACTGCTTATAAAGTCCATTAAGTGTAAGAAAAGCGGTCTTTTGAATACTATCCTCGGCCGCATGTAGCTGATGGAATCCGGTAGCCAAGTCAAGGTGATAAAACACCTTTACTTCAACCAACTGATCAAAGAGATTATATATGCGGAACAACAGGTAAAGATTCTTCTTTGTTAGCTTATTCAGCTCATGATAACCGATGCAAAGCCTCAGATAACCACACACTTTGGTGGCAAAGGCAACTGGTACTTTCTACTTAGGAGTACTCCTCCTAATGAAGCTAATCTGTAATTGCTCATTCACTTGCTTATTCATCCTGCATCTCTCCTTAGGAGCCTTGTGCCTCAAAGTTAAGGCAACAGGTTTACATTCTCCATAAGACAAATTCAAAACTCAATCTATCCCTGTTGGTAATCTCAGAAAAGATGACTGGATAGTCTCTAACTACTGGCACTAAATCTAACTCATCATATGATAGGTAGGAAGAATATAGGTAACTCTACATAACCGAACCTCTGGGATCACAACCTCTAGACTACGTCTACTACAAGTACCTAAACGAACAACCTTCTTATCACATTCTAAGATTGCCCCATACATGGTCATCAATCCATACCCAAAATCGATCAATCTAAATCCAAAAGATCGTAAGAAAAAAGCATCAAATCGAACTGGGCCTCCAAAATAAACAATTTCAAACCCCTACATATCATAGTTAAGTAAGTCGACCCTCCAATAGGATTTCATACAACTATAAGTTTGTAATTGTTCTAGTGTTTAAGTGCAACTCGCCTACAAGTCTACTCGAGATAAAAGAGTGTAATTATAATGCCCTAGCATCAAATAAGGTACGAACAAGTAATTTAGACAATGTTAACACACCTTCAGTTATGACCTTCGTTCCCAAGTTGATTGCAATTGTAACATTTGATCTTTGAGATGTCCGCCTTGCACTCCTTCCAAAATGCATCTTCTTACCGCATCTCCTACACTACAACTCCTACTTCTTAATCTTCCCTTTAGCCCTTATTCCGTCATTGCGCTGATTTTGCTGAGGTATATTTCCTCCCGACTTCTTTGGCTCACTCTTCACTTCCTCCTTAGAAACAACGTTCAACAATGCCATCTCCACCAAACCCTCGAAATTTGCACCCATGGGAATATGATTAAGGACCAAATTTTGAAGAGGTCGATTCACCCTTTTGCAAACTTCAGAACTTTCTTGTGAAGGGGATCTATCAGCTTCATACCAAACCTAGCCAATTCTTTGAACTGATTTACATATTCCTTCAATGATGTCTCCTTACCAAAAATGTATGAACTTCTCCAACTATACTCCCAACTCTTCCATGGAAAGAAACTTCTTTCAAAATGCCTTCTAAACTCTCCTTAAGTAATCCATCCTTCATTTCTCTCCGCCACCACTGCGTCCCACCAATTCAAAGCCTCTCCCTATAAATGCCAGGTGGTGAGCGCCTCCTATCATCATCTCCAAGACCTATCAATCCAAAAATCCTCTCATATGTGACGATTCGTCTTTCATTCCACAAAAAGACGCATCATCAATAAGAAAGAAATAGGTGGAAATAGAAAAGATAGAAAGAAAGAACAACAACATCAGAATCTCACAGCGGAAACAGAACAAGATATAATATTTCACATATCCATTACATAGTTTATACATCAGAGTACACACAAATTACAACTTCATTATGTTAGACAGCCATAAAGACCCATCTGATCCAAAATACAATAGCCAAAAGACACAACACAGTGGAATAATATAGATAGATACGTCTGTACTCCAGCTCCAAGCTTCTCCAAAATATTTTTCAAGCCAAACCTAATCACTTGGCCACTGATAAAAATTTGAATACCCAAGAGTTTAATAAAAATAGAATAATCTTCGGATCAGACACGGGTCTGGTGTGAGTAAACGGGCTAAACTTGTTTAACTTGAAAAACCATTTGAAAACAAAGGTATAAAGTAAGACTTCCCATACATAAACATGGGTAAGTTTTTACCTTACGCTAACCAAAACATTTGATAGAAAATTCAGTGATATTATAATAGTGTTTAGGGTTTCCAATGTAAAATACAGAAATAGCCGGAATGCTTACATCTCACGTTCCAACATAATTAGGCATAGTCAAAACCATACAGGCACTTATTGGAGATTGGATTCCATACAATGGCAGGGGTACTGGGATACCGCCCGTCACAGTATACGGCCTAGATCAATGTACCGAGGATCCACCCTAAATCCCCTGCAACAAAGCCGGAACCATCCCTTACTGGACAGTCCCGAACAAGACAACCCTGCAGTTGTGGCCAACAACAGCCCACTAAGCCGAAATAAAAAAGGACCTCTAGACAGGGGTAAATCTCGTCCTACTTGGGTGCTACCCACTTAACCTTGTTGAACCTCCCCTTTTTTAGCCATTCTCATTGATGAGGCTTGAGGCTACGATTACCTTTTAAGAACACATCTTGGAGTGCTCAATTGACGATGGTCTGATAGCATTCATCCATACAAGTTCGTTCCGAGTTCGAACGAATCCGAAGGCATTATCTTGTTACACTCATTTTGAAATCACCCTCAGAGTTAACGACAATAACCCTTGCACTTTGAAACTTCGTCTCGGTCTTCACTTAAGATTTCACGACCTAATTTTTAATTTGGATTGATGTGGTTTTCAGATAATTAAATTTGATACCCGATCCCGGTCTTATGGTTAAAGGTCAAGTTGTTTAAGGTTAAACAATTCAATTCAATACAAATATTGAATTCACACAGCCTTTATCACAGATAAATATCACACATTTATCACAGATATATCCAATATCACATCACAGAATATTATTCAATAGATATCAATCAATTCAGACATTCTACTCAAACAATCATCCACAAGCAAGAATCATTTACCCGTATTTAATTAATTTATTTTATTCAAACTAAATTAATTACTTAAGAATTAATCACTTTACCTTGCTTAATTAATCATCAATTAATTTCAATCATTTAATTAATTAATCATTCCTTAATTACTTTTATAATCAATTAATTAATCTTTAATTAATTAATTAATCACTACACCAGAACAGGCAAATTCTAACATTTATAAGTGTTACAAATAATTTCAGTAACACTTTTAAGTGTTACTAATGGACTGTGAGGAATGGAACGACCAAATTTGTAACACTTATAAGTGTTACAAACATACGTATTACCAACGCTTATAAGTGTTGGTACCTAAATACACGGTAACACTTATAAGTGTTGGTAACCAAATATACGATAACACTTATAAGTGTTGGTACAGAAATATACGGTAATGCTTATAAGTGTTGGTAACGAAATATACGGTAACACTTATAAGTGTTGGTACAGAAATATACGGTAACGCTTATAAGTGTTGGTAACGAAATATATGGTAACACTTATAAGTGTTGGTACAGAAATATACGGTAACGCTTATAAGTGTTGGAAAATGATTATTTAGTAACACACACACACATATATATACACCAAAACTTAAACGCAAAGTTTAAATATAAATACACTGCAAATAATGGTTTCCATATCATAAATAATTCATCATACATATTCAATGCAAAGTTTAAACGCTCTGCAAATGTAGTATAATATATCATAAACAATTATTTACATATCTAAAATACCACAATGTCATATATTTAGATATTATTACAACATAAGCTTAATTTTTTTTTTCAAAATACACTTAAAGTTTAACCTACGGTTAACCTCACCATTCCTGATCATCCACTCCAAACTCTAATGGTTTTGAATATTCTTCAACGTCTAATACAACAATCCAAAGCATCCTTCTTCAAGTTCCTGCATTTCATATAAACACTCGATAAAAACTTATACCTTCAAAATCAAAAGGTCAAAGATTGAGTTACAACTCAGGTTCTAATGTTTTTGTATTCCTGATTTTGTGAAATATGTAGAGCTTGCCTCATCGTGCATACAGCAAACTTCCTAATCAAATTTCAGTTCAGGTCAAATAAAAATTTTAGGTTGAAGAGGCCTTGTTTTGTTATGTCCAAGGAATCCTTTCTACAAATCCAACTCAGCTACTCATATTTAGTACAATATTCTAAAAACACACCGAGTATTCTCAGTTTTGATTCCTGTAAGAAATCTTTTCAACAAATCCAACCCAACCCTTCTTTTCAGTTCAACTATCATGTAGACCAACAATAAACTACAATTTCAACATTCATTTTTTCCAAGGCAAGTGTGGAGAAAAAGTGCATCCTAAATGGAAAGATTTTGAAAAATTAATGGATATATACAGTAAAAAAGGCAGTCATGCAAATAGTTAGGGATACCCTATGGTTATTAGCATATTCCAAGAAAGATGGAAAATCGGATAGAGGGCTTTTCTTTGCTATATTCAGCGGATGCTTTTTGATAGCAAATGATGTCACCATCATGAAGCTGACAGCAGAAATAATCTTTGATTCAAAAGAAAAATTACTGGTGATCATTAAATTACTACATTTTTTTGGGTAAAAAATATTGTTGCCAATTTAACGCCATAAAATGCTCCCAATCATATCACGACAGACTATTCACCAAAGTGGCAGCTTGCCGAACATGGTTAGTACTTCATAAGGTAATATATATTGGATACTCCTTAACAAAAGAGCTTGATAATGGCAAGTAAAATCATATGATATGGAATACACAACTATGCACATTTGACATCTATACGAATCCACCAAGTTCACATGGAATGCATATTTTTAGCAATCAATGGTAACTGTCAAATTTTAAATAATGGTTACCTTAAAAATCTGAAAAGGTGTAGACTTCTCATACTTGAAGGTCCTTTCAAAGTCTATTAGGTCAAAGTCCATATTATTTAGAAGAAGATTTTTTAAATCACAATCCTGAACCACCTGCGCATCAGAAAACCAACATTCAGTGAAAACAAATTAACGAAGAAGAATATTTTATACTCTAGCAGTGACTAATAAGTGGTTAAAAATAACCTTTATAACTGCGTGCTGGTCCGCATTAAGTGTACTTGACCCTGTCTTCACTTTCTTCCTATCCTTGAGTAAATCATTTTCTCCATGGTCTCTCTTCAAACTTTTCTAAAATAGTTATAAAGAGAAATTATTTGAAGTGAATAATATTACTGAGAATATATTGAATTTTTTGAAGTTATCATACACCCTCTACTGAGAATAATATTACTGAGAATATATTTAATCAAACACATTAGAACAAAGTTATCAAACGCCCTCTACTTAAATTTAAAATTGTAGTACCTTAACGCTAGATTGATCAATAGCAGTAACATCGTGACTACTGTCCATAAGAAGGAGGTCAGACTCGTTCATCGACGACTGCACAGAGAGCTCTAACCACTTCATTCGCAATTTGAAGACACCTTAAAAACGGCGAAACTATGACGCGATGGATCAGAAAACTGTGAACAGTGGCACGAAGCTTCTTTGTGGTGGACCAAGAACGGATCTTGCCGCCTTCGGTCAGAGGTGGGTCCCACGGCCTTCGGTAAGAGAGTCTGACTATATAGAGAAGAACATCAGATAGCTCCTCTCCTAAATACTCCTTCTCTCTCTGCTCCCAATCTGGCAGCCCTTTCGGCGCTTCCCCTTTCCACTGGAATAGCTCTGATAGCTCTCCCACCTCCCCAACCTTTTTTTTTCACACACAAAACACCAACAGATCAATTAAATATTAGAAACGCAACTAATTAGCACTGGCAGTTCTAACTTGCGGGACCCTATGTCCATTTGATTGTCAGTTCTAAATTTAACTAGAGTTGAAATAACAGCAAGAACAAGAAAACATGTAAAACATAATTCTGTAACACAGCTTACAATCTCATATGACAAATCTCACAATTGGACGTTGCGATTGAGTGCGAATGAAATAATTTCTGGGCGCGGCAGAAACAATTAGACAAATCTCACAATGGGGGCAGCTGAAATAATTTCCGGGCCAAGACTTAATTCAGTGCGATTGAGGGAGAAGAAGGACGTTGGTTTTTTTTTGTAAGGAAGAGCAAACCCTAAATTATATTTTAGGCGGCCAGAATCTGTTTAGGAATGGGCAAGCGTGGGAAAAGGGATCCTATTTACAAATTACAAAAGACTCCTTTTGTTATTAAATTATTTACATTTTTACCGATTGTTATAACACTTATATGCGTTGGCAAAATTAATGTAGAAGACTATTTATTTTTACTAACACTTTTTAGGTATTTTAACATTTTTTTAGTGTTAGCGGTCCGTGACATTTATAAGTGTTAGCAATTGACAGATATAAAATGTTGCAAAATCACTTATTTGGTGTAGTGAATTATCCTTTAACGATCAGTTAATAAACCTTAATTATTAATTAATATTCATTAACAACAAATGAATTAATCTTAATTACCAGTTAATTAATGCCTAATTGACAGTTAATTAATCCTTAATTACTTAATTAATTAATCTCAATTCATTGATTAATTAATCTTTAATTATCTAATTATTAACCTCTAATTATCAATTAGTTAATCTTAATTTCTTAGATAATTAATTCTTAATTATCAGTTAATTAATCCTTATTTAATTAAACCCTTATAAATTAATAAATCTTATTTATTAATTAAATTAATTAATTTCACTTAAATTACTTTATTAATTAAATCAATCATTAATCATTAAAATCTTAATTAACTTTTCAGGATAAATCATTTACTTTAATTTCAAATTTTAATTAACATATGTTTAAAACATTTCATCCTTATAATTAATACTTAATTACTTTTAAAAATTAAGTTTTAAAATAACTTAAGCATTTCACAAATTTATGTTAATAAATCATAAACTTCTTTAATCAAAATAGTTTAAAAACATTTTCCAGAAAATAGTTTAAACTAGGTTTAATTTAAATTAAAAACTTGTTATTTTATAAAACTTTTAAAACATATTTTTTTCTTCAAACTCTTGCTTCTGGTTCAACCCTACAATTGCTCGAGTTCTAACTCGAGTTTCTTCATCTTCTTCCATTTTCTTTTCTTTTTTAAAAATAACTTAGTTTTTATTTAAATTAAAACTTGATGCATGCCTCACTCATGAACTACTCGAGTTTTAACTCAAGTCTATCTTCCCAAATACCCAAGTCAATCCTCGAGACAACTCCTCTCCCCAAACCACACTGACACATTGACCCACTGGTGCACCTGTACAGATGGTCGCGACGACATTGCTCACCACCGACACCTTCAATCCATCAACGATTGCCTCTACACCAGATTCCGACCTCCCAAACACGATCACAAGTCCACGATCAAAAATGAGCAACTCAGAAGAACCTGGAACCAAACCCATAGTCGAAAAACCCCTCGAACCCACTTCTTCGACCACCAATGATCGTGGAACCCCGGCCACACCTTTCTGACCTTCCACACCACCATTTCCCAGAATCCTATGCAGCTCGATTCACCAGAGATGTCGCGGTGACCCTGTTTCCGATCTTGACAAAAACTAGGGTTTACAACCCATTCGACCCATCGCCCATGCCATGGTGGTTTATCCACCTTCCTGATATTTTCATCAAGCTCGTCGTACTTTCCTCCAACTCCAGTCGAAACCCCAACCACCAAAGATTCTCCGGTCACCAGAATTTGCTCAAAACTAATTTTTGGTCGTCACCAAAATACTTTCCCAATCCCAATCTAAAATTCATGATTTTTATTTTAAAAATCATATTTTTCAGAGACGATTCAAGTTGTATACTTGAATCAGCAAATTAAATTGTTTGATTTTTAAATTTTTTAAAAATCTTACTGTATTTACTCAATTCCAGAAGATTTTCAAACTTAAAATACTTAAATATATTTTTAAAGCCTAAATTATGTTTACTAAACTTATCTTGTTTGAAATCCAAAGCATAATAGTGATTAGATAAGGATTTTTGAAATTTTGATTTGTTTTTAAACACTATAATTTTGAAACAGAGAAGAACAGGCATGCTAAACATGCACAGATCAAACATATACATATATACAAAGATTCACGCTTATATATACACATGTAAAGAACAATTTTAATCCAAGAATCACATGCACAGATTTAAGTTACTTAAGCCTTTTAGATAATATGTTTACTCACTTGATTTATGATGTTGAATAGAGAGTTTGAAGCAGATGCTTAAAAACTGAAAAGCTTTGATAAAAATGCTTGAATTTGGAAACTGGGGAGCTTTGATTTGAAAACTGAAATGCTTTGTTGAAATGATCTAACTTGAACTTGAAATCTGAAGGTTTAGTTGTTGTTAAGAAGGTTAAAGTTGAGACAAAGGTGACTTTGCTTAATTTTTCTTGAGTTTGTTTGTTTTCATCACAGGTTGAAAATGTTACAGGCTTGTGAAATGTTTTTTTTATAGGTTTTGGTTCTTGAATTTTCTTTGCTTTTGAATTTAACTGATAAAAGAATTGAAAGAGAGGAAATGAGATGAATTTATAGGCTAAATTACGATTTATTAAAAATAAAAGAAAATTAAATTAAAAAGTGACACTTGTAAAAAAATTAACGTTTGTCATTTGGCTTGTTAATCCACTTACATTTGTTATTAAAAGGTTTCATAGCTTAACACTTTTAATTGTGTATTTTTAATTATTTTTCAATGTTAAATAAAAGCTTTTGTATCTATTTACTAATTAATAAATACTTCTCTAAATATATATGAATAAAACTCTTTTAAAGAAAATAAATAAAAGCCAATTATATTCAAAATAAAATTATATATAATATATTTTTAAACCAAAATATATTTAAGATATAAATCTTTTAAGTTTCAAATTTAAATCCATATTCAAATTCAAACTCAAATTCAAATTCAATTTAAAAATCCAATTCAAATAAATATATATATTTTAAACAAACCCAAATTCAATTTCAAATTAATAATTCTATTTAAAATCTATTTATCTATATTTAAAAATAACAACACATTATTATTATTGTTTGTAAATAATAATTTTGCCAATTTTAAATAATTTATAAGGAAGGTTATCACATTTAAATTTGCTTGAAATTTTCCAAGGTATCACATTCCTCCCCCCTTAAAAGAATTTCGTTGCGGGTATTTAAAACAAAAGATAATCCAAAAGCTTTTGTTTTATTTCAAACAATTCAAGCATACATATCAAGCATACATTAACAACCAAACAAACAATTCATTCAAACGAAAATCCATTCAACAAACATCACTAGCTATCTGGACACAAATCCGGATAAGCCTTCCTAAAACTACCCACAGTCTCCTAAGTATAGTCTTTGGGATCCTCGCTCCACTGCACCTTGACTAGCTTCACTACCTTGCTTCTGCGTTGTCTCTCATCTTGATCAACGATCTGGACTAGTTTCCTGACCACAGTCGAGTCTGATTCAACCTCTAAATCTTCTTGCACTGCTAGCTCCACAACAAGAGATGGATCGTGCACGTATTTCCTCAGATGAGATACGTGAAAAACATTGTGAATTCCAACCATCCAGACTGGAAATTCAAACCTATAGGCCATAGCGCCAATCCTCTCGAGCACACGGAACGGACCAATATACCTTGGGGCAAGTTTTCCCGTCTTCCCAAATTTTATTTCTCCTTTATTCGGGGAAACTTTGACAAAGACTAAATCTCCAATCTCAAATTCCAGTTGTCTTCATCTCTTGTCTACATATTTCTTCTAGCGATCCTACGCTGCTCTCGTTCTCTTCTTGATAAGCTCTACCTTTGTAGAAGCCGCCCAAATCAAATTGGGACCAAGAACAAGTCGATCTCCTGATTCTACCCAATAGGATGGGGATCTAAAAGGTCTTCCATACAGAGATTCATAGGGTGCCATCTTGATACTCGCCTAGTAATTGTTATTGTACGAGAATTACACTAAATGTAGATGGTCCTCCCAAGATCCACAAATCCAATACACAAGCTTTCAGCATATCTTCTAGAATTTGGTTCAGCCTTTCTGTCTGTCCGTCGGTTTGGAGATGATAGGCTGTACTCATACTCAAACTCATACCCATAGCTGATTGCAAAGCCTTCCAAAATTTTCTAGTGAAGATAGGATCACGATCACCTACTATGCTGACTGGAACACCATGCAATCTGACAATCTCTCTCAAGAAAATTTGTGCAAAGACGCTGCAGTACGGGTTGCCTTAATCGGAATAAAATTGGTGCTCTTAGGTAAACGTTCCACAACTACCCATATTCCTTCGTTTCCCTTCTTGGTCCTTGGAAAACCATCGATGAAATCCATCGAAATCATTTCCCACTTCCACTTTGGGACTTCCAAAGGCTGCAACAATCCAGCGATCTTCTCCCTTCACCTGTTGCAGATAGCACATCCATTTACAAAGATAGTAATATCTTTCTTCATGCCTGGCCACCTGAAGACCCTCCTCATATCCTTATACATCTTTGAAATCCCTGGGTGGATACTCAGCCTAGAGCGATAACTTTCTAACAGAACTTCTTGCCTCAATCCATCTATATCAGGTACACACAAATGACCATTTCTAAAAACTCCTTGATTGTCCACCTTGATATCCGAATATCGACCATCTTTGGTTCCAAGAATCAATTCCTCAAAAGATATATCTTTCATCTGACTACTTATAATTCTTTCCTGGAGAGACAGAACAACTTCCAAAAGAGACAGAACTGCATTCCTACTTAGAGCACCTGCCACAACATTTGCCTTTCCTGTAGTATATAGGATATCCAAATCATACGATGCCAAAAACTAAACCCATCGCCGCTGCCTCAAATTAAGATCTTTCTGGGAGAAAAGGTACTTCAACGGTTTATGATCTGTGAATAGCTCGAACTTCTCTCCTAGCAGATAATGTCTTCAAATCTTCAATGCAAAGACAATATCCAACAGCTCTAGATCGTGCGTAGCGTAATTCTTTTCATGTGGCTTCAACTGCCTGCTCGCATACGCAATTACTCTCCCATTCTGCATCAGAACTGCACCCAGCCGAACTGTATAGGCATCCATATAGACTTCAAACTTACTCTTCCCATCCGGAATAGCCAATACAGGAGCACTTGTCAGCTTCCCCTTCAGATTCTGGAAAGCTTCCTCACATTCAGGGGTCCACTTGAAATTTTCTCCTTTCCTAGTAAGCTTAGTTAGGTGTAAAGAGATCTTGGAATAATCCTTGATAAACTTCCTGTAGTAGCCTTCTAAACCCAAAAAACTACGAACTTCAGTCGGTGTCTACGACTGCTTCCACTTCAGAATAGTCGCTGCGTTAGCTGGATCCACTGAAATACCCTCTCCAGAAACAATGTGCCCAAAAAATTTGACATCCGATTTCCAAAAATGGCATTATGAAAATTTAGCCTTCAGAACATGCCTCCTCAGAGTCTCCAACACTACTCCCAAATGCTGCTTGTGCTTCTCTTCAGACTTAGAGTAGAAGAGTACATTATCGATGAACACGAGAACAAACTTATTCAACACATCCCGAAAGACTCGGTTCATCAGGTCAACAAAGTAGGCTGGAGCAATGGTTAACCCAAATGGCATAACCAACCACTCATAGAAACAATTGGGTCCCCTAAACGCAGTCAAGGGTATACTATCCACAGCTACCCTTAACTGGTGGAACCCGAAGCTAAATCCAGTTGGGAGAAAATAGAAGCTCCATGCAGCTGATCAAAGAGATCATCTATACGAGGCAAAGGATACTTATTTCTGATGATCACCTTGTTCAACTCTCGATAATCAACACAGAACCTTAGAGACCCATCCGACTTGGTGACAAACATTGCAGCAGAACCCCAACAAGAAAAACTGGACCTAATCAATCCCTTCTCCAATAGATCGTGAGTCTGCTTCACTAGCTCCTTCCTCTCACTAGGAGCCATCCTCCTGCTTGGTTGAATCACTGGTATCGCTCCTGGAACCAAATCAATGCGATACTCTATCTCCCGGTGCGAAAGTAAACACCTGACTTCCTCAAATACATTTGGAAAATCTTGGACCACTTCGATATCTCCAACCTCCTCTTGAGAAGTCTCAATTCCATGTAAAAGACTACTCAAGTGAATTCCAGAACTATTACACATCACTTTTGCAATCCTACCCAGACCAGTTTCCAACGAAACTGTTCTTTCTTCACACATCAAGACAGCTCTATACTTATCAAGCCAATCCACCCCCAATATAAGGTCAAACCCCTTAAAATCCACCACATAAGGGTTGCATGAAAAACTATGGTACAGATAGGAAATTCTCAAATCCTTACCGATCATATCTAACTTGGTTACTCACCCTATAGGATTAGATAGAAGAATAGGACGATCTATAGTACTAGGGGTGAGATGGAACTTCTCCACTGATTCCAAAGAGATAAAACTAAGAGAGGCACCCGAATCAAACAATACTTTAATATACTTGCCATCTAAAGTAATGTACCTTCCAATACTCCTTTTCCTTTAGAAGAAGTTGATGGTGCGCCCTCCAAAGCAGACACCTTGTTCTGCGAAGCTTTCTGAAGTAGCATGCAAGCTCTTACCATATGGCCCGGCTGGTGACAGTTGAAGCACAACGATTTCTAAACCATTGCTGATCCTGGTCCATTCTAATGTTGCTGCTGCTGCTGAGTTCTACCCTGAGGACACTGATTAGCTAAATGCCCTACTTGCTGACAAAAATAACATTTCCGAGTTCCGTTGTTGTTTTCGGATTTCTTCTTATTCTGCTTCTTCTAATTTGGATTGAACTTTCTCTTATTCGGGTTGGAAGAATTCCCTGCGGATGCTGCTACAGATGCCATTGGTTTCTTATTGATCAACTCCTCATATCTAAGTGCCATATCAATCAACTCTACAAAAGATCCCTTCAAATGCCTGTCATCTTTTCATGAAATTCTGGCCTCATTCCTTGCATAAACATCTCATTCTTTTTGAGGGGAGTGTCTATGAGTCCTAGACCATAGCGAGATAGTTCATTAAATTTGGTCTCATATTCTACTATAGTCATGCTTACCTGCTTCAAATCCAAAAAAATATCTATATAAACGGGTCTTTCTAGCTGTTGGCATGAAATGTTCCTCAAACAATTCTTTAAATCTACTCCAAGAAATGTCATCCTCTGAGATATTTGCTGTAACTGCATCCTACCAAGCTGTAGCACCTTCTTACAGTTGTCATGATGCCATTACTTTCTTCTGCTCGTTAGACAAATCCAAACTCTTAAAAATGCGCTCGCACGAGCGTAGCCAAGCCTGAACCTGAATTATAGTCTCCGATCCTTTAAAAGGTCTCCCTCCAAGGTTGGTGAAATCTTTACACTAAGCAGAAAAACTAACTCGAGGCGGTGCTGGATTCACAACCTTGCTATCAGTCTAACCTCTTCCATCATTGGTCGACTTGCTTCCTACAACTCTGCCTCTCCTGCCTCTTGAACTCATGTTAGCAACCTGGACAGGCAACCCAACAAATTTAGATAGGTGTATAGTTATATAAAAATTACAAATATGCGCTGTCAAGGTAGATACTACTCCAGAGCCTAGGTATTACCTCAGCCTATCTCCGATACCAACCTGACTAACCTTCTTTCATTCCAGAAAAAGACGCATCATCAATAAGAAAGAAATAGGTAGAAATAGAAAAGATAGAAAGAAAGAACAACAACATCAAAATCTCACAGCGGAAACGGAACAAGATATAATATTTCACATATCCAACACATAGTTTTATACATCAAAGTACACACATATTACAACTTCATTACATTAGATAGTCATAAAGACCTGTCTGTCCATTACGTCCAAAATACAATAGCCAAAAGACACAACAGAGCGGAATAATATAGATAGAAACGTCTGGACTCCAGCTCCAAGCTTCTCCAAATATTTGTCAAGCCAAACTTGATCACTTGGCTACTCATAAAAATTTGAGTACCCAAGAGTTTAAGAAAAACAAATAAACTCTGGGTCAGACATGGGTTTGGTGTGAATAAATGGGTTAAACTTGTTTAACTTTGAAAAACCATTTAAAAACAAAGGTATCACGTAAGACTTCCTACACATAAACATGGGTAAGTTTTTACTTTACGCTAACCAAAACATTTGATAGGAAATCCAGTGATATTATAATAGTGTCCAGGGTTTCCAATATAAAATATAGAAATAGCTGGAATGTTTACATCTCACATTCCAACATAGTTGGGCATAATCAAAACCGTACAGGCACTTATTGGAGATTGGACTCCATACAATGGCAAGGCTACTGGAGTATCGCCCGTCATAATACGTGGCCTAGATCAACATACCGAGGATCCACCCTAAATATCCTGCAACACAAGGTTGGAACCATCCCTTACTGGACAGTTCCGAACAAGACAACCCCGCAGTTGTGGCCAACAATTGCCCTCTAAGCCAAAATAAAAAGGGACCTCTAGACAGGGGTAAATCTCGTCCTACTTGTGTGCTACCCACTTAACCTTGCTGTACCTCCCCTTTTCTAGCCATTCCCGGTTAATGAGGCTTAAGGCTACAATTACCTTTTAAGAACACGTCTTGGAATGCTTATCGTCCTCTATTGACGATGGTCTGATAGCATTCATCCATACATGTTCGTTCCGGGTTTGAATGAACCCAAAGGCATTATCTCGTTACACTCATTTTGGAATCACCCTTAGAGTTAACGACAATAACCCTTGCACTCTGAAACTTCATCTCGATCTTTAGTTGAGATTTCACGACCTAATGTTTAACTTGGATTGATGTAGTTTTCGGATAATCAAATTTGATATCTGATCCCAGTCTCATCGAAATCCAAACACCATTTTAAAGGTCATGTTGTTTAAGGTTAAACAATTGAATTCAATACAAATATTGAATTCACACAGCCTTTACTACAGATAAATATCACACATTTATCACAGATATATCCAATATCACATCACAGAATATCACAGATTATCATTCAATAGATATCAATCAATTCAGACATTCTACTCAAACAATCATCCACAAGCAAGAATCATTACCCCTTATTTATTTAATTAATTTAATTCAAATTAAATTAATTACTTAAGAATTAATCACTTAACCTTGCTTAACCAACTATTAATTAATTACAATCATTTAATTAATT
This sequence comes from Allium cepa, assembly GCA_030765085.1. NCBI lineage: Eukaryota > Viridiplantae > Streptophyta > Magnoliopsida > Asparagales > Amaryllidaceae > Allium > Allium cepa. Next base: position 721,503,477 of record CM060938.1, on the reverse strand, counting down.
AATCATTCTTAATTACTTTTATAATCAATTAATTAATCTTTAATTAATTAATTAATTATCCTTTAATTATTAATTAATACACCTTAATTATTAATTAATGTTCATTATCGACAAATGAATTAATCTTAATTACCAGTTAATCAATCCCTAATTGAAAGTTAATTAATCCTTAATTACTTAATTAATTAATCTCAAATCATTGATTAATTAATCTTTAATTATCTAATTAATTAACCTTTAATTATCAATTAGTTAATCTTAATTTCTTAGATTCTTAATTATCAATTAACTAATCCTTATTTAATTAAACCTTTATAAATTAATAAATCTTATTTATTAATTAAATTAATTACACTTATACTTTATTAATTAAATTAATCATTAATCATTAAAACCATAATTAACTTTTCAAGATAAATCATTTACTTTAATTTCTAATTTTAATTAACACATGTTTAAAACTTTTCATCCTTTTAATTAATACTTAATTACTTTTAAAAATTAAGTTTTAAAATAACTTAAGCATTTCACAAATTTAAGTTAACAAATCATAAAACTTCTTTAATCAAAATAGTTTAAAAACATTTTCCATAAAATAGTTTAAACTAGGTTTAATTTAAATTAAGAACTTGTTATTTTATAAAACTTTTAAAACAAGTTTTTTTTTCAAACTCCTGCTTCAGGTTCATACCTACAATTGCTCGAGTTCCGACTCGAGTTTCTTCAACTTCTTCCATTTTTTTGAAAAACTTAGTTTTTACTTAAGTTAAAACCTAATGCCTCATTCACGAACAACTCGAGTTTTAACTCGAGTCTCCCTTCCCAAATACCCGAGTCAATCCTCGAGATAACCCCTCTCCCCAAACCATAATGACACATTGACCCACTGGTGCACCTGCACATATGGCCGCGACGATGTCGCTCACCGCCGACACCTTCAATCCATCAACGATCGCCTCTACACCAGATTCCGACCTCCCAAACATGATCACAAGTCCACGATCAAAAACGAGAACTAAGAAGAACCTGGAATCAAACCCATAGCCGGAAAACCCTTCGAACCCACTTCTACGACCACCAAAGATCACACAACTCCGACCACACCTTGCCGACCTTCCACGCCACCATTTCCCAAAAGCCTGTTAAGCTCGATTCACCGGAGATGCCGTAGTGACCCTATTTCCGATCTTGACCAAAACTAGGGTTTAAAACCCGTTCAACCCACCGCCGATGCCACAGCGGTTTATCCATCTTCCTGATATTTTTTCCAAGCTCGCCGTACTTTCCCCACCTCTAGTCGAAACCCCAACCACCAGAGATTCTTCGTTCACCAGAATTTGCTCAAAAATTAATTTCTGGTCATCACCGAAATAATGTCCCAATCCCAATCTAAAATTTCATGATTTTATTTTCGAAAAACATATTTTTCAAAAATGATTTAAGTTGTATACTTGAATTAGCAAATTAATTTTTTGGTTTTTAACATTTTTAAAAATCTTACTGTATTTACTCAATTCCAGAAGATTTTCAAACTTAAAATACTTCAACACATTTTTAAAGCCTAAATTATGTTCACACAAACTTATCTTGTTTGAAAATCAAAGCCTATTAGTGATTAGATAAGGAGTTTTGAAATTTTGATTTGTTTTTAAACTCTGTAATTTGGAAACAGAGAAGAACAGGCATCCAAACATGCACAGATCAAACGTATACATATATACAGAGATTCACGCTTATATATACACATGCAAAGCACAATTTTAATCCAAGAATCACATGCAAAAATTTTAGTTTACTTAAGCCTTTTAGATAATATGTTTACTCACCCGATTTATGATGTTGAACAAAGAGTTTGAAGCAGATGCTTAAAAACTGGAAAGCTTTGATAAAAATGCTTGAATCTGGAAACTGCGGAGCTTTGATTTGAAAACTGAAATGCGTTGTTGAAATGATCTAACTTGAACTTGAAATCTGAAGCTTTAGTTGTTGTTGAGAAGGTTAAAGTTGAGACAGAGGTGAGTTTGCTTAATTTTTCATGAGTTTGTTTGTTTTCATCACAGGTTGAAAATGTTACAGGCTTGTGAAATGCTCTTTTATAGGTTTTGGTTCTTGAATTTTCTTTGCTTTTGAAATTTAACTGATAAAAGAATCGAAAGAGAGGAAATGAGATGAATTTATAGGCTAAATTATGATTTATTATAAATAAAAGAAAATTAAAATTAAGAAGTGTCACTTGTAAAAAAAATTAACATTTTCCATTTGGCTTGTTAATCCACTTACATTTGTTATTAAAAGGTTTCATAGCTTAACACTTGTAATTGTGTATTTTTAATTATTTTTGAATATTGAATAAAAGCTTTTGTATTTATTTACTAATTAATAAATACTTTTCTAAATATATATAAATAAAACTCTTTTAAAGAAAATGAATAAAAGCCAATATATTCAAAATAAAATTATATATAATATATTTTTAAACCAAAATATATTTAAGATATACTTCTTTTAAATTTCAAATTTAAATCTAAATTCAAATTTAAATTCAAATTTAATTTAAAAATCCAATTCAAATAAATATATATTTTAAACAAACCCAAATTCAGTTTGAAATTAATAATTCTATTTAAAATCTATTTATCTATATTTAAAAAAACAATACATTATTATTATTGTTTGTAAATAACAATTTTGCCAATTTTAAATAATTTATAAAGGATTATCACATTTAAATTTGCTTGAAATTTTTTGGGATATCACATCACAAGTGTATATCCATGCCTTTGAGTCCACATATGACTTGGTTCCTACATAAGGCTTTCGTTATAGACTTGTGAAGTTCTTGCAAGCTTGGAAAAATTAATGGCAAGTGGATGAGAAGAAACTGCACCCAGAGACTGCTCTATAAGTCCCTTATTAGGGTTAAACTTGGCTTATCTTCTCATTTACAGATACCAACATATCCAAATCAGGACGATGATGCTTGGAATCTTAGCTGCATCACCTGAGCCGCAACTAGTAGGATCACTTATCATCTCTATCTATTATTCAGGAATTCTTCACAACTTTTCCATTGATAGTATTGGTAAGAATAAGTGATAGCCTTTGCTTCTCATATTATGCATATATATTTATATAACCACTGTAAAACCTTTTATCTATATATATATATATATACACACTTTTGAAACCCATTTTGAAAAACTTTTTGAATATTTTTTCGAAAACGCATTTTTCAAAACTTTTCAAGTACGTTCTCTCAATGCACACCTAAGCCTTAAGGAATTTTAAAAACTAAGCCCTGGTACAAAGTATGACAGCTCGCACCACCCGACATACCGATCCAAAGCTTAGGGTGATTTTCAAACTTGCATTGGTGCCAAGAAGTACAAGCTATTGGGTTTTTAAACACTACAAACTAAGAATATAAGGATAAAATCTAAGATATTCTGCACTTTCAAATCTCATAGTGGAAGTCAGTAAAATATAAATATAGAAAATAATCATCTCAAAAATATCCTAGAAAACACAATCTCAAAACATTTATGGCCATAATTCAAATTTTATAGAAATACAAAATATAGTCTGTTAAATACTAAGTATCGTAATTAGTTACATAGAGTAATGGAAAATAATAATAAGCAACTCTAATGCTGTAACGATAACGATTTTTCGTTGCCGAAAAACCGAAATGTTAGGGTTTAAGGAGAAGCAAAAGGCAGAAGAAGAGAGAGAAGATAGGAAATGGAGATAAAAGAAAATAGAAAATAGAACGGAACAGAAAACAATTGAACAACATCAGAACTCACAATTCGCAGCGGAACAACATATAATAGATAAATGAATAATCTTTAAATAAAGAACTATATCAGTTATTACATTAAATTACATCATATCATCAGAGTGTACAACAACAACAACAAACAGCGGAAAAGAAATACTATATACTAATAATACGCCATGCCATCCAGCTTGCCTCCAGCAACTCCTGAATATCCAGAATATCCTGATAAACCTAACTCTTAACTGCCCGTGTGGAAATTGGTGGGCACCCAGAGTTTAGGAAGGAAAGCAATAAACTCCGATTCACGCGCCGTAACTAGCGTTTTTAGGGTTTACCCCGCGTTCCGGACACAACGGAACAGGTTTCAGAAGCTAATTCGATCATCTGTGCGAGTTATGGCTATAAACGTTCAATTTGAATTAAACCGATTTAAACGATTTTTTAGGCGTTTTAATTTGTACCGGACAAACGGTAAATCCAATTGACACGAAATTTGAAACCTTACAACAATATCACATTACGGATCCGATGAAACTGGTTTCGTCGAAATCCGAGACTGTTTGAAAAATGACTATTTTAACTCGCCAAATTAATATTAAAAACAATTTCAATGCGTTTCGAGCTGCCACAATCAAACGATAACTCCGATTGCTTCGAAAATTGAAATCCGATAATAACTAACTATAACGGATCCAATGGAACTGGTTTCGTCCAATTCTAAGACTATTCAAAAATTGACTATTTTCACTAGTCGATTTAATATTAAAATATTCAATTTTCACAAATTAACTTTTAATTCGATTTTAAAAGTTCTAAAATATCATTCTAACTTCAATATGATAAAATAAAATTTTAAAAATCATTTTCAATCGTATTTAACCCAATTTTCAATTATTTCCATAATTTAACATATTAAATTATCGATTTAATTATCCAAATAAATCCAATTATTCGAATTAAAATTTATTCGACTTATAATTTCACTTATTAATATTTAAAATTAATTAAATATTCAAATTTTAATTACTAAAAATCCTGGGTCGTTGCAAATACCAAGCTTTCCCCTTTACATACTAATCCCTGGGCCTATTACCTGCTGCCTATCCTTTTTTGGTGGGAAAAAAGAAAGGAAAGGGTTGGCTAGAAAAAATTCGGTGAATGAGTTATATCATTAATATATGACGATCACATGAAATTTACTTCATTAATACTTTATATGACCTAGGTTATTATACTTGTGTTTGTGAACTACTTATTAAGGTTAGTTTTAATTATCTAAAGGGAATATTTTTAAATGCATTTAGGCTGGCATCTTCTGAAGGCTTACACTTAGGGTTGAATAACTAGTCAAACCTCAAAATGAACTATGGATCAACTAATAGCTATTGGAACTATTCCAACACAGGGTCACATAAAATATCAAACTTGGGACTACATTTTCTAAATTATGACTACATGTATTGTATTTGCGCAATGAGGCAGAGCTCACAATGCTGACTCACACCAAAGTTTCCTTAGGGTCAGCTGCATCCGTGTTCACTCTTAATGACAACGTAACGCCATTTATCGGACCATCCCAAAATCCATCAACAACATAGTATCACGTCCATGTCACTGGGCATACCAAGGAACTCCCGTTTGTGCCGAGCCAAACTTACTGGGTATCATCGTCAATGTGCACGTACACCATAGAATCTCCCATGAGTGCATTTTGTTATAAAATTGCGTAGTTGAATATCGACCATGTTGAATAAATAATGTCTAGACCTCATTGACATGTACACATTTATTTAGTTCCACAATTTCCAAGAGTCTTAAAAGCCTAGGGAACTAATTTCCCTGCTTATACTAACATTCATGCATAATATAATATAATGTATATAAATAACTTATAAATATGGGCCTCAGGCCAAGGTTCAATCTAGCATATAACACATTAATCATCGACCACTTGCTATCGATTGGCCGGTGCTGTTTATTTATTTTTCCTTTTCATTACATACCGTTTATTTTCTTTATTAATTAACAATTTTCCACATTACAGTAAATCCTGACCTGTAAATCTATGATTTACAACAGTTCCAAATTTAATATTCAATTTCAATAAATCAAATTATTTTAGGTTTAATTTTCTGATCAATTTTCATATATTTTGTTTTATGACTGGAGTTCAAACGAATAAGTTATTAACATTTAGTGATTTTGGACCAGAATTAATTCAAAATAGATTAAGAAAATAAATGTTAATTACTTATAGTTAAAGTAAACATTTAACAGAAAACTTAACATTAAAGTAATCGTCGTGCAAATCTAATCAAATTAGCATCAAAAGTGGATGAAACAAATTTAAATTGATACGTCAGCATATATACGCCTAGTTACCGATCTGTCGACGCCTTTATTGGACCCGTTCGACCGCCACTGAAGGAGTGGTCAATCGGTAATGACCTAGATTTAAAGATTAAAATCTAAAAGCTAGATCTGAATAAAGCATAAAATAAAAGAGAAGAAGAATTGGGGTGTATCGATTCTACGAAAAAGAGGTAAATTCTAGACCTAAAAGCTACGGTTAATTCAAATCTCTTCTTAGATCTATAATTCTAATAAATATTTATATGCTTTTGATACATATCTTGGTAAAAAGAAAGGGAGTCAAATAAGGAGAATAGATTTAGGTCTGGAGATTTGTAAGCTAGTAGGTAAGTGGAAATTATGTGTTTTACATAATATGAGATTTATATCGTTGACGAGTCTGTTTCTTTTATGCCTGAATGTAAATCATGAAATTATAGGCTCAAATATATCTAAAATGAGCTTGAGATCCTTGCCTATGCATTCAATAGATTGTTAACATTGATTAAATGTTGTGTGCACCTAAATCTAGAATGTAAGGGGTGAAACAGTCCCAATAAAAGTTATGAGATAAGTTATGCATAAGATTGTACGTTAATTCTAGATTTCCTTATTTGAATGTTATAAGTTGTTAAACCGGAATTAAAGATGTTCTAATCTAATTTAAGTTTATATTTTAACTCAATGGAATGGAGAATGTTTCTATGTGAATTTTTATAAATTATCCAACTTTGCAACTATATATGATAGTGTGTCATTTGAAATGATAAGGAATTTGCCCAAAGGAAAGAGATGTGCAAAAAATGGATGCTTACCATATTTTATATCATATGTGTCAATAAACACAGGAAAGGTAATTTCATGTAATTTCGAACATAGCACAATTCCTCTTTTTAGATAATCTATGGGAAATTACAGTGATAACATTTTCCTTTGGGGAAAGATACAGTTCCAATGCATTAAAATGTAGAAATCCCTAAATGTAGATCTAAAAGAGTTATAAACAGAAATAATAACGACTTCATCATCGATTAAATATATGCAACTAAATATAAGTTAAGAAATAAATAATAAGTGCTAAATATGAATAAGACAATGAAATGAAGAGTTAGGGAGGTTATTGTAATCAATCAAAAGTGGGTATTAATTGGAAGAGACCGTAAGTGATACTTAATTGTATTAATTGAAAAGAAGTAGTAAATAATACTTAATTGTATTAATTGAAAAGAAGCGGTAAATGATACTTAGTTGTATAATTTAAACGTAGCAAGTGATATTTAATTGTATTAATTGAAAAGAAGTATTGATTGATACTTAATTGTATTAGTTGGAAAGAAGTAATAAATGATAATTAATGACATTTGTGAAATTGAAATAAGAAGTAAGTTGATGGTAAGTAAATGACACTAATAATTGAACTTAGGAACCGTAATAATATTTCAGTTGAAATTATATGGCCTAAGGATACGTTAATGATAGGTATGGATTAGTGGTTCTAGCCCAATATTTAAATTAATTATAAATGATTTGGTTATCAGTATGGATTAGGATGTGATGTCAATAGTGTTACAGAATGGAAATTTGTTCTCTGCAAGGGGCTACCCACAGTTGTGTATACATTATACCGAAGTGGGACATCTTTAACTCTATGACCTGCGAGGATATACATTCGTGTGTAAACTTGAGGAATAAACTAAAGCGGGTTCAACTAGAATTTGAAGTCTTAATGGCTAACTAGGGTCTGCTTCAATTACAATATGAGATACTAAGTAACCAAGTAGGCATTTCCTTGATTTCCTTAGGCAATCTAAATTGGATGGTGGGTGAAAGCTCGATGGTATGTCAGTAATGTTTGTACCATATATTTGAGGAGTTGGGCTATACACATTAGGTCGAGAGCATCGTCGGTTCCGAGCAGTCATTATAAAGCTTGGGTTATGCCTAGAGATGGAGTACACTTCCTACTTGTGTAGGTCTCGTATAGGATAGGAATTGCTTCAAAATTTTGTTGTTGTTGTTAGTTAAGGGGTCGGTTAAATAACCCCTAAATAAGTCTTTGAGAGAGTGAGTAATATGGCTAATTAGTTGTAATGCCTTTATTAGGCACCAACGAAAGGTTCCTTAAAGAACCCGGATTGCGCTATGTAGTTATGGATACTTACGGGGAATGTATCCTTATCCATTAATGACAGCGATGCTTATACACACACATACACATACACACACATATGTATTATATACATATATTTTATACCTTGGGGTAGTTTGAACGTATCGTACATGTATATGAAGTCAAAATGACTAATTTATGAATAATAGATATAACACGTAATGGAACCAATCGACATAAACTAATGTTATGGATAAAGTGTGTAATTTGCTTATCATTAGAACGTTGTTCTAAACCCCTCCTCATTACAACCTATATGATAGATAGAGAAAGATAGGAACTACGTGGGAATGGTGAGAAGGCAGTTTCTCTCATTCTGCACTAACAAGGGCACTAGATATTCGAGGAATTTTATTGGTCCTAAGGTATTAGCCTTAGTCAATATTTATATGTTTTATGTTATTTTATTTATTCTGCTGCGATTTCATGTAGATAGCTCTCTAATATATTTATGTTTATTATAGGATACCAACATCAACGATCCGCACCCTAATGGACTTTGGTTTTGCAATTTAGTTAGAATATTAGGTCCTTTAAGGTGTGGGTTGTCACATTTAGTATCAAAGCTTATGTTAATCGATAATAGGAATTTGCATAAGCTAAGTGAACTTATTTGTATTTTTACATATAATTACACATATTATACGTCAAACTCTATAAATTACGATTATAGAAGTAGTTGCGACCATATTTTGATAAGATGGATAAGACAACTACGAGTTGGAACTACAAATAGATTTAAGAGTATACACCTTTCCCAACCACACTACAGGAGGTAGGCTGTACATTAAAGCATTGACTTAAGAAGAGTTTGGTTTGACATATAGAAGTGTTCTTGAAGCTGGATGGTACTTGACCCCCTTGTTAGGCCAAGATCGCCCTATGATTGTGGTTCCCTGTTGGACTGTCGATTGGTGACGTGCATTTTATCTAGATAGATGAGGGATAAAGGATCTTTATGTTGCATACATTAGGAAGTAAGAATTAAGAAAGTTCCCGAAGGAAGTGTGTAATAATCACGCCAAGATAATAACCAGATTTCTAGTATATTCTGTATAGAAATCAACAATGAATTAAAAAGAAGAAAAGTCTAAAAGAAGGACAAACGAAATCCATTTCTAAGTCCGATCCCATATAAGAGAATTTAATAAAAGGTTTTAAGTTTTCTTAAAAATATTTGAAATGATTTTAAAAAGATTTATATAAAAGTAGAAGAACCCAATTTATGAAAAGTAAGAAAATATTTAAAAATTTTGAAAAATTAAATATCTTTTTGTATTTTAAAAAAATAGAATTTCTAGTTGAAATTAGAACTATTCAGACCTAAAATTTCAGTAAAAATAAGTTTTAATAAAGACATATTTCGATTGAAATAAATAGATATAGAGCGTATGTATAGCGCGGCGATTTTTTGATTTTGTAAATTCGAAGTTTTAAAAATTCTTTTGACGGGTGAACAATAGGAAGTAGTACTACATTTAAATAGGGTAAAGAGAATGGAAGGATAAAAATGCCCAATATCGAAGATAAAAAGAGCATTCCCGTATGAGAAAAATATGAAGAAAAATAACTAAAACAGATTTATATATAAAAGCAAACCATTTCACATTAATTAAGAAAAGCCCAGTAGCTAAATCAGTAGACAAACGAAATGCAATGAAGAAAACAATCAAAGGGAAAGAGAGAAGACATTTAAATAAGAGCAGTTTAGATAGAGGAAATTTAAACAGAAGCAACATTTGAAATTGATATTAAAAAATGTTAGCGAGCTAAATATTAGCAATATAGGAAATTAAAGGGAAAAAAATGTAAAATGGATAGTTTCCATAATCGTGCGAGTTGATTGCACACATATGTCCCCTTCATATGCTACTATAGTCCGTTAATGTTGAAAGTAGTAATTTTATGAGTAATAGGAATATAATAAAATGAAATTTTTTCTTGTCTACTCAAATTTTTATTTTTTAAATTATAAAATATGTTTTCGAAACACTTTAATGGTGCATTTTTTAAAAATTTGTTTGAGTTAAAATCCAACTTTTTAAGAAGTAAAATCTCTATGGAAAAAATATATTCTAAGTTTATGTTTTTAGTGATAAAGATTTTAGGTTAAGTACTTCATAACTGTAAAGTTTAAATTTTTAATAAAATGTGGTGGAAAGCAAACCAACTTTAATATCAAGTAGATAAGAATGATTGCCTAGATAATATAAGGTAAAAGTTAAGATTATGAATAAAACAGCTACAAGTGCTCGTAAAGTAGCAACAAATAATCCTCATCGAATATAAGTAATATTATATGAACTTAGGAATATTTTATTAGACATGTGTGAAGGCCATAAGAGGAACCCACAATGGAATGAGGAATGGTATCTGTTTGCACCAAAATTGGGCAACACCCTTCGGAAGTCTTTGAAGAGATAATAAGTGAAGAACTTAAATTGGAAATAAAAATTATCTAACAAAAACTCCAAGTTATAGAAAAGTAAATTGCATAGAAGACAAGAATTTAGAGTGGTTCGGCAATGCGCCTACGTCCACTATGAAGTTTGATCACTTTATTGCTTAATACTTGAAGGTTACAAGTGTTTTGAAGCAAATTACAGCAGACAACAGACTTAAATTCGAAATCAGCAGCCAAGATGGTGGTATGAAGTGATTCTGGCAGCGTTTAGGCGTACTCTTTCTCTCCAAATTCTTCGACCCTTTTTCTGAATGACCAGGGGCTCTATTTATAGGCGTGGAAGGCTGAAATCCCGCCAAAAACCTGGGGAGGCCGCTTGGCACGTGAGGGGGGCCCATAGGCCCGCGTTCTCGGAATCCGTGCCCAGTTTGGGATCGATTCGAAGTGAAGTTCGAATTGATCAAAAATGCATCCAATCGAGGCGAAATTTGGTGTGGACATTCTTCAACATGTATGCAAGCTTCTGTGAAAATTTCATGGCATTTGGATCATGGGATTGAGAGATATGATCGATTCAAGATTGCGTCTTCGTGTACCTGTTTGCTTCGACTCGATCCTATGGATTCGTTCGAATCCATATGGTTCGAATCCATATGGTTCGAATCCATAGGTTCGAATCCATAGGGTTCGAAGAAATACATGCTTCGAATCCATGGTCTTCGTGGCTTTCCTACTGAATGGTTTCGAGGCACGCCGTGAAATGGAATCGCAGTGAAGTTTCAGGATGGATTCGATGCACTGCAACCAGATGGATTCGAAGGAGTTTCTTACCTCATGTATTCGACCTTGAGATTCTCTTGATGGATTCGAAGTAAGGTGACTTGGATGGAGTCGAACTAAGGCTTGCTCAATGGAGTCGAAGCGAGGTTTAGTTCATGGGTTCGAAGTAATGCATGGATTCGAGGTAAAGCTCCGGGAGGATGGATTCGAAGGTAGGAATGCTGGGTTCGAACATTGGTCGATTCGAAGCACTTTCTCTTGATGGGTACGAAGGAAGACCATGGGATGGTTTCGAACTAGATGGAGTCGAACCTGATGGGTTCGAATGTGGCGTGACTGTGCTATGGATTCGAACACGGTGCCTGCTCGGATGGATTCGAAGCACGCTATGCTTCTTGGGTTCGAACTAGGGAAGGTTCCGGATGGATTCGAGGTGATGGATTCGAACCGAGCAAGGTTCATTTCTCTCAACTTGAATCCATCATAACTTGAGCATACGACCTCGGATTGACTTGAAATTTGAAACGCGGACTTCTATGATCTTTCTCGTCATGTCCTATCAATTGTAGCTCAATCTGGACTCGGGCAAAATTCATCGATATCCATAGCGAAGAGAAGTGCAACCAATCTCTGAGACGAACTGTCCTTTGTTTTTGGCCAATCTTTTGGTATCACGGCTTTGCCAAAAAGCGGGATAACATTTTGCCCCCCAAAGTACGTCTTGTGGGAATATGACGTGCTTTGAATAGCTGCCATTTCTTTCTGAAAAATCATTGCTCTCTTTTTGTTGAGACTCGTACGCTGTATTACTGCAACCTTGCCGTATATGATTGATTGCTGTATAATAGCGCTTAGCCGTTGGCTGTTGTAGTTGTAACAGGATGACTGTTTGATCCCTGTAAATGTCTAAAATCAAATGTTAGTTCGATAGGTATGCACATATACTAGTTTGACCCTTGTTAACGTCGTGCGTTCACAAGTCATGTCGGTTTTGTTCGCTATTGAATTTCGTATTGATTCTCTCCTGAATCGATTTTAGATTCAAGTCAAAGCATTGTTTTTATGGTTGTCTATGATTGTCCTCTTGTATCGATCCTCTCCTGAATCGGTATACAAGGTAGACAAGTAATTTTTCAAATCATAGCGATTCATTTGCTCTCATAGACGTCCTTTGATGGATTCGAAGTCACGTCTGTTCGGATCGATCGTCTTCGAGTCGACGGTTTTTTAATCCAGCCTTTGCTTAGTGCATCCTTGAATCGATGATTCCTCGCACCGATAAAGTTGGGATGGATTCGATCGTGTAAAGGTAGGAAGGCAATGGATTCGAAGTGAAATTTGAGTTGTAACAACGTTCGATGGTTGTTTTAAGTCCTTCCTTTTGTACCGATCCTCTCCTGGATCGATTTGGGATGTTAGAATGTATGCTTCGTATCGATGGATATGTAATATTGGATCTTGGATTGATGGATACAAGTGTAATGTTTTGTGTTGATGGAGTTGAACGATCCAGACATAATCGTGCAGTGATTGTTTGCGGAGGATATGCCATCTCTCATTCGTCTATTCAAGAAGAATTCCCCACGGTAGATAGCCTTTGATAGGAGTCACCCATGACCCCTTTCTTGGATCCATCTCTAAAATCTAGTCGATCTTCATCTTTCAGCGCTTGGAATAGTAAATATCTCTACGGGATAAAGTCTGTTTGTTGCGCATCCCCAGAGTTGGCTAGCTCAGCCAATGATTCGGCCTTTTCGTTTTGTTCTCTAACGATTGGGATAGTGGCGTAATACTAGAAGTTGGCTAGTATCTCTACGATACAATTGAGATAAGGAGCAAGACGTTGCCCCCTAGTCAGATAGTCCTCCCTGACTTGGCACATTAAGAAGAAATCGTATAAGATATGTAAAGCTTCCATTCCTATTCTTTTTGTAAGTCTTAGCTTGGCGACTAAGGTTTCATACTTAGCTTTATTATTCCATTTGAGTAAACTTTCAGACATTTAAGGTTGCCATTGGTCCCATCGTAATGGTTGGTCGGTACAAACATTAACAGGGTAAGCTTGTCAATAGCCAGCTTTCATTGCATATTAGTCTTTGGATTAGTTTATCTTCACATAGCATTGCGATGCTTATGGCGTGTGTTGACATGACCCAATTGAAGTGTAGATCTTCACGATCCAAGATCTTGGGCAAAATGGGAGGCCTCTCTGAGCGATCTATCAGAGCTGCTTGGTTTCCTCCATATACGGATGACTCTAATCTTCAGCATTTTCTGACATTAGCCTCAATCCCACGGGAATTGATGACGAAACCCGAGAATTCATTTTATACAACGCTGAAAAGAGCCTTTCAAAGGATTAAATTTCATTCTGCGGTTGTTGGATAACACTGAATATCTTTGTCAAGTGATCGATGCGGTCGCTTGATGGTCGTGATCTCACAAGCATGTTAACTACATATACTCTCATTGATCGGCCGATCTGATTTTTGAATGATTTGTTAATCGTCCTTTGGTAAGTAGCATAAGCGTTCCAAAGTTTGAATCCAAGGAATGCAGCATAGCACTATAGGCTCGCATCAGTAATGAAACAGTTGTATTCCTAGTCTGGGATATGTTTCGGTATCTGATTGTATCTGGAGTTTGCGTCCATGGATGAGAGTAATTCATGTATGATGGTTGAGTCTATTAGTTGGTTGATCATTAGACGTGGAAAGCTATGCTTTGCCATGCCTTGTGCAAATCTGATTAGTCGGCGTACGTTCACTACTCTCCTTTTGTTTCTCGCACAAGCAAAGGAATGAATACTCATTTTGGGTAGAGGACACCGCGGATAAACCTATTGGTTTTGAGTAGATTCGCCTCCTCCTTAAGTGCAGTAGATCTTCCTAGATCCACTTCGCTTCGTTTTTATTCACTGGAGCAATGCAGTTGACTCTTGCACAATCATGGCGTAGAGTTGTGATCTGATCTACAATTCTCATGATGGGTTGTATACACTCCATGTGCTTATCTTCAATGGTAAATGGTTAGCCTTATAGGTGTGTTAAACCAAAGGCTTAGTAAATTTTAGCCCCGTATTGTGTGCTGCTGCATAGATGGCTCCAACTACGAGTTTGAATCTATATGTGTTTCCAAGCAATGCGTTTTCCATTCAATGTACTCACGATCCATTGCTCATTAGAAGGGTCGGAATGATGATCTACTGCACATAAGTCCAGGCATTAATCTGAGGATTCTATCTCTAAGCATCATTTCGGTTGTAACGTCAAGCTGTTATAAATACTAGGCACAAGCTATTGGGTTGAGTAGTTGTATCCAGCTCATGGATGATCACATTCATGTCCCCAGTCTTGGGTTGATGGGTGTATTGCATGAATGATCGAGCCTAGCTTCTATTGTGTTTATACTGTAGTCCAAGTTGTAAGAGCTAGAGTTGTTTGATAAAAGATCAAATTATATTCATCTCATTTCTCGTGCATGCCCCCAAGTCTGGGGAATATCTCGATAAACAGCAAGGTAGATAGTGTTCGCTTCAATTTCACACTCTATCCCATTAAACCGTGATATCGATTTAACCGATGGAAGGCCGAGCCGTGCCATATTCTGCATTCTGTCCTAGTTCTTTCCTCTAGGTAGAATACTTTGTTGCCTCATAGACATTCACTTTGTTGCTTATGTCGTCATTCTCTGGGCAGAAATTGAAGAGTGAATCGTCCAGTAAGATCCAATGTAGGATTGATACTTCCCTTATCGGACCGAGGGTAAGAATCGGTGCGTGGCCAGTTTTGTTGCACTCGTTGTGAAAAGCTCGCTTAGTCGGATTATGGTAAGAGTCGATGAATGAATGGTCACATTGCATTCTTTCGGAGTTGGGTGATCAACCATGTCAGTTTTGAATTACGTTCTCCCGTCAGATCTATAGACAAAATTAGCTCAAATGCAGTCAAGTCATGCTCATCCAGTCTCATGCCCTTCCTGGTGGATCGAAGGAAGGCGACGGAGGACGAATAGTCAAGTCACACTCATTCGTGGTTCTATCCATGCTCTGGTGGTCGTAGGTATTCGATGGGCGCTCATGTCACATCGAATTGCAGTCGAAGAGGATCGATATTGGCCGTGGATTTAGCGACACAATGTAGAATGTACGGACCTCATAGCATATCGATACAGGGGTATGACATGAATGGTGCAGATCGATATTGCCCGTCGATCAGGCGGTACGGTGTAATTGGCTTCCTGTAACTTCGGGCATCGTTCTAATTGGTTAGCATTAAGGCCTCCTTGTAGTCATTGCCTTAAGTTGTGAAGGACCCTAAGCTAGCAATGTAGCGAGTCACCTTTCTCTTCTTCCAATGATTTGTTCTTCTGCCCCCAGTCTTGGTTTTAGCAGAGTTAGTTTGTGGACGGTCCAATTGCATCTGTAGCGAGTTTATACTCCTCTCGTCGACTTTAGGTCGGAGTTGGTAAATGAACGGTCGAATCACATTCTTCATCTGTCTATCGTCGCAGTCGCACTCTGGGGACTAGAGGCAGTTGAAGGGCCATTAGTCACACCTATTTGATGTTCATACCCTTGTCCCTACTCTGGGGACTAAGAGTTTTAGTAGAAAATGGTCAACCGCATTTTCCTCGATTAATTCCTCTGGCACATTGCGGTCACATTGCGGCAACTTTAATTTGATGTTTCTCCGATTGAATTAGAGGAAGGAGTTGATTGGCAGATGGTTGGGTCACCTCCGTCCATGTTGCATGCACAACTCGCCAGATCGTTGGCTAGAGTTAGCGGATGTACGGTCGTGTCATGTTCATTTGCGGTAGGATGGGTAGTCATATCCATTTAGGATAAGGCGTTCAGCTAGGTCCGTTTTGCGAATCTACATCTCCCTGTCGAATCAAGGAAGAAATCTTGTCTTGCTCGGTTGGAGTGCATCTCTAAAAGATTATGTTATAGGTCCCGTGCCGGGAATAAGTGTTGATGCATGAATGGTCATATCGTGCCCGCTTAGTGCTAGTTAGTCGGATCACAACCGATTTTTTATGATAAGTGTGCCCCCATGTCAGGGGAAGAGTTGGAAAGAAGAAAGTCTAACCACATCCGCTTTTTGTACTACAGAACTTGCTGCGGAATTAGAATTGATAGATGGACAATAAAATCGCATCCCTTCTGGTATTTATATTCCAATCCATGCTTCGAGGATTGGAGTTGGTTGATGTTTACAATCCAGTTCACACTCTGGGAATCTGGAATTAGTTGATGGGTGGTTAGTCATACCCATTTGGAATTCGTGCTCCAATCCGTGCTCTCAGGACTTGAGTGAGTTGTTGTTTTATATTCCCATTCATCCTCTGGGAATCTGGAGTTTATTGATGTTTATACTCCAGTTCGCACTCTGGGAATCTGGAGTTAGTTGATGTATGGCCGTTCACACCCATTTTAGTGTTTATACTCCAGTCCGCACTCTGGGGACTTAGAGTTATTAAATGTTTATACTCCAGTTCGCAACTTTGACTTGGCATTCGCACTCTAATTCACACTCTGGGAATTTGGAGTTGGCATTTGTATTTTGGTCCGCGCTCCGGGAACCAGGAATTGATGTTTATACTCCACTTCACGCTCTAGGGAATTGGAGTTGATATTTGTATTTTCCGGTTCGCCCTCCGGTAACCTGGAATTGATGTTAATGCTCCGATTCACGCTCTGGGAGCCTGGAGTTAGCATTTGCATTTTGGTTCGCACTCCGGGAACCTGGAATTGATGTTTGTACTCCGACTCGCGCTTTGGGAATCTGGAGTTAGCATGGATGCTTCGGTCCATGCTCCGGGAACCTGTAATTTATGTTTATACTCCAATTCATGCTTTGGGAACCCGGAGTTCGCATTGATGGGTTGGTTCGCACTCCGGGAACCTGGAATAGATGTTTATACTCCAATTCATACTCTGGGAAGTTGGAGTCAGCCAATAGATGGCTAGTCACACCTATTTGGGCTTTTTAGGAATTCGTTCACACTCTGGGAACGATGGATTTGAGGTTTATACTCCAATTCGCACTCTGGGAATTTGGAGTCCGTTCACACTCTAGGAACGATTTATTGGATGTTTATACTCCAATTTACAGTCTAGGAAGTCGGAGTCCGTTCGCACTCTGGGAACGATTTATTGGATGTTTATACTCCAATTCACACTCTGGGAAGTTGGAGTCCATTCGCACTCTGGGAACGATTTATTGGATGTTTATACTCCAATTCACACTCTGGGAATTTGGAGTCCATTCGCACTCTGGGAACGATTTATTGGATGTTTATACTCCAATTCACACTCTGGGAATTTGGAGTCCTTTCGCACTCTGGGAACGATTTATTGGATGTTTATACTCCAATTCACACTCTGGGAATTTGGAGTCCGTTCGCACTCTGGGAACGATTTATTGGATGTTTATACTCCAATTTACACTCTAGGAAGTTGGAGTCTGTTCGCACTCTGGGAACAATTTATTGGATGTTTATACTCCAATTCACACTCTGCGAAGTTGGACTCCGTTCGCACTCTGGGAACGATTTATTGGATGTTTATACTCCAATTCACACTCTGGGAATTTGGAGTCCGTTCGCACTCTGGGAACGATTTATTGGATGTTTATACTCCAATTCACACTCTGGGAATTTGGAGTCCGTTCGCACTCTGGGAACGATTTATTGGATGTTTATACCCCAATTCACACTCTGGGAATTTGGAGTTGATTGCAGGACTGTCGTGTGTCAGTCCAGTTCGGCCATTGATGTGATGGCTTGCCCCCGAGAGGTGGGTTTCGCTTAGCAAATGATCGGTGGGATCTCGATTACTTTCCACTTATCTTCCATCAACGAAGGAGGAGACTTGGTTTATGGACGGATGATTCACATCCGTGTTCATTTGGATCCCGCTTCTGCCAAGCCTAAGGAGTAAGATTAGTGTTCTGGCAAGCTTTGAGCTCAAGAAGAGGAGAGGATGGCTGAACTACATCCACTTTGAGTTGTGTATTTTCCCTTAAGTTGGGGGCAAGAGTTGGAGAGTAGACGGTCGAGCCACGTCCACTTTACGCTTTGCACTCTTCCAGTCGAGTTGAGGAAGAGAGTTGGAACGATGGCTCATGATGGTTTGTGAGTAGGTAGTCATTCATTGATGACTATAGATTGATGGTTGGCCCCTGATGAAGTTGGTTTAAGGCATGATTGTTTTGCCGAATCACAGATGCAAACTGGAGAGTGAATGATCAAATCATATCCACTTTAAACATATGTCCTCAAATTACCCCAAGTTCTAATGTAGGATTGGATGCATAGATGGCCATGTCACGTCGACTCTCGGTGTGATTTAAATTTTATTGGGCATCCGAGGAAGCATAAGTATTTTGGTGAGCTTCAAGTAAGAGATGGAGAGTGCATGGTTGGGCTACATAACTCCAAGTCTTTCTCAAATCTTCTAACTAAATTGCACAGGCATGTGAGTGGATGGTCGGTTGCATCCACTTCGTATTGGAGCCCTAAACTTGTCTGTCTCTTCCACTTTGATGGCCTGCCCCAAGTCAGGTGTGTATAGCAACCGACAAGTGGTTGAATTATGCTCGCCATGATGATACCTAAATGACTTTATCATAGTCCACGGAGGTTGTTTTGCACCCGTCCTTAAGTACTCGGTTACCTGCATCATTTGCAAGTAGTTTAATTCAAGTCGATTATATCTTGCAACATAAACGAAATAGAAATAGAAATAATTCAAAAGAGATCGGATAAAATCTCATTGATAAGTGAAGCGGCGTCGTATGCTCGCTATTGCACTTCGGTCCAGCCTTTCACAGTTGGGAGTCTAACGCAAATGGTTCAGTTTGATCAAAGTTCCAATTGAGGTCGGGGGTTCCCGGCTCTTCATTTTATGGGGCTTGAACATATTGCCAGAGCTATCCTTTCTGGAGCAGCCTTATGGCGTTGGCATCCATGATAGTCATATAAAGAAAAGGAGCTTTCCGATTTAGAGTATGGAGCAGGTTCCCTTGTATGTCGCCAAGTTGATCCTTCGTCTGATTCATCAACGTAATGTTGGCCTGGACATGTTGGTGTAGTCGTCGGCGACTATCCACCAATTCTGTTATCAAACTCTGGAAATAAGCTTTTGTGCTGATTTCATTTATTAGTGTTGGCAGCAACGGGCTGTAGATTTTGATCAGTTCATTGGCTGCCAGCTTCTTTATTTCCTTTAGCAATATGAGAAGTAGAAATGATATGCCTAACTACGATTGACAGTCTTCTTTGAGAAATAGGGGATACAACGCATTTGATGGTATTCATCACTTTTCGTGGACTCCATTCACCATTCTCACTTCATGAGGTAGTGGTGGAGGTTGAATTTCCATAGTACACGGACATATTCGGCATGCTGAATTTTAGTTAGAAATTCTACGTGTAGGATGGTCTCAATGAATAGGCCCTGACTGGGAACGATACTCGAATCAACATTATCAAGTCCATTTTATGGTTACGGGGTCTTGTGATACTGGTGAATGATGTATGCCCGACTGCCTAATGTTCGAGTGGTTGGTAATGTCGATCGGATGGTGAGTGGATTAATATGGGCTCATTGATTGGTGATTATTTCTAATTTTCACCATGAAGGAGGCTCGCATAAGATAGTTAGGAAGTCCTCTTAGAGTTGTATGTCATGCTTTTAGTCATATGGACATGGAATGATTAAGATACGGGCATATGAAGATGGTCCAGTGGTGAACAACTATGTTTTGAGTTGGCAGAGTAGACAAGGCAGGGTAGTCGTAATACTAGCCATCGCACCATAATTGTCAGTTTAGGAGTTTTAAAGGCTGGTTAATTGGAGGAAGTTGCAGTCCACTTTAGAAGTATGATACATTAATCAACCCTAGTTCGTGCCATATTAGCTAGGTTCTCCAGCCTCTGGGAGCACCATTTGAATAGTATTTCAATACCTATTCCTTGATTGCAACTCAAAAATTGCTATTGTAATCTCCTACTTCCCGTCCAGTCATGGAACGACCTGAATGTTCCTTTATTTAAGTTGAGGTTTGGATTAACTATGCTGGTGCTCTGCGCTGCGGCTAGGGTTAGGAAATTTAGATCGTACCCGAATTTTTTTTTTTAAATGATGGATACGAAATGTTCGTTCGCATCGATGGTTCGAGCGCTTAAATGATGGATCGAACTAAAGGCAGATAGATGGATACAAACTGCATGTGCGTATTGATGCGAAATGGAGGCAGATGGATGGGTACGAAGTACCTGTGAGTATCGATTCGAATTGGAGGCAGATGGATGGATACGAAGTAGCGCTCCCTGATGGATACGAAGTAGCGCTCCGTGATGGATACGAAGTAGCGCTCCGTGATGGATACGAAGTTCACCGCATTTCTGGATTCGAAGCTATGGATACGAAATTCACCACATTTCCTGGATTCGAAGTTATGGATACGAAATTCACCACATTTTCTGGATTCGAACCTATGGATACGAAATTCACCACATTTTCTGGATTCGAACCTATGGATACGAACTTCACCACATTTTATGGATTCAAACCTATGGATATGAACTTCACCACATTTTCTGGATTCGAAAATATGGGTTCGAAAATGATCATATTTTCATGGATTCGAACATATGGATACGAAATTCACCATATTTTCTGGGTTCGAAATATGGATACGAAAACCATCATTTTTTCATGGATACGAAAATATGGGTACGAAATTCATCATATTTTCATGGATACGAAAATATGGGTACGAAAAACAACATTTTTTCTGGATTCGAAAATAGGGGTACGGACTGCACGATGAATATGGTTCTTCTTAGATTTTAGAGCAATCTGAATAGAATAGAAGGAACCCATGAACGATAGATCTGGATCTCTCTCTTAGATTTATTCAATCCGGTATCGATGACAGATCCAACGAGCAGGAGAAAATCTAGGTTTTCTCGGTGAAAGCACCAAAATGTTTGCACCAAAATTGGGCAACACCCTTCGGAAGTCTTTGAAGAGATAATAAGTGAAGAACTTAAATTGGAAATGAAAATTATCTAACAAAAACTCCAAGTTATAGAAAAGTAAATTGCATAGAAGACAAGAATTTAGAGTGGTTCGGCGATGCGCCTACGTCCACTATGAAGTTTGATCACTTTATTGCTTAATACTTGAAGGTTACAAGTGTTTTGAAGCAAATTACAGCAGACAGCAGATTTAAATTCGAAATCAGCAGCCAAGATGGTGGTATGAAGTGATTCTGGCAGCGTTTAGGCGTACTCTTTCTCTCTAAATTCTTCGACCCCTTTTCTGAATGACCAGGGGCTCTATTTATAGGCGTGGAAGGCTGAAATCCCGCCAAAAACCTGGGGAGGCCGCTTGGCACATGAGGGGGGCCCATAGGTCCGCGTTCTCGGAATCCGTGCCCAGTTTGGGATCGATTCGAAGTGAAGTTTGAATCGATCAAAAATGCATCCAATCGAGGCGAAATTTGGTGTGGACATTCTTTAACATGTATGCAAGCTTCTATGAAAATTTCATGGCATTTGGATCATGGGATTGAGAGATATGATCGATTCAAGATTGCGTCTTCGTGTACTCTGTTTGCTTCGACTCGATCCTATGGATTCGTTCGAATCCATATGGTTCGAATCCATAGGTTCGAATCCATAGGGTTCGAAGAAATACATGCTTCGAATCCATGGTCTTCGTGGCTTTCCTACTGAATGGTTTCGAGGCACGCCGTGAAATGGAATCGCAGTGAAGTTTCAGGATGGATTCGATGCACTGCAACCAGATGGATTCGAAGGAGTTTCTTACCTCATGGATTCGACCTTGAGATTCTCTTGATGGATTCGAAGTAAGGTGACTTGGATGGAGTCGAACTAAGGCTTGCTCAATGGAGTCGAAGCGAGGTTTAGTTCATGGGTTCGAAGTAATGCATGGATTCGAGGTAAAGCTCCGGGAGGATGGATTCGAAGGTAGGAATGCTGGGTTCGAACATTGGTCGATTCGAAGCACTTTCTCTTGATGGTACGAAGGAAGACCATGGGATGGTTTCGAACTAGATGGAGTCGAACCTGATGGGTTCGAATGTGGCGTGACTGTGCTATGGATTCGAACACGGTGCCTGCTCGGATGGATTCGAAGCACGGCTATGCTTCTTGGGTTCGAACTAGGGAAGGTTCCGGATGGATTCGAGGTGATGGATTCGAACCGAGCAAGGTTCATTTCTCTCAACTTGAATCCATCATAACTTGAGCATACGACCTCGGATTGACTTGAAATTTGAAACGCGGACTTCTATGATCTTTCTGGTCATGTCCTATCAATTGTAGCTCAATCTGGACTCGGACAAAATTCATCGATATCCATAGCGAAGAGAAGTGCAACCAATCTCTGAGACGAACTGTCCTTTGTTTTTGGCCAATCTTTTGGTATCACGGCTTTGCCAAAAAGCGGGATAACAGTATTAAAGTACCTTTTTGTGAGTCTTGAAGTATACTCGCTTGATAGATCTAAGATAAAGAAGCTATATACCAAAATTCGTGAATATTATCAAGAGATTTAGACTAAAAGAAGATAGTAATATAATTAGTTATAATATTTGATGTAATGGATGGACATTTTTTGTAAAAAACCAAAAAGGGTAAGTTAAGACATGTAAGTTACAATAAAATGACATACTAAAAATGTCCATTTATTTAATTAAGAAACAATAGGGCTGCAACATCATTAGTACCAATTGATGTCGGAGGTCAGCCTCCAGCAATTGTTTCAATTAGGTTATTTGGGTTGTAATCGCTAGTTATCACTTTTTGGGTATTGAAAACGTGTATGGTATGATATAAGATATGTTCCAGTTTTATTATTGTATTGATTTTCTAGATGAGCTTTGACCATTATGCATATTGGAAAACAATATAAATAGAGAATCTCATATGGACATTTAACTAAAGATGAATGCAAAGCAAGACTGGAAGTTTATAAAGTAAAATTTATTTAATTACCTACTAAAGTAAATAATGATAAGTCTCAAAAGAATTAAAATTTTAGAAAAAATAAATTTTAGGAAAGGAAGGACAGGGAAAGGTTGTTGTAGAACCATGGGCGACTATTCCTATCCTCAGAAGCTGGAATTTATATATGTACCTGTGTGTTGTTTGTCGTTCTAAAATGAAATAAAAAATTTTCAAATTTTGAAAATTTAGTATGTAATAGGCTAGGGTCAACCATAGGCATTAACTCTTTGACTGAATCCTGATTACGTTGGATGTGGCTTGATTTATTTTGAAAATTTAAAAACAAATCCTTTTGAAAAATTTTGTTCAGAAATCTCTGATTTTTAAAATATGAAATACTTTTGAAAAAGTTTTGAAAATTGATATTTATTTTAAATTATTCCAACTATTTCACAAATTTAATTGAAAAAAAAATTGAATGAAAAGTGAGAAATATTTTGATCGTAAAAAATGCCACTTGCTTAGCGTAGGAAGAGAGTTGATATGTTAGCAAATACGAATTTTACTGTTTAATGGGAGTGGCAGTATATAATGTAAGAATCCTAGTTCTGTTTAATGGGAGTGGCAGTATATGATGTAAGAACCCTGGTTGTATCACTATTTTAACGATGATAACTATACCTATATACTTATCTTGTATACTATTTGACATACGAATATGAAGACAACGATTCAAAGAAACAAGGAGAAAAGCAAATTCATGATCATCCACAAATTGAAGTCAAGAGTATTTCTTTTTCCTTAGATCTAAATTGTAAAATCTACTAGATGATCTAAATGCGTACACATATACCATTGGCACACAAGAATTCCAAATACAAAAGCCGAAGAATTTACTAATGAAGGTTTTACTAGACGTATATATAAAGTTCATTTATACAGGTTTAGTCCACTAAATTCTTTTTCAGCCGACTGAGGGAATTTGACTGAACCAATCTACTATAAATACACTTTATTCTTCTCATTGTTGTCTTCTTTTTTGTAATTTCTGATGTTAGTATTCAGTAAACTTGTGCCCATTCTTTATCGACTGAATGAACAGTAACAGCTATTTTTTGAAACAACACTTCGAGAAGATGTGATTATTCAATGCTTCTTCTTCAAAGAACAATGGCTTTTCTGAATAGAAACAACTTTTCTAAAGCAACTTTTTGTCTATTATAAGTAGAACCCAAGTTTAGAAGTTAGATTACAATATGCTATCTTGAATTCTATAACTTCTTGAATCTATTTTCTCTTAAACTCAATATTATTCACCGACTCAAAGAATTACACCATACACTTCCTTAATCATAGTGCACACCCCTTGAATCATCAAAGGAGATTATAGGAAGCTTTGTACTATGAGTCAAAATCTGTGTTGGTAGAACACACAATTGTCAAAGTCAGCAAACTTTTGCATTGCCTATTCTTCCGGGCTAAGTGAGGATGTTTTGGTCAGTGGAAAATCTGACGCGAAGCTTCAGGACTAGACATATGACGTGTGTTTGAATCGGTATAAAAATCTTGGTGGGATCTTCTTTATTTTACTTTACTACTTCTTATATTATAGAGTTTGCTATAGCATATACACTTATATACATGATTTGGCCATATTACTATAGATCCTTGTGCACTTTCAATAGTTCATAACTTTGTCTAAAGTAAACTAGTATTTACGCAGTCAATTTACTTACAGTGCTATCCATTCCAAAACATTTTAATAATTATTTATAATATTTTTCTTGAAAAATAAAAAATATAATTTCTAATTGTTTAATTTGTAACCCAAAATGAAATTTAATTCTCTCATATAAGACATTTCAAATTCATTTTTCATAATAGCTGCAAAATCATTACATAAATTTTCATTCATAGATCCAAATATTATATCATCAACATAAATTCGTACGATCAAAATATATTCATTTTCCTTTTTGATAAATAACATAGAGTCGATTTTACCAATTTGAAAACCAGAGTTTAATAAATGGCTTTTGAGTTCGTCATAACAAGAACGGAGTGCTTGTTTATGACCATAGAGTGTCTTTTTAAGTTTAAAAACATGATTTGAAATTTTTCATGAAGAAATAAAGGTATTTGTTTAACATAAACATTTTTTTATAAAACCACTTAAGAAAACACTTTTGACGTCCATTTGATATAGTTTAAAATTGTGATGACACGCAAAAGCAAGTAATATTTGAATTGCTTCTAATCGTGCTATAAGAGTAAATGTTTCTTATTAGTCTATTCCTTTCTCTTGATTATACCCCTGAGCAACTAATCTTGCTTTATTTTGAATTACATTACCATTTTCATCGGCTTTATTTTAAATACCCATTTTGTGTGGGAAACGGTGTAGTGATTTGTGAACTAGTCTTAAGTCTATTTTAACACTGTTGGGGGTGAATACTGTTTCATAACTTTTATAAAACTTCCTTTTATATATGTATAGATATAAGCTATAAAGCAAACTAATGAGTTAAAGAGATGAAGAAAGGAATTTTATATTGGTTTAGAGTTCTCCTACATCCAATCCCATACAATTTCTTGTATAAATTTATTTTCAATTGCCTACTTTAAACAGGTAGCAAAAAAACTAGAATATTGTTCTGACTTTAAGGCAACAAGATACACCCTCTTGATTTTCGAGTTTAGGATAGACTCTCTAGATTTAATCAGTCAATAAGATCACCCATTTAATTTAACTAGGCAACTAGCACACCATTTGATTTGAATGGACAACAAGCACATCCAAACAAAATAATAGTAGAGAGTTATTGATTTCCAATTACAAATAGTTGTTTTTTAGATACAAGATATCTTATAGCTCTTTTGATAGCACTTTGATCTTTGAATTGATGAGAGAATACATGCAGATAATGGTGCAGTTTGTCAAAAGCAAGGTAGAATTTGTATTTGAGAGAATGTATAGTGAGAGTAATAGTAGGAAAAAGATAGAAAAGTTAATTAAAAAATTGTTCTATGCCTTTACATGGTGTTTGAAAAGATGCGTCTATTCATGAAAAGATGTAATAAATAATCACAAGCTTTCAAATTTAAAAAGCATCTTTTCACTGATTTAAACATCATTAAATGGATGTGTCTATTTGTGAAAAGAAATGATCAAAATTTTTAACTTTTCAAATTTTAAAAACCATCTCTCCAACGGTCTATATGTCAACATATCTATGTAGTATATGTTGACACACATATGTATTTTTTTGAAAAAATAAAAGCTCTTTTAAGATGTTGCAAAATTCTTGAACTCTTATGAAATTATTTAAGCATAGTTTCTAAAATACTTCAATAAAAAAACCTTTATAAAATTTTTGTAATCATATAGTTTGAATAAAATAAAATATTTTGATAAAATATTAATAAATATTTACTAAGAAAGTATTCAAAGAATCAAATGATTATTATACAAGGTCTTCAACAAATTATTCTAACGTTTATTTACTGTAAACTATATTCTTGAACTCTTATTGTCTTCATCTCCAAATTCATGAGTCTTCAATTTTCTGATCATCTCTAAATCTTGATTTCCTTTTTTACCGATTGGTCTTCGAACTTGATTATCCTGTACTTGTATAAACCTATATAATATCCTACAAATCACTCTATACAACTTGGAAAAACATCAGTACCTATATTTATATAGTTGTTGTCAACAAAATCAATATATGTGGAATTAACCATCTCCCCCTTTGTAATGATGACTACTATGTAAATAGACTTGATATAAAATGAACTATAACTCCCCCTGGATTGGTTAACTCCCCCTATTTAGAATAATTGGTCCTCGGTCTATGCATCTATTACATTTTATTTTTTTCTCCTCATTTATCATCAATAAAAACAGATAAAAAATAAAATACCATTAAATATGACATATTTATATGATGATGTTATAAATGGAATCGAAATTAATAATTGCTGTAGAATATTTCTAAGAAACAACTATATAAATACAATTATACAAGATGGTTATCCAAATCAAACATTTTATTTAGAAGCAAACCAAACTATTTTGTTAAATATATATATTTTACATATATTATCCACATAAATCATACAGATGTACAAATTAATAAGCTAAAATTATAGTAAATAAAAAATAAACTAAAACACTTATATTTTCTTAGGAACTTCGATCCATCCTTCTGATCCAAAGATAGGAATAGTGTTGATAACTTACCATTCTTTATTGGCTACTTTTGCTTTAGAGTTAGAGTATTCAAAAGCTTTGCTTTGAACTTGTTTGGCCAAACTAGAAATGAAATGACAAAGCGAGCCAAATTGTTTTCCCTATTCTGTAATCATTTGCATTTGACTCAACTCCAAGTGTCATTGATTGCGTAGAATGAAGCAAACAACGTTCTTAAATGAATGGAGAGTTACTTCAAAATTTTCACCAATTTTTACTTGAAAACTTTGTTTTGAAATTCATTTTTATGAAAGAGATGAGTGGAGAGGAACAGAATAAGAAGATGAATTAATTGCCATGTTTTTCTTGAAGAAATGAGCTTTTATAGAAATTAAAGTTGGATTGATAGTTATTCCTAAAAAAAAATAGTTATATTTTTGAATTTTTAAGAAATCGAAAAACCTGCTGGTTATACGTCGACGTATCTATGCACTATATGTCGGCACTATGGAGAAATTTTCATAGTTCTTGTTTTTTTAAATTTTTGTTTATATTTTATACTATCTCAATTTTTGAATTCCACAGATTATAAGAACAGTATGGAACAACAAAAATAAATTTAGAAATGATTTTCATTAATATAAAAGAGAAGTACATGGATATAATAGGAAAATAAATGAAAATAACATGAAATAGAACTAGAAAAACATACAAATAAGAGATACAAAGGTAGACAAAAGATCTCAAAAGATGATGATGGTGAAGAGTTTCCACCAAGTTTCCTTATGGTCTTCCTAAAGTATTTGTCCACTTTATTCGAGAAAGAAGCGAACTTTTTACTAAAGCATTGTTTAAGCTTCTTTTGGTCATTGAGAAGCTTTTCTTGGTTTTTGAGGATTTCTCTGTTGGAATGGTGGGATGGTTTGTTAAAGATTTTTAGGGAACTGTCTATTTCTTCATCTTCTTCTTCTTGCTCTTCCTCCTCTTCAGTTTCCGTTTCATCACTTTCTTCTTCTTTTAGAGTCTCTTATCCTTCTTCCCATGCCATTCTCTCTTTCTTTTCAGTAAGAATTCATAGGGCTTGAATCAAAGAGGGATATGCATAAGCGAAAGATTTTTTTTTCAAAAATTTTATCATAAAAAGTAATTTCTTCTCTTAGGTCAATACTAGAATAGTTGAAAATATTAGTAAGATACATATCATAGTAAAACGTATTTTCATGCCTGGAGATTATCTTTTGAAGTCGTCTAAAATTATTTGATATCATACTTTCCAAAAATATCAAAAGGAGCTTTCAAAACTTTTGAGTAGGGTTATTGTATTTCCCCATCCTCGATGTAATAGTTTGTTGTGAAATAAGACTTATTAGTCTTGCTTTACGCCCAAGATTCCTTCCTATAAAACCATACTCTTCGCCATTACAAAAAAAACCATGTGTAACTTCTTTCTTACTACAATTAATTTCAAAAGTGAAGAGGTCATTTCCACTATTTTTACATCCAAGAATTTGGTCAAGAATTTCACAATCCAAAACAATTGTAGTATCTATGACACTACTCCAAATTCAACCTTCTTCTCCTTGAATTTTTTTTCCATTTAAATTTCATTAAAACATTTTAAGAAAATCGAGATAGCAGTCAAAATCATTTTGAGATAAATTAGTTAAATCAAAAATACCATTTTCTAAAGCAAGATCTTGTAAACCATAAGAGTAAAATTCATTAAAATTTGCAAACCTTCCTGAAAATACTTTTCCATAAGTAGCATACTCAATATAAGTTTCAATGGACTCTTGATCATTATGAAGTTGACTTTTGATATTTTTGGCAAGCCTAATGGCTTTGGATGAGGAGGGTTAGTTTGAAGAAGACATTTTTGATTTGTTTTGGAGTGAGAGAATGAAAAATTGGTTTTGAAATTTGAAATTATTTAAGTGTAGACGATGAGACATGATAGAGTGAATAAATAAAGATTAAATAGCTATATGATTGGTGTAAAGGTGGCAATTCAAATTTTGAAATTAGTGCAATAGAGGATATTTTAAAAGTTAGAATTTTGAAAATATTGTCATAATTCAACTAGATATGTTGACATATGGGACGAAATTTCAAAAAATACGAAACATTTATATTATATATGTATTCATTCATACTGATACGTATATATATATATATATATATATATATATATATATATTTACTATTTGCATTTGTATATACTTGTTATTAGGATATTCCTATTTTTTTTAATAAATAATAATAAAATATGAGATGTAAAAGATATCGATTTTGCCATTTCCCTTGTCCCCTCTGATTAATCTTCCATCACTGTAGCACGAATATTGATATTTTTTGTATTAGGTTCATTGTCACCTGATGGAGTATCAGAATCATCCAAAGTTGCATTGTAAGCCCTTTTCTCTTTCTGAATGAATCGGTATTTGGTGTTTTCTTTTGCTACGAACACTCTCCTTATTGACAAGCACCTTTGTCCAAGTGGTTAATTGATTCAGCTTTTGTGTAGGATGTCACAAGTTCGAAACTTGCTTTCGAATGTTTATTTGATGTGGGATATATTGTCCCAATGATTTGTTGTATATAAAGTACCAGTTCTAAAAAAAAAACACTCTCTTTATTGATGCCTAGATTTACCACAATCGTAACTATGATAACCCAGATTTTTGATATCTGATAATTGGTAATTAACAGGATTTAAATTTATTAAAATACTAAAATTTTGTAATTTGAACAAATAAGTTTTGATATATATCTGAATAATTATTTGGTTAATAATCTTCCAAGTATAGTTATTTAAAATTTGACAAATTTTCTTTAATTTCAAACAAATTGAACATGGGTATGTTTAAGTGTGTAAATATATGTATGAGTTAGTTCCAAATTAAATTTAAATTGGAAATCTAAAGGAATAAGTATCCTAAATAAATTGGATATAAAAATATATGTATGTGATTTTATTTGTATATAATTTGCTATTTTCTTTTAAAATTCATATTAATATAAATAAAGAAAAGTAGTTACTAAATAGAAATATAATATAAAAGTTTTATGGAAAACATTTAAGAAAAATAACAAATATAAAAA
Source organism: Allium cepa (assembly GCA_030765085.1). Classification (NCBI taxonomy): domain Eukaryota; kingdom Viridiplantae; phylum Streptophyta; class Magnoliopsida; order Asparagales; family Amaryllidaceae; genus Allium; species Allium cepa. Next base: position 721,472,708 of record CM060938.1, on the reverse strand, counting down.
TGCATTTATTAAGAATAGAAAGTATTCATAACATAAGATATAAATATATATAACTAAATTGAAATTAATATAAAAGTGTATAGAACATATTAGTATATTATTTAATTCTCATATAAAGGACAAGTGTTAAGAGTTTTGATATCCAAATTAACAAATGTAACATTTGTAATAGGAAATTTTAACAAGTGTCAATATTTTCTTTTGAAATAGTAAATAATAGGAAAAAAAAAGAAAAAAAAAAGAAATATACATCTCTTCTCCTTTCTCATTTTCCTTTTATCTCATTATCAAGAAACAAAGTAAAACAAAAAAAAAATCTGTAACAAAAACAACCAGAGAAATGGACTGTAAACAAATCAAAACAGAAAATTTAATCAAGCAACTTCAAAACTGAAATCAACCTGGAAACAAGTTAAAAGAGAAATCAACTTAGCTTCAAGAAGCAGCTATTCAAGTTCAAGACCCAAGTGCAAATTCGAATTTCCAGAGAAAAAAAAGGATGAAATTCAAATATTCAAACCTGGTTTGCTGCTCTCTGAGAAGCAAGTGAGTTAATCTTTCTTCCTTTAACAGTTTGAAACCAGTAGCAGATTCAGATCCAAAATTTTACCTCTGTTTTGCATATAATGGTGAGTAAACTGCTACTCATTTAATCCTAAATCTGGTTTGAAAATTTATGTTTGTAAGTAAGCCTCTTCACCAGTTTTAAGAATCTATTAAATTGTTTGAATGGCTGTAAATATTGCTTATGCATATATACACACACACACACACACACATAAGGAAAAAAAAGGTGCATGTCTGAATCCAATCATTTACATGCCTCTGTTAAAAATGTACAGGGTAGCATAAAATTTAAAAAAAAACTGCAGGTGAGTAAACAAGCTCTGATTTAATTAAGTTTTGTTGCATGCAGAGATTTTCAAAGTAAATTGTTGATTGCATGATCGTTTATATGATCATATATATATATTTATAAATATATAAGAATATTTGGGTGCATACTTGTTATTGCTCTGTTCATATGCTTCAGATTGTAGAACTTTAACAAAAAAAATTCATATATCCTTGCCAGATTTTCTTTAGAGTTTGATGTTTAAATGAAATTTGTTTGAATTAACAAAATGTACGATCTTAAAATATTTTCAAGCAGAATTTCAAGCTAGCTTTCAAATAAAACAAGGTTTACAGTAAAAGCTTGAACATACCGAAATTTCGATACAAATTATTTGTGGATTCAGGAGTACAATCTAGATTGTTATCAGAAATAATGTTTTTTAAAATTAAAATCATAAATTTTAAGCTTGAAAATCAAAAGGAATTGAATGGTGATCGGAATTTGGGTTTCAAGCGTTCACTGATGACCGACAAGGTTTGGGTTTTCGAGATTCTTGCTGGAACTAGCCTAGAGGCTGTCGATATCAGTAAATTTGTTGCTGGATTTTTCAATCACCGAGGAGGCGAGAATTTGTAGAACTAGGGCATAATCAGGATTTTTTAATCGTGGTTGATTTCAGGACCACTGCGACGTTGATAGGACTTGGGACTTGAACGCAAGTGAGGGAATGGGTCTGTGGGTCTATGATGAAGTGATGATCGAGGTGATGGTGTTTCTGGTGGCTGGAATTGATAGTTTGGGAAGTTTTTTTTTGGTAATGGTTCGTTTCGATTTAGGTGTGCACTGACTCGATCTTGCTCTCGAGTTCGTACTGAAGCAATAAGGGTTGGAATCGAGTAGTGAAGCTTGGGATGACTTGCGGCGATGTTGTGGATGATCGGAGCAACGTTCGGCGCCGTGTACACGTGCATGATGGGTCAGCAGTATCAGTTGGGTTGGTTGCTGAGTTGTTTGGGAAGATGAAGGAATGTCTCGAAGATGGTATCGGGTTTTGGTGGGTGGAACTCGAGTTTATACTTGTGTGAAATACTTGGAATTGGTCAGAAGGGTTTAAGCATTGATAGAATCCAGGTTCTTGAGAAAAAAAAAGGGAAGAAGGGAGAAACTCGGGGAGGAGTCGAGTGGTCTTCGGGTAAAACCTGAAGCAACAAGTTTTGAACAAGTTTTAAATGTTTTAAGATCAAATTTGTTATTTTATTATTTAAATTAAAACCTGGATTATACTGTCTTATTTAAACTTACTTTTCTTTCTTTAAAATTGTTTCTTTAACAATTGATAAGAGGTTTCGAGGATTGGTTTAATTTTAAAGTGATTTTAAAAATTTAGTTCAAATATGATTTTATAAAGCAATTTTTAAAATATAAGTTTTAAGAGCTTCTACTTGATAATGTTTTTTTTAAAGAACTTAATTTTTCACAAACTTTAAAATTTTCAAGTTAAATGATCACCTTATTCTAAAACTTAATTAATGATTTAATTAGGAAAAGGTAATCATGATGATAAAATGTTTCAAAATGGTAATAAGGCATTGATAAGGGAAGAATTATCCAGTTATATTTAATGAGATGAATGAGATTTATTAATTTGTTGATTAATTAAAGATAGTCATTTGATACTTGATTAAGTAATACTCAATTACTTTTTTAAACACATTAATTACAGTTACTTTTACTAATTCTTTTTACCGTATTAAACCACTTATTATATATAAGTGCACGTTAAAAGTGTGTGTGCAACAATGTTGCGACAACTTTCGTTTGATGAAAAGTAAAAATCCAAAAAACAGTTTTCGATCACATTTTCAATTTATCATTGGACTATATATTTTCAATATGAGTTCACCATCAATATTCGTTAACTAAAAAATGATTATTTTATTATTAAAAACTATTAATTAAGTATTTAAAATTAATTAAATAATCATGAATCAAAACGATAAAATTCCAAGTCGTTACATCCTTCCCCCTTAAAAGAATTCGACCTTGAAATTTCATCACAAATAAACAAAGAAAGAATCATGCCCAAACAAATTATTAACATTTTCCAAAAATGTTAAATTACTAACAAACATACTTAGAGTTTGTTGAGATTTGTAACCTTCTTATCACACATGGACAATAGACAATCTACTGAGCATACCTTATGCTCAACAACTATAGGTTATTACTCAATTGATTATTCACACTACCATATGACAAATCAATTAGTCAACTACCCAAATTCTCATAAACCATAAAACGATAAAGGAAAATATACTTAAACCTATATGATGTGCATGAATCATCCGTACGTAATATCTGACCCAATCACTTGCTCGGATATATAAATCTCTCATCTAAACTAATATAGATCACATAACTTCTTCATTGTTGAATCTTGATCTGGTTTCTTGATACGATACTTGTGTTTTCCTTACATAGTCCTAATCTATGATAGAAAAAACATATCTTCCTAAGAATCCATCTTAAGTATTCCCATGCAAGAATCGAGTGCAAATGCCTAGTTCGGACCAGTGTATGACAACCAAAATCTTGTGTCTTAACTCTAGATCAAGAATTTATGATTTTATCTTTTTGGATAACTTAATAATTATACTACTCCAATTCTTTTATACTTTCCAAAATTATTTATGAAAACATTTCATAAAATATTATTAAGTTTTAAACTTGTCTAATACCCTACTATGTCCTAAGAGTATATACAACTATCTGATTTAATCTTTCTTTTTTTCCTCAAATTTAGATGCAGGCCCAAAATAATCTAGGTCTTAAAAATGAATTGACCTCTTCGACTTCTTTACCCATTTAGTCTAGTAAGTAGCTAAGTTGAGTAGGATGCCGGTATCCAAGATTTGTCTTAGACTCTACTTTTCCTTAGATATCTCTAAGATAAAGATGTGTATTACCCAGCCAATACCATATAATAGTTTATACAACTTAGAGGTTAAAACAAGAGACATGGTTTTAATAAAACAAAGTTTATCAACTTTTTCTTATTAAATTTAACCCATTTAAAAACTTATGTGTAACAACCCTAATTTTTCAGTGTTTCTTAAATAAAGATTTGAATTGTAATTTAAATGTGAATTTGGGTTTCTTAAGTATCAAAGTTGGAGAAATTAGAATTTTTATATGTTTATTTGAACAATAATTCGAAATTGAGTTTGGTTAAGAATATTTATTTAGTGAATATTGTATTCTTTGGTAAATGATGTGAATTGTTGATTCTTATAATATTATATGAATAATATTGGTGTATGAATATTTTCAAAGGCATAAATAATAAATAAACTTATTATTATAAGTTTTGAAACTAATCAACAATAAAAATTGTATATTTTCGGTTTGAGAATTTAGAAACTTAACATTTGATTTTAAAAAAAGTTGGGAAAACATATGTTATAAAATGAGGAGATATATCTGTATGCTAATAACTAATGTAAAAGTTAGTCTAAAGGAGAAAATAAATAAAATAAGTTTGCAATTGATTTAGATGGGCTTAAGTGCAGCCCAAAACACATTGTTAAACAAGTATAAGAATGCTTCCTTTTCATTTTTCTAAAACCAGTACATTCAAAACTTAAGAAAACAAAACTGGGGTTGGCTTCTTTTTTCAATTGCAATCAAAAATCAAGTTTCTAAAATAGGAATGAATTCCAAAAAATTGTGGTGAAATCAAGGTATGTTAATAGACTCCTATTCTATCTCCTAGCCTAATTGATTTTCAGTTATAATATGTTCAGGTTGTTGTTTGTTCTTCTTTTAGGTTTAGGCAATATGCTAAGGTTTTTCATTTTCTAAATTTGGGGGTTGTTGTAGAAGTATGAGTGCCTAATTCAAGGAAGAGTGGTAAGTTTAGAAATCATTAATATCTCTATTCTTAATTTATTTACTGTTTTGGTTGTTTAGATGAGTTGTTGATTGAAATAATCTCAATTTGGTTGTGATAATTGCATATATTGTTGCCATATTCTTTACTAGCTGAAAACCCTAGATTTTTAATCTTGGCATATTCTTTACTAGCTGAAACCCTAGATTTTTAATCTCTTATAGAATCAATTCCATGATGTTTGTGCGCTTGCATACTTCAAAATTCCTTGCATTATTGACCAAAACAATTGTAGTTCGAAAATCGTAGGAAACGGACCACCGTGGAGGCCGAGGCATTGCCTAGAACTCAACCAAGGCAGTGCTACCTGTCCACCTGGATTAGTGCAATGGTCGTTTCTTGGGTTGAGTCCTAAGCTATACCAAAGAACCTCCCCGAAGCCTCGTTTCAACCGTATGTTTGCCCGCATTATTCTAGATGTCTTGTGTCTTCTTTCTAAAGCCTAATTTATGATGATTTGGATGCATATTTTCAAAATTCAAATCCTTGAAAGTGTAAATTCATTTTGATTATTTAATTCCATAGAAATATTGTTGTAGATATATGATGATACACACGATATTGCATACACGTTTTATTGTATAATTTCAACTAGTGTTTCCAAAAGAACGATTTCCAATCCAAATGCTTTTCAAACCATTTCAAGTATTAATATAGTTTCTACAAAGGATATTTTGTGCCTAAAAACATCAACATATAAATTTACAAGGGCCTTCTATTATATATATGTATATATTCTAGTTTATAAGATAATATTTCTAAGAAAGATTTCAAAGTAAACTATTTTATAAAATTGCACTATATCGATAGAATAAGGAATTGATTTAAATGGTTTAATAAAACGAGTGTTATAAAATACTTATGTTCGTTTTACCAGTTAGTTCTCGTACTCATTCGATTGAACATTTGTTTACACATTAGTGGAATTTACTAACTTTTTGTAAATATTCAAGCATCGTCCGGTGGTTATGGGACATCAGTCGACACTCTTATGGTTACTAATTGAAAGTGGATAACACTTATCTAAATTTCAAGTTTTCAAACTCGATCCTGGGCAAATCCGTTTAGGCAGATTAAATAGGTTTTAAGTCTCATCTTGTGACACTCGTTTTCAAGCGAAATATGATTTGCAAAGTGCAACCACTAGTATTGAGGCAGAGTGCGTCCCTTGTATTGACTTGTGAAGTGCATATCTATTGCTGACATATACGGTTGTGATTTTCTATGATCTTATTGTAGTGGTTGCTTTGACTTTGATGAATGTTGTAGATGAGCATGAAATTTTACTATAAATTGGTAATCATTAAATGAAGTATTATTGGGTTGGTGAAGTTAATTTACAGATATTTATCCTTGACATTAATGCAAGTTTATCATTATCAGTATCTCACCATTTGTGATAACTAGAGATATTCTGACTCGGTTGTTATTTTAGTGCTTGATTCTGACCGAGACTTGACAAATACAGAGACTCCGCGACCTTGGATGTGAGCTAACTTAAGGAGCCTATTTTTTTGTTACTATCTTTGATGCACCATTTGGGTCTAGCTCTAATGCATGTTCTATGCTTGTATAAGCTATAGACTTTCACAGTTATGTATATTTGAAACCTGTCAGTATTTATATATGTATAGGTAATTAAATGTGAGTCTAGTATTTTCTTCTGTAGACTTATATTTTTGAGAGATAATGATGTATATTATTTATGTTGCGACGTTTGATTCTATTGTATGTAATGCTATGTATTGTCCTAAATTACATTAAATCTCTGTATTATTGTTTTGTGCCTAGATCGGATATGTCGAATTACCACTTGGAAGAAAGGAAAAGAAAAATATAGTCACATTATTCGACATATTTGATACTCGCCTAAAGCGATTTTACAGATAGTCAATCCTAATCAGCCTTATTCTCTAGACTAACTGATAGTATTACGTAGTAATGCCCTTTGTTAGTGTAAGTCTCAGGGTGTGGTGTTACAATTGGTATCGGAGCAAAGGTTCAGAACAATATAGAATATAAGAAATAGAACCGTGGCCTGGACCAACTTAGAGTCTCATTCCTTGGGTGTGTCGAGTAGAATATAGGATTTATTTCCTATTTAGAATAGAAGTATAAATGATTATTGGGAATAATTATTGGGACTTATTTGTGAATATTTTGAATTACTTTATAAATTATTTTTATAAAATGATTTGAAAGTTATGTATTGTATAATAATGTCATGATCTGGTAGTGATCAAAGTAGTGCAGCGGAAAACCGATAGACTGCTTCCGCCGAGCTCAATAGTTAGATATTTGTTTATATTTGTTTACATGATGTGTGCATGGATGAATGGATGTATTCTTAAATTCCTATTAATATATTTTTGAATATATGAAAATATTTAGATTAATAAAGGAATATTTGGAAATTAGTTTAATGTTAAATTACCCTTGAGTACTTTAAAGGTTCTGATCGATGCACCTGATCGACGCTATCGATAGGAATTCCTAAACACTTTGACAAGACAGTTAGATATAATGCTTTGAGTTTTGATATTTTATAAATGTTTTATGTAAGTTATATGTAATATTTAGAAAGAAGATAAATTTTTAATTGAGTTAAATATTCTTTTGAAATGGGATATATATATGTGTGTGTGTGTGTGCGCGCGTGCGTGCGCGTACGTCTGATTGTGTGTGTGTACAAATATAAAGGTTTTAAAAGAAGGTATCGTAAAGATAAATAATATTTTCAAAAGAAGGTATTACATGCAGTTTTAATAATATTATTTGGATGGTTTAGAAATTAATATTGTTATTATATTTTATGGAAAGACATTTTTGGTAAACAAATTAAGAATTTATTTTTGGAATTTTAAAGTAAAGAATTAATGAGAAAGAATGTTTGAATTTTATAATTTATGATTTGGAATTTAAAAGGAGAATTTTTTTATTTGAATTGGTATATAAATACCATAAGAAGTTAGAATATTTTTTGAAGAATATAGAGTTAGAAAATTATTTTGGGAGAAAAGATTTATCCGGAATCAAATCATTTAAATTTTATAATGAAGTTTGGGGTTTCGAACTGTAAAGTTTTATAAGATAAATATTTTGAGAGCCTTAGTTCTATAATATGGGAAGTAAATAACCTACTTATCGTTACCGATTTTGTGATAACCCGGATTTTTGGCATATTGTAATTGGATAATTTACTGATTTATTTGGATAAATAAATGAAATTCTGATAATTAGAATATATCTAGATATGTATATAAAACGATTTGGACTATAATAAATTCTGACTTATAAATATTTATTTGGCAAAATTTTTTATCTTTTCAAAGCTAATAAGAATAATTTTCGTATGTATATTTTAGTGAAAGCTATGTTTTATAAAAAAATAATATATAGAATTCAACTTTAATTAATCTTTGAAATTTTACACATGTATATATATAAGGTGAGATTTAATTGAAGATTCAAAAGTACTTTTCCTTTTATACGCTTAAAAATAGATATAGTTAGTGTATATGTAAAATACAAAGTACATATGTAAACATATGTAGATATAAATTTAAATAATTAGTATAAAAATTTCTATAAACATTTTACAAGAAGAATTACAAGTGTTAAGACATTTACTTATTTATTTACAAGTGTATTTGAAATAGACAAGTGGCAAAACATGTTTTTAAAAAAAAAATTAATTACATGTATTAGAAGAAAAGAACCAGACTTCATTTTTCTTGGATACATCTAAAACCTGAAAACAAATCAAAAGACAAAGAGAAACATCTGTAAAACATTACAGACCACAAGAAGATTTAAACAAAAGCCTGTAAAACATTATAACTAAAACCAGAAGTATCAAACAATCCTCTTCGATTTAAAAGAAAAATCTTAGACCTGAAGCATATCAAAATCAAAAGAAGATTCAACTGGAATCAAGCAACAAAACCTTTTCAACAACCTGTAACAAAGATCATCAAGTATCTTCCAGTTTAAAAGCAATCAGAGCACCATCACCTTCATTTTTCAAAAGCAGGTTCAGGATCTCTGTTTGCATAATTTAAGGTGAGAAATATTTATCTTTTAATCTTAGAAATGAAATTTATCTGTTATTCTGTTATCTGTGAAATTTTTTGTTCATTTCGGCAATAAAAAATCTAGATCACATCAACTAGTTCACATTGCATGTTGATGCTAACTAAGAAAATGTTTATTTCTTAATATCTTTTTAGTTAAAAATTGATTTTGTGGAAATCATACGGTATAGTTCATTTAAGTCGAGATTTACAGTAAATATCATACTTTGGCGAAATTTCTATATAATTGAATCAAAATTTTAAGCATGCAAGTTGATTTCCTTTGTAGAAATAGGATTTTTAAAGGTTAAATTGTGATTTTTAACAACTTAGACTGTAAGGAATTTAGGGATGAACGAATTTCGTTAAAAAAATTATTTCTGGTGATCGACATTATTAGGGTTGTTGCGATTTGGTCGTAAAAGAGCCTAGCTTCATGTGATAGGGCTTCACCAAAGCCAATTCTCGAATTTGGAATTGATTTGTGGTGTAGTGCTTTTTTTAGGGTTTAAGAGAGGATGTGGCTTTGGTAAACTCGCGATATTCGTTGGCAGGCGAGGAGGCGATCGGAAGTCGCGAGGCTTGGAAGAATGATAATTGTATGAGTAGGCTTGTGATTGAGGTAGGTGGTGTGGGATGAAGTGGATGATCGACGTTGAGGCAGGTCGATTTGAATAGGTAGGTCGAGTTTCCTGGGTACTGGAGGATTGATCAATGATCGATTTTCGATATGGGAACCGTGGGGAATTGTCGATGTGGCATTTTGGGTCGTGTGTTGATGAGTGATTTGGGGGAGGTGTCGTAATATTGTGATGATCGGAGATGGAGGCGTGCATGTGCACGGCGTGCATGAAGGATGCCTGCTCTGGAACTAGAATTTGGTCGAGAATCGAGTTTCGATCGGAGCTGTGTTATTTCGTGGCATTACAGTGTTTGCCTGAGAATTTTGTGTGAGTTGACAGATATGGTCTTCCGACGAGGCTTCAGTATTTTGGTATTTTGGAGGGATTGTGCTGTCTGGAACCGTGATTATTGATGAAAGGAGAAGGAAGGAGTTTGAGATGTTGGGCTTCGATCCAAATTGGTGTGCGCTATTGTTAATTTAGGTATCGGGCTTGGGTATTGAGAAAATGATAGTTTGGGCTCGGCCTATAACAAATGTTATGCTTAGTTATAAGTAAATCAAGTTTAAAAGTTGATCAAAAAAAATAAGTTTCAAAAGGAAAATAATAACCAAGTTCTAAATAAAGTATTGATAAGTTTTAAACAAGTTTTACAAAGTTAAATGTTAAAGTTGTTTGTTAAAGTAATTTTATAATAGGTAAATTCCTATATGTTTTCAAGGTGATTTTAAATAATGAAATTAAATCAAGGGTTAATTATTTAAGGATGGGTAATTAGCTAATAAAATCAGTTAAGGAGTAATTTATTTATTTATTTATTAATAAAATTAATTAAAGAGTGATTAATTTAAGTAATCAGTTTAAAGGATTTATTTATTAATTCATTAATGTAATTAATTAAAAGGGTGATTAATCTATTAAAGGTTAATTACTTAATTTAATTAATTGAAGATAATTATTTAATAAAAGTAAATAAAGAATTATTACTTTACGTCATAAATTAGGGTAGGTAATTAATGGACAAATTACTAAATATGATTTATTAAATGTTAATTTCCTGATGAAAGTAATTAAAGGAAATTAATTGATGGAAATTAATTAAAGAATAATTATTCAATGGAAATAATTAGAGTTAATTACTTAGTGTAATTAATTAAAGGATTGATTAATCAGGGAGATAAATAAAGAATGTGATTAATTAAAGGACAATTAATCAATGTAACTAACTATAGAAAAATTAATTCAAGTAATTAATTAAGGATCAATATAATCAATGTGAATGGGTAAGGTTAGTTAATTTGTGTAATCAATTAAAGGTTAATTACTTGATGATTAATTAAAATGTTAACTAAAGGATAATTAATGATTTGGGTTGTCATTAATTAATTAGTATGCTAGATTTAAAGGTAATTGAAGAAATTAATTTAATTTATTTAAATTGATTAATGGAGTGGCTAATTTAAGCTTGAATATGAATGATATTGTATGCTTTGGATTATTGCTTGATATGTGATTGTGATGCTATATGATAGGGTGTTGGATATGGATTATCTATCTAAAATAGAGTTGCTGTATGAATCTGTTACTATGAATATAAATAGAAATCAGCTTTGTTTTAAGATGATATTGTGTTCGAAGAGACCGGGGTCGGGTATCAGTAATACCCAAAACCACTTCGATTTGTAATCTACATGATTGTATTTGGATTTAATGCGTGAAATCAATAAACTGAGATGGAATAATATGGACCTTTGAACTAAGTAGGTATACTTAGAATTTGATTTGTGAAATAAGTTTTAAGCATAACAAGTATGAACTTGTAGTGAAATTACAAGTTACCCCGGGTTGTAAATAAGATTTATGTATTGGAATTTCTTTTTAGATGAGTTTACTTGCGCTGGTTTCCAGCCTGACCCGGGTGTTACTTTGATGTAATGCTCGGGTCAGACCGAGTATTACAAATTTTCAAGTAAGGACGTTCTGGAGCTCAAGAGGCGAGCTGGATGGAAGGAACGTATAGAGTGTATTCCGCTGTAATGTATTGTAGATTATCTGGAACATGAGATATTAACTGTCCAGTGTTTTTGTAAATATTGAAAACTCTTATGTATTAATGTAAATTTACTGATACAGCTTTCTTTGTATAAATGATATTATTTGATATTATATTTTGATCCGCTGCAAATGTGAGAATTTGTGTTTAGTTTCTATTTCCTCTTATGTCTCTTTTCTTCTTTCCTAACTATCTGTAATTTTCAGGATCGAAAATTTTGGGTCGTTACAATTTGGTATCAGAGCTGAAGGTTAAGTGAGAACCTTGGCTCTAGTGGGATTACTCATGAAGGATAGGGTAAATGGTACCCTAGGATGAGTTGAGTGTATTTATATATATGTATGAGAGCGTACTTGTTATTTTCTTATATAAAGATTTTAAATGATTTTATATAAGAATATATTTTGTTATATAAAGAAATATTTCTTTATAATAAATATTAAGGTAATTGGTTGTTAAACTATTGGAATTAAATTAATTGGTAATAGAAATACAACCAAATTGAAATTAAATAAAGATAAGTTTGAAATGAATTCAAACTGAAATTAAAATCTTGAATTTGGGAAAGAGTTTCAGAATTAAATAATAATGAAATGGTTTTCAGATATGATAATTTTGTTTATTATCATAAACTGTTGTTGTATTTAATAATGAAACGTTTTAAAGAAGTAAAACATTTAGGTAAGTATGACTTAAAAATTGGAATTGAAGATGATCTAAATTGTGAGGTTTTAAATCTAGGTCCAGAATTTGAAAATTATTTCAAAATGATAAAGGAATAACAAATAATGTTATTTAATGTATTTAAATGAAAGGGTCCTATTTCAAACAAGAGTTGTTTGAAAATTTAAAAGAATTTATTTTGAATTAAAAACCAAAAGGTGGTTTAAAATTTTAGGATAACTTGGTGTGCAAGGGAAATAATGTGTATAAATGAAGGGTATATATAATATCAAAGATGGTTTGAAATACACTCTAAATGTTGAGTTTTAAATTTGGAATAAGATATGATATCTAAAGTGATAAGTTTTTGAACTTATAAGTGGGAAGATTATTAATGTGAAGTTTAGAATTTTAAATGGGAATTCAAATTGGGTAAGGTTGGCTGGATTAAGTAAATTGAATTTAACTTTGGAAAGTTAAATAATTTGACGAACAACCTGAATTGGAATTTCGAGATGAAATTGGAATTTTACTTGGGGAGTTAAAATGGATAATTTGAATTGGGAGTTTGTATGATCTCAAAATGGGTTTGAGGTTTGGAAATTGGAAATGGATGATGTTTAAATAATTTGGATAATATCATCCTGTTGTTATTAATAATCTTTAAGATGAAATTGGATTTGTTTAAATGAATAAAGAAATGGGGCGTGGTAATATATCCATTATTAAGAGAAAATGGAATCATTTTGGACTTATGATTTGAATGTTTAAGATAAAATTTCAAAGGTTTGGTTTCAAAATTGAAATTTGATGATAAATTGAATTTCAAAGATTTAGTTGTTTAAAAAGGATTTGAATTATTATTTGAACTTTGAAATAGGTTAAAAATGGAATTTGGATTCAGAATTAAATGGTTTAAAGATATAAGTTGATTTGATTTAAAGGATTAAATCAACATTTAAAAATTTAACTCCAATTTATATAATTCGGGATGGTTTAAATTTGAAATTTGAATTGAATTAGTTCAAATTGAATTTGATTTGAATTAATTGGAATTATGATTGAAGATGGATAAATTTGAAAAAATTCAAATGGAAAATTTGAATTGGATTAATTGAAATGAATTTGAAGTTGAATGAGTTCAAAATTCAAATAGGAAGTTGATTTGAAATTGGGATTAATTCAAACTGAAATTGAACTAATTTGAAATTGAAGCTGGTTCAATTTGAAATTAATCCAAATTGATTTGAACAATTTGGAATTGTGATTAAAGTTGAATAGGTTTAAAATTCAAAATGGAATTTAATTTTAATTTCGAAAGAAACTGAGAGTAATTCAACTTGAATTGGGATTAAATCAATTTCAATGGAAACTGAAGTTATTTAAATTGGAATTGAGTCAATTTAAGTGGAAATTTAAATTGAATAGATTGGAAATGGAGGTTGGGAATTGAACAGTTTGACTTTGAACTTCTTTTAGAATAAATTGTTTTAGTACAAATCTATTTTTCCAAGCTATTTATTATACATACAATCTTTCTTATTAAACCCAAAACTATCTTATACTTATTTTATAACTACTTTTGGAATTATTTAACTATTTTGCAACTGTTTTGTAAACTAATTACTGTTTTTTTTACTACTTTACGACTAAATAAAATTTTACAACTATTTTGCAAATATTTAAAATTTCTATAACTATTTGACTATTTTGTAACTATTTTATCATTATTTAACTATTTTACACATATTTACAATCTAATAATTATTTTTCAACTACTTATCTATTTTTAAACTTTTTAAGCTATTTTCTAAATTTAAGCTGGACAGAGTTCAAACTGTTTATGATCAAATATCCATTTGAGATAAGAATTGAGGTGATAATCCAAATAGGATTGAAGCAATTGTGAATAAATGTATAGAAATCATAAGTGAATGTGAATAGAAAGGAGAATTGATTTAGTCAATAATCAATAAGGATAAATTCGTAGGATGTGCGTATATTATTCTATTCGCATAGTGATTTGATCCAGATTCGAGCATAGAATTTTTGAGATAGTTATATCGATCCAAGTTGGGATCTTCACTCGATTTTCAACGGCGAACCTGGATATGGGTTGTTGATTAGTTTTGGATATTCTCTATCATATTTAGGGCTATGCAAGGAGAATGATGGTTTCTGATCAAGAAACCAGATCTGAGTCTGCACTAGGAAGTCGAATGGACGATGCTAGTTTGGAAGTGAAATTGTGTCATCGAGTGAGCGATCGGATTGGTATAGCGTACAGATGATATGTGTACATCATACGGGTTTGAATGAAATTGATACTGGGAATTCGTGGATAAGAAATGTGAAATGGTTTTTGAAATGAAAGGTATATTTTGTGGAATATATGATGAAGTAAAGTGGAAATTGGATATTTCTATGGTAAAAGTTTACTTTATGGAAGTAAGTAATTTGGTAAGTGACTTTATAAAATAGTAATCAAATTTGAATATTTGATTTAGTAAAGTTATATACATATATACATACATACATACATACATACATACATACACACACACACATATATATATATATATATATATCTGTTATATAAGATAAATCTACCCTTGATGAATCTAGCCAGAAATAAAAGGGTTTTTGAAAGTATTTGAAGTATAAAAAGTGAATTTATACAAGTTTGAAGAGAGCCAAAGTTTCTAAAAATTATATATATATATATATATATATATATAAAGGATCTTATGAGTATTTTGGAAAAAGGTTTTTGGAATCTATGGACTTTGTAAAGGCTTTTGATTTTTGGAAAAAATCAATATTGGAATTTGGAAAGCCTAATTTGAGAATTATCGATTTTGATAATCGATTTTGAGAAAGGAGATTTATATGGGATTCATACTAGGTGTATGATTTGGAAGATATTATATGTGCATAGTACAAAGCGTTTTGAGAATGGCTCTGGAGAAAAAGGCGCTCCCTTGAAATGAACTTCTCAGGAGTGCTATAGGGTGGTACTGCCTTGAGCCTCAAAGAGGGGGAGGCTCTAAAGTTGATCCTGTGAGGAGTACAGACAAAACTAGTTCCTGAGGATTTTGTGTAGCGTGTAGCGAAAATCGAGGGTGCTGATGCCTACAGGGGCATTTGGGTTATGCTGTGACGACAGTGTAACTCGATGTCACTGCGATCTGCAGACCATAGCGAAAGTCGTGTGTGTTGCTGAGAGCCAACAGTCTACGTTTGATTTTATATCGGTAGATTGCGACCTATGGTGACATAGCGGAAGTCGTGTGTGCTGCTGTGAGCCAACAATCTACGTTTGATTTTACATCGTTAGACTGCGACCAATGTGGGAGTGGAGAAGTTTCATTTTTGGCAGCGAAAATCGAAGGGCTGATGCGTAAAGTTACATAGGCTTTTGCTGTGATGGCAACGTAATCCTGGAATGTAACTGCAATCTGTGGCGGGTTCCATGACGTAATCGAGGGGTGCAGAGTGCCTACAGTTACATGGACTTTTGTTGCAATGGCAACGTAACCCAGGATGTAACTGGGACCATGGATGGGGGTGATGATTTCCAGAACATTCTCACTAAAGATATTTCCTTTATTTTCAAATTTTTTTCTATATTTTCAATAAAATTATTTTCCAAGTATTTTCACTGGGTGTTGAAAACGGGTTTACCAAGTACTTATAGATTTTCAGTCTTACGCCTGATCAACGTATGACCAAATTTCTGTGAGAACAAGGACGGACTTATTGAAACATCGAGTTATAAAATGATATTTTTATAAAAAAATATTTTATCAATATTATATAGATTTTGAAGTGTTTTAAAAAATATTCAAAGAGAAAATTTAACCGATAATAGTATTTTAATAAATTTTTTGGCTTCTTTCCTTTTCGGGGACGAAAAGATTTAAAGGGGGAGGAATGTAATAACTCGGATTTTTGGCATATTGTAATTGGATAATTTACTGATTTATTTGGATAAATATATGAAATTCTGAAAAGTAGAATATATCTGCACAAGTATATAAATGGATTTGAACTATAATAAATTTTGAATTATAAATATTTATTTGGCAAAAAATTTATCTTTTCAAAGCTAATAAGAATAATTTTCTAATATAATATATAGGTATGTATATTTTAGTGAAAGTTATGTTTTATAAAAAAATAATATATAGAATTCAACTTTAATTAATCTTTGAAATTTTACACATGTATATATATAAGGTGAGATTTAATTAAAGATTTAAAAGTACTTTTACTTTTATATACTTAAAAATAGATATAATTAGTGTATGTGTAAAATACAAAGTAAATATGTAAACATATGTAGATATAAAATTAAATAATTAGTATAAAAATTTCTATAAACATTTTAGAAGAAGAATTACAAGTGTTAAGACATTTACTTATTTATTTAAAAGTTTATTTGAAATAGACAAGTGGCAAAACATGTTTTTGTAAAAAAAAATTAATTACATGTATTAGAAGAAAAGAACCAGACTTCATTTTTCTTGGATACATCTAAAACCTGAAAACAAATCAAAAAGAAAAGAGAAACATCTGTAAAACATTATAAAGACCACAAGAAGATCTAAACAAAAGCCTGTAAAAGATTATAACTAAAACCAGAAGTATCAAACAATCCTCTCCGATTTAAAAGAAAAACCTCAGACCTGAAGCATATCAAAATCAAAAGAAGATTCAACTGGAATCAAGCAACAAAACCTTTTCAACAACCTGTAACAAAGATCATCAAGTATCTTCCAGTTTAAAAGCAATCAGAGCATCATCACCTTCAGTTTTCAAAAGCCGGTTTACGGTCTCTGTTTGCCTAATTTAAGGTGAGAAACATTTATCTTTTAATCCTGGAAATGAAATTGATCTGTTATTCTGTTATCTGCATTCTGGTATTCAAAAATCTAGATCACATCACCTAGTTCATATTGCATGGTGATGCTAATGTTGATGCTAACTAAGAAAATGTTTATTTCTTATTACAGTTTTAGTTAAAAATTGATTTTTGTGGAAATCATACTGTATAGTTCATTTATGTCAAGATTTACAGTAAATATCATATTTTGTTGAAATTTCAATATAATTGAATCAAAGTTTTAAGCATGCAAGATGATTTCCTTTGTAGAAATAGGATTTTTAAAGGTTAAATTATGATTTTTAACAAACTAGATTGTAAGGAATTTGGGGAAAAATGAATTTCGTTAAAAAAAATTATTTCTGGTGATCAGCTTGATTAGTGGTGTTGCGATTTGGACGTAAAAGAGACTAGCTTCATGTGCTAGGGCTTCACCGAAGCCAATTCTCGAATTTGAATTCGATTTGTAGTGCGATGCTGTTTTTTAGGGTTTAAGAGAGGTTGTGGCTATGGTAAACTCGCGATGTTAGTTAGCAGGCGAGGAGGTGATCGAAAGTTGCGAGGCTTGGCGGGATGATAATTGTATGAGTAGGCCTGTGATTGAGGCAGGTGGTGTGGGATGAAGTGGATGATCGATGCGAAGGCAGGTCAATTTGAATAGGTAGGTCAAATTTCCTGGGTTCTGGAGGATTGACAATGATCGATTTTTCGATCGGGGAGCCGTGGGGCATCGTCGATGTGGCATTTTGGGTCGAGTGTTAATGAGTGATTTGGGGGTAGTGTCGTAATAGTGTGATGATTGGAGATGGAGGCGTGCATGTGCATGGCGTGCGTGAAGGATGCATGCTCTGGAACCAGAATTTGGTCGAGAATCGAGTTTCGATCGAAGCTGTGTTATTTCGTGGCATTGCAGTGTGTCTGAGAATTTTGTGTGAGTTGATTAGAGATTGTCTTCCGGCGAGGATTCAGTATTTTGGTATTTTGGAGGGATTTTGTTGTCTGGAACCGTGATTATTGATGAAAGGAGAAGGAAGGAGTTTGAGATGTTGGGCTTCAGCCTAAACTGGTTTGCACTGTTGTTAATTTAGGTATCGGGCTTGGGTTTTGAGAAAATGATAGTTTGGGCTCGGCCTATAACAAATGTATATGCTTAGTTGATAAGTAAATCAAGTTTAAAAGTTGATAAAAAAAAATAAGTTTCAAAAGGAAAATAATAACCAAGTTCTAAATAAAGTATTGATAAGTTTTAAACAAGTTTTACAAAGTTAAATGTTAAAATTGTTTGTTAAAGTAATTTTATAATAGGTAAATTCCTATATGTTTTCAAGGTGATTTTAAATAATGAAATTAAATCAAGGATTAATTATTTAAGGATGGGTAATTATCTAATGCAATCAGTTAAGGAGTTATTTATTTAATAAGAAAATTAATTAAAGAGTAATTAATTTGAGTAATTAATTTAAAGGATTTATTTATTAATTCATTAAGGTAATTAATTAAAATGGTGATTAATCTATTAAAGGTTAATTACTTAATGTAATTAATTGAAGATAATTACTTAATAAAAGTAAATAAAGAATAATTACTTTATGTCATTAATTAGGGTAGGTAATTAATGGTCAAATTACTAAATATGATTTATTAAATGATAATTTCCTGATGAAAGCAATTAAAGGAAATTACTTGATGGAAAGTAATTAAAGAATAATTATTTAATGGAAATAATTAGAGTTAATTACTTAGTGTAATTAATTAAAGGATTGATTAATCAGGGAGATAAATAAAGAGTGTGGTTAATTAAAGGACAATTAATCAATGTAACTAATTATAGGAAAATTAATTCAAGTAATTATTTAAGGATCAATATAATCAATGTGAATGGTTAAGGTTAGTTAATTTGAGTAATTAATTAAAGGTTAATTACTTGATGATTAATTAAGATGTTAACTAAAGGGTAATTAATGATTTGGGTTGTCAATAATTAATGATTTAATAAACTGGATTTGAAAAGAAACTAACTTAATTTATTTAAATTGATTAATGGAGTGACTAATTTAAGCTTGCATATGAATGACATTGAATGGTTTGGATTATTGTTGTACTTGATATGTGATTGTGATGCTATATGATAGAGTGTTGAATATGGATTATCTATCTGAAATAGAGTTGCTATGTGAATCTTTTACTATGAGTATAAATAGAATAGTTTAATACTTGATCAGCTTTGTTTTAAGATGATATTGTGCTCAAAGAGACCGGGGCCGGGTATCAGTTATACCAAAACCACTTCGATTTGTAATCTACATGATTCTAATTGGATTTAATGTGTGAAATCAATAAACTGAGATGGAATAATATGTATCTTTGAACTAAGTAGGAATACTTAGAATTTGATTTGTATATAAGTTTTGAGCATAACAAGTATGAACTTGTAGTGAAATTACAAGTTACCCCGGGTTGTAAATAAGATCTATGTATTGGAATTTCTTCTTAGATGAGTTTACTCACGCTAGTTTCCAGCCTGACCTGGGTGTTATTTGATGTAATGCTCGGGTCAGATCGAGTATTACAGATTTTCAAGTAAGGGCGTTCTGGAGCTCAGGTGGCGAGCTAGATGGCAGGAATGTATGGAGTGTATTCCGCTGTAATATATTGTAGATTGTCTGGAACATGAGATTAACTATCCAGTGTTTGTGTAAATATTGAAAACTCTGATGTACTAAATGTAAATTTACTGATACAACTTTCTTTGTATAAATGTTATTTTATATTATATATTGATCCACTGATATTATTTTATATTATATTTTGATCCTCTGCGAATGTGAGAATTTGTGTTTAGTTTCTGCTTCTTCTTTTATCTCTTTTCTTCTTTCCTAACTATCTGAAATTTTCGAGATCGAAAATTTCGGATCATTACATATTTGTTCAAATTCTCTTGAGTAACGTTTCATCGAATATTGTACCACTCATTGAATAGAATGTTTGAGTAGTGCTTACTAGCCCATTGGCGAATACTTTAATTCTACCAGGTAGTATGGGATGCCTTCGTTAAATTCTTTTGATTGCTATTAAGAAGTATTTAACACTTTTGGTTGTATTCTCTTTGTTGTTCGGTGGGACCGATAGATCCTTAAGGGAATATAGTTCAGGTTTTCCTATATAAGGATATAACTTTTACTAAACTAATAAATTCATAATTATGAAAGGAAGACTTTAAAGTGTAAAATAAAAAATAAAATTCTTTTGGTTTGGTTATTATGTGTAACTTCTTATTAGAAGTTTGTTTTTTAGTCTATAAACCTTAAATGAAGAAATTTGAATTGAATGGAACAAAAAAATGTGTAATGGTTTAATACTTGTGGTTTTCATGTTATGCAAAATAATTCCTTGTGATGATGTTTGGTTGCAAATTATTGCTTTTGTGGAATAAGAATTATGATTAAACGATTTGATGAACCCAAGTGTTTATGGGACATTTGGGATCGCCTTATCGATTAAGTATATGACTTGTTAGAATATTTGAGTAAGTGGAGCTTACTGACTTGTAGTAAATTTTCAAGCAAACCCGAGTGGTTATAAGATGCACGAGCGTTACTTGAAAGATTACTAGTAGAAGGCTTGTGACATGTGTGAAGTGCATGTCTTAGAATTGCGAAGAGAAGCCAATTTTGATAGGCCTTGGTTATAAACTTGTGAAGTGCAGTTATCTATATTAGACTTCCAATGTTCAAGTAGACTTCCAAAGTGCAACCATCTATGCTAGACTTGTGATGTGCACGTAGACTTCTGAAGTGTATTTTTATGAACACAAATTAGCACAAACACCCAATAGAAGTTTCGTGCAGAAATAAATGAAGAATATAAAATTAAGACAAAGGGAATAAGTAATTAGATAGTAGAAAATCAAAGCAATAACACAAAAACAATGACTTATAGTGGTTCAGTGTTGTTTGCCTACGTCCACTTTGAATAGATAGCTTTACTAATCACTTTGTAAACTGAGTACAGTAGGGATCAAATGAAAATCCTTAGTTACAATAGAGTACAAATAGAAGTGTAAAGGTTCCTAAAGTGAAGAAGCAAGCCTGTATTTATAGAGGGAGATGATGAAATACCTCTTTGAAAATTCGGTAGAAGGATCTCCAAAACCATATGTGTTGATTCATGGGTTTTGATTCATGACACAAGCTCCAGAGATCATAAGATGAACTATAAAGAGAATACTATACAAAGGCGACAAAAAGAGAATAAAAGTAAATTGTGCACTACAAAGGAGACAAGACTACAATGCAGAGATTAGTATTAATATTTTATTATATTGAGTCTTAGAATATTGTTAAAATCATTCCTCAAGAATCATCATTCACATTCAAATAAACTTGCTTGCATATTTTAATCAAAATCAAGTTTACAAAAAATGCATCGAAAGGGGATCAAACCCGGGTCACTAATTTAGAAGGCAAGTACTCTAACCAAATGAGCTACTACTATTTTTGTTTAACAACAGGTCGGCTGACCGACCAGTATCTTCGGTCGACCGACCCTGTAGTCAGTGCACAATTACTCTCTATTTTATACACGATTTCAAACTCAGCTGACCGGCCAGTTTTTCCGGTTGACCGACCTGCATATAACGGCTAGTTTTCTGAAGAGTTGCGATTGTTTCATGAAGAGATACGTCCTTCAATTTAAGAGATATGGACACAACTTTTGATTGAAACTCTTCATGAAAGATTGTAACTATTCTACAACTATATAAACATGTTCAAATCACTTCTACAATCACCGATTCTTTGTTATAATTCTGAAATCTATTCTCTATTTATTTCTGCAAATAAAAGCATTCATTCTTATTTAATATCACTAGAATCCTTGATTTAAATCATAAACTTCGATTCTACGTGATTATCTTCCTTCTAAATCTTCACACACATATATACTCTTGAGGATTTGATTATAGGAAAGTTGTACTATCAAAAGACAATCAGTGTTATTCAGAACACATTCGTCAACAAACTATTTGTATTGAAGTTAAAGTCCTCTTCGGTTGTTGAGGCGGAAAAATTCCTGTTCGGCTGCTCAGGTGTCGTATACCTATTCCTCCAGGTGAAGTGAGGGGTTTAATTTAAATCCAGAGGGTATTCTGGGACTGGACGTAGAACAGGAAGTTCGAACCAGTATAAAAATTCCTGGTGTGCTTACTTTAATTTTTATTTTTACTGCTATTATCAGTTTCCGCATTTATATACCATATTACACGATCCTTAGTACTACACGTACACTTTCATTTGGTATCAGAGCAAGGTCATCCTATAACCGTCACAAAGTTATTTGATATTTATTTCTAGTAATATGGCAACGACACAAACTAACGATTTTGGCACTAACACTAATACTAATTTCACAGAGGGTCAATCAACTTCACGACCTCCATTTTTTAATGGTATAAATTATAATTATTGGTCAACTAGAATGAGAATCTATATACAATCTAGTGGATTTGATATCTGGAATATTATACAAAGAGAGTACATAACTCCTACTGGAGAATACTCAACTTGGAGTAACACACAAAAACTAGATGCTACATCATATGCAAAGGCTATGAATATTTTATTTTGTGCATTAGATAGAAATGAATTCAATAGAGTTAGCATGTGCACTTCAGGTTATGAAATTTGGAGAACACTTAAGATAACACATGAAGGTACAAACAAAGTTAAATTAAGAAAAATCTCTATGTTGAAAAATCAATTTGAAAATTTCAAAATGAGGCCAAATGAATCTATAAATGACATGTACTCTAGATTTCAGGATATTTATCATGCTTTATTATCACTAGAACAAAAGTTTACTGATTTTGATGTTGTTACAAAAATCTTGAACTCTTTAATGGACGAATGGGAAAGAAAAGTCTTAGCCATTGAAGAAGCAAGTGATTTTTCAACATTAAAACCAGAAGAATTGATAGGTAATCTAATGTCCTACGAAGTAAATTTGCAGGCAAAAAGAAATGGAGCACAAGAAAAGAAAAATGTGGCTTTTCAAGCAGAAAAAGACGATTCCGACTCAGATAATGAAGATATGGCGATGATCGCTAAAAGTTTCAAAAAGTTTTTGAAATTCAACAAAAACAAATTCAAGGGAAACAAAAATAACTCCAACAACAATTCTAATTGCAGCAAACCATCATCTTCAGCAATGGAATGTTATGAATGTCACAAGAAAGGTCACATGAAGAAAGATTGTCCAGAACATAAAAAGAGCAATTTTAAGAAGGACAAAACAAAACAAAGAGCTTTTTCTGTCACTTGGGATGACACTGACTCATCATCATCTTCAGAGAGTGAGAGTGATAATGAACAAGCAAATGTGTGCTTCATGGCTTCGTCAGACGATGTAAGTGATTTTACCTTTGAAGATTTAATTGAAATAAATTCTGAATTAGTAAATGTAGCAAAGCAACTTAAAAAGAAAAACAAGGAGTTGCAAAGAAAGTTAGATAGAACAATCTTAGAAGTAGATATGCTGAAAGATGAGAAGAAAATATTAGAAGAACTTGAAAATTCTCAACAGTCAAATTCTAATTTATCATCTCAAAATTCATCAATATCTGAAGAACTAGAAATTCAAAAGTATAAAAATGATGATTTACTTTTCAAAAATAATAGTTTAAACTCTAAGATTAAGGATTTAGAGTTAGAAAAATCTAGTCTTAAAATAAAATTTGATGATATATCTAAAAATGTATCTAATTTTAATAAAGGGAGAGAAAATCTATCCAGGATTATTGAAAATTCTCAACCTGCTTCAAATAAGAAGGGATTAGGTTATGTTAAGAATTCAAAAACTCACAATGATAAAAGTGGTTTAGGATATAATAAAACCGATCGTAGAAATAGCACTAGATATGCTTTCATGTATAGTAAAAATGATAGTGCTAGTACTAAATTTCGAGTAAAGCCTGAATCCAATTTTTATAGAAATTCAAATACTACTATGACCTATAATGTTGATAATTTCTTTAGAAGTACAAAATCATTAACAGGAAATATGAATGAAAATTATCTAAGTATATGGGTTCCTGTTAATTGGAAAAATAGAGAAAAATACATTGATGATTATTTTGATATGGTAGTTAATAATGAAAATTATATTTATAAAGGTTCAATCACACCCAAATGGGTATGGTTTCCTAAAATTTAGGAAATTATAAGAAGCCTGGGTATCGCATGCTTTAAATGTTAATTTTTCTGATACCTTACATTATAAGTAGTAGTTATTTTATATTGTTCTATGTTAACACTTATGTGAAATATAATTTATATCATCAGTTAAACTCTCCTTTTTGTCGATGACAAAGGGGGAGAAATATATAAAAGCTAACAAGTTTTTGCAGAATAGTCGCCATATATTCAGAGGGAGAATTACAATATATACTACTTCGTCACATAAGTATTGTCATCAATCAAAAAGGGGGAGAATGTTGATTCATGGGTTTTGATTCATGACACAAGCTTCAGAGATCATAAGACGAACTACAAAGAGAATACTATACAAAGGTGACAAAAAGAGAATAAAAGTAAATTGTGCACTACAAAGGAGACAAGACTACAATGCAGAGATTAGTATTAATATTTTATTATATTGAGTCTTAGAATATTGTTAAAATCATTTCTCAAGAATCATCATTCACATTCAAATAAACTTGCTTGCATATTTTAATCAAAATCAAGTTTACAAAAAATGCATGAAGCGGGGATCGAACCCGGGTCACTAATTTGGAAGGCAAGTACTCTAACCAAATGAGCTACTACTATTTTTGTTTAACAACAAGTCGGCTGACCGACCAGTATCTTCGGTCGACCGACCCTGTAGTCAGTGCACAATTACTCTCTGTTTATACACGATTTCAAACTCAGCTGACCGGCCAGTTTTTCCGGTCGACCGACCTGCATATAACGGCTAGTTTTCTGAAGAGTTGCGATTGTTTCATGAAGAGATACGTCCCTCAATTCAAGAGATATGGACACAACTTTTGATTGAAACTCTTCATGAAAGATTGTAACTATTCTACAACTATATAAACATGTTCAAATCACTTCTACAATCACCGATTCTTGGTTATAATTCTGAAATCTATTCTCTATTTATTTCTGCAAATAAAAGCATTCATTCTTATTTAATATCACTAGAATCCTTGATTTAAATCATAAACTTCGATTCTACGTGATTATCTTCCTTCTAAATCTTCACACACATATATACTCTTGAGGATTTGATTATAGGAAAGTTGTACTATCAAAAGACAATCAGTGTTATTCAGAACACATTCGTCAACAAACTATTTGTATTGAAGTTAAAGTCCTCTTCGGTTGTTGAGGCGGAAAAATTCCTGTTCGGCTGCTCAGGTGTCGTATACCTATTCCTCCAGGTGAAGTGAGGGGTTTAGTTTAAATCCAGAGGGTATTCTGGGACTGGACGTAGAACGGGAAGTTCGAACCAGTATAAAAATTCCTGGTGTGCTTACTTTAATTTTTATTTTTACTGCTATTATCAGTTTCCGCATTTATATACCATATTACACGATCCTTAGTACTACACATACACTTTCAATATGGACCTATAAGAGAGATCACATAGCCTAAATCCCAAGGAATAGGGATTAGTGCCGATCCCTATTTTAGAGGAATTTGGGAGTGTGATTCTTATGATAGCCTCCCATGTTGTAATATGCTTAGCTCCAAGTTTCATGCCAATTGGATTGGTAGAACTCGAGTTATTGCTCGATCTTTGCTACAAAGTGAGCTGTTTCCTGATTCTAGCCGATCCCTATTGAGGGAAGAGGGTCGATCCCTCTTGTTTCATCCTTTTGATGTATGATCCCTAAGACAGGCTCCCTAGGGTCCCTACACTTGCTTCCAAAGTTTTATATGCATTGGATGTAAGGTTCTTGGGATATTGGTTGTTTTTCATTGAATTTCACTTGCTTTCCTAAAATATGCCAATCCCTATATTGGAGAATGATTGTAGCCGATCCCTTTTCCATGTCAAACTATATTTCATACTTTGAACATTCTACATTACATATCTCTCAGTTTCGTTCAATCACAGCTTCATATTACCATTTACTTGACTTTTGGACCCACAAATCATCGCTTTGGACTTACTGGCATTGACGACAGCTGAATCTGACTGTCCGATCAGTTCAAATATAGCTGGGGTCAAAATGTCGGATAACACTTAACCTCTAAAATACATCTTGTACTGAACATGAGGTCATTTGAATTGAATCAAGTTAGAGTCATTGACAAGAAATCTATCCAGTTTTATGAATAGTCGTTATACTTTGGTCGAACTATTTTCCCAAACTATCGTATCTATCTTTGATCGTCCTAATGCTTGGTCGATTTCCTATAGTTTAAATTCAGGATTATATTCCATTAGTTGATATCCTTTTCCAATTCTATGAGACTAATAAGCTTTGGCTATCTGATCCAGTCTTGGCCTTGAAAGCTTCAGGTTTGAATTCAATTTCTATCGATTTGAAAAATTGAACTTTTATAATATACATATGCACATTCTGGTACACGTTCTTGACGTTGGATCCTAGACGGTTTTGCATGCTTATGGATCATCGCTAGTTTTTTTGAGTTACATGCAATTCAGTTGCATTTTATAATTTTTATGTACGTGCTTGCATGCACGTAGTGTTCTTAACTGATCCTTCTTTGTTTTTTCATGTATGTGGGGTTCATCATTTTTTAGCTGATTCCCCTTTCTTTCTTCTCTCCTTTTCTTTTTCATTCATAAGGGTAGACATTCTTCTAGCTGATCCCTCCTTTCCCCCTTTTTTATAAGAGGGATCGGATTTTGTTCCCCATGGTAGGAATCGTACCCGATCCCTTTTACTCAGTGGACTTAACCAATTTCCTATCTCGCAAATGAGGAAGGCAAGCCGAACCCTTCCCCCATATATAAGCTAATACTTTTCTTCTCAACCTTCACTTATTTATATCTTCTCCACTCACCTTTACTTTCTTCACGACCGAACCCTCATCCCATTTCCTTAGAGTCGAACCCTTTCTATTTTCATCAACCTGATCCCATTCCTTCGAATCAAACATCGTCTCCTTCCTTAAACTCACCATCTTCTCTCGCTCTAGACCACTACTCCATCCTCGACTCCAATCGAAATCCAGCTTTTCCTCTTAAGAAATTCGTATTCTTCAAACTTAGGTAGGTTTTCTTACCCTTAGCCTTTAATTTATGACATGATATTGGATTCGATTGTGTTCGTGGATGGGTTAGAGTTCGATGCGAATGAAGTGTAGCTTTGCAATAGGGATTGATTGTAGGCTTTATAATAGGGATCGGTTGTTTTGCTTTGAAATAGGGATCGGTTGCTTTTACATAAAGGGATCGGCTATGGGTACTTAGCTGATTCAAACTTTGAACTGAACTTAAACACTTTAACAAATCAATCCAAACTCACTTGCATGACAACTAGAACCAGTCCCATCTTAGCGAACTTGAACATACGACGATAACGAACAACATGACTTCCTTATAAAACCATGAATTTGAAATCGAACAATTAAACTGCCTGGACTTAGAATATGGACTAATGCTAAACATATGGACTTTAACAATAGACTTCACACTTCGATATGCCAATGGTTCCTCCCAAAGTTTACACAACCGATTAATCTAAACACCAGTTAAGGCGGTCAGCGGTAACAACAACTCTGGTCGAAATCTAAAGTCTCGTCAATTAATTTTGCTTTTAGTTTTGAACTATTTATCTCTTCACTGCATAACTCTGCACCACACTACTTCACACTTAACAATGGGGGGCACGTAAATTTTCAAATCTCAATTATCTATTGATTTTAGTTGATATGGGCTTCATATGTTTAGAGCCTTTAGCTGCAATGCCTTATGTTCAACTTCCATAATATAGCAATCCTAGAGTTGAGTCATCTTCTGCAACTGTCTCTGGCAGACTTTCCCCTGATCGTCAAATTGAGCAACTGGAGGTTTTCGGCCCGTTGACCGTCCTTTTCTCTGATGTTCCCATCTTTTTGATGGAAGATATAAGTCCTACCCGTTACGCCATAGAAGGTGGTATATTTCTAGGTAACCCGATGGATTCCTAAGCTTCTAGAAATAGTGAGGCAGTTCTTTGCAGATTATGCTCTAAACATGGGATTTGATTTGGAGGTGTTATGGTCCTTTCGGCGAATGATAGGGCTCATTTACCCCCAGAGGGATATAGAGCATGTAATAAATTCATGTGCTGAGCCGAATGCGTGCCACCTTTCAATTCTTTAATCCGAGAGATGCTGAATTATCTAGGAATAGCTCCCGCTTGGCTATATCCGAACAACTATGCATTCCTTCATGGCACCTTCTTACTTATGGATGTTCTGTTCTGCTCTCCATCTTCTAAGGATATCGGGTTCATTTACAATTTCAAACGACGGACAGAAAGCCTTTCTTACACGTTTCTCAAGCCTTCACCCAACTATCATGATCTACCTGGCATTTGGAACAAGCTCAGAATCTTTAAACATGAATGGTTTTTCGTTCATTGTCCACCTGGCTTTGCAAGGCGATGGTTGGAAGGACGTAAGTATTATCTTCACTTTATTATCAAATTCTTTAGTTCAAGTCGTATCATGAACTAACTCATACTTTGAAAATTTATAGGTGTTCATCCATGTCCAAAAGGTGATAGCTTTTCAGGGGCAATTTCTACAATTCGAGCCACCCCAGTTGAGTACAGGGACATTTTTTCCCTTGTAACAGTTGAATGATTATCTCTATTTAAGCTGTTAGAAGAAGGTCATAGCACTGGGCATCCAAGAAGCGCTGCAACACCTAGAAATGTGGCGAAACAAGAAGGCTTAAAAATGTGCTAATAGCCCTGTCGTGCCCTTAGTCAAGGGGACTTAGGACGACGTCGATAAAGGTGAAGTTCGACGCGTTGAAACTGACAAGCCTGGCGATACTGATGCAGGTCCAAGCAATGCGCCTGTGGTCGAATCATCACAAGGCGTATAATCTCACATGCCAACAAGGTGAGGGAAAAAGCTTGCATATAAACTTCATAGGAGAAAAACCGTTAAAGAGTCAGAGTTCATTATCACCTCAGTTGATGAAGAGTCTTCTTCTTAACATTTAGAATGCTCAATGTAAGGGTTCTCGAATATCCCGATCCCTAATGATATAATGACTTGTGACTTCGCCAACGTCAGTACTAGGGGGCTCGACTCTCCTACCAGTCCTACTAGCAAGGGGGAGAAAACTCCTATGAGCAAGGCTGTAGCAACTGGTCCATCGGGGGACACTAGGACGCTCATAGTCACGCACATTTCACTACATGACTTTTGTCTAACTTTTGTTTGATGGTCACTTATAAACTCTTGTTTGGTTTGCAAGTGCCACATCTTAATCCCATGCTTTTGATCGCTTGAGGGGCACCTCAACACAATACGAATCTTGTCACCATCCAAAATCGAGTAGGTGTCGAGAGAAAGAAGACAGCCAGGAAAGAAGTCGTCACTCGAGAGAGTCTTCATCTTCCAAACATAAGTCGCAATTTCAATCGTCTCATTAGGAAGTTTAGTCCAATCTTCCTATGCATAGTGGCAATCAGACATCTTTCCATGCCTCTTAAATGTTTCCTAAGCAGTACTCTGGTTCATCTAGTTCCAGACAGTCCCATGATCGCAGGTCAAGTAAATGCCTACTTAAACTTGTGATCTTGCTCTGCCTACTACAGCTCCTAAGGTTTCCATGGCAGAAAAATTGGTTGAACTTAAGGTCAATTTTCCAAAAATTTGCTTCGATAGGCTTATATTCCTTCTATTCATACAATTCTAAGGAGTGCTAAAGCGAGTACCCTTACATGCATCAATGACATTTTTATGCAGCATGAAGCATTTCAACTCTAGCCGAAAAGATCTCTGAGATGTCTTTCAGGAGACAACATGAAATCATTCATCTCAAGCTAGAGGCTATCCATGACAAAGATATAAGTAAACATCAAGACAATAAGATCTCTGAGTTGACATTGAAGCAGACTGCGGTAGAAAAGAGTGCCAAAGAAACATCCAAGGCGGTTAGTCATCTGGAAGCGGCTTACAAAAAGGAACTAGATGATGCCCTCAACCGCAGTGGCGTGCTTTCTTTGGAAAAAGATTCGCATTGCAAAAAGAGAAAAACATTTTGGCCCACCGCATTGAGGAATTCGAAGAACTCCTTAAAAAAGAGAAGAAAGAAAACTCGAAGCTTAAAAGAAGTCGTAAAGATACTACAAGAGGCCGTCGAAGCCCAAGGACTGAAAATTATACTTGATGAGCAACTCGCTCAAATTGAAGTCCTCAAGAAAGAGGCAAGAGAAGCGTGTTGCAATAAGGTTAGAGAGAAGATCAAGGATAGTTTTGAAAATGCTAAAGAAGCTAGTTAAAATGAGATTAAGGACACGTTCGATCCTTTAATAGATAAATATAACGCCAAAGTCCTAATCCATTGCGATCCGAGTTTCCTTGGAGAGTGCTACCTTGAATCGCTTATCAAGGCTTGGGCATAGATTGTTGAAATAAAGAAGAAAGCCCTTGGCGAAGCTGATTTAGATGAAGAGAAACTGGTGTAGAAGAATATTCATGAGGATGAACCTTTTGGCCTTGCTACTACGAGAATGGGATACTTTGATATTTTAGCACCCTCCGACAAAAGGGAAAAGACTGCCGAGTATTCGAAGTCCGATTTTAAAGGTCTCCCTCCACTTCAAATAGCAGGAATGTTAGTTTCTCTTGGCCTAGGATAGGATCTAAGCAACTATTTGGACAGTCTCAACTATCAATCAAAGGTATTGACTCATATTCCAGAGGGAAACACTCCGATGACAACTGAAAGTCGGTTGGACATAGGTATCCCACTTTATTCCCCATTATTCAAGAGATCTCATTCTGCATGCCCAATAGTCATGGGCTTATTTTCTTGTTTTGGCAAATCTGCCGGTCTTCCGGGTCCTAACCATACTCTAAATAGCGGTGCTGCCGTGGAGCAACAATCGACATCTACTAAAATTCTGGCGGCCACCACATTCCAAGGCCCAACACTCAAGTTATTGGAGTATTTGATGATGACCCGCCATTGTCAGAAGTATCAGGTGATGCTGTGATCACCAGTTCCACCAAACATACCGATGAGCTTAGCTTAAAAGAGTACATCGAGAGAGATAAGTTGCTAAAGAGAAAAGCTAAAGCTAAACCTAGTGACTTGGACATCGCTGATCCAAATCTCAACGCATTACAAGTCATTCCACTTAGTGGATTGGTTATCATAGAACTCCCTCTAACTTCTAAATGCTCTCCTACCAAGGGAAATAAAGGATCGAGGAAAGGATAGACGGAAACTCTGGTGATTGTAGTTAACTTAAATAACAAAGGAAATAGCCATCACTTCGGCTTAGTTTGTATTTAACTTATGTAATCATTTTCTCATTTGTTGGCCGTGATTGTATGGGTATGGCCCCTGCTTTTGAATAAACTTGTACCATAATTTTGAAGTTTAACATGCAAATAAAAGTTCTTTGTTTTATGTCAAACTCTTATGTGAATTTTTTATATGTAGGTAAGCTATTTCTTTTCCATTCGATGTACTTGTAATTTGTTACTCGTTTATTTGGACAATTGTCTGTTAATTCTATCCCAAGGCCTCAATGTGGTTGTGGCTATAAGTTGTATCAAACATGGTCTCAAGCCTAAGTGTTACGCTATTGGATTCAGTGGTTTGAGTGATTATACTCCTACCCCAAGTCTTGGTTTAGTGGAGTTAGATATTGCATGGTCGATCTCCATCCTTAACGAGTTTATACTCTTACTATTGGTTTCAGGTCAGAGTTTATGGAGTAGTCAGTGGTCGAACCGCACTTATCTATTTGTTTATACTCATATCCATGCTCTAGGAATAAGAGTTAGTTGGTGGGTGGTCGGTCGCATCGAATTCGTGTTTATACTCTAGTCCACGCTCTAGGGACTTAGAGCTATTCTGGAAAGTAGTTGGACCATACTTCCCTTAAATGATTGATTTACTCCTAAGTTAGGGTTTAACTTAGAGAGCGATCGTGAGCGATCGGTCATATCACGATCGCTTTTGATTCATGCTTGTACTATCGCTTGGAAGGATTAACTTGGTTATCAAATGGTCGACTCACATCCATTCTTGGATAGGTATTTCGTCTATCGGGTTATGAGCGAGGATCATCGAATGAACGGTCGGACGATGTTTACTTTGTTTAGTTCAATCATGAACTAATGTAATCGGTTAGCCCCAAACTCTGGGAACCTCCTCCGACATGTCAATATTAGTTAGTCAGGTACCGTAACTAATATGTAATGCTACAGCAATCATAGATACGAAGGAAATTTAAAAATTTATTTGTCAAATAGAAAGAAATGACATAATTTGTCTTATTACATATTGGGAAAATCAAATGCTGAAGCAATTTTGGAGATTGAATATAGCTAAGTAAGGAAGAATAAACTAAGTGAAATAGCATCGAAAATGCTTTCTATTCCATGCACTTGGGATTGTGAAGCCATCAACAGTCGCTAGGTTGAAAATTCCCTCTCTAAGCCTCTATTCAATGAAATATGGTCCTTCGCAAGTAGTATTCATGTGCAAAGGTGTAGGAAAAACCCGTTTCAAAACTAGATCTTGATTTTAAAGGTTCTAGGTCGAACTTTAGTGTTGTAGTATCGGACGACTTGGTATCGATGTGCAACTTCCTCGTGCTTCTCATCTACAAAGTCTAGAGATTCTAAAAGGAGATCTCTATTTGTTTTGGGATCGTAGTAGGTTACTTAATGAGAAGGAACTTTAAGTTTAACAGGAATAATGGCTTTAGAGTCGTAAGCAAGGGCGAATGAAGTATGGCCAGTCGCGGAATTATGGATGGTTCTATAAGACCATAATGTTGTCAGTAATTCATCCACCCACTTGCATCTAGCCTTTTCCAAATGCTTCACGGGATGGACTTTATGATTTTGTTCGTAGTTTTAACTTGCCCATTTGCTTGAGGGTGAGCAACTGCCGTAAATCTCTTTTCAATATGAGGCCATTATATCTAAATTGCGTTTGGAAATTTTCAATATTCATGTGCTTCTGCTTAATGATATGTCGAACATGGTCACATTTAACGTTGGGAATTAACAACTATGGATGACTGCAGCATCCGTAACGATTTGTTTTTAGGCCTTTGAATGGGAATGTTACCTTTTGAGAGATGGGCCTCCAGATCAGAGTTTAGAGGATATTAATAGGAACCTATTTACCTCAAACATATGAAATGCCAGGAATCCATCTAATTTTCAGCTACCAACGTTGGAGTTGCATAACAGATAAATGGGCCCGACTGTTCATTTGATGAGACATATCCAACACATGTGAGTGTTGGGCGTTTCGGAAGACGTGATGGGACAATGCTTCCTATTGTATATGATGGATTTAACAACGATGTGGTTTCATCAACTTGAGAGGATCCTTAGGAACTGGACTAGTAGAGAATCTTATGAACTAGTTCCGAGTACATATAGAGTGACCAAAGAATGTAATGACACTTTCAAGCATGAATTTAGAGGATTTGTGAGACTTGAAGAATTACTTGACAAGATTTCTATGCAGTAGCATTTGCAATGCGTAGGTTGGATCCATACCCCATAATTTTGTGTTAATTATTTAATTAGTTATATAATTAATTAGGCTCCAAAAATGTAGTGCAAACATTGAAATTTGACCATAGGACTTGCACCATTGCGGTCGTAGCGAAATTCTAAGCAACTTTCATATTTGGAATTCTAGGATCAGAGTCCAAACAAACAAGTTACGGATGAAAAATGAGTTCGAAACGAAAATAATTCGAATAATAAAATTAACATTTATATACTAATTAAATAGGGCCCATAGGTCAACCGGCATATTGGAGCAGTCGATAAGGGGCGGTCGACCTATAGGAAAGGGGCTGTCGCTATATGGCGATTTTGGTGAGCCTAGGCCCAACAGCCTAGATTTAATATATTTTGGTCCAATGGTTGAGGTTGATTCTTATGCCTATAAATTCAAGTCTAACCTTTCTTCACTTCTCATATTTTTAGAGGCGGTAACTAACCTCTACCGTTTCTTCTTCTCCACTTTCTTTCTAAATTAGAAAAATAAGATATTTATATTTATATTCATACAAATTGGAGAAGAATAGAAATAAAATGAAAAGGATAAGAAAAACAACTATATGCGTATTTACGGTAATTTTTATATACATTTTTGTATATTTGTAACTATTTTCTCTCCTTATCCCAAATCTCTTCTCCGTTATGTAATTCTAATATATGTATATACATTTTTTATACATATTTCTTGGATTAAAATGGATTTGGGATGAATCTTTGATTCTACTTTAGATCTAGTGATTTGGATCGCTTTTAAAAAAGTGAGTGGGAAATTTTATAAATTGTTATAATACAAAAAATATCCCGTTAGTGTTTATTTAATTATTATGCCTAATTGGAAAATTATATATAAGTTATAGGGAACAAATTGAATATAATATGAACATAATAAATACGAACATATATTCTTTTTTGTGAATTGATTTAGAATTGTGTACAACCTGATTTCGAAATCTGTCCCAAAAGTATGAATTTAGAATATTGTTTTGAATGAAATTTATTCCAGATCTGAAAATTATATAATAATGTTATGAGTTTGGATTATTACCCTAATCTTGTTGGAATGTAAACTTTTCTATGTTTGAAACAGTTAAAATTTAGATTTTTCTAATATTTATAGATTAGTTTAATTTCTTTCCTTTTTAGAAAAATATAGCATTTGAACTAACAATGAATAGATGCAAATAAAAAGAGAAAGAGATGTGTAAAGTTTGAATTCATTGTAGTTTACACTGTCTATATCAGTAATAAGAAGAAAGGATTATTCCTTGTAATTTCAAATGACATAATCATTTATATTTAAAGTCAAATCTTTTGTTTTGGACTAATTCATAAATTTATAGCAGATAATATTTTTAGATATGATTCCAACAATTGAGCATGGGAAAGAATATTTTTAATGACATAACTTTAATATATTTGATAAAAGTAGCCACTTATGTGTAATTTACCATGCTTATAATAACTAAAATAAATCTTAGCTAATAACGATGGTTACACATAATATTCATGTTTTGGATAACTAATTGAGAAAGAAATTTAAAAGGTTGTAACTCCAATAAATGGTAATAAATATTGAAGTTGCAATAATTTGATAGGGCAAATGGGTTAATAGGACTGATAAATAAAGAAGTTGAATTAATAACTATGGAACAACTAAAAAGCTTACTAATTTGGAATTATTAATCATGCATAAATGTCTTTGAAAATGTCCATTAGGATTTTATGGACAAATTGACATTTATGAGCATTAAAAGGGATTTATGGTTAGATAAGCATTTAAGGTAAATTTTAGTGCCTTATATAAAAGGGAATTAGTAAGCGAAGTCCAATGTCAACCTAAGATAATATAAATAAGGACTACGGATGGTTAATTGGACTTAGTAGGTTGGTGATGCGAGGTTAGTAGAGTCACTTGATGCAAGACAGCCTTCACTTTGAGGCTACCCTCAGTCGAGCGCACTTACTGCTGATGTGAGATATTAGGACCCATGACGACGTGAGTGATTGGGCCTGCTTTCTTAAAAAGTATTAAATGGTCCAAATTTTGAATTAGGCGTGTTGATGATTATCTCCATAGGGGCTCGCTTTTGGTTTGAGGTAGCTGACAGTAGGATCCGCCTCTCTCCTTAAAGGAAGCATTAAGTAACCTAGCGAGATTCCAAATACATAATGGTATCTTTAAAAGGGTTGCCTTCAGTGTTGAGGTATTAAGTGGCTATTTTAGAGCCCGCCTCCCCACTAAAAGAAGTAACCTAATGAGATTCCATATTTATAATTAATAGCGATAGTGGTATTCTCGGGAAGAGTTCGCTTCAGGTTTGAGATATTAATTGACTAATATAAGGGTTCACCTCTCTCCTAAAATGAAATATTAAGTAACCTAGTGAGATTCCTAACGATGTCAACGAGATAGTATCGGTGAGGAGTCTGCCTTGGGGTTAGGCATTAAATAACAAAGGCCTACCTATAAATAAGTGTTAAATGGTCAAGGGTCTATCTAATGGCGTATTAAGTGGCTTGGGTACAGTCTCTCACATTACTAAGGCTGTAATAAAGATCGTACCAGTAAGGAGTCTACCGGGGGATAGGTATTAAATGATGTAGGACCTACCTATAATATAGGTATTAAACGGTTAGAAGTCCACCTAGTCCTTTTAAAGGTATTAAGTGGCTTGGGTATTGGCTTTTACATGGCTACGATTTTATTGGCGATAGATGCGATAATAGTTGGACATTAAATGACGGAAGCCTTAAATAGTGGTTTAAGGCCTTTGTAGTTAAGACCCACTTACCATTAACAACATTGTTAGTAAACCACCTTGGGAATAGGTCTTAAATGATGGGGTCTACCTTGATTGAGTTCATTAATGGCAGAGTCTTCCTATTTCTCTTTTAAAAGTATTTTGTAGTGATTATAGAAGCCTGCTTCATATTTAAAGTATTAAATGGCAAATGGATTTGGAAGTATTGGGTGGTTGGTAAGGTTTCGTCAATTTTTTATACTTTGGTAATGAGTAGGTAAGTAATCGTGTTTGCAATGCAAGGTTAAGTTAGGACTGCTAACCTTGATAGACATGACAAGTAAATGGGAACCAATTTATACAAATTATGTTATGGACAGTTTATGTAACGACCCGCATTTTTCGATAATTTAAATATTGAATTTAATAAGATTTTGTAATTTAATATTGAAAGAAAATAAAATTTACGATTTGTTTATGAGAAAATATAACCAGAATGAAATTTAATAATGTTAATTTAAGGAAATTGACTCCTATTCTAATGTAATTCCAAGAAATTGAAATAATTGGAAAGTTAATTTAGTTAGTAATCGTAAATAAGGAATTTAACCAAATGTTGTATTTAAATGGTAAAATTGTACCTAATTAATTGAAATCGGTTAATATAGAATAATTAATTAGTATGTGAATTCATGAGCTTGGTCTGTAAAACATAAACATAGGAATGTATTTGAAATTGTAAGTTATAATAATTATTTGACTATCATTCACTATTTAGTCCGTTGGAAATTAAATTGGAAATCAATAGCAATTAATCTACTTAAATATTGCGGTTAATATGAATTAAGATGATAATTGTAGAATATAATGTAATAAGATATAAACCAATGTTAATTATATCCATAAGGTGATAATTGATTTAATAATAGGATGTAAACCTAAATAAATAAATTTATTTGAATTTAAATTTTAATTAATGAATTTTATTTCAATCGAAATTGGAAACTGTAATTTGTGTAATATTTAACATTGGATTTGACTTGGAAATTTGTTTTAAAAGATTATAAATTCCTAGGTAATCAAAATGGTGAGAAAGGGTTAACCATTAAATTTGAATTTAAAGGTTGATTTAATTTAATTTAATAATAATTTATTTAATTAACGTGAAAATAGCCATTTTGGCCACTGTCTTAGATTTCGAAGAAACCAACTTCATCGGATCCGTAACAGTGAATTATTGTAAGATTTCAAGTTTTGTAGTGATCGGGTGTAGCGGCTCGGACCCGACCTTCGAAAATCGGCACCGAATACGACACTCATATTTCAATGCCGCAGGTCCAAACGTCGAATTTGGTTTGCCGGAGCTTATAACACCATTAAGTAGAACACAACGTAAGAAAAGAAGATCAATATGTATTTCATTGATACAATGACAGACACAACATTTGATATAATATGATACAACAAAATGATACAATAGATATCAATACTACCTAGATACAAGACACAGCGGAAAGAATATCTTCAATAGAATGCATCCCCAAATCCAATGCTCTAATCCAAAGCTAGCTCGAATCCACATCACGTTTCACCTAGACAAGCAAGTCTCATCCATATCCAAAGACTAGACTAACTCCAAATAATATACTAAACCTGACTATCTGAAAAACCTAACTCTAGACTGCCCATGTGGAAAATTTATGGACGCCCAGAGTTTGGGAAAGGAACAATAAACTCCGAGTCAGTCATGGGACTGGTGTGAGTGACAAAAATAGTTTATCTTTAAAACAAACAACAAAAGAATTTAAAATAAATTAGAAATGCTTTTTGGAAAATGAAACTACCATAAGGCCTCCTGCCACACACACAATGCAAACGCAAAATTGGAGGAGATTTCTCCTTATGATAGTCAAACATGCTTGATACGAGAAAATTTCTTTGATATTATTATTAGTGCATAGTGCAGAAAACCATTTGGAAAGTATAATATTAATACTAGACAGCATACAACCATTATTGTATGCCTACTATAGCTACCATGTTCAATAGCAGGTTACCGCCACATTCCATGGCAGGTTATACAACTAAAAACGTACAGGGCGCGTATTGTTTCGTTTGGATTTTCCAACAAATGGTCGGGCTAAGGAACTTCCCACTGTCCATGGGTGCGCCTCTGGCGGGACGTCCCGAGAAGCTAACCGGATCTCTTCCAACACAAGGCCGGGTTGCCTCTGTAACTAGGTAACTACTACTCGAGCATGCCATACCCCGGTCCTTTGGGACCTTTATCCGAGGTGCCTCTAAAACAAAAAGCAACAACCATATAGAAACGAGATTGAAGCCCACCACATAGGTAAATATCTGGGCTCCATACCATGATACCACCCTTTACCTGAAGGGAATGACACACCCTAAAGGGCATGACCCTCATAACCATGCCGCATCTTTCCTGTTTCGACCATTTTCGGGGTGTGAGGTTCTGATGCAGTCTAGTCCACAAAGCTACGTTTTATACAGAAGCCATGCTTTGATCATAAATGATCATCAACACACAGCAGCACTTAGCATGCCAGACTACCAAATTTGGAATATATCATTGATAAACTTAGACTACATAACCTCTGAGCTCGTACGTCTCAGAGAAGGGTGTTAAGCTAAGAGAATAAATTCTCCGCCACCAACAGGTATATATTTGAAAGAAATCTATTTTATATCTCAAAGTGTAGTGCCAGACATACAACCATACAAGTCTGTCCCGGGTTCGAACAGAACCGATGGCACTTTCGAAGAAGCCCTTGCAAATCCGAGTATTCACAATCCCGATCGGACTTCCCATCACTTAGGGAGAACTCTATACCGGAGCAATTCAGTGCAGAGTCAGTCGATAGGTTATCCTATCGTTCTCACAAATACCCAGTCTTCAACACCGGTCTTCAAATGCAATCCATAGCGTCGTATCATTATTCGAAATGAGTTATATGACACAAGGCCCTCTCCTAGCTAAAACGAATAATGAGCGCATTGTTTAAAATCGTATACGGATATGGGATTTCAGTTAAGTCACAACTTATAAAATCCAAAAAATTTCTTCAAATGGTTAAACAAATTACCATTTCAAATCTTTGAACAAAAAGATTTGTTTCACAAAGTTCACCCAGTTTCACAGAGATCTATTTACGGATTTGAAAATAATTTCCATTTCAAATTAGATTAACTCATTCAATCTTTAAATCAAAGATTTAACTTATAGCTTTCAAACTGTTTCCATAACTTGAAAATCATTTTCATTTCAAACTTGAAATCCTTTTAACACAAATTGGAAGTCCATTTCTTATGTGAAAGCTTTAATTATTCGAAAACAAATAGTTTTCATTTTGGAAGAATCCAATTATTTTTGCATGAGTTAAAGCCTTTGAATTTAAATTCAAATTCCCAAATCAATACATTTAAAATGGTTTAACCCATATATAACTTGTATAACATCTTTAATCCCTAGTTTCTAAACATAGGATTAAGTTTCAAATTTTGAATTTAAATTTAAATCAAATTATTTAAACCTCAAAACTCAATCAAGTTTTTCAAAATAAATTTGAAATTTCATTTCAAAAGCTTTTCACATTTAACCCGATTCCATTTCCAAACCGTTTGAATTCAAATTGTCTATTCATTTCAAAAATCTGTGACTTAATCGATTTCCTTGTGAAATCCATATTTGTGTGTGTTTGGTGTGGTCAAGGGTTTAACACAATAGTGCAACAATATCATCATCACAGATCAAATCATAGAAATATAGTTGATAAGCGGTATAAACTATAACGCTTATCGTTCATTCATAGATCACAGATTAATAATAAATGTTCACAAATAAATAAATAAATGACACACAACTCAATCAACCGAACAAAATATCACAGATCAGATAGGACAATCAATTCAAGGCATCTCATACAATACAATCATTCATAAGTAAGGTCAAGCTTTCAATAATCATTTAGAAGCAGGATTAATTAATTGTTTAATCCTAATTAATTCAATTTATTTCCAATTAAATTAATGACTTATGAATTAATTATCCAATCCTGATTCATTAAGTACAAACCATTTGATATAAATTAATTTATCAAACACTTTAATTAATTATTCTAAATAAAAAATTATTCTTAATTAATCACGTTAATCAAATTAATCTCTAAACTAATTACATAATTAATTAAACCCTTAATTTAAGAAATTAAACCTTTAATTACTTACAATAAAGTAATTACACTTACTCCATTTCATAAATGATTATCATAAATTAATTAATCTCATTAATTGTTAAAATTAGTCACATTAATTAAATATTTAAATAATCTTAGTTAATGACCTTCATTAACTAATAACAATTCTTTAATTACTTTCCTAATTAATATCTAATTATAAATTAATCTAAATCTTAATATTATAAATTAAATATTAAGTCATTCCTTAATCATCTTATTCATTAAATTATTTTAATGCCTTAAATATCTCTAAGGTAATCCATTTCTTTATTAATGACTTCATAAAGTAAAGTGTATTTAAAACATTACACTCCTAAATCTAAATTCAAATTTCATTTTGAATTTTAGATTCAAAATATATTTTTAAATATTAATTGAATTTTAAATATCAACTTTTAAACCTATATAAGAAAAGTTCTAACTAGATTACTTAAATTTTTATTTAAAATTTAAGCCTTATCATACATTACATTTTAACTTGCAAATTCAAGTGAAAACAAATTATTTAATTTTTCATTGAAATTTCTTTTTATAAAAGAACTTAATCAAATCCAATTCAAATATTTATTTGAAAACAAATAACTTTAAAATGCTATCAATTTAAACTTGATTAAAACATTCAGGTTTAAAAACTAATTTAAATCACAGATTTGAATTCAAGAAACTTGAATCCATATCTAAACATTTGATTAAACTTGGCTTTAAACTTAATCCAAAACATTGGTTTTAACTTACTTTTAAAATCTTGATTTAAAATCCCAATTTCATTTTGAAAACTTTAAGATTCAAAGTTTCATTTGAATCTAAATTTCATACTAGATTTAAACTTTGTTTACATCTAGCTTACAAATTTAAATTCATTTAAATTTGTTTTAAATTTAAATTTGCAG
Organism: Allium cepa; assembly: GCA_030765085.1. NCBI lineage: Eukaryota > Viridiplantae > Streptophyta > Magnoliopsida > Asparagales > Amaryllidaceae > Allium > Allium cepa. The sequence continues at coordinate 721,430,989 of CM060938.1, read as the reverse complement.
ACAGGTTTACAAAAATCTGTACAAAATAAAACTAACCCGAGGCAACTCATGTTTGCTTCGAGTTAAAACCTAATTTACTTCGTGTAAACTACCCGAATAACTTGAGTAAATCTCAAGTTCAAAACCTCTGCATCAAAACAATAGATCATCGGGAAATTTAAATGGCACGGTGCACATGCACCGTGGCTCTGGCCCTTTCGACCACCATCCTGATCTCCAACACATCGACGACCATCACCTGACATCATCACAGCTATCCAAGACCATCACGGTTGCTCGAATCAAAATCGAGTTCTCAATTCAAAACTTGGAAGTAAACAACGCAACACTGACCAAAAACCTGGCAACGCCTCGTGCTCGCAATACCGACCGCCGGAAAACATGAGCCACCGGCCACAACTCCATCACCCACCTAGCTATCACCTTCCAAGGCCACATGCAACTCGATGCATGAACGAGGCCACTTCGACCAAATTTTCTCGACCACAGCCAAACTAGGTTTGGAGATTAAATCCCCTCGTCGCCGTCACCACAGTAAACTGGGACACTTCTGATGACTTTTCCCACCGTCGCCGTAGGCTCCTCCACCTCCACGTGAAGCCCCGGCTTCCAGAACGTTGCCCATCGCCAGAATTCAACAAAATTCCACTTTCAGTTCAACTTCAAACTGCTCTATGCACACTCACTTAAAAACATCATTTTGGGCTTAAAAATCCTATTTTTCGATAAGGATTCAAGTTATATAATTGAATTAATGTTTTGTGACATTCGAAATTACCAAAAATTTGAGTTTGTTCTGTATAATCAAGTTTTTTTCAACCTACATATTTATATTTTACTTGAAACTGTTTTAAATAATAACTAATACTTAAACAAGCATATTTGCTTTTGAAACCAAGGCCTAACAAAGATTGATTCAAGGGATATTGTATTTTGATTAAAATTTAAGCTTGAAAACTAAGAACATGGATATCACAGAGACATCAGGCATGCATACATCATAAATTTACATATAAGCACATGAACAAATTTCTATATACACAGCATAACATTTCCAGATATATAAGCAACCAATCCAGTTCAAAAAAAAAAGTGTTACTCACAGTGTTTAAGAAATGAACAGAGCTTGTTTTGAACCAGGCCTTGGAATTTTTGCTTGCTGACCTTTTCTTGATCCTATGGCTTTAATGAAGTTGTTAATTTATAAGGTTGAATTTTTTGTTTTAAATTTAAAGATGAAGCCTACTTTAGTTTTACCCAGTTTCTGAATGAACAAACTGTGACGAAGATGATAATATATAGGAAAGAAGTATTACAGGGTTATAATTTTGTTTGTACAAAAAGTCAGAGATTTTTTTCTTTTGGCTTATATTGACTAAAGATTTTTTTTCTTACTTTAGCCAAGTAAGATTTCGACTGACAGATATACTTTGTGTGCTAACATATTTTGGCATTAATTCCCTTTGTCTTGTGTATAGATATTTTAATCTACATACTTGTAATATATTACATTGTCTTCTTTTGCAAGCTTCTCATATACATGTTTACATACTTATCTTTTCTTTGTTCATTGATATTCATAAATTCTTGTTTCATATTTATACTTTATTATCTTGTTCATACCTGCATGTTTATATTTTATTTGTTTGTACATAATTATTTTGTCTTACTTTTATTTTCTTGCATGTCTTTATTACTTTATTTTTTTCCTTGTATTATGGCTTTATAATATAGATATTCTATTTTAATATGTTGTTATAATTTCTTTTCCAATGAAATCACTTTATATTTTATGAAACTATATAATATATTTATATGTTGTTTGAATTTGTCTAATTTATTTCTAGCTTAAATATTTATTTTAACTTACGTAATTATTGTCTTATTCCTCTATATACGTATATTTATGTATATAAGATTTAAATTCAAATGATTTAAGCTCAAAAGAGATTGAAGTTTTATCCATCTAAATTAACACATATTTTTATTTGAATTTGCAGAAACTCGAACCAATTTACCAATTAATTTCACAATTTTTTATTCAAAAATTAAATTAATTATTAATTTAAACACAGTCAAAATCTGGGATCGTTAAATCGAGCATGTCGTTTGATCGTGCGGGCTTGAAATGCATAACAGTAATTAATTGAATTTTAAAACTTCTAATTGATATAACATTTTCATACGAGCTCGGATTCATGCGCGGTTTTCCCTGTTGAGTTCGTATCGAAATTCTGGAACTGGTTTGATTAGATTATGAGATCGTTCAAATTTTGAGCTATAATTGGATTTTAAATCGATTGAAAATCAAAGATGGGTGTTTTAACCCGCTCACAACCACTAAATTTTCTTATGTTAGTTAAATTAAATTTGTGGTGTGATTACAAGTTGTTTCATTACTGTTTGATATATTTAAATTGTCATTCTAGTTAAATTCTAAATTTTGTCAAATTTAGTTGCCATTTAATTTAATATTGAATTTGAATTGCCGTTAAATACCTATTAATGATAATCAATTAGTTTCTGTTATTTATTGGTTGATTTGAATGGTGATTGTGATGGATGTTTTATTGTTGATATTTGGATGACTAGATGTTATGTTTTTTTATATATTTTTATCACACTATAAGTTTTCTTAGTTTATTGTTAGAAAATCATTGTGGGTTGAAATGATACATACCCAAACGATCTATAGATTAGGCAAAATTTGTTATGGGTTGAAATGATAGACTCGAACGATTTTATGGATTTTGAATTTTAATTCGGGTTGCGGGTTGAAATGATATGTATCTGTATCACTTGACCATATGGTAGAAAATTATATACGGACAATGTATTGGTTAAATTAAATGATTTCAAAACCTTAATTTTTTAATTCAGTTAAATAACATTTTGAAACAAAGATTTAACTTATATAAACTAAATTTTTTTTGAAAATCCAACTTTAAATGTGGAAATTAGAATTGGTTTAAAGGAATTGTTAAATAATTTAAATTGAAACTTTAAAGTTGGATTTGAAGTATAAATGAAATTTATCGAAATTGAATTATTGAAATATTTTAATATTTAAAAACTTTGAAATATACTAAATTTGAAATAGTTTAAATTTATAGTTTGAATATGGATTTGAATCGATATTGATTAAATGGCTTTAAATAAGAAATCAAATTGAAAGACAAAATTGGGTTTATTGATACATGGTCCAGATGTGTTGAAATGAAAGAAATAGTTGAATTTGATATTAATTTCAAATTAATTATTTTAATATAAACTGTTTAAAAGATATATTATCTAAAAATTCTGATTTATTTAGATTTTTAAAATATTTACTATATAACTATTACAATAATCAAACCATTTTACATTAAACTAATAAAACTATATTTAATCTATTTTCAAGTGTTTTAATCTATTTTAACTATTTTAGTCTATTTTAAACTATTTAAACAACTTTAATTTAATTTAAGCTATTTTAACATAATTTAAACTATTTTAAACCATTTAAACTATTTTAAAGTATTTTAAACTATTTAAAAGTATTTTAAAGTATTTGAACTATTTTGCACTATTTACGACTATCTAAGCTATATTTCTAAATTTCTAATGGTGCAAGTTGAATTGTTTATATTTAAATCCTTGATTTAAAGTGAATATGGTTAAATGATTTATAACCTAACTTGGGTTAAAATGATATTTTCTAGTGAAATGACATATTTGAGTAAATATGATGATTTTTAAACGAGGATTTAACTTGTTTTATGAATAGGATTACGAAACTGAATATGATTTCGATAGTGAATATGATTTCAAAAGTGGTATGGTTTTGAGAATTTGATATTTTGATATCAATTATGAATCAGTTTTGGAAATGTAAAAGAACCATCCGATGTGAAATAAGCGTTTGGTTGTAAAAGAGACCGGAATCGGATATTGTCATACTCACTGCCAACATCGAAAACCACTTTAACAATTGTGTACATGGTGGAGATTCTAGAATGGAGTAGGATGGTTTGGCGAACGATTCTATATGAGCTATTTACATAGCCCTGACTCCCACGAGTCATCTTGATGTGGCTAAAACAGAAGTTATACCAGGCCAAGGGAGGTCGCTCCTTCAATCGGGCACATTTCTTTGATACCATATTATGACTTTGTGAATGATTTGGTATCTATCCCTCGATTTGATTGTGGGAGCGTATACTGAGGTGGGCGGTAGTAGCTGTTATGCATTACCACCAGTCCGGGAGTGCAAACGGCAGAATCCAACCCTGGCATTCCCTCGCGTGCCTCATTACATGCCTTATCGCGCCCATTACGAGTTTAGTTTGTACCGTACCTATGGAGTGCTCTCTGATAGCCCTTCAGTTTATAGAGTAATTAAGGTATTATATAGACTACAGGAATATATAAAAATGTGTTAAGAGAGATAAGGGTAATGTCTTAACGCTATTTTAAACTTTACTTTACTATAGGCACTATTATAATAACGTATTGTACTATGTTTGTAGATAGTTTAACGGACCCTTAAGAGAGGGAAATCTCGAACATCTCTTAACTTATTGCACTCATGTTTGATAATAGATAGGAAATTTAAAACCCCATAAACATCTCTGAAGCTATTACACTCTTATTTATTTACTGTTGATTTAACTTATAAAAGATATTTCAGTTCTAACTCGAGTGTTTTGTCTTTTCATTATGCTCGGGTCAGTCTAAGCTTTTCAGTGTATTGAAGACCTTATTTCGGGAGGACAAAGATGAAGATTTATACTATTATTATTTATACTACTGCATCATGTTGTTCACTGCATTATTTATTTATTCTTACTGTATGTAACTCTGATTTGAATTGTAAAGGCGTAATCAAACGCTATTTGTAAAACAACTACATGAACTGTTTATTTGATTATTATATTATCATTCCGCCGTGAGATTCTGTGATTTGTCTTTTTTTTCATTTTCTTCTTTACCTCATAACAATCCTCCCTTTTGAATGGTTTGAGTTTGACATATGTGTTTTTTTATCGATTCAAATAGTCCAAAAAGGTGGGTCATTACATTTAGTATCAGAGATTTGGTTTAGTGATAACCTTAGCTTTGTTGGGTCTGACTCATTAGAGATATGGTAGTAGTACTATAGAATGAGTTTATGTGAGTGTATATATATGAGAGAGCATACTTGTTAGTGTTATAAAATGTTTTTTGCCATGTTAAATTGTTCTATTTAGTATTTATAAATTCTGGTCGGTACATAGGACGTTATAGCTCGATAGTGATTTCTAAATACTTAATAGGGCAGATTGACACAATATTGGTTTTGAAATATAGGTAAATGAAATAATCTTACCTAGTATTATATTTTGTATATAAAAGAATAAATTTTATAAATGGATATAGTTCTGTGTGATATGTTTGTTTATTAGGTAATGAAATTTTATAAATATTGAATTGTAGAATAAAATTTGCAAATAAAGTAAATAAGAATTGAAAAGTTGGGAACGTAAGTTTCAACGTTTTGAATTTGGCTTTCAAAATATTTTGGAATGTAATATTAGCATTATTTGGAAGTATTTTTCAGATAGAAATATTTTCAATGTGATTTGAAAGAAAGTTTTAAAAAGAATTATAAAAAAGAAATAAGTTCTGTACTCCCCACTCGGTCGCTGGAAAATAATTTCGGTTATGAGTGAACGCATCATCGACGTTCATTTTTGAGTTTCAAAGTGGGAAGGCCGCTGTGGTAGTTTTACTACACATTTTTTTGATAAATAAATCTTAAATTTTAATTTTTGAATGTGATTGATATATAAAAGACATGAGCATATATATTATTTTAAAATGATTTGAAAATGGAACCCGGTATTTAGTTATTAAGTTTCTGTAAATTATTTTTTTAACTATTGTAATCAATGAAATCTTGACTATATTATGGAAAGTTATAAAATGCAAATAAGAAATTAGATGTTTGGTGGTTGATGAAATATATGAGAAATTGGAAATTTATAACTTGAAAATTAGTGGATGTAATTATTTAACGTTTTGTTAACTAAATGAATAAGATAAACTTGTGTAACATCCAATTGCATTCTTAATATATATATATATATATGTATATATGTATGTATATATATATATATATATAACTTACCAGAAATGTTTAAAAAGTTGTAATGTTAAATAGGAATATGTAATAGAATATTATACAAGTAAAACTTAAGTAATGAAGTGTTCAACGGAGTTATGTTTATACATGAAGAATTAAGACGTATAATGATATTATAAACTTAAGTTCATGTTTGAAGTTAGTTATAATTAAAATGAGTAGTAAAAGTGAATGCTATATTAATTAAATGATTATAACTTCAGAAAATATTGAAATGATTTAGAAATAGACTTAATATTCAATTGACGTTATGAAAAGGAAAGAGTAAATGTAAACTAAAGGTAGAAATACTTAAGTATGAAATGTTTTATTTATTGGAAATCAAGTATATCATTAAATAATAAATGTGAATTAAACTGCAATGAAAAGTATGTAATACTTAAATAATAAATTCATTGATTATTTTAAATAGTGGAATGGAAGTAACTTATTTAAGTAAATGAATGTAAATTAATGGAAAAAGGGAATTATGTAAATAAATGGGAAATCAATCTGTAAGTAATGAAGTTAAATTAATGAAATAATCGTTATATGCATGAATGAAAATAGATGAACAGTAAATAATGTGAAAGGAGATCGATAAAAACAAAACTTAAACGATATTTGCGACTATTGTTTGTTTTGGCTTATGGGATGGTTGGGAAAGGATACTTAACTATATAAAGATGTATAAATAGTCTATTAAGTTTTATTTAAGACTGTTGATTATATGGGATTCTTAGTAGTTTATTTATCATTTTATACGATTAAAAGTTTCTAAACCAGAACAAACCATTTTTTGTTGTTGTTATGGATGGATGGTTGATTACTTAGATTGCACGTGATGATTATATGGTTTTGTTTGCAAGTGACTATTGTTATGTTGTGTTGATTTGTCTTGTTATTAAAGGAAACAACTTAAATATCTCCCTTATACATAATTCTAAATCATTTGGATTATATAAGTAAAATATAGGTTTAAAGAAGCAATAGCTACTGCTTTTGATTTCATAAATAAAGCATTGTTTGCCCGACAAGATACGTATCTGGATTAAGGTTTCATAGCGATATTCTAATGTTTTCCCGTGGTTTCGGATATTTTATTTTGAAATATGATATATATATATGGTTATTATTGATATTATTATTTCTTCTAGAACACTCCGTACACAGGAGACTGCTGAAATTTTCCATCAATTTTAGACTCAGAGTAATTTTGTGAAATTGGAAATATTTTCAAACTTTTATTAACTTGAATATGAAGGTTTAATTATTTATAAACTGATATATTTTATTTAAAATACTTAATTATGTAAAGTAATTGTTTATAAATTGAATACTTTGAATAAAATATATTAGTTCCTTAATTCCTTCTTTTCCCTTTTCAAGGATGAAAAGTTTTGTGTAGGGAGAGTATAACGACCCAAATTTTCCGATAATTAAAATATTGAATTTAATAAGATTTTGTAATTGAATATTAGAAGAAAATAAAATTTACGATTTATTCATGAGAAAATATAACTAGAATGAAATTTAATAATGTTAATTTAAGGAAGTTAATAACTATTCTAATATAATTCCAAGAAATTGAAATAATTGTAAAGTTAATTTGGTTATAAATCATAAATAAGGAATTTAACCAAATGTTGTATTTAAATGGTAAAATTGTACATAATTAATTGAAATTGGTTAATATAGAATAATTAATCAGTATGTGAATTCATCAGCTTGGTTCGTAAATAATAAACATAGGAATGTGTTTGAAATTGTAAGTTGTAATAATTATTTAATTATCATTCACTATTTAATCCATCGGAAATTAAATCAGAAATCAATTGCAATTAAACTACTTAAATATTGCGTTAATATTAATTAAGATGATAATTATCACTACACCAAAACAGGGATTTTGCAACATTTCATATTTGTTAATTTCTAACACTTATAAGTGTTACAGCCTAGTGACAATAAAAAAGTACTAGGATACCTGAAAAAGTGTTGGGAAATATAAATAATGTTTTTTTATAGACTTTCCAACACATCAGTTATAATTTACAACACAAAAAAGTGTTAGAACAGTTGGTAAATTTGAAATAACTCACTTAAAATTGGTTCCTTTTGTAATCTTGTACATGCAGCGTTTTTCTAACGCTTTCCGTTCAATCTCAACAATCGGCCGCCTAATTTTTAATCTAATTAGGATTCCCGCGTTCACCGCTTTCCTATTCGTGCATTTCTTCTCGCAATCTCAATTCTCCAGTTCTAAATACTTGTTCATCGCTTTCCCTTCAATCTCAACTCTCCAGTTTTCTCACGTCCAATTCTTCAAGCAACACATTTCTTCTCGCAATCTCAATCAGGTACTTTCTTTTACTTATGATTGTTCGATTTATATTTGTTCGATGGCAAATTGTTCTGGCCAAACGAAATTGTTCGCGGTTGAATTCTCTTTGAAATAACTCGTTGTTTAGTTGAATTTCCTTTGACATTTTATCTTAAACAAAGAAGTTACGGTTGTTTGTGCAGTGATTTTCTCTTTAGCATCAAATTACCGTTTATCTATGCATTTCTTTTCCATAACTTTGATAGTACTCTTTTAATTTTTTATTAAAAAATGAGTTATAAATGCAATACACTCATTTGTAAGTCTCAACTATAATGTATATAACCTATATCATTTAATAGGTAAATACTATAAACTCATAAAATAAGTAAACATAAAAAGTTTGAATTTTTTTTATTTGGGTATTCTGAGTTGTTTTATCCTTTGAAAGTTGTATATCTATCGATAATTTTAACAAGTTCATGAATTTAAAAGTGTAGATGCATGAAAACTTTTGCCGAGTTGGTACATTCTTTTCAAGTCTAGTACAGCTGTAGAGCAACTAACAAACTTATTCACTGAATGCTCACGAACATCGTTACACCATGAAATTTTGGGTTACTTTACAGTTGATTTTAGGTGAATAATTGATTTTGCTTTACCCTTTACTTTTTCTTTATCGTCGTAAAATGAAATGCTAATAACTTTGCGAGAAACAAATGTTGCTTACAGTGGATGAAAACTTCAATCATAAAGTAATTAGTCAATTTAGTTGGTTGAAAGAATTTCAAGAAGTTTGAGAAATTTTTTTGGCTACAAACTCATAAAATTGCAATCCTCTGAAAAATTAATGGTAGTAAATCATCTTAAAGTCAATCTCCTTCTCATGACTCATAAAGTCAAATTAAGACAAGAAAGTGACATGAAATTAAGTTTTAAATTCAGCAAATAGTTCCTTAAACTTGATTGCTTTTGTTGTGTTGCTTTGTAATATCAAAATTTATAATTTCAAACATATGTATAACTGTTTGCGTATCTGAAGTTATAGCCTTTGGTTTTATGTATGCATGGATATAATTGTAAGTCATTTACCTCCTAATCTACTCCCGTTTTTCAAACTTTTTCTGTTTACTTTTATCATTGCATTTAGGCTCTGATTTGATAATGATACACTGACTTGCACACACAGCAAAACCAGAAAGTTCGCATCGAAAAACTTAATTAGTTTGGATTATTATTTAAAACTCAAAATAATAGCAAGAAAAGAAATGCTCTAAAAAATGTTAAAAAAGAAAGCGCCGACGTAAAATTATGAATATAATTTGACATCAAAGATTACTTAGGAAAAAAATGAATAAGATTACTTAAAAAATTATTTTGTTTTAATTTGCCATATTATGTTCATTTACTCACTATTACTTTATAACATTATCAAATAATTTATTCAAAACAAAACCATTCATGCCTTGGCTATTAAATTTTTTATTGGTAAAAAATAGACAAAAATAACTGTAGGGTATAACTGTTGTTCATCAAGTTACCAATAGAATAATTATAAGTTGTATGCCTCAAACAGCAAGATCAGATAACTGCTTCGGTATTAACTAATTTACATTTTTGTTCACATAAAATATAAAAGAATTATTATACACCAGTACAAAGATGCCTGAATTTACGATAAAATACACACCCAAAGATGATAGCTGAGAATTAAATTATCACTCATATTTTACAAACAGATCATACTTTAAAAATGGTCACGAACCTTTAGCTTATATAGCAAATTATACTTAAACAACTTTAAATTATACTTTAAATGTAGGGTGGACCCAACATTATAGAAAAAGCAAAGAAAACAAATTGAATTTTGATTCTTGCATTGAAGCATTCTGTCGTCAAGTCATTGGATCTTCGGCTATCTTGTTCATTTTTATTGCATATTTGAATTTTGTAGTTGCACACAAGCATTCTGTCTTAAAACCACTCAATCTTTAGCTTTATTTTTTTTGCCTAATATTATGTTTTTTAACTAAAAGTGCACTAAAAAAATAATGATTTGATTAAGTTGTCTGAAAAATATTATATATGTCTAGAAATATATTACTTCCTTGAGAAACTTTTAGTCAACTTATATGTTTAATAACATAAATTACTATTTGTTTCCAAGATAATACACACAAACGTACTCTATATAACATATAACATAGTGAATAACATATCTCTGAACAAGTAAAATAATGAACCCACTTATTCAATAACATGTATACGGAAGATCTAAGGATTAAATAAATAAGTTTAATTTTTTCTGAAAAGATTAGGCTTCGTTTAAGGCAGGTCCTAAGGTGCAATAAGTGGTTCTAGAGTTATAACTATGAACAAAATATGGTTAGATAAGTTATGGATATAATAAATGTGAACAAAATAAGTAATAGATAGTTATAGATAAGTTATAACTGTGAACAAAATAAGTGGTCTCCTGCTGCTGCTATTGCTAGATTTTGTTTGATTATAGTTCCTTGTGATTTCGGGTTTGTTCGAGTTACAAAGGGATTGCGACGCTGAGTTGTTGTGGCTGTTGTCTTGAAATTGTGAAAGATTGTGGTGGTGTCTAAGTTTGGGGCAGCCGATGTTTCACATTGTAAGAGAGGATTTCGGGTGTCACGGCTATTGATTGAGTATTGGGCATTTTGGTGAAGTTCGATAGGCTGTAGTTTGATGTAGGTTACATATAGCAGTAGTCATGTTTTGGTGAAGTGGTTGGTCAAGGGGAACTATGGATGGCTTCGGCAATAGTGGTTGTTCGATTTCTTACAGTGCAGTTTGATGACAGTGGCAATGGTTTCTATGGAAGGAGTTGCAGTGAGATTGTGATGGTTTGTGCAATGTGAAGGCAGTGAATACTAAAATTGACAAAGGAAGATGAATATGCTCGGTTGCAATACGAAGATGACTGCACTGTTGGAAGAAATGAAAGAAGCAGGGTGCGGTTTTGGAGGCTGATGGTCTATAATTGTGACTGGTAGGGATGTTAAGGCTGCTGCACTGATGGTTGAATGAGCTGCTGTAGTGGTGGTAGTTTTGATGGAACTGCAGTTGTTGTCGGTGTTGGATGGTGGTTTTTGAAGTGGATGAGATGATGGCAGATTTGTCAGTGTGGGTGATTTTTGATGTAAGTGTTACTGTCAGTTAATGTAAGAGGAAGTGAGTAGTTGCAGACAGAGCACTGTGTACATTTTATTCACCATTTTACAGAAAAATCCACTAACATTTTCTATGCATACTGTTTTGCATTCATTTTCTATTGCAAAACTATTAAAAACTACTGCAAACACCTTCCTGCATACCTCTGCACATATCCAATCGCCTCCCTAACCATCTCCTCAAAACTGCTTACTGCCACATTTTAGTCACACTGTGCACATACAAGTTTGCCATCACTTCAGAACAACCATCCTGCATTTCCTGTCACCTGCTCGACTCAACTCACTCGGCTCCGTCCTCTGTCATCCTTTGCAACCTCCTTCCTACATCTGACCAACTTTCCAATCCAAAAACCATCTCACCAAACTCCTCACCTCAAACTGCTGCTACACCAATCACCAACAATACAAAACTGCCCACTACTTCTACCATTGCATCACTACATACTTCAACTTTAATAATCAATTTCATATACATCTCACTATCCAAACAATCAATTGCCATTACAATATCCCCTACCTCTGCTAAAACTCCACAAAACATCGCTCTGCCCTTTATCACTATCATTTCTACAATAATGCTTTAAACTTCAATCCTCTAACCGTTGCTCATTGTCACAGCAACAGTTCAGTTTACTGCACATCAAACATATACTGCATCATCAGCCCTCTTCTCACTGCTTTAAGCAACTGCCATACTTTCATTCATACAATACTTACATTCCCACTACCTTCTGCCATCACTAATTCACCCAAACCCCACCACCATCTCATCCACAATCACAACCACAAACAATCATCGTCTCCATTTCCTTCATACATTCAATCACTGCAGCATCCCTGCTCCTCTGGTTCAGAAAATTCCCACAACCTCACACTGACATACTTCTTTGCCATCATCACATATACCATAGCAACATCCATCACCACAACACCATACTTCAACATACGTCCATCTCCTACCACACTGCACACTTCAAGCAACCTTCCGATGCAAGAATAACCAATCACTATCTACATCTCAATACAAAACTGCCATCCCTATAATACTTCACCATCATCTCCTACCACCTCTCTGCCTGCAAACCAAAAACTACTGCACTTCATCTACATCAGTTCACTGCCTTCATCATCTTTTCTACCTCATCCAATATCCCCTACCTCTATCTTATCCCTCCACACATTACCTAAAACTGCTTCATACAACACCTTACTGCCTCTGTCCCACTTCTTCACACTCCAACAATCACACTGCAATACAAATAACTCCTGCCATTGCTTATTCAGTTCTATTCATCTCCTTCAACAACTCATCCTTGCCATCGCACCTTCCTAGAGATACAAAAACCAATAGATATGGCTACAATTATAAAATATACATAGCTCTGTTCATGTATCATGCTCAATCTGGTCACACTGACATATCATAACACAACAAAATCTAAGCTTAGCACTAACGTAATATTATATCATAAAACATATATTATTTTTCTTTACAAATCTATATGGCACTAACGTAATATTATATATTATTTTAGTGATGACAGAACAAACGTCAAGAGTGTGGATTAAAAATCCACATAGAAATGAGGATGAATATAAGCAAGGTGTTTAGAAATTCATCAACTTTGTAAAGCAACACTCACCACAAGATATCCAGTTATGTGTGTGTCCCTATAAGAAGTGTAAAAACTCCAAAAAAATCTCAATAGAAACAGTTGAGAAACACTTAATAGTTTTTGGTATGCTTTCGACATATGATGTGTGGTTCTTTCATGAAGAGAGAAACAATGCTATAGTACAAATGACTCGTGCATCAGATTCCACCGAAGAGTTACCTATTCAAGACCAAATGCAAGTAGAGGAGCCTATTGAGGGCGCTCTTGGAAATCTCGTTAATGATGCATTTAGAGTGCATGATATGCCACAGGCTAGTGGTGAAGTGAACTTTGAAGAGATACATGTTCAGAAAATGTACCATGAATACAGAAGCAAAGCAAATGAGAGAATATATCCTTCTTGTGAAGATGGACTTACAACTTTAGGTGCAATGGTTGAGCTTTAGAACTTGAAAAAAGAATTTAACTGGTCAGGAAATAGCATGACAGAATCATTGAAATTATTTAAAAAATGTCTTCCAAAAGAAAATACATTACCCAACAAGTATCCCACCATGAAAAAAATGTTAAAAGATTTGGGAATGAAGGTAAAAAGCATTCATGCATGCGAAAACGATTGCATGTTATTTTGGAAAGAGAACGCTAGCATAGTAGAATGTCCTCATTGTCATACACCAAGATTTAAAGATAAGGCAAATGCATTAGGCATAAAAAAATGACAACCCAACCGAGGAAACTTCTAAGACATTTCCCTATAATTCCAAGGCTGACTAGATAGTACACTATACCATGGATCGCTCATAAAATGCAGTGGCATAAGCATGCTGATCCTTCTTGGAATTTCATGCGCCATCCCGTTGACTCGGCGGAATGGAGATCAATCAAATGTAAGTGGCCAGAATTTGCAAATGAAGGACGTAATATATGGCTTGGTATCGCTAGTGATGGATTTAATCCGAATGGGGTTCTCTCCAATAGTTACAGTTGTTGGCCCGTATATATGATTCCTTATAACCTACCCCCTTCGTTATGCATGAAATCACAATTTCAAATGCTAAGTTTATTAATTCCTGGACCGAAAGCACCAAGTCAAGACACTGATGTATACTTAGAACCTCTTGTTGATGAGTTCAAGAAACTTTGGATGGAAGGAGTGGCTTCTTTTGATATGGATAGGGGATAAATTTTTACATTGAAGGCAATACTATTATGGGGAATCCATGACTTACCAGCTTTTGGAAATTTGTCTGGTTGCGTGACACATGGTTATAAAGCATGCCCAATTTGTGCTATGGAGACCGAGTTAGAGTACATTAGTAAAAAGGTTGTTTATCCAAAGTATAGAAGATTTTTGAAAGATGATCATCCTTATAGATTAATAAAACATGGATGGTATAAGGATAGCGAAGATAAAGAACCGCCAACAAGGTTAAGTGGACCATCACTTTTGGAAAAGCTTAATTGTATAAAATATTTTCCTGGAAAATTACCAAAGAATAAGAAGCGAACGATATATGAAGCTACCGATAAAAGTTTCTTTACAGTTGGAGACGGTGACATAGAAAAATTGTCTTGGTATAATAACTTAATTTTCTATGACTTAATTTATTGGAATAGTCATAAAGTGCGACATACTATTGAGGTGATGCATACGGCGAAGAATGTTGCAGAGCATCTTATCAACTTAATGTTTGACAAGGGAAATCAATCATCTAAGTTTGCATGGGACAAGATTCATAAAATGAAATGTTGTCAAGTTCTAAAAGATGCCAAACTTCCATCGTGTCTTGGGACAAGATTTGGTAGCCTTGTTACTATTCAACCACCTACTTTGCACATAAAAAAAACATATGAGTATCATATTTTGATGCAATACTTGCTTCCTATAATGGTTCAACATGCATATCCAAAGCTTCGTGAGTTACGACGAGCTATTTTACAAGCGAGTTTGTATTTTAACATAATATGCTCGAAAATTTTAGTTCGAGAACATGTTCAAGCCGCCAAAGATATGATTTCCGAGGCATTTTGTGTGCTAGCACATTATTTTCCTACAGACTTCTTTGATATAAATGTTCATCTTATGGTGCATCAAGCTGACCAAGCTTTGCTATGCGGACCTACAAACTATATATGGATGTATCCATTTGAAAGGTGAGATATTATTTTAACAAGGTTTGTAAACATTATTTCAAAATGATAATTTCTAAATATATGTGCATGTGTACATGTGTATAGGGCTATGAAAGAATGCAAAAATATACCTAGTAATAAACCCGATATAGAAGGATCAATCGCTGAAGCATATTTTGTTTCAGAATTAGTTAGCTATGCAATGGAATATATGCCGAACCCACGTGATGAAAATCATAATTGTACACAAGCATCCGTTTTAGATGATGGTGATGACATATTTGAACGCCCCATCATTGAAGGCAAATATATTAAGCTAACTAGGATGCAACATGTTTAAATTCGAAGGTGGATACTTTTTAGAATTGATGTTCCCGAGAGAGATGAATATTATAGGTATGAATTTTCTCCATATTATGATAAATACCGATGACATATATAGAGAATGTATTCACATTATAATATCTAATTTGTAGTGCATATCACTCCACTTTAGAAGGTGTGTCTCGTGGTAAAAGAAAAGTTACCACAATGGTAGAAGTAGTTGTACAAACTGAATTTAATGATTGGTTGCACAAAAAAGTAAGTTATTTCAATATGAAAATTGTAGGTTTTGTTCCTTTTATGTTAGTCATGCAAATTTGTTTGTTCATGACAGCTACTAGAAGAAAAATGTATGAACACAATGTTGTGGCAATATGTTAGTGGTCCAAAGTGGGAAGCCAAAAGCTATCTCAAGTATAGAGTGAATGGATATATATTCTCTCCTCAACATTACGACGACACTCTTTTGACCCAAGATAGCGGTGTTTGCATGGATGCAATCACCACATTTTTTGCAAGTGCAAAAGATATAAATCCTACAGATGATGACACTACTTGGCATGGTATCATTAAATATATCATAGAAGTCGATTATTATGATTCTCAACATGTAGTGTTCTATTGTGATTGGATAAACATCGCGGATAAGACAAATGGTTGTAAGATTTGTACCGATTCACATTTGTTGATGGTGAACTTGAAAAAGCTCAAAATTCTAATGGAGAGTATGATGAGCCAGCTATTCTAGCAACCGAAGTAGGTCTAGTTTTCTATGTAAAAGACACTCAAAATCCTGATTGGTCCGTTGTTCGACGTTCTCCGAAGCGCATGACAGACAACATAGATGACTACACAGTACCGACCGATTTTCAGTCTGTTATGAAAGAACAAGCCAACTTAGGACCATTATTGAAATGTGTTGAAATGAAATAGACATCATTTTGAAATGATTATTTGTGTTGTTTGATTTACTTAGTATTTGGTAAACTAGCATATGAGTTTATGAACGTACATGCTCATGTTATTTGATATATTTTTCGATGCTTTCAGATTGATTTGTGAGCTTTGCTACTTCGGTAGGAACCTGCACATTTTGGAGATTATCAACAAAATTAAAAGAAGTTATATTTACTTTATTTGCTGTAACATCATTGTAATTAATTGGCATGTTTGACTCTCTGTGTTGTCTACTTGGTTTATCAAAGTTTGGAAGAGCTGATTATTTTGAATGAATTCAGCGAAGATGTCATGCCTGTACTTTGAAATGACATTTTAAGTTTCATTGTATACTAAAATCTTTTTTATGCAGGTCTAAATGTTGAACAATTGCAATGCGAGTGCATCTAAAGGTACAAATGCAGAGCTTGAAGCATATAATCCTCCTCAGACAAGTGATAAAAAATACTTAATAAGTGTTGATCTTGACGGTGTTAAAGGTAAAGATGAAGCTAAATGGAGCTCCAGATGTGGAGCCCTAATTCGTTGTCATATGCCGATTGGCTATGACGAGTAGAGAAATGTAGATGATTATTACAAGAATATTTTGTGGCAAGAGCTATTGGTATGTCACGAATTCACCTTATTTAGTCATTTATGTTTTGCACAAGATTTATCCTTAGCACTAAAATTTCTTTGTTAAACAGAATGAATTTGACATGGATATAGATCCCAATCTAGCTCGGCCAATTTTAGAAAAAACTTTTCCACGATATTATCGAACGGTAAAGTCTACTTTGCGGAATAAATTGCTCAGAGTCGGAGGAACCACCATACCCAAGAATATTGCTATTACTAAATGTCCCGTGGACATTGACAAAGTATGGTGGGAAAAGTTTATAGATAATGAATATTCAGATAAAAAAAAGAGAAATGTAGGAAAAACGTCGAAGCCAAAGCTAAAAATACTATCACTCATACACTAGGGAGAAAATCATACCTTAGAGTTTACGACGAAATGGTAATAAATAGTATAAAAAATATTTCTTGTAAATATTAATAATGAATAGTTAATTAGTTTAAAAATATTTGTTCTTGCAGGTCAAGGAAAATCTGAAAGAGAAAGTTACGCGGACAATGGTTTGGAAGGCTGGACTATAAATAAGAAATCTGGACAAGTTCTTCCATCTACGGCAAAAGCCTATGTAAGTATTTTTACTTTAGTACGAATTACCGATCAATTGTAAAAATTTCGGTAAAGCTTTATATGTATACATTGGCATCTTCTTTGCACTTAATTTATTCCATATAATAGAATGCCAGTCAACTGTCTAATTGTAATTTTACAAGTGGTTTAGAGGTTAGGCAAATGAAGATTGTTTTGTTCAAAAGTGGGTGTAAGTGTGTTAAAGGCTGAGGTTAGCCTTCACCACAATACGACCAACCACCTTCATACAATTCCTACTTCATACAATACAACCGACCTGAACACATCTACCTACTCCATCAAACTGTGCATTGCCATATCTCCAAACTTTTAACTTCCATAACCATAATATCACATGGGCTGTTTTAAAGCTCGGTTAAAGCAAAGTAATTATATTCTAATGTTTGAATTGGGCTATATATAAATATGAGTGAAGTATATAGTAGAGGCGTATAGGCTTGAGCTTGGTATGAGCCCATTTTTTGTGAAGTGATTTCAAAGCAGAAGATGGAGGTGTGTTTGATGGTTCGATGGCGGTGTTGTCGAAGTCGAGTCAGAGTGGTGCTCGCAGTAAGAGGAGGATCAAGTGTGGGGTGTGCTTGGTTTGGTGATGGTGTAGAGGTATGTAGCAGTAGCAGTTTTATGGTTATGTGATCGGAACTGGTGACACACGGGATGTTAGGGATGTCTGTAATTAGAGGAAAGGGGGGTGACCAGAGAAGGGTAATGGTGAAGGGTAGTTGGTGATGCATGGTCTGAGAAGGAAATGAAGCGTAAGACAGTAAGGCTATGTATGGTATTTGAGAAAGCAGACATGGGAAGTTTGTGTGCTGCTGTTAGTTCGGTGGTTTTTATGGTGTGGATGGAATGTGCATAGGCACAGGTGATGAGGAAGATGTGGAATGGTAGTGTTTCGTGTATGGACAGCTCAGAGCAGTGAAGTTAGATGGAGGAGGTAGGGTATTGGTGGACTGTGATGGGATTGGCAAGGAGAGGTAGTGATGAAATGGTAGTTGTAACAATGCAGAAGTGTAGTTGACCGGGAAGGATGGGATGTCAATAATTAGGGGAGGTGATGGGTGATGTATTGTGTTCTTGGTTTGTATGTGACAGTGGGGATTTGAACTGCATAGATATGAAGTTATGGATTAAAGTTATGAAGTAAGGAAGTGATAGTTTTAAAGAACTTTGTTTGCGGTGAGTGTTTGATAGTTGATGTGACAGTGGATGTAGGCAGTGACGAAGTAGCAAGTAGAAGTTGATGGTGGAGTGATGTAAATGGTGTAGCAATGTATATGGTAAACGGGTTGGGTTGTTGAAGTGTAGTTGACGATTTTGGTAACATGGATGAAGTGATAGAAGCAGCAAGTAGGGTGGATGTTGGTAGGTTGAAGTTGCAAGTTCAGGTAGGATGGTTATGCAACAATAGCAGTTTGGTAACAGTGGTAGAATTGTAGGGTTGCAATTTTTTTTTGGACTGTACTTTGTGGCAAGGAGGAGCTGTGATGTCTGAGTTGAAGGTGGTCAGGTTAATTGTGGCATTTGGATGGAGTGCAACAGTTTGTGAAGATGATGTACAGAGGGGTGTGGATAGACAGTTGTTTGAATGTAATTGGGTATTTGATGTTCTTTGAAATTGAAGGTGGTTGAGGAGGAGTTGAGGTGGAGTTGTTTATGTTGACAGTTGCATTGGAGTTAGACAGTGATTGGTAGTTTCTAATAGAGGAGGCAGTAGTTTGAAGTTGGTTGTTTTTGATTGAGCTTAGGAAGATCGTTTATATAGCACTATAGATTTACATAGGGAGTATTAAGTGATGTATGGTTTTGGGATGGAGACGAGTTCAAAATGTCTTCATTTAAATCTGATACGGCCGAAAATTGATTAGTGGTAGTTATGGGTGGTGACTTTGATTGGTGGAGTGAGCAAGTGCATTTATTGTAAAGACTTGTGGAGTTTCATTGATTGGAAAGGTTGTTTTCATTTATTGTAAATCCACATGTAGTATTGTGGAGTTTCACAAAATTGTGCAGTGTTTCCTTCTTCTTCCATTTCTTTTTTTTAGCCTGGAACTTAAATTCGAACACTCGACTATTCCTTCCATTCCCAAACTTCCTGAACCCGAACCAATGCAGTGACATGAACCATCATCCTTAAGTTAACCAAATATCAACGCGATCAACACAATAGCTTTTTCCAAATATTCCCACCTACAGTTTGCAGTGTATCGGGCAGTGAAACAGATATGGGTAAATGCATCTCCTCTTTACCCACTTCATCTTCTGCTCACAATGATATTGATAGCATTGTGGTTGAATTTGACACTGCTATGCGCACTCCTAATACACAACACAGCGTCAGTCACATAGATATATCTTGAGTTTCAATATTTCATCCAATTTTGTTTTAGGATGTCTAACTCAATTTCTTTAAGTTGTAAGATTTTTGTTAAATGGAACTTATTTTTTAATTGCGCTTCAAATGGAAGTACTAGCTCATTTGTATAACTTCTACTTAATATATCGGTAAATTTAAGTTCCATGCGGATTTACGAAAGGTTGTTAGACATGAGGGAATGTTTCATTGTTTGATGAGACATCAGTGACGTTTTCCACTATACTACATTACTTGTAGGAACTTTCTCTATCCAATTCTTTTTTACTATTGTAGCTTGTGGATTTTTTTGGCGAGTTTTCATTTATATCTGCACTTGTACATTTATATCTGTATGTACTGTACCTTTGTATACCAATTCAATGAATCTGCAACAGTTGCACAGATTACTTACTAGCATTGAAGAGTTTCTATCTGTATAGACATGGATATGGATCTATACTAATGGAGAGTTTCATTATACATATTCCTATTACATTTTGAATAAACTGAAAGTTCATGCAGTATAACAACTGCGCACATCTTACTTCTCAACTTGAGGCTCTATCCGGCGGTCCTTTGAGTATTTTGTACTTTGCACAGTATTTATGAACAACTTAGTATTTTATATTTCACAGTATTTTATATCCGCTAATCTTCTATACGTATTGAATGCAGGCACTTGTGGAGGAAGAGGACGAAAAACAGAAGTTGGAATGTAGCGGTAACGAGGAAGCAATCACATAAGATCTTGACAATGATCCCATCTCTAAAGTTTTTGGGTCTGATAGAAAGAAAAACTATTGTCGCGCAATTAGCTCCACTTCCTCTGCAAAACAAGTAAACTTGATGCAAGCTTCAAAAGTAATTGCCGATAAGAATAAAAAGGAAGATTTTCATCAATGGTCATCGGAATTACAAAACCAAGTGGCAAATCAAGTTGCAAATCAAGTGGCGAATCAAGTGATGAGCCAAATCAATGAGGCTCTTAAATCATTTGCTTCATCTTTCTTAACTATGGTACCAGGGTTACAACATAATCTTAATGGTGGTAATGTGATGCCTATTACTGAAACCGCTTCTAACTTGAATAAATCTCCTTCGAATATTGGAGTCGCTAGTATTCCGTCAAATGAGGTTGGATCATCTACAAGAGGTAAACAATTTGTAATGCTACTATCACAGGATACGAAGAAGGATGTAGCAAAAGCTTATATTGGAACACAAACTATGTGTCATTTCAGAGAGATAGTTCCAAATATTGAGAAAGTTGTTTGGATAAAAGAAGTTTTAGAACCGGAAGCATCAATTTACGATGGTCCTCAAAATGGGCACCACAAGCTTTGTGAATTTTCAGATGGGGGCTTTGTGATATGGCCTGTGTTTCGTCTTCGCAGTATCTAAAATTCTATTGTAATTTGGATATGATATTGTGGTATTTTAAAATTTGGATATGATATTGTGGTATTTCGAAATTGGAAAGTTTGTAGCTCATATTATAGTATTATCTAAATATGATATTGTTGCATTTGAGATATGGAAGCATTTTAGACTTCATATTGAATTGATATGATGAATTATATATGATATGGACATCATCATTTATGAGATATTATATTCATTTGTTTTAAGAATTAAATATTAATTGTTACTAGATAATCATTTTCCAACACTTATAAGCGTTACCGTATATTTCTGTACCAACACTTATAAGCGTTACCGGATATTTCTGTACCAACAGTCATAAGCGTTACCGGATATTTCCGTACCAACACTTATAAGCGTTACCGGATATTTCCGTACCAACACTTATAAGCGTTACCGCATATTTCCGTACCAACACTTATAAGCGTTACCGGATATTTCCGTACCAACACTTATAAGCGTTACCGCATATTTCTGTACCAACACTCATAAGCATTATCGAATATTCTTTTACCAACAGTTATAAGCGTTACCGTATATTTTTGTACCAACACTTATAAGCGTTACCGTATATTTTCGTACCAACACTTATAAGCGTTACCGTATATTTCTGTACCAACATTATAAGTGTTAGTAATACGTATGTTCGTAACACTTATAAGTGTCACGAATTAGGCGGCTTCATTCCTCACAGTCCATTAGTAACACTTAAAAAGTGTTACTGAAATTATTTGTAACACTTATAAATGTTAGGATTTGCCTGTTTTGGTGTAGTGTATAGAATTTTAATATAATAAGGTGTAACCTATTGTTAATTATATCCATAAGGTGATAATTGATTGAATAATAGGATGTAAATCTAAATAAATAAGTTTATTTGAATTTAAATTTTAATTAATGAATTTTATTTCAATTGAAATTGAACACTGAATTTGTGCAATACTTAATATTGAATTTGACTTGGAAATTTGTTTTAAAAGATCATGAATTCCTAGGTAATCAAAATGATGAGAAATGGTTAACCATAAAATTTGAACTTAAAGGTTGATTTAATTTAATAATAATTTATTTAATTAGCATGAAAATAGCCATTTTGGCCACTGTCTTGGATTTCGATGAAACTAGTTTCAATAGATCTGTAACAGTGAATTATTGTAGGATTTAAAGTTTCATAGCGATCAGACTTGTCGTTTGATCGTGTGGGTACGAAACGCGTAGAAATCATTTTAATGAATTCAATTTGAATAAACTAATTTTAAAAGCTAACTTCTTCATACAATGGAATTTGGACTTGAAACCTGTTCCACTGAATTGAAAAATATCGAAAACATCTATTTTGATATATAAGATGATCCAGTTTCGTTTCGGAAGCAGAAAGGGCTTTTCGATTCGTTATTGTCGTTTCAAACCAATTTGATCTGTCATTCATTCTTATCGGGCCTTGTCTATATAAATAGATTTTTGTTTCTCAAGCCCTAGTAGCCATTCAGTTATTCTATCTGTCTATTTCCCTTCTTCCAGAAACCAAATCCCAACCACAAAACCCTAAATCCGATTTCGAAATCAATTTCAAATTCAAATGGAAAATCAAACTCCTCAAAATTATGTCATATTATATATCGATGGAAAGCTCTTGATGAGTGCAACCTAAATCTGCTGTTCGGTTCTACAATTGAATTTTTGTCTGTCTTGGATTGGCCAAAGCATTCTAGGTCGTTCGTTTGATGGTTGATCAACGGTAATGGATCGTCGATTCGAAGGTGCTGAAGTGTAGAGATGGTCGAGGGGAGTGCATCAAAGTGGTTCATTCGACGAAGTGATGGTCTGATTTGCGACGAAATTCGATTAGAGTTTTGTTGCTTAGTGGTGGCGGTTGGCTTTTTGATGCCGATGGGGGTTGCGAGGCTAGGCTGTGGTTGGCAAGGGGCGACAAACTAAAGGTGACCCGTTCGGAGGTGGTTGGCGAGCCACGATTAGCTAGAGGCACGTTCGACTTAGGGTTTTCATGGCAGCTCCATGGGTCAGTATGTGGTTCGATTTTCATAGGTCACTGTGCGAGGGTTTGTTCATTCTACGAGAAGGTGACGTGTATTTGCCTTTTTATTTTTTCATTTAATTTAAGTTTGAATTTTAAAACTTCTAAGTGACATAACGTTTTCATACGAGCTCGGATTCACTCATGAATTTCTCCGTTGTGATCGTAACGAAATTCCGAACATTATAGAATTAGTTTGGTTGGATTCTGAGAACGCTCAAGTTTTGAGCTATAATTGTATTTTAAATCAATTGAAAACCAAAGTTCGGTGTTTTAACCCGCTCAGAACTACTAAATTGTCTTATGTTGGTTAAATTAAATTTATGATGTGATTATTAGCTATTTGATTACTATTTGATAAATTAAATTGTCATTCCAGTTAAATTCTAATTTTTGTCGAATTTAATTTCCATTTAATTTAATATTGAATATAAATTTCCTGATAAATACCTGAAAATGATGATCAGTTAGTTATTGTTATTTATTGGTTTATTTGAATGGAGATTGTGATGGATTTTTAATTGTTGATATTTGGATGACTGGATGTTATGTTTATTTTATATATATTCTCATCACACTCTTTATTGTTAGAAAATCACTATGGGTTGAAATGATACATACCCGAACGACTATGTATTGGGGAAAATCGTTATGGATTGAAATAACAGACTCGAGCGATTTTATGGATTTTGAATTTTAATTCCGGATTGCGGCTGAAATGATATATATTCGTATCACTTGACCATAGGGTAGAAAATTATATACAGACACCGGATTAGTTAAATTAATTTATTTTAAAACCTTAAATTTTTGAATCCAGTTAAATGATATTTTGAAATAAATATTTGTTTTATATAAAATGAATTATTTTTGAAAATTCAAGATTTAAATGTGGAAATTGGAATTGGTTTAAAGGAATTGTTAAAGAATTTAAATTGAAAATTTAAAGTTGGATTTGAAGTATAAATGAAATTTATCGAAATTGAGTTATTGAAATATCTGAATATTTAAACTTTGATATCTACTAAATTTGAAATAGTTTAAATTTATAGTTTGAACATGGATTTGAAACTGATATTGAGTATATGGTTTTAATGATAATCTGAATTGAAGGACAAAATTGGGTTTGTTGATTCGAAATTTGGACATGGTCCAGATGTGGTGAAATAAAATAAATAATTTAATTTGATATAAATTTCAAATTAAATATTTTAATTAAACCATTTAAAAGATATATTATTTAAAAATTACGATTTATCTAGATTTTCAAAATATTTACTATATAAACCATTTCAATAATCAAACCATTTTATATTAAACTTATAAAACTATATCTAATCTATTTTAAATGGTTTTAATCTATTTTAAACTATTTTAATCTATTTTCAACTATTTAAACCATTTTAATTTAATTTAAGCTACTTTAATATAATTTAAACAATTTTACACCATTTAAACTATTTTAAAATAATTTAAACTATTTTAAAGTATTTTAAACTATTTGAACTATTTTAAAATATTCTTGACTATTTAAACTATATTTCTAAATTTCTAACGGTGCAAGGTTGAATTATTTATAATTAAATCCTTGATTTAAAGTGAACATGGTTAAATGATGTTACAACCTAAGTTGGGAAATGCTATTTTCTAGTGAAATGACATATTTGAGTAAATATAATGATATTGAAATGAGAATTTAACCTATGTTGTGAATATGATATCAAAAGTGAATATGATTTCGAAAGTGATAGGGTTTTCAGAATTTGATATTTTGATATCAATTATGAATCAGTTTTGGAAATGTAAAATAATCATCCGGTGTAAAATATTTGGTTGTTAGAGAGACCGAGATTAGATATTGTGATACTCTCTGCCAATATCAAAAGCTACTTTAACAACTGTGTACACGGTGGAGATTCCAAAATGAAGTAGGACGGTTTGGCGAACGATTCTATATGAGGTATTTACATTAGCCTAACTCTCGCGAGTCAGCTTGATGTGGCTAAAACAGGAGCTATATAGGGCCAAGTGTGGTTGCTCCTTCGATCGAGCACATTTCTTCGATACAATATTATGACTTTGTGACTTATTTGGTGGTCACCCCCCGACTTGATTATGGGAGTGTGTACCGAGGTAGGAGTTAGTAGCTGTTATGCGTTACCACCAGTCCGGGAGTGCAAACAGTACCTATGGAATGCCCTTTGATAGCCCTCTAGTTTACGGAAGAATTACTGTATTGTATAGACTACAGAAATATATAAAAATGTGTTAAGAGGGATATGGGTAATGCCTTAACACTATTTTAATAATTTACTTTACTGTAGACGCCATTATAATAGTGTATTGCATATGTATGTACATAGATTAACGGATCCTTAGGAGATAGAAATCTTGAACATATCTTAAGTTATTGCACTCATGTATGACACTGGACAGAAGATGTCAAACCTCGTAAACATCTCTGAAGCTGTTACACTCATATTTATTTACTGCTGATTTAACTTACATAAGATCTTTTAGTTCTGACTTGAGTATTTTGTTGCTCGAGTCAGTCTGAAATTTTTAGTGTATTGAAAACCTTATTTCTGGAGAATGAAGACGAAGATTTACTACTACTATTATTTATTATATTTATACTACAACATCATGTTTTTCGGCTGCGTTATTTATTTATTCCTGCTATATGTAACTCTAATCTGTATTGTAAAAGTGTAATCAAATGTTATTTGTGAAACAGCTTCATAAACTGTTTATTTGATTATTATATTTTTTTTATTTCTTTATGAGATTCTGTGATTTGTTTTTCTTTCTTTTCTTTTCATTTCTTACTTACCCCATAACAATCCCCCCTTTTGAATGGTTTGAGTCTGATATATGTGGTTTATTGTCGATTTAAACCGTCCAAAAAGGTGGTTCGTTATAGTTTATTGATTTTCTAATTGCCACAACGTTGTTCTAACCTCTTCCTCATTATAACCCATAAGATAGAGTTGGATGAGTAGGTCACTAGAGCTGGATGTGTTTAGTTGTTGGAGAAGTCTTCTTTTCTCTCATGCTCGCTGCTGATGTGACAACCTATTATCCAAAGAATACCATTAATACCAAGGTAGTAGTCCTAATCAATATTCTTATCCTATTATTTCCGCTATGAGTTTAGATTTCTATCTATCTTTGATAATGCTCATTCTTATTTGCAGGTACCAAGTCAAACGATCTGTGATTTGATGGACTTGGGTTTCGATTTTTTTGAAATTTAGGCCCATTAAGGTATGGGTTGTTACATTTAGTATCAGATCTTAGGTTAGTGGATAAGAGGAATTAGGACAAATTAAGAGATCGTATTCATATTTTCCTACCAAATATTATTATATTTTTACGTTAGATACTAAGAACTCCGACTATAGAAGTTGTTGTAGTTCCACTTCGAAGGAATGAAAAAGGAAACTATAGGTTGGAAATATCTTAGAGTTAATATTTTCACGCTGACTTTGAAGTACCCCATGAAGTGCTTGCGATGCGTAAGGCTTTAATGATGAAGGTAGAATCCCAAAGACTGGAGGTATACGACTTGATGGTTGAGTTTCTAGCTACCTTATAATTTTGGATTTTGATGTTGAGTTCCAATCGGAGACACATATTTATTCCAAATGAGGGGGAAACTAGAGTCTGTATGTCTCTATTGTTTGGAAGCAAGTTTTTTCTGTGGTGTGCATTCATTAATCACCTTTTTGGGGGAAAATTGAATTTTTATTTGGATAATTAATGTCAATTCCTTAGTCTAAACCTATGAGAGGATTTTTATAAAGTATCTTTCAAAAATGCCTTAGATTTTGGAAAAATCCTTAAATATTTATATATATTAGTAAAAAATTGATTTTATTTTTTGGCGAATATAA
The DNA here is from genome assembly GCA_030765085.1 of Allium cepa. Taxonomy (NCBI): domain Eukaryota; kingdom Viridiplantae; phylum Streptophyta; class Magnoliopsida; order Asparagales; family Amaryllidaceae; genus Allium; species Allium cepa. The sequence continues at coordinate 721,403,378 of CM060938.1, read as the reverse complement.
GTTTGACTTTTTAGGGAAGTTTCGGTACGAAATAGCTTCAATTATTTAGAATCAAGTATAAAGGAGCATATATTTCACATAATGATTTTTTAATTTTTAAAATTGAGGTTTTAAAATTTCACACTTTATGGGACGGACAAAATAGGAATCACATTCAATTTTATTGGGGTATGTAGTTTGAAGTGTTATTGTACCACTAGCCATTGGAAGAAATAGTTTCATCCAAAGTATGCAGGAAATAGCAGCTGAAATATTTTTCGATTTTTGGAATTGTTGTTGGTCACAGTAGTTTTGTTGGGATTACATTGAATTGTTGGAACATGGTTCGGGAGTAGGTGGTAGGCTTTGGTACTACTGTGATGAGGATAGGAAATTTTCGGATCGTGTTGAGTGAAGGAGACGCGCGAAACGATTATTATTATTTAATCCAACCCTAATTGGGTCTATGTTCAATTAACGTCCAAAGCCTATCTAGGGGTGACCACCTAGCCGTAAACCTATAGTGGTCTACCAGTTAACGAAATTTGGCACAACTTGAACCAGAAACAGGATTATAAAGTAGTGTCTGAATTCTTTCAAGTTTCCTTTTTTCATTTCTTCTTCCTTAACAAGCCAAACCCAATCTCCATCCTCCTCCTCCTTCAAGTATCAGCCTTGCTTCCCCTACATACTAGTTTTGCATATTAGATCTCGCCCTACAACCACGCTAGATCTAAACCCTAGTTCCTCCTTCCAACCTCTCTTAGCCCAAGATACCTTTCCACATTGCTTGTTTTTCCTCGTACCATTATTGTCTCAACCCTCAAGAGGCCACTTTGTTGGACCGGAATGAGTAGAAGGTTTCATTTTTTTGGGCTGGAAGAGCTATTTATCACGGTAGGATTTGTACCGATCCTCTACTTCGAGACTTTTGAGTGGGAATGTTACCTGTGTTGCATCTACCATTTTGATGTCCTATTAGCATAAAATTTCAATGGAGGCAATAGTTTGATTCGTTCAAAGGTGAAGGGCATCTTGATTTAGAAAAATAATAATGATCTTGTTGAGGTTTTGGAGGCCTCGGTAAGGAAATGGACTTAGATGATTTTAAAGTGACCGACTCAAAGATTTTTACAGTAAATCAGGATATCGATGTTTGGAAGATGGATAATCTACGCCCGACTATCCGTTTGATTATATGCATCATTCAGCACAACGGCATCCCTAAGATAGGAAGTTACAACAAGATTTCTCCTTCGGTGCGGAAGACCGTCTGTTTAAGTATTGGCAGCATTGCCATCAAATGGACTTGCACCCTTTAGATTCAATTTGTTGATCAAGGATTCATACTACATAGAGTCACTTTTCGTATTTTCTTCTATCCACTCCTGTCTTTAGGTATTACGATTGCACTTACATGGAGAGGCAGTTAAATAGAAGGTTCCTTTTACCATTATTAGAACCTTTCTTAGGAAGATGGCAATTCCGAAGCCGTCAGCAACACCAGTAGCGCTAACGGCACGAGATTGGGTGTTTAGCCGTTGTGCTAAGACCATTCAAGGGTCGCAGCAATGGATCGAGCTCCATCTATGAAACAAGGCATCACATAGTCTATAGGCATTGTTTTAGGATTTATGGCATTGTTTTCTTTTCCCTTCCAGCATTTGTTGCTTTCCTTTTGGTTGTTTGGGTTGTAATTGTTAGTTGTCTTCTGTAAAAGACGTGCATGATATTATGACTTTCTATTTATTTACTATCTTTTTATTTCTAGACATACGAACTACTCCTATATATGCACTATAAAGAAGCAGCATAAATATAGGAATCTCATAAAGACGCTTGACTAACAGTAAATGCATTATAAGCCTGGAAGTTTATAATAGTAAATTTTTTTAGCAAAGGACATGATAACGTTGTTTTGGTATCATGGGTCTATTCTCATGTTCCTTAAAAGCTAGTTTTTTTTAATTACAGACGTCACAGCATTTTTAAATAAAATGTCAAGTTTTATGGGTAAAGTTTAATTGTAGATTTTAGAATTTGGTTTATGCTTTTTATTTTATAACCGACTTCCAACTAACTTGAAATTGTGGCTTGATCTTTCAAAAATTTTGAGATGGAAAATATTTTTGAAAAGTTTCCTCTTAATTTAAAATTTCTCTTTGGAAAAAAAGGTTTTTAGGTTTTAATTATTTTTGAATCTTAAATTATTTTTAGAGTATTTATCCAAAAATTTGATTTCAACGGAAGATGTGATTTCAATACTTCAGAATCATAATTTGACGTACGAATTTGAGAAGCGAAAGATTTTCTATGAAACATTCGTTTTGAAGGCCACATGTTAGGCATAGGGAAGGAAAATAGTGTTAAGTGAATTTAGTGGTGCATTATAATCGACGATTCGATAAATGTAAGTGATAACAAGGGAACAACTGTTTTATCTTCGAATTTCGGTTTCTATACCTTGTCGATGACGCGGACGAGTCTATTTTTAGGCTTAAGTCAATTTTAGGGCTTGAAAATAAGCATCGTTATGCATTTTGTATATGGAAAAATTGGAGTAAATCTGGGGCAGTGAAGAAATTTCCATTTTACTACCAAAATATGAAGATTATAAGTGGTAAGAATGTTAAATTCTCCACCTAAATTCCATTTTCTGGCATAGAAGTAAAATTTAGGAAGCGTTTTTCGATGTGTTAGATTATTGGATGGTAGGAAGTGGATGTAAAAATTGGTTGTTTCATACTTCTACTTGTAGGAGTATTGGGGTTTTTGGTTGAAAAGATTTTTCAAAAAGCTGCATGTATGTAAAACTATCAGTATATACATAGGTGGTTTGCATCATAATTTTCCAAAAATGTTTTCGAAATAAATGCATTCATATGGAAGAATGCGATTTAGAATCTTCTGCATACATATTTTTTGTATGATGATAAAATAATACACTATGCACTTGTGCATGCTTGGTTGCAAAATTGGTTGTACACTCATTGGTTTGGAGCAAAAACCATGACTTAGTCATAGATGAAATTTCAGGGACGGAATTCATTTTAAGGGGGGAAGAATGTAAAACCCAGTAATTTGACGTTAATAATTTAATTAGTTAACTAATTAATTAGGTTTCAAAAATGGAATTTGTGCAAACGATGGAATTTGACCATGAAACTTGCATCATTGCATTTGTGGAAAAATTCTGAGCAACTTTCATATTTGAAGTTTTGCGATCGGAATCCAAGTAAAGAAATTATGAACGAAAATCGAATTCGAAACGGAAATAATTCGCATAGGAAAATTAGTATCGGTATATTAATTGTCTAAGGCCCACAGGTCAACCCGTATATTGGAGCGGTCGACCAGGGATGGTCGATCCATAGAAAGGGGGTGGATGACCGCTCCCCATGTGGTGGCTAGGGCAGCCAAGCCAATGACCCAGATTTAATATATTTTGATCTGACAGTTGAAGTTGATTCCTATGCCTACAAATTCAAGCCTAACACTCCCTTCTCTTCTCATAATTTTTTGGAGGCAACAACGAAGCTTTACCATTTCTTATACTCCACATTCTTTCTAATTATAAAAATAAGATATTCATGTTTATATTCATACAAACTAGAGAAGAATAGAAATCAAATGAAAAGGAGAAGAGAACCAACTACATGCATATTTGAGGATATATATACATATATATATATATATATATATGTATCTATTTTCTCTTTCGATCCTAAATATCTTCTTCGATCTGTAATTCTAATACACACACACCTTTTTTATACATATCTCTTGGATTAAAAAGGATATGGAGATGAATCAAAGGTTCTATTTCAGATCTAGAGATTTGAATCACTTTTAAAAAGGTGAGTGAGAATTTTTTAACAGAGTATTGTAATATGAAAAATATCCCGTTGGTGTTTATTTGATTATTATGCATAATTGGATAATTATATATGAGTTGTAGGTAGTAAATTGTATATAATCTAAATATAATAAATAAAGCCTACATATTCTTTTTAAAAAAAAAAGGGTAAATGAGTTTTTGTACCGGACTCTACCAGATCAGATTAAAAAACGAAGTAGTTACAAATATGAGGTAGCGAACGAAAGATCGAAAACAAATAAAATTAATAAACAACTAAAACTGAGAACAGAAATGCACTAATTAAAATAGGATTTAGGCCCATAATAGCCCAAATACCAGTATAATTAATGCACCGTAAAAGCAATTATTCCAATGGACTTAAGCCATCTCGTTCGTTTCTTAAATGCACCGTTCACCTCAGCTATCAACTCCCTCCTGGTTTTAATTTTGTTTTCGAATATGCGATTGTTCCTCTCATGCCAAATAGCAGAGACGAAACATCTGAGGATAATAAGAATTCGCTCCCCTTCTCATTTCGCCATCTGGATCGTTGAAATATCTTAAACCATTGTTGCTCGCGTCTCGTGTTAGTGTAATATATCTCAGCAGCAAGAAGAACAGCCTTCCATAGTCGATAAGTCACCGTACATTGGAAGAAGATGTGGTCCTTGCTCTCGGGGTGTATATTGCAGAAAATGCAGATATTAGACGCAATGAATACCCTCTCCAGAAGTTTGTCTTTAGTAAGCAGTGAGTTATGTATAGTTTTCTAGAGAACAAAATTATCTTTTTTCGAGCCGAGTTTATTCCATATTCTGCGATACCATATATTATAATTAGCATTATTATCTGTAAGAATGGCTTTGTATATAGTTGCAATGCTGTGAGGAGAGTATTTGTCAGTCCATTGTATAAAGTGCGCAGTGTTGATTTGGTTAACCCGAGTTATCTTTGTATAAAGATTTTTGACCACAGTAGATGCAGCATGAGGTAAATGTATCACCCTATGGTTGATGAAATGACGAATGTTTGCGCGGTCAGGAATCCCAGTGGATATCTTATCCATATTACTGAGCACGTTGCTTAGAATGATACCGGTTGATGACCACGGGGAATGCCAGAAAGAGATGTTATGATCATAGAAAATATTGTGTTTAATGTGTGGAAGAATGATATCACGAATATTAAGAATGTTCCGCCAGAAGTAGCTAGAAGTGGCAGTGTGACAGGTACTCCAGAAATTCTTATCAAAAAGTTAGTTTAATCTTAACCAGCGTATCCATAAATTCATATTGTATGAGAGGATATCATTGATGTGTTTGGAGGCCGCTGTAATATTCCAATATCTTAAATTGATTATACCCAATCCCCCTTTTTTCCTCGGTCTGCATATCTTGGAGAAAGCAATGGGAATAGGCTTGCGAGAATTGCAATCACCATGCCATAAGAAATGGCTCATAGCCGCATTAACCGTGGATATAATTTTTTTTGGCAATATGAAGATGCGAGCCCAGTATGATGTCATGCCAAAAATAATAGATTTAACAATAGAAATTCTACCTGTTTGTGAGAGGATGTGAGTAGGCCAAGTTTTGAGTTTAGCAATAATCTTCTCATATATAGGGATGCATTAAGTAGTACTAATCCTAGATTTAGTGAGAGGAATACCCAAGTAAACAACATTAGTAGGCATTGGTAGAAGACCAGATAGATTAGTAATACGGCTATTATCATTTTCACAAAGGCCCGCAATAAGAATATGAGACTTATTCTTGTTAATATGTAGCCCATTCATTTCATGCAATTGAATAAGAGTATCGTTGATGGCAGAAATGGTAGGAGCATCTGGCTTAGCAAAGACGACAATGTCGTCAGCGAGCATGAGAGAGGTAATAAGCGCATTCTTACATTTTAGGTGGAGCTTAATAGTCTTATTTGAAACATGATTGGTGAATATGGAATTAAGTATCTCCATCACCAATATGAATAAGTAAGGGGAGATCGGGTCACCTTGTCGAATTCCCCTAGGCGATTTGAAATATCCTGCGGAATGGCCATTAATCTTAACAGTGTACTTGGCATTGGAAATGCAACTGTATATCCAAGCAACGTATGATTCTGGTATTCCCATTCTGGACATAATAGCAACGATAGAAAACCACTCAATAGAGTCGAAAGCCTTCTGAATATCGAGTTTCATCATACATGGCGGTGATATATTCGTTTGGTTATATCCTCTAAGTAATTCATGGGTGAGCAGGATATTATCTATGATATTTCTACCATGAAGAAAAGCTGTTTTATTAGGAGATATGATTTTATTCAAAACAGGCTTTAATCTATTCGCAAGGATTTTAGTGATGCACCTGTATATCGCATTACAGCAAGAAATTGGTCTGAAATGTGTGACAGAAATCGGCGAATTGTTTTTGGGAATTAAAGCAATGTTTGTGGCATTAATACCCCCGAGTAAAATATTTGTGAAGAAGAAGTATTGAATAGCCTTGACAAAAATGACATCGATGGTAGACCAAGTAGTAATAAAAAACTTTGTATTGAAACCATCAGGTCCACCCACACTGTCAGGACTAAGATCAAATAATGCCATCTTGATCTCATCATTTGTAACCGATGTAATTAGGCGAATAACATCTTCGTTTGCAATCTTTGGAATGGTTAAATTTGAAATGTCAGCAAGGTTCAGAGTATGGCCAGAATCAGAAAAACAAGCGTAGAAGTAATCAACGAATGCCTCATCAATGAGATTATTTTCAGTTTGGAGCCCGCCATCCATGTCAACAATGGAGGTAATTTTTTTAGCGGATCTATTGATGCATAGGGCATGATGGAAAAATGACGAGTTTTTGTCGCTGTGGAAAAACTTCTCTTTATCAAGCATTTCTTTATTCCTATCGAATTCATATTGAAGAGCTTATCGCATTTGATTATTAATGAATTCCTCTTTTTCAGATAGATCAATATTACCAGGGGAGGCAAGCATATCTAGTTGATCCTTGTTGAGATCGTTGCACAGCTGATCTGATTTGGATGATCCTTTGCCAAAAGTAGAAAGAGCCCATTTTTTCAAACATTGTTTTCTATTCTTAAGCTTAGCCTGAAGAACGTACATAGGATTGCCATATATGTGAGTGTTCCATCCCTGCAAAAAAAGGTCAAAGAATTGTGCATGTTTAGTCCAAAAATTAAAAAATTTAAAAGAGGCATGGTATTTCTTTGTTTTCGATCCCCACGAAAGGATAAGAGGGCTATGATCAGAGATTCCTGGGTGAAGGATAGAGGATAATAGGTTAGGCCAGGTAGTAAGGGCATGTACATTGAAAAGAGAATGATCAAGGGTGCAAAAAGTACGTCTGTCACAACGCTGGTTGTTCCAAGTGTACGTAGGGCCGATAGAAGGAATTTTGTGAAGAGCCGCGATTTGCAAAGTTTGAGATATAGGCCTAATGTCATGAATGGATAGGGGATTTCCACCATATTTCTGATTCGATGCGTACATGCAGTTGAAGTCGCCAATAAGGATCCATGGGTCATTGATATTATTTTGAGATTGGATGAAGTTGTGAAGATGAGTTCTGGTTTCTTTGCTACACGAAGCATATATGTAGGTTAAATTGAAACAGGCTGAAGTTGGTATATGGGTAACATAAAGGTGGATATACGGATCAAAAGCTGAGATGGTGACAGTGTTGTATGAAAGAGGGTTCCATAACACCACCACACGACCATAAACAACATGATCAAGGTTGTGTGTGAAGTTCCATTGGGGGTTGATATAATTACACATTTTCAGCGTTTGAGCTTTGTTGAGTTTTGTTTCCATAATGCCAAACATATGTAGATTGTTGTTTCTGATCAGGTTTTTTTGCTTCCAGTTGCTTTAAGGGAAGATGTGCTCCCCTTATATTCCATGCATCAATGTTGTCAAGCATTGGAAACATTGTGTTTCTTCTTCCTATCCGATTTCCTTTGTCCTATGATATTTCTCTGTTTTATTTGTATTTCATTTTCGTTAGAACTGGTGTTGTTACTCAAAATATCTTCAATTTGGTATGTATGCCCTTCATCATTATCCTCAATTTCATCAATGTCTTTGTTTACCTTGTTTTTATAATTTTTCTTGTTTTTCTTTCTCTTACTTTGTGCCGGATTTGATGATACAATGGTTGCGGTAGATTTGGATGTGGTTGGTTGGTTATTTGGATGTACATTTTTATTGGCTTTGTCGGGGGAGTCCTGTTGAAAAAGAAGTTTGATGCCAGTATTTTAATCTTGAAAAGTATCGTGGTGAATAATGTTGAGTTCAACAAGCTTGTTTTTGATGTCAGGGGATAAGTGGATGTGTTCGTATACTAGAGGAAGAGTATCTTAAGTTTGTGGGTCTTCGGTTTGCTGCTCTTTATCTTGTTGTTCTTCATGATTTACAGTAGTAGGAGGTATATTAGACGAGTGTGAAGGTATGGAGGAGTTTGAAATGAGGCCGTGTGGAGCAACAAGTGGAATGGAAGATATCACTGTGTCGGTTATGACACATGTATCCCTAAGAATGTCAAAGCAATTTGATAAATGAATAGTAGAGAAAGGTTGAACCAGTTCGATCGATTTGTCCGTGGTAATATATGTAAGTCAGATGGTAGAGAGTCAGATAGTGAGGTATTGTTTGGATCCAAGGGTGTCTTAGTATTCTTTTGTTTGCCTTGCTCATGCAGCTGTGCATGTATATCACTGACATCCATTTTTTCTTTTATTTGTGTTTTCTGTAGCAGCTGCTTGGTATCTGAACCAACTTTCTGTTTTCTTGACCATTGTTTGTTAGTTTTGTTTTCCACCTTTCCTTATCACTAGATATTTTAGGATTACTGAGAGTAACAGCATTTCCTACCGCATGGAGAATTGGCTGAGTAAAATGTGCATCATCATTAACATTACCAGCATGTTCTTGACCCACAGCTTCAGTTGATAGGAGTTGTACCATGTCAATGCATGTAGAAATGTCATGGCCAAAACATTTGCAGTGCACACAAATTTTTGGTCGCCAGTCGTAATATACGTCATCATATACAACATCGTCACCATCTCTATATTTTATAACATCAGGAAGCTCCTTATCAGGCGTAATTTCAATAAGGCATTTGGCATATTCAAAATTTTGCGTCTTCTCTGTAGCTTCGTTATAACAAACCAAATTTCCCAAATGACATGCTAGCCAATTTATACCCAATAGAGTCCAAGCGTTAGTGCGAATTTTGTGAAAGTGAACCCAAATTGGTACCGATTTAATACTAGACTGTGCGTTTTTGAAAGTTGGCTTCCAAGAGGATATAATAAACATTTTACCACGAATGAAAATAGGATCACTCTCAAGAATTCGCTGTCTATCAGATTCATCAGAGAATTCAAAATAGAAAATAGAGCGATCAGTTTTAATCTAATATGATCCATGGAGGCGCCAAATTCTCTTCAAATGGTACAAAACCACATTATATAGCAGACAATCATCAAGGAAGAAACCAACCAAAAGTTTGTTCCATGTTTTTGTACCAGCCTCATGTACATCCACAGGCATCTTCAGAGCCTCGCCCGTGTATGACAAGTCGAAGAACTTTGGAATTTAACGACCCACATTTCTAGGCTTGGTTTTGAAAAGGGAGATCCAAGGAGCAGGGGGATGAGGAGGCAGTGTGGCACTAAATGGGGAAGATATAGTGGGTGGTAATGAAAGAGATGTAGGAATAGATAACGAACTGGGTATGTTTAGAGTAGGGTCTGGTGTCTTGGGCACGGGTGGAGATGAAACGTCAGTGGTGGAAGAAAGGTTGACAGGGGAGATGGATATAGAAGTTGGGTATGGGATGGTCTAGACGGCGACGGTGGTGGGAGGTAAGGCAGTACAAGGTACGACATAGTGGGATGGAGCAAGTGAAGTGACGGCGGTATGGTCAATAGGGATAGGGGATGGGATGTGGACAGAGGAGGTATGTAGAGGTACAGAAGGGATGGTGGGAGAAGAAATCATGGGGAATGAAAATGAGAAAAATCATGTGAAGCCTACATATTCTTGTTTGTGAATCGATTTATTACTATTTACAACCTGATCTGGAAATCAATCCCAAAAGTATTAATTTAGAATATTGAATTGAATAAAATTTATTCCAAATATGAAAATAGGTTGTATAATAATGTTATGCGTTTGGATTCTTACCCTCTTGTTGGAATGTAAACTTTTTTATGTTTGGAATAGTTGGAATTTAGATCCGTTTAATATTTGTAAATTAGTTTGATTTCTTTCCCTTTTAGAAAAATACAACGTTTGATCAGACAAGGAACAGATGCAAATAAAAAGAGAAAGAGATGTGTAATGAATTCATTGTAGTTTACAAATCTATTTCAGTAATATAAAGAAAAAATTATTCCTTGTAATTTCAAGCATGTAATATTTTATATGTTAAAATTAAATCTTTTGTTTTGGACTAATTTATGGAAATTATAGCGGATAACCTTCTTAGATATGATTCCAACAATTGAACATAGAAAAGAATATTTTGGTGAAGATAAATATATTTGTAAGTTATTTACTGCACTTATAATAACTAAAATAAAACCTAGTAATAATGACGCTTTAATGTTATATTCACGTTTAGGATAACTAATTAATGAGAAAGGAATCTAAAAAGTTGTAACTCTAATAAATGGGAAATAAGTGGTAATAAATATGAGAGTTGCAATAATTTGATAGGGAAAATGGATTAATGGGATGTATAAATAAAGAAATTGAACTAATAATTACGGAATGGTTAAAAAGGTTACTAATTTAAAATTAGTACTCATGCATAAATGTCCTAGGAATGTCTATTAGGATTTTATGTACAAACTAACATTTATGAGCGTTCAAAGGGTATTTATGGGCAGATAAACATATAAAGTAAATCTTACCGCCTTGAATAAAAAGGGAATTAGTAAGCTAAGTCCAATGTATACCAAAGATAATATAAGTACAGACTTAGGATGGTTAAGTGGACTTAATCGGTTAGTGATGCGAGGTCAATAGAGTCACTCGATGGAAGGCTGTCCTTCACTTTAAGGCTACCAACAGTCTTGTGCACTCACACTGATGTGAGATGTCACTAATCCTAGGACTTCATGACAACATGAGAGATTGGGTCTGCATTCTTACTTGAAAATTTTTAAATGGTCCAAATTTGCAATTAGGAGTGGTGAGGGATGTCTCCATAAGGGTTCGCTTATGGTTTAAGGTATTAATTGGTTATAGGGTCGGCCTCCCTCCTAAAAGGAAGTATCAATTGATTGATCTAAGGGTTCACCTTCTCCTAAAAAGGAGTATTAAGTGATTAGTGAGATTCCAAGCAATGTCAGCAAAATAGTAATAGTGAGGAGTCCGCCTTAGGGTTAGATAATAAATGACAAAGGCTTACTTATAAATAGGCGTTAAATGGTCAAGGGTCTGACTAGTCCTTATTAATGAGGTATTAAGTGACATGGGTACAATACCTCACATTGCTAAGGTCATAATAACAATAGTAACAATGAGGAGTCAGCTAGGGGATAGATATTAAGTGATGTAGGATCTACCTAAATATAAGTATTAAATGGTTAGAATCCACCTAGTCCTTTTTAATGTAGTAAGTGGCTCGAGTACTGTCTCTTACATGGCTATGTTTTTATTAGCGATAAACGCGGTAATGGTTGGATATTAAATGTTGGAAGCCTTAAATAGTGTTTAGAAATCTTTATACCTAGGACCGTTGACCATTGACAAAATTGTTAGAAAACCACCTTGGGAATAGGCCTTAATGATAGGTTTACCTTAACCGAGGTCATAAATGGCAGAGTCTACCTATTTCTCTTTTAAAATTAATTTTTTGTGATTATAGAAGCCCGCTTCATATTTAGAAGTATTAAGTGGAAAAAGGGTTTGGAAGTATTGGGTGGTCGGTAAGGCTTCATCGGTATTTGTACCTAGGGAATGGGTAGGTAAGTAATCTTGTATGCAATGCAAGGTTAGGTTAGGATTGCTAACCTTAATTGACATAACAATTAAATTAAAACCAATCGGTATAAATTCATGCTATGGACAGTTTATTTATTTCCAATCACCAAAGTGTTGTTCTGACCCCTTCCTTATTACAACCCGTAAGATAGATTTAGAGGAGCAGGTCACTAGAGTTGGATGTGTTAGTTGTTGGAGAAGTTTTCTTTTCTCTCATGCTCGATACTGATGTGGTAACCTTTTATCCAAGAAATACCATTAATTCCAAGGTAGTATTCATAATTAGTATTCTTATCCCATTATTGTTTCCGTTGTGAGTTTAGATTTTTATCAATCTCTGATAATGCTCATGCTTATTTGCAGGAACTAAATCCAATGATCTATGCTTTGATGAAATTGGATTTTGATTTTTGTCGAAATTTCAAACCATTAAGGTATAGGTTGTTACAAGGGTCATGAAAAAGACTAGTTTTAAGGTTGCTTTAGAGAGGGATCAACTAGTGGGACTTGTAGTTTTCTATGCTGAAATATATTTCATGCTAGGATAATGTAAAACTAAAATTGTTGTTAACACTAGTGGAGCACGGAGGACCATCTAAGGTAGGATATGGTAGGATAAGACAAAGCAAAAGGCCGATGATGGCTTTTGAGGATCGAAACAAAAAAAGAGAGAATTGAAGTTTTCTTCTTACACCAAATTGAAATAGACCCCAGAGAGGATTTACCTTGATACGGGGAGGGCAGATTCCCAATAGAAAACCAACTAAGAGAGCCTATGAAATGGGACATGGATTCTATAAAATAATACTTATTCCATAACTTGGATGGGCATAACACCAATAAGTGCAGACATCTGCATGACTTGTTAGAGAAGCAGGTTCGAAGTAATTGGCTTCAACAATATTTAAGGAATCATACCGTAATGGTGTGGCAGCAGTGACTACCATCTGTGGTAGACGTACTCGATCACGACCGAGAATCTAGGTCAGGTATTGTAACGCCATGATCGAGATGGGCCAGAATAAGGTTTAAACTTTACATTTTAATTTGGTTTTAAACAAACTTTGAAGGATTACCATAAGGCCACCTACACATATATGGGTTCTAGATCATCGCAAGATATTCTTTAGGTTAAGATCCGAGGCTAACTTGCTGATGCATTTGATTTTAACTGTATGACTAAGTAATTGATAAATATTTGGATTAGAAAATAGTTTGAACATGATACTGATACTGCTAGTGGAAGCTATCAGAACATAGTTATCCCTTAAACCTAATATATGACCAATAGGACTTGGCTCCCCCAACCGAAGAGACGAGCTATGAAGCATGAAGTGCAAGGTCCCTTGTAAGAGAGCGAGTGGATGGACTTATGTAGGATAACCAGTCCCTATATCGAAGATTGAGTGGAAGGATGCACTCGGATATTGGGTCCGTTTGCAAAAGAGCAGGCACATTAGGCTTAATCAGGATTCGCGATAATGCGATCTAAAGATGTAATGACCCGACTTTTTCGACTCCTAAATATTTACAAAATTACAACACGATATTCACACGCCGAACACCCTAGTGTCGAAAAGATAGATTATTAGGATAAAATGAAGACAAAAAAGGAAAAGTAAGGAAAAAACCATCTGAATCTCACAATGGAACTATAATATATAATATCCAAAAAGATAGTACAAAGGGTTACCCTAAGATAAAATGAAAATTTTGAGTTACTAACCTAAGTACTATCATCAGCCTGGATAGTTATAACTAGCAAAGTAGCGAAAAAAAACATATAAAGGTAGGAGAATGGAAGAATCCATCCCGTCTCCTGAAGCTCCATGCATCCATGGCAAATCCTACTTCTCTCAACCCACTCGAAAGAACATCCGAAGATTTAAGGGAAAAGTAAAACCACGAGTCAGACATAAGCCTGGTATACGAAACTCAATACATATACTTAATATAACAGTAGCTTTAGAGACTACCAAATAACCAGAATTATTTATGAGATAAAACCATCCAATAAGTAAATAAGGCAATATAATAGATAGTATCTAGGGTGTAGAATATAAATTATAAAAAAGTTGTGCTGCTTGCAACACACATCACAAAAATAACAAGTATACAATCAAAACTGCTAAGAGTTGCATTTGCATATGAATTTCCATTGGAGGAGCCCATAGTATGTCGATGCGAGCCTCCTAGCAAGGGTCAAAAACCACCTTCTGAAATCCTGTATATTTCTAGATAAAACATAGCACAAAGAAAAACATAACCGGTCCATATCCTACCGTGTGATACCAAATACCATCAAGTCCCACTATAATTAATCATAAGTATCTCTAGATATATGGAGTTGATGTACTCTTGGGTTAGATTAACCCACTGGTTATGCGCCTACTCTGTTTTCTATCATTTCCAATGGCGAAGTCATGTTTCCAGTATCTCAACACATGAGCCCTCATCGCTTGATTAGTTCATAAACCTCTTCATGGATTCCAACATAAGTTGTTTGGTGAATGCTAACTCTGTCCTCTCTCTTGGAATCATCTTCAAGATACACAGTACAAAACAATAGCATCGTTCGAAATATTAACACTGGCCTCTTCCTTATAGTTTCCCTCAGGACAGACATTCCAACCATATAACATTCAGCTTCACAACCACTTCCATAACATATAACTCATATATCAGTTTAGAAGTGGTTACGATTTTGAGTTATCTCATATAAGTATACTCTCCCCGATACTAGACTCTTCAAAACCAAATCGGTAAATTTTAGTTAAATCAATTTTGATTCTTTTAAAAGTAAGCGTACAATATATAGGTGTCCTCCCTTGGGGATCTTGAATATACCTTATTAAAACAAGAGACATTTTATATGAATAAGCCCTACTTAGGGGATCTCAAAATGTATAAATCTGTGAAGCTTTTACATGCTTCCAAAGTAAATTTTGGTCAAGTTCAATAGTAATAACAATGATCGCATCTGTAACCTTTTTCAACTTTCTCAACTTATACTATCCCTCGTAAAGATTGAAGCCAGTTATGTTAGGACACCCATATACCATATCCCTACCTTGACACATCATTCCAAACTCTCGTAGATAGAAAAATTCTACATTATTGACTTTCAATGCTAAACATAGGAGTGAAAAACTTCCATAAACAAACAAGCACAATCAACTCACACAAGCGACTTATAATCCCTTTTTATCAAATAATACTACTTTATCAGTACGTACTTGTATATATATATTTAAAATACCTTTATAAATAAAATATATCTATATAGTACTAGTCGCTACATATTCTACTCTTTTCACTCTTCAATATATATTCAAATACCTATCTCGAAATATTCACAAATCATTTAATAATATTTTTCTTTCAAATATATAATCAATGTTGTCAATAACAAATTTTACTCAAAAATTGTTACTATAAACTTCTTCTCTCCTTTATAAATGAAACCATTACATTTTCTAACCTTTTTCCCAAAATATTTTATACTTATCATTATCCTTAAAATACTCTTTTGGAAAATTAAAATATATGTACAATATTTTAAAAAAGATAAATTTCTTTTAAATAACCTCTCGAAATAAGTTATTATAAGTAAATGTTATATAAAACCCTCTTTATCTTCTTATAAATATTTAACTCACTTTTCCAAACTTATATATAGAAATACTTTTAAAATACTTATAAATATGTTTTAAATATCCATATAAAAGATCATACAAAAATAAATAATTTAGAATTGACTAAAAACCATTTTAAATAAGTGTAACATATAAATAAAATCCTTTACTTTAAAAACTCGAATATATTTATCAAAGTTATAAATTTATGCTTGAATTTGCCTTTAAAATACTCGTAAATGTTATTAGTTGTCCATAAAAGGTTCTCACAAAAATAGTTAATTTAATTATTATTTTTGAACACATTTTAATCACCAAAAATCTTCAAAATACACAACAACAACAACTAATGTTATAATAGAGTCAAAACTACTATCGTAGGGTTAAAAGTGCTGATGTTAAATGATAGAAAAATTCGTGATAGAAAATACTTAAAAGTTCTTGAAACTTTGAACCATTTTTTACCAAGCTACCATATGATCTAGGGTCTGATTTTTTTTATAGTAAGTACTTTACTTAGAGTACAAAATAACCATGAAAGAAATCGCTGAGGATATGCTTGCAAATCATTACAAAAACTAGATATTTTCAAGTGCACAAATATCGACCTTTTAGCCTTCTAACTTTTTTTCTACATGTTCCACATTATTGCAAATCTTTTCCTTGCTTCCACATGCACTATTATAAGTGCAGAGCAAAACCAAAATATATTTTATCCAAACATACTTACAAATCATCACTTCAAACCATTTAAAATCTAGGGATTACAAAGTGCATTTATAGTGGCTGTTTTGCTTCAAACACTTCATCCTTCCCTTCCATATCACAATCAACCGAACCAAACATGATAAACATACATTAGGCCACGCCACATCTTATAGAGGGTAATAGAAATGATTTACCACATACAAAATTATAATTTGCTTTCTAAAGCAAAAGGAGTCAAACTGTAACTTTAACTAGTTAATGTATAAATTTATATTAACAGGTAGTTATATACACAATAAATTCTTTTCAATGGTAAGCTAAATCATTCTACTCTTTGCTAATCAAAGAACAAACCCTTAAGAACACATTAATACTTGCTACCATCACACAAAGCAAGATGAACACCTCCATAGCCACCACAAAGTTCGCGGCCACCCTTTCCCTTCCAACTCTTACTCACAGCCATTGGTTGTGGGCCCCTTTGTTCCTCCTCCCTTCATCACTTGACTTGATATTCCTTGCTCATATATTGCATTAGGCCCTTGCTAATGTTTTGGAGAGTTTGGATGAGAGTGCTTATGTTTTAGAATTTTAAAGAGAAGAAGAGAGAACGAGAAGCCAATGTTTTTGTGTTAGACTTTATAAAATGTATTTTTGAACTATGTGTGTTTATATAGAAGTATTTAAGATGTCATACCCTCGCCTTGTACCTCCTACAGTAGGCCACCATTCACCCTCCCCCTTACAGGCGCATAAAATATCTCCTTTTGTAAATTCTTCTTCAAAATATCTCTTTAAAATATCTTCTATAGTTCACCCATTAGCCACTCCACTAATCACTCCTGTAAACACCATTCGTTGGCCATGAATAGTAAAATATTTTTATTAATTATTAGTGTAAACATTATTTTATTAGACATGTCCAAAAAGTTTGAGCAACTCTTATCGAGTAAAAACTCATTTATGGATAAAACAATTTTCGATCGCATTATCGATTTTTACTCGAAATGTTCCTTTTTGTCCAAAACATTTAATAGACGAATCTATTACCATTATTCATAATTAAAAACTTTTCGCCAAGGTCTTAAAATTTTTAATCGCATTTAATTCAGATTCAAATGTTTAAATAATTTAGATATCTAAATACGAAGTATTCAAAATTATGGGTCGCTGCATTCTGTCTTACTTAAAACATATCGTTTTTGGGATTCCAACACTATGAACTAACAAAAGAAATAAGCACATACCAATACTTAACAGTATTCCAAAATTATCAGCAAATGAAGCTAAAGGATTGCTCAAGTTCAAAAATCCTCTCGATCGCACAAGGATAACAAATAATTTACTAAGCATACCTTATGCCCGTCAGCCTCAAGTTACTTAGAAAATTATTCCCATTCTCATTCACCTGAATATCTATCTCAAGTTATAGTTTCTAGGATCACTATTAACCTATTAGTTTCTATGGCCTAACTAGTAACCTGTTCAATTCTTTATGAATTTCATATCCACTTTAGCAGTTTCCATGGGATCACGATGAACCTATTTGTTTCTAATAATACTATTATCTAATAAAAGTTTTCATAGGATCAACATGAACTTATTGGTTTTTTACCAATACTATTATCAAATCATAGTTTTCATAGGATCACTATGAACCTATTGGTTTTAACCAATAATATCTTTCATGTCATAATTTTTACAAGCAGTTTATGAACCCTTTGATCTCTTTCAACAACTTATTACAGATACAGTTTTCATGGGATCACTAAGAACCTATTTGCCCCGTGACAACAACAATTTACATAACTTAGTTTTTTATTGGCTTACTAAGAACTTGTCTAAACCAATAGTTTTTTATTGGCTTACTAAGAACTTGTCTAAACCAATAGTTTTTTATTGGCTTACTAAGAACTTGTCTAAACCAATAATCCTTTGATCAATCTTGGGCACCCTATATTCCGGTCTGTCTGGCCTCGTGGATGCAATTTTACTCACACAAGAATTAAATTCAATATATATTTACTATCGGGTCAGCTTAGCCTATTATTCTGCCCTTAACACCCCAAGATGCAGTTATGGGTTATAAATGAAGTGGATATGGTTATACAAGCATCATGATAACTGATCAAATAACAATAATATAAACATCCATGGTGAAATTCCTTGTAATCATTTTTCTAATCGAATATGGTTAATACCCTTAACCACTATCTTTAGCAAGGAAAGTTTTCTCTAAAATTTCAAAGTTAAATGCCATTTCAAAAGTCTTTTACATCACCATGGGTTTTCTTTAAAAATGAGTTGGGTCCTCTAATTTGAAAACTAAGGCTTTGGACTATATCTTTTGGAACATTGTGACATCATGAGTTACCATCCATCATTCCCCTTTTCAACATCATAAAGCAACCAAGACCTCCGTCACTCTCCCTCTTCGAAATCATTATGTAAAACCTTATATGTTCACTTTTGAAACCATACAACATACCTTTCGAACACTTGGAAATATTCCTTTCGAAAAACTCAAAAACATACCTTTCAAAACACTCAAAAACATACCTTTCGAAACATCAAAACATACTTTTGAAACATAAAAAACATACCTTTTGAAACACTCAAAAACATACCTTTCAAAACATCAAAAACATACCTTTCGAAAGCTTTAGGGTTCAAGTAAGAATATATGGAAGCATAGCTTAGAAACCAACTAAAAGTATCACTTTCGAAACCATGGATTGAAAGAAAAACAAACTTCAAAGTATATAAGGGAATATATTTGAAAGCTACCCTTTCGAAAAGCCCTGTTTTGAAACTATTTGCCAAGGGGCTAAATCAGTCCTTTCGAAAACATTGGGTGAGGCGGCATCAATGGTAGTGGGGGGGTATTGGTTTGAAACTTACCTTCCACATTCATTGACCTTAGGGTTATAAAAGTGGCTTCTAAATAAGTTAGAAGTATTGGTGCGACAACATGGGTATTGAAGAGGTTCAAAAGTGGCAACCGTTTTTAAAGCTTACTTTTAGAATATTAGGGAGCAATGGGTTCGAATGCAAATACAAGCGGCTTCAACCCTTTCACAAGCGTGCGTTCAACACCATACTTTCCTTCCACCTTTCTCCAATACATTGCTTATCAAATATTTGATACCATATGTATTGGTTTCGAATAGATGCAAAAGGTTATAAATGGGAGTATGGTGGCGAAAGCAAGCATGATAAGTGGCGAAGTTGTAATTCGCTATAAAACTGATTTTATGCTTTTTAAAGTAATTTATTTTTACTAACCCCTTATTTTCTCAATTTTCTATTGGATAATAGAACCTTTATAATATTCATTTTAGAATTTTCTATAGCATGTAATTCCCAATGCTCCAACATTTAATTAAAAATTATTAACTAACCCATTGTATTTAATTAATCATTAAATACTAATCTTTCGAATTAAATCCAAACTTACCCAAATATCTTGAGAAAAGTCATAAAAATTCACTTAAATTCCATAATGATAATATCTTTATCATATAAAAATTTTAGTCTGAAAATAATTAATTAATTCCATAAATTAATTAAAATACAAAATATTCATTTCTTTTACTTGATAATCATAATAAATTATCCACGACTTGGAATATTATGAAAATTTAAACCCATCTCCAAAATAATGTTTTACACAACATATTCAAAAATCATGGCATTTGGAAATCATTTTTCATGACTTTAGCCTTAAACCAAACTATATTATTCCATACAATCCTTGTTTAAATTATAGCATGGCATTCAAATCAAAACATATCATCATTCATCCAATCATATTGATTTAAACCTCATACTTGAATTAAAACATTTAAGATGACTTATATGAGATGGTTTATATCATTATACACCTTGTGTGAATAAGGAACTTGAGATTTGATCTTGCTTTAATCTTCTTAGCTTGAATCTTAATCTCTAAATGGATTTTATGTTCCTTTTCTTCTTAGGGTTATAGCTGTCCTTCAACTCTCTTTGTTTATGTTTTTGGTTTATGAAAATGTGAATTAGAATGAGGTAAGGGATTTAGGAGTTATGGTATACGGCTATTCCCACCTTGCCCTTTCTTTATTCTCTTAAATTTCTAATTTATAAATCACACTTATAAATTCATTAGTTAAGGAACGACCCTAATTAGTTTCTAAATCTCAATTCCCCTATCACTCTAATCTTTACATTATTATATTCAATTTATTTAATTAAATCTCCTGAATAAGGTTATTTAAAATTAGGGGTGTTACAGGCTTCCCCTTAATGAATTTATACTCAAAATTCAACAAGGACTATGTATTAAGCATTGCAATCATCTGTAACACCGTCTAACTACCATACTAGCCTACATGACTAGCAAACAGTCTATATATATAACAAATATATGACAAACCCTTACAATAGATCAAGATAAGTACATCTAATCTTGTCTTCTGTCTTCAAAGTATAGTCTTTCATGTTGTCTCTCCGTTGAAATTTCATCAACTTGACTGTCTTGTTTCTTAACATCTTCTCATCTCTCATTACAACCTGAATTAATTGCCTAACAAAAGTCAAATCCCATTCTACTATTAAGTTTTTCATTGCAGTCAAAGCGATAGTAGTCTCTACATCATGCATATACTTACGAAGATGAGATACATGAAAATCATTATGGACACCAGCCAAACTGCTTGGAAACACTACTCTGTGTACAAGCTTTCTGATCCTCTCTATAATTGGGAACAGTCCAACATATCTCTGTGCCAGTTTCCCTAGTTTTCCGAATTGTACCATACCCTTCATTGATGATACTTTCTCCAATGAGAGTTCTAAATCCTTATGTCTCTTATCCATGTAACTCTTTTGTCTAGACTGAGCTTCCTTTAGCCTACCTTGGATCAACTCAATCTTCTCTATGGCCTCTCTTACCGAATCAGGACCTAAGACAAATCTATCTCTGGTTTCCAACCAATATGTTGGTGACTTGCATGGCCTTCCATATAAAGCTTCAAAAGGAATCATTCCTATACTTTTTCGAGAACTGTTATTATAGAAAAACTCAACTAAGTGTAGGTGGTCTTCCCATGATCCATCAAAATCTAGCACACAAGCTCTCAACAAATACTCAAGTACCTTGTTGACTCTCTCTATCTGTCCATCTATCCGAGGGTGATAAGCAGTACTCATCTTGAGCTTGGTACCTAACACATCCTGCAGACTCTTCTAGAACTTGCTAGTAAACAAAGTATGTCGTTCATTGACTATACTATTAGGAATGTAACGACCCGTAATTTCGCTACTTCGAAAATGAGAGATTTCGTTTGTTTTAAATTTAAAAAGGTTTAAAACATAAATAAATAAGTTATATATAATAGATAATAATAGAGAAATTTTTTATTCTTATAGTAGATAATTTAAAAAGTATAAATTTGGATTTTAGAACAAATCAACAGAAGTTAAGTTTTGTTAAAAACAAATAAATGCTAAAATAAATAGGTTTAAATGTTTATTTAAAAAGATAAATCTTATTGAAAACATCTAATAAAGATAATAAAAGTATATTAAAATATTTATAAGTATGTTAATAATCATTTTACAAAAATAACCAAATTTTGTCGCATTTTGTCAGTTTTACATACACCGTAAAATTAGAGATTTTGATATTAATTAAAGATAATTTTAAAATATAAAGAGACGTGTTTTAATTTATTTAAAGAAGTAAAAAAGTTCATTTTTAAATTTGGTTTACATAAATAAATAATTTACCAAAACGTCAAAATGTGACCGTAAAACATTTTGTCGAAAAACAACGTTTTGTCGATTAAAAGTTGTCGCAACGTCGCCGCACCTTTATTTTCTTATATAGGAAAATATATTCAAATAGTATAAGTATTAATTAATTTACTAATCAAGTTTACTTTTACTAAACATGGTTAGAAACTTCTAGAAAACAGTTAAGAAAACTAAGCACAAAATGACAAAAATGTCATTTCAAAGAAAAAAGTAAAACATCAAATCAAAAAAACATAATTATTACTTACTTTACTTAATATCTAAGTGAAAATGACATAAAGTAATGATTTGAAATGTGATGTTAAGTGTTGAAAAAAAAGATTACTTTATAAGTAAGTAAGGGTATTTTGGTCTTTTTATAAAATATTATTTTAATCCAAAACTTTTTCTATAAATAAGACCACCATTCTTGCACTTTCTTTTACACCATTTTCTACCTTCTTCTTCTTTTTCCTCTTCCTTGAAGCTCTCTTTAATGGCTTCTTCTTCTCTTCCAAAAGCTTACTAACTTTTTCAAAACCATATCAAATCAACTTCAAACACCATCAAACTTTGCAAAAGAGCTTAGAATACTATTAGAACATGGTTTAGCATCTAAAAAGTAAAGAAACGATGGAGAAAGGCAAGGGTCAAAAGGAGACCGAACTATTTGGAGGAAAGGAAGCAAGTTGGAAAGCTTCGGAGTGAGAAAAAGAGAAGGAAGTGCTGCCGAAATCAAAAGGAAAGTCTACGAAAAAGATTTGGTGAAGATAATAGGATTTAAGTGAAGTGTTGTTGCAAATGAATGTTGGTAGGAAGAATTGGTTAAGATAAAGGTAAGTACTCTTATTTACTAATTAGTTCATAAGTTATTTCAAGTAAAATGATTTGAAAAGTTTAAATATGTTAAATGAGAGTTTGATAAGTTGGTTGCAAATTGGTTGATTATGTGATTGATTATGTGGTTGATAACTTGTTTGATAAATGATAAGATAAATGATTAGTAATTAACCATAGTTAATTAAATGAGAATTAAATCCATACAAATGTGTATATGGAAATTATTTAGCCTCTTAATGATTTCAAAATATCTGAAGAGATTGAAAATGATATTATAATAATATAATATTATAATATAAAATGAAATGAAAAATGACTTTCAAATGACGGAAATGTTGTTTGAAATGAGTTTAAAATGATTTAGAAATGTTTTATAAACATTTAAAAGTGTTTCCAAGAAGTTTGAAAAGAAATTGAAAAACAAGTCAAAACTATGCGCGTCGCGTAACCGTAGTTCGCGATTTCGCGCCATAAAAGTTAAATGTGTGTACAGAGTGAAAAATAGCTCGGAATTCTTCGAGATAAAATTTTCCAGTCTATTATATCCATAGTTTTCCAACGAAGAAAGAAAATCAAGATTTCATTAAGCAGATTTTGAAATATGTCCAAAACAATTTTCTAAAAACATCGCGGTTTTTGCAGTTCGGAATCCAAAACAGGATTTCTTTATAAATGATATTTTTTAAAGGATTAAAAATATGGAATAAATTTGATAAATCTATTTAAATGATTTAAAATATATTTCGATTGGAAAATATGAATTTTCAAATATTTAAAAGTTGTTTAAATCAAGTAAGCTTATATAGCACTTTCTACATCACTTTTATGATGCGAATTCTATAACTTTGGAATATGAGTTTAAATGTAACGACCTTTCCCAGAATCAATTGTGAATGTTTTAAAAAGGATAATTAAGCATTTTGTAAGATAATTTGAAATATTTATAAGCAATTTCAAAATAAAGTTGAAAATCTGAGTATGTGGAAACGACTATTACATTTGTCTCAACTGTGAGATCTGGGAAGATAAAACAAGGTGTTTAACTAAGGTTAGGGATGGAGCAACCAGTGCCCTGAACTTACCTGGCCTATGCTTTCTCTTCTTAGGCGAGGGGTGGAATAGATCGAAAGGAAAGCCCGGATGCTCTAAAAGATCGTATTTAAGTTTTTCCAAGTTAAAAGACAAAGATATTCATGATGTAGGATTACTTGCCATTAGTCCCTGGAGGTGAAAATTGCCATTAGTCCCTAGAGGTGAAACTTGCCGTTAGTATCTGGAGGTGAAATTGACCATATTTAATGTGGCAGTAGTACTATGTTATGAATTTTTTTGATTGGCAAGACTATGATTTGAAGTTAAGGACAAAAATCTTTGATTAAGGTTTAATGAATGAATTGGGAATATTTTCCCCAAGTTTAAAGTTTTAACTTGAATATAAGATATCTTTGATTAAAATTTAAATGAATGATTTGGAAAAGTATTCCTCAGTAAAAGAGAAAATGATTTGGAATTATTCCAAGACTTAAGAAAGGTTTAAATAAACCAAATGATTTGATAAATGAGGCTTAATAATTCCATATACATTTGAAAAGAAAATGGAATAACTTGAAAAGATTATATCTAAGAAAGATATTTGATTTAAAAGATGAAGTAATTGATTGATGATTGATATCCACATATGAACTTAATATCTTTTAAAAGCGATGATTGGTTTTGAAGGAACCGGAGTCGGGTTTGTATGATTCCTATCCGAAAACCACTTCAAACCAATGTATACGTTCGAAAGTGAAGATATGTTGAAGATGATGATTATTGAAGACTGTGGATCTTCATAGCGTGAAGACAACTTGTTGAACATGCTCTGATTGGCTACCATTATAGAGTTATTTATAGCAGTGGTCTCCTCGTGATGGAGATTTTTCGAATTGCAAGGGCTTCTTGCCTAGTAATGGCCGAGGAAAGTACCTTCGGTTTCGTTCAGTCATAGAACGAACTTGTATGGATGTTTGTCTGACATTGTATTCTAAATCACATTTGAGTGGTTTCTATAAATGTATATTAGTTGGTGGCGGAGAAGGCAACTTCTCTTAGCTTAACACCCTTTCCCGAGACATACGTGCTCAGGAAGTTATACTTTTTTAGAAATCAGTCGTGTGAGGTGGAATGATAATGTGGCATTCAAAGTGGAACCTGTTATGATCAAAGCATGGTTTTATATGAAAAACGTGGATTTGAAGAAATTGCGTAGCTTCGCGAGCCTCACACCCGGGTTATGATGGGATTCTATGTGGTCAGATGTATGCTCGCATTTCAGATAGTAGTGATTTGGGTTATCACATGTTCTGAGCCCTAGGTACCAGATACGTCTGGGCCTCAAGGTATTTATTGCCTCATGTGGATAAAGTGGTTAGCTTAAGAAAAGCAGGGAACTACTGGTTATCATTTGTAGTGTAGCAAATATAGTTTCCAAGTGACCAGTTTGAGAAAAGCGATTATGGCACCGTGGGAATTATGTTTGTTATGTGTGGTTCGAAAAAAAGGTCACTAGTTTTCTATCATGTTGGAAATCCAATCCTTACGAGATTTACGGTTTTGATTGTATTCCCAAAGTAGCTGTAATGACTTGTAAACATTTCAGCTACCCCTTTTGGTATCATATATTCCGTTGATATATTCCGTTGATCCAGTCCGGATATATTACCTTAGACTTAGTCCAGATATTGATATCTTATTTGAATAAGTTTATTTGAAAAGTGTTTTCTAAAGAATGCCATAAAAAAATATCAAGTGTATTTTAGTATGAAGTGTTTTGGTCATCATAAGGTAAAAACCCGTCTGTGTTTATGTATGGGCGTGGTCTTATGAGATACCCTTCTTTTCAGAGGTTTTGATAACATAGTCATTTTAAAAGTTCGAGTATCTCACGCTGGTTTATCAAGCCTGATCCGGGTATTTTTAGTACTCGAGTCAGATTTGAGTAGTTTCAGGTTTAGTTGAAGACGGTTGGAGTTTCTAAAGGAGAGATGGAGATCTTCATCATCGTATGGACGTATTCTACCATTCGCTCTGCTTAGTATATTTTGTTTGATGTTTGTCAGCAATTGTAAGGACAGATGTTTATAACTGTCCAAGCTGAATTTAGGTTAGACTCTGATATTGTATTTAAAATTTTCTTCTGTAAAGATTATTATTGAAATAATATATGTTATTCCATTTGTGTGAGATTCTATTATGTCTTTATTTTCTTTTTCTACACTTAATGATCCGCTTATTCGTGTAATTTAAGTTGGACATTTGTGGATTATTGTCGATTCAAAGTGTATGGAAAAACTATTTGTTACATTTGGTATCATAGCTGAAGGTTAAGCGAGAACCTTGGCTTTGGTTGGGTATAGACTCATCAGAGATAGGGTTGGTAATACTCTAGGATGAGTAACTCATTAGAGATAGGGTTAGTAACACCCTAGAATTAGTTTGAGTGTATTGTATATATGAGTGCGTATTTGTTATTTGATAAGAAAAGTATTTTGTGTTGATTTATCGGTTGAGCGGTTTATAAATTCTGGTCGATATAGGAAGTACAACTGTATCGATAGGTATTTCTAAACTATTAACAAGGCATATCGACACACTGTTTGAAAAGATTATATTTTGCATATAAAGGAATGTCTTTCAAAAGGATATAAAATTCTGTGTGGTTAGGGAAATTTATGAGATACATTCCCTTAGGGAAGTCCCATGGATAAGGTCTTGATTCGTCTAGTGATAATTAAAATAATCTTCTAAGTATCAATCATATGTTGGCTTGGGCAAACGATATTGAGCACTTAGTAAATTATTCTTCTTATCATTGGAGGATGAAGGCAAGTTCAAATCCAAAAAAGTTGAATTAAGTATTTGGATAAAAAATAAAATGGAAATGTTATAAATAATTCTAATCTTGGAATATCACTTAGGGGTAGAATGGCTTATAATATGTCGAGTCATGAGTTTTGGATGACTCCAAAGCAAGCTCGAAGAGCAAGTGCACAAAAAGAAGCAGAAGAAAAAGCAAAACTAGGACCATTTGTTGACATCGACTATTATTATTGCGGTAAGAAAGGACACTATGCGGTTATGTGTGAAATGAAGAGAAGTAAGAAGCAGAGAAGGGAAAATAAAAATTCTGATCGAGATGATATAGTCCGTTTCAAGTGTAAAGAGAAGCGTAATTTGCTACATAAATGTCGTAAAACCAAGAAGAAACCAAGAATTAAAAAGAAGAAAATGGGCTGCTACCGATGCAAGAACCTAAGACATGAGGTCAAAGATTGCCCCCAACGCACTTGTATTTAGTGCTTTCAAGGGAAACTCTTAATAAAGGACTGTCCAAGAATGAAAGTAGTTAATTTAGGCCCCCAAGATAAAACACCGTCTACCTCAAAAGGAATTCAAGAATAGTACATAGTAGTCTCAATATCTATATAATGGTAGTATGTGATACGCTGTATTTCCTAGGAAAGTTATCTCTGAAACTTTGTAATGCTAGTTAAGGTTGGAAATGGATGTATGAATATGATGTTAATTAATAAACTTCCCTTTGATTATCCTCTCGATGCCCTTCTTCAATCTTATGTTCGATCAATTATAATAAGATATTTAGAAATAAAAAGTTCAAAGGAATATTAGAAAGAAATAGCTTTATAAAAAAAAGTATTTAAAGTTTAGAAAAATTATTTAAAAATATATTGTATGAAATAAAGAAAAGGATGAAACTATGGAAATTTTATCATAGTTTTTTTGAAAAAGTTTAAAAAAAAAAGGAAAGTTATTTAAACTTAACATAATTTTGGAAATGAAATCTATAATAAGATGTATTAGCAAAGAAAAATAATAATAGAGAGCTTAAATAAAAATTTAAGGATATTTTCCAAATAAAAGACAATCTATTTCTTTAGAAAAGAAGATATAACTATTCTGCATAAATATTTGAAATTTTTTGAAATGGTTTCCTAAAAGATTTTTAACGATAAATTATTCTTTTGAGTGAAAAATGGTTTCTTTGGAATATTTTCCTTTATTAAAAATATTTGAAAATAAATAATTAAAGGGATTATATAAAGAAGCACCTTTATAAATTATTTGATTTAAGATAAAGTTTTTATGAAAGTTCTTTAAAGTTAATAAATACATATGTTAGATGTAGATCATCTCATCGCACAAATGTTGATCTACTATTCGAGTTTGGAACTTTAAGGTGTATACATTGGTTCGAAAAAGGATTTATCACACGATTTCTTGCGACGAACATTGATTAGGGTTTATGGTTTGGTATTTGAGTTTTCTATCATAGTTGAGAGCTATGCAAGGAAAGTAAAGGTACCTGAGCAAAGAGCCTGATTATAGTCCGCACTAGAGGATCGGAGGATCGATACTAGTTCGGAAACAAAGTTGTGTATTCGAATAGGAGATCGAATAAGATATTTCATATGGATGATTTGTGTATATTATATGAAATTAAGTTTAAAGATAAATGTTTTAGGCAAACTTTTGTTTGAGTAATTTCGAGGACGAAAATGCTTTTAAGTAGGGGAGAATGTGACGACCCGTAATTTCGCTACTTCAAAATGAGAGATTTCGTTTGTTTAAATTTAAAAAGGTTTAAAACATAAATAAATAAGCTATATATAATAGATAATAATAGAGAAATTTTTTATTCTTATAGTAGATAATTTAAAAAGTATAAATTTGGATTTTAGAACAAATCAACAAAAGTTAAGTTTTGTTAAAAACAAATAAATGCTTAAATAAACAGGTTTAAATGTTTACTTAAAAAGATAAATCTTATTGAAAACATCTAAGAAAGATAATAAAAGTATATTAAAATATTTATAACTATGTTAATAATCATTTTACAAAAATAACCAAATTTTGTCGCATTTTGTCAGTTTTACATACACCGTAAAATTAGAGATTTTGATATTAATTAAAGATAATTTTAAAATATAAAGAGACATGTTTTAATTTATTTAAAGAAGTAAAATGTTCATTTTTAAATTTGGTTTACATAAATAAATAGTTTAACTAAAACGTTAAAATATGACCGTAAAACATTTTGCCGAAAAACAACGTTTTGTCGATTAAAAGTTGTCGCAACGTCGCCGCACCTTTATTTTCTTATATAGGAACATATGTTCAAATAGTATAAGTATTAATTAATTTACTAATCATGTTTACTTTTACCAAACAAGGTTAGCAACTTCTAGAAACAATTAAGAAGAAGTAAGCACAAAATGCCAAAAATGTCATTTCAAAGAAAAAAGTAAAACATCAAATCAAAGAAACATAATTATTACTTACTTTACTTAATATCTAAGTGAAAATGACATAAAGTAATGATTTGAAATGTGATGTTAAGTGTTGAAAAAAAAAGATTACTGTATAATTAAGTAAGGGTATTTTGGTCTTTGTACAAATATTATTTTAATCCAAAACTTTTTCTATAAATAAGACCACCATTCTTCCAATTTCTTTTACACCATTTTCTACCTTCTTCTTCTTCTTCCTTGAAGCTCTCTTTAATGACTTCTTCTTCTCTTCCAAAAACTTACTAACTTTTTCAAAACCATATCAAATCAACTCCAAATGCCACCAAACTTTGACAAAGAGCTTAGAATACCATTAGAACATGGTTTAGCATCTAAAAAGTAAAGAAACGAAGGAGAAAGGAAAGGATCAAGAGGAGGCCGAACTATTTGGAGGAAAGGAAGCAAATTGGAAAGCTTTGAAGTGGGATAAAGAGAAGGAAGTGCTGCCGAAATCAAAAGGAAAGTCTACGAAAAAGATTTGGTGAAGATAATAGGATTTAAGCGAAGTGTTGTTGCAAATGAATGTTGGTAGGAAGAATTGGTTAAGATAAATGTGAGTACTCTTATTTACTAATTAGTCCATAAGTTATTTCAAGTAAAATGATTTGAAAAGTTTGAATATGTTAAATGAGTGTTTGATAAGTTGGTTGCAAATTGGTTGATTATGTGATTGATTATGTGGTTGATAACTTGTTTGATAAATGATAAGAAAAATGATTAGTAATTAACCATAGTTAATTAAATGAGAATTAAATCCATACAATTGTGTATATGGAAATTATTTAGTCTCTTAATGATTTCAAAATATCTGAAGAGATTGAAAATGATACTATAATAATATAATATTATAATATAAAATGAAATGAAAAATGAATTTGAAATAATGGAAATGTTGTTTGAAATGAGTTTAAAATGATTTAGAAATGTTTTATAAACATTTAAAAGTGTTTTCAAGAAATTTGAAAAGAAATTGAAAAACAAGTCAAAACTATGCGCGTTGCGTAACGGTAGTTCGTGATTTCGCGCCGTAAAAGTTAAATGTTTGTACAGAGTGAAATATAGCTCGAAATTCTTCGAGATAAGAATTTTATGGTATATTATATCCATAGTTTTCCAACTAAGAAAGAAAATCAAGATTTCATTAAGTAGATTTTGAAATATGTCCAAAACAATTTTCTAAAAACATCGCAGTTTTTGAAGTTCGGAATCCAAAACAGGATTTCTTTATAAATGATATCTTTTAAAGGATTAAAAGTATGGAATAAATTTGATCAATCTATTTAAATGATTTAAAGGATATTTGGATTGAAAAATATTAATTTCAAATATTTAAAAGTTGTTTAAATCAAATAAGCTTATTAGCACTTTCTACATCACTTTTATGCTGCGAATTCTATAACTTTTGGAATATGAGTTTAAATGTAACGACGTTTCCCAGAATCAATTGTGAATGTTTTAAAAAGGATAATTAAGCATTTTGAAATATAATTTGGAATATTTATAAGTAATTCCAAAATAAATTGAAAATCTGAGTATATTGAAACGACTAGTACATTTGTCCTACCTGTGAGATCTGGGAAGATAAAACAAGGTGTTCAACTAAGGTTAGGGATGGAGCAACCAGTGCCCTGAACTTACCTAGCCTATGTTTTCTCTTCTTAGGCGAGGGGTGGAATAGATCGAAAGGAAAGCCCGGATGCTCTAAAAGATCGTATTTAAGTTTTTCAAAGTTAAAAGACAAAGATATTCATGATGTAGGATTACTTGCCATTAGTCCCTGGAGGGGAAAATTGCTATTAGTCCCTAGAGGTGAAACTTGCCGTTAGTCTCTGGAGGTGAAATTTATCATATTTAAAATGGCAGTAGTACCATGTTATGAAAATTTTTGATTGGCAAGAATATGATTTGAAGTTAAGGAAAAAATCTTTAATTAAGATTTAATGAATGAGTTGGGAATATTTTCCCTAAGTTTAAAAGTTATAACTTGAATATAAGATATCTTTGATTAAGATTTAAATAAATGATTTGGAAAAGTTTTCCTTAGTAAAAGAGAAAATGATTTGGAATTATTCCAAGATTTAAGAAAGGTTTAAATAAACCAAATGATTTGATAAATGAGGCTTAATGATTCCATACACATTTGAAAAGAAAATGGAATAACTTGAAAAGATTATATCTAAGAAAGATATTTGATTTAAAAGATGAAGTAATTAATTGATGATTGATATCCACGTATGAACTTAACATCTTTTAAAAGCGATGATTGGTTTCGAAGGAACTGGAGTCAGATTTGGATGATTCCTATCCGAAAACCACTTCGAACCAATGTATACGTTCGAAAGTGAAGATATGTTGAAGATGATGATTATTGAAGACTGTGGATCTTCATAGCGTGAAGACTGCTTGTTGAACATTTTCTGGTTGGCCACCATTATAGAGTTATTTATAGCAGTGGTCTCCTCGTGATGGAGATTTTTCAGATTGCAAGGGCTTCTCGCCTAGTAATGGCCGAGGAAAGTACCTTCGGTTTCGTTCAGTCCTAGAACGAACTTGTATGGATGTTTGTCTGACATTGTATTCTAAATCACATTTGAGCGGTTCCTATAAATGTATATCAGTTGGTGGCGGAGAAGGCAACTTATCTTAGCTTAACACCCTTTCCAGAGACATATGTGCTTAGGAAGTTATACTTTTCCAGAAATCAGTCGTGTGACGTGGAATGACAATGTGGCATTCAAAGTGGAACCTGTTATGATCAAAGCGTGGCTTTGTATGAAAAACGTGGCTTTGAAGAAATTGATCGCAGCTTCGCGAGCCTCACACCCTGGTTATGATGGGATTCTATGTGGTCAGATGTATGCTCGCATTTCAGATAGTAGTGATTTGGGTTATCGGTTGATCTGAGCCCTAGGTACCAGATATGTCTGGGCCTCAAGGCATTTATTGCTTCATGTGGATAAAGTGGTTAGCTTGAGAAAAGAAGGGAACTACTGGTTATCATTTGTAGTGTTGCAAGTATAGTTTCCAAGTGACTAGTTTGAGAAAATCGATTATGGCACCGTGGGAACTATGTTTGTTGTGCATGGTTCGGAAAAAAGGTCACTAGTTCCCTATCATGTTGGAAATCTAATCACTACGAGATTTGTGGTTTTGATTGTATTTCCAAAATAGCTGTAATGACTTACAAACATTTTAGCTACCCTTTTGGTATCATATATTCCGTTGACCCAGTCCGGATATATTACCTTAGACTTAGTCCAGATATTGATATCTTATTTGAATAAGTTTATTTGAAAAGTGTTTTCTAAAGAATGTCATAAAAAAAATATCAAGTGTATTTTGGTATGAAATGTTTTAGTCATCATAAGGTAAAAACCCATCTGTGTTTATGTGTGGGCGTGGTCTTATGAGATACCCTTCTTTACAAAGGTTTTGATAACATAGTCATTTTAAAAGTTCGAGTATCTCACGCTGGTTTATCAAGCCTGATCCGGGTATTTTTAATACTCGAGTCATATCTGAGTAGTTTCAGGTTTAGTTGAAGACGGTTGGAGTTTCTAGAGGAGAGCTGGAGATCTTCATCATCGTATGGACGTATTCTACCATCCGCTCTGCTTAGTATATTTTGTTTGATGTTTGTCAGCAATTGTAAGGACAGATGTTTATAACTGTCCAAGCTAAATTTAGGTTAGACTCTGATATTGTATTTAAAATTTTCCGCTGTAAAGATTATTATTGAAATAATATGTTATTCCATTCGTGTGAGATTCTATTCTGTCTTTATTTTCTTTTTCTACCCTTAATGATCCGCTTATTTGTGCAATTTGAGTTGGACATGTGTGGATTATTGTCGATTCAAAGGGTATAGAAAAATGGTTTGTTACAAATCCCATATAGTCTAACTATGTTCTTCCTAAACAATTTGGCCAAAATAGGTGTCGTCCTGGTTGACTTATCTGGAATGAAATGGGCACTCTTAGTGAACCTGTCCACTATGACCATATAGTTTCATTTCCTCGATTCGACCTTGGCATCCCATTTATAAAATCCGTGGATATTGAATTCCATTTCCAAAATGGTAACCCCAAAGGTTGAGGCAACCCACTCGGCTTCTAATGTTCGGCCTTTACTTGTTGATATTTCACACACTACTTTACCGATAAGCCAATATCCCTCTTCATTCCTTCCCAATAGAAACTCCTCTTCATATCATGATACATCTTGGTCCCCCTAGGATGAATTGTGAATTTTGATCGATGACATTCCCTAAGAACATCTCTCCTTAAGTCCCTAAAATTTAAAACACATAACAGTCCCTTCTTTCTCAACCATCCCCTCTGGCTAAGACTAAAATCTTTTAGATCATCGATCTCCGATCCAACCTCAAGCCTTCAAATCTTCTCGGCCAAACATGGATCCTCCTTTGGCGTAAAAGCAATCCTTTCGATCAAAACTGGTTGGACTTCCAAGCAGGATAACATGACATTCCTCTGATTAGAACTGTAGTCGACCATAGCTGCACATTACAAGTGGTTAAATCCTCTAGGTCCTTCCATTCTGTTAACATATATAGCTATCACCACATTCGAATGTTTACTTCTAGGAGCATCCACTAATTTATTTCCTTTTCCAAGTGTATACTTTATACCGAAATCATAAGCTACCAAAAACTCCAACCACCTATGCTGCCTCAACTCCTTCTGAGAGAATAAATACATTAAGGACTTATGATCTATGTATAACTCTAATCTCTCCCCTAAGAGATAACGTCTCCATACTTTCAATGCGAAGATCACCGCTGCCAACTCTAGATCATGAGTAGAATATCTCACTTCATGTGGTTTAAGCTGTCGTGAAGCATAAGCAAAAACTTTACTCTTCTGCATCAATAGAGCTTCTAATCTGGTTGTAACAACCCTATTGTTAGCGATCTAATTAATTTCAGCTAATTAGGGTTAATTAATTTAACTCAGGGATTTGTGAAATTTAATTGGGAAATTTAATTTAGTTTTAGATAATTGATTTAATCTATGAAAGAAAATGAGTTATCATTTCTTAAAAATGGATTTCAATTTATATAAAATATTATTTAAATCAATTATTCAATTTTAATATTTATAAATTAAGTTAGTCATCTGAAATTTAGAAATTCATAATTTAATTGGTTTCATAATTTAATTTTTCTAGTGTTAGAGTTAAGCTAAAGGAGAATTTTACTTAAACTAACTTAATTGATTTGGTTTAAAGAATTATTTGTTAAAAATAATTTTAATCATTTTGTTAGGCTAAAATTTAATTAATTGGTTTATTTCCTTATTGGGAAAATATAATTGAATTTATACTAAAGAGAGTATTATGTTATTCATTTTTTTGAGTAGGCTAAGTATGGGTTTAAGATAATTAAATTTAATTATCTAGTTTGAGCTTTTTATTTCCAAACCCGTTAACCCATTAGCCTATCATAATACTCTAATTTCTTAACCAATCAAAACAGAGCTACTTATTACTCATTCACGTTTCTATCTTCCTCAGAAAACCAAAAATAAGACAAGTTCACCTTAACCCTTGTTTTGGTCTTGGAAAATCAAAGAAAATTCTACAAATCAAAAGAAAATAAGGTATGAATTCTATAGCGTCTTCTTTACCTAATCATATAATCAAATTTGAGATTTTGGTTAGGTTTTAATTTCTAAACTATTATCTAGGAAAGGAAATTAGATGTTTTAGAGAAGGAGATAATTAGCTTAGCATATTTGAGAAAATAACTTGCAATATCTATGAAAGGTGAGTTGCATACTCATTATGCTATCTTTAATTCAAATATATTATTTCTTAGTTGGTGTTTAGATTAAATTGATGGTTTTTTGATCGAATTTATTTTAATTTTATTTTGAATTGGTTGCTTGAATTTGATGATTTTTTATTGTTTGCTGAAAATAAATTGTGAAAATCACTGCTGTAAAACAGCGATATCTTGGTGCGAAATTATTAAATTGGTTCAAATTTCTTGTGCTAGAAAGATGTCAAAATATGCTATAAGTTCTCTATTGATCACTTTCAAAATACTGTGTTTAAAGGGGTCTAAATTAAGTTTGAAACTGATATTATAACATGGCCATATCCATTTTTCTGAGATGATATGTGATAGTAAAATGACCATAACTTTTTAATTGTGCATCCAAATTATGCAACTTTTTTTAATAGAAAGCAGAGACACTTAGAAACAACTTTTATGTTGTATGTTTTGAAAAATTCTATGATTTCAAGGCTTGAAATTTGGTTTGGAACAGATTCATGCTAAGTGTGTCAATTTCCAAAGTTGAAACGTGAAATAAAAGTTTACATGACTTTTGATTGGCAAGTTGAAATTGAGTGAGGGTTTTTTCAATCGAAAGGAATTTTTATAAGTAACTTCTTTTATGTTTTGTGTTTTGCATAATCTTGAAGTTTAAATGTTTGGAAACTCGTTTTTTTATTACCGGCCTATCAATGAAAGACAGTGTTAACAAACTTAAATTTAAGAAATTTTTTTGGTTGTAACTTTTGGACCATATGTCAAATTGAATGATCTTTTTTCCTATATAAAAGCTTAAACATTTATCTACAAATTTCATGTTTGGGATTTGAAAAATTATGGGATTTAAGGGGTCGAAACTGCAGATCTAGAAAAGTCTAAATTTGAGTTAAAAAAATATATAAATGGATATGTTTCATATTCGTGTAATTTTACGAAAGAGAGTTTATCTAAATTTATAAATATCAAACTTATTTACAAATGGAGTGTATATATATAACTCACTAGTTTTCTTTGTAAATAAACAAAGATTTTAAATATAAAAACCTAGAGTTGTAAAGTATCGAAAACGTAGATTAAAACTTTTATTGTTGTAATAAATGTTTTCCTAAAATATAAGAGGAGCATAGGCTATAACACTATTGTTATTGTAAGTGACTCCCAGGAGAAATATTTTTACATAGGTATATGAGATTTATTGGTATTTATTTAACTAAATCCATACACTAGTATTTTTGGATTGTAGTAACCGTGTTTTATGAAACATCCGTTTTAGCCCAAGTATAAATGTATTTTAAAAGATAATTTCTAAATGTAGAAACAAAATGGTTTGTAAAGCGCACTTATTATTTTCAATAAGTATAAGGAAATGTTTTTGTAGTTATGGGAATATTAAAACAGTTTTGAAAATGAGTTTTTTCCGAAAAAAAAAATGTGTAAGTTAGATATTAGAAAATATTTATCATGGAAGAATATAAATTAAACATACTTTAATATATTGAATGAAAAGAGTAATGGTATAATTTCTATAAAACCAATAAAAATGTTTTGTGCAAGTTATAAGGAATACATGAAAGAGATGTACAAGGTATGAAAAGCATCATATTTTTTATAACTTATTTCGAAAAATAAAAAATAAGTTCCTTGTAATTTCACATAAACATAAAATTCTCTTTTAAAGTTTCATAGAAGATTTTAGCATTAATAATTTCTCATTTGAGAAAGTAGTTCCAATACATTAAGGTATGAGACCGTGAGGTATAATTAGAAGATGTTTTGAAACACATAAAAATAGGTTAAAGATATTTTTAAAGAAAATGTTTAGTGAAAAAGTAAATAAGTTTTTTTAAAATGAAAAATTTGATTAAAGTAGAATTTGAAAATTCAATTTTTTATAGAAAAATGAAAAGGTCTTTAAGAGAAAACGAGGAATAAGTTTTGGACTTAGAATTTGAAATTTTTTCCCTCTAGCTTGGGAGATAATGTTAAGTAACCAAGTATTTGTGAATTTAATAGAAACTCAAAAATAACACTTTTTAAAGACAAAGATTTTGGAATTTGGTGTTTTTAAAATTTAGAAGTCTTAGTTTTTGAAACGATAAATTCCAACCAAACTCTTATAAATATGGAGTACAGAGAAATCATTTCCTAGGTGTTTCGGAAAAAGTGCAAGACCATGTAGGGTATAGCAAGATTACTTTTAAAAGTAATGATAGAAGTTCCCATGGAACGTATAGGACACTAGTAAGAACCAAGGAATGTTGATTCATGTGCGCAGACCAAAGAAGACAGTAAAGTGAAACGAGTAAAGTAGTAAGGCATGCATTGTTGAGAATGGATATTCTTAATTTTGAAGGAACTTGGGAAAAGCTTCTTTCTTTAGTGGAATTTACACAAGATAGTAGATGTCAAGCTAACATTAGAGTGTCACCTTAAGTCGCCTTCTGGTTCTATAGAGGGATTGCCTTGGTATTCACATAGTAAGAAGACTTCGGGGAGGATTGATTTGATTGGGAGAAATTTGCATTTCATATCCACATTCTTTTGATAATAAGTTTTTAGAATTTCCTATTCTCATCTTTAGTTTTGATTTAGTTCTTTCTTTTATTATCCTTTGGGAGGATAGAACTTAAAATTTAACCTACAGATGGTAGGAATTGATGTAAAAATGTTATTAGAACATGTTGTGTATGATGTATACTAGTGATTGCAAGTGTTTGCTAGTGGATGCTAATGGACGCATATATGTACACTGGGCACTATTATTCTTTAGGGATCGGTCTAATTAGGACACTAAAGCATATGCATATGGGTGTGTGTGCATTTTCTCTATGGTTGCTATAAATGAATGATTTTCACATGGTTGTTGCATTTGAATGATGTTCGTAGCACACATATAGAACTATCAGTTATCATTAGGGAATTTTTGCATTCATTTGGATATGTGGCACAGACATAATTGCATAAAAGGAGTTCAACTGAACTAGTGGACCACCTAATCTTTTGCATTAGATAGAAACATTTACACTACACTAATTGCATAAGTATCATAAATTGCATTAGAAAAACTTATGAACAATGGATGAAACGTTGATGATTGAGTAGTTGGTTGTAGAACTGGATGAAAAAATTTAGTACATTCTTTTATCCTTAGAGATTTCGGGGACGAAATCCCTTAAGGATTGGAAAATGTAACAACCCAAAATTTGATCCGTAATAATTAATTCGTTGATTAAATAAATAATAAAATAACTTTGTGAAATTATCAGAATTGAGCCACGGGAGTTGCATCGTTGTGTTTGTGGTAATTTTTTGGTCAATTTCCATATATAGAACATCAGAATCCTAGATAGTATCAGCAAGGAACAAAAAAATCAAAGAAACTAAAAAAAATAAAAAAAATAAAAAATATATATGCTAGGTCGACTAGCCGATCAACATGGGCACAAGGGAGGTCGACCCGCCTGCCTATTTTCATAAATGAACGAACGTTCATTCGTTCGAAAGTTGAACACGTAATTTGCATTTTTTAAACTGATCTGGTCCTTCTATTCTTGCATCTGATTGCTCCTATTCAGCCTATGACTTGGTTCATCCTATTCAATCCCCAAATCCAACAGTTTGAGATCCACTTTTACCCTTATAAATAAAACCCTAGGCCTAATACTTTTTCTCATTCTAAGTTTTTCTCCAATTGGGTTCACCTGTTCAGGAAGGACCCTAAGCGGAATAATTCTCCAAGGAAATAGTTATAAATAAAAATATTTAACAACCCCAAGTGGATCCATGAAGGCCTAAAGGGAAGAGCTAAGGACCAGAGGTGAGTGATTGTAATTATTTTAAATTTCTTTAAGTAACTTAAAATTATAGAGTTTCCAACAGTTGTAGTTTAACTACGATTTTTGGAGTAACCTTTTTAGTAATTTATTATAGTTTTAGAATTATTTTCAGCTATTCCTTCTAGCTATTCTTTTCAGTTAATTTTAGTTTATTTCTATTAATTATAGCCTTTTCCATTTATTTACAGTTTATTTACAATATCTTTCTTCTTCACATATTGATTAGAATAGAATTGACACAAAATTGGATTAAATTATAAGAAATATGAAATAATGGAATATGAGACGTAAATTGAGACGACCCGACTTTCTCTCCATAGAAAATCATATCGTCTTTAAGAAAGAAAGGGATAGAAAAGAGAAAAGAAAGAAGAGAAAGAAGAAACAACACTAGAATTTCAACAGCGGAACAAATAAATTATATTAATAACATAAGTATTTACATAATATACAACATCAATCAGAGTTACACAACATACACAACATATACTAGACAGTTATAAACACCTTCCTAGTATTTACAACTCAACAAGAGATACCAACACAGAGAACACACGACGGAAACTATATATCTATAACGCCGAAGCCTCCTGCTCCTTTGCTCCTCCAATATTCGTCAAAGCTAACCTGAATCCCTTGGCTACTCATAAAAATTTGAGTATCCAAGAGTTTAAGAAAACTAAAGATAAACCCCGGGTCAGACATGGGTCTGGTGTGAGTAACAGGTTAAGGTTGCTTAACTTTAAAAACCTTTTGAAAGAAAGGTATCACGTAAGACTTCCCACACATAAACATGGAAAAGTTTTTGCCTTACGCTAACCAAAATTTTTGATAGGAAATCTGACGATATTATAATAGTGTCTAGGGTTTTCAAATAAATAAGAAATAGTCGAAATTGTTACATGATTAAATTCCAGCTACTAGCCACAAAAGTGGGTAATACAATCAAAACCGTGGGCACTTATTGGATTTTGAATTCCATACAATGGCAGGGCTACTGGGGTACCGCCCATCACAGTACGTGGCCTAGATCACCGTACGGAGGAGTACGCCCGCTCCCTGCAACACAAGGCCGGAATCATTCCTTACTGAACAGTCTCGAACAAGACAACCTTGGCAGTTGTTACAATCAACCACCCCACACAGCTGAATATAAAGGGACCTCTAGACAGGGGAAAATCTCGTCCTACTTGGGCATGACCCACTTAACCTTGCTGCACCTCCCCTGTTTTGGCCATTCCCGGTTGATGAGGCTTGAGGGTACGATTACCTTTAGAGAACACATCTCTTAGAATGCTCATCGTCCACCTGACGATGTTCTGAAAGCATTCAATCCATACAAGTTCGTTTCGGGTTCGAACGAAACCGAAGGCATTATCTCGTTACACTCATTTTGGAATCACCCTCAGAGTTAACGACGATAACCCTTGCACTCTGAATCTTCATCTTCGCTTGAGATTCACAACCTATTGTTAATTTGGATCGATGTGGTTTTCGGATATCCAAATATGGAAACCCGATCCCGGTCTCATCAAAATCCAAATCGCCATCTTTTAGGTCCAAGTTGTTTTAATGTTTTAAAACAATTCAATTCAATATTATCTATATACACACAGATAGATAATACACAACATCACAATAGATAATCAACATTATCATCACAGCAGATAATCCATATTATCATCCCAAACAGGTAATTCATATTACCAACTCAAATGCAACCGTAGCATCCATATCACACAACATCACCTATCTCATATATGAGATCTCAACTATTCAGGGTAATCAGTATAAATCAACATTCATAAGCAATGACTATATAATCACCATTCTATAATTAATTTAAAATGAATTAAATTAATCACTTCTTCTCAAATTAATTTAAAATAAATTAAATTAATTACTCATCCATATAAATCTTGCTTACATAACCATTAATTAATTACAAATCAATCAATTAATTATCCTCAACAAATTACCCTAATTAATCATCCTTGATTAATTATCCTTTAATTACATTCAAGTAATTAACCTTTAATTAATTTCACAAATTAATTATTCCAAACCCATTCAGTAATTAACCTGTAATTACTTTATTAATTAATTAATTATATTTAGTTACATTAATCCTTAAATAATTATATTAATTAATTCCTTCATTGATTAATTGTTCTTATTAATCAATCCTTAATTACATCATTAATTATATAAATTAATGATCCCTAGTTATATCTATTAATAATTACCCTATTTAAATTAATAATCAATTATCCATATTGATTAATCACTCTTGATTAATCACATTAAGTAATTAGTTACATTTAAATTAATTACATCTTTTACTATCTTCAAATAACTCAATTATCAAATCCTAAATTAATTACTCTAAGTAATTAATTATTAATTACTTCCTTTATGTAATTATTCTGCATACAAAATTCATATTAATTACACAAAGCAATTAATTTCCAAAACTCCTTCCTTACCCAAATTATCCTTCAATTAAATTGCATCAAGTAATTTATCTTCTTAATTACTCCACTAAGTAATTATTCATTTTTAATTACATTGGATAATTACTTTTCAAATTAACCAGTGATTATTTTAAATTAATTAAACTTAATTAATTAACTTAATTAATCAAAATAAACTTAATTAATTACAATTAGTAATTAATTTTCTTAATTGCTTTCATTAAGTAATTATACTTAAACAATTCTCAGATGATTATCTTTAAATTAATTAATCTAATTAATCATTAAAATTAATCACATTAATTAATTATTAGATAATACTAAGTTAATGACCTTCATTAACCAATAACAAATCTTTAATTACTTCTCTAAAGTAATTATCTGAGATTAATCAATATTAATCACAAATTTAATTATCTTTAAAACCCATTAATTAATCTCTAACTATTTAATTAATCAAGTGATAATCTAAAACCTAATTAATTTTTAATTACTTGATTAATAAATTCAAATCATTAATTAAATTAAATCAAATCTTATTTAATT
Organism: Allium cepa; assembly: GCA_030765085.1. Lineage (NCBI taxonomy): Eukaryota > Viridiplantae > Streptophyta > Magnoliopsida > Asparagales > Amaryllidaceae > Allium > Allium cepa. The sequence continues at coordinate 721,361,556 of CM060938.1, read as the reverse complement.
AATTGATTTCTTAATTACTATTAAATCTATCTTAATTAACTGACTAATCCTTTAATTAATTAAATAAAACCCTGGATTATTTAATTAATTAACCTAATTATTAATTAATTAAATTAATTAATTTCAAACTTAATCACCTTAATCATTTAATGAATTATAAATTATTGAGTTCTTATTAACTTAATGATAATCATTAATCTATTCATGATTTAATTATCATTTTCAAAGTAATTTAAAAATAATTTGCTTTTAAATTACTTATAAATTGCATTTTAAATTCAAGATTTAAAATGAAATCAAATTTTAACTTAAACAAGGTTTAAGTATTCAAAATATTTTTATAACATTTTTAAAGCATTACTTACCTCCTAAGGTAAGTTTTAAAAAAATAGTTTTAACACATAATCAATTTAAATAAATTTTAAAATATACTTTAAATATTTCAAGTGGTTTTGAAAACATTTAAATTCAAAAACTTATTTTATTTCAAACTAGAATTCAAATCATGCTTTGAATTCAGATTTCAAAAACTCAAATTTTAAAATCCTATTTAAATCCTATATTTCCAGATTAAAAAAAAAACATGTTATAAAATACTTTATGATTCAAACTTAATTACAACCTTTGAATTTATGAACTTATTTTCTTTTGAAAACTTTCAGATTCAAATTCCAATTTGAATTCAGGAATTCAATCCAGGTTTTAACTTAAATTTAAAATCTTGTTTTAAATCTCATTTTTCAGATTTCTAACACTTTATAAAATACTGTACATATCTTAGTTGTTAAACATTTCATCTTTATAAAATTTATTTATTTGAAAACTGGAATTCAAATTCATTTGAATTCATAATTTACACTTGCTTCAACCTAATTCAAATCTTGCTTTGCTTCCTTTTAAATTTAGTTTAAAATTTAAAACTTGGAAACTGATAGGTTTTTGAAAACAAAAACCTGAATTCTACAACATACTCAAGCCCACACCCTTTTTACTTCAAGTCACCTACCACCTATCTTCGAGCAAAAACTCAAATGACCCGAGCATTTGCTCGAGTACAACACCCACACTCATTATCCCCAGATCATCAGGAAAGTAAAGAGCACCGTGCATATGCACTGTGACTCTGACCATCACCGATCAACTCCGGCAGCATCATCACACCAGAAAACAAACTCACGCAACATCACGATCATCAAAACTTCTCCATTCACCTGGAATCAGAAAAACAGCCTCAATCCAAAACCTGGAACATCAAAACCTCTTCAAAACCCAAACCTGTCAACGGCAACATCCCATTCCTCCGACCACCGTTAGAGCTACAACTCTGGCTACATCCTCCTCATGGACCCAGCTACCATCCCCCAAAGCGGCTTAACACTCGATCAAACAGAGAGATAGAAACGATCCAATTTCCTAACATGATCAAAAACTAGGGTTACAGAACTAAATCCCTCACCGCTGCTAACCCAAATGATTCATCCACCAATTTGATAATTTTACTGAAGTACCTGATCACTCTACTTCATCCAGAAGAAACTTCAAATCCTCAGAATTCCAAAATCATCATAATTTCCCAAATTCATCTTTTTAGTTCATCACAGAACTGCTTCCCAAATCCTCAATTAAAAATTGTGATACTAGTTTCAAAAATCATGTTTTTACTTATGTATCTAGTTTACAATACTGAACTTAAAATTTAAACAGTTTGTGTTTTACTTTATTTTAAAATGTACTGATGGATTATTGTTGCAGAGACAAACAGGCTCTATTTTCAATTTTCTTAAAATTTTAAACATGAATCCATGTTGATTCACAATTTGTTTGATAATTAAATTTTATCAAACAAGATTAAGTAAATAAGAGATTTATATCATATTCAGGGTCTAGGAATATCACAGAGCAAAGTATTTATATAAATTCATAGTAATTTCCTGAAAGATCATATACACACAAACAAATTTGTTTCAGTAATATCATGCATCCAGATGTGTTTTAAGATTTAGAAAGAGGATGATATTCACAAGCAATCTTTTCCAGAGACAAATCAGGCAACAACATTTTACTTAATTCATTTAAACAAAATGTTACTCACCAGATTTCTTCAGAAAAACAGAGCCTCAATGATTTAGAATAGATTTTGAATCCTGTATTTTGATTTAATGCTGCAGTGTTATGCTAATGAAACTGAAGTGCTACTGCTCTGATTTAAAACACATGCATGCAGGCTTGAGACTGCTTTAATTTTTGAAAGAAAAAAATGCATACTTGAGATCTTGCAAGCATTGGTTCCAGGTTGAAAATGCTAATGATTTCCAGAGATGAAATGCAGGTTGATCTACAGGTTTTTGAAAATACAACCACTTGATTTTTTTTGAAGAATTGGTTTGAGGGATTTTCAGATTTTGAAGTGTGATGTTTTCTTTTTCTTAGTTTAGAATTTGATTTTGAGAAAAAGAATGAATGGAAAGGATATGTTTAAGGGCTGAAATTATTTTAACAAAATAAAGAAAAAGATAAAAGAAAAACAATGACACTTGTCATGTTATCTATTTTACTACTTAACACATGTTGATTTAGATTACTTAATTGTTGACACTTGTCTCTTAATTAATTTAGTTATATATTTAAATGTTAATAAAGAATTTACTTTAATTTATTTATACTTATGTGAATTATATATGAATTTCTTATTTAAAGAAAATGTAAATAAAACAAATTATAAATTAAAACTTGTGCAAATATTTTTTAAGAATCTTTTAATTTGAATTTCAAAATAAAATTCCAAATTCAAATTAAACTTTTAAAATCCAAATTAAAATCAGTTTATTCAATTTAAAATGAAAATATTATTTTCTTATTTTAATTCTTTTTATATTTATATGGAAAAATAATACATTATAAATATGGCTTGAAAATAACAAATTTAACAAATTTTAAATGATTTTTAAAAGAGATTATAAATCACTATTATTATTATTAAATGAATTAAAACCATATATTACATTATATTTTAAACTTATATACAAAATTTCCAAATCATATTTATATCAAGTAATATTTAAAAGAAATAAAACAACTTTTTAATTTAAATTTAAAAATAAGCTAAGCTAAATTTTGAACAATTTAACATTTATTTTAAGTATTTACAAATCATATAGTCTTTAAATAACTTTGAGAAACTTAAAATTAATTTAAAACATAATTTCCCAATTACTAAATATATTATTAGAATTTAAAAACAAAACTTTATTTATTTATTAAATTCCAAAACAAAGATTATCTATAATATATATACAAATATTAATATATTATAATTAAAAACATTTATTTAGCTTTTAAAAGATAAAATCTCTAATTAAATATTTATTTAAATCAGATTAAACCAATTCATATTTTATCGATCAATATTATCAAATCACTTTAATTTTATATAAAGATTATTAAATTGATATTGTCAAAAATTCCGGGATATCACATAAATCCAAAGACTGTAATATAACTGGAATATCACTAAAATCATACCCAATTATGATATTAATTGGACCGAATTAATAAGATTTGCCTAGTAATAACTTCGAATAAAAAGAATAAAGGAAGAAAGAAGCTTATTTTCACACTTAGACCTTGGGTTAAGTAACAAGCATGATTATAACATAAGTTATAAATCGATAAACTATGGAAACTATGGCACTAATTTTGAGACTTAGGATAAATTAACAAGCAATAATAGCAACTGACAAAAATAAATGCTTATTTAAATAATTATCTAAGTTAATAAGCAAAGACAAGAGTAGGACTTATACCCAATAACATTCCCCTTATATTTCTATGGTTAATGTGTTTCACATAATCCTGATGTGAGACGAGGTGCTTCACAAAATCCTGAAGTGAGGCGAGGGGTACACTTATGCTTATGGTGGTAGTAAATGGCCAATCTATAGTAGTTCAAATCAAGGGGGTTTGAACAACGACCACAACTAGATTATTGTTTGATAGGGACCTGTACCAACAGCATTTCCCCTATTTTTCTCTAGACATGGTGTTTCACATAATCCTGAAGTGTGACGAGGTGCTTCACATAGTCCTGAAACGAGGCGAGGACCAAGCTTATGCTGGCTAGGGTAAAGAAAAGGTCAAAAGAGGGAGCAACAGGTAGCATGGGCATGGTGGCAGTTACGTGTGCGACTTCCATTTCGGTGCTTAGCAATTGCTATGAGTTCCAAGAGCTTAACAAGTGTGTCTTTCTTAGGCACTAAAGTCTGTTGTGTAGAGAAATGTCCGGTCCACAGTAGATTCTAATGAGTTGCATGCCGATCAAAGGGTAGAATTAAGAATTCAGCCTAATCAAAGAAGCTTTCAAGGACAAGTGCAAACAATCACAGTTAACCTATCTTACTAATTGAGCGGTAGTTTATTTGTATTTATTTCCAGTTTCTCTCTTTCTTTTTTCCTTTGTTTCCTTTGGTATATACTAGAATTATTGAAGAGTCTATTACTTTTACTTTGCTTAAAGATTCTAGTAGTTACTATCATTCACCAACTTTTAGTCTGACCTACTCCTCTATTTTCCCCCTTTTCCCCATAGGTAATTGTTCGTCGACGGAAATTCTATCGGTTTAGAAAACCGTCGAACGAATTTTGAAATAAAATTTATACCGTAAGCGCACGGTGTACGAATGTAGCACGCGGCAAATACGGGTCGATCCACAGGGAATTGATGATTTTAAAAATCTATTCAATCAAATTAAACCAATCTTGAAGAGAATGTTAAACTAGAAAAGAAGAAAAACAAGCAAAAGAAAATTGATAAAAATATGAGTGTTAAGACAATTTAGAGGCAATTTCCACTCTCTAGATCACATAAATCAATAAAATGAAGTTATGATCTCTCTTTTCTTGTCATTAGTGAATTAGTTGATGTGCTTATCATAAGTATGGTATATTTGTGCTATTAATTAGTTCAATATAAACCATCAAACTATAGCACAACCACTAATACACTTTTAAATCTCATAAAATATGACAAGAAAGTTGAAAGCAAAATCTATTTTAAGCATGGCCTATTAACTATTAATTAGAAATATAAGCCATCAAATTTTAATTTCAACAATCACTTCTTTGCCATAATCATATGTAGATGAAGAGGCAATTTGTGTTTTGTTTGACTAAGCATAGCCTATTTGTTATAAACAACATAGACTATCAAATTCAAAGCTAAACAACATCATTAAACCACTTCAATCATTCTCATTAAGCACAAAAAGAGAGCATAAACATCAAATTAAGTTGAAGCTACATGATTAGAGAGCTTCATTACCCCTAAATTGAAGGGGTTTAGCCTATCATATTTGTTATCATATGAACAAATGTAGTTTGCAAAAAAAGAGAAAAAGAAAGGAAAAGAGAGCAAAGTGAAATGGAAAACTATTCTAATTGCATAAAGGAAAATCTACACTACTTGCATAAAAGGAAATGAACATGTAATTAAAAAGAAACAATAATTAAGATTGCATAAAAAAAATTACATAAGAGAAGAAATGGCTAAGTAGCCATGGAAAGAAAGAGAGATTTGATTTATTTTCTAAATTAAAACTAACTAACTAAGAGGAAGATGGCTACATGAAACATAAGGGGTATTTATACAAGTTAGAAACCCTAAAGCATATTTTTGGGGAGTACCCAAAATGCCCTTGGAGAAAGTGTGGTGGCCAAGTTATCATTAGCTTTAATAATCCCCCACTTAAATGTACATGAAGCTTTAAATGTCTTTTAGCATGTGCATTAGCCTTTAATTTGTACATTAAGGTAGTGGGTAGGTGGGGTCCTCCATGTTCTTCACTTTGAATTATTTCCATCTTCATTCCTTTGTATTCATTTTGTGCATGCATATTCCTTCATGAACCCACTTGTAATTGAGTTTAATTTCCTATAAAATAATATAAAAATTTCCAATTAAATTTTCTCAAATTAATATATGCACAAAACTGACCATTTTGCCCCTAGATGAAGATGAATATGTGACAATTTCAAATTATATGAATTTTGGTTTAAAAAAGTTAAAATACCCAATATGATCATTTATTCAATTTAAATAGATTAAATATGGTGGTACAATTATGCAAATTTACGTGCACATCAGTAATCAAGGGAGAGGGCAATAGATTGCAGTTGCTCGTAGGTTTCTTGGAGAAGATTCTGCTATGTATTTCCTTACTTTTATTTCAATTTTTCTTTCTTTATACTAGCACTTGAGAGGGATATTTATACTCTGATTTTTGTTGAGACTATGAGTTTTTATTTCATGAGACATATTGGGTTTTGAGACATGTATGTTGTATTTGGTATTTGACTTATTTGGTTTATGAAGCAATTATGAAGTTTTTGGTTTGAATAAGTTATTATTTTAGTTCTTTGTTTTTATCTATTTTTGTATTATGAATCTTAGTCTCTATTAGTTTCAGTTATACCTACTATACACCACTCCTTTTAATGTATCTTTTTGGGTATATTAAGGTGTGTGGAGTGTTTCAGATTTCATATCTACTTTCATGATTTTATGGGATCACTATAACCTATTGGTTTCTACCAATACTATTATCTGGTCATAATTTTCACGGGGTCACTATGAACCTACTAGTTTCTATCAATGCTATTATCAAATCATAGTTTTCATGGGATCATTATAAACCTATTGGTTTCTACTAATAACATCTCTCATGTCGTAGTTTTCATGGGCTGTCTATGAACCTATTGATCTCTTTCAATAACTTATTCCAAATATAGTTTTCATGGGATCACTGAGGACATATTGACCCATGCCAATAAAAGTTTCCATAATATAGTTTTTATGGGCTTACTAAGAACCTGTCCAAACCAATAATCCTCTGGTAATTAATAGGAATCCTATATTCTAGTCTGTCTGACCTCCTGGATGCAATTCTACTCACACAGGAGTTAAATTCAATATATATTTACTACGGGGTCAAACCAGCCTATTATTCTGCCCTTAACACCCCAAGATGTAGTTATGGGTTGCGAATGAAGTAATTATGGTTACACAAGAATGCATGATAACTGAATAAATAACACGACGACATAAACATATATGGTTATATTCTTTGTAATCATTTTTTTAATGAAACCATATCCATAGCCCATTATCTTTAGCAAGGAAAGCTTTCTCAAAAATTTCAAAGTTAAATTCAATTTCAAAAATCTTTTACATTGCCATGTATTTTTTTAATAAATGGGATTGGGTTCTCAAATTTGAAAACTATGTCTTTTGACTATATCTTTTGGATCATTATGACATCATGAGTTACCCTCCATTACTCTCTTTTTCGACAACATAGAGCCACCAAAACCTATCTCACTCTCCCTTTTCAAAATCATTACTTAAAACCTTAGACATTCTCTTTCCAAAGCACCCAACATACTTTTCGAACACTTGGAAACATTCCTTTCGAAACACTCAAAAACATACCTTTTGAAACACTCAAAAACGTACTTTTGAAAGCATTAGGGTTGAAGTAAGAATTTATGGAAGCATAGCTTAGAAACTAACCAAAAGTATCACTTTTAAAACTATTGACTGAAAACAAAACAAACTTTAAAGTATAGAATACATTCGAAAGCTAACCTTTCGAAACCCTCTACCACCGAAACTATTTTCAAAGTGGCTAAACCAATCCTTTCGAAAACATTTGGGGAGGCGGCTTCAATGGTAGCAAAGATGTATTGGTTCGAATCCTACCTTCCGCACTTGTTGACAAGGGGTTATAAAGCGGCTTCCAACTAAGGTAGAAGTATTTGTGTGGCAATATGGGTATCGAAGGGGTTCAAAAGTGGAAACCCTTTCGAAAGCTTACTTTTAGAACAAGGGTGGGTCAATGTATTCGAGAGCAAATAAAAGCGGCTTCAACTCTTTTGCAAGCACGCATTTGGCAGCATACTTTCCTTCCACCTTTCTCCAATACACTACAAACTAAATGCTTGATACCATGTGCACTAGGTTTCGAATGGATTCGAAAGGTTATAAATAGGAGTATGATGGCGAAAGCAAGCATGGTAAGTGGCGAAGTTGTAATTCACTATAAAAATGATTTTATGCTTTTTAAGTTATTTCTTTTTACCTAACTCCTTATTTTGTCAACTTTATATTAGATAACAAAACCTCTATAAAATTCTTTTCATAATTTATTTCCTCATGTAATTCCCATTACTCCAACATTTAATTAAAAATTATTAACTAACCCCTTGTATTTAATTAATCGTTAAATATTAATCTTTCTAATTAAATCCAAACTTACCCAAAGCTCTTGAGAAAAATCTCATAAATTCACATTATTTCCAAAATAATAATATCTTTATCACATAAAAATTTTAACCCAAAAATAATTAATTCATTCCTTAAATTAATGAAAACTTGAAATTTCCATTTCTTTTACTCGAAAATTCATAATAAATTATCCACTGCTTGGAATATTATGAAAATTTTAACCCATATCCGAAATAATGTTTTACGTAACATATTCATAAATCATGGCGTTTGGAAATCATTTTTCCACGATTTTAGCCTTAAAACTGAAATATATTATTTCGCAAAATCCTTGTCTAAATTATAACATGGCATTCAAATCAAAACATATCATCATTCATCCAGTCATATTGATCTAAACTTCAAACCCAAATTAAAGCATTCAAGATGGCTTATATGAGATGGTTTATATCATTATTGACCTTGGTTGGATAAGGTACTTGATATTTGTTCTTGCTTTAATCTTCCTAGCTTGAATCTTAGTCTCTAAATAGATTTTGTGCTCCTCTTCTTCGTAGGGTTATGGTCGACCTTTAGTTCTCTTTGTTTATGTTTTTTGTTCGTGAAAATGTGAATGAGGTAGTGGTTTAGGGGTTATGGTATATACGGCTATTCCCACTTTTCCCTTGCCTTACTCGCTTAAATTTCTAATTTATAATACACATTTATAAATTCATTAGTTAAGACATGACCCTAATTTGTTTCCAAATCTCAATTGCCTTATCACTCTAACCTCTACATTATTCTATTCAATTTATCTAACTAAATCTTGTGAATAGTGTTATTTAAAATTAGGGATGTTACATACATCCACCATATACATGTGTGGAACACCAACTGATGGAAAGATAGATTGTCATGGTAAATAAAGAGAAAAAAGGACAAGTAAGGAAGAAAAACATATGAATCTCACAATGGAACGGTAATATAATATTAAAAAAGATAGTATAAAGGGTTACTATAAGATTCAACATAATTTTAGAATTATTGGCCTTAGTATTTTGATCGACCTGTACATTTATAACTTCCTATTCTTACAATTACTAATATATAGTGCAATAGAAATTAAAATACCCAAGTAGGAGAATGACACCATCCTGCTCGTCTCCTAAAGCTCCAAGCAGCCATAACAAATTCTACTATTCTCAACCTATTCAAAAGAGCACCCAAGGATTTAAGAGAAACATAGAACCACAGGTTAGACATAATCATAGTGTGAGAACTCAAGAAATGCATGAACCATATAATAGTAGCTTTTGAGACCAATCGAATCATTAGAATAATTTTCCCCTCAAAAGAACCAAAACCATCTAATAAGTAAATAATGTAATATAATAGACAGTGTTTAGGGTATAGAGTATAAATCAGTAGATAGATGTGCTGCTTGCATCTTGCATTACAATAATAATAAGTATATAATCAAAATCGCTAAGGGTTGCATTTAGGTATGGATTTCTGTAACAACCCTAGTCAAGATTACCTAGAATCTAAATTTAAAAAATGAATTATTTAATTTAATTAACTAATTGAATGAATTTGGGGAATTTTTAAATTATTGTATTTCTAAATTAAAACGGATTTGGAGTTTAATAAATTGGGAGTTTAGTGAATTTTCTTTTTAAGCTATTTAACTCTTATATTTATTTATAGGAGAATAATTTTGGAGAAAATGAATAAATAAATTGCATGAAAACAATTTCATTGGTTGAAATATGGTTTTATATTAATGGTTCATTTTATTAAAAATACGGAGAATGACTTTTTATTTTATAAGATTTAGTTAATTTTGATAAAATATTTAAATTTTAATGAAAGTAAGATTTTGACATGTTATTTGCATTGTAAAAAGTTTAGAAATAAACATTAGTTAAATTACAATATTGTTTTGACATGTCTAAGTCTTTTGGATCGGATTGCGAAAGCCCAGAAGTACGATCCTGATCTATCTCATCTTTTCAACAATGTGACAATGTTTCTTGAAGTGATGAGTTGTGGGATTTTGTTTTTGATGCTCGTGGTTGTCTTCGTAGGAGAGGTAGGCTTGTAGTGTCCGATAATAGTGATCTTAGGAGATATATTCTTAAGGAGTGTCATCGCTCCAAGTATACTATCTATCCTAGTAGTAGTAAGATGTATGTTGATATAAAGCATCTTTTTTATTGGAAAGGCATGAAGCGGGGTATAGCGGAGTTTGTGATGCGGCGCTTCACTTATCAGCTTGTTAAAGCCGAGCACTAGCGTCCAGTAGTCTCTTGCAACCATTGGAGGTCTCGATGTGGAAGTGGGACCATGTTTCCATGAGCTTCATCGATTGTCTTCCTTGTTCGAGGGCTGGCCATGATAGCATGTGCGTGATTCACTACAACAAATATCATGGGCAAGTACAAAACATACCATCGAAAAGTTAGACTTCCTTATTGGTTTAGGAGTATCTCTTAATGACCCAATATGTGATTAAATTTTGCTATTATTTAATCTCTTTTGGTTGATATATTTCACATTCAATATGCAAATAAGGAATATTACCCTTTACTTAAGAATGCTAAATTGTTTAGCGCACGTACCAAACGTTTTAGGAATGTCAGATAATCCAAGGTAGATGTAAACAATGTATTTAGATTAAATACATATTGGGTGTATTTGCGTCAATTATAGATATAAAATCGCCAACATAACAAAAAAACTAACTTGTTTTATATAGAAGTATGTACCAAATAAGGAGAAACTTAATGTAACATCTTCTCTGAATCAATACATCGGATTTTCGTAAATAGTGCAATATGCTACATGTTTGCGCCAAAATTGGTCACAAATACCCGATAGTTGATAATTCCCAATCACAGATTTCAGATAAATAACAGGTATGAAGATCACTCCGAAAATTCAAAGCAACGTAGTAAACAATACAAAATTTATAGTGGTTCGGCGATCTGGCCTACGTCCACTCCGAATTTTATGATTTTATTAATTCACATGATGGTTTCAATTAGTTACAGCAGGTTACAGTTGATAATAGCTCTGATGTTCGAATACAATGATGGTAGTGAATTGTAGAATTGAATCTGGCAGATTCTCGACGTTCCAAAGCCAAAAGACCCTTTTCTGAAGGTTCCAAGGGAAAATTTATAGGCGTAGGAGGCTGATATCGCGCTCAAACTTTAGGAGACTACTTCCGGCACGTGAGTGGGCCCACGCGACCGATCCCGAAAAGTTTCGACTTGATCCGTGATCGATACGAACCAATTTTGTATCGATCAAATAATGATCTAATCGAGCTAAAAATTGGCAATATTGTTCTTTAGCTTGTACGTAAGCTCCTGTGAAAATTTCGCTGCATTTGGACCTGTGGTTTGTGAGATATGATCGATGCAAGATTGTGTTTTTTGTATGCTGCTGAGTTCGAATCAAGGTTTCGTATCCATCCCTACGAATCGATCTGGACACGTGACAATGTGGCGACGTGGCGTTCACTCCCCGCATTGATCCACCTTTTGCTTCGAGTAGACCGTGTCGCATCCATGAACTTCGCCTAGTTTGTATCGATGACTGTTGCCTTGTTCGATTTGATAGCCGTTGTCAATTCGTATTGATGGAAGTGGGTTTGTTCGTATCGATGTTTGGGGTGCTATTTCATATTGATCACTAAAGGGAATACTGCTCGTATCGATCGGCTTTGGCTTTATTTCATATCCATCGACCGATCGATACAAAATAAAGGCTCATATTGATCGATGCAAACAATAATCCACGAGTTCTGGGGATCGATACGAAAGGCGATTCTAGGATCGATACGAGCAAGGCTTCCACAAGAACGACACAAACAGATGACCTTGATCGATTCGAACATGGGGATACGAACACTCTGATCGATGCGAACCTGATGGATTCGAACAGAGCGAGGCAAAGTCATTCTGATGGGTACGAAGCTGATGGATTCGAATAGTACAGCCAAGGATCGATTCGAGCCCGATCGATTCGAACAGATGCTGACTGAGTCGAATTCGATCGATTCGAAAATCAACCTCCCTCTATGGATACGAACAATGTGTTTCTTCTAACTTGTATCGATCATATCTCATGCATACGAACTCCCATTAACCTGAACTTTGAAACGCTGGCTTTTATGGCTTTCCTTGTCATATCAGGTAAATTGTGGCCCGATTCGGACTCGGATAAAATTTATCGATATCCATAGCGAACCAGTGTATAATCGATCTTGGGGACGAACTGTCTTTGGTTTTCTATTAATCTTTTGGTATCACGGCCTTGCCAAATGGCGGGATAACACTTGCCCCCCAAAACAGGCCTTGCGATAGGAAGGTGTGTTTTATAATGCTATAAGCTGGATGTTCATATCCTATAGACGACTTGTAAAGAACTTGATAGTTTCATATGTCCTCGAATGAGGATCGTTCGGGATCGTATGCTATTTGAGGTGAAACGTGACCGTTCGTGGTCGAATGACAATCGTTCGAGATCGTATGCCATTTGTGGTGAAACGTGACCGTTCGCGGTCGAATGACAATCGTTCGAGGTTGTATGCCATTTGAGGTGAAACGTGACCATCCGTGGTTGAATGACGATCGTTCGGGACCGTATGCCATTTGAGGTGAAACGTCACCGTTCGCGGTCGAATGACGATCGTTCGAGATCGTATGCCATTTGAGGTGAAACGTGACCGTTTACGGTCAAATGCCGTTCGTAGAAAATGGTGGAATGGGACTGTTCGTGGTTGGATGCCGCTTCAAACGAAGGGCGGCTGTTCGAGGTTGGAAGTCGTTGTAGACGATTTGCGATCGTTCGCGGTCGGGCATCGTTCTTGATGAATTGTGACCGTTCGAGGTCAGGTGCCGCATGAGACAAAATGAGATCGTTCGCGATCGAATGTCGCACGAGGTAGAATGTGATCATTTGCGATCGGATATCATACTAGGTGAACTGTGACTGTTCGCGGTCGGGTACCACACGAGGCAGAGTGTGATCGTTCGCGACCGAATGTCGCACGAGGCAAAATGCGGTCATTCACGATCGGATATCATACTAGGTGAATTGTGACCGTTCGCGGTCGGGTGCCGCACGAGGCAGAGTGTGATCGTTCGCGATTGAATGCCGCACGAGGAAGAATGTGATCGTTCGCGATCGAATATTGAGGGGGACTTAGCATTACTAGAGTCAGATATCACGTTCAGGTGAACTTCTGAATTAGCGACTTTGGCGGTTCGTCGCCATAGAAGGTGCGCTTGTGGACCGTTCTCGATCCAACACATATACAAGTAAATTCTTTCACAAAATTGCAAATATTAAAGTAATGTTCACATGAATTCCAAAACATAAATGTCTAAACAAACTAAGTCCAAATGTCCAAATCAAAACAAAGCAAAAGCAAGACAAGGCTGTCAAAGTGTAAACTCTTACTATGATGTGGTTAGTAGTCATTCAGAGCATGCCTGATCGTTCGCGATCCCGTACATGTGTAAATGATTTAACCGTGTTATTGAGAAATCTACAACTTGTTCATCGTTATTTCGATCAATTGATAACCATCCGGCGTCCCGGTTCAGGGTCACCCCTAGCTGATGTAGACGGTGGTCATTCTAGCTCCACCGCTGGAGCTCGCCTCCTCACATACTAAAGTAGCCTACCGTTCCTGATATGCCCTTTCACCTCATCCTTTAGATGTCTACAGTCGTTTGTGTTATGACCTCATTTCGTGGAATAAGCAATATTTGTCTAATTTCCTCTCGTCAATAGTTGGATCTCTTCGCATTGGTCTACGATAGGGAACTTGCTCTCTGGTGTCTTGGTAGATTCGCTCCAAACTTTCATTCAGCTCCTAATAAGTGGTGAATCGCGGCACCCTCCATGGCCACTTTGACCTGTCATCATTATCCTCAGCCTTTCGTTTCCCTTTACCAATCTCTACACCTTTTCCAGATGGTTTCCACCCTTGATAGAATAAACATCGATTCCCTCTTCTCTTCCTACACTAGCATCCTCCAATCGTAAATTTTTTTCGACCTTATGATAGAATTCTCTCAGATCCATAGGCGGATCTTTAGTTAACGAATTTTTGAACTCTGTGCCATCATCTATTCCGAATACAACCGCCATCATAACCATGGATGGATCTGGTCGATCCGCCGACGCTGCTGCCTCATTGAATCGCGTCAAAAAACTTCTCAGAGACTCCTCGGCTTTTTGCTTTAAAGTTGCCAAACCCATCACATTCTTGGGTCTTGCAATGTGAACCCAAAATTGCCTTATGAATTTCTCGGCTAAATCAGCCTACGTTCCTATGGAGTCGCTCTCTAGCTTCTTAAACCATAGTGCTACGATATCTGTCAGATACAGTGGAAAGCACCGGTCCATGACTTGCTATGATGCCCCCAGCACTTCCATGTGCCTCATATACTTTGTTAGATGGACCGCAGGGTCTGTCCTCTCATCGTACATTTCCACTGATGGTAGTTTGAATTCAGGCGGGTTCCTAGCCATCCTAATCATAGGAGAAAAAGGACTCATGTTCACTTCTTCATGATCTCTATTTACTAATCTGCCTCTCATGGCTCGTCTGACTATCTCTGCCCATCTATCATTGTCTCTAAGCTATATTCCTCGTTCATTGCCTTCGATCTGCCCCCCGAGTCCATGAGAGCTTTTAAGGGTCTTCCCCTTAGCTGAGCATCCATCCCTCTATCGTCGCCAGGTTGCTCGGCTCCCCCTGATTCTCTTCTCGGGATTGGATCAACATGCTCTAGGTGCGCGCCCCCTAGTCCTGGTGCTGCGCCGATTGTCCTGCTCCATTCTGAACTCCATCTACTCCTCGATTCTGCGCTCCCAGTTGCCCAATCTGTTAAAACAAATTTTGGATCATTTTCTCTTATCTTCTCATCATTGCCTCCATCTCATCCCTGATAATGAAGATCGATGTCTGATTTGCACCTGAAATAGCCTCTTGACTCCCTTCATGCTGACTCCTATCTGCCTTTTGTCTTCTACTTGATTGTCTTTTCATGACTCATCGGGTATGAATCTCTAAACTTTCAATTTCAAATGATAGAACTCCTGAATTAGCCCTCTCAGTGAAAGCACCAAAATGTTTGGTCGCAAACATCCGATAGTTGATAATTCTCAACCACAGGTTTCAGATAGATAACAAGTATAAAGATAACTCAGAAAATTCAAAGCAATGCAGTAAACAACACAGAATTTATAGTGGTTCGGCGATCTGGCCTACGTCCACTTTGAAATTTATGATTTTATTGATTCACTTGATGGTTTCAATCAGTTACAGCTGGTTACAGTTGATAATAGCTCTGACGTTCGATTACAATGATGGTAGTGAATTGCAGAATTGAATTCGGCAGAGTCTGGACGTTCCAAAGCCAAAAGATCCCTTTGCTAAAGGTTCCACGGGGCTATTTATAGGCGTAGGAGGCTGATATCGTGCTCAAACTTCGGGAGACTTCTTCTGGCATGTGAGTGGGCCCACGCGACCGATCTCGAAAAGTTTCGACTCGATCCGTGACCGATACGAACCAATTTCGTATCGATCAAAAAATGATCCAATCGAATTGAAAATTGGTAGTATTGTTCTTTAGCTTGTACGTAAGGTCCTGTGAAAATTTCGTTGCATATAGGCCTGTGGTTTATGAGATATGATCGATGCAAGATTGTTTTTTTGTATGCTGCTGAGTTTGAATCCATGACTTCGTATCCATCCCTACGAATCGATCTGGACACGTGACAACGCGACGACGTGGCGCCCACTCCCCGCATTGATCTACCTTTTGCTCCGAGTAGACCATGTCGCATCCATGAAATTCGCCTCGTTGGTATCGATGACCGTTGCCTTGTTCGATTCGATAGCCGTTGTCAATTCGTATTGATGGAAGTGGGTTTGTTCGTATCGATGTTTGCGGTGCTATTTCTTATCGATCAGTAAAGGGAGTACTGCTCGTATCGATCGGCTTTGGCTTTGTTTCGTATCTATCGGCCGATCGATACGAAATAAAGGCTCCTATTGATCGATGTGAACAATAATCCACGATTTTTAGGGAACGATACGAAAGGCGAATCTAGGATCGATGTGAGCAAGGCTTCCACAAGATCGACACAAACAGATGACCTTGATCGATTCGAACATGGGGATACGAACACTCTGATCGATGCGAACCTGATGGATTCGAACAGAGCGAGGCGAAGTCATTCTGATGGGTACGAAGCTGATGGATTCGAATAGTACGACCAAGGATCGATTCGAGCCTGATCGATTCGAACAGATGCCGATCGAGTTGAATTCGATCGATTCGAAATTCAACCTCCCTCTATGGATACAAACAGCGTGTTTCTTCTTACATGTATCGATCATATTTCATTCATAGAAACTCCGATTAACCTGAAATTTGAAACGATGGCTTTTATGGCTTTGCTTGTCATGTCTGGTCAATTGTGGCCTGATTCGTACTCGGACAAAATTTATCGATATCCATAGCGAAGCAGTGTATAACCGATCTTCAGGACGAACTGTCTTTGGTTTTCATTTAATCTTTTGGTATCACGGCCTTGCAAAAAGACGGGATACCACTACACATTTTCCAGTGACATACAAATTATGAACGCATATTTGAAGAACAAATAGATGACGTAAGTATTATTACGTTAAGCTTAGTATCCCTTATGTCTCTTAATGTACTATATGTTAATAATGCTTTGAGAAGACGGTATTTAAGGAATCAATAGGGTGGGCTATGTTAACGAAGCAAAAGGGAAGAAATATTTCACAGTTTTACTCTTTCAAAAAACTAAAGCTCGTTTTACTTTCTTTTTATATCATCAATAATCACGTTTCTAGAAATAAAATAGTCTAATTTGAAATAATAAGAATATATAAATTAAAAAATAGTTGTTAATTTTGACTCAGGATGCATGATAAAGCAACGAGACAAATCATTTTATAAGTTAAGTATGTGCTTATTGGTGATGGATCTAAAAATAACCCAATAGGAAAGAATAAGAATAGCAAAAATAAATTATTATGGTCAATTATGATTCTAGATGCATAACAAAGTATTGAGGTTGACTATTTTACAATAAAAGTCATGCATTTTTTTTTGTAGATGAATAATATGAAAACCGAATTTCTTAAACAACACTGTTTCAAAAATAAAGTACATAATTTCATAGTCAATGCCTAGCTACAATATACTCATGGAGAGAGGTGCTTTACATTCGATGAAGAGGGGTTTTAGAGTTTCAATTATTTACCATCAAGAAAAAACTACAATTTCTAAGTCAGAAGTTGACATTAAAGTCCTGGAAAAAATTCCACAAATTTAATTTAAAAATCACCAAAATTGATGGATATGTTTATCTTAATGGAAATGGAGGAAGTGATCAGACCAACTTGTTTATGGTTAAGTAAACCCAGAACCCCATGTTCGATCTGAAGAATCTAACGCATTGTATAAACATAGTATTAAGAATCGTGACATGTGGTCAAGTCTAGAAAGCAATAAATTAGGGTTATGCATACACCTTGGGAACAAAATTGGACTAGAAGCTGTGACTTAATTTGGGATTTTAATTATAGATCGTCGCTATTTTTGAGCTTATCACCGATTAGAATTTGATTTGGTGTGGAATAGTGGAAAGAATGGTTCCTAACTTTGTTTACAGACAGATGAAGGAATACAAAATAGCGGCCGCTAAAATAAATTTAGATCCCGCCTTTTGAAGTTTGGTAAAGAAGCCATCATATAGCATTTCCTTTTTTCACTTTGCTAATAATATCAAATATAGCTATCAGCCTTAAAATGCTATTTAATTCAATTTTGTAGTGCTATTAATGGAGACTTTGTTGGTGATTGTTGATCGTTTGACCAAGTCAGCCCACTTTATTCCTATTAAGTCCAATCAAACTATTTCCCAGCTCATTAAGATCTATGTTAAGAAGACAGTAATAATTCATAGCGTTCTTAGTGCCATTGTTATGGCTGAGATCGCTTCTTTACAAGTGGATTCTGGAGGAGTCTTCAGGGATCTTTGGCTTTCAAAGCTTATTTCAGGAGTCTTCAGGGATCTTTGCCATTGTTAACTCATTCGATAGAGAATGAATGAGGTAAGTAGTGGGTAGAAATCCTATGCGGATAACAGAACAAAGGCCTTGGAATTTTTTGTAGAAGATCGAGTCTCTATTTGTATATCTCCATTGAAGGGTGTGATATAGTTCAATCGTTTCGAAAATTCTGAGATATATTGGACCATATACAATCATTGAGCATATCGACCCAGTTGCTTATCAGTTATCTCTTCCTACCCAATTCTCTAGTATTCATGATGGATTCCATGTTTCTTAACTTCAAAAGTGTCTTCATGATTCAGATTCTATTCTTGAGCCAAGGGTTATTGAGGAGCTTGAGATTCCACCTGCCTTACTTAAAGTCCAATGTTCTAGCATTCCAAAGGACTATTCATGGGAGACTAGAGAGTTCATCGAGCGAATGCATATGGAAATCCTTTCTCATGCTCATTAGTGGTGAGACTCTTGTTTTGAATCATTCCATGCTTATGATTTTATCCTCTTTAGATGCATTGTTGAATTATTATTATTAAAATTTTCTTAAGAAATTGCGAGGATGTAATTTTTATAAGGGGGAGTCTTTAACAACCACGGTCGAGATTACCTAGAATCTAAATTTAAAATATGGTTTAATAAATTTTAATTAATTGAATGAATGAAATTTGGGGAATTTGTAAATTATTGTATTTCCAAATTAAAATGGATATGGACTTTAATAAACTTGGAATTTAATGAACTTGCTTCTTATGCTATTTAACTCTTGTATTTAGTTATATAAGAATAATTTTGGAGAAAATGAGTAAATAAATTGTATGAACCATTAATATAGAAATTTTTAAAATAAATGTTAGTTAAATTTGAACATTGTTTTAATTAAATTAGTATTTATAAAGTTCTAAAAAGAAGCACAACAAATTAATAACACTTCTGTTTTGAAAGAATTAGAAAAACTTTGCTAATGGATCCACATTCTTTACCAACTTGGCCCAAAACCAAAGAAAATAGAAATGAGAAAACATACCTATACCATTTCTCACTTCTCATTTTTATCTCCAAACTAGAAACTCAAATATAATTTAAGTGCGAAAACCCTAAATCCCCCAAATTTGCAAATCAAAGAGTGAAATCAAAAGGCTTTGTATCTAGTTTATTGTATTTTGATAAAAGCTAATCTCATCTATCTATATGTGCATCAATTTAATGATTTATTTCAATTTGGATTTATGAAATTGATCATTCCAATCTAATCTTTGTTCATACCCTAGGTTGATATTGTCATAGGAGGGAATAGGTATTCTAAGCTCTTATCTTCCACTTTGGGTTTGTTTAGGTGAGTTTATCTCATGACTTTTAGTCTTAGATAAATGGTTGCAGCTATTATATGATTATGGTGAATTTAAACTGTATATGATATCAATACTTGATCGATTCATTGTCTAATTAAATTGAATTTGTTGTTTACTAAAAACCACCATATGAAATCATGAAATTCATCCAATTATACATGTTATATATATGCATGACTACGTATTCAGTACCTTAGATTATTAGAAAAGAACACAAGAAGAATGAGCGAAAAAGGATCGACAAAAGGTCACCAGAATCGTTGATCGCTTAATTTTAATACTACATCTCATATCAATTTCATTGAAATTTTTTGGATTCGTCATTTATGAATTGTTGAATTAATTTTGATTTTTTATACCATAGAGATTGTTCTATAAACGTTGGGAGAATTACACACTTTTGATGCATGTTTTCAACCCGGATTTATAAATGATTGATTTCTAAGTCCAATCATTTTATACAAGAGTATTTATTTACCAATTCAATACATATATACATACAAAGAATTTTAAGAATATAAAAACTATCTATTTTCACATGGAATGGTTTTAGAAATGTTTGGAACGATTGTTTGAAAAGAATACTTATACAAATTCACATTTCTATTATAAACGAATATTTTAAAGGTGGTTTTAAAAGAGAAATATTTTCATAAAATTGCACATTATCGATCAAATGGGAAATTGATTTAAATGGTTAAATTAAACGAGTGGTATGGTTGCTAACCTTTTTTCACCGATTAACTCATGGACTTGTTCGACCGAACCATTGTTACACATGAGTGGGGTTTACAATTGTATAGTAAACGTTTAGGTAAACCAATGTGGTTTAGGGAACATGGTCATCATCTATTCAATTGCTATATAAAAGTATTTAACAATTTTCAACGAGTTTATGACTCGCCTTTGATGTTCATATGATTTGTTCCTACTTAATGCTGATAGGTTTTGATCATGATGTTTATAGGACTTGTTCCTACTCGATGTTTATAGGATTCATATCTATCTTAGAGTTTATAGGATTTAAACCTATTTCGATGTTTATTTGTTCTCTTACCAATCTTGTTGTTTATAGACTTATACATCTATCTTGGAGTACATGCATGTAGGTGAATTTATTTCACTAATCTTAGAGTTTAGCGCCCCCCTATTTACGAAATTTGTATATTTCTATTTCTGAGATTTCTAGATTTAACATTGTTTGAGTATCACCAAATCATTTCAAAGGTTTTTGCTTTTAAGAAGCTATTATGAATTTTTGTATTTGGTGATTTGAAGTTATTTATGCAAGTTTGATATTTGTCGATATATGCTTATAATTGAGATCTAGATCACTTCATCTATCATTTAGTTTTTCTAACACATTTATCTTAGTCTTGACTGACCCATTTATTATTTTTATAATAATCAGGTTAGACCGAGATGTTTCAGGTCATTCTGCTTGGGGCTTTAGAGTGGATATCTCATATTTTAGCTAGTAGATTTCTTTTGTTATCCTATGCACATATTTGACATTATGTAATACCTTGTGTTGAGATTAGAATCCTTTTGTGTACATATTCATTTTGAGATGTAGCACTTTGTATATGTATATCCTACATCTTGTATCTATTATGTGTCGGTTCAGACATATGTCTATTACATTCCATTATGAATGATCTAACATTCTATGATCTGTACATTATTGTTTTTTTGTTCTTAATTTTTATTATAGCTATCATAGTTTTGTTTTAAACCTGAATTGTATATGTCGATTCCACTTGATTCAAGAAATGTATAGCATATTAATCGACATATCAATGCTTGCTTAAAGAAAAATTCATGGATGGTCGCTCCTAACTAGCATTATTCTCTACAGTAGCAGGCAATATTATTTTATAATATTCTCAGTTAGTATAGGTCTTGGGCTGATGTGTCATAATTTCCATTGGAGGTGCCTTCGGTATGCAGAGGCGGGTGTCCAACAAGGGTCAGCAACTACCTTGCAAACCCACATATGTCTTTGGATAAATTATACCACAATGGAAAGCATAACTAGTCTGCGCTATAACACATAATATCGAATACCATCAAATCATGCTAACATCAATAGTAAGCGCCTTTTGATATATGGAATTGATGTACCCTTAGGTTAGATAAACCGACTGGCTATGTGGTTACTCTATTTTCTATCATTTTCAATGGTGAAGTCGCGTTTCCAGCATCTCAACACATGAGTTCTAATTACTTAAACAGTTCTCAAACCTCTCTCTATATTCTGGCATCAATTGAAATGTTAATATTGACTCTCCCTTGGAGTTAGCCTTAGGATAGATAGTCCAACCCTATAACGTTTCGCTCCACAACCGCTTCCAAGACATATAAATTATTTGTTGGTTTTATTACGGTTTTGAGCTATCTCATATAACTATATTCTCCTCGATACCAGACACTTCAAAACCAAATCAATGAATTTTTAGTTAACTTAATTATGGTTCATTCACAAGTTAGCAAACAATATATAAGAGTCCTCCTTAATTGATCTCGAATATACGTTCTTAAAGAAAAATATGTTTCATACAATTGAGTCCTTCCCAGGGGACCTCAAATCATATAAATCCATGAAGCTTTTACATACTTCCTAGGAAAATTCTGGTCAAGTTCTATAGTAATACAAATGATCGCATGGGGAAGTCCAATCTTATATACTTATCACCATTTTCGACCTTCTCAACTTGCATTATCCCTTGGTCAAGGTTGAAGTCGGGTAAGTTAGGTCACTTATTGCATCAGAGCCTTACCTTGACATATCATTCTCAACTCTCATAGATAGAACAAGCCTACTTTGTTAACTTTCAGTGTTAAGTACAAGCGTAAAAACTTCCCATAAACAAATAAACACATAAGTACGATTGAATCACACGAGCGACTTATAATCCCCTTTTATCAAATAATATTTCCTTTTCATTACTTGTGTATATATTTTAAATACCTTTCCAAATGATGTACATATGTGTACCGCTACTTCACTATTTATTCTACTCTTTTCATTCTTCAAATATATTCCAATCCTTATTTCAAAGGTATAATAATACTCGTAAATTATTTAACAATTATTTCCACTGAAAAATATAATCATAGAGGTTAATAAAAATGTTAATTAGGTTTTTAACCCAACAGAATTCAATAGGATTTTAAACATCCATACTATGCCAAAATAACTTGAAACTTGAATAAGGCATCTAAAAGAACAAACCAATATCACCTAAGGAAAACCATCCAAATATAAGCTAAGGAGATAGATCGCTAGCGATCTGTCACATATGGATTGCTCGCGATCCATAAAAATGCTTCACGAGTCATCGTAACCTATTGCATCTTGATTCATTGCCTCTTCTAAATATGTTTGCCAAGTTTCATAGCCTTCTAAGCAACCTAGTTCGAGAAGCAAAGACCCATCGGATTCTAGTCATAGATCAATCTAACTCATATATGAATCATCATCAAAACAAGGCAATTAGCTACAAAATCACATGTAAAGCGCCAATAAAAGACAAGGAGTGCAACCCAAAGATGAAGTCTAAAAATCTCTTAAGTACATAGATCACTAGCAATCCATACCCTATAGATCACCGGCGATCCATAGGATTACGTTGGATTGTTATGTAATTTTCAAAGCACCTTTGTATCATCGAGTGTAAGCAAAGCGGCCTAGCCCAATTGCTCTTCTGTGCCTATAAATGTAACCCTACCTGCAACATAAACAAGATCTTTTAGACTGGCAACTGTAACTCTATAAAGATTATTCTTGACCGTTATTCTTCACTCTTCTTTTCCCATACAATAACAATCAAGGAGCGACTGTGATTCTTCAGACATCTTTAGATATTATGAACTGATCTAACTTAGGATATTCTATCATATTGTAATCCAACTCAACTTGTAACAGTAGTCACTTAATAAGGAAAGTTACAAAATGGACGCATGCTTCGTTAACATCCGAACCACTATAAAATTCTCTTGTCTTATACTATTTTGGCTCTGTTGATATTTATTTTTATCATTATTTTTCTCTGATAAACAGTGCTGGTACTTTCACACTAAATCCAGGGTGTTGAATCATTGTTTAGGGTTAACATTTCGGCGCTTTCACCGAGAAATCAGAATCTAGGCTCAAATTTAGCTCTCTACTTTGAATCGGATAGGTCTAGAAATTGGATCATGAAATTCTACATGGATGATTTGTTGTTGAAAACTAATGGCACCAGGGAGAAGAGAAGTGCCTTCGAAAGATTCATAGGATCTACATTTGTTGGAGAAGAATAAGCCCCCGGTAAGTTAAAATCAACAACCCCAATAACCTATAACTTGGAGCTAACATTGGAGATAAAGTGTCAGGATCCTCCACTCAGCATCGAGTTGTGACTAAGAAAGAATTGAACTAGATGGTGATAAAGTTAACCAGAAAATGGAAAAAAGGCAACATGTTCTTATGGAAAAGATAGATGCTTTCTTAGCGCTCCAATTGCTAACTACTCTGCGAATAGCACCTGAGGCTGTAGTTGCTATGGAGTAAGAGCTTTCTTCTATTTCTGGCTCAAGTAGAAGAAATAGAAACCAAAAGCAAAAGGAAGTAATGGGTGGAGCTCCAAGAGTCACAATAATAGAAAATGCTAATACTCCGCCCACTGTAAAAGCACCTACTACAAACCTGAAATAGGAGTGAAAACTCCACATGAGGACATAATAGTAGCTGATATTATCTCTTAGGAAGGCGAGCAAAATAAGGAAGGTTAATTGAACTCAAATGATCAAACTTTACCTACAGGACCAACCGCCTGCCAACTGACTTCTGTAGGAGCGACTCACCCAAAGACCGAAGAGCCTATGCTTTAGCCAGCCAACCAAGACCGTTTGCAAAGTCCAACACTTAGCATAGCTACTGACAGCTGACATATGGATGAACAGACAAGTGAGGTGTATATTGTAGACATGGTCAGACGCTTGATGGAAAAAAGCAAGGGTAGAAAGAATAATGATTAGGGTTCAGCTCTGAGTCAAACTACATCCACTAATAGTGTCTTGAGGGCAGAGGACCCCAAGAAATTCACCATGCCACCAGTTATTCCCTTTTACAATGGAACCATTGACCCTCAATCGCACTTGTACAAGTACATTTGGAATATGGATGGTGCAAGTGCAACAAATGCAGTTCATTGCAGCTGTTTCCCCATCTATCTTGA
Organism: Allium cepa; assembly: GCA_030765085.1. Taxonomy (NCBI): domain Eukaryota; kingdom Viridiplantae; phylum Streptophyta; class Magnoliopsida; order Asparagales; family Amaryllidaceae; genus Allium; species Allium cepa. The sequence continues at coordinate 721,336,590 of CM060938.1, read as the reverse complement.
AAGAATTGCCTCCATGTTGTTTACCAGACTCCCTCTATGATCTATATCAACCTCTTACAAGCTAGTTAGGAAGTTTTTGGATCAATTTAGACTGCATATGGCTGAACCACGGTCTCTCTATCTGGTTACTTGCAAGGACCCAGCGAATCACTAAAATCGTTCATGAACTGCTTTAGCATAGACGTCATCGAAGTGAGCAATCCAAACGAAGATATGATTTTCATGGATTTAATTTGTTCGATCCATCCAGAGACAAATTTTAAGAGATGGATTAAAATGAAACGACCAACTACCATGAAAGAATTCAATCAAAAGGATTGTTGATACTTGAGATTTGAAGAGGCAAAGATGTTAGAAGGTAAAAATACTGATATGCAACCAAATGAATCAATTCAGAGTAATGTGGCGTCAATCAAAATGGCAAGAATTCTGAAGTAACTGTTGGAAAAAATGAGAACCACAAAAGGAATAGCTTGGATTAGAACACTGGCAAGGGCAACAGAAGGGGAAGGAAACTCATAGGTCTGAAGCATAGGGAATACACTTCATTGAAGGACAGCTTGGAGAATATTTACCTAGCAACTCAGGGTACAAAAGGTACCGAAGTAGCCTAGAAAGAAGAGTCTGAGCAACAATGGAAGCCGGGGAAGTTTTTTCACTTCCATGAAACCCACGGTCATAACACAAATGAGTGTCGCCATTTGAAGAACATGATTAAAGAACTGGTTAAAGAAAATAAGCTGCAACAGTATGTGAAGAAGCCTCGAAATTACGATCAGCCAACTGGATCTCATGCTCCTAATACCTAAGGAAACAAATTTGGATCTGGAAGAGAGGGATACAAACAAGTTGAATAGAGACTTGTCATCTATCATTTGGGAGGTCCTCATCCAACATGGAAAATTTGGGGTGAGATGGATAGATATGCTAGTTCATTCAAACATGCTCCAAAGGAAACTTGCATTGCAATCGAAGAAGGGACCACTATTGCTAACCCACCTTTTGCTAAAGAGGTTAGAAGGAGGATTAAACCCGATGGGCTTCATGATTACCAAGGCCTATGAGTGCAAAGCGATGGTTGTAGGACCCCAAGGTAAAGTATAAATGGTTATACAAAGCCAGAGTTGGATGCAGTTGGTAGATAAACAATGCAGGATGCTTGAAATATGTACATTAACTTGGACAAGCAAGGGATCGGCATGTTCAATCTAGAGGGGTTGGTACACTTCAATGGTCTAGCCAATGGAAGGGATCGGCATCCTCAATCTAGAGGGGTCAGCATGGAATGGAAGTATCGTAGGGCTTGACCTAAAAAAAGGCAGAGGGATTGGCATAGAAGTTTGGAACAAGAGGGATCGACTTGTGAAATAGAAGGGGTTCGGCATAGCATTATGGAATAAGGGGGAACGACATCATGAGGGTTTGGCATACCTCACTTTAGAGAAGATGGATCAGTGTAGTTGAGTGGTGAAGGATCAGTATGGTTGGATGGGCGAGAGGTTGGTATAATAGGATTGAGAAAGGCATCAGTATGGTTGAATTGTAAGGGTTCGTCAAGCTTTATAAAGGAAGGACCGACAAGCTTCGTTGAGGAGGGGTTGGCATATACGAAAATATACAAGCATCCATGCAGGAAATAAATCATATCTCGAGTTCTATTAATACAGTTGGCGTGAAACTTGAAGGCTAAGCATATCATATCATGGAGAAGCTTCCTTAGAGATTGCATGGTATTTAGAGAAAGTTGGTGGGATTGGTACCTATCCATCCATAGGGATCGATAGATATCAGAATTCAACTAATAATATCCCATGAAAATGCGATACCTTGTAAACTATACGTCGGGAGTGCAAATAGCTAACACCATAGGGAACCACCCAGAGAGATCGCATCCTATTTGGGCATCTGAAATAGGGATCTATGTCGACCCCTACTATGGACCCTAATGGGCCTACAAATTTCTGGGTGGCCTCGTTTTGCTCTCTCAAACCTTTTATCAAAGTTTCAGCCTGATTCGTGTATGTCTTCCCCTATAAATACAGCAAGCATGGCATCAGAAAAGAGATCTTGTTTCTACTTCTCTTCATCTTCTACCTAGGCTATCCTCTGCCATTTTTATTCCTGGATTTTAGATTGTAACTGTAATCGAACTATAGTATAAATAAACGGATTCTTCTAGAGTGGACGTAGGCCGGAGTTAGCCGAACCACTATGAATATGTGTCTATATTTACTTGCTTTATGATTGTTTTAATTTAGTTCTTTATTTATTTCTCTTTACATTTCTGTGATTGGATTGGATAGTGATTTTTTGCAAAATTAGGAGTTAGTGGCAAATTTTGACGCCAACACCCGCTAAATAGTAGAGGATTCTCAATGACAACATCGTATTCCAAAACCGGGATAGTGAACGAATAGAAGCTCCAACTTTCGATCTAATGGTGGCGACGATAGGAATCATACCAGCTGCCATACATCGGGTGTTGGTTGATAATGGAGGATCAATAAACATTCTTTTTTGACATACGATTGACCAAATGAAGCTTAAAATGAAGGATTCTCTACATGTCGAATCAAAATCCAAGGATTTGCCAATAATTCACTACAACCGGTCGGCACAATCGATCTGACTGTTGAACTCGAAACAGGTTACCAGAGAGTGGTTCTCACCCAGACCTTTGTGATAATCAATGATATGTCGACCTATAATGCATTATTGGGACGGTCGACCTTCGCTGACTGTCGAATTATTCTGGCACAATTATGCCTCGCTATGAAATTCCCTATGGAAAACAGAGTTGGAATGATAAAGGAAGACCAGAGTGTCACAAGGGAATGCTATATGGTTGAATTGCATGAATCAAGAAAGAAAGAAAGAAAAGGAGAAGAGTGTGGAGAGAATTCTCCATATTCACAAACCGTCGGCATGGCAACTACAGAATTGCCTCTGTCTAAGGGACCGCAGCCAATTCGATAAGACTGTGGACCCTAGGAAGAAAAGTTTATGGGAAGAACAGGTAGCACCGACAGAGATTAAAGTGCCTATCCCTGTAGACATGGATGACCCGACACGAGTACTAAAAATAGGATTACATTTTGAAATCAAGCAATCAGTCAAGTTTCTTCATGCCAATCTAGGCATATTCGATTGGATGCAATTCGATATGTGTGGGAAATCTCCAAAGCTAGTATGTCATGCACTTAATCTCGATCTCAAGTACACTCCAGTGATGCAGAAGAGGCGCACCTTGAGGCTGAAATGGTCTGCTGTGCAAAGAGAGGAAGTGGATAAGCTTTTGGGAAAAGGCTTCATCCATGATGCAAACTATCCCCTATGGGTATCAAATTTGGTTTTGCTAAAGAAGTCTAATAGGAAGTGGTGGAATTGCATTGATTACTTAGATTTGAGGAAAGCCTGCACAAAGGATAGCTTCCCATTGCCCAAGATTGATCAACTTGTTGATGACACGGCAGGCCATGAGCCATAATCGTTTATGGACGCCTACTCTGGATATAACCAAATTACGATGCATGAACCCAATAAAGAGAATACTATTACCGACCTTGGATTATAATGTTATCGAGTAATTCCCTTCAAAATAAAGAACATAGTAGTAACCTACCAACGATCGATAAACACAATGTTCAAAGGTCGAATTAGGAAAACAGGGGAAGTATACGTGGACGACATGCTTGTTAAATCATGTGTATTAGGGAATCACTTAGACAATCTTGCAGAGATGTTTGAAATATTGTGGAAATAAGAAATGAAGCTCAACTCGATGAAATTCTCTTTTGGCATTGCTTCTGGAAAATTCCTTAGTTTCATCGTAAATGCAAGGGGCATTGAAGCTAATCCGAAACAGATTACCGTCTTAAGGAACGTGAAAGCCCCCCACATCCAAAAGGGAATTGCAAAGCCTAAATGGAAAGATGGCAGTGCTTAATCGATTCATTTCCCGAGCAACTGCCAAATGCATAACGTTCTTTGATGCATTAAAGAAGGGAAATTTTTTTCGAATGGAACGAAGCCTGCCAAACAACCTTTGAAGAATTACTCCATCATATGGAAACCCCGTCGGTCGTATCCAAGACGAAAAATCGGGAAGATTTGTTCGTTTATCTCGTCATGTCGACCCATGCTCTAATTGCAGCATTGGTACACAAAGAGGCTAGGGTTCAATGACTAGCTACTACATTAGTAAGCGGTTTACTAGAGCTGAAAAGAATTACCCAAAGTTGGAAGAAATCACCTATTACCTGTTGATCACATCAAGGAAGCTACGACCGTATTTCTAGGCTAACCCATCAAGGTGCTGATGGATCAACCTCTAAAACAAGTACTGATCGCCCAGAGACATTAGGTCGACTACTGAAATGGAATACCAAGTTAAGCTGATATAAAATCACTTATCACCCTTGAAGAGCTATCAACGGATAGGCACTGGCAGATTTCATCGTCGAATTTCCAAGCGGGATGGTGAGGAAGAAAGCACTTCGGACATGGTGCTACAATGGAAGTTGTTTGTTGATGGTGCGTCAAATGAATTCTGTTCAGGTATAGAGGTAGTACTCGAAAACCCTGAAGGATGATCTGTTTTCTACGCTCAGAGACTTGAATTTCCTACCACTAACAATGAAGCAGAATACAAGGCTTTGGTGGCAGGATTAAAACGCGTTAAAGAATTAGGAATAAAAGCTGTGCATATCTATAGCGATTCTCAGCTAGTCATCTACCAAGTGAAAGGAAAGTACAAGGCAAGGAGCAACCATGCCTTCTACCTGTCAGAAGCATGGGAATTGCTGTAGGACATTGAGCACTACACTTTAAGTCACATTTCGAGGGAATAGAATATGCAAGTGGATCATCTAGCTAAACTAGTCAGTTCCGGAGATGCTCAATCAATTGGACTAGCTCTAGCCAAAACGCTTACATTACCCAGCATAGATGATATAGATATCGATTGGATTATGGAAGCCATAAAGGTAGAGCAATCGTGGGTGACGTCGATCAAAGATTACTTGATCAAAGGCACACCCCCTAGAGATCGGAATGTGAAAGAAGCTACTCCGAAAGGCAACACGGTTCGTATTGCAAGATGGAATTCTTTATAAGAGGGGATTCTCTACTCCCCTACTCAGATGTTTAACCAATAGCGAAGCCAAAAGGATCCTCAGGTAAGTCCATGAAGGCGATTGTGGAAACCACATTGTAGGTCAGACTCTAGCAAAGAAGATCCTCTAATATAGTTACTTTTGGCCATCCATCAATCATGACGCAGTGAATGTGCCAGGCAATGTGTGAAATGCCAAAAGTTCGCCAAAATATAGAGAACTCCATCCACAGAACTTACGCCAATCGTTGGCCCATGGTCATTCGCGGTTCGGGAAATTGACCTGATCGGTGTGCTCCCAATTGGTATAAGAGGAGCAACATATGCTCTCGTTGCTGTTGATTACTTCACAAAATGGAACAAAACGGAACAGCTGGATACTATTACCACTAAGAAAGCAATTAACTTTGTCGCTAAAAATATTATTTGCCGCTTTGGAGTGCCATAGAAAATCAACACAGATAACGGAACTTAATTCAAAAGCGTCGAATTCAAGGACTTTTGCAAGCGTTTCCACATCGAAAAGAGTTTCTCTATAGTAGCACACCCTTAAACAAACGAGCAAGGGAGGGAGTGAACAAAATCATCAAGTTCGCTATCAACAAATGGCTGAGGAAAGTCAAAGGAAACTGGGTTGATGAGTTTCTACTTCCACTATGGGGTAACTGAACAACGCGAAAGTTAGCAACTGGACACTCGCCATTCACCTTAGCATACGGATCAGAAGCAATGAACCCGGTCGAATTAGAGTTTCCCTTCCATCGGAAACGTACACGGGTCAGACCTAGTTGCAGGTTAGCTTTTGGACCTATGTTAGCTTTACATTTTGGGCTTCATCATAGACTTTTAATACAGTTATATTTTATTGTTAAAATGGTGTATTTTAAATGAGATAATACTTTATTGAAAAGTAAATGTTTATTAAATATTTTAATATGAGTTATACATGTCAAAGATGAAGTTTGTTTTGAAATTTTTGGGATGTTTGAAAATAAAGAGTAGAAAATTTTTAAGTTTTATCATGAGAATTTATTGGTATGAATTTATCTTGGAAATTAATCATGTTACAAGAAATAAGTTTAAATTTATTTATTATTATAATATGCTATATTAAAAAATTTTGAAAATTTTCAAATATTGAAAGTTCAGATTATGGGTTTTTAAGATAATGAGTTTTGGAAACTCAAATAAATTTTGATGATAGGTTGAGTTTTTAATGTGACGATGGCTTTCGGTAGTGTACCTCAGTCTCGAGGTATATCTCCTACCATTTCGAAAGGTTCTTGTTTAGGAATTTAAATATAGGCCCCGGGGTGTGGCGTCATAGCTTGGTACAGTTCAATCAAAAACAGAACGAGTGCTCTTGCTCGAATCACTTGATTTGATTGATGAGAAATGGAAAGAAGTCGAGCTAAGGACTGTGGTTCACCAAAAAAGGGTAACATGACACTTCAATTCCAAGGTTCGCAACCATACTTTCGAAGTGGGACATCTTCTCTTAAAACAGATTTATCCAGCTACATGAACATTAGGACCGAACCGGGAAGGGCCTTACTCGTAACCATACTTTCGAAGCTGACCATAATTGATGAACTTCAGATTCCCAATGCTTGGAACAGCGACTAGCTCTAGCATTACTTTATTTAGCTTTTATCTATGTATTTCCTATTTTAGCAAATAAGCCTCCCGACTGCACTAGGGATATTATAAATAAGCAAAATTTTCTCTACTATTCGATTTATCAATGAGATCTCTTTAGTTTCTTAAAACAATAAAATCGTGTTCATATAAATTACTCGTCGGGTCAACGAAAGTAAACCGACTCAAAATCATTCATTAGCTGCTTATGAAAGTGAAACCACACCCAAGTATGCTCTGCCTGCTCGTCAAGTCGACGAAAATAAATCAACTCAAAATCCAAAGTCATGCATTTCATAAGCCATGCACTCCCAAAAGTCATGCATTTCATAAGCCACGCACTCTCAAAAGCCATGCATTTCATAAGTCGTGCACTCTCAAAAGCCATGCATTTCGTAAGCCGCGCACTCTCAAGAGCCATGCATTTTTGAAGCCACAAACTTTTAAAGACGTGCATTTCGTAACCCGACAAACACTGCTTAATGTTGCTCTAGCATAATCAGAAAAGCGTTAAGATTTTCTAAATATCAATATTGTCCTGGCAACACTGAAAAACTTGTCTATTGCAGGACTAGCAAGGATTAACTCCCACTGTCAAAAAGAGCTAATGTGAATCCAGCAATATCGCAAAGAATCGACAAAGAATTTTGATCGTTGACCGACAAAATCTCTAGAGTTCAGACATTTGATTCACAAGTTCATGAAGATAGAAACCACAAAGTAAATGGTCATTTATCAAGTGTTCGGAGTAAACAACCTTGTGAAGTAGGAGGCACACAAAGAAACATTTAGTGGAATGGAAAATTACTCCACAATCCTGTTACACCGAACAAATTTTTTTGGCAATCATAATAGATCTACTTATAAAACTGAAAAAAATGCATACATAACGGGTGAAATCACGGAAATAAAGGCATCGTATACTACAAAACATGGCACGACAACATAGGGTATAGAAATTACAGAACAAGAAATCGTGTCATATACACAAAGTGGTATAAAAGCAAGTTAAGTACGTGATAAATAAGAAAGAACATAGAAGAGATAGCAATAGAAACATTAATCTTTTCATTTCCATAACATTTTCTGTAAAAAGTCATCGGCCAACAAAAAAGGTACAAATTCTACAACAAAAATAATAAGTACAAACTTTTCACTTGTACAAAAATACATATTAAACGAATCAGAATGCTACAAAATCCGCTCCACTATCACTCAACCCCGTCAGTGCTTCTTGCCACCACCTCCTTTCCCGCCTGTGACGACCCGGAATTTTCGAGCATTTAAAATCGCACTATTTAATTGATTTTAAATATTCAATAGAGTAATTTTAACTTGAATTACGAATATCACAATTTATTTGATAATTGAATTATTAAATTAAACAATTTGAAGTTGAGTAAATTGTTGAATCTGGAGTTTTAAGCCTATTAAAAATAATCTGAAGGCTTGAAAAATTTATATTGATAACATTGAAGATAATTGAAGTGTTAAAATTAAATTTAACAGTGATTTGTTCAGTCTTGAAAATATATCGTTTAAATTGAATTTAAAAATAGGCTTCCGAGGCACAGTCCCGGAATTCAATGAAATCAGTTCCATTGGATCCGTAATATTGAATTATTATCGGATTTCAATTTTCGCGGTGTTTGGAGTTGTCGTGTGAGCGTACGATATATAAACGAGTTGGAGTTTATATCGAAAATTCAAAGTTTAGTGCTTCAAAAGGTTATCTCCTCCATACGATCGAGGTTTCGAATTGCGGAATTGTGACAGTTTCAAATTTAAATTTGAATTTAAGAAGATATGTAGATATATTTGATATAATAAAATTGTCAAAGGATAACACTGGGCAGAGGGTTGTACGCGCATTCTTCCTTCTTCTGGAAGCCAAGCCGAGCCTTCTAATCAAATCCTCGCCCCTTTTTCTTCTCTTGTTTCGAGCAAACAACAGAAAAAAACCATATATATGCAGTTTAAAATATATATAATATAACTCAGTATACTGTTTTTCAGTAAAGGATATTTACTATTTAGTTTTAAAAGTTCCAAAGTTTAATATATATATATATATATATGGGAAATCGATATAAGATTTTGGAAGAAAATTATGTAAGGGATTTGGTGATATAATTGTACGATTGACCTATTTAATGAATTTTAGCTATTAAAGATTATTAAAGGGAATTATTAACTTAAATTAAATTATTGGTAAATTTAAATTTTGTTAAGGGTGATAAAATATAGGGTTAATTAAATTATCAAATGGAGACTTAATTTTACAATTGACTCGAATATTAATAGAACATCTAATATTTTTACAAGGACTGAAATCATGGAATCAAACCGAGAATGAAGGGGATTGCAAATTTAAAGGAAAATGTGAGTTAATCTCACTCAGCTTAATTTTAAATTTGAATTTAAATGATTGAATTTAAATAATTGTGTGAATGGTTGAATTGATTGATGTGCTATAGTATGGGATATTTTGGAAATTGGCATATTATATCGTGCTAACATCTGTGGATGTAGGGAAAACAGGTTGGAGGGATCCAACTGGATCCCTCAACATTTATTTAAATTATTCTATACCCTCTGTTGTGATTATTTGATATTCTATGATGAACTTTATTGGAATATTGAATGTTGTGGTTCGATTGGTTATGATTGGGTATAATGAATTGCCCAAAATATATAAATTGGATTTTGGAAAGAAATTAAAAGAAGTGAATTTGTGAATAAAATAATCATAGAATAAATAAATAAAATGAATTGGAAAAGAAATGAAGTGACTGTAAAATTCTAATAAATAGATCATGATTATAGATAGGAAATTTGAATAAACAGAAAGTTAATGAATATTAAATCTTCAGTGATATTAATTAGAAGAAGAAAACATTTATGTAAAATTTAAGATTTAAATTATTGAAAAGAATAAGGAAGAAATTAGGAAAATCTAAAATTTGTATATTCCCGTTAAAGGATTTAAAATCAAACGGAAGATAATAACAATAATAATAAAATCCATAATTAATGAATTTTGAAATGAACTGAGTAAGTAAAGAAAATTTATTTCAAATGGAATAAATTGAAAATCACTTTGGAAAATTGATTTAAGTGATTGAGTTAGAATTTTTCTCTGGATAACCAAGTACGTTTTTTAAAGTAAATTTTTAAATATAAATTAAATGTTTTAAAGTTGTTTTTATAGAAAGCAAGTTTCGTAAAATTTATTATTTCTAAATTTTAAAGTCTAAAGTAAGTATTTTCTTTTAGTCTATTTTAGCAGTTATTATTAAGAAGTAACTTAGTATTTTGTTTTTTAAAAGTAGAAATCTAGTTTCATATTTTATTAAGTGACTTTATTTTCAAATGTTTATATTGTATGTATTTTTAGTAAATAATTGAAGTAGTTTTAACTTAAATGTTTAAAAGTAAATTCCAAAGTAAGTATTTTGTTTAATCTATTATTGTAATAACTATTTAAAGAATGATTTGGTATTTGTTTAAAGAAGAAAATCTAATGTATAGTCATAAGGTAACCTTATTTTAGTTATTTCTAATGTATTATTATAAATTAAGTATTAAAGTAAATTTTTCTAAATTAAATGTTAAATATATTTTACAATAAGGTGTTTTAAAAATCTAAAGTTTTGTGCTTGGTGATTCCAGTGGAAATGGAAATGCTCGAAATTTATTCTGAGAAAAGGAAGATTGTTTGAAACTATTTCCAAAGGGATTTGACAAGTGAAAATATATCTTGTGAAGATATTTTTGAGATTAATAAATAATTTGGAAAATTATTATTGGTTGATGGTTGTTGTGAATATTAATTGATAGTTAAATAACCGACTATCAATATTGGACAAATGCGTTGATCGTTTCGAAGAGACCGGGATCAAGATTTATTTCTCGATAACCACTTTGATCCGGTTTGTACGCTTCGTGGAAACGAGTGTGGATTCGAAGTTGGAGCGGTGAAGTGCAAGGGCTAGTCGCTACTAATCCTAAGGATATTTCCAAAATGGATGTAGTAGGAATAGTGCCTTCGGTTCCGTTCGGACCCGGGACGGACTTGTATTGATGAATGCTTGCGAAACATCGTCAGGTGGACGATGGGCATTCTAAGAAATATGTTCTAAAAAGGTAACGCTTAGCCTCAAGCCTCACCAAATGGGAATGACTGAAAATCAGGGGTTATGCAGCAAGGCTAGGTGGGTAGCACCCAAGAAGGGTGAGGTCATCTTGTCTAGATGCCCCTTTTTATTTCGGCTTAGTGGGCGGTTGCTGATCCCAGCCGCGGGGTGATCTCACTCGGGATTATCCAGTAAGGGGTAGTCCCGGTCTTGTGTTGCAGGGGAGCGAGCGTACTCCTCAGTACGGTGATCTAGGCCCCGTACTGTGACAGGTGGTACCCCAGTGCCTAGTCATTAGTTGGAAATCCATCTCCCTACGAGCCTTGTATGAGTTTTGTTTGTATTACCCACTCTGTGGCTAGTAGCTGGAATCTAATAGATGTAACAATTTTGGCTATTTTATAAGTATTTGTACATAGACCCTATTATAATATCAGAGGATTTCTATAAAAATTGTTTTAGCTATCGTAAGGTAAAAACCCGACATGTTTATTCGTGGCGTGGTCTTACGAGATGCTTTTGTTTTCAAAGGATTTTTGGAACTTTAATAATCAATTGAGTGTGATTTTCTCACGCTGGTATTCCAGACCGACTCGGGTGTTATTTAACTGTAATGCTCGGGTCTGACCGAGTATTATAGGATGTACAGGATATGATGCTGTGGAGCTCAGGAGACGAGGAAGATGACGATACGTACTCCCGTACTTGTTTATGTATATATTCCGCTGTGTTGAGTTATTGTGTATCCATTGGTATGATATTGATGTTGAGCTATGATTGATGCACTCTGATGATGTAATATATAAATAGAGATATTTTATTTTTGAGTAAAGACCAGTTATTATCTATTATATTTTATTCCGCTGCGTTGTTTAGATTCTGATGTTGTTTTCAATTTTCTTCTTCTACCTCTTCTTCTTCAACCTAAATGGTTCGTATTTATGTGAAACTTGAGTTGATTAATGTAGCATAGTGTTGACTCAAGGGGTACGGATTGCAGGCTGTTACTCTTGGTATCAGAGCTTAGGTTGGAGATAACCTTGGCTCTGGTGGGAATTACTCATTAAATAGAGTCTGTAGTACTCTATAATGAGTTTGAGCGTATTAATAGATATGAGCGCGATTTGTTAGTGAATATAAATTGTTTTAATATTGTGTTGATTGATTTATTGAGTGGCGTATGAACCTTCGTTGGCACTGTCTGTACAACTGTATCGAAGGGGTTTCTAAACACTTGAATAGAACAATCGACCCGGTATTGTTTTAAATATGGGTGAATGAAATAATTTTACCCAAAAATATATTTTGATATAAAGAAATTTTTTTATAAACTATTTTAGCTAATATATGGTTGCTTGGATGTTAGAGATGATAATATTAAATTATTATCATCGTTGTGTAAAAATTTAACTAGAAATTGAAAATATAACCAAAGTTTAAAATAAATTCATTATAAAGTAAATTATAAATTGAAATATAATCAAATGGAAATTTGTATAAGAATAACAATACAAATGCATTATAGTTAAAATTTGAATTAAACAGAATTTGAAACTTTAAAACCCCGGAGGTTTTGGGTGTATTTTGAAGATAAATAATAGCATTGTTATTTTGGGGGTATTTCTGAAAGTAAATTGTTTCAAATAAATTTTGGGAAGGGATGTAGCATTGAACTCACTTCGGTCGCAGGAAAATAATTTCGGTGATGACTACAGCTTCATCGATGTTCATTTTCGAGTTTCTAAGTGATAGATTGCTGCCAAATTGATTTGTTCAGGAAAACCTGTTTATTTTTGAAATTTCAAAGGAAATTTGTTGAAAATAAAAACCAGGCTTGATTTAAAATTTTTGAGGAATGTGATTTGAGATGTTGGAGATTTCAAAATAATTTGAAACCAAAAGCCGAGTGTTTAAAAATACTGAGAAGATAGGTTATAAGCTTATCAATTAAGATGATTTTTAAATCAGGAAGAATATAAGCTTTGAATGTTGGAATTAGATTCTTACTTGAATAAATGGAAAATAAATTGGTTAAGGATTAGATTGAAGTAAATAAATTAGAATAACTTATAAAAGAATCAGAATTAAAAAAATCCATAGAATAAAATATGCTTGGATTATAAATAAGTGTAAAACTCGAATTAAAAATAAAAGATAAATACATTTAAGCCTAGAATGAATGTGATTGTATAGAATAATATGTTGTGACTTATAAAATTGAAAATGGAATACAAAGCCCAAAATTAATATTTTGATGAAAAGGAAAATGAAAAGAAAATCCAAACTTGAATTATAAAATAAATTTGAACTTAAGAAAATTAAATGAAGAGATTTTGAGATTAAAAATCAAGTGTTTGATATATGTCTCCATAATAAAGTGGTGGTGCTGTGAAATTGAAAAAAATCATTTCTGGAGATAAATAAGGAAAAAAGAGGAAAAGAAGCAAGTTTTAAAGAAGCTCGTCATGAATATTTGAGATCTGGAATGGTTTCGTTAAAGAAACATTTAAGTCATCCAGATCAAGTTCAAATCGTAAAAAAATGTCAAGAGCTTGGAATTGGTAAAGGAGGATTCTATAAACCTGGTTATGAGGACGGTGCTAAATTACGTCTCTACATGATGTGTCTTAAAAAAGAAAAACTGGGACCCCCGGTCAAGATACGAAGATAAAAGTTCAAGAGATGGGGCTACCCTCGAAATACCTGAAGAGTTCAAAAAGATGGTCAGTGGAGCTATTGCTGCTGCACATGAAGTAATTAAGCTGAAGCAGAAAGGTAGAAGAGTTGAAGCAGAACTTCCACCAATGTCGCCTGACATATACATTGTCAATTTCTACACCAATGAAAGAAAACTCGGTTTACATCAAGACAAAGATGAGAGCGAAGAAAGCCTTAGAGCTGGTTTTCCATTTGTGTCTTTCTCCATTGGGGACTCTGCAGAGTTCTTGTATAGCGATGAGAGAGATGAGAGTATCGCCAAAAAAAAGAGTATTGCTTGAATCGGGAGATGTATTAATATTTGGAGGCAAATCCAGAAGAATTTTTCCATGGCGTTCCCTGCATCAACAAGAAACAGCTCCGGCTTTGCTCGTTGAAGAGACGAACCTGAGGCCAGGCCGACTAAATCTTACTTTCAGATAGTACTAGTTATAGTTTTAGTATAACTATCTATGCCTTTGAACTCTTTATTTTATTGGTATTTCATGTGACTTTATTCATGTATAAAAACATGGCAAGCTTGAACTTCTGTTTTTGCTTGTAAGTAATCAAATCCAGGAGTTGTCTGAATGCTGCTTGTTAAAATAATAATAATAATAATAATAATAATAATAATAAAATTGGATGGTAAATTAAAAATTGATAGTGGATTTAGAACTTGAGTTATAAATTAGAGTTTAATTTGAAGTGTTAACAAACTAAATATAATTGAAATGTATCGAATAAAATTGAAATCGGATTAAAATAGAAATGGTAGGAATTGCAAATAAAATCCAAATAAGTGGAAATAAATTGGAAATGGCCTTGTAATAAATTAAATGTGTTAAGTATGTGTTTGGATATTGTTTTGATAAATTGAGAAGGTGAATTAAAATTAAATAGAATTTGATTAAGATGAGATTCGAATGGAAGTGAACTTAAGTTGAGAATAATTAGAAGCTCGACTACGAGTAAAAAAAAAAAGGAAGATCATTAAATTAAAGCTTGGTTTGAATTAATTCGGGAATGGTTAGTAATATGCAAGATTGGAATGGGTCGAGCTAAATAAATGGCCGTGAATGAATTAAAATAAAGGGAAATTTAATTGGTAATGAAGATGAACCTATGTTGTTAATGGTTTTGAATGGAACCAGTTTGAATAATGAAACTAGTTTGGTTAATAAAATGAAATGCAAGTGAATGGATTCAAATTTAAATGCAATAAAACTGAGAATATATGGATTGTTAATAAATTTAAAATGGAATAGAATTTAGGTATAAATTGAGTTAAAATCAATTTAAATTGGTTGTAAAACATAAGTACTTATTTATTCACATAGATCTTGTCAAATTGCATAAAATAAATTGTCATTTGATGTAAATGGAAGTAATTAAAATTCTATGACTTGTTAAGAGTAAAATAAATCGATTTTGAAAACAATTGGATTCAAAATGAGTCTGTTTTGCTTAAAAATAAATTATGTAAGCATGTGAGTTGTTAACCATTTAGATTAAGTGAAACGAGTTGTGATTGGTTGTAAGCAATTAAAATTAATTTTGGAATATTTAAATTGCTTATAAAAAGTGTTTAATGTGTTTAACTATTGCAAATAAGTGAAATATTGTTAAACTTCATTAATATAGCACTAACATGTTTAAATTGAGTAAGTACAGGCACCTGGAAGCCGTGTGGCTGGACTGGGTTGCGCTAATTGCTACAATTATAAGCCGCTTGCTTTAAAAATGCTAAATAAGGTACGCTTACGCAATAAAAATAGGAAATATGAACTGTTTTTGGTTTTTTCGACCGTGTGGGTCGACGAAAATATATTTATATCTTTTGTCAAATTGCGAAAGCTCTCCGTACAAAGGAGACT
The DNA here is from genome assembly GCA_030765085.1 of Allium cepa. NCBI lineage: Eukaryota > Viridiplantae > Streptophyta > Magnoliopsida > Asparagales > Amaryllidaceae > Allium > Allium cepa. The sequence goes on along the minus strand of CM060938.1, from coordinate 721,321,129 downwards.
CTGCCAAAAATATTCGGAAATTTTGGGAGTTAGAAAATTTTTGGAAAATTTTGGAAAATTTTGTTAACGACAAAACGGTTTCAAATTGGAAATTGAAATAAATTAGTAAATGAAACTAATTAAAATAATGACATGAATTAGTTATAAATGGAAAATAAAATTCAATATTTAGAGTTAAAGATAAATTAAATTCGTATGGAAATGAAAAAAATCAATTTGAATAGAAATAGATATAAATTAAAGTGGAAGATGAAAATAAATATAAGAAGCATATAAAATGCTTATACTAAACTTAAGAGGGAATGGTGAATTCTTAAATGAAAATTGATACTACTAATATAATTTAAGTCAATATTGGAATGAATAGATATTGGCATTTTGAGAGAACGTCGATAAAATGTTTTTGGAATGTTGTGAATGGATATTAGTGCTAAGCAGGGTATGCAGGTAACATAAAGGGAAAAGAGAATTAATTTGATTTCAGAAGGTAAATTTGAAATGCTCGACAAAAAGGTATGTGTTTAAATTCTGTATGAAATTGAATTGGGTTTTGAATATAGCCACTTGGCTTTTGTTTTCTTTTGGGATTTGGGAACCCGTAGAGGCCTTTTGTAGTTATACCGAGCTAGCCGCGCAAAGGAGACGCTGGAAATTTAAACAGTTAGAAAATTTTTGAGATAATTTTAATAATTCAACCTTTAATTTTGAATTATAATTTGAATGAGGGTATAAATAAAGTGGTTTGGGAACGATGAAAAAGTTTGGAAAGTTAATAAGAATAATAATGGGTCTTTTATAAGAAGATAGTTTGTAAGATGTTGAATTGTTAGAAACTGATTGGATTTAGGGAAAATAATAAACGAGTGTTGGACCATTCTTCCTAACTAGTAAATACGGGGATGAAATTCCTTTAAGGGGGAAGAATGTGACGACCCGGAATTTTCGAGCATTTAAAATCAGACTATTTAATTGATTTTAAATATTGAATAGAGTAATTTTAACTTGAATTACGAATATCACAATTTATTTTATAATTGAATTATTAAATTAAACATTTGAAGTTGAGTAAATTGTTGAATCTGGAGTTTTAAGCCTATTAAAAATAATTTGAAGGCTTGAAAAATTTATATTGATAACATTGAAGATAATAGAAGTGTTAAAATTAAATTTAACAGTGATTTGTTAAGTCTTGAAAATATATCGTTTAAATTGAATTTAAAAATAGGCTTCCGAGGCACAGTCTCGGAATTCAATGAAACCTGTTCCATTGGATCCGTAATATTGAATTATTATCGGATTTCAATTTTTGTGGTGTTTGGAGTTGTCGTGTGAGCGTACGATATATAAACGCGTTGGAGTTTATATCGAAAATTCAAAGTTTAGTGCTTCAAAAGGTTATCTCCTCCATACGATCGAGGTTTCGAATTGCGGAATTGTGACAGTTTCAAATTTAAATTTGAATTTAAAAAGAGATGTAGATATATTTGATATAATAATATTGTCAAAAGATAACACTGGGCAGAGGGTTGTACTCGCATTCTTCCTTCTTCTGGAAGCCAAGCCGAGCCTTCTAATCAAATCCTCGCCCCTTTTTCTTCTCTTGCTTCGAGCAAACAACAGAAAAAAGAACATATATATATGCAGTTTAAAATATATATAATATAACTCAGTATATTGTTTTTCAGTAAAGGATATTTACTGTTTAGTTTTATAAGTTCCAAAGTTTAAAATATATATATACGGGAAATCGATATAAGATTTTGGAAGAAAAGTATGTAAGGGATTTGGTGATATAATTGTACGATTGACCTATTTAATAAATTTTAGCTATTAAAGATTATTAAAGGGAATTATTACCTTAAATTAAATTATTAGTAAATTTAAATTTTGTTAAGGGTGATAAAATATAGGGTTAATTAAATTATCAAATGGAGACTTAATTTTACAATTGACTCGAATATTAATAGAACATCTAATATTTTTACAAGGTCTAAAATCGTGGAATCAAACCGAGAATGAAGGGGATTGCAAATTTAAAGGAAAATGTGAGTTAACCTCACTCAGCTGAATTTAAATTTAAATTTAAATGATTGAATTTAAATAATTGTTTGAATGGTTGAATTGATTGATGTGCTATAGTATGGGATATTTTGGAAATTGGCATATTATATCGTGCTAACATCTGTGGATGCAGGGAAAACAGGTTGGAGGGATCCAACTGGATCCCTCAACATTTATTTAAATTATTCTATACCCTCTGTTGTGATTATTTGATATTCTATGATGAACTTTATTGGAATATTGAATGCTATGGCTCGATTGGTTATGATTGGGTATAATGAATTGCCAAAAATATATATATTGGATTTTGGAAAGAAACTAAAAGAAGTGAATTTGTAAATAAAATAATTGTAGAATAAATAAAAAAAATGAATTGGAAAAGAAATGAAGTGACTGTAAAATTCTAATAAATAGATCTTGAGTATAGAAAGGAAATTTGAATAAATAGAAAATTAATGAATATTAAATCTTCAGTGATATTAATTAGAAGAAGAAAACATTTATGTAAAATTTAAGATTTAAATTATTGAAAAGAATAAGGAAGAAATTGGGAAAATCTGAAATTTGTATATTCCCGTTAAAGGATTTAAAATCAAACGGAAGATAATAACAATAATAATAAAATCCATATTAATGAATTTTGAAATGAACCGAGTAAGTAAAGAAAATTTATTTCAAATGGAATAAATTGAAAATCAATTTGGAATATTGATTTAAGTGATTGAGTTAGAATTTTTCTCTGGATAACCAAGTACGTTTTTTAAAGTAAATTTTTATATATAAATTAAACGTTTTAAAGTTGTTTTTATAGAAAGCAAGATTCGTAAAATTTATTATTTCTAATATTTAAAGTCTAAAGTAAGTATTTTCTTTTAGTCTATTTTAGCAGTAATTATTAAGAAGTAACTTAGTATTTTGTTTTTTAAAAGTAGAAATCTAGTTTCATATTTTATTAAGTAACTTTATTTTCAAATGTTTATATAGTATGTATTTTTAGTAAATAATTGAAGTAGTTTTAACTTAAATGTTTAAAAGTAAATTCCAAAGTAAGTATTTTGTTTAATCTATTATCGTAGTAATTATTTAAAGAATGATTTGGTATTTTTTTAAAGAAGAAAATCTAATGTATAATTATAAGGTAACCTTATTTTAGTTATTTCTAATGTATTATTACAAATTAAGTATTAAAGTAAATTTTTCTAAATTAAATGTTAAATATATTTTACAATAAGGTGTTTTAAAAATCTAAAGTTTTGTGCTTGGTGATTCCAGTGGAAATGGAAATACTCAGAATTTATTCTGAGAAAAGGATGATGTTTGAAAACTATTTTAAAAGGGGTTTGAAAAGTGAAAATATATCCTGTGAAGATATTTTTGAGATTAATAAATAATTTGGGAAATTATTTATTGGTTGATGGTTGTTGTGAATATTAATTGATAGTTAAATAACCGACTATCAATATTGGACAAATGCGTTGATCGTTTCGAAGAGACCGGGATCAAGATTTATTTCTCGAAAACCACTTTGATCCGGTTTGTACGTTTCGTGAAAACGAGTGTGGATTCGAAGTTGGAGCAGTGAAGTGCAAGGACTAGTCGCTACTAATCCTAAGGATATTTCCAAAATGGACGTAGTAGGAATAGTCGGTTCCGTTCGGACCCGGGACGAACTTTTATGGATGAATGCTTGCGAAACATCGTAAGGTGGACAATGGACATTCTAAGAAATATGTTCTAAAAAGGTAACGCTTAGCCTCAAGCCTCACTAAATGGGAATGACTGAAAATCAGGGGTTATGCAGCAAGGCTAGGTGGGTAGCACCCAAGAAGGGTGAGGTCATCCTGTCTAGATGTCCCTTTTTATTTCGGCTTCGTGGGCGGTTGCTGATCCCAACCGCGGGGTGATCTCACTCGGGATTATCCAGTAAGGGGTAGTCCCGGTATTATGATCTAGGCCCCGTACCGTGACAGGTGGTACCCCAGTGCCTAGTCATTAGTTGGAAATCCATTCTCCCTACAAGCCTTGTATGAGTTTTGTTTGTATTACCCACTCCGTGGCTAGTAGCTGGAATTTAATAGATGTAACAATTTTGGCTATTTTATAAGTATTTGTATATAGACCCTATTATAATATCAGAGGATTTCTATAAAAATTGTTTTAGCTATCGTAAGGTAAAAACCCGACATGTTTATTCGTGGCGTGGTCTTACGAGATGCTTTTGTTTTCAAAGGATTTTTGGAACTTTAATAATCAATTGAGTGTGATTTTCTCACGCTGGTATTCCAAACCGACTCGGGTGTTATTTAACTGTAATGCTCGGGTCTGACCGAGTATTATAGGATGTACAGGATATGATTCTGTGGAGCTCAGGAGACGAGGAAGATGACGATACGTACTCCCGTACTTGTTTATATATATATATATTCCGCTGTGTTGAGTTGTTGTGTATCCATTGGTATGATATTGATGTTGAGCTATGATTGGTGTACTCTGATGATGTAATATATAAACAGAGATATTTTATTTTTGAGTAAAGACCAGTTATTATCTATTATATTTTATTCCGCTGCGTTGGTTAGATTCTGATGTTTTTTTCAATTTTCTTCTTGTACCTCTTCTTCTTCAACCCAAATGGTTCGTATTTATGTGAAACTTGAGTTGATTAATGTAGCATAGTGTTGACTCAAGGGGTACGGATGTGCAGGCTGCTACACCGCCTTTGGTCGGGAGTTTTTTCTTCCCCTCAACATCTTTACCGGGAATCATATCACTACTAGATACATCAATCATAGTCTCTGTGTCCATGCCCCCTTCTTGTTCTTTAGCCCCTTCTAAAGACTCCCCATTGGTATTGCACTTACAGGACTTGCAGAGCTACTCTAGAACTTTTTCTCCATTACTTTTTCCTTCTTAATTGTCATCATCTGCTCTCAGTTTTACTTGGTTGGCTGGCTTATTCTATCTACTCTCAAATGTCAGCTGCTATTAAATAGCCCTCTAGAGATATAGAGGAGTCGCCCAGGCCATGCGACACAGCGATCTTCTTAGATTCTGACCCTGGTTGCGAGCATGACACAAGTATGGTGATCAAAGCAGCTACAGAAAAAAGCATTGAAGTAGAGGAAATAGTAGTAGGCCCCAGGACTAGAGAAATTGGTAGTTCGACAGTCAAAGAAGACGAGCCTATAAGATCAAAAAGGAAAGCCTCCAGTTCATATTTTTCTTGCGCCGTGAGCTGGAAGTCCTCAAACTTGGGAGAAACAAGAAAGTTACCCACACTAGAAGCGTAATCGTGAGTCTCAATGTCATACTCCCACCCGTTTCCTTCTTTAGATGGTTGCACAATCTTGGGCGAAGTTTTAGGACCACCCATTGGTTCAGAGATAGTTGCTGAAGGGACGGAAAACAAAGCAGCATCGGTCGAAGTCGAAATGATTTCAATTTGATCATGAGGCTGCTTGGACGATTCTTCAGGCCTAGATCTAAAAGGCTCAGTAGTGCTTTAGCAGCTGCAGCTGCAGCAGCATCGACGGCTTCTCACTCCCTTTTATCCTGAATAATCTCTTGCCCTCTACCAAAGCCCTCTTTGATTCTTCATTTAGATAGGCATCCGCCAGCTCTAGTATAGTGCATGCATCCCCCCTTCTCAAAAATGAGCCAGGACTTCTTCCAAAACTAGAGCAAGAATACGTGGGAATTTAGGGCATAGATAACAGAGACTGCTCTGATGCAATTGGGAGTTGACGTAGAAGTTAAGATTGTGCTATCCATTTTCTGCATCGTATTTTCGAAGGCATCTTGCAACTCCAAGTAGCCATCCATCATAGTGGCTTTCTCAACTTTGACTTTGGACTTTTGAGCATCGATTTGTGCAACTTTTTCTCGAAGTGAATCAATCACTTGAGCCTAGTTGGAGATGGTCTTTTCTCGGGATTCCACTATCCCCGCATAATCATTATTGTTTTCTTATAAGCTTCGACATTTTCATCATAACCAGCAATGGTTCACTTTTAAGTTTCAATGATCTCATCTTAGGTTTTCAAGCTCCTTTTTTGGCTTCACATCCTCAGCTCGAGCTTTCTTGATTTCATCTCTAAATAAGATTTCATTTTTTATAAGCCCCCTTTAATTCCTTTAGCAACTTGCATTGCTCTCACTATCTTGAATGGCAGCATCCTTCTCTCTTTTGTCAATTGATGAATTCTGGCATCATGTTCCATTAGCATCCTCTCATAATCATCTTTCTCTGACTTGAAAGAAAGAATCTCTTAATAGTTGTTATGGTTGTGTCCTCCAACTGCTTACATAATTTCTCATATCCTTTAGCATGATTGAGTCACTCTAAATCGCCTAGATATGGGATGTATAAGAATCTTACTGATCGAACTCAGGTCACGGTCGAATTTAACACCCTTTTAAAACCAACAAAGAAATGTGGCTTCAAATTTAGGTGGACCAGAATGGAGAACATAAGCAAGCCACCTGTGAGGGCATGAAAAACTAGAAGCACGCATAACATGAATTAACTGAGTCTAGATTGATTGAGAAACCCGAAAAGCAAAAGTCAGAACCTCAATTCCAATGGAAACTTGAGCCAGGAAAGATGTATCGTGCTTGGAAGGATGAGTATCATGATCTACTTTCGATTTTTTGGATGGCTCTTCCCGATCATCGGGAGTTTTGCATAGCTACTTCTATGAACTCTGCCTTGGTCCTTGTCATCTTGACGTCAAGCTTCAAATTCCCTTTCTTTTTTCTCCTCTATTCTTCCTCAGTTTCTCGAGGCTAGTGGTGACTTGAAGTCCATTTCGACCCACGTTGTGCATTCGTAAATTGTTCAAGATCTTTACAGAACCACAACCTCCTATAGTACCTAATATAAAAAAATGAAGTAACTTTAACGATAGATAACGATCTCAAATAATGCATATATAAGTGTATGTAACCTTAGTGGAGTATATAATGTGTTGTAGGAGCCCTAAAAGGACTTCACAAACTGGTCACAAAGTGACTACGGTGGGAATCAGGCTAATTCTGGAAACAACATGACTGGAGTTAGAAGACAATCCCTCGGACTCAAACTCATCTCCCATGAGTTCTGCAAATCCACATAAATGATGCTCAAGTCTCTAAAGTCGATATTGGTTTACTTATGCGGAGAACCATGAAGTCATTCAGTTATTGGGGGAGCATCTTTAGTAATAACCTCATAGGTAGGCGAACCTGGGAGAAAGGGACTCTGTAACGACCCAGAATTTCTGTCAATTAAAAATTGCATATTTAATTGAATTTAAATGTTAACAAGTAAGATTTTTAAGTTGAATAAATTTTATTTTGAATATCTAGGTTTAATTGGATAATTAAATCGATAATTTAATAGTTGAAATTACAGAAAATAATTCAAAATTGGGTTTAATATGATTAAAAATGATTTGTAAAATTTTATTATATCATATTGGAGTTAGAATGATGCTATAGAACTTTTAAAATCGAATTTAAAATTAAATTGTGAAAATTGAATATTTTAATATTTAATTGACGAGTTAAAATAGCCATTTTTTAAAAATTCTCGGATTTCGACAAAACCAATTTCATCGGATCCGTAATGTTATATTATTGCATGGTTTCAAATTTCGTGTTAATCGAATCTATCGTTTGTCCGGGGCGATCCAAAATGCATAGAAGTTAGTTTAAATCGATTTAATTTAAAACTGATCGTTTATTTCCGTAACTCACACAGATGATCGAATTAGCCTTCGAAATACATTCCATTGTGTTCAGAACATGGGGTAAACCTTAGAAACGCCAACCGGCACGCTTCGTTTGAAGTTCGGAAAATTTTGGATGAATAGTGTTTTTGGAATTTTTCTATATAATAAGCACCTTTAATATTCACTTTTGCAACAAACTGCAAGCCCTAGCCCCTCTATCTTCAGCCGCCACCTCAAAGATAAATGGCAGAAAAACAATCACCTTCCCCTCCAATTATCTTCCAATCCAAACCCTTTTAGCTTTCGATTCCTAAATGAAAGTTAAAGAGCTTCGCGAGCTCTACGTTGTGAACGGCTATGATTGGAAAATACGTCGTCGATTGATGGCAATATTCGTTTGAACGTTCGTCAGTAACTCACATTTTTTGAGGTAAAGGATTGGCCGAGCTTCGAGCTCTTCAAGCCGAGAGTGTAGGAGGTGGAGGCGCACGCAATGGCGTTGTTTGATCGGAGGCCGGTCGTCGATTGGGTGTGTGTTTCATACCCTAGTTGGTGACTTATGGGTTCGTCTTTCATGTGAATGACCTGGAGGAGAAACGCATTTGGGAAAGATGAATGCATCGGCCAAGATTTCAAGAAACAATATCGAACGGCCAGGATGAATGTGGGTATAAAAATTAAAATAAATTTGTGGATTAATTATATTTAAATTTGTATAAGCTTTAAACTATCATAACTTTGTCGTACGAGGTCTGTTTTGGACGAAACGAATTACGTTGGCTTTGTTTTGACGAGCACTATGCAATGGAATTAGATTGGAGTCGATCGAAACTAGTGAAAATTTCGGGTAAAATTAAAAGCACGTTTAATTTTATTCGAAATAAAACGCTGAAACCGAAATGGGAATCAAGGTGAGAACTTCTCACTCAATCGAATTTTTTCAATTTATATTTTAAATAGTTAGATTTAAAATTGTTGATTATATGCCTGGATGATAAATTATTATCTGTCATTGATTGAAATAGACATTATGCGTCGTTAGTAAGCGGAGGTTATTTATTAAAAACATATACCGCGATAATTCCAACTTGTATGGAATTGGTATTATATATGTACTTGGAGTTGATTTCCCGCATTATATAGCGGATGAGACCCTATTTGTAACGTACGTGGATTTTCGTTGCCGAAAAACCGAATAGTTATGGGTTTTAGAAAAAAGAAAAGAATTTAGGAAAAGAAGAAAAAGAGAAAAAGGTAGAAAATAGGGATGGGGAAAAGAAGATAGAACATTTTAAAATAGAAGAAAAAGAGAATAGAGGAAAAAGAAAAACAGAAGAAAATAGGACGGAACAGAAAACAACAGAACAACAGAATCTCACAATTCGCAGCGGAACAACATATAATAATAAATGAATAATCTTTAAACAAAGAACTATATCAGTTATTACATTACATTTCATTTCATTACATCATATCATCAGAGTGTACAACAACAACAAATAGTGCAGCGGAAAAAGAATACTATATACTAGTAATACGCCATGCCATCCAGCTTGCCTCCAGCAATTCCAGAATATCCAGAATATCCTGATAAACCTTACTCTTGACTGCCCGTGTGGAAATTGGTGGGCACCCAGAGTTTAGGAAGGAAAACAATAAACTCCAAGTCAGTCATGTGACTGGTGTGAGAACTCAAAACAGTTTGTTTATCTTTAAAATCAAAAATAGAAGAATATTTTTATTTCAATTCGCAATGCTTTTAAAAATGAGACTACCATAAGGCCTCCCGCACACACACACATGCAAACGCAGAATCGGAGGAGATTTCTCCTTATGATAGTCAAAGATGCTTGATACGCATTTAAAATAACATTTGATATTATTATTAGTGCATAATGTAGCAAAAATCATTTCAAAAATAAAGATATAAATCTTAGCCAGCATAGACATTCCGCACTTATGCCTACTATAGCTACTATGTTCAATAGCAGGTTACCGCCACATTCCATAGCAGGTTATACAACTAAAACCGCACAAGTTTCGTATTGTTTCTTTAGATTTCCAACAAATGGTCAGGCCAAGGAACTTCCCATTGCCACATGGAAACGCCTCTGGCTGGACGTCCCCGAGAACTTAACCAGCTCTCTGCCAACACAAGGCCGGGTTACCTTTATCACTAGGTAACTACTACACGAATATGGCATCCCCCGGTCCCATTGGACTTTTTAACCGAGCGCTCGTCACCAACAACACCACACAGTAATAAATATAGTGTATCAACATGAGTAAGTATCTGGGCTCCATACCATGATACCACCCTTTCCAGAAGGAAATGCACATACCCTAAAGGGAGCTACCCCTCATAACCTTGCCGCATCTTTCCTGTTTTGACCATTCCGGGATGTGAGGCTCGACGAAGTTTTCGTCCACAAAAACATACTTTATACAAAAGTCATGCTTTGGGTCAACAAATGATCAACACAATGATCACAAGGATAGACGATCAAACAAATGATCCTATCACAAATAATCAACACAATGATCATTTCAGCATCACTCAGCATGTCACATTACCAATTTGGGAATATATCGCTGATAACTTCAACTATATAACCTATGAGCTCGTACGTCTCAGAGAAGGGTGTTAAGCTAAAAGAATAAATTCTCCGCCACCAACAGAAATATATTTGAAAGAAATCGGCTTTATATCTCAACTTGTAATGTCAGACATACAATCCATACAAGTCTGTTCCGGCTCGAACAGAACCGAAGGCACTTACAAAGAAGTCCTTGCAATCCGGATATTCACAATCCTGATCGGATTTCCCATCACTTAGGGAGAACTCAATACCGTAGCTACTCGGTGCAGAGTCAATCGACAGGTCATCCTATCGCTTTCGCAAATATCCGGTCTTCAACACCGATCTTCAAATGCAATTCATAACGACGTATCACATATTCGGAATGGGTTATACGACCCCATGGTCCTTTCCCGGTTAACCCGAATAGTGGGCGCTTATTCAAAAATAAGTGTGGCATTCAAATTCAAAAAAATCACATCAAATACCCATTCAAAGGGAAATATTGATAGTCGGTTATTGAACTATCAATGGATATGCACAACATCACCAGTTCCAAATAATTTTCCAAATTATTTATTTTCCAAAATATCTTCACTGGATATATAATTTCAATACTTCAAAAATAAATCAATATTTATTTTCATACAAATTCCACTTTCTTTTATAAATTCCTTAGTGAATTTATATTCCAAAATATCCATGCATATACGATTTCAATTTATCATTTCAATTTATCTTCAAAAAGATAAATTCTCTAATATTCACTTTATGTTGGAAAAACATTTCCATACTTATTTATTCATAAGTAATTCACAAATTTTATTTATTTCCTACACTTGGAAAATATTTAATATACTTAAATCGAATTAAGTATATATTTCATTCTATTAAGGAAATCATTCACTTAAACATATTTATTTGGGTCAAAACGAATGTTGCGTAAAACATCGTTACGACAACCCAAAATCACTAGTATAGGGATTCGAAATTAAAATAGATATATAAATCCCAATACTATAACATTTCCTTTCGGAAATCATTTACTATAACAACAGTGTTATAGTCCACATTTCCTTTTATTCCTCGAAAACGTCTATTTCAACAATGAATGTTGAAATCTATGGTTTCGAATCTCAACACATTTTAAAACATCGTTAGATCGTTTTAATTCAATTTAAACATCTCATTCAAAACATTTCCTTTAACATATTATTCACAATTCTAAAACGTGAATATACTTCATTAACAATTTCATCCTTTTATTCATTTTAATTCAAAGGATTATTCACTATTCAAAAATGTGAATATAACTCCATTTATAGGTTTCAACAATTTACTTATCAAAATAAGTCGTTTGCGAATTTATAAACAACGTTTATAAATTCCATTTCTATTTATTTATAAAAACTTCCTTTTTATAAATTCCTTTATTAACCTATTCCAGTTTATAACTCAATTATAAACTAAAAGTTCATATTTTAAGTCAAATGCTTATAAAACGATTATTTACAAAAATCGTTCCTTCAAAGACTTTCCAAATCATAAATCTTATAACTTATAAGATTCATTTATTTAACCAAATCTATTCTTCAATTATAACTTCACAAATTTATAAATCTTACTATTTATAAATTTCAATTATAACTTCACCGTATAAAATTCTATAAATTCCATTCAATTATGAAATTCATTTTCACTTCATTCAAACACTTATAAAAACTCGTTTCCTAATGTCCATATTTCAATTTATAAATATCCATTTATAAATCTCTTAATATAAATCAAATTATATCATTATTCTAAAACGTCTTTAATTTCCTTTATAATTTCACCATTTTGATTTATAAAATAATCAAATTTTATAAATCCTATATTTAAACTTTTCACAATGAATTCTAAAATATCTCGATTAAACTATTTTATAAACTCAATAGCATCATATTCTCAAAAATCAGTTTTTAACTATATTTCTCAAAAATCATAATTTTATAACTTTAAAAATTATAACGTTTATTTATTTAAAATGAATCAATTCCAAAAATATAGTATATTTTCAAAAATCACTTTAAAAATCATTTTAAAATTCCAAAATCTGGGTCCAATGATGCTACACACCAAATAGTCAATCACGACAACAACGATATCATATATCAATATGATAATCCATAAAATATCAAAATATCTGAAATCAAATAAAAACTGTTGAGGAATCCAGTTGGATCCCTCCAACCTATTTTCCTGCATCCACAAACATTAGCACAATACCAATTTCGCTCCAGTACGAAATTATCGCGGTATATGTTCTTATTAAATATTATCCGCTTAATAACGGCGTAATAGGGTCTCATCCGCTAAAAAATACGGGAAATCAACAACTGCAATATATACATATGCCAATATATATATATTGATATTATTTATAATACCAATTTCACTGTTTATGAAATATTCGCGGTATATGTTTTTATTAAATAACATCCGCTTACTAACGGCGTATAATGTCTATTTTAACAATCAATAGATATCAATCAACATTCAAACATGCATTCAAATATTTTAAATCTAACTATTTAAAATAAAATCGAAACTGATTCGATTGAGTGAGAAGTTCTCACCTTGATTTTAATTTCCGTTTCAGCTTTTATTTCGAATAAAATTAAACGCGCGTTTAATTTTATCCAAAATTCTCACTAACTCCAAACGACTCCAAACCAACTCCATCGCATAGTGCTCGTCCATACGATTCCAACGCAACTGGTTTCGCGCGTTTTCGACCTCGTATGAAAAAGTTATGAATATTTGAAGTTACACGTGTTTATATACATAGATTTATAACATAAATTTAACTAATTAAAACCCTACATAAATCAAGACCGTCCACTTCTATCCCAAGCCCATCAGGCCCGTGCGTCCCCAACCCCCCTTTCTCCTTCCTCATCATGCAAATACCCAGTATTTTGCACGAACAAAAGAACCCATGACTTAGAAACTAGGGAATGATCTTGCTCCTCGATCACACGACGAAACTTCATCACGTAGGCACCAAATCGAAGCCACCAACCTAAGCTATGCTCGGCCTGAACCCTGGCCAACTCGGCCTCATGTGCTGCCTTGGAATGCGTGCGCAGGCCTGAAGAGAACGGCCTCCTTTTCTCCTCCATCGTCGCTCCAAATTCGATCATAACCGTTGGATCTCTAGTTCGTGTTGTGCTCTACAACTTTCTAGTTGGAAGCTTCATCTAATTGCTGATGGATTGGAAGATCTAGAGGAAAGAAGTTTGGCAAATTCTGGCCGTTCGGGGGGGGGGGGGTGGCGGCTGTGCTTATGAAATTAGGGTTTGGAATGATTTTTTATCAAATTATGAAGAGAGTGGTGCTATTTATAGAGTTTCGTTCGACACTATTCATCCCGGAAATTCCGAACTCCGATTTAGGCGCCGTAACCAGCGTTTCTAGGGTTTACCCCGCGTTCCGGACACAATGGAACAGGTTTCAGAAGCTAATTCGGAAGTATGTGCGAGTTATGGATGTGAACGCTCAATTTGAATTAAACCGATTTAAGCGATTTTCTAGGCGTTTTAATTTGTACAGGACAAACGGTAAATCCAATTGACTTGAAATTTGAAAGCTTACAATAATATCACATTACGGATCCGATGAAACTAGTTTCGTCGAAATCCGAGACTTTTTGAAAAATGGCTATTTTAGCTCGCCAAATTTAAATTAAAAATAAATCGATGTGTTTCGAGCTGCTACGATCAAACGATAACTCCGATTGACACGAAATTTGAAATCTGGTAATAACTTACTATTACGGATCCAATGGAACTGGTTTCGTTCAATTCTGAGACTGTTCAAAAATTGACTATTTTCACTAGTCGATTTAAATATTAAAATATTCAATTTTCACAAATTAACTTTTAATTCGATTTTAAAAGTTCTAAAATATCATTCTAACTTCCATATGATAAAATAAAATTTTACAAATCATTTTCAATCATATTTAACTATATTTTCAATTATTTCCATAATTTAACATATTAAATTATCGATTTAATTATCCAATTAAATTCGATATTTCAAATAAAAATTTATTTGACTTATAAATTCACTTATTAATATTTAAAATTAATTAAATATTCAAATTTTAATTATCAAAAATTCTGGGTCGTTACAATCTTCCCCACTTAAAAGAATTTCGTCCTCGAAATTATAAGTAAGAAAAGTTATAGAATTTATTAACTTTCCCAAAATTCATAGTTAAACTTCTTACAATAACTTTACTAAGTTTTCAAATCATACTTAGTTATCTTTTCAAAAACAACTACTATTGTTTAACTTTCAACTTCCAAAATCAAAGTTAAAGTTTTCAAAATTTTCCAAATTTTCTCAAAAATTTTCTAACGCCTTAAATTTTCGGAAAAATTCGTCATAGTCTCCTTTGCGCGGCTCGATCCGAAAAAAAAATAACAGTATATATATCACAAATATACATCTCATCAAGTAATGAGGCATCCCGAAGGGAAAAAAGTGTAAAAGTATTGTATTTAATCCGAGATATGTACCTTATATTTTATTAGCGAGCATATACGGCTAATATAGCGCAAAAGCGAGCTCCAAATGCGAAGCAAACGCGATCCGCACCTACTAAACACTCAACAAACAACATGAGAATCATGCATATATGGAAATAGTATCAATATACAACATATATCTCCATAACAACTATATATGCTAACATAGCAATGCATTCAATAGTAATATATATTCAACCATCAACCAACTACCATTCATAATCAATAATATTCATTCATATTCTCATTAATATTCAATGAAAGGGTTTTCAATTCATATCACATTTGATTTATTTACATTGGATTTTATCAACATTCATTCTCAATTTTAATTAGTTTGCATTCACTAATTAAATCCAATTCACGTTCAATTCTATTCAAATTTATTTACTTCTAATTTGAATTCAATTACATAGTTTTCAATTTCATTAACACTTAATGAATTTTATACAATCAACTAACAATCATATAACCACCAATGTTTATCAATTACAACCAAATTCTTTTGCTTACAATTGGTTTAATTTAATTGATTTTCATTTAATCTTTCAACTTTCCAATAACATTAGATTTTAATGAATTAACACTTACATTCATTATTTCATATCAATTATTCACATTTAATTGATTAATATTCAATCCATTCATTCAATTCATATTCAATTTCTACAGTTGAATTCATATACATAACTTAAGTTTATATTTATCACTTCACTTTTATTAATTTACCTTGATACTAATATCAACTTCATTCCATATCACTTAAGTTATATTTCATTTTATAAACATCACTTGGTTTTACTTAACTTAAATTCCCATTTATAAATCAATTCAGCTTCCAATTCTAAGTAAATTTTCATTTAACTTTAATTTCATTTTTATTTCAACTCATATTCATAAATATATTCATATAGTTTCACTTCTTATATATACAAGTTTATTTCACAATTGTAAATCACATTAATTATAATTCAATTTTTATAATTCTTTTTTACTTATACAATTCCTTTATTTAGATTATTCAAACAACCTAACAATCAACTTATATACTTTAATAATTCTGAAAAATTATTCCTTCATATATAAAATATACTCAAGGTAAAATTATTTTATTTACCCAATTTAAAACAATACTGTGCCGAATTGTTCTATTCAAGTGTTTAGAAACCCCTTCGGCATAGTCTTGCGGACCACGCTGACGAAAGTTCATATGCCACTCAATAAACCAATCATCACAATATAAAACAATTTATATTCACTAACAAATACGCTCTCATGGCTATTATTACACTCAAACTCAATCTAGAGTACTACTGACTCTATCTCTAATGAATAATACCCAACAGAACCATGGTTGTCGCTTAACCATAAGCTCTGATACCAAATGTAACGTACGCGGATTTTCGTTGCCGAAAAACCGAATAGTTATGGGTTTTAGAAAAAAGAAAAGAATTTAGGAAAAGAAGAAAAAGAGAAAAAGGTAGAAAATAGGGATAGGGAAAAGAAGATAGAACATTTTAAAATAGAAGAAAAAGAGAATAGAGGAAAAAGAAAAACAGAAGAAAATAGGACGGAACAGAAAACAACAGAACAACAGAATCTCACAATTCGCAGCGGAACAACATATAATAATAAATGAATAATCTTTAAACAAAGAACTATATCAGTTATTACATTACATTTCATTTCATTACATCATATCATCAGAGTGTACAACAACAACAAATAGTGCAGCGGAAAAAGAATACTATATACTAGTAATACGCCATGCCATCCAGCTTGCCTCCAGCAACTCCAGAATATCCAGAATATCCTGATAAACCTTACTCTTGACTGCCCGTGTGGAAATTGGTGGGCACCCAGAGTTTAGGAAGGAAAACAATAAACTCCAAGTCAGTCATGTGACTGGTGTGAGAACTCAAAACAGTTTGTTTATCTTTAAAATCAAAAATAGAAGAATATTTTTATTTCAATTCGCAATGCTTTTAAAAATGAGACTACCATAAGGCCTCCCGCACACACACACACACATGCAAACGCAGAATCGGAGGAGATTTCTCCTTATGATAGTCAAAGATGCTTGATACGCATTTAAAATAACATTTGATATTATTATTAGTGCATAATGTAGCAAAAATCATTTCAAAAATAAAGATATAAATCTTAGCCAGCATAGACATTCCGCACTTATGCCTACTATAGCTACTATGTTCAATAGCAGGTTACCGCCACATTCCATAGCAGGTTATACAACTAAAACCGTACAAGTTTCGTATTGTTTCTTTGGATTTCCAACAAATGGTCAGGCCAAGGAACTTCCCATTGCCACATGAAAACGCCTCTGGCTGGATGTCCCCGAGAAATTAACCAGCTCTCTGCCAACACAAGGCCGGGTTACCTTTATCACTAGGTAACTACTACACGAATATGGCATCCCCCGGTCCCATTGGACCTTTTAACCGAGCGCTCGTCACCAACAACACCACACAGTAATAAATATAGTGTATCAACATGAGTAAGTATCTGGGCTCCATACCATGATACCACCCTTTCCAGAAGGAAATGCACATACCCTAAAGGGAGCTACCCCTCATAACCTTGCCGAATCTTTCCTGTTTTGACCATTCCGGGATGTGAGGCTCGACGAAGTTTTCGTCCACAAAAACATACTTTATACAAAAGTCATGCTTTGGGTCAACAAATGATCAACACAATGATCACAAGGATAGACGATCAAACAAATGATCCTATCACAAATAATCAACACAATGATCATTTCAGCATCACTCAGCATGTCACATTACCAATTTGGGAATATATCGCTGATAACTTCAACTATATAACCTATGAGCTCGTACGTCTCAGAGAAGGGTGTTAAGCTAAAAGAATAAATTCTCCGCCACCAACAGAAATATATTTGAAAGAAATCGGCTTTATATCTCAACTTGTAATGTCAGACATACAATCCATACAAGTCTGTTCCGGGCTCGAACAGAACCGAAGGCACTTACAAAGAAGTCCTTGCAATCCGGATATTCACAATCCTGATCGGATTTCCCATCACTTAGGGAGAACTCAATACCGTAGCTACTCGGTGCAGAGTCAATCGACAGGTCATCCTATCGCTTTCGCAAATATCCGATCTTCAACACCGATCTTCAAATGCAATTCATAACGACGTATCACATATTCGGAATGGGTTATACGACCCCATGGTCCTTTCCCGGTTAACCCAAATAGTGGGCGCTTATTCAAAAATAAGTGTGGCATTCAAATTCAAACAAATCACATCAAATACCCATTCAAAGGGAAATATTGATAGTCGGTTATTGAACTATCAATGGATATGCACAATATCACCAGTTTCAAATAATTTTCCAAATTATTTATTTTCCGAAATATCTTCACTGGATATATAATTTCAATACTTCAAAAATAAATCAATATTTATTTTCATACAAATTCCACTTTCTTTTATAAATTCCTTAGTGAATTTATATTCCAAAATATCCATGCATATAGATTTCAATTTATCATTTCAATTTATCTTCAAAAAGATAAATTCTCTAATATTCACTTTATGTTGGAAAAACATTTCCATACTTATTTATTCATAAGTAATTCACAAATTTTATTTATTTCCTACACTTGGAAAATATTCAATATACTTAAATCGAATTAAGTATATGTTTCATTCTATTAAGGAAATCATTCACTTAAACATATTTATTTGGGTCAAAACGAATGTTGCGTAAAACATCGTTACGACAACCCAAAATCACTAGTATAGGGATTCGAAATTAAAATAGATATATAAATCCCAATACTATAACATTTCCTTTCGGAAATCATTTACTATAACAACAGTGTTATAGTCCACATTTCCTTTTATTCCTCGAAAACGTCTATTTCAACAATGAATGTTGAAATCTATGGTTTCGAATCTCAACACATTTTAAAACATCGTTAGATCGTTTTAATTCAATTTAAACATCTCATTCAAAACATTTCCTTTAACATATTATTCACAATTCTAAAACGTGAATATACTTCATTAACAATTTCATCCTTTTATTCATTTTAATTCAAAGGATTATTCACTATTCAAAAATGTGAATATAACTCCATTTATAGGTTTCAACAATTTACTTATCAAAATAAGTCGTTTGCGAATTTATAAACAACGTTTATAAATTCCATTTCTATTTATTTATAAAAACTTCCTTTTTATAAATTCCTTTATTAACCTATTCCAGTTTATAACTCAATTATAAACTAAAAGTTCATATTTTAAGTCAAATGCTTATAAAACGATTATTTACAAAAATCGTTCCTTCAAAGACTTTCCAAATCATAAATCTTATAACTTATAAGATTCATTTATTTAACCAAATCTATTCTTCAATTATAACTTCACAAATTTATAAATCTTACTATTTATAAATTTCATTTATAACTTCACCGTATAAAATTCTATAAATTCCATTCAATTATGAAATTCATTTTCACTTCATTCAAACACTTATAAAAACTCGTTTCATAATGTCCATATTTCAATTTATAAATATCCATTTATAAATCTCTTAATATAAATCAAATTATATCATTATTCTAAAACGTCTTTAATTTCCTTTATAATTTCACCATTTTGATTTATAAAATAATCAAATTTTATAAATCCTATATTTAAACTTTTCACAATGAATTCTAAAATATCTCGATTAAACTATTTTATAAACTCAATAGCATCATATTCTCAAAAATCAGTTTTTAACTATATTTCTCAAAAATCATAATTTTTATAACTTTAAAAATTATAACGTTTATTTATTTAAAATGAATCAATTCCAAAAATATAGTATATTTTCAAAAATCACTTTAAAAATCATTTTAAAATTCCAAAATCTGGGTCCAATGATGCTACACACCAAATAGTCAATCACGACAACAACGATATCATATATCAATATGATAATCCATAAAATATCAAAATATCTGAAATCAAATAAAAACTGTTGAGGAATCCAGTTGGATCCCTCCAACCTGTTTTCCTGCATCCACAAACATTAGCACAATACCAATTTCGCTCCAGTACGAAATTATCGCGGTATATGTTCTTATTAAATATTATCCGCTTAATAACGGCGTAATAGGGTCTCATCCGCTAAAAAATACGGGAAATCAACAACTGCAATATATACATATGCCAATATATATATTGATATTATTTATAATACCAATTTCACTGTTTATGAAATATTCGCGGTATATGTTTTTATTAAATAACATCCGCTTACTAACGGCGTATAATGTCTATTTTAACAATCAATAGATATCAATCAACATTCAAACATGCATTCAAATATTTTAAATCTAACTATTTAAAATAAAATCGAAACTGATTCGATTGAGTGAGAAGTTCTCACCTTGATTTTAATTTCCGTTTCAGCTTTTATTTCGAATAAAATTAAACGCGCGTTTAATTTTATCCAAAATTCTCACTAACTCCAAACGACTCCAAACCAACTCCATCGCGTAGTGCTCGTCCATATGATTCCAACGCAACTGGTTTCGCGCGTTTTCGACCTCGTATGAAAAAGTTATGAATATTTGAAGTTACACGTGTTTATATACATAGATTTATAACATAAATTTAACTAATTAAAACCCTACATAAATCAAGACCGTCCACTTCTATCCCAAGCCCATCAGGCCCGTGCGTCCCCAACCCCCCTTTCTCCTTCCTCATCACGCAAATACCCAGTATTTTGCACGAACAAAAGAACCCATGACTTAGAAACTAGGGTTTGATCTTGCTCCTCGATCACACGACGAAACTTCATCACGTAGGCACCAAATCGAAGCCACCAACCTAAGCTATGCTCGGCCTGAACCCTGGCCAACTCGGCCTCATGTGCTGCCTTGGAATGCGTGCGCAGGCCTGAAGAGAACGGCCTCCTTTTCTCCTCCATCGTCGCTCCAAATTCGATCATAACCGTTGGATCTCTAGTTCGTGTTGTGCTCTACAACTTTCTAGTTGGAAGCTTCATCTAATTGCTGATGGATTGGAAGATCTAGAGGAAAGAAGTTTGGCAAATTCTGGCCGTTCAGGGGGGGGGGGGGGTTGGCGGCTGTGCTTATGAAATTAGGGTTTGGAATGATTTTTTATCAAATTATGAAGAGAGTGGTGCTATTTATAGAGTTTCGTTCGACACTATTCATCCCGGAAATTCCGAACTCCGATTTAGGCGCCGTAACCAGCGTTTCTAGGGTTTACCCCGCGTTCCGGACACAATGGAACAGGTTTCGGAAGCTAATTCGGAAGTATTGCGAGTTATGGCTGTAAACGCTCAATTTGAATTAAACCGATTTAAGCGATTTTCTAGGCGTTTTAATTTGTACAGGACAAACGGTAAATCCAATTGACTTGAAATTTGAAACCTTACAATAATATCACATTACGGATCCGATGAAACTGGTTTCGTCGAAATCCGAGACTTTTTGAAAAATGGCTATTTTAGCTCGCCAAATTTAAATTAAAAATAAATCGATGCGTTTCGAGCTGCTACGATCAAACGATAACTCCGATTGACACGAAATTTGAAATCTGGTAATAACTTACTATTACGGATCCAATGGAACTGGTTTCGTTCAATTCTGAGACTGTTCAAAAATTGACTATTTTCACTAGTCGATTTAAATATTAAAATATTCAATTTTCACAAATTAACTTTTAATTCGATTTTAAAAGTTCTAAAATATCATTCTAACTTCCATATGATAAAATAAAATTTTACAAATCATTTTCAATCATATTTAACTATATTTTCAATTATTTCCATAATTTAACATATTAAATTATCGATTTAATTATCCAATTAAATTCGATAATTCGAATAAAAATTTATTTGACTTATAAATTCACTTATTAATATTTAAAATTAATTAAATATTAAAATTTTAATTATCAAAATTTCTGGGTCGTTACACTATTGCGCCGCATAATAGCGGATAATATTTTATAAATCCCATATACTGCGATATTCCATATTGGAACGGAATTGGTATTGTGCTAACATCTGTGGATGCAGGGAAATAGGTTGGAGGGATCCAACTGGATTCCTCACCAGTATTTATTTGATTACAGATATTGTGATATTTGATTGATTATCATATCGATATATGATGTTTGGAAGTCGTGATTGACTATTTGGTGTGTTGCATCATTGGGCCAATTTTGGAATTATAAAAGGATTTTAAAGTGATGATTTTCAAATTTAAAAAGGGGTTTTAAAGTGATTTTTGAAAGTATAAGTTTTATTAAATTTTTGAATTGATTCATTTTAAATAAATTAACGTTATAAAATTTAACAGTATAAAAGTTATGATTTTTGTGAAATATAGTTAAAATGTGATTTTTGAAATATGAAGTTAATGATTTTTATGAGAATAGTTTAAATTGGGATTTTTGAATTATTATAAACGATTATATAAAAGATTAATAAAATCGATATTTATAAATTAAAATATTGGAATTATAAAACGAGTTTTTATAAGTGTTAAAATGAAGAATGATTGGATTTCTTAAGTGAATGAAATTTATCGATTTATAAATTGTGAAGTTATAAAATGAATTGAATTTTCGTAAAATAAAAGATTTATAAGTAATTAACTTATAAATTAGATTTTTGGTATAAAATTGAGTTATAAATAGATATAAATCAAAGTTTTTATAAAATATAAATGTGAATTTATAAATGTTGTTTTATAAATCCAAAATCAATTGAATTTGATGAATTAAACATAGAAGTTTATTAAAGGAGAGATATTCATGATTTTGGACAGCGAATTATCCTTTAAGTTAAATGTTGTAATAATAAGAGTTTGGTTGGGAAGAATATTCCCGATTTTGGGACAATGAATAATATATTAAAGTGTTTTGGGGAAGTGATATTTTAAATAGAATTAAAATGATTTGAAGTTGTTTTAAAATGCATTAAGCATCGAAACCATAGATTTCAACATTCATTGTTGAAATAGACATTTTCGAGAAATAGAAGGAAATAGTGGACTATAACACTGATGTTATAGTAAATGATTTCCGAAAGGAAATGTTTTATATAGTATTGGGATTTATATATCTATTTTTAAGTTCGAATCCTTATACTAGTGATTTTGGGTCGTCGTAACGATGTTTTACGCAACATTCGTTTTGACCCAAATAAATGTGTTTGAAAGAACCTTTTCTTTAAAGAATGAAATATATACTTAATTTAGATTTAAGTATATTGAATATTTTCTAAATGTTGAAAATAAATAGATTTGTGAATTACTTATTATTAAATAAGTATGGAAATTTTTTCCAATAAGAAGTGAATATTTTGAGATTTTATCTTTTAAAGATAAATTGAAAATGAATATTAGAAATCGATTTGAAAATCGTATATTCATAGATATTTTGGAAATGTGAATTCATTATGGAATTCATAAAAGAAAGGAAAATAAATTTACGGATTTGGAACGTAAATATAAAGTAAATCGTTAAGGATTTATTTAATTGGTTTAAATAAACCATTTTGAAATGAAAGTATTTCCGCGTAAGGAAAATGATTGAAATTTGTTTTCAAAAGTGGTAAAGGTGAAAAGTGATTTGAAAATTTGTTTTCAAATGGTTGAAGCGTGAAAATTATATATCTAGTAAAGATATTTTTGGAAAGTAAATAATTTGGAAAATTATTTGGAACTTGGTGATGTTGTGCACGCCTATTGATAGTTAAATAACCGACTATCAATATTTACCTTTAAATAGGTATTTGTTGTGATTTGCTTGAATTTGAATGCCACAATTATTTTCAAAGTAAGCGCTCACTATTCGGGTTAGCCGGGAAAGGACCTTGGGATCGTATAACCCATTCTGAATATGTGATACGTCGTTATGAATTGCATTTGATGACCGGTGTTGAACACCGAATATTTCTGAAAACGTAAGGATTACCGTCGAATGTTTCTGCATCGGCTGATCTCCGATATAGAAATTTATTACCCTTTGTGATGGGTAGTCCGGTCGTGATTAGTGAATATCTGAATTGCAAGGACTTCTTTGGAAGTGCCTTCGGTTCCGTTCGGTCCTGGAACGGACTTGTATGGATGTGTGTCTGACATTATAATTTGAGATGTAAAACTGGTTTCTATCAAATATATTTCCGTTGGTGGCGGAGAATTTATTCTCTTAGCTTAACACCCTTAGAGGTTATGTAGTTGAAGATTACTAGTGATAAATTCCCAAATTGGTAATGTGGCATACGAAGTGCTGTTGAGCATTTGATGATCAAAGCACAGCTTTTGTATATAGCGTAGCTTTATGGATGAGACTTCGTCGGACCTCACATCCCGAAAATGGTCAAAACAGGAAGGATGTGGCAAGGTTATTAGGGGGTAGCACCCCTTTAGTGTATGTCATTCCTTATGGATAGAGGTGGTATCATGGTATGGAGCCCAAATATTTAACCTATGTTGTTGCTGCAAATTTATTACTTTGTGGTTGTTGGAATCGAAGATCCTCGGATATAGATCGGTTAGGATCGAGGAATGACATATTCGTGTCAGTAATTACCTAGTTTGA
Source organism: Allium cepa (assembly GCA_030765085.1). Classification (NCBI taxonomy): domain Eukaryota; kingdom Viridiplantae; phylum Streptophyta; class Magnoliopsida; order Asparagales; family Amaryllidaceae; genus Allium; species Allium cepa. The sequence continues at coordinate 721,296,579 of CM060938.1, read as the reverse complement.
AAGGTAACCCGGCCTTGTATTGGCAGAGATCTGGTTAGGTTCTCGGGTCGTCTTTCCAGAGGCGTACCCATGTGGCAATGGGAAGTTCCTTGGCCAGACCATTTGTTGGAAATCCAAAGAAACAATACGACCTTGTACGATTTTGGTTGTAGAGCCTATCATTCACTTATGGTGGCGCCCCACTGTTTGGATGGTAGCTATAGTAGGCTTAAGTGTGAAATGCCTATGCTGGCTAAGATTTATATCTTTACTTTCGAAATGTTTTCCTACACTATGCACTTGTAATAATATCAAATGTTTCTTTTTAATGCGTATCAAGCATCTTTGAGTATCATAAGGAGAAATCTCCTCCGATTCTGCGTTTGCATTGTGTGTGTGTGCGGGAGGCCTTATGGTAGTCTCATTTTCCCAAAAGCATTGTGAATCTATTTTAAAATATTCCTTTGTTTGTTTTAAAAAATAAACTGTTTTAAGTTCTCACACCAGCCCATGATTGACCTGGGGCTTATTGTTTTCCTTCCTAAACTCTGGGTGCCCACCAATTTCCACACGAGCAGTCTAGAGACAGGTTATCAGGATATTCTGAAATTCAGGAGTTGCCGGAGGCAAGCTGGATGGCATGGCGTATTCACTAGTATATAGTATTTCTTTTCCACTATTTGCTGTTGTACACTCTGATGATGTAATGTAATGTAATATGATGTAATGTAATAACTGATATAGTTCTTTGTTTAAAGATTATTCATTTATCTATTATATGTTGTTCCGCTGCGATTGTGAGATTCTGATATTGTTTCTGTTTTTTCTTTTCTCTCTTCTTCTATCATTTTCTTCTTCTTTAACCATAACGGTACGGTTTTCCGGCATTCGATTATGCGGCAGTTGATACAGTGGACGTATTGATGTTGGTTTTCGAGCGTCGAAAAGCCGTGAACGTTACATTTGGTATCAGAGCATATGGTTGAGCGACAACCTTAGCTCTGTTGGGTATTACTCATTAGAGATGGGGTCAGTAGTACTCTAGAATGAGTTTGAGTGTAATAATAGATATGAGTGCGTATTTGTTAGTGAATATGAAAATGTTTTATATTGTGTTTGCTTATCCGTTGAGCTGTTTGTGAATTCTGGTCGGTAGATTGGGCGCCATATTATCGATAGGAGTTTCTAAACTCTTAAACGAGATAAAACGACATAGTATCATTTTAAATGGGGTAAATGAAATAATTTTACCTTGATTATATTTTTTATATAAAGGAATAATTTTTCAGAATTATTAAGGTGTATATGAATTGATTGTTTGGTTGTTTGAATAAGTTAAATGAAACATATTGTAAAAGAATAATTGTATAAGCGATGAATTATGAGTATGAAGTTATAATTAAAATGATTTACAATTGTGGAATAACCTTATATATAAGAAGTGAAATTATATGAGTAAAAGATTTATAAATGTGTTTTATAATCTAAAAACAAAATTCCAGAGAAGTGTTTTGAAAGGATTTGATATTTTGAAAAATTATTTTGGAGAAAATAAAGCTCTAAACTCTTTTCGGTCGCTGGAAAATAATTCCGGTGATGATCGTGACATCATCGATGTTCATTTTCGGGTTTCCAGAAGAGGGATTGCTGCCAAATAGTTTTAAATGAAAGTTGTTTGGAAAATTTGGATTTGGTTTTGGAAATTCAAAAGATAAATTGAATTGGTTTCAAAAATGGTTTTGAAAGGTTGAAAAGACTCTGGAATCCTATTTAAAATATTTATGGGAATGATAATGAGTTGATAACTTATGCAATTGGAATTTTGATAGAACAAATTTGACTTAAAGGATGGAGTTAAATTAAAGGAAGTATAAGTAAATCAATAAAATCCAAGTTGAAATAATTTTGAGTTGTCGTCAAAGACATGTGATTTGAAATTTAACTTAAAGGATGGAGTTAAATTAAAGTAAGTATAAGTAAATCAATAAAATCCAAGTGGTAATTGTTGAATACAAGTTGTATAACTTATAAAATGAGAAAATGTAAGTGAAACAAATTGTTAAAAATGGTTAAACAATTTTGTTAAACAAAATAAGTCTGAATTTGAATAAGTGATGAAAATTTGACTTTGGTAAAAGTTAAATAGAAATGAAATCTGAATTTGATTTATAAGTGGAAATTTAAGTGAAGTTGAACAAATGATGTTTGAAAGAGAATATAACTTAAGTGAAGTTGAATAAAGTTGATTTTGGAATCGAAGTAAATTAATCAAGAGAAGTGATGAATTTGAACTTGAGTTATATAAATGAAATTCAACCTTATATTGTTAAAGGAATTAGCAATTGAATTGATAAATGGATGAAATATTAATCAATTGAATGTAAATTAAATTGATATGGAATAATGAATGTAAGTGTAAATTCATTAGAAGCTAATGAAGTTGAGAAATTGAATAAATTGAATGGAAGTCAATTTAATATGAACCAATTGGAATTAACGGTGTTGAACCAAATCGAATGTAAATTAAATAATTTGGTTGTGTTGAACATACATTGGTTGTCATATGGATGTTAGTTGATTGTATATGAATTCATTAAGTGTTAATGAAATTGAATTAGCGAAATTGGAAGCTAAAGTAATTGAATCCAATTTGGAAGAAAATGAACTTGAATAGAATATGAATGAATGTTAAGTAAATCCAATGTTAATGAATCAAATGTGATTTAAATTGGAAAAGCAATTCATTGAATATTAATGAGAAGTGAATTTATATTGGTTTGGTATGGATTTGTTGGATGTTTATTGGTTGGATAGTTGTTTGATGGTTGCATTTGTTGATTGAATGCAATTGCTATGTGGCATATGTAGTTGTTGTAGTTATCTATGTTGTATATCAATATTATTTTCATATATGCATGTTCTTATGGTTTGTTGAGTATTTAGTATGTACGGATTGCGCTTGCTTCGCGTTTGGAGCTCGCTTTCGCGCTATATTAACCGTATATGCTCGCTAATAATAAATAAGGTACATATCTCGGACTAAATATCGTACTTTTACACTTTTTTCCCTGCAGGATGCCTCATCACTTGATGAGATGTATATTTGTGATATATATACTGTCACTTTTTTTTCGGATCGAGCCGCGCAAAGGAGACTCTGGCGAATTTTTCCGAAAATTTAAGGCGGTAGAATATTTTTGAGAAAATTGGGAAAATTTTGAAAACTAAGTATGATTTGGAAATTTAGTAAAGATTTTGTAAGGAGTTTAACTATGAATTTTGGAAAAGTTAAACACTTAAGAGATTTGTAAAAAAATCCAATTTGAATGGTTTGTTTTGGAAAGTTAATGGTTTCTGTAACTTTTTCTTACTTGGTAATTTCGAGGACGAAATTCTTTTAATGGGGGAAGTTTGTAACGACCCAGAATTTCTGTCAATTAATTTTTTTATATTTAATTGAATTTAAATGTTAACAAGTAAGATTTGTAAGTTGAATAAATTTTATTTTGAATATCTAGGTTTAATTGGATAATTAAATCGATAATTTAATAGTTGAAATTACAGAAAATAATTGGAATTTGGGTTTAATATGATTAAAAATGAGTTGTAAAATTTTATTATATCATATTTGAGTTAGAATGATGTTATAGAACTTTTAAAATCGAATTTAAAGTTAAATTGTGAAAATTGAATATTTTAATATTTAATTGACGAGTTAAAATAGCCATTTTTCAAACGGTCTCGGATTTCGATGAAACCAGTTTCATCGAATCTGTAATGTTATATTATTGCATGGTTTCAAATTTCGTGTCAGTCGAATCTACCGTTTGTCCGGGGCAAGCCAAAAGCATAGAAGTTAGTTTAAATCGATTTAATTTAAAATTGATCGTTTATTTCTGTAACTCGCACAGATGATTGAATTAGCCTCCAAAATACGTTCCATTGTGTTCGGAACGCGGGGTAAACCTTAGAAACGCCAACCGGCATGCTTCGTTTGGAGTTCGGAAAATTTTGGATGAATAGTGTTTTTGGAATTTTTCTATATAATAAGCACCTTTAATATTCACTTTTGCAACAAATTGCAAACTCCAGCCCCTCTATCTTCAGCCGCCACCTCAAAGATAAATGGCCGAAAAACAATCACCTTCCCCTCCAATTATCTTCCAATCCAAACCCTTTTAGCTTTCGATTCCTAAATGAAAGTTAAAGAGCTTCGCGAGGTCTACGTTGTGAACGGCTATGATTGGAAAATACGTCGCCGATTGATGGCAATATTCACGTTCGATAGTAACTCACATTTTTTGAGGTAAAGGATTGGCCAAGCTTCGAGCTCTTCAAGTCGAGAGTGTAGGAGGTGGAGGCGCACACAATGGCGTTGTTTGATCGGAGGTCGATCGTCGATTGGGGTGTGCGTTTCAAACCCTAATTGGTGATTTTTGGGTTCGGCTTTCACGTGAATGACGTAGAGGAGAAATGCGTTTGGGGAAGATGAATGCATCGGCCGAGATTTCAAGAAATAATATCGAATGGCTAGGATGAATGTGGGTATAAAAATTAAAATAAATTAGTGGATTAATTATATTTAAATTTGTATAATATTTAAACTATCATAACTTTGTCATACGAGGTCCGTTTTGGACGAAACGAATTGCTTGGCTTCGTTTTGACGAGCACTACGCAATGGAATTGGATTGGAGTTGATTGGAGATAGTGAAAATTTTGAGTAAAATTAAACACACGTTTAATTTTATTCCAAATAAAACGCTGAAACCGAAATGGGAATCAAGGTGAGAACTTTTCACTCAATCGAATTGTTTCGATTTATATTTTAAATAGTTAGATTTAAAATTGTTGATTATATGCCTGGATGATAAATTATTATCTGTTATCGATTGAAATAGACATTATGCGCCGTTAGTAAGCGGAGGTTATTTATTAAAAACATATACCGCGATAATTCCGACTTGTATGGAATTGGTATTATATATGTACTTGGAGTTGATTTTCCGCATTATATAGCGGATGAGACCCTATTGCGCCGCATAATAGCGAATAATATTTTATAAATCCCATATACCGCGATATTCTGTATTGGAACGGAATTGGTATTGTGCTAACATCTGTGGATGCAGGGAAACAGGTTGGAGGGATCCAACTGGATTCCTCACCGGTATTTATTTGATTACAGATATTGTGATATTTGATTGATTATCATATCGATACATGATGTTTTGGAAGTCGTGATTGACTATTTGTTGTGTTGCATCATTGGGCCAATTTTGGAATTATAAAAGGATTTTAAAGTGATGATTTTCAAATTTAAAAAGGGGTTTTAAAGTGATTGTAGAAAGTATATATTGTATTAAATTTTTTAATTGATTCATTTTAAATAAATTAACGTTATAAAATTTAGTGTAAAAATTATGATTTTTGTGAAATATAGTTAAAATGTGATTTTTGAAGTATGAAGTTAACGAATTTTATAAGAATATTTAAATTGGGATTTTTGAATTATTATAAACGATTATATAAAAGATTTATAAAATCGATATTTATAAATTAAAATATTGGAATTATAAAACGATTTTTTATAAGTGTTAAAATGAAGAATGATTGGATCTCTTAAGTGAATGAAATTTATCGATTTATAAATTATTAAGTTATAAAATGAATAGAATTTTCGTAAAATAAAAGATTTATAAGTAATTAACTTATAAATTAAATTTTTGGTATAAAATTGAGCTATAAATAGATATAAATCGAAGTTGTTATAAAATATAAATGTGAATTTATAAACGTTGTTTTATAAATCCAAAATCAATTGAATTTGATGAATTAAACATAGAAGTTTATTAAAGGAGAGATATTCGTGATTTTGGACAGCGAATCCTTGAAGTTAAATGTTGTAATAATAAGAATTTGGTTGGGAAGAATAATCAAGATTTTGGGACAGTGAATAATATATTAAAGTGTTTTGGGGAAGTGATATTTTAAATAGAATTAAAATGATTTGAAGTTGTTTTAAAATGCATTAAGCGTCGAAACCATAGATTTCAACATTCATTGTTGAAATAGACATTTTTGAGAAATAGAAGGAAATAGTGGACTATAACACTGATGTTATAGTAAATGATTTCCGAAAGGAAATGTTTTATATAGTATTGGGATTCATATATCTATTTTTAAGTTCGAATCCTTGTACTAGTGATTTTGGGTCGTCGTAACGATGTTTTACGCAACATTCGTTTTGACCCAAATAAATGTGTTTGAAAGAACGTTTTCTTTAAAGAATGAAATATATACTTAATTTTGATTTAAGTATATTGAATATTTTCTAAATGTTGAAAATAAATAGATTTGTGAATTACTTATTATTAAATAAGTATGGATATGTTTTCCAATAAGAAGTGAATATTTTGAGATTTTATCTTTTAAAGATAAATTGAAAATGAATATTAGAAATCGATTTGAAAATCGTATATTCATAGATATTTTGGAAATGTGAATTCATTATCGAATTCATAAAAGAAAGGGAAATAAATTTACGGATTTGGAACGTAAATATAAAGTAAATCGGTAAGGATTTATTTAATTGGTTTAAATGAAACATTTTAAAATGAAAGTATTTCCGCGTAAGGAAAATGATTGAAATTTGTTTTCAAAAGTGGTAAAGGTGAAAAGTGATTTGAAAATTTGTTTTCAAATGGTTGAAGCGTGAAAATTATATATCTAGTAAAGATATTTTTGGAAAGTAAATAATTTGGAAAATTATTTGGAACTTGGTGATGTTGTGCACGCCTATTGATAGTTAAATAACCGACTATCAATATTTACCTTTAAATAAGTATTTGTTGTGATTTGCTTGAATTTGAATGCCACAATTATTTTCAAAGTAAGCGCTCACTATTCGGGTTAGCCGCGAAAGGAGCTTGGGGTCGTATAACACATTCTGAATATGTGATACGTCGTTATGAATTGCATTTGATGACCGGTGTTGAAGATCGGATATTTGCGAAAACGGAAGGATTACCATCGAATGTTTCTGCATCGGCTGATCTCCGATATAGAAATTTATTACCCTTTGTGATGGGAAGTCCAGTCGTGATTAGTGAATATCCGGATTTCAATGACTTCTTTGGAGGTGGCTTCGGTTCCGTTCGATCCCGGAACGGACTTGTATGGATGTTTTCTGACATTACAATTTGAGATGTAAAATTGGTTTCTATCAAATATATTTTCGTTGGTGGTGGAGAATTTATTCTCTTAGCTTAACACCCTTAGAGGTTATGTAGTTGATGGTTACTAGTGATACATTCCCAAATTGGTAATGTGGCATACAAAGTGCTGTTGAGCATTTGATGATCAAAGCTGTGACGCCCCACCTCTGTACCCACGCTAGACAAGAACATTACGGTGAATGCTATCGACTAGCATAGAGAATAAGGCTGTTGAGGAGCGACCATCCGTGTAATTTCTTTGTGCGAGCATCGATATGTCAGATAGTATAACATGCAATACTTTATCAAGAGGAAATCCGACATACCGATACAAACTCAAAGCTACTACACGGTGGCTATAATATCTTCGGAAACCAATACAGAAATAAACATTTCCATAAATCAGTCACAGACAATTCATATCACAAAGGCGGAAATAGATATGAATATTACACTAATAAGTGTACATCAGAGTAGCGGTCTAAAAAGATCCACAATATCACAAAAGAATAGTTACATAAACTACACAAAAGAATAAGTATACATTATGGAGTCTATATCTCGAATGTATACACCAAAACAAACTACTAATCTAAGTAGTAAGCCAAAAGTCAGAGAAATCAATCCCAAGAGAGAAATCAAGCAGAAGCATCTGTAACATCTCGGTCTGACCCGAGTATTATTTAATAAGAAAATAATAAACGGATCAGTCTAACTATAGATATCAGATGAAACGATATAGAATAAGAGATATGACTAAACACATAATAATCACAATTCCAAGCTGTGATATATATAAGTAATTGAAAATCTACGAGAGATTAATCAATGTCACCAAATCTACACAAGAATCAAAGAAATGTCATACTCCTCATTTCGTTCATCAAACCACAAATATTGACGATTATATCAATGTCAATCACAAAAGTCAATGACACACAAATTCACCAATGCACAAATATTGACAATAATATCAAGGTCAATCACACAAGTCAATGACACACAAATTCACCAATGCACAAATATTGACAATAATATCGATGTCAATCACAAAAGTCAATGACACACAAATTCCAGAATTAAATATGCGAAATCTAGAAATCACAAAAGTCAATGACACACAAATTCACCAATGCACAAATATTGATAAAACTTATCAATGGAAATCACGAAAATTGGTGAAACACAAATTCTAGAAATCATCTCAAGAAATCCAGAAATCACAAAGGGGGGAGGCCTATCACAAACGGGAGCATAAAGCTCGCCAACACATGTATCACAAACGGAACGCTAATTCCATGGTTGCTAACCATCACAAATTGAGCCGAAGCTCCACAAACGACCCGAAGACCATGGGTTGCTACCCCACCAAAATGAGTCGAAACTCCACAAAGCGGGGTTTAGTCTCCCTCGCAGACGAAGAGACATCGCACATTGCTAGTCTAAATCACAAAGATGATCGTCATGATCATCAAGAAGTGTCAATTGCACTAAGCTAGTAAATATATGAGTTAGCATCATGTCCCATAACACTAGCTTAACTTAAATATTTACGAACAAATTGTAAGTTTCCACTAGAAAATTGTCATAAGAGATTCAATCGAACAAGTCCAAGAATTAACCGAACAAGTAAACGCAAGCGTTTCGTACCACTTGTTTTACTAAGCCGTTTAATTAGATTTCTCATACGAGTGAGGTAAAGGTTTGTGTATACTAGTAGATTGGAAAACGGTTTTATAAACGAGTTTGATATTGAAAATATAGTTGAAATCGTTTTGATGAAGTGGTTTTGATATTTAATACTAGTATTGAAACCTTTATATTTTTAAAGTGACAAATCACAAAAATGATTGTAGAACAATCAATCACTAAAACTCACATTCGAAGACGTGAATAAAATCCAAAGAAATCGATACCAAATCCATAGAAATGGATATTCCCAAAAATCACGAAGAAAATGTCATCAAAGTCAATAACAAATGATAACAACAAAAAGGGAATCAACACGAATCGATTAAAGTTGGAAATATGCTCAAAATTTGGCAAATAGGCAAAACTAGGGATTTCCAGACGTCTGAGGGGTTGTCCAGACGTCTGGATTTGGTTTCTGGAAATTTCCCAGAAAACCATCCAGACGTCTGAAACCTAAAATCAGACGTCTGGAGGAAAGTCCAGACGTCTGGTTTTGGTTTCTGGAAATATTCCAGAAAACCAACCAGACGTCTGAAAACACAAATCAGACGTCTAACCTTATTCCAGACGTCTGAAACAATAATTCAGACGTCTGAAATTAGCCACTGCCTTATTTATTCTTCTGCCGTATGTTATTTTTCTCCAGGTTACAAAACCAGACGTCTGGCATTGGTCTCCAGACGTCTGAAAACCTGGTAAGGGCAACAAATTGCCTAGGCCATATGGCCCAAACGATGTCGGGAGCGATCGAGCGAGCAACGACGACTAAGGATTTACGTCAAATGACAGCCCGGCCTTATAGGCTCTTCGATACACCCCAAATATCGTAATCAAACATCCGTAAAAGGATTTTCACAAAAATTGGAATATTCACCCATTCGATCCAAATCAAAAGCAAATGAATATGCAAAATGTTACGAATTCATACCTAACCACAAAGATGGATATAGACGTAGATGTGAGATAAAAATCTCACCTTTTCACAAAATCAAACAAGAAGAAGCTTGAAAGCAAATGGAGAATCAACCTCTCTTCAACACAACCCAATTGAGCTTGAATCTAAGCTCAAAAACAAGAACATTCCCAAAATTAGGTTTAGGAATTTCTGAAATTGGTAAGAGAATAATTTGGAGAAGAAGAAGAGAAGCTTACCAATGGTTTCTTCTTGAGTTTGGAGCTAGAAATTTGATTTGCAAGAGAAACTAGGGTTTTGGAGTTTTTAATTTCCAATCTCTCCCACCATTAATTTTATAAAAACTGAAAAGAGAAGAGAATGTGGGTGAGTGGGGAAGAGTGGCTCAGATTTGAGCATAAGTTAACATAGGGCTGAGCCCAAAACCAAACCCAAAGTGAAAAGCAGCAAAAATCAACTTTCTCCAAACATATCGAAGCTTATACTCAAAAAGGTCGCAAACGGCATTTTAAACTCAATGGGAGTGGTCCCGAGTCCTAATTCGACCGTATGCAAAAAGTAGCTTTGCGGACTAAAATCCGACTAACGATAAAATATTTAAATAAAATATTTAAATATAAAATCGATAAATATCGGGTTGTTACAGACTCCCCTCCTTAAAGAAATTGTGTCCTGGCAATATTTAAGAAGTGAACATAAAGTAACAACCATAAAAGCATATTCAATCACAAAAGAAACTTGAAATAAGAAGTTCACCTCAAAGAGCACGAGAAAGTAAGTCCGGATGTGTTCGCTCGATGTACTCTCTAGATTCCCAAGAACAATCCTTAGGATTTGAAGACCATTGAACTTTAACAAGCGGAACATCTTTATTTCGAAATCGTTTGACTTCCGAAGCAATGATACGAGTAGGATGTTGCTCATAAGTTAAATTAGGCGAAACTTCAATCTCTTCCACAACACCGGGCTCAAGAACAGAATCGTAATCTTGAAGACATTTACGAAGTTGAGAAACGTGAAACACGTCATGGATAGCAGAAAATTGAGCCGGTAATAAAAGGCGATAAGCCATGGAACCAATACGTTATATGATAGGAATTGGCCCAATATATCGAGGCGCCAATTTTCCCGATCGACTGAAACGTACAACACCTTTCATAGGTGAAACACGAATGAACACAAGATCTCCCTCAGAAAATTCTAACTTCCTTCTCCGGTTATCGGCATAGGATTTTTGTCTACTCTAGGCTTCTTTCATCCTATGACGAATAAGATCAATCTTTTCTGTGGAATCACGAATAAAATCTGGACCTAAAACTAGCTTCTCACCGGCCTCAAGCCAACAAGAAGGAGATCGGCATGGCCTTCCATAGAGTGCCTCGAAAGGCGCCATACCAATACTAGATTGGAAGCTATTATTATAGGAAAATTCAAAAAGTGAAATATGATCTTCCCAACTTCCTCCAAAATCAAGCACACATGCACGAAGAAGATCTTCAAGAGTTTGATTCACACGCTCAGTTTGTCCATCGGACTGAGGATGATAAGCGGTACTAAAATTGAGCTTCGTTCCCAAAGCTTTTTGAAGACTCTTCCAAAATCCACTAGTAAACAATGGATCACGATCACTAACAATAGAAGTAGGAACTCCATGCAATTTAACAATTTCTTTGATAAAGAGTTTGGCCAAAAGGGGTACGGTTCGGTTAGACCGAACGGGAATAAAATGGGCAGATTTAGTAAGCCTATCAACAATCACCCATAAGCTATCATGGCCCGAACGAGAACGGGGAAGGCCATCTATAAAATCCATGGAAATATTGTCCCACTTCCAAACTGGAATTTCTAAAGGTTGCAATAACCCACCGGGCCTTTGATGTTCGGCCTTGACGAGTTGGCAAGTCATGCAACGCTTAACGAAGTTAGCGATGTCAAGTTTCATTCCCTCCCAATAATAAAGTCGCTTCATATCCGCGTACATTTTACTACTACCGGGATGAATGGTAAATCTAGAATGATGAGAATCTTCTAAAATATCTTTACGAAGATCACCAATATTTGGCACGACAAGTCTACCAAATTTCCGAATGCCGCCACGAGAATCGATATCAAAGTCTTTCAAACCTTCAATATCAATTTTAACGTTAATATTTTGGCCACGAAGAGCCAATTCGGGATCTATCCTTTGAGCTTCAAGAATGCGGTCCAAAAGAGAAGGATGAGCCTCAAGGCTACATAAAACAAATGATGAGCATAAATCGGATACGCGGTCTCGAATCTCACAAGTGGATAAGATCTCGAGATCGTTCCATTCAGATATCATCATAGAAACAACAGCTTGTTGTTTACGGCTAAGAGCATCGGCGACACGATTACCCTTACCGGGTGTATAAAGAATATCAAGATCATAAGGAGCAAGGAACTCGAGCCAACGTTGTTGACGCAAATTAAGTTCCTTTTGAGAAAATGAATATTTCAAAGACTTATGATCCGTGTAAAGAACAAATTTCTCTCCTAAAAGATAATGACGCCAAATCCGAAGAGCGAAAACAATAGCCGCGAGTTCTAAATCATGAGTGGCATATCTAGTCTCAGCTGGCTTCAATTGCCTAGAAGCGTAAGCAATAACACGTTCTTTTTGCATAAGAACGGCACCCAAACCAACACGACTAGCATCGGTATAAACAACGAAATCTTGATTCTCCTCGGGAATAACAAGAATAGGAGCATCAGAAAGGAGTTCTTTTAATTTCTGAAAAGAAGCTTCACATTTGTCCGACCAAATTTATTTAACACCTTTCTTAGTCAAGCTAGTGAGAGGCACGGCAATCTTAGAAAAGTCTTTGATAAAACGACGGTAATAGCCCGCCAATCCGAGAAAACTACGAATCTCTGTCACACTCTCCGGTCTCTTCCAATCTTGAATCGCTTCAATCTTTGAAGGATCCACGGAAATTCCGGATTCGGAAATAATATGACCGAGAAACTTCACACGAGATTGCCAAAAGTGGCATATAGAAAATTTTGCCCTTAATTGATTACTCCTAAGAGTTTCCAACACAATCCGAAGATGTTTTTCATGCTCCTCCTCGGTTTTAGAATACACAAGAATATCATTGATAAAGATGAGAACAAACCGGTCGAGGAAGTCTTTGAAAACTCTATTCATAAGGTCAATGAAATACGCCGGAGCATTCGTTAGACCAAATGGCATAACAAGCCATTCATAAGATCCATAACGAGTACGGAACGATATCAAAGGAATACTATCCTCTGCAATACGAAGCTGATGAAATCCAGTAGCTAAGTCTAATTGTGAAAAGACTCTAGCACCACTAAGTTGATCGAATAGATCATCAATCCGAGGTAGAGGATATTTATTTTTGATAGTAAGATCATTAAGCTTGCGGTAGTCAACGCAAAGCCTAAGTGTTCCATCGGATTTCTTCACAAAAATAGCTGAAGCTCCCCAAGGTGAGGAACTAGAGCGAATAAATTGCTTCGTCTCCAATTCGGATAATTGTTTGCGCATCTCCTCGTTTTCTTTATTGGACATACGATAAGGAGGACGAGTGATAGGTTGAGTTCCAGGAATAAGATTAATTCTGAACTCAATTGCTCGCTTAGGTGGTAATCCTAAAACCGGCTCGAATATGTCAGAAAATTCACAAACGACGTGAATAAGAGAAATAATATCACCCTCGTCATCATCATCGTCATCACGAGGATTTAAAGAATACAAAGATGCAACCAAGATGGAATCTGAATCTTTAAGATTAATAGAAATCTGCTTAACAGATTGAGGATGTCGAAGATGAATAGTCCGCTCAGGACATAGGATTTGAGCTTCATAACGATTAAGCCAATCCATTCCCAAAATCATTCCAAAGCCTAAGTAACGCATGACATGCAAATCGGCTAGGAAAGGAAAATCACACAAAATAATCTCGACATCTTTACACAATAAACTGATTGTCCCGGATCCACCAACCGGATTCGCGATTCTCAAAGAAGTCATTAAACACAAAACATCCAAGGAAAAAGTATCAACAAGTTCTTTTGATATAAAAGAATGGGACGCACCCGTATCAAAAAGAACTCGAATAGGATGATCACGAAATAAAATAATTCCATCCAGAATAGAATGAGAAATACCTTGGCTACGAGATGTGTTGCCAAGGGCTTGAGCAACATTAAGCTTTCCCTCCTTCCTGCCCTGAAGCTTGGGGCATGAAGATATAACATGACCGGAAACTATGCAGTAGCGACTAGAGAGAGACTTTGGGCACTTGTTCGCATAATGGTCATTCGAACCACAATTATAGCATTCTCCACGGCCAAAGGAAACAGTCTTTGCCACGGAGGTTGCTTGCTTCCCTTTCTTATTGGGATTAGGTCCTTTGAATTTATTTGGCCTCTTCTTGTTGTTGAAGTTTGGTTTGGAACCCACCACTTCAACATCATTCTCCCTATCCGCCTCTTCAAGACGAAGAGCGATATCAACGAGTTGGTCGAAAGAAACTTCTAATTTTAGAAGTAATGGCTTCTTGAGGTTTTTTGTTTAAGCTATAAACGAACCACTGGTTCTTCTTTAAAGGGGTGTTGATGTATTCAACCCCATATTTGGAAAGCGACTCGAAGGAGGCGACGTAATCAGTCACGGAGGACCCACCTTGAACAAGGTCTATAAATCGTCGAGCCAATGTCACTTTCTCAGCTTCTGGCACGAATTTTAATTCGAAGCGTTCTCGGAATTTCTCCCAGGTGAGATCCGCTTCATTAATCTCAGAAATAAGAAGCTTGTACCGGTCCAATGCTCTTTCTCGGAGCATACTAGAGGCCACCTGAACTCGGTGAAGGTCAATAAGATTCATGCGCGAAAAGATGCGATCGCATGTTCTAAGCCAAGCTTGGATTTCAATAACAGTTTTGGAACCTTTGAATGGCTCCCCACCCAAATTGGTGTAATCGCTGCACAAGCGACTTTGGGTGAGTAGGTTCCGGGTTAGCTCCAGCTGCTTGAGCATTAGTTACCAAATCAAGAAGCTGTTGAGCAGTCATAAAAACTCCATCCTGGGGTGGAGTGCTAGATGGCACGGCTCTGGGGCGGCCAGGTCTAGACATTTCTCTTCCTTTAGAAAGAAAGAAGAGGAGGAAGAAGGTTATTCACCAAATTGGATATCAAGCAATCTTGATAGACAAAACAAGGAATCATAAAAGAAAATAGGATAAGACGGTACGTAGACCCGAATAAAATCCTAAAGCACGACTCCTAAGATGGACTTAGGACGATGATCCTTGTTATAATATTCCATATTGTTCCGAAGTTTGGCTCTGATACCAAGCTGTGACGCCCCACCTCTATACCCATGCTAGACAAGAACATTACGGTGAAAGCTGTCGACTAGCACGGAGAATAAGGCTATTGAGGAGCGACCATCCGTGTAATTTCTTTGTGCGAGCATCGATATGTCAGATAGTATAACATGCAATACTTTATCAAGAGGAAATCCGACATACCGACACAAACTCAAAGCTACTACACAGTGGCTATAATATCTTCGGAAACAAATACAGAAATAAACATTTCCATAAATCAGTCACAGACAATTCATATCACAAAGGCGGAAATAGATATGAATATTACACTAATAAGTGTACATCAGAGTAGCGGTCTAAAAAGATCCACAATATCACAAAAGAATAGTTACATGAACAACACAAAAGAATAAGTATACATTATGGAGTCTATATCTCGAATGTATACACCAAAACAAACTACTAATCTAAGTAGTAAGCCAAAAGTCAGAGAAATCAATCCCAAGAGAGAAGTCAAGCAGAAGCACCTGTAACATCTCGGTCTGACCTGAGTATTATTTAATAAGAAAATAATAAACGGATCAGTCTAACTATAGATATCAGATGAAACGATATAGAATAAGAGATATGACTAAACACACAATAATCACAATTCCAAGCTGTGATATATATAAGTAATTGAAAATCTATGAGAGATTAATCAATGTCACCAAATCTACACAAGAATCAAAGAAATGTCATACTCCTCATTTCGTTCATCAAACCACAAATATTGACGATTATATCAATGTCAATCACAAAAGTCAATGACACACAAATTCACCAATGCACAAATATTGACAATAATATCAAGGTCAATCACACAAGTCAATGACACACAAATTCACCAATGCACAAATATTGACAATAATATCAATGTCAATCACAAAAGTCAATGACACACAAATTCCAGAATTAAATATGCGAAATCCAGAAATCACAAAAGTCAATGACACACAAATTCACCAATGCACAAATATTGATAAAACTTATCAATGGAAATCACGAAAATTGGTGAAACACAAATTCTAGAAATCATCTTAAGAAATCCAAAAATCACAAAGGGAAGAGGCTTATCACAAACGGGAGCATAAAGCTCGCCAACACGTGTATCACAAACGGAACGCTAATTCCATGGTTGCTAACCATCACAAATTGAGCCGAAGCTCCACAAACGGCCCGAAGGCCATGGGTTGCTACCCCACCAAATTGAGTCGAAACTCCACAAAACGGGGTTTAGTCTCCCTCGCAGACGAAGAGACATCGCACATTGCTAGTCTAAATCAAAAAGATGATCGTCATGATCATCAAGAAGTGTCAATTACACTAAGCTAGTAAATATATGAGTTTAGCATCATGTCCCATAACCACTAGCTTAACTTAAATATTTACGAACAAATTGTAAGTTTCCACTAGAAAATTGTCACAAGATATTCAATCGAACAAGTCCAAGAATTAACCGAACAAGTAAACGCAAGCGTTTCGTACCACTTGTTTTACTAAGCCGTTTAATTAGATTTCTCATACGAGTGAGGTAAAGGTTTGTGTATACTAGTAGATTGGAAAACGGTTTTATAAACGAGTTTGATATTGAAAATATAGTTGAAATCGTTTTGATGAAGAGGTTTTGATATTTAATACTAGTATTGAAACCTTTATATTTTTAAAGTGACAAATCACAAAAATGATTGTAGAACAATCAATCACTAAAACTCACATTCGAAGACGTGAATAAAATCCAAAGAAATCGATACCAAATCCATAGAAATGGATATTCCCAAAAATCACGAAGAAAATGTCATCAAAGTCAATAACAAATGATAACAACAAAAAGGGAATCAACACGAATCGATTAAAGTTGCAAATATACTCAAAATTTGGCAAATAGGCAAAACTAGGGATTTCCAGACGTCTGAGGGGTTGTCCAGACGTCTGGATTTGGTTTCTGGAAATTTCCAGAAAACCATCCAAACGTCTGAAACCTAAAATCAGACGTCTAAAAAACATTCAGACGTCTGGAGGAAAGTCCAGACGTCTGGTTTTGGTTTCTGGAAATATTCCAGAAAACCAACCAGATGTCTGAAAACACAAATCAGACGTCTAACCTTATTCCAGACGTCTGAAACAATAATTCAGACGTCTGAAATTAGCCACTGCCTTATTTATTCTTCTCCCGTATGTTATTTTTTCCAGGTTACAAAACCATACGTCTGGCATTGGTCTCCAGACGTCTGAAAACCTGGTAAGGGCAACAATTTGCCTAGGCCATATGGCCCAAACGATGTCGGGAGCGATCGAGCGAGCAACGACGACTAAGGATTTACGTCAAATGACAGCCCAGCCTTATAGGCTCTTCGATACACCCCAAATATCGTAATCAAACATCCATAAAAGGATTTTCACAAAAATTGGAATATTCACCCATTCGATCCAAATCAAAAGCAAATGAATATGCACAATGTTACGAATTCATACCTAACCACAAAGATGGATATAGACATAGATGTGAGATAAAAATCTCACCTTTTCACAAAATCAAACAAGAAGAAGCTTGAAAGCAAATGGAGAATCAACCTCTCTTCAACACAACCCAATTGAGCTTGAATCTAAGCTCAAAAACAAGAACATTCCCAAAATTAGGTTTAGGAGTTTCTGAAATTGGTAAGAGAATAATTTGGAGAAGAAGAAGAGAAGCTTACCAATGGTTTCTTCTTGAGTTTGGAGCTAGAAATTTGATTTGCAAGAGAAACTAGGGTTTTGGAGTTTTTAATTTTCAATCTTTCCCACCATTAATGTTATAAAAACTGAAAAGAGAAGAGAATGAGGGTGAGTGGGGAAGAGTGGCTCAGATTTGAGCATAAGTTAACATAGGGCTGAGCCCAAAACCAAACCCAAAGTGAAAAGTAGCAAAAATCAACTTTCTCCAAACATATCGAAGCTTATACTCAAAAAGGTTGCAAACGGCATTTTAAACTCAATGGGAGTGGTCCCGAGTCCTAATTCGACCGTATGCAAAAAGTAGCTTTTCGGACTAAAATCCGACCAACTATAAAATATTTAAATAAAATATTTAAATATAAAATCGATAAATATACGGGTTGTTACAAAAGAACAGCTTTTGTATAAAGTGTAGCTTTGTGGACGAGACTTCGTCGGAGCTCACACACCGAAAATGGTCAAAACAGGAAGGATGCAGCAAGGTTATTAGGGGGTAGCGCCCCTTTAGTGTATGTCATTCCTTCTGGATAGAGGTGGTATCATGGTGTGGAGCCCAGATATTTAACCTATGTTGTTGCTGCAAATTTATTACTTTGTGGTTGTTGGAATCGAGGATCCTCGGATATAGATCGGTTACGATTGGGGAATGACATATTCGTGTCAGTAGTTACCTAGTTTGAAAGATATCCCGGCCTTGTGTTGGCAGAGATCCGGTTAGGTTCTTGGGTCGTCTTTCCAGAGGCGTACCCATGTGGCAATGGGAAGTTCCTTGGCCTGACCATTCGTTGGAAATCCAAAGAAACAATACGACCTTTTACGGTTTTAGTTGTAGAACTTACCATTCACTTATGGTAGCGCCCCACTGTTTGGATGATAGCTATAGTAGGCATAAGTGCGAAATGCCTATGTTGGCTAAGATTTATATCTTTACTTTCGAAATGTTTTCCTACACTATGCACTACTAATAATATCAAATGTTTCTTTTTAATGCGTATCAAGCATCTTTGACTATCATAAGGAGAAATCTCCTCCGATTCTGCGTTTGCATTGTGTGTGTGTGCGGGAGGCCTTATGGTAGTCTCATTTTCTCAAAAGCATTGCGAATCTATTTTAAAATATTCCTTTGTTTGTTTTAAAAAGATAAACTGTTCTAATTTCTCACACCAGTCCCATGACTGGCCTGGAGTTTATTGTTTTCCTTCCTAAACTCTGAGTGCCCACCAATTTCCACATGGGCAGTCTAGAGATAGGTAATCAGGATATTCTGGAATTCAAGAGTTGCAGGAGGCCAGCTGGATGGCATGGCGTATTCACTAGTATATAGTATTTCTTTTCTGCTATTTGTTGTTGTACACTCTGATGATGTAATGTAATGTAATATGATGTAATGTAATAACTGATATAGTTCTTTGTTTAAAGATTATTCATTTATCTATTATATGTTGTTCCGCTGCGATTGTGAGATTCTGATATTGTTTCTGTTTTTTTCTTTTCTCTCTTCTTCTATCTTTTTCTTCTACTTTAACCATAACGGTACGGTTTTCCAGCATTCGATTATGCGGCAGTTGATACAGTTGACGTATTGATGTCGGTTTTCGAGCGTCGAAAAGTCGCGAACGTTACAGACTCATTCTCAGAATTTATCACATGATTCGAAATATCCTTCGGTGGATCACACATCAAACTCCTTATCGCAAGAGGAAGGGTCATTGTGACTTCCGCTCTAAATTTCACCTTCCACTTTTTCTACAATCACCATAGCCTTACCTTCTTATTGTTTTAACTCCTCTTCCCCATCCTCTAGGATCGGAAGCATCCAGTTCGGACTAATAGCTTCGGTCGTAATACCCTTTTCTTTACAAATATCCTCAATCGATCCATTGGATGGACCTTCTTCTTCTTGTAGATCTCTCTCTTTTAAATTATGCGATGAAGAAGTTGGAACGGGTAGGTGCTGGAACCTCAACAGCGATTGCAGACCTCCGGGAATGTAACAATCCATACCAATGAAAATTCTCGTCCGGTAGAAATTTTTTTGCCGATATCTCTCTAGCATCTATGGCCTTCAAAATATGAAAGATAAGCTCAAGTGATGGATTTTTATTTGGCCTTGGAATTACTCTAAGAAGCATGCAGTTTATTAAAACTCCACACGGTCATCATAGATCTCAAGAAAGAAGAGAAAACTTAGCCCTGTCGTCCAAAGACGATTAAATCCTTCGAGACATCTAACAAAGGGTCTTAAACTGGGATAAGTTGCTTTGAAGTTGCAACATGGTTTTGCGATATCTCTGAGCCTCAATAATCACAAGAGACTGATATTCCTCTCTTTTCATTAATGAAAGGAAGTATCTTAGATCGTCAAAGCTTGGGCCATGGTTGAATGTTCGCATAAACAAAACGTGAAGACAAGTCAAAATTGCATAACCGTTGGGATGAATCTGGAATGGGCTATTTCCAAACTCAAAAGTGTATCTCTTAAGAAATAGTTAAATGTTGGCACTGCACCATTCAAGCACATGTACCGTGGTGGGTGGTGCACCTTGGAGGTGGCATGTGTGCAAACTCAATTTTTAGTGAAAGGCGCACATCGTCATCTGCAATACCATGTTGTAAACAAATATTGTGCACAATTTTAGAGGAAATGACAGTAGAAGCTCTCCCTAGAGGTTTAAGTACAACTCTAAAGTTCAAAGGTGTATGATTGATGACTGGGCCAATCGACACCAATTGACTATATTGAGCCTGTGGTGCCAAAGAAGTATGCGCTGCTGGAATCATTTACGAAGACATAACCGATAACGATACCGCTCCTGAAAGTGTCGGTCTTCCTTCACTGGATATAAGTAGAGAGGGGAACGCTTAATTCTATATAACAGAACTTGTATCCAACATGGTCAAGTAACCCTATTGTCAACTAGAAATCCCTATATGTTTAAAGCCCGAATTCTGAAAATATGTTGACTTACGCAAACTCATCAGATTCCAAGCATTGACTAGGGCAAGTGCACCGAGCATGTTATCAATGTGAGATGGCCTCGGTGTCCTGAATACTACAAGCGCTTTATGTAGTGTAGATAGTTCACTAGTAGCAGAAAAAGGAAAAGGCTTTTCATATCATTCATTGAAGTAATTCTTTCTACTCTTACCCATTATCGGTCGACGATCGATAACGGATCCATTGTCCAAAGCGACATAGAAAACTCATTCTATTCTTAGGTACATCGAGCGTGCGATAGTAAGACTAATCTTGGATGACTAAGTCCATAGTAAACCACCTCGTCGGAACCATCATGGCGACGTGCTAATCGATTTTGATTTATTGGACGAAGATTGAAGAATGCGTCAAGTGCAAGACACGAACCCACTATCTACCTCCAGTAAATCACAATCAACCCGCCATATTCACCGATTTCATTGATCGTCGCAAATTCACTGGCAACCACCACCAATACAATAACCACGTCGTCACCAACCTCGGATCAAAGCAAAGCGGGTTCGATTTTGCGTTCGTAGCGATCCAAGCTAGGGTTAGCAATCTTCAAGGTCAGAAGCAATCCAAGCAAGCGGCGATTCTGATGTTAGGGTTTAGTCCGGGGTGATCGCGGAAGCAGCCGAGGTCGGCGGCAGTTGGCTTTGGTTATAAAGATCAACGACGGTGGCGGCAAAAGTTAGTTAAGGTTTTGGCCGTGGTTGGTTTGGGTTGTAAGGAAAGAATGTGAGGTAAAAACAATTAAGAAGGGTCGGCTCAAAAATAGTATTAAATAGGAAATATTTTAACAAAAAAATATTCCAAGTAACTAGATCGCTAGCGATCCATCATTTCAAGTTAATTTTTACTCAACTTCCCAAACTCGGCCCCTTTGTCATTCTCAAACATTTTGGAAATTACAAAGTCAAAATAGATATATTTTGATGAATAATGATGATTCACATCCTGGACCCAACAAAAAACTAAAAAGTCAAAAATAATGCCTCACGGTAAGCCTAACATGATTGACTAGATTTCACGATTCAAAGATGACCAGTTCCAAAGCACACCATATTTTCAAAAAGGCATATTCTAGGGGGAAATTGTTAACTGGGTTTTTAACTAAATAGAATTTAATAAGTTAGAACAAGCAGACTATGCCAGAATAACTTGAAACTTGAACAAGTCATCCAAAAGAAAAAGCCAATAGCATTTAAGGAAAATCAGCCAACAATAACCCAAGGAGATGGATAACTAGCGATCCATAGGAATGCTTTATGAGTCATCGTAACCTCTTGCATCTTGCATCTTGATTCTTTGCCTCTTTTTAATAGTTTTCCTAGTTTCATAGCCTTCCATGCAACCTAGTTCAAGAAGCAAAGACTCATCTGATTCTATTCATAGGTCAATATAACTCGTGTATGAATCATCTCCAAAAAATTGCAACTAGATACGAAATCACATGGAGAGCACCTACATAAGACAAGGAGTGCAACCTAAAGGATGAAGTCCAAAAATCCTATAAGTACATGGATCGCTGGCGATCCATAGTATTATGCTGGATCGTTATGAAATTTTTAAAGCACCTTTATATCATCAAGGGTAAGCTTTTGGCAAAGTGGCCTAGCCCAATTGCTCTCATGTACCTTTAAATACAACCCTACCTACAACATAAACAAGATCTTCTAGACTAGCTACTGGAACTCTGTAGAGATTGTTCTTGACAATTATTCTTCACTCTTCTTCTCCCACACAATAGTCATCATGGAGAGACTGTGATTCTTCAGTCATCTCTAAGCACTTGTGACTTGATCTAACTTAGGATATTCTATCATATTATAATCCAACTCAACTTATAACAGCGGTCAGTTAATTAGAAAAGTTATAAGATGGATGTATGCTTTGTTAACAGTCGAACCACTATAAAATTCTCTTGTCTCTTTACTATTTTGGCTCTTTTTATATTTCTTTTCTATTTTATTAGATCTAATAAACAGCGATGGTGCTTCCACACTTAACCCAGGGTGTTGATCCATTTTTTAGGGTTAATAAGAAAATGTTACTTAAACATTGTTACTATAAATCTCTTCTTTTTTTATAAATTAAATTGTTACTTTTTCTAAACTTTTCCCCAAAACATTATATACTTATAATTATCTATAAAGTTCTCTTTTTAAAGATCAAAGTATATCTATAATTTTTTTTAGCAAGATAATATAATTTTAAATAACTACTCAAAATAATTTACTATACAAAAAGGTTATATAAAAACTCCTTTTTCCTTTTAATAAAATATTTAACTCACTTTTCCAAACACACACACATATATACACACATTAAAATACTTATAAGTTCTAAATATCGGTATAAAATATTACACAAAAATAACTAGTTTAGAATTTACTAAAATCTATTTTAAATAAGTGTTACATATGAAGAAATTTCTTTACTTTAAAGATATATATATATATATATTAAAAATATATATAAACTTGAAATTAATTTTAAAATAATCATGAATATGTTATTGGTCATCCTTCAAAAGATCTCACAGAAATAATTAATTTAACTATTATTTCTGAACAAGTTATAATATAAAAAAATTAAAATATCAAACAACAATAGTCGGTGCTATAATAGAGTCAAAACAGCTTTCGTAAGGTCAAAAATGCTGTTGTTAAGTGCTGTTAAAATTTCCTAAACAGGGAACAGTTAAAAATCCTTGAAACGGATTGCTTTCACTTAGCTACAAATTTATTTAAGGTTTAATTTATTTTACATCAAGTACTTTCCTTAGAGTAAAAAATAAAAATGAAAAGAAACCCATGTGGATATGTTTCTAAATCATATTAAAAATCAATCAAAACTAGAAATTTCCAAGTGCACAAATAGTGACTTTTACACCTTCCACCTTTTGTAACTTTTATTCTACATTTTCTACACTTTTGCAAACCTTTTCCTCATTATATAACACACTTTAGTATAAGTGTAGAGCATAAGCAAGGTACATTTTATCAAAATATACTTATAAACCATCATTTAAAATTCATTTAAAATCAAGTGATTACAAAGTGTACTTATAGCGACTCTTTCGCTTCAAACACTTACAGACTCACTTCCATATCACACCCAACTAAACCTAACATGTATAAAAAAGTCTAGGCCACAACACATGTTTATAGTGGGTAACAAAAGTGATTATACAACATATAAAGTTATCATTTTCTTTCAAAAGCAAGAGGCGCAAAAACATTACTTTAATTAGTTAATGTCATAAATTTATATTAATATACAATTATATACATAACGTATACTTTTTAAGACCTAATTCACCCTAATCCTTGCTAAATCCAAGCACCAGCCCTTTAGAACACATGAACATTTCCTACTATCACCCAAAGCAAGTTGAACGCCTCCTTAGCCACAACAACGCACACTTTCCCTTACATCTCATACTCATGGACATGGGTTTTGGGCCCCCTTGTGCCTTATTTATTCATTATTTGACTTGATATTCCTTGCTCCTATGTTGCACTGGACCTTTGGCGAGAGTTTGGATGAGTGTAGTTATGTTTAGAATTTTAAAGAAAAGTGAAAGAGAATGAGAAGCTATTTTTTGTGCAAACTTTGTAAAATGGTTTTGTGAGCTATGTATATGTTTATACAAAAGCATTCAAGAGGTCATCCCTCCCCTTGTCCCTCATATAAAAGGGCACTATGAACCCTTACCCTCACATGCACACAAAATATCAGTTTTTTGTAAATATCTTGTCCAAATTATCTCTTTAAAATATCTTTTCAAACCCACCCACTAACCACTCCACCAATCACTCACCTAAACACCTTTAGTTAGCTATGGCTAGTAAAATATGTTTATTAACTATTAATGTCAACATTATTTTATTAATTATGTCCAAAAGGATTGAGCAACTTTTATCCAGTTAAAAATTCGTTATTAATAAAGTGATCGGTTACATATCAATTTTTCCTTAAAATATTTACTTTTGCAAACACATTTCACATATGAATTTTTTATCATTATCCATAATTAAAAACATGTTCACTGGGTTATAAAATCAATTTTATCACATTTAACTCAAATTAAAATATTTAGATAATTAAGATATTTAAATACGAAATGCTTAAAGTTATATGTCATTATAGGAGAGATCTAAACTTAACTTTAAGGTTTGAACACCTTACGATTGATGATTGTAGTGAATGGCTAATGAATACCATTGTCTTGATCTAATCGGGGTAATACACTACTATGATTAGTGATGCAAATAATAGCATGATATTTGATTAACCTAAGGTAGTTGAATCCTGGGAGAACATAAAACGAAATTGATATATGGTATACTAAATTTTGAATAAACATGAAATGATTATGATTTAAGATCAAAATTTGAGTCCTTAGCTATGATCATACAATGACCTTTGATTTGCAGGTGAATCTGAAAGAACCAGATGATTCTCCACAATTTTTCTAGTAGATTGCCAAAGAGAATAAACGATGACAATTTGCTAGTCTCGAAGTTTGTTCTTAAGCAAAGCACACTTTATATTCACAAGGCGTATTTTGTAGGGTAAATATTATCGGTAAATTCTCCACAGCCTTAAAACAGACTCAAATAGGTAGAACATGCAACAGATTAATGAAAGAATGGATCTAGAGAGACATGGAGAGCATCAAGAATTGTAAAGTGAAGGAACACTAGTATTATCCAACATTTGAACCGAATAGCTCCTAAGTGCATCTGGACATCAAGATGAAGATGAAAGGGATCACGAACTTAGGGATACTTAAAATGATGGTATGTAGCCACACAAGAAGTTATTGGAAAAAGAAGCAAATATGAATGATCGGTAGGTTGGTACCGAGTGGATTTCTCAAAAGGGTTCCACATTTGAACTTTGGAGATTTGGATCTTGCCAAAAATATAGAGGAGTCCACATTGTTATAACAAACATTATGCTAGTACCGACCAAAATTGTGGTTAGTATCGACATAATTTTTCTCTTCGGATTGACATGTTCTTGTTTCTTATCTTCTCAGTTCTGAAGTTTTACCTTTTTATTCATATTTAGCTATTATGATGGATGATTTGAACTATTAATGGAGAGAATAAATCAACTAGAAAGGAAATTTGGATCTTTCTCTCTTTTCTCTTAGAATCTTTAGGCAAATCCGAGATCTACTAGTCGTGTAACGACCCAGAATTTCACTAGTTTGATTTGAAAATATTCAGTTAATTTCAAATATTCAAATAATTGATTTTATAGTGGAAATAAAACTCTTTTAAATAATGAATAATAATGGTGTAATAGTTTTTCCAAATTTGTTTAAAAAAATATAAAGTTCGAAGAATGATTGAAAAAGTGATCGGAATTTGTTTTTCGAATTTTCAACTTTTCATCGACTAAAAGTTATCGGAAACAATGTGAGCTCTTTAGCATAAGTACACACATTTGAAAATAAGTTAGTATGTATATGTATGTATGTATGTATGTATCTGTGTGTGTGTAAGTGTATGCATATATGTATTCATACCTAAGTATATGAAGTTCAAAACAAAACTAAAAATACCACTTCATTAGAAACATTAAGTACAAAGAGTGCTTAAACATTTTTGCATGGAAATCAGAAGAGGGAACAAGGTTGTGGGTATGAGTACATGAGATGGAGGAGGCTAGGTGAGGTAGCAAGAGGGTAGTTGGGGGTAAAGGACAAGGGCATTTAGGTAATTTACTTTTTCTCTTACTTATAATATCCCTTCACTTTTTTAAAATTTTCCTCCTTTTTATTTTATCATATCTTCCTCATCACTTTTCCTAATGGAGATTTTTTTTGAAACCATAGGAAATTGCAGTGGCTACAAATTTCATTTGTACCACTTTTTCGAATTGAGCTAAGCCATGCCAAGGTGTCATTTCTTTGTAGAGTGTTTTTGCATCTATATTTTCAAGTCCAAAAATACTTCTTCTTCTTTTGATCATATATTCCTCAAAACCAACCCAAATTGAGAAATTATTTTTTCTTAAATGGTAGATAAGAGAATTTACAAGTCTCTTTGATAAATTCCCCAAATTCTGAGAGTAACGTAGCCAAAAGTCCAGGAGAAGATGATTGAATTTTAGGTCCTGTTTTGTGAATTCAAAATTATCCGAAGTCCCTCCATCTCTCCAAAACAAATCCTCACCTCACCTATACATGTCATGGCTGAGCCATGCCCTACCATGGCCAAGCCTATTTCCAAGTTTCATGTTCAAAGATTAAGTTTTGCATAGTTCTAAATTTATTTCAAGTTTTCAAAGGGGATTAGCAAATATTCGGTGAGTAAACTTCTAATTTTTGGAAAGATGTTGCCTTTGCATATATGATGGTTATACGTTATTTATATATGGTGTTAATGTTTGGATTATGATATGGTTTGGATGTATTATATGTGGTAGCTTGTGTTTTAGCTGATGTGTTTGGATTTAAAGTTGTGTTCTTTTTGATGCACGGTGATGATATGATTTAGTATTCATAATCTTGGATATGTGATTAAATGGTTTGGAAGTTAGAACTTGAGATGTTGAAAAGAACTTGAGACCCATTTTCAAAATCAAATCATTTACAATTTTTGATTTAGTAAATGTTTTATTTTATTTTATTTTATTTTCTAACTTTAGTTGAAGTTGTTAAAACTCTTTTAAATTATGTTTTAAAAGTAAGAAAAAGTGAAAAGTTAAAGTTTTGGATGGTAACTTAGAAATGTAAGTCTAATTTATTACATTAATAGCGATGTTGATATGGATGTAATTTGGGGAATTTAACGATTTTCAAGTTTTAAAAGTGTTTCTGTTAAATGTTATTGAAAAAA
The DNA here is from genome assembly GCA_030765085.1 of Allium cepa. Classification (NCBI taxonomy): domain Eukaryota; kingdom Viridiplantae; phylum Streptophyta; class Magnoliopsida; order Asparagales; family Amaryllidaceae; genus Allium; species Allium cepa. The sequence goes on along the minus strand of CM060938.1, from coordinate 721,268,862 downwards.
CCATTTTCAAACTAAATTAGTGAACACATAAGTTAATAATTACTTAAATATGTTTTGATTATCAATTAATTTATTAAATAAGAAAAATTATTATTAATTAATACTTAAGTTAAGTAATTAGTAAATTAGTAATTAATAAGTATTACTTAAGTAAGTTTATTATTAATTAATAAGGAAGATTTAATTAATGATTAATAAAGTTAAGAGGTAATTACGTATTAATTTTATTATTATTAAAGTTTAATTATTTTAATTAATAATTATTTAATTATATGTTAATTATTTAATTAATTATTATTCAATTACAGATTATTATTTAATTAATGAGGGTATAATCTTTGATTAATTAAGATTTAACTACGCTTAATTAAGGTTTAATTATGATTTACTTTTGATTGATTAAGATTAAATTAAGCTTTAATTTATAATTTAAATTAAGATTTAGTTATTAAAAGTCAAGTACTAGTGGTCCAGTGGTTTACGACATGAGGTGAGTTGCTGCATCTTGTTGTGGTGGCACAGGTTCGATTCCCAGCGGCCACAAGTATGAGACATAAGTGCACGGCCACTTTAAAACCGGCTTAACCAAAGGTCAGGGCGACATAGTCTCCCTGTCCCCAAAGTTTTCAAAAATTTAAATTTTATTCGCGAACAGTAAATGGCGAACAGTAAATGGCGATTGCCGATTTTTTTCGCGTCTTCTCTGTAACTTCAGACCCCTCCCTTCCTTCTTTTCTGTTCCCCTCCCCTTCCACCCATCTTTCTCTTCTCATACGTCCTCCCTTCATTCCATGCCGAAGTCCAAGTCTTCGCGTCCTTCGTCTATGTCTTCAGATCTGGCTCGTATTTCTGGCGAGCTTTTGGTTTCTGCTCGTACGATTTGTGCACCGGATTTGCCTCTTGCTGAGCTTGTTTCGCCGTTGCCGCTGTCAGGTTTGCTGTCTGAAATCGCGTCTTCTGTCTCGTCCTTGCCTTCGGTGCTTGGACCGATGCCTAATTCTGGTAAGTCCTCCTTGTCAACGTTTTTAGCTGCCTCGCCTACGAACGCTTGGTCGACATTGGCCGTGAGTCTTCCTGTTGACTCTGGTTTGGAAGGTGTTAATGATTTACCTGATAGGCCTGGCTGTAATTTGGATAAGGGGGTGGTTACGGCCGCTGTTATTGAGAATGATACTTGTTATACTTCGGTGTCTACGGATTCTGTTGTTAATACCAATATCAGTATTGATACTAGATTGGGAAGCAAGACAATTTCTGAAGCTATTTTGGGTGGCACATCATCTGTTCGATGTTTTGACAATGCAAAAAAACCTATGACAGTTGTATCTCAAGACCCGCTTGTCCCTGCTCTGGCACGGCCTGCATCTAGTTGGTCTTCATTGTTTACCAAGCTCCCTAGTAATGCGGGTATTCACTCTCCTCGTCGTTTTGAATTAGTTGAGAACGATGGAGCTATGGTTCCACCCGTTGAGGTAATTGAGGCCGGCGTGGACTATTGGAAAGACCATTTGGTTGGTTTCTTTCTTGATTCTAATCCTCCCTATCACGTAGTTAAATCTAGGTGTAATATGGTGTGGAAGCCTAAAGGTGGTTTGTCTGTACACTATGATAATGAAATGTTCTTTTTTAAGTTTGCGCGTAATGATGAAAGGCAACGTATTCTGGAAGCTAACCCTCTCCTTATTGATGGTAAACCGTTCATTATCACTACGTGGAGTCCCACGGTGGATCGTGCGAAGGAACAAGTGTTATCTATTCCCGTCTGGGCCCATTTTTCTCATATTCCTTCTGTTCTCCAGCCTCTTATTGGGATTGACTGGCTTGCCGGTCTGGTAGGTAAGGTGATATGTTATGATTCTAATACTGTGGCCAGAAAGAAGCTTGTATATGCCAAAGCTCTAATTGAGATCACTCCTGACAAACCCTTGCCTTTGGTTTTAAAGGTCAAACTTGATGAGAGACATATAGCTGAAGTTAGAGTACGCTATAGTTGGAAACCTGAGATTTGTGATTCTTGTCAGTCTTTTGGTCATTGTGTTGTTGCCTGTCCTGGACTGGTTGTCCCCTTCGATCACCGGACGCCTCTTCCTCGTCCTCCTTGCCGTACTTGGGTTAGGAAGGTTGCTGATCCTGCTCCTTCTGTTCCTTTAGCTGATGTGCCTCTTGCTCCAGATTTAGACCCCCCTATTGTGAATCCTTTTGCTGTCCCATTGGCTGAGGTTGCTCCTTCTGGGTCTGTGCCTGCTCTTTCCCCTAGCTCTGGCTCGCCTCCTTCTTCTCTTGAGGTGGAACCTTCTGCTACCGCTTCTGATATGATTTCCTGGTTTTCGGATGAGCGTGCTTGGGTTCACTCTCCTTCTGACATGAGATATTCACCTGAGAAGGACATTTTTTATGCCTTTATTTCTGAGACTGGTGGCGAGAGTCGTTATCTTATGTATCATATTGTGGGTGAAGGATTGTGCCTCATTACTGATGGTGAGTTAGGGGAGGAGAACAAAAGTAAGTTTTACGATGTCACATGGGATAGGAAATATCTATACTCGCCTGGTTCGGTTGGTTATGACCCTCGATTGGCTGCTCTCTTCGCTGGGTTTTCGCATGTTATTGGTCCGTCAGTGATTGATGGACAACGTCAATCTTCCTCTTCTCTGGAAGAATGATTCTGTTGTATTAGTAGTTTAGGCTTTTCTGTCTAACTCCTGTACTTTATTTTTTTCTTCTTTCTTTTTTCCATCATAGCTGCTCTGCGCATGTGTAGAGCACCTGTTCTCCCCTATTTATATACAGTGGCACGGCCCACTTTAAAGCCGGCTAGCTTTGCTAAAAAAAAAAAAGATTTAGTTATTAAAAGTTATTCTAAACTTTATTAGCTATGTTTAAGTCAGTTTTCTTTTATAAGTGAATTGATTTTCAATCATAGGACCTCTTGTCTGTGACATTAGAACCAAATGAATGTGAATGAGTCATACTAACTTGAATTGTGTAGGCATCCATTTAGCAGAATAAAACACCATTCTACTAAATTGTAAATTTTTTGATTGTGTGGACATTAATTAGTAGAATAAATCCTCATCTGTTATTTTAGCCACTTGGACATTTACTTATATGATTGATTGTTATTGGCTGATTCCCTTATACGTATCTACTTGTTATGTAAATACCTATGTTATAAATTAAAAGGTAATCTCGGTTAAATGAGAACCATTGTAGTCGCTAAGCTTATCTGATTTTTAAAGTCAACCGTACTTTCAATATGGTTTCAAGTTAAGTAATGATTTTAATAAAGTGTTTTAAATAATCATTTTTTTTATCAAAGGAACCTAATTGATTAAGTGTATTAAAGAAGTTCTGTTTTATATAAGGATAATTTATAAATGAGTTTTTATAAATGATTTGAAAATTAATAAAAGAAATTCGATAAAGGGTTTCGAATATTTATAAAGAAATTCTATAAAAGGATTTTGGAGATTTATAAAGAGTTATATAAATGGGGTTGACATTTATAAAAGATTTTTGTAAATTATCTTGGCGGTTTATGAAGAGTTTTATAAGTTGGTTTGGAATTAAGTAAAGGAGATTTCATAAACAAAAGAAATTTGTTAAAAGGATTTATTAAAGGAAATTTATAAAAGAATTTGAGATTTTATTTCCTTTAACTGACCTTCTTAATTCTTGTGGCATGGACGTTCGTTCCACACTTAACAGTAAAGGAATATTATTTGACATTATATTTAACTCTAATTTAAGTAACATTTTGTTTTTATCATATAATATATTTTGAAATAAGAAATCTTTCATAATTTTTTTGTGAATTTACTTTTGTCACCTAGATAATTTTGTGAATGTATTGATGAATGTTTTGGAAAGAGAATTGAAATAATGGAAGACTTTTTTTGAGGCTTAGTGATTGCTATGGATAATTAATTCCTTGAATTTTTTGTTGTTTGTTCAATTGGTAGTTAAATAACCCACTATCAAATCCTAGCCAGTTTTGATTTAGGAAGTATGATTTTATATTTGAGTTCCCAACATGGACTCGAATACTTGTTACACACTTTCAAAGAACCGAGAATGAGTCAACCAGAAGTTATCGTTGCTGGTTCAGGGAGACCGAGATCGGCTTGGCTATCCGACAACCACTATGAACCAACATGTGCGTTCAAGTAGAAGACATCTTGAAGAAGATTGAAGAGGATGCTCCTTGATGAGCCTTTGATTTTGTTTAAACTTAGAAAGAACATGTATGTATGAATGCTAGCATTGCATTTCTTCCTGGAGGGCCGTGTTAGCATTCCAAGATGGAATTGCTAAATGTTAAGAGCATAGCCACTCAAACCTCACATCCTATTAATGGTTAAAACAGGGTAGATGTAACATGGCTATATAGGTCGCACTCGTTAGGGTATGATCATCCTAAGGTATAGTGTCGTTAGCTTTATGTATGCTTCGGCCCCATTTTTGGTTGTTGATCGCAACCAATGAGTGATCATATTCGGTATTACCCTATTCAGGAGTATGCCAGTCCTATGTTGGTAGGGGTTGAAAGGTTTTCGATCCCACTATACATTTTATCCAGAGGTGTACAGATTTTTGGAAGGTAGTCCCTTACCTTTCGATTTGTTGAAAATCCATTCTTCAATATGAGCCTGCGATTTTTGATCATGTATCAATTATTGCTGTCATGTACACTGATCACAACACTTGTTAATTAAATGCTTTAAAACCCTAAACATTTTTGTAATGTCACTAGATTGAATATAAAAATGTTTTTTATCATAAGGTAAAAACACATCCGTGTTTATGTGCGGTATGGTCTTACGGGATACCCTTGGTTTTAAAAGAGTTTTAAAAGTAATAATTCAGTTGCTTTGAGTTTACTCACACCAGACCCATGTCTGAACGTGAGTTTTATTTTCCTATCCTAAAACTCTTAGGTGCTCAAATTTTTATGAGCAGCCATGTAGTCCAAGTTTTCTACAGATACATTTTGGAGCAAGGGGCCTCATTGATAGCTAGATATTATCTTGTTTCCTATGTATTATATGTATATTTTATTTGTTAGGTAGGTATTGGCTATTATAACTATCCTAGGGTAGAATTGTATTAGTATAACTTTGATGTATCATTTTAGGAATGACTAGAATTATGTCGATTAATATATATTATTCCATTGCATTGTAAGATTCTCTGATTTTTAGTTTCACCATTCTTCTTTATTCTATCTTCTTCTTTCCCCTAATGACCTATCTTTTGGATACCTAAATCATCGGCATGTGAATATCGAGGATGTACTAAGTGTCAATTTTAGGAATAAGAAAGGCCTGGTGGATACACATGGTATCCGAGCACAAGGTTAAGAGAGAACCTTGGCTTTGATGGGCCAACTCATTAAGAGATAAGGTAATTGATTGCTTTATTAGGAGTTTGAGAGTATATTGTATGTGAGCACATATTTGTTAGTGATATAAAAATATTTTACATTAAGTTGTTTGATCTGATGAATGGCTTATGAGTTCTGGTTGACATGCTTGATCAACGTTGTCGATAAGAATTCCTATACACTTAAAAAAGACCAACTGACATAATATTGTTTTCAAATTGGTTAAATGAAATAATTTTACCCAGGATATATTTTATATAAGGAATAATTTGGCAAATTAGTATAGTATTGTATAGTTATTTTAAGTGTAGGTTGTTAAGAGATAATAATATTTTACTATTATCATTTAGGGCTTGTTTAGTCACTCATCCAATTTGAGCATTGACTATTATTAGTGTATATAGTTAGCTTTCCTTTTTAAGATATATGTTGGGTAGATAGAAATTGGAAAAAACATTGAAACGGATACCTTCTGAATTAAGTTTCACAATTTGACTATAAGACATTCTATGTTAATGGTTGGGTAAAAATTGATTTAATGGAAGATGTTTATAAGGAAAGAGTTCAAATATTTTAAAATAAATATTTGAAAAATGGTTTTATAAAGGTTGATCTTATAAAATGAATTTTTAAGATGTGTCTTCTAATTAAAAGAATTTAATTAGGAAACTTAAGGACTTAAATTTGGGGCTTTGGAAAGGATTTTCAAGGTTTTGAAAAGTAATAATAGTATTGTTTAAAATAAATTTTGGTACAAGAATTAAATTTTCGGGAGTTAAAATGTTAAGTAAGAAGTATTTTCTTTGGATTGGTTAGGGGGAATGAGTCTCGACTTGTTCTGTGATAATCGAAATAATCTTTTAAGTGACGATCAGATGTTTACCTAGGTGAACATTATAATGCACTTAGTAAATTGTTCTCTTTATCATTGTATAATCGAAACACGTTCAAACTCGAAAGAACCCAAAGCAAGCGGATGATAAATGCTTTTTTGGAAAGTGTAAATATTGTTTTAAAAGCAAAATTTTAGAATAAAAGAAATATTTTTAAGTTAACTAGTTCGAGTGGCCCGAAAATAACTTAAAATTGAAAAAGTGATGTGTTCGGATGGTAAGCACTTCTCTTGAGTATTACCCTTCTTAATAAGGGAATGTACGATACTATTTGGTAGCACCCAGTTCCTTAGTATCATTTTGGAGTTATTTAGGCTATATATATATATATATATATTTTCTATGATTAAAATATAGAGTTACATTTCAAAAATCTTTTGAAATAAAACCCAGATATTTGAATCTTGAGTTTTCTTAGGGAAATAAATTCAAAATGGAATAGTTGAATTGGATAGGGTTATATACTCTCAGGATATAGTGGAGTATCATACAAGTTGAACCTAAATAAATTTATATAATGTTTTCATAAATATATTTAGTGGAAATAGGATTGGTATTTGTGAGAACTAATTGAATAAGTGTATAGTCTAGGCGTAGATCATTTCTCCTTCTCATAAAACTGATCTAAGACACGAGTACATGGCTTTATGTTGCTCAACACAATTCCAAATAAGGATCTATTACTCGATTTTTGATGGTGAGTACTTGATGAGGATTTTTGGTATGGGATCAATGTTTTCTATCATAGCACATGGCCATGTAAGAAAAACAAAGATTCCTAATCAATGAGCCTGACCAGAGTCTGCACTAGAGAATCGGGTGAGTGATACTAGTTTGAAAGTAAAGTTGTATTCGAGTAGAGATCAAATTTGGATTTTGTTAATGAATGATCTATATACATCATAAAAACTGATATATAGTTTTGACTGTTTTCTAGGATTGGTTGAGGTGTAAATTACAGGGACGAAATTCTTTTAAGGGGAGAGTGTAGCGAACCAGAATTTCACTACTTTGATTTGCGAATATTTAGTTAATTTTAAAAATTCAAACAGCTGATTTTATAGTGGAAATAAAATTCTTTTAAATAATGATTAATAATAAAGATGAAATAGTTTTCCAATTTTGTTTACAAAAATATTTAGTTTGACGAAAGATCGAAAATGTGACCCGAATTCATTTTTCGAATTTTTGACTTTTCATCAGCTAAAAGTTATCGAAAATATTGTGAACTCTTTAGAATAAGTACATATATTTGTAAATAAGTTAGTAGATGTAGATATGTGTGTATTACTATATGTATATATGTATTCATATCTATGTACATAAAGTTTAAAATGAAAACATAAAAAAATAACATCATTAAAACATTAATTACAAAAGAGTACTTAAACATGTTTAAACATGTATGAATGAAAAGAGAAGAGGGAACAAGGGAGTGGGCGTAAGTACATGAGGTGGAGGAGGCTAGGTGAGGTGGCAAGAGGGTAGTGGAGGGAAAAGGACATGGGCATTTATTTAATTTACCTTTTCCCTTGCTTATAAATAGCCCTTAACTTCTTCAAAATTTACCCCTCTTTATTTTATCATACCTTCCTCATATCTTACCTTAAAGTAGAACCATAGAAAATTCTTATGGCTACAACTTTCATTTGCACCACTTCTTCAAATTTTAAGCCTAGCCAAGTCAAAATATCATATCTTTGCATTGTGTTTTTAGACCCATATTTTCAAGTTCGAAAATACTTCTTCTTCTTTTGACCATATCTCCCTCAAAACAAATCCTAATTGAGTAATTATTATTTTTTAAATAGTAGAGAAGAGAATTTACAAGAATTTTCCATTTGACAACTTCTCCAAATTTTGAGAGTAACATAGCCAAAAATCCAAGAGAAGATGACTAAATTTTGGGTTTAGTTTTTTGAATTCAACATTATCAAAAGTCCCTCCACCTCTCCAAACAAGTCCTCACCTCACCTATACAAGTCATGGCCGAGCCATACTCACCATGGCCGAGCCTATTTCCAAGTTTTAAGTCCAAGGATCAAGTTTTGCGTAGTTCTAAAGTAATTTTAATTTTTTAAGAAGGTTTTGCAAATTTTCGGTTAGTAAACTCCTAAATTTTGAAAAGATGTTGCCATTGCACATATGATGGTTATGTATTATTTATATAAAATGTTAATGTTTAGATTATGATATGGTTTGGATGTGTATGTATGTGGTAGATTATGATTTAGCATTTGGGTTGAATCGATGGATTAAAGTGATGTGTTTGGATTTAAAGTTGTGATCTCTGTGATGCATGGTGATGATATGAATCAGTATTCGTAATTTTGGATATGTGATTAAATAGTCTGAAAGTTAGAACTTGAGACGTTAAAAAGGACTTGAGATCTATTTTGAAAAACAAATTGTTTACTAGTTTTGATTTAGTAAATATTTTGTTTCATTTTATTTTAGTTTCTAACTTTAGTTAAAGTTTTTAAAACTCTTTTAAATTACATTATAAAAGTAATAAAAATTGAAAAGTTAAAGTTTTGGAAGATAACTTAGAAATGTAATTCTAAGATATTACATCTGTTGCGACAATCGCAATGGATGCCATCAGGGGAATTTGACGATTTTCAAATTTTATTAGTGTTTCTTTTGATTGTTATTGACTATACCATTTTCAAAATAAATTAGTAAGCATATAAGTGAATTATTACTTAATTAAGTATGCTTTGATAATCAATTAATTTATTAATTAAGAATAATTATTAATTAATTAGTAATTAAGTTAAGTAATTAATTAGTATTACTGAAGTAAGTTTATTATTAATTAAAAAGGAAGTTTTAATTAATGATTAATAAATTTAAGAGATAATTATGTATTAATTTTATATTAATCAATTTTAATTATTTTAACTAAATATTATTTAATTAGAGTTTAACTATTTAATTAATTACTATTTAATTGGAGATTATTTATTTAATTAACTATTAATTAATTAGGGTATAATCATTAATTAATTAGGACTTAAACAAGATTAATTAAGGTTTAATATTATTTAATTTATATTTATTAATATTTAATTAAGTTTTAATTTATAATTAAGCTTTAATTTATAATTTAAATTATGATTTAATTATTAGAAGTTATTTTAACTTTATTGGTTATGTTTTAGGTTGATTTTGTTTTACAAGTGAATTGATTTTCAATCAAGGGACTCTTGTCTGTGACATTTAGAACCAAACGAATGTTAATAAGTTAACTAAGTTGAATTGAATTTTGTGAACATCTATTTAGCAAAATAAAATACTGTTCTGCTAAATTGTAAATTGTTTGATTGTATGGACGTTCATTAATAGAATAAATCCCCATTTTTCATTTTTGTAACTTGGACATTTATTTATATGATTGATTGTTATCGGCTGATTCCCTTATAATATATGCTTATTAGCTAAATACCTACGTTATAACTTGAAAAGTAAACTTAATTAAATGAGAACCATTGTGGTCTCTAAGCTTCTTTCTAATTTTGATGGTTAATCATACTTTTAATAATGGTTTCAAGTTAAGCAATGATTTTAGTAAAGTTATTTTAAGTACTCATTTTTTATATCAAAGGAACCTAAATGATTAAGTGCATTAAAAAAGTTTTGTTCTAAATAAGGGTAATTTATAAAAGAGTTTTTATAAATTATTTGGATATTTATAAAAGAAGGTTGATAAAGGGTTTTGAATATTTATAAAGAAATTCTATAAAAGATTTTGGAGATTTATAAAGAGTTATATAAATGGCTTTGACATTTATAAAATTGTATTGTAAATTAACTTGGGGTTTATAAAGAGTTTTGCAAGTGGGTTTGTAATTTAAGTAAAGGAGATTTCATAAACAAAATAAATTTTCCAAAAGGATTTATTGAAGGAAATTTATAAAAGAATTTGAGATTTGATTTCCTTTAACCGACTTTCTTAATTCTAGTGGTGGGGACGTTCGTTCCACACTTAACACCGAAAGAATATTGTTTGAGGTTATCTTTATCTCTAATTTAAATAACATTCTATTTTTATCCTTTAATATGATTTTGAAATAAGAAATCTTTCAAAAAATGTTTTGTGAATATACTTATGTCAGTAAGATAAGTATATGAAAGTTTTGATAAATGTTTTGGAAGGAGATGTAAAATAAATGAAAGATTTATTTTGAGGCTCAGTGATTGCTATGGATAATTAAATTCCTATATTTTTTGTTGTTTGTTTATTTGATCATTAAATGAACGACTATCAAATCTTGGTCTGTTTTCACTTAGGAAGTATGACTGTATATTTGAATTTCCCGGTGAGGTCTTAAATACTTATTGCATACTTCCAAAAGAAATGGAATGAGTCAACCGAAAATTATCGTTGCTGGTTTGGAGAGACCGAGATTCGTTTGGCTATCCGAAAAGCACTCTAAACCAACATATGCATTCACATAGAAGGCAGCTTGAAAATGATTGAAGAGATGCTCCTTGAAGAGCCTTTGGCTTTGTTTAGACCTAGAATGAACTTGTATGAATCAATGCTAGCATTGCTCTGCTTGGAGAGAAGCATTAGCATTTCATGGTGGATTGCTAAATGCTAGGAGCATAGCCTCTCAAACCTCACATCCCGGTAATGGTTAAAATAGGTAGATGCTGTAGGTTCATGATGGTCACACCCATTAGTGTATGATCTTCCTAAGATCTAGTGTCGATATCTCTACGTATGCTTCGAGCCAATTTTTGTTTGTTGATCAGAAGCAAGGGGTGATCATATTTGGTACTATTCAGCTAGGGGTAGGCCAGACCTGTGTTGGCGGGTGTTATTCGGCCTTTTAGCCTTGCAATATCTAGACCGGTCGAACGTGACAGACTCAATTGTCTTCATGATCGATGTACCAAATTAACGATCATGAAGTCTAGGGGTCAGACAAGTTTAATGACCTAATGCAATAGCAAGACAAAAGCGAAAGGTGAACTCAGTAAAAAAGCTTAAACCATGAAACTTACCTTTCCCTGAAGATGGATCATGTATGAACCATATTCAATACTATGGATCGTACCGTATCAATTCCATTGCTTAATTTAACGATGATCGATCGATATCTCAAGATCTTCAAGTCCAACACATTTGAAAGTTTCAGAGCACCAATATGTTGGAGAGAAGATTCCCCATGAACGATCACATGCCAGAATGAGTGAAAGTGAATGATCGGTACACATTGTTCATAAACGATTGTACTATTTCAGCATGGACAATCCAACCCAAAGAAGATTGGTCGATATCTCACCAATTACAACTCATAATGACACCAAACTTTGAAAGCATACATTAGAGATAGAGTAAAGGTGCCAAGAATGATTGATTCCTCATCAAAGCAACCGTGAATGATTGACACTAATCGTTCCAAACAATGAATTGGAACTTGCGATCATTCTGGTGGGCCCTTATGGATCTGGAGAGTCTTCTGCCGAATTAGTGAGATATTTCATGGTCTTCACCTGTAAATATAGACTTCTTTCTTCATATAAAGGATTTTTACATTGCATATTATTCTGAGCTCTATTGTAATCAAGGGCAATTATCAACAATTCATTGTTGTAAAGTTTACAAAATGATCAAACAAGCAAATTCTTCAAAGTGGACGTAGGCACACAACGCCGAACCATTATAAATCCTTATGTCTTTGTTACTGCTTAATTCTAATTGCTTATGTACTTATCCTCTCTGTTTAATTTTGATTATTCTTCATTTATTTCTCTACTATTCTATTCTTGAGTGTTTGTGCCCACTTTTGGCGTAAACATTTTAGTGCTTGCACTGAGAACGCTTGATTCTCAATTTATTCGGATACCTTTGTTGCTATTGGATTGCACAAATCCCCAAAGGAGATCCATATTTATCTTTAAGAAGCTTGCTTGTATTATTCAAATTTGTAAAATTCTAAGTAAAGCTATCAACAATGGTTAGGAACACTAGATATAATTCTCAGAATGTAGAAGGAGACGAGAACGCTAGCATCCAGCAAGGAGGCCCGAGACAATCACCTAGTGGATATGAATGCTACCAATCCAGTTGATGTTAGGAATCTAGCTGATTCCATTACAAGAGCTGAATTCCAAAATCCGATGAGGGAGCCAGTGGATAGCCGTCACCAACTGAATCAGAAAATTCAAGCCAATATTGATTTAATGAACCAATTTAGACACTAACAGCATGGAAAAGCAAGGGGGCTCCTACCACTTACTCCGCATCGAAGAGTTCTAGTTCATCGAATGATTATCACAAATGTAGATGTCATAGAACAGACGGATACCACGCTGAAGCATCAACCCACCTTTCACCGATCATTCAAAAAGAAAGACAACAATCATTGCCGATCCATCTGGAATGATCGTTCTAGATGGATAATACTAAACAGTGACAGTAGATTTACATACCAATGATGCTGCGATCAATCTGGATGTTGGGCATAAGAAAATGCTGACCAGTTACTTCCTCGTAATGACGATTAAGTGAATGTATATGATATACATCGAGAAGATGTTGAACCAAGATAGCATGGAACAACACATAGACATCGACCAGACCGTTCACTTGAGGTGAACACGACCATAGCTTGTCTCCAACTATCCAAACACTGGACTTGTCGGCTATGGTTAGAAAGTTAGTGAGAGAGAGCCAAGGCTTGACCAATGACGATTGGGAATCTCAAGAAATCATACCCTATTCATTGACAATATCTTTCATGAAGAATATCCAGGGAGGTTCAATATGTCGTCAATGCCTGCCCATGGGGGAAAAACCGAACCCAGGCTGCACATCATGAGATATGAATGACCGATGGGCTCCGAACTTGCAGATGATGCAATTAAATGTAGATGTTATATTATTACTCATTTTGAAACAGCAACGATGTGGGTTACAAGATTAACCCCGTGGTCAATCTCTAGATTTGATGATTTAGCAATAAAGTTTGTGGAGCAATTCTGCATGGAAGCAACTTGTGATGACCCAGAATTTTGAGAAATATCAATTTAATAATCTTTGTTAATAATTAAATTGATTTGATCATTTTATATTATTAATTGACAAGTTAAAATCCTTTTAAAGGCTAATAATGATTAATTTGGCAATATCTATTAATATCTTTTCCTAACAACATAAAATTGGTAAGATCTATCTTTCAAAAGCTAATCAAAATTTTTCTATTTATAATGTATATATATAGGTATATATTATATAAGAAGTCTTTAATGTAATGAAAGCTATGTATTCAAATTGTAATATATGTATGTGTGTGTGTGTATTGTGATTTGAAATTGTGTTTCAAAATTCAATATGATAATTTCCAAAACTAATGTTAAAATGTTTTCCATTTAAAATGTATATATTTGAATATGTTGGAATTCGAAAAATATTGTTTTGAACTTAATAAAGTGTTTTCAAAACTTTAAATATATATAGTTTGTAATTTGGAAATTATAATTTAACTTAATACTTTTTTTAAGTGATATTTGAAATTTAAAATCTTTAACAACAAGGATGATTTCTCACTTATTTGAAAGATAATTTATTATTTATTTGAAAGTTCACTTGTTCTTAATATTCTTTCATTTTTAAAATTCTAAAATAATACAAAATTGGTTTGTGAAAATATATATAAAGTTAAAATAAAATTCTCAAGCTTATAAACATATAATACATTTAATTGGATCAAAACATAAGTAATTAACAAGCATGTACATGAATTCACATATGTATATTTACTAAAATCTAAAGCTTATTTATATAAGATAAATACATTTTATATCCATGTAAATATTTCACAAATACATATGCATAACTTAAATGAATTAATAAAAAGAAAAGTGACATTTGTAAGTACATTAAAAGAGTTAAAGACAATTGTAAATCAATGTGCATATGTGTAAGCAAATTAGAATAATAAGAGGACAAATGGCATTTTCTCTTTGATAATTAAATTTAAAAATTTTAAAAATATGAAGAAGGAAATCTGTTTTTACTTTCAGATCAAATCCTTTTCTGCATTTTCAATTAAAACTAAATAGATCAAAAGAAATAAAATCAGGAATCAAAGATCAAAGAAGATAAAGTTGGAAATTCAAATCTGGAACAAGAAGGCAACAACAGTACAAATTCTTCAATCAAAGGGAAGGGCAAATGCAACATAAATCTCCATATTTTCAAACGTAACCTGGGAATCAGATAAAGAAAACAACAACAACTAAATGTAAAGAACAACACCAAGAATCAAATTCAAGAGGAAATGAATAAGTCTGGAAAACATAAGCCTGGAAACCAACATTTGTTCTCTGTCCTCTGCATTTCTAGGTGAGTAAGCAGATTTTAAAAACAGTTTAAATCTTGTTCTTCTCTTGATATATGTTTGGAAAATCAAGATGTTTGCCTGTGTTCTTGAACTGAATTGAATACATGTTTGTATTATGAGTATTTGAATGCCTGTGTAGTTAAAATAGTCTTTGTGTGATAATAACAGGCTTCGATTTCTTAATAAATTCAATAACTCAATTTTAAATTCAAATTAGCTTGTGATTTGTAAATGAAAGTTGTTTGAAATCATGTAACATCTCACCTAAAAATAACTACAGGTATTTAAAATGAATAATAGGCTCAGGATTTTTAAATTTAGTGTAAAAATTAAAATGGGTCAAAAATTTGTTAGTTCAATTTCAAGTTTTGATTACACGATTGAATTTAATATATAAATCATGATTTTTGATATATATATATATATATATCATGATTTTTAGTTTGGGAATTTGTGTGCATTCTCGAGTTAAACAACGGGGAGGTTTTAATCGATTGCCATCGATCGGCGGCAAGAGTTGGCATGAAATTCGGGCCAGAGGTGGTTGAGATGCTGACGAGGGTGGGAAAATTGTCGTGGTGGTATAGTAACGGTTGTGATGGCCGGGAATGGTCGGGATGGGGTTTTATACCCTATGTTTGTTGTCGCTGTTCAATTGTAATTGGGGTGATGAGGCGCAATCGGAACCCATCGCGAGGTGGGCTGAAGACGCAGGAGATCGAGGTGGAGCTATGGCGAGGACGGCGAAGTGTCTAGGGGTCTAGATCGTCGGAGACGATGATATTTTCTGGAGATGTTGCATTTACAGGTTGGGTTTTTGGGTCGAATGCGATTCTCGATCGAATCGTTCCATCTGAGTGCTTGCGTTGGGTTGTCGCAGTGGATGTCGACTTGTCAGAGGCCGGAGCAGAGTTCGCCAGCGATCGACGGCGTGGTGCATGTGGATGTGCACGATTTCTTGCATATGAGTATGGTTTTGGAGAGGAAGGTGTGGGCTTGGGTTTTTGTTCAGTCATATTCGAGTTTTACTCGAAGTTGGAGAAGGGACTGGAAAAAATCTCGGGTTTCATTCGAGCATTTCGAAGTTTTTCCCGAAGCGGTATAGGATCCTAGTAGTTTTAAGGCTTAAGATTTTTTTTACAGGCTTTAAATTGTACTGGATGCTTAAATTATGAAAAACCGGAATTTGATTTTTAAGATGTTTACAAATTCTTAAAACAAAAGTAAAACAAGTTTTGCTTATAAGATTTATTTGTTCCCAAAAATTAGTTTTGATAAGTTTTATATATTGAAAATATAAGGGTTTTTAAAGAATATAAAAGAAGATTTTTTTAAATGATTTTTATATTTGAATTTATTCAATAACTTAGAAAAGTTTCAAAGATTTAAAAGTAAATTTGAATGTTCAAATTGTTTTAAATATAATTGATTTTTAAAGTATTTAATTTTAAATAAAGTTTAATGATTAAGATTTAGTAATCAATTATAAATAAGATTTATCTCAAGCAATTAAGAGTTTTGGTTAATTAAAGATAAATAAATGTGTGAAGGTAATTAAGATAATTCAATTATTATTAATAATTAAAGAGTTATTTGTTAATATTAATAATCTAATTAAGATAATGATTTTCTTAATTAAGGATCTTTTTAATATAAGAAGTTAAGGAATTATTTAATTAAATTTAAATGATTAGTTAAATAATTAAATAATTAATTAGTAAGTGATTAGATATAATCACTTATGATTTAATTAAGTGTAATTACTTGGTGAAGAAATTAAGTAATTAATTACTGAGGTAATTAAGTAAAGGGTAATTATTTAATAAGGTGAGTAGAGGTTAATTACTTTATGGAAGTAATTACGTGGAAGTGATTAAGGGTTAATCACTTAGTATTTTTTTTGGCAAGGCCAGCCGGTTTTATAGTGGACCGTCCACTTATAATTACGAACGTAATAAAAATTGAAGTACAGGAGAAAGGCAAAGCGCCTTAACTACTAAATAGGAAAAATAAAGCACAGGAATGTGACTGACATGTCACAGTACTATAATAAACCAAGACTAAGGTTCCTCCAAAGAGGTAGAATCTCCATCTTCCACCAACTCCTGCGAAGTGTCGATAGGGACTTTCCCAAGAATACCAGCGAATGGGCGGAAGAGACTCGCTAAACAAGGATCATAATCAACAAAAGCTGGCGAGTAAACAAATGAACGATCCCAAGAAGAATCAGCTAACATGGTAGCATTAGAAGTCGCATATAGACCATCCAAGTCAAGGACTAAGGAATCACCAGAAGGAACGTAATGAAGGCATCTAAGGTCCAAAATGTCATCAGAAATAAACCTAAAAAAGGAATCAACAATGGGATTAAATCTCACATCGGACTTGAGATCAACCCAACATCTCTCAGACTCGTCCCAAACAATAGGCGCTCGTTGCGAAGGTGGATCTGGAGTAGCCAAAGGAATCACAGAGTCAACACAGGGGACCACAGGAGCAGAAAAAGAGGTAGGCGAATCAACTGGACAAGGAGGCGAACCCGGGACAGATAAAGGAACTACAGGAGGAGGGACAGAGGCAGAAACCTTAGGGACCCAAATCTGGTGTGGAGGGCGAGGCAAAGGAATCTTTGGAGCAGTCGTGGAGACATTAGAGTGTATGCAGGCAATTGCCAGGTGGCCAAAGGAGTGACAGGTAGTATAGATATCCGGAACCCAACCGTAGCGAACGCGGATCTCCGCAACATGCCCAATAGCTAGTTGGACTGGAATAGAGGAAGGAAGAGGCTTATCTGGGTAAATTTCAATCAGAGCTTTAGCATACACCAATTTTTCTCGAGCAACTGTATTAGAGTCAAAACACCTCAGTTTGCCAATGTTACAGGCTAGCCAATTCAAACCAAGCAAAGGTTGAAGAGCAGAGGGAATATGCGAAAAATAGACCCAAACGAGAATGGAACGAACTTGCTCACGAGCTCTGGCAACAGTTGGCGACCATGGAGTAATAATGAATGGTTGCCCATCGAAAAAGGAAGGCTCAGCATCAAGAGCAAGACGACGCTCCTCAGCAGAGGAAAACTTAATGAAATACAAGGAGTCAACCAGCTTAATATGTAATTCACCATGAAGTTTCCACGCCCGACGACAAACAGAAGACGCATGCTGCAGACGATGATTAGGGTCCAGAAAAAAGCCAACCAGATGATCAGACCAAAAGTCGAAACCAGCTTGAATGACAATAGGAGGAGGAATCATCACTCCATTCTCCGCAACTATATCAAAGTCAATCAGCATATAATCGCTCGCATTACAGGGAAGAGTTGAGAAAAGGGAAGACCACGATTTGGAGCAAGCCTGGACAGGAGCAGTAGCAGTAAATAGTTTAGGAGGAGTAGAAATAGGGGCCACCACAAAGAAAAGATTATCCACAGGAGCAGCAACTAAACCAGAAGAGACCACTTGACTAGGAAAAGTAGCGGTGCGACAATCAACAGAGGCAGAACTAACTTCCACAGAGGGATTTAAACAAACACTAGATGTGCATAGGGCGTTGCCAGAAGAAATAGCAGAACTAGGACCATTATCACTACTAGCCAAACCAACCATCGCACAAACAACATCTAAAACTTGTTCGCGATCAATAGGCGATACGCTCCCGCCAACACCTAGCGAAACGTGTAACGATCCTGAATTTTAATTTATTTTAAATTGATAATTAAATTTACTTCCGATTTAAAATTGTGAAATTAAATGATAATCGATTGGAGTTTTTCCAAATTCAAATAGTTTGTGTTATTTATTAATAAGAAAACAATTTCTTTTATAAATTATTTTAAATCAACAAGGACTTATTTTTATAACAATAAGTAAAATAGCTTTATATTTATATACATGAAGTATAAAATCAAACTAAGTAAAGGAATGTCATCTCTAATACATACAAGAACATGTAGCCTGTTTGAAGTTGTAAACAAATTAAAATATAAAGAAACAGATTAGCTAAAAATTATAACAAATATTTAAACTTGAAAAATAAGTATGCAGGCAAGCAAAATAGGCCTGTAAAGTTTAATATGCTAGGCAAGATCAAAGTAAAAATATTCAAGTAAATCTATGTACAAAGAAAAAAAATACAACACCCTGGACATGCTTTTTCTTTTATACACTATCTCCAATGTTGTACAGTCGAGCTATAGAGAAGGAAATAAAATATGTTCAAGTTTGTACAAGATAATTAATGCAATATCTTTAGCATACAAATGCATCACTTCAGCTGTCAAAACAACCTGCAATTCAGTTGATAAAATAAATAAAAAATCTCTGGTTTCATACACTCTGTACAAAATATGGTGTCCTTTGTACCAGAAGAAATGCAAAACCTACCTGTTATATATATATATGTATATCACCAATTCGTTCACCATTCAAAACTAAGTAAAACCTGAGACAAAGCAAATTCAAGTTTAAATGCAAGTTCAGGAAACCTGAAAAACCAAAAGTGAAAGCCTCTGTCAAAAAGAAAAAAAAAAGAAGAAACAAAAGCTGCAAGATCAAAGTGAAATGTAAGATCTGAAAGCAAGATTTGTTTCCAGTTTTCAAGTATCAAATTCCAGGCTTAAAACAAAAATAAAATGCTTCTTTGTTCCCTGTTCTTTGTCTCTGCTTCTTCCCATCAAGGTGAGTAACTTCACCTTTAAATCTCTTTGTATAATTTTGGTTCATATCATTGTTGTGTTCCATCTTGTAGTGTGAAGTATATTTGGATATTTATATTGTTGAACTGCTGAAGTATGATGAATACATGTTTGCATAACCTGTAGAAGATCTCTGCTTAAAAGAAAAAAAAAATTTCAAACTCAGGTTACCATTTAAAAGCAAAAAAATCATTTCCTCCTGATCCAAGAAGAATCTGGATTTATAATTTAAGTAAAACTTGATTGTTTTACCTTAAGCTTTAATTTAAAATTATATCTAAGTTAAAACAACTAGTTAATGTTTCTGGAAATTTAAAGTACAGAGTCAAATTTAAATTTAGTCGAATTTCAAACTTGTTGATTCACAAATTTAGTTATATAGATTGAATTCGTATACCAAAATATGATTTTTAAGGCATAAATTATAATTTTTAGAGTTGGAAATTAAGAGAAGTTCGAGCTTGTTTACATTTCCTTTAATCATCAATTTCTGGTGATCCATTGGTTCGTGGTGGCCGAGTTTCTTCGTGGTGATAGAGGAGGCTATGGGGGTGATGGGAATATTGGTCGTAGGTGGCCACGGCCACTGTGGTGACGGCAGTGAGAAGTTTATTTCTGGAAACTTAATTTTGTCATGGGTTACTGTTTCGCCTCGTTCGTCGTTGGTGGGCGACCGAGTTCGCCGTGGTTTGGGGGAAAGGTGATGGAGATGTCGACGAAGCTGTGGCCGAAGTTTGGTGGGTGGTCGGAGCGTGGAGCAGTTCGCGTTGGCAGGTATAGGTGGAGTTCCTATTTTGTTTCCAGGTATCGATTATGACACTCGATTTTGATTTGGGAATCGCTATGTCTACTGGGCGGTTCGAATTGATTTGGGCAAGCACCGATGACGTGTGGGTGGCTGCGGCGTTGACCGGAGTTGGCTATGATGGTCGTGCACGTATACGTGCATTCGCGTGCACGGTGCCGTGGGTTGTCTTCCTGGTGAAGACTGGTTTGGGCAGAGGGGTATACTCGAGTTTTTCGAGTGGCTCCAGTGTTTTACTCGAGATTTTGAAGGGGTGGACTCGAAGGAGATATGGGGTAGCTCGATATAACCTGATTTCCATGTTTAAAACAGCACCCTGTTCTACTTCTTTTCAAACTTAAACTCATTATTTTATTTAAAGTTTAAGTATAAATTTAGGTTAGGTTAGATCTTAGATTTGAAACAAAAGTTTTAAATTTCAAATTGTTTCCATAACAAGCAATTAAAAGTATATTTTAACAAATTGAATCTGAAAAAAAAATAGGATTTAAGATCATGAAGGAATTGAATGGTTGATTAATTTATAATTAATGTTGATTTATCTAAGTTAATTACTATAGAAAGTAATTTAAAGAATAGTTAATAAAAGTTATTAACTAAGCATTATTAAACAATTCATAAATTAAGACAATCAATTGTAAATTGTTAATTACTTAATTAAAGTAATTAAGGAATGAATTACTTATTGTAATAAATTTTGGATACCTAAATTTATTAAGTTAATTAATTTAGTTTAATAAAAAGTCATCAGATTAAATTGGTAATTAATGATTTCTTGTTATGAGATAATTACTTTATGATAAGTAATTCAAAGTGTAATTTCTTAAGATAATTAATCAGGGGGTTAATTTATTATGTAATTGGTTCGAAGGTTAATTTAATTAATACAATTAATTAAGAAAAATTTAATTTATTAAAGCGATTGATAAATTAATTTATTATATCAAATGATTTGTAATTAATATATCAGGATTGGGTAATAGATTCATAAGTAATGAAAGTGATTAAGGAAAAAATCATTAATTAAGAAGTAATCAATTAATTAACTAAGAAAAATTAATTAAGAATAAATTATTAATTTAGGATAAATTAATGATTAATTAAAAGATAGTTTACTAAATGTTTTTAAATTAATTGATTATTAATTTTCCATGACCAACAAATTTATTCATAAAAATAAATCTGATTAACTTAATCAGATAATTGAATTAATCCTACCTATGGATGCTTGGATTATATTGGATGTTAAACTGTTTGATATCCCTGTTATATGATGCTTTATGATTATCCTGATTTGTGTTGTGATCTATGATGAAATTTATTATCTGTGATATATATATCTGTGAATCTGTGTATGAAAGATAAGCGTTGTAATTTATATCGCTTATTTAATATATTGTTGTATTTGATCTGTGATGAATGAATGATGTTGCACTATTGTGTTAAACCCCTGGACCACACCATACACACACAAATATGGATTTCACGAGGAGATCGATTAAGTCACAGATTTTTGAAAATAGTTTTGAATTTGAATTTTAAAATTCAAATGGTTTGAAATGGAATCAGGGTAAAAGTGAAAGCTTTTGAAATGGAATTTCAAAGATGAAATTTATTTTGAATAACTTGATTAAAGTTTGAAATTTAAATAATTTGATTTAAATTTAAATTCAAGATTTGAAATTGAATTCTATGATTTGAAATTAGAAATTAAAGATGTTACACCAGTTATATATGAGTTAAACCATTTTAAATATATTAATTTTGATAATTCAAGGGCTTTAACTCAAGCAAATATAATTGGATTTTTCTGAAACGAAAACTGTTTGTTTTCAATTAATAAAAGCTTTCACATATGAAATGAACTACCAATTTGAGTTAAAATGATCTCTAATTTGAAATGAAGATAATTTCCAAGTTATGAAAATGATTTGAAAGCTATAAGTTAAATCTTTAATTTAAAGATTTAATGGGTTGATCCTATAGAAATGAAATTGTTTTGGAAATCTATGAATTGATCTTTGTGAAATAAATCTTTTTGTTTAAAGATTTGAAATGGTAATTTGTTTAACCATTTAAAGAATGGGTTTTAAGTTGTGACTTAATTGAAATCCCAATATCCATATGTTTTTGAACTATTTCGCTCACTATTCGGTTTAGCCGGGAGACGACCTTTGTGTCATATATCCCGTTCCGAATATTGATACGTCATTATGGATAGCATTTGAAGACCGGTGATGAAGACCGGATATTCACAAGGACGAAAGGATAACTCGTCGATTGTCTCTGCACTGAGTCGCGCCGGCATAGAGATTTCCTAAGCTCAGAGGTTATGTAGTTGAAGGTTATCAGCGATATATTCCCAATTTGGTAATGTGACATGCTAAGTGTTGCTGTGTAATGATCATTGTTTGATCATTTGTGATATGATCATTTGTTTGATCATTTATCTTTGTGATCATTACTTTGATCATTTGTTGACCCAAAGCGTGGCTTTGTACCAAAGCGTAGCTTTGTGGACGAGACTTCGTCGAGCCTCACACCCGGAATGGTCAAAACAGGAAAGATGCGGCAAGGTTATTAGGGGGTAGCGCCCCTTTAGGGTATGTTCATTTCCTTCTGGAAAGGGGTGGTATCATGGTATGGAGCCCAGATACTTACTCATGTGGAAAACACTCTATTTATTATGGTGTGATGTTGGTTATCGAGCTCTCGGATAAAGGTCCTAAAGGACCGGGAGGTGGCATACTCGTGTCAGTAGTTACCCAGTTAGGGGTAAC
This sequence comes from Allium cepa, assembly GCA_030765085.1. Lineage (NCBI taxonomy): Eukaryota > Viridiplantae > Streptophyta > Magnoliopsida > Asparagales > Amaryllidaceae > Allium > Allium cepa. The sequence goes on along the minus strand of CM060938.1, from coordinate 721,245,951 downwards.
CCGGCCTTGTGTTAGCAGAGATCCGGTTAGGTTCTCGGGGATGCCCTTCCAGAGGCGTTCTCATGTGGCAATGGGAAGTTCCTTGGCCTGACCATTTGTTGGAAATCCAAAGAAACAATACGAGCCTTGTACGGTTTTAGTTGTATTACCTGCTATGGAATGTGGCGGTAACCTGCTATTGAACATAGTAGCTATAGTAGGCATAAGTGCGGAATGCCTATGCTGGCTAAGATTTATATTCTACTTTCGAAATGCTTTTCTGCACCGTGCACTTATAATAATAATATCAAAGAAATTTTCTGCGTATTAAGCATGTTTGACTATCATAAGAAGAAATCTCCTCCAAGTCTGCGTTTGCATTGTGTGTGTGGTGGGAGGTCTTATGGTAGTTTCATTTTCAAAAAGCATTGCGAATTTATTTTAAAATTCTCTTGTTGATTGTTTTAAAAGATAAACTGTTTCGTTGCTCACACCAGTCCCATGACTGATCCAGAGTTTATTGTTCCTTTCCTAAACTCTGGGTGCTCACTAATTTCCACACGAGCATTCTAGAGTTTGGTTTTTCAGATAGTTAGGTCCAGTGGATTATCTGGATTTAGTTTAGTCTTTGGTTCGCACCAGTCTTGCCTAGCTTGGTGCATTGTTATGGGGAGTTCGAGCTATTGCTGGATTGGTTCTTGGAGATGGAGTTCACATTTGGAGTTCTTCGTTGAAGACTATCTTAGAGTTATTTGATCCGTTGCTAGTGTTATCTATTTTTCCTTCCGCTGCTATTTTATTGTATCTCTGATGTATATTGATATCCGTTGTATCAGATATTGTATCAATGTTGTATATCAATGTATTATTCTTTTATTCCGCTGTGTTGTTTACTTAATGTTGTTATAAGCTTCGGCGAATCGGATTTGAACGGTCGAATCTACGGCATTCGAATACGATTTGAAGTATGGATGTCGATTTTCGAGCGGGCAAAATTCGTTTCGTTACATGTGGTATCAGAGCTAAGTTTGAACTTTAGCTCAGGAGTATAACACATTAAGTAGCTCATTAGAGATAGGGTGAAGTAAACCCTAGAATGAGTAATCCCTAAGATATCCGTTCGTACGCCTCAGTAAATTCTCTTACTATCCACCGATAGTAAGTATGAGTGCAAGAAGAGAACGAGATAGGGGACAGGGAAATATCACTATAAATGGTCAATACCCTATAACAGTGGAAACAAACTTTCTTATCAATTTCCTTTGATTCATCTCTAAATTCTTTTGATTGATTCGTGGCAGCTCCAGAAGAAGTTTCGGTGTGGTGATAGCCATACGAATTGTTGTAGAAAATCCTTATTTCGTATCTCCATCGATTTCTTATCAGTTTTTGATTTAAAATCTCAATGAATATGAATTTGAAATTAGAAATTTCGAATAAATTGGAAATATTAAATTGAGTTAAATTGGTTAATAGAATATAAGGATAAAATTGAATTGAATCAATAAAACGATTTCGTTTAAAACCAAATTTGAAGTTCTATTGTAATTCATTGTAAATATTGAAGTCCGAAGAGGGATAAATTGGTATGTATTCTGAGATATTCCGACTTGAATTTGGAATTCATATCTTAAGTTGAGGAATTATAGGAGATTGAATCTATCTATCTCTGTCTTGTTTTCGTGCCTGCGAATTTCGAGGACGAAATTCTTTTTAAGGGGGGAAATCTGTAACGAACCTGAATTTTAATTTATTTTAAATTGATAATTAAATTTACTTTTGATTTAAAATTATGAAATTAAATGATAATCGATTGGAGTTTTTCCAAATTCAAATAGTTTTTGTTATTTATTAATAAGAAAACAATTTCTTTTATAAATTATTTTAAATCAACAAGGAGTTATTTTTATAACAATAAGTAAAATAGCTTTATATTTATATACATGAAGTATAAAATCAAACTAAGTAAAGGAATGTCATCTCTAATACATACAAGAACATGTAGCCTGTTTGAAGTTGTAAACAAATTAAAATATAAAGAAACAGATTAGCTAAGAATTATAACAAATATTTAAACTTGTAAAATAAGTATGCAGGCAAGCAAAATAGGCCTGTAAAGTTTAATATGCTAGGCAAGATCAAAGTAAAAATATTCAAGTAAATCTATGTACAAAGAAAAAGAAATACAACACCCTGGACATGCTTTTTCTTTTATACATTATCTCCAATGTTGTACAGCCGAGCTATAGAGAAGGAAATAAAATATGTTCAAGTTTGTACAAGATAATTAATGCAATATCTTTAGCATACAAATGCATCACTTCAGCTGCCAAAAGAACCTGCAATTCAGTTGATAAAATAAAAAAAATAAAAAAAGAAATCTCTGGTTTCATATACTCTGTACAAAATATGGTGTCCTTTGTACCAGAAGAAATGCAAAACCTACCTGTTTTATATATATGTATATCACCAATTCGTTCACCATTCAAAACTAAGTAAAGCCTGAGACAAAGCAAATTCAAGTTTAAATGCAAGTTCAGGAAACCTGAAAAACCAAAAGTGAAAGCCTCTGTCAAAAAGAAAAAAAAGAAGAAACAAAAGCTGCAAGATCAAAGTGAAATGTAAGATCTGAAAGCAAGATTTGTTTCCAGTTTTCAAGTATCAAATTCCAGGCTTAAAACAAAAATAAAATGCTTCTTTGTTCCCTGTTCTTTGTCTCTGCTTCTTCCCATCAAGGTGAGTAACTTCACCTTTAAATCTCTTTGTATAATTTTGGTTCATATCATTGTTGTGTTCCATCTTGTAGTGTGAAGTATATTTGGATATTTATATTGTTGAACTGCTGAAGTATGATGAATACATGTTTGCATAACCAGTAGAAGATCTCTGCTTAAAAGAAAAAAAAATTTCAAACTCAGGTTACCATTCAAAACCAAAAAGATCATTTCCTCCTGATCCAAGAAGAATCTGGATTTATAATTTAAGTAAAACTTGATTGTTTTACCTTAAGCTTTAATTTAAAATTATATCTAAGTTAAAACAACTAGTTAATGTTTCTGGAAATTTAAAGTACAGAGTCAAACTTAAATTTAGTCGAATTTCAAACTTGTTGATTCACAAATTTAGTTATATAGATTGAATTCGTATACCAAAATATGATTTTTAAGGCATAAATTATAATTTTTAGAGTTGGAAATTAAGAGCAGTTCGTGCTTGTTTACATTTCGTTTAATCGTCAATTTCTGGTGATCCATTGGTTCGTGGTGGCCGAGTTTCTTCGTGGTGATAGAGGAGGCTATGGGGGTGATGGGAAAATTGGTCGGAGGTGGCCACGGCCACTGTGGTGACGACAGTGAGAAGTTTATTTCTGGAAACGTAATTTTGTCATGGGTTACTCTTTCGCCTCGTTCGTCGTTGGTGGGCGACCGAGTTCGCCGTGGTTTGGGGGAAAGGTGATGGAGATGTCAACTAATCTGCGGCCGAAGTTTGGTGGCGAACGGTGGTCGGAGCGTGGAGCAGTCCGCGTTGGCAGGTATAGGTGGAGTTCCTATTTTGTTTCTAGGTATCGATTATGGCACTCGATTTTGATATGGGAAGAGCTATGTCTACTGGGCGGTTTGAATTGATTTGGGCAACCACCGATGACGTGGGGGTGGCTGCGGCGTTGACCGGAGTTGGCTATGATGGTCGTGCACGTATACGTGCATTCGCGTGAATGGTGCCGTGGGTTGTCTTCCTGGTGAAGACTGGTTTGGGCAGAGGGGTATACTCGAGTTTTTCGAGTGGCTCCAGTGTTTTACTCGAGATTTTGAAGGGGTGGACTCGAAGGAGATATGGGGTAGCTCGATATAACCTGATTTCCATGTTTAAAACAGCACCCTGTTATATTTCTTTTCAAACTTAAACTCATTATTTTATTTAAAGTTTAAGTATAAATTTAGGTTAGGTTAGATCTTAGATTTGAAACAAAAGTTTTAAATTTCAAATTGTTTCCATAACAAGCAATTAAAAGTATATTTTAACAAATTGAATCTGAAAAAAAAAATGGGATTTAAGATCATGAAGGAATTGAATGGTTGATTAATTTATAATTAATGTTGATTTATCTAAGTTAATTACTATAGAAAGTAATTTAAAGAATAGTTAATAAAAGTTATTAACTAAGCATTATTAAACAATTCGTAAATTAAGACAATCAATTGTAAATTGTTAATTACTTAATTAAAGTAATTAAGGAATTAATTACTTATTGTAATAAATTTTGGATACCTAAATTTATTAAGTTAATTAATTTAGTTTAAGAAAAAGTCATCAGATTAAATTGGTAATTAATGATTTCTTGTTATGAGATAATTACTTTATGATAATTAATTCAAAGTGTAATTTCTTAAGATAATTAATCAAGGGGTTAATTTATTATGTAATTGGTTCGAAGGTTAATTTAATTAATACAATTAATTAAGAAAAAATTAATTTATTAAAGCGATTGATAAATTAATTTATTATATCAAATGATTTGTAATTAATATATCTGGATTGGGTAATAGATTCATAAGTAATGAAAGTGATTAAGGAAAAAATCATTAATTAAGAAGTAATCAATTAATTAATTAAGAATAAATTATTAATTTATGATAAATTAATGATTAATTAAAAGATAGTTTACTAAATGTTTTTAAATTAATTGATTATTAATTTTCCATGACCAACAAATTTATTCATAAAAATAAATCTGATTAACTTAATCAGATAATTGAATTAATCCTACCTATGGATGCTTGGATTATATTGGATGTTAAACTGTTTGATATCCCTGTTATATGATGCTTTATGATTATCCTGATTTGTGTTGTGATCTATGATGAAATTTATTATCTGTGATATATATATCTGTGAATCTGTGTATGAAAGATAAGCGTTGTAATTTATATCGCTTATTTAATATATTGTTGTATTTGATCTGTGATGATTGAATGATGTTGCACTATTGTGTTAAACCCCTAGACCACACTACACACACACAAATATGGATTTCACGAGGAGATCGATTAAGTCACAGATTTTTGAAAATAGTTTTGAATTTGAATTTTAAAATTCAAATGGTTTGAAATGGAATCGGGGTAAAAGTGAAAGCTTTTGAAATGGAATTTCAAAGATGAAATTTATTTTGAATAACTTGATTAAAGTTTGAAATTTAAATAATTTGATTTAAATTTAAATTCAAGATTTGAAATTGAATTCTATGATTTGAAATTTGAAATTAAAGATGTTATACCAGTTATATATGAGTTAAACCATTTTAAATATATTAATTTTGAGAATTCAAGGGCTTTAACTCAAGCAAATATAATTGGATTTTTCTGAAACGAAAACTGTTTGTTTTCAATTAATAAAAGCTTTCACAGAAGAAATGAACTTCCAATTTGAGTTAAAATGATCTCTAATTTGAAATGAAGATAATTTCCAAGTTATGAAAACGATTTGAAAGCTATAAGTTAAATCTTTAATTTAAAGGTTTAATGGGTTGATCCTATAGAAATGAAATTGTTTTGGAAATCTATGAATTGATCTTTGTGAAATAAATCTTTTTGTTTAAAGATTTGAAATGGTAATTTGTTTAACCATTTAAAGAATGGGCTTTAAGTTGTGACTTAATTGAAATCTCAATATCCATATGTTTTTGAACTATTTCGCTCACTATTCGGTTTAGCCGGGAGACGAACTTTGTGTCATATATCCCATTCCGAATATTGATACGTCGTTATGGATAGCATATGAAGACCGGTGATGAAGACCGGATATTCACAAGGACGAAAGGATAACTCGTCGATTGTCTCTGCACTGAGTCGCGCCGGTATAGAGATTTCCTAAGTGATGGGAAGTCCGATCGGGATTGTGAATACCCGGATCGCAAGGGATTCGTAAGAAGTGCCTTCGGTTCTGTTCAAACCCAGAATAGACTTGTATGGATTATGTGTCTGACATTACATTTTGAGATATAAAGCAGATTTCTTTCAAATACATTTCTGTTAGTGGCGGAGAATTTATTCTTTTAGCTTAACACCCTTCTCTGAGACGTACGAGCTCAGAGGTTATGTAGTTGAAGGTTATCAGCGATATATTCCCAATTTGGTAATGTGACATGCTAAGTGTTGCTGTGTAATGATCATTGTTTGATCATTTGTGATATGATCATTTGTTTGATCATTTATCTTTGTGATCATTACTTTGATCATTTGTTGACCCAAAGCGTGGCTTTGTACCAAAGCGTAGCTTTGTGGACGAGACTTCGTCGAGCCTCACACCCGGAATGGTCAAAACAGGAAAGATGCGGCAAGGTTATTAGGGGGTAGCGCCCCTTTAGGGTATGTTCATTTCCTTCTGGAAAGGGGTGGTATCATGGTATGGAGCCCAGATACTTACTCATGTGGAAAACACTCTATTTATTATGGTGTGATGTTGGTTATCGAGCTCTCGGATAAAGGTCCTAAAGGACCGGGAGGTGGCATACTCGTGTCAGTAGTTACCCAGTTAGGGGTAACCCGGCCTTGTGTTAGCAGAGATCCGGTTAGGTTCTCGGGGATGCCCTTCCAGAGGCGTTCTCATGTGGCAATGGGAAGTTCCTTGGCCTGACCATTTGTTGGAAATCCAAAGAAACAATACGAGCCTTGTACGGTTTTAGTTGTATTACCTGCTATGGAATGTGGCGGTAACCTGCTATTGAACATAGTAGCTATAGTAGGCATAAGTGCGGAATGCCTATGTTGGCTAAGATTTGTATTCTACTTTCGAAATGCTTTTCTGCACCGTGCACTTATAATAATAATATCAAAGAAATTTTCTGCGTATTAAGCATGTTTGACTATCATAAGAAGAAATCTCCTCCAAGTCTGCGTTTGCATTTTGTGTGTGGTGGGAGGTCTTATGGTAGTTTCATTTTCAAAAAGCATTGCGAATTTATTTTAAAATTCTCTTGTTGATTGTTTTAAAAGATAAACTATTTTCGTTGCTCACACCAGTCCCATGACTGATCCGGAGTTTATTGTTCCTTTCCTAAACTCTGGGTGCTCACTAATTTCCACACGAGCAGTCTAGAGTTTGGTTTTTCAGATAGTTAGGTCCAGTGGATTATCTGGAGTTAGTTCAGTCTTTGGTTCGCACTAGTCTTGCCTAGCTTGGTGCATTGTTATGGGGAGTTCGAGCTATTGCTGGATTGGTTCTTGGAGATGGAGTTCAGATTTGGAGTTCTTCGTTGAAGACTATCTTAGAGTTATTTGATCCGCTGCTAGTGTTATCTATTTTTCTTTCCGCTGCTATTTTATTGTATCTCTGATGTATATTGATATCCGTTGTATCAGATATTGTATCAATGCTGTATATCAATGTATTATTCTTTTATTCCGCTGTGTTGTTTACTTAATGTTGCTATAAGCTCCGGCGAATCGGATTTGAACGGTCGAAGCTACGACATTCGAATACGATTTGAAGTATGGATGTCGATTTTCGAGCGGGCAAAATTCGTTTCGTTACAAAACACGCACAGCAGACCCTCCATTTTCAACCACATGAGCAACAGGCGATTGACACAATACAGTCTCGGCCCTAATTAAATCCGATTTACATTTCGATTCTACATCAGAAACTGACACACCACCACTAGCAAGAGGCGACAAGGACATACCAGACATGAACGAAGGCACAGCTCCAATCACAGTTTGACTATAAGCTCGACCAGGCTCAGAAGATGCAAGGATGGCAGGAACCAAAGCATGGAGGGGAGGGAACACAGAGGTGGAAACTAGTTGGTGCATATGTCGTTCTGGGGCAGATGGGAGGACGCTGAATACACGGCTAGATCTGGTAGAAGATGGGGTAGGGGGAAGCGAAAAGGAGGGGGGCTGAGGAGGGGAGACAGGCATGGAAGGAGAAGGGGGAGGCGAAGGGAACGAGATGGAGGACGAAGGACAACGAGCAGGAAGCGAAAACTACGGAGGCATGAAGCTGGATGCCATTAACGGAGGCAGGAAGCTCGATATAGATTTCAACTCCATTGTAAAGGTTTAAAGTAATTAATTAGAGGAATTAATTAATATAATTAATTAAAGGTTTAAATTAATTAATTAAAGAGTTAAGGGTAATTAATAAAGTGATTAATTACTTGTTAGATAATTAATTAAAAAGGATTTAATTAATAGAAGTAATTATTAATTAAATAATTAATTATTAATTATTAATTAAAGGAAAATTAAATCTACAATTAAGTTTTGATTACTAAGTGTAATTAAAAAGTAATTAATCAAGTGTGATCAATTAAAAAGTGATTAATCAGGTGTGATTAATTAAAAAGGATAATTAAAAGATAATTACTTAGGGGAATTAAAGAATAATTAATCAAGGATGACTAATTTAAAGGGTAATTAAGAGATAATTACTTGGTATAATTAAGAAGTAATTAATCAAGAAGATTAATTAAAATTGTAATTAAGTAATAATTACTTAAAGTAATTAAGAAGTAATTAATCAAGGGAGATTAATTAAAGTGGATAATTAAGTGATGATTAATTAATTAATTTATAATTGATTAATGGTAAATAAATTGGATTAATGATAATCCGAGTGATTAAGTAAGGAATTAATTTAATTAATGATTAATTAAATTAATTTAGTTTGGATCAAACTATGTGTATGAATGGGTAAATGATATTGGATGATATTGGATGTCATTGGTTGATATTTGATGATTTGAATGTGATATATCTGAGATGTGATATATATATATATATATGCTGCTTTGTGATATGTGTGGATGAATTAGATAATAGTGGATTATCAAACTGTGTATTATGAATCATCTATTTATGTTAAGTGATATTCTGAATGTCTACTGTTTAAACGCTTAAGTACAACTTGGACATTAAAATGCCGTTTTGGATTCGGTGAGACCGGTATCAGATTTTATATCTGAAAACCACATCGATCCAAATTAACGTTAGGTCGTAAATCCAAGTGAAGTGAAGAGAAGACTCGAAGTGTAAGAACTATATATCGTTATAACTCCGAGGGTGATTTCAGAATGAGTTTAACGAAGATAGTACTTTCAGATTCGAGATGAAGATTAAGAGTACAAGGGCTATTGTCGTTAACTCTGTGGGTGATTCCAAAAATGAGTGTAACGAGATAGTGCCTTCGGTTTCATTCGAACCCGGAACAGACTTGTATGGATTGAATGCTTTTAGAACATCTTCAGGTGGACGATGAGCATTCTAAGACAGATGTTTCCTAAAGGTAATCGCAGCCTCGAGCCTCATCAACCGGGAATGGCTAAAACAGGGGAGGTGCAGCAAGGCTAAGTGAGTCGCGCTCAAGTAGGATGAGATTTACCCCTGTCTAGATGTCCCTTTTTATTCGGCTGTGTGGGCAGTTGGATCTGCAGCCAACTGCGGGGTTGTCTTGTTTGGGACTATCCAGTAAGGGATGGTTCATAGTCCCGGTCTTGTGTTGCAGGGGATTTAGGGTGGATCCTCGGTACGTTGATCTAGGCCACCTACTGTGGCGGACGGTACCCCAATAGCCCTGCCATTGATGGAAACTCATTCTTCCTACGTGCCCTTACAGTTTTGATTGTATTACCCACTTTTGTGGCTAGTAGCTGGAATTTAATAAATGCAACAATTTCGGCTATTTTCTTATTTACTTGAAAACCCTAGGCACTATTATAATATCACTGGATTTTCTATCAAATATGTTGGTTAGTGTAAGGTAAAAACTTACCGATGTTTATGTGTGGGAAGTCTTACATGATACCTTTCTTTTCAAAGGATTTTCTAAAGTTAAGCAATTTTAAACCATTTACTCACACCAGACCCCTGTCTGATCAAAGTGTTTATTTTCTGTTTTATTAAACTCTTGGGTACTCATATTATGCATGACTAGTCGAGGGATTCACGTTAGCCTTGACGAATTCTGGAGGAGCTTCGGAGCAGGAGGCTTCAGTATGTAGATATATAGATAGAATCTCCATTGTGATGTTATTATGTATTGATGTTCTTGTATTGTACATTAGACAGAAATGTTATAACCGTCTAAATTGAGATGTATAGTTTTATACTCCGATGTATATGATACTATGTATATGTTATGTATTATATTTCATTCGTTTTGCTGTGAGATTTTGATGGATTGTTGTTCTTTCTTCTCTTTCTTTTCTTCTTCTATCCCTTTCTTTCTTAAATAATGATGCGTCTTTCTTGTGGAATGAAGGGCGGATCGTTACAGTTGGTATCAGAGCACTAGGTTGTGTGAATACCTAGGCTTTGGAGTGACTTCTTTCTTGAGAAAGCGTACTTGTAATTTATATATGTGTGTGTGTGTGTGTGTGTGTGTGTGTGTGTCGGGTTATCTGTTCGGATTTTCCAACATAAGTTATAACGACAGATAAGATAGGAGTGTGTGTAACACAACTGCCACTAATGGAAGAGGCTCATATGTTGTGGTTGGAGGTGCATATGTCGAGATTGTAGACTTAATACCATCTCGAATAAGCTTTGCAGATTGGTGAAAGGATTTTATTGATCTTTGAGAAATTCTTTTTAAGAATTGGAGTATATTCTTGAAGTGTGTGGTTGATTTGCTCTCGAATGAGCGAGATTTCCAAGAGTTGAATTTGTCGGATGAGCAGAAGCTGGTGATGGTATCTTGGCGACTTCAGGAAGGAATAGCTGTGTGATAGGATGCAGTATCCATGGATGATTTAGAAGGTGTTCCTTTTTGAGTCAGATTTAGATTATATTGGAGGAACAGTTGATGCCTACCGTATGTAAGACTCGGCTGTTTAGGGATCTTCTGTATCTCAAGTAAGGGAGTCTTATCTATATTGAAGTATGAGACTAAGGTCGATGAGTTACCTCATTTCGGACATGGTCTCATTGTTTCCCTTAAGAAGAACAAGTGGTTGGTGTTTGTTTTGGAACCCGAGTTTCTTGAGAAGATGTCTACCCGTCTCAAGGATCTTTTAGTGGAATTGGGTGATAGTTTTGAGTTTCAAGGAGCTTTTGGTTAAGGAAGATCTTTTGGCTTAGCAACATCAGTGAGATGAAGTTTAGAAGCAGTAATGTGGATCCTTTTCTTTGATGATTCAAAAATCTTTGGGATTCTACTATCGGCAGCCCAGGCAGATAGTGAAGGCATGTTCATTTCTTCTGGACGCTCTGCGAAGCTGGATGTATTTTTTGGTAGGTGATCTATCAGTTTTTCTGATAAATAAGCCATTCTTGAATGATCGACCTTGATTAGGGAAGCTGATCTAGTTGGTAAAGAGAGAATAGTTTCTATGGAATCTGAACGAGGTATGATCGCAAAAGTGACTTGCGATTAGTGTGGGAGTTCATTGAGAAATCTTTTGTTGAGGTTGAGGCATCTCAAGTGGAGGTAAAAGCTATTAAAGTAGTCAGAGTTTTTCCAGATGTTTTTGAGGAAATCAGAAGTCTACCGCATCAGAGTTTGAGCTCCTTATCGACTTGGATTCTAGGAGCAATATTGATGGTTCAACCATGCAAAGGGATGACTCTTAGAATAAGAAGAGGTTGGTGAAGCAGCTCAGGATTCTTGAGGAGGGATTGATCATCTGGTTTCTAGTTAAGGTTCTGCTGGGATATTTTGACCAAGTGGAATGGTCACTAAGATTTTATTGGTCGGATAAACAGTGTATGGAGAAAGTTTGTGCTCGAGTTCTTCGGTGGTATTCTCATCTACTCCAGATCAGAGTTATGCAGCGGAAGCGAGATATCAGTTATTCTAGAATGGAAGCAACCGGGAGTTGCAGTTTTCTTAGATTAGAGGATTTCTACGAGAAATTCAAGTGTACTTCTAAGTGTGAAGAAATTTTCAAGATTTAAAGGCTAGATTATCAAGAACAACTGTTTGGCTATTCTAGATAAGAGAAGTAGGTCTGAAGTCCACTAATACTTGTGGAGTAGAGTTGTGTTTTGGATTTCGACAAATTTTTAAGAGAACAATTTTGTTGAGTAGGACCTAAAGATTTGGTTGATTTTGGTCCAGGTTGTTTCAAGTAACATCAGCAAGGGTTAAGCTGATCACGAAGGATGGAGGTGACCCAGGATCGTCAGAAGGGTTATGCAGTTAAGAATTGAGGAGATTTGGAATGTGAAGTTGGAATTTGGATATTGTTTAAGTTTTATCCGATCAGAGGAGATAAGATTGGGTAAGACTGGAAAGCTAACTTTGGAAATATTTTGAGATTTTCCTATGTTTTCAAGAGAATTGGTTCTTTGATCTACAGGATGGAATTGCCAGTTCGGATAGCTGGAATTCATTGTATTTCATGCATCTCTGAGGAATACGTATATGATCTATCACGGGTGATAGAATCAGCAGTTCAGAAGGATATGTCAGTTGAGCTGGTCTTGAGTTTAGTCTGATATCTTGTTCAGATTTGTAGATCCAGATGAGAAGGAATTCTGGGTTATAGTAGTGTAGTTACTTAAGTCCTGTAGAGCGAGTATTCCAGTATAGGTACTTGGAAACTCTAGATAATATCAGGAAGTTCTATCTAGAATTTTGTCTGGATAGTTAGAATTGTTTGTTTGAACTGGTTGCTATGATAGCTGTTTGAAATTAAAACTTTTGTTGGGTTATTAAATTATCTTTGCTTTTAAATTTCGGGGACTAAATTCTTTTAAGGGGGGAGGAATGTGATGACCCAGAATTTTGAGCAATATCAATTTAATAATCTTTATTAATAATTAAATTGATTTGATCATTTTGTATTATAAATTGACAAGTTATAATCCTTTTAAAGGCTAATAATGATTAATTTTACAGTATCTATTAATATATTTTCCTAACAACATAATATTGGTAAGATTTATCTTTCAAAAGCTAATCAAAATGTTTTCTATTTATAATGTATATATATATACATATTATATATAGGAAGTCTTTAATGTAATAAAAGCTATGTATTCAAATTGTAATATGTGTGTGTGTGTGTATTGTGATTTGAAATTGTGTTTCAAAATTCAACATGATAATTTCCAAAACTAATGTTAAAATCTTTTCCATTTAAAATGTATATATTTGAAATTGTGTAAAGACAATTATAAATCAATATGCATATGTGTAAGCAAATTAGAACAATAAGTGGACAAATGGCACTTTCTCTTTGATAATTAAATTTAAAAAATTTAAAAATATGAAGAAGGAAATATGTTTTTACTTTCAGATCAAATTCTTTTCTTCATTTTCAATTAAAACTAAATAGATCAAAAGAAATAAAATCTGGAATCAAAGATCAAAGAAGATAAAGCTGGAAATTCAAATCTGGAACAAGAAGGCAACAACAGTTCAAATTCTTCAATCAAAGGCAAGGGCAAATACAACATAAATCTCCAGATTTTCAAATGTAACCTGGGAATCAGATAAAGAAATCAACAGCAACTAAATGTCAAGAACAACACCAAGATTCAAATTCAAGAGCAAATGAATAAGTTTGGAAAACATAAGCCTGGAAACAAACATATGTTCTCCGTCCTCTGCATTTCTAGGCGAGTAAGCAGATTTTAAAAATAGTTTAAATCTTGTTCTCCTCTTGATATATGTATGGAAAATCAAGATGTTTGCCTGTGTTCTTCAAATGAATTGAATACATGTTTTTATTATGAGTATTTGAATGTCTGTGTAGTTAAAATAGTCTCTGTGTGATAATAACAGGCTTCGATTTCTTAATAAATTCAATAACTCAATTTTGAATTCAAATTAGCTTGTGAATTGTAAATGAAAATTGTTTGAAATCATGTAACATCTCACCTAAAAATAACAGGTATTTAAAATGAATAATAGGCTCAGGATTTTTAAATTTACAGTAAAAATTTAAAATGGGTCAAAAATTTATTAATTCAATTTCAAGTTTTGATTACATGATTGAATTTAATATAGAAAATTATGATTTTTGATATATATATATATCATGATTTTTAGTTTGGGAATTTGTGTGCATTCTCGAGTTGAACATCAGGGAGGTTTTGATCGATTGCCATCGATCGGCGGCAAGAGGTGGTGCGAAATTCGGGCCAGAGGTGGTTGAGTTGCCGACGAGGGTAGGAAAATTGTCGTGGTGGTACGGTAATGGTCGTGATGGCCAGGAATGGTCGGGATAAGGTTTTGTACCCTGTGTTTGTTGTCGTTGTTAAATGGTAATTGGGTGACAAGGCATGATTGGAACCCGTCGCGAGGTGGGCTGAAGATGCAGGAGATCGAGGTGGAGCTATGGCGAGGACGGCGAGGTGTCTAGATCGTCAAAGACGATGATATTTTTCGGTGATGTTGCATTTACAGGTTGGGTTTTTGGGTCGAATATGATTCTCGATCGAATCGTGTCATCTGGGTGCTTGCGTTGGGTTGTTGCGGTGGATATCGGCTTGTCAGAGGCTGGAGTGGATTTCGCCAGCGATTGACGGCGTGGTGCACGTGGATGTGCACGATTTCGTGCATCTGAGTATGGTTTTGGAGAGGAAGGTGTGAGCTCGGGTTTTTGTTCAGTCATATTCGAGTTTTACTCGAAGCAGGAGAATGGACGGGAAAAAAAATCTCAGGTTTCGTTCGAGCATTCGGAAGTTTTGCTCGAAGCAGTATAGGATCCTAGTAGTTTTAAGGCTTAAGATTTTTTTTTACAGTCTTTAAATTGTACTGGATGCTTAAGTTTTTAAAACAAAGGAATTTGATTTTTAAGATGTTTACAAATTCTTAAAACAAAAGTAAAACTAGTTTTGCTTATAAGATTTATTTGTTTCCAAGAATAAGTTTGATAAATTTTATATATTAAAATATAAGGGTTTCTAAAGAATATAAAAGTAGATTTTTTTGAAATGATTTTTATATTTGAATTTATTCAATAACTTAGAAAAGTTTCAAAGATTTAAAAGTAAATTTAAATGTTCAAATTGTTTTAAATATAATTGATTTTTAAAGTATTTTATTTTAAATAAAGTTTAATGATTAAGATTTATTAATCAATTATAAATAAGATTTATCTTAAGCAATTAAGAGTTTTGATTAATTAAAGATAAATAAATGTGTTAAGGTAATTTAGATAATTCAATTATTATTAATAATTAAAGAGTTATTTTTAATATTAATAATCTAATTAAGATAATGATTTTCTTAATTAAGGATCTTTATAATATAAGAAGTTAAGGAGTTATTTAATTAAGTTTAAATGATTAGTTAAATAATTAAATAATTAATTAGTAAGTGATTAGAGATAATCACTTATGGTTTAATTAAGTGTAATTACTTGGTGAAGAAATTAAGTAACTAATTACTGGAGTTAATTAAGTAAAGGGTAATTATTTAATAAGGTGATTAGAGGTTAATTACTTTATGGAAGTAATTAAGTGGAAGTGATTAAGGGTTAATCACTTAGTAATTAATTAAAGGAATTAATTAATATAATTAATTAAAGGGTTAAATTAATTAATTAAAGAATAACTAATCAAAGAATTAAGGGTAATTAATAAAGTGATTAATTACTTGTTAGATACTTAATTAAAAGGATTTAATTAACAGAAGTAATTATTAATTAAATAATTAATTATTAATTAATAATTAAAGGAAAATCAATTTATAATTAAGTTTTGATTACTAATGTAATTAAAAAGTAATTAATCAAGTGTGATTAATTTAAAAGTGATTAATCAGGTGTGATTAATTAAAAGGATGATTAAGAGATAATTACTTAGCGGAATTAAAGAATAATTAATCAAGGATGATTTATTTAAAGGTAATTAAGAGATAATTACTTGGTATAATTAAGAAGTAATTAATCGAGATGATAAATTAAAATTGTAATTAAGGAATAATTACTTAAAGTAATTAAGGAATAATTACTTAAAGTAATTAAGAAATAAGCAATCAAGGGAGATTAATTAAGGTGGAAAACTAAAAGATGATTAATTAATAGATTTGTCATTAATTAATGGTAAGTAAATTGGATTAATGATAATCTAAGTGATTAAGTAAGGAAATAATTTAATTAATGATTAATTAAATTAATTTAGTTTGGATCAAACTTTGTGTATGAATGGGTAAATGATATTGGATGATACTGGATGTCATTGGTTTATATTTGATGATTTGAACGTGACATATCTGAGATGTGATATATATATATATATATATATATATATATATATATATATGCTACTTTGTGATATGTGTGGATGAATTAGATAATAATGGATTATCTATCTATCTATGTGTTATGAATCATCCATTTATGTTAAGTGATATTCTAAATATCTACTATTTAAACCCTTAAGTACAACTTGGACATTAAAATGGCATTTTGGATTCGGTAAGACCAGGATCGGATTTTATTTCTGAAAACCACATCGATCCAAATTAACGTTAGGTCGTAAATCCAAGTGAAGTGAAAAGAAGACTCGAAGTGTAAGAACTATATATCGTTATAACTCTGAGGGTGATTCCAAAATGAGTTTAACGAAGATAGTACTTTCAGATTCGAGATGAAGATTCAGAGTGCAAGGGCTATTGTCGTTAACTCTGAGGGTGATTCCAAAAATGAGTGTAACGAGATAGTGCCTTTGGTTCTGTTCGAAACCGGAACGGACTTGTATGGATTGAATGCTTTTAGCACATCGTCACGTGGACGATGTGCATTCTAAGATAAATGTGTCCTATAAAAGTAATCGCAGCCTCAAGCCTCATCAACCGGGAATGGCTAAAACAGGGGAGGTGCAGCAAGGCTAAGTGAGTCGCACTCAAGTAGGATGAGATTTACCCCTGCCTAGATGTCACTTTTTATTCGGCTGTGTGGGCAGTTGGTTCTGCAGCCAACTTCGGGGTTGTCTTGTTCGGGACTATCCAGTAAGGGATGGTTCCGGCCTTGTGTTGCAGGGGATTTAGGGTGGATCCTCGGTACGTTGATCTAGGCCACGTACTGTGACGGGCGGTACCCCAGTAGCCCTGCCATTGATGGAAACCCATTCTTCCTACGTGCCCTTACGGTTTTGATTGTATTACCCACTTTTGTGGCTAGTAGATGGAATTTAATGAATGTAACAATTTCGGCTATTTTCTTATTTACTTGAACACCCTAGGCGCTATTATAATATCAATGGACTTCCTATCAAATATTTTGGTTAGCATAAGGTAAAAACTTACCTATATTTATGTGTGGGAAGTCTTACGTGATACCTTTCTTTTCAAAGGATTTTCTAAAGTTAAGCAATTTTAAACCATTTACTCACACTAGACCCCTGTCTGACCCAAGTGTTTGTTTTCTGTTTTATTAAACTCTTGGGTACTCATATTATGTATGAGTAGTCGAGGGATTCAGGTTAGCCTTGATGAATTCCGGAGGAGCTTTGGAGCAGGAGGCTTCAGTGTGTAGATATGTAGATAGAATTTCCGCTGTGATGTTAATCTGTATTGATGTTCTTGTATTGTACATTAGACAGAAATGTTATAACTGTTTAAATTGAGATGTATAGTTGTATGCGCTAACATATATGAGACTATGTATATGTTATGTATTATATTTCATTCGTTCCGCTATGAGATTCTGATGGATTGTTGTTCTTTCTTCTCTTTCTTTTCTTCTTCTGTCCCTTTCTTTCTTAAATAATAATGCATTTTTCTGGTGGAATGAAGGGCGGATCGTTACACAACTCACCGCAAATATGTAATGTCCGTACCCAACATGATCCAGACTCTTGGAGAATCGTTGAAATATTACTTGAAGAGATTTCATACAGCCATAACGGAAGTTAGTAATCTAAATGACCATTCAATATTGATGGCGGTAACAAGAGGGAATGACCTAGATTCCTATTCTGTCTACTACTTAGTTGGCAAACCAGCCGCAACATTGGAGCAATTCTATGCAAAGGCAGCTAAGTATTTAAGGAAAGGGGAAGCCAGATTCTCTAGGAAGAAAAATGTTGTGGTACCTACTAGAGAGGGAGTACAGAGTAACATTGCAATGATGCAGTTTGTTGATAGTTCTGGAAAAGTTCAAGTGAATATCCAAAATAAACCGAGTCGGCAGAAGAAAGGTGGAGATAGGAGTCGAAAATGAAAAAGAGATTCTGGAAGAGGAAAGCCTAGGATTTTAAAGTATGACACTCCGTTGCATGCATCTCAAAATAATATCCATTTGTCTACCTATAATACCATGTAGTACAGGAAGTCGCCTCTGAAATAATCAATGGAGAAGCAGAAAGAAACCAGAAAGTATTGTCGATTTTAAGAATATTATGGTCATAACACAAATGAGTGTTGGCATCTTCAGGATATTATCGAGAAACTGACTCGAGAAAAAAGATACACCTATAGGATGGCGGTCAAGGGACATCCGACCCCAACTGAAGATAATGCCCGTAAAGGGCTGAGGAGCATGCATGGACTGGATGGAAGATTGGTAAGTAATACAACAATCGGAGGACCGCATCTCGCTGATAAGTGTCGGCTTAAGATGGAGCGTTATGCTAGCGTGATCAAGAATGTGAATTTTGAATGTTGATTGAATACAAAAGTTGGAGCTCCAAAAAAAGTAATGTACAATGACGGATGACACTGTGTTCATAAATAGAGATGCATACAAGGTCGAGGCACCGACGATCGACCTAATGGTTATTTAGACCATGATCGGCCCTGCCTTAGTGAGGAGGTTTTTTGTTGATTGTGGAAACTCCTTAAATATAATTTTCAAAAAAGCTTATGATCAGATGAGGATGGAAGCCAAGGACTTGAAACCGTTTAAAACCCGTCTATTTGTTGTTTTGGATGCTGACTCTACATACAGTTCTTTTCTAGGCTAACTGGCCCTTCCTTAGTTCTGGGTAGCTCTTGCCCCATGGTGTTTGACTTTGAAGTTTTCAATAGATAATGGTGTTGGTGTTGTTCATGGTGATCAAGCGATCGAACGCGCCTATCATGTTGCTGAACTGAATGATGCTCAATGAAAGGAGAAAGCAAAGGTGTAGACAAGTCTTTTTGCATCCAGGCCATTGAAAATTGACAAATGGTGCCTGAGCTTTGGCTTGGATGCCATAGTTGGTCTTATAGAGACAGAACAAATGGATTATGAGGAAGAGCCTAAAGAGACCAAGGCTACGTCGGTTGGGCTGACAATTGACGTCATGGTCAGCCACGACGACACGTCATGGGTCCTAAAGACCGGATCACAGCTCAGCCCCTCGATGATGAAAGAACATGCTGGTTTTCTCCAAGCTAATCTCGACATGTTCAAGGACTCACTCCAACATGTGTGAGATCTCGCCTGCCATTATGAGCCATGCATTGAATATCGACTGGAGGCAAGTGTTGGTGAAACAAAAAGGTGTGGCATGGATACGGAGAGATTTGTCACTCTTAAAGAGGAGATGGGTAGGCTCAAAGACAATGCGTTTATTCACAACACCCTCTACCCTAAATTGGCATCTAATCCTATACTTTTGAGAAAGGTGAATGGGAAATGATGGACGTGCATTGATTAATCAAACTTGAAAAAGGTGTGCTTGAAAGCCAGTTTCCCCTTTCAAGGATCGACCAGCTGGTAGACTCAACTGTAAGGCACGAATTTCTATCTTTTGTAGATGCGTACTATGGATATAACAAAATCATAATGCACACTACCAATCAAGAGACCACCAGCTTCATTACCGACATTGGATTATATTGCAATGTGTGATGCCATTTGGATTAAAGAATATTGGAGTGACCTATCAACATCTATTTAATAGAATGTTTAAGGATCGAATCGGTAAGACGTTGGAGGTGCATGTGTTGATATGCTCATTAAGTCATGATGATCTAGCAACCACATTAGAGACTTGGCAAAAATGTTTGATATCCTCTGATATTACAAAATGAAGATCATTCCTCTGAAGTGTTATCTTGGGCATCAGGAAAGTTCTTAGGTATCATCGTTAATGCCCATGGAATTGAAGCTAATGCCGAGAAGATCCTAGCTATTCGCAACATCCAAGCACAAAAGATCATCAAACAACCACTTAAGGAGACCTCCCATCTTGTCGAAGCTAGTAGATTATTAAGACTTGGATATCTACTTGGTCGTGTCAGTACATGATATAAGTGCCGCATTGTGTTGCCAAAAGAATCGAATCCAGAGACTGGTTTATTATGTTAGCAACCGATAAATAGGATCTGAAAGGAACTATCCGAAGATACATAAATTGGCATACTACTTGTTGATTGCTTGAGGAAAGCTCTGCCCCTTTTTTATGCTCATCCTATCAACGTTTACACTGACCAACCGTTATGATATGATTTACAGTGACCTGAGATGTCTGGAAATCACTCAAGTGGAATATTGAACAAAGCCAACTAGACATCACTTTTCTTCCTCGGAGGGCTATCTAAGGACAGGCACTGGCAGACTTTATGGTAGAATTCACTGCACATGATGATTTCTCAAAGAGCGGTGAAACCCCTACCATACGATGGAAGTTGTATACTGATGGGGCATTCAATGATCGTTATTCTAGAGCTGAAATTTTGCTAGTACCTCTAAAATATCGACTAGTTTGTTGTGCTTTAAAGTTTGATTTCCCTGCAACAAATAACGAAGCTAAGTATGAAGCTCTGATTGTTAGACTTACACTCGTCAGAGAAATAAAGATAAAATCTCTTGAAATCATTTGTGACTCACAATTGGTAGTATACCAAGTCAAGGGAGTTTACCAGGCTAAAGGACAATGATTCGCCCCATATCTTGCCCGAGACAAGAGCTGTTGGCTGACATTGAATACTATGATATTACACAAATTTCCTCGAGATCAAAACAAAGAGGCCGACTCGTTAGAAAAGTTTGCTAGCCCTAGGGATGCACCACAAATGGACTTGGTCCCCGTCGAAGTACTAAACACTCCGAGCATAAACCTGATGGAAATCGACCAGGTACTAGAGACAAAGCCTGAGAAGGAGCCATGAATGAATCTAATTAAAAACTATTTGCTACATGGAGTTCTTCTCGAATGGAGGAATGAATAACGTCCAATCCTTCGCATAGCTTTACAATATATCATTTAGGATGAAGTTATTTATAGAAAGGGTTTTTCTGTCCCCTTACTCCAATGTATCGCTCATGGTGAAATAAAATGAGTCCTAATGGAAGTTCATGAAGGGGAACATGGCGATCACACTAGGAGGAAAACCCTAGCAAAGAAAATACTCATTGCAAGTATTATTGGCCAACTGTCAATTGAGATGTTGTTGATTATGCAAATGATGCGACAAGTGCCAGATGTATGCAAACGTTTTGAGAGTTCCTCTAATGGAAATCACACAAATGGTCAACCCATGGTCATTTGCCATATGAGGCATAGGTATTATCGATTCCATACCAATCTCTAAAGGTGGTGCGAAGAATGTCATATTGTAGTTGATTATTTCACCAAATGGGCTAAAGTAGAACCTTTAGCCATGATCAATACAAAGAAATTAATCAAATTCATCGTTCGAAACATCATCTGTCGTTTTGGCCTTCCATAAACTATTATAATTGATAATGGGACTCAATTTGACATTACTGAATTCGAAGACTTCTGCCATCGGTGTCATGTTGCAAAGAGATTTGCGGAGTTGCTCATCCTCAATCAAATGGATAAGTTGAAGCTATGAACAAAATCATAAAGTCCATTCTAAAGAAGCTTTAGGAAAAGACTAGTGGTAAGTGAGTGGATGTACACCTGATAGCACTATGGGCTTATAGGACCACCCACAAGTCCATAACTGGTTATACTACATTCGCCCTTGCTTATGGCTTCGAAGCCGCTATTCCTATTAAACTCAAAGTTCCTGCTCATCGACTGACCTACTGTGATCCCAAAATGAATAGAGATTTCTTATTTGAGTCTCTAGACTTTTTAGATGAGAAGTTAATAAAGAAGCTGATTTGAGGGCAGCTGCACACCGACACTGAGTCGTTCAATACTACGACACTAAAGTCCAACCCAAAACCTTTGAAATCGGCAATATTGTCTTGAAACAGAGTTTTCCTTCTCTATCGCATATGAATCCTGCTTGGGAAGGACCATATGTCATTGAATAAAGGCTTGGAGATGGAACTTTCAAGCCAGCAACTGTTGATGGCATCGCACTCCCAAGGGCAAGGAATAACGAGCATTTACGTTGCTATTTAACTCAATTTGTTTCTTTTTCATTCAGTTGTATTTAATTTCAAGAGTTGTTTTATCATATGATTTTCTATATATGCAATAAGACAAATTATGTCATTTCTTTCCATTTGGCAAATAAAGTTTTGAATTTTGCTTCATATTTATGATCTGTCATTGCATCGCATATTAGCAGCGACATACAACCAACTAAATCCCACCATACAATGAAGCCAACATGACTTGATAGCGATCGTGGTTCGACCGATCACTTATTGAATAGAACCCCATATTTGAGGGCAAGATGACTGACTAAGGGAAATTAAATTCGATAGTTTTCAAAAAAACTCAAAACTCGTACAGTGCGAATTGGATAACAAACATTAACGGGTGCGAACGACCATCCATCGAATAACTCTTAGCTATAGAGCATGGATATGAGTATAAACAAATAAATAAGTGCGATTCGACCACTTACTACTTAACCAACTCAAACCTAATTTCGATGGGATGAGAACAGAGTTAGTGTAGATAGAACTCGACCATCCGCTAATTAATTCTGCCAACCAATATAGGGGGCAAAAACATAATTGCTTAACTACTGAGTTCGACAATGTAATATTAAGGCTCAAGCCTAAAATTAGAATATGACTCGAGGCCATGACCTTCAAGAGGCTATGAAATTGATGAATCCAATTAATAGCCGAGCTAAAGAGCAACAAATTAAAAGTACATTGAATGAGAAATGTAATAGCTCATTCACTTAACAAATACATATAAGAGGTCTACAAAAGCAGGAGAACTTTTATTCACATTAAACATGTAAGTTGCAGTACAAGTTTATCCAAAAAATGAGAATTATAAACGGAGGCCATAACCGCACAAATGCGACAACAAAAGCGAAAGAGTAGCAACATAAGCTATCTATACATCTAGTCGACCGGACAACTACTTCTTGGACTTCTTGTCCTACCTAGATTTTTTAGGGGTGGACCAACTCGAACTATCACCTGACCCTCTCTTCGATCCTTTACAATATCTACCATATTTCGAGTTGACGTCGCTTAATACAGGGATCAAAGTAGCATCATCCTTAGAAACAAGAAGATCTCATCCTCGGGAATCAACCCACCTAGAGGAATGACTTGAAAATGGGATAGGATCTACATCATTGGGGTCCACATTAACTGGTTCAACCTTAGCCTTTTTCTTCAATAACTCTTCCTTCTTAATGTGCTCACTTGGACTGAGTTCATTGGTGGGCTTAGAGGTACCCATGATCACCATGTCATCATCAATCGCGATTTCATGGCGTGAATCATTGCTCTCCCTCAACAATGCTCCTACCATATGCTCATCAAACATGAAAGCCTCCTCTTTTGGAACGTCTTTAGTCATAGTTGAGGTTTTAACTATAAAAGACTCTATCCTGGGCACTTAAGGACCCGATTGGGATTCTTGAGGAGGATGAAATGCAGTTGGAGGACCTAAAGCTGAGGAAACATAGCCAAAAAGATTAGAAATATCAACCGGCGACACCCCAACATTTTGAAAGACGAGAGATGTCAACGAGATACCTTCTTCAGTCTGGCTTCTAGGATGAGCTATAGTACCTTCAAAACTTCGTTCTAGAATTAGAAAAAGCTCGCTGTGAATTTCATATCGAGGCATATCCAGGTTGTAACCTAGAACAGTAGAAAAACCAATAGTAGTGCTAAGAATACCCTAAGACACTGGGGACATATTAGTTGCAACACCGGGTGGCGTAGACCTGGAACCTTCACCCACTTCATGTTGAGAGACATTGCTCTTGCTAAAATACAAGTTGGGCATCACGTAAAATTTTAGGTTCATGCCCCAGCAAGTTATCACTTTCAAACCTCATCAGATCAATCTCCTCTGCATTGAACACCCTCTACTCTTCAGCAAAAAGAAATTCCATAGCACACAAAAGATGATAGGTACAGTCATCTCAAAGCTATTCCAAGTTTCTATACTTAAGAACATTAGCATTGTAGAGAACAAGTAGTGGGCCAAGCTCGTTCATCACTTCCTCCCAAATTTTCTGCTTAGCGGCATCCTTTAACGCTGAACGAAGGCATCAACATCTTTAGATTTCTCAATGGCCGCATCCCTTTTAAGGCTGACATTCACTAGCTCTCGTAGGTGTCTTGGCCAATCTTTTGCACCTCATCTTTCTCCTTGATGTTCAAGTTTGATTATCCTCTTTTGCACTATGTCCATTTAAAGTAAAAGCCGATGATTTATGTGGTGCAGCACCTTGACCTCATTCAAATGTCTGATATTCTCATCCTCTAAAACCCTGATGACAGTCTTATTTTTTCTTTCAGCCTCTACTTGGGAGTTTCTCAAATCTTCTAGCTCATTTGTTAGAGTGTTAATGATCCTCTTATCTTGGGCCTCTTGGCGCTTTAGTTTTTCAATCTCTGTCACTCATTCGAAGGACACTTTGGACATTTTCTCTATAGCTTTCATCCGGTCATTATACTGCCTATAGATATTAGTAACATAATCCATAGTCATTTTTTGGACTTTTTTTGTAGACAACTTTTAGATTAGGAGGGAGGAAAAATCCATCAAAGCACTAGTTTGGAAACTGTCCTTGAGCCAGACCATGCCAGTGGCTGGATCGATTTCATGCTCCTTGGCAATTAGTGCAATATTAGCACTTCCCTTACCCAACTTGAGGGAGCAACATGCTCTCTTTGAAAATGGAAATCATTAAGTTGCTGAGAATGAGAAGGGACTAAAGATTATGGAGGAACTAGAATAGAAAAAGGACCACAAGAAGAATCAATAGGCGAGTCCCGATGATCAGTTTACTTTTCAGAACACAACGGAGGAAGGGATCTAGATTTTTACTTATGCTTGTCATGGGTGGACTTGTCTCCTTCACCTCTACCCTGATGATTTCAATCCCGACTGGAGCGATCATTTGGATCATACTCATAACCACCATCTTAATAATACAAGCCTGAACATGAGCCCAAAGTTTGGTAGGATAAGCCCTAGAGAGAATGGAACATATTCCTCTTCTTCACCATGGTTCCTACAAAGGAGAACAAGGAGTGCATCAACTTTAAATATTGAAGGGAACAAGATTAACACATTGCAATGTCATGAAGTGCATGTGTGTGCAAGTGTCCTTGTATTCCCCTCGATGGACCAGATGTTGGAGCTTTGCTCGAGGGAGTAACTTTTCCTTAGTAGTAGATGGGATTGCTGCATCGGTTCTGCTAGGAGAGTCCAACCCACCGACGCTTATATTAGTAAAGTGAAAAGTTTCAACGTCATGTGGAATCGGCAAGTTAGATAATGAGTCAAGCAGTTCACCTAACTGCTCAGACAGTTAAGAGCAGAATCATCAGGAATAACCCGAGGATTAAAAGACGGCTTAGGTCGATTGGAGAGATGACTCTTAAGAAATCAATAGACAAGTTTCTTTTTTCTTTCCTTTCTTGAGAGCCGAGAGTTGTGAGGTCTACGAGGATCTGACCATGACTCTAAGACTAGACCTTCGTTATTTCAACCAGGCTCATCACCTTCAGCTTTATTAGCATCTATATCGGTGACCTCCTGAGCTCTTGTGACTAGAGACATAACATGATTAGCCAGGTTGCCCATTTGACCAACTACGGTCTGCTGTATCGCCACTATAACTCTAGCTATATTTACTAGCTATGTGCTCCAGCATTCTTCCATCAGACAAAAGGTAATGGGACATTCATTAGTAAGGAGGCACTCAATATCTCTATCTTCAAGCGGCACATCCTTAACAGTCGACACCGCCTCATTAAGATGTTTACCTTCAGGCCATGGAATAATGCTCGTAAAAAATTAGAAAAATTGCTTAGTCTAGGATACGATCCATATATAAGCATATGAATTAAAGTGAAGGGTGAGATTTATATCTTTCCAACTACCATCGAGCAAAGCCAGGCGAACATCACACAAAGAACCATTCTCTTTTGAAAGTGCTTAATTTATTCCAAGTACCTACTAAGATTTGGCACTTCTTAACTGACTCTCGAAATGTAAACAAGAGATTCCATGTTTGTTGCTTGAATGTGAAAATTAATCGAATGTCCTCGCTAGTTGGAGGGATATATAAGAGCTCCATAATAGACATGTAAAAAATATTAAGCAGGGTGTAGCCGTTCGGATGCAGGTACACTAGGGCTATCATCAAATAATGTAGAACCTCGTGGATATATGAGTTAAATGGCGGAACACATCCAGCCCAGCACATAAATTTGTTGCTTGCTATATACCCCTCCAAAGGCCTATGAGCATTATCGTCCCGTGATAGGGCCAGTACATCATTAAATGAAATCTTGTGTCTCTCACAGATTCGGCGAAGAGCGGCTTCACTAATCTTCGAGGCTTCCGAATCCAGAAGATCTTCTATTGAGGGGATTTTCGCCCACTGCATATTGGATAAGGGGGAGTTAGAGGAAAAATTATCAGAGTTTTGGAATAAACTCAAAGTTGGCTAGTAATGTTTCGTGAGGTCAAGATGTGAGCACCGGTCCGAACCGCGTCTCAATCCTGGTAACGGTTTGAAAGATATGGTTATTCTATGATTTGCCTAACACAGTCCGACGATAAAGCCTAGAAGACCACCATCTGCCAAGGCCCGGCACTACCTACACATGCAAAGGAATTGCCCAAAAAAATAGGTCCACACAAGCCTGGCAAAGCCCGGCCCAACAGGGACAGATTCGCTAAATCTAGCCAAGCACAACCGGACCCGCCCGTGCCGGGCCCCCCCGGGCCTGACAGACCAGGCCGGACCTGCATGGGTACGGCCCATCCGAGTCCGGCCAGCAGGGCCGGACCCATCCGAGTCTGTCACAATAGGGCCAGATAGCCTGGTCCAGCCTACGAGGGCTGGACCCACACAGGTTCGGCCCCACATGGTCAAACATCCTTGTCTGGCCCAGTTGGGCCGGACCTGCACAGGTACGGTCCCACAAGGTGGACACTCTGGTCTGACCTAGAAGGGTCGGACCCACACAGGTCTGGCTCTCTAGGACCGGACACCCAGTCTGGTCCAAGGTCGGACCTTCCTGACCCGCACCTGGTCCAACAAATGTTGGACCAGATGTCTAGTCCGGTACAGTGCCGGACCCATCTGGTTCGGAACTGCTGGACCAGCTTACTAGTCCGGCACTGTCGGATCGGCTTATTGGTCTGGTCTGTCGGACCAGCTTATTGGTCTGGTCCTGCTAGACCAGGGACCCACCTGGTCCAGCACAATGCTAGACAAGGGACCACCTATTCCGGCACTGTCGGACTAGCCTCGTCGGGAACCTTGGGGCCGGACCCACCTGGTCCAGCCCTTCTAGGGCTAGACCCACCAGACATATTCAATCCAACCCTTCTGGGGCTGGATTCACTCTTTTTTGTACTTTTAGGACGAACCTACCTGTTCTGGCATTCAAGACTCCAAAGTCTGGATGGGCGACTGAAGGGAGCTACTAGGATAGTATTCAACCGTCTTCCATGAGCAGTGGAACAATAGAAAGGTTGAAATAAAGCCTAGAGGAAGAAATGTTAAACCAAAGCCTAGAGGAGGAAAGGTTGAACAAAAGCCTAGAGGAAGAAAGGTTGAATCAAAGCCTAGAAGCCAGGTACTCATCTACCTCTCCCCACAACCTCACTCTATAAATGCTAGGTGTATGGCATCATAAAGAGGGATGGAAGAAATATGGCAAAGCTTCCATCAACAACGGCAGACAACTTTGAGTCCTAATAATAAGTTTATTTATATTCAAAGCTTGTACTTGTAATCAGATATGAAAGAGATAATAAAAGGGGACAATGGACGGAGGCACATTGGGGACGAACCACTATAAATTCTGTCTTTTTACATTTCAGTCCTTTATTTAATATTTATTCCAAACCATTAATTTTCTTTTTCAATCACTCACAACTGAAATTTATCAAACAATAGCTCTATACTGCAAACTATATTCTCAGTCCAACTACAACATCTTGGAGGTGTTTGCCCATTTTTCGTGCAGACATTTTTGGTGTTTTCACAGAAAAACTAAACTTTCCTTTTTAAAAGGAAATTCTCTCTTCCTTACTTTCTTTTTATTTTGAAATCTACTATTTCTAATCTTCTGACTAGAGATTATCATTTCTATTTTTAAGAAACTCTCTCCCCTTTTCTAAGGTCTGAAATCTCTGTTTCTTTTTTGATCTATCCTTACTGTTTTACATCAAAAACAAAAAATCCTCCTTTTCTCTTCAGACATGAATATCCGTTTTACTACATAGTGAAATTCTCTAGTCCGCTTTTTAAATATTACTTTTACTATTCTGGATCCACACCCATTCTTTGGATCTAAAATCAAGCCATCTCTCCTTTCTCATTTGGAATCCAAAAACATGGTTACTTGGCATGAGAAATCCTTTTTTCCCTCTGTTTAGATCTGGATCATTATCTTCTTTCACAAAAGAAAACCTATTTCTAGTCTGAGATCTGAAATTGCATTTTTTAATAAAATTTATACAGTTTTCTTTTCAGATCTAAAGTCACTGTCTCCTTGGCATATGTAACGATTAGAGATATTCGACTTTCGAAAATCGACATTAATACGTCCACTGTATCAACTGTCAAACAATCGAAGGCCGAAAAACCCAACCATTAGGGTTAAAGAAGAAGAGGTAGAAGAAGAAAGAAAGAAAAAGCAAAAGAACAATTTCAGAATCTCACAATCGCAGCGGAACAACATATAATAGATAAATGAATAATCTTTAAATCAAAAGAACTGTATCAGTTATTACATTACATCACATTACATTAAATTATCAGAGTTTACAACAACAAACAATGGAAAAGAAATACTATATACTAGTTGATATGACATGCCATCCAGCTTGCCTTCAGATCTCTACAGCAACTCCTGAATTCCAGAATGACCTGATAAACTGACTCTAGGCTGCTCGTGTAGAAAATGATAGGCACCCAGTGTTTAGGAAGGGAACAATAAACTCCAGGTCAGTCATGGGACTGGTGTGAGAACTTAAAACAGTTTATCTTTAAAAAACAAAGAAATATTTTAAAATAGGTCCGCAATGCTTTTAGAAAATGTAACTACCATAAGGCCTCCTGCCACACACACAATGCAAACGCAAAATTTGAGGAGATTTCTCCTTATGATAGTCAAACATTCTTGATACGTAGAAAAATTTCTTTGATATTATTACTATTAGTGCAAAGTGCAGGAAACATTTCGAAAGTATAATATAAATCTTAGCCAACATACGACCATTATCGTATGCCTACTATAGCTACCGTCTAAGCAGTGGGGCGCCACCATAAGTAAATGGCAGGTTATACAACTAAAACCGTACAAGGTTCGTATTGTTTTGTTTGGATTTCCAAAAAATGGTCGGGTAAAGGAACTTCCCAAATAAAATGGAATGCCTCTGGAGGGACATCCACGGATCCTAAACGGATCTCTGCTAGACAAGGCCGGGTTACCTTTGTAATAGGTAACTACTGACACGAGCATGCAATCCCCCGGTCGTTTGCGACCTTTATCCGAGGATCCTCTCAACCAACAACCACAAAGCAATAAGTTTGCAGCAACCACAAAGTAAGTATCTAGGCTCCATACCATGATACCACTCATAACCTAGAAGGAAATGACATACCCTCAGGGGCGCTACCCTCAAATAACCTTGCTGCTACGATTCCTGTTTCAACCATAACCGGGTTGTGAGGTTCGACGAAGTCTCATCCACAAAGCTACGCTTTTCACAAAAGCCACGCTTTGATCAACAAATGATCAGCAGCACTCAGCATGCCACATTATCAAATTGGGAGTATATCACTAATAATCATCAACTACATAACCTTTGAGCTCGTACGTCTCAAAGAAGGATGTTAAGGTAAGAGAATAAATTCTACGCTACCAACAGAAATGTATTTGAAAGCAATCTGCTTTATATCTCAAAATGTAATGTCATACATACAATCCATACAAGTCTGTTCTGGGTTTGAACAGAACCGAAGGCACTTCCGAAGAAGTCCTTGCAAATCCGGTTATTCACAATCCCGATCGGACTTGCCATCACTTAGGTAATCTCTATCCCGAAGCAACTTAGTGCAGAGACAATCGATAGGCATCCTATCATTCTTGCAAATACCTGTTCTTCACCACCGGTCTTCAAATGCAATCCCATTTCGTCGTATCATTATTCGGAATGGGTTATATGACACAAAGGTCATCTCCCGGCTAATCCGAATAACGAGCGCTTATTTTAAAAATAATTGTTCATTTAGATTTCAAACAACTTACAACAATTTCCACTTTGATCTTTTAAATAAAAGATCTATCGCAATCACAAAGATTCAATGTGGTTTTCGGATATCCACTTGGAATCTGACCCCTGGTCGCATCGAAATTCAAACGCCCCTTAAAGGCAAATATTGATAGTCGGTTATTTAACTATCAATCAACATTCACAACAATTTCCAAATTTGAATAATTTTCACAATTATTTATTTTCAAAATATCTTCGCAAGATATATTTTCACACTTCAACCATTTGAAAATCAATTTCAAATTACCTTTCAATCCTTTGAAACGAATTTCAAATCATTTTTCACTCACGGAATAAAATTCCCGAACTCATTTATTTCCACCGAAAAATCTACCGAGTTTGAATACTTTAAAATAATTTAAATCACTTTTCGAAATATATACTTGGAAATATTTTAAAGTAAAACTATTTTTAAACACTTTATTTCAAAATATTAGTTATAACAATATTATACCAATATTACGTATAACTTAAGTCCAAATTAATTTTCAAAATAAAACTAGTGGATAGAGTATAACTATTTTAAATAACTATTTTCTAAACCAATTATTGATTAAATCTTAGAAATAATCATTTCTATATCAACTTAATAAATCTTTACTTAAAGGATTTAAAACAACTTAAGAAGTTAATTTCTCCAAAGTATCCTTTTCAAAACAAATTCTAGAATTTTATACACACACACACACACATATATATATGTATATATGTACATATGTATATATTTTTCAAAGTTATTCAGAAATTTTATTTGGCTTTCCAGGGAGAATACAATTTCATTTCAAAATAGTTCTTTTAAACAAATTAAATAAATCCTTACCGATTTGTTTTAAAATTTACGTTCCAAATCCGTAAATTTATTCCCACATTATTTTTAAACAAATTTCCCTTTCCTTTATAAATTCCATGGTGAATTTAAATTTCCAAATATTCACTGATATACGATTTTCAAATCGATTTCAAATATCACTTTCAACAACAATTCAATTTTTCAATTGATTTCAAAAACAACCGAATCAAATTCCATATTGATTTTCCAAGAAATTGAATACCAAGTGAATTTCATTCAAATCTCAAATCAATTCCCAAATGGATTTCAAATTTTATTTCCTTTTAAAAATAAATTCCTTTGAAAGAAAACCAATTCTTTTATTTTTCAAACTCTTTAAAATCCGTATTTTGAATAAATTCTTCAACCTTTGAATAATATTACCCAAAATCCATTTATTAAAGCTTTTCCCAAATTTTGAAATTTTATTCAATATGACTGAAAATAAAACCTTATTATTTTAGAATTCCTTCTTTTAAATTTATCCAATCCTTAAAAATAAATTTTAATATAACTTTCAACCTAAATTTTCAAAAATCAAATTTTTATTTATTTCCGGTATCTAACGATACCAAAATTATATTTGGCTAAATTTTAGCCTTCAACGATTTCAATCACAAAGGTAATCACACAGAGATTATAAATAATCAACACACAACATTGAAACAAATTCAATTATTTGAGGAATCCAGTTGGATCCCTCCAACCTGTTTCCCTGCATCCACAGATGTTAGCACAACACCAACCCCGTTTCAAGACGGGATATCGCGGTACGTAGGTTTATAAAAAATATCATCCTCTATTATGCGACGGAATAGGGTCTCATCCGCTATATAATGCGGGAAATCAACTCCAAGTACATATATAATACCAATTCCACTTCACGGTGGAATATTGCGGTATATGTGTCTAATATAATAACCTCCGCTTAATATGCAGCGTATAGGGTCTATTTCAATACAACATATAGCAATTTACCATCTAAGCATACAATCAACACAATCAAGAAATTTTAAATCAAACTATTAAAATTTAAATTGAAACAAATTCGATTGAGTGAGAAGTTCTCACCTTAGCTTTCAATAGAGGTTTCAGCGTTTTATTTCGAATAAAATTAAACACGCGTTTAATTTTACCCAAAATTCACACTAGCTCCAATCCAGCTCCATCGTGTAGTATTCACGAATACAAACCCGACGCAACTTGTTTCGTGTGAAACGGACCTCGTATCAAAAAGTTATAACATTTTAAAGTTTGAACGAATTTATAAATAAATTTACTATTTTCTTTTATAATTTTAACCCTACTTTTAATCCAGGCCGCACGATCTAGTTGATGAAATCTCGACCGTGCGTGCTCTTTTTCTTCCTCCCTCTTCCAGTTTGGTTCGAACGTGAAAATGAACCCATGCCGCCGCTTTGTTTTGAATTTTTGCAACCTCCACAAGACCCTAGGGGTCGATCAACCACCACCAAAATGCTCGCCTACACGAGCTTCACCCACGTCTACAACGTCAGGGGACTCGGCCCCTCCAGGCTTCTCGAAATATGTGAAAGAACGCACGCATTTAAATGCAAACCATCGTCGATCCGTAACTCCATTTCCGATCACAGTCGTATAGATTTGTCGATCTCGCGAAGCTCTTCAATTTTGCTTCAGAAAGTTTTCAATAATATCAAGTGGATTGGAAGAGATTAAGAGGAGAAGTAATGAATATTTTCGGCCACTGATACTGTTGGTGGCGGCCTAAAACCCTAGGGTTGATTAGTTTGCAAACGAGAATGTTGAGGTCTTTATATAGAAAATTCTGAAACACTGTTCATCGAAAATTTTCCAAACTCCAAATGAAGCGTGCCGCTTGGCGTTTGTAATGTTTTACCCCCATTCTGAACATAATAGAATATATATCGGGAGCCAATTCGATCATATTTGGAAGATAGGCTTTCGAATCGACTATTTAAATTTAAAATTCACTTAAACCGATTTCTACGCGTTTTAGCTTGCCCCGGACAAACCGTAAATCCGATTGACACGAAATTTGAACCTATACAATAATTTAACATTACGTATCAAATGAAACTAGTTTCGTCGAAATCTGACACTGTTTGAAAAAATGACTATTTTTATGTTATCCCGCTTTTTGGCAAAGTAGTGATACCGAAAGATTGGTCGAAAACAAGAGACAGTTCGTCTCGGAGATTGGTTGCATTCCACTTCGCTATGGATATCGATGAATTTTGTCCGAGTCCGGATCGGGCCACAATTGACAAGACATGACAAGAAAAGCCGCGAGAGCCAACGTTTCAGGTTTCAAGTCAATCCGAGTTCATACACGCAAGATATGATCGATTCAAGAAGGAGGAGATAGCCCTTGTTCGAATCCATAAGATGTACCCTAGTTCGAATCCATGGCCAGAAATCATGTTCGCATCCATCGGTTCGTACCCATCTACTTCGAATCCATCAAGTTTGGAAGTCCTTCGAATCCATAAGCCCAACCTTCCTTCGAATCCATCAGGTGGCCAGGCTTCATATCCATCCCATTACCTTCCTTCGAATCCATCATGTTCCCCCTGCTTCGATTCCATATATGTTGCTGACCTTCGAATCCATGAAGAAACCTCTCTTCGAATCCAACCAGTGTTGTCGTTTCGTATCGATCAGCTGAAGTGAGATATGATCGATACGAACGAGTCTCAGTTCGAATCCATGCATAAGTAAAGTCTTCGAATCGATTAAGTCAAAGCGGCGAAATTCAAGCGACGACTCTATCAACTCGACGAAAAATGTGGATCGACTCGAAGAATGCGCGCCACGTCAACCTACTAGCGCGTGCTTGGATCGATTCGAATCAATCGATTCGAAATGTTCGATTCGAACGGAGCGAAAAGTCCAGGAAACGCTAATTCGAATCGATGATATCTCGCGATCTACAAGTCCAAATGCTATGAAACTTTTAGAGGAGCTTGTATACATGTTGAAGAATGTCCACGCCAAGTTTCGCCTCGATCGGATGAATTATTGATCGATTCGAACGTACTTCGAATCGATCCCAAAGTGGGCCCAAATTCCCTGAGGTTGGGCTCGTGGGCCCCCTCACGTGCCAGAAGTGGTCTCCCTAAATTTAGGAGAAATATCAGCCTCCTACAGCTATAAATAGAGCCCCAGGTCATTCAGAAAAGGGGATCGGAATTCTGAAGCGCCAAGACTCTACCGGATTCAATTCCATACTTCATTATCACTGTTGTAATCAGATTTGAAAGCTATCACCAATTGTAATCCGCTGTAATCGATTGGAATCATCAAGAGAATATCAATAAAGCCATAAACTTCAGAGTGGACGTAGGCAAGATCGCCGAACCACTATAAACCCTGTGTTTGTGATTGTTATTTGTGAATCATTGTGATTGCTATTGCTTAGATCTGAAAACTACATTGATTGTTGCTGGTTTGCGATCGTAAACGGGTGCTTTCGCAAGATTGGGTGTTTGTGGTCAATTTTAAAGTAAACATTTTGGTGCTTTCACTGTGAGCGCTAACTCAGGAGTACTACCAATTAGAAGTTGATTCAGAAAGTTTGGAAGTTCAGATTTGAGAAATTATGACGAGACAATCGAGCAAGAGGCCAAGGCCAGAGAGAAGTGAACACCAAGGAATTCAAGAGGCTTCTTCGGGAGCGAATCAAGCATCGATCTTCATTACTAGGGATGAGATGGAGACAATGATGAAGAAACAAGAGGAGCTGATCCAGAATTTGTTTCAACAAATAGGACAACTTGGAGTACAGAATAGAGAAGTGAATGGAGTTCATAACGAAGCAGGACCATCCGGCGTAGCACCTGGATTAGGAGGCACACCCATGGAGAACATTGACCCAATTTCAGAGAGAGAAAGAGGAACATCTGCACAACCCGGGAGTAGTAGAGGGGTGAACTCTCAGTCAAGGGGCAGATCCCAGAATTTTCTCGTGGACTCGGGGGGCAGGTCGAAAGTGATGAGCGAAGGTTGCATCTCGGGGACAATGACAAACTGGCGGAGATGGTCAGAAAAGCTATGAGAGGCGGTTTGGTAAATAAAGATTTGGAAGATGTTAATAGGAGTCCTTTTACTCCAGCAATCAGGCGAGCTAAGAACCCACCGGATTTCAAGTACAATCGTTGGACATGTATGACAGGAGAACGGACCCCATGGTTCATCTAGTGAAGTATATGAGGCATATGGAAGTGCTGGGGCACCAGAGGAGGTTATGGCCCGGTGCTTTCCATTATACTTGGCGGATATTGCAGCACTGTGGTTTAGACAATTGGAGAATGGATCCATCAAAACATGGAATGATTTAATTGAGAAATTTATGAGGCAATTCAGGGTTCACATTACAAGACCCAAGAATGTGATGACTTTGGTAACCTTAAAGCAGAAAGCCGGAGAGACTTTGAGGAGTTATCTAACGCGATTCAATGCAGTAGCAGCTTCAGTGGATCGAGCAGATCCATCTATGGTGGTAATGGCAGCTATGTCCAGAGTAACTGACGGCACAGAGTTCAAAAATTCATTGACAAAGATCCGCCTGTGGATCTAGCGGAATTCTACGACGAGGCAAAAAAGTTTTTGCGATTAGAGGATGCGAATGCAGAAAGAGAAGAAGGAGAGGGAATAGAAGTTTATGTGCTTAAAGACAAAAAGCCTTTCGAAAAGGACTCAGGGAAGGATAAAGGAAAACGAAAGGCTGAGGATTATAACGTCAGGTCAAAGCGGCAACGGAGGAAGCCGCGATTCACCACTTACACCGAGCTGAATGAGAGTCTGGAACGAATTTATCAGGATACCAAGGAGCAGGTTCCGTATCGTAGACCAATGCGAAGGGATCCAACTTCCGACGAAAGAAGATCAGATAAGTTTTGTGTATTTCATGAATTAAACGGTCATAACACTAATGATTGTAGGCATCTGAAGGATGAGGTAGAAGGACATATCAGGAACAGTATTCTCCTTCAATATGTGAGGAGGCGAACTCCAGTGGTGGAACCAAAGCGACCACCGTCTACATCAGTTAGAGGCGACCCTGAATCAAGGAACCGTTTGATTATCAATTAATTAAAATAACGATGAACAAGTCGTAAGCTTCCACTAACACAATTAAATCATTTACGCATGTACGAGATCGCGAACGTTCTCCAGGCATGCTCTGAATTATCATTGACTATTTCGTAGTGGGAACTTACACTTTGACATCTTTGCTTTGCTTTTGTTTCGTGTTGATTTGGACATTTGAACTTGGTTTGTTTGGATATTTCTGTTTTAAAATTCATCTGTCGAATAGATATTTGATTCTGATGATTCTGAAATGGCTAAGCTACTTACACATGTACGGGGTCGCGAACGGTCCTTAGGCATGCTCTGAGATGGCGATAAACCACCCTGACAAACGATCCAGGGACCCACGCGAACGTGACCTGGTATCGGTAATACCAAGCCCTCCCGGGCACACTTTCTCGCCTCGAACGGCACACGATCGCGAACGATCACAACTCGCCACGAACGGCACCCGACTTCGAACAGTCACAACTTGCCTCGAACGGCACACGATTGCGAATGGCCGCAATTCGCCTCGAACGGCACGACTCGCCCCGAACGGCACAACTCATCTCACTTCAAATGGCTCGATCGTGAACGGTCGTCATTTGAGGTCCGCCGCTTGACCACGCACGGTCGCACTTCACCTCAAATGGCTCGATCCCGAACGATCGTCATTTGAAGTCAGGCGCTTGACCATGAACGGTCGCACTTCATCTCAAGTATCCCGATCCCGAACGGTCGTTATTTGAGGTCGCATCGAACTGAAATTCCTTTGCAGGACATCAACATGATATGGACATCTAGATCATGGTATTACAAAACACGCCTTCCTACCGCAAGGCATATTTTGGGGGGCAAATGTTATCCCGCTTTTTGGCAAAGCTGTGATACCGAAAGATTGGTCGAAAACAAGATACAGTTCGTCTCATAGATTGGTTGCATTCCACTTCGCTATGGATATCGATGAATTTTGTCCGAGTCCGGATCGGGCCACAATTGACAAGACATGACAAGCAAAGCCGCGAGAGCCAACGTTTCAGGTTTCAAGTCAATCCGAGTTCATACACGCAAGATATGATCGATTCAAGATGGAGGAGATAGCCCTTGTTCGAATACATAAGATGTATCCTAGTTCGAATCCATGGCCAGAAATCATGTTCGCATCCATCGGTTCGTACCCATCTACTTCGAATCCATCAAGTTTAGAAGTCCTTCGAATCCATAAGCCCAACCTTCCTTCGAATTCATCAGGTGGCCAGGCTTCGTATCCATCCCATTACCTTCCTTCGAATCCATCATGTTCCCCCTGCTTCGAATCCATAGATGTTGCTGACCTTCGAATCCATGAAGACACCTCTCTTCAAATCCAACCAGTGTTGTCGTTTCGTATCAATTAGCTGAAGTGAGATATGATCGATACGAACGAGTCTCGGTTCAAATCCATGCATAAGTAAAGCCTTCGAATCGATTAAGTCAAAGCGGCGAAATTCAAGCGATGACTCTATCAACTCGACGAAAAATGCGGATCGAATCGAAGAATGCGCGCCACGTCGACCTACTAGCGCGTACTTGGATCGATTCGAATCAATCGATTCGAATTGATCGATTCGAACGGAGCGAAAAGTTCAGGAAACGCTAATTCGAATCGATGATATCTCGCGATCTACAAGTCCAAATGCTATGAAACTTTCACAGGAGCTTGTATACATGTTAAAGAATGTCCACGCCAAGTTTCACCTCGATTGGATGAATTCTTGATCGATTCGAACGTACTTCGAATCGATCCCATAGTGGGCCCAAATTTCCTGAGGTTGGGCTCGTGGGCCCCCTCACGTGCTAGAAGTGGTCTCCCTAAATTTAGGCGAAATATCATCCTCCTACATCTATAAATAGAGCCCCAGGTCATTCAGAAAAGGGGATCGGAATTCTAAAGTGCCAAGACTCCACCGGATTCAATTCCATACTTCATTATCACTGTTGTAATCAGATTTGAAAGCTATCACCAATTGTAATCCGTTGTAATCGATTGGAATCATCAAGAGAATATCAATAAAGTCATAAACTTCAGAGTGGACGTAGGCAAGATCGCCGAACCACTATAAATCCCGTGTTTGTGATTGTTATTTGTGAATCATTGTGATTGCTATTGCTTAGATCTGAGTACTACATTGATTGTTGCTGGTTTGCGGTCGTAAACGGGTGCTTTCGCGATATTGGATGTTTGTGGTTAATTTTGACGCAAACATTTTACTCGTCAATTAAATATTAAAATATTCAATTTCCACAAATTAACTTTTAATTCAATTTTAAAAGTTCTATAACGTCATTCTAATTCAAATATAATTTCATTCAACTTTATAAATCAATTTTAATCACATTAAACCCAATTTCCAATTATTTCTGTAATTTCAAATATTAAATTATCGATTTAATTATCCAATTAAATCGAGAAATTCGAAATAAAATTTATTCGGCTTACAAATTTTACTTGTTAATATTTAAAATCAATTAAATATACGAATTTCAAATGAAAGAAATTCTAGGTCATTACGGCATAAGAGATTCTCTTTTTCTTACTTTCCCAGTTTAAAACCTTTGTTTCTTGGAGTAAAATACTCTATATCTTCCACATCTGAAATCGTTACTTTAGCAGAATCTATTTCTCGTTTCAAATCTGCAATCACTATTCCTTAAAGATAAAAAAAAATCCATCTTTCTTTTCTCTTATTTCAGATCTACAAATGCTACTCCTTAACCAACAAGAAACATGTATTCACTTCTTAGATCTGAAATCACTATATCTTCTTTCAGATTTGCCAACACTGTTTCTCAGCCAAAAAGAAACATGTATTTATTTCTTAGATTTGAAATTGTTTTGTCTTCTTTTTCTCATTCCAGGTCAAAAAGCACTCTTTTGACCAAAAGGAACAATTAGTCATTTTTTAGATCTAAAATCAAATCTTATTCTCTTTCCATCTGGAAGCATTGCTTTTTTTAACATAGGAAACTATCTTCCTCTTTTGTATAAGGGGAACCTATTCCCCTAGTAAAATATAGAATTACAGTTCTAAGGAAATCCTTTTCTCCCTCCAGATTTGAAATCCTTTCTCTTGATCTAAATTCATTCTCTCTTTATATTAAGAGTTGGACCATCAACCCTTCGAAGGTGCAAAACCCCACAATCCTTTTCGAAAATTGAATTATCTCTCTCGAAAGGTACAAACTCACTAGGAAGGGAAGGAGAACAACTTCGCGATGTGCCGCCTAAAGTAAGAGAACTTCGTTGCAAAGAATGCAAAAACTATCTGGATATGAAAAAGCAGGAAGACTAGTCTAATAACCTCCTGGTGTTAAAAATTATCGGATGTAAATTCGACATGGTTGTGATTGAAATTAGTAAACACTTCACTACTCAACATAAAGCTTTGGTGGATAAACTCTTGACACGCTTAGGGCAGATAGAAGTATTTGACCTCAACGTCATAATACAAGGAAAGTCTTGGTCTAGAGAACACAGAGGGCATTCTACATAACCAAATATACCCCAAGCACAGACCTTTATCCATCTAGCACCAAATCAAAGTACTACAATTGGAATCCCACTGATGGATCGAAATATCACAACTTGAAGATCGAAGTCATGTTGATTGGATACTCAAGGTCTTCAT
Organism: Allium cepa; assembly: GCA_030765085.1. Classification (NCBI taxonomy): domain Eukaryota; kingdom Viridiplantae; phylum Streptophyta; class Magnoliopsida; order Asparagales; family Amaryllidaceae; genus Allium; species Allium cepa. The sequence goes on along the minus strand of CM060938.1, from coordinate 721,205,863 downwards.
ATGACAAGCACGTCAGTTCATCATTCCTATCATGCACGAAGGCATTACCAATCCAACGCAAACCGGGCATGATTCAAATAATGCCAATAGCTCTCCTTACCTAGGGATATGTTCAACAAATATGAAAAGAGAAGGAGATAAGATCAAGGGTTAATATTCCATCCTCCAGAAAAACAAAAGATTTGAGTGCCCACTACGAACCTTTATAAGAGCAGCCCCCTAGACACTTGCCAAGATCTTCATACTTACTGATGAACGAGGGGCACAAAGGAGGTATTATATAGTTACTTTTCTTTCATTATAATTAATCTTAAGCTATTATCCATCTGACCTTGGATCTCCATCCTCGGAAGAAGGTGAAGGAAGGATTCATAAATCTGTTGCATGTGCTGATCCACTCGAGGGTGCTTACATGCTACACAAAGTAAAGGAAAAAAATCCAACTAACCCCTAATTATGCGTGATCTCTCTACTGGGTTAGTAAGGCACATAAAGATCGAAAAAAATCATTGTATGGAGTTTAGATAGATGGTCACTCAGGGAAGCTTACACAGCTTGTAGTGCAAATTCTATGGCAAAATGAAAGAGATACAACTTTCTGCCTCTGGGGCTCGAATGATTAATGGTCAGAGAGAAGCCATTCATTTGAGTATTTGTTACCTCAAAGGGTAAGGAAGAGGACATGATGGAAACGACATATGTCGAGAACTTGGATAACACAATAGTTTATATAAAAAGGACCTGAAAGACTGAGCTCCAGCAATTCCGACTTATTTGGCCCACAACAGAAAGACGATCGGTATCCAGAACCAACACCACTACTCCTCACATCACAATTTAACACGAATCAGCAATATATATAGTAAACCACTAGGACATTGTAGTCAATTAAGATACTAGCTTCACAACTCTATCATGATCTAATAATCGAGAATGTAATTCGAATTGATCAAGTATTAAAGATAGCAGGATGCACACTGTAGGCATCCACTATAATTCCACCCAAACAAGTCAAAATCAACCCGACTAGATGACTAGTCCAATGAACGCCAGGAGAAAATCTTTATGAAGAGCTCTTCGATCATACAATATGCTTGCATAAACATGTCATATGCATGACAATAGACGGTACTGCGAAGGAGGTACTATAACACACCTGTTCTTTCCTTTTTATCTAACTTGGTTGTTGTCATTTCAAGACCGTGCCATCAGCTCCTAGTTCTATAGAGTCTAACAAAATACCAAGAGAGAATTCCTATCCAAGAGAACATCTTAAACCAGGCTTACTACACAACTTGGTACTTTGCGCTTCTTTAGAAGCGGTAGGTTTGGTCTAAACTACTCTTTGCATTTGACCGAGAGAAGAGACTAATGCATTTACTTAACACATATGCAGTTATATTCACTAAACACATATGCAGTTATATTCATTTAACACTTATGCTGTTATAACCTCTACTTCTTTTGCAATTAGCAACCCAGATCACAAGCATGTGTTGGCAGTAGTGAAAATATGATAGCCATGACTAAGGGCACTAGCCTGGGCAATTCATTGCCGAAGACCGCCCCTTTCCCTGGCAATAAAACACCAGTCATGCATCCGAGCATAAATCTAGCTTGAGTAACTCAAATAATAAATACATTCGAAGCCTAGCGTGGATTATCTCATAACAGGAGTTGCCTCAGGCCAATGGGCAGGTTGAAGCTATCAACAAAGTCTTGCAAACAATAATTAAGGAAAAACAAGATAAATCCATTGGAGCATGGGTTAAGGAACTACCCAGAGCACTATGGGCCTACCAAGCCTCCTACGAAACAACAACAGGATATATTCTATTTGCTCTAAGCATACGGGGCTGAGGCCATACTTTCAATCGAAACAGTTGTCCCTTCACATTATAGGACACAATATAATTCGAAAGAAAACAAGGAGTTTCAGCATGTCCTTAGACCTAATTAATGAAAGAAGGAATAACACCGCTCTCAAGACTTCCGCAAACAGATGGAAAGTGGAAAAACAATACAATTCTAAGCTGATGCCCCAAGAGTTACAGAAGGGAGATATTGTTCTCAAGCAAGTCTCTCCCTGTCCCGGCGCACTATATCCAGTTTGGGAAGGATCATTTGTTGTTCATAAGGATCTCCACAACAGAGCTTACATTCTATCGACAGTTGATGAAAAAGGTGTTTGGGAAAGAAAGGAATCTCCAGCATCTCTGCCATTACTTCTCTCAGCTTGTAGACGTAGACATATTCTGGCCAAACCACTGTAAAAATTGATGTTTTTCTCAATTGTTTGTCTGATATTTTTCCTATTGCAATCAATCACAAGCTCTCGCCGGCAGTAGTGAAAGTAAGATAACATGACTAAGGGGAAGAAAATAGCCTGGGTAGTTCATTGTCGACAATCGGATTCCCATTTAGCAATGATAAACTGACTATAAGCCACGAATTAGACATGATTATAGCCTATGTATTTTATCATTGGCGTTTGGCTTGTCGGCAACTGCAAACCGATAATAAATCCCACAAATAAGGCATGGCTGCTGCCAGGGATAGTTCATAGTTGACGATAGGAACCCACACTGGCCAGGCCACTGTAAATCAAATAATACTCACGATATAAGCAATAATGGATTGGGTAGTTACTGTATGCGAATCCCGGCTCTAAATCTTGAGTATGGTAGTCGTAAAAGTTACACTCTCTTGGGACACAGATCTGTGTAGTTAATGCCCTGCTATTACCCCGCTATAATGCCGCAATATCTCATAGCGGATTTCTACCGCTACGATTTTTCCATATAGCCCCAAAATATAGCATTTCCGCTTTAATCCCCGCTATTTCCGCTATATCCCGTTATTCCCGCTATATTTTACTATTTCCGCTATATCTTCTTTAATAAAATGAATTAAAAAATTGCATTTATACATTATAAAAATTATGAAACTTATTTATTTGATTTAATATTTAATATATTTTTAGAAATGAAAATACTCTAATATTCTACTAAATTCAATTATGTTATATAACTGTTTTACATTTATTTAAAGTATATTCGCACATGCTTTTTTGTTTGAAATCATTTATGTATTAATTATAATTCAATTGAATGATAGTTTTTCATTTAATTACCATTTATATATTTGTAAAAACATTAAGTACGAGTTTTATATGCTATTTTAGAGCTATCCGCTATATTCTGCTATATCCCGCTATATCCTCGTTGTATCTCCGCTATGACTTTTTGCACCTCCACCGTTTTGAATCTGCTGAGCGCTTTAACTTCCTAGACACGGATTGAGCTGGCAAACCATATGTCACCAGACCCACATTTAGGGAAAGTAACTTATGTGCCACGAATCTTAAGTTTAGAAGGACTCTCTTAATGGAGAATATAGTTTGTTGTACTTAAAACTAGAAGCTTCTAACAATTTCTTTTAGTCTTATGGCAATACATACAGATAAATAGAAATATGAATTCCACTCTGCTAACTACAGTAGGATATTCATTCACTTCACTTCAATAGAGGAAATCGAGCATCGACTCAACTCCGTCAGAGATAGTGGAGCATCAATCCAACATTGCCATAGGAATTAGAATATCCCTTCTAGCCAACTTCGCTCGAAAAATTGTAAGGATTCTCCCAAAGATGAGCAAACTCATGCAACTTGAGAAAAACTTAGTGCAAAGTTATGATTAACTTTTATAAGATAAGCTAAATAAGATAAAAATACTTGGGGGCATAGCACCATCTTGCCCCTTGATCATACACGTACGCTACCACTCAGCTGGGTAATAGCACATTGGAATCATGACCTTAAGATCGCAGGTTCAAAACCCATTCATGAACAAGGCAGCATGTTGTGAGAAGCAACCAAGTACACTATGCTGGGGGAAAACCTAGAGAAATAATGAGCGCGCTCGGTCGCGTTTTGACAACATCGCCAGAGGATGCTTTGGAGGATGTGATAAGTATTTGTGGACCGCCATGCCCTCTAAGTTACTCTCTAAACCATAATAATAGGGAATCACTTTGAATGACAAGGACTTCTCTAAACATAAGTGATTTGATCTCTAACCTTCCGAATTTAATTAATTCTTATCAAAGTTTACTTTAACACAAATAGCTTGATACCTTACCTAATGAATCAATCTCGAGGACATGCGGGATGAATCTAACACATATCTGTGGTAAAATTCCAAATAAAAATGTATTAATGGTCTGTAACTAATTCTAAGACAAGGATGAAAGTCCTTGACTCCACTAGGCCCGAAAGGACCCTAAACTTGTGGGTAAAGTCAATAGAATAGGACGATCCTCATCCGCCAAAGCCAATAGGACATTTGAGTTGAAAGGTTGATTCCACTTGATTAATGTAGAGAAAGCAAGCCGATGTCACCAATAGACACCCTAAGTCACAATGCCAACAAATTTCTTTAAGCTTCGCTTAAAAGAGCCAAGACCACTCGCTTAGAACCCAGCACTTACCCTATTAATGCTTACCAATAGTCGACTCCAAACGGATATACGAAATATCAGTAGGAAAATTACTAAAGAAATTAGCTAAGATAAACTTATTCAAATGTGCCTGGGCAAGTTCTAGAAGAGCTAATAGACGAGCAAGGAATTACTCCAGATGTCATCACTTTACCAGACTAGATGGAACATAAGCCTATTGGCCAGTTTGGTCAGACGTAGCCAACATCCACTCAATAACGCTATGCATAATATTTTACATAAAATAGCCTCTAATGGAAAATCATTACTCCATCAATAATTGAACTTGATCAAGAATGAAAAAGTAATGAGGAAATATACAAACTCAGTAATCAGATGGTAAGGCCTTGCTCACTTAACCTGGCCATACAATGGTCGCAGGCAGAAATTCCACATCACAGGTCCCAAGTCAAATACCGCGAAGGGAATATCACTAGTTCCATATACTACTCAAGACCTTAAAGCCAAAAATTGGAAGGAAAAGGAGAAATACAGCCCTACCAAATGCCGGATAATTAAAAACGGCATCAAGTGACCAGCAAGTCCTCCTCTAAACAAACGAAGCATCGCATGTAGTTAACGAAAGGAAACTTATCTTAGGTAACGAAAGGAAACTCATCTTGGGTAAGCTGATGAGTTATGGATAGTCAAATCACACCTACAATGCTATTGAGGCAACCCTAGATAAAACAAAGCATACTTTGCATTCACGAAAGTATCCTGTGGGGGGAAAATGTTGAGGGCATTTTCGCCCAACGCATATTGGATAAGAAAAGTCATAGGAAAAATTGTTATATTTTTGTAATAGACTCAGAGCTGCTTAGAAATGTTCGCAAGGTCAAGATTTGAGCACTATTCTGAACCACGTCTCAATCCGAATAACAGTTTGAAAGACATGGTCATTCTAAGATTTGCCGAAAACAGTCTGACGATAAAGCCTCGAAGACCGCCTTCTTCCAAGGCACGGCACTACCTATACAAGCAATGGAACTACCAACAAAATTAGTTCCGCACAAGCCCAGCAAAGCCCGACCCAACAGGGACGGACTCGCCAAATCCAACGAAGCACAGCCGGACCCGCATGTTCCTGGCCCCGTACGGCCTGACAGCCTAAGACGGACCTACATAGGTCTGGCCCAACGAGGCCGGATCTCGTAGAGTCCATCCCAACAGGGCCGGATAGCCTGGTCTGACCTACGAGGGCTGGACCCACGCAGGTTCGGTCGCCCATGGCTGAATATCCTCCTTTGGCCCAAAAAGGCCAGACCCGCATAGGTTCGGCCCTATAGGTCGGACATTCTGGTCCGGTCCAGGAGGGTCGGACCCGCATAGGTCTGGTCCTCTAGGACCGGACACCTGGTCTGGTCCAAGGATAGACCACCCTGAACCGTACTTAATCCGGTAAATGCCGGACCGGGAATCTAGTCCGGCATAGTACTGGACCCACCTGGTCCGACACTACTGGACTAGCTTACTACTCCGGCCCTGCCGGACTAGGGACCAGCATGGTCTGGCAAATGCTGGACAAGATTCCTAGTCCGGCATAGTGTCGGACCCACCTGTTCCGGCATTGTCGGACCAACCCTTTGGTCTAGCACTGCCTGACCAGCCTGGTGTGGTTTGGCAAAACCAGACCAGGGACCACCTGGTCCGGCACTACCAGACCACCTTACTACTCCGGCCTTGTCGGACCAGCCTGGTCCGACACCTTGGGGCCAGACCCACCTGGTCTAGCCCTATACTGGACCCATCTGGTCTGACCCACGTGGTCCACGGCTGCACCCATGTGGTCCTTCCCATCTGAGGCTGGACCCATCGGACATATCCGGTCCAGCCCTTCTGGGGTTGGATCCACTCTAATTTGTACTTTTAGGATGAACCTGCCTGTTTCAGCATTCAAGACTCCAATGTCTAGATGGGCTACTGAAGGGAGCTACGAGGATAGTATTTAACCGGCATCCATGAGCTGTGGAAGAATAGAAACATTGAGATAAAGCCTAGAGGAAGAAAGGTTGAACTAAAGCATAGAGGTAGAAAGGTTGAACCAAAGCCAAGAAGCCATGTACTCATCTGCCTCTCCCATAACCTCACTCTATAAATACTAGGCGTATGGCATCATAAAGGGGGATGGAAGAAAGATGGCAAAGCTTCCATCAACAATGGTGGACAACTTTGAGAGAGAAATTTTTTAGTCCTAATAACAAGTTTATTCATATTCAAATCCTGTACTTCTAATAGGATATGAAAGAGATAACAAAAGGGGAACAATGGACGTAGGCACATTGAGGCCAAACCACTATAAATTCTGTGTCTTTTAACATTTCAGTCCTTTATTTACTATTTATTGCAAACCATTAATTTTCTATTTCCATCATTCGTAACTGAAATTGATCAAACAATAGCTCTATACTATAAACTGCATTCATAGTCGTACTACAACATCTTGGAGATGTTTGCCCATTTTTCATGCAAACATCTTCCAAGAAGACCACGTACTCTAAAGTGTTAGGAGCAGGATCGATGATTTATGCTAGAAGAGAAAGAACAGTGAGAATAAATCAAATGGTGGACCAAAGCTTTCCAGTTTCTCAAATTGATGACTAGGAGATGGATTGTCTGATTTAGTAGTAGAACTCAACTCGGCACCGGAATTGATATACTGAGAAGATGGTCCAGTGGACATAGCTGTAAAACGTTATGAATGTTCAGAATCTTAACGTTTGGAATCCATCGCTATTGAACTTAGTAAAAAATCATTATTAGATAAAATAACATGCACACCCCGGTGAAGAGTGTGTGCTAGTGTTCTGTAGTAAAGTTCCATGCAATACAGTGATAAGTTATACGAAATTAAAGGTAGAAAAGATGATGAGACTTCAAGTTTAACTTGAGTCACCGTCATTGCTGACTGTCTCAACCAGTTCACTACATCATTAGGGAGTGATTTAGCCCGAGTCTCAAGATCGATTGTCAGTGGATTGAAGATTGATTTTTATGTTCATAGGAAGATGAGCTTCAAAAGAATTGTCTAAGGCATGTGTCCATGTCATAGTTCGAATATCGTATGTCACAGTAGGTCAAGACATATGCAAGTCATACGTGTTCACTCAAATGTTCAAGGCCGAAGCTTATCTCTAATCCAAGTTCATATGATTTAATTTCATTTTAAAGTTCATTGTTGACAAATGATCATTTCATCAAAGAATAGCCGATCATTCCAGCTTGATCATTCCTTAACGATTGTCCACAGTCAAGCCAGGTGCCACACCATTCCTCCAACTGATCATCATTCCATTCGACCATCCAATCATTCAGTCCATTCCACCCTCCAATTTTTCGCTTCAATCCTCCATCCGATCATTCCAAAACGATCATGTAATATCCAAATCGTCGCCATATGATCAATCACATGAAACATCGCCCCCAACCAATCGTGCCGGTATTGGTCGTCCCACACATAGCTTTAATTCCCATTACTAAAACACTCTTCAGCTCCACTGTTTTACGATCATTTAGAAAACGATCGGTTGAATCTATGAAGCACCGTTCCATGCCAAGGCCACTTTTCCATCCAAGAACGATCAGCCAAATATTTCTTCCCAACAACTCAATCACTTCACCATCACCAAAACAATCGGCTGGAGTCTCTCTTCCTCAAACATGCTTTAAATCAATTAGCCACATCATCCTAATTGAACATCACGTGGTCGACTAACCTAAAATCTTGCTATCGAATCCACATATAAATCAAAATCGACCTGCCTATGTAGAAAATTCAAAGATCAGGAGTGGTTTGAGTTGGATTCCATACGAGGTCTAATGAGATGAAGATGATGATGATGATGGGTGCAGAAGGATGCTTGACTAGGAATTAAGTGAAGGAGGAAGAACGATCTTGGATTTGGTGGATTAGATTGTGATTAGAACGATGAGGGAGAAGGGTCAAGTATTTCCTATTTTCTTTTGGTTCGAACAAAGATGATGCAGAAATAAGAAGTGGAGATGGAGCAGAGTGAAAAGTATTTATATGAAGATGAACCAAACCTTAAACCCTTGAAGTTAGTATATGCGATCATTCCTTACCAGTTATTTTATAAGGATCACACTATATCCTTGTATGATGATCGTTCATCTAATGATTTAGAATGATCCAACAAATTTCCTCAGCTGCAAACGATCGGGTATGATCATTTCAAAATAAAGAAAAAAAAGAAATCGACAAAAAGACCTGTGAACGTGCAATTGTAATAGGGGTTAGGTTCGTATGCGTGCTAGTATATGTTCCAAAATTCAAATATTTGGAATCGAAGGAAATTAAATTCTCACTTGAACTCAGTTGAAGAAGAGTCTAAGCCAAATTGCTGGAGCCTAATAATCATTGGAAAAAAAATAAGGTAATCATCGATAGGCCATAATCTAGTATTTATACTATTGGAAATCAGCCTATAGTCATGACAAATAGAAGAAGATGTGACTCTCAATAAAAAGCGACTCAATGAAATGATGGCGACTGTTCAACAAACTGGATGGAATCCTTTCCGACGATAGAAAATTTGCAATGATTCAAAGCATGTCATCTTCAAACATGACATACATTGGGGGGAAAACGTTTTTCGGTCTTTTGGCTTGGCTATATATCTGGACCAATCAGACTCAATTATCGTCAGGATCGGTGTATCAGGTTAACAAACATGAAGTTCAAAGATCGGACAAGTACAAGGACCTGACGCAATAGCAAGACAGATGCGGAAGGTGAACTCAGTAAAACACTGAAAGCATGAAAGCTCACCATTCCCTGAAGATGGATCAGGTATGAAACATATTCAATACTATGGATCATATCGTATTGATTTCATAGCTCAACTCAATGATGATCGAACGATATCTCAAGATCTACAAGTCCAATGCATTTGAAACTTACAAAGCATCAAAATATTGGAGAGAGGAGTCCCCACAAACAATTGCATACTAATATGAGTGAAAGTGAATGATCGGTATACATCATTCATGAACGATCGTACTATTTCAAGATGAACGATCCAATCTGATGAAGATTGGTCGATATCTCACCAACCATAACTCAAAATGACACCAAACTTTGCGAGCATGCATTAGAGATGTAGAGAAGGCACCATGATTTATCACGTCCTCATCAAAGCAACCACGAACGATCGGCACTGATCGTTCCAAACAATGAATTGGAACTTGCGATCACTCTGGTGGGCCCCTATAGATCTGGAGAGATTTTTGTCGAATTTCCTGTGAGATATTTAGCTGTCTTCACCTACAATTATAGACTTATTTCTTCATTTAAAGGATTTTTATGCTACTTATTGCTTTGAACTCCATTGTAATCAAGGGGAATTATTAAAAATTCATTGTAATCAAGTTTGCAAGTGATAAAGAAAATTCTTCAAAGTGGATGTAGAAACACAATGTCGAACTACAATAAGTCCTTATGTCTTTATTACTGCTTAATTTTTATTTCTTTTTTACTTATCCACACTGTTTAGTTTTGATTATTCTTCATTTATTTCTCTACTATTTTATTCTTCAATGTTTATGCTTACTTTTTTTTTCAAATAGCAGGGGTCAAAAGGTTTTCGACCCTACTGTACATTTTATCTAAAGGCGTATAGATATTTGAAACGTAGTCCTTTACCTTGCCATTTGCTGCCAATCCTTTCTCTAATACGTGCCTATGATTTTAGATTGTATATCAGTTATTGTTGTCATGTACACACATCACAGCTACTTGATTATTAAATATTGTAAACCCTAGGCATTTTTATAATATCCTTGGATTTTATATAAAAGTGTTTTGGTTAACGTAAGGTAAAAACCTGTCCGTGTTTATGTACGGTATGATCTTACGAGATACCCTTGGTTTTAAAAGTAATAATTCAGTTGCTCTGAGTTTACTCACACCAGACTTATGTCAGAGCTAGAGTTTTATTTTCTTTATCTAAAACTCTTGGGTGCTCAAATTTTTACAAGAAGCCAAGTAGTCTAGGGTTTCTACGGATACATTTTGGAGGAGTTGGAGCAGGGGGCCTCATCGATAGCTAGTTATTATCTTCTTTCCACTATATTTTATGTATATTATATTTGTTAGGTAGGTATAGGCTATTGTAACTGTTTTATGGTAGAATTGTATTAGAATAACTCTGATGTATCATTTTGGAAATGACTTTATAAAGAATTAAGTTGATTAATATATGTTATTACGTTGCATTGTGAGATCCTATGATTGTTTAGTTTCTCCATTCTTCTTTATTATATCTTCTTCTTTCCCCTAATGACCAATCTTTTGGATACCTAAATAATTAGCACACGAAAACCAAGGATGTATTAAGTGTCGACTTTAGGTGTAAGAAAGTTGGGTCATTACAAGTTGGTGGTCATATTTTGATTGTAATTGATGTGTTCCAAAGAGCAAACATAGGTAAAAACAGGACCAAGTGGATGCAGGCGAGAGAATTTGTCGAACCGCTATAAAAATTGCGCATTTGTTCTCTTTTCTATCATTTTCCTACTTTCTGGATTCGGATTCAACTTATACCAGGGTTTTGTGTCGATTTTTGGCAAAATATTTTGATAAACTCATTTTTTTCTTACCATTATATTGATATGATTGAAATAATTATGTTTTAGTATTATATTTCATTCTATTTATACTTAACTCGATCATGCATAACTACTCGCATTTACTTCCATATTTTATTTTAAGCTTAAGATGAATTTTAAAGTAGTTTTTATGATTTAATTTTATCAGAACTTTAAGTGATGTTGGTAAGGTTTAGTAGAATGTAAATAGCACCACCCTAGATCTATACCGTAATTTTTTAGGACTGGCAGCTTTGTGATTTACTCCCTTGGCCAAATCTGTTAACACAACTACTTTTATCTTTCCCATCCCATTAAAATATAACTAATTTACCCTTATGTAAAATTATTCTAAAATGTTGTGTTATTAATCTTTTTATGTTCTAACCTACATATTGTAATCATGTACAAAACTATTCTATTATGTATACAACTTAATATCTAATTATTCCTATTCTACATCCTTAATTGATTTCAGATGAATACTGATGTGTCGACGATTTGAGGGTCTTTTTGCATTTGCACCCTCTAGAAATTCATATTACAATTAAAACCTATCTCCGCACTAACATCCCAATACGTTCATAGTCTCTTCGTTCCCTAATCCAATTTTAATTATTCTCTAGTCTTTTATGCTAAATAAATGAAATTACTTTATTAGTCCATTATTGTTCCTAGATTATAATAGCATCTCCAACCCATGAATTTTTTTGCTGTAATGTCCATAGACATCATCAAAATATTTATTAGTTTAAATTTTCATTTTCAAAACCAATGTTATGGTAACTTTATAAAATCTTACTAGGCAATGTCTACTGTAGTGTTTAGTTTTAGGCATTGCACTTTATAATCTGAAAAAATAAATATATATGATAAATTAATTTTTATGTGCTATTTCTATTTATTTAAACTTTGATAGGGACACATAACCAATTTCTTTTCTACTAATGCATTTGCATTGGAGTAGTATTCTTCTTTTTAACGTGATGTTAAATTTTTAGAAATCAAAGCAAGTTAATATTGTAATTTATCTCTTGACACATTAAAGATGCTTCTAATATCTTGCTCATTTTCATTCTTACACATTCTCAAGAAAATGTAAATAATAAATAGAAATTATATCATTCTTCTACCATAAAGATTCTAAAGCTATCTCCTCCAATTGAATCCTTCGACCTTGCCTTTAGTGCCATTCCTTTCACTCAAACAAAACTTCTCTTTCATTGCCTTAGTCCATAATTTCCTATGGCAAACACAATTTCAATCATAGAAAATAACCAAATTCATCAATCCCATAAAATTAAATAGTGAAAACGACTAATAATTATGAAATTGAGGTTAGCATCGCTTCACACACAAATCACACTCTCTTACTTGAGTGCATTTTTTCTATGTGTTGTTGTTTATGCTAGAAATCTGGTGGTATTTTTCTCAATTATAATGGTATTTATACCCTATCTCAATTTGACGTTATTTTGGACAAGTTATGTTCAAGAAGAATTGAACCGAGTGTAGTTTTTATGTAACGAACCGACTTTTCGACCCATGAATGTGGACACTAAATACATCCATGATATTCCTATGTTGAGCATAAGTGCCGGAAAGATAGATACTTAGGGTAAAGTAAAAGGAACAAAGAAAAATTAACAAAAAGGAGGAACGAAATATTAGAATTGCATAGTGGAACGATGATGTATAATATCCAAAAAGACAGTACAAAGGGTTACTAAAATATACGAGCAATTTCAGAGTTACTAAAACTAAGTACTACCCTCAACCTGAACAGTTATAATTGTTTGTCCTCATAATGCTGATACATTCATAATACAGTGCAATGGAAATAGAAATCAATAGATAACAGAAGCCTCCAGCTCATCTTCTGAACTCTAAAGCATCCAAAATAAAAGCTGATTTACTTTGCCTAATCAAAATAGTACATGAGGAAATTTGGAAAAGAAATCATATGTCAAACATTAGTCTGGTATGAGAAAAACTCAAGATACATGCATACGTGTAAAAGTAACTTTTGAGACCATATGGATTACCGTAACAGTTTCCTCTCAAAAGAAACTAGCCATTTAAGTAGTTAATTTAGTGATATAATTGATAATGTCCAGAGTATAGAATATAAATCAGAAAATAGCTATGTTGCTTGCATCTCATAACACAACCATATTAGTAATATATCTAAAACTGCTAAGGTATTTTCGCATATGGATTTTTCATAGAGAAGCCTCTGGTAAACTATGGATAGGACTTCCTCAAACTATCCTCCATCTCCCATGAACAATCTTGTGCATCCTCGTTCCACTGTACCTTAACCATCTTAATGACCTTATTCCTCTTTCGCTTAATATCTTGATCGAAAACTCAATAGGTTGCCTCATAATAGTCAAATTTTGCTCAACCTCCAAGTCCTCTAACTATGACGCTTCCACTGTCGTAGCCAAATCTTACATAAACTTATGCAAATGCGATACATGAAAAACATTGCGCACGTCCGATAGTATAGTCGGTAACTCAACTCCATACACATGTGTAACTATCCTCTCCAGAATGGAGAATGATCTTATATAACAAGGTGCCAACTTCCCTACCCTTCCAAACCAAACTACGCTTCTCATTAAATAAACCTTTATAAACAAAGAGTCCCTAAGCGAGAACTCAAAGTCTTTGCACCTTTCGTCAGCATAGCTCTTCTGTCGATTTAACGTTTCCTAGATTCCCTTCCTAATCTAGGTCACCTTATATGATGCCTCACGAATCATGTCCGGACCAAGCACTAGATGATCTCCAGGTTATACCCAACATGATGGAGATTTGCAAGGCCTTCCATACATTGCTTCAAATGTTGTCATTCCAATACTAGCATGATAACTCTTGTATGAGAACTCAACAGTGGTTAATGTTCTTCCCATAAACCATTGAAATCTAAAATGCAAGCTTGCAGCAAGTCCTCTAACACTCGGTTTACCCTCTCCATTTTTCCATCAGTCTATGGATGGTAAACGGTACTCAAACTGAGCTCGGTCCTCAAAGCATCATGTAACCCTTTTCAAAACTGGTTTGTTAACGTCGGATCTTTGTCACTCATAATATCATAAGGAACACAGTACAGAATCTCCTTAAGATATAACTTAACCAAATTTGAGCCATCCTTGTAGTTTTAACTGGTAAGAAGTGCACACTATTGGTCAATTGGTCCATAATACTCAAACACCTTCATTACCCTTACTCGAGCTCGGTAGCCCATCTATGAAGTCCATAGAGGTCTGCTCCCACTTCTATTTAGAATCTTAAATAGCTGCATCAGTCTAGCTAGCTTTTGGTGACTGCCTTTGACTTGTTGGCAGTTGGAACACCTACTCATAAACATGGAAATGTCTCTCTTCACGTCCTCCAACCAGAAAGTCCAGTCCATGTCTTGATACATCATAGTAACCCCTTGATGTATCATCAATCTCAAATGATGACACTTTATCTGAACCTCTTAGCTAATCCCACCAACGTCTTGGAAACACCACCTTCCATTCATTTTCACTCTACCTCGGCTATCAACTTTGAATGTCGACCACCTCTCCGGTGCCGCAATCTTACTCACCACTTTGGCTATCCTAACAATAGAGGATCTCTAAGTTGTTTTCCTTCGATATGGCTAGTCTGGGTCGAACGCTGCATTTATCAAAACAACATATCTCTAATTAAGTGCACAGCTACAACATTAGCTTTACCCGACGTATACAATATATCTAGATCATAAGCCGCTAAAAACCCGGACAACCTTTGTTGCCTATGTTTTGGTCCTTCCGTATGAAAAGACACTTCAAAGATTTATGGTCCATATACCACTCAAACTTCTCACCTAGCAAATGATGTCTCGACATCTTCAATGTGAAAAGAACTGCTAATAATTCCAAGTCATTGGTTCCATAACTCGCTCAATACGGCATGAGCTACCGACTGGCATAAGCGATAATCCATCCATGTTGCATCAACACGGCACCTAAACCTGTTCCATAAGCATTTTTGTAAATAGTTTAACATGCACCTCCATTCAGAATAGTAAGAATAAGAGTGCATGTCAACCCTGCCTTCGGCTCTGTGAATGCTTGCTTGCGTTTATCCATCCAAAAAAAATTCTTTGTTGGATTAGTTAAGCGAGAAGCAATCTTCGATAAATCCTAAATAAATATCCTACAATAACATGCTAATTCCAAACGGCTTCTAATGTTGGTAGAGCTCCAACCTCTTCCTAATTCGAATAGCCACAAGCTTAGTTGGATCTACAGAAATAACCTCAAACGAGACAACATGAGCCAAGAATCTAACTTCGAGCACCAAAAGTGACAATTTGAGAACTTGACCATCAACACATGCTCTTTCAGCATTTCTAATACTACCCTCAAATGGTAATTATGTTCTTCCTCAGTCTTGAAATAAAACAGAATATCACTAATAAATACGAGAACAAACTTATTTAATACATCTTGGAAAACCCGATTCATTAAGTCCATGGAATATTCTGGAGCATCAGTTAGGTTGAACGACATAACCATCCACTCATAAAACTTATCAGACCGAAAAGCTATCATGGGTAAACTCTCCTCTACTACCCTCAACCGATGAAAGCCCGTTGCAAGATCAAGTGGAGAAAACACCCAATGCTGTAAAGCTGATCAAACAAGTCATCTATCCTAGGCCAAGGATACTTGTTCCTAACAGTCTGCTTATTGAGCTCGTGGTAACCTACACATAATCCTAAGGAACCATCCGCTTTCATAGTAAAGATAATGGGAACTCCCTAATTCAAATAACTCAATCTTATCAAGCATTTCTGCAACAAACCATTGACCTGCTTAGATAATTCTAACTTCTCCTTTAGTGTTAGTCCACGTGTTGAATATGCAAGTATATGATTTTTGTTTGATGATAATAAACATATATATATATATATATATATTTATATTCATTTAAATGTACTTTTTAATGTACCATTTTTTTCAAACAAATAAATAAATAAATATTTGCTGAATAAAATAAATAACATAAAATTTAAATTCAAACGGATATTTTATTCAAACAAATATTTATTACAATTTTGAATAGTACAAATTCAAGCTCTCATTATATACATACAATTTCGATTACAATATAAATTCGAGAACATTACAATTTATCATCTACATATGCACCTCACTACATTTCACTCATTCACTCATGTTTTATCTTCAACTCTATTTCAAATTGAATCCAGCATCTGAGCAATCTGCAAAAATACACACTAACGTAGTAAAATTGAAAATAAAATATTTTTGCAGTGTAAGATATAAATGTATTTTGAAAATATTATTTTCCTCAGTCATTTGGGTTGTTCGTCATCGTTTAAATTTGAATTCATCATACACGAACAGTTTGTGACATGCACAATGTATCACTGTACATGTCATAAGGCCGTGCACACCGATATACACTTAATAAAATTATAGGTACAGGTGAGAATAGGTCAAACCCAAATGAAAAGCCTTAACTCAAGTACAATACAAATAAAGTCATGACCCGAGCACAAGGTCAAACCCAAGCTATAAGCTGGATTCAACACAGGTGCAAGTTCATGAAAATGGTCAAGACAACTAAAACAATCCTCGACCAAAAATCCAAATGTAAAAATGTAATAACGGTCGGGAGCAACTCAGACTTAGTGTACACATGCATAAAACTCAAGTCTGGTCACAACAAATGACAACAGAAACCAAGTGTGTGTGTGTGTGTATGTGCAGGAAAACTAGAGGCAACCATACAATATACAACACCATCTATACACAGTCTCGACCAAAACAACACCAGACTCGACCATGACTGGACTGCAATATCAAAGTAAAGAAGAAACTCGTCATAATTCAAAATGCAACAGACTTCAATGCACATATCAGACTACATGAAGTCCAAACATGAATCAGTGAATATACTACAGACATGAACCTGATATGCAAGGCACATATGCACTGATAACAAATCACCTCAATGAACTAATTACAAAAATGGTGTAAATTAACACAGTCTGGACCGAATGCCATCAAATGAACATGATCAAACCCCACAACAGTTACAACATAGTTAAATGAAGACACAAATAACAATGGCACAGCCTCAACATCAAAGACCGGACCCAAAGCATACATATGGTTGCAGTGAAGATAGAGTTTGAGGCTATAACTTGGACAATGCAACACAGTGGCAAGCTAATTAGACAGCATGTATAAATCAAGCTACAACATGTACACCAAGAAGATTGTACATGAAACAAATATGCAAGACTGGACAACATGAATGTACAGACAACATGAACACATGATTCAATGCTACAAAGATGAACCAGACAAGAAATGACAATAATAGACTAGCAAAGCAACAACTTAAGTGAAACACGTTCAATCTAGTAGTGAGCAATGCACATGTCATGGAAGCAGTCAGTGCCAAAGTCATAACATAAAGTTCGAACCAAAAATAAGGTCATAGGGGATTACAAACAAGAATCAAATAATGTCAACAGCAGTTTCAAAGCCAATATTGAACAAGTCAGTGCCGAAGTCGAACAGGTCAAAAATCAAAGTCGTGGTGGCCACGAAAGAAATCAACATCGCGTCAATCAAGAAACAAAATTATACGAATTGAACAAGTCAGAAGCAAATCACAACATTCATGCAAAATCAAGTGGCCGAGATAAATTTATAAACGAATTCAAGTAAATTCAAACGAATGAAATATAGGAATTCAAATCCTATATAACCTATAATCATCATTAGCAGCAAAGGCATTCGAGTTCAAGCCAAGAAGAACGATCATTCAACTCGAATCAAGATCAAGTTCGACAAACTAACGAGAAGAGCATAAGGGATAAATTACGTACTGAAGTAAAAAGTCGAATTCGATCAAATCGAAGAGCCGTGTTCGAATTAAAGAAGCAATCGATTACCGAAGCAGTCGGAGAAACAACAATTGTAATCAACTTATAATCAGACGACGATTTCGATTATCTCAAATGCCCTAATTTTTATTGAAGAGGGACGAACGATCAGGAAGCCGACATTTTTCACAAACAAAAGAAACGGGCCAAACAATATAAAAGAAAAAAAGAAGAGGCCGTCCTTGTTTTAAAGGCTTTAGTTTATTTTAAATTAGGGTTTTGGGTTATTTAATTTGTTTTTATTGTATATTCCTTTTAAACAATTGTAATTTCTAGTCGTGTGACTAGGGGTGGTGTAGTTCGAGAATTCGCAACTCAGTGGCTGAGTTGTGGCAAGTTTTGAGCGTAGAGTTAAGGCTAGTCGATAACGGGTGTCGCAAGTTTACGTATGTAAGCGTCGGACTGCTTAATTTCTAGTAGAAACCTTGGGGACAGCACGTAGGCAAGGTTTTTCCGAAGCTGGGTAAATTCTATGTTGTTCTATTTCAACATTTTTATTATTCTGCTATTATCTGTGCTGCTGACTATTATCTATGTTGAAATTATTTTATATACTTCCACAATAATTAAATTTTATAACTTATAGTATCACCCTACTCACCCTTCTCTTGGGTGAAATCGATCCTATAAGTGGTATCAGAGCTAGGAATAAAAGCAATATTTTTTAAAAAATTGATTTGTTTTCATAAACCAAATTTTGTTTTAAAAGTTAAATTTTTAAAAATGACTTCTTTCAATAACACTTTTGCTGAGGGTCAGTCCATAATTAGACCACTGATGTTCAATGATGAATAAGCTTACTAGAAAAATAGAATGAAATTTTTTTTGAAAACCATTTATGCTTGGAATATTGTTGAGACGGGTTATAGAACGCCAACTATAGTGGTAAATAATCAGGAAATTGAAAAACCAATCGATAATGGACAAATCTAGAAAATAAATTACAGAATGCTAATGCTAAAGCCATGAATTCTATTATTTGTTCATTGGATCATATTGAATATAATCGTGTCTCACATTGTCTAACTATGTAGGAAATCTGGCACACACTTGAAGTGACTCATGAAGGAACATCTCAAGTCAAGGAATCTCACATTGCAATGCTTGGTAGCGAATACGAGAACTTCACAATAGCCAAGGATGAGAATGTTAAAGAGATGTATGCACGGCTTTCCAATCTAATATACAAATCAACTGCTCTTGGAAAATCACACACAGAGTTGGAAATAATTCGAAAAATCCTTAAAGTCCTTCCATGGAATTTTGAAGCAAAAGTTACAACCATTCAAGAATCAATGGATTTGAAACAAATCAAAGTTGAAGCGCTCATCGGTAATTTCACCACTTACGAGCTAGAAATGAAATTCAAGAAAGAACGAGAAGGAGGTGATACTCGAAAGAAATTAACAATGCTTAAAGGAACAACAGATGATGATGATAATGATGATGATGATGGAACAGCTGAGATGGCACTATTAATGAAGAAATTCAAAATGTGGAATCACGAATATGGAAATCTAGTTCTAAATTAGAAATTGAAAAGTAGAATAGCCAAAGCACTAGACAACCCAGAAGAATGGGAGATCATCTGTCACAAGTGCAACAAACCCGAACACATCAGGCCCAATTGTCCTCAGAATCGACACGGTCTAGAAAATAAATCAAAAAGGAGAAATTTTGCAGCCACGTGGAATACAAGTGATGAAGATTATAAAAGAACTAGCAGTGAGAGTGAGAAAGTAGATCTATGCATTAAAGGTGACATAACTGATAGCGATGTTGATGAGCCAAGCGAGGTATCAAAACTCACTCACTCAGAACTACTTGTATATTTCCACGAAATAAATGGTTGTTTTGAACGACTTAGGGAGAAGTATGCCAAACTTGAATCACAAAAAGATACTTTGACAGATTTAAATAAACAATTTAACCAATTAGTTAAAAGCTATCAAAGTAGGATCCCTAAGTGTGATAAGTGTCCATCATTCGAAGAGGAGATTATAAAATCATAAATTAAAATAAAATCACTTGAGAATTAAATTCTGATTTTGAAAGAAAACGAAAACACGAGGAGAGAAAATTCCATTAAAAAGTGCATACAATTATTGGACGAAAATGAATCTCTCAAAACCCAAGTCCAAAAATTGTCTATAACCTTAGTAAACTTTTCCAAAAGTGAAAAATCACTAAACATGCTAATAGCAAAACAAACTGTTAATAATGATAGACAAGGACTTGGGTATACTCACTCTGAATATGTTAGAAGCAAATTTAATCAAGTTAAAACCGAGTGCACAATTTATAGAAAATTGGACATACTCAAAACATTTGCTAGTATAGACCCAAACACGTGAAAACAATTCCAATTTGGGTTCCAAAAGGCATGAATATAAAATCCCTCAAATTTAAACAAATTTGGGTGCCGAAAGGAACATATATAAATATTTTTGGGACTTCATCAAATTATTTTTCAAAATATTTTGCCAGTAACAACCATGGACCTATAAAAACAAATTGGTCACAAAAACCATTTATAGTATAGGTGTGGTGGCAGGCTAAAGAACAACAAAAGTGTTATCTGGATTCTGGCTGTTCCAGACACACAACGGGCGATAATAAAAGTTCCTTAGCCTAGTACAAAGGTGGCAGAATCACAATGTGCAACAATGAAAAATTATCGTAAAGGTAAAAAAGGCAATGGTTTATTTTAAACGACTATTAAATGTGATAATCTACACCATAAATTGAATTTAATTCGGCCAGTTATTGATATGGAAATGAATGATAATTTTGATTTTGACTTTTTGAAAATTGTTGGCCAATTATTCTATATGCCAAGAACACTATGTTGATGATAATGCATTTGGCTGACTCTATATTCATGGTTTTTGATTATTTACATGGCTTCAATTAAAATCGAAAAAAATTCATTTAAAAAGTAGAAAAAAGAATTTCAAGGAATCATTGCAAGGTTCAGGATCTGGTCTATGACATTCAATTAATGATAATCTGGAGTGAAAGAAAAATTCAGATGTAGATTACACTGGTAATCTAGTTAGTAGAAAAATTACTAGTGGAACGTGATTTATGTTGAGACATTTAGTAACAGCATCATTTTCAAAGAAAATATCTGCATGTTTTTCATTTCAAATAATTTTCAAATAGCAGACATTTTTCTCATAAAACCCTTCATAGGATAGTTGACCTTGTTTTCAGATTAGTCGTTTTTAGAAAAAATAATTTTATAATTATTTTTGGATTTGATCTTAAATGATTACATTGATTAATATGACTCCCTACTAATTATTGAAAAGATAAACGGTGATTGAAAAAGTGATGAGTATATTGACCATACATTATAACTTGAGACGGTATATTTAGTAAATTTCTTTAGAAATTTGGACAGGAGTTATAAAAACTTTTTGTTGGTAAAAACTCCATGACCATCTCTATTTCTATCATATTTCAATCGGCCATCACTCATCAAAATTCAATATGGTTTGTCAATATGTGGTACTTTAAATAGGAATCATTCGTTTTTCATTTTACATTTTTTTTAAAAAATCCAAAGTATTCACTCTCATTTGAAAGTCCTCATGGTTATGCATGGATTAATTACTTGGAATTTCTGATTATGTGCTTCCAAGATCATTTAAAAGTCTTCCCGGTTATGCATGTATGGAATGCATATCAAAATTGATTTGTTAAATAGACAAGTTGATTCTAATCCCATTTGAAAGTCCTTACGGTTATGTGTGGTTAGAAGATACTTGAATTCATTTATAAAAAAATTGGAATACTACTAATCTCATTTAAAAGTCCTAACGGTTATGCATGGCTAGTAGATATTCAAATTCCTGATATAAATATACCACAAATAAACATAACTATATGGTTTTATATAATGACATCATCCCTATCCTTCTAAAGTGGAATATGCGTCAAACAGAGTATTTATGATTTTTGTTTGATTTTTTTATTGAAATTTAATATTTATATTCTATTGATTTTTAATGTTGTATTAATGTCTATCACTTTATCTCTATTTTTCTAACACTATTACTCTTTTGCTGATAACAAAAGGGGGAGAGAAAAGTTAAGATTTTGACAAAGGTCGAATATTTTCTATTTGCATCTAGGCTCATTTGCATATTTTTTATTTACATGCATATATGAACAGGGACCTTTGTGTAGAGAGGGAGCATTCAAATAGGGGGAGCAAACTGAATGAGCAAATACATTTAATATATTCAAAATCTTTAATATATGTTTGTTATCATTAAAAGGGGAAGATTGTTGAATATGCAAGTATATGATTTTTGTTTGATGATAATAAACATATATATATATATATATATATTCACTTAAATGTATTTGTTAATGTACTATTTATTTTCACATAAATAAATAAATATTTTCTGAATAAAACAGATAACAAAGAATTTAAATTAAAACAGATATTTTGTTCAAACAAATATTTATTACAATTTTGAATAGTACAAATTCAAGCTCTCACTATATATATACAATTTCGATTACAATATAAATTAGATAACATTACAATTTATCACCTACATATTCACCTCGGTACATTTCACTCATCCACTCGTATTTTGTCTTCAACTCTATTCCAAATTGAATCCAGCATCTGAGCAATCTGCAAAAATACACACTGATGCGGTAAAATTGAAAAGAAAATATTTTTGCAGTGTATGATAAAAATATATTTTGAAAATATTATTTGCCTTAGTCATTTGGGTTGTTCTTCATCATTTACATTTGAATTCATCATACACAAACAGCTTGTGACATGCACAGTGTATCACTGTACTTGCCATAAGGCCATGCACACCGATATACACTTGATAAAATTACAGGGACAGGTGAGCACATGTCAAACCCAAATGAAAAGCTGGGTTCAACTCAAGTATAATAAAAATAAAGTCGATACGAGCACAAGGTCAAACCTGAGTTATAAGCTGGATTCAACATAGGTGCAAGTTCATGAAAATGATCAAGACAACTAAAACAAGCCTCGACCAAAAATCCAACTGTAAAAATGCAATAATGGCCGGGAGCAACTTAGACTCAGTGTACACATGAATAAAACTCAACTTTGGTCACAACAAATGACAACAGAAACCAAGTGTGTGTATGTGCGTATATATATGTGTGCAGCAAAACTCGAGGCAACCAGACAATATACAAGACCATCTATACACAATCTCGACCAAAACAACACCAGACTCGACCAAGACCAGACTGCAATATCAAAGTAAAGAAGCAACTCATCATAATTCAAACTGCAACAGACTTCAATATGCACATATCAGACTACATGAAGTCCAAACATGAATCGGTGAATATGCTATAGAAATGAACCTGACATGCAAGGCACATATGCACTGACAACAAATCACCTTAATGAACTAACTACAAAAATGATGTCAATCAACACAGTCTGGACCAAATGCCATCAAATGAACATGATCAAACCCCACCGAGTAAAAACATAGTCAGATGAAGACACAAATATCAACGGCACAGCCTCAACATCAAAGACCGGACCCAAAGCATACATATGGTTACAGTGAAGACAGAGTTCGAGGCTACAACTTAGACAATGCAACATAGTGACAAGCTAATCAGACAGCGTGTAGAAATCAAGCTACAGCATGTGCACCAAGAAGATTGTACATGAAACAAATATGCAAGACTGGACAACATGAATGTACAGACAACATGAACACATGAGTCAATGCTACAAAGATGAACCAGACAAGAAATGACAACAATAGACCAGCAAAGCAACAACTTAAGTGAAACAAGTTCAATCTAGCAGTGAGCAGTGCACATGTCATGGAAGCAGTCAGTGCCGAAGTCATAGCATAAAGTTCGAACCAAAAATAAGGTCGCAGGGGACTGGAAACAAGAATCAAATAATGTCAACAGCAGTTTCAAAGCCAATACTGAAAAAGTCAGTGCCGAAGTCGAACAGGTCAGAAACCAAACCCGTGGTGGCTACGAAAGAAATCAACACCTGTCAATCAAGAAAAAAATTATACGAATTGAACAAGTCAGAAGCAAATCACAGCATTCATGCAAAATCAAGTTGTCGAGGTAAATTTATAAACGAATTCAAGTAAATTCAAATGAACGAAAATATAGGAATTCAAATCCTATAAAACTCGTAATCATCATTGGCGGCAAAGGCATTCGAGTTCAAGCCAAAAAGAACAATCATTCAACTCGAATCAAGATCGAGTTCAACAAACTTATGAGAAGAGCATAAGAGATAAATTACATACCGAAGTAAAAAGTGGAACTCGATCAAATGTTCGAATTGAAGAAGCGGTCGATTACCGAAGCTAGTCAGAGAAACATTAATTATAATCAACTTATAATCAGATGGCGACTTCGATTATCTCAGAAGCCCTAAGTTTTGTTGAATAGGGACGAACGATCAGGAAGCCGACATTTTTCACAAACAAAAGAAATGAGCCGCACAATGTAAAAGAAAAACAAGAGGAGGTCTGCCTTGTTTTAAAGGCTTTAGTTTATTCGAAATTAAGGTTTTGGGTAATTTAATTTATTTATTTTGTATTTTCCTTTGAAACAATTGTAGTTTTAGTCGTGAGACTAGGGGACGAGCTACGGTGGTGTAGTTCGAGAATTCGCAACTCAGTGGCTCAGTTGTGGCAGGGTTTTGAGCGTAAAGTTATGGCTAGTCAATAGCGGGTGTCGTGAGTTTACGTGTGTAAGCGTCTGACTGCTTAATTTCCAGTAGAAACCTTGGGGGAAGCACGTAGGCAGGGTTTGCCGAAGCTGGGTAAATTCTGTGTTGTTGTACTTCTGCATTTTTAGTATTCTGCTATTATCTGTGCTATTGACTATTATCTGTGCTGAAATTATTTTATATACTTCCGCAATAATTAATTTTTTATAACTTATCGTATCACCCTATTCACCCCCCTCCCCCATTTAGGGTGAAATCGATCTTACACCACGAACATGCAACACGATAGATTTGGTATCCTTAACCAAATCAAACGGAATTCTATCTCTTGATAAGATGGTAAACTCGACACCACTTCAAAGACGTCTGCAAACTCATGTACAACAAAGATCGAACCTAAATCCTCTTCCACCACATCAAAAGAATAGAGAAAATAGGTCATAAGCGAGCTAGGTCCTTTATAATTGACTGCTAGAATCGTCAATCCTTTCTTCAATACCACCATTCACTTAACACAATGTAAGATAGTATTATTCCAAGATAACTAATGCATCCCAAGAAGAACATCAAAACCCATAAAATCTAGAACATACATAGTGCAAGGTAATAGTTGGCCAAAACTAGTAACCGAAATCCTAAATGAACCATACTAAGATTGGTCAATCCCCTAACAGGGTTCAACACACAAATAGAGTCAAAAGCCAATATCGGCTTCAGTCTAAATCTATCAACAAGGCTACTAGAAGTGAAACTAAGAGAAGCACCAATATCAAATTAAACTCGAACAGGAATGCCATAAATAGATAGACTACCTTCCTGATCTTACTTCCTCTTTGCAGCTGCAGAAGTGGAATGTATTGTAGCAAGTGCAAAAACTCTAGGTTGTTATCCTTTTTAAAGCATCAGACACTCCCTAGCAAAATGACTTGGTTGGTGGCAATTATAGCAATTACTAGATGCAAATTGAGCTTCGTCTACTTGTGGCTCTAGCTTCGGTGCTTCAGCAATCAATGCCTTAACTAATGGCATTCTTGCCACTTTACGTCCCCTAACCGACATGCATCTCCTAGTAAAGTGTCCCTTTTTTCAACATTTATGGAAAGCAAAATCGAGAATGTCCCTCGATGGTTGAAATTCACGCTTGTTGTCCTCAACTGATGTAGAAATAGTTGGCTTTAGAGCATGACTCTTAAACCACGCACCCATGCCGACTAGATTCGCAAATGACCACTGAATATGAATAGCAATAACCCTCTGAAACTCTAGACGCCTATCTGTAATTAATATCTCATTTTTCTTCAGCGGTTTGTCTAATAATAACAATCCAAACCAAGATAATGTGTTGAACTTATTCTCGTACTTAGTAACTATCATGGACCCTACTTCAAATCTATAAAAGCTCCGAAACAACAAAGTCTTTCTGGCTTTTGGAACAAACTTCATCCCAAACACCTCCTTGGATTTAGCCTAAGAAAATTCATTGTCATAGACATCTGCAGTAATTGAATTACACTAATCCGTAGTTGCATCAATCAAATGTCGCGATGCTAAAAGACACTTCACCACATCATCCAACTTCATATCCCCATAAAGCTTATCATGCAAAGAAAGCCAAGTCTAAACCTCGATAGTAGTCTATGTGTCATTAATACTCTTACCTTCCAACCTTTCATAATCATGGCAAAGTGAAGTAAAGTTCATCGATGGCCAAACCTGTAAGGCCTCCTCCATAAAGTACACCATCGGTTCCTTGATAAGGCGGCATTCCTCGGTGCTTGATTCGCACAATTAGTGACAATACTACCCTATCCACCTCCACCTCTACCTTCTCTAGCTACAAAGGATAGGTTTATCTCAAAGAAAAATTTATTCGTAAGGAAAATATGAAAGAGGTGTAGGTTTACAGAAATTACAACTATGCTCTCGTATGTGTAATACACTCAACTCATTCTGGGGTATCACTTCACTATTCTAATGAGCCATACCCTACCAATGCCAATGAGTTCTCTAAACCAGGCTTTGATACCAAATGCAACCCCGACTTTTCGACCCTTGAATGTCGACACTAAATACATCCATAGTATTCTTGTGCTAAGCACCCAAGTGTCGAAAAGACAAATAGTTAGGATAAAGTAAAAGGAAAAAGAAAGTAGAACAAGAAGGAAGAACACAATATCAAAAAATCATAGTGGAATGATGATATACAGTATCCAAAAAGATAGTAAAAAGGGTTGCTCCAAAACAAAGAGTAATTTCAGAGTTACAAAACATAAGTATTATTATCAGCCTAGAAATTTATAAACTGTATGTCCTTACAATGCTGACACTTACATTATACAGTGTAATGGAAATAGAAATAGATAGATAATGGAAGCCTCCAACTTGTCTCCAGAATTCTGAATCGTCCGAAGTAAAACCCGCTTTACTTATCCTGCTCAAAAGAGTACAAGAGGAATTTAGGGAAAACAAAAAACCATGTAGCGGACATAAGTTTTGTATGAGAAAACTCAAGACACATACATATATGTAATAGTAACTTCTAATACCTTAGAGATTACCATAATAGTTTTCCCCTCAAAAGAAACCAACCATTTATTTAGTTAATATAGTGATATAATAGGCAATGTCTAAAGTGTGGAATATGATTCAGAAAATAGTTTTGTTGCTTGCATCTCACAATGCAACAATATTAGTAGCATATCGTTTCGTCTTGTCATTTCTCAACTTAAATTTTCCTTTATTTTAACCAGATTCAGCTCGAGCTCGACTTAGGCACGACCCCAAGCACCAAGTTAAAAACTCTGGTAAACTTTTTCTACACATTTTATGATATTTCCTTTTTCTTGCCTTTTTATGATGTTTTCAAAGTCTTTGAATGATTTTGTCTTCGTTTTGACTTTCTACCTTTCGATTGAAATCAACTTGGTAAACAAAACCCATTAACACTTGCCTTTTAGAGTATGCTTTCACTGAAAATAATGCGTGCTCTAGATAAAGAAAAGTTTTGATTTGTTGTCCCTTGATTCTGGATAGTTGTCCAGAAACTACTTGAGGCATAGCTTTTGTTTAGTAGATATTCCTTCAACCATTTTTAACAGTTATAACTCCATTCTTCATTCATTGTGCTAAGGACAAGATCTATGTTCTAGAGGCCTTTCCACGCCTTAGACGAGCATGATCTCACCTTGTTATGTATTGTTTT
This sequence comes from Allium cepa, assembly GCA_030765085.1. Taxonomy (NCBI): domain Eukaryota; kingdom Viridiplantae; phylum Streptophyta; class Magnoliopsida; order Asparagales; family Amaryllidaceae; genus Allium; species Allium cepa. The sequence continues at coordinate 721,177,855 of CM060938.1, read as the reverse complement.
CATTTTTACTTTTCTGTTGTCACCGAGAGCTGTGCCTTTGCGACCTTCCAATGCTAAATCCTTAAAGTTAGCATCGAGCATTTTCGGGCCCTCAATTTCTATCACGACCCGTCTTCCACTATCCAGAAAGATGCATCATGAATTAAGAAAGAAAGGGATAGAGAATAGAAAGATAGAGAAGAAAGAAGAAACAACATCAGAATCTCAACAGCGGAATGAATCAATTATATTAATAACATAAGTATTACATAATATACAAACATTATCAGAGTTACACAGATTATACATCACATATTAGACAGTTATAAACACCTGTCTAGTTATTACAACTCAATACAATACAAGGACACTACTCAGAGAAACCAACACAGCGGAATACTAGATAACTACAACGCAGAAGCCTCCTGCTCCATTGCTCCTCCACAAATCGTCAAAGCTAACCTGAATTCCTTGGCTACTCGTAAAAATTTGAGTACCCAAGAGTTTAAGAAAACAGAAGATAAACTCCGGCTCAGACATAGGTCTGGTGTGAGTAACAGGTTAAAGTTGCTTAACTTTTGAAAACCTTTTGAAAAGAAAGGTATCACGTAAGACTTCCTACACATAAACATGGAAAAGTTTTTACCTTACGCTAACCAAAACATTTGATAGGAAATCCGGTGATATTATTACAATGTCTAGGGTTTTCAAGTAAAATACAGAAATAGATGATATGCTTACATCTCACGTTCCAACATAGTTGGCACAATCAATACGTACGACACTTATTGGATTTTGGATTCCATACAATGGCAGGGCTACCGGGATACCGCCCGTCACAGTACAGGGCCTAGATCACCGTACCGAAGATCACTCTCAATCCCCTACAATACAAGGACGGAACCATCTCATACTGGATAGTCCCGAACAAGACAACCCCGACAGTTGTCGCGGATCAACCGGCCCACACAGCCGAATAAAAATGGACTTCTAGACAGGGGAAAATCTCGTCCTACTTGGGGATGACCCACTTAGCCTTGCTGCACCTCCTCTGTTTTAGCCATTCCCGTTTGATGAGGCTACGATTACCTTTAGAGAACACATCTCTTAGAATGCTCATCGTCCGCTTGACGATGTTCTTAAAGCATTCAATCCATACAAGTTCGTTCCGGGTTCGAACGAAACCGAAGGCATTATCTCATTACACTCATTTTGGAATCACCCTCAGAGTTAACGACGATAACCCTTGCACTCTGAATCTTCATCTTCCCTTGAGATTCACAGCCTATCGTTAATTTGGATCGATGTGGTTTTCGGATATCCAAATACGGAAACCCGATCCCGGTCTCGTCGAAATCCAAAATGCCATCTTTTAGGTCCAAGTTGTTTTAAGTTTAAAACAATTCAATTTAATATTATCTATATACACACAGATAGATAATTCACATATCACAACAGATAATAAACAGATAATCCATATTATCATCACAAATTTATAATCTACATTATCATCACCAATAGATAATTCATATTATCATCATAATGCAACCAAGGCATCCATATCACACAACATTATTTATCTCACATCTGAGATTCAAACCATTCAAGGAAAACTATATCATCCATATATAAACAAGGATTAATAATCACACCATTTATAATTAATTTAAAATGAATTAAATTAATCATTTCATCACTAATTAATTTAAAGTAAATTAAATTAATTACTTCATTCTATAAATCCTGCTTATATAACCATTAATTACAAACCAATCAACTAATTAATTCACCACTAATTAATTCCCTTGATTAATTACCCTTGATTAATCATCCTTTAATTACCTTCAAGTAATTTATTTCACAAATTAATTATCCTTAACCAAATACAGTAATTAACCTTTAATTACTTCATTAATTAATTAATTATAATTAATTACATTAATCCTTAATTAATTACTTTAATCACTTATCATTTATTAATTAATTCTCAATTAATCAACCTTGATTACATCATTAATTATATTAATTAATGATCCCTAATTACATTTGAATTAATTAACTACATTAAGTAATTAACCATAATTATTAATCGCTTTCGATTAATCACCTTCAGTAATTAACTATTCTTAATTACTTCATTGAGTAAATTAATTGCTCCTAAATTAATTACATTTAATAAATAATTATATTTATTAATCATCCTTGATTAATCTCATTAGTAATTAATTACTCTTAGTTAACTACATCACTTAATTATTTTTCAAATGACTTAATCAACCAATTCTTAAATTAATTACACCAAGTAATTAATTATTAATTACTTTCACTAAGTAATTATCCTTCATATTAATTTCACAAGCAATTAATCCCAAAACTCTTCCATACTTCAATTAATTACCTCCAGTAAATTACTTATCTTAATTACTTCTCTAAGTACTTATTCTTCATTGATTACTTATCAACCCATCCAATGATTTTTCTAAATTAATTAAACTTAATTAATTAATTTAAACTAATCAAATTAATTAATTAATCACAATGAGTAATTAATACCTTTAATTACTTTCATAAAGTAATCATACTTAACCAAATACCATAAATGATTATCTAAATTAATTAATCCAATTAATTATCAAAATTAATCACATTAATTAATAAATAAATAATCCCAAGTTAATGACCTTCATTGTCTTATCAAAAATTCTTTAATTACTTTTTCTAAGTAATTAACTTAAGTTGATTATTATTAATTACAAATTAATTATCTTTATTACTTAACTTAACCTTAATTAATTCATTCAAACCCTTAATTAATTAAATAAATAAATAAATTATCTTATTTAAATTACGTTACTAATTTAATGAATCACAATTCATTAAATCTTTGATTTACTTTAAATAGAAACATTTCTTATTAATGATTACATTATCATTAACAAAGCAATTTAAAACAACTTACTTTAAAATTTGTTTTAAAATTACATTTTAAATTTAAAATTTAAAATGAAATCAAACTTAACTTTAACAAAGTTTTAAAAACATTTTAAAAACCCTTTAAAACTTATGTTAAAGAATTACTTATTTATAAAAGGAGTTTAAAAGAATTTAAAACCAAATTCAATTTAAACACAAATCATATTTAAAATATAACTTAAACTTTCAAAGTTATTTAAACACTTACATTTTAAAAACTTCCTTTATTTCTAAATTATGATTCAAATTTGGATTTTGATTCCAGATTTAAACTTAGGTTTAAATCTCTATTTTTATTTAAAGTTTTACTTTTAAATTCAAACTATTAAAACAATTTCAAGTTTTTTAAAATATCTTAAATTTCAAAACTTAAATTATGTCAAACTAAGATTCAAGTTAGAGCCTAGATACAGATTCCAAAACTTGGTTTAAACTTAGTTTTCATCTTTATTTTACATATTAAATTCTGTTTAAAAAAAATTTGCTTCAGATTTTAAAACTAAATTGAATCTGGAAACAACAGTTTTTCCAGAGAAAACTGTAAACACCAATATACTCGAATCCCCTACCATTTACTTCAGGAAAAACCCTACACCACTTTGGGAAATTACTCGAATTACTCGAGTAGAAATCGAGTCCAAAAATTTCTGCAACCTGACACAATTCCTTGCACCGTGCATATGCACGGTGGTTCTGGCCACCTTCGGTCACCCCCAAGACATCGAGCACGTCGACGTTCAACCCTGAAACACATCATGACCATCATAAACTCATCATCCATTCAAAATCAAATTCGAGTACTCCAACTCCAAAACCTGGAAACAGTATTGCAACCAGATTCCCAAACCTGTCAGCAGCTCGCACTCAACTTTCCGATCACTAGAGAACCATCACAACCGACCATGGCTTCTCCTATACTCCAGCTTCCATTCCCCGGAGTCTTGTCAAACTCGATCATCCCTAGACTTTGTGATGGTCTCAAGACCAGCGAAAACTAGGTTAACCGACTTCATCAACCTCCCATCACCATAACCGATCCTTGATACTCCTCCTGGCAATTTCCCCAACATCACTGATTCCCCCACTATCACCAGAAGCAACTTCGACCTCCCTGACCTTCGAGAACATCAGCAGACCCTCAAATACCAATTTTTATTAAAACCAAAACTGCTCATTCAATTTGCTATTAAAATTTGTGATTTCATTTTTAAAAATCATAATTTTGTATAAGTATTCAAATTTTAATCCTGAATTAATGAATTCGAGAGTTTGAATTTTTCCCAAAACTTAAACCTCCCTGTTCATTTTGATTTCCTACGCAATATCCAATTTAATTTGATTCAAATAAATTTTTAAACTTTGATTTAAGATTAAACATATAATTTTTGTTTATAACATAAATCATAATAGTGACTAAATCCAGAGATAAAGAATTTTAAAACAAAGCTTGAATCTTGTTTTTTTTCTTCTTAAAAACTGTAAACAGAGATGTTTACTGACATTCAAATACATGCATATATTATACATCCAAAATGCATAGAAATATATTAATATACATTCACATAAAACATATTTAATTCAGAGGAAAAAACATGCAACAGACTCATACTTAATCTTTTAAATTAGTGATGTTACTCACCAGGAAATAGTGATGAATCAGAGCACAAGATTTTCTGAAAAGCGTTTTGTTTTGAATTTAAAAACCAGAGTGCCCTTTTCTTTTAAACTTCAACTTGAATGCTTCTTTGAGTTTGATATAAAACTTGAATCCCCTTTGAAAACTTTAGTCCTTGAATTACAACTGCAGTTGCATGCAAGTTTGAAAAAAATGCAGATAGATTGATTTTGGAAATGCTTCATAGATTGAAGAAAATGATTTGCATGATCTTAATTTTTACAGTGGATTACAGGATTTTACATGCAGGCTTTTGGTTGAGGAAGGGTTTGCGTTGCATTTGAAAATCTTTTTTTGAACATGTAAAATGGTTACAGGGAAACAATACTGCAGATTTGTTTTGAAGGTGAGTTACAGGCTTACATGTTTGAACAGATTTGCATATGAAAATTTGGAAAATGATTACCAGTTGAAGAATTTGAATTTAGAAAAGGTTTGCAGATTACTTTCTGGTTTGTGGAGGAAATTTCAGATATGAACATGATTTTGGTTTTTGAGAGTTTGGAATCAAATTTGTTTTCAGCTGAAATTTTCTTCTTAACTTTGAAAAATGAAGATTAAAAGAAAATGAAGGGATGAGGTATGTGTTTATATAAAATAAAAAGATTTATTTAAAAATTAAAAGAAAAATCAAAAACAAATATGACACTTGTACTACATCTTTACATTTGTCAATTAGAGTAGATTATTAATTTACATTTGTCTCATTAGTTACTTAAGATATTAACACTTGTTATATTTTTATTTTACTAATTTCTTATTTAATTTAAAAGTAAATAAAACCCTTTTTAAAGTTTTTTTTATTTTTTTTATTTGTTAAATACATATATATATAGAAATTACTTTCATATGTAAATGTATATGTGCATTCCTTTTTAAAGAAAATGAAATGAAACAAATTATATAAAATGAAAGCTTACTCACATAATTTAGATATGTTTATTCATTTGAATTCAAAATTAATTCAAATTAAAATCCAATCATACAATTAAAAATCCAATTTAAAACTAATTTATATTAACATACTTAATTTAAAAAAAATTGTCTTTTAAAACTATCTATATTTACACATTTATTGATATTGTTTGAAAATAACATATTTACCAATTTAAATAATTTATAAAAGAAATTATAAATTACTTATCTTATTTAACTTATTTAAATGCATTAATGTTTAATATATAAATTGAATTTTTAAACTTTCATATATAGTTTCAAATTATATTTGTCCAGCTATATTTAAAATGAAAATAAAATAAACCTTTTTTATTTTATTTAAAATTTAAACATATGCTTAAAATATATTTTAAACAATTTAAAACATTTTCCTTAAGTATCTTAAAACCATATAGTTACTTATTAAATAGTTTTGAACAGTTATATATTAAATAAAATAATAATTTCCAAATTATCAAAATGAATATTAGAACTTAAAAACAAGATTTTATTTGTTTATTAAACTTCAAATGAAAACCTATCTATTTACAATATATATATATATATATATATATGTATGTATGTATGTATACACGTACATTATAAATAGGAAAACATTTTATTAGTTTTTAAAGATGAAATTTACCAATTAAATATCTATTTAATTGGATTATTAAATCAAGTTAATTTTTATTAACAGAATTTATCAAATCAGTTTAATTTTAAATACAGATTATTAAATTGATATTGCCAAAATTTCTGGGATATCACAATTTCTACTAGCCATGGGTGAAATTCATAGAAGATTGGAGGAATGGTGATTATTGTGGTGATGGTGATGGTGGCGGTACAGCTGATTGCTTCTTAGTGTAGATGGTCGAAATTTTAGTTAGGCTTGACTTATGATGGTTCTCAAGCTTGTCTTAGCTCGTATTCAAGCTGCTTTAAAGACACGTCCGACTCTCTTTCTTTGGCTAACTCCTACTAATGCATGGCTGCTTTTGTATTGTTGCTTGCATTCCAACAAAACATTTCATAACTTCAATAATGGTCATGTTGGATGATTCCATCGCTATGCTTTCCCTTTTGCTTCATTTCAAGTGATCTTGGAAAGAAACGTTGATGTATCTCTCCGAACAGGGTTCACTTATTGATGGTTCATTAGTAACAGGCAAGTTTCCACATATAACGCCATCATTCGACACATCCCATTTTTCTAGCACAAGCAAGCTATCTGCACAGGATGGTCCGTTAATCGCATATGGCATAGAGGACTCATATTATATAGATTGGCACTTCTCACTTTCCCCTAGTCAATGCTCTAAATTCGATTGGTCGATATACGTCCACATCCTTTAGACTCCGGCATTGATATACGGGTTTTAATTTTCAAAATAAAACATATCTGATTATGTTGAATGCCTAGTTTCCTTGTTTAGGATGACTTGCAGATCACTGCAGTTCAAGTATGGTGGTGGTACGTCTACCTCTCCTGATGTTGGATCCTCCACATCTCAAGCTTCATCTTCTATTACTATCATGCATGGTCCATTAATCACGGCCAATTCACAAGGTACAGTTTTTCATATAGAGCATTATTAAATCTAGCTCCTCTTCTATATAAGTACATAGCCTTAGGAGTCTTGGATTGAAAGGGAAGAGAAAGTATGGATCTACCGAAGCTCGCTGGCCTGTTGGTCTTCCTTTCAATCATTTAATCTGCACTCTTTGTTTTTTCTTTAAATAGGCCACCTTCCTTTCAACCAACTGTTAGTTGCGAAGAATCCCATTTTTTACCTCTCCTTGCTATCTTGGAGCAGTAGTTGAGATGTTCATTCCTTATTTTTATGATCTTTGCCTTGAACTAAATCTTGTTCAAGGAACTTATTTTTCAAAATGCCCAACTCAATGCACTAATATTAGATGAATGTTGTAGCGAAGATTATCCGATTTCCCACAGTGTAAGTTTTCCCTATCTTGATCCTATTAGGGAAACCTGACGATACCAGCTTTAGATTTCTTTATGATTATCCTTGCTTATTATCGACCAAGCATGTCCTGTTTAGCCACTAGCTTTGTCAATGGAATTCAATTATGCACTTGTTTCGACCTTCGAAAACAAGTCCATGAATTGTTCTACTTTGGGCATCCTTTTCGATGTTACCTACCTTCGGGCAATGGTCGATTACTGCAACTCAAGATCGAATAATCCCATCGATCCATGTATGGTGTTTCCTTCCCATCGTCGCCCATCTCCAGACGACGGTAAGTCCTTAATGAATTGGGTTGAGTCTCCCTTGGCCAATTTTCACTATATATAGTCCAAGTTCTGGATTTCTCCCTATCACTTAAGATATTTATTCCTCGTTTATATACTTCCATAGTGAACTATGTCATATTCATAGAATTTCTCATCACATATCCTGAAACTAGTGTGAGGTAAACATGTGGGGCAAGTTATCTAATTGCCTTTGGTCAAATTGCTCATCCCTATTAAGGTTCTTGGATTGGGAAAGCCCGATAGTACTTGTCTTCAACTTTCCATGACTATCCTTACATATCCTAAACCAAGCATGTCCCCCTTGAATGCTAGCATTGTCTTTAAAGTTCATTCAAGCACTAGTTTCAATCTTTGGAAACTAACGCACGAATTATCCAATTTTGATTATCCTTCCCTAAAGTTGTCTATTTCCATGGAATAATAAAATTATGATGACTATGGACGACACTCAAATCATGTACTAGTTTCTAAAATCTAGCATGCCAATGGTTCAATTCTGAGGGCTCCACCCTAATACTTCTACTCTTTGGGAAATGCAGGGCTCATGAAGTTCAGGGTCAGGAATCAGGCTGTGCACCAGTTTCTATATCTCGAAATTAGTACACTAGTGATTCAATTTGAAGATTCATTCTTGGTGTTGCCTATCTACATGTAATAGTTGATATTTGCAAGTTAGAGTTGAATGGTCCGATCAGCTCAGAAGCAAATACTTCTCCCCGACATCGCTAGTCTTCAGGCAACATCAGATTCTTATCTCATCCCAACATCTCCTATCTCCGAGTGATGCCAGATCTCTGAATATTTGGGTTTTACCTTCTTGACATTGCCTATATTTGAATATTGCTAGATTCGTAAAGGTTGGGATTCGATACCTTCTTGGCACTTCCTGTTTTTGAGCAATGATAGATTCTTGAAGGTGGGGCTGAAGATCCAATCAAGCTTTGACTTCTATCTCCAAAAGCTAGTGCATCGATGGTTCCATTCTGAGGGTCCCTCCTTAGCATCTTCGATCTTTAGGCGATGGTATGTTCTAAAAAATTGGAATCGAATCGTCTGATTGGTCCTTGAGTAAGCTGTTGAATATTTTAGGCGTCGCCAATCTTTGGAAAACAATGAATTCCTAGAGACTAATAACTTTTCTCCCTGTCATTGCCTGACTCCTTGCAATGCTAGATTCATAGAGGTTGGAAGTTGGTTCTTGGGAGTTATAATTGAATACTTAGTCAAGCGCCTACTTCTACCTCCGAAAACAAGTGCATCAACGATTTTGTTCTGGAACTGCCTTATGTCATTGCATGTCTTCGAGATATACTTTGCTCATGCCAATCTCCAATTAGCAACGACTTTCTAGAAATGAATTATCTTTCCAACATTGTTGGGCAAGCTGGTTCTCAAAAAGTAGGGAATCATTATGATGGTTGATCAATCGGTTTAGACCTTCCCGAAATTGTTGGAGCAACGCCGGTTCTCAGAAGGCAAGGGTCAATTTGACCATCGACCTGATGGTTTAGATTTTCCTAATGCTATAAGTCTTGAAATAATGCTGGTTCTTAGAAGATTGGGGATCGATATGACCCATCGATATAGCAGTTTAGACCTTTTCGACGTTGCCAGTTTTGGGACAATGCCGTTTGCCAAAAGATTGGAGATCGATACGACCCTTCGATCTAGTGGTTTAGACCTTCCCAACATTTCCAATATTAGGACAATGCTAGTTATTAGAAGGTTGGGGATTGATATGACCCATCGATCCAGCAGGTTAGACCTTCTGTAATGAACCAGATATTCGACCTTCAAAAATCGACACTATTATGTCCATTTATTACTTGCCAAACATTCAAGTTCCAAAAATACCGATCTGTTAGAGTGAAAGAAGAAGGTAAAAGATAGAGAAAACTAAAACAGCATAGAATCTCACAACGCAGCGAATAATATACAAAACGACCTTAATCTTTACAAAAAGGAAACATCTTCATTGATATATACAACATCAGAGTGCATTAAACTTATCCTAAATTTTTGGACAGTTGTAGAAACATGTCCTTACATTGACAAACTTACAGACCCTATAAGACACCGAAAGTAAAAATATGTGAATATGTCTTGTCCATCCAACTCCTCTCCAGCTCCAAAGTATCCAGGCAAACCTAGGAAAAAATGCTCGGTCTGACCCGAGCATTACATGAAATAAAGCCCGGGTCAGTCTGGTAAACCATCATGAGTAAAAATCGATAACAAATAACAACCAAACTAATTTCTACATTTGAAAACTTTTCGAGCAAAGGGTATCTCATATGACCACACAACACATAAGAAGGGACGGGAATTTAGCTTACGATAACCAAAACATTTTATATCAAAATCTCATTATATTATAAGTGTCTAGGTTTAAAGTAAATAGATAAATTAGCTGAACTATTTAGATCTTACATTTCAACATACTAGGCTCTATATCAAAAATGTAAGGCACATATTGGAGATTAGATCCCAACTAACGACTGGGCTATTGGGGCACCGCCCGCCACAGTACACTTTAGAAAAATGTACCGAAGTTATACTTAACGACCTCTACCAACACAGGATTGGCCTAACCCTTGCTGGATAGTACCGAATATATCATCACCTCGATTACTTTGCAACCTATAACTAAGAGCTCCCACGTACACAAATTCATTTATGATTATGTATATATCTAGAAGGGGATGATATACTCTAATGGGTGCGACACACGTAGCCCTACTATATATTTCTGTTTCAGTCATTCCCGGTTGATGAGGCTTGAGGCTACGTTTTACCTTTCTGATTAGCAATCCATCTTGGAATGCTAACACTGCCCTTCAGGCGTCAATGCAATACCAGCATTCATCCATAAAAGTTCGTTCTAGGTCTGAATGAAACAGAATGCACTAACTCTACTACATCCATTTTGGAATCACCCTAAGGACTAGTAGCAGTAGCCCTTTCACTTCAAAGAGCACAATCTTCAATCATCATCAAGATGTCTTCCACTGAAATGTACATGTTGGTTTGGTTTGACGGATATATAAATCCAATCTCGGCCTCTCCGTACCAACAATCGATAATTTCCGACTGACTCACTCCCATTTCTTTTAGAAGTAAGTATTCGATCCTTATCGGAAACTCGAATTTTACATTCATACTTCCTAAGTCAAACTAGGCCAAAATTGATAGTCGGTTATGAACAATTAAATGAAAACAACAAAATCTAGAGATTTAATTACCCAAAGTAATAACTAAGCCTCAAAACTATTTTTATTTATAAATTTCCTTTCTCAAACATTTATAACCATTTATATATTTATCTCCTTTACGTAAATATATACACAAAACATTTATAAGATTTCCCATTTCCATATCTCTTAAACAGATTTTGCTATATTATATAAATTGGAGAAAAGGATAACTCTAGGCATTATTCCTTTGGTGTTAAGTGTGGAACAGATGTCCCATGCCACCATTTTTTAAAAAGTCAAACTCGAGAAACCCAAACCTCGAATTCCTATGGTAATTGTCTTCAATAAATCTTTTTATAAACTTCCCTTACCCATGAAATGTCTTTTTTTCCTTTAACCCAAATCCATTTATAAAACATTAATCAACCTCCATACTCATTTATGAGACTTTTTATAAATATACAAACCAGTTATATAAACTTCCAAACCTTATATAAAACTTCCCTTTGTAGACATCTAAACCCATTTATAAAATCTTTTTATAAACATTCAAAACTATTTCTAAAACCCATTTTATGAATACCCCAAAATTATTCATAAACTTCTTATATAATATTCAAAACAATTGTCAAATCATTCTTCAAATATCTTATTCAAAATAGAATAACCATGAAGACCATTTCAAAAGAAAATGAAATATTAATTTTGCGAAACCAAATGGAGGCTTAATGACTACAATGGATCATTAAATTTGGGTTTACTTATACAAGTTATATCATGGTATTACCTAACATCAGATATATAAGGGATTCACACATAATATACAATCAATCATAGGTAGATGTCCAAGTCACAAATATAGATACATCCATTATTGGTGAAAAATGCACATGTAGAAGTATATTCTACATGCTTAAGTTACCATGATCTGCTTATTGAAATTAACTTCATTGTGGTTATCATGTTACCGATTTTCAACATTTGTGCTAAACATAAGTCAACATGCTTTCCATAGAACATGTCAACATTTTATAGCCACTACTTTAATTCATTTGGCTACTTGATGGTTCAAACAGAAGATCCTTTGATTTAAAATCAGTTAACCTTAAAAATAAAATTGATTTAGAATATAACCGATTAATTTTAAAATAGCTTTGAAAAGATTAAAATAAATTCAATTAGCTTAAACCCTGATTATATCTTAATTAAATCAAGATTAGTTCATAATTAAACTTTAATTAACTTGATAAACTTGGTTAAGTCCTAATTAACTTACTAATGTATCTTAGTTAAGGTTTAAACAATTCGTTATTAGTTTAATTTAATCAAACAATCACTTAATTAAATAATAATTAGTCAACTTAATTGAATAATAATTAACCATTTAATTACTTCTTAATTTCATAAATTAATTACTTCTTAATTTCATAAATCACTGATTTAAAACTTCATTAATCATTAATTAATCATTAACCTTCCTTAATTGTTACTTAAACCTTAACCGCTTACTTAATTACTAACTACTTCTAATTAATTTGTTCAATAAATAAACAATTAAATTATCTAAACTTAACTCTTTTTATGTTACTATTCAAGTTCAGAAAACTAATGCAAAACATTTCAAACAAAACATTTTAAAACGAAAATCGACAATTTTGACGAACTATGTCCATAGCGACTATCGTTATGAGCGCAGTTTGCTTAATTATACTTAAGTGAAATACTTTGCTTTTTCCTTGCTATTACAAGTTTGGAAACCTAATTTTGAAAGTTTTTGAAACTTAAAAACAAAAATATAAACTTTGAAAGAATTTACAAAATTTAAAACTAGAAACTTACTTTTGATTCTAAATTGGATCTCACATCCGTCGCAACATACAAAGGTGTAAACTTTGTAATTCTTACACAGCATATTCCTAGTGTTGATCACAACCATACCATCAACATACCATACACCAACATCACATTCTTATAAACAAAAAAACCACTTTAAACATGCAAACATAATGCTCAACATCCAAACACAATATTTAACATCCAAATTACGCTAACCACAAGACGCAAATGTATATCATTATCGTAACATGGTATTTTAACAACATTAACTATGGATTTCCAAAATGTATAATCTATGGAAATAGAATTAGTTCTTTCTAAAAATGAGATAGTTTTACTTACCGAAAATCGTTGAAACCTAAAATGCCCTAAATGCACAAAAATCATCCCAACAATATATTATTTTCCATGTGATTTTTGGACATATTACTCTCGAATGTTGAAAAAGTGATCAAAAGAAAAGTTTTGTAAAATTCTTTTCTATTCAAATTAGAAAAATGAATCGCTTAAATCAGATTCTGTTTGAGGTAGATATGGTCAAAAGAAAGAGAGCTATTTTCGAACCTGAATTTCTGAGATTAAAAGTACAATGCCAAAAAATGAGATTTTAGCATAACTAAGCTTGAAACTAAAAAGTCTTAAATGATAAAGTTGTAGCAAATAGGATTTCATTTTATTCGAAAAAAATAAAATCTTGATTTGGTGTAAACTAGATGAATTTATGGCCGAATAAATTGGAGGAAAAATGAAGAAGAAAGAGTTTTAAAACAAGTTTGCATCTTTAAAATAGTTTAAATATTTTGATTTAAAAAAAATTTAAAACTAACATAAGAAGCCATGAAATTATGGAGAAATCTTTAGCAAAATAGAAATGGAGAAGTAAATGAAAATATGGTGAAGGGGATGTGTATTTATGGATGAAAGAAAGTAAGGAAATTACTAAACTATTCTTTGAATTAATTAACATAACATGTCATGATTTCATAAGGTCTCATCACCACTTACTCCCCTTCTCTATTCACATCCATCATTCTCCCTCTTGTTCCATCCCTTAGGCTACGATTTCGTGCTTAATACTGATGATGATGTCATGTTAAAGAAATGACAAGAGATAAGGTGTATTATGTATAAATAAGTGTATATGTATATATATGTTATTATTTCTAAAACCATGACTTATCACATCACTTCCTAAACATAATTAACATAAGATAATATATTATTAAGTGTATTATTACATGGTTAATTATCTACTATATATGTGTATATATAGTGCGTAAAGGAAAACTACGTTCTTGATAACTTTCCGGTGTCGAAAATCGAAATTTCGCAAAACGTTCTTCGGTCACATTTTCTATTTTTCTACGAACTATCTATTTTGGTAAACAAATTTTAAAAATATTTTACCATCATTATTAAATAATTAAAATAGGTTTATTTTAGATGAAAACCCATTTATTTAATGTTTAAACTTAACTTGAATTTTCAAAGAAATATATAAAACCGATGACATCGACTATCGATGTCCTATATACATTTTATTTTCTAAATTTTTATTTTATTTTATAATATTGTTTAACTAAATATATTAGTATATGTATCTAGATTTGTGCATGATTCTTATTATTTAAAAGCAATTTTATGAATAAAACGATTTTCGGTTGTTTTATCGATATTTTACCAAGGACGATTTCAATATTTTGCCTAGGTAATTTGTTCACAAATATTTTTCCCAAAAAAATAATAATTATCGTTTACCACTTAAACATTATTATTTCTTAATTTTAAACCCATATCTACATATTTTAAAAATATATATAATTTATCCAAGTTATAAATTTGCAGGTCGTTACACCTTCCCGGCGTTGCTAGTCTTAGGACAACACCAGTTCTCAAAAGGTTGTGGATCGATATGACCCGTCAATCTGACGGTTTAAACCTTCCCAACAATTTTCAGTCTTTGGACAATGCTAGTTCTCAGAATGTTGAGGACTGATACAACCTATCGATCCAGTGGTTTTGACCTTCCCGTAATTACCAGTCTTAGGACAACGTCGGTTCTTAAAAGGTTAAAGATCGATACGACTAGTCGATCTAGTGGTTTTGGGCCTTCCCGACTTTGTAAGAGCAATGTCGGTTCTTAGAAGGTAGAGATCAAGTTTCCTTTCGATCCAATAGTTTAGACTTCCCTACATTGCTAGCCTTGGGACAACGCCAATTCTTAGAAGGCGAGGGGTCAATTTGACCATCGACCCAACCGTTAAGACCTTCTAGATGTTGCCATTCTTTGTACAACGTCGGTTTTCAGAAGGTTAGGATTGATTTTCCCATAGATCTAGTGATTTAAGAGTCTTCGCTCCCCATCCACTATTCAAAGGCAAAGGAGCATTTTTTGATTATGCTATCAATTGCATGGCATAGGAATTTTGCTTGCAAGAACATGTTTATGTTGGTTTAAGAATTAGATTTCATTAATGAGTAGAAGAAATGGCAACATTTATAATGACCGCACTATCCCCAAGTGGCTTATTTGTGAAAGGAAACCAGATAAGGCTGAATGAAACAACATTGTTTTAGGTTGCAGCTTCGTTCGTGCATAACCGGTTGGCTTGAATGTTGCTTGATGACTAGTCTTTCGCCAGTTTGCCTAGGCCCCTATCTGATGGGTCCAGGCAGTTTTCCTTGAGCAGGTAGACCTAGGGGTTTTGCAATTTCTCTGCTATTCTATGATTCCCTGACATAATGTTGGAGCTTGTTTTTCCTTGTCAACTACTCAATCAAATTTATCAGATATTGGCATTCATTAGTGTTATACCCATGGGTTTCGTGGAAGTGACTTACTTCCCAGAATTTTTATCTTGCTCTATCGCTTCCCTCCTGGTGGCTTCTTATATTGCTTAGTTTCTTAAGTGGTAAGATATATACTCTCTGATGTGTCATTCAAGGGCATGTGTTCATCCATTCCAAAGTTCTTTGGATGTTTCTCATTTGCATCATGCCAGTTACTTGAGTTTTGACTACTTTTCTTTTGATTACTAGAGTTTCCAATGTTTACTGTGATGTTGCTCTAGATTACTTCCTTCGATGTTCATCACAAACCTTTCTTTTGACCAGTCCTACCTCTTCCAACTGCAGGAATTTATTCATCAGTGAAATTCTTCATTGGTAGGGGTCTCTTCATTTTTATCCATCTACTGAAATCCTTATCCAGGCGAATGCCTTAAAACAAAGGCATAAATACTGAAAATTTTCTTTCCTAACTTCCTAATGGCAATGTTGTATCGGTTCAAGAAAGCCTTCAAAGATTCCTTGGGTCCCTGAAACAAGCTGGATAAGGACATCATGTCCTTTGGTTGGGCAGCATAGATCCTGAACTCCTCCAATAATGTCTTAGCCAATTCGTTAAAAGTTGATATGGATTTTGGCATGAGCCTAGTAAACCACATTAAAGTGACTCCTTCCAAGTAGATAGGGAAACACTTATAACGAATAACATATGTAGCTCTTGCTCCATCCATATCACATTCATATTTGAGTAAGTGTTACCTAGGATCAGTTGTTCTATTGTAAGATGGCATTGTTAGCATGGTAAACTTTCTAGGGTATTCTTCACTCAAGAAATTTTCAGTGAATATGGTTCCGCTTTGTGCAAAACCCCAATCTTCAGTCTTCCTACCCCCGCTTTCCTCCACCAATTGTTTGACTATATAAGTAATGTACTACTTGTCGGTATGATAATGCAAAGGTTAATGATCAAGGGCCACACTGAGTGTTTGACTCCATAAACAGTCTTGATTTATCGGTTGACATCTAGATTCCTCTATCTTTAGGTGTACCACTACTTTGTTGCTTAGTGGATATACAATCGGTCTTGCCACTGGACTTTAGCTCTATTGTTTTGTCCATCAACACCATTGTCCAACTTCAAATCATTACCATCAAGCTACAAGTCCTCTTCCTTATTGGATACATCCATTGCATCACCTTTCTAAACATCCTCTACATGGGCATTAGCAGCACTCTTGCTTCCACCTATGATGACCCATGTAGTTACCTCCTTCTGATTTTTCTTCCCATCTCTGCTATTAAACCGAAGATTGTAGGAGAGGTTTCTCTCCTAACCCTTCTTGTCGCTAGTGGCTGCAAGGTTAGTAATGCATCAATCTTATCGATGAGAGCTTTCCGACTCTTTGCCATCTTCTAGTTAAGTTCATGATTCATCTTATTAAGCTCTCTTTTGGTAACAACTTCCTATTGTGTAGAGGAATTGGTATTGCATTTCCACTATTAACTTCTGTTTGGTGAGTGTTTCCTTCATTACAATTGGCCACTGCTCCTGCGGATCTTTCGAAAGTAGATCTTCCTTTTCTAGGTATCATTGATCTTCAACAACAAGTTCTCAAACTTCTTAGAACTAGTTTTCAAGATCTAACCATTGGATCTCTTCAAAATTATAATAGCAAGCTAGGTCTAAGCTTGGATTCAATTCTCTTAATGAAAGCACAAAAATGTTGATGCCAAAAATGGATCATCACCTAAGAATGAGATATAGGAAACCCCTGAGACCAAGATCTAGCATATATAATGAAAATAAAAGAAAAAATAATAGGGAGACAGATGATTTTTGTAGTGGTTCAGCAATCTATGGGCAGCGTCCACTTTATAGTTTTATTGGTTGATGATTTGAGATAGTTTTTAAGAGATTACAAGCAACAAGTACAAGAAGTTGACGAGTTCTTAGATTTAGAACTGCTAAGAGCAGTTGGCTTGGAGATTATTATGAGGGAGGAAGATGGTGAAGAGAAATGGAATCCCAGATCTAGGGTGAAGAGAAGAGATGCTTTTTTGAGTGCACACAGGTTTTTATTTATAGAGAAACGGATGAGTTAGGTCAGAAGCCTATTTCTAGTAGAGTCCAGGAGATGGCCCATCGTCACACAAGAGATCGTGGGGTTTACCAACTCAAAATAATAACTTGGTACCAAGTCGTTTGACTCGAGGCCAACCTATTCCCTTAGGTGAAAATTAGTTCAACTCCTTTGCACTGCTCTTCTATCTTTGAGTTAACGTGTTTCATGCACTTTTCATTGACTTCGATTGATTATAGTGAACTTTCCACCATAAGTTGAGTCATCCATCTTCCTTAGCTTTATTCTCTTTAACTCTTGGAATTGATCATCGAAACTTTGGGAAAACACTCAGTCATGAGTAGGAGGGCTAGAAAATGAGTCAGATGAAGTTGGGGAAGTGAAGTGAGGAAGCAAAAAGAAGCGATACCGAGCCAAATGGTACCGCTATCGAGTTATTTACATAATTCAATTCTTGGTGGAACTCTTCCAAGTTATTTCCTTGCTCCATCTAAGCATGCTTCAAATATTTGTTAAGTTGCAACATACCATCATTCTAAATAGTTCAAATCATGTTGGAGTGAATCATAAAGGTGAAAACCATGTCGATGAAAATCATGAGCTTTGGGTCGGGGTTGACCTGACTTGGCGTCCGATCTAAGTGGTTTATGCGTTTGCTTCAAGCCTTTCTTGAAGTCATCCAAAGGGTGTAGTGCATGGAGTTCAACCTGAGAGTTTGTGAGTCCAATGAGTCCTACCTAAGTTTTGCTCGATAATGATTGCTTGGAGTCCAACCTGAGTGTTTTATGAGTCCAATTTGAGTTCTGCTCTATTACGATTGCTTGGAGTCTAGCTTGAGAGTTTTGTAAGTCCGACCTAAGAAAAATCATAACTTGGTACCATGTTGTACTTATAACTCGGTGCCAATTTAATTCAGGTCTAACCCAGGTTTGTCTTGAGTTTGACCCAGGTCCGACTATAAGTCGTATCATTTTGCCTTGCCATTTTTCAGCTTAGGTTTTCCTTCTTTTTTCCTAGGTTCGGTTCAGACATGACTCGGGCCCCACTCCAAGCGCCAAGTTGAAAAACTCAAGCCAGCAATTTCTGCTCATTTTTTCCTTATATTTGATATTCCTTTTTCTTGCCTTTTTACGATGTTTCCAAAGTCTTTAAACCATTTTGTCTTCATTTTGACATTCTAACTTTCGATTGAAATTGGCTTGGTCAAAAACCCAATTAACATTATGTTTTGGCTAGAGTCAGCCTAATAGGTTATTAGTTGGTTTGTGAAAACTAAAAAATTCATATCAACCCTAGAAAAAATATAATTTGAGACCGACAGTTAATTTCAAGGGGCAGGTAAACTAGGAATGTATAACCCTTTAATGATAACTAGTCATATTTATGCACGGTGCATGCATATGAGCAAATCATGTTTTTTTTAACTACTGTGGTTGCTTGTGTGTGATTTACGTTAAGATTGACATATTTTGATAAGATATAACTGAAGGGAAAACCCATTCCATTCTGTAGTGTCGCCTCACTACATATCAGCTTTTGATTTGAGATGTTATATTATTATTAGCACTATTATTTTTGTTTGATCCAAAGTTTATGTTTTCCCTTAAACTCTTGAGTACTCATTTGTGTAGATCGAGAGTAGAGTATTCAGATTAGACGAATAAGATTCTTGAGACATGCAAAAGGCAAGATAATATTAGGATATGCTTTATTTGAATAAATGTAACGATAGAATTTATAACCGTCAAGTAGTTCGACTCTGATCATCCAAGGAGGCATCTTCATATATTGCTCTTGGAATATAATTTTATTTATTATGTTTTCTCTAAACGTGGAATCGATGGAATTACTTATCAAATTGTAAGTTTATTAATGAAACGTATTTTGAAAATTTTTATTTGATGTTACAGATATAATAAACTGATCTCATTTTGTCATCATGAAATGACACTATAGATGATTGTAGCATTAATAATGCTTATTTACGAGCCTTCAATTGAGGGGCATTACAAGGTATCAAAGCATCGATTTATGTAAAACTTAAAGATTTAGAAAATATAATCCAAATAAATCAGTGAACAAAGTTGGGGTATGAGATAATGCTACAGTAACATTCTTGTTATTGCCATATATAAGTATGTATTCTATTTCTATTCTCACATCTCTCTCAAACCACACTTTCTATAATGATCTTGACTAGACCTTCGAAAATCGGCACCGAATATATCACCTATGTTCCAATGCCACAGATTCAAACGTCGAATCTGGTTTGCCAGAGCTTATAACACATTAAGTACAACAACATAGTGGAAGGAAATGAATAATATAATATCATTGATATGCAACATTTGATATAATATTCAGATACAATGTGAATCCCAACAATATCAGAGATAATAATACAATAGCGGAATGATAAGCATCAATAGGGAAACTCCAAAAGAGAATTCCAACATCAAACTACAACTGAAACTCCATAGCTAAAGCTCCAAAACTCCAAAAGCTAGATCCACCAACATGCTTTCCAAACGCGAAGCGAGAAACCCTCATCACGATGACTTAAGCAAGGTCAGTCCAAATGCTAAAAAAAGCAAATGCGATTGCCAAATCCAAAGGCTGAATTCTATCGAATTCTACTCCTACTATTCGATTGTCTGAAAAATCAAACTCTAGACCGCCCCTGTGGAAAATTGTGGGCACCCAGAGTTTAGGAAGGGACCAATAAACTCCGGGTCAATCATGCGACTGGTATAAGCAAAAAAAATGGTTTATCTTTAAAACAACCAACAAAAGAATTTAAAATATTGAAATTCGTAATGCTTTTTGGAAAATAAAACTACCATAAGGCCTCCCGGCACACACATATGCAATCGCACATTTGGGGGAGAATTCTCCTTATGATAGTAAAAAATGTTTGATACGCAAAAACCATTTGATATTATTATTAGTGCATAGTGGAAAATATTTGCAAGTATAATATTAATCTTAGCCAGCATACATACCATTATAGTATGCCTACTATAGCTACCATGTTAGATGGCAGGTTCTACAAATAAAACCGTAGAGGGCGCGTATTGGATAATTGGATTTCCAACAAATGGTCAGGCCAAGGAACTTCGCATTGCCACTTGGGTACGCCTCTGGAGGGTCGCCCCGAGAACTTACCCGGATCTCTGCCAACACAAGGCCGGTTTACTCCCTTTCCGGGAGTGAAACCTAAGATATCCCACTTCCGGTCGTTTGCGACCTTTATCCAAGGATCCTCAACCACAAAGCAACATCACATAGTAATAAATTTACAGTGTCCACGTGAGTAAGTATTTAGACTCCATACCATAATACCACCCTTTTCTAGAAGGAATGGACATACGCTAGGGGCGCGACCCCTGCAACGTTGCCGCATCTTTTCTGTTTCGACCATTACCGGGTTGTGAGGCTCGATGAGGTCCCAATCCACATAGCTACACTTTTTCACAAAGTCATCCCACTACTACAAAAAAAGGCCATTTGCATCGGTTGTTTACCATCCTTTTGCATCAGTTCAACATCCGATGCATATGCAACCGATGCAATAGGCTTAACAGTTTTGCATCAGTTCTAAAACCGATGCAAAACGGTTCTTTTTGCATCGGTTATTACTAACAACTGGTGCAAAATACGGTTGGTTGCTTATACATAGCTCTCATGTTGCATCGGTTGTGATGAAAACCGATGCAACAAAGGAACTTATTGCATATGTTGTTGTTGGAAACCGATGCAACATAAGAGTCTTTGGGTTTAAAAGGCTTCTTTGTTGCATCGGTTTCTTATAACAACCGGTGAAAACTAATCCCTCTATTGCATCAGCTATTTATACCTGATGCAAAAAAGTCATTCTCAAAAATCATTATTACAGTACTCAAATAGACAATATATATATATATATATATATATATGTTATTGATTATAACAAATAATTATTGCATGCAATATTACAATCATTCAAAATTAAATTTGATGGAAAATACAAATACATCAGTGATTGATTATAGAAAGAAGCAGCCAATGAAAGGGTTCTTCAAACTCATCAAGTATGAAATTATTCTCACTATGCCTGTACCTATGCTAGCTCTCAACATAAATGCTATCACAACCAATCTCAACACAAAATCACATATGTAAAACTGTATAATATAAAACAAAAACATAGCTCCTCATCAACCATGTATTCTCTAAATAAGCTACACCATTGCAACAGAAATGATCGCGATAAACAACCATAAAGTGCTCTTTGTCATAAATGGATCTAAGAAAATAAAAATCACATGTTAATAAGCTTCATAAAAGGGAAAGAAAACATGATAAATAAAACTTAAACAAACAATCTAAGTAGACTTACCTGCAGCAGATTACAGTGTTGGACTAAAGTTTTCTATGAGTTTGACAAAGTAGAGGTGAAAGCTCTAGAGCAAATTCTTACACAGAAGCAAAGGTTCATGCACATATTCTTTTTACCATTCTAGCATGCTTTGATTTCTGTTGCTAGAATTTAATAGGCATCGGACGGGTTTTCAAGTCATTTCTTCTTTAATTACAGGTTACAGCAAGAACTACAGAAGTACCTATCTCTTAGGCAATCATGCCAGGTTTGCAAATATTTGAATTTGATTCTGTTCCACAGGTTGAGAATAAATTAAAAGTCTTATTATTAAACATCAGGAAAATGGCCCTGAATATCAGAAACAAGTTTCTGTTTGTTTCTGAACCATGCCCAGTTGTTTCAGTGGTCATATGAAGGCCGAGGAGGGTTTTTACAAGCTCTATCAATTAAAAGACACAAACATAATGAAAGTGCTGAAAAGTCTACTTGATCCTAGTGCAAGTATTACCAAGACGTGTTCATTTCGAGTATGTTCTTTATGTGTTTCTAATAATTATTACGGGAACAATAACGTGTGCATTGTCATATTTTAAGTGCATTGGTATATTATAACCTTAACAGCCTGCTCTGTCGATGTTCTCAAATGCTATATCACCCGAATTTTCTTCGTTAATAGGTCTTATATTGATTGGATATTACAGTAAATTGTGGAAACAATTGACTTAATTATTTGCAGGTTGAAATATTTAAGATAACTGGAGAGCAGAACATGCTTTATGATTTTGTTAGATTACTTGCCACCGAATGCTTTAATCATCTTTTCAACAAAGAATTTCTAAAAGAGATTTTTGTAGAGGTTTCTGCACAGGAATCTGCTTGTAATGCTAAATTTGTGTCAACATGCATGAGCTTACTAGAGGTTAACTCTATTATTTACTATTAACATTATTGTTGCATACTCCTGAGGATTTAAATGTGTAGTAGATGAATTCATACATGCTCCATATAGTTGTGTGATTGTGCCTAAACTTTGGATTTTGCTATGTGTGTTCTCATGAACATCTTAATGTCTGATGCCTGTTGGATAGATGGAAGAAACATGTTGAACTTATGAACATCTAAGTAGACTTACCTGCAGCAGATAAACTTCCATTATCGGGTAAATTTCCAGTAGAAGCCGCACCTAAATTAGACAAAGTGATTCCAAGATTTGCGTAATCCTATAGAACCTATAAAAACAGCAAACCTCGAAATTTAATGGTATCATAATGCACTATTTTACCTTCTTGAATGCAAGAATAGGAAGCAATTCTTACACTCAGCATAGCAAGGTGTTGGTGTAAACCAAAATTAAGAGTCGTGTCTGCTGATGTGAAAAGTCATGTCTATTCGAATGAAGAGTCATGTCTATTCGAATGAAAAGTCATATCTATTCAGTGAAGAGTCGTGTCCGTTCACTGAAAAGTCGTGTCTATTGAAATGAAGAGTCGTGTCTATTAAGTAAAAGTCATGTCTATTGAAGTGAAAGGGTGTCTGTTCAAAAAGGTTATGTCCGTTTGTAAGGGTTGTAAACCACTATATATATGTGGTCATTTTGTTGTGTTGAAAGAAAGTTGTAGGCAAGACAAAAAAGCAAGTTATAAAAAAAAAATTGTCTATTCTCCTCTAAAATTATAATTCTCTCTCTCTTTTTCTACTTTAACAAATTGGTATCGGAGCTTGGTTGAAAAATGTCAAACAATCTTGTCTCCCTTGTTCCTCGATTCAACGGTGAAAAGTTTGATTATTGGAGCAATCTAATGAGGCTCTGTCTTGAATCTCAAAACTTGTGGACAGTTGTTGAAGAAGGTGTTGGTGCGCCGGAAGATGAAACGCAACTCACAGTTGCCCAAAGAGATCTTCTGAAAAGCAAAAAACAGAAAGATCGGAAGGCTCTCTTCCAAATCTACCAGACACTTGAAATTCAAGTTTATGAGAGAATTTCAAAAGTTGCAAATGCTCAGGAGGCTTGGAAAATATTGAATACAACGTATTCTGGCCAAGATCAAGTAAAAAAGGTTCGCCTGCAGTCACTACGAGCTGAATTCGAAAAGCTCGAAATGAAGGATAGTGAGAAAATCTCAGAGTATTTTACTCGTCTCACTTCCATCATAAATCAGATGGCTTCAAACGGAGAAGTCGTGGAGACTCAAAGAGCCGTTGAAAAAATTCTACGGAGCCTACCAATCAAGTTCGATCATATTGTGGTTGCAATTGAGGAATCAAATGATATTGCTTCACTTTCTCTTGAAGGCTTGCAAGGAAGGCTGGAAGCTCATGAGGCTAGAATCTTGATGAGAAGTAAACAAACAAATTCTTCTCAAGATCAAGCCTTAAAATCTCAATTCACATCCATAAAAGTTCAAGGCCCATCCCATGGCAAAAGTAACATCAGGAATAGTGGAAAATTTGAAGAATCAAAGGAGGAGAAACGATCATTCCAAAGTAACAAGGCGCGAGGCAAATACAAAGGCAAAAAACCATATTTTGAATGCAATTTCTGTCACAAGCCGGGTCATAAAGCAAATGATTGTTGGGAGAAACATCCTGAAAAGAAGCCAGTTGCTGGTTTTATGCATAATGAAGCAGAAAAATCTGAATCTTTGTTGATCGCTTCGGATGGAAATGTTGAAAACGTATGGTACTTGGATAGTGGTGCAAGTAGGCATATGACTGGAAATAAAAATCTATTTTTAAGTCTTGTGGAAGCTGATGATGGTCAGGTTACTATTGGAGATGCAAAATCATACAAAATTCAAGGTGTTGACGAAATTTCTTTCAAAACCAAGGCTGGAAAAGTTGAAAAAATGTCGGAGGTTCTTTATGTACCAGGCATATGTAGCAATCTTCTTAGCGTCCGTCACTTGCTGAAGAAAGGATTTGATTTTCGATTCGTTGGAAATCAATGTAGCATGAAGAAGAACGACCAACAAGTGGCAAATATTGTGATGGGATCCAACAAATTATTTCCGATCAAACTTGACATCGTAAGCAGTACGTGCATGATTGCTACTTCTAATGATGAAGTTTCCAAGTTATGGCATGAGAGGTTTGGCCATTTAAACTTCCGGAGTTTGAAGGAGATGTCCACCAAAGAAATAGTCCGAGGGCTGCCTAAACTTGAAGTGATAAACGAAGCATGTGAGGAATGCCAATTGGGAAAACAACATCGTGAATCTTTCCCATCCAAATCGAAGTGGATTTCTCAATCACCTCTGGAGCTTGTTCACACCGACCTCTGTGGACCAATGCAAGTGCCATCGCTTGGAGGCAGCAGATATTTCTTGTTATTTGTTGACGATTACACAAGAAAAATTTGGGTTTATTGTGTCAAAGAAAAATCAGATGCCTTCTCTTGCTTCAAAGAGTTCAAATTTCAAGTTGAAAAACATTCCGGTCATCAAATAAAAAATCTAAGGAGTGACCGTGGAGGAGAATACATGTCCTCTCAGTTTGAAGAATTCTGCCAAAATCATGAAATCCGCCATGAGTTAACTGCCAGGTACTCACCTCAACAAAACGGAGTCGCAGAGCGCAAAAATCGAACAATAATGAATATGGTCAGATGCATGTTGAAGAATAAGAACTTGCCTGCATGTTTTTGGGCTGAAGCGGTCTCTTGTGCCGTTTACTTAATCAACCGATCACCAACAAAGAGCTTAAAGGATTCCACTCCAAATGAAGCCTGGTATGGCAAGAAACCAAATGTTGCTCATTTAAAAACTTTTGGTTGTCTTGCATACTCTCATATTCCTGATGCTTTAAGATCGAAGCTCGACGACAAATCTGAAAAAGGCATTTTCATTGGTTATAGTCAAAGGACTAAAGCTTACAAGCTTTACAATCCGAAGACGAAGAAGATGATTATCAGCAGAGATGTTCGCTTTGATGAAAATGGCTGTTATAATTTTTCAGATTTTGCAGAATTACCTGGATGGCAAACTCTAAATCTTGAAGAGGAAACTTCTTTGGAACAAGATGTTGATGCTGATGTTGGTATTGAAGAACAACAGCTTAAAAATAATGGGGTTGAGCAGGAGCAAAATTCACCACCAACGACGGAAAGAAGGACGCGATCCTTGAGAGAAATCTATGATACAACCGAAGAAGTTGACACTATGGATCATGTATATTTTGCATTTTTTGCGGGAGAAGATCCAATCACTTATGAAGAAGCATCAAAGGAAGAAAAATGGGTGAATGCAATGAAGGATGAAATCAAGTCTATAGAGAAAAATGGTACGTGGGAGCTTACCACATTGCCTTCACACAAATCAGCCATTGGTGTAAAATGGGTGTTCAAAACCAAAACAAATCTTGATGGCTCCATCAACAAGTACAAAGCACGTTTGGTTGCGAAGGGGTATAAGCAAAAGGAAGGGGAAGATTTCAATGAGGTATTCGCTCCTGTCTCTCGACTTGATACAATTCGATTATTGATTTCTCTTGCTGCCCAAAATGGCTGGAAGCTGCTGCATATGGATGTGAAATCAGCTTTCTTGAATGGTTTTCTTCAAGATGAAATTTATCTTCAACAACCTCCTGGTTTTGTGAAGAGGGGCGAAGAGGAAAAGGTGTATAAGCTGCGGAAAGCTTTATACGGGCTGAAGCAATCCCCCCGTGCATGGTATGATCGTATCAATAATTTCTTCTTAAAGAATGGTTTTGAAAGGTGTCCTTTTGAACACACTCTTTACATGAAGAAGCATTCAAAAGGAGGTTTCGAGATCGTGAGTTTATACGTGGATGATCTGATTTTTACTGGAGATAATATGAAGATGTTATCTGAATTCAAAAATTCAATGATGAAGGAGTTCGAGATGACGGATTTGGGAGAATTACATCATTTTCTAGGGATAGGTGTTCAGCAATCAAAATGTGGGATTTTTATCTCGCAAGAAAAATATGCTGCTCAAGTATTGGAGAAGTTCAATATGATGAATGCAAATCCAGTTTCAACTCCTTGTGTTGCAGGTTTGAAATTGTGCAAAAATGGTGAAGGAAAGTTTGTGGATCCAACTATTTTTCGAAGCCTAGTTGGAAATTTGATGTACCTCACTGCTACAAGACCCGACATCATATACGCAGTAAGCTTGATTAGCAGATTCATGGAGAAGCCTTTCTCAAACCATTGGGAAGCTGCAAAAAGAATTTTACGATACGTTAAAGGGACTATTGACTATGGCATTTTCTATGAAGCTCATGTGCCTGTGAAGCTTGTTGGATATACGGACAGTGATCTAGGTGGAAGTATCGATGATTCAAGGAGTACTTAAGGTTATGCATTTAACCTTGGAAGTGGAATTATTTCTTGGTGTTCAAAAAAACAACCAGTTGTGGCACTTTCTACCACCGAAGCGGAGTACATCGCAGCATCTCTAGCAGGATGTCAAACTTTATGGCTAAGAGGAATTCTTGAAAATCTAAGCTTCAAGCAAAAAGATCCTACGATCATTTATTGTGACAATAGTTCTACTATCTCTGTCTCAAAGGATCCTATTTTGCATGGAAGAACAAAACATATTCGTCTACGTTTCCATTTCCTACGAGAACTCGTTCGTGAAGAAGAAGTGAGTCTTGAGTATTGTCGAAGTGAAGAATAAATTGCTGATATCTTCACAAAGCCGCTTGGAGGGACTACTTTCTCAAGAATTGTTACTGCATTAAGTGTTCGAAGGAATTTTGGTTTATGGGAGGCATTGTTGGTGTAAACCAAAATTAAGAGTCGTGTCTGCTGATGTGAAAAGTCATGTCTATTCGAATGAAGAGTCATGTCTATTCGAATGAAAAGTCATATCTATTCAGTGAAGAGTCGTGTCCGTTCACTGAAAAGTCGTGTCTATTGAAATGAAGAGTCGTGTCTATTAAGTAAAAGTCATGTCTATTGAAGTGAAAGGGTGTCTGTTCAAAAAGGTTATGTCCATTTGTAAGGGTTGTAAACCACTATATATATGTGGTCATTTTGTTGTGTTGAAAGAAAGTTGTAGGCAAGACAAAAAAGCAAGTTATAAAAAAAAAATTGTCTATTCTCCTCTAAAATTATAATTCTCTCTCTCTTTTTCTACTTTAACACAAGGGAAAAAACTGGTGGAATTGAAGAGGTTGCTGTAGCCTTCATTGCATATACATTTGTGTTAGGTATTAGTAGCAGCGCACCTGCCTCCACCATGGTAAGACCACTTACACGCTGTATTAAACGCATAATATAAACTTGGTTGTTCTAAGTATTAAATATGTTTGGTGTTATGTATAAAAACGATAATTATGAGCAGTGGTGTGTATGCAAATTATATTACTTAATTGACCATAGATTACGGCGATGAGGCTTTCTTGTTAACAGCTTCCCAAAATTTATCATACCAGATGTTGTTCTCCATAAAAAGGAATCT
This sequence comes from Allium cepa, assembly GCA_030765085.1. Lineage (NCBI taxonomy): Eukaryota > Viridiplantae > Streptophyta > Magnoliopsida > Asparagales > Amaryllidaceae > Allium > Allium cepa. The sequence goes on along the minus strand of CM060938.1, from coordinate 721,149,325 downwards.
TGTTCTTCTATGGTCTGCGAGTTGATAAAAATAAATTACTAGTCTAATATCGGATCGATCCTGTGGTCTTCACTAACTAATTTCATATCAATCTGAATACTGCTCTGGAAAATGAGTAAATAATGGCTATTTAACTCGATTAGCCACAGTAATAGGTCTGGCGAGGCTGTTTTGCTAAACAGTGTAAATACTGTTCTATATTTCAACTACAGTTGCATTTTTCCATGACTCAAAATATTATTTAAGCCCAACTATGCTAACAAAGCCATATATACACGATTCATGCATAGGCTAAAATAGATGCTGTTATTTCTATTTTGTTCTCAAACAGCTGTATTTGTAATTCATCTAACAGATTCATTCAGGAAATGTACAAAACCATAACAACAGTATTTTTCCAACGTTTAGTAGTGCATTCAATAAAATGTAACTACAATCTATCAGGTGCATTGATAAAATGGCTGTGTTTCAAACATCAATTTACAATTTATCTTATACCACCAATACTATTTAGGATACTTACTGCTGTTACTAACTTTAATAAAATATTTAAATCAGATTTTATACGAAACTTATGCTACAAGTTAGACATGCAGAGGTAACAGACATTTAACTACACATTCAATGTTCTTCATTTTCTCCGCGTGTGACACGGAACATATAAATAAGCAAAAACTTTTCTAAAGTTCCTACAAGTAAAACTTTTCAGTTTACTCAATAAACTTACCATTTCATGCATTTTTCATTCACCTAACGTTACCTCTTTGATTTTGACATTGACAACACATACTCGGTAAGTTTGTAGTTGCAATGCCATTTATTTCGTTATACAAAGTTATCCGTTTTCCCCCTATCTAGCTACAATCATACAGCTCGCAATTCTTGTCTGTGCTACTAGTTTTACCATATCAAAGTTTATTCAGCAAAAACAACTTCATATTAGTCTTCAAGTGCTATCAGGGATTTAACCAAATTATCCTACTCGAGTGTGCAATGTATGAGTGCAATACATCACTAAAGTTCCAAACAACTACTTTCAAAAAAATGTTCCAAACAACTATCTGTACAAGCAAACAATTTTCATAAAATTAGCTTAAAAATTAATTTATTGAAGAGCAAGATCAAATTGGTATCTAAACAACCAGAATTTTCGGGCTATGGCCATTAACGATAATATTTCAAGAACTATGAAGCATATTCTTAGAGCCAGAGATAGTGCAGCTAAAATTATGAAAAGAATTGTTATCAACTGTCAATCAACATCAATGTTGTTTGACCCTTGGTTAAACCGCAAATCTATGGTCGAATTACTGGGTTGGCGTAGAATTTATTTATGCCAAGGAGAAAATAGGACAATCAATAACATAATAGAAAGAAATTCTCTAAAGTATAACGAGTTATCATCCACAAGGGAACTATTTTCCATCATCACACAAATCTACTTGGACACAGATTATTCTACTGATTACTGCAAGATAGCAGACTTGACAAATTTCAAATTTTCTTCGGTCTACAGTTCACTAATGTCTATTCATAATCCGGTTTACTGGGGGAGAATAATTAGGAATCGATATATTGCTAAAAAAATTAGCTACACGGCCTAAAAAGTGTTTATGGGATGTCTACCTACTAAGGATCGACTCCATTCATTGCGAATTTTGGATTCAACTACGTGCCTATTATGTAATGAGGACTCAGAAACGCATGAATATTTGTTTTTCAATTGTAAATATAGTACGTACCTTTGGGGATTGGCCATGAATCGTCTTCGTATGCCATCAACAGAGCGTCCAATTCTGCGATTAGAGCTTATTCGTCTCAGCAATAGGGGTCACTAGCAAGGTTGTCGCAGAATTTTAGCTTGAAGGCTAATAGCAGACGTTAATTAGCAGCAACAAAACCCATTTTAGCATCTTGTTTAATTTGTTGAAGATGAAAAGAAGTAAAAAATAAATTTTCTAGCACCGAGGATTCTAAGGAGGAGAAGAATTCTTTTTTTCGGAGTGGGTTATTGAAGAGGCAGGAGTACACTTGTCCAAAGTAGTAACTTTGGAGCCAATTTTTCATTATTTCCCACATAAATTTCATATCTTTGCCATCAACGTGTAATTGCATCGGTTTACTTTAAAACCGATGTGATTAAAACTATTTGCATCGATGTATTTTCTTCATTTGTGGGTGAGAAATGATGTAAATTTGATTTTTTATTACCCGTTACTTTCCACGTACCAATTGCACCCGTTATTAAGATAGAACTGATGTAAATGGTTTTATTTGCATCAGTTTTTACTTCAACCGATTCAAATGAGGCGAAGCAATATGCACTTTTTGTACTAGTGTGCTTTGATCAATAAATGATCAGCAGCACTTCGTATGCCACATTACCAAATTGGGAATGTATCACTAGTAACCATCAACTACATAACCATTGAGCTCGTACGTCTCAGAGAAGGGTGTTAAGCTAAGAGAATAAATCTCCGCCACTAAACAGAAATGTATTTGATAGAAACCATCTTTACATCTCAAAGTGTGAAGTCAGGCACACATCCATACAAGTCTGTTTCAGGTTCAAACAGAACCAAAGGCACTTCACAAAGAAGTCCTTGCAAATCCGTATAATCCCTAATCACGTCCAGACTTCCCATCATATATAGAGCCTTTATACCAGAGACCAGTCGGTGTAGAGACATTCGACGAGTTATCCTTTCGTTTTCGAAAATATCCGATCTTCACCATCGGTCTTCAAATGCTATCCATAACGCCGTATCATTATTCGAAATGGGTTATATAACACAAAGGTCATCTCCCGGCTAAACCGAATAATGAATGCAATATTTAAAAACATATGGATATTGATATTTCAGTTAAGACACGATTTAAAACCCAAACTTTTCTTTCAAATGGTTTAAACAAATTACCATTTTTAAATCTTTAAACAAAAAAGATTCAATTCACAATGTTTACCCAGCATTCACAAAGACTCATTCATATATTTCAAAACAACTTCCATTTCGAATCTTTTATAGAAAGGACACGCCTTTAAGATCCCTTTTCAATTTGAAAACAAAGTATAATAATCTTTAACAAAGAGTCATTCATATTCTTTCAAACAGTTTCCCTTTCAAATTGGATTAACTCCTTCAATCTTTTAATCAAAGATTTAATTCATAGATTTCAAACCATTTCCAAAGATTTATTCATCACTTGGAAAACCATTTTCATTTCAAACTTGAAATCCTTTTAACACAAATTGAAAATTCTTTCCTTATATGAAAGCTTTTATTATTTGAAAACAAACTGTTTTCATTTCGAAAAAACTGATTTCATTTATACAAGTTAAAGTCTTTCAAGCTTGGGTTGAATTCAAATTCCCAAAACAATACTTTTAAAATGGTTTTAAAACCCATATAAACACTTTTATAACTTGTATAACATTTTTAAACCATAATTTCCAACATAGAATTCAATTTCAAATTTTGAATTCAAGTCAAATTAATTAAATTTCAAAATTTTATTAAGTTATTCAAAATAACTTTCATCTTCAAAACTTCTTTTCAAAAGCTTTTTACATTTAACCCAAATCCATTTCCAAAACTATTTGGATTTTAAATTCAATTTCTAAACCCATTTCAAAAATCCGTGACTTAACCAAATTCCTTGTGCAATTCATATTTGTGTGTGTATGGTGTAGTCCAGGGGTTTTACACAATAGTGTAACAACATCAATCATCACAGATTCAAACACAGAAATATCGATAAGCGGTACAATCTATAACGCTTATCTTCATTCACAGATCACAGATAAACAATATAAATTTATCACAGATAAATAAAATCATTCATCACAGATAAATGAATTACATCACAAATGAAAAAATTACATCATAGTTCATAGCTCAATCAGAATAATTCATATCACACAATTCGAAGCATCCAATTCAATTCAAACATTCATAAGTAAGATCAGCTAATTGTCTGATTAATTTAAATCAGATCAATTTCTTATGAATAATTTACCAATCGTGGTTAATTAATCATTGATTGATTACAACCCATTTTAATTAATTAACCTTTAATTGATTTAGTTATTCCCAAATGGGTTATTCTTAATTACTTTCGTTGAGTAATTATCATTAATATCTCAAATCAAGTATTGTCTTTAATCACTTAAAACTTTAATTAAAAATAATAATCCATTTATCTTAAACTAATTACTTATATTATCATTAAAAATCTTTATTTAATAACCAAAGTAATTAATTTTTTATTAACAAAATAAGTTAACTTAGATTTTAAAGTTAATTAACAATTAAACCATCTCTTCTAGGTTAACAACTCAATATTATTAAGTTTATTTAAAATAACTTTAAAATAAAAGTTATACATAGATTTAAAAACATTTTAATTTAATTAATTTTAAAATAATTTTATTTAAAAACTTTTTAACCAACTCAAAACTCGCGTAAACACTATTTATAAAGAATTGGTTTTAACCAAAATAATTTTCAAGTAAAACTCCATTTGTTTAAGAATTTTAAAACTGTTTATATATTTGATTTTCTTAAACCCGAGCCAAAATCAAGTTTTCCCTGGGCCAGATTCTAAAAACCCCGAGTACAATCTCGAATCAATTTCCTTTTTTTCTTTTTAAACTTGGTTTTGATTTTAGATTTTCAAAACTGTTGTGGATAACCTCTCGAGTCTTCCTTGAAATGAACTCGAGCTAAATTCAATCTCCCCCAACATCATTCTCGAGTATTCCTTTTCTCCCCCCAATTCAACATCACTAGACATTGGTGATATCGCGTGCACGTGTACCAACATACCGACGAGCTCCAATTGACCTTGCCATCTCCAACATGTCGACGTCCATCAACTCACATCCTCAAGCCAGCTGATTCGTCGAATCCACGATGAATTCGAAATTGAGGAACCCAATCCAACCTAGAAACAAATTCGATCACCACAAACTTCCTCTTACCGCCTCCGCCGATCATTAGCTATCACGCAACCCTTCCCTTAGCTTCGCCTAACTTCCATGCTACTAACGCCCCAACTCTGGTGGTCTCCGATGCCAGAGAGACGGTGAGCAACTCAATTCCTAACCTCCACTCATTTTAGAGCTTAAACCCTAAACCACTCGATCATTGCCGCCACAGTGGATCATAAATCCATTTGGCATTTTTGCCGAGGTCCTCGGTCTTCCTCCTACCTTCAACGAAGATCCCGACCTACCCGAGTCTAGCCATCACTAGAAAAAACCCAAACTTTACATTCCGATCAACTTTGAATTTCTCACTCAGTTCCACACTAAAAATCGTGAATTAACCCTTAAAAATCATGATTTGGAATTGTGATTCAAATTATATACCTGAATCAAAGAACTAAGATATTTGAATTTTTGCATACCTTAAGTTTTTTCAACTATTCTTTTTAGTTTTCAGAAAATATTCTAACTAATTTTATTTAAAAATGTTTTTACAACTTAAATCTTGATTAAGCAATCATATTTCATTTAGATCCTAAGACTTAACAAAGATCAGAGGAAGATAATTTGATTTTTTTTTTTTAAGTTTAAATTTTAAAACCTGTACAAGGAACAGGGGCTTACTTCCCTGTTTTAAACATGCACAACATAAATTATATACATATAGGCATATTCACACTTATGCAAACATATTCCACAAACAAACATCAATACTGATTATATGCAGATCAAAGTGTGTGTGGGTTTAATTGTTTGCTCACCTCGGGATGAAGAATAGAGGAAAATTTTAAGCCTGGAAGTTGATTGAATTTTAAAAACTGGAATATCTGGTTTTGATCTTGACTTTAATCTAACTTGCTTAAATATTTTTTGACTTAAATCTGGAGATGGTCATGATGTTGACTTGTTTGGATCTTCTGGTTTCCAGCTTGAATCCACTTTGATTTCTAGGTTGATTATTCGCCATTTATATGCTTTGAAAACAGGCTTTGATTTTGAACTACTCTTTGATTTCTTAGTTTTGAAATTTGTTTTGATCTGATTTACACTTAAAACTTAAACTTGGATTGATCCAGTTTTGAGATGAATTATAGCTTCGGGTTCGAATTTTCTTTTGAACTGCTTTGCTTTATTTTTTTGATCAGGTTTGCAATTTGATTTTTTTTTCTTTCTGGTTTGATTTAATACTGAGATGATCTATTTTGTTTCTCAGGTTTGTTTGAAGATGAGGAAAGAATGAGAAAGAGTTTGAACTGAAATGATAACCAGGAATTTTTCTTTCTTTTATTCATATTATTTATGTTTTTAATTTAAAAAAATAGAGTACGACACTTGTTAAATTCATACTATCTTTAAATTACACTTGCACAAACTCATACTATTTTACTTACACTTGTTAATATAAGCAATATTAAGTTTAAAACCTTTATTCAATTTAATTTAAAATTTATAGTTTAAACCCTTACTTTATTTTAATTTATTTTATAAATTTTTTTTAGACCTTTAGTTAATACATTTACAACTTAGTTCATAAATAACTTTAAAAGAAAGAACTTTAAATATTTTTGTTAAACATACATATTGTGTATGTATATATATAAATTATACTAACATAATCTTTTAAAATAAATTTATTTGAAATAAAATTATACATTAATAAATAAACACATATATACCTTATATGTACATAAGTAAAAATATAGAACTTAACTTAATTAGCCTTTGAAAAATTATAGAGTATTCAAATTATCTATTTTTTAAAATATTCATTCTTGAATTTCAAATCCCAAATTCAATTTTATAAAATACTTATTTTTGAATTCCAATTCAACATCCTATTTGCAATAAAATTTTATTTCCAAATATTCTATTTAAAATACATATTTTTCTCTATTCTGGAACTTTCATATAAATTCACAATTAATTTCTCAATTGAATTGCAAAGATTAAATTAATTATCAAATTATTCTTAGCTAAAATCTAGGAATGTTACACTTTTGTATCTTATAATGGTTCATATGTAGGTTATAAGAAAGCAAGATATGGAAGTAGGAAATAGAAGAGTGAATCTAGGTGGAGGAAGTATCACAACTAATGGAAATGTTTAACCTAATACTATAAGGAATCCAGGTTAACCCGTAAATGCTAATCCAAATGAAAATGTTAATATCAGTGTTAGAACCTCCATAGTAGATATAAGGACTATGTATCAGTTCTTTGTGAATATGATGCAAGCCTTAGCTAGTTTGGATGGAGGAAACGATGATAATGCCAAAGGTGCTAATCCTAAGGTAGCTGCTAGAAACAATTATGTCGCATTGAGATATGATTATACTAGTCTTGGAGGAAAGCCTTTTTATGGAATGGAAAGTGCTATTGAAGTTGAGAATTGGTTGTTGCATTATGAAAGGATCTTTGCTGACATAGGCTTGAATGATGAGCAGAAGAGGAGGTTGACATCTAGACAGTTGCAAGGAGTTGCTTTATATTGGAGGAACAGTGTGACAATAAGAATACTAGAGGAGAATTTGACTTGGGCTTAATTTAGAAGAAGATTTAAGGAAAGGTTTTTTTTCTGAGATAGCTAAGTCAACTTTACTTGAGAAGTTTCCTAAATTGGAGCAAGGAGAGATGTCTGTAATGGAGTATGCAACTAAGTTTGGTGAGTTGGCAAGATACAGATTTGTTACTATTAACACTACTACAAAATAGGCCATTTGCATCGGTTGTTTACCCCCCTTTTGCATCAGTTCAACAACCGATGCAACAGGCTTAACACTTTTGCATCAGTTCTGAAACCGATGCAAAAAAGTCCTTTTTGCATCGGTTGTTACTAACAACCGATGCAAAATATCATGGTTGGTTGCTTGAACAAAGCCCCCATGTTGCATCGGTTGTAGTGAAAACTGATGCAACAAAGGAACTTGTTGCATTGGTTGTTGTTGAAAACCGATGCAAACTAATCCCTCTATTGCATCGGTTTTTTATAACAACTGATGCAAACTAATCCCTCAGAAACCATTATTACAGTACTCAAATAGACTGTATATATATATATAAAAGAAGAAAAAACATACACAAAAAAATTAAAAAAAAGATGATTTCATTATCATTTACAAATTCTGCTTTGGTTTACATATTTTCACCTTCATTTACAACATTGATTTCTGTCATCTCCACTGTGCATCACTGTGCACACTTCATCAGTAACAGCATCGACCTCCAACATTTGCTGCTCCTCCACTTCCTCCATAAAACAAAACACATGTAAGTTAAATTTACTGCATCCTTTTTTCCAGAGCCAAATTTTCTGCATCCTTTTTGCTGCATCCTTTTTGCCAGAGCCAAATTTACTTCCTCCAACATTTGCTATATCCTTTTGCCAAATTTACTTTGAACCTGTAAGTTAAATTTTGCTGCTCATGTAAGTGTAACTTGATATTGCAAACATAAACACGACTGCCGAATCACATGTTTTTACCTTCAGTGCAAATTCAGTAACATCAAGTAACAATAGCTTTGCCTCAAAGCAATGAGCCAAGCCTTTTGCAAGTAACTGCTGATATAACTCTTCACAGATAGGCAAACCAGTTAGTATGCATATTAAGAACAATTTTGGGATAGAAAGTAATGTTGAAAAGGATAAATAACCATTGGACTAAATGAACAGCATAGTACAACAAAGCTTAAGATCACTGCCACTAAACCCCTCTGTCATGGTTGCAAGTTCTTTATAGTCAAGATCTTCTTCAACCTTTTCCTTAGCCAATAATTTCTTCAATATCAACTCTTTGTTCTCTATTGACGGTAATCCGACCATAATTCTTTTACTTCTACTTTATTCAGTAAACGATATACTACATTATTATACTGTAATAATGGTAATTCATAACAAACATTGGAGAATGAGTATCTTAATATGTTACTGCCATTACAAGTGTGTAATAAATTATGACCTAGAAATTTAAAGATATATGATGTAAAATTGAATTTGTTTGGCCTTGCACAACAACTATATACAAATTACCTGTAAATGATGTTTCTATCCTTCAAAATCCTGGCAGCGCACAACCCTACTCATGAAGCTTTTGTACTACCTCATGATGACACACACTTCCACCACTAAGGATGCGGCAGATTGGTCATATGTTCTTTCTTCTTCATGATGACACACACGTCCTCATGTTGGTCTCTACATTTCTACACATGCAGGGACAATTACATGGAATTAAGAGTGGAAGACTCGCCTCGATCGGATAAAGCAACACCCCAACTTATATCACTCACCGGCTTCTACTAGCATGCTTGGAGTCCCCCTTTTTCTTACTTAGAAATTAACATAACCCCAATACGGTGAAGCAAGGATTGCTTTCAAGTCAAATACTACTGTAGTAGACACACTTCTCACTCTACAACGGTTGGAACACATGTTCAGTTTTTCCATGAGGCTTAACTCTTATTGTGCCAAGTCAACACTTTGCACAGGGTTTTTCTTCTCGGTTTCAAGCTCCTGCCAGATCTAACTACTGATGCACCTCTCATTTGCATTTACTCTCATCTCAGCCATGTTGTGTTCCTGCATCACCTACAAAAATCACATTTGTCATAACAGCTTCATTCACATCTATGATTATAAGGAATATGGTTGTAATTTTTGTACTTCGTGTTCATCAATTTCTTACCTTTATGATATTTGGTGATACACAAAACGCATCTTGATTCAGTCAAGCCGTTTAAAAGATGGGAAAATGTATATGAGGTACCATGCTTAAGTTAAATGTTAGTTCATTGGAATATTGGTTTTCTTAAGAATACTGATTTTGAATATTGTTATCATTTCTTCAGACCCTTAGTTCATAGTAACTGTTAAATTTAGGAAAAGTGGCCAGAAGAGCCAGATAAAAATTATCGAATAAGTATCAAAATGTCCCTATTGATCAAAGTATGCATCCTGTTCGAGCAGCCGCAATTAAATAAAGCATGTCTGACCATTCTATAATCAACTATCCAAACAACATCGAGTATATGCAATAAATTCTCGAAACTGCTTGCACTTGAGTGCCAATTCCATGCTTTATTTGATAACTTCAAGAAATTAACCAATTCGAACAACTCATGTAAATTAAATCTAGACTGAATAATGGAAAAAATAGTGGATATAAAACAATTAAAATTGTAATCAAATACGCAAATACATCTAACGTGTAAAAATACCAAGCTAGGTTCCAAAACCATTTCTGCTTGCCTATCAGTAAGTGGTAAAGCTAATCGATTTATGGATGTAAATTCATCAGATCGAATCATATTAAACCGATGTCGTATACCCTATATCATTTATTCCTCTTCATTGTACTGTCCACCATACTGGGGTCTCTTCCCTTCAGCTCTAGACACTCGGTTCAATGACGCAGTCCACATACCTTTTCTCTGTCCATCCAAGCCTCTAAACCATTTTACAGCCTATGTTACCTCAGTCCAACACTTCAGTTATGTCGGTACTCTTCAATTCCAGACCTTCCTACCACCAACTTTGCTGCTTCTATCATGATTTGCCACTATTTACTATTCCACTAGGTGTCATGTTCTGCCGACAGTACTTACCTATCATAGATTTCTATAGCAAATGCACTCCATGTCACAACCATGATTTCTCCCCTTGTCTCCATAATCTGCATCTATTTCACGCACCATATGCCTCTGCATCACTTTGCCACGGCTGGAGATGTTTTAATGTGATCGTTGGCATATAAAAAGACAAAAATAGATTGTGTAAATTTACCGCAAGACAAGAGAACTATGGTACCTTAAGATTAACTACTTCAACACTTTTCATGTTTAACTGGACATTCTAACATATTCCTTGATAAAATAACCAGAGAGTTCAAACTTGCTCCTGCTTAAACCTCCATTGATAAAAAGCATACTACTGGCACAGCCCACTTTCTTCACAGCCCACCATCCTCTGCCTAAACCTCCATTCAACATACTACTGCTCCTCCTCTAACCATTACCGACATTTATCCCACAGCCATTCCAACCTCCTCTAACATACATCTAAATACCCCCAACATTAACCCATTACCTGATCACCATTTACCCATCACCAGTATCCCGTCATACTTACAATGTTAAAAGTCACTTTATGTTAAGTAAAAGTTGGAACAAAATCCTTCAGCTTTGTGCTGATAGATCAACTAAGTGGATTCTGCACAATGAAGATATTATTGTAAAATACACATAACTTAACCTATATTAGAGTCAACAATTAGTTGACATAACAAGATTACCTCATCAGGAGAAAAGAATGCAACTGCATCTGGGCTTTTAGAACCTGCTGGATGCAAGGATATAACAGCTCTAAAGATGGAAGGTACTAGAATTTCAATCACAGCGGCTTGATTTGTAGAAGCACAACTGGATCCCGACTCCATTTGTCCACTTATTGAGTATTTTGAATCAACACTTGGCAGTGATAATGCTCTCTTCTGCCAATCTAGGCGTTGATATGTGAATATCTTTATATCAGGTGCTTGTTGCTCCAGGTAAGCGAAAATGTCAAATAGAGTCTTGTGTTCTCTGAACTAGTCCATGTGAACCATGTCCCAATTATGAGAGGTGCACTGTTTTTTTGCAATATGGGTTCCTTCTTCGCATTCTTGTCCATCAGACTCGTTTTCGATATGAGGAAAAAACTGCCTCTTCTGGTCAGTGAATGCCTTGATTCTTGTATATCAGACTCGTTGATACATTAGAGCTCCACTAAGCACTCCAGATTCTTCTAGCTGTCTTCCTAATTACAAAAGAGTAAAGTCTTTAGGTAGCTGGCAAGGAAAGTTTAACTCAAAGGAAAATATTTAGTATGGTTTGTAAACTCTGTGTGAAGAATAAACTGTGAAATTATGAATGTTATCCAAAAAATTCAATGGTAACATGTCGATGTACGGTTTAAAACCAACCAACAAAATATGAATTAAACAGCAACAGGGACACCAATTAAAACAAAAATTTGGGCAAACAACGCAAAGTTAAAATCAAAATGCAAAAATCAAAACGCAGAATATTTGAGTTTGGAACACGTACAATTGAAGGATACAAGTAATACTTCACTTCTTCCAGAATATTTGAGTTCAGAACACCAATCAAAAAGCAGAATATTTGAGTTCAGAACACCAATCAATAATATTAAGAAGTGAAGTAGATGCATAATATTATTTGTTTCCATGTGCATAGTAAGAAGTGAAGTAGATGCAGTTTTGCTGTTATTGGTATTTAGTGCTGAGTTACGTTATGAGAACAGAACAGTCAATTACCTAACTTTTAGCAATCTTTAGACGCCATGATGGAGGAACAATAATATTGCCGCTTCATCTTACTTCACTGTTACTGGCATGTAGGCGCTGAGCTAAAGCTATTAAGAGGAATGAGAATGCTGAAGGGTTTTGTAGGTTGCTTCCTACTGGCCTGGTTATAAGACCACCTACAGGGAAAATTCATTCATACATACATTGAATCTATGTTAAAAAACTTTACCTTGCCACATATATCATAGCGCTATTGAAGTAAAACTTTAATAATCATTCTGTGCTTATCACCTGGAGAGTACTTTACTATTTTGGTGGGCGATTCAGGCAATATTGCACAAGCCAATTCATTGGTAACACTTCGAAAATGAAACAGGCAATAATCGCTGCTTTCGATCAAATCCTGCATCAATGTAAGAGAGCCTTTTCTTTTACTCATTTGCAAGTATAATATACATAAAAGAATTGACAGGCTTCATGTTTACCTGGTAAAGCAGGACATAGATACCACCACACACTTGTTATCCCATCCAAATTCTCCAACAACTGAAGGTACATTTGGCTCCAGCCAATGGATATCATTGAGAATATACTGCCAATATCGAATTTAAAAATACAAGGCAGACCACAATCAAGTACTATACATTTCAATTTTGGTGTATTTTATTCAGAGTTCAACATAAAAATGTATAGCCTTCTGTTTCAAGGAAGCCAGATTAGTAAACAAGAAATATGTATTTATGTAACACCTGCAAAAAAAAGCATCAATTTGTAGCATCAAACTTATTTATAAGAGATAATTTAAGTGCATACGAATATTAATACATATAAGAGAGAATATAAGATAAGAATTAAAAAACAACATACATTGATGATTCAAAGTGTCCATCTTTCAATTTATGAATGCAGTTCAGTATATATAGGAGAATAACTCTTCACATAATTTAAGGGTAAGAAGGTGATACGTCTTGAACAAATAGTGCAGGAAATAAGTTTTAAAAAAAAGTAGCAGCTTGTGGATAAACAAAGGCAGCTTACAAAAGAAAGTCAAAAAAGGCAATATTGTTAATCTTTGATCCAGAAGAGTTTAGAAGTCACGCTACTTAGAAGAAGAATGGAAAACGATTTGTCTAACACTTGGAACTAATTAGGCATCGAAAATGTACTGTAATTCATGAAGAATAAGGTTAAACAACGAATATTAAGCAAACGCTTCTCTGGTCAAAGTCTGCATATGAATTTGATCTGCACACTATTTGCTCAGACAAGCACAACTATGCAATTATAGCATGATTTTATCCAAGGTAATGTACCAATTGAGAAGCTCAGTTTATTACACTAAATGTACTTTGGATTTAATATTCAATGTTCAACTCAAGCCTTCTCAATTGGTTGAGACTTTGTATAATTTCAGTTTATTGAATTCTGTGCGTACGATCATTTGGTAATATATTTGTTTCCCAATATCTGAATGAATCATGCGAAGTATCAAATATCCATTGCTGAAGTTAGATATTTAGATAAATTGAATAATCCTTCTGATGACTGTGATATATAATTTGAATTTACGGTCAATGATCATCAAGTTTGGGTTATTGTGCAAATTATTCTAGGTCTTGAATTACAACGGAAAAGCTGAGTAAAAAAGAAAGATTGCTTTGTTTTACATACATCATACCTGACTCGCATGGAACATTGTAATGTTTTTGTATGTGATTATAAATGATAAAATTTTCCTTTTAAAATAGTTAAGAATTCTCCAAATTTATGCATAGTTATCTCTTCAGGAAAAGCCGAACAAAACATAAATGTGGGTGTATTGATAGTAAGCACTGATTATTTAGAACTAAACACCAATAAAACATTGGATATTGTAGAAGTGAGAATCAAACATAAGAGACAAACAAATATACGGAAAAAAATTGCATAAGAAACAAATGTAAGAGTGAAAGAACAGACCTGGTTAACTAATGGGAGAAATCATCCCAATGCCACAAGTTTATAAACTACATGGATATGGAAGAGTTAATCATTCCTGAAACTATAAACTTAAAATCAGTATTATTTTTTTCTTGGTAGAAATTAAACATAAATTCATTAGAGAGTTAATTAAACACAAAACCAGCACACTAATATAACATATTGCCTTTATCTAATCTTAAAATTATGTGAACATACAATAGAAACTGCAATCTACCAAAGCACTACAGTCAAAAAAGGGACATTTAAAATTGTAATAAAAGTGAGCATATACTGCCATGAGAAAGAAAGAGGGAGGCTATTTAAATTCATTTTTTTTTGCCATGAGAAGTCAGTACCCCATCTCACTGCTTGCAAAGCATTTCTCAGTTGACGTCCCATATCGAATCCAAATTCAATTATGCTCCATGATAGCATTGTTGTTGTGAAGGCCATTGGAAGTCCAAACTTTACGTTGTCTCCAGCATCATAGTATCCACCAACTAAATCTACCTGTTAATGCACAAGCATTATTTATGAAAACGAAATATTCATACTTTTGAAACGCAATAGCATGTCCTGTTACTACTTGCAATCTACACGCAAACTAGACAGCAGATGCTAGGTGCCCTAATCATCCAGTTTGTGAAAATTATATTGCACAACTCCACAACAAATGCATTCAACCAACTCGCATAATTTAAAAGCAAACACGTGAAATACATCAGAAAAGAAAAATGAGACTTTATTTTTTAATAATAATCAATTAGTTAGATTCGAGAAAACTCAAAAATAATGATAGGAAGTAAAAGGAATTTTCATGAAAGAAAATTTTATACCTGAAAATCAATCCAGAAAACTCAAAATTGGTCGCTTAACGTTGAAATCAATCCAGCAAATTCGAAACTCGAAATCAATCCAGCAAAGTCGAAGCTCGAAATCAATCAGCAAACTCGAAACTCGAAATCAAACGATCGCTTAATGATGATTTTAGGGTTTTTTTTCTTTGAAGAACGTGAATTATTTGGGAAAAAGAACGTGAGCGGCGGAAAAAGAATTGGAAACGCGGGATGTAAACGAATAACCTAATTTTGAAATTGCATCGCGTACGCAAGGGAACCGATGCGAAAAGTATTATACTGGACGTAGTTGCATCGGTTGACTTTAAAACCGATGCGATTAAAACTATTTGCATCGACGTATTTGCATCAGTTGTTGGTGACAACTGATGCAAATTTGACTTTTTATTACCTATTGCTTTCCACGTACAAATTGCATCGGTTATTAAGACAGAACTGATGCAAATAGTTCTATTTGCATCAGTTTTTACTTAAACCGATTCAAATGAGGCGATGCAAATGGCATGTTTTGTAGTAGTGTGATACTGTGATAAAAGGGATGGAGAAATTCATTTTTTGATTGAAGCCAGAGATTGCTAGGGCAATAATGTCGTGTCTCAGAGATCTATGTGATGTGGTGGTGGAGATGGCATTAAGGAATATGCTAATGCTTTCGACATTTGGAAGTGAAAAAACTGTGGACACCTCAAGGTTTTCAAGGAAAGAAAAGAAAGTTCTTTAATATGAAGGTAGCTTAGAAGAGCGGAGCTACCAAGGAAGGAAAGGCTAATGTTGTTTTCTATAAGTGTGAAAAGTAAGGGTACTTCACTAGTCTCGATCTGTTGATATAAAGAAGGCTGTAGGAAAGAAGGGTTTGAAGTGTTACAATTACAATCAGATGGGGAATTACAAGAATGAATGTCAAGAACTGGCTAAGGTTGATAAAGAGAAAGTTTTTTCTCTAGAACCATCATCTTCTAGGCCGACTGCATAAGAGAAAGGAAAGTCTGTGATGGGAGATACACATTCGATTCATGCCATACCTGTTAAGGTATTATTTGATACCGACGCATTACATTCTCTAATCTCGTAATGTTTGGTAGATAAGTTAAATCTAGAACCATCGTACCTTTTTACTTCCTTAAGGGTTGTGAATCTGATAGGATGTTATGCAACTCATAGGATGAGATGTGACCATTTAGAATTTGAGATGTTAGGTCATGCATTTACCTGCGTTTTGCGTTTGTTTGATTTTGTTGGTTTTGGAATTATTTTAGGTATGGATTAGTTAAGCAGATATAATGCTACGATATGAGGATATCATTAAGACAACCTAATAACCGTGATTAAATTATATACTTAGTAGAAAATTTGAATTTAGATGTATGTGCTTTATTGGGTGCAAAGGATGTGGAAGATAAGGTGAATCAAGTTTTCATTGTTAGAGAGTATGTAGATGCTTTTGAACTAGTTATAGGACTACCATCAAGAGATTGAATTTCGAATAGATTTTGTACTTGGAGTTGATCCCGTAAGTAGGCCGCCTATCAGAAATGACACCTACTAAGATGAAAGAGTTAAAGGTCCAACTGGTGGACTTAGAAGGAAAGAATTTTATTAGACTAAAAAGTTTGCCTTGGGAAGCGGCTATAGTGTTCGTGAAGAAATCGGATGGGTTATTAAGGATGTGTATTGATTATCATACGTCAAATGCGAAGTAGATAAAGAATGGTATCCTTTGCCAAGAATAAATGATTTGTTTGATTGTGTGGAGCCAAGGTATTTTCCTAATTGGATTTAGCAACAGAGTACCATCAATTGAGAGTGGTGAAGCATAGCATTCCTTTAATGATGTTTCGAACAAGATATGTTTGTATGAATGGTTAGTCATGCCCTTTGGACTGATCAGTGCACCTACTTTCTTCATGGATTTAATGAACCGGATCTTATGAGAGAATTTGGACATATTTGTATTAGTGTTTATAGATGGCATTCCGATATATTCTACGAATGAACAAGTTGATGAGATTCATCTTAGAACAGTGCTAGAGGCATTGCAGCAACATCTACTGTAAGTAAAGTTTTCAAAATGTCATTTTTGGAAGAAAGAAGTGAAGTTCCTTGGTCATGTAGTTTTAGAGAATGGGTTAGTGGCAGTTCCAACTAAGATTGAAGCTGTTAAAAATTGGAAAAGACCAAAGATTGTGATCGAGACAAGAATTTTATAGGGGTAGCTAGCTATTATCAGAGATTCATCATCGATTTCTCTCGTATAGCGGCATATATGACTAAACTAATGATGAAGGACATAAAGTATGTTTGGACCGATATATGTGAAGAAGCGTTCTTAAAGCTAAAACACTTATTGACCAATGCACCTGTGTTAATTTGGCTAAAACGCTTATTGACCAATGCGCCTATGTTAATTTGTCTAGAATCAGGATTTAGTGGTGTATATTTATACATGTGGGACAAGGTTAGGGCTGTGTTAATGATTGCCTTCGCTTCTCGACACTTCGACCACACGAAGTTAGATACTTGACTTATGATTTAAAGTTGGTAGTGGTGATCTTTGCTTTGAAAATGTGGTGTTACTATCTTTTAGGAGAACTATTTGAGTTATTCATGGATCATAAGTCAAAATATTTATTCTCTTGAAAGGAGTTGAATATGAGACAGTAAAGGTGGCTAGTGTTTTTTGCTGCTTATGTTGAGTCAAGATTTTTATAGAGTTTTGATTTCTGACAAAGGAATAAGCCGTGATCGACAAAAAGAAGTTATTCATTGAAGAAACACAAAGAGCTCCATATATTAGAGGTTGATTATTTGGTATGTTAGTAATTTATGTTAAAAATCTATCCTCAAATAATCATATAACTTCAATCTTTCAATATATATACATATGCACATTAACTGTGCAAATTGGACTAAACCGGTCGACCGGTTGAAAATAAGGTGGTCGACCGTTTTTTCCCAAATTGCACAGTGAACGTGCACACATGCACATAACGTATATATATATTTGAATTCCTGTCTACCGGTCCATTTTTGACCTGTCGACCGTTTTTAAACAGAAAGCAACTTTTCCAAAAGATACTTCTCTTCTCCAAAGGTTGCATCTCCTATCTTTCATCAATGATCATAACTCTTAATGGCAACTGTTCACAAAGAGTTACAACTATTTTTCTCTATATATACTCATCTAAATCATTGATTCAAACACAAGTTTTTACACGATCATATATGCTCTCTAATCTAATCTCTAACACTCCTGCATTCTAAAAATTAATTTAGCTTATTGAATCATTGAAATTATTTCATATCTTTTGATTCAATAAGTAAATACCTTCTTTAATCTTTACAAAACATCATTCATATTCTTTGAGGATAAGATTATAGGAAGGGTGTACTACTAGTGACAAATCCGTGTTTTCAAGAACACAAGTTGTCAACAACAATTGTATTTGTTTTTGTTGAAGTCCTCGTGTTGTAAGAGGCAAGTGTTGAAGTCCTCGGTGTTGTAAGAGGCAAGTGTTGAAGTCCTCAGTGTATTAGAGGCGTGAAATCCCGTTCGGCTGTTCGGGTATTGTAAACCTGTTCCTCCGGGTGAAGCGAGGTAGTTAATAGTGAAAATCCAGATAGGAGTCTGGGACTGGACGTAGGACGGTGCTCCGAACCAGTATAAAAATCTCTGGTGTGATTTTTCTTTTTTTATTTTTGCTTTGCTACTATCATCTATTTTCCGCATTTATATTATAGTCCATATTACACGATCCGTGTGTACTATATTAGTACGTGCATTAGTATACACACCCCCACTTTCATTTGGTATCGGAGCATAGCGAACTTTCATTTGGTATCAGAGCACGGTCATCATATAACCGTAACACAGTTATTTGATATATTCTTGTAATATGGCAAATAACGCAAGTACTAGCACTCAAAACACCACTTACACAGAAGGGCAATCGACACAAAGACCTCCATTTTTCAATGGTCTTAACTATAGTTATTGGGCAACACGTATGTCATTTTTTATGCAATCAAGTAGCTATGA
The DNA here is from genome assembly GCA_030765085.1 of Allium cepa. Taxonomy (NCBI): domain Eukaryota; kingdom Viridiplantae; phylum Streptophyta; class Magnoliopsida; order Asparagales; family Amaryllidaceae; genus Allium; species Allium cepa. The sequence continues at coordinate 721,130,182 of CM060938.1, read as the reverse complement.
TGCTTGGAATGCTACTCAAAGAGAAATAGTGAATCCAACAACTGATTATTCAGAATGGACTACTGCTGAGAAAATGGCAGCAGCCGTAAATGCAAGAGCAATAAATATGTTGTTCTGTGCATTAGACCAAAATGAATATAACCGTGTTAGCATCTGCACTACTGCATATCAAATTTGGCAAACGCTAAAAATCACTCATGAAGGTACTAACAAGGTTAAACAAGCCAAAATAGCAATGCTGAAAAGTCAATTTCAAAATTTCAAAATGAAACCAAATGAGACAATCAATGAAATGTATTCACGGTTTCAAACTATTCACCATGCACTTATTGGCTTAGGACAAAAATATTCTGATTTTGATGTTGTTTCAACAGTCCTACATTCTCTGACTAGTGAATGGGAAGGAAAAGTATTGGCAATTGAAGAAGCTAATGACCTTTCCGTCATGAAGCCAGATGAATTGATTGGAAATTTAATGTCATATGAAGCAAATGTGCAGGCTAGAAAAGAACAGAAAGAAGAAAAGAAAAATGTAGCATTTCATGTTGAGAAAGATGAAAATGAATCGGATTCTGAAGACGAAGATTTGGCATTCATTGCAAAAGGATTCAAAAAATTCCTAAAATATCGAAAAGCCAGTCGCTACAATAAAAGGAAACCTGGATCAAATAAACCATCTTCATCTGCTATAGAATGTTTCAACTGCCATAAAAAGGGACACATGCAGAAGGATTGTCCAGAACAAAAGAAGAAGTCAGAAAATGACAAATTCAAATATAAGAAGGACAAATCAAAGAAACGAGCCTTCTCAGTAACATGGGATGACTCAGAGTCATCTTCATCAGAAAGTGAAAGTGATTCGGAGAATGAACAAGCTAATGTTTGTTTTATGGCAACAGAAGATGAGGTACAAATTCCTACATTTGATGAATTACTTGATATTAACGCTGAATTGATAGTCAAATATAAAGACATAAAACGTCAATTAAAAGTAGTCAAAGCAGATTTAAGTAGAGCAGAGTTTGAACGAGATATGTTAAAAGATGAGAAGAAAATATTAGAAGAAGAACTTGAAAATATTCAAGAATCATCATCTAATGTTGACTCTCAAATATCTCTTTTGAGTCAAGAAATAGAAGCTCAAAAAGAGAAAAATAATGCTCTCACTACTGAAAATCATGAACTTAAAGCAAAAGTCAAAATTATAGACCTAGAAAAAGCTAGTTTACAAACAAAGTTTGATGACATTACTCAAAATGTTTCTAACTTTAACAAAGGTCGAGAAAATTTGACTAACATCATTGAAAGTTCACAATCTATTTCAGATAAACAAGGTTTGGGATATAACAAACATAAAACTAAGAAACATCTTAGAAATAAAAGGAAAAAGAAAGTACAAAAAACTGAAGCTAAGAAAAATCTTAGTTTATTATATTCCAAACCAAAACCAGTTGTGAAATTTCAAAAGAAGACTATCAAAATATGGGTTCCTAAAACAAATAACAATTTGATTAGGAACAAATATATTCAGAATTTTATGAATACTGTGCATCATAATACTAATTATGTATATAAAGGGGAACCAGACCCGTATGGGTTTGGACTCCTAAGACCTAACTCTTAGGACCCTATAAAAAGTGGGTACCATGGACTTAATTCTATTTTTTGCAGGACCTACTAAAGAAAAGAGGAAAATGGATATTCTGGTTGATATACTCCTATATTATTCCATTATCTATTATTCCTTTTTGTCGATGACAAAGGGGGAGAAAGTGCTAACAATTATTTGCAGGAATATATATATATAGACAAAATATCAGGGGGAGATCACATATTCAGGGGGAGATTCAGAACTTCAGATATATGTTGTCATCAATCAAAAAGGGGGAGAATGTTGAGTCAAGATTTTTATAGAGTTTTGATTTCTGACAAAGGAATAAGCCGTGATCGACAAAAAGAAGTTATTCATTGAAGAAACACAAAGAGCTCCATATATTAGAGGTTGATTATTTGGTATGTTAGTAATTTATGTTAAAAATCTATCCTCAAATAATCATATAACTTCAATCTTTCAATATATATACATATGCACATTAACTGTGCAAATTGGACTAAACCGGTCGACCGGTTGAAAATAAGGTGGTCGACCGTTTTTGCCCAAATTGCACAGTGAACGTGCACACATGCACATAACGTATATATATTTGAATTCCTGTCTACCGGTCCATTTTTGACCTGTCGACCGTTTTTAAACAGAAAGCAACTTTTCCAAAAGATACTTCTCTTCTCCAAAGGTTGCATCTCCTATCTTTCATCAATGATCATAACTCTTAATGGCAACTGTTCACAAAGAGTTACAACTATTTTTCTCTATATATACTCATCTAAATCATTGATTCAAACACAAGTTTTTACACGATCATATATGCTCTCTAATCTAATCTCTAACACTCCTGCATTCTAAAAATTAATTTAGCTTATTGAATCATTGAAATTATTTCATATCTTTTGATTCAATAAGTAAATACCTTCTTTAATCTTTACAAAACATCATTCATATTCTTTGAGGATAAGATTATAGGAAGGGTGTACTACTAGTGACAAATCCGTGTTTTCAAGAACACAAGTTGTCAACAACAATTGTATTTGTTTTTGTTGAAGTCCTCGTGTTGTAAGAGGCAAGTGTTGAAGTCCTCGGTGTTGTAAGAGGCAAGTGTTGAAGTCCTTAGTGTATTAGAGGCGTGAAATCCCGTTCGGCTGTTCGGGTATTGTAAACCTGTTCCTCCGGGTGAAGCGAGGTAGTTAATAGTGAAAATCCAGATAGGAGTCTGGGACTGGACGTAGGACGGTGCTCCGAACCAGTATAAAAATCTCTGGTGTGATTTTTCTTTTTTTATTTTTGCTTTGCTACTATCATCTATTTTCCGCATTTATATTATAGTCCATATTACACGATCCGTGTGTACTATATTAGTACGTGCATTAGTATACACACCCCCACTTTCATTTGGTATCGGAGCATAGCGAACTTTCAGCTTATGATTTTGATATTGAGTATATACCAGGGAAAGGAAATAAAGTTGTAAATGCACTTAGCAGGAACATCAAAGTGTGTTTTTAGCTATGTTAGCAGAATGGAAATATTTAGTGGCATTGAATACTTAGGGTGTATGAATAAGGTAGATAGCTACTTCTAAACGTGATAACAAAATGTTTTCATGTTTGGAAGTTCGATCGTAAATGATCGAAAAAATTGCTTCTAGCTAAGAGATAATCTATTACTAGCTGATTGGATTAGAAGACTTGAAGATGGAACTAAGATTGATGATTGAAGATATTTTTGTCTTGACCAGGACAGATGGTTAAGAAAGAAGGGACGGTTGTGTGTTCCAAATGTTTGTAACCTAAAGAAGGAGTTCTTAGAGAATGTCATCAATCTAAGTTTACTGTTCATCCTGGAGGAACTAAAATGTATCAGGATATAAAAAGGAGTTTCTTCTATGAAGGAATGAAAAGTGATGTATGCTTACGGGTGAAGCAATGTTTGAATTTTCAGAAAGTAAAAGCCGAGCATCAAAAACCAATTGGACTACTTTAACCTTTAGAAGTGCCGCTTTGGAAATGGCAAATGAAAGTATTTGTGTGGTGGTAGATAGAATAAGTGTGCGCACTTTATTCCCGTTAAGTCAACAAGGACGGCACCTACTCTAGCAAAGTTGTTTATGTAAATATCGTAAGACTGCATGGGAATCCTAGTATTATAGTCGGTGACAGAGATGCTTTGTTCAATAGTGAATTCTTGAAGAGTCTACAAGAAGTTTTAGGCACCAAGCTGAAGATGAGTATCGCTTACTATCCACAAATAGATGGGAAAACGAAAAGAGTTCACAGAGTTTTTGAAGATTTATTAAGGGCTCGTGTACTAGTGCAACGACCCACCTTTTGGACGATTTAAATCGACAATAAACCACACATGTCTAATTCAATCCAATCAAAAAGGAGGATTTTTAATGGGGTAAATAAGAAAATAAAGAAAAGAAGAAAAAATAAAACACAGAATCTCACAGCGGAATGACAAAATAAAATAATCAAATAAACAGTTCATGAAGGTGTTATACAAATAGCATTTGATTACACTTTACAAATTCAAATTAGAGTTATACAACCATCATAAATAAATAATGCAGTGGAACACAGAATGTGGTCGAATAATAAATAGCAACAATATGTTGAACTTTGCCTTCGTCCTCCAGAAAATAGTCTTCAATACATTGAAAATCTCAGACTAACCCGAGCGTAATGAAAACAAAACACTCGAGTCAAAACCAAAAGGTCTTATGTAAGTCAAATTAATAAAAATATGAATGAAATGGCTTCAAAGATGTTATGGGATTTCCATCTCCTATCAAGTGTACAATGTGAATATATTTATTTAGATGTTTTAAATAATTCAAAATATCAATCTTAATTATCTAATTAATACAAATCCAAAGTTTGAATTAACTTAAACCCTTCAAATAATTCAGTTCCAAATAAGATTCAAACTCAAGAAATTATATGGGTATATGTCATTTCAACCAGTACTAAAAATTAACATTTTCCAATCAATGAAAACAGTTTGGGTTTATCATTTCAATCCATAATGATTTTCCCTTAATCTATCAGATCATTCAAGTATGTATAATTTCGAATCATGGTGAAATTCCAGTGTTGTAACGATATGAAATAGAACATCCATTTATCCAATATCAACAATCAAACATCCATCACAATAATCATCCAAACCAATTAATAAATATCAATATGGAACTGATAATCAATTACAGATATTTGACATGCAATCTATATTCAATAATAAATAAAATAATGATTTAATTCGAATAAATTCAAATTAACTGAAATGATGATTTAAATATACCAAACAGCTATAAATAAATTTCTATCACATCATAAGTTTAATTTAGTAAACATAAGAAGTTTTAGAAGTTGTGACTGGGTCAAAACACTCATCTTTGAGTTTAAATTGAATTTAAATCAAATTTAAGACCAATATTCAAACGGTTTAAGAATTCATCCAAACCAGCACCAAAATGCCCGAAATTACAATACGATCCCAGCAAAACAAACCTCCCGTGAAACGGACCTCGTATGTAAAAGTTATTTCGATTAGAACATTTGAAAATGAAATTTAAAAAAATGAAAATAATACAAAACTAACCAATAGAAATGGGCCACGTAAATCCCCTCTCTACCATGCATGCCCTACAGAGCTGCTACAGGAATGCATCGAGCATACGGACATGCCACCTCGCGTGTAAATCGCCGACCACCTCAGTTGATCGCGCCGGGCACGACGCTCGCCTCTTTCCCCCTTGCCCTTCTCGGCCATCCACGATCAACGACAGGCCGACCGAACCCCAAAAAGAACCACAGCTGTCGCATGATACACGAACTATAATGACCCGCCTTTCATTGCACCAAAAGACGCATCATCATTAAGAAAGAAAGGAGATAGAAAAGAGAAAAGATAGGAAAGAAAGAACTAAACAATATCAGAATCTCACAGCGGAACAAATAAATTGTATTACATCACATAAGTATTACATAATATTCATATACATCAGAGTTACACAGCTTATACAACACATTAAACAGTTATGAAAACCTATCTATCATACAACTGCAGATACAACAAAAAGATTACACAGCGAAACCACAATATCTATATACGATGAAGCCTCCTGCTCCTATTTCCTCTAGAATTCGTCAAAGCAAACCTGAATCCCTTTGCTACTAATAAAAATTTGAGCACCCAAGAGTTTAACAAAACGGAAAATAAACTCTGGGTCAGACATAGGTCTGGTGTGAGTAAACAGGTTAAAGTTGTTTAACTTTGAAAATCATTTGAAAACAAAGGTATTTCGTAAGACCACCCCAAAAATAAACATTTCGGTTTTTTTACCTTACGATAACCAAAACATTTGATAGGAAATCTAGTGATATTATTATAGTGCGTAGGGTTTTCAAGTAAAATACAGAAATAGCTGGAATGCTTACATCTCACATTCCAGCATAGTTGGACCAATCAAAACGTACGACACTTATTGGAGATTTGATTCCATACAATGGCAGAGCTACTGGGGTACCGCCCGTCACAGTATGTGGTCTAGATCACCGTACCGAGGATCCACCCTGATTCCTTGCAACACAAGACCAGAACTATCTCTTAATGGATAATATCGAATAAGACAAACCTGCAGTTTCCGCAAACAACTGCCTACACAGCTGAAAAAGGGACCTCTAGACAGGGGAAATCTTATCCTACTTGGGTGCTACCCACTTAGCCTTGCTGATCTCCCTTGATTTAGCCATTCCCGGTTGATGAGACTTGAAGCTATGATTACCTTTTTAGAACACATATCTTGGAATGCTCACCATCCTCCAATGATGATGGTCTAAAAGCATTTATTCCATACAAGTCCGTTCCGGGTTCAAACGAAACCGAAGGCACTATCTCGCTACACTCATTTTGGAATCACCCTCAGCGTTAACGTCAGTAGCCCTTACACTCTGAATCTTCATCTTGAACTTTACTTGAGATTTCACGACCTATCGTTTAATTTGGATCGATGTGGTTTTCGGATATCCAATTTGGAAATCCGATCCCGGTCTCATCGGAAATTCAAAACGCCGTCTTAATGTTCAAGTTGTTTTTCTATGTTTAAACAATTCAATTTATATTTAGAATAACCTATTCACACAGATAGTTAATTCACATTATCACAGATAGATAATCCATATTATCACAATTCCACCAAAGCATCTCATATCACAGAGTAGCACATATCATATATCAGAGATATCAATTAATCCAAGGCATTCAATATCATTCAATCATCCATAAGCAAGATTACTTAGTCACACCATTTCTGATTAATGTAAATAAATTAAAATAATTACTTCAATCACTTTTAATCCTGCTTACTTAACATCAATTAGTTACAAACCAATTAATTAACAATCCTTTAATCATCCTTAATTAATCATTCTTTAATTACATTAAGTAATTAGCCTTTAATTAATTACACAAATTAATTATCCTTTAACCATTCACATTAATTAACCTTTAATTACTCTGATTAATTAATTAACTATAATTTATTACATTGATCCTTAATTAGTTACACTAATTAATTATTCTATAGTCACTTACATTGATTAATTATCTTTTAATTAGTCATATTCATTAACTAAGTAACCCTTTAATTAATTACCTAAGTAATTAATCCTTAATTACTTCCATTAAGTAATTTCCCTTTAATTACTTTCATTAAGTAATTTCACTTTAATTAATTACATTCAGTAATTATCCATTACTTACTTACACTAAGTAATTACACTTTATTAATTACATTAAATTAATCGTACTTAATCAATTTCATTAAGTGCTTATCCTTTGATTTATTTATTTTAAGTAATTAAACTCTAATTACTTCCATCAATTAATTATTCTTTAATTAATTGACCTTTAATTACTTAGATTAATTAACCCTTAATTAATTATTTAATTAACTATCCTTATTAAATCAAACCAATTAATTCCCTTAATTAAATTACATTAATTAATCATCTTAGTTAATTAAGTAATTATACTTTAATTACTTCTAATTAATAAGACCTTAATTAATTAAGATAACCCATCTACATTAATTAAACTCTTACTTATCATTTAAAATAATTTAAATCAAATGCTTGAAATTAATTTATTCAAACATCATTTAGAGAATTCTTTGATTAATTAAAATTAAACACTCTTACTTTAATCACATCTTAATTCAAAAACCATCTTATTACTTTTTAAAACCCTTAAGATATCAATTACAAAATTAACCTAATATATAAATACTATAAACAAAACAAATCTAAACGTTTAACTTGTTTACAACATTTTAATCTTTGAAACCTTACTTAGAAACTTGTTAAAACTTTACTTTGGAAAACTTTAATCCTATTCACCTTTAAAAACTTGATTATTTTCCTTTGCTAATTAAAAATTGATTAAAACATTTACATTGATTAAAATTTGTTAATAGTTGAAAACTTGATTCATTCTTACATACTTAAAAACTTGATTTAATAAATTGCTTTTTTTAGAATCAAACACATGTTTTCAATTACATTTTAAAACTTGGTTATTAAAACTTGATTATACTTTAATTTAAAAACTAGATTAACTTCTAAAACTTGATTTCAATCTTGCTTTGCTTTAAAACTTGGTAATATTACTTTTGAAAACTTATTTATTTAATAGACTTTAAAATTTTGTCTAAAAATCTTGGTCAAGCTTAATATATTAAAATCTGGTATCTAGATTTACTTTACTTTTAAAACCTGAAACCAAAAATAAACAACCCGAGCCACACTCTCAAATGCTCGAGCTAACAACCAAAAATCTCAAACTAAAACCCGGGCTACTCGCTCACCTTACTTACTTCGAGATAAACATGCAACTTCCACGAGAACGACCCGAGCAACACCATCTTCCCCAATTCCTCAACAATGCCCAGGTACCAATGTACATGCGTGCACGTGCACGTCAATTCTGACCACCTCCAATCCTCGCCGAAGCCTTCAGCAAGTCTACGATCATCTCGCTGATCCATCGACCCTCCAGTTCTGATGAACACACCTTTGATTCGAAATCGAACTACTCAGCACACAATAGGAACCTAACCCAAACGACTAAAATCCCTCATCAACGACGATCTCATCCACCGAAGCTCACGTCTCTCCGACCACAGCAGCGGCACAGACCTACGCAACGATCCTACCCCTCGTGAACGCCTTTGGTCACCCCACGGCGATGCATTCGCCTCGAAAAACCCATCGACCCAAAACTGCAATTGAACCCTAATTCGATGCCGCCTGGCCATCACGGCAATCTAAAAATCCCACTACTATTTTTTTGGTGATCCCCATCCTCCAAGCCATCTTCGACATCAATCATGACCCACAACCTGTCATTGCTCATCGAAAATCGATGAAATACCAAAACACGATCAGCTCGAACTATCTCAGCACATACTCATCTAAAAATCGTGAAATCCTTATCAAAAATCATAGTTTTCTAACACGAATCAATTCATGAAATCCAAACATGAAATCGTAATCATTGATTTTTGACTTATATATGATTTTTACTGTCATTTCTTATTTTTGAATTAATTGCTGAATACTCACACGTAAAATTAATTTTAAAAATAATGTTACACTCCTACAATCATCTTTTATTTAGAAATCATAGCCTAAAATCAATTGCAGGAAGAGGAATGGATTTTTTTTATTTAGCGAATCAAAGCCTGGAATACTACAGAGCATATATACATACATATTCACAAACATGCACAGTCCTTTATATATTCATATACATGCATTCACAACCATTCATACATGCAGCCATTATTTACTATAATATTTTATCACATATGTCAAATATGAATAGATTAAGCTTTTTAGAAAAGAAGTTTACTCACCAGTTTAAAAAAACAGAGAATAGTTTTCTTTCTTTTTCTTGCTTCAGGAACATGTTTTTAATCTATACTTGATGTATTGAGATATATTGATGTTGAATTTATGTCGAGCTGAATCTTAGCTTGAAGCTTTCTTAAAATCAGGTTGAATTTGTTAAATAAGTTGCTTTAGTTTTGATTTAATTTCTCTTTTTAGGTTTTGGAAGATGAGAGGAAGAGGATTGAGAAAAGAGTATGAAAATGTATTTGAATTGGAAACCACCAAATTTTCTCTAAACACTTTATTATATATATCAAATTTAATAGAAGAAACCAATGCCACTTGTTTATATGAATGATATTCAAAGTTACAAATGTCTTTGTATGTTTTATATTTCTAAAAATGTCAAAAACTATTTTCAAATACTTTCTTATGTTTTTATATTAGTATATGTTTAAATTGTTACATATATATATATATATATATATATATATAATCTCATGTTAAATTTTAAAAAGAAAGCGTATAAAAACTAAAGAAATGAACTTTAAATTAAATCACATTTTCCATTTCAAAAGAGAATGTACTAAAGCTTTGTAACAAATCCAATTAAGCTAAAAATACTTTTAATAAATATATATATATATATATATATATGCTATTTTAAATGTTTGAAAACATAGAGTTTATCTTTATATATCTTATTTTTTAAAATTATTGTATTGAATTTAAAACAATGCTTCCAATCACAATATATATATATATATATATATATATATATATATTAAAATTAGACAATATATTTTTATTAGCTTTGAAAATGATAAAATTTTCCAAATTTAAAAATTTATTAAAAGACATTATTAAAACAATATTGCACATTTAAAATAATTATAAATGAAGATTATCAAATTGTTGTTGCCAAAATTCCGGGTCATCACACGAACCCTAATGAATTTTGTAGCGCGATCCACCCATCAAATCGACGAACTATGTGCACCGATGAACTCCGCAAGACACTCTCCTCGCCGTGGTATCGTCGATTTGATGATCCATTGAAGTCCATCATGACGAAACGAATGGTCGAGACTTATTCCTCGAAATCCAGCAACATAGAAACCTAAATCAAAAAACAAATTACGGATTTGACTTGCGCTCCTCCAGAGCTTCAAATCGATATATAATTCGATGGGTTTTGAGGAGTTTTCATTTTTTATTTGATTTTTGATTTGAAATTGAATTGAGAAGCTTGTTTGGTTTGTCTGCCATTTAGAAGGAGGAGTAGGCTGAAATGTATGTGCAGAAAAATAAAAATAAGGAGTGACTAGGGTTTATAACGAGCTATTTATAGGTATAGCTGAAATAGAAAAGAATGGACCAAATCGATTTGGATTGGAACTATAAATAACCCGAAAAGCCCGTTCTGCCTCCAGAATGAAAATGGGTTATTCCATATATAAATATAGATGTTTTCAATATTTTTATACTCAATAGAACAAGATTCATGTCCAAATTCTATCGTATAAAGAAGTTATGTTAAAATCAGCTTATTTCCAATTGATTTCAATTGGTATCATTAAATAAATTTCTAGGCATTCCGTTCCCGTATGATCAAAGGACAAGTTCAATCGCAACGAAACTTAAAATCCTATAATAATTCACCATTATGGATCCAATGAAACTAGTTTCGTCAAAATCTGAGACAGCGGCCAAAATGGCTATTTTCACGTTAATTAAATAAATTAATATGAAACTAATTAATCATTTTTTAATTCAAATTTATGGACTAGCCAATTTCATCATTTTTTTAATCACTTAGACATTTGCAATGACTTAATACAAGTTTGTATGACAATTCAATGTTGATTATTACACTAATTACAGTGTTCAAATTTCACTTTAACTAAATCCAATTTATTAAAATTTATTTTCAATAAATTGCTTTAATTTGATTTTAACCTTTATATTCAACCAATTATAAATCTAATAACATAGTTAACGTTTTCTTTACATTTCATTACTATAATATACTCTAATTTCCATCTTTTATTTGTACTAATTATTATATTTCCATTTTATTGGATTTTGTTCAATTTAACACACTAGTTGATATCTTATTACATTAATATTTCCAATATCATCTTTATTTACATTAACACAATATTTAATTACATTTAATTGCAATAAATCCAATTATTATAATTTGATTAAATCTTGATTTCCATTCTTATTATTCTACCAATTGTCTGACTAAAATTTACATTATTACCAAATATTACCTTGATTTACATTAACTTAATACTTAATCATATTTATTGCAATTGGTTTTCAATTTAACATAACAGGCTAAATAAATAGGTAACATATATTAATTGTTACTATTAACTTTAAATCACATTTAAAAGTTTATTGCTTACAAACCAATGTTACCATTACTTACATAATACTGGTTTTATTCAATCACCATTTATTATATATTATTTCATTAATTAATTCCATATTTACATTTGTTTTCATATATTCGATTTATAACCAAATATAACCTTTACATTATTTCATTCATTGGAATTTCATTCAAATTGTTAATAATTTGCTTTATTTAACATTGTTACCTTCATTTTAGTTATTATTTCATTAATAAATCTCAAATTTTTATTTCTTTCAATATTAAATTACCAATCCTATTAAATTAAACAATTTAAATTATCGAAAATTACAGGTCGTTACACTCTCCCCCACTCAAAACTTTTCGTCCTCGAAAAGGAAAGGAAGGGAAAAGGAGAAACTAAGAAATCAACATATATTATCCAAAATATTAAATTTATAACACTTAAATTTACACAGTTAAATAATTTAAATAAAATATATCAATTTCTAAACAATTAAACCCTTCCATATTGAAGTTAATAAAAGTTTGGAAAATATTTGACAAAATTTCTCTAAGTCCTAAATTCACGAAAAATTCCGACATAGTCTCCTTTGTATGGAGAGGCTCGAAAGAAATAATAATATCAATAATAACAATATATATATCATAATTTTCAAAATAATATATCCCAATAGCGGGAAAACAATATAGTATCGCTAGAAAACCATAATCCGAGAACGTACCTATTTATCGGGCAAATAACGCTTATTTTATGAAACCAAAAGGAGTAGCAGTTGCTTCTATAACCTGTACTCCACTTATATAATCCAAAGAGGTTAATAATTGTATAAAATGAAATATTTAAACTTGTTTCAACCGCTAACAAACAAATCAATATAAAACAACAATCACTTGCAATCACAGCATACAATCATCACAAAGGATCAAAGTAATTAACCATTCTTCCATAGCAAGCAAGGCAAATGGTTTGTTCGGGTTCAGAAACTTTTAACTGCTTAGATTGACAAATAAACTACTAAATGCACCAATTACTCAACAGTCTTGGATGAATCAATATATTATTCATACATCTTAAACAATTAGAAGTATCCTATCCCAAACAACCCATAAACTAGACCAAACAATAATTTACAATGTACTTAAGTTGTTCTTATTAAATTTCTTTCAAAACATTTGCATTTTTTGTTTTTCATTCATACAAGGATTATTTCTTTAACTTACCTTTATCTCTTACAAAATCTTATTCCCATTCATTCATTAAGTGTTTATTTCATTTATTTTCATTTATACATACAAAAATTCATTTTCATTTAATCATTTATTACTTAATTTCATTTATTTACATTCATTTATTTATAGTATTCATGTTCAATTCAATTACTTAGTATATCAATTCATTAACCTAAGTTTATAATCATCTACTTGCAATACTTACCTCCCATCACATTTTATATAGTAACATTTCAATTATAACTTAGGTTTATAACAACCATAACATCAAATTCTTATTTATAAAAGTAATTCATTGAACACTTACATTGCATAAGTTTTACTTGTAAAATTTTCCATTACATTTTCTTATTAAACATTTGCACTTTTAAATCTTTTGGTAAGTTATATATATGTTTTTAAGAATGCAAGTTACACAAGTTCATCTTATTTCGTTTTAGTAAATAAATGTTCGATAGTTATCATTTTTTATTTTCATATCCATTTTATTTACAAGTTACAAATTCCAAATTCCATGTATATTTCATTTTTAACTTAGCATATAATTTCTTATTTTCATTTAGAAGTTCCAATTATTTAATAGTTAAAAAAATTATTCCATTACAATAATTGAAATTCTAATTTAAATTTACTTTAGTTTATTCTAGTGGTTTGTTTTTTTCTTTTTTCTTTTTTTTGCATTATTTACTTTTCCATTCATTTATTTATATAAAGATCAATCATTTACAAAAGTTGTTTTCCACTAAGGATTTAAGTCATTAAGGAATCATCAAAAAAATTTACTTGAGCTTCTACTGCCTTACTTAAGTTTATAGATTAATTCGGTTATTGAATATAATTTTAAGTTTTTTTATATTCTCCCTTGGAGAGAAAAGAAATATTTCAATATATCTAAAAATTCAATTAAAACATTTAACCTCATTCGCTTAGTAAAAATATAAGATATATTTAAAACATTCTCATAGCATTATGTCAAGATTTTTCGAAAGTCTAAAACAATACTAGAAATTTATATCAAAACATTATAATAAGCTTTAAAATAAAGTTCCTTAAAACCGAAAATTTATTAGATTCATTATTTTTAAAATAAGTATAAACTCAATATTATTAAACCGAAACTAATAGTATATTCAAATCTTACATAAAATTTCTAAATCAAAATATAAAATTTCATACCTTCATAATAAATTTTACACACTTGTTTTAAATGAATATGAAAATCAAGGAAAAACATTTATTGTAGTTTAATATAAAGATTCAAATAGTAAATAAACCAATAAATTTACTATCAGTACTTTGAAATCAAGTAAATATTCTAAAATATACTTCCAAAAGAGAGATTCAAATTTATTTGTCAACTATATTACTATAAATAAACTTCGCAAATCAAATTTTTTTCTTTATTTTTTTCATTTATACAATATCTTTAAATTATACATTTGAAAGAAACTTATATAAATTTTACTTGAAATATTCATTCGAAAGCTTCATTTGCAAATCAACCATCTTTAATACTTTAGTACTTTTCAAAATTTCATATGTAAAATTCCTTGCTTCATTTATCAATACCATTTAAATATTTAAATAAAACCTTTATAAATATATGCAAACTATTTGAAAATAATTATTTACATCATTCCTCATATTTACAAAGAAGCTATTGAAAAGCTTAAATCCATTATTTATAAATTTTATTAGTTTTAAATCTCAATATACTTTTAAAAATCATTAATAAATCAATAATAATTTACTTTAAATATGTTTTATTGAATCAATAATTTCTCACAATATTTACGACACTAATAATTTACTATTAAACCATATTGTACATAAATAAAAATATGTTAGACATTTTAAATTATTTAGAAAGAAGAAAAAAATGATCAAAATATCCTTTATATAATATTTATCATAATACTTTTATAACTCGATGTCTTAACAGGTTTATCCTTGTTCTTGTAGGCTCTGGTCGTACGTTGATTAGACGTAAGACTAGAAATCTCTAAGTACTTAGTAGACCCGTTTCAACACCCAATGAAAAATACTTAAAAAAATGGGTATGAGAAGTACCGCTCAAAAATCCAATACCAAATGATGATAATACGATAGTAGTGGCCCGTTGCTGGTCTAGTATTTACGTAATGGACCTAAAATTTTTCAGAAGATCCTTTTACCTTTCGGATTCCAGAAAAATATCATAGCCAGTTGGTAAGGGGCCATCGACCACTACTGTAGTGGTACGATGCTAATTCAATGATTTACGCAATGGATGCACTTCCTTCCTGGAAGATCCATAAATAACAGTTCCAATGATTGAAAGCGCCTCCATTGGGTAAACTAAAGAACCATCTACTCTGGAAAAAATCGAGGAACTCATGAGTTTAAGACAGGACAACCATATCAGCTCGAATCTATTTTTGAATTCATCCAAGTCCATTAGGGTTTTAACGGTCGAATCCATTCCTGGATTCCCCAAGTCTATCTAAGTCGAAGTATATCATACTATATTTCTTCACGGAGGGTACTTCCCCATACCTCATACTTTAAAATATAACATGCCATATATATATTACCCTTTCAAAATCATAATTTCAAATGTCACACTTATATGAATTCCATTATATATAAGGTTTCATTTTCAGACAAAGTACTTTCCAAAATCAATAATCTCGAATACATCAAATCATTCTTATATAAATTCCATTATATATAAGATTTCATCTCTTCAGATCGTGTACCTTCCAAACTCGGCCGTTTCAAAATCACTTTTACTTATAAAAGTCCATCTTATATAAGAATCAAAAAATTTCCAAAATCACTTTCGCTGTATGGAAAGCCATATGGGATTGAACATCTTTGCTTTATAAAAGGTTTTGAATCTAGAATAGTTTTGTATTTCTGTATATAAAATGGTTGTGTAAAATAGTTTGTAAATAAAATAGTTTGTATATAAAATTATCCGAAAAATAGCTTGTAGGATAGTTGTTGTAAATAAGATAGTTTGTAAAATAGTTTCATAAATAAAATAGAATAAATAGTTTGTATAAGAAAAATAAAAGAAAATAGTTTGAAAAACGGTTTAAATCAATAGTAGTTTTGCATATAAGAAGAGAAAAGTTCCAATTTAAATTACAAAGATATCCAACCCAACAACTTTCACTTTCAGCGTCAAAGCATATCAATAATATTAGAACATAAGATGTACATATGTCATCATTTCGCAAAATCACATTCAATCGCTCACTCGATCTCACAAGTTCGCATTCGAACTAGAATTGTCCATTCAACTTCCCTAATGTGGACTTCGATATGGTTTCTTGACTAGAAAGCATTATTCTCCTTGCATAGCGATATACTATGATAGAGAATTTTAGAATCAAATCAAAAATTCATATCAAAAATTTGCGATCAAGATTGAATGAAAAATCCTAACACAAAGTGGTGAAGTTCAAATATAACTTGTGTACTCAAATCTAGATCAAATTAATTCTACGAATAAAATAATATACATACAACTTATGTAATTATTCCAATTTGTTTCATCACTGTTGAATTTCAATCAAATGCATTTTTAACCTCATTGGTTAACACAAATATCACTTTATATTTTAATATTTATTTCACGGAATTTCTCCATTTAATGTAAAACATTAATATGTTCATTCTCATAATCTTCCTTATATTTCTCTTCAATTTATACTTTCATTTCACATGTAATATTTCTCATTTAATACTATATTTATTTGCTAATCATTTCATAAGGAATTTTCTTCAGTTTATAAACAATTTATAAAAGCTTAATTCCTTTTTATAAGCCACTATTCGAGTTTAAAGTTATCACAATCTTATTTATAACCATTTATTATACGTCCATTTGTTTCATAACAAGTTATAAGTCATGGCTTTAATTATAATCATTTCACTTTTAATTCAATTTATTTATGACACATTTCATAAATGTTAATTAAGTTTATAAACAAAAAAAATCTCCAATTTAATTTCATTAGAACATTTCCTTAATCACAATCTCAATTTAAACATCCTAAGGCTTAAAGTTCACACTTGTATATTATTACATTACATGCCAAAAATGTGTACAAAAATTTTGTCCATTTACTAGACATAGATATAACAAATTAAACCTTGTTTCACTTGCTTTCAAAATTAAGGTTATCAAATTCAACGCAAATTCTAAGTTTCAACTCATATATTAATTCAGAAGGTTTCGATTATCCAAAAATATCCAAATATTTTATTTTTCAATAGTTGAAACTACGGTCAGCAAACAACGAAATTCACAACAAAATTTCAATTTCATATCGATATCCAAATTATCTACTTCATTCTCTTTAATACATAATTATTAAACTAGTGTTTAGTCTATTAATTCAATCAACAATAATTAGCCAATACTTATAAATTGAAAAAACTCAACTAATCAACAATAAATGGTAATAACTAAATATTACCATTTCATAAAACAAACACATTACAAATAACTTATTAGTTATAATATTTTATTCCTTTTTATATATCATATAATACTAGGAAAAATAATTTCATTTCAAAACTAATATAAAACATATTTATAACACTAACAAATACGCGCTCTCGTATATACACTCAAACAAATCATTCTAGGGTATTACTACCCTATCTCTAATGAGTTAACCCCAATAGGCTAAGGTATGTTAAAACCAAAGCTCTGATACCAACTGTAACGACTCAACTTTTTCGACGATTTAAATCGACAATAAACCACACATGTCTAATTCAAACTATTTAAAAAGGAGGATTGTTAATGGGGTAAATAATAAAATAAAGAAAAGAATGAAAAATAAAACATAGAATCCCGCAGCGGAATGACAAAATATAATAATCAAATAAACAGTTCATGAAGCTATTTTACAAATAACATTTGATTACACTCTTACAAATTCAAATCAGAGTTATACATCCATCATAAATAAATAAATAATGCAGTGGAACACAGAATGTGGTGGAATAATAAATAGCAATAATATTTTTAATTCGTCTTCGTCCTCCAGAAAATAGTCTTCAATACATTGAAAAGCTCAGACTGACTCGAGCATAATGAAAACGAGACACTCAAGTCAGAACTAAAAGGTCTTATGTAAGTCGAATTAATAAAAATATGATTGCAACGGCTTCAGAGATACCGGATTTCCATCTCCTATCAAGTATACAATGTGAATATATTTATTTAAAGGTTTCAAATAATTCGAAATATCAATCATAATCATCTAACTAAAACAAATCTGAAGTTTGATTTAACTTAAACCCTTCAAATAATTCAGTTCCAAATAAAATTCAAATTCAAGAAATTATATGGGTATATGTCATTTCAACCAGTACCAAAAATCAACATTTTCCAATCAATGAAAACTATTCGGGTTTATCATTTCAACCCATAATGATTTTTCCTTAATCTATAAGATCGTCCAGGTATGTATCATTTCAACCCATAGTGAACTTGCAGTGTTGTAAGGATATAAAATAGAACATCCATTCATCCAATATCAACAATCAAACATCCATCACAATAATTATCCAAACCAATCAATAAATATCAATATCGAACCGATAATTAGTAACAGGTATTTAACTAGCAATCTATATTCAATAATAAACTAAATAATGGTTTAATTTGAATAAATTCAAATTAACTGAGATGACGATTTAAATATACTAAACAGCCATAAATAATTTTCTATCACATCATAAGTTTAATTTAACAAACATAAGAAATTTTAAAAGTTGTGAGTGGGTCAAAACACTCACCTTTGAATTTAAATTGAATTTAAATCCAATTTAAGTAAAAAAAATCAAATGGTCTTAGAATTCATCCAAAACAGTGCCAAAATGTTTGGAATTTCAATACGATCCTAGAAAAACAAACCGCGCGTGAAACCGACCTCGTATGTAAAAGTTATTTTGATTAGAACATTTGAAAACGAAATTTAAATAAATGAAAACAATATAAATCTAACCAATAGAATGGGCCACGTCAATCCCCTCTCTACCACACAAACCCTAAAGAGCTGCTACTGGAATGCATCGAGCATACGGAGCCGCTACCTCACGCGTAAATCGCCGACCACCTTAGTTGACCGTGCCCGGCCATGATGCTCGCCTCTTTCCCCCTTCCCTCCTCGGCCATCCACGGTCAATGACAAGTCGACCGAACCCCAAAAAGAACCACAGCCGCTGCATGATACACGGGCTCTAATGAATTTTGAAGCGCGATCCACTCATCAAATCGACAAACTACGTGCATCGATGAACTCCGCAAGACCCTCTCCACGTTGTGGTATCGTCGATTTGATGATCCATTGAAGTCCATCACGATGAAACAAATGGTCATGACTTATTCCTCGAATTCCGGCCACATAGAAACCCAAATCGAAAAACAAATTACGGATTCGACCTCCCTTGTCGAGTGCTTAAAATCTATATAACTCAATGGGTTTTGAGGAGTTTTCATTTTTGATTCGAAATTAAATTGAGAAGCTTGTTTGGTTTGTCTGCCATTAAGAAGGAGGAGTAGGCTGGAATGTACGTATAGACAAATGAAAATAAGGAGTGGCTAGGGTTTATAATGAGCTATTTGTAGGTATAGCTTAGATAGAAAAGAATGGACCAGATCGATTTGGGTTGGAACGATAGATAACCCGAAAAGCCCATTCTGCCTCCTTAATGAAAATGAATTATCTCATATATCAAAATAAATGTTTTCAATATTTTTATACTCAATGGAACAGGTTTCAAGTCCAAATTCCATCATATGAAGAAGTTATGTTAAAATCGGCTTATTTCAAATTGATTTCAGTCGGTTTCAATTGGTTTCAATTAAATTTATTTCTAGGCGTTGCGAGCCCGTACGATCAAACGACAAGTTCGGTCGCTATGAAACTTGAAATCCTATAATAATTCACCATTACGGATCCGATGAAACAGGTTTCGTCGAAATCCGAGATAATGGCAAAAATGGCTACTTTCACGTTAATTAAATAAATTAATATAAAATTAATTAATCGCTTATTTATTCAAAATTTATGGACTAGCCGATTTCATCATTTTTTTAATCACTTAGACATTTTCAATGACTTAATACAAGTTTATATGACAATTCAATGTTGGTTATTACACTATTACAGTGTTCAAATTTCACTGTGACTAAATCCAATTTATTAAAATTTACTTTCAATAAATTGCTTTAATTTGATTCCAACCTTTATATTCAACCAATTGTAAATCTAATAACATAGTAAACATTTTCTTTACATTTCATTGCCTTAATATACTCCAATTTCCACCTTTATTTGTATTAACTATTGTATTTCCATTTTATTGAATTTTGGTCAGTTTTACATGTTAGTTGATATCTTATTACATTAATATTTCCAATATCATCTTTATTTACATTAACACAATACTTAATTACATCTAATTGCAATAAATTCAATTGTTATAATTTATATTCCAAAATTTGATTAAATCTTGATTTCCATTCTTATTATTCTACCAGTTGTCATGTTATGAATAAAATTTACATTATTACCAAATATTACCTTGATTTACATTAACTTAATACTTAATTATATTTATTGCAATTGGTTTCCAATTTAACATAACAGGCTAAATAAATAGGTAACATATATTAATTGTTACCGTTAACTTTAAATCACATTTAAAAGTTTATTGCTTACATACCAATGTTACCATTACTTACATAATACTGGTTTTATTCAATCATCATTTATTATATATTATTTCATTAATTAATTCCATATTTATATTTGTTTTCATATATTAAATTTATAACCAAATACAGCCTTTACATTATTTCATTCATTGGAATTTCATTAAAATTGTTAATAATGTGCTTTAATTAACATTGTTACACTTTATTTTAGTTATTATTTCATTAATAAATCCCAAATTTTTATTTCTTTCAATGTTAAATTACCAATCCTATTAAATTAACTAATTTAAATTGTCAAAAATTACGGGTCGTTACAACTAGACTTTGGAGAGTCATGGGAAGACCATCTGCACTTAGACGAGTTTTCCTATAATAATATTTATCAAATTAGTATAGGAATGGTGCCTTTCAAAAGCTCTTTACGGAAGGTCGTGTAAATCACCAGCATGTTGGTTCGAGACCTAAGATAGATTGATCCTTGGTCCGAATGTGGTGAGAGAAGCTATTGAAAAGATTGAGTTGATCTGAGCAGGGATAAAGGATGTTCAATCTTGGCAGAAATGTTATGTAGATAAGATGTGTAAGGAATTAGAGTACTCAGTTGGAGACCATGTTTTTATTACAGTGTCACCGACGAAGGGCGTGGAATGGCTTGGAAAGTCAAGGAAATTGGCACCAAGGTATATTGCTTCGTTTCCCATTATAGAAAGTATTGAAAAACTCGTTTATCGAATAGATTTACGGATTAGTTTGGCAAGAGTCTATAATGTTTTCATGTTTCTCATCTTAGAAAGTGTGTGCATGGTCCAGAATTACTATTGCACTAACTGTATTAGAAGATTTAGTAGTAGAACCAGATATGACTTTTTTTAGATAATTAGTTTCTATTGTAGTGAAAGATGAGAAGAAATTAAGAAAAAATACTGTCAAGTTAGTGAAAGTATGGTGGAATGACAATGAGAAAGACGGTACGTGGGAGACAGAAGATAGGATTAGAGATACTTGTCCTGAATTGTTTCGATCGTAGGTTCTATATCTATCATATTGACTTTTTGCTAGTAGGATATGCTAGTATTGTTGTAATGTGTTAGTCACACATGTTTGCATGATTTTATGCTTGTTGTTTTCCTTACCATAATTTTAAGGACGGAAGTATGTAACACCCTTAATTTTTGTTTAACATTATTTAGGGAATTTAGTTAGATGAATTAAACAGAATAATGTGATGTGATAAGGAGAATGAGAATTGTTAACTAATTGGGCCAGGCCTTAATTAATCAACTAATAAGATTGTTTTAAACATACAATAAAAACTAATTAATGAGAGGGGCATAATGGGAATAATTCCTTAATTCATTTCCCAAACCCTTCATCTTTCATTCATTCTCATTTCATTCAGAACAATACCTAAAAGGAGACCAGCCATTACCTAGAGGAAAAAAAGAGTAAATCTAAGGAATTCAAATGGGAAAGCTTAGATGAGTTAACCTACATCAAATCCCAATCTATCTTATCCAACCATAGGTGAATAATAATTAACCATCCCATTTGTTTATGTTTCGTTTTCGGATTTAGGATTGATTTATGAATTGGTTATGATAATATTTTAGCTTCAATTAATAATATCATTATTATATTAAATGATGGTTTGTTGGAATTATACGGAAATTCGCTAATGAATTTTAAAAGCAAGCCCTAATTTTTGATCTCCTATTGACTTGAAAATGAATATGTAGTAGAAAACATTATTTTAGAGATGGGTTTTCAATTTCATAAATTTTCAAGTTCATATGAATATTTCATGAATTTCCTAAGAGGAAAAGTGTGTTTATGTTTTGGTTTTTAATTATCAAAGATAATTAAACTAATATTTGAGTCCCAAAAATTTTGTATAGGAAGAAAAGAAAATTTAAATTTTTAGTGATTTTTCCCTAGTTGTTATGATTTTCTATGAATTTGTTATTCTAGAAAAGTGATTAATTGATATGAGCTAATGATAAAAATTATAATGGTTGTGCAAAGTTGAGTGAGAAGGTAGAACATGACCTACCAGCAATTTAGCAAAGAATATGAAAAGTATTTTATTATCCAATGGTAGTTTGACAAAAGGAAAGAGTTAGTGGAAAGTTTTAAGATTAAAATAAAGTAAATCAGTTTTTAACTTACTTACATAAATGTCTTTAGCACGATACCTTAGAGTCTCGATACTTCTAAATTCATAGAGGCTCAACGACTATAAAGGCCGATGCATGTGATAGCTACTCGATATCTATGTGATGCATCTCTTTTCAGCAGGGCTCAACACCTTGTGTTTTTAAGGGTTTAATATCTTATGTTATGAGGAGGCTCGATAACCCCATGGCTTAGAGACTCGGCAATTACCTTATTAATGGCTCGACATCCTCAAGTTTTCAATGGCTCGGCAACTCATGTTTTCAAGGACTCGACACCTTATGTCTTATAGTGACTCGATAACTTACGTTTAGTTAGTTGACAACAATATTTTTAGCGGCTCGATAACTATATGTTTTACAAAACTGATAGCTATATTTAAAGGCTCGATAACCTATGTTTTCTGGAGGCTCGACAGCGCTGTTTTGATAGCATGTATTTTAAAAGCCATGTAAAAATGATAATGTTTTGGCACAAGATTTTGGCTAGGTATTCAGGCTATGTTTCCTTGTTTTAAGAATGATTTCAGGTGGTTTATCATTTCTAAAGATAAATATTTTTAAGGAAATAAAATAGTGTTTTAGCCCAATTTATATGAATTTTACTAAAGGAAAATATTACTTAAACTTAAGTAATTTTGATATGCATATGAATATTGATTGAATATATTTTGATGAATGATGTTAAATGTTCTTGTTATCATTAGATAAGTTAAATTTACATATTTTATCATTTTTCATACTCAAATTTTCATTGCCCAACATTTCACCTTGGGATGTAGGAAAAGAATTACCGGTTATGTTGAATTAGTGGTGGATATAGTCAGACTAAGCTCCCAAGTGAATAGAATTGCACCCAGGAGATCAGATAGATCAATTTTGTTAGGATGCCTTAATTCATGGATTTAAAATCAGATAAGATTTTGGGTGGGGCTGGTGTAGGGTTGCACCCTAGGCTTCAGCCTGTAGCCCTTGGTTGGTAAAGGACTGCGATTCTAGTGCGTAAGGCTTTATCATTAGTGTGACTCAAAGGTGTATACACATAGAATGGAACTTGTAGCTGTTTTTGTTCACTGTATTATTTAATTTGTTTTTCTCTTAGCCATATTTGGATATTTTAAGACATATGGTTATGTTTTGACCCGAGTCGGCCTGATAGGTTATTAGTTGACATATAAAAACTAATAGGTTCATAGTAACCCTAGGAAAACTATGATTTGAGACAGATGGTCAATTTCATAGGGTGGCTAAACTAGGAATGCATAACACTTTAATGACAGACTAATCATATTTACCCATATTACATGCATATGATCATATCATTTTTTGTTTTAACCATTATAGTTGCATGTATAAGATTTATGTTAAGATTGACATATTTTGATAAGAAACTAGTAAAGGGAAAACACATTCAGTTCTACGGCATAGCCTCACTGAATACCTATTTTAGATTTAAGAAGGTACATTATTATTCACACCAGACTTTTTTTCTGACCTAAAGTTTTTGTTTTCCCCTTAAACTCTCGAATACTTATTTGAGTAGATCGGGAGTACGGTTTTTTGGCTAGACGCATAAGCTTCCGCAGACATAAAGGAGGCAAGCTAATATTAGGAGTTTATTATTGCTGTGTTGTTTGAAGTTTATGCTTTGTTTGAATGGATGTAACAATATAATTTACAACTATCAAGTAGGCAGACTCTTATCATCAGAGGGGGCGTGTTCATATATCGCCCTTGGAATATAATTGTATTTATTATATTTTCTCTAACCATGGAATTGATGGGATTATGTAATAAATATGAAAATTTAATAATGAAACGTGTTTTGAAAATTTTCATATTTATATGTTGTTTATATTATAGATATAATTAACTAATCTTGTTTTGTCGCTAGGAAATAACACTATGGATGACTGCAGCATTAATAGCACTTATTTTCGGGCCTCAAATTAGGGGACGTTACATATAACACTTTCCCGACCAGCTCAACTTACTATCCCTCGGTCAAGAGTGAAGATGGTATGTTTGAGTATTATTGCTTCTAAACTCTATACGAACAACATTTTTAACTCTCGTAGATAGACAAGTCTACTTCGTCGACTTTTTGTGTTAAGTATAGTTAATTACATTCCATAAACAAGTAAAGGAAATAAACATGATTAAGCCACTAAGAATCTCTTAAACCACTTTTATAAAACATTTGTTTTATAATGTAAACCCCTTTTAAAATTAATAAAAATGTATGTATAATAATCCGTATATAAAGCTATAGTATTTAAAATAATTTAAAAGATATTATATTACATATGATATTTAATACTTTAATAAAATAATTAACTAATTTTCTAAAAATAATATATACTTAAAATATACTTTAAAATGCCTATATTACGGTGTAAAATATTTATTTAAAATACGACTTAAAATATTTAATTTATAATTTTGTTTAAAACTTCAAAAAATAACATGCTTTTTGTTACCTAAAAATGAACGGCTTACTTTAATAATTCATAATAAATTCTTAAAAATCTACAAAAATTCCGAACCGCTTTTAAAATACTTTAGTATATGTTATAAAAGACTTATAAAATGATTGAAGAGAAATATTTAAGTTCATAGTCATTTCAAAGCAATTTGAAGTCTCAAATAGAAAAGAAAGCATTTTAAGAATGCTGCAAAAAGTGATTCTGAGACAAAGACAACATTTTTAGATTGCGGCGACCGACTGTTATAAAAGGGTACGAACCGGGATAGTTTGGTGTTTTGAATGTTCGATCGATTTTCGATACAAAATAACTTATTAGCACCCAATCTTTTTATCATAAATAACACATACATAATACATCATAACCATGGTGAGAAACCCCTACGAATGTCTCTATAAAAATTCATTGAAAATGTTGAATACAAGGCATTTTCAAAGTGCGTTTGTAGTGACTATCATTATAAAACTACTTCCAAACTCAATTCCGATTCAACCTATGTTCAACCAAACCCAATGTGCTTTGTTTTAAGGTTATGTAATAGGCCATAATAGTCATACAAGTCCATTAAAGTACATACACATTATTTACATATGACATTTGCTTTTAAAAGCAAGAATCAAAAAAATATATCACAATATAAACTCAAGCAACATATACTACAGTTAATCACTTTATATTCTATCAAATGGTGAGTTAGCTCACCCTTAAACAAGGAAAAAAATCAAATATATGTTGAATATGCTAGTATATGATTTTTGTTTGATTATAATAAACATATATATATATATATATATATATATATTCATTTAAATGTACTTGTTATTGTACTATTTTATTTTTCACATAATTAAACAAGTATTTGATGAATAAAATAAATAATACAGAATTCATATTTAAACAAATATTTTATTCAAACGAATATTTTATTATAAATTCAAATAATACAAATTTGAGCTCTCCCTACATATATACATTTTTCAATTACATTACAATTTCGATTGCATCACAAATTTCAATTTACAATTTTGACCTCACTTCATATATTCACTCACACTCGTATCTTATCTTCAACTTTGTTCCAGCCCGTATCCAGCATTTGAATTATCTGCAAAATAAAAACTGACGCAATAAAATTGAAAAGGAAATATTTTGCAGTGTATAATAAAACTGTGTGTCTGAAAATATCATTTGCCTTAGTTATTTTGGTTATTCGTCATCATTTTCATTTGAATTCATCATGCATGAACAACTTTTGACATGTACAATGTATCACTGTACATGCCACAAGGCCATGCACACCAATATACACTTGATAAAATTGCAGGAACAGGTGAGCACAAGGTCAAACCCAATCAAATGGTGAATTCAACTCAAGTGAAACATGTGAAACTAGAAATATACAAAACAACATAAAACAAGCATCGACCAAAAATTCAACATGTACATATGAGACCAGAATGACTTCACATGAAAACAAAAGCAACTCAATAAACCAGTGAAGAGTGACTTCAAGTTCAACATGCAGACAACATGAAACCCCACGCACGCACATGAATGCAAAGCAATTTTAGATTGATAAAAGTGGTGAGTACAAGTCATATGAAATCAGGTCCAACCAACACATAAACTCGGCCTAAACCAACATGTACAAACCAACATGAAACAGAGGAAACAACAAAATTGAACTAGACATATATAAATGGGACAACAAGCTTCACACAGTTCAATATAAGGTATGAAACACAAATTGTACTAGACTTCAAGAGGAACCAACACACATGCACTTCAAATGTACAACAAAAGACCAACTATAATGAATAGGTGAAATGCAATGATAACATCCTTTTGACCAGACACATAAAATATACACGTGTATACATATATGCACATACATATGTATAAACATATATGAGTCCAAAGAATACAAAAACTCCCAGCAAATCAGCAGTTCAGAATACAAGTGAGCGAATGAATCATTTCAAGTATGACTCGAAGCGAATGCATTATCAGATAAGTGAAGCAAAGACCAGGCTCCAACCAAGTGCAACATAACTACATGCAATATGAAAACTTCAAATAAAACAAGACAGCAGCCTGCACATGCAACCAGAGGCACACAAACCAGAAAGGACAAAGCATAGTAGCAGAGCATGTGTACATGATCACACCAGACATGCTCAAGACCACATGCATACAACATGAAGACCAGACCAATTCAAATGGAACGGACTGCAACATCAAAGGCAAAAAGAACATAGAAATGACAATGCATATGACATAGTCACAGCAACATGTTCAACTTGAACTAAGAGTGCACAGTGATATGCAATGAGCAATAATATGACAGTGAAGTAACTACATGTATCACATTCCAACATTACTAGTACAAGGCAGTGTTCAAAAATGGTAATTAACAGTAGCAGTTCAAATGATGTCAGAAATCGTAAACCAAGGCCGTTAGCAATTCAAACCAGTAGACGGAAATAAAAATTCAACTAAGGTCATATGGATAAGCTACGATTTGGCTAATGTCCAGATTATTACAATTCTAAATGGCTAAAGTCATAGGTGAAAAGAATGAAACCGACTGTAACGATCCGTAAATTTAACCGGTTTTAATAACGTTATTAATTGAAATTTTTTGCAATTTTAAAATGATAAAAATTTGAAAGTTAAATTTAATATTCGGAATGCGTCTAGTTAAACATAGAAATTGGTAAATTTTCGTCCGAAAATATGAAAGTTTATTTCGTGCATAAGTTTACTTCAATTTAATCAGTTAAAAAGCGATGAAAATAAATGTTTTCGAAACCTAAATATTTTTATATAGAAAAATTGTAAATCATCTTCTGAGCAAGATGTCATTTTTCGTTTTTCCAATTCGGACATCTTTAGCTCCGTCGATCTTATTTTCTGTGTTTTTCATGCATTTTGCGCTATTAGAAAATTCGAGTTTTTATAATTCAATCGTACCACTGATATTTGTATACTATTTTGATCGTTTCGTCGCGTTGATCTCTGCGGTGTATCTATTTATGTGTTTTGAAGCTGGTTCGCAGCGATAACCGCAAAACGGATAACTATGTCGGTTACGAATTTCAAACTTTGATTTCTGGGCGGAGCCCAACAGCCAATGGTATTTATTATTTTCAAAAAAAAAAAATCAATGCTTGACTTTTATTTTCACTGGTTCCAATAATGTGCTGGTTCATTTAATTATTTTGGTTCGTGGATTTAAAATAATGATAATAGTCAGCTCATATTTCTTCTCCCAACCTTCATTTGCACCATTTCCTGTAGAAGAAAAAAAAAGGGCAACCTGCTTATGTCCCCTTCCCCTTCTCCCTTCCTCTCATTTTAATTCTTCCATCTTCTTCTCATCATCCATTACACCCACGCGAGCTGACCTTAGATCAAAACCCACTGTTCCACCCACGCCTCGCCATGCCAACAACCGCCACCAACCCACTCCTCAAAGCTCTTGCCGCCACGCCATTAACAGTCCGAGCATAATCGCCAAACCCCTTCCCCATCTTAGATCTGTCCCCCTCACTCACGAATCTTCTTCCCACAATCCCGCTCGTGCCTTCCATTCGCAGCCCATGCCGTGACCGGCCCTCTCTTGGCAACCGACCCCTCCAGCCGCAAGCCACAAACCCCATCACCACTTCGGCACGCAACAACCAAACCACCCTCCGACTCGGTCAACAACCTTCCACCCTCTCTCCTTCCCTATCATCCGCCCTTCACAGCCAACGTCACAACCCAATAGCCCATTGACCAGACCCGAGCCTGATCCACAAAGCTATCCCTCACTTCCATGTCAAACCTCCCCTGAGCTCTACCTGTGCTCCTCCTCAAAACTGAAGTTGCTCGACCCGAGCAACCCGAGAACGTGCCCTATCGACTGCTGGTGATACCAAACCCAGCCCTCGCTTTCTCTTCTTTTATATATACAAAAAAATGTATTCTTGCATATATTTTGCCAAGCTTTTTCTCCCTCTCTTTATATATAAGTTATGTATGAAAGTGGAGGTTTCATGTATGCATTCTTTGCATGGAGAAGCTGTTCATTCTCATCTATACCTAGCTTTCTCCTCTTATATGAAAAGGTACATACAGTGTTATATATATTATATTATGAAAATCGGATATTTATAGATAGTATGTTTTGGTAATATGCTCAACTGCATAGTCCTATACAAATATGTTTTGATAAAGTTTCGAGATTTATATATTTATATAGTATGTTAGATTTATGTTAATAATAATATTTGGAAAGGTATCTGTATATGTTTGATTATGTTGATGATAATGCTTTAAGATGTATTTAGGGAATTACGAAAGAAATTTATAGATTTTATTGATTTTGAAATGTCATTATAGAGATTCTATTTAGATGGTGATTTATAAATTAACACACACACACACACACACACACACACACATATATATATATATTGTGTTTTGTATGCGTTTAAAATTTCGATATTGATTTTAATGAATAGACATACATATGTGTGTTATTTAAATATGCGTTTCCAAATATAGTACTGATTTTAAAGAATAATATATATGTAAGTTATACATATGTTTATATATAGTTTATGTAGGTAAGTAGATATGAGTCTAGTTTTATATATATATATATATATATATATATATATATATATATATATATATGGGTTTATAGTAATATTAATAACAAAGCAAGTTATAGTGATTTTCAATAGATATTGTTTTAAATATAATACATATGTTACCTATATATTAGTTTATATCAATATACATGAGTTTGGCTTTCAAAGGAAAAATATATGGAGATATTTTATATGTTTAAATTAAATTTTTGATTTAAAAATATATATAAAGAGAGAACTTATTTTATATGTGTATTTTAAATTTATTAAGAGAAATTTTATGTAACATAACTCTGCTCAGTTTATATTAAGCTAAATTTGATTTGACCCCCATCAATTCCAAACTTCCAGCTTTGCTTCGATCGTCAAAATTCTGTTTATCGTACTTTACTTTGGAATTCGTTGCTCAGATTCGCAGTTCAGTTCGTTATCAAATTCCTCTAGCCACGAAAGGTGAGCACTCACGATTAATCTTCTTTTATTTATTAAATTTTATTTCAATTGAAAAGAAAATTGAAATATGCGACTGTTAGTTATTTACACTGTTATTTATGTTATTACCTGTATCAGTTCACCTGTGACATCCGACACCATTATCTGTATTTGTGCAACGATAATCCAGTTTGATTGATAATTGATTGTTTATTGATGTTTATACTGGATGTTAAATTGTTAATGTTCAAAGTGATAAATAATGTGTTATTGAATTTGATATAGGATAAAATTGATATATGTGCTGAATCTGATTTGTTAAAGTGTATAATATGACCCTTTAAATGTTAGATTGATTGACACGTAGAAATAGTGTTAACTACACCTTGAACCATTGAACGTATGTTGTGTGAATTGATATAGTATGAAATCAAATAATAAATGTCAAGTGTAGAACCGCATAAAATAATAGTGTAATAATCTTTAATCTACATGAAATGATAGTGTAGATTCTAGAAATAATTATATTAATTTGCACAAACAACAATGTAAATTAATACGATTATTTCGGTATTATTTGAATTAATTGTTGGATTGTTATTGATTGTTGTTATTGCTTGTTTATTTACTTTGACACCATCCCAGTTATCACACTGCAAGTTCCCTTTGTTATGCTTGGATTTTTTAATTGAATTGGAATCGGGTTGAAATGATAAATATCCAAATAAAATTTGACTTAAGATAGAAAATTAAATAAACCCGATTGGTCAATAATCGAATTTAAAAAAATAAAATAAAGATTTTATTTGAATAAATAATAAGATTTGAAATGAAGTTGGAATTTGAATTTTAATGAAGGAAAATGTTAATATTTAATAATCCGAAACAAA
Organism: Allium cepa; assembly: GCA_030765085.1. Classification (NCBI taxonomy): domain Eukaryota; kingdom Viridiplantae; phylum Streptophyta; class Magnoliopsida; order Asparagales; family Amaryllidaceae; genus Allium; species Allium cepa. The sequence goes on along the minus strand of CM060938.1, from coordinate 721,098,708 downwards.
ATATAAATAAAGTCATTGATGAAAGAAAGTTGTTTAATTTAAGAAATGATTGAATTAAGCTTTGAAATTATTTAATAATTAAACTTTGAAATTATTTAATAATTAAGTTTGGAATTATTTAATAATTAAGTTCGGATTTATTTAATAATTAAGATTGGAATTATTTAATAATTAGGTTTTGGAATTTAATTGATAATTGAATTTTAAAATTATTAATTAAGTTTGGAAATTATTAAATAATTAAATAAAATGAATTATTTGATAATTAAATAAAAATTTGAATTCTTTGATAAAAGAAATTGAACTATTGAATAAGTGAATTTGAACTACGTTAATAAATGAAATTGGGTTTCTTTATTAATTAAGTTGTGGAAAATTTAAGTTAGTTAATAAGTGAAATTGAACTTCTTAATTATGTGAAATTAAGTTTCTTTATTGAGTTTGGAAATTTATAACTAAGTAAAATATGTGGAATTGAATTTCTTTAACAAGAAATAAAAATGTGATTTATTGAAATTAATGCAAGTCTTGTAATTTAAAGAATTGATTTGACGAATCTAATTTAATTCAATTTGATGTTTTGATATAATGAAGTTGAACTTAAATAATTGATTTAATAAATTGGAAATTAAATAGAAATTGTTTGAATGACAAATTTACTTAATGAATATTTATTAAATCGATCAATGAATTTAAATTGATTTGAATGTTAAATTAAATTAATTTAAATGATTTCGGAATGAAACTTATATACGAACTTGAATCAACATTGAATTGATTAAATAAAAATTGAAATTGAATTTTAAGATTTTGAAATGGTAATTTCGGAAGTTTGAAACGTAAATTATGGAAATTGTTTTAGAAAGACAAAGGAAATAATAATTTTCAATTTTCAATTGAAATTGAATTTGATTTGCTTTTGAAATTTATTAAACGATCAATCAGTGAGATAATTACGAAGGTTATTAAAGAAACCGGAATCGGTTATGGACATACTCTTTGTCTAAACCGAAAACCACTTTAATAACTATATGCGGAGTGAGATCCAGAATGAAGTGGTTGGAATGATGTACGTGATGACTGAAGAAAGAGAACGATAATGGATAGCTTTGACACTTGTGTCAAATTGGAAATGACTAAAATAGGAGCCGTGCCGGGCCAAATGGGGTTAGCCACCTCGAGCGAACATACTTCTTCGTAAATTATTCATTACTTGTTATTGATTGGTGCACCCTCGGAATTTGGGAGTGTTGTTTCGCGGTGTTGCGATCGTTGCGGCGATGCGTTCTCACCAGTCCGGATCAGGCAAACGGTAGTTTCACTACCTTGGGTATTGCCTCACGTGCCTTTTCATACTTGTATCTTTATATATGCGACCATTACGAATTTTTTTGTGTTATACCTACGGAGTACTCCTTGATATCCCACTATTTTACGGTGGAGTTTACAGTGTTGTATAGACTATGATGCTTATATAAAATTTGTTAAATGGAATAATGGTAACGCCTTAACATTATTTTGATATTTTATATTACTGATAGACATTATCTATTTAGCGTAGATTACTACATAGTAGATAGTTTAACGGATCCTTAGAGGACGGTTATTCCAACGTCCTTTGAGTTACTTGTATTTCAGTTGTTATTTCACTTGAGTTGGATTTATTGATATAAGAATATTAATCCTGACTCGAGTGTTTTATGTTTTGCTTTACGCTCGGGTCAGACTGAGAGTATCAGCCTTCGAGATCCACCTTTGGAGTTGGAGCTTCGCTTGGAGATCCGGCTATCTATCTAGCTTTCAGATATTCAGTTGATTCCAGTGATGTCTTCTGATTCTTGTATTTGACTATTGTATTCGAGACCTCTGTTGTAGCTTATTTAACTCTGTTATATATGTAGTAGCTTCATGAACCACTATCTTTTGCTTCCGCTGCATATTATTACTCTGTGTCTGTGATTCTGTGATTATTTATTTACTGTATATCTGAGTTTTGCCAAATTTAAATTAACAATTCGGTGTTTTGAATTATTCAAGTCCGACATGTGCGGATGCGAATAGTCCAAAATAGCGGGATGTTACAGTTGGTATTAGAGCTTTTGGTAGCTCTAGGCAAAACTTAGCATATATGGTAAATGTATTTACAGAATCACTCTCATTCGAGTTTCAGTCTCTTCCTTTTGACTCAATTCCTTTGAATTATGGAACGTTCCCTGCGGTTCCAAAATTCATTCGTGTCGCTCACTATTTGTTTTCTTTTAATTCTGGAGTATCCCATAACTCCACTTTGAATGATCTTTATAATGAATCAGAGGTCTCGCCAATCTTCGAATTGTTTGTAAATGGGTGAAACTCCTTTACAACAAGCATTGATTTACCGGAGATTTCTGTATCCTCGGTTTACGATGCTATCTATCTCCTGCAATACCAGAATTCTATTTCTTGAGATCGAATGTTGATTTACCTCTTAATTCTGCGTCGATCTTATTCTTGAAGTCACGGTCGATCCGGTTAAGGTTGCCCGCGAATTATACAAACTTATCAAGCTTCCTATTTTGTTATTTAATTATCTATCTTTGTTTCGAACCTATTTTCAAATTAGAATTCTCTTTAATTTGAGTCCATCAAATTTGAATCTCTGTCCTTACTTTGAAAAATATCGTCGAGCGAGGAAGTGTATTTATAAATTAAGGTTAAAAATGTTTTATATATATTGTGTTCTTTGAGTTGTTGATGTTGATTTAGATTTTCGATCGATTCGTCTGATCAACGCTATCGATAGAATTTCTAAAACACTTGAGCAGACCAAACTGACACAATATTGTTTTCAAATTTAGTAAATAAAATAATATTGAATGATTTTGTTATATATAAGTATAAATTATTCTGAAATTAAAATGTTAATAAATCTGTTGTCCGAAATGTGAAAATTTAATTTTCATTTATTGTTTTATAAGCCATTGGCTATTTCATAATACAAATAAATGAATTTATAAAAACTTGGTTATAATTTGATTTGGAATTTGAAATGTATTTAAATCAAGAATTTGAGAATTTAAATTTTCGATGATTTCAAACTTTGATTTGGAAGATTTAAAGTGTACAGTATTTAAAATATTTTCAAATAGAAATCATTTCAAAGAAATATTAGATGTTTAACAGGTACTCTTCTCTTTGTCGCTGGAAAATAATTTCGGTGATGACGGCCGCATCATCGACATTCATTTTCGAGTTTCGAAGTGGAGAGACTATTCTGTAGCTTTGCTACGGTTTGTTTGAAAAATAAATTGATTTGAAATTTTAGAATATGACTTGATTTATAATATATATTGAAGATTTTAAATTTGATTTGATATATTATGAATATATATATATATATATATTAATTAATTTTATCTCTAAGTTGTTTGAAGCTAATCGGAAATTAATTCTGAAAAATTATTAAAGGATGATTTTCAATTATAAATGAAGCCAAATTCTTTTTATATAAATACTTAACTTGAAATAACCGAATTGTAAAATTTTATCTGGATAATACTCAGTTGCATTATTCATAACTTACCTAAATTTTCAAAAGTTGACTATGTAATTGAATATTATGCAGTAGAAAATGATATCAAAGGAATTTTGAAATAAATATTAGTTATAATAGATGTAAATATACTTAATATATATGTGATAGGATGTATTAAGTAGAATAAATTTAATAATAATTTGGAATAAAGAAGAATTAAATTTGTCGAATAAAGTATGATTATAATAAATGACTATTCAAATTTACGATCTTTGGAATTGTTAATTTAAGAAAATTGGATAATATACAATATAAATTGTCTTTATAAATAAAATGTGAGTGTGTATAATAAATGTTATTCACTTAAATTTTAATTATAAATTGTTTATGGAGATAAATAGAACAATAAGTTAAATAAATAATAGTGTGATTAATAAAAGGAAAATTTGTTTTGAAAGTTAATAAATGGAATTAAATCAACGCAAGGGAGTATCTTGAATTAATTGAATTTAAATTGAATTTCATTTGAAAGAAACCTTTTGTACCTAACATTTATAAATGAGGAATCAAATCAATTTAATGAAAATCTTGAATTTAAAAGTCAATTATTGAATATAAATTAATTTAAATTGAAATTTATATGGTTTAAATTAGTTGTTTATTTTGGAATTCAAATCAATTTTCTTCTGGTTGTTTCTATTCTCTTACCTCCTTCCTTTTCTAGGATGAAAAGTTTTGAGTGGGGGGAGAGTGTAACGACCCGTAAATTTATCCGGTTTTAATAACGTTATTAATTGAAATTTTGTGAAATTTTAAAACGATAAAAATTTGAAAATTAAATTTAATATTTGGAATGCATCTAGTTAAACATAGCAACTGGTAAATTTTCGTCTGAAAATATGAAAGTTTATTTCGTGCGTAAGTTTACTTCAATTTAATCGGTTAAAAAGCGATGAAAATAAAATGTTTTCGAAACCTAAATATTTTTATATGAAAAAATTGTAAATCATCTTCTGAGCAAGACGTCATTTTTCGTTTTTCCAAATTCGGACATCTTTAGCTTCGTCTATCTTATTTTTATGTGTTTTTCATGCATTTTTCCGCTATTAGGAAATTCGAATTTTTATAATTCAATCGTACCACTGATATTTGTGTACCATTTTGATCGTTTCGTCGCGCTGATCTCTCGGTGTATTTATTTCTGTGTTTTGAAGCTGATTCGTAGCGATAATCGCAAAATGGATAACTGTATCGGTTACGAAATTTCAAACTTTGATTTCTGGGCTAAACCCAACAGCCAATGGTATTTGTTATTTTCAAAAAAAAACAAAAATCAATGCTTGACTTCTATTTTCACTGGTTCCAATATTGTGTCGGTTTATTTGATTATTTTGGTTGCATTTAAAACAATGATAATAGCCAGCTCATATTTCTTCTCCAAACCTTCATTTGCACCATTTCCTGTAGAAGAAAAAAAATGGCCAACCTGCTCATGTCCCCTTCCCCTTCTCCCTTCCTCTCATTTTAATTCTTTCATCTTCTTCTCATCATCCATTACACCCACGCGAGCTGACCACAGACCAAAACCGACCGTTCCACCCACTCCTCGCCACGCCAACAACCGCCATCAACCCACTCCTCAAAGCTCTTGCCGCCACGCCATTAACAGTCCGAGCATAATCGCCAAACCCCATCCCCATCTCAGATCCGTCCCCCTCACTCACGAACCTTCTTCCCACAATCCCCCTCGTGCCTTCCATTCGCAGCCCACGCCATGACCGGCCCGCTCTTGGCAACCGACCCCTCCGGCCGCAAGCCACAAACCCCATCACCACTTCGACACGCAACAGCCAAACCACCCTACGACTCGGTCAGCAACCTTCCACCCTCTCTCCTTCCTTATCATCCGCCCTTCACAGCCAACGTCACAACCCAATAGCCCATTGACCAGACCCGAGCCAGATCCACAAAGCTATCCCTCACTACCATGCCGAACCACCCCTGAGCCCTACCTGTGATCCTCCTCAAAACTGAAGTTGCTCGACCCGAGCAACCCGAGAACGTGCCCTATCGACTACCGGTGCCACCAAACCCAGCCCTCCCTTTCTCTTCTTTTATATATAAAAAAAATATGTATTCTTGCATATATTTTGCCAAGCTTTTTCTCCTCTCTTTATATGTAAGTTATGTATGAAAGTGGAGGTTTCATGCATGCATTCTTTGCATGGAGAAGCTGTTCGTTCTCATCTCTACCTAGCTTTCTCCTCTTATATGAAAAGGTACATACAATGTTATATATATTATATTATGAAAAGCGGATATTTATAGATAGTATGTTTTGGTAATATGCTCAACTGCATAGTCCTGTACAAATATGTTTTGATAAAGTTTCGAGATTTTTATATTTATATAATATGTTAGATTTATGTTAATAATAATATTTGAAAAGGTATCTGTATATGTTTGATTATGTCGATGATAATGCTTTCAGACGTATTTGGGGAAATTTGAAAGAAATTTATAGGTTTTATTGATTTTGAAATGTCATTATAGAGATTCTATTTAGATGGTGATTTATAAATTAATATACATATATATATATATATGTATATATTGTTTTGTATGCGTTTAAAATTTCGATATTGATTTTAATGAATAGACATACATATGTGTGTTATTTTAATATGCGTTTCCAAATTTAGTACTGATTTTAAAGAATAATATATATGTAAGTTATACATATGTTTATATATAGTTTATGTAGGTAAGTAGATATGAGTCTAGTTTTACATACATACATACATACATATATATATATATATATATATATAGGTTTATAGTAATAATAATAACAAAGTAAGTTATAGTGATTTTCAATAGATATTGTTTTAAATATAATACATATGTTGCCTATATATTAGTTTATATCAATATACATGAGTTTGGATTTCAAAGGAAAAAATATATGGAGATATTTTATATGTTTAAATTAAATTTTGATTTAAAAATATATGTAGAGAGAGAATTTATTTTATATGTGTATTTTAAATTTATTAAGGGAAATTTTATATAACATAACTCTGCTCAGTTTATATTAAGCTAAATTTGATTTGACCCCCATCAATTCCAAACTTCCAGCTTTGTTTCGATCGTCAAAATTCTGTTCATCATACTTTACATTGAAATTCGTTGCTCAGATTCGCAGCTCAGTTCGTTATCAAATTCCTCTAGCCACGAAAGGTGAGCAATCACTCATGATTAATCTTCTTTTATTTATTAAATTTGATTTCAATTGAAAGGAAAATTGAAATATGCGACTGTTAGTTATTTACACTGTTATTTATGTTATTACCTGCATCATTTCACCTTTGACATCTGACACCATTATCTGTATTGTGCAATGATAATCCAGTTTGATTGATAATTGATTGTTTGTTGATGTTAATATTGGATTTAAATTGTTAATGTTCAAAGTGATAAATAATATGTTATTAAATTTTATATAGGATAAAATTGATATGCATGCTGAATCTGATTTGTTAAAGTGTGTAATATGACCCTTTAAATGTTAGATTGATTAACACGTAGAAATAGTGTTAACCACACCTCGAACCATTGAATCTATGTTGTGTGAATTGATATAGTATGAAATTGAATAATAAATGTCAAGTGTAGAACCGCATAAAATAATAGTGTAATAATCTTTAATCTACATGAAATGATAGTTTAGATTCTAGAAATAATTATATTAATTTGCACAAACAACAATGTAAATTAATACGATTATTTCGGGATTATTTGAATTAATTGTTGGATTGTTATTGATTGTTGTTATTGCTTGTTTATTTACTTTGACACCATCCCAGTTATCACACTGCAAGTTTCCTTTGTTATGCTTTGATTTTTGAATTGAATTGGAATCGGGTTGAAATGATAAATACCCAAATAAAATTTGACTTAGGATAGAAAATTAAATAAACCCGATTGGTCAATAATTGAATTTAAAAAATAAAATAAAGATTTTATTTGAATAAATAATAAGATTTGAAATGAAGTTGGAATTTGAATTTTAATGAAGGAAAATGTTAATATTTAATAATCCGAAACAAAGTATAAATAAAGTAATTGATGAAAGAAAGTTGTTTAATTTAAAAAATGATTGAATTAAGCTTTGAAATTATTTAATAATTAAACTTTGAAATTATTTAATAATTAAGTTTGGAATTATTTAATAATTAAGTTCGGAATTATTTAATAATTAAGATTGGAATTATTTAATAATTAGGTTTTAGAATTTAATTGATAATTGAATTTTGAAATTATTAATTAAGTTTGGAAATTATTAAATAATTAAATAAAAGTGAATTATTTGATAATTAAATAAAAATTTGAATTCTTTGATAAAAGAAATTGAACTTATGAATAAGTGAATTTGAACTACGTTAATAAATGAAATTGAGTTTCTTTATTAATTAAGTTGTGGAAAATTTAAGTAAGTTAATAAGTGAAATTGAACTTCTTAAATATGTGAAATTAAGTTTCTTTATTGAGTTTGGAAATTTGTAACTAAGTAAAATATGTGGAATTGAATTTCTTTAACAAGAAATAAAAATGTGATTTATTGAAATTAATGTAAGTCTTGTAATTTAAAGAATTGATTTGATGAATCTAATTTAGTTCAATTTGATATTTTGATATAACGAAGTTGAACTTAAATAATTGATTTAATAAATTGGAAATTAAATAGAAATTGTTTGAATGAAAAATTTACTTAATGAATATTTATTAAATCGATCAATGAATTTAAATTGATTTGAATGTTAAATTAAATTAATTTAAATGATTTCGGAATGAAACTTATATACAAACTTGAATCAATATTGAATTGATTAAATAAAAACTGAAATTGAATTTTAAGATTTTGAAATGGTAATTTCGGAAGTTTTGAAACGTAAATTATGGAAATTGTTTTAGAAAGACAAAGGAAATAATAATTTACAAATTTCAATTGAAATTGAATTTGATTTGCTTTTGAAATTTATTAAACGACCAATCGGTGAAATAATTACGAAGGTTATTAAAGAAACCGGAATCGGTTATGGACATACTCTTTGTCTAAACCGAAAACCACTTTAATAACTATACGCGGAGTGAGATCCAGAATGAAGTGGTTGGAATGATATACGTGATGACTGAAGAAAGAGAACGATAATGGATAGTTTTGACACTTGTGTCAAATTGGAAATGACTAAAACAGGAGCCGTGCCGGGCCAAAATGGGGTTAGTCACCTCGAGCGAACACACTTCTTCGTAAACTACTCATTACTTGTTATTGATTGGTGCACCCTCGGAATTTGGGAGTGTTGTTTCGCGGTGTTGCGATCGTTGCGGCGATGCGTTCTCACCAGTCCGGATCAAGCAAACGGTAGTTTCACTATCTTGGGTATTGCCTCATGTGCCTTGTCATACTTGTATCTCTATATACGCGACCACTACGAATTTTTTTGTGTTATACCTATGGAGTACTCACTGATATCCCACTAGTTTACGGTGGAGTTTACAGTGTTGTATAGACTATGATGCTTATATAAAATTTGTTAAGGGGAATAATGGTAACGCCTTAACACTATTTTGATATTTTATATTACTGATAGACATTATCTATTTAGCGTAGATTACTACATAGTAGATAGTTTAACGGATCCTTAGAGGACGGTTATTCCAACGTCCTTTGAGTTACTTGTATTTCAGTTGTTATTTCACTTGAGTTGGATTTATTGATATAAGAATGTTAATCCTGACTCGAGTGTTTTGTGTTTTGTGTTTTGCTTTACGCTTGGGTCAGACTGAGAGTATCAGCCTTCGAGATCCACCTTTGGAGTTGGAGCTTCGCTTGGAGATCCAACTATCTATCCAGCTTTCAGATATTCAGTTGATTCCAGTGATGTATTCTGATTCTTGTATTTGACTATTGTAATCGATACTTCTGTTGTAGCTTATTTAACTCTGTTATATATATATAGTAGTAGTTTCATGAACTACTATCTTTTACTTCCGCTGCATATTATTACTCTGTGTCTGTGATTCTGTGATTATTTACTTACTGTATATCTGAGTTTTGCCAAATTTAAATTAACATTTCGGTGTTTCGAATTATTCAAGTCCGACATGTGCGGATGCGAATAGTCCAAAATAGTGGGAAGTTACACCGACTCAGAGAAAACCCAAAGCAACAGAGTAAAATTCAAAATCATGGAAGGACAAATATGAATCGGAGAAGTCAATATCATCACTATCGTTCGATCAAAAATCAATGGTCGAGCAAATCATGTAAAGGATTCAAACCAAAAATATGCGAACGAATTATAGGGTTTTCACCCATATAAATTAAAACCAAAAATCATCATTGGCAAACATAGAGTTCGAAAGCTAAATCGAGTCAAGCGTAATCATTAATCGAAAAGGAAAATCGCATACCAGTATTCGAACTCAACAGAGAGGTGACCGTAAGCAATAATCAGTGAAGGGATCAATTGTCAAGGCAGATCAAAGAGAATTCATCACTATAATCGACCATATATTATTCAGCGACTTCGATTTTTAGCAAAGTCCCATATTTCCAAAAGCCCTATATTCCAAATCGAAGAAGAAGCGGCTGCAAAATAAAAAGGGGGATCGGACTTCACTTTACACGATTATTTTTAAGGATCGTCTTTTATATTTTTTTAGGTTGGTTTTAATTTTTGTTTTGGGCTTGAATTATTAAATAGGGTTAAGTAAGTTCATTTATTTTCAATTGTAATTTTCTTTTTTAAATTGTGTAACTAGGTTATGAACTACGTGTCGTAGTTCGAAAATTTGCAACTTAATGGCTGATTGTGTGGCAGAGTTTTGAGCGTAGAGTTAGGTTAGTCATTAGCAAGCGTTGCAAGTTTACGTGTGTAAGCGTCTGACTACTTAATTTTTAGTAAAAACCTTAGGGGCAGCATGTAGGCAGGGTTTTGCCGAAGTTGGGTAAATCTGTATTGTTCTATTTCTGCTATTATCTGTGCTGCAATTATTATATTTATTTCCACATTAATTTTTAGTATTATTAGTATCACCATATACACCTCCCTCTATGGTGAAAACAATCCAACAATATAAGCTTCCACTTTCTACCTTAACCTTGCAAACACGAACTTCCTACTTTCACCTTTATTTATTAATTAAAATATGTTTAATAATGTTATGAAATCAGATTTATAGCATTTAACATGTTTTCAAAAGGTGTGATATACAAAGATGAAGTGTCTGAGATTACGGATCGCTACAATTTAATTGAAAATATTGAACATTTTAATGAATAAAGATATTCAAATATGTGTTTCAACTATCCTAACTGATAATAGTTTTAATTTATTTGTTTAATTCATGTTAATTAAACTAACTTAACCTACCTAAAATACATGTGCGTTCAAGGAATAATATGGTTGTTATCTTATTTTTGGCCATTATAAATGAGAACAAATGTTATTTGATTGGTCACTGCTCCTAGCTAGGTAGACGCATATATTTGTGCATCTAATAATAAGCTTTACTTAATGCTAACATCTAAAGGATAGGTGTGAAAATGTCCCTTTGTGCATCTAGTAGTCAATATGAGGTTTTGTCCAACAAGTAGATTTATAAGATAAAATTAACGAAGGTGTCAATCTAAAAGCAGATGAAAGCGATGAAAATTTTCTCAAATTATAAAATTCTGCAAAGTGTGAGGTGATGAAAGTTTTGGATGATAAGGGTCCATGAAATAAAATCTCTATTTCTTGACGTGACCTATAATTAGGTTATACAAAGAAATTTTATGCACTAGCACTTTTCTTACATTGGTATTCGTACCTTTTTTGATGGGACTTCTGTTTTCTCATTAGTGAAGCATTATCCCTTTGTGCATAAGTGTTAGTATATTTCGGTTTGAGAAAAAGACACTATTGGCATAAATTTAAGGTGTATTATTTATCTAAGATTAAACTGGAGTGATGAATAAAATGTACTTGAATAATAAAACTATGCATGTTTCTATATGTTGCATGGCATCGTGCTAAGAAAAAATGTGACATATATTTTGACGTTTTGATCAACAATATTTGATTTTTTAGTTTGCACTGACACAAATTTCGATTTTCAAACTAATGCAGCTAACATGTATATAAAAACTCTAATCGATATCTCCATATATTTAGAGAAAAAAAAATTAAAACCGTCTGAATCAGCCCTTTATCTATTTAGCTCACCGGAATTTTGATAGAATGAATGTAAGTTAAAGGCTTAAAGATTAGTGCTTTAGAAGTTGTACATGTTTTTTCAACAAATACACGCTGGAAATAAATTAAGATTAACCTTGAATGACAACTTTTTTTAAATTTTGTCAATAACAGTTTCTTAATAATGGATAAAAAAAATAGTTTGTAAATTCTAGAAAAATATTGCATGGACCAAAAAAATATGCATACGTGTTTATATATAATGTCAGTTTTAACAAAACCATTATAAAAGTACAAATAAAGTTACGTATCTTTAACTCAAATCATTGAGTGAGTTCATATTAAATCAATATTCCAGCTAATTCAAAATAATTAAACTGGATTATTTCAATTTTGATGGTATTATGATAAATGTGGAATATCATACTATTAACCATTTACAAAATCATGTTTGCTACATGCTTTATGCCATATTTGCTACCTCATTTATGATACTATAATTATACCTATATTTTTAAATATAATTCCATTAACTATCAGATATGACTCGACATTGAAGAATATATGAGTATGCATCATATGTATATGACGATACATTAAAGACAATTTATTTGGTATATTTAATAAATAGGTAAAAAAGCTTATATGCTACAAACCATTAATAGTTGTTCCCAACTTTTTATGAACCTTCAATTGCATGCTTTTATAACCATTTTCAACTGTTAGTGATTAAATGGATTAAATAAATTGATAAGGCTCAAACAATGGGCTATCTACACACATCTAAACTATCTATAACACCATTTAAATAGGAAATAAAGTAAATTTAAGGAAAATACCGCAAATGCCCACTTTGTCCGATTATAAAATAAAAACCGAATGAATATATAAAAAAAACCTAATTATAAAACAGTAATAGATTCTTTTATCATCGGTTAATGGCACAGCATTCCAAAATTAACAATATAAGCAAGAGCTAATTTTTTTTAAAAATTATTGTATTAGTTGATTCATTTTCCTATTAGGGGGAATTAATTTAAAAGGACAAAAATTTGTATATTTTTACCTCAAGGGCACGACTTCGATATTTTAAGTATAAAGACAAACATTCTTCTAAAAATTAATCATAGGGACAAACATTCCTCCAAAATTATTCATAAGGATTAACATTCTTTCAAAACTACTACCGAAGTAAAAACTGTTATCGATAACTACAAACTGATACCTAAAAACTACTATCAATAACTAAAAACTGATACCTTAAGAAAGTTGTCCTTCGGGCAAAAATACTGAAGGTCTGTCCTTGAGGCTAAAATGCTGAGAAATTTTGTCACTGACAATAATTTCCTATTCCTATTACTATTTAAAGAATGAAAGTATTTAATTTTTTTGCAATATCATTAATTGTGGTTTTTGTTAATGTTTCATCCTAAGAAAGTGTGTGTTATAAATTTAATTTTGGTCGAAATAGTAGGGCATACGCTTGTTTAATTTTTGGTAGAAAAATGTTTCGAAATTGAATAGTTTCTTATTCGTGTCATAGTAGTTTGGAAACTATTCGAAATATTTATTTTTGGGTGAAATTTGGTTCGTGGGATGAAATATAATATCGTCAGGCCTGGCCCTAGCACTACTAGAAAAGGCCTTAATACCGACAGCTAGGGCCGACGGCTTCCGACTGCCAATTTCCGACGGCTTTCGACGGGCCGTCAGTGGCCGTCGGAAGCCGTCGGAAAACTGCGATTATAGGCCTTAGTCGAGATCTCTTCTTCTTCTTCTTCTTCATTATTTCATACGAAAATTAAACCCAAAACCCCCCAAATCCCTTCTCCAAGCTTCCAATCCCTAATTTCGAGCTTCCGGATACTCCACGACCGCCTAATCAAACTCCATTACTCTTAATCTTAGGTATAATCTCTTGTTTTTTGAAAAAAATCAGTTTTTACCCTAATTCTAGATTTGCATAAATTTATAAACTAGGGCGAATTAGTGATTGCAATTGTTTCCAATAGCATAATAACGGTTTATAGCATCACATGGTCTGCCTATTTCATCTTTTATCGTGAAATTGTTAAAAACATGTATAATTTGTGGTTGTTCATGTATATGTAAATTGTTGTGTGCCTTGATTCTACGATTGTATACGTTAGTTGCAATAAGATAACATGAATGAATGAACTAGGAGTATTATATTGTGCACGTATTGACTTATGAAACAAAACAAAAATGCATTACTCTAAATTATAATTGTGTGTATTGAAAAATGACAAAAGTGTTAAACCAGCCTTAAGTTGATGTAATATGTCGAATAAATCTGTTAAATTAATATATATTTTTGTAAATGCGAACAGTGAGTAAAACTGTATTTTTTTGGTTAAATGCGCGCATGTAACTGACAAATGTCCCTTAGAGAGTTTTGGCCCTGTCTGACGAGTGTTATACGTGATCTTTGTATAAATAGTCGTTTTTCGAAAAACGACCATTTATATTCATCTGGTACAATGTTTGTCGGATTTGTCCCTGTATTGGACAAGTTATGAACACATTAAGCATTTACATTCTGTATGCTACTGTCTCAAACGGTTCATAAAATTTCGATCTAACATTTCTTTTTTGTTTCTTGCGTACACGCATTTGTGTACAATGCAAGGAACAAAAGGAAAATGCTGCCGAAATTTTGTTGAATCGTTTGAGACGAAGTAATATACGAAATGTAAATGCTTACTGTGTTTGTAACAGGAAGTAGAATGCCTGACCAATGAAAAAAAATTTACAATTTTTTATATCGATACGTTGAAAAATAAAATGTGCCATATTTGAAAATATTTTTAAATTTGTGAAGTTGTTCTTTAAATTCAAATATTATACGACCATGAAAATAATCTTTTCCGAATTTGTATTCTTGAAAACAAATATTAAATTTTGAATTTCTCATTTTGTCAAATAGGAAAAATGATTGATTATTTTGTTGATCGGAGGGGATGGATGTACCAGAGAAAAGGACCGAGGGGCTCAATAAAAAAAGATTTTTATAATGATATAAACATGTTTGTTGAATTCGCATTAAGTAATAACAGAATTGATCCAAAAATTCGTTGTCCGTGTAGTAGGTGTACACATTTGAAATTTTTGTTACCAGATATTGTGAAAGTTCATTTGTGCCAAAACGGTTTCGTACCCGAGTATTATGTTTGGGATCGGGATGGAGAAGTTGTAGCAAATACTTCCGTAGAGTCTGAAAGTGTCGTTAACGAAATAGTTTCGACGACCCGTATAGAAAATATGGTCGAAGATGCAGCACGATCAATGTTTCCTATGGTTGAAGTTGATGACTATGATGGAAATGTTGAAGAATCAAATATTGAAGCAAATTTTTTTATGATCTACTAGATGCTGCTAAGAAACCTATTTGGGATGGTTGTAAAAGCGGCACTCAACTGTCAATAATCGCAGAATACATTGCGATGAAGTCAAAATACAACATCACCGAAGCTGAGTTTACGGCTGTTATACAAGCTGCAAAAAGACATATGCCGCCCGATAATCTAATGTGTGAAAATCACTATGAAGTTAAAAAAACTAATGTTGGCTTTTGGTTTACCTTATCAGAAAATAGATACATGTTTAAAAGGCTGCATGTTGTTTTGGAAAGAAGACGCAAACCTTAGAAATTGTAAAGTTTGTAACCAGGAGAGATACAAACCAATAAAAAAGAAGGGGGAGGAAATTCTGTACAAGCGTATGCATTACTTATCCATAACTCCAAGACTTCAAAGATTATATGCATTCTCTGTAACTGCATCTAATATGAGATGGCATAGCGTGAGAACGAAGGAAGAGGGTACGTTGACACATCCGGCCGATGGAGAAGCATGGAAGCATTTCGGTAAAACGTATCCAAATTTTACAGCGGAGAGTCGAAATGTTAGATTAGGATTATGTACGGATGGTTTTTCTCCATTTTCTCAATTTGGTTTTAAATATTCATCCTGGCTCATTATCGTCACACGGTATAATTTATCTCCATGGATGATTATGAAAACGCAATATATGTTTCTTATTATTGTCGTTCCTGGCCCCGACGATCCGACACAAGGAATCGATGTATATTTACAACCGTTGATTGAGGAGCTAAAAATACTGTGAAATGAAGGAGTAGAAACATACGATGTGTCCAAGAAGAAAATTTTTCGTATATTTGCTTCTTTGTTGTGGACTATAAGTGATTTTCCTGCCTATGCAATGCTTTCGGGATGGAGTACCGTCGGTCGTCTAGCATGTCCATATTGCATGGATGAAACACGAGCGTTTTCTTTACCTCATGGTAAGAAAATTTTATGGTTTGACTGTCATCAATATTTTCTCCATGTAAATCATCCCTTCAAAGGAGACAAGAAAAACTTTTTAGCTAATAGAGTAGAAACCACACAACCACCGACAATATGGTTAAGCGAAGACATATACGAACTTGTCAGGGACTATCCAAAGATATATGAAACTGGCGAGCAAACAGAAATTGAAGGAAAATCAGTTGTTCATAACTGGTGCAAACAAACTATTTTTTGAGAGTTGCCGTATTGGAAACATCTTCTGCTTCGTCATAACATGGATGTGATGCACAATGAGAAAAATGTATTTGATAATGTTTTTAACACAATTTTGAATGTGAAAGGGAAGACGAAGGATTATTTGAAATCAAGACGTGATATAGAAGAATTATGCAAATGTTTTGAGCTTCATATGAAACCAAATGACAGTAAAAAACCCAAAGCATGTTACGAATTAGATTATATCAAGTTAAAGCTGTGTTAAAATGGGTGGAAGGGTTAAGATTTTCGGATGGGATATCATAAAATCTTCGTAGATGTGTTGACTTTAAAAATGGTAGATTGAGTGGAATGAAAAGTCACGACTGTCACATAATGATGGAAAATTTATTTCCCGTTATGTTCAAAGAACTGCTGCCATTAGAAGTTTGCAAGGTAGTAACGGAGCTTAGTATGTTTTACAAAGAGCTTTGTTCGACTACTTTAAAAGTGTAACGTTTACGTAAACTTGAAGTGGACATTCCTATATTGTTTTGCAAATTAGAGAAAATATTTCCGCTAGGTTTTTTTAATGTAATGAAACATTTACCTGTTCATCTCCCCCATCTGAAGCACGACTTAGGTGTCCTGTCCAATATGGATGGATGTATCCATTTGAGAGGTATGTAATATGTTATAACGTATTTTAATTGCATTTGAAAGATGAAGTTAATATAAATTAATTTTGCATAGATATTTGAATCATCTAAAGAAAAAAGTGAGGCAAAAAGCACGGGTTAAAGGTTCGATATGTAAATCTTACATCGAAGAAGAAGCTTCGTTCTTTTTCTCTCACTATTTCAGTGACCATGTGAATATTTCATTTCAAAGTGTTCATTGTAATGACGAAGGCGACGGAAAAGAGTCCTCTCAAGCAATGTTATCTACTTTTAGACAACATGGTCGGCCTTTTGAAAAATGTGTGGAAATATGGCTAGACGATAGAGATCTTCATGTAGCACACACTTATATTCTTCTAAATTGTACCGAGGTTGCACCGTTTGTTAGGTAATCTGAAATAATAATTTTTGTTTTATTCTTTTCTATAATGCATGTGCATGTATAACCTAATGTAAAAATTTGTTTATATAAACAATGTTTATGAACGTGAACATCCGAACGGAGATCTCAGTAAAGAATTTTCAGGTTGGTTTTCAAATTACGTTTATGAGCCGAGAAATTGTGTTGTTGACGAAGGGTTGAAACATCTTACGATGGGACCAAAAAGAGTGGTCAAGATATTTCCAATATATTTCATCAATGGATATAAATTTAACACCAAAGAATACGGTGCAGAAAAATTAACAAATAATACTGGTGTATTTGTTAAAGGTAGTGAAGATCCAGAAAATCACTTAAATGATTTTTATGGCGTTCTAACACAAATTTTGCAACTGACATATTTCTCACGACCCGCGGAGGAGGTGTTTCTATTTAGATGCAATTGGTTTAGCAATGTTCTAGGTTCTGTAATTAATGTGCACAAGGATTATAATCTTATCGAAATAAAGCATACATCGCACTATCACAAGTACGATCCTTTTGTACTAGCCAAACAAGCATTGCAAGTTTATTACGCTCCTTATCCATCTCTAAAAAGAGATAAAGCAGATTGGTCTGCAGTTTTTAAAACAAAGGCCAGATTCACATTCGATGGGAAGAATATACCGGACGAACAAGCTTATCAGGCAGATCTTGAGCAAAATAACGAAATAGCAATTACAGACGATCATACAGATTTTGGTCCATTGATCGATAAATAAAATGTTTTGGTAGAAGTGTTGGACAGTGCAGAGGAAAATATCGTCGAAAACGAGACCGAATCTGAATCAGAAGACGATGATGACTGATATAAATCTAAATCTGTTTTTTTTTTTTTTTGCAATTGATGTAACTATGTTGAATTCTTGATGTATTATGAAATTGATGTAACTATGAAACCAAATCCGTTTACCATTATTTACATGTTTTATGTCATTTCCATTTGTCATTTATTTATCAATTTTTATTAAAAATGCAATGAAATCTGCTTATCGTCAGAAGAGTACACCCATTATGAATCAGGTATAACACACTTTCATTTTTATTTCCATTTCAGTCAATAATTAAGCAATTTATACCATTTATGTCATTTTCATATGAAATGTATTTCATTATCATGTTATTATTTTCTTATATAATGATGTGTATATATGTCACAGATTATCATTATGTCATATAGAGGTAGGAGCTCTTCCCAATCGTCAGGAGGCGATTGTAGTGGCCCATCGCAAGAGCCACAGCGTCCAGTAGTTTCGTTAGTGCCTAGAGCAGAGTGGTAAGAATTAAATTTTATTTAGCATCTTATTTTTTTATCATATACGTACGTACTTATCTATATCGTATTTAAAAACAGAGAGTTCGACCTACTTCCCTCGAAGGTTGTGCTGGATGTCTCTAAAGCTTCTTATCGCAGTAGGATGAATGCAACTGGCCGAAGTGGGATAACATCCCTCCTCACATCATAGAGTGTATATAGGATGTCCTAGTATGTATATTTTTCTGTTTTCCATTTTTAATTTGTTTTTGTCATTTTTCTACTGTTTAATTATCGTTTAAAGTGTAATCTTTTTTTTACTTTTTATCGTGAAACACATGCTGAGATAGACATCCAGACAGACCATATGATGCTGGCACGTGGATACTGAATGAAGAAGATGCGCAAGAACTACAGGGACACGATATCCGAGATTAAGAAATCTGGTAAGAAACCACGGTGGATGGGAGAGAGTGTATGACAAGCTTGGTTGAGATACTAGAAGACGGACGAGGCAAAAGCAAGTACACTAAAATTTTTTTACTTGTTAATTTGACGTGATCGAAAAATAATGTATCAAATTTTGAATGTACAGGCAGAGTCGGATAGAAACTCTACAAACAGAAATAAGAATCCAATCACTCATCGCGGAGGATCTAAGTCATTTCAGCAGTATCGGCAGGAGTTGGTAAATTTACTGAATAATAAATGTAAATAGTTTATGTTATATAATTTTAAATGTATAATAATTGTATGTAACAATCAACTTCAGGAAGCCGATGCACATGGTCCCGTCAGCTATATGGACATGTTCACCCGTACGCATGCTGTCGAGCATGTTAATCCAGACGGGACTGTTTCGTATACATGGCAGGACGATAAATCCAGCAAAAGTCATGTAAGCATATTTCATTCTATTCGGTATTAGTAATTGTTTTGCCTGTTAAACTATAATGAAATAAGATATGATATTATTAATTTGTTAATGCAGGAGAAGTTTATGGAGCAGCGACAGAAACTCCTTGCTGACACGGGTAGAGATCAGCTGACGACCGATGAGGAGGACGCTATTTTTGAGTCCGTTATGGATCCAGCAGAGCATGGTCGACGATACGGATTTGGCAATCTAGCGGTAAATAATTTACTTTTTCTTACAATACTTCAGATATGATACTTTGAACTTTTCAAAATAATAAACTTGGATTTTATTCATTTTTCAATTATTGCAGGCCAGTAGTTAGAGAGGGGGATGGCGGGGTAGAGCTCAGAGCGATCTAGCAGATATAGAAGAATTGCGGACTAGAGTGTCCCAGCTGGAGGAGCATAACCGCCAACAGGCCATGCAGACTGCACAGTTGTTAGAGTACATGCAGCAGTTTGGTGGCCGCTTCCCTTCCTCGGCTGGCTCTAGATCTGAAGGAGATTGATTCATTTCTTGCTTGCTTGTTCGTTCGTTCGTTCAGGTATGTTTTGTTTTAATTTAGAATGATTTGGTAGACGGCGTAGTTAATTATTGATTTATGCATAATTATGTTTGATACACTTGGTTCTGTGGTTGTATGAGGATGTGGATGAGGATGTTGATGAATTTGTGTATTAATAACATGGTAGAACACTTATTGTTAGGATTATTGTTAATGTTGGAACAGTTATGTATATTATGTATTCTATTTTGATGTAATTTTATTTATTTGTGTGTTTATTGAATATTATGTAGTTTGGGTTTCGATATTTGATTGGAATATTGTATATTGGATTGTGCATTATTGATATAATAGTGTTTGGAAGAGAAATATGGTTGGAAGGCTATATTTGCAACGAATTTAAAAAAAAACAGTAGATTTCCGACGGCTTCCGACGGTTACCGACAACTTACAGGTCAAAATTTCCGACGGCTTCTGACAGCTCCTGGCGGCTTGTGACACATTATTTCCGACGGCTTCCGACATTTGTCGGGATCAATCGAAAATCGTCGGAAGCCGTCGGTTTCCGTTGGAATCTTTTACGGCAGCCTACGTCGGAAGCCGTCGGATATACTGCTCCCCGACGCAGTATATTCCGACGGCTTTTTCCGACGGCCGCCGACGGTTTTCAGCCATCGGAAATCGTTTTTCCCCTTGTAGTGTAGGTAAGGCTGCCAATGCACCAATGGAGTGGGGAGGAGCGACAGTCTAAAACTTAAGATGATTAATAAACTTTCATTATGCTTCAGGTTGTAATTGTGGAGTATTTAAGTTGCAAGTTATTTCAATTGGATCGCCAGCCTTTAAGGTTCAGTTCCTACTTATTGCATTACAAATTAAATTTTTATTTTTTTATTCCTATCTTACTTCTTGTACTTTGCCTAGGGCAACCATATCAATTGGGTCTGGCCTGAATATTACAACATTGGTTTATTTTAGAAAGAACAAACATGTGAGGAAAAATGAAAATTTAAATTGGTGGAAATTTGTGGATGTGCGTAATAATCTAGAGAGAGAAAAAAAATGGATGAGAAATGTATATTATAGACAGTCACACCCAAAATAATAGAAAGACAACAAATAAGGTCAATTTTGTACCTAGAGAATTTACTAAGATATACACTACAGCCGACTAAACTCATGATTTAGACATATTCTCTCTTCGTCCGTAATTGTGGTAGTCCATAACTTTTACGCATAAGAACCGAAGATACATGTAATATTCATACAGTATTATGCTTTTTTTGAATGTATTGCTTTTCCTCAAGCTGCAAGTTATTATATAAACACGTTTAGTTATTTCTAGCAACTGAAATTATAGGTCGTTGAAGTCAACAGCAGACATGCAGTTATGAACTTTTGAAGTAGAGGCAATTGTAAACATGGTCCTCCCAACTTATCCACTAAAATTTTATCAGCAAGTTATTGGATATGTCTCCTACGAAATTTTAAAATTTTATTGAATTTTAGTTACTTTATATTGCTTATTTTGGACTCATATTTTTTTGCGCTTTGTTTAATGTTGGAAAACATATGCGATTCGGCCATCCAAATACGATGCGTTTGGTATTAATTATAAAAAGTTTCCATTTCAGGGATTGTTTCAACCTTTGATATCGCATCTTATTTTATTAATGGGGTAATATATAGTTGTTTTTCGTTACTGTAATAGTTATTCGAAACTTCTTAACAATTTTTATACTATTTTTGCAGTTATGCTGTCTGTGGGTGCATGGGAATGCTGCTATGCAATGAAATAGAAGGACATAAAATTAAATGAATCATCTTCTTTACCAAATATTTCTTCAATATGTCTTTTCTTCAGCTTCTTCTCCTTTCCCTCTTATTCTCTTCCATATTTCATCAAATAGAGAATATATCTGTATCAATTGGTGCTTTCACTGACCTCTCGCCATGGATGAAACACCAACTCTACAACAACTTCACGTCTTCTTCTACTAACTAGCCATCTTACGAGACATCCAAAGCACCATCTCTTCACAAGAAATCATGATCAAATCTCGACATGCCAAACTTGCCGACATCATATCCACTTTCATCTATCATAACACTACCATACAACAAGAACTTCTCGAAAATAACAACAAGAAACCCCTTACCACGCACTCATCGATTCTTCAAATCCAACCTTCATTGGTCTCCTTACAATTCTCAACAACATACTAATCTTCCCAAACTCAAAACCATACCAAACACGCTCATCGGACATGACATCTCCCTCGAAACCCACTTCATAACATAAAATCAGAAGGGAATACAGCTGTCAACATCAACTTGTAGCCACCCAACAATGGCTCTTGTAGAGTAGAGTACATATATACAGTTTTATATAATTGTTTCCTTTGCCACGTGTAACTCTCTGATTAGCTTTCTATGTAACAGAAGTTTGTTAGCTGAGTTTTCTTGTATAAATATATGTAACAGTATTTGTGAAAAGATAAATCGAAATAATATGCAGTTTTTGCTATTTTCTCTTCTCTTCTTTAAACTTGTTCATGGTATCGGAGCCAGATTAGCTCAGATCTAGGGTTTCGCATACTGCGAAATCATTTTTTTTTATTATAGCTAAAATGCCTGAAATTCATGAGTCTTCCTCTTTTCAATATGGAAATTCTGTTTTGAATATTAATTCAGCTATTAATTACAATGATCCGTATTTCCTCTCTCACGGTGATAACTCCAATTCTCAACTTGGTCAGATCGTCTTCAATGGAGATAATTATCTTAATTGGAGTCGTAGTGTCATGCTTGCACTTGGAGCGAAGAACAAAATCGGATTTGTTGACGGAACATTGAACAGACCTGCTGATGATTTTCAAATCTCCAGAAGTGGATTCGCAATGACTATATGGTCACTGGATGGATCCTATATTCAATGGACAAGAAGATTTCTGAGAGCTTCATCTTCAATCCTTCTGCTAGGCATCTCTGGTTGGAAATTCAAGAAAGGTATAGTCATTCAAATGCTCCGCAAATTTATGAGATTCATAAGGATTTGATGTCTATTAAACAGAATGATGATAGCATTGTTGTTTACTATTGTAATATCAAGCAAATTTGGGATAAATTGAAAATAATAGAGCCTCATCCTGATTGTACTTGTGGAGCATTGACTAAATGTATTTGTGGCTTGCTTTAAAAAATTCTTGAAGCCGATCAATTAAGGAAACTAATTCAATTTATTTCTGGATTAAACTCATCATATGATCAAGCAAAGATCAATATTCTTAGTATGGATCCCTTGCCTACTGTGAATAGAGCATATCATCTTCTTCAACAGATTGAAAGGCAAAATTCTCTTAATATCACTGCGCATGTTGAGTTAAGTGCTTTGTATTCATCTAAGAATACTCATAATTCTCAGAATTCACAAATTTCTCACAACTTTAAAAAATCTTTTCACAAGAAAGATTTCAAGAAACCTAAGCTTGAGAGGTTCTGTGATTATTGTAAGTCAAAAGGTCATGCTAAGGATCAGTGTTTTAAGTTGATAGAATATCCTGAATGGTGGAAGGGCAAGGTTCCAAATGATTCTCAGAGATTTGCTGGAAATATGCACGAGACTGAAGGTGCAATAGCTAATTCTCCTTTTGATTCTGATCTTAGTGCAAGCACTTCTACTGCATCACCAAATATTGATCCTCAAGTGTTCAATGCTCTTTACAAAGAATTTGTGAAGATGATACAATCAGGTCAAGGAATTTCCCCTGATTCAAATTACAATGCTGCCATAAATTTTGCAGGTATTGTTTCTGATTCTAATGTGAAATCTTCAATTTAGCATGATAATGCAAATATGTGGATTCTTGATACAGGAGCTAGTGATCATATGGCATTTAATATTAACATGTTTGCTAACACACGAATGATTAAACATCCTATGAAAATTGCCTTGCCTGATGGTTCTCTTAAGCATGTTAATATTATTGGAACTGCCATTCTAAATTCTCATATCACTCTTCAGAATGTATTTTTTGTTCCTGATTTCAAACATAACCTTTTATCCGTTGGTCGATTACTTGATCATAATAAATTAGTTGCAAATTTTGAGAAAAATTCTTGCACTTTTCAGGACCTAGCAACTAATGAGATCAAGGCTGTTGGAATAAGACATGAAGGTCTATATAAATTTCTGAAAGAGGTTCCTTCTTCTGTTTTTGTTGTTCAAAATAAAACTTCTCTTGTTCACCCTCTTGCTTTATCTTCCTCTACAAAAACATCAGTTGATATTTTGCATGCTAGACTAGGGCATGCTTCATTAGGAAAGCTTAAACACATTCCTTCTTTGTCATTTTTATGCAATAATAATATGGATGTTTTTCATTGTGAAGCACGTGTGTTTGCAAAACATCATAAATTGCCATTTCCTGTATCACATTCACTTGCAAATGCTTGTTTTGATTTAATTCACATTGATCTTTGGGGTCCTTATGCTACTCCATCTATATCTGGTGCTAGATATTTCATAACCATTGTTGATGATCACTCTAGAACAACTTGGACTTATTTAATCCATAATAAAACTCAAGTTCCACAAATTATTTCTTCTTTTTTGGCCTATGTTCGAACACAATTTAACAAGGCTATAAAAGTGGTTAGAAGTGACAATGGGACTTAGATAGTTCAGGAATCTTGTTCTATTTTATTTTCTTCAAAAGGCATAGTTCATCAAAGGAGTATGGTGGGTGTTCCTCAACAAAATGGAAGAGTTGAAAGAAAACATAAGCATTTGGGGGAGACAGCTAGGGCAATCAGACTTTATGCAAACTTACCTATTAAATTTTGGGGGGACTGTTTCTTAGCAGCAACATATTTGATCAATCTAATGCCTAGCTCTGTGCTTTCCTGGAAGACACCTTATGAAATCTTAATGCAAAAAAAACCTGATTACAGCAATCTAAGAGTTATTGGTTGTCTTTGCTACCCTCTTATTAAAACATCAGATAAGATGGCTGCAAGATCTACCAAATGTATTCTTTTAGGTTACCCTTATGCACAAAAAGGTTACAAGTTATATGATATTAAATCTCATAAAATAATTCTCAGCAGAGATGTTGACTTCAAAGAGAATATATTTCCTTTCAAATTTCCACCTTCAAATATTCCAGATCATATTCCTTTCACTTTAGTGAATCCTGCATTTTACAATGATTCAATTCCTAATTTTGATTCTCATCACTCTTCTCCTACTACCATAAGCACATTATCTTCTCCTTCTCATGATCAATCTATAATTAACACTTCTCTTGACTCTGAAAATGTTATTCAGAATCTTTCTATCTCACACAACAGTTCTTCTTCTTCTATGGAACCTATTATTAGAAAATCATCCAGACCAACACAATTACCAAAGAAGTTTAATGATTTTGTGCTGTCAAAAACTCACAAACCCCCTACTGTTTCTTCTGTTTCCTGTTCTCCTGTTCACCAGAATTTTTCCTCGTTGAATTTGGATAATCTAGATGATGAATATGTAGCAAGTTTGACAAATGTATTATCTGTTGAAGAGCCTAGTTGTTATGCTCAAGCTAAGGATAAAAAGGAATGGATAGAAGCAATGAATAAAGAAATGAAGGCTTTAGAAGATAATGAAACTTGGAAAATGACTATTTTACCTGCTGGTAAGACTGCTATTGGCAGTAAATGGGTCTATAAGGCCAAGTTTGACAAAGATGGGAATTTAAAAAGGTGTAAAGCTAGAGTTGTTGCTAGAGGTGATAAGCAAATTAAAGGTAAAGACTTCAAACATACTTTTAGTCCTGTTGCTAAATTCACTACTGTGAGACTTCTTATAGCCATAGCTGCTGCAAAGAATTGGAATTTACATCAATTGGACATTAATAATGCTTTCTTGCATGGGTATGTTGATGAGGAGATTTATATGCAACCTCCACCAGGTTATACAAAGGCCAAACATAGGGAAGTATGCAAGTTAAAAAGATCTCTTTATGGTCTTAGACAAGCTGCTAGACAATGGAACAAAGAATTGAGTAAACATCTCATTAATCTTGGCTACAAGCAATCCAAACAAGATTATTCTATGTTTATCAAAGCTGAAGAGAATGGTAATTTCACTGTTTTGGTTGCATATATTGATGACTTGTTGATTACAGACAATTGCAAGGATGATATCCAATCTCTTAAGGATTCTCTTCAATCTGTTTTTACTCTAAAAGACTTAGGTCTTTTGAGATATTTTCTTGGAATCGAAGTATCAAGGTCAAATTCTGGTATCTTGTTGAATCAACGAAAATACATTTTGGATTTGTTAAAAGATACAAATATGGAAGACTGCAAGCCTGTTCCATACCCTTTGCCTAAAAATTTGAAACTTAGCACTCAAGATACTCCTCTTCTTATGGATCCAGAGATTTATAGGAGATTGATTGGAAAACTGCTGTATCTTAACATGACTAGACCAGACATATCATATGTTGTTCAACAACTCAGTCAATTTCTAAGTAACCCTGCTCAATCACATTTTTCAGCTGCATTACATGTGATAAAGTATTTGAGAGGGACCATTAATCACGGCTTATTTTATCCTACAAATTCTTCTTTAACATTGTCTGCTTGTTGTGATGCTGATTGGGGTACTTGTCCTTTCTCTGCGAAGTCTTTATCTGGTTATGCTATTTTTCTTGGTGATTCTTTGATTTCCTGGAAGACGAAGAAACAGAAAACTACTTCTAAAAGCACGTGTGAAGCCGAATATAGAAGTATGAGTTATACAACAAGTGAGTTGATTTGGATTGAGGGATTGCTGCAAGATTTATGTATCAATGTTCCTCTTCCTATTGATCTCTTCTGTGACAATATTGCGGCAAAATATATTGCAGAAAATCCTGTTTTTCAGGAAGGCACAAAGCATCTCAAGGTGGATTGTCATTTTGTGAGAGATTATGTTGATTCCAAGTTCATTAACATTCTGCATGTTAGGTCCTCTCTTCAGTTGGCAGATCTTCTAACAAAACCTTTGGGAGCAGATCAACATAGTTATCTTTCTTCCAAGCTTGGTCTGGTTTGTCAAATCAGTCCAGCTTGAGGGGGGGAAGTAGAGTAGAGTACATATATACAGTTTTATATAATTGTTTTCTTTGCCACGTGTAACTCTCTGATTAGCTTTCTATGTAACAGAAGTTTGTTAGCTGAGTTTTCTTGTATAAATATATGTAACAGTATTTGTGAAAAGATAGATCGAAATAATATACAGTTTTTGCTATTTTCTCTTCTCTTCTTTAAACTTGTTCAGCTCTTACCAATACGGGAAACATATCTAACTCTATGTATTCGAGAACCACACAAATTTTGGGCTTACAAATTGATAGATCTAATTTATTTTATGTAACAGTTGGAAAGGGAAAAATTAAAGAGCAAGGAACTTTTGGTAAATCTAGTTAAAAGCATGACAGGGTTAAGTGAAAGTAAGATTTTTATCTTCGATCCAGGTGGTACGTTCCGCTTAGGGAGCGTCTTCAACCTTGAGGACAAGGTCAATTTCAAGGGAACGGCAATGATAGGATCGGCTATCAGCCTCACCAAGTGCTGCTACATCTCGTCCTGAAAGAATCATTAAGGTTTTGCAAGATACAAGGAACAATGCACAATTCTTCAAAATATGGCAATGGAAGAAGTATACAAAGTTTACTATAAAAAATTATTTTATTAGTATCTTACAGTTATAAAACATATGGCCACGAATGATTTGTAAGTTCTAGCCATCGAAAGTTGGTTACAATTAGCATGTAAGAATCTTTATATAATAGTGCTATGTAATGAAATAGAGAGATATAAAAGTAGGGTCTTTCTATTAACCCTTCGGTATTTTCTCTTTACATCCCGGTTAAAATTTTAAATTTTTTATTTCAATTATACCTTTTAATAGCTAAATGGATATCTTCATTCAATTTACTACTGTTCGTCTATCGACACAATAAAGTTCCACGCAAACGAGGTTGTTGAACCAATCTCGTCTGATCAACACGTGGTTGTTGTCACAACTAAGTTCACGTGGAACGTTGTTGTTCACATAAATACGACACAGACTCGATTCAGGCAAAATTGATCTTTGATTCAAGTAAAATTCGATTCGTATAGAATTGGATTAGCTAAATCATGTACCGTGTCGATGTTTTCTCCTTTTTTCCTTCTCCATGTCAACGGCGACCGGAAAATTGAGCACGAAGAGGAGGGTTTGAGCGACGGGATAGAGTTTAAGGGTGAACGATATGCTGAGAGCAGTGAGTTAGGGTTTGAGCACGAAGAGAAGTTTTTTTCTGTTTTCTTTTTTTTTAAAGAAAAGAAAGGGTAGGTTTGGAAGTAGACGGGGTGCGAAGAACAAAGTATGGATTGGATTTTTTTCAAAACATTGGGGGTGGCAAAAGCAAAATACGGGGTGAGAATAGACGGAGCCATAAAATTAAACGAATCATCTTCTTTACTAAGTATTTCTTCTTCATCTTACTCTTTCCTTTATCTTCTTCTCCTTTCTCTCTTATTCTCTTCCATATTTCTTCAAATAAAGAACATACTCGTATCAATGGTAGGCATGATATTTTGTAATAGCTAAGAAATGAGGAAGGAGAGAGAAGAAGAAGAGAAGAGAGGAGTGATTTGAGAGAATGCAAAAGTAAAAGGAAGTTCTCATTAATTATCATCATGCCTTTTGTATTATAGAGTACTCATTTATAACCAACCATACAAGATCCTTTGGAAACAAATTTGTACAGTTGGACCAATAGCACTTGCACTACATACATAGCCACATGCGTCTAGTAGTAATTTGTTAACAATAGGCTACTAACTTATGATGACATAAAAAGCAAGATTCCTAATGCAATGTTTCTAGTAGGACCGCCACATTAGTATTGGTAGTGTGCACATCTGTTACTACATCATTACTGTCACCTGGAAATAGACAGCGTCCTTAAGGTTAGGGATGCTTCTTATATTGAAAAGGAGGCTATACCCATCATGGTGAAGGTGGAGATGGAATATATATTGTTGGATCTACTATTTTTGAAAGTAAACGGGAGATTGGTATGCTAAAAGGAGAGAATGATGAGGTTTGAGTTTCGAATGTGGAGAGAAATGGCATAGTGGAGTCTTAGGTTGAGCAATTGGTGAGGAGAAAGTGACGATGTAGGGGGAGATTGAGAAGGATTTATATGGAGTGAAATCAAGTGTGTTGAATAGAAAGTTGATGCAAATGAGATCAATGATAATGTAAAAGGAACGGATGAAGCATTGGACAATGGTGGTGATGTTGGAGGTTTTGATAACGATGATAGCAATGTCGATGTTGTTGTCGAAGTAGATTTCATTGCCGATGGTAACTATTTTGGTTTTGGGAAAGAAGAGTGTGATGTTGGTGGAGACTTAGGAGATGATGGAGGCAACTAGAAGTGATAACTTAAAGAAGGGAATGGAAAAGAATTTAAGGATGTAGTGATTGAAGTTGTAAAGCTTGATGTGATGAGCATTGAAAGAGAAGTTGATGTCGTTGTGCTATGAAGTGGAGATAAGGGGAGAAAGAACGATGATGGAGGAGGCAAGGAGGTCGTCGGCCACTTGACCGTAGCTAATATTGATGAGTGAGAGGATCAAAATGGAGTAGTTAAGTGAATATATAATTGTATCTGACATTAGTTTTGGGTTTGACATTTTATCGAGCAATGTCAGCGCCTCCTTGAATGTTGCATTTAAACAGTTAGACAGTAGTTTTGTCTTAATCCCTACACACATCGCTAACAGATCATCATCCACTAATGTACTTATTATGCATGCAACCATCATTTTCTCTTCAGCTTTACTATGCACTTTTTACAATTTAGTAATAATCTTTTGATTTCATGCTTCTTGTGACCCTAATTCGTTTTTCGATTTTAGCATTTCAATCAAGTTGTAAGTGATAAAGGGGAAATATAGTAGGATTGATATCTTCTGCTTTGGCATTAAGTTCTTTAGTTTGGGTGTAGACACAACAATTGCTTGATCTATCAAGTATAACATTAGGTTTGACTAGTATACATTATTCTAGCGTATTTTCACTACTTCTCCCTTTCCAACTGTAATCAGTTCTACATATATTTTGCATCCATTCTTTTTCGTGATGGCAACAAAATAGATATCGATGAGCGAAGGCATAGGTGCCTGAGCAATGTAAGACAGTAAGGGTAGGCTAATTTAAATGATGGAGATGGTGTACAAAATCTCTTTGATAGATTTGATAGACAAGGCCTCGAGATCGAAGCCTTGGGTTTGGGAAGTGATCTTGCCAATATGATGGTCGCTAATTTCTAGGAAGTCGTTCATACCCTGAGCCTAGCCGTTGGACTAGAAGACGGTGGAGGCTATGGAAATTCTACTGGGGATCTTGTGGAGCACTTCTCTTTGAAGTAGTCAATGAGGATGCAGTGGGAGAGGAGGTTGTTGATGGAGGAGATATTTTGGGATATGTCGAGGGAGAGTTTAATGGATACTTCATGGAAGATGGATCCGATGAGTTTATTGCCGATCAGATCAAGGTGGCATAAGGGCGTTAAGTGGGTGGTGAGTCCGACTGGGATTTGGTTGGAGATTTGTTTCCAGTCTGCGAGAATGAAGGTGGAGAGGTTAAAGGGAGAAGGTTTTGTTGAGGGAAACAAGGGAGTTGAGTATTGATAGTAGGTGAAGCTATGGTGGAGCAGTAGGAGGAGAAGAGGAGAATTTTTTGAATTTGTAGGTAGGAGAGAGAGCGAGGAGAAGTAGGAGGAAGGATGGGTTTTATGGAGGGTGGCAGGAAAGGAGGAGGTGAGATCGAAGGTGAAAGCACCAAATGGTAGACATGATATTTTGTATAGCTAAGAAAGGAGGAACGAGAAAGGACAAGAAGAGAAAGACGATGAAGGAGAGAGAAGAAGAAGGGAAGAGAGGAGAGATTCTAGAGAACGAAAAAGTAAAAGGAAATTTTCATTAATCATCATCATTCCTTTTGCATTATACGGTACTCATTTATAACCAACCATACAATATTCTTTGAAAATAAATTTGTACAACTAGACCAACATCATTTGCACTACATTCACAGCCACTTGCTTCTAACAGTAATTTGTTAACAATAGGCTGCTAATTTATAATGATATAAACAACAAAATTCCTAATGCAATGTTTCTAGCAGGATGCTGCCATGCTAGTGTTGGTGTGTGTGCACATCTATTACCATATCATTACCATGCCCTTGAAATCGATAGATCTTGAAGGTCGTAGATGCTTCTTATAGTGAAAATGAAGCTACACTCGTCAAGGTTAAGGTAAAGATGGAATATTTGTTGTTGGATCTACTATTTTTGAAAATAAAGAGGAGGTCGATATAGTGAAAGGAGAGGATGTCGAGGTTTGAGTTTCGAGCATGGAGAGAAATGGCATAACGGAGGTTGTCAGTGGATTGAGCAATTGAAGAGGAGAAAGTAACGATGCAAAGGGAGATCGATAAGGATTAGTGTGGAGTGTAATCAAGTTTTCCGAATGGAAAGTGGTTGCAAATGAGATCTATGACGATGGGAATGTAATGGATGGAGCATCAGACGATGGTGGCGATGTCGGAGGTTGAGATAATAACGGTTGCAATGTCGATGCTGTTATCAAAGTAGATTTCATTGCCGATGGAGATGTTGGTGGAGATCTAGGAGAGGATGGATGTAACATCCCCTCATTTTGAGGTCCGAAATTAAGAGCTATAAATGCTGCAGTCATCCATAATATTAATATCCGATCTCAATAATGTAGTTATGTTAATCATATATATAATTAGGAGCACATGAATATGAATTTTTTTTAAAACAATTTAATAAAATAAATTCACATTTCATTTCATATTCATTACATAATTTCATTCAATCCCACGTTCAAAAAAAATATAATTATTACAAAATACTCCCAAGAATGTTATATGAAGATGCCTCCTATGTTGATCAGAGCTACTACTACTTGATAGTTGTAATTTCTGTCATTACATTCATTCAAACAAAATGAACTATATAGCGGATTAAATAATCCTCCTAATATAGCAAATTTGCCTCATGCACGTCTCTGAAAACCTATTCGTCTAGCTAAAAACGTAAAATCCCTTATTATTGAGGTACTCAAATGAGTACCCGAGAGGTTAGGGGAAAAATGAAAAACTTTAGGTCAGACAAACAGTCTAGTGTGAATAATAATCTACCATCTCGAATTATATAGATGTCTAGTGAGACCACGCCATTAAGCGAAATGGGTTTCCCCCTCACTAGTATCCCAACTAACATATCAACCATACACTATGCTTATGACGACCCATCTCTCCGTCTCTCAAAAATTGACGCTAGTACATCCATGGTATTCCATGTGCCGTAAATTCAAGTGCTGGAGATGTGGATGATCAAGAATAAAAGAAAATAAAGGTAGAAGATAGAAACAAAGATTCTCACATCGCATTGAACAACTTAATTTTTTACATATAGATAGTAATACAATCACTCCCAAAATGATGTATCAGAGTTATGACAAGCACTAACCCATCTCAGGACAGTTATAACTACCTATCCCTACGGAGATGCTTGTATGTGAACTTATACATAATACAACAAAAATAAAAATGGATAATATGCATAGAGGAATCTTCTGCTCTATGCTCCAAGCTCCTCTAAAATGCTCCAAGCTAAATCTGACTACTTGATTGCCCGAAAAAATTAGGCACTGGGAGTTTAAAGCAAAAGAATATAAACTTCGGCTCAGTCATGAGACTGGTGTGAGAAAATTCAAAAGAATAGATAGTTTTGAAATCAAAAGGTATCTCATATAAACACACCGCACATAAACACAAATGAGTTTTTAGCTTATGATAACCAAAACATTTGCTATGTAAAATCAAGGATATTATTTCTGAAGACATTCTTTGAAAACTCTTTCAAATGACATATTAATCATAGCCAAAATTGTTACCTTAGTTAAATTCCAGTATACTAGGTTATACAATCAAAATAGTAAAGGCATGTATTGGACAGTGGATTTCCAATAATGATAAGTATGGGACTACCTTCGGATAGTACATCTCTAGAGAAATATGCCGAGGCACAACCCCGCTGCCCTGTACCAACACAGAGCCGACCTACGTCTGGTATAGATAGTACCGAATATCCCATCACCTCAGTCGTTCCCAACCTATCCGTGGGATCCTAAAGCATACACAACAAACCTAAAATATAGAGGAAAATCATGAAAGGTGACGATCATATCCTAATAGGTGCGACCCACATAGTCATAGTGCATCTACCCTGTTTTTTTCTATGATAGATATGTGAGGCTTGAGGTAACGTTTTACCTTTCTCATGACAAATCCCACTTTGAATGCCACATTACCATTTCCGATGACACACTAATTGGTTTCCACAAAAGTACAACCCCCAACATTATATGCCTCGAGGAAGGGTGTTAAGTATATGAGGGGTTACCTCCTACACCATAAAATAGATATATGTTTGTAAAAACCAATGTGCGCGGTCTTAGAAATCCAATGACAGACATTCGTCCACACAAACTTTCTAGGAATAGGACAAATTGAAGGTACTCCTACTATATCCTTTTTGGGAATCCTCCTTAGTATTAGTAGCGAGCAGTTCTTGCATTGAAGATTTCAAAATCACTGTCGTCAACATGTCTTCACTTTCGAACGCGTATATTGGTTCGAAATGGTTTTTGAATGGGAATCACCCAAATTCGATCACAATCTCTCCGAAATAATTATCGATAGAAAAGATGCTAAGTATGTGGATGATTGGTGATCATCATTCAACTAATTAATTTTTTATATCCACTAAAATATCTTTAGAGATATATTGTAAACCATTCCTTTGTAGTATATACAGATTTACTAAACCTCGTTTTAGCTTTGGAAACACCAAATCATTTCCCTTAAATTACCCAGGAAAACTATTTCCTTTCTTCTATAATTTCAAACTTAATGGAGATTACTTATTTCCAAAACATATCTTTTAGTGAAAATTGGGCTCACGTCCCTAAAACCAAACAAATACACAAAAACTCCTTCCATTTGAAATTTTACAAATCCGGTCCCTAATTTTTCGGCTTAATTCTTTTCAATAAATAGCCTCATTTATTTGACTCGGTTTTGTAATTATAGCCAAGATTTGAAATCTATGTTTCCATTTATCGATCTACTTTCTGAAATCATATTTTTTATTTATTATCGCTTCATCATCTTCTAGGTAAAGATGAGATCTACTTTTTAATCAACAGATTTTCTTTGTAATTGATTGTGTTTCTTTTTCTTATCAATTATTGTAAATGATTGTAGAATTAAATCAGTGTTTATATGACAAAGTTCGATTCCAGTTGTAAAAGTTTTGATTGAATTATACTAGTTATAATTGTAAATAAAAGCATATTTATTTGCAAAATTGTAAATAATTGCAGACTTGTCTGCAAGAATTGTGAATAATTGCAGACACGTCTACAATTCTTTGTAGGTAACTGAAGGCTTGTGTGCAATTATTGTATAACATGCAAACTTGTCTTTCGTTAGTTGTTTATGATTTTTATGATTGTTTATAGGTTAGAGATTAATTGTAATAATACTATATTTTTTAAAATTGAAATTCTCACATTTTTTTTGCAGATTTATCAGCAAATAATCTGTTTTCTAAGTGTAATGGTATGCATTCTTTTTTGGTTTGTTTATTACTTATAATTTTGTAGTTATAATGATGTATTGTTATTTTAATTACAGCGATGCTGGCAATATTGGTGTTTTAATGCTTCTGATGGTTGGACGTAATAGCTTTTCTTTACGTGTTCATTTTGAATTCAAGATTTGAAGAATAAGTCAGAAAATTGCCGAATAAAGGTTTTGTTTGTTTTTGATCATTTGTTATAGCAACATTTGTATCTTCGTTTTTCTTTGCTTCATCTCGGTTTTCTTCTTCATTCAAATTACTTCATCAACATTCTTATCCTTTTCAGTTTGTTTTATTTCATCTTCCTTCTTTTCTTCATTATCTTCTTTTTCTTCTTCATCATCTTTCTTCTTTTCTTCTTCATTTATATCGTCTGCATTTTCATTTTTTTCTTCTGGATCAACACTTTGAACCATTTTAAGTTCTTCTTTTGCAGTATTTGAAACATCTTCTTCTGCATCATCTTCTTCTTCTTCAATCCTTTCATCATCTGTTTCATCATCTTCTACTTCTTATTCATCTTCTTCTTCAGCGTCTTCTTCCTCTTCTTCGTCATCTTCTTCCTTATCAACATTTTTCTTTGCCTGTATTTCAAATTGTTTAAAAGCATTGTCACTTTCACTTTCTTCACCTTCTTCATTTTGAGAGGAATATTTTTTAGTACCACTTACTTCTTTTATGGGTAAATTCATTATATCATAATCAATGAAAGAAGTTTCTTTTTCATATTTACTTAGTCTCATTTTCGCTCGACCATTTTTATTTTGAAGGCTTTTGTTGTCCATTTCTAGCCTTCGAATTATTTCTTTGTAATTTTCCTCTCTTACTTTGTATATTTTTTTCATACTCGTTCCCTTTTCCTAAACCATCTTTTAATAAGTCTATTTGTTCACCTTGAGTATCATGAAACAAAGAGTTAAAACAAGTAGTTTTAGAATTTATTAGTAATAATTGCATATGAAACAACAAGTATTACAAATTATTGCAGATATGTCTATAGTTATTGTGGAGTATATAACTCAGCAATTAAAAAATTATTTTCAACATGTTTATTCTATTCTGCAAATATGTTTTATAATTATAGATTAGTCTACAAGAATTATATATAATTGTAAATATGTTTGCAAATATTGCTGATAATTGTTGTTATATACGGAAGTATGTTTTTTTAACTACAGATACGCCTACAAGTATAATAGATAATTGCAGATATGCCTGCAAGTGTTTCTATTAATTGCAGTTATATATGAAATATATCTTATATATGCGGATATGTATGCAAGTATCAAAGATTATTGTGGATATGTCTGCAAATATTTTTATAAATTGCAGTTATATCTGAAATATATCTTATATTTGTAGATATGTCTGCAAGTATAAAAGATTATTGCAGATATGTCTATAAGTATTTCTATGAATTGTTGAAATATATCTTATATATGGAGATAAGTCTGTAAATATCAAAGATTATTGCTGATATGTCTACAAGTATTTTTGTAAATTGCAGTTATATCTGAAATATATCTTACATTTGTAGATATGTCTACAAGTATCAAAGATTATTGTAGACACATCTGCAAGTATTTCTATAAACGGCTAAAATACATCTTATATATGGAGATAAGTTTGCAAGTATCAAAGATTATTGCAGACATGTGTGCAAGTATTTCTATAAATTGCAGTTATATCTGAAATATATCTTATATTTGCAGATGTGTCTACAAGTATCAAAGATTATTGCAGATATGCCTGCAAGTATTACTATAAATTACTGAAATTGATCCTATATATGTAGATAAGTTCGTAAGTATGAAAGATTATTGTAGATATGTTTGCAAGTACTTATGTAAACTACTGAAATATATTTTATATGTGCAAATAAATCTATAAGTATCAAAGATTATTACAGATATGTCTGCAGGTATTTCTATAAATTGCAGTTATATCTGAAATATATCTTATATTTGCAGATATGTCTACAAGTATACTGAATAAAATCATTCTTCAAATATTTTTCAAATTTGCAAATTCTATTGTTATTATTTGTATTCTTACATAATTTTCACCATTTAATTTTTTGCATTCAATATTTTACATAATTGCTGTTATTTCCTCGGTTATTTTGATTAATTGTAGATTACTCTGCAATTATTTGTATTTTTCTAGAAATATGTTGCATTTTTTTGGATAAATGCTTGTATGCATTCAGTTCTCAATATAGTTGGCTTCATTTCTTCAACTTATTTTATTAATTGCAGACTATTCTACAATTGTTATTAATTTTTGGAAATATATTTTCAATTTTTCATATAATTACTTGGATGCATTCATTTTCCATCTAATTTCTATTCTTTCTTCAATTATTTTGATTAATTGTAGATTGTACTACAATTATTTATATTTTTTGAAATATGTGTGTAATTTTCTAGATAATTACTTATACGCATTCTATTGTGTGTATAATTGATGTAGTTTCTTTAATTATTTTGATTAATTGCAGATTAATCTGCAATTTTTCTTATTTGGTTTTTGGAACTGTATTATAGTTTACATGTTCTTGCTTGCATGCATGAATTTTCAGCTTATTGTTGAAACTTCTCAGTTATTTTGTTTAATTGCAGAATATTCTGCAAATTATCCTTAAGTTTTTTGGGTATTATTTTGCAATCTTGTAGATTCGTGCTTAGATATTTAATATCAAAGATAATATCATTTATATGTGTGAATAACGTGAAATGGGCTATCAACGAATCATTAAAACAAATCGATCAATTATAAATGAAAAAGAATCTACTTTGAGAGGAAAAGTAGGCGACTACCTTCGATTTTGCCATTTAGTTGATTCCGTCTTCTTCAATTTGCTTTTACTTTCCTGTCGTTTTGATTTCATCTTCTTTGTTTAATTTTCATTCTCTTAGAAATTTTTATGTCAGGAATTTAATCGTATGCTTCAATGGATTTCGATGTATGAATTTCGAGGGTTTTGGGTTTTGTATTCAAGCGGCGTAAGGGTATTTTTGAAAATGGAGTACATAAATTCAAAAACAGGGATGTCTTTTACTACTTCTTTTATGAAGGATTTTTTGTGCATTTTAAACTTTAACAAGGATGTTAGCCAAACTTTCCCTATCTTTTACAGGTCAAAAATAATGTTATTTAAGACATCGTTTACTATATACCCAAACCAATTAGTTTTGAGTAAAAAGGGATCTATTGGAATTATACTAGTTATACTCAATACTAATTTTCATATTCAACCAGTACTATTCGTCAAATAATTGTGAAATCACGATTTTAATTTACACGGATAGTACGAGTTCCCTCCTCAAAATTTAATAAAGAATTTAAATTGAATATTTTCTATACCACCAAAATCTTATTATTTTAAATTCAGGTTTAATATTTGGAAATTTTTTGAATTTCTTTTATGTTTTATCTTAAGAAGATGTGGTTTGGATAAATCAAATTAACTATCCCCTCCGTCGGACCAGTCCGAATAGCTAGGGAGAGCACGAAACTGATTTTCCAAACCCAATCCTAAAAACTATCTCTTTGTCACCCATAAGGCAGTCAAGAAATTTGATCAACTCTAAACCCTTTAAAAATACTTGATTTCTTATTTGAAAATTTTTATTAAGGAACGGGAAGAAAAATCCAAGTTTAAATCTTATTTTTGAAATTTCTAAATTCCTTTACTAAATTGCCAGTGAATAGTGCTTCAAAGGGCTTCGTAGCACAAATCCCATTTTAAACCTTTTATATGTCTAATTTTTCCATTTAGAACCATTATAAAATATTTTAACATGTTTTATAATATATTCCATATTTTTAAAGACCAAAAATATCCATTTAAGAAGAATTTGAAATTTGGTTTTCGAACTGCGGAAAAGAGATTATTTTGAAAATTTGAGTTGGACATATCTAAATCTTACTAATGAAATCTTGATTTTTTTTTCTTCGCTTGAAAACTATAGTTATAAGAGTCCAAAAAAATTTTATTCCAAATAATTTCGAGCTATATTCCATTCTACACATTGATTTAAATTTTACGATGCGAAATCACGAACTACCGTTACGCGACGCGCTCGATTTTGACTCATTTTTCAAAAAAATTAAAACTTTGTCGAAACACTTGTAAATGTTTGTAAAATCATAAAGAATCATTTTCAAACAATTCATGATAATATTTCTTATGATTAGAGACGTTAACAAGCCTTTATACACCATTATAATTTATATAAGGAAAGTGATTTCTTCGTGTAATTCGACGTGTATTTTTCGTGAATAATTTCTACAGCCATGCAAACATATTATCACATCCAAAACATGATGATCAAGCATATGAAAAAAGCGTAGCAAAACATATCATATCATTATATAGTTTAATAAAGTAAACTAGCAGAGTAATTCTCACGTATATAGCTATCCTTCACTTAGCATTATGAAATTGACTATAATTTCGCTATTCCCACACTAAAGCTTATGATATCTTTCTCAGGACCCCAGAATATGCTCGGCTTTGAACTTGGGAGGGTGGAGGTGCCTATATGAGCACGGCCAAGCAAGAAGAGAAGAGGAGAAGATCACTTGTTTTAATCTCAAACTAAGGTGGTATATCTCTTTGTATATTATGATATATTTTGGAAGAACTTCGACTCGACTTTGAAATATTTTTAAGAGATCGTGGAAGCCATTAATGGAGCCACAAATAAGATGGAGAAATCTTAATATTTTTTGAAGGAAAGTGTGAATGTATGAGAGGGTATGCCTCTCATTTTATAGGAAAAGATGTATAAAATATGTAAAACAACATCATTACAAATCACATCACCACTTTCTACCTCTTTACCCTCCATGTGCTCAGCCCACCCCCTATAAAACCACCTCCATCACTTCATGCATCTTTCTTTGAATCTAAGGAAGTGTATTTGGATGATAACATGGCTTAAAGAGAGGATATGTCATCATTAATTATATTTTCACTTAAGAAAATATCATGTTATTTAGTTTTATTTACTGATAGTAATTTTGAGATGTAAATGTAACTCTAATGTGTATGTATGTGTAGATGGATGTGTGTGTGTATATATATATATACACACGTATATGTGCACACGTATGTCACATATAATATTTAATGTTGCACACCTTCCTTTGGTTAAACCATTACGAATCCGGAATTCGATTTTCGGTTATATTTTCACTTATAAATTAAATTACATAGAAATTTAAACAAAATTTTGAAATGAACTTCTTATTATATTAATAATTAAAAGGATCTCATTTGATTTTAAAATAATTATTAAATCATTATATATCACTTTTTACAAGTGCTGCAAAATTACGTCGTCGAGCTACCAAAGCGCGACGAATTTTGTATTTTATAAAACAAGTATAAATCTTTATAAAACTATTATGAATCACTTATTATCATTATATAATAAATTAAATTGAATAATTTATCATTGAAAACAATTATTTGAATACTTAATTACCCAAAATACTGAAACTTTCCTTAAATGCTCATTTTTTAAAATGATGACATCATCGATGACATCATAATTATTTTTATTTCCAAAAATGGAAAAAATATTTTATTCCTTAGTTTTGGTTAAATATTTTAATAAGTGTATGTAAAAGAAAACGTGTGCGACATCTGATGGTAAAATGATGTTTATCGATAAAACAATTTTCGGTCATATTATCGATATTTTTCCAACGAAAATCCAAAATCCTTATTTTTGGAAAATAATTTTTAAAAACAAAATCACTATTATTATTGATCACATAAAACATGATTATATGTTTAATAAACCTATATTTGAATATCTAAAATTAATTAAATATTCTAATTCAAAGTGATAAAATTACCAGTCGTTGCATTCTTCCACAATAAAAGAATTTCAACCTCGAAATTTAAGATAAGAAGACGATAACTCAAAAAGTAATATATTAGATACGATGAAATATATACAAAGATATGGTAAGTGACTACAGCACAGGTGGTGAGTACACTATGCCAATACAATATATATAGACGATCCATCCATCCTAAACTCAGGATATGCCTTTCTCATTATATCCTTAGGTCCAAAGTGTAGTCTTCAGAATCAACACTCCATTGGACTTTAACTAATCTCACAACCTTTCTCCGCAACTACCACTCATTACAAACAACAATTTGATTGGGTCGTCTGATTACTACAAAGTTTGGACCTATTTATAAATCTTCTTGGGCATTCGTCTCTATAGTTAGTTTTGGATCATGCACATATTTTTGTAAATGGGATATATGAAAGACATTGTGCACACCTGATAACCTTTCTGGTGATTTCATTCGATAGGCTAGTAGGCCAATCCCCTCGAGAATGGGAAAAGATCCTATCTATCAAGGTGCTAACTTCCAAGCCCTCCAAAATCTTACTACTCCCCTATCGGAGAGATATTCAAAAATAAAAAATCTCCAACTGAGAATTCTAAATTTCTATGCCTCTGATTGGTGTAACTTTTCTATTTGCATTGAGCTTCCTTTAGCTTCTTCCGGAACATATCTACTTTCTCTGACGCTTCTCGAATTATATCAGGACTAAGTACTAACCAATCTTTGGTTTTGATCTAATATGATGGGTATCTACATAGATGACCATATAAAGCTTCATAAGGTGCCATGTCAATAATTGCATGGTAGCTGTTGTTATAAGAGAATTATACCAGATGAAGATGATTTTCCCATGAACCTGCAAAGTCGAAAATGCAAGCTCTCGGAAGATCTTCTAATACTGGGTTCACTCTTTCTGTTTTCTCATCATTCTAGGGATGATATGCGGTGTTTAAACTCAGCATCATTCCCAAAGCTATTTGTAATGCTTCCTAGAACTAATAGGTAAAAATTGGATCTCGGTCACTTACTATATTGGTTGGAACTCCATGCAAATGAACAATCTCCTTCATGTATATATCTACAAGGCTTGAGGCAGTCCTTGTTGGCTTTGCTGGAATAAAGTGTACACTTTTGATTAATTTATATATGATAACCCAAAAGCCTTCATTTCCTTTCCTTGTTCGAGTTAAGCCATTAATGAAATCCACTGATATCCGTCCCCATTTTCAAGTTGGAATTTCGAGAGGTTGAAGTCGCCTTATAGTCTTTTGTTGGTCACTTATGATTTACTGGCAATCGGCACATCTGCTCACATGAATGGAAATGTCCCTCTTCATACCCTTCCACCAAAATGTCTGCTTCAACCCTTTGTACACCTTGTGAACTCCAGGGTGAATATTAAGTTGGATTGATGCATTCAATAAACACTTCTTATCTTAAGCTATCAACATTGGGAACAAAAATTCTCTCATTTAACCATAATACGCCTTGGTTATCTATTTTAATGCTTGAATCCCGCCTTTTGCATATATCCTCAATAAACTTCATTAGACGCCAATCTTCTCTTTACTTACCGGCAATTCTTTCTAGAAGAGTCGGAGTCACTACTAGATAAGCTATAATGAGATGCCTTCTACTTAGCGCATCTACTACTACGTTGGCTTTCCCGGGTGTATATAAAATAGCAAGATCATATGATGCAAGGAATTCTAACCAACATTGCTGCTTCACATTTAAATCCTTCTAAGTGAAAAGGTATTTTAAAGATTTTGGATCTGTGAAGAGATCAAACTTTTGACCTAGAAAATAATTCCTCCATAACTTTAATGCGAACATAACATCTAATAGTTCTAAGTCGCATGTTGCATAATTTTTCTCATGAGGCTTTAGCCGTCTAATTGCATAAGCAATAACTTTCCCATGCTGCATTAATACTTCACCCACTCCTTCTCCTTAAGCATTTGTGTATACGGTCAAACCACTACTTGCATTAGCAATAGCTAAGACTGCAGCGTTAGTCAATCTTTTCTTCAACTCATTAAATGCTTCTTAAAAATTTGGTGTCTAGTCAAATTTAACATTCTTCTTGGTTAACTTCGTTAGATGGGAGGAAATTTTGAAGAAATCCTGAATAAACCCCCGATAAAATCCTGCCAATCCTGAGGAGATGTAGACATCCGCCGGAGTTTGTGGTTGTGTAACATCCTGCATTTGGAAGCCAAAAGATAAGCACTATAGATGCTGCAATCATCTATAGTATAACTTATGGTGATAAAACACGGTAATACTAGTAGTATCCATAATATTAAAAGCACTTGATTATGAACACATCAACGGATTTCAAAAAAAACATTTCACTGATAACATTTCGAAACAATAATTCATATCCAATTACATAATCCCTTAACATTTTCCAGGCAATGATCAAATATATTAATTACAAAACACACCAAAAGCGACATATGACGATGCCCCCTTGGTTGACTGGAGTCAATATAGTCATATTTGACTTAATATACAAAGTGGAAGCAAACAGAATAAACTGTAACTCCTTATTAGCTATTTGTCAGCCACTTGTTCGTCATCGAAAGCTTTATTTGCAAAAATTACTAAAACCTGAAAACCTCAATTGTTAA
The DNA here is from genome assembly GCA_030765085.1 of Allium cepa. Taxonomy (NCBI): domain Eukaryota; kingdom Viridiplantae; phylum Streptophyta; class Magnoliopsida; order Asparagales; family Amaryllidaceae; genus Allium; species Allium cepa. Next base: position 721,055,357 of record CM060938.1, on the reverse strand, counting down.
AATTAATTTTGAGCACCCGAGAGTTTAAGCGGAAAATAAAAACTTCGAGTCAGACATAAAGCTTGGCATGAATAATACTATAATCTTGGTTATTTTATGTCAAGTAAGACCATGCTGCTTAGCGGAACGAGTTTTCCCTCACTAACATCCTTTTAAAACATATCTTTTGCAATTCTTTTCCTACAACCTAAATTGGTTAAAATTTGTAAAGCATTATCTTATAAATAAACATATTGGATAATAACTGAATTATCTATTCGAAAACTGTTGTTTTGTTTGGCTAACTACTAACCTTTGGCTGACTCGGGCCTACCAGACAATATAAACTAAATTTATCTAATATCTGTTAGACACTCATCTTGTGGATGATTTGTCCTTAACTATTTGTTAAAAAATTATCTTCTGGATGGCACGACCCTAACTTATCTTCTCCTAGGGTCATTTGATCCTAATGGTTTTGTGGGCTCACCTATAACCTATTTGTATACAAACATATATTCCTTATGTGTGTAATCATGACTTTAATCTTACCTATGACAAAGCCCTACACACTTGAATTTTGTACTAAATTAGCTAGGGCTAATAGCTGATGTATAGGGCACGATCCCATCTGGTATTCTAATAACTAAGTCATTTACTTAGGGAAATCTTCCCTTAAATTTTCCATGAAAACCTTTTCAAAATTATTTAGAATCGTTAAATTAAACTTACATAAGGAAAATACATATACTCTATGATTTACTAAAAATTACTTTGCCATGTTATATATACTTTACCCAAATCATAGTTGATGAAAACCTATAAACCTTTAAAAGTATCCCTTTCGAATCCATTAAAAGTACACCTTTCGAAACCAAATAAAACCCTTTGTTTAATCTAGGCCGAAAGGTCAAAACCTTCCTTTCGAAACCATTCTCAAAACCATTGAAAATCGTTCCCTTTGAAAGCTTTAAAACAATAAACATCCTTCTTTAAAACCTCTTACCCATGCCTTTTGAAGACATAGGAAAAACCTTTCTTTTCAACCCTTTCAAAACAATCAGAAATCCTTCCCTTTCGACTACTTCAAAACCACTGGGGAACCCCCCCCCCCCCTTCGAAGCCTTTCTTTAAGACCTTTTGAAAGCATCCAACCTTTATAAACACAAACCTTTCGAAAGCACTTGGGTTCAATTTTAAAAAAAGTGTAGACCTTTCGAGACCATTCAAAAATTTACTCCTTCGAAATCATTGAAAACCGTTTTGGTCGAAACCATTTGGATTATGCCTTGAAGTATAGCAAAAGGATCAAAAACCCATTAAAGTCGAAAGAATTCCTTTCGAAATCATTCCTAAGTAATGAAGTGATGGTGTCGAAAGCATTCCTCCGAAAGCTTTGGAGAAGTGACCAAAATTTTAGAAAACAAAGTAACCCCTTCGAAACCATTTGTGTCAAAGGAAGAAAGCGGTAACAAAAGGTTTCCACTTAGTAGAAAGCAGTCATTTAAAACAAAAGCATTTAAAACAAAAGCACAATCCAATTGAAACCATTTCCTTTAAAACCATTTGACCTGGTCGAAAGCCGACCTGGTCAAAAGCTACTTAATCGAAAGCAAGTGGGCAAATTTTCTTTTAAAAGCAAAGTAATGCCTCAACCCGTTCGGAACCCCTGATTTCGACTCTACACCTTCCTCCTACGTCTAATTCACTACGTATTAGTTCCTTGATACCATATTCATTGGTTTCGATAGGGTCGGAGGCGAAGGTGAGGAGGCGAAACCTGGTGCCGAAGCATCAAAACAATTAAAAACATGTAGATTGGTCCATTTTAAACTATTTCTTTGTACCTAACCAACCTTGTTTGTCAAATTGTGATTGGTTGCAAGTTTAACTTTTCTAAAAGTACTACTGACTTTCCAGAATCAACAATTTGAATTTACTCACAAAAAGCCCCTTCTCCTTTTATAAATATATAAAACATTTAAATCTCATACCTTGAATAATTTTATATACCCATTAAAAAACTTAGGAAAAATTCTACAAAAATTTCGAAAAAATCACTTTTAATATGTTTTCTAATATTTATTAATTTTAGACCCAAACCGTTAATTATTTAACCATGAATAATTTTTAACCCAAAATAACATTTTCTTCATTAGAAATTCATACAAAATCGACATAAATTCTAAAAATTAAAACCCTAAAATATCATTTCTGGTCTATATAAAGATTTGGAAGGCATTTGGATGTAATTTAATATGGTTTTCATATCAATACATGTCATAAAATCTATATGAACAACCATAAATCATCAGTTAGTATATATAATCATTGCATCATTCAAAAACATAGCAATTCATTGGAAATTAGTTCGGATTCAACTTAAAACCAGAAAACAATAAGAAATTTTAGATGTAGTCATTATTCACCTTCGCTTTAGAGATTAAGGAGCTTGAGATTTGAACGGATTTGATTTGATTTAGCTTTTTCCTTAGTTTTACTTAATCTTCTTCCCCTTTCTCTTGTTAATGGTAGCTCAAGTTTAAAATTTTTGATAAATGAAAATGAATGTGCATGGGATGCACGACCAAGGGTTTAGGTTATAGAATGGCCTCTTTCCTATTTTACTCCACCTCTATTTCATTTTAACTCTTATTTTCAATTCATTGGTTAGATGGCACAGCTACCCCTTAATAAAAATCAAATCTCAATCTCCTAAACAAAACATTATTTTATTTGATTTAACTAATTAAATATCCTAAATAATGATACAAACTCCCCTCCATAAAGAATTTCATCCTCGAAATTATAATAAGATACACAACACATCAATCGAAGAGGTAAAACATACCATCAAGTAAGTCGGGATAAGTATCTCTAATCTTGTTTTCAGTCTCCTAGGTACAATCTCTCTCATCCTCGCTCCACTGGATTTTCACTAATCTGACTATCTTGTTTCTAAGCCTTTTCTCATCTCTCGCAACAATCAGAATCGGCTTTCTCACTATAGTCAAGTCCGGTTCTACCACTAAGTCATCTAACACAGTCGGTGTAATAGTAGTCTCTGATCTCAACACACTTTCTAAGATGAGATGTATGGAAGACATAGTTGACTCCTGCAAAACTGCTCAGCAACTTGACTCTATATGCGAGTTTTTCAATCCTCTCAACAATACAAAGAGGCTCGATGAATCTTGGTGCCAAATTTCTTGCTCTTCCAAATCTGATCACACCCTTCATCGGTGACACCTTAAAATAAAACTGATCTCCAACTGAGAAATCCAAATCTTTCCGTCTTTTATATGCATAACTCTTCTACCTAGACTGAGCCTCCTTCATTCTGCTTGAGCGACCTCAATCTTTTCTACAGCTTCTCTAACCAAATCTGGACCAAGAACCAACCTATCTAAGGTCTCCAACCAACATATGGGAGGTTTGCATGGCCTTCCATACTAATCTTCAAATGGTGCCATCCCAATACTAGTCTGATAACTGTTATTTACGAAAACCCGACTAAATGTAGGTGGTCCTCCTATGATCCCCTGAAATCTAATACACAAGCTCCCAGCAATCTTCCAAGATTTTTTAAATCTTTCCGTTTGACCATCTATTTATGGATGGTATGTGGCACTCATCTTGAGCTTGGTTCCCCAAACTTCATATAGACTCTTCTAGAACTCGCTCGTGAATAAGGAATCCCTATCACTTACTATACTACTAGGAATTTTGTGTAGTCTAACTACATTCTACATAAGTAACTTTGCCAAAACGGGTACCATCCTAGTTGACTTAACTGGAATGAAATGGTCACTCTTGGTCAATCTGTCCACTATAATCCATATACTTTCATTTCCTCTGTTTGATCTTGCCAACCCGTCAATAAAATACATGGAAATAGAATCCCATTTCCAAACCGGAATATCTAATGGCTGAAGCAATCCACTTGGATTTTGGCGTTCGGCCTTTGTCTGTTGGAAATTCAAGCACTAGTTTACATATAAACCAATATCCTGCTTCATACCTTCCCAGAAGAAACTTCTCTTCATATCCTGATACATCTTGGTTTCTCCGAATGAGTAGTGAACTTCGTACGATAGCATTCCTCCAAAACTTCTTTCTTTATGTTTCCTACACTCGAAACGTATAATCTCCCTTTGTTTCTCGACCACCATTCTTGTTAAGACTGAAACCCTAAGTCAACACTCTCAGTTCCATCTCTTAACTTTCTAATACGTTCAACTAATAGTGGATCCTCCTCCTGTTTAAAAGCAATCATTTCGATCATCACTGGTCAAACTTCCAAACAAGATAATATAATAGTCTCTCCACTGAACCTAGCCACAGATCTCTACGGCACTCTGCAAGCTGTCAAGGCTTCCAAATCCTTCCACACAGCAATCATTGCTAACACCGCATTTTGATGCTTTATGCTAAGTGCATCTGCAACTTTATTGCCTTTTCGCGATGTGTACTCAGTCCCAAAATCATTAGCAGCAATAAACTCTAACCACCTTTGTTGTCTCAAGTTCAACTCCTTCTAAGAGAGCTAATACTTGAGCGACTTATGGTCTATATACTACTCAAACCTCTCTCCCAAAAGATAATGTCTCCACACCTTCAATGCGACAATCATTATAGCCAATTCCAAATCATGTGTCGGATATCTGACCTCATGCGGTCTTAGTTGTCTAGAAGCATAGGCAATCACCTTACCATTCTGCATTAGCATAGCTCCTAATCCTGTTCCATACACATTAGTATGAACCACCAATCTTGATTTCCTTTCGGAATAGCTAACATAGGTACATGGCTGAATAAAACTCTGGAATGCTTCCTCACACTTATCGGTCCACAAAAAATTCATATTATTTTTTTTGTTAGCTTGGTCATCGGTGCGGCTATCTGCGAAATATCCTTAATGAACTTCCGATATTAACCAGCTAATCCAAGGAAGCTCTTTATCTCAATCACTGTCTAGGGTCTGTTTCAACTATTCACCTCTTTAATCTTAGTCAGAACCACTGACAACCCTTTTCTCTGAGACTACATGAACCAAAAACTTCACTTCCTTCCATAAATGACATTTTGAAAACTACATCTTCAGTTGATGCTGCCTCAGCATCTCAAGCGCCACTTTTAGATAAACATCATGCTCCCTTTCATCCTTAGAATATATCAAGATATCATGTATAAAAACCAATACGAACCTATCCAAGTGCTCTGGGAAAACCCGATTTATCAAATCTTTATCAAATCCACAAAGAATGTCGGCGCATTAGTCAGTCTGAACGGCATAACTAACTATTCGTACAGCCCATGTCTTGTCCTAAAAGCCGTCAGAGGTCTATCCTCTGCTACTCTGAGCTGATGGAAACATGTTTCCAAATCCAACTGGAAAAATATCTTAGCTCCACTTAACTAACAAACAAATCATCAATCCTCGGGTTAGGTCTGGCATTCCCATCGGTGCCCTCCCCTCCTGGGTTAACTCTTTCTCTTCTACCATCCATATTTGTATTCAAACCTTATGAGATATAGAAAAATAACCTAACAAAGATAGGAGACTAGAGATAAAGCGTATACTTATATACAACAAATACAAGTACCGCAATCTTTCACTAATTCCTTAAGATTATGTTTTCAAAAACCATTTTTAGTTTAAACTTTTCCATGAACCTATGCTCTGATACAAAGTTGTAACATCCTGTATTTGGAGACCAAAAACTAAGTGCTACAGATACTGTAGTCATCTACAGTATTAGCTTTTGGTGACAAAATACGGTAATGCTAAAGGTATCCATAATATCAAAAGAACTTGAATATGAACAAATCACATATTTCAAAAACAACATTTCATTGATAATATTTCAAAACAATAATTCATATCCAAGTTACATAATCCCTTAACGTTTCTCAAGCAATAATCACATATATCAATTACAAAATACTCCAAGAGCGACATATGAAGATGCCCCTTGTTTGACCAAAGTCAATATAGTCATATTTGACGTAATACACACAGCAGAAACATACAGAATAAGCTGCAACACATTATTAGCTATCCATTAGCCACCTGCTCGTCTTCATAAGCTTTATTCACCAAAATTACTAAAAACTAAAAACCTCAATCCTCAGCCTACTCAAATCAATTTTAAACACCCGAGAGTTTAAGGGAAAACAAAACTTCGAGTCAAACATAAAGTCTGGTGTGAATAATACTATACGTCTCGGTAATTTTATGTTAAGTGAGACCACGACACTTAGTGGAACGGATTTCCCCTTACCAACATCCTTTTAAAATATATCTTTTGCAATTCTTTTCGTTCACCAAAACTGGTTAAAATATGTAAAGCATTATCATGTAAACAAACATATCAGGTAATAAATGGACTGCCTATTCGAAAAATATAGTTTTGTTTGGCTAACTACCAACCTTTGTCTAACTCAGGCCTACCTAACAATATAAACCAAATTTATCTAACTTTTGTTATACATTCATCTTGTTGATGATCTGTCCTTAACTATTTGTTAAATACTTCACATCCGGATGGTCTATCCCAAACTTACCTTCTTCTAGGGTCACCTGATCCTAATGGTTTTGCGCGCTCACCAATAAAATATCTATGTACAAACGTATATTCCTACTATATGTGATCTTAATTTTAGTCTTACCTATGACAAAGCCGTATACACTAGAATTTTCGACTAAATTAGATGGGGCTATTAGCCAATGTATAGGGCGCGAACCTATACCAGTCCCATCTGGTATTTTAATATCGGAGTCATTTTACTTAGGGAACCTTAAATTTTCCTTGAAAACCTTTTCAAATTTTTTTAAAACCTTTGAATCAAACTCGCATAAGGAAAATACATATACTATATCCTTTACTCAAAATCACTTTTCCATGTTACATATACTTTACCCAAATCTTAGTTGATGAAAATATATAAGCCTTTGAAAGTACCCCTTTCGAATTCATTGAACGTGCCACTTTCGAAACCAAGTAAAACCCTTTGTTTAATCAAGGCCAAGAGGCCAAAACCTTCCTTTCGAAATGATTCTCAAAACCCTTTCGAAACCATTGAAAAACTTCCCTTCGAAAGCTTTAAAATATTAGACATCCTTCTTTAAAACCTTTAACCCATACCTTTCAAAAACATCAGAAAACCTTTCCTTTCAACCCTTTCAAAACAATTGAAAATCCTTCCTTTTCGACTCCTTGGAAATCATTGGGAACCACACCTTCGAAACCTTTCTTTAAGACCTTTCAAATGCATCATACCTTTGTAAATACAAACCTTTCGAAAGCCCTTGGGTTCAATTTCAAAACATGTGGAAACCTTTCGAAACCATTCAAAATCTGCTCCTTTGAATCCTTTGAAAACCCTTTCAGTCGAAACCATTTGGATTCTGCCTTCAAGTAGAGCAAAAGCATCAGAAACACATTAAAATTGAAAGCATTTGTTTCAAATCATTCCTAAGTAAAGAAGTGATGGTGTTGAAACCATCCTGTCAAAAGCATTGGAGAAGTGGACAAATTTTTGGAAAACAAAGTAACCCCTTCAAAACCATCTGGGCTGAAAGGAAGAAAGCGACATCAAAAGGTTTCGACTGAGTCGAAAGCAGTCATTTAAAACAAAAGCGCAACCCAGTCGAAACCATTTCCTTTAAAACCATTTGACCTAGTCGAAAGCCAACTTAGTCAAAAAGCTATTCAGTCGAAAGAAACTCAATCGAAAGCAACCAGGCGCATTTTCTTTTAAAAACAAAATAATATTTTATCATTAGAAAATTCATATAAAATCCACATGAATTCTGAAAATTCTAAAAATTGAAACCCATCTCTAAAATATCATTTTCGATCTATATAAAAATTTGCAAGGCATTTGGATGTCATTTAATAGGGTTTTTGTAATTATCTCGGATTTTTACTAAGTTTAAATTGATAATTAATTTAATTTTTGAATAAAAATTGTGAAATTAATTAGTGAATTGATTTGAGTTTCTCCAAATTCAATTACGAAACAAGAGAAAAAAAATACATATTAAAATACTTCCAAGAAGAATATAAATATCTACACATAGGAAATTAAAGAAAGAAATATGTTCAAGTATGTAGAAGCAAATAAAGTTTAAATATGTACACTTGCAAAATGAAGAAAGAAAAATATATATGAAGGCTTGCAAAAGAAGATAAGTGTAGACTTGAGAAAATAAAACAAGAAAAGACAAATGGCAATTAATGCAAGATATCTTAGCACACCATATGTATCATTTCAGCCACCAAAGGAAATCGGCTAGTCAATAAATAAAAATCTCTATTCCTTGATTGTACAAAATAAAAAATATAACATCCTGTAACTCATTTCTTATGTATCAATCCATCCATTTCAGTTTGTCCATCAAGCTAAGTAAAATTTGAAGTGAACTACAAATCAAACTATAAATAGAAATAAAACTAAGAATGGTTAATAATAAATATATAGGGTAACTCATATGGATACATAAGATTATTTTAGTAAAAAAAACATAAATACTTAAGTAAACATATGGAGATTCATGTATGAATGCAAGAAGATAAATGCAAAACAAGAAGATAGAAAAAAAAATCTATGTACAAAACAAAAAAAGTATGCATATACAAATCAAATGGATTTACATGTAAACAAAAATGGGGACATAAGCATTAAATAACATCTTCTCAAGCACAAATAAAATCATTGCAGCCCAAATAAAATCACTTCATTTCAGTAAACAAAGGAAAAAAAATCTGCTTTAGTCAATGAAAACAAAAATCTGACCAAAGATAAACTTATACTAGATAATACCTACCCCTGTACAAAGTCTTTCCTTTATTTATACATCCATACCTATCCCCGTTCATTCATAACTTAGCATTCCGGAAAAAAAAGGTAAACATCATTGTTTTTCAAACTTATATGCAATTCAAAGAAAACAAAATAGGATTCAAAAGAAAATCAAAACTGCAGTTTCAAAACACAGAATCACTCTTTGTTCTATCTTATTTCCAGGTGAGTAAACATAATTTCAAAAAGACTTAAGTATATTTGAATCTGTGTAGGATATTCATAAATTATTATGTTACATATGTAATTTTTTATATATAGCTCTGTCTATTTATATGAATTGTTCTGTGAAAATCTTATCTACCTGTTCTTCTCTGTTTATATTTACAGAGTTAGATAGTTATTCAAAATTCAAAAATGCTTCATCCAATCATTTATAGGCTTACAGTTTAAAATAAAATAAGTTTTTCAAACATAGATCAAGTTGTAAAAAAAATTTTTAGACAGGTTGGTGAAATATATCAACTGGGAAACTTGATTTACAGAGCAAAAAGTAGTTTCATGTTGAATTCGAGTAGTATAAATTGTTGATTCAGTTATATAGCTTGAATCTACATACAAAGTTAGGATTTTTAAAATTAATACGATGATCTATAATTAAGTATTTCAAGTGCAATTCATATTTGAACAAAATTTGCATTTTGATCAATTTCTGATGATCGAACCCATTTTGAATGATGAGACCTTGCTTGAAGCAAGTTTGGCAATCGATAGTAATAGAAAAATTATTGAATAATTTTTCCATTGTACGAATTGATGGGACGAGGCTTAATTAGGGTTCGTGATCGTGCTTTTGATGTGTCTGGAAACGAGGTGATTTCATCACCTCTGATTGATCAAGTTGTACGAAACTGAGGGGAATGAAAGAACAAGGGGTTGACTTGGTGAGGCCAAAGTCATGGCGTCTTTGATGGTTGGAGCGACCGTGGCAAAGTATTTTTGTATGGTGAGTTCGAGTTCCAGGTTTCGAGTGGAATGCTTATTTTCGATCTGAAAAGTTTAGCATCGAGATAATCCTTGATTTCGATTGTAGTGCTAGTTTGCGACTAGCTGGAGGACTCAAAGTTCACCGGAGCGACGGCGAAGTGCTGTGCACGTGCACGACCACGTATGGGTGTCAAGAAGTCGATGATGGCCGACGCGAGTTGATACTCGAGAAAATGAATACATTGCTTCGGGTTCGTACTCGAGTACGTGAGCTTGGTTGTCTGTTATTATAATTTAACTTAAACTTAACTTACTGGAAAAAAAATAAAAAGAGGAAGAAGTGTACGAGAGAAAGAGAGATGACTCGGGGAATAGGGAAAGAAACTCGAGTGTTAACTCGAGCGAAACCTGGGTAATCTCGGGTTTTGTTTTAAATAGGGTTAAGCCCAACAAATTTAAAGTTAATAATGTTAAACAAATTGTAGTGTTAACAAAGTAATTAATGTTTGACTATTTTGAGTTAAGAACTTATTTAAAGTTTTAATTAATCAAGTGGATACATAACAATGTTTTCTAAAACCTTGATTAATATTTTATAATTAGTAGTTAATATAAGTAAGTTTTAATTTTAGTTAAAATTATAGTCTTCTAAGTTGATAATAAATTGATTTCAAAGTTTAAGGAAGATTTTTAAAATGTTAATTAAGACAAATAGTTATTATTAATTGTTTAAAAAGGGTAATTAAGAATAGTTAATTAATTTAAAATTGTAATTAACTAAGTGATTAGAGATTTATCAATTTGAAATTAAAGATTTGGTTAATTAACAATTGAGTGTTTAATTTATTTTTAATTAAGAATTGTTAATTAGATAATTAAAGTTAATTAATTTATAATTAGTAGTCAATTAAGATAATTGATTAAGGAATGATTAATTAAAATTTTAATAATTTATCATTAAGAATAGTTAATCATTGATTTAAATAAATCAATAAAAATAGTTATGTGGTTAATTCTTTTAAATCACCTTCACCTTAAATTGAAGATGATTGACTATCATCAAATGTTGTGTACTGGATTGATATTTCTGTTTGTGATTGTGATACTGTGTGATGTGAATTGCCTTATGCTGAACTGTGATTTGTGATTTGTTTATGTATGTATGTGAAATCCCCTTTGCCCGTAAAACGGTATTTGAACTTCGATGCGACATGGAGTCGGATTCTAGTTGGTTATCCGAAACCCACGTCGAATCATAATGATTAATCCTTGTGATTGATAAATTGACTTTATCGGTGAATCTGTGAATAAAGATAAGCGTTATAGATCATACCGCTTATCGATATTGATTGATTGAATCTGTGGTGATTGAATGATGTTGCACTATTGTGTTAAACCCCTGGACTACACCATACACACACAAATATGGATTTCACATGGAAATCGGTTAAGTCACAGATTTTTTAAAATAGTTTTGAATTTGAATTTAACTCCAAATGGTTTTGGAAATGGATTGCATTTAAAGTGAAAAGCTTTTGAAAAGGTGTTTTAAAAATGAAAGTTATTTTGAATAACTTAATAAAGATTTAAAATTTGAATAATTTGATTTAAATTGGAATTCAATATCTGAAATTGAATTTTATATTTGGTATTTATGATTTAAAACGGTATACAAGTTTATATAGGTTTTAAACCATTTTTAAAATGTTGTTTTGGGAATTTGAATTAACCCAAAGATTTAAACTTGTATAAACGAGATCGGACTTTTCTGAAATAAAATTATTTGTTTTCAAATAATAAAAGCTTTTACATAAGTAATAAACTTTTAATTTGTGTTAAAAGGATTTCAAGTCTAAAATGAAAATGGTCCTCCAAGTCATGAATAAATCTTTGGAAACGGGTTTGAAAGCTATAAGCTAAATCTTAATTTAAAGAGTTAATGAGTTAATCCAATTGAAACGGAAATTGTTTTGAAATCCGTTAATGGATCTTTGTGAAACTGGGTGAACTTTGTGAAATGAATCTTTTTGTTTAAAAGATTTGAAGTGGTAATTGGTTCAAACCATTTGAAAGAAAGTTTGGAATTTTAAAGTTGTGACTTAGCTGAAATCCCATATCCATATGTTTTAAATATTGCGTTCTTTATTCGGTTTAGCCGGGAGAGGACCTTGTGTCATATAACCCATTCTGAATAATGATATGACGTTATGGATTGCATTTGAAGACCGGTGGTGAAGACTGGGTATTTGCGAGAACGATAAGATGACCTATCGATTGTCTCTGCATTGAGTAGCTACGGTATAGAGATTCCCTAAGTGATGGGAAGTCCGATCGGGATTGTGAATATTCGGATTGCAAGGGCTTCTTCGGAAGTGCCTTCGGTTCTGTTCAAACCCGGAACAGACTTGTATGGTTGTATGTCTGACATTACACTTTGAGATATAAAGCATATTTCTTTCAAATACATATCTGTTGGTGGCGAAGAATTTATTCTCTTAGCTTAACACCCTTCTTTGAGATGTACAAGCTCAAAGGTTATGTAGTTGAAGGTTATCAGCGATATACTCCCAATTTGGTAGTGTGGCATGCTAAGTGCTACTGTGCATTGATGACCATTTGTTGATCATTTGTGATCAAAGCATGGCTTTGTGGACGAGACCTATCGAGCTTCACAAACCGGTAATGGTCGAACAGGAAAGATGCGGCAAGGTTTCAGGGGTAGCTCCCCTAGGGTATGTTCATTCCTTCTGGTAAAGGGTGGTGTCAGGTATGGATCCTTGATATTTAACCATGTGGTTACTGCAAATACTTTTCTTTGTGGTTGTTGGTGTAGAGGATCCTCGTATAAAGGTTGGAAACTACCGGGGGTGGCATATCTTAGGTTTTACTTCCCGAGAAGGGGGTAACCGGCCTTGTGTTGGCAGAGAGCCGGGTAGGTTCTCGGGGCGTCCCTCCATAGGCGTTCCTATATGGCAATAGGAAGTTCCTTAGCCTGACCATTTGTTGGAAATCCAAACAAAACAATACGCACCTTGTACGATTTTAGTTGTAGAACCTGCCATTTAAAATGGTAGCAATAGTAGGCGTAATATAATGGTACCTACGTTGGCTAAGATTAATATCATGCTTTCGAAATGTTTTCCACTATGCACTAATAATAATATCAAAAAAAAAAATTGCGTAGTAAGCATATTTGACTATCATAAGGAGAAATCTCCCTCAAGTGTGTGATTGCATTGTGTGTGTGCCGGGAGGCCTTATAGTAGTTTCATTTTCCAAAAAGCATTGCGGGTCAAAAAAATTTAAATTTTTTTGTTTGTTTTAAGAAACCAAATGTTTTTGTTTGCTCACACCAGTCCCACGACTGACTCAGAGTTTATTGTTCCGTTCCTAAACTCTGGATGCCCACCATTTTCAACACGGACAGTCTAGAGTTTGGTTTTCAGATAGTTAGGTTTAGTAGATTATTTGGAGCTAGTTCAGTCCTTGGACGACTAACCTTGCTTGCTTATCTTTGTGCAACCGTAATGGTGGATCGAGCTTGAAGTTTTGGAGCTTTAGCTTTGGAGTTTTGGATTGGAGTTGCAGTATTAGATTCTGAGAAGACTCACTTCATATTATGTCGTATTTCGATGTATTTTGTGTTGTATATTCTCTGATATTGATGATTATCATTGTATCAAATTAATGTATTGGATATTGTATTCATGTTGTATCAGTGATATCATCTTTTATTTCCACTGTGTTATTTATCATCTAATGTTGTTGCAAGCTCCGACGGTACGAATTTGATGTTGTTTGTCGGACACCGAGTTCGGGTCGTCACATTTGGTATCAGAGCTAGAGGTTGAGTAAGAACTTTAGCTACGGAGTGTAACACATCAGATGGCTCATTAGAGATAGGGTGAAGTATACCTTAGAATGAGTAAAACGAGTGGAACCAAAACCCAAATTACTCAGTCTATTTTCTTTAACTGTTGTTATTCCCTAAGAAATCGCATCTGAATGCCTAAATCAGTTTTCTTACTATTTACAGATAGTAAGAACGAGTGGAAGAAGAGGACGAAGTAGGGGACGGGGAAGTACCACTTCAGCTGGTCAAGTCCCTGCAACAATAGATATTCCCAATCAATCTCAACCAAATCTGGCTGATTTATATTCAAGCTTTTCTAAACTTGGTGGAAAGCCATTCATTAGCAAGGAAACCATTATCGAAGCACAAGTCTGGATTCGATCGTGTGAAAGGATTTTCAAGGGACTAAAATTAGAAGATGATCAAATGTGATTGATAGCTTCCTGGCAGTTCCAGGAAGAGGCTTTATCTTGGTGGGAAACAGTTGCATTCGATGAGCCGGCGGATGAATTTACTCGGAGTCGTTTCAAAGAAGTGTTCGAACAATGATATATGCTGTCTGCTGGTATCTCTAGAATGTACCAGGAGTTCGTAGATTTGAGGCAAGGATGTTTATCATTTAAGGAATACTTAAACAAATTCAATGAATTATCTCGATTTGGTCCGGAGTTGGTGAATACACCTTTGAAAAAGAACGAAAAATTTATTCGAGGAATGAACAAGAAATTCCAGGAGAGGATGACTACTAACATAAAAGAATTAATTGATATGGGTTATTGATACGACACTCTGGATAAGCAAGAAGATACAAAGGAGAATGGAGATACAAGTAATCTGAATTGGAGGAAAAGGAAGTTTGGTGGAAAGAAACCGAGGAAAGATAAAGGAAAGAAGAATATACAGAAGAAAAAGGTAAAGGATGTTACTTGTCTCAATTGCTTGGAGGAAGGTCATTACTCGGAAAAATGTAAGAATCCTTGGAAGCCAGGATTGAGAGAGCCATTTATGAGGCCAGATCAGGAATCTACAGGATGCTATTATTACTGCAACCCAGGACATAGGATCAAGGACTGTCCAGCTAAGAAGCAAGCTCTAGTAGCAAGGGTGTATACAATCAGAGACGATTCTTCAACCTCAAAAGCTGATTAAGGAAAAGAAATTTTATAAGGTAACCTTCTCGTTTATGATTTTTTTTTCGAGTTTTGTTCGACATGAGAACTACCCGTAATTTTAGTTCTCAGCAAATTGTAAATGAGCTAAATCTTGAATCTGAGATCGTAGTCGAATCTATTTTTTCTATTTCATTGGATTTCGATATATTATAAGAATGGTTAGTTAACACTTCGAACTAACCAATACCCCTGTATACTTCGTAGATCAGGTAACCTAATTGTTTCGTAGTTAATTGAGTTTGTTCTCATATTTATTGTTGATATTCTGATTTGGTAAGCCAAATGCAGAATAAACATTCGGTTTGAATTGGAAAGATATTTCTCTATCTTTCATCTATCTTTGTCATCTCCTTAGCAAATTTCGGGGACGAAATTTCTTAAGGGGGGAATCTGTAACGATCCCGGATTTTTACTAAGTTTAAATTGATAATTAATTTAATTTTTGAATAAAAATTATGAAATTAATTGGTGAATTGATTTGAGTTTCTCCAAATTCAAATATGAAACAAGAGGGAAAAAAATACATATGAATGTACTTCCAAGAAGAATATAAATATCTGCACATAGGAAATTAAAGAAAGAAATATGTTCAACTAAGTAGAAGCAAATAAAGTTTAAATATGTACACTTGCAAAATGAAGAAACAAAAATATATATGAAGGCTTGCAAAAGAACATAAGTGTAGCCTTGAGAAAATAAAACAAGAAAAGACAAATGGAAACTAATGCAAGATATCTTAGCACAGCATATGTATCATTTCAGCCACCAAAGGAAATCAGCTAGTCAACAAAAAAAATCTCTAATCCTTGATTGTACAAAAGAAAAATAATATAACAACATCCTGTAACTCATTTCTTATATATCAATCCATCCATTTCAGTTTGTCCATCAAGCTAAGTAAAATTTGAAGTGAACTACATATCAAACTATAAATAGAAATAAAACTAAAAATGGTTAATAATAAATATACAGGGTAACTCATATGGATACATAAGATTATTTCAGTAAAAAAATAATAAAACATAAATACTTGAGTAAACATATGGAGATTCATGTGTGAATGCAAGAAGATAAATGCAAGATAAGAAGATAGAAAAAAATCTATGTACAAAACAAAAAAAAGTATGCATATACAAATCAAATGGATTTACATGTAAACAAAAATGGGGACATAAGCATTAAATAACACCTTATCAAGCACAAATAAAATCATTGTAGCCGAAATAATATCACTTCATTTCAGTAAACAAAGAAAAAAAATCTGGTTTAGTCAATGAAAACAAAAATCTGACCAAAGATAAACTTATACTAGATAATACCTACCCCTTTACAAAGTCTGTCCTTTATTTATACATCCATACTTGTCCCTGTTCATTCATAACTTAGCATTCCATAAAAAAAGGGTAAACATCATTGTTTTTCAAACTTAAATGCAATTCAAAGAAAACAAAATAGGATTCAAAAGAAAATCAAAACTACAGTTTCAAAACACAGAATTACTCTCTGTTCAATCTTGTTTCCAGGTGAGTAAACATAATTTTAAAAAGTCTTAAGTATATTTGAATATGTGTAGGATATTCATAAAGAATATTATGTTACATATGTAAATTTTTATATAGCTCTGTCTATTTATATGAATTGTTCTGTGAAAATTTTATCTACCTGTTCTTCTCTATTTGTATTTACAGAGTTAGATAGTTATTCAAAATGCAAAACTTCTTCATCAAATCATTTATAGGCTTACAGTTTAAAATAAAATAAGTTGTTCAAACATAGATCAAGTTGTAAAAATTTGTTTTAGACATGTTCGTGAAATATATCAACTGGGAAACTTCATTTACAAAGCAGCAAGTAGTTTCATGTTGAATTCGAGTATTGTAAATTGTTGATTCAATTATATATCTTGAATCTACATACAAAGATAGGATTTTTAAAATTAATATGATGATTTTTAATTAAGTATTCCAAATTCAGTTCATATTTGAATAAAATTTGCATTTCGATCAATTTCTGATGATCGAACCCATTTTGAATGATAAGATCTTGCTTGAAGCAAGTTTGGCAATCGATAGTAATGGGAAAAATATTGAATAATTTTCCCATTGCACGAATTGATGAGACGAGGCATAATTAGGGTTCATGATCGAGTTTTTGATGTGTCTGGAAACGAGGTGATTTCATCACCTCTGATTGATCGAGTTGTACGAAACTGAAGGGAATGGAAGAACAAGGGGTTGACGTGGTGAGGCCGAAGTCATGGCGTCTCCGATGGTTGGAGAGACCGAGGCGAAGTATTTTTGTATGGTGATTTCGAGTGGAATGCTTATTTTCGATCTGGAAAGTGTGGCATCGAGATGATCCTTGATTTCGATTGTAGTGCTAGTTTGCGACTCGCTGGCGGACTCGAAGTTCACCGGAGCGCCGGCAAAGTGCTTTGCACGTCCACGACCACATATGGGTGTCAGGAAGTTGATGATGGCCGACGCGAGTTGATAGTCGAGAAAATGAATACGTTGCTTCGGGTTCGTACTCGAGTGCGTGAGCTTGGTTGCCTGTTATTATAATTTAACTTAAACTTAACATACTAGAAAAAAAAGGAAGAATAAGTGTATGAGAGAAAGAGAGATGACTCGGGGAATAGGGAAAGAAACTCGAGTGTTAACTCGAGTGAAACCTGGGTAATCTCGGGTTTTGTTTCAAATAGGGTTAAGCCCAACAAATTTAAAGTTAATAATGTTAAACAAATTTTAGTGTTGACAAAGTAATTAATGTTTGACTATTTTGAGTTAAGAACTTATTTCAAGTTTTAATTAATCAAGTGGATACATGACAATGTTTTCTAAAACCTTGATTAATATTTTATAATTAGTAGTTAATATAAGTAAGTTTTAATTTTAGTTAAAATTAAAGTCTTCTAAGTTAATAATAAATTGATTTCAAAGTTTAAGGAAGATTTTTAAAATGTTAATTAAGACAAATAATTATTATTAATTGTTTAAAAAGGGTAATTAAGAATGGTTAATTAATTTAAAATTGTAATTATCTAAGTGATTAGAGATTTATCAATTTGAAACTAAAGATTTGGTTAATTAATAGTTAAGTGTTTAATTTATTTTTAGTTAAGAATTGTTAATTACATAATTAAAGTTAATTAATTTATAATTAGTAGTCAATTAAGATAATTGATTAAGGAATGATTAATTAAATTTTTATTAATTTATCATTAAGAATAGTTAATCATTGATTTAAATAAATCAATAAAAATAGTTATGTGGTTAATTCTTTTAAATCACCTTCACATTAAATTGACGATGATTAATTGTCTCTTCACTGAGTAGCTACGGTATAGAGATTCCCTAAGTGATGGGAAGTCTGATCGGGATTGTGAATACCCGGATTGCAAGCGCTTCTTCGGAAGTGCCTTCGGTTCTATTCGAACCCAGAGCAGACTTGTATGGTTGTATGTCTGACATTACACTTTGACATATAAAGCAGATTTCTTTCAAATACATATGTGTTGGTGGCGGAGAATTTATTCTCTTAGCTTAACACCCTTCTCTGAGACGTACGAGCTCAGAGGTTATGTAGTTGAAGGTTATCAGCGATGTACTCCCAATTTGGTAGTGTGGCATGCTAAGTGTTGCTGTGTGTTGATGATCATTTGTTCATCATTTGTGATCAAAGCATGGCTTTGTGGACGAGACCTCATCGAGCCTCACAAACCGGTAATGATCGAAACAGGAAAGATCCGGCAAGGTTTCAGGGGTAGCTCCCCTAGGGTATGTCCATTCCTTCTGTAAAAGGGTGGTGTCAGGTATGGAGCCCTGATATTTAACCTTTGTGATTACTGCAAATACTTTTCTTTGTGGTTATTGGTGTAGGGGATCCTCGTATAAAGGTCGCAAACGACCGGGGGTGGCATATCTTAGGTTTTACTTCCCGGGAAGGGGGTAATCAACCTTGTGTTGGCAGAGAGCCGGGTAGGTTCTCGGGGCGTCCCTCCAGAGGCGTTCCCATGTGGCAATAAGGAGTTCCTTAGCCTGACCATTTGTTGGAAAGCCAAACAAAACTATACGCACCTTGTACGGTTTTAGTTTTAGAACCTGCCATTTACAATGGTAACTATAGCAAGCATAATATAATGGTACCTATGCTGGCTAAGATTAATATTATACTTTCGAAATGTTTTCCACTATGCACTAATAATAATATCAAAAAAAGGATTTTTGTATAGTAAGCACATTTGACTATCATAAGGAGAAATCTCCCCC
Organism: Allium cepa; assembly: GCA_030765085.1. Classification (NCBI taxonomy): domain Eukaryota; kingdom Viridiplantae; phylum Streptophyta; class Magnoliopsida; order Asparagales; family Amaryllidaceae; genus Allium; species Allium cepa. The sequence goes on along the minus strand of CM060938.1, from coordinate 721,036,287 downwards.
AAGTGTGCGATTGCATTGTGTGTGCGCCGGGAGGCCTTATGGTAGTTTCATTTTTCAAAAAGCATTGCGGGTTTCAAAAATTTAAATTCTTTTGTTTTTTTAAGAAACCAAATGTTTTTGTTTGCTCACACCAGTCCCATGACTGACTCGGAGTTTATTGCTCCGTTCCTAAACTCTGGGTGCCCATAATTTTCCACACGGGCAGTCAAGAGTTTGTTTTTTCAGATAGTCAGGTTTAGTAGATTATTTGGAGCTAGTTCAGTCCTTGGACGACTGACCTTGCTTGCTTATCTTTGTGCAACCGTGATGGTGGATCGAGCTTGAAGTTTTGGAGTTCTAGCTTTGGAGTTTTGGATTGGAGTTGCAGTATTAGTTTCTGAGAAGGCTCATTTCATATTGTGTCGTGTTTCGCTGTATTTTGTGTTGTATATTCTCTGATATTGATGATTATCATTATATCAAATTGATGTATTTGATATTGTATTCATGTTGTATCAGTGATATCATCTTTTATTTCCGCTGTGTTATTTATCATCTAAAGTTGTTGCAAGCTCCGGCGATACGAATTTGATGTTGTTTGTCGGACATCGAGTTCGGGTCGTCACATTTCATATCAAAATATGTCATTAAATCTATGTGAACTACCATAAATCATCAACAAGTATATATATTCATTCCGTCATTCAAAAACATGGCAAATCATTACAAATAAGTTCCGATTCAGCTTGAGATTTGAATGGATTTGATTTGATTTAGTTTTTTCCTTAGCTTTTCTTGATCTTCTTCCTCTTTCTCTTGTAAATGGTGGCCGGCCTCAAGTTTAAAATTTTGAAAAATGAAGATGAACATGCATGGGATACATGGCCAAGGGTTTGGGGTATAAGAATGGCGTCTTTCCTATTTTACCTCTCCTCTATTTTATTTTAATGCTGATTTTAATTCATTAGTTAGATGGCTCGGCGAACTCTTAATAAAAGTACAATCTCAACCCCCTGATCAACAAATTATTTTATTTAATTTAACTAATTAAATATCCTAAATAATGTTACCGAAAATATTGGGTGTTATAGGTTGCTTCCAATCTTATATAGCTAAAATCTTCCCTGGATCCGACGAAACTCCATCCCCTGACATGTAGTGTCTAAGGTACCTTATCACTTTCTTCCAAAAATGGAATCTTGGGAATTTGTCTTTAAGCACGTATCTCCTTAATATTCTCAATAAAATCTACAGATGTCTTTTATGTTCTCCTTGGTCTTTGAATAGATAGGAATATCAACAATAAAACCAACATGAATTTGTTGAGTACATCTCTAGATGCTCTATACATGAGGTCCATAAAATAAGCGGGCGCATTGGTCAGTCGAAAAAGCCTAATCCACCATTTGTAGAAACAATCAGGACCTCTGAATGTAGCTAATGGAATGCAATCTTCTGCCATCCTTAGTTGATGAAATCATGTGGCCTAATTCATTTGCGAGAATATTCGAGCACCATGAAGGTGATCAAACAAGTCACTATATAGGGAAGAGGATACTTGCTCTTAATCATCTTCCTATTCAGGTCTTGCTAATCTTCACAAACCTTTAAGGAGCCATTAGACATTGCAACTAAAACTACCATTGTTCCCCAACTTGAGCGACTAGGTCTAATCAACCTTTCGTTAACAACTCATCCTTCTCTTTCGATGCCATCCTTCTAATGGGGTGTATATTAGGCCTTGCACCAGGAATCAAGTCGATATAGAACTAAATTTCCCGATGTATGGGCAAACTTTTCACTTCTTTAAAAACATCCTGAAACTCTTTAACAATCGATATCATTTCTAAACCTTTTTGGGATAAGTCTAGTGCATACATGAAACTATCCCTTACCGGACTAGGTTCTTTACACAATATTTCAACAAACCTCCCGAAGTTGGTTCGTATAGTCATCTTCCTCTTAACACAATCAAGAGTAGCCTTATACTAAGATAACCAATCCATTCCGAGTAAAACTTCAAACCCGATAAAGTCAAGAACAAATAAGTCGCATGAAAAATTATGGGAAAGGCGGGTAACTCAGACGTATTCACAAATTATACAAAGATTATTTGTACTACCTGTAGGATTAGACACATAGGTAGGGGTGTCTACTATTTTTATGATTATTTTTAATTTATCAAACAATTCTTTAGCAATAAAAATATTTGAATCCTCGGTAGCAAATAATACATTAGCTAAATCTTCATTAACATAGATGTTACCTTCCAGAACTCCCTTGCCCTTTACATCTTTAGAGGTTGAAGCCTCATCCTTGATATCATAAACCTTGCCCTATTCTCCTTTCTTCAGTAAGGGGGATGCACTTTTCCAAAGTCAGGACTTATGGCAATTGTGGTAGAGACTTTTTGAAATTATAGGAGAATTGGACCATGTTGCTATTTTTGAACTTTGGGACCACTACAAAATCTTGAAAGATGGCCCGTCTTTCCACAGTTAGAATACACCACATTCTTAAACTGGTTCCCCTAAGATCCTTCACATGTCTTGCCTTGGCAGGGCTTCTTCTTATTGTTGTTGTTGCCTTGAACTGCTACCGAATTCTTTTTGTCCAAAACTTCATAATAAAAACCCATATCCACCAGATCGACAAAGGTTCCTTTCACATGAGCGGTCATCCAATCCTGATACTCTCCTTTATCCTAGTAATAAACATCTCATTTTTCTTCAAGGGAGTATCCACTAGTCCAGGCCTAAAGCGAGATAATTCATTGAACTTGCTCAAATACTCTTCCACGAACATTTATCCTTGTTTCAAATTCACGAAACTTATATAAAGGAGAGACTTTCCAGCAGAGGGTGTGTATTGTTCTTCAAAAACTTATTTAAACATTTCCCAAGAGAATTATCTTCTGAGTTATTAAGAGTAACGGGCTTCCACCAAGCTAAAGCCTCATCCTTCAATTGCCAGGAGGCTAAGAACCTTTTTCGATCATCATCGATGTTTAATCCTTCAAAGATTTTCTCACATGATCGAAGCCAAGCTTGGACTTCAATAATATATTCAGTGCCCTTAAATGGCTTTCCTCCCAAGCTAGTATAATCTTTGCATAGTACGACAAAGTTAACTTGTGGTTGCACGGGAACTACTGCTTCTTCAATTACCGCAGCATTTGTAGTTCGACCTTTGGTGGTTGTTGTGTTGTTATTTCCCCCTCTACGTCCTCCTCGTTTATTCATTTCCTATTATCTACATAGAATAAGGCAACAATTATAGAATATGTGGTCGAGATTATTTTACAGAATGGGTATAAAATACTCGAACATTTTTATTCGGATAAAAATTATAAATACACAATATCATTGACTAAACTCATTTTAGAACATTACTAACCCTATCTCTAATTAGGAAACCCTATCAAGGCTTAGGTGTTCGCTTAAACTAAGCTCCGTACCAAATGTAATGACCTGTATCTTTGTCCTTTGAAAATCGACACTAAAACATCCATGGTATTCACGTGTCGTAAATTTAAGTGCTGGAATGGAAGATGATCAGGGATAAAAGAAAATAAAGATAGAAGATAGAAACATAGATTCTCACATTGTATTGAACAACATAATTTTTTTACATATAGATAGTACATTCAATCACTCTCAAAATGATGTAGCAGAGTTATTGCAAGTACTAACCCTGTTAAGGACTATTATAATGGCTTATCCTTACATAGGTGTTGGTATAAACTTATACATAATACATCAGAAATAGAAATGGATAACTATTTATAGAGGAATCTTCTGCTCCATGCTCCAAGCTCCTCTAAAATGCTCCAAGCTAAATTTGACTACTTGGCTGCCCGAAAAATAGGTGTTATCATGCCTTTTGGCAACACCGGGACACCAAGAAGTTGGAGGGAAATCTAAAAAAGATCATCTCGAAGAATGATTATATATAGGTCAACTATGGATATTAGTAAATTTTGTCCGAGTCCAGACCAAGCTACAATTGATAAGACACGACAAGCAAAGCTATGAAAGCCAATGTTCTAAATTTCAAGCCAGTTGGAGTTCGTATACTCAAGATGCGATCGATGCAAGCAAGAAGATAAGCTTGTTCGTATCCATCGGTCAATCTCCTTTACATCGATCCATTTTGTGTCCATCGGTGATCAAAACCTTGATTCGTATCCATCGATATCCACCCACTTCGTATCATCGACTGTTAGTCCTTGAGATGATGTTTTGATGGCAACAACCTTAGAATAAGATTATAAAATATAAATAATAACATTATAGTTTAGATATATATGTATATGCAGGATTTAACCATGCAGGTACCAAGAATAAAGACTGTACTGTATAGAGATTTAATATATCAAGATTGAAGACTCATGAGTATCAAGATTATCAAGAGTTCAAGATTTCAATAATAAGTAATTTAATTAGGAATTTTGTCAAAACTACTAGAAAGGCACTAGCATCTTAAAATCTAATTTATTCGTGGAATGGAATCCACTTCGAGCCTGTTAAAGGGATGGAACCCTAAGTAGGACGGAACCTACGAAAAATCTAGTGGAACATTATTTTGTATCCACTAACTTTTATTCAAATGTTTTTTTACAAAATTATATCTTGTTTTCAAAATGATTTCAAAATCTTCCTTTTAAAAGAATCAAAAAACATCTATCCTGGTTTTAAATATTTTTAGCCTCAAAATAATCTTTTTTTTTAAAATCAAATTATCCTTTATTTTAAACTATCTTTTAATAATAATAATAATATATTTATCTTTTAATATTTATACTTAGATTTAAATATAAAATTATAGTAAAATTTTATATATATCAAAATATTATTCTCTATATTTATTTATGTATTTTAACTATAGTTAAGTATATTTATAAAGTTTAAAAATAGTTTTAATACAAAATAGAAGTTATTTTCAAAGAAAAACAAATTACCAAAATTTCCTTAGGCTTATCGACAACCTCAAGTACCCCTTGTCGACAAGGTGGTAGTTTGTTTCAAAAATTTGAATTTCAAAAGAAGTGTCTATTCGTCATATTCTTTCACGAATGGACATGGCTGTTGTTCTACTATAAATAGGGGTAGTTTTTAACGAATTTATATACAATTTTCCTCTGATTTCACTTCTCTTCTTCTTCCACATTTCCTTATATATTTTTACCATTACTCTGCCGAAATCACCATTGAATCTAACTAGATCATTTCTGGTTTGATTCTCTATCACTATCTCCACAAGATCTCAGTGCTATTCAGAGTTATAGTCTTCTTTGTAATAAAACAAGTGAGAAAAAGTGTGATTGTAGCCTGTGAAATCAATCAAGTGAGAAAAGGTGTGATTATAGCCTGTGAAATCAATTGGGTGAACTTGTTGCCCGTGAAATCAAGTATCTCTACCCAAAGGATTGTGAATCTAAAGTGGTGTACTTCGTGGCCTTGAAATTGAGGGTGTAATTGTACAATTAATTTTGAAAGGAAATTTGTACTTGTATGCGGGACTGGATGTAGGGTAACTCCGAACCAGTATAAAATCCGGTGTGTTCTTTCCTTTATTGCTTTTACTTTATTTCTGCATCTATGTTTGATTCTGTGATCATATCTATGTCGGAATATTACATACATTCGTGTTCAAATTAACATAAACTCAAAAAGTTTTAGTAATTCCTTATAACATTATTCACCCCCCATCTAGTGTTAATTCTAGCTTTAAGATCCGTAATCCGCATTTCTCACATTCGGTACCAGAGAAAGGTTTTCAAAGTTTCATAATATGATTTATGAATTTTTTTTAAAATGCTATGTTTAGAAAACTTGTTAATACTAGTTTAGAAATATTCAGATCATCATTGTCTCTTGAGTCTGCATATAATCAATATTCGAATTCAAGTTGTCTACCAAAATTGCATGATGTGCAAGAAATATGTTTTATGGGGGTTGAGGAATCAATCCACAATGGACAAATTGTGCAGATCATAAAGAATAAATGAATACTCGATAGTGGCTGCTCTAGACACATGACTGGCAATCCAGATATGCTAAATGGTATAATATACAAAGACGGAGGACTGGTTAACTTTGGAGACAACTCAAAAGGATATGTGATTGGCATCGGCAAAGTCGGTAACTCTGAAACTCCTATTATTACTAACGTTTTTCTAGTAAAGAATCTAAAAAATAATCTGCTAAGTATTAGTCAATTTTGCGATAAATGATATAAAATTAAATTTGAAAAAGATAAGTGTCACATTAAAAATAATAATTCAACCATAATATTTGAGGGAATTAGGAAAAATAATTTATATTCTTAGTATGAAAGTTTCAAGTGATAACTTGTGTCTTTTCGCAAATACAAGTGACTCTTGGACTTAGCATAAGAGATTTGGACATTTGAATTTCTAACACTTATCTAGACTGTCAAAACATGATCTAGTAAGAGGTCTCCCTAAAATGAATTTTAAAGTAGATAGTCTATGTGATGCATGCCAATTGGGAAAACTTAGAAAAGTTCCTTTAAATTAAAAGATATGATTTCAACCTCAAAACCTCTTGAATTACTTCATCTTGATTTATTTGGTCCATCTCAAATTCTGTCAATAAATCATAGTAAATATGTTTTTGTAATTGTAGATGATTATTATAGATTTACATAGGCAATGTTTTTGAAACATAAAAGTGATATTTTTGAATGTTTTAAGAACTTTACAAAAAGGATTCAGAATCAACTTTCTCTAAAAATTATAACCATCCGTAGTGATCACGGTGGTGAATTTGAAAATGAGAAGTTTGAGGAATTCTGCAATAAAAAGGGAATAACTCACAAGTTTTCATTTCCAAGAACTCCACAACAGAACGAGCACTAGAGCGTAAAAATAGGACGATTCAAGATTGTGCGAGAACTATGCTTTCAGATAATAAATTACTATAGTATTTTTAGCCAGAAGCAGTTGCTATCGCTTGTTATATTTCAAATAGAATTTTAATTAGACCTTTAACTGATAAGACATCTTATGAACTTCTTCACTCAAAGAAACCTAAGGTATCTTATTTTAGAATTTTTGGAAGTAAATGTTTTATTTTATATAGAAAAGATAATCTAGATAAATTTAACCCTAAATCCGATAAAGGTATCTTTATCAGATATTCTAATAGGAGTAAAGCGTATAGAGTGTTTAATTTAAGAACTAACACCATCGAAGAAACAATGCATGTTTCATTCGATGAAAATCTCAAAAAATTTGAAGATACAAATGACGAAGAGGATTTAATCACTCAAAATCAAGAGTCAACTGAAACTAATAACGAAATTAATCATCCTAATAAAAAGATTAAAATTTTAAAAGATCATCCTATAGAAAATGTACTTGGAGATACGCAATCTGTTGTCAAAACTAGAAACCAACTAAGTAAAATGAGCAATGTAGCCTTTATATCAACTATCGAACCCAAAAATCCAAAAGAAGCATCAACTGATGATTCACGGATTTTGGCTATGCAAGAAGAACTAAATCAATTCACTAGAAATGATGTTTGGGAACTTGTTCCTAGACCTGAAACTAAAACTATAATTGGAACTAAATGGGTTCATAAAAATAAAATGAATGAACAAGGAGAGGTTGTTAGAAATAAAGCCAGGTTAGTCGCTCAAGGTTATTGTCAAGAAGAAGGAATAGATTTTGAAGAAACCTTTGCTCCCGTGGCAAGATTAGAAGTCATTTGGATTCTACTTGCTTTCGCAAATCATAATAATTTCAAATTATATCAAATGGATGTTAAAAGGTAAATAGATTTGTAAAAGAGGAAGTATATGTTGAACAACCACCACTTTTTGAAAATGAAAAATTACCAAATCATGTTTACAAACTTAAGAAAGCTCTATATGGTCTAAACAAGCTCCTAGAACCTGGTATGAAAGACTAAGATCTTACTTATTACAATCAAAATTTGAAATTGGTAAAGTAGATAATACTCTTTTTATTAGAAGAAATAAAAATGATATTCAACTAGTACAAGTTTATGTAGATGATATCATTTTTGGATCAACTAATTTTGAAATGAATAAATAATTTTCGGAAATAATGACAAAATAGTTTGAGATGAGTCATATGGGTGAATTAACTTCTTTCTAGGATTACAAATAAAATAATCAGATAATGGTATCTTTATTAGTCAAGAAAAATATGCTAAAGACCTAGTTAGTAAATTTGGTTTGACTACTGCAAGTGGAAAACCCACTCCCATGGAAACCATTGAGTACCTAAGTAAAGAAGATGTCTCGAAAGATGTAGATCAAAAATTATATAGAGGAATGATTGGATCATTACTCTATATTATTGCTAGTAGACCTGATATCATGTAGTGTTTGTCTCTGTGCAAGATATCAATCCCAACCTAAAGAGACCCACTTAAAAGTCATAAAACATATCATAAGATATGTTAAACACACCTTTTATTATGGCTTATTTTATCCTAAAAATGATTCTTTTGACTTAGTATCTTATTGTGATGCTGATTATGTTGGTTGTAAATCAGACCGAAAAAGTACTAGTGGAACTTGTCACTTTTTGGAGCATTCTCTAATTTTCTTGTTTAGTAAAATGCAAAACATAGTTTCTTTATCAACAACCAAAGCAGGGTATATTTCTGCTGCTTTGGCTTGTTCTCAAGTAATATATATGCAACAAACTTTAAAAGATTTTGGTTTAAATATCTCAAAATCACCAATTTATTGTGATAATCCTAGTGCAATAAATGTATCCAAAAATACTACTCATCATGCTCGAACTAAACATATTGATATTAGACATCATTTTCTCAGAGATCATATAAGTAAGGAAGTAATTTCTCTCGATTATATCAACTCTGAGAACCAAATTGCTGATATCTTAACAAAACCCTTAAATGAGTCTATATTTACTAAATTAAGAAGAGAATTAGGTATTTGTTCAATAACTGAAATATAAAATATAAATAACAAAGTTTAATTAAAAATTAAATCAAAATAAATCAAATAGCAAAAATATCAAACACCATGTCGACAACCCCCTTCTACCCCTGTCGACATGTAACGATTTTTTTTAATTTTGAAATTTTTCCACCAAAATTCAAATAAGTGATTATATATTCTTCTTATTTCGAAATTTTGATCATGCAATCTACTCTTTCTCTGTTCTAACTTCTGAAAACATTTAAACAATGGCCTCCTCTTCCAAATCAAACAAAAATTCAACTTTTTCGTTCCCTTCTCCTTTCTCTGGACCATTTCAACGAACTATGCTTGCACGGGTGATGAAAATGGAAGATTCCTTGAAGGATGCACTGCAAGTAATGACTGAAATTCAAGTAGTGCAACTTAGAATGGCCAAAGAACAAGAACGGCAAGGCAAAATCCTTAGAAATTTGCAAAGGTTTCTAATGGACAATCACGCTAATCCGATCTTGATTGATGAAGAGTCTTCATAAGATCAAGTGCAAGAGGACAGCGATGATGAAGAAGAAGAAGCCTTCATGGAATAAGAGCACGCTGAAGATGACGACAAAGTCATTTGCGTTGGCGAAATGTGCTTTGACAAGGATGGAAATCTAATCGAACAACGTGGAATTTCTGTTTCCACAACCCAAATTGTTCGATTCATAGATCTCTCATTTTCAAGGACACACATTAGTTTCTTTTCTCTCTTTCCTATTGTTGTATGTTCTTTCTTACGTTCTCTATCAAAATGTAAATATAAAAATATAAATAATTAATAAATAATTTATGTTCTTATATTTGTATTCTCACAATTATCACTATTATAAGTATTATCATATATAGATTTTTAGTTAGGATAGTTAGTAATTTAGGACTAACTTTTAGTTTTAGATTTAAGTGATGAATATTTATGATAACACTATCATTATAATCACATGCCATATAGTATTAGATTAAGGGGATGTTATATATTTTGAAGTTAGTTTTTGTTGATGACAAAGGGGGAGAAGTATGAAATAGGATAGTTAGGCATAGATTAAGGGGGAGTTATTAGTTTTAGGGAGAGTTATAAGGATAGAATATTTTATAAACAAAGGTTGTCATCATCAAAAAGGAGGAGACTGTTAGTCCTTGAGATGATGGTTTTGATGACAAAAGCTTAGAATAAGATTATAAAATATAAATACTAACATTATAGTTTAGATATATATGTATATGCAGGATTTAAGCATGCAGGTACCAAGAATAAAGACTGTACAGTATAGAGATTCAAGAAAACAAGATTGAAGACTCATGAGTACCAAGATTATCAAGAGTTCAAGATTTCAATAATAAGTAATTTAATTAGGAATTTTGTTAAAACTCCTAGAAAAGCACTGGCATCTTAAAATCTAATTTATTTGTGGAATGGAATCCACTTCGAGTCTATTAAAGGGATGGAACCCTAAGTAGGATGGAACCTACGAAAAATCTAGTGGAACATTGTTTCGTATCCACTAACTTTTATTCAAATGTTTTTTTACAAAATTATATCTTTTTTTCAAAATGATTTCAAAATCTTCCTTCTAAAAGAATCAAAAACATCTATCCTGGTTTTAAATATTTTTAGCCTCAAAATAATCTTTATTTTCAAAATCAAATTATCCTTGGTTTTAAATTATCTTTTAATAATAATAATATATTTAACTTTTGATATTTATACTTAGATTTTAATATAAAATTATAGTAAAATTTTATATATATCAAAATAGTATTCTCTATATTTATTTATGTATTTTAACAATAGTTAAGTATATTTATAATGTTTAAAATTAGTTTTAATACAAGATAGAAGTTATTTTCAAAGAAAAACAAATTACCAAAATTTCCTTAGGCTTGTCGACAACCTCAAATACCCCTTGTCGACGAGGTGGCAGTTTGTTTCAAAAAATGGAATTTCAAAAGAAGTGTCTATTCATCATATCCTTTCACGAATGGACATGGCTGTTGTTCTACTTTAAATAGGGGTAGTTTTTAACGAATTTATATACAATTTTTCTCTAATTTCACTTCTCTTCTTCTTCCACATTTCCTTATATATATTTTTACCATTACTCTGCTGAAATCACCATTGAATCTAGCTAGATCATTTCTGGTTTGATTCTTTATCACTATCTACACAAGATCTCAATGCTATTCAGAGTTATAGGCTTCTTTGTAATAAACCAAGCGAGAAAAAGTGTGATTGTAGCCTGTGAAATCAATCAAGCGATAAAAGATGTGATTGTAGCCTGTGAAATTAATTGGGTGAACTTGTTGCCCGTGAAATCAAGTATCTCTACCCAAAGGATTGTGAATCTTGAGTGGTGTACTTCGTGGCCTTGAAATCGAGGGTGTAATTGTAAAATTAATTTTGAAAGGAAATTTGTACTTATATGCGGGATTGGATGTAGGGTAACTCCAAACCATTATAAAATCCGGTGTGTTCTTTCCTTTATTGATTTTACATTATTTCTATTTCTGTGTTTGATTCTGTGATCATATTTGTGTCTGAATATTGCAAACATTCGTGTTCAAATTAACATAAACTCAAAAAGATTTAGCAATTCCCTATAACACTATTCACCCCTCTAGTGTTACTTCTAGCCTTAAGATGCGTAATCTGCATTTCTCACATCGACATCCATCCACTTCATATCCACCGACATCCACCCACTTCGTATCCATCGACATCCATCCACTTCGTATCCATCAACATCAACATGAGAGCCCATTTTTATCGGTCATGTTCCAAACATGCTTCGTATCGATCAGCCACAGATCGATATGAAAGCAATGCTTCCCATCGATACGAAGTGGGACAAAGGACTTCAATATGAAGTGGACTACAAAAGATCGATATGAAGTGTAATACACAAGATTGATATGAAATGAGATATAGTCGATCGATACGACCAAGGCCAAGTCGGGTTGATACGAACGAGGCGTATACATACTAAAGACTTGATAGTTCGGCATGAAAAGTGGATCAATCCCAGAAGTTAGCGCCATGTCAACTAGAAAGCACGTGCTTCGAGCAATACGAACAGAGCGATGTGAAGAAGGATCGATGCGAACTCAAAAGCCATCAAAAAATCTAAACTTGCATCGATCATAACTCAAAATCTACAAGTCCAAATTTCACCAAATTTTCACAGAATCTTGTGTACATCCTCAGGAATGTTCATGATCGATCTCGACTCGATTGGACGACATAGTGATCGAAACGAAATTCGTTTATATCGATCACGGAACAAATGCAAATGTAACAGGATCAATCGTGTGGGCCCACCCCGTGAGAGAAGAGGTCTTCCGAGATCTGAGCGAGATATTTGCGGCCTACGCCTATAAATAGTGACCCTGGACCTGCAGAAAAAAGACTTTTGGATCTTCCACATCCAAACTCTGTCAAAATCACCGTTGTACTTGAGTTTTACTGTTGTAATTCGGTGTAACCAGCAAGCAAAAGATAATAAAAACCAACTATTTCATAGTGGACGTTGGCCGTACACCGAACCATTCTAAATCCATGTGTTTCTTTGAATTTTCTGATCTGTTTATTGGTGTATTTGTTAGATCTTCCTCATTTTCAATTTATATTCTTCATTTTATCTCTTCAACACATGCGAATAGTGTTGTGCCCAATTTCGGTATAAACACTTTGGTGCTTTCATTGAGAAAAACCAGTTTTTCTCCTGCTTATTGGACCTACTTTCGATATTAAATTGCAAGAATCCAAGCAGAAGATCTAGATTTCAATTCTAAAGTTCTTCCATCCTATTTATATTTGCATCAAGTCTAGGAAAAATCTTCGCTATCCATCATGGTTAACACTAGGACCACTTCAACTGCTGTAGATCCAGAAGGATGGGATAGACAGAACCCTGTAAAACTACCTCCGTCTGATTAGAATGCTGCTGGACCATCAGATCCACATGGCCCTGTCACCAGGGAAGAGTTTCAAATGTTAATGCAAGAGCAGATGCAGAGCCGACAACAGCTTACTCAACAACTGTGTGCCAATGCTGAATTGACCAATTAGCTGAATCGCCAAAGACGGAGGAGATCCAAGAGGGATCAAGATTCTTATTCATCAACTGAGAGTTCAGCCTCTTCTGACTACCATCATAGATCCACATGCCCATGGCTAGATGAAAGTTATACTCAAGCTACTGGACATCAACATGCATTGAATCTTGGGCAACCGAGAGTTGGCCCATCAACCAGCCATCAGACTGGACCCTCCTCCCAAGGAGGAACTATTCCTTATTATGTTACAAACAACCGCACTGCCACTACTGCTACCGAATTAGGAGTTGAGACCCAAAACTGGATAGATGCGATCCACCATCAACATGAACACACTCCAGAAGCTTATGTTCCAGAGAACTTAGATCCAAGGAGGCGAGATATGGACCATCGACCGGCCCATCCTCGCATTGTGGAACCCGACCATACCTTAGCCCAGCATGCTCAAATGTCCATATGCTGGACATCCCGACGATGATCCATCAGATGATCCAAGAGAGTCAAGGCCTCACCAATGAAGATCGGGGAATCTCCCGGAGTCATACTCCTTTTACTGACGACATACTCTATGCTGAGCCACCTTGGTGCTTCAGAATGCCACCTCTGACTGTTTATGAATGGAGTTCTGATCCCAATCAGCATATTTTAAAGTACGAATGTTTAGTGAATGCTGCACGAGCTAATGATGCAGTCAAGTGCCGAAGATTCCCAATTTCTCTAAGGGGCATAGCGACTATGTGGTTCACCGGTTTACCACCTCGATCTATCTCGTGTTTCGATCAATTAGCGACGAAGTTTTTTGAACAATTCCGCATGCATGTCACAAGGCCGAAAGATGTTAATACTTTGTCTAGTGTCACTTAAGCTCCTCGAGAGACATTTAAACGTTATTTGGAGGGATTTCATGCTAAATGCACTGAGATTAGCAATCCCAATGATAACCCAATTCTAATGGCACTAACTAAGGGGATTTATCCCGATTCTGAATTCGACAAATGGTTGGCCGAAAAACCCCCTACATCATTGTATCATTTCTATTCCAAGGCAGCCCAATCCTTGAGAAGGGAGGACAGGAAACAGTCTAGGAAGATGATGCAGGGCCTAGTGTGGAAGGAATCAAGTGCAATGTAGTCGTTAAACAAACCGGGGAGAGTTCCAGAAAGGTTTAATTGAACATACAGAATAAACAAAACCAACAGAAAAGCAATAGAAAGCAAAACAGGAAACGGGACAAAATCGTGGGCAACGATGTAGGCTTCTATGTTTGATAATTGTACTCCTTTGAATACGTCGTTGGAAAATGTGTGCCTGTAGACTTGCAATACCATCCAACATAAGAAACCTATTCTGAAGCAGTCATCGGAAAAACAGAATCAAACAGGAAGGTTCTGCAAATTCCATGGTAGTTATGGCCACAACACAAATGAGTGCCGTCATGTACAAGATATCATTGAGAAGTTGATATGTGAGAGGAAGTTGGAGCAGTTTGTGCGGATGTTGCAGTTTGGAGGTGCGGGCCCATGAAATTAGAACCTTGTACCGAATCAGGCAAGACAGGAGTAACCCGCTCGTACCGGCGGGAGGTTGATGATAAATACTATTAGTGGTGGTCCTCATCCAGCAGACCGAAGCTGGATGGAAATGGAGTCGTATGCCAGTTCTATTAGGCATGCGAGCTTCGAGTGTTGTAGTTGTTTGGAAGATGGGGCTCCGCCCAAGCAAAAGAGGACGATGACTGACGACATCGTGTATCGAGAGAGAGAGAGATGCTGACAGGGTCAAAGCTCTAACCATTGATCGACTTGTCATATCAGCTCAAGTAGGTTCTGCTTGGATGAAAAGGATCTTAGTAGACAGTGGAAGTTCAATGAACATATTATTCAAGCAATCCTATGACTATAATAAAATGGAAGCAAAGGATTTGAAGCCTTGTTAGTCCCGTATTAATGGCTTCAACGGAAGTGCAACTATACCCACTGGAGTGGTGGAACTGCCAGTGGAGTTGGGAATCGAAGAAAGCCGAAGAGTCCGGATATTACAATTTGTTGTGTTAGACATAGACTTGTCGTACAATGCTTTCTTGGGTCGACCGGCCCTAGCTGAATTCAGGGCTGCCATTGCTCCTTGGTGTCTACCTTTAAAATTCCCTACCGAGAATGGTGTTGGAGTCGTTCAGGGAGAGCAGGCTGCTGGGCGAGCCTGTTATGTTGCTGAGCTACGAGAGGCACAACGAAAGGAAAAAGGAAAGGGCATAGAGGAATCTTTCTACGTCCACTTTGTTCAGAATTGACAGCTAATGCCTGAGCCTAGGCTCGGGAACCACAACCAATTCCTGAGGGATCTTTCCCTGAGGGATATCAAAAGTGAAGACGAAAGTAAAGACAGTCAAGCTTCCCCAGCTGAAATGACGATCGATGTCCCGATCGATGATAACGACGATTCTACATTGATAAAGATTGGATCTTAGTTAAACCAATGAATGCAAGAGGAGTTGGTTGGATTTCTTCGGGCAAACCTTGAAATATTTGCCTGGACACATTTTGACATGTGTGGAATCTCCCAGACATCGCAAACCACACATTGAATATTGATCCGTAGCATTATTAGGAAATCAAATCTACAGTTTCGATGACAACAACTATACAATGGAAATTGAATATGCATATATATATATTTCTGTTTATAGGTACCTACTAGAGTAACATCGCTAGAAAGACAAGCACAAGGCTCATAGAATATTACAAGAGACTACAAGTGAATAGGATCAAAGAAGCAACAAGAAAGATGCACAAAGCAGACATGCACAGTTTTCAGACGTCTAGGTGCACTAGCCAGACATCTGGAAAAACCCTCAGAAACAACAAAACAGACAGAATCAGGTGTTTGGTAGATGCACTCAGACGTCTAAAAGACTACTATATACAAAAAATATATAGTGTCATACGTCTGATACAAATACCAGACGTTTGATTTTGAACTCGGAACTTATATTCAAATCTCAACTGCCACATTTGAAAAGACATCTTCGCTTCTCTTCACTGCAACTCTTCATCATCAACAGAAGCAACTGTAGAAGCACTTGTTAATGGATGCAACTACTCAAGGAACCTCTCTGCAACTATATATATCATCCAGAATCAAAGGAAACAACTACCTTACTTACTTGTACTCTTTACTTACATACTATATTATATTCTTGATCTCTAGCAATCTATACTTGTATTTCAGTCTTCCATATAATTAGTTCTTCACAATCAATATTCTCTAGATATATATTGGAAGCATTTGTACTTATTAGTCAATATCCGTGTTATAGAACACATACTTGACAAGTGCAAGCTATTGTAACCAAGCCTATTCCTCCGGATGAAGTGAGGGTGTTTGATAGTCGAATTCCGATGGAAAGCTTGGGGACTGGACGTAGGACGGGAGGTCTAAACCAGTATAAAATCCTTATGTGCTTATTCTATATTTACTTAGATTAGTATTACTTTACTTGCATCATATATTTTGTCACATTTACTTGCATATACACTACACGATCCACCCTGTAGACTTTCGATTGGTATCAGAACAAGGTTAGATCAAAATACAGTAATACGTTTTTGAATCAATAAAACATGGAAAGTATTTTTCGAGAAGGTCAATCCACAGCACGACCCTCACTTTTTGTTGGTTCTAACTATGCATATTGGTCAACATGTATGAGAATTTTTATGGAAGCTAATGGATTAGAAATTTGGTCAGCCATTCAAAATGAATATGAAGCACCTGACACTGCTATAAACACATGGACTGATGCGCAAAAAACCACAGCTTCTAATAATGCCAAAGCTATGAATGTTCTATTTTGTTCAATAGATAAGAATGAATTCTCAGGTGTCATGTTATGTAACACTGCATTTGATATTTGGCGTACCTTACAAGTTACACACGAAGGCACAAACTAAGTTAAAAAACTAAGATTTCAATTTTACAAAATCAATTTTCATTATGTAAAATGAAACAAAACGAATCTATAGTAGATGTGTACTATAGATTCTAAACTATTCAACATGATTTAATAGTTCTTGGAGTCAAATTCACAAATTTTGATTTAATATCTAGAATACTTAATTCTTTAACTTCGGTGTGGGAAAGAAAAGTTTTAGCTATCGAAGAAGCTAATGATCTCTCAGCACTCGTAGTTGAAGAGTTGATAGGAAATTTAATGTCCTATGAAGCTAATATTTAGGCACGAAAAGAACTAAATTCGAAGAAGAAGAACATAACATCCCAGCAACAAATAAAGACTCCGACTTAGACGAAAAAGAAATTGTATTTATTGCCAAAAACTACAACAAATTCAAGAAGTTTAGGGAAATGGCTAAATTTCAAAAAGTAGAAAAATCAAGCTCAACAAATCAAACATCAGTCAAATTCTATGAATGTGATCAATTTGGACATATGAAGAAAGATTGTCCCAAGCTCAATAATGATAAAAAGAAGAACAAATTTGAAAAATTCAAAAAGAAGAAGGCTTTCAAAGTAACATGGGATGACTCGGATTCTTCATCATCGGATAGTGATAGCAATAGTGACGGAAAGCATGCTAATGTGTGCTTTATGGCACAAACTGATGAGATATGTCCTGAATTTGGTTATGATGAATTATTAGAAATTAGCATGGAATTAGATGATAAATTTAGACAAATTAAAAAATTTAACAAAGAATATATATCCAAAATAAATAAATTAGAACTTGAAGTAGGAATGTTAAAATATGAAAAAATTATTTTAGAAGAGGAACTAGAATTATCTCAAGAAAAAATTAAAAATAATTTGGTCGAAAATGAGGCTATTGCTATTGATTTTGATAAAACTAAATTAGAAAAGGATAACTTGTTAAAATAAAATGTCAACTTGAAGAGTAATATTGAAATATTGAAAATTTAAAATTTAGAATTAAAAGAAAAATTAGATAAAATTACAAATAAT
Source organism: Allium cepa (assembly GCA_030765085.1). Taxonomy (NCBI): domain Eukaryota; kingdom Viridiplantae; phylum Streptophyta; class Magnoliopsida; order Asparagales; family Amaryllidaceae; genus Allium; species Allium cepa. The sequence goes on along the minus strand of CM060938.1, from coordinate 721,018,293 downwards.
GTTTCAAAATTTAATAAAGGAAAACAGGATTTGCAAAATCTTATCAAAACTTCAAAACCATCAGGTGATAGAAGTGGAATAGGATTTAAGAATACTCCTAAACAAAGAGGGAATAATATTAAGAAATATATTTGTATTTATAAAAAGACTAAATCACCTAAGTCTAATATGAATACCGGAAATATGAAAATTTGGATTCCAAAGACGGATAATAATTTGATTAGACAAAAATATATTAATAATATCTTAGAAAATGTAGTCTATAATAAGAATTATATTCATAAAAGGTACCAAACCTTCTTGGGTATGGCTATCTACTTCTCCAAACATCTAGGACCCTAACAAAGTATATGGGTACCAATTAAATCATCTTCTATTTTGCAGGTACCTAAAATTTAAAAAAAAAAGGAGAAATGGATACTAGATAGCGGATGCTCCAAGCATATGACCGAAAATTCAAAAATGTTATGAAATATAACATACATCGATGGTGGAATAGTTACTTTTGGAGATAACTCAAAAGAATACGTCGTGGGCATTGGAGAAGTCATCAACTTTGGTATTTCTAACTCTCCAATTATTACAAATTCTTTGTTAGTAGAAAATCTAAAACACAACCTACTAAGTACTAGTCAATTATGTGATAAAGGTTTTCAAATCAATTTCGAAAAAGATAGATGTAATGTTTTCGATAATAACAAACAACTTATATTTGAGGGTTTTAGAAACAAAAATATTTATGTCTTAAACATGAATATAAATAAAAATTCAAATTGGTGTTTAACCGCCAAACACGACGATCCATGATTGTGGCATAAACAATTTTGTCATATTAAATTTAAATATATTAATAAATTAGCAAAATATGAGCTAGTTAGAGGTTTACTTAAAATAAATTACAAAGTAGAAAATCTAAGTGACGATTGTCAAATTGGAAAACTAAAGAAAAGCTCTTTTAAATCTAAAAATAATATTTCTACAAAACAACGATTAGAATCATTACATTTATATTTATTTGGTCCAACGCAAGTACGATTTATAAAACACAACAAATATGTTTTTGTAATAGTTGATGATTTTTCAAGATATACATGGACTTTATTTTTAAAACATAAAAGTGACACCCTTGGTATGTTTAAAATATTTGCTAAAAGAATTAATGCAAAATTGGATTTGAAAATTAAAAATATTCGATGTGATCACGGTGGAAAATTTGAAATTGATCCTTTTACTAATTTTTGTAATAAAAAAGGAATAAGTCATAAATTTTCTTTTTCCCGCACACCTCAAAAGAATGGTGTAGTAGAAAGAAAAAATCGTACGTTACAAAAATGTATACGAACACTATTGAATAGTAGTGGTCTACCAAAACATTTTTGGGCTGAAGCTATTGCCACAGCTTGTTATGTTTTGAATCGAGTAACCATACATCCTATGACTAAACAAACTTGTTTTGAAATATTTTTTGAAGAAAACCTAAAGTATCATACTTTAGAACTTTTGGATCAAAATGTTTTATATTAAATACAAAAGATAATTTAGGAAAATTTGACTCGGAGGTCGATGAAGGAATCTTTGTTGGAAATTCGAAAAAAAGAAAGCATATAGAATTTTTAATAAATGAAACAACACTATTGAAGAAAGTTTACATGTTTCGTTCAATGAAAATCTTCTTAATCCTCATACTAATGACGATGAAGAAATAATTCCAATAACAAATACAACGAGTTCTCTTAAAAATGAGACAAATATGCAAAATATTTCTTTAATATCATATCCTAGAATTCTTAGGGATCGTCCAAAAGATAATATCATTGGAGATCTCAATTCTAGAGTAACTAGAAATTAACTCAATCAAATAAGCCATATAGCATTTATGTCAAATTTTGAACCAAAAAATTATAAAGAAGCTTCAGATGATGACTTTTGGATAATAGCAATGCAAGAAGAATTAAATCAATTTAAATGTAATAATGTTTGGGAATTAGTACCAAGAACAGAAAATTAATCAGTTATAGGAACAAAATGGGTATTTAAAAACAAAGCAGATGAAAACGGAAATATTGTTTGAAATAAAGCACGTTTAGTTGCTCAAGGTTATAATTAAGAAGAAGGTGTTGACTATGACGAAACCTTTTCTCCAGTAGCAACGCTGGAGGCCATACGTACATTGCTCGCTTTTGCAAATCATCACAATTTTAAACTATTTCAAATGGATGCCAAAATTGCTTTTTTAAATGGTTTTATTAAAGAAAACGTATTTGTTGAACAACCTCCATTGTTTGTTAACGAAAAATATCCTAACCATGTTTTTAAATTACAAAAAGCCTTATATGGTTTAAAACAAGCCCCCATGCAAGGTATGAACGTCTTGAAAATCATAATTACATCTGGTTTTCAAATAGGTAAAATTGATACAACTTTGTTTATTAAACGAAAAAATAACGATATTTTAATTATACAAATTTACGTAGACGATATTATTTTTGGTTCAACTAACGAAAATCTCTGCGATCAATTTTCAAATATTATGAAAAATGAATTTGAAATGTCTCATATGGGAGAATTAAATTTCTACTTAGGTTTACAAATAAAACAACTCGAAAATGGTATTTTTATTCATCAAGCAAAATATTGTAACGATCTATTACTTCGTTTTGAAATGGATAAAACTTCAAGCAAGCCAACACCGATGAGTACTAGCGTTCACTTGGAAAAAGATGATAACGGAAAAGATTTCGATGAAAAATTATATCATAGCATAATTGGTTCCTTAATCTATTTGATGACTAGTAGACCCGATACTATGATGAGTGTATGTCTTTTGCCCGATTTCAAGCAAAACTAAAAGAATCTCACCTAAGAGCAGTTAAACGTATCTTACAATATCTATTTAGTACTAGAGATTACGGTTTTTTTTACCCTAAAGGATCATCGTTTGAACTAGTTTCATATAGTGATGCGGATTTCAGTGGATGTAAAACAGATCGTAAGAGTACTAGTGGAACATGTCACTTTATCAGACAATTATTAGTTTCATGGTTTAGCAAAAAGAAAAATTGTGTCTCCTTATCTACTTGCGAAGCCGAACATATTTCAGCAGCTTTAGCATATGCACAAGTGATATACATGCAACAAACACTTACGGATTTCGGCAAAGTTTTCATTAAATCACAAATATATTGTGATAATACGAGTGCAACAAATCTATCAAAAACCCTGTAAATCACTCGCAAACTAAACCTATAGATATACGACATTATTTTTTATGTGACAATGTAGAAAAAGGAATTATTTCATTAGAATACATAAATACCGAGAATCAAATAGCAGATATTTCTACAAAACCACTAAACGAACAAAGTTTTGTTAAACTACGATGTGATTAGGAATATGCTCTCTTAATGATCTTCCATACTATAGCCACATCTTCATTTATTCTATGTTTAGCAAAAAAAATATTATCCACAAATTAGAATTGATAACTCCTTCACCTTAAGTTTTTTAGGTGGCTTGTTTCTGGAAATTATCTATAAATAATTCTCGAAATTATATATAAATCTTTATACATCAAGAAGAAAAAATATATACAGTTCATATTTTCTCTTTCAACAAGAAAATATGATCATATCTTCTGAAAATTCTCATCTATCCTTCTCGGCACCTACAACGGATAGCTCGGCGGATACACCTCAACAGCTTCCTACCCCTACACCAAATCAGGAACCAACGTATATGTGGTCTTCCTATCACACGGGATTCACTCCCGATAACAAGAAGTCCAAATGAGCTCTATTTGTTTCTCCTAATACCAAGGAGAAAACTGATGAGATACATCACTATTAAAAGCAACAAATAGATCTACAACGGGAATTATATTTTGAACAAAAAGTCACGGCTCGACGATTAAGTTTTCTGGAGCAAGTAGCGATAAAATTCTGTAATTCATGGAAAAAGGGGTGTACATGAACCACTTTCGATTCCTTGCAGTTCCTTGGATCCCTCTTCCTCATATTATACACCTTTGGACCCTTCACCAAGGCGATTCTCTGGTTTCCCGAGAACCCACGAACATGGAAATATATGGTCTCCACTCAAGCCATGGAGGGATGCCAAGTCAGAAGATCGCAAAACTCCATTGCCATCTAAATAGATTAAATTATTTTGATTGTATTTATATCTACGTATATTTGTAACTCTGTTTCAAAATAATAATAATACATTTTTGTCAAACAATAGAAGGTCGAGAAATAAGAAACACCCTTTAATTTAGGCTATTTTTAGAAAGATTGGCCATTTCAGACGTTTGGATATTGACCTAAGACATCTGACACTCTGATATCATACTTATTTCACATCATCGTGCATATGTCAGACGTTTGATATAACCTTCCAGACGTCTGAAAATTGTCTCTGCTTACTTAAAAATTGATACCAGACAATTTCAGACGTTTGAACTATGAACCAGACGTCTGAATAAAGTCTCTGCCACCATATTATAAAAATTTGATCTATTTCAAACGTTTGATATTTAAACCAGACGTCTGAAAAATCTCTCTGACTATGCACTTTTAAAACTCGACCAGATCCAGACGTCTACCAAAGCAAACTAGACGTCTAAATCTATTCATTGTGTTAAAATTAGGTTAAATCAGACATCTGAATTACCTTTCAGACATCTGAAATTCAATGGACACTCTTATACACCCAGATAACATCTACTTTTTTTTAACTCTTTCTTACTTCGTTGCATTTTATTCTTCCTTCAAATCGTTTTTTTGCCAAAAATCTGTTCTCTTTCAAACTTAAACGAATTTGATGGCTCCTAAAACAAAAAATCCTAAAATCTCCAAGAGAAAACAAGACCAATCAACTTCCTCAAACCCTCAAGTTTTCTCAGATGATCAAATCGAACGATGGATGAATCGAGCACCACATTAACTCAAGAGATATGAGGATATTCAGAAGAAGAAAGTCCACACAGGTCCATTCTGTAACTTACTCTAGTTCCCAATGTATGATTTAGATGAAATGTGTGAGAATGCTGGTTTAGAAACTTTGATATCTTTCAATCCCAATAACATCCAAATTGATCAGTTGGCTATATTTCTCTTCTATTCTAATTTGGATAGCATAGCGGTTTGGAACATCAAAAACGAAGATAATTGGCTATGGTCTAGCATTTATGGCAACACAATTAGACTCATTCCAGGAATCATAGGCAGAACTCTCAGATGTTCTGACACGGGCGAAGATTTATATAATATTCCCGACATATATTTCAAACCAAGGGACAATATAACACATCAAATATGGGAGGATGAAATGCCTAAATTCGCATCCAAATATCTACGACCTAAGGCAAGACTTCTTACTTGAATGATCATCAACACTATCATTCCTCGTCTAGGTAGTCATGAGCATATAAAAAAGTTAGAACACGAGGCCCTGTATGCTCTATTCAGTGGAACAAAGGTAAATTGGGCCAAATTTATATTTGACGAGCTCAAACATTTTTGGACTCAATCACGGCCATCAATTATCTACCCCACATACATCTTGCGACTTATACGTGCTCACAACATCCCCTCTTATTTATCCACTTTTGAAGAAATTTTTCCAAAGCATGCTTCAACAAAGTTTATCCCACTAATGCACCTACTGGAAGGAGTTTATATCTTTTGAAGTCTGGACGCAACATCGTCAAGCCAGACAAGCTAGGCCTCCACCTCAAACACACCATGAACCATCACAAGAGGTGGAACAACACTGTGATACAACTCCTTCTCCTCATGTACCATTTGATTATAGGAGCCACGGTTAGATCTCGGAAACTTGAACAGAGACGAATCTAAATGAAAGTATTCGAGATCTCACTCTTCAAAATCAACGTATCTTGTCTCGAAATCAAAAAGTTTTGGCTAAGCGTATTGGCAGCTTTGAAACATCTTTTGCCACATGCCTAGCCATAGTTGAAACATCAATTTCAACCGTATTATTGGTTCTCAAAGAGATTCTTCAAAGGGTTCGTGGCCCTACACCCCCTTCAAAGATTGGTCAGCCCAGTACCTTCTCCTCGTTGAAACATTCCAAGCTTTTTGAGGATAACAAACTCTAGAATAAGCTCCGACATCTCCTACAAAGCAACCTAGCTCTTTCAAAAATGAAGATAAAGGAGATGATCAAGAAAAAAGCTTCCCTGAAAGAATCATAGATTTTTTAGGACTTCATCTTATGTACAATTGAAAAATCTATGAATGTACTCGATTATAATTGTTAATGAAGTTTCTTTTTTGGTGTGTAGTCTCTATATATATCATTATCTTACAACGATTGATCAATATTTTTACATTTAAAGAGTTAGATATCCTATTTGATAATGCCAAAGGTGGAGAGGTAAGAAATATAAATAATAAGTACATATTTAGGGGGAGTATATAAGTACATTGTTTAGTTGCCATCATCAAAAAGGGGGAGATTGTTAGGAAATCAAATCTACAGTTTCGATGACAAAAACTATACAATGAAAATCTAATATGCATATATATTTCTATTTACGGGTACTTGCTAGAGTAACATCACTAGAAAGACAAGAATGAAGCTCAAAGAATATTACAAGAGGCTACAAGTTGATAGGATCAAAGAATCAACAAGAAAGATGCACAAAGCAGACATGCACAGTTTTCAGACGTCTGGGTGACTAGCCAGACGTTTGGAAAAACCCTCTGAAACAACAAAACAGATATGATCAGACATTTGGGAGATGCACTCAGATGTCTGAAAGACTACTATATACAAAAAATATAGTGTCAGATGTCTGATACAAATACAAGACGTCTGATTTTGAACTCGGAATTTATGTTCAAATCTCAACTACCACATTTGAAAAGAAATCTTCACTTCTCTTCGCTGCAACTCTTCATCATCAACAGAAGCAACTATAGAACAACTTATTTATAGATGCAACTACTCAAGGAACCTCTCTATAACTATATATATCATCAAGAATCAAAGGAAACATTACCTTACTTACTTGTGCTCTTTACTTACATACTCTATTATATTCTTGCTCTAGCAATCTGTACTTGTATTTCACTCTTCCACATATTTAGTTCTTCACAATCAATATTCTCTAGATATATATTGGAAGCATTTGTACTTATTAGTTAGTATCCGTGTTATAGAACACATACTTGACAAGAGTAAGCTATTGTAACCAAGCCAATTCCTCCAAGCGAAGTGAGGGTGTTTAATAGTCAAATTCCGAAGGGGAGCTTCGGGACTGGACGTAGGATGGGAGGTTTGAACCAGTATAAAATCCTTGTGTGCTTATTCTATATTTACTTAGATTAGTATTGCTTTAGTTGCACCATATATTTTGTCACATATACTTGCATATTCACTACACGATCCACCATATAGACTTTTAATTGGTATCAGAGCAAGGTTGGATCAAAATACAGATATAGTAACACGTTTTTGAATCGATAAAATAAGGAAAGTAGTTTTCAAGAAGGTCAATCTATAGCACGGCCCCCACTTTTCAATGGTTCTAACTATGCATATTGGTCAACACGTATGAAATTTTTTATGGAAGCCGATGGATTAGAAATTTAGTCAGCCACTCAAAATAAAAATGAAGCACCTGACACGGCTATAAACACATGGACCGATACACAAAAAACACATCTTCTAATAATGCCAATGCTATGAATGTTCTATTTTGTTCACTAGGTAAGAATGAGTTGTCACGTGTCATGTTATGTAACACTGCATTTGATATTTGGTGTACCATATAAGTTACACGCGAAGGCACAAACAAAGTTAAACAAACTAAGATTTCAATTTTACAAAATCAATTTTCATCATTTAAAATAAAACAAAACGAATCTATAGTAGACATGCACTCTAGATTCCAAACTATTCAACACGATTTAATGGCACTTGGAGTCAAATTCACAAAGTTTGATTTGATATCTAGAATACTCAATTCTTTAACTCCAGAGTGGGAATGAAAAGTATTAGCTATCGAAGAAGCTAATGATCTCTCAGCACTCTTAGTTGAAGAGTTGCTAGGAAATTTAATGTCTTATGAAGCTAATTTGCAGGCACAAAAAGAACTAAATTCGAAAAAGAAGAACATAGCATTCCCAGCAACAAATAAACACTCTGACTTAGACGAAGAAGAAATTGTATTTATTGCCAAAAACTACAACAAATTCAAAATGTTTAGGAAAATGACTAAATTTCAGAAAGGAGGAAAATCAAGCTCAACAAATCAAACATCAATCAAATGCTATGAATGTGATCAATTTGGACATCTGAAGAAAGATTGCCCCAAGCTCAATAATGATAAAGAGAAGAACAAATTTGAAAAATACAAAAAGAAGAAGGCTTTCAAAGTAACATGGGACGACTCGAATTCTTCATCATCAGATAGTGATAGCGATAGTGACGGTGAACGAGCTAGTGTGTGCTTTATGGCACAAACTGATGAGGCATGTCCCGTACTTAGTTATGATGAATTATTAGAAATTAGCATAGAATTGGATGATAAATTTAGACAAATTAAAAAATTGAACATGGAACATATAGCCAAAATAAATAGATTAGAATTTGAAGTAGGAATGTTAAAAGATGAATATTTATTTTAGAAGAGGAACTAGAATTATCTCAAGAAAAAACTAAAAATAATTTGGTCGAAAATGAGGCTATTGCTATTGATTTTGATAAAACTAAATTAGAAAAGGCTAACATGTTAAAAGAAAATGTCAACTTGACGAGTAATATGAAATATTGAAAATTGAAAATATAGAATTAGAAGAAAAAAAAGATAAAATTACAAATAATGTTTCAAAATTTACTGAAGGAAAACAGGATTTGGAAAATCTTATCAAAACTTCAAAACCGTCAGGTAATAGAAATGGAATAGTATTAGAATACTCCTAAACAAAGAGGGAATGATATTAAGGAATGTAGTTGTATTTATAAAAAGACTAAATCACCTAAGTCTATTATGAATACCAGAAATATAAAAATTTGAATTCCTAAGACGAATAATAATTTGATTAGACCAAAAAAATATTAATAATTTCATAGAAAACGTAGTCTACAATAAGAATTATATTCATAAAGGTACCAAACCTTATTGGGTATGGCTACCTACTTCTAACATCCAGGACCCTAACGAAGTATATGGGTACCAATTAAATCATCTTTTATTTTGCAGGTACCTAAAATAAAAAAAAAAAGGAGAAATGGATACTAGAAAGCGGATGCTCCAAGCATATGACCGAAAATTCAAAAATATTATCAAATATAACATACATCGGTGGTGGAGCATTAACTTTTGGAGATAACTCAAAAGGATACGTCATGGGCATCGGAGAAGTCATCAACTCTGATATTTCTAACTCTCATAGTATTACAAATGTTTTGTTAGTAGAAAATCTAAAACACAACCTACTAAGTATTAGTAATTATGCAATAAAGGTTTTTAAATCAATTTCAAAAAAGATAGATGCAATATGATAATAACAAAGAACTTATATTTGAGGGTTTTAGAAACAAAAATATTTATGTCTTAAACATGAATAAATAAAAATTCAAATTTATATTTAACCGCCAAACACGACGATCCATGATTGTGGCATAAACGATTTTGTCATATTAACTTTAAATATATTAATAAATTAGCAAAATATGAGCTAGTTAGAGGTTTACCTAAAATAAATGACGAAGTAGAAAATTTATGTGACGGTTATCAAATTGGAAAACTAAAGAAAAGCACTTTTAAATCTAAAAGTAATATTTCTGCAAAACAACCATTAGAATTATTACATTTAGATTTATTTGTTCTAATGCAAGTACGATCTATAAATCACAACAAGTATGTTTTTGTAATAGTTGATGAATTTCAGAGATATACATGGACTTTATTTTTAAAACATAAACGTGACACCTTTGGTATGTTTAAAATTTTTGCTAAAAGAATTAAAACACAAATGGATTTGGAAATTAAAAATATTTGAAGTGATCACGGTGGAGAATTCGAAAATGATCTTTTTACTAATTTTTGTAATAAAAAAGGAATAAGTCTTAATTTTTCTTTTTCCCGCACACCTCAACAAAATGATGTAGTAGAAAGAAAAAATCGTATGTTACAAGAATGTGTACGAACACTATTGAATAGTAGTGGTCTATCAAAACATTTTTGGGCTGAAGCTACTGCCACTGCTTGTTATGTTTTGAATCGAGTAACCATACGTCCTATGACTAAACAAACTTGTTTTGAATATTTTTTGAAGAAAACCTAAAGTATCATACTTTAGAACTTTCAGATCAAAATATTTTATATTAAATACAAAAGATAATTTAGGAAAATTTGACCCGAAGGTCAATGAAGGAATCTTTGTTGGAAATTCAGATCGCAGCAAAGCATATAGAATTTTTGATAAACGAAATAACACTATTGAAGAAAGTTTACATGTTTCGTTCAATGAAAATCTTCTTAATCATCATACTAATGACGATGAAGAAATAATTCCAATAATGAATACAATGAATTCTCTTAATAATGAGACAAATATGCAAAATAATACTTTAATATCATCTCCTAGAATTCTTAAGGATCATCCAAAAGATAATATCATTGGAGATCTCAATTCTAGAGTAACTAGAAATCAACTCAATCAAATAAGCTATATAGCATTTGTATCAAAATTTGAACCAAAAAATTATAAAGAAGCTTTAAACGATAACTTTTGAATAATAGCTATGCAAGAAGAATTAAATCAATTTGAACATAATAATGTTTAGGAATTAGTACCAAACCAGAAAATCAATCAGTTACAGGAACAAAGTAGGTGTTTAAAAACAAAGCAGATGAAAACGGAAATATTGTTAGAAATAAAGCACGTTTAGTTGCTCAAGGTTATAATCAAGAAGAAGGTATTGACTATGATGAAACCTTTGCTCTAGTAGCAAGACTAAAGGCCATACGTACATTACTCGCTTATGCAAATCATCACATTTTAAACTATTTCAAATGGATGTCAAAAGTGCTTTTTAAATGGTTTTATTAATGAAAACGTATATTTTGAACAACCTCCATTGTTTGTTCACAAAAAATATCCTAACCATGTATTTAAATTAAAAAAGCCTTATATGGTTTAAAACAAGCCTCCCGTGCATGGTACGAACGTCTTAAAAATCATTTAATTACATTTGGTTTTCAAATAGGTAAAATTGATACAACTTAAATAAAAATAATGATATTTTAATCGTACAAATTTACGTAAACGATATTATTTTTGGTTCAACTAACGAAAATTTTTGTGATCAATTTTCAAATATTATGAAAAATGAATTTGAAATGTCTCACATGGGAGAATTAATTTCTTCTGATGTTTATAGATAAAAAAACTCGAAAATGGTTTTTTGTTCATCAAGAAAAATATTATAACGATCTATCACGTCGTTTTGTAATGGATAAAAATTCAAGAAAACCAACAACGATGAGTACTAGCGTTCACTTGAAAAAAGATGATAACGGAAAAAAATTCGATGAAAAATTATATCGCATTATAATTAGTTCCTTACTCTATTTGACGACTAATCGACCCGATATTATGATGAGTGTATGTCTTTGTGCCCGATTTCAAGCAAAACTAAAAGAATCTTACTCTATTTAAACGTATTTTACGATATCTATCTAGTGCTAGAGATTATGGTTTGTTTTACCCTAAAGGATCATCGTTTGAACTAGTTTCATATAGTGATGCGGATTTTAGTGGATGTAAAACAGATCGTAAGAGTACTTGTGGAACATGTCACTTTATCAGACAATCATTAGTTTCATGGTTTAGCACAAAGCAAAATTGTGTCTCCTTATCTACTTACGAAGCCGAATATATTTCAGTATCTCTAGCATGTGCACAAGTGATATACATGCAATAAACACTTACAGATTTCGGCAAAGTTTTCATTAAATCACCAATATATTTCAATAACACGAGCGCAACAAATCTATCAAAAAACCCTATAAAACGCTCGCGAACTAAACATATAGATATACGACATAATTTTTTACGTGACAATGTAGAAAAGGAATTATTTCATTAGAATACGTAAATACCGAGAATCAAATAGCATATACTTTCACAAAATCACTAAACAAACAAACTTTTGTTAAACCCTGATGTGATTTAGGAATATGCTCTCTTAATGATCTTCTAAACTAATAACCACATCTTCATTTATTCTATGTTTAGCAAAAAAAATTTCCACAAATTAGAATTGATAACTCCTTCACCTTAAGTTTTCTAGGTGGTTAGTTTCTTAAAATTATCTATAAATAATTTTTGAAATATATATAAATCTTTATACAACAAGAAGAAAAAATATATACAGTTCATATTTTCTCTTTCAACAAGAAAATATGATCGTGTCTTCTGAAAATTCTCATCTATCCTTCTCGACACCTACAACGGAAAGCTCAGCGGATACACCTCAATGGCTGCCTACCCCTACACCAAATCAGGAACCAACATATAGGTGGTCTTCCTATCACACGAGATTCACTTCTGATACCAAGAAGTCCAAACGAGCTCTATTTGTTTCACCTAACACTAAGCAGAAAATTGATGAGATACATCACTATCAAAACCCACAAATAGATCTACAACGGGAATTATATTTTGAACAAAAAGTCACGGCTCGACGATTAAGTTTTCTGGAGCAAGTAGCGATAAAATTCTATAATTCATGGAAGAAGTATGTACATGAACCACTTCCGATTCCTTGCAGCTCCTTGGATTCCTCTTCCTCATATCATACACCTTTGGAACCCTCACTAAGGCGATGCTCTGGTTCCTGGAGAACCCACGAACATGGAAATGTATGGTCTCCACCCAAGCCATGGAGGGATGGCAAGTCAGAAGATCGCAAAACTCCATCGCCATCTAAATAGATTAAATTATTTCGATGGTATTTGTATCTACGTATATTTGTAATTCTGTTTCAAAATAATAATACTATAATTTTTTCAAACAATAGAAGGTCGAGAAATAAGGAAAACCCTTTAAATTTAGGCTATTTTTGGAAAGATTGCCCATTTCAGATGTCTGGATATTGACCTCAGACGTCTGACATTCTGATATCATACTAATTTCACATAATCGTGCATATGTCGGACGTATGATATAACCTTCCAGACGTCTAAAAATTGTCTTTGCTTACTTAAACATTGATGCCAGACAATTTTAGATGTCGAACTATGAACCAGACGTCTAAATAAAGTCTCTGCTACCATATTATGAAAAGTCGACCTATTTCAGACGTCTGATATTTAAACCAGACGTCTGAAAAATCTCTCTGACTATACACTTTTAAAATTCGGCTAAATCCAGATGTCTACCAAAGCAAACCAGACGTCTAAATCTATTCACTGTGTTAAAATTAGGTTAATCAGACGTTAGAATTACCTTTCAAACGTCTGAGATTCAATCAACACTCTTATACGCCCAGATAACGTCTATTTTTTTTTAACTCTTTCTTACTTCGTTTCATTTTATTCTTCATTCAAAGTCGATTTTTTGCCAAAAATCTATTCTCTTTCAAACTTAAACGAATTTGATGGCTCCTAAAACAAAAAAATCCTAAAATCTCCAAGAGAAAACAAGACCGACCAACTTCCTCTAACCCTTAAATTTGTTCAGATGATCAAATCGAACGATGGATGAATAGAGCACCACATTCACTCAAGAGATATGAGGATATTCAAAAGAAGAAACTCCACACAGGTCCATTTTATAACTTACTTAAGTTCCCGTACGATTTAGATGAAATGTGTGAGAATGTCGGTTTAGAAATTTTGATATCTTTCAATCCCAATAACATCCAAATTGATTGGTTGGCTATATTTCTCTTCTATGCTAATTTGGATAGCATAGCGGTTTGGAAAACCGAAAACGAAGATAATTGGCTATGATCTAGCATTTATGGCAACACGATTAGGCTCACTCCAGGAATCATAGGCAGAACTCTCTGATGTTCTGACACGGGAAAAAATTTATATAATATTCTCGATATGCATTTCAAGCTAAGGGACAATATAAAACATCAAATATTGGAGGATGAAATGCCTAAATTCGTATCCAAATATCTACGACCTAAGGCGAGGCTTCTTACTTGAATGATCGTCAACTCTATCATTCCACGCCTAGATAGTCATGAGCAGATAACAGAGTTAGAACACAAGGCCATGTATGCTCTATTTAGCGAAACAAAGGTAAATTGGACCAAATTTATTTTTGACTAGCTCAAACATTTTTAGACTCGATCACGACTATCAATTATCTACCCCACATACATCTTGCGGCTTCTACATGCTTACAACATCCTCTCTTGTTTATCCACTTTTAATGAAATTTTTCCAAAGTATGCTTAAACAAAGTTTATCCCACTAATGCACCTACCGGAAAATCCTCTGGAGTTTATATCTTTTGAAGACTAGACGCAACGTCGTCAAGCCAGACAAGCTGGGCCTCCACCTCAACCACACCTTGAACCATCACAAGAGGTGGAACAACATCGTGAGACAACTCCTCCTCCTCCCGCACCAATTGATTATACAAGCCACAATGAGATTTGGAAATTCGAACAGAGATGAATACAAATGAAAGTATTCGAGATCTCACTCTTCAAAATCAACATATCTTGTCTCGAAATCAAAAAGTTTTGGCTAAGCATATTGACAGCTTTGAAACATCTTTTGCCACATGCCTACCCATAGTTGAAACATCACTTTCAACTATATTATCAATTCTCAAAGAGGTTCTTCAAAGGGTTCGTGGCCCTACACCCCCTTCCGAAGATTGGCCAGTCCTAGTACCTTCTCCTCCGTCGAAACATTCCAAACTTTTTGAGGAGAAAAACCTCTAGAACAAGCTTCTACGTCTCCTACAAAGAAACCTGCTCTTCCAAAAATGAATATAAAGGAGATGATCAAGAAAAAGCTTCCTCAAAAGACTCATAGATTTTTTAGGACTTCATCTTATGTACAATTGAAAAATCTATGAATGTACTCGATTACAATTATTAATGAAAATTTTCTTTTGGTGTGTTATCTCTGTATATATCTTTATCTTACAACAATTGGTCAACATTTTTACATTTAAAGAGTTAGATATCCTTTTTGATAATGCCAAAGGGGGAGATGTAAAAAATATAAATAATAAGCACATATTCATGGGGAGATTTATAAAATTATATATAAGTACATTGTATAGTTGTCATCATCAAAAAAGGGTAGATTGATAGGAAATCAAATCTATGATTTCGAAGACAACAACTATACAATGGAAATCGAATATGCATGTATATTTCTATTTATAGGTACTTGCTAGAATAACACCACCAGAAAGACAAGAACAAGGGTCAAAGAATATTACAAGAGACTACAAGTCAGTAGGATCAAAGAAGCAACAAGAAATATGCATAAAGCAGACATGCACAGTTTTCAGACGTCTGGGTGCACTAGCCAGACGTTTGGAAAAACCCTCTGAAACAACAAAACAGACAGGATCAGACGTCTGAAAGACTACTATATAAAAAAATATAGTGTTAGACATTGATACAAATACCAGACGTCTGATTTTGAACTCGGAATTTATGTTCAAATCTCAACCGCCATATTTGAAAAGACATCTTTGCTTCTCTTCGCTGCAACTCTTCATCATCAACAGAAGCAATTGTAGAAGTACTCGTTAATGGATGCAACTACTCAAGGAAACTCTCTACAACTATATATATATCATCAAGAGTCAAAGGAAACAACTACCTTACTTACTTGTGCTCTTTACTAACATACTCTATTATTATTTTGATCTCTAGCAATCTATACTTGTATTTCACTCTTCCATATATTCAGTTCTTCACAATCAATATTCTATAGATAAATATTGGAAGCATTTGTACTTATTAGTCAATATCCTTGTTATAGACGGCATACTTGACAAGAACAAGCTATTGTAATCTAGCCTATTCCTCCCGACGAAGTGAGGGTATTCGATTATCGAATTCCGAAGGTGATCTTTGGGAATTGTCGTAAGACGGGAGGTCCGAACTAGTATAAAATCCTGGTATGCTTATTCTATATTTACCTAGATTAGTATTTCTCTAGTTGCATCATATATTTTGTTACATATACTTGCATATACACTACACGATCCACCCTGTAGACTTTCAAGCATATCTTGGTCAAGCAGAAAAGGCATGGTATGGATCCAGAGAGACCTGTCGTCCTTAAGGAAGAGGTAGACAAGCTTAAATCAAACGGGTTTATCTGAGATGCATTATACTCAGAATGGGTATCTAATCATGTACTTGTCCAAAAGCTAAACGGGAAATGCATAACATATGTTGACTACTCAGACTTGAATAAAACATGCCCCAAAGACAGTTTTCCACTTCCCCGAATCGATCAGCTCGTAGACTCAATGGCTGGACATGAACTCTTATCCTTCATAGACGAGTATTCTGGCTAGAACCAGATACCCGTGCACTTACCTGACCATGAGCATACCATCTTTGCAACCGATCCGGGACTTTATCGTTACAAAGTTATGTCTTTCGAACTCAAGAACGCCAAAGCAACTTACCAACGGTTAGTTAACTAAATGTTCACCAACCAGATTGGAAAAACCATGAAGGTATATGTGGACAACATGATAGTAAAGTCGTGAATCTCCACTAATCATATCAAAGACCTAGAGTCAATGTTTGATATCCTACGAGAATATAAAATGAAGCTCAACCCATTGAAATGCCACTTTGGAGTCGCACCTAGAAATTCCTTGGATTTATCATCAACTCTCGAAGAATCGAAGCTAGTCCAGAAAAGATCTGGGCAATCAGAAATCTTGAGACTCTAAGAACTATAAAGAAAGTCCAAAGCCTCAATGAGAAATTAGCAGAACTGAGTAGGTTCATTTCAAAATCCACTGACAAATGCATTCCCTTCTTCGATCTGATCAAAAAAGGAAACAAAACTTTGAATGAACTACAGAATGTGAGGGTGCATTCTGAGCACTAGTTCAACATCTCTCCACACTACCCATTTTGTCAAAGCCTATTGATCATGAAAGATTGTACATCTGTTTGGTGGTTTCAGAAAGCGCAATCTGTGCAGCTCTAATTCGGGAGGAAGATCGGATACAATACCCAGTATACTACATTAGCAAACGACTCACCAGGGCCGAGAGAAACTATCCAAAGCTGGAAAAGCTAGCTTATTGTCTTGCCATTGCCTCAAGGAAGCTTCATCCGTATTTCCAAGCTCATCCTATTACCATTTACACCAACCAGCCGTTACGACAGATCCTCACGCGACCAAAGACGTCTTGTAGGCTACTCAAGTGGAATATCGAACTAAATTGGTTTGATATTACTTACACTCTGTGGCAAGCCATTCAAGGAAAAGTCCTAGCAGATTTCAATCCTGAATTCACTATCGCAGAGGACTTGTCCGAAACTAGTGAATCTCCCAAGTATATCTGGATGCTACATACCGATGGTGCGTCAAACGACCATTGCTCAGGTGTCGGGGTTGTACTTGAAACTTCTGAAGGTCAATCTATATGCTATGCTTTAAAGTTTGATTTTCGTGCGACCAACAACGAAGCTGAATATGATGCCCTGCTTGTCGGATTGAGGCTTGCCAGGGATTTAAAGATCATTGCTGTGGAAATTTATTGTGATTCATAATTGGTCATGTGTCAAGGAATACCAGGCCAATGACCGAAGACTAGCTGCTTATCTAGCTCGGGTCAAGGAGATACTGAATTAGTTCGATTATTATTCCATCTACTGCATTCTTCGAGAGTGCAATCAGAAAGCCGATTCATTAGCAAAGTTAGCTAGTACAGGCGAGGCACAAAAAATGGGGCTCGCTCTCGTGGAGATGTTATCTTCCCCGAGCATCGACCAAATGGAGACAGATTGGGTATTTGAGGTCGTCCTCGATAAGAAGTCATGCATTAATCCGTTTAGAAATTACCTCGAGCATGGATCCTTGCCAGAATGCAGGAATGAAAAAAGATAAGTTCTTCGAAAGTCTTCGCGGTTCACTATTTAGAATGGAGTCATGATAGAAAAGGATATTCCATTCCTTTACTCCAGCGTATCGCTCATGATGAAATCAAACGAGTATTGGATGATGTACACGACGGATAATGTGGCAATCACACTAGAGGGCAAACTTTAGCCAAGAAAGTGCTCTGATATGGATACTATTGACTGGTCGTGAATCACGATGCATCCGACTATGCTAGGAAACGTGACAGTTGTCAAAAACACGTGCAGATTCCTAGAGCCCCACCTACCTAAATAACTTAGATGGTCAGTCCATGGCCGTTTGCAGTATGGGGCATTGATATTATTGGTTCTCTACCTCTGGCCAAAGATGGTGCGAAGTACATCATCGTTGCAATTGATTACTTTACTAAGTGGGCGGAAGTTGAACCCTTTGCTACAATCACAACGAAGAAAGTGATCAACTTTGTAGTACGCAACATTATCTTTTGATGCGCTCTCCCACATACCATCATCACCGATAATGAAACTCAGTTTGACAGTGTTGAATTCAAGAATTTCTATCAACGATTCCACATCCAAAAGAAATTCTCTCCAGTTGCACATTCTTAAGCGAATGGACAGTTAAAGCTGTTAATAAAGTTATAAAGTCTATTCTAAAAAACCGACTAGAAAAGGTCGCGGGAAAGTGGGTCGATGAACTTCCTATGGCTTTATAGGCTTATCGAACAACCCACAAATCCACAATCGGCCACACTCCATTCTCTCTTTCTTATGGTTCGGAAGCCGTTATTCCAGTCGAGATGGAAGTACCTTCTCATCATGTGACATATTACGATCCAAAGGCAAATTCTATATTACTTGCCGAATCCTTGAATTTATTGGATGAGAAGTGAGAAGAGGCCGACTTGAGGACAGCCGCATATCGAAGTCGAGTCGCCCGATTGTACAACGCCAAGGTCTGACCCGAACCTTTGAACTCGAGGATCTTGTCCACAAAAGAATCTACCCAGTTCCTTCACATATGAAACCAACTTGGGAAAGGTCGTATGTAACCGAACAAAATCTCGAAGACGGCACATTTAAATTATCGACTGTTGACGGTATCACCCTGCCAAGAGCCTGGAGCAGCGAGAGTCTTCGTCGCTACTACACAATACATGCTTTATTTATTCAGTCTACATTTCATTTGCAATTTGTTTCTGTATTTCGAAATTTGAATTTGTAATAAGGCAACCGACTTTGCCGTATTTTCTTGTTTTAGTAATAAAATGCAATCTCTTCGAGCCAGAGCTGTGATTATTTTGAATATGTCATACAACCATTACAGTGCACGAAGAGCTAAGTTCCATCATACGGTAGGATTATTCGAATATGGAATGACTGTGATATGACCAGTCACTTGTAAGTGAAGCCCGTGCTCGGGGGTAAGCCATCACACTAAAGGCAACAAAGGATTGATACACGACAATCCTCTAACTAACTCCAGATTCCTACAGTGCGAACTAGGGGTATAAACTTACAAATGCAGTTTCGAAGAGGGTGGATCCATCTGCCTAATGACTTCGCTCGTATTCAAACCAAGTTCGAGGAGGGTGGACCCATCGATCTAACGACCTCACTTATTAATTCAAGGTCGATTGGAGTCGACCATCCATGGTCTCGATAAATCCTTTGTTCCTAAAGTGCAAACGAAATCCAAGCGCCTAAACAGATGTGACTGGTCTTCTGTCGGCCAACTCCAAATTCACAGAGTGCGAATTGGAGTATAAACATCAACTCCAGATACCCAGAGTGCAAAATGGAGTACAAACGTCTACTAACTCTAAGTTCCTAGAGTGCGAACTGGAGTATAAACATCTACTAACTCTAAGACCCCAGAGCGTGGATTAGCTTGTAAGCATCGACTAACTCTAAATCCTCAGAGAGCAGATTAGAGTTAAAAAAACAGAATATGAATCGATTATCCGTAAGACAACTCTGAGTCCCCGGATTATGGTCAGAGTATAAACACAAGTCGACTATGACTGACTACCCTTGAATTAATTTAAAGTGCCCAGAGGGTGGACGCGGTTATAAATATTAAACAGGTGTGACTGACTGCCCATGAAAATGACTTAAGTCCCCGAAGCGTGGACATATCGCTAAAACTTAAGAGAGCATAATCGACCGCCGACAAACAGGTGCAATCCCCAGAGTGTAGCTACGATCGCCAATTGATAAGCAAGTGTGGTTCGACTGCTCGAATTCATTATGTTTCAGCTTCATTTCATAAAGATCGAGATCGATGTGTTAAAGGATAACGGCGATTGCTGACCGATCTGTCCAATGCATCCCCGAATCTATAGGCATAACTTAAGTATCGACCACTGACTGAGGTAGTGCGGTATCGGAATTTGACTTAAGTCTCGATCGCAGTCCAAAACCATATCCCTGGGACTTAGCAACTAAATCCAGGTCCGAACTAAAAGCTTCACAAGTGTATCAAATGAAAGTTCAAGTGCTGAAACACTTAAGAAAATTAACACAAGTTGTACAGCAGATAAAATGGGATTTTATTTCAACTATTCTTTGGGAAAAAAGGATAAGTAGTTTCCTATCCATCTACCAAAAAAGAGCGAAAGAGACATATATGTTCTTTCTTTTTTCTCGGTTTCTTCTTTGGCATTGACCCGTTGGAGCCGCCACTTGGTTTCCACTTTGAGCCCTTGCCTTTCGATGGCCGATATCCAATCGGGGGCATTATATCAACTTCCTCCTTCGAACTCAGATGTATGGGAATGCTTCCTAAAGGCATAGTCGGAGGGACTGGTTAAACTACAGGAGGCGGGATAGGCATGCGGGTGTCGACAACCATACCACCAGAGGAAATCATTCGTAGCGGAGCTGGACCGAGACCGCCGTCCCACCTCCAAAGCTGCTAGCCCATGCAGCTGCCTCCATCTCGGCATTAATTTCGGCTATAATATCCTCTTCACGAAGTGTTTATGCATCCCCGGGAATGCCCGCAGTTGGGTACGAAGAACTAGTCGCAGGGACGCTTCCACTCATAACAAACGAAAGATCAGAAAAATGGTCACTGTGATGACCGAGAAGTTCCTCCATCATCTGTTCATCGAACGTAAGTGTGCTCCCTTGTACCCCATCCGTAGGTGCAGTAGCCATTGTCATGGTTGCTTCCGTTATGATAGTCTCATGCCTATGATGTAACTCTTGGGTTGCAAGAGGAATGACAGATAGCTCCAATCATTGGATAGAAACAAAAGAAGAAATGTTAATAGTTACTTCAAGTAACACTTCCAATCTTGAACAAGCATGAGAAATGTTCGGAGTACCTTCCTCAGTTTGGCTCGTGGGTGGCGGAACAGCTTTAGAGACTTGCTCGCGAGCTGGAGATAACTCCGGTTGATCGGGATTATAAGCAGGAACAGACTGAGGATCAACCACAAATGTGGATTCAGGCTGGGTTGGCGCGAGATTTTAAGAACTTGTATCATGGTGCTCAACACTAGAACCTTCTTCAACCTCCGTGTATGAGGCTTAAGGTAATAATTTACCTTTCTCATGACAAATCCCATTTTGAATGCCACATTGCCATTTCAGACGACACGCTAATTAGTTTCCATAAAAGTACAACCCTCGAGTTTGCATGCCTCGGGGAAGGGTATTAAGTATAAAAGGGGTTACCTCCTACACCTCGAAAAAGATGTACATGGTCTTAAAAATGCAATGCCTTACATTCGTCCATACAAGTTGTCTAGAAACAAGACAAACCAAAGGTACTACTACTACATCATGTTCGGGAATCACCTCTATGATTAGTAACGAGCAATGCTTACATTGAAGATTTCAATATCATTGTCTTCAACATGTCTTCACCTTTGAACGTGTATATCGGTTCGAAGTGGTTTTCGAATAGGAATCACCCAAATCTGATCCCGGTCTCTCTGAACCAATTATCGATAGAAAAGGTGCTAAGTATGTGGATGATTGGTGATCATCATTCAATCAATTAATATCTTCATATCCAATAAAATATCTTTAGAGATATATCTTAACCATTCCTTCTTGATATATACAGATTTATTAAACCTCTTTTTAACTTCGGAAATACCCAATCATTTCCCTTAAATTACACAGGAAATTTATTTCAATCTTCTATAATTTCAATCTTAATGGAGATACTTATTTTCAAAACATATATTTTAATGGTTCAAAAATAATGTTATTTAGGACATCGTTAACTATATACCCAAACCAATCAGCTTTGAGTAAAAAAGGATCCTTAAAAATTATACTAATTATACTCAATACTAATTTACATATTTAGCTTTTACTATTTATCAAATAATGTTGAAATCAACTTTTAAATTCACACGGATAGTATGTGTTCCCTCCTCGGAATTTATTGAAAAGTTTAATTGGAATGTTTTCTTTATCACCAAAATCTTATTATTTTAAAAATTGGTTTAATATTTATAAAAACTCAGAATTTCTTTCTCTTTTATCTTAGGATATTGTGGTCCAGATAAATCAAAATTAATATCCCCTCCGTCGAGCCAGTCTTGATAGCTAGGAAGAGCAGGAAACTGGTTTTCCAAACCCAAGCCTAGAAACTATCTCTTTGTCATGCATAAGGCGATTAAGATATTTGATAAATTCTAAACTCTTTATGATACTTGATTTTTTTTGAAAATAGTTTATAAAGGACTCGGGAAGAAAAACCCAAGTTTAAATCTTATTTCCAACATTTTCAAATTTCTTTGCTAAATTGCTGGTGAATAGTGCTTTTGATGGCTTCATAGCATAAATCCCATTTTAAGCCTTTTATATTTCCAAATTTTACATTTAGAACTTTTTTAAAATATTTTTACATATTTTTAGAATTTATTCCATGTTTTTAAAGATTAAAATATCCATTTAAAAATAATTTGAAACTTTGGTTTTCAAACTGTCAAAAAGGGATTATTTTGAAATTTTGAGTTTGACATATCTAAATCTTTATTAAATGAAATCTTGATTTTCTTCATCGTTTGAAAACTATAGTAATAAGAGTTTGGAAAATTCTTATTCTAAATAATTTCGAGCAATATTCCATTCTACAAATTGATTAAACTTTTACGGCGTGAAATCGCAAACTGCCTTACACGACACTCCCAATTTTAACTCATTTTTCAAACTTTGCAGAAACTTTGCACAAACACTTGTAAATGTTTATAAAACCATTATAAATCATTTTCAAACCATTTATGATAATATTTCTTATGTTTAGATAGGTTAATATGGCTATATACACCTTTATAATTTGTATAAAGAAAGCGATTTATGCGTGTAAATTTGACGTGTATTTTCCATGAATTATTTCTACAACAAAGCTAACCTATTATCACATCCAAAACATAATGATCAAGCATATGAAACAAGTATGGAAAAATATATCATATCATTATATAGTTTAAGAAAATAAATTAGCAGAGTAATCCTCACGCATATAGCTATCCTTCTCTTAGCATACGAAATCGCCTATTTCTTTGCTATTACCGCACTGAAGCTTATGATATCGGTCTTAGGAACCTAGATGATCTCAGCTTTGTTATAATATATAGTATATGTTCGGCTTTGAACTTGGTAGGGTAGAGGTACCTAAATGATCTCGGCCAAGAGAAGATGATAAGATCATTTTCTTTAATTTCAAACTAAAGTGGTATATCTCTCTATATATTATGATCTATTTCGGCGGAACATCGACTCGAATTTGAAATATTTTTAAGATTTCATGGAATCCATTAATGAACTCATGAAATAGATGAAGAAAGCTTAAGAATTTTTGAAGGAAAGTGTTAATAAAATGAGAAAGTATGCCTTTTCTTTTATAGGAAAATGTGTGTAAAAATATAAAACAATATCATTACAAATTACATCACCACTTTCCACCTCCCTAACCTCCATGTGCTTGGCCTACCCTCTATGACACCACCTCCATCACTTATGTCTCTTCTTTGACTCTAAGGAAGTGTATATGGATGAGAACATGGCGTAAAGCAAGGATATGTCATCATTACGTAGATTTTCACTTAAGGAAATATCATGATATCTAGTTTTATTTACCATTAGTAATTTTGAGATGTAAATATAATTCTAATATGTACATGTGTGTACATGGATGTGTGTGTTTGTATGTGTGTGTGTGTGTGTGTGTGTATATATGTGTGTGTGTGTGTGCAAGCGCATGCATGTCACATATAACGTGTGATGTTGCGCAATTTCCTCTGGTAAACCGTTATGAATCCAGAAGCCGAATTCCTATCGTATTTTAACTAATAAATTAAATTACATATAAATGTGAATATAATTTTAAAATGAACTTTTTATTAGCATTTAATAATTATAAGGGCCTCATTTGATTTTGAAAAAATTATTAGATCACTATATATCACTTTTAGCAAGTGCTGCAAAATTATGTCGTCAAGAAATCAAAGCGCGACGAATTTTGTATATTTTATAAAACAAGTATATTTTTTTATAAAACCATTATAAATCACTTATTATCGTTGTATAATAACTAAAATGAATAGTATATCATTTAAAATAATTATTTGAATATTTAAATACCCAAAATACCAAAACATTCCTTAAACGCTCATTTTGAAAATGATGACATCATCAATGACCTCATAATTTTTCTATTTCCAAAAATGGGAAAAAATATTTTTATTCCTTATTTTTTTAAATAGTTAAATAAATGCATGTAAAAAAATTAGTCGTAACTTTCGACGGTAAAATGATTTATCAAAAAACAATTTTCTATCATATTATTGATATCTTTCCAACGAAAATCCAAAACCTTGTTTTTTGGAAAAAAAATTAGTAACAAGATCATTATTATTATTGATCACATAAAATATGATTATTTATGTTTAATAAACCTATGTTTGAATATTCAAAATTAATTAAATATTCCAATTCAAAGTGATAAAATTACGGGTCGTTATAGTGCTTCTGCATGCATAATGGTTAAAAGATAATAACGTAATCACATGCAAGTATGGAATGGTGTAAATCTGACTTATCTTTTAATTTAGAGATTTATATACCTTAAGTTCACCTATTTTCACAAAAATAACTATATGTCTCAACTTATAGTTTTCCTAGGGTCACTATGAATCTATTAGTTTCATGGATCAACTAATAGCCTGTCATAACTCCTAGGGACTACTGTCCAGAACCATAGTTTTATGGGATCACTAAGAACATATTGGTTTCTACAAATAACTATTTCCAATCATAGTCTTCGTGGGATCGCTATGAATCTATTGGAATTCTCCAACAACATCTCTCAAATTATATTTTTCATAGGATCACTAGAAACCTATTGGATATCTCCAATAACATTACTCAAGCCATAGTTTTCATGGAATGACCATGAACCTATTTGTTGACCCAAAAAATAGATTAACACCCTAGCTTGAGTGTGAAAGAACCATCCCTGCTTAACAAGGCAAACAAAATAGAAAAAGCAATTGTAAAATGCAGAAAAGGTAAAAAGACAAAAGATTTTTACAGTGGTTCGGCTGTTAATGAAGCCTACGTTCACTTTATAGCTTTTGTTGATCAACTACTATTATAAAGGTGTTTGGATTACAATATGATTCTTCTTTTATAAGTTAGATCAAACCACCATTGTTAGAGACAACCGAAAGGATTTCAGTTGCCTTTTTCTGGCTATGGTAAGGGAGAAGAAGAGTGAAGAAATGAAGGCAAAGTTTCAGCAGAGGTCAGAGCAGATCCCTTTTCTACTGTAGATGGGATGGTATTTATAGGAGTTGGAGAGAAGTTGGGCCAGAGTTGCTTTGTCAGAAGCCTGCATTCATCACATAGAGGAAGTCCAGAAAGATTGAAGGTCGTAGAAGCAAGTATTTGGATTGGTGTTGATCTGACCCGATCTAATTAGATCGCTAACCAATCCAAATAGTTACGCATTTTAGATGCTTTGACTACTTAGTTATTTTACTACCAAAAATTACTTCAACCTGTCGAATCCCAAAAGACTACGAAGGGAGCTTCATGAAGAAAAATAGTGACAGCAAGACCTTTCAAAAAAAAGTCGAAGGGATGCTTCTACAAGTTTAAATGAATTATGGGCTTTCAAAAAGGTCTAAAGGGGTCAAAACTTCCCTTTTGCTTTAGTTGTACTTTCCATAAGAGATGAAAATAAAAGCTTCCTTTGATATTAACCCCTCTGCATATATCAAACAATTCGATATGATTAATTTTGCCATTGTCTACCTTCCATAAGAAAAGATTCTACCAAAGCTTCCCTTCCAAAAGTATGGTTTTGCAAAGACTAGCCTTTTAAATCTGTTGAACCCTTCCACAAGTATTAGGGAGATTTCGCATATGCCAGTATTTCTTCCTTAAGAACCAAAAGATGGACTTTTGCATTAACTATGGGGATCGCCTTCAAAATATACCTTCCCCAACCAACCAAGTGATGCTTTCAAAGCAGTTGATCCTTCCGTAGGGTCGCATCATCATTTACCATTTCATCCTCAATGAATGCTTCCGCAACCATTAAAATAAAAGCTTTCGAATGCATCAGTGCCTTTCACAAGTATTGTTTATATACTTTTCGCACATGTCGGGACACCCTTTCATGCTTATCCAACACATCTACAAAAGCATAAGAGTCACTCATATACCTTCTGATGGAGTTGAAGGCATCCAAGTGTAACATCCCCTACATGGAGGCTCAAAACTAACGGCTACGGATGTTGTAGTCATCCATAGTTATTAATCCTCGACGACCAAATACGATAATGTTAGATACATTGATATAACAGAAAGACAAGGATATGTAAAGAAAATAAAATCACAAAGCAACTCACACCCCAATCCAAATCATTTCAAATTCATTACATAATCCCAATACAAGAACTACATTAAGAGAAAATATATTTATTACAACATACACCAAAAGCGACATATGAAGATGCCCCCTTGGAGGATTAGATTATATATATTGACAATCAAAAAACTTTGCCTTTATAACAACAACACAACAGAATCAAAATAAAAGAGAACTATAAATAGTTATCATGCCTCCTGCACATCTCCGGAAGCTTATTCATCTAAACATGTACTTGAAAACCTCAACTCTCAAATCACTCAAAATAAATTGAGTACCTGAGAGTTTAAGGGGAAAAAACTTCGAGTCAGACATAAAGCTTGGTATGAATAATAATCTACCATCTCAAATCATTTAGATATCTAGTAAGACCACACCGCATAGCGAAACAGATTTTCCCCTTTCTAATATCTTAAAACTTTATAAAACTATATACTGTGTCCTACATCCACAATGGTTAAAAATATAACATTAATATGATGATGTGTGAACAAATTAAAATAATTTGGACTTCCCATCCTCTGTTTAATTGACTAACTGCCATATTTATAGTTTCTAGGGTCACTATTAACCCTATTAGATTTCATGGGCTAACTAATAACCTGTTAATGTTTATGGACTCCCTATCCATAAAAATAGTTTTCATGGGCTTACTATTAACCTGTTTAAATTTGTGGACTCTCTGTCCTATTTCATAGTTTTCAAGGGATCACTAATAACCTATTGGCCCTTGCCAATAACATCATTATTTCATTGGTTCTCCCTGAACCTACTGGTAACTCCAATTAAAGTAACACTTTTCTACGTAAGAGCTTTTCTAGGTAACACTTCCAATTAAAGTGATCCAATAACACTTTTCTAGGTAAGAGCTAAATAATGCCAATTAAAGTAAGTGCTTTCTAACTAACCTTCCTACTTGTAAACATGTGATTGGTTGCCTTAACTTTTGAAATTATTTATAAAAATAAATACCGCATAATTTCAGATCTAAACCAAGGTTAATCAAATAAGCCCTTCCATTAAGCAAAATAATTAAATAATTTAGGTCCTCCTTTCAAAATAATTTAATTCTCATAGTAAGTCACTTAGGAAAAATCCTCAAAAATTGTAGAAATTCACTTTTAATATTGTTAACCAAAAAAACTTTTCAACATTCCCAATGCCACATGAAAGGTATTTAAAGTCAAACGAATCCATGTTGATGGAAGGATCTCTTCTTTTAAAGCATACCTTTGGACCAGATTCTCATAGTCAAAAGGGTTTAGGAAGATTGCACATCCTTTCGGCCTGGTTGGTTTGATCGAAAGGGTCTACAGAGCTATCTTCACCTTTTAACTGGGTTGACTTAGTCGAAAGGTTTCAAGGAATTAGTTTAAAGAGACAGCATCTGCTAAAACTCTTCTGTTTGAGTGGATCTAAAGCAATTGATCCTTTGAGCTTTTCACTTCTTTCGACCATATCGAAAGGTACCCTTTTGGTCCTTTCGATCATGTCAAAAGAGATGTATATTTCATTAATAAGTCACGGTTGCTTTCGACATAATGGTTTCGTTATTTTTGATTTGGAACCCTTTTGAAAGGGTTGCTGATATATCAGTGGATAAAATCTTTCGAATGAGTTCCTCTCCTAATAGTTGTTAGTCAATCATAAACTAGAATCACCTCAAAGCACCCCGTTCGAATGTGACGAAAGGGGTTCCACTCTTTCGAAATGGTTCTAGCTTATAATTGTCTAAGATTCGCTCCAAATTCCTTGTATAAGATTGACCTAAGCGTTCCCCAGTTTCATAATTCATCATTGTCAAAACCTTATCATCATTCTAATTTCTAATGTCAAATGTAGGTTATGATAATGATGTGTTTCCACCTGAGATCTCCAATTTGATCCTACACATTACATAGAAGAAACAAAATTAAGAGAAAAGGTTAGAATCATGTACAACTTATCATTAGACTAGCTAATGATCTAAATGACCTTCCTTATCATTAGACTCCTTATTGAACAAGCCATCACTCCTTTACTAATAATCCAAAATAATTTACAAGAAATAGAGCTTTATTCCCAATTTGATTTAAGGATCTTATCACACTTAATTGCAATTAAGAGAGTAGAGTAGAAGAAATGAATTTCATATTTTCGGTCCCCAAAACTAGACCTATTGGGTCTTATTTATAGATGCAGGTCGGCCCCCTTTCACGCTTATGCTTCCGACTCAATCAAAGGGATTCCTCTTTATATGCCGCTCAAACCCTTTCGACTTAGTCGATAGGCTATGACTCCTTTCGACGTTGTCGAAAGGCATCATTTTTGCGCTCTTTGGTCTACTCTTGTGCTTCCTTTATCTTCTCCCAGGGCTTTCAACCGAGTTGAAAGTGTCTTTCACCTTTGTTGAACTTCAAGCATTGATTCCTTCACAACAACTTTCAACGCCATCGAAAGGTTTCCAAGCGTGAAATACTATTGGTTTCGATGATGTTGGGTAGCCTTCAAATGCATGCCTGAGAATTGAGGAAGAACCTTTCCCTAATATTATCGCCCTTGACCAGTTCGAAAGTCTTGTCAATGCTTTCGAAAGGGTTATGATAAGGGCGAAACCTTCAGATCCAAAAGGTTTAGCACACAAGTGAAAGATTATCATCCATTGCCTTCGAAAGGGGGTTCTGGAACTGTCCTCGCTTATTTATCTATGTCGAAAGTTTGAAAATGGTGGATGGGTAATCGTATTTCCATTTGGATCGAAAGCCTTCACACTGTAAGAGTTATTGGCGCCTTCGACTCCTTCGACTCCTTCAAAACATTCTTAATGCCTTCAAAACGTCTTTTGATGACCTCTGTCAAAACCTATGCCTGTTGCTTCATCGAAACCTCACTCTCTTTAACCTTCTTTCATACTTCTGCCTTTGAGTTGATTTTATGGCTAACATTTTGCCCCCCGTATGAAAGAAGCTTTTGCTCTTTAGGAAAAAAATTTCGAAGCTTTCTTACTCTTCATAACTTTATTTTTTCCTACGAAATTCAAAGTCAGATATATTTGCTATTGTTAGCTCTTCATCACACTTTTATGCATGCTTATTAATGGAATAGAGTATTAATGCTTTCATATTCGGACAGTTTGTTGATCGTAATCCACATTCAACAGGTATGAAACTGGTAATAAGTAGCTACCAATGCACATCATAAATGTAGTCTACGAACTCCCTGTAGGCAATAACCAATAGCTGCAAATGAGGACAGTGAGTTATTATCAGAAAATAAGCCTTTGTAGCTCTTCTCCCTAATTTGTTTCTAGAGAAATTCCTATAAATTTTAATGATCCCGAGGCCTTTATTCAGGTATTGGTGAGAAATATTTAGAATTATAAAACTTCAACTCCAAGTTAGGTATTAAAAAGACCAGCTCAAAACTTTCGGTTGTCTATAGTAATTTCAATTCTATTATATCATACACCCAGCTTGGTATTAATAATGAAATTTAACCATAGATTGGGGTATTAATTTGCAAACTATGGTAGTCGATAATGAGGTATCCAAAATCCAAATAATAATATCCAAAATAATGCCTTCTGTAGGGCATTTCTAAACTTAGATTCAAGCTTTTATGGTAAACTAAACAGAAATTAGTAAATATTGTCTTTATATCAATATCCAAGCCCAGATCAAGGCATATGTTGGACAGTTATCTTTGTAAATGAACCTTTGGCCCAGGTTAGGGCATATGTAGTGTGAGCAAACATCCATAGTAATTGTTGCCAAGATAGAAACCCTTTGCCTAGATCAGGGCATCATTAGACAACCAGAGACCTATAGGAATTATCTTTATAATAGGAGCCACAAACCCATATTAGGGATTAAGGAAATATCAAATAATAGTCTCAAAATCCTAATTCGAGTATAAAAATGGTAGATGATTAATAATATCCTAATACCCCGATTCGGGTATAATATAGATAGTTAGTGATTGGTAAAGACCCAAGACCCAGATTCAGGTATTAGTAAGTGAAGTCCTGAAATGAATGTACCGAAACCCAAATTCAGGTATTAATCAATGAAATTCAGATATGAGAGACCCAAAACCTAGATTCGGGTATTTAATAGATGATGTCTAGAAATCAATGACCCGAAACCTAGATTCAGGTATTAATAAGTGGAGTTATGTTCTACTCCTTTGATGCATGAACCCATCAAGTCTTGTTTGTATAGAAATAATCTGATTAGTTGCCTCTTGACCATGGAAGTCTTAGTCTATAATTAGATATATCGTTTCTCTGGCTTGGACATCTTAGTGTCCTGTAGACACACCGTTTCTTAGACCTGAACATCTCAGTCCATTATTTGAAGAGCCTTCTCTCGAGCTTGAACGTCTTAGTCTATTATTTGATGAGACTCTTCTCGGGCTTGTACGTCTTAGTCCATTGTCCAATGAGCTCTTCTTAGGCTTGGACATCTTAGTCCATTGTTTGATGGGACTCTTCTTTGGCCTGGACGTCTTAAACCATTGTTGTCTAGTGCTCTTGGTTAGCTCATCTTAGAGACTGAAACTAAGGACTTACCCAACCGCCTTCCATGAGGCGCCCCGCCCTAGCCCATTTACGGCGTGGACAGGGGCTTGTTCGGTGCTTTACCATGGACATCTTATGGAACGAAAAAGGCTTACTCTGTCCTCCCTCCAGGACGTGCCTTACCATGGCCATAGCATAGCGTGGATAAGGGCTTGTTCGGTGCTTTAACCTGGCCATCTTATGGCACGGCTAAAGGCTTACTCCGTCCTCACTGCAGGAGGTGCCTTGACCTGACCAGAGGTGCGGCCAAGGGCATTTCCGGTTCCTTAACCTAGCCATCTTATGACGTGGATAAAGGCTTACCCACCCTCTCTCCAGGAGGTGCTCTGCGTTGGCCAACTCAGCGTAGATAGGGTCTTTTCTACCATCTTAGGTAGTATCCAAATAGAAGGAGCATTTCACTCCCAACCATTTAGATTTTCTTTTTGAAGAAAGTCATGTTTTATTCATTCATCTTTGGAAAATATGGCCTCAAATGTTCGACATTCCATGTTCTTGGAACCATATTGCCGTCTGGTCGGCAGAATTTGTAAGCTTCCAGGGGAATTACTTTGCAAACGATAAATGGCCCTTCCCAATTCGGCCCGAATGGTCCATCTGCGGGGTTTTTGGTATTTGCTATCACTCTTCGATGTACCAAATCTCCTTTATGAAATGGCCGATTTCTCACATTCGAGTTGTAGTATTTTGAGATTCTTTTTTGAAATTCTACTGTTCTTGCCGCTACTTCGTCTCTCAATTCATGTATTAAATCCAAGGATTCTTTTTTTAGCTCTTGATTCTTATCAAATGCGTAGGCGATTGTTTGGTGTGAGGGTATCTCAATCTCAATTGGCAACATCACTTCACAACCATCTGTTAAAGAGTAGGGAGTAAGTCCTGTTGCCGTTTTGGTGGATGTTCGATAGGCCCATAACACAAGCGCCGGTACTTTTACCTACTTTCTTTTTCCTTGTTTAGCTGCTTTTTCAAAATCGTCTTTATGGTTTTATTTGCAGCCTTAACTTCCACATTCGTTTTTGGATGTGTGACTGATGAATTTTTTTTAATTATTCCATTCTTATGGCAGAAGTGAAAAAAATTTTCACTTTCAAATTGTGTCCCATATTCATAAATTATCTTTTGGAGAATCCCAAATCTAGTTATGATATTCTTGATAATGAATCTAAGCACCTTCCGGGAAGAAATCATTGGTAGCGGCTCCGCTTCTACCCATTTGATGAAATAGTCTATGGAAACTACAACATACTTTGACCCTCATTTTGAAATTGGCAATAGCTCGATTAAATATGTTCCACATTCATCAAAGGGCCATGGACTTGTTATGGGTGTCAACTTCCTTAGGGGTAATCTGGGAATCTTTGAATATTTCTAGCACTTTTCGCATTTTTCACATATTTGATGGCTTGGCTTACCATATGTGGTCAATGAAATCCCTGCCTCACTATTTTCTTTGCCAACTTTGTTCCATTTGAATAATCCCCAAAAAATCCTTCATGTGCTTCAGCCATTAATTTTATTCCTTCATTCGCTTACACATCTTAGGTAGGAAAGAGCATATCCTTTTTATAGAGGATTCCATCCATTATTATGAAGGTTGGAGCCTGTTGGCGTCAAAATTGGCAACCTGCACCCAATTATAAGTGAAAGCACCAATATCCAGTCATAGATCACAGATAGAGTATAGGTAGAGAATATAATATGAAGAATAACCAAAATTAAAATGAAAGCAAGTAAAAAAGATAAGATTTATAGTGATTTGGCTAACTCCAGCCTACGTCCACTCCAAAAAAATCCTTCTTACTATTAGAAATTTGATTATAGTTGCAATCTGGAATTTCTGAATAAAAATGGCAGAGTACCCTCTAAGTGGAAATTGAAGAGAAACAAAGTGAAGATCCCACTTTCTGAAGCCATACCTGTTGTATTTATAAGCGAAACTCCGGCTATAGGGCCTCCTCCACCTACATGGGCCCACCATAGCAACCGTCGAGCCTAACTCGTCCATCCACGCCGACCTGAAGTAATTCGTATGCTAGCCCAAAGCAAGTGACACGCAGACCCAAAGTAAACTTCATGCTGACCCGAAGTAAAACGTATGCCAACCCCTAGTGGAGTCCAATGCTGACCTGAAATGTAGCCTATGCCGACCCCAAGCGAGATGCATGCCGAACCGAAGTGTAGACTATGCCGACCCCAAGCGAGATCCATGCCGACCCAAAGAGAAGTCCATACCAACCAGAAGTAAACTCTTCTTTGCCGACCTGAGTTTAAAGCAATGCTGACTCGAAGTTATGCTATTGCCGACCCAAAGTTATGTTATTATCGACCCGAAGTAATATGCCGACCCCACGTAATATGCCGACCCCAAGCGAATTAGCATGCCGACCTGAAGTAGAACTCAAAGGGAACCCTATGTCGACCCGATGTTGAACCTAAAGCAACTCTATGTCGACCCGGAGTAACAATGCCGACCCGAAACAATACCATGCCGACCCGAGCTACGCCTTTCTCCAAGTCCCGTGTAATTTATCCATCAACTATGCTTAACCCAGGCTTCATATTCGTAACTGATTATCCATCCATCGATTTGAACTAAGTCTATAATATTCCAGCCTCGATAACCGTGAAGTCTATTATGTTAAATCCACCTGTAAACTGCCTTGCTAAAAGGCAGGATAACATTTGCCCTCCAAAACATGCCTTACTATTGGAAGGCGTGTTTTGAATTGCCAATAGTCCAAAATCCGATGTCCATAATCCGTTAATCGTCATATTATCCAATCTAGAGTCCAATCCATTACCAATCTGGTTCCTTGATCTCTCCGGATCGTTATCAAAATCCATGACTATTCTGAGTTGATATTCAATTCTGAATCCATTCCAAATCCATTAGCCGAATCCATGATCTCTTCGGATCATTTTATCTAAGTACGGGACCTCTCCGGGTCCTGTAATCCATATCCAGGACCTCTCCAGGTCCATATCCAAATCCAAGACCTCTCCAGGTCTATATCCAAATCCATAGACCTCTCCAGTTCATTTTATCCTACTCCGGCCTCGACTCTTCGGTCGAGGGCTTATCCGTGGTTATCCTTCTCTGGCCTCGACTCTTCGATCAAGGACTTAACCCGTGGGGTATCCTACTACGGCTTCAATCCCCAACTGAGGACTTAATCCATAAATATCCTTCTTCGGTCTCGCCTCTCTGATCGAGGGCTTAATCTTTGGGGTATCCTACTCTGGCCTCGATCCCTAGTCGAGGACTTATCTGTGTTCGAGTCCATCCTATTGCTCTTCGACGAAGTGACTCATAACTCGTGGCAATTGCCATGTCTCTCCAATCGGGGCCATAACTGTGACCGGTGTTGTTTATTACATTAATCCAAATCCAATCATTCTAGAGTTCAATAGATAAAATAAAAATCCATACAACCAAGATAACTAAATAGCCATAGTACCAAAAAAACCAAAGTTTGAGAAAAAACAAGATTTCATAAAACCGAGCACCACGGTTCATCGTCATCTCAAAGCATGCCTAGGGATCGTCCTTGATCCCGTACATGTATAAGTGACTTAGCCGCATTACTTCTTGGTTTATTACTTATTCCATGCCATAAATCCAATCATCTAATAATAAGCTGATGATGATGCCTTAATCCAGTGCCATCTTCGTGTAAGGTGGGCGGTGGCTGCTCCTGTTCCACTACCAAGGCTTGATTCCTTATGTAATGTTACAAATGATAATTCCTCACATGTTCCTCAATGATATCCTTCAAATGCCTACAGTCATTCGTGTTGTGCCCATCCAGCTCATGAAATAGGAAATGCTTTCCTGATGCTCGCACGTATTCGAAGGGTTCCCATTTTACAGGCCTTCAACACTGGAGGCGCTCTCGAGTATCCAAATAGATCCTTTCCAGAGTTTCAGTCAAATCTATCTAAGAAGAGAATTTTGGTTCTCTTCATTATATTTTCGATGTATTACTCTTATCATTCATTTTTCGTTTGCCTTTATCGTTCTTGTTTACATCTCCTGATGATCCTCCAGCTTGCACAACATTCACCTCTTGTTTGTTTGCTCGTGTGTCTTCCTGTTATAGGAATCTTTCTGCTTCATGATAAAACTCCCCTAAATCCATAGGTGGGTCCCATGCTAGCGAATCTTGTAACTTTGTGCCAACAGCGATTCCAGATATAGCCGCCCTCAAAATAATGGATGGATCTGGATGATCCACTGATGCCACCACAACATTAACCATGTAGAAAGCTTCTCAAAGACTCCCTAGTCCTATGCTTCCGTGTTTCCAAACTCGTCACATTCTTAGGTCAC
The DNA here is from genome assembly GCA_030765085.1 of Allium cepa. NCBI lineage: Eukaryota > Viridiplantae > Streptophyta > Magnoliopsida > Asparagales > Amaryllidaceae > Allium > Allium cepa. Next base: position 720,982,404 of record CM060938.1, on the reverse strand, counting down.
AAGATTGAACTCTAAACTACCTCATAAACCATTCGGTCAATTCTATCCACGTACCAATGGAGCCGCTTTCCAATTGACTTAACTAAAGTGTTGCTATATCCATCAAATACAAAGGGAAGCACCGTACCATGGCCTCATCCGATGCCCCTAGTACTTGCATATGCCTCATATACCTTGTCATATGAACAGCGAGATCTATCCTTCCATTATATGTATCTAGTCTTGGTAGTTGAATTCCGGTGGATTCTTAGCTTTCGTAATCGCAGGAGCAAAGAGCTCCTATTCATATCCTCCAAATCTTTATTTACCAATCCTCCTCTCATGGCCCATCTGATCATATCCACCAACCTATCGTTATCATCAAGTAGTAGTCTTTGTCCGTTGTCTCCAACCTGCCTCCCGATTCCACGAGGGAATCCTAAAACCTGCCCTTCAAGACGAGCATCCATATCCCAATCAATGCCAAACTGCATAGCACTACCTGTTATCCTGCCTGGAATCGAACCAATATGCTCCAGGGGCATGCCTCTGAGTGTGGAATGACTAGGGGCAACCCCGATGGTTCTGCTCTATCCCGCATCCTGTTAGCTTCATTTCCTTGGTTCTTATTCTGGACTTCCTCTATTACTGCTGCTTCTACTCTGTGATCCATATTTTCAGTATTCCCAACAGCTCTGTTCCCTTTGTTTGGGATTCCTGCTTGTCTAATCTGTCGGAATAAGTTCTGCATCATATCTTCCTGTCTCTTTAGCATCCTTTCCTGCATAGCATCCATTATCATCTCCATCTTGTTTTTGGTGATGAAGATTGAAGTTTGATTAGCTCCTAAGGAAACCTCCTGACTTCCTTCAAGATGACTCCTTTCTGTCCTCTGTCTCCTTGTTGATTGGCTAGCCATAGCTTTCTAAATCCGAGTTCCTAAGCTTTAAAATCCAAGGTCCAATCTTCCAAATCCCTGAGTGCTAGCTTTCTCTCTAAAAGCTCCAAAATATTGGCATCAAAATTGGCTACCAACACCCATTATAAGTGAAAGCACCAATATCCAGTCACAAATCATAGATATAGTATAGGTAGAGAATATAATATGAAGAATAACCAAAATAAAATGAAAGCAAGTAAGAAGGCAAGATTTATGGTTACAATTTGGAATTTCTAAATAAAAATGGCAGAGTAGCCTGTAGGTAGAAGATGAAGAGAAACAAAGTGAAGATCCCTCTTCCTAAAGCCACACCTGCTGTGTTTATAGGCGGAACTCCGGTTATAGGGTCTCCTCACCTACATGGGCCCACCATAGCGACCGTTGAGCCCAATTTTTCATCTATGCCGGCCTAAAGTAATTCGCATGCTAACCCGACGTAAGTGACATGCCGACCCGAAGTAAACTTCATGCTGAACAGAAGTAAAACGTATGCTGACCCCAAGTGAAGTCCAATGCTGACCTTAAATTTACATGACAACCCGAAGTATAGCCTATGCTGACCCCAAGCGAGATCCATGCCATTCCGAAGTGAAGTCCATGCCAACCCGAAGTAAACCCTTCTCTGCCGACCTAAGGTTGAAGCAATGCCGACCTGAAGTTATGCTATTGCCGACTTGAAGTAATATACTGACCCCAAGTAATATGCCGACCCCAAGCGAATTAGCATGCTAACTCGAAGTAGAACCCGAAGAAAACCTTATGCCGACCCAAAGTTGAACCCAAAACAACTCTATGCTGACCTGGAGGAACAATGCTGACCCGGAGCAACACCGTGCTGACCCGAGCTGCGCCTTTCTCCAAGTCCTGGATCGTTTATCCATTGGCTATGCTTAACCCTGGCTTTATATTCGTAATTGATTATCCATCCATCCATTTGAATCAAGTCTATAATATTCCAACCTCGATAACCATGAAGTCCATTATGTTAAATCCGCCTATATAATGCCTCGCTAAAAGGTAGGATAATAGAGTCTATCTATTGATTTTCCTTGCCTCACCTTTATCTAATAGGAGTGTTCCTTTAACAAAGTATTCCATAATGGGTGACATCCATGTCAATATATATGTTATTTGGACTAGGTTAGTCAACCCTTTTATTTGATATTTCTTTATTACTTTCTCTTCTTTCTTCCCCTTGAAATTTTTCTTAAGACATTGTCAAAAATAACAATTCTTTCCCTTGTTTGGATACCACATCTTCAATACTTGGAATTTCCTGATATCTCACTAAAACAATACTTGTCTCCGAGGCTCCCCTTGAGCTTGCCAGTTTTGCTAGTGAGTCTGCTTGTGAGTTTTTTGCTCTTGGGACTTGGTGTATTGAAAAGTCTTCGAACAAAGTAAACATTCTCGGTATCTTTTTTACATATAAGGATAACTTGATATCCTTTGTTTGATATTCATGTTTCACTTGGCTAACCACTAGTTGAGAATCACTAAAGATCTGTATCCGTGGAATCTTTAGCTCTGATGCCAAGGTTAATCCCACTACCATAGATACATATTCTGCCACATTATTTGTTGCGAGGAATCCCAATTTCATAGCGTTATGCAAATGGTGTCCATCTTGTGTTATGATTACGTATCCTGGTCCAGACCCTTGTTCATTTGATGCACAATCAGCAAGTAATTGCCACATGGGCTTCTAATCTTTCTCCTTCTCTCATTGCTCCTTAATGAAGCTAGTGCACTCATTAACAAAGTCCGCTAATGCTTGTCCCTTGATTGTGGCTCGTGGTTGAAACTCTATGTCATATGACTGAGCTCGATCCCCAATTTTACCAATCTTCCTGAAGTTTCTGGTATACTAAGACTTATTTTAGTGGAAAATTGGTCAATACCCTTATCGGATGTGCTTGGAAGTACGCTCTTAGCTTTAGAGCCGTGAGAATTAAGCAATAGGCTAACTTTTCTATAAGTGGGTATCAAATCTCTACATCCTTTAACTACCTACTTATATAATACACTGGTAGTTGTGCCCCATCCCCTTCTCTAATCAGCACTGAACTAATGGCATGCTCTGATACTGCCATATATAAATACAAGGTTTCCCCATTCTGGGACTTGAAATTATTGTTGGGTTTTCCAAATGGCTTTTTAGTTCCTGAAAGGCTTTTCTATAATCTTCTCCCTACTCAAAGTTCTTCTTCTTCTTAATTACATCAATGAAGGGTATACACTTATCGGTAGCCATAGAGATAAATCTACTCACGACAGCCACCCTTCCATTCAAACTCATCACTTCCTTGCTGGTTTTAGGTTCGGCCATGTCCTTACTGGCTTGAATTTGATCTGGACTAGCTTTGATTCCTTGGGCACTTACAAGGTATCCTAGAAACTTTCCAGAATGAACTCCAAATGAACACTTTGGTGGGTTAGTTTCATTTGATATTTTCACGTTACCTAGAGCATCTCCTCCAAATCATTAAGATGATTTTGGAGTTCACTTGACTTTACCAGCATATCGTCTACATAAACTTCCATGTTTTGGTTGATTTTCTCCTTAAACATTCGGTTGACCAACCTTTGATATGTTGCACCAACATTTTTCAATCCAAAGGGCATTGCTTTGTAGCAATAAATCCACCAATCGTTATGAAGATAGTGTGCTCCTATCTGGCTTGAATATTGATATTTGGTTATACCTTGAATATGCATCCATGAGAGATAACAACTTGTGTCTGCTTGTGGCATCTACTAATTGATCTATTCATGGAAATGGGAAACAATCTTTTGGGCATGATTTATTCAAATCCATGTAGTCAATGCAAGTCCTCCATTTCTCGTTTGATTTCTTTACCAGCACTGGATTGGCTAACCATTTTGGGTAGTATACTTCCTGAATAAATCTATTTTTGAGGAGTCGGTTAACCTCTTCTTTCAAAGTTTCCAACCAAATTTTTTCCATTTGTCTCTTTCTCTTCCTTACGGGAATTGCTCCTAGATTAACGTTGAGGGCATGAATATAACCGTTGGATCAATTCCCACCATATTGGAATGTGACCAAGCAAAGACATCTTTGTTGACTTTAAGGAATTGTATCAAATCCTTTTTTAAGTCACAATTAAGATCCTTTCCAACCTTAACCACTTTGGTAGCATCATCTGAGTCAATGTACGCTTCCTCAAGATCCTCTATGAGTTGTATCCTCTCCATTTCTCCTTAGCAATCAAATTCTATGACTATTGGACCTTCTTCCGTTGAGTTTACGTTAATTCTCTTCCTCTTGCCTCCAGAGGGATTTGTTAGATTTATTAATTTTAGTCTTTGTTTCGAATGTTTGATGTGAAAATCCGTCATCCGAAGGTTGTAAAAAAGTAGAAGAATCAAAATATGCAGAATACTCCCTTTTATACTGATCAAGAGTGGAAAAATACATTTTCCGAGAGCTAAACTACTCTCCTTGGACAGCTCCCCAGCCTTACTTTGTCAGGAATTTTACCATGAGATATTTTGGGGAGACAAAGGCATCTATCTCATCAAGAGCTGGCCTTCCAAAGAAATCTTGTAGGAGGAGGGTTGATTGATTATCACTAAAATTCCTCGAACGTTCTGCAATTTTGGCGGTACCACCATTTTTATGAGTAGCTTTTTATGTCCCACTGGAGTTGATCCTTTGTTGTTGAATCTAAATATGGGCACCATGCTTGGCTCCAGCTTGTCCTTAAGAATCTTTATTTGACCGAAGGTGTGCTTGAAGATTATATTTACCGCACTGCTTGTGTCCAGAAGAATTTTTGAGACAATAGATAACCTAATTTGTGTAGTAACCATCAAGGGATTGTTATGAGGATGGTGAACCCCTTTTCTTAACTCTGTGGAGTGGAAACCAGGTTAGGCATCTGAATGTTGTGACATGGGTTCTTCATTGGCGATTCCTCCTGGACAGAGTATATCCATTCTCTAGCTTCTCTAATATACCTGCTTCGGGCTCCCTTATTGTTTCCTACTAGATGGGGCCCACCATGGATTGCATCAATTCTGTTGATTGGTGGGATCAAGCTTAGGGGGCCCTTATCTTCTAATACATTCACAGCATTGGTTGGACATTTTTGTGGACTATTTTCTGTTTAATGGGTTTTCTATTGATCTTGAACAAACTCCTACAAATGACCTTCCTGAATGAGCTTCTGAATAATTCCAGTCAAAGCCCTGTATTCGTCAGTTTTGTGACCATTGGCTTTGTGATAAGAGCAATAGTCTCCTTCCTTTTTCTGTTTAGGGTTGGTCTTGCCTTTAAAGGAGACCGAAAAGTTGACTCTTTCCTTTGCTACTTCATACACATAAGATAGTGGCTTGTTTAAAGCAACTGTATTAGCTATTGGTTCTTCCCATCTTGTCTTTTTGTGGCCACGGTCTTGGCCAAATCTTCCTCCTTTTTTCTTGAGGATAGTTTTCTTCTTGGCATAGTAAAGCTCGTCCAACCGAATGAACTTGTCAACTTGGAAATGGAAATCTTGCAAGTCTTTGCAGTCGTTAAAAAAGAGTTGCTTCCAAAAGGGGGTGTTTTCAATTAAGCCAGAATAAACGACTATAAGCTTATCTCGATCATTCATGTCCTTGGCCTTTAATGCTTCGGCATTAAACCTCCTCAAGTAATCACCCAAGGACTTTCCTTATCTTTCTTTTGTATTTTCCAAAACTGTGTAATCGATCGTGGGATCTTTGGAGATGTAGAATTAGGCAGAAAACTGTTTTCATGAGTATATAGTTTTTTCTCGGTACTGCCTATACCATTTTGTTGTTGCTCCCTAGAGAGTGACTGGGAACAATTAGAATCTAATCACTCCAAATGCATTATACAATTCCATTTTGTTGTCAAAAGCCATCAGGTGATCATCTGTGTATGTAACCCCATGATATTTCATCGATGGAACCTTGGCATATGGTGGGATAAATATGGCCATTATCTCTTCGATGAAGGGAGGCACTCTTTCGTTGTCATTAACATTCTCGTCCATGGTTCTCTTTCCTTTTGAATTCATAGCATCTTTTATCGCATTCTCAGTGGAATCTTTTAGGTAAGCTTCAACATTGCAACAATCTTTTTTATTTGGGCGATATTCTTTTGATGTTGAACTCCTAGATTTTTTAGTGATCTGTTAAGAATCCTTCCCTGATGGTTAACTACCGATTAGGGGAGTTCATTCTTTTTCAAGGATGTCGGATCCATTGTGCCTTTATACTCATTGGAATTGGCTTTTAGATTTCTTTTTGGGGGAGACCACCTCTTCCCTCTGCGTTGGCTTTGGAGTCATGGAAGATTTTTGAGATAGAGCAATTTTTAGTGGCTCCTATATTTCCTACATCTGTTTTTCCAAGAGCTTGATTTTAGCCGTATTCTCGTCTTCTTGTGTCGATGATGAAGTTTGTATTGGAACAGCCTCGTCAAAATTAAAAGATGGAGCTATATTCTTATCCAAAGTAGTGGTGTGACCAACTCCCTCATCAATTCCACTTAGCCATTTTGATCTCATTTTTCCTACGTAAGACAAATGAGCCATAATTAGTCCATACTATAGTGACAAGGTCGGAGGTTCAAGCCATCCTTCTGGCACCAACAATGTTAACAAGAAAACTTTCCAACATTCCTAATGCCATGTGAAAGGTAGTTAAACTCAAACAAATCCATGTTGATAAGAGGATCTCTTTTTTTGAAGCATACCTTTCAACTAGATTGTCATAGTTGAAAGGGGTTGGGAAGATTGTAGATCCTTTCGACCTGGTTGGCTTGATTGAAAGGGTTTAGAAAGCTGTCTTCACCATTTGACTGGGTTGACTTAGTTAAAAGGTTTCATGGAATTAGTTTAGAGAGATAGCATCTCTTTGCACCTTTTCAAATCGAAAATAATTGATCCTTTTAACTTTTCATTCGTTTCGAACCTTTTTGGTCCTTACGATCATGTTGAAAAAGATGCATATGACATTAATAAGTCACGGTTGCTTTTGACTTCAAGGTTTCACTATTTTTGATTTGTAACCCTTTCGAAAGGATTGCTGATGCACCTTTGGATAGACCCTTTAGAATGATTTCCTCTCCTAATAATTGTTAGTCAATCATAAATTGAAATCCATTTTGAAGTGTTCCTTTTGACTATGTCGAAAGGGGTTCCACCCTTTCTAAACGGTTCTAGCTTATAATTGTTAAGATTCACTTCAATTTCCTTGTATAAGGTCGACCTGGGTATTCCCCGGTTCATAATTCTTCTTGGTCGAAACCCCATCATCATTCTAATTTCTAGTATCAAATGTTGGTTCCAATGATGATGTGTTTCGACAGAGATCTCCAAGTCGAGCCTATACATTGCATAGACAAAAAGAAATTAAGAGAATCAGTTGCAATTGATCATAGACTAGCTGATGATCTATACGATCTTCCCCATCATCAGACTCCTTATTGAATAAGCCATCGCTCCATTATTAATAATCCAAAATGAGTTACAAGAAATAGAACTTTTTCCCTAATTTTATTTAGGGATTTTATCAGACGTGATTGCAATTAAGAGAGTAGAGTATAAGAAATGAATTCCGAATTTCAGAATTCGATCCCCAAAAACAGACCCCTTGCGTCTTATTTATAGATGTAGGTTGGCCTATTTCAAGCCTATGCTTCTGACTCGGTGGAAGGGACCCTTCTTAATATGCCGCTCTACCCTTTAAACTTAGTTAATAAGCCGTGACTCCTTTCGACGCTGTCGAAAGGCATCTTTTGCGCTATTTGGTCTACTCTTACGCTTCCTTTGTCTTCCCCCAGACCTTTCGATTAAGTCGAAATGGTCTTTTTCCTTTGTGGAACTTCAAGCACTACTTCCTTCACAACAACTTTCCACATGCCGAAAGGTTTCCAAGCGCGCCTTTTCTCTCATGTTGTTTTTTTGCTACTGGAAAAAAGATAGAGGCCTCCGACTCCGTCGATAGGTTGCTCATACCGGTTTCGAAGACATTGAAATACTAATGGTTTCAATGATGTTGGTTAGCCTTCAAATATATGCCTGATAATTGAGGGGAAACCTTTTCTTAATATTATCGATCTTGACCGGTTCGAAAGGCTTGTCAATGCTTTCGAAAGAGTTATAATAAGGGTGAAATCTTCAGATCCGAAAGGTTTAGCGCGTAAGTGGTATATTATCATTTGTTGCCTTCGAAGCGGGTTTTGAGGCCATCCTTTCTTATTTATCTACGTCGAAAGGTTGAAAATGGTGGAAGTGTACTTCTATTTCCATCTGGATCGAAAGCCTTCACACTATAAGAGCAGTTGGCGCTTTCGACTCCTTCGAAACATTCCTAATGCCTTCGAAATGTCTTCTGATGACCTTGTCGAAACTTATGCATGTTACTTCATAGAAACGTCACTCTCATTAACCTTCTTTCGTACTTCTGCATTTCAGTTGATTTTATTGCTAACAAATATGTTATATAACATATATAAATTTCAGATCCAAATTTTCAATATAATTTCCAAAATAAATTTATAAACCCAATTAACCATTTTTCCTTTGAAAAATTATAATAAATTCTCCCATACTTGGAAAATTATGACGTTGTGGGCATTTTCCCCACTACATGGTAATACGAGGAGTCAGGGGTAAAATATTCATTTTCTGGAGCAGACTCAAACTAATTTGGTGGTATTCTCGAGATCGAGATATGGACATTGGTTGAAATCGCTTCTCAATCTGAGCTATGGATTGAGAGATATGATCGTCTTAAGATTTTTCCACCACTGTCTCATGGGGTCAATACCGAGATGCCCTATGTCGTTCAAGTTCAACAGTCCTACAGCAAGCTAGGATCCCCGATCCGATGATTGAACCAAAAATTTGATTTGGCGCTTTCTTGGAGTTGGGGCTTGAAAATCTCGAGTCTGCTGGAGTCGGCCCGTAGACTGAACCAAAACTTTGGTTCGACGCTTGCTTGGAGTCGGGCCTTGAAAATATGGAGTCTGCTTGGAGTTGGTTGGTTTACCGAACCATAGCTTTGGTTTGGCGCTTTCTTGGAGTCCGTCCTTGAAAATCTGGAGTCTGCTTTGAGTCGGTTGGATTACCAAACCGAAACTTTGTTCGGCACTTGCTTGGAGTCAGGGCTTGAAAATCTCGAGTCTGCTTAGAGTAAGCCCGATGACCGAACCAAAACTTCGGTTCGATGATTGCTTGGAGTCGGGCATGAGAAATCTAAAGGTTTACTTGGAGTCAGCTAGGAGTAATGCTGCTTGGAGTTGGATGAAGGTTTGCTTGGGGCTCAACCCGGGTATAACTGATCTAAAAAAAAGTTGGACATTTTCATCACGACTTGACTATACTTTGCGGATTTATTCATGACGCATTACGGGGTTCTTGGAGGTGTATGGCTGTTGTCACAAGTGGAATAGCTTGACAATCATGTAAGGTAGGTTGAACTAAATTTTAGAGGAAGGAAGGTTGAACCACATTCCAAATATTTATACTCACCTGCCTCTCCTCATATCTTCATTCTATAAATTTGAAGCACATGGCATCATAAAAAGGGAGGATTCTGAAGAGCGAAGCTTTCAGCAATAATGGTAGAAAATTTCGAGAGGCAAAAATCTTAGTTCTAATAACACGTTCACTCGTACAAAAAGCTTGTACTTGTAATCAGAAATGAAAGGGATAATAAAAGAGGAACGGTGGACACAGGCACGTTCAGTCGGAACCACTATAAATTCTATGTCTTTTTACATTTAAGTCCTTTACATATTCTTTATTACAAATTACTGATTTTATACCTTAAACATCCGCAAAAAAATTTCATCAAATAATAGCTATATACTATAAACAATATTTACAGCTCTACGACAACAATTTGAGTGTTTGCATAATTTTTTGTGAAAACATTTTGGTGCTTTCACTGAGAACTGAACTTTCTTTTTTTGAAAGAAAAATCTCTCTCATTTACTTTTCTTTTTATTTTGAAACCAATAGTTTCTAATCTTATGGCTAGAGATTATCGTTTCTTCTCTTAAAAACTCTCCCCCCTTCTCTAAGATCTGAAATTTATGTTTCTTTTCAGATCTACCCTGACTGTTTTACATAAAACAAAAAATCCTCCTTTACTCTTCAGATTTGAGCATCCATTTTACTATATAGAGAAATTCTTTTGTCAACTTTTTAGATCTTACTTTTAGTATCCACAGATGCTGCTTATCAGCAAAAAATGTCATCTTTTAGATCTGAAATCCTTAGATATTACTTTTACTATTTCGGATCCACAAACACTACTCCTTAACCCACAAGAAACATATATTCACTTCTTAGATCCAAAATCACCATATCTCCTTTCAGATCTGCAAACACTGTTTCTCAACCAAAATGAAACATGTATTTATTTTTTAGATTTGAAATCGTTTTATCTTCTTTTTCTCATTTCAGATTAGAAAAACACTGTTTTGACCAAAAGAAACACTTAATAATTTTTTAGATCTAAAAGCATTATAGATCTTATTCTATTTCCATCCGAAAGCATTGCTTCTTTTAACATAAGAAAACTATCTTCCTCTTTTGTATAAGAGGAATCTATTCCCCTAGTAAAATATAAAATTATGGTTCTATGAAAATCCTTTTCTCCCTCCAAACTCCAAATCCTTTCTCATGACCTAAAGTCATTGTCTCTTTGAAATTAGAGTTTTCTCTTTTTATTTTTGGAAGTTTGTACTCACCATTTCTCGGATTGAGAAGCTATATCTCCTATCTTCAGATTCTCTCTTTATTTTAAGAGTTGGACCACCAACCCTTTGAAGCTACAAAACCTCCCAATCCTTTTCGAAAATTGAATTATCTCTCTCGAAAAGTACAAACTCTATGGGAAAGGAAGGAGAACAACTTCCTGCTATGCCGCCTATGGTGAGAGAACTCAACTGTCAAGAATGCAACAGCTATCCAGATGTGAGAAAGCTGGAAGACTAGTCTAATAACCTCTCGGTGCTAAAAATTATCGGATGTAAATTCGACATGGTTGTGATTGAAATCAGTAAACACATTACTGCTAAACAAAAAGCTTTGGTAGATAAACTCTTAACACGCTTAGGTCAGACAGAAGTATTCGACCTCAACATCATAATACAAGGGAAGTCCTATTGACTGAACCAAAACTTTGGCTCTGTGTGTGCTTGGATTCGGGCCTTGAAAATATGGAGTTTGCTTGGAGTCAATTTGTAACAACCAAATTTTTATAAAAATTAAAATTAGTAATTAATATAGATTTTGGAATTAAATTGAAATTAATTTGATAATTTCAAAAAAAAAAGTATACATATATAAACAAGATTGTAAATTGCATTTGAGGTTAAAATTCAAAATAATAAATATTTTAAAATCATTTCAATTTGAATATATACAGTTAGATTTGAATTTGAATTTAAAATTTAAATAAATATCTTAGTAAAATAATTTGGATTTAGAATAATATATATGTGATTTATTTAGAGGTAATTAGTTTAAAGGGAAAACTTTAAACCAATTTTTAAACTAAAGACGCAACATTTAGAATTTAGGCAGAAGGACAGTAGCGCTTTTGTTCAATTTTCCGACTTCAACTGTTTCCTCCGCTTTCGTCCAAGTTTACCCCAGCCGCCGTCTACCTTCAGCTACTGCTTGCCCTAGCCGCCACAATCTAAGAAATCATCATCTGAAGTCGTTTTCATCCAAGCCGCCATCGTCCAAGCCTCTCTCTTGCCGATGTTCGAATCCAATTGGATCTTCCGTTGTCGACGTCGATTTCTTCAAAATTGAAAAAACTTAATTTGTCACCTCAACCGAAACTTATGTCAGAAATTATTCGACCTTTGAATTCAAGAGCTGCAATTTCAAGATCTAAGAAATGAATGGAAAAGCAGAATCTAGAAGGAGAAGAAAATAGTCTGAAAAGTACCATGAATTTCGAATGATATTTAGATATAGCATTTCTATATTTGAGACACAGTAGATTAGGTTTAATATGCTAAATGATAGACTAATATAACATTTGTACTTTTAAATATAGTATCATTATCTGACTATGAAAAATGATAGTTGGATATAGCATAAGCATATTTCAACTGAATAATGACAAAAAAAATGCAAAATGATACTTGAATATAGCATAAGTATGTTTAAAGTGAACTAGCATGAATAGAATATACAAAATGAAATAAGTATTTTTAAAGAGAACTACCATGAATAGAATATACAAAATGATAACTACATATAGCATCTGTGTCTTTTAATGTAACATTTTAATCACAAAGTTCACTACCATGTTTATGATATACAAAATGATAGTTTAATGTAGCATTTGAGTTATGCAGTCTACTATCATGTTCAAAATAGACAAAATGATACTTTAATGTAGCATTTTAGTTATGAAGTCCAATATTATGATTGCAATATGCAAATTGGGATTTAGTGTAACATTTTAATCACAAAGTCCACTACCATGTTTATGATATGCAAAATGATAGTTTAATGTAGCATTTAAGTTATGAAGTCAGCTATCTCATTTAAAATATGAAAGTAATAGTTTGATATAGCATTTTACTTACGAAGTCCAATATCAAAGTTATAGTATGCAAAATGATATCCAATGTAGCATTTTAATCACAAAGTCCACTAGCATACTTCAGGCATACAAAATGATAGTCTAACATAGCATTTGAGTTATGAAGTCCAATTTCATGTTTACAATATGCAAAATGATGGTTTAATATAGCATTATAGTTATGAACAATAGCTTGAAGCTTACCAGAAATACAATCAACATTAAATACACCATCTGAAACTAACAAGAGCAACATTCCACATCAAATACAAAAAAATAAAACAATAAAAGACTAAATTGCATAATATACACAAAAATGCTAGTTTCACATAGCATAATAATATGAAAGATACAGTAATCACACGCAGAAACAAAAAACTGATCAAAAAACATTACCAATCATAAATAATTCCATTACATGTCCAACATCCAATTAAGATCAAAATCGTGTTAGAACTCCATAGCGTTCACAAGCAAGTGGCGATGCACTCAAACTCAAAACGCTCACAGCATCATCTCCTATTCTCGATATCACAAAGCACACGAGAATGGAAAACTCGACTCAAGCAATCTAAAATGGAGGAGTGACAATCTCGATCTTCATCTGAGAGAAATGGTGAAGTGAGATGCATCTTTGAGTCGGCATCTTTAGGTGAATAGCAACAGTGAGTTTGGGAAGATGGAGCGGGGAATTTTATTTGAGGAGAAGCAAAGATTAATTTAATTTTTGGTAGTCGGCATGATTTGAGGTCGAGATTGAAGAGGAATGGGATTGAAGAAGAGGCACGATTTAATTTTTGTTCAAGTTTTTCCTTCAGCCGAAATTATAAAAATCGCCTCCTTAAAAAAGAAAAAAAATATGTGCGTCTCTCAAGCAAAAAAACATGATGTGTTTTTCCTTCAGCCCATTTTCCTGATTTATTCAATGTCTAATTTATTTTAAAACATTTTCTTTTAAATTGTATATATTTTAAATAAATGAGAATACATTTTTAAAAATAGGAATTGTAATTTTAAAAAACAATATAAAATATAAAAAAGACAAGTGTTTAATATAAAAACATAAGTTAAACAAGTGTTAAATTTTAAGTAAATAGATTAACAAGGTTAACTAATGAAGCATGAAGATGAACAAGTGTAATTTTTTGTTTTATTTTCGAAAAAATTAATAGAAATATAAAACAAAGTTATATAAACTTCCTACTCTCCTCTCTCTCATTTCTTTTTCTTTATTTTCAAAAGCCTGTACAAACTTTAATATCAGAAACCAATAAACTAAAAACAATCAAACCAGAAAAACAAAAGATTCAAAACAAATACAAACAATTTCAAAATCTGGAAATCAAAGAAAAACCAGAAAAATAGGAATCAAACAAACTCTGTCAATTTTCAAACCTGAAGACTATTCATCTCAAACCTGAATCAAAGTATAGATTCAACCAACATCTAGCAATCAAGCAAGTTACAGACCAAAGCAAGATTTAATTCCCGGTTTCAATTTCAAAATAACTTCTAGCCTTTTCTCTGCTCTCTGTTTTCAAGTTGACAAGTGAGTAAACACTATTTTAAAAGCTTGAATCTGGGTTGAACTCTTAATGCATGTAATAAATGATAAATATATGGTTTTTAGAAAAGCTTGCATGTATATTATCTGCAAATATTTGTGTTTGCAAGTCAGTTACAGGCAGAAATGCCTTTATTCCAGGTTTACAAAGTTTAAACATGTTTAAAAATCAAAACTCTTTTCATATGATTTATGTTAGGTTCTAATATCCCAAGGAAACATGTTTGTAAAATCAAGTCCTAAATTTTAAAAAACAATTTGAGAATAATTGGTTTAAGTTACTTGGAAAACTTAATTTTACAGTAAAATTTTAAAACCATGTTAAATTCGAACCTCGTAATTTGTTGATTCACCTACATTACTAAATTCGTCTTGGAAAACCATGAAATTTAATGGGAGAATCAAGATTTTAAATGTCGTATTTATTGAGAAATTCGAGGTTGAACAGCTTTGTGTTTTGGGGAAAATCCTGGTAATCGATGAACGTGGTGGTCATGAGATCATGGCTGAGGGTAGCCTATAGATTGGCGAACGTAGGAAAAATGCTAAGTGAATTTATTAGCTATCGTGGTGGCCAGACATGTAGCCAAATTACGGGATCGTCATCGATTCGTGTTGTTAGGTGTTTTGATGGGTCGGGTAGATGATCATTGACTGGTCAATGATCGTAGCATCAACCAGAGGTGATCGAAGCAGTTGTGTATGTGCACACGGCCTTGGGTTGTGTCAGAAGATAGGAGTTTGGGAAGAAAGGTTTAACTCGAAGTGGTCTCCAGGGTGTTTGCGTGCCAGCTCGAGTTTTAGTTCGGGTGGTTATGTACCAGGTATTAAAGACTTAACAAAATTTTATGTTTTAAAAGGAAAATTCGGGAAGCACTCGAGGAAGACTCAAAGCAAACATGCATTCGTCTCGAGGAGCAGTCGGGTAATTCTCGGGTTTGTGATAAAACAGTTTTCAAAATTTTGAAATAAATTCAAAATTTAAACATTTTTAACCTATGTTTTTAAAATAATTGTTTCGAGTTAAACTTGGATTAGTAAAGGTTTTTAGAAGATTATGTTTAACGTAATTAAGTTTATTTTAATTATGTAATCATTATTTATACATAAATTCTTAATTTATTTTAATTAAATAACGTAATTAAAAAGTTAATTAAGATGAAATGTTGTTCTAAATTTTTAATTAACCTTAATATCTTGAATTAACTAATGTATCAATAATGATTAATTATAAGGTTTATTAATTAAAGAATAATCAATTAAAGGTTAATTAATTATTAATAAAAGGTTAATTAATTTATAATTAAGGATAAATTTATTTATGAAATTAATTAAAGAATAATTAATTAATTTATTAATTAATAATTAAAGGTTAATTAAATGATAATTAAGGTTAATTAAAAATTAATTAAGATTTATTATTAATAATTAAGGAGGATAATTAATCATTAATTAAGGTTAATTAGTGAAAATAATTATGCGAGTAATTAGTTATAATCGCACAATTAATTCATCTTAATTGTAGATGGTTGATTATTATTGAATGCTTTATATTGATTGATATCTATGATATGTGATTGTGATACTATGTGATATGAATTGCTTTGTGCTGAGTTGTGACATCTGCGAGTATATTACTGTGTGAATGTTAAAACCCTTGGCCCGTAAAATGGCATTTGAATTTCGATGCGACAGGGAGTCGGATTCCAGTTGGTTATCTGAAACCCACATCGAACCTTAATGGTGAATCTCTGTGATTGATATATCCACATGTTTTTAAATTAAGCGCTCACTATTCGGTTTAGCCGAGATAGGACTTTGTGCCATATAACCCATTTCGAATAGTGATACGATGAAATGGATAGCATTTGAAGACGGTGGTGAAGGCCGGGTGTTTTCAACAACGATAGGATAACCTATCGAATGACTTTGCACTGAGTTGCTCTGGTATAGAGATCTCCATATGTGATGGGGAGTCCGATCAGGATTGTGGATACCCGGATTGTAAGGGCTTCTTCCTTTATTGGACGAAATGCCTTCGGTTCCGTTCGAACTCGGAACGGACTTGTATGGTTGTATGTCTGACATTACACATTGAGATATAAAGCTGATTTCTTTCAAACACATTTCTGTTGGTGACGGAGCATTTATTCTCTTAGCTTAACACCCTTCTCGAAGACGTACGAGCTTAGAGGTTATGTAGTTGATGGTATACTCCCAATTTGGTAATGTGGCATGCTAAGTGCTGCTGATCATTTGTTGATCAAAGCATGGCTTTTGTGAAAAGCGTAGCTTTGTGGACGAGAATTCGTGGGACCTCACAACGTGGAAATGGTTGAAACAGAAAGAATGCAGCAAGGTTATGAGGGTCGCGCCCTTTAGGGTATGTGCATTTCCTTCTGGAAAAAGGTGGTATCATGGTATGGGGCCTAGATATTTAACCTATGTGGTTGCTGCAAATTTATTACTTTGTGGTTGAGGGCCCTCGGATAAAGGTCGGTAACGACTAGGCAATGGCATACTCATGTCGTAGTTACCTAGTTGTAGAGGTAACCCGACCTTGTGTTGGTAGAGAGCTGGTTAAGTTCTCGGGGCGTCCCTCCAAAGGCGTACCCATGTGGCATAGGAAGTTCCTTAGCCTGACCATTTGTTGGAAATCCAATCACCAATACGTGCTAGTATGGTTTTAGTTGTAGAACCTGCCATCTAATATGGTAGCTATAGTAGGCATACTATAATGATACATATGCTGGCTAAGATTAGTATTATACTTTCGAAATGTTTTCACACCATGCACTAATAATAATATCAAAAAGTGTTTTCTCGTATCAAGCATATTTGACTATCATAAGGAGAAATCCCCCCTAAGTGTGTGATTGCATTGTGTGTGTGCCGGAAGGCCTTATGGTAGTTTCATTTTCCAAAAGCACGAACGGTTCTCTTTTATAAATTATTTTCATAGAAAGAACTGTTTTTGTTTACTCATACCAGTCGCATGACCGACCCGAAGTTTATTGTTTCCGTCCTAAACTTTGGGTGCCCATAATTTTACACACGAGCAGCCTAGAAGCAGGTTATCCGTGTTTTGGAGCTAGCTTGGATTTAGAAGTCTTTCGGTAGCTGTCGTATTTTGGAAGCTTTGAAGTTTGGAAGGTGCTGCATAGTTTGGATTCTTGCTCTTTCTTTTTTTGAAGACACTGTTATTGTTCTGCTATGGTGTTATAATCCTGTTATTGTATCTTGTGTATATCACTCTGATGATGATGGTTATCTGTTGTAATCAAATGTTGTATCTGCATTGTGATAAATGAAATCATCTTTTGTTTCTGCTGCTCTGTATTCATCTAATGTTGTTATAAGCTCCACCGAACTGGAGTTCTACGTTTGAATCTCCAATAGTCAAATACAGGTGAGGTATTTGATGTCGATTTTCAGTCGCAGGATTTCCGGTCGTGACAAGTGGTATCAAAGCTAAAGGTTGAGTAAGAACTTTAGCTATGGAGCATAACACATTAGATGAATCATTGGAGATAGAGTCAGAAATATTCTACAATGAGTATATCCCTAAGATATCTCGTCCGTATGGTCTAAATCAAGTTTTCTTACTATTTACAGATAGTGAGAATGAGCACTAGAAGAGGACGAGGTAGGGGAAGGGGAAATACCACTGCAACTGGTCAAGTCCCTACAACAAAGGAAGCAGCTATTCCCACTCAACCTCGGTCGAATCTGGATGATTTATGTTGAAGTTTTTCCAGACTGGGTGGAAAGTCGTTCACAGGTTAGGAGTCTATTGTTGAAGCACAAGCCTGGATACGACCGTGTGAAATAATTTTCAGAGGATTGAAGTTGGAAGACAATAAAATGCGATTAATAGCTTCTTGGCAACTCCAAGAGGAAGCTCTAGCCTGGTGGGAGACTGTTACAGTGGATGAGCCGGAAGATGTGTTCACATGGAGTCGATTCAAAGAGGTGTTTGAGAAACGCTATATGCCATCTGCTGGTATCTCCAGAATGTTCCAGGCATATATGGACTTGAAGTAGGGAATTTTATCGTTCGAAGAGTATTTGAATAAGTTCAACGAGTTATCTCGGTTTGGTCCGAAGTTGGTGAACACCCCTTTGAATAAGAATGAAAGATTTATTCATGGAATGAATAAGAAATTCCATGAAAGAATGACTGCCCACATTAAGGAATCTTTTTCTGATCTGATAGATATGGGTATAGATACGTTACTCTGGATAAACAGGAAGTCTCGGAGGAGAAAGGAAGTGCAAGCAATCTGAATTGGAAGAAAAGGAAGTTCGGAGGGAAGAAACCGTGGCAAGGCAAGGAGAAGAAGAATAAACAGGAGGATATGGCAAAAGACGTTACTTGTTTTAATTGTTTGGAAAAGGGCCATTACTCGAGTAGATGTATGAAGCCTAAGAAACAAGGAAAGATGGATCAATCTATATGGACAAGACCCAGGCAATGCTATTACTGTCGTAGGCCAGGACACGAAGTTAAAGATTGCTCAACAATGAAGCAAGCTCAAGTACCGAAGGTGTATGCGATCGAAGATAAACCTTCAACCTCTAAAGCGGATAAAGGAAAAGGAGTTTTAGAAGGTAACCTTCTCATTTATGATAAAGTTGTTAGAGTTTTATTTCATACGGGGCCACACATAGTTTTATCTCCCAACAAACCGTAAATGAATTAAAATTTGAACCCGAATTTGTCGACGAACTCATTTGTGCGAAAAATCCAGTTTGTGGCCCTAGGAACCTTTGTCTACGATGTAGAGAAATTCCTACCTCGCATTCTCATCATCAATTTCCTATTGGTACCTTTGTCCTCTATTTTAATGAATTTGAAAACTTACTCGGAATGGATTGGCTAACGAAACATGAAGCAAATTTAGATTATAACAATCGAACAATTTCTGCCAAAACAAAACTTGGGAATCTCATTGTGATTTCCTATGAAGACCCTAGTCCAAAAAGGGATAATAAAAGAGGAACAGTGGACGTGGGCACATTTAGGCTGAACCACTATAAATTTTATATCTTTTTAAGTCCTTTACATATTCTTTATTGCAAATTACTAATTTTATACCTTAAACACCCGCAACTAATTTTCATCAAACTATAGCTATGTACTACGAACAATATTTAGAGCTCTATAACAATGATTTGAGTGTTCGCCTACTTTTTGTGCAAACAAGTGAAAATTAAAAGCCTACTTTAAAATCATGCTTTACAAGACATAAAATTTTCTCTTGGTATTTGAAATAAATTATAATCAGTTTTACCTTTAAAACCGTGTAAAACCATATTTAAACAATCTGGTTTAAATCTAACAAGTTAAGATCCAAGCATATCATCATCCAAATCATCATTAAAATGGATTTAATCTTAAACCCAGAAACAAATGATCATAAACACAAAATAGAGATGTATAGATTATACTTCACCTTGGTTATGATAAGGACTTTGAGATTTGTTGTAGATTAATTTCCCCTAGCTTTTATCCTTAGATTTAGACTGCATTTCTCCCCTTTTCTTCCATTGTAATGGCCAATATTCCTTTTAGGTTTTACGTATGATTTTTGTAAACTGAAAGTAAAATTGAAAATGAATGGATATATGGATATAAGGTGCGGCTATTTTCCTACTAAGCCCCCTTTGTAATTTAATTAGCTTACAAACCATTTCTTAAGCCCATTTAACAATTGAGCACGGCCTTTAATTTTATTTTCAAATTTCAATCTCCTTATAATTCTAATTCTTACATTGTTCTATTTAATTTATCTAATTAAATCTCTTGAATAATGTTATCAAAAATTAGGGATGTAGCAGGCTCCCTTCCTTAAAGAATTTTGTCCCTGAAATTCAGTAAGGACTAAATACTAAACATAGCAATCATCTATAACAACTCCTAACAACCATACTAGCCCACCTGACTAGTAATTGTCCATATAAACCTAATATAGAATACCCTCAAAGAAGATCGAGATAAGTATCTCTAATCCTGTCTTCCAAGTACAATCATTCTCATTGTCACTCCACCGAACGTTCACCAACTTGACTGTCTTGTTCCTTGATTCTCTTCTCTCACTACAACCCAAACTGGTTATCTAACAAAATCAAATTAGGCTCTACTATCAAATCTTTCAACCCTGTTGGAGGAATAATAGTCTATGGATCAAGCGCATACTTACGAAGTTGAGACACATGGAATACATTATGGACACCTACCATACTACTTTGCAACTCAACTCGGTATGCTAGCTTTCCAATCCTCTTTATAATCTCGAATGGACCAATATATCTCGGTGCTAGTTTCCCTAACTTTCCAAATCGTACCACACCCTTCATCGGTGATACCTTAATGAAAACCTTATCTCCAACTGAGAATTCTAGGTCTTTACCTCTCTTATCTACTTAACTTTTCTCTCTAGATTGAGCTTCCTTCATCCTTTCTCGGATCAACTCAATCTTCTATGTCGCCTCATCCAGATCTCGACCTAAGACTAATTTGTCTCCAGTCTCTAACCAGCATACTGGTGATTTGCATGACCTTCCATACAAAGCTTCAAAAGGTGCCATTCCTATACTAGTCCGATAACAATTATTATAGGAAAACTCAACCAAATGTTGGTGATCTTCCCAAGATCCACCAAAGTCCAATATACAAGCTCGTAATAAATCCTCGAGTACCTTACCGACTCCTCTGTTTGCCTATCCATCTAAGGGTGATATGCAGTACTCATCTTGAGCTTAGTGCCTAACACATCCTATAGACTCTTTCAGAATTCACTAGTGAACAAAGCTCTCTATCACTGACTATACTATTAGGAATCTCACATAGTTTAACTATGTTCTTCGTGATCAACTAGCTAAAATAGGTGTCATCTCGGTTTACTTGACTAGAATGAAATGAGCAATCTTAGTCAATCTATCCACTATAACCCATATATTTTCATTTCCTCTATTTGACCTTGGCAACATGTCAATAAAATCCATAGATATCGAATCCCATTTCCAAACTGGAATCTCTAAAGGTTGAAGCAATCCACTCAGCTTTTGATGTTCGGCTTTCACTTGTTGACAGTTTACACACTGCATAACACAAAAACAAACATCCCTCTTTATAACTTCCTAATAGAAGCTCCTCTTCATATCCTGATACATCTTGGTCCCTCCAGGATGAATCGTAAACTTGGATTGATGACATTCTCCAAGAATTTCTTTCCTCAAGTTCTCCATATTTGGAACGCACAACCATCCCTTCTATTCCAAACTTCCCCTCTGGTCAAGACTAAAAATTTTCAAATCATCGATCTCAGTTCCAACCTCAAGCCTTTTGATCCTCTCGGCTAACACTTCATCCTCTTTCTTCCTAGAAGAAATCCTTTCAATCAACACTGGTCGAACTTCTAAACAGGACAACATGGCGATGCTTTGACTAGAACTTGCAGTCGATCCTAACTGCGCACTATAAGTTGTCAAAGCTTCTAAATCCTTCCACTCTACCAACATAGCTAACACCACAGTCGGATGTCTTCTGCTAAGAGCATCCGCTACTCTATTTTCTTTCCTAGGAATATATACTATACCAAAATCATAAGAAGCTAAAAACTCCAGCCATCTCTGATGTCTCATATTCAGCTCCTTCTGAGAGAATAGGTACCTTAAAGACTTATGATCTGTGTATAGCTCAAACCTCTCCCTAAGAGATAATGCCTCCATATCTTCAATGCGAAAATCACTGCTGCCAACTCCAAATCATGAGTAGGATATCTCACTTCATGTAGTCTATGGTATCATGAAGCATAGGTAATCGCTTTACCATTCTACATCAATACAGCTCCTAATCCTGTTCCACATGCATCAGTATACACCACCAACCCCTGGTTTCCATCTATAACTACTAACACAGGCGCATTGGTCAGCAAATGCTTTAACTTAAGGAATGCTTCTGCACATTTTTTAGACCAGACAAACTTCACGTCCTTCCTGGTTTTTAGCTCCGTAAAGAAAGCAGGTGCATTAGTTAACCCATATGGCATTACTAACCACTCGTACGAACCATGCCTAGTCCTAAATGTTCTCAAAGGAATATTGTCCTTTGCCACTCTTAAATGATGGAAACCTATGCCAAATCCAACTGGGAAAACACTCTGGCTCCACACAACTGATCAAATAGATCATCGGTTCTTGGCATATGATACTTATTCTTAATCATCCTCTTGTTCAACTTATGATAGTCGATATAAATTCTCAACAGCCCATATGGTTTCTTCAGGAACACCGCGGCCGCTCCCCAAGGTGAACTGATTGGTCTAATAAAATTCCTTCCTTCAATATCCACTAGCTACACCTTCAATTCCCTCATCTCGGTCGGTGTCATTCAGCAAGGTGGTCTACTTATAGGTTCAACTCCTGGTACAAGATCTATCCAAAACTCAAAAGCTTATTTCAGTAGTAGTAACCGGCTCAAAGACATCGCCAACTCTCTTGCTACTCGAACCTGACTTAACTCTTCTCCTTCTTCTGTAGCACTTAGCAAAACACAACTACTTCGGTCAGAATTCCCCATTGAGAATATGATTCATTATGACTATCAGGGTGTCTTAGTGATATCTTTCCATTGTGGAAAAATATCCTAGCCTCATACTCACTTAACCAATCCATAGCCAAAATGGTTTCGAAATCTACAAAATCGAAAACATACAAACTGCGTGCAAACTTATGACTTAACAAATCATGTCCTAACTGGTCACATCTCATCTCCAGGGTTGCATACCCTCATACTAGATTTGCAATACTTAAGGAACTAAAAAGGTCTGTGGCTTCTAAGTATAACCATCATCCAAACACTAGGATATAAATAAATTTGATGCATCGGTATCAAATAGTATCCTAACTGGTATACTCTGAAACAAAAACATACCTTCCATCACAGTCTTCCCTTTTTCAGCTGCAGTTAGCCTAGTAGATGATGGTCCAATAGCTAAAACCTTTCTCTTGTCCTTCCATACTAGCTCTAGACACTGATTCTTATAATGCCCAACATGCTCATATTTAAAGCACTTTGCATTCTTCCTATCTACAGCGTTCTTCCCCTTCCCTGACCTGCACTCATGAGCATATTGACATTTCTTGTCACATTTGAAGCAAACTAAATCATCCTTTGCCTTCTTGGCAGCCTTCCCCTTCTAGGCTCCCTTCTTCTTAAAGAACTTCCATTTCTTTCCCTGAGAACCCTGTATTTCAACCGGCTTCTCTCTAGAACAAATAGCAAGCATCTCCTTCCACCACTACATTACTAGGATCACAAAGATGTGGTAGGGTCGCCCTAGAAATCTAGGGCCTTAGTCCCCTAATGAACCTCTCATCCCTCCTGATGATGGTGTTTATAGTATTATATCCATAACGGGACAACTCATCAAACTTAGTGGCATACTCAACAACTGACATCTCTCCCTGCTCCAGATCCAAAAATTCCCCAGCGGCACTGATTTAACAACCTTAGACATAAAACTTTTGTTCAAGTCTCCTTCGAAAATCAGCCTAAGCCAATTCCTCCTTTAGAACTCCGATAGTAATACTATTCCGCCATTGAAGCGCTGACCCTTGAAAATGCCTAGAGGCCAACCTTCTATTCTCCTCATCATCCAAACCCAAATCAACAAAGATATATTCACAATGCAACGGCCAGTTCTCCACTTCTATGGCATCCTCTATTCCCATAAATGGCTTCCCACCAAAACTGGGGTAATCTCTGCTCAGCTTAACATAATTACTCCCAATTGGAGCCATTAGATTAGCTCCTCCTACATGTCCAGCAACACCAACAATAGCTCCAGCTTGCATCATATTGACGAAGAACTGATACATCGCCTCCATATCCACCGGTGGATTTCTAGCACCCACATTGGCATCAACATTTTGGTTAGCATTAACGTGTCGACCTTAGTTCCTCCTGGTATTAGGTCGAACATTTCCGTTAGTTGTGGTGCTTCCTTCATCGAGATTTCATCTTTCGTTCCTGCCTCCATATCTTCTTTCACATAAATCTGCATAACCACAGTAAAATACAGAAGAATGGTCTAAGAGAGAGGGAAGAACTTACTTATATGGATATATATATATAGACACACCAAATATAAGTACGTTACTATAGTGTTAACCCAAACCCTAATCTTATTTTCTAATTCATTGGGTTATGTTTGAAAATCTTTTAGGTTTAAATTTCTTCTAAGTTTATAAACCTATGCTCTAATACCAACTTCTAACATCCCCTACTTGGAGGCCCAAAACTAATGAATATGGATGTTATAGTCATCCACAGTTATTAATCCACGGTGACCAAATATGGTAATGTTAGATACATTGATTAACACAAACATATAGATATGAAAGAAAATTAAAATCACAAAGAAAATTTCACATCCCATTTCAAATTCACTACATAATCCCAATACGAGAACAACGTTTAGAGAAAATATATTTATTACAACATATGCCAAGAGCGACACATAAAGATGCCCCCTTGGAGGATCAGTGTATATATATCGACGATTAACAACTTTGTCTTTACAACAACAACACAGCGGAATCAAAATAAAAGAGAACTCTAGATAGCTATTATGCCTCATACACGTCTCCTGAAGTTTATTCGTCTAAAGAGGTACTTGAAAACCTCAATTCACAAACTACCCAAAATCAATTGAGTATCCGAGAGTTTTGCGGGAAAACCTAAAATTCGAGTCAGACATAAAGCGGGTATGAATAACAATCTACCATCTCAAACCAGTTAGTGAGACTATTCCACATAGCAGAACGGGTTTTCCCCTCACTAATATCTTAAATCTTTATAAAACCATATACTATGCTCCTACATCCACAATGGTTAAAAATGTAACATTTCAAAATAATTTGATGATGTGCATAAGGATAAAACACTCTGGATTTCTCATCCCTTGTTTAGTTTACTACCTGTCAAATTTACAGTTTCTAGGGTCACCATTAACTTATTATATTTCATGGACTGACTAATAACCTATTAATGTTTATGGACTCCCTGTCCAGTTTCATAGCTCCCATGGGATTACTATTAACCTGTTTAAATTTATGGACTCCTTGTCCAATTCATAGTTTTCATGAGATCATAAAGAACCTATTGGCCCATGCCAGTAACATCATTGTTTCATGGGTTCTCCCTAAATCAATTCGTAACTCCGATAACTTCCCTCTTATCCTAGTTTTCATTGTTTGACTAGGAACCTATTAACATTTATCAATAACTTAATCTGGATATATTTTCATGGGTTCACTCCAACCCTATTGGCCCCTGCAATTCTTCCTAATAATAGTTTCCATGGGTTTACTATGAACCTATTGGCATCTACTAATAACTTTTTATAAACATAGTTTTCATGGGTTTACTATGAACCTGTCTATTTGACCACTTCAATATATAGTCATCCTATATTTTGGTCTGTATGACCTCTTGGATGCTATCCTACTCATTCAGGAGTTAATTCAATTTATGTTCACTACTGAGTCAACCAAGCTGATTATTCTGCCCTTCCCTAAAATGTAATTAAGGGTCCATTACAATGTGAATATATGTATATATGAAGAAGTAAACATACTAACATAATAGTACCACCACCTGTGGTTTAATATCCTTGAAATCATTTTGTATAAAACTTGGTTAACCACTTTAACCTATTAATCAAGGAAAACTTTGTCATAAACTCCATACTTAAAATCATTTCAAACTCTTTTATTATGCCACGGTTTTCCTTTAAAATGAGGTTATGTTATTTGTTTTGAAAACTAAGGCTTTCGAAACCTTAAAACAATGCTTGCGAAACCCCTGGATAACCTCCTTCAGAAGCATTGAAAACTTCTTATCAAAACACTAAATATATACCTGTCGAATCTCTATAAACTATCTCTTTCGAAACCAAAATGTACCTTTCGAAAGCACAAAGCATTGTATAATAATCCTTAGAAACATAGCTTCGAAACCATTGGGGTTTGCGTTAAAACATCTGTTGGGTCAAAGTGAATATGTACGAAAGTATCACTTTCAAAATCTTTTAACTTCATAAAACTTGTTTGGGGAAAATTTAATGGCATCGGAACCATCCATTTGAAAGCTCAAAACTTTTATTCAAAATTTTAAAGGATAGCAATGAAACCCTCTTCCGAAGCCATCGCCTTCGATACCTTAAAATCTTTCGAAAGCATTTAGGAAGTGCTTGGTATAAGTTTAAAACAAAGCTAACCTTCGAAAGAATTGATGACTTCAATACATTTGAAAGACCAAAAGAACGGCAGCAGGGTTTCGGTTAGGTTGAAACCATCATTTTTGAAAGCATTGTTTCATAGATAAGGGAACTTATTCAAAAGCATCATACTTATAAATTAAAGATGGAAACACTCTTAGAAAGCAATTTAGAAAACCCCTTCAAAAGCATACATTTTGACTACATCAAAAAATTTTAGTAAAACAAAGAAGGCGCTTAACATTTGAAAAAAAAAGCAAAGGTCTCGACCCCATCAGAAGCTAAGATTTCAACACTATGCCTTCTGCCTTTCTCTAATCCACTATGTACCATCAATGTGATACCTTGTTTTATTGGTGTCGACTTAGTGGGTTTCGGCATAGTTGGTTTCGACAAAGTTGAAGCGAGGGTATAAGGTCGAAAGGACTTCTAAAAGAGGCGGAACCCACTTTTGTAGGTAAAAGCTGATTAATTCCAATTAAAGAAAATACTTTCTAACTAACCTTCTTACTTATAAACATATGGTTAGTTGCCTCAACTATTCAAATTCTTTACAAAAATAATTGCCGCATAATTTCAAATATAAACCAAGATTAATCAAAAGATCCTTTCCATTAAACAAAATAATTAAATCATTTAGGTCCTCCTTTCAAAATAATTTAATTCTCATAGTAAATGACTTAGGAAAAATCCTCTTATGGAGATTCACTTTTAATATGTTATCTAACATATCTAAATTTCAGATCTAAATTCTCAATATAATTTCCAAAATAAATTTTTAAACCAAATTAACTATATTTTCCTTTAAAAATTCATAGTAAATTCTCCATAACTTGGAAAATTATGAAAATTAAAATCCAACTCCAAAATCATGTTGTACATGACATAAAAATTTCTAATGGCATTTGAAATCATTATAATCGGTTTTACACTCAAAACCGTGTAAAATCATATTTAAACAATCTTGGTTAAATATAACATGTTATGATCCAAGCATATCATCATCCAAATCATCATAAAAATTGATTTTAATCTTAAACCCGAAAATAAATAATCATAAACACAAAATAAAGATGATATATTTATTATTCACCTTGGTTATGATGAGGATTTATTGTAGATTAATTTCGTTAGCTTTAGATTGAATTTCTCCCCTTTTCTTCCTTTGTAATGCCCGGCTATTCCTTTTAAGTTTTGCGTTTGATTTGTGTGAAATGAAAGTAAACGTGAAAATGAATGGATATATGGATATAAGGTGCAGTTGTTTTCCTCATAAGCCCTTATGTAATTTAATTAACTTACAAACCAATTTTTTAAGCCCATTTAAACAATTGAGAAGGACCCTTAATTTTATTTCAAATCTCAGTATCCTTATCATTCTAATTCTTACATTATTCTATTTAATTTATCTAATTAAATCTCTTGAATAATGTTATCAAAAATTAGGTTTGTTACACCAAGTGTCTTTGAAAGAAACATTAGAGAAGCGCTCTAGATTCAACAACGGTGGAAGGTCCTGAAGGCGTCCTTTCGACTAAATCGAAAGGATTGATGTGAAAGGGGTCCAACCTGCACCTATAAATAAGACATAGAGGTTCCATTGCAGGGATCTTGAATTCATTGCTCCATGCTTGTACTGTTCTTAAGTTTGTAAACCCTAGTTTCCAAATCAAATTTAGGATTTCACCTTATTGTAATACCATAGCTCTTGTGTTCATAAAATTATCAATAAAGTTAATTCATGGCACTTTCGAATGCATGGAGTCTGATTCACCGCTTGTATATGGTTTCATCTATGGAACACGCTCGTATATGCCTTTCGAAGGTGTTCCTTTCGATGGAAAAAACAACCCTTCTGACTCAATTCATAACTTCTGTTCCCACTAGAAAATGACCTTACGTCACTCCAACCAATTCAAAAGGGGTTTCGAAGAGGTCAGTCACTCTTCTAACCTTGCTTTGGGGTCGAGACAAGATTTCTTATTAACAATTTTAGCCCTCGAAGGAGGGGTCGAACCTTTAGACTTTGTTGAATCTCTAACATTACTTTCCTATATCCCTATTTCATTCAAAGCTAACCTTAGTCCCAACATCACAATGCTTAACAAAATTTAGTTGTCCAAGCAAGGATCTTCAAAACCGCACTTGGTTGGATCCTCTCACGAAATTGCTAAAGATTCGAAGTTATATGAAGA
Source organism: Allium cepa (assembly GCA_030765085.1). Lineage (NCBI taxonomy): Eukaryota > Viridiplantae > Streptophyta > Magnoliopsida > Asparagales > Amaryllidaceae > Allium > Allium cepa. Next base: position 720,953,850 of record CM060938.1, on the reverse strand, counting down.
ATAAATGTTAAGATTGGAAGATTTAATTATCATAAAAAAGAAGAAAGATGAATCTTATGATCCATACAATTAGTGCATAAACCCATTTCATATTGGCTCTACACCCATCTTTGCTTTAGGAGAAACATGATGTTGGGGTGATAATTTATTTGTTCAAATAAAGAAGACTATTCAATTCTACACTAAAGGAACTATCTTTGAAGAAGGAATAATGGCCGATCAATATACATTTGCTCATAAATGGCATCGGTTAACATGTGGACCATTATCTCCATATGATCTTCAAAAAATTCTAAAAAGTAAATTGGTTATTGTAGGTCAAGCTCCTGAATCATGCAATAAAAGATCATGAAATCAACCTTAAAAGACAAGCTTCAAATCAAGAATCCCTAAAGAATGCAACTTGACTACATCAATAAAGAACATCTACTTACTAATTGAAGAGAACTCAATTACTAGCCATCTAAAAAGAAAAGGCCCAAATACGAAAGAAATTTGGAAGGACTTTACTGCCATTATCATAGGATAAACGGACAGAAAACCAATCAATGCAGAGCTCTTGAAGGGACGATCATCAACTTTTTCAAACAAGGAAAGATCGATGGATTTGTAAAATAATCTTAGATGAATCCAATGAAAACTCATTCGAATAAGAAAATCAACATGGTTGGAAGTAAGATTCTTCTTAAAATTGGAAATTACCTTATACAGTCATAAGCTTTGTCCGCACCAAAATGGCCAGCTTAAAGCACCTCTTGGAAGGAGGTATGAGTAAGCCTTTAGCCGCGTCAGAAATGGCCAGGCTAAAGCATCTATAAGCCTTTGACCATGCCTTTGTGGCAAGGATAAGGCACTTCCTTAAGGGAAGATGGAGTAAGCCCTTGAACGCGCCACACTATAGCCATTTTAAGGCACCGACCAGCCTTTAGTCTTGCCTATAAGGCCTGGCTAGAGAAAATCCTAGAGGGAGGATCGAGTAAGCCTTTGATCCCACTATGCCATGGCCTGGTCAATGCAATGGACAAGCCTTCAGTCCCACTTATAAGGCCTGGTTGGAGTGCTTCCTAGAGGGAGGTCGGGTAAGTCCTTGGACCCTGCTTGTGGATAAGCTAACCAAGTGCACCAAACAACGATGGACTATGAAATCCAAGCCCAAGGAGTGGCAAACAAATCATTAACAATATACAAAATCTAAAGGATGCACTTATCGAAAGAATCAGGTACTTGGAACCAGAGAGGTAACATAAAGCAAAAGATTCAAACAATCAAAGCCCAAAGAGTGGTGCAGAACAAAAGGCTCAAATTAGAATTCTTAAACTTCTGTTATTTGAATAATGATTTCTAAAGTTTCCTTCTTATTGCCAGGAATGGATTTCTAATCTTTTTTCGATCGATAATTCTCAAATTACATTCCTTGTTAGATATGAACTTATGGCCTTCGGCTAATTTCCAGATGATGACTTCTGGACTGCACTTATAAATACCCAAATCAGGGTTTTGGGACTTCTATTATGAATTCACGGTCTTCCACTTTATGCAAAAGATGATTTCTGGACTTCACTTATCAATACCCAAATCTGGGTTTCAGATTATTATTTTTCTAGATAAGGGTTTCTGGACTCCTATTATTTGTCCCCAAATGAGGACTCCTAGTTTTCTATTACTTATTTCCAAATGTTGATCTCTGAACTTTTATTATAGTCAAAGAATTATTTTTGGTCTTCTATCAATTAATTCCAGAATAGGGTTTCTAAATTTCTATTATTAGTGCTAGTTTCAGATTTTCGGTCCTCTGTTATTAATTCCATAATTAGATTTATGGTCCTCTATTAATATAACCATTGTCGAATTTCTAGTCTTCTCTTATCGTTACCAAAGTTAGATCTCAAGGATCCTATTATTGTCACACAAGAATTTTCGGTCTTTAATCGTTCCTAACTGTAGATTTCTCATCACTTATTATCTTCAAATGTAGATCTATTAATTTCTTTTATTCCCAGATTTAGATATCTAGAATTCTATTATAAGGAATTCTAATACTATCTTCAATAATATGGACAAATTACTGAACATATTCTTACATATATCCCAATTAATGATAATAAATATTGTTTACTTTGTACTTTGTAGGAAAATAAGATTGATGAGAAAGACCAAATGATTCAATGAATACAAAAACCATAACTAAAGTTATCAAGAAACAGATTCAGAAACAATGGTTCAAGTACAAGTAAGCGCTACAAGCCAGATGATACTTAGATAATCTAAAAAATTATTATAAAAGTATATTATGCAATACATTAAGATATCGCTACCAAAAGATCAAAAACAAGTCTGTTCCTCAAAGATCTTGTGCAATCTTATCTAGATTTTTAGAAGTCGAGGGATCAACAATGTGACGTATTACCAGACAAGGAGTTTCTTTATGTTTCTTTTCTTTCTTCCTAATCTCATCGGCATCATCAATAGACTTGATACAATTCTTCAAAGCACGATTTAAAGCGTTATTCGCACCTCTAAGGGTCTTTTTTTGTCTTTCTAATTCAGCAATATTTTTTTGAAGAAGATATCTTTCATGTTCGATTTTTTGAATTTTGGCTGTGTGTTGGCTCGGATTTTCAACGGGCAGAGAGAGAGAGGAAAGAAAGGAAGCAGAGGTGAATTATGACGTAGAAAGCAGAACTACCGGACCAAATATTTTATCCGGCATTCACTAAAATGTCAAACCAAATGTTTTATCTAGCATGCCGGACCAAATATTTGGTCCGGCTTTCTCTGACATGCCAGACCAAATGTTTGGTCCGGCACAACATATCCAACACCATACCTAACATTTGGTCCGATTCATAGGCATACCGGACCAAATGTTTGGTTCGGAAAATAAGAAGTTCCAAAGCAAAAAAGACACTAGATTGGACATGGAAAAGCAACCAAGAAAAAAAATCTCCATGACCCGAACACCGATCCAAATGCTCCTACCCAAATGCTGAACTAGATTCAAGAAGTTATAATCTCAACCTTCACACTTCACAACTCCACTTTATAAATACCAGAGCTCCTCAACGACAATGGAGACCAGGAACTTCTGAGAAAAAAGAGAAAACACTACCGAGACTTGACCACTCCAGCTGCTCTATGTTTTTGCTCTTCTAATCAAACTTGTACTTGTAATCAAATCAAAGAAGTGTAATAAGATGGATAGTGGATGTAGGCACATTCTACCCGAACAACTATAAAACTCTGTGTGATTTACTTCCTCTGGCTGCTTTCCAACTCTAAACTAGTGAATTATTCTGTGATGGTAAAAACTATCTGTTAACATATTAGAATATTAAAAACTTCATATGAGATAACTTAAACTTGACTTGGTCAAAGTCGAACTGAGAGGTGTTTGTCCAATTTTTGTGCAAACATTTTTGGTGCTTTCACTGAGAGCAGCGTAGAGAGCCGAACTCTTATGTCCACTCTCCTTCCAAGCCTTAAAACATCATTAGAATATGGCTTCCTCTAGTCGAAACGCTGATAAGGGTAAGAGCATGACTACTGCTAGCCCCTTCAATCCCATCCAAGAGGATCAAGAAAACCCAACCACCCACTCTCAACTTCCAGGTTTTGTTATCACTCGAGAAGACTTAGACAGGGTTGTGAATGAGATGACCGACCGCTTCGCTATCCACCAAAAAGCTTTAGTGGACCAACTCATGACATGCTTGAAAGGCACGAAGGAATCCACTCACAACACTGAATCTCGAGGCGAATCTCAATCTGGAGAGTCATGTAGACGGAACAGATCCTCAACAAATAATGAATCCAATTAAGAAGGTATAAGAACTCAAAATTGAGCTAGGACTCAGCCCGAAGCCCGGTCTGAAAGATCACCAGGAGTTGATCCCAGTCAAGGGGCATAAAGCAAGGACCGGCTGTGACTGACCCTCTCATGCTTCGAGCCAACCATCGCTAATCCAACCTCAACCAAGGTTCCAAAAATCATCCGCATCAAAGGGAAGCCCCCACTTCTCCTAGGGCTTCCCCAGCATCCGAGGAAAGGATGACATGCCTCTTCAGGGAGTACCGCAGGTGCGAACAACTCGAAAGAGTGGTGGGAGAAAGGGTGTCCAGCCCATTCACCAGGGACATAGAAGCAACCACCACTCCTCAGGAATGGAAGATGCCCACCATGGATCCCTACAAAGGAACATCCAACCCCATCATCCACTTATAGCGCTATACCCAACACATGCTCATGAATGAAGCACAGAGGGTGTGCTATGTAAATGTTTTCTCGCTATTCCTGTCAGACTTAGCTACCACATGGTTTTGTCGCCTGTAATGGCTCTGTTAGCTCTTGGGAAATGTTGAAGGAAAGATTCATAAGTCAATTCTGAATCCACGTGGAACAGCCCAAGGATGCCTATTTTCTATCAAACGTAAAACAAAAGGCAGGAGAACCACAGCAGCAATATCTTACCTGCTTTAACGCAACTGCAGCAACAGTGCAAGACGTCGATGAGAGGCTTACACTGATGGCGTTGTGTGGCGACATCCACCTAGATTCAAAGCTTGCGAGAAGATTGATGAAGGAAAAGCCTCCAACTCTTCAGGATTTCTTTCATGAAGCTGGAAAATACATGAGATTGGAAGATGCGACGGCCCACCAACACAGCAAGCAACCCGCAAAGGCTTCCAACATCCAAGGAAACATGGGTGCCACACCCTAAGGGGAGGGGAATAAGTAGAAAAGTGAAGTAAAAGGTGGCCACCAAGGCAACTCTGGAAATGAAAAAGGCAATAAGAAATGATACCGACCCGGACCAAGATTCGATTCATACATGCCACTGAACGACACTATGTAGAACATTTACATGGCTACTCAACACGAATTGAAATACAAATACTCTCCATATAAAAAAAGAGTCGGAGGCTGCAATTAGAATAGGGAAATATTGTCGCTTCCACGAGTCCCATGGGCATAACACCGAAGAATTCCATAACTTGCAAGATCTCATTAAGGAATATATTCGGAAAAAAAAGCTGGAGCGATATGTGCAAAAAGGACACAACTCTTCAGATCCGACCCACGAAGGCTTTGGGCAACCTCCGTAAGGGAATAATAAGGAAGGAATAGGTGCAAGTCACTCCAAGCAAGAAAAGATAATTGTCCACACCATATCTGGAGGCCTTTATATAGCTGGCAAATGAGGGGCAGAAATGGAGAGGTATGGAAAATCCTTAAAGGATAGGGAAGGACACGTTCATTCAATAGCTGAGATTGCATCGTGAAACGGATAGAAAAAATTGTTGTAACCTTTAATGACGAAGATTTGGTTGGGAAACAGTATCTGCACACTGACCCCTTGGTTATCTCTGCCTGAATCAGCTCGGTAGTGGTGTTTCACATTTTGGTCGATACAGGAAGCTCGGTGAATATTTTATTCAAACAAGCATTCAATAAAATGAAATTGTCAATGGAAGATGTATCCCCGTGCCACAAGCCTTTACACGGGTTCATCGGAGAGGCCACAATGCCACCGAGCAGCTAGACTTGTTTGTTGAGCTTGGAAGTTACCCCCGGCCAGTTGTGTGGAAGCAAACTTTCGTACCAGTGGACGGGAACTCTACCTATAATTCCTTCTTGGGAAGACCAGCCTTGTCAGACCTCCAGATAGTATTAGCACCGTGGTGCTTGAAGATGAAATTCCACACCGATAACGGAATAGGAGAAATGGAAGGAGACCAAGATGCAGCTCGTGATTGTTGTGTGCCGAACTTCGCCAAAACAAGAAAAAGAAAAGGTGAAAGGCATGGGGGTCATCCTCTATGCAAAATTATGGAAGCATAGCAATCAAAGAGGGCCCCTCCTCTTGAGTGTATTAGCGACCCATTCAACAAATTAGATCCTAGAGATAGAGAAGAGGAGGTCAACACCGAGCTTGTAGAGGCGATGGAACATGTGATGGTAGACTAGCATGAAAAAAGAAGGTTTTTAAAGATAGGTTCTCAGTTAAACTTGAACCTCAAAGTCCAGCTGATAGGATTCCTATGAAAGAACTTGGATGTATTCGCTTGGACCCACGAGGACATAGTAGGGATATCCCTAGAGATAGACTGCCATTCCCTCAATGTTGACGCAACCAAGAGCTCGATCACGGGGATAGAACAATCAACCGCTCTCAACAAGGAAGTGAAGAACCTACTAGCCAATGGTTTTATCTGTGACGCCATTTACCCAGAATGGATTTCCAATCCGGTCATGGTAAAAGAGCCTAATGGAAAGTGGCGAACCTAAATTGACTTCTCCAACCTCAATGATACTTGCCCCAAATACTATTTCCCTTTACCCCAAATTGACCGACAGGTGGACGGAACCGTAGGACATCAGTTGTTGTCATTCATGGACGCATATTCAGGATACAACCATATTCCATGCATGTGCCAGGCGAAGAACACACTAGCTTCATTATGGATTTAGGCCTGTATTGTTACAAAGTCACGCCCTTCGGGCTTAAGAACGCCGGTGCTACCTATCAAGGTCAATAAGATGTTTGAGCAACAAATTGGTCACTCCATGGAAGTCTATGTTGACGACATGCTTGCCAAATCAAGAAGAGCAACAGATCATCTAAGCCACCTAGACGAGATGTTATAATTGTTACGTAAATACCAAATGAATCTAAACCATTGAAATGTTCTTTTTAGGTGTCTTCGGGTATATTCTTAGGTTTCATCATACATGCTAGAGGGATGGAGGTGAATCCTGAAAAGGTACAAGCTTTGAAAGACATCAAAATCCCGGCACGCGAAGGGAAACGTAGAGCCTAAATGGAAAGATAGTCGCTCTGAGCAGGTTTATATCCAAAGTAACGGACATGTGCATCTCGTTCTTCAAAGCCCTCAAAAAAGACAAAGGGAAGTTGAATAGACTGACGAGTGCTACTCAGCTTTCCAGAGTTTGCTCGAACATCTGAAGAAGCCGCCAGTACTCTCCACTCTGATTAATAGAGAGAGCCTTTACTTCTACCTAGCTGTATCCTCTCATTCCCAAAGTGGCGCATTAGTGTGAAAAGATGATCGCACCCAAAGACCAGTATACTTCATTAGCAAAAGATTCACAGGCACAAAAACTAGATACCGTAAGATCAAAAAATTGGATTTTTTGCTCATAGCATATAGAAAATTACGACATTACTTTCAATCACACTGAATTAGGGTTCTAACGGATCAACCCTTGAGACGAGTCCTATATAAACCAGACATGTCAAGGTGTTTGTAAATGGTGCATTGTGCTGAGCCAGTATGACATTACTTACCATATGTGCACCGCAATTAAAGGACAAGCCTTGGCTGATTTCATAGCTGAGTATACGATGCGAGTTGAGAAGACAGTAGTAAAAATTGAGGAAACTGTCAAATGGAATATGTTCATTGATGAAGCATCGAACGAGCTTGGCTCGGGGGCAGGAGTCATAATAGTCACAACTTGAGGAAGAAAGTTAAGCTATGCACTAAGACTAGAGTTCGTTTGAAACAACCCAAAATTTTCGATCCTGAAAATTCCAGATAATTAGGAATAAGAAGAAAGAGGTAGAAGAAGAAGAAGATCAGAAACATCAACATCTCACCTTCGCAATGGATAAAATATAATAATAAATAATAACAGTTTACAAAAGAATTCTGTATCTGTCCAAAATACTTTATAATACATCAGAGTTACACATATATACAGACACTGAATATACACAATTATCATGTCATAGATGTACAGCAATATAATACAGCGAAAACACTCCACACGTCCTTGCCATCCAGCTCGCCTCCTAAGCTCCAGAACGTCCATACCTGAAAATCTGTAATACTAGGTCTGACCCGAGCATTACATCAAAGTAACACCCGGGTCAGGCTGGAAACCAGCGTGAGTAAACCCGTATAATTTGAAATACTAAATTCATGCCATAAAATAAAAACCGGGTAACTCATACTTCACTAGAGTTCTAATCTTATTCAAGTCAATCATTTATCTCAAAACAATATTCAAGAAACGTTATCTAGTTTAAATGTCCGTGATACTTAACTTATTTCATTCCATCTTGTTTGCTTCTAACCAAACTATAAAGAATTACCGTAGATTACAAATCAAAGAGGTTTCGGGTATTTACTGATACCCGACCCCAGTCTCTTCGAAGTCCAAACACCCTCTAAAAGGTCAAGTTGTTAAAGGTTTAACAATTTAATTAAATACTTGAATTCATTCATCACAGATAAATATCATCTATTTATCATAGATATATCCAATATCACTCCACAAAATATCACAAATTATCATTCGGTAGATATCAATCAATCCATATATTCTACTCAAACAATCATTCATAAACAGGAATTATTAATCCGTATTATAATTAATTTAATTAACTTCAATTAAATAAATAACTTAAGAATTTATCACTTAATCATGCTTAACCAATCATTAATTAATTACGAATCATTTAGTTAATTAATCATCCTTTAATTATCTATCTAAATTAATTATCCATAATTACTTTCATTAAGTAATTATCCTTTGATTATTCATATTTAATCAATCAACCCTTATTAATTCTTATTAAGTGATTAACTTTTAATTAATTTCACTAATTAATTATCCTTAATAAATCACAACCTTAACTGAATAAAGATAAATTTTTATTTGAAATAAATACTCAATTACATCATTATTCTTCATTTGAGAATCATTTAGGAACTAATTTCATAATTATATCTAATATAATTACTTTTAAACAACTACTTTGAAAATATACTAAATCAAAACAATTTAAAACTTAAGACCTATACTTTAGATTTTGAAACTCGTTTGATATTTAACTATGAAACTTTGAAAACATAAATTGAACTTAGAAAAAAAAAACTTCCATTTCTATGTTTTTAAAATTTGTTAAACATTTACATTCTTTTCACTTTTTTCGGCCCACTCTTTCCCAGCACACTTTCTCCCTTTTCCCCTGTTCCCAGCTCTTTTCCCTTCTCTTTTTTCTTTCCCTATTCCATTTTTTTCAAATTTATATAGGTGCAAGATGAGAAGTATGTACAACTTATGTTTCAGGTAATATACTATTTCTTTGTAAAGTTATTTATATAATAAAAGTATAAAATGGTGTCAAATATATTCACCAAGCTGAAGGTCATGCAACAATGCTTGGAAATAAAACACACAGGCAAAATTCTATAACTTGTATGTCTTTTGCAAAGCTTGGTCACTGATAGAAGTAGATTCAAAGTAATATCAAGATACTATCTTCCAAAGCATGTACAACATTAATTAAGTTCAAAGCAAGAGTACCATCTTATGAATAGTCAAGTTAGGCTAAATGTTTATAGGCCTACAATCTTATACATATGTATGTATATAGATGTGCATATATTGATATCACATCAGGCTATGTATATTTCACTAGGTACTTAAAAGATGCCAGGTAAAACATGTCAGGCTACTAACATTATCAGGCTAAAAGAGATGACTGCAAAGCAATATGTGTATCATGTAAAAATAGTAGGTGTCAGGCTATTATTACCTACCTAACTATAGGCCAGACTACAGAACACATAAGAAAGCATGGACAGAGATCTTCTTTTAAGGATTTAGGGAAAGGTGGGACATGTACTACACTCAACAATCCATAAAATATCGGTACTATGCTAAGAATTTTCAACCTGACTTCCAAATTATAACATGCAAAACTTCGAAACGTATGTATATCTATATTTCTTTCTCTTTCTTATACACAACCTGGTACTATAAAAATAGTTCTAAACGCAGCTGTTTATAGATTTTTTTTTCTTTTTCCTTTAGATTGACAAAATACATTATACCCATTCACTCATATATAATTAACTCAAAGCTAGATCATACTAGGTTTTTAAAACTGGAACTCGAACAGTGACTCGGTGAGGATATGGTAACAGTAAAGTCAGACTAATGCACAAGCACAAAACAAGCAAGCACATGTGCAATTGTGATGCACATTCAACAACAAAACAAACATCATGACCTCAGGCTGTCATCCATGACAAACGTACGCATAAACTTAGAATCCTAATCAACTAAGATTCAAATCAGTTATTACTCATTCAATCACAGAAAATACAACATGAATTTATCATAACAAAACACTTGGATTTAGCGAGCAGTGGTGTGAGGATTTACTCACTATTTTAAAAGAATGATGAAATGCTACTATGTTTCTTGTTTCAAAGTTTTACTATAACCTTCCTTTTAATGGCAGCATTTTTTTGTGTGAATCGTATATGTGAACCAACAGATCAAACTCTCATATACAAATGAGTAAATGCATTTCAACAAAGAGGCAGAACTTGCAACCTAAAGCAAAGCACAAGAAATGAAACATACAGTAGGATTTAGGGATAAAAACTGTGAGAGTGAACTCACCACCGAAATCGAAATCACCCAAACCCTCGATCGTCTTGACGAGCGTTGTTGTGCCCGTCCACCTCGACCCCCTTTTTGTTGCTGCTATTCGATTTCCACCACCATGCCAGCAATTTCCACTATCGCCATTGATTCGTCGCTTACCAAAATCATCACGCGCATCCAAGATATGCTCTTCCTCCCTGTTCACCTCAACTTCACCTTGGACTCGATGTCGCAATTGCCTCACCTTATACAAGCCCCTGTTCACCATTGCGGCTTGAATAGACTAAGGAATAAAAATTGGGGTTTTTATATTTAAGCGTGTAGATGAAGAAGGGAATAGAGTAGAAAATGTTCTACTCTCAGCAAAGATGAAAATTAGTATTTGGAGTTGGTTTAGGAATTAGAATAGAAAGCTTGATTTAAGTTTCTTTCGGTTTTGGGTTTAGAAAGAGATAGAAGAAAAGAAACGAAAAGAGGAAGGTGAAAAATGAATCTATATTAAGGTGACTTCTCAAAACACTTTTATATAGATATTACAATTTAAAGTAAGCAATTTGCCATTTGTAATTTGCATGCTATACTAAGCTTACACTTGTCTTTTATGCATGCATAAATATTTACACATATTTTATTTTATTTTTTATTTTAAATTTTGAAAATAAAATATAAGTTTGGAATAAATAGAATATCTTATGGATTTTGGTATTGTATATATCCATATTATTGCAACTTCCTTATATTTCATTCCATAGGCATATATGTATATTATAAAGCTTGTATATCTCTATTTATATATATTAATATATATATATATATATATATATATATATATATATCCAGATATTTTTGAATTGTCAGGATTCTATTTGTTTAACCACATAAAAATCAATATCTCGGTAGTAAATATCAGTTAATTATCCAATTAACAGATGTCCAAAAAAAACCGGGTTATCACATTCCTTCCACCTTAGAATCTTTTCGCCCACGAAACGGAACGAAGCCTGAATTTATTAAAATGCTTAAAAGCAGATAATTTATTCTTTGATCATTTTTAAAACACTTTATAAAATCTATATAATATTGCCTAAATAGTCTTATAAAATACATTTTTTATAACTCGATGTTTTAACAAGTCCATCCTTGTTCTCATAAAGATTCGGTCATACGTTGATCAGGCGTAAGACTGAAAATCTATAAGTGCTTGGCAGACACGTTTTCAACATCCAGTGAAAATACTTGGAAAATAATTTTATTGAAAATATAGAAAATAGTTTTTGAAAATAGTGGGAATATCCTTGGTGAGAATGCTATGGAAATCATCACCCCCATCCATGGTCGCAGTAACATCCTGGGTTACATTGCCATCGCAGCAAAAGTCCATGTAACTGTAGGCACTCCGCGCCCCTAGATTACGCCATGGTACCCACAACAGATCGCAGTTACATTCCACGGTTACGTTGCCATCGCAGCAAAAGTCCATGTAACTGTAGGCATCAGTGCCCTCGATTTTCGCTGTTGAAATGAAACTTCTCCACTCCTGCATAGGTCGCAGTCTACCGATGTAAAATCATATGCAGACTGTTGGCTGTCAGTGGCACACACGACTTTCGCTATGTTACCATAGGTCACAGTCTACCGATATAAAATCAAAAGTAGACTGTTGGCTCTCAACGGCGCACACGACTTTCGCTATGTTACCATAGGTCGCGGCCTACCGATATAAAATCAAATGTAGACCGTTGGCTCTCAGCGGCACACACGACTATCGCTATGGTCTGCAGTAGATCGCAGTGACATCGAGTTACGCTGTCGTCGCAGCATAACCCAAATGCCTCTGTAGGCATCAGCGCCCCTCGACTTTCGCTACATACTACTTGTAACGACCCAGAATTTTTAACAAGTTAATTTGAAAATATTTAATTAATTTTAAATATTTGAATGATGGTTTGGATTGATTTTTCAATATAACTTTGAATTTGGCGATTAAATTATAGAATTTAATCTATTGAAAGTTGAATAAAAATTTAAGTCTTCAATTTTAAGCCGATTAAAAATATTTCAAAGGCTTAGAAAATTCATATTGATAATATTGAAGATTATAAAAGCTTCAGAATTTAATTTGAAAGTGAATTGTTCAGTTTTGAAATTTAATCGTTTGAATCGATATTTAAAATAGTCGTCCGAGGCACAGTCTCGGAATTCGACGAAACCAGTTCCATTGGGTCCGGAATATTGAATTATTCTAGGATTTCAAATTTCGTATTTTTCGGAGTTGATATGTGAGCACACGGTGAGTAAACGCGTTGCAATTGAATCGGATTCAATTTAAATTTAAATTTTAAATTTAGTCAACGACATACACACGTTATCTCCTTTAATCACGCGCTTGAAGTACGCCTAGAATCACGGCTACATCGTGTAAACCATGATGCCTCCTTTCGTTTTTAAAATCCCTCTCTCCCTCAATCCAGTTCGAAGAAAATAAATAATGGCCGATACTTCTCACTACCTCAAGAAAAAAATTATTATTCGTTCTTCATCTCGAACGACAATTTTCCTCCTTTCTTCCCTCAATTCACAAACATGATTATAATGGCCGCAGCCTTGTGTGTATATATATAAAAAAAAGGGTTTTGGCCGCGACCTCAAAATCAAAAGGGGGGCAGCTTGATCGAAGCATCGCGATCGAGTGTCGATCTGGGGGGGTGCAAAATTTAGGGCTTCGGGGCGATAAGGGGTTCGTGGTCTGGGGCGGCGTGAGTCAAGTGGAGATGGCGCGTGTTGACCGATGATGTAGGGTTGTGTGTGCGCGCGAGTTGGAGGCGCGGCGCTCGCGAGTGGGCCGCGGTGGCGATTCTGGTGCTCGCGAGTGGGGGTACGCGGCAAGAGGGGCTGCGGCGTCGCGCTCAAATTCAAGCAGGCCGGCAACACGATGTTTTTGTGGACGAGACTTCGTCGAGCCTCACACCTCGGAATGGTCAAAACAGGAAAGATGCGGCAAGGTTATGAGGGGTAGCGCCCTTTAGGATATGTGCATTTCCTTCTGGAAAAGGGTGGTATCATGGTATGGAGCCCAGATACTTACTCATGTTGAAACACTTTATTATTATGATTGTGTGAATTGATTAGAGAGCTCTCGGAAAAAGATCCCAAAGGACCGGGGGATGGCATATTCGGTTAGTTGTTACTCAGTTAGGGGTAACCCGGCCTTGTGTTGGTAGAGATCCGGTTTGGTTCTCGGGGATGTCCATCCAGAGGCATTCTCATGTGGCAATGGGAAGTTCCTTGGCCTGATCATTCGTTGGAAATCCAATTCCCAATACGAAACTTGTACGGTATTAGTTGTAGGACCTGCCATTCACTTATGGTGGTCACCACTGTTTGGATGGTAGCTATAGTAGGCATAGTTCGAAATGTCTATGTTGGCTAAGATTTATATTCTACTTTCGAAATGAATTTTTCCTACACTATGCACTAGTAACAATATCAAATGTTATTTTAAAATGCGTATCAAGCATCTTTGACCATCATAAGGAGAAATCTTCTCCGATTCTGCGTTTGCATGTGTGTGTGTGCGGGAGGCCTTATGGTAGTCTCATTTTTAAAAGCATTGCGAATCTATTTTAAAATATTCCTCTATTTTTATTTTTAAAGAAAATCAACTGTTTTGAGTTCTCACACCAGTCACATGACTGACTTGGAGTTTATCGTTTTCCTTCCTAAACTCTGGGTGCCCACCAATTTCCACACGGGCAGTTAAGAGTTAAGGTTTATCAGGATATTCTGGATATTCTGGAGTTACTGGAGGCAAGCTGGATGGCATGGCGTATTACTAGTTTATATAGTATTTCTTTTCCGCTGTTTGTTGTTGTATGATGTTGTACACTCTGATGATATGATGTAATGTAATATGATGTAATGTAATAACTGATATAGTTCCTTGGTTAAAGATTATTCATTGATTATTATATGTTGTTCCGCTGCGAATTGTGAGATTCTGATGTTGTTTCTGTCGTTTATTTCTATTCTGTTTTTCTTTCTCTCTTCTCCTACCTCTTTCTTTTTTTCTAAAACAATAATGGTTCGGTTTTTCGGCAACGAAAAATCGCTTCCGTTACATTTGGTATCAGAGCTTATGGTTAAGCGATAACCATGGTTCTGTTGGGTATTACTCGTTAGAGATAGAGTCAACGGTACTCTAGAATGAGTTTGAGTGTAATAATGATATGAGCGCGTATTTGTTAGTGAATATAAAATTGTTTTTGAATCGGGTAAATAAGGTAATTTTGCCCAAAACTATTTTGTATAGAAAAGAAATGATTTTCTATGAATTATTATAGTATATGGTTGCATGATTGTTAGGAAGTGATAATATTGAATTATCATTAGTATATGGAAATAAAGTAAAATGGATTGAATTCAAGTAAATTTACTTGATAAATTATTAATTCATGGACTAATGAATTGAAGTTGAATTGGTTAAATTAAAGTTTAATCGTGAGCTAAATTTGAAGATAAATTTGAATTTGTATATAAATTCAAGTAAGTAAAAGGAATAAATTGAAATTCCCTTTGTTAGTAATTAAATAAATTCGAGGTGAATTGAATATTGAAATGAATTAGTGAATGAAACTAATTTAAAGTAGTAATATGAATTACTAAATGAAAGAAAATCGATAGAATTCAATATTTAGAATTGAGAATTAAATTCGAATGAAATTTAAATTGTGAATTGAATTCAAATAGAATTGAATGAGAATGAATGTGTAACTTCAATAGTGAAGTAAAAACGTATAAGAAGCATATGTTGGAAATTTAGTAATGAATTGGCAAAATGGTTTGAATGTTGGAATTGGATATTATGGATACTAATGTTAGCAGGATATACAGGTGTATTAAAAGAAATGGAATTGGAAATTTTGATTTCAAAGATAAAATAGAATTGCTCGACAAAAAGGTACGTATTTCAATTTCAGTATGAGATTTGATGACTTTCTTCTCTAGCCACTTGGCTTTTCTCTTTTCTTTTTGATTCTGAGGGGCCGTGGTGCCATTTTGTAGTCGTACCGAGCTAGCCGCGCAAAGGAAACGCTGGAGAAATTTTTCGAAAATTTAGGGTGTTAGAAAAATTTTGAGAAAAATTTGAAAGTTTGAAATTTAAATTTGAATTTAAATTTGAATGGTTAGTAAAACAATATTGTTTGAAACCTATAATTGAAGTTGGAAAGATAGTTGAAATGATAGAGAATCACTAATAAAAAGATTTAGGTTAGAAAGTTGATAAAACTATTTGAATTATAATAATCAAGATAAGGGTATTCTTCTTAACTTGTAATTTCGGGACAAAATTCTTTTAAGGGGGAAAGATTGTAACGACCCAGAATTTTTAACAAGTTAATTTGAAAATATTTAATTAATTTTAAATATTTGAATGATGGTTTGGATTGATTTTTCAATATAACTTTGAATTTGGCGATTAAATTATAGAATTTAATTTATTGAAAGTTGAATAAAAATTTAAGTCTTCAATTTTAAGCCGATTAAAAATATTTCAAAGGCTTAGAAAATTCATATTGATAATATTGAAGATTATAAAAGCTTCAGAATTTAATTTGAAAGTGAATTGTTCAGTTTTGAAATTTAATCGTTTGAATCGATATTTAAAATAGTCGTCCGAGGCACAGTCTCGGAATTCGACGAAACCAGTTCCATTGGGTCCGGAATATTGAATTATTCTAGGATTTCAAATTTCGTATTTTTCGGAGTTGATATGTGAGCACACGGTGAGTAAACGCGTTGCAATTGAATCGGATTCAATTTAAATTTAAATTTTAAATTTAGTCAACGACATACACACGTTATCTCCTTTAATCACGCGCTTGAAGTACGCCTAGAATCACGGCTACATCGTGTAAACCATGATGCCTCCTTTCGTTTTTAAAATCCCTCTCTCCCTCAATCCAGTTCGAAGAAAATAAATAATGGCCGATACTTCTCACTACCTCAAGAAAAAAATTATTATTCGTTCTTCATCTCGAATGACAATTTTCCTCCTTTCTTCCCTCAATTCACAAACATGATTATAATGGCCGCAGCCTTGTGTGTGTATATATATATAAAAGAAAGGGTTTTGGCCGCGACCTCAAAATCAAAAGGGGGGCAGCTCGATCGAAGCATCGCGATCGAGTGTCGATCTGGGGGGGTGCAAAATTTAGGGCTTCGGGGCGATAAGGGGTTCGTGGTCTGGGGCGGCGCGAGTCAAGTGGAGATGGCGCGTGTTGACCGATGATGTAGGGTTGTGTGTGCGCGCGAGTTGGAGGCGCGGCGCTCGCGAGTGGGCCGCGGTGGTGATTCTGGTGCTCGCGAGTGGGGGTACGCGGCAAGAGGGGCTGCGGCGTCGCGCTCAAATTCAAGCAGGCCGGCAACACGATGGTGCAGCGGCGGCTACAGCGTTGTCATGGAGGTGAATGGCACGACGCGTGGTTCGAGGCCGAAGCGGCGACGTCGACAGCAACGACAGGCAGTAAGGTATAAATGATATTTTCAGTTAATTTGAATAATACATATATATATACATATATTTGAAAATCACATAGATTTTTAATCTGCAGTAAGGTTTAGTTACCAGTTTATATAGTGATTTCATTTTAATAAAAATAATAAATTTTTACAGTAAGGAACGAAATAAATATAGGTGTAAATGAAATTTATTTTAAAAAGGAAATTTAAATTTTTGTTAAATCAATTATTAAAGATAAAATTGGGTTAAGCGAAACTATTAGTGAATTAAACTATTTTAATTGCAAACTGATAAAAATAAAATGTTATCGTAATAATTTTTAGAAGTATTTAAAATAACTGTATGAGCTTCCTATACAGATTAAATTTTAAATAAAAGGAAATGATAATAATATAGATGTATATATCTAGACAGTTTTAAATGAAACGTAGAAATTTTAAATAGTTGGGATTTCTATGCAGAAATTTGTTTTTGAAATCTTAAAATAAATAAATTTTATTTGGTTAATTTATTAAAAAGAAAGTTTAGTTTTAATTCAATATTTAGTTAAACAAATTTATTTAAGTAAATTTAGTTGGAATTTAAATTTTATTAGATAAATTTGTTAAGAGTAATCTGTTTAAAATTAATAGGGAATTAGTTTAAAATTCAGATTATTAGTTTAAACCCAAATGTTTAGTATAAATTAAATTATTTGTCAATTTAATTTATTTATTGGTGAAAGGAAATTTGTTTGGCAGAATAATTTGGCTAATTTAATGTACCTGAAAGGAAATAAATTTTTAGATTAGGTTAAAATTAAAAGTGTTAATTAATTTAACCTATTGAAAAGAAATTGGTTATTTGATTTGTTTCGAATATTAATCAATTTTAATAAATGTTATTACAAGGTCGAATATTTTAATTTATAAAGTTATGTTAAAACTAAAATAATAAGGTGATAGATTTATTTAGTTAACCTATTTTAAGTCACTAAAAATAATCTGTTAAATGAAAATAAATATTCAAGTGGATTTGATAAATTGTTGAAGTTAAAATTTTAAAGATAGGAATATTATTTTTAGAATGTGAAAAGTGTGTATAAAAAGAGAATTAATATAAAATTTAAATGTTTGGTTAATTTACTAAAAAGAAAATCTTTAGTTAAAATTAAATCTATAGTTAATTAAATTATTTGAAAGAGAGTTTGGTTAATTAAATTTAATTTTTAGTTAAAATAAAAATTTTAAAAGAAGAAACTGATTTAAATAAAACTATCAGTTAATTTAACTATTAAAGGAGAAAACCGATGGATTAAATTATAAACTAGTTAAATCAAACGAAAGTCTATTATTCGATCATTTCGAATATTAATTAAATTGTATAATATTTATACAAGGTATAAATCAAGAAAATCGAGTCAAGATGGGAAATGGATTGCTAATAAAAGCAAAGGTGAGAACTTCTCACTCGGAATTTTGTTGTTTATTTAAATTTTAAATAGTTAGATTTAAAATTTGATGATTGAATGATTGAATGCTTGAATGATGATTGTTATATATATATATATATATATATATATATATATATATATATATATATATTGGATGTGAATAGACCCTATACGCCGTTAGTAAGCGGAGGTTATTTATTACACACATATACCGCGATATTCCATCTCGAAGTGGAATTGGTATTATATTATATATATAGCAATATATATATATATTGGCATATGTATATATTGCAGTTGATTGATTTCCCGCATTTTCTTTTAGCGGATGAGACCCTATGCGCCGTTAGTAAGCGGATAATATTTATAAAATCCCATATACCGCGATATTCCGTCTCGAAACGGAATTGGTATTGTGCTAATGTCTGTGGATGCAGGGAAACAGGTTGGAGGGATCCAACTGGATTCCTCACAAATATTTATTTGATTTCATATATTGTGATATTTGATTGTTTATCATGAATGATATATGATGTTTGAAAGTCGTGATTGACTATTTGATGTGTTACATCATCGGATCCAATTTTGAAGTTTAAAAACAACAATTTAATTTCTAAAGTGATTTTTGGAAATATACGTTTATAAAATATTTTTGGAATTGATTTATTATAAATAAATAAATGTTATAATTTTAAAGTTATAAAAATTATATTTTTGAGAAATATAGTTAAAAGTTGATTTTTGAAAATATGGGATTAATGATTTTACAAAATAGTTTAAACTAGGATTTTTGAATCTATTGTAAAAAGTTTAAATATAGGGTTTATAAAATTTGATTATTTTATAAACCAAAGAAAATGGTGAAATTATAAAAAAAGTTTAAAGATGTTAAAAGAATGATATAAATTGATTTATATAAAAGATTTACAGATTGATATTTGTAAACTAAAATATTGGAATTATAAAACGAAGTTTTTATAAGAGTTAGAATGAATTGTGAATGAATTTCATAGATAAATGAAATTTATAGAATTATGAACGGTGAAATTATAAATGGAATTTTATAAGCAGTAGGTTTATAAAATTTATAAAGTTATTAAAGGAATAAATTTTGGATAAATAAATGAATCTTATAAGTTATAAGATTTATAAAATTTATGAAGTTTAAAGGAACGATTTTTTAAAACAAATAAATTATAAGTATTTGACTTATAATATGAATTTTTAATATATCATTGTGATATGAATTGAGATAGGTTAATAAAGGAAATTTATAAAAGGAAGTTGTTATAAAATAAATAGAAATAGAATTTATAAACATTGCTTTATAAATCCGCAACGACTTATTTTGATAAGTGAATTATTGTAATTTATTAATGGAGTTATATTCACGTTTTAGACAGTGAATAACCCTTTAAAATAAAATGAATAGAAGTGATGAAATTTATTAACAAGGTATATTCACGTTTTTGAATAGTGAATATTATGTTAAAGAAATTATTTTGGATGTGATATTTGAAATAGAATTATAACGATCTAAAGATGTTTTAAAAGGTGTTGAGATTCGAAACCATAGATTTCAATATCTATTGTTGAAATAGATGTTTTCGAGAAATAAAAGGAAATAGTGGATTATAACACTGTTGTTATAATAGATCATTTCCGAAAGGAAATGTTTTGTATAGTATTGGGATTTATATATCTAATTTAATTTCGAATCCCTATACTAGTGATTTTGGGTTGTCGTAACGATGTTTTACGCAACATTCGTTTTGGCCCAAATAAATATGGTTAAGTGAATGATTTCCTTAACGAATGAAATATATACTTAATTTCGATTAGAGTATATTAAATATTTTCTAAGCGTAGAAAATAAAAGGGCTTGTGAATTACTTATAAATAAATAAGTATGGAAATGTTTTTCCAATGTGAAATGAAAAGTTTAGAGAATTTATCCTTTTAAAGATAAATTGAAAATGAATAATTGAAAGCGTATATTCATAAATATCTTGGAAATATAAATTCAATATGGAATTTATAAATGAAATTTGGAAAATGGGTTTAAAAATAAATATCGATTTATTTTTAAAGTATGGAAATTATGTTTATATCCTGTAAAGATATTTTTGTGAAATAAATAATTTGGAAAATTATTTGGAATCTGGTGATGTTGTGCATATCCATTGATAGTTCAATAACCGACTATCAATATTTACCTTTGAATGGTATTTGTTGTGATTTGCTTGAAATTGAATGCCACACTTATTTTTTAAAAATAAGCGCTCACTATTCGGGTTAACCGGGAAAGGACCTTGGGGTCGTATAACCCATTCCGAATAGGTGATACGACGTTATGAATTGCATTCGAAGACCGGTGTTGAAGACCCGGATATTTTCGAAAACGAAAGGGTTTCTTGTCGAATGTCTTTGCATCGACTGGTTCCCGGTATAGAGACTCCATATGTGATGAGAAGTCCGAACGTGATTAGTGAATATCCGGATTGCAAGGACTTCTTTGTAAGTGCCTTCGGTTCTGTTCGAGCCCGGAACAGACTTGTATGGATTGTATGTCTGACATTACAATTTGAGATATAAAGCCGATTCTTTCAAATATATTTCTGTTGGTGGCGGAGAATTTATTCTTTTAGCTTAACACCCTTCTCTGAGACGTACGAGCTCAGAGGTTATATAGTTGAAGTTATCAGCAATATATTCCCAATTTGGTAATGTGACATACTGAGTGTTGCTGTGAAATGATCATTGTGTTGATTTTTTGTGATAGGATCATTTGTTTGATCGTCTATCTTGGTGATCATTTCTATGATCATTTGTTGACCCAAAACATGGCTTTTGTATAAAGTATGTTTTTGTGGACGAGACTTCGTCGAGCCTCACACCCCGGAATGGTCAAAACAGGAAAGATGCGGCAAGGTTATGAGGGGTAGCGCCCTTTAGGATATGTGCATTTCCTTCTGGAAAAGGGTGGTATCATGGTATGGAGCCCAGATACTTACTCATGTTGAAACACTTTATTATTATGATTGTGTGAATTGATTAGAGAGCTCTCGGAAAAAGATCCCAAAGGACCGGGGGATGGCATATTCGGTCAGTTGTTACTCAGTTAGGGGTAACCCGGCCTTGTGTTGGTAGAGATCCGGTTTGGTTCTCGGGGATGTCAATCCAGAGGCATTCTCATGTGGCAATGGGAAGTTCCTTGGCCTGATCATTCGTTGGAAATCCAATTCCCAATACGAAACTTGTACGGTATTAGTTGTAGGACCTGCCATTCACTTATGGTGGTCACCACTGTTTGGATGGTAGCTATAGTAGGCATAGTTCGAAATGTCTATGTTGGCTAAGATTTATATTCTACTTTCGAAATGAATTTTTCCTACACTATGCACTAGTAACAATATCAAATGTTATTTTAAAATGCGTATCAAGCATCTTTGACTATCATAAGGAGAAATCTCCTCCGATTCTGCGTTTGCATGTGTGTGTGTGCGGGAGGCCTTATGGTAGTCTCATTTTTAAAAGCATTGCAAATCTATTTTAAAATATTCCTCTATTTTTATTTTTAAAGAAAATCAACTGTTTTGAGTTCTCACACCAGTCACATGACTGACTTGGAGTTTATTGTTTTCCTTCCTAAACTCTGGGTGCCCACCAATTTCCACACGGGCAGTTAAGAGTTAAGGTTTATCAGGATATTCTGGATATTCTGGAGTTACTGGAGGCAAGCTGGATGGCATGGCGTATTACTAGTTTATATAGTATTTCTTTTCCGCTGTTTGTTGTTGTATGATGTTGTACACTCTGATGATATGATGTAATGTAATATGATGTAATGTAATAACTGATATAGTTCCTTGGTTAAAGATTATTCATTGATTATTATATGTTGTTCCGCTGCGAATTGTGAGATTCTGATGTTGTTTCTGTCGTTTATTTCTATTCTGTTTTTCTTTCTCTCTTCTCCTACCTCTTTCTTTTTTTCTAAAACAATAATGGTTCGGTTTTTCGGCAACGAAAAATCGCTTCCGTTACATTTGGTATCAGAGCTTATGGTTAAGCGATAACCATGGTTCTGTTGGGTATTACTCGTTAGAGATAGAGTCAACGGTACTCTAGAATGAGTTTGAGTGTAATAATAGATATGAGCGCGTATTTGTTAGTGAATATAAAATTGTTTTCGAATCGGGTAAATAAGGTAATTTTGCCCAAAACTATTTTGTATAGAAAAGAAATGATTTTCTATGAATTATTATAGTATATGGTTGCATGATTGTTAGGAAGTGATAATATTGAATTATCATTAGTATATGGAAATAAAGTAAAATGGATTGAATTCAAGTAAATTTACTTGATAAATTATTAATTCATGGACTAATGAATTGAAGTTGAATTGGTTAAATTAAAGTTTAATCGTGAGTTAAATTTGAAGATAAATTTGAATTTGTATATAAATTCAAGTAAGTAAAAGGAATAAATTGAAATTCCCTTTGTTAGTAATTAAATAAATTCGAGGTGAATTGAATATTGAAATGAATTAGTGAATGAAACTAATTTAAAGTAGTAATATGAATTACTAAATGAAAGAAAATCGATAGAATTCAATATTTAGAATTGAGAATTAAATTCGAATGAAATTTAAATTGTGAATTGAATTCAAATAGAATTGAATGAGAATGAATGTGTAACTTCAATAGTGAAGTAAAAACCTATAAGAAGCATATGTTGGAAATTTAGTAATGAATTGGCAAAATGGTTTGAATGTTGGAATTGGATATTATGGATACTAATGTTAGCAGGATATACAGGTGTATTAAAAGAAATGGAATTGGAAATTTTGATTTCAAAGATAAAATAGAATTGCTCGACAAAAAGGTACGTATTTCAATTTCAGTATGAGATTTGATGACTTTCTTCTCTAGCCACTTGGCTTTTCTCTTTTCTTTTTGATTCTGAGGGGCCGTGGTGCCATTTTGTAGTCGTACCGAGCTAGCCGCGCAAAGGAAACGCTGGCGAAATTTTTCGAAAATTTAGGGTGTTAGAAAAATTTTGAGAAAAATTTGAAAGTTTGAAATTTGAATTTGAATTTAAATTTGAATGGTTAGTAAAACAATATTGTTTGAAACCTATAATTGAAGTTGGAAAGATAGTTGAAATGATAGAGAATCACTAATAAAAAGATTTAGGTTAGAAAGTTGATAAAACTATTTGAATTATAATAATCAAGATAAGGGTATTCTTCTTAACTTGTAATTTCGGGACGAAATTCTTTTAAGGGGGAAAGATTGTAACGACCCAGAATTTTTAACAAGTTAATTTGAAAATATTTAATTAATTTTAAATATTTGAATGATGGTTTGGATTGATTTTTCAATATAACTTTGAATTTGGCGATTAAATTATAGAATTTAATCTATTGAAAGTTGAATAAAAATTTAAGTCTTTAATTTTAAGCCGATTAAAAATATTTCAAAGGCTTAGAAAATTCATATTGATAATATTGAAGATTATAAAAGCTTCAGAATTTAATTTGAAAGTGAATTGTTCAGTTTTGAAATTTAATCGTTTGAATCGATATTTAAAATAGTCGTCCGAGGCACAGTCTCGGAATTCGACGAAACCAGTTCCATTAGGTCCGGAATATTGAATTATCCTAGGATTTCAAATTTCGTATTTTTCGGAGTTGATATGTGAGCACACGGTGAGTAAACGCGTTGCAATTGAATCGGATTCAATTTAAATTTAAATTTTAAATTTAGTCAACGACATACACACGTTATCTCCTTTAATCACGCGCTTGAAGTACGCCTAGAATCACGGCTACATCGTGTAAACCATGATGCCTCCTTTCATTTTTAAAATCCCTCTCTCCCTCAATCCAGTTCGAAGAAAATAAATAATGGCCGATACTTCTCACTACCTCAAGAAAAAAATTATTATTCGTTCTTCATCTCGAACGACAATTTTCCTCCTTTCTTCCCTCAATTCACAAACATGATTATAATGGCCGCAGCCTTGTGTGTATATATATAAAAAAAAAGGGTTTTGGCCGCGACCTCAAAATCAAAAGGGGGGCAGCTCGATCGAAGCATCGCGATCGAGTGTCGATCTGGGGGGGTGCAAAATTTAGGGCTTCGGGGCGATAAGGGGTTCGTGGTCTGGGGCGGCGCGAGTCAAGTGGAGATGGCGCGTGTTGACCGATGATGTAGGGTTGTGTGTGCGCGCGAGTTGGAGGCGCGGCGCTCGCGAGTGGGCCGCGGTGGCGATTCTGGTGCTCGCGAGTGGGGGTACGCGGCAAGAGGGGCTGCGGCGTCGCGCTCAAATTCAAGCAGGCCGGCAACACGATGGTGCAGCGGCGGCTACAGCGTTGTCATGGAGGTGAATGGCACGACGCGTGGTTCGAGGCCGAAGCGGCGACGTCGACAGCAACGACAGGCAGTAAGGTATAAATGATATTTTCAGTTAATTTGAATAATACATATATATATACATATATTTGAAAATCACATAGATTTTTAATCTGCAGTAAGGTTTAGTTACCAGTTTATATTGATTTCATTTTAATAAAAATAATAAATTTTTACAGTAAGGAACGAAATAAATATAGGTGTAAATGAAATTTATTTAAAAAGGAAATTTAAATTTTTGTTAAATCAATTATTAAAGATAAAATTGGGTTAAGCGAAACTATTAGTGAATTAAACTATTTTAATTGCAAACTGATAAAAATAAAATGTTATCGTAATAATTTTTAGAAGTATTTAAAATAACTGTATGAGCTTCCTATACAGATTAAATTTTAAATAAAAGGAAATGATAATAATATAGATGTATATATCTAGACAGTTTTAAATGAAACGTAGAAATTTTAAATAGTTGGGATTTCTATGCAGAAATTTGTTTTTGAAATCTTAAAATAAATAAATTTTATTTGGTTAATTTATTAAAAAGAAAGTTTAGTTTTAATTCAATATTTAGTTAAACAAATTTATTTAAGTAAATTTAGTTGGAATTTAAATTTTATTAGATAAATTTGTTAAGAGTAATCTGTTTAAAATTAATAGGGAATTAGTTTAAAATTCAGATTATTAGTTTAAACCCAAATGTTTAGTATAAATTAAATTATTTGTCAATTTAATTTATTTATTGGTGAAAGGAAATTTGTTTGGCAGAATAATTTGGCTAATTTAATGTACCTGAAAGGAAATAAGTTTTTAGATTAGGTTAAAATTAAAAGTGTTAATTAATTTAACCTATTGAAAAGAAATTGGTTATTCGATTTGTTTCGAATATTAATCAATTTTAATAAATGTTATTACAAGGTCGAATATTTTGATTTATAAAGTTATGTTAAAACTAAAATAATAAGGTGATAGATTTATTTAGTTAACCTATTTTAAGTCACTAAAAATAATCTGTAAAATGAAAATAAATATTCAAGTGGATTTGATAAATTGTTGAAGTTAAAATTTTAAAGACAGGAATATTATTTTTAGAATGTGAAAAGTGTGTATAAAAAGAGAATTAATATAAAATTTAAATGTTTGGTTAATTTACTAAAAAGAAAATCTTTAGTTAAAATTAAATCTATAGTTAATTAAATTATTTGAAAGAGAGTTTGGTTAATTAAATTTAATTTTTAGTTAAAATAAAATTTTTAAAAGAAGAAACTGATTTAAATAAAACTATCAGTTAATTTAACTATTAAAGGAGAAAACCGATGAATTAAATTATAAACTAGTTAAATCAAACGAAAGTTTATTATTCGATCATTTTGAATATTAATTAAATTGTATAATATTTATACAAGGTATAAATCAAGAAAATCAAGTCAAGATGGGAAATGGATTGCTAATAAAAGCAAAGGTGAGAACTTCTCACTCGGAATTTTGTTGTTTATTTAAATTTTAAATAGTTAGATTTAAAATTTGATGATTGAATGATTGAATGCTTGAATGATGATTGTTATATATATATATATATATATATATATATATATATATATATATTGGATGTGAATAGACCCTATACGCCGTTAGTAAGCGGAGGTTATTTATTACACACATATACCGCGATATTCCATCTCGAAGTGGAATTGGTATTATATTATATATATAGCAATATATATATATTGGCATATGTATATATTGCAGTTGATTGATTTCCCGCATTTTCTTTTAGCGGATGAGACCCTATGCGCCGTTAGTAAGCGGATAATATTTATAAAATCCCATATACCGCGATATTCCGTCTCGAAACGGAATTGGTATTGTGCTAATGTCTGTGGATGCAGGGAAACAGGTTGGAGGGATCCAACTGGATTCCTCACAAATATTTATTTGATTTCATATATTGTGATATTTGATTGTTTATCATGAATGATATATGATGTTTGAAAGTCGTGATTGACAATTTGATGTGTTACATCATCGGATCCAATTTTGAAGTTTAAAAACAACGATTTAATTTCTAAAGTGAATTTTGGAAATATACGTTTATAAAATATTTTTGGAATTGATTTATTATAAATAAATAAACGTTATAATTTTAAAGTTATAAAAATTATATTTTTGAGAAATATAGTTAAAAGTTGATTTTTGAAAACATGGGATTAATGATTTTACAAAATAGTTTAAACTAGGATTTTTGAATCTATTGTAAAAAGTTTAAATATAGGGTTTATAAAATTTGATTATTTTATAAACCAAAGAAAATGGTGAAATTATAAAAAAAGTTTAAAGATGTTAAAAGAATGATATAAATTGATTTATATAAAAGATTTACAGATTGATATTTGTAAATTAAAATATTGGAATTATAAAACGAAGTTTTTATAAGAGTTAGAATGAATTGTGAATGAATTTCATAGATAAATGAAATTTATAGAATTATGAACGGTGAAATTATAAATGGAATTTTATAAGCAGTAGGTTTATAAAATTTATAAAGTTATTAAAGGAATAAATTTTGGATAAATAAATGAATCTTATAAGTTATAAGATTTATAAAATTTATGAAGTTTAAAGGAACGATTTTTTTAAACAAATAAATTATAAGTATTTGACTTATAATATGAATTTTTAATATATCATTGTGATATGAATTGAGATAGGTTAATAAAGGAAATTTATAAAAGGAAGTTGTTATAAAATAAATAGAAATAGAATTTATAAACATTGCTTTATAAATCCGCAACGACTTATTTTGATAAGTGAATTATTGTAATTTATTAATGGAGTTATATTCACGTTTTAGACAGCGAATAACCCTTTAAAATAAAATGAATAGAAGTGATGAAATTTATTAACAAGGTATATTCACGTTTTTGAATAGTGGATATTATGTTAAAGAAATTATTTTGGATGTGATATTTGAAATAGAATTAAAACGATCTAAAGATGTTTTAAAAGGTGTTGAGATTCGAAACCATAGATTTCAATATCTATTGTTGAAATAGATGTTTTCGAGAAATAAAAGGAAATAGTGGATTGTAACACTGTTGTTATAATAGATGATTTCCGAAAGGAAATGTTTTGTATAGTATTGGGATTTATATATCTATTTTAATTTCGAATCCCTATACTAGTGATTTTGGGTTATCGTAACGATGTTTTACGCAACATTCGTTTTGGTCCAAATAAATATGGTTAAGTGAATGATTTCCTTAACGAATGAAATATATACTTAATTTCGATTAGAGTATATTAAATATTTTCTAAGCGTAGAAAATAAAAGGGCTTGTGAATTACTTATAAATAAATAAGTATGGAAATGTTTTTCCAATATGAAATGAAAAGTTTAGAGAATTTATCCTTTTAAAGATAAATTGAAAATGAATAATTGAAAGCGTATATTCATAAATATTTTGGAAATATAAATTCAATATGTAATTTATAAATGAAATTTGGAAAATGGGTTTAAAAATAAATATCGATTTAGTTTTAAAGTATGGAAATTATGTTTATATCTTGTAAAGATATTTTTGTGAAATAAATAATTTGGAAAATTATTTGGAATCTGGTGATGTTGTGCATATCCATTGATAGTTCAATAACCGACTATCAATATTTACCTTTGAATGGTATTTGTTGTGATTTGCTTGAAATTGAATGCCACACTTATTTTTTAAAAATAAGCACTCACTATTCGGGTTAACCGGGAAAGGACCTTGGGGTCGTATAACCCATTCCGAATAGGTGATACGACGTTATGAATTGCATTCGAAGACCGGTGTTGAAGACCCGGATATTTTCGAAAACGAAAGGGTTTCTTGTCGAATGTCTTTGCATCGACTGGTCCCCGGTATAGAGACTCCATATGTGATGAGAAGTCCGAACGTGATTAGTGAATATCCGGATTGCAAGGACTTCTTTGTAAGTGCCTTCGGTTCTGTTCGAGCCCGGAACAGACTTGTATGGATTGTATGTCTGACATTACAATTTGAGATATAAAGCCGATTCTTTCAAATATATTTCTGTTGGTGGCGGAGAATTTATTCTTTTAGCTTAACACCCTTCTCTGAGACGTACGAGCTCAGAGGTTATATAGTTGAAGTTATCAGCAATATATTCCCAATTTGGTAATGTGACATATTGAGTGTTGCTGTGAAATGATCATTGTGTTGATTTTTTGTGATAGGATCATTTGTTTGATCGTCTATCTTGGTGATCATTTCTATGATCATTTGTTGACCCAAAACATGGCTTTTGTATAAAGTATGTTTTTGTGGACGAGACTTCGTCGAGCCTCGCACCCCGGAATGGTCAAAACAGGAAAGATGCGGCAAGGTTATGAGGGGTAGCGCCCTTTAGGATATGTGCATTTCCTTCTGGAAAAGGGTGGTATCATGGTATGGAGCCCAGATACTTACTCATGTTGAAACACTTTATTATTATGATTGTGTGAATTGATTAGAGAGCTCTCGGAAAAAGGTCCCAAAGGACCGGGGGATGGCATATTCGGTCAGTTGTTACTCAGTTAGGGGTGACCCGGCCTTGTGTTGGTAGAGATCCGGTTTGGTTCTCGAGGATGTCCATCCAGAGGCATTCTCATGTGGCAATGGGAAGTTCCTTGGCCTGATCATTCGTTGGAAATCCAATTCCCAATACGAAACTTGTACGGTATTAGTTGTAGGACCTGCCATTCACTTATGGTGGTCACCACTGTTTGGATGGTAGCTATAGTAGGCATAGTTCGAAATGTCTATGTTGGCTAAGATTTATATTCTACTTTCGAAATGAATTTTTCCTAC
The DNA here is from genome assembly GCA_030765085.1 of Allium cepa. NCBI lineage: Eukaryota > Viridiplantae > Streptophyta > Magnoliopsida > Asparagales > Amaryllidaceae > Allium > Allium cepa. Next base: position 720,924,209 of record CM060938.1, on the reverse strand, counting down.
ACTATGCACTAGTAACAATATCAAATGTTATTTTAAAATGCGTATCAAGCATCTTTGACTATCATAAGGAGAAATCTCCTCCGATTCTGCGTTTGCATGTGTGTGTGTGCGGGAGGCCTTATGGTAGTCTCATTTTTAAAAGCATTGCGAATCTATTTTAAAATATTCCTCTATTTTTATTTTTAAAGAAAATCAACTGTTTTGAGTTCTCACACCAGTCACATGACTGACTTGGAGTTTATTGTTTTCCTTCCTAAACTCTGGGTGCCCACCAATTTCCACACGGGCAGTTAAGAGTTAAGGTTTATCAGGATATTCTGGATATTCTGGAGTTACTGGAGGCAAGCTGGATGGCATGGCGTATTACTAGTTTATATAGTATTTCTTTTCCGCTGTTTGTTGTTGTATGATGTTGTACACTCTGATGATATGATGTAATGTAATATGATGTAATGTAATAACTGATATAGTTCCTTGGTTAAAGATTATTCATTGATTATTATATGTTGTTCCGCTGCGAATTGTGAGATTCTGATGTTGTTTCTGTCGTTTATTTCTGTTCTGTTTTTCTTTCTCTCTTCTCCTACCTCTTTCTTTTTTTCTAAAACAATAATGGTTCGGTTTTTCGGCAACGAAAAATCGCTTCCGTTACACTACTCAAAATCCTCAGGAACTAGTTTTGTCCGGACTCCTCACAGGATCAACTTTAGAACCCCCGTTAGGGTTCAAGGCAGTACCACCCGGTGGCATTCTTGAGAAGTTCATTTCAAGGGAGCGCCTTTTTTCCCAAAGCCATTATCAAAACACTCTATACTATACACATACAGTATCTTTCAAATCATATACCTAGTATGAATCTCATATAAATTTCCTTTTCTCAAAATCAATTATCCCAAAATCGATAAATCTCAAACTAGGCTTTCCAAATTCCAATATTGATTTTACCCAAAAATCAAAAGCCTTTCCAAATCCAAAGGTTCCCAAAACCTTTTTCCCAAAATCTTCATAAGAGCCTTTATATAAACATATATAGAGAGATATAAAAATTTTCTTTTTTTATAAGTTTGGATCATTTCAAACTTGTATAAAACTCCTTTTATACTTCAAGCATTTTCAAAATCCTTTTCTTCCGGCAATAGATTCAACAAGGGGAGATTTATCTTATATAACAAAGATATATTACTTTGTTTATTCAAAATCAAATATTCAAATTTGATTACTTTTTTTTATAAAGTTATTTCCATCTTACTTATCATCATAAAAATATCCAACTTTCACTTTTATCCGTTGTATATTTCACAAAATATACTTTCATTTCAAAAGAAATCATTTCACATTCTTATCCACAAATTTCCAATATCGATTTCATTTAAACCTGTACGATGTACACATATCATCCGTACACTATACCAATCTGATCGCTCACTCGATCACACAATTTCACTTCCGAACTAGTATCGTCCACCCGACTTCCTAGTGCGGACATAGATCTGGCTTCTTGATCAGATTCTGTCATTCTCCTTGCATAGTCATAACTATGATAGAGAATATCCAAAACCAATCAACAATCCATATCTAGATTCGCCGTCGAAAATCGAGTGAAAAATCCCAGCTCAGATTGATAAACAATCTCGAAATTCTGTACTCGAATCTGGATCAAACCATTATGCGAATAAAATAATATACGTGCATCCTACGTATTTAACTTCGTTGATTATCAACTAAATCAATTTCTCTTTCTATTCATCCTCACTTTGAACTTTATTCACATTTGCCTTGATTCCCATTTGGATTATAACTTTCATTCTTATGTCGGTTGGGTATTTAATCAATAACAGTTTGAACTTCGACCAGTTTATATTTAGAAAATAGCTTGAAAATTCTAAAAATAGATAAGTAGTTGAAAAATAATTATTAGTTTGCAAAATAGCTGTAAAATAGTTAACCAATTGTAAAATAGGGGGAAAATAGTTAAATAGTTTCAGAGATTTTAGATAATTGCAAAATAGTTGTAAAACGGTAATTAATTTGTAAAATAGTTGAAAAATAGTGATTAGTTTATAAAACAGTTGAAAATTTGTTAAATAGCTCCAAAAATAATTGTAAAATAAATATAAAATAATTTGGCTTTAAAAAAAGGTCGTATATGTTGAATAGCTTGGAAAAATAAGTTTATATTAAGACAATTTATATTGAAATTAGTCCAGAGTCAAAACTGTTCACTTCCCCATCAATTAAACTTAAATTTCCTCTTCCATTTAAATTGACTCAATTCCAATTTGAATAATCTTCAATTTCCATTGAAATTGATTTAATCCCAATTCAAGTTGAATCAATCTTGATTTCTTTCCACATTCAAATCAAATTCCATTTGATTTTAAACCTATTCAACTTTAATTATAATTTCAAATTATTCCAATCAATTTGGATTAATATCAATTGAACCCACTACAATTTCAAACCATTTCAATTCAATCCAATTCAAATTTTCCATTTAAATTTTTAAACTTATACATCTTCAATCACAAATCCAATTAATTCAAATCAAATTCAATTTTGAACCAATCCAATTTCAATCTCAATTTTAAACCATCTCGAATTAAATAAATTCGAGTTAAATTCTCAAATCTTGGTTTAACCTTTTAAACCAAATTAACCTTTATTTAAAGTTTTTAAACAAGCTAGTTTCTGAGTTCAAATTCCAGAATTTCATTTTAAATCAATTAAATCTTTCAAAGACCAATTTATTATCCAAATTCAACCTTAAAATCAATTTTCAACAATTTCAGTTGAAATTCTATTTAAACACCCAAATCTCAAGTCCAAAGTGATTCCATTTCTCTAATGTCAAACTAAAGTTTAATTTCCTTTTTAAAGTAATAATGGATACATCACTACAGTCCATTTCTTTCAATTATTTAAACAAATCCAATTTCAGCTTAATGATTATTAATAACAACGGCATGGTATCACTCAAATTATTATAAAACATCCATCCATTTCCAATTCTAGATCTCAAACCCATTTTGAGATCACACAAATTCCCAATTCAAATTAACCATTTAACTTTCCAAGTTAAATCCCAATTTCATCTTGAAATTTCCAATTCAGGTTGCTTGTTAACTTACTTAACTTTCCTAAAGTTAAATTCAAATTACTTAATCCAGCCAACCTTATCCAATTTGAGTTCCCATTTAAAATTTTTAAACTTCACATTAATAATCTTATAAGTTCAAAAACTTATCACCTTGGGTATCACATCTCATTCCAAATTTTAAACTCAACATTTAGAGTTTATTTCAAATCATCTTTGATATTATGTATATCCCTTATACATACAAGGTTATTTCCCTTGCACACCAAGTTACACCTTAAAATTTTAAACCACCTTTGGTATTTTTCTTCTCTTTTTTTAATCCAAAGCAAATTTCTCTTAACATTATGAAACAATTCAAATGTTTCTAGATTTAGATTTTAAAATTCCATAATTTAAAACCCACTTCTATTTAGAAGTTATACTCATCTTAAAAGTTTACTCCATTTTGCTTACTTATTAACAAATACATCATTGTTAAACACAATAACTATATACGATAATAGCCAAGATTATCATATCTGGAAACCAATTCATTATTATCTTATTCTGAAACTTTTCCCAAATTAAAGATTAAAATTTTCAGTTTGGTTGTATTTCTATTAACACTTAGTTCTCATTGTTTCTATTTAATTCCACTGATTTAACAACCAATTAACTTAATATTAGAAAAATTATTGCTTTATATATTAAAATATAAGCTTATATAAAATCACTTAAAATCTTTATATAAAAAAATAACAAGTACGCTCTCATATATATACATACTCAACTCATTCTATGGTACCATTGACCCCATCCTTAATGAGTGATCCCAACAGAGCCAAGGTGCTCGCTTAACCTTCAGCTCTGATACAAACTATAACAACCCGAAATTTTCGATATCGAAAATTCCAGATAGTTAGGAATAAGAAGAAAGAGATAGAAGAAGAAGAAGATCAGAAACATCAACATCTCACCTTCGCAGCGGATAAAATATAATAATAAATAATAACAGTTTACAAAAGAATTATGTATCTGTCCAAAATACTTTATAATACATCAGAGTTACACATATATACAGACACTGAATATACACAATTATCATGTCACAGATATACAACAATATAATACAACGGAAACACTCCATAAGTTCTTGCCATCCGCTCGCCTCCTCGGCTCCAGAACGTCCTTACCTAAAAATCTATAATACTCAGTCTGACCCGAGCATTACATCAAAGTAGCACCCGGTTCAGGCTGGAAACCAGCGTGAGTAAACCCATATAATTTGAAATACTAAGTTCATACCATAAAAGAAAAACTAGGTAACTCATACTTCACTACGAGTTCTAATCTTATTCAAGTCAATCATTTATCTCAAAACAATAGTCAAGAAACGTTATCCAGTTTAAATGTCCGTGAAAGTTAACTTATTTCATTCCAGCATGTTTTCTTCTAACCAAACTATAAAGAATTACTGTAGATTACAAATCGAAGTGGTTTCGGGTATTTACTAATACCCGACCCCGGTCTCTTCGAAGTCCAAACACCCTCTAAAAGGTCAAGTTGTTAAAGGTTTAATCAATTTAATTCAATACTTGAATTCATTCATCACAGATAAATATCATCTATTTATCACAGATATATCCAATATCACTCCACAAATTATCATTCAATAGATATCAATCAATCCATATATTCTACTCAAACAAACATTCATAAACAGGAATTATTAATCCATATTATAATTAATTTAATTAACTTCAATTAAATTAATAACTTAAGAATTTATCACTTAATCATGCTTAACCAATCATTAATTAATTACGAATCATTTAGTTAACTAATCATCCTTTAATTATCAATCTAAATTAATTATCCATAATTACTTTCATTAAGTAATTATCCTTTGATTATTCATATTTAATCAATCAACCCTTATTAATTTTTATCAAGTGATTAACTTTTAATTAATTTCACCAATTAATTACCATTAATTAATCACAACCTTAATTGAATAAAGATAAATTCTTATTTGAACTAAATACTCAATTACATCATTATTCTTCATTTGAGAATCATTTATTAATTAATTTCATAATTATATCTAATATAATTACTTTTAAACAACTCTCTGAAGATATACTAAATCAAAACAATTTAAAACTTATGACCTATATTTTAGATATTGAAACTCGTTTGATATTTAACCATGAAACTTTGAAAACACAAATTTAACTTAGAAAAAAAACTTCCATTTCTATGTTTTTTAAAATTTGTTAAACATTTACATTCTTTTCACTTTTTTTGGCCCATTCTTTCCCAGCCCACTTTCTCCTTTTTCCCTGTTCCTAGCTCTTCTCCCTTCTCTTTTTTTCTTTCCCTGTTCTATTTTTTCAAATTTATATAGGTGCAAGATGAGAAGTATGTACATATTAGGCAATATTGTACAACTTATGTTTCAGGTGATATACTATTGCTTTGTAAAGTTAGTTATATATTAAAAATATAAAATGGTGTCGAATATATTCACCAAGCTGAAGGTCATGCAACAATGCTTGGAAATAAAACACACAGGCAAAATTCTGAAACTCGTATGTCTTGTGCAAAGCTTGGTCATTGATAGAAGTAGATTCAAAGTAATATCAAGATACTATCTTCCAAAGCATGTACAACATTAATTAATTTCAAAGCAAGAGTACATCTTATGAATAGTCAAGTTAGGCTAAATGTTTTTAGGCCTGCAATCTTATACATTTGTATGTATATAGGTGTGCATATATTGATGTCACATCAGGCTATGTATATTTCACTAGGTACTTAAAAGATGCCAGGTAAAACATGTCAGGCTACTAACATTATCAGGTACAAGAGATGACTGCAAAGCAATATATGTATCATGTAAAAAATAGTAGGTGTCAAGCTATTATTACCTACCGAACTATAGGACAGACTACAGAACACAAAAGAAAGCATGGACAGAGCTCTTCTTTTAAGGATTTAGGGAAAGGTGGGACATGTACTACACTCAACAATCCCCAAAATATCGTTACTATGCTAAGAATTTTCAACCTGACTTCCAAATTATAACATGCAAAACTTTGAAACGTATGTATATCTATATTTCTTTCTCCTTCTTATACACAACCTGATACTATAAAAATAGTTGCAAATGCAGCTGTTTATAGATTATTTTTATTTTCTTTTTCCTTTAGATTGACAAAATACGTTATACCCATTCATTCATACATAATTAACTCAAAGCTAGAGCATATTAGGTTTTTAAAACTGGAACTCAAACAGTGACTCGGTGAGGATATGGTATCAGTAAAGTCAGACCAATGCACAAGCACAAAACAAGCAAGCACATGTGCAATTGTGACTCACATTCAATAACAAAACAAACATCATGACCTCAGGCTGTCATCCATGACAAACATACGCATAAACTTAGAATCCTAATCAACTAAGATTCAAATCAGTAATTACTCATTCAGTCACAGAAAATATAGCATGAATTTATCATAACAAAACACTTGGATTTAGAGAGTAGTGGTGTGAGAATTTACTCACTATTTTAAAAGAATGATGAAATGCTACTATGTTTCTTGTTTCAAACTTTACTGTAACCTTCCTTTCAATGGCAGCATTTTTTTGTGTGAATCGTATATGTGAACCAACAGATCAAACTCTCATATACAAATGAATAAATGCATATCAACAAAGAGGCAAAACGTGCAACCTAAAGCAAAGCACAAGCAATGAAACATACAGTAGGATTTAGAGATAAAAACTATGAGAGTGAACTCACCACCGAAATCGAAATCACCCCAAACCCTCGATCGTCTCGACGAGCGTTGTTATGCCCGTCCACCTCGACCCCCTTTTTGTTGCTGCTATTCGATTTCCACCACCATGCCAGCAATTTCCACTGTCGCCATTGATTCGTCGCTTACCAAAATCATCGCGTGCATCCAAGATGTGCTCTTCCTCCCTGTTCACCTCTACTTCACCTCGGACTCGATGTCGCAACTGCCTCACCTTATACAAGCCCCGTTCACCGTTGCGGCTTGAATAGACTAAGGAATAAAAATTGGGGTTTTTGGATTTAAGCATGTAGATGAAGAAGGGAATAGAGTAGAAAATGTTCTACTCCCAGCAAAGATGAAAATTAGTATTTGCAGTTGGATTAGGAATTAGAATAGAAAGCTTGATTTAAGTTTCTTTTGGTTTTGGGTTTAGAAGGAGTAAGAAGAAAAGAAACGAAAAGAGGGAGGTGAAAAATGAATCTGTATTAACGTGACTTCTCAAAACACTTTTATATAGATATTACACTTTAAAGTAAACAATTTGCCATTTGTAATTTGCATGCCGTACTAAGCTTACACTTGTCTTTTATGCATGCATAAATATTTACACACTTTTTTTTATTTTTATTTTAAATTTTGAAAATAAAATATAACTTTGGAATAAATAGAATATCTTATGGATTTTGGTATTATATATATCCATATTATTGCAACTTCCTTATATTTCGTTCCATAGGCATACATGTATATTATAAAGCTTGTATATCTCTATTTATATATATTAATATATATATATATATATCCAGATATTTTTAAATTGTTAGGATTCTATTTGTTTAACCATATAAAAATCAATATCTCAGTAGTAAATATCAGTTAATTATCCAATTAAAAGATGTCCAAAAAAACGGGTTATCACATCGCTACAACCAGTAACGAAGCTAAAATACAAAGCAATGAAAGCTAGCCTTGAAATCATTAAGGAAATAGGGGTAAATCAGTATGTACAATGACTAACAACTAATTGTAAACCAGAACCTTAGGGAATTTCAAACTCGCGGACAAAAGCTTGCATCTTACCTCAAAAGGGCCAAAACCCTCCTAATGTGCCGGACTACTATGATATAAAACACATCTCGCGAGTGGAAACTCAAGAGTTAGATGCCCTCACTAAAGACACAAGCGTAAGAACCGAATCGATGCTAGGGGCAACACCCGTCAAGAGTCAAATCATACCAAGTTTCGAGTGTCTTCAAATCACAGCGACCACAAATAGGGAAGAGACATGGATGACCCCCATCATTATACTTATAGGATGGAACCTTACCAACAGAATGGAACGAAATTAGGAGAATCCTAAGGAGGGTATCCCGCTACACCATCCAGAACGGCATACTATACCATCATGGTTTTTCCAACCCGCTACTAAGGTGTGTCGCTAGGAACGAAGCAAAAGTTATCCTTAACAACATCCACCAGGGAGTTGCGGCGATCACACAGGACCAGGAAGATTTTGCGCTCTGGATAGTTTTGCCAGACGCTCAACAAAGACGCAAGCTAGTTCACTAAGAAATGCGATAAATGTCAAAGACTTGCAAAAACCCGAGACTGCCACCTACCGATTTGATCAAAATGGTCGGCCACTAGCCCTTTGCAATTTGGGGGATTGATCTAATCGAGGAACTCCACATGGGTCGAAGAGGAGGAAAATACGCCATAGTGGCAATGGATTATTTCACCAAATGGGTGGAAGCGGAACCTTTGAACAAAATTTCGTCCACCAAGGTAATAAACTTCCTAATACCTAACATCCTGTGTAGGTATAGGATGCCGTAGAAGATCATATCGAAAAACGGACTCCAATTCAATAGTGAAGAATTCTCTAGTTGATGCTAAGAACATGGAATTGCTCGAAGCTTCTTGGTTGTAGCTTATCCACAGGAAAATGGGAAGGTTGAAGTGGTAAACAAGGTTTTGAAAACGCTGATAAAAAAACTAGAGAAGTCCAAGGAGGCATGGGTCGACCAACTGCCTACTGCACTATGATCCTACCGAACTTCCTACAAGACTGCGACAGGGCACATGCCATTCGCATCAGCATACAGGACTGAAGCTATGCTCCCAGTCGAAACGGTCATCCTCTCGCACTGAAGGATGCATTACAATCCGAAAAAAAATGAGGAGCATTTGAGCATGTCACTCGACCTGATCGAGGAGAAGAGAAATGATGCCACCCTCAAAGCCGCCGCTCATTGATATAAGGTGGCAAAGCAGTGTGACTCTAAGGTGAAGCATCAAGCGCTACAAGGAGGAGACTTGGTACTCAAGCGTGTCTTCCCATGGCTAGGAGCACTAGACCCAATTTGGGAGGGGTCGTTTGTTGTTCATAAAGATCTTCATAATAGAGCTTACATCTTATCAACAGTAGACGGGGAGGTGTTTGGGAAAGCATGGAATCTTCAACACCTCCATCGTTATTTCTCTTGAACTGTAAGGAAGCATGTATTAACTGAAGAAACAAAAGAAAGACAATGGATGTAGGCATGTTTCGACCGAACCACTATAAAAATTCAGGGTCTTGCATTACTTGTCTCGTTTAAACTTTCCTTCGTTTAATTGTTTATCTGATGACTATTCCTACTGTGAACAATCGCAGGCACTCGCTGGTAGTGGTGAAAATAAGATAGCTACGACCAGTCGTATGAACAAGCGTTGGAAATTCACTACTGATGATCGGCACCCTCAATCCGGCAATGATGAACCGAATATAAGCCACGGATTAGGCAAGATTTATAGCCTAGGCAGTTCATTATTGGCATTCGGTTCATTGGGAATTGCAAACGGATTATTCACCCCACAATTAAGGCGTAGCTGTAGTCAGCGGTAGTTCATAGTTGATGATCAACATTATGCACGCCGGCAATGATAAATCGAATAATACTCACGACATGGGAAATCGCCCGAGTAATTATCGTTCGCGATCGATCCTAAATATAACAACGAGTTTACAGTTTTCTACGTCCCAAATAATAATGATTAACTAAGTTGTAAGAAGTTCACAAGTAGACAAGGCAGACTATAAAAATCACGCATCACAAAAGTCATTCCAGATAAACATGCAAAAAACAAAAATCGATCACGACAACATTAAAATCTCTACGTACAAAGATTTTCATTTATATATACATATGTAGAACAACCACACATACTCCAAAAATACATGCAAAAAGAGAAGGGGAAATTTCCTTGGCTAAGTGGGGGGTGTCCTTATCACTCTACCAGCTCCCGTCGATCATGTCCTTCGGAAGCTCGGGTTGCTCAGAGGACTCGCCCTCTTTTTGCAATGCCTCATCAGCACCCTTTGAAGGCCCAACCTGTCCTGAAGACATCCCTGCATAATGCAAGTAAGAAAAATCAAAACTTTTGTAGTCTAGGATAAGTAATAATGAGGTAAAAGTAAAATGACGAGATACATGTGGTAATATGGTGTGGATCACCAAGCCCTTCGAGATCCGAACCATCTTCATCGTCCTTATCCTCTGTCAGTAGCTCATATCCCTGGGCGATGGCCTTGGTCTCTTCCACTATGAACAGACGGTTCACCATCTCAACATTACACACGGCTCCTTCTTCCTGCACAACCGCAGCCTTAGTCTCTTCAATAAGCCGAGCTTGGGTTCCTGCCATCACTTGGGGATAGTCATCCATCTATTGAAGGTTCTCCTATTTTCGGAAGATGAAGTAAGTGTCTTTCAGCATTCAGTTAACCGTCTCACAAAATTTGTTGGACTTGTCGACTTCGGTTTGTAGGGACACCACCTTATTCATATACTATTCCTTATCCTTCCTCAGTTGGATCTGCTCTGCCTTCAGTATATCGATATTAGCCTTGTATGAATGCTTTTCCTTCCGCCATTCACCTTCAAAATTCTTCAGCTCAGACAAGACTTCTTGCGATTTCTTCATTTTACCCTTGAGAGAGCGGATCTGCTCCAGATTCTTTTGCCTAGTTTCGTCCACTGAACTTATAACCTCATCATTCTGTGCCTTGCATAAGTCAATAGCCCCTCTTATCGCTTATTCCTTGGCTTTCTTTATCTCGGCTGCACAAGACGCTTCAACCACTTCCAACTTCACATCCTTCTCCCTGAGTGCTCTACGAAGATCCACCATCTCCAAGCGTAACTGTATACTAGCGCTCCCCACTTCCTCACCGGCCTTAGCTAAGCAGGATTGATAATCGACAATTTTTCTAGTCTCATCAGTAATCTGGACATTTTCATTGCCAAATTGGCGAAATCAAGAGTTTTTGCCTCATCCAAGATTTGGACCGAAGGATTTCTAGGCAGAAAGAACTCGGTATCAGAATCCACTGGATGGCAACCCACATAGCCAGGATTAATATCAAGATGACTCTCAAAGGTATTCCTCATTGATGATCGAAAATCTGAGAAATAAGCACCTCATTTTCTTCCCTTAAGTCGCTAGGCACTACATGCACTTCAAGACCAGATGGATTTTGGCGATGGCGAAGGAAAGAAGTTCGAGAACCAGGGGAGGTAGAATCCTTATCCAGACACCTAGCATGTTTCGGGAACGTCTCATAGCTCTCTCCTCTACCCAAGCCTGATGGAGTCTCCTCGACATTCTCTTGCACGGTCTTTTCCTTTTGATAGGTCGTCTTAGAAGGAACGGAGGCCTATTTCATCCTTTTGAACTGTTCAAGTCACCGAGACATTTGATTCCTTTTTGGATTTCTTCTTTTCCCTACAAAGCGAATAATAACTTTAGAGTAGAGAAATGGAGAAAGCATAAACACAAAACATGCAAGACACTTGGACACTGCAAGCTACCACAAACCTTTAAGGGAGACTGGATCAAGTGGTCGTGGCAAGGTCTTAATACACTGGGATGGGATTGCATTAAGAGGAAGGACATATGACGAGAGGAGTTCATTGGACTGAGAAGCAAGTGGAAACTGGGACTCGTCCAAAAACAAAAAATTCTCAAGAAGTACCCCAAAATCCAGGCTGAAATCGAAAGTACCTAGGGAAAGCCCGAACGCCTTGCTAATTCTCACTCCGCATTGCACTGGAAGAAATGGCATTCCATCCAAGTCACCTATAGCTTCATTCTCTTGAGAGGGGTCAGGGGAAAAAGTTGGCCTAGGGACCAGCTTAGATTGATCTAACTACTCGGGCCACTCCCACACAGCCTCGGCATTTTTCAAGGGAGTCGCGTCCAAGCCTTCGCTACTAATAATCTCCACATCTTTAGAAGCATGGGCCTCCGATTTTGTCACCCCAGAGTCTCCCTTCGACCCTTCTTCCTCCCCACTGTCATCCTCCAAACATGAACCCTCCTCGTCATTAGGAAGAGGAGCATCCCATATGCGCAAAGATTTCCCCGAATGAGGAGGATGAACTGCACTCTTCTTACACCTCAACTTCTTCGGGGCTTCGGCCCCTTCGCCCTTTTCCTTCGGATCCTTGCCTTTACCAGCATTTTCCCCTTCTCCTTCGACTCCCATTGTTGTCTCAGCTGAGCTTGGCCTGATCTTGAACACGAATTTACCTGGGCCGATTAGGTTGTAAAAATGAAGGGTCATGTCATGAAGCAGGAACGAGGCTTCCCTCTCAGCCTTAGGGATAGCTAATATTTCCTTTGCCATCTTCTTTAAATCTTCGTCCTCTGCCCCCTTCACACAACCTAAAAATACGAAGCATCAGGGAACTAAGTCGACAGAAAACTTAGAAGATGATACAAAGGAAACTTACACCCAGAAGTTAAAACATGTTGAGGGATGACATCATCACGCACAAAGAAGTACTCCTTCTTCAACATGCTAAACTTCGAGTATAAGTAAAGAACGGGCTTGAATTTGTGAGTTGACTTTAGGCTAATGAAGGGACTCCCCTTTCGGTAACTTCTCATGTTATACAACTACTTGACCTCTCTATGGGTAGGGGGTCCCCGATAGCGCTTCACAAATATCATATACAAGCACGTCAAGGTAGCATAGGAGTTCAATTGAAGCTGTAGCGAAGCAACTTTTAAATAGACCATGAACCTGGCAATCCAGCGTGTGAGCGGAGGAATTGAACCACACATGTAGTGATATTTACTGAATTCCATGTATCCCTCTAGGGGAGAGCATGCCTTATCATTTGGTCCAGGTTGTAGCATGTCCCAGTGAATAATCCCAAATGTCGTAGTTATGGAATTAAGCTTTTCTATCATCAGCACGCTAGGATAACGCTCGAAAGGCTTTACGAGCATCCGGTTGGGAGCATAGTCCTCCACCAAAGAATATGCAGAGCTGGGTTAGTTTGGAGGATTGGAAGGAGCATCAGAAGAAGAAGCGATAATCCCTACAAGCTGTGATGACGCATGTTTAGATCAGAGCTCGCGACCAAACGACATTTTCCTACACAAGGAAATAAAAAGCAAGAATAAGTCCTACATCCCAGTAGATACACAATTGTAAATGGAAATTTAAGCGCTCGCTTAAAGTCTCCTATCGCTTGGTCTGGTTAAAACCATACCCCAAACCTAACGCTACGAAAATCAAACTATAGTTTCAAGAATATCCTCCTTTGGCTCGGCATACCTATGATCGATGTGCTCAAACTAATTTGGTCCGGCATTACCCTATCCCAAAAACTGAATGGCATCACGCTGCCGAACCAAACCCATCGAATGGTAACTATATTAGCCCAATGCTCGCCAACCTGCAGCCAAGCCACGCACATAACCTCACCACATAGAAGCACGTTCCATGCCCTAGCCGAACGACCATACATAGAATGAAGGGAATCGCCAACCCATAATAAAAACCATTTCGCCCTTCGTAGTCACGGACACCCCACCTTCACCAAACTTGAATTTCTCCTTCACTGAATCACTCTAGAATTTCTTCACTCACTTCCCTTCCTTAATTCGGAGCAAAATCTAATCACACTCACAAGACATAACGAACTCCCCTAAAATCTAAACCCTAAAACCCTAGGATAGAAATCGAATTTAGAAAGCCTTACCTCGAGTAATAAAGGTGTAGAAATATCAAGAGTTCAGGTAATAAAAACTAGCCAAATTCGAACTTCGATCGATTTGAAGTAGACTGAAGAAATTTAGTTAAGAAAATAAAAGAAGGAGAATAAGAAAAAGGAAGCAGTATTTAAAAGGGAAAAGGAAGGGAAGACGAACGGTCTTGAGTTTTCAATCGGTTGTAGAAGCTTAGTGCCGAACCAAACAAAGCAGTCATGTAACTATACAACATACGTTGGGGGGCAAGTGATGGCTCGGCTTTTCAGAAGGCAGAGAGAGGAAAGAAAGGAAGCAGAGGTGAATTATGACATAGAAGACAGAACTGGTGGACCAAATATTTGGTCCGGCATTCACTAAAATGTCGAACAAAATGTTTGGTCCGGCCTGTCAGACGAGAAATTTGCTCCGGCATTCTCTAATATGCCGGACTAAATGTTTGGTCTGGCATGACATATCCAACACTGGATCAAACAATTGGTCTGGTACAAAGGTGTACCGGACCAAATGTTTGGTCTGGTACGATATATCCAAGATTGGACCAAACATTTGGTCTGGTACATAGGCATACCGGACCAAATGTTTGTTTCGACAAATAATAAGCCCCAAATCAAAAAAACACCGAACCAGACATGGAAAAGCAACCAAGCAAAGAAAGCTTCATGACCCAAATGCCGATCCAAATGTTCTTACCCCGATGCCGAACCAGATTCAGGTAGTTATAATCTCAACCTCCACACTTACAACTCCATTCTATAAATACCAGAGCTCCTCAACAATAATGGGGATGTGAACTTCTGAGAAAAAAGAGAAAACTCTACTGGGACTTAGCCACTCTAGCTGCTCTAAGTTTTTGTTCTTTCTAATCAAATTTGTACTTATAATCAAATCAAATAACTGTAGTAAGATGGATGGTGGATGTAGGCACATTCTGGTCGAACCACTATAAAACTCTATGTGATTTACTTCCTTTAGCTGCTTTCCAACTCTTAACCAGTGAACTATGCCATGACTGCAAAAACTATCTGTTAACGTATTTGAACATTAAAAACTTCATATCGAACAACTTAAATGCGACTTAGTCAAATTCGAACTTAGAGGTGTTTTTCTAATTTTTATGCAAGCACCGCGTGATCATTTATGCGTTATGAGGATCTTTTTCTTTGCTAATTTTTGAAATATTTCATCATTTCAAATTTGACTTTTCGGCACTATTCGCCAACCACCTTTTCATCCAAACCTAGAGGAGGGTTTGTTGTAGCAGGGAATTTATGAATGATTAAGGAACAAGACCTTGTTGATTTCCCAACATTTGAGGTGATTGGAGAAATCGATAAATTAATATTTGGAATATCACCTCCCATGATAGATTCCAAAGATTTTCACTTTGCTTGACTATCCTTTAGTTTTATTTCCAAATCATTACCAAATGGTAAAGCTCGGACATCTCATGATCGAAGTTGGACGAAGGATTTGATTTAACTTGACGTTTCAATTGAGGAACAATGTTATCTTTCTTCTTAATGTCCGCTTTGAGATTAGTAATTTGATTATTGAGGCCTCTGATGATTGTCTTTTGAAGCAAAAATTTCCTACGCCATTCCGTCACATGAGTATTACTTTAGAGTTTGGTAGATAAAAGATCTTTATATAAGCTCCTCTTTTCAAGATATGCAAGCAATCTATCCTTAAGACTAGTGAAACGAGCTGAAGGATGTAGCGAAAGTAACGTAGTCATTCACTGTACTTTCTATAAAAAAATCAATACCCAAAGAACAATTTTCTTTTATTACAATAGTAGGGGTTACAACTCAAGAAGAAATAAGGCAAAGGGTATAACATCATTATTATAGTCAAGTTCTCTCCTTACCTTATCACATTCAAAGTCTAGAAACAACATTTTTAATTTTGTCTAAAGAGGTAGCTGAAAGAATAATTGTTGATTCAAAAAAGGTATTAAATCCTTATGGGGTAACAACTGGAGGGCTTTTGCTATAATCATACTCTCCAACTGGGGAACTATCATGACCATAAATTAATTTCATATGATATGTTCGAATTTCCTTAAGAAGCTTTTCCATTTCCTCGCCTAGAAAATCAAAGTGAAGTCGTAGATGCTGCATGTAAAGCTTTTGCAGATCTCTAAGAAAGTGGCCAATCTTGAGGATTTCAAGAGCGGGGATTTTCTAAGCAATCTCTTCTCGACTTGACAAATTTTCATAAGTAATCTCTAGTAATAGGGTTGCTTGAGAGATGTTTATTCTGTAGTAATGTAATAATATAAAACTAAGAATAAAAATACTAACACAGTAAGATCCATAGATTAATATAGTTACATGATTACAAATTTTGGTTCATACTAGATTGATCTTTTAAATATCGCTGAAATAAACATATCCTTACAATATTTGAGTTTTTTTGGAGGCAATATGCGGGGAGTTGAAAGACCCGTGGTAAGTTCCAGGAAGCCTTTGGGTGGGGATCAGACCCATGTTCATCCAAGTATCTCTTATTTAGGTATCTAAGCAAGGCCACACTAAAATCACCCAAGTATAAGTAATCCACAGTTGGATGTCTGCAATAAGCTTTATACAAAAATTCTACCGAGATATCCATGTCTTCGATTAACATCCAAAAGAGTGTCACCAATTCGTTGTTCTCCTCCAAAAGCTTGTCTTAACGAAGACGTGCCCTTTTCAATTGAGGGGCCGCTCTTGATCTTTGAAAGATGTTAACACTACAGTACTTTTATTAAGCTTATAGTACTTATCAGATAGTGCATCGTATTCTTTTAATTGTTTGTCAAACTCCCTATAAAGGCCATTTATTTCCGTCTATTTCTTTTCAAGCCTTGTCCAACAAAGGTGTATGTTTTTCTTCCTTATCTAAAATGATAAGATACTAGGTAGGGTTATCTTGAAAATGAGAGCCATTTGATAAAGAACCCCATACCTAAGAAATTAGAATCGAGGTCTGTAAAGTTTGCTTTTTCTCTTATTCTCAAACACCAAAAATAACATCTTTTCTTTGGGGATCACAGGAGTCGAGGAATTTAGTCTGATCCGCTTCGTGGATGAAAGGATCAAGGTTAACTTTTCTTGATCCATCTTCATTATTTGGAGCCCAAGATGTATCGCCTCCATCTCCTCCAGGGGTATCATCATGATCTCCCTTAATGGTTCCAGCATCTTGGCCTTTGCCATCATCATTATGGTTATCATCATCATTATCATCGTCGTTGTCATCTTCATCAATGATGGCTTCATCACCCTCTTTGCCTTCCACCTCGTCTGAGTCAAAATCCTCTTCCATAGAGCTTTAAAATTTTAGAGCTAGGAAGCATTAATTTCCTCTTAACCTTAATCCCTTACACCATTTTCTTAATCATAGCCTTTAATATTTCGGTTAGCACAGGGTCAAGAGAAGGAGAATTCAAATCCGGGCACTTTTCTATGTTATCGGAATAGACTATCATGAGCACATCCTCATAAGAATTTACAATAATATCATTCGAAGAAGTGCTCGGAAATTGAGACACTTTTTGCTTAGCCACAGAAATATTGTTGATAGCTTTGGATAAAGAATCCTTTTTCTTATCTAACCACTTTTTAAGAGAAGTACACTTCTCCTTAAGTGATACTTGTCTAGAATTAATCTTGTCTTTGTCATCCTCGGACTCTTTTAATTCATTTTCAGAGCCAAAACTTCATCAGCTAAAATATGTTTTGCCTTCCTCTCATCAGAAATTATAAACTCTACCTGAGCAAGAGAAGCACTCAATCTTTCTTATTTTCTCACTGTGTTATCCTTGGCAGTAGTTAGGGTGGTAATCTTATTGTTTAAAGTTGAGACCTCTTACCCGAGTTTTGATGTTTTAGTAGAGGACTTAGAAACATCTTCCTGAAGAGAGTGCCGACTTTTGGTAATCTAAGAGGGAAGTAAGACATGAGTCGAGTTTCAGTATAAAAATAATAAAAAGAAAATCAAGCAGTATAGTATATACCAAAAG
The DNA here is from genome assembly GCA_030765085.1 of Allium cepa. NCBI lineage: Eukaryota > Viridiplantae > Streptophyta > Magnoliopsida > Asparagales > Amaryllidaceae > Allium > Allium cepa. The sequence continues at coordinate 720,906,274 of CM060938.1, read as the reverse complement.
TCGTTTTCAATAAGAGATCCATTATAACTTAATAAATCTTATGCAGAGGTGGGTGGCTAGATAGTAGAAAATGATGAAGAGTGCATAATCGACTACACAACATTCTCAAATTAAATATGAGGCACTAGTGACGAGGGTCTTGAGGGATTCAAATCCTAGGAAGGAGTTGAAGTGCCTAGATCCTTCTACATTTAATCAATAACACTAGGAGAATCAGATATGAATATGAGATATAAAGTCATTTTTTGAAGAAACCATTTGAGTTTGATCAATAGTTGTAGAAGGTAAGTCATCTACAGAAGAAGTGGGATTAGGGTTAGGACCCTCTAAACCCTTTTCAGCATAATTTTTTTACCCTTTTTGGGATAAAAGAAGTGTAACATCTCTCAACTTGGAGGCCCAAAACTAAGGGCTATGGATGTTGTAGTCATCCATAGTTATTAAACCTCGGCGACCAAACATGGCGGCGTAGATACATTGATAAAAACAAACACATGAATATGGAAAAAAATTAAAACATCAAACAAGATCACATTCCATTTCAAAATATTGCCAATTCATTATATAATCCCATAATCATTAACCACGTTCAGAGAAAATATATTTATTACAACATACGCCAAGATCGACATATGAAGATGCCCCTTTGGATGATCAGAGTATATACAGGCAATTTAACAACTTCACCATTACAAACAACATAGCAGAATCAAAATAAAAGAGAACTCTAGATAGTTTTCATGCCTTCTACACATCTCTGGATCATCTAATGAGATACATGAAAACCTCAACTCTCAAACTACTCAAAATCAATTGAGTACCCGAGAGTTTAAGGGGAAAATATAAACTTCGAGTCAGACATAAAGCCTGGAATGAATAATAATCTACCATCTCAAAACATTTAGATATCTGGTGAGACCATGCCGCTTAGCGGAACGGATTTTCCCCTCACTAGTATCTTAGAATCTTTATAAAACCATACACTGTGCTCCTGCATCCACAATGGTTAAAATAATTCAAAATAATATGATATGATGATATGCGATATACATAAATCAATTCAGGATAAACCATCCCCATTCATTTTGACTATTTTTCTCAATCATAGTTTCTAGGATTACTATTAACCTAATAGTTTTCATGGGCTAACTAATAACCGATAAAATGTTTAAGGACTCCTGTCCAACTACATAGTTTTCATAGGATCACTATGAACTTATTGGTAACTCCAATACCTTTACTCTTATCCTAGTTTTCATGGGTTGACTGGGAACCTATTAGTAACACTAATATTTTCTCTTCTTATCCTAGTTTTCATGGGCTGACAAGAAACCTATTGACATCTGTCAATATCTTAATCTGGATATAGTTTCCATGGGTTCACTATATGTCTATTGGCCCCTACCAATATCAAGTCATAGTTTTTATAGGCTAACTATGAACCTATCTTTCTGACATCTTCATTCATACATAGTTTTTATTACCACTGCCAATATCTTTTCTTATACACAGTTTTCACGGGCTTATTAAGAACTTATTAGCCCCTACTAATATATTCCTTTAATATTTTAGCATCCTATGTTCTGGTCTTCCTGACCTCCTGGATGCAATTCTACTCATTCAGGAGTTAACTTATTTTATATTCGCTGCTGGTCAACCTCGCTGGTTATTCTACCCTTCCCCAAAATACAGTTATGGGTACACCACAATATGAATATATACATATATAAAGAAGCAAACACAATAACTTGGTTAACCCCTTTAACCCTTTAATCAAAGATAACTTCTTCAAAAACCCTTTTTCAATACACTTTATTTACTTATGTCATGGTTTTCTTTTAAAATGATATTGGGTTATTTGTTTTGAAACTAAGACTTTCAAAATCTTCAAAACCTTGCTTTCGACTTCATTGGACGACCTCCTTTGAAAGCACATAAATCTCTTATCAAAACATTAGGCCCTTGCCTTTCGGAACACTTTAAAACTTCTCTTTTGAAATATTTTGAATGTATTAAAGTATTACGTATTAACTCTTAGAAGCATAGCTTCAAAACCCTTGAAAGTACCCCTTTCAAAACCTTTGGAAGTATCCCTTCCGAAACCATTGTAAGTCCCTCTTTCAAAACCATTAGGTTTATACTTTAAAAATATCATTTGGGAAAAAGTAAATTTAGACGTAAGTATCTCTTTCGAAACCATCCTTTATCATATAAAAGTACTGTGGAAAACTTGATGGCATCGCCACCATCCCTTTCGAAAGCTTCGAATCATTTAAATAAAACATTGAAGGATAGCATCAGAACCCCCTTTCGAAGCCATTGGCTTCGAAACCCTTTGACCCTTTCGAAAGCATCTAGGAAGTTGCTTAAAGCAACCTTAAAACAAAACTACCTTTCGAAGGCATTGATGACTTTAATATACTCGACAGGCAAAAGAACGGCAGCCGGGATTTGACTAGGTCGGAATCCCTACTTTCGAAAGCATTATTTTTATAAGTAAAGAAACCCATTCGAAAGCTAATTCTTTGAAACGTAGGATAACAACCCCTTCGAAAGCCTTTAGAAAAGATCTTTTTAAATTGTATGCTTCGACTCCTTCAAAGGCCTTAATAAAACAAAGGCAGGCACTTCTTTAAAACAAACAAAGGTATCGACCCCATCGGAAGCAATGCTTTTGACACCATGCATTCCGCCTTTCTCTAATCCACTACATACCATCTAAGTGATACCTTGTGTATTGGTTTCGGCTTAGTGGGGTTTTAACTTGATTGAAGGTAGAAGCTATGACTCGAAAGGCACTTGTATTAGAGGCAGAACCTACTTTTCTGGTTAAAAGACGATTAATGCCAATTAAAGAAAATTTTATTTAACTAACCTGCCACTTGTAAACATATGATTGGTTGCCTTAACTTTTCAAATTCTTTACCAAAATAACTGCCGCTTAATTTTAGATCTAAATCAAGGTTAATTTAGAAAATAAGACCTTCCATTAAAAAAAACAATATTGCAAATAAGTCCTTCTTCTAAAATAGTTTAATTTGCATAGCAAATCACTTAGGAAAAAATCCTCAAAAATTGCAGAAATTCACTTTCATCATGTTATATAACATATGAAAATTACGAACCCAAATTTTCAAAATATTTTCCGAAATAAATTTATAAACCCAATTAACCATATTTTCCTTTGAAAATTCATAGTAATCTTTCCATATCTTAGAAAGTTATCAAAATTAAAAGCCAACTCAAAAATCATCGTTAACATAACATAAATTTTTTCCATGGCATTTAAACATCAATATCAATCGATTTTGCCCTAAAACCGTGTATAATCTTATTTAAACATTTTTGTTTAAATTAAACAAATTGAAATTCAAGCATATCTTCATCCAAATCATCATAGAAACAAATTTAATCTTAAATCCTAAAAACATATGTTCTTAAAACAAAATAGAGATGGTATAAATTATTATTCACCTTTACTAAGATAAGGTGATTGGATTGAGATTAAGATTTATTCCCCTTCCTTAATTCCTTAGCTTGATTTGAATTTTCTTCTCTTTTCTCTTTGATTATGACCGGCTCTTCTTCTTTTACATTTTTTATTTTTGTTTTCAAAATGACATGAATGAGAAATGAAATGGTAAGGAACGAGAATATATAAGGGTAAGGGTTGGGTGCGGCAAATTCCCATTATACCCATATGCAGATTAATTAACTAAAAACCATTCTTTAGCCCATTTAATTAATTAATTGAGCACGGCCTTAATTATATATATATATATATATTCAAATCTCAATCCCTTTATCACTTCGTATTTACATTATTCTATTTAGTTTATTTAATTAAATCTCCTGAATAATGTTATCAAAAACTAGGGGTGTTATAGGCTCCACTCCTTGAAGAATTTCTTCCTCAAAATTCAGTAAGGACTAAATACTAAATATAGCAATCATCTATAATGACTCCTAACAACCATACTAGTTTATTTGACAAGGAATCATCTATATAAGTCTAATATAGACATACCCTTAAAGCAGATCTGGATAAGTATCCTGAATCATGAACTATGTCTCCCAAGTACAGTGCTTCTCATTGTTGCTTCACTGAACTTTCACTAATTTGACTGTCTTGTTTCTCAATCTTTTCTCATATCTCGCTACAATCTGGACTGGTTGTCTAAAAAAATTCAAATCAGACTCTGCTACCAAATCTTTTAACCCTATCGGAGGAATATTAGTCTCTAGATTATGCACATACTTGTGAAGATGAGACACATGAAATACATTATGGACACCTACCATACTGCTCGGCAACTCAACTCTATATGCGAGCTTTCCAATCTTCTCTATAATCTGGAATGGACCAACATATCTCGGTGCCAATTTTTCGGACTTTCTGAACCGTACCACACCCTTCATCGGTGATACCTTAATGAAAACCTTGTCCAACTGAGAACTCTGGATCTTTGCCCTCTTATCTGTGTAACTCTTCTCTTTGGATTGAGCTTTCTTCATCCTTTCTCGGATCAACTCAATCTTCTTTAATGCCTCTCTCACCAAATCTGGACCTAAGACCAATCTGTCTCCTGTCTCCGGCCAACATGCTGGTGATTTGCCTCGCCTTCCATACAAAGCTTAAAAAGGCATCATTCCTATAGTAGTTTGATAACTATTATTGTAGGAAAACTGAACCAAATGAAGGTGATCCTCCCAAGATCCACCAAAGTCAAATACATAAGCTCTTGGTAAATCATCGAGTACCCTATTGACTCTCTCTGTCCGCCCATTCGTCTGAGGGAGATATGCAGTACTCATCTTGAGCTTAGTGCTTAACATGCTCTGTAGACTCCTCCAGAATTCACTAGTGAACAAAGAACCACTGTCACTGACTATGCTACTTGGAACTCCATGTAGTCTAACAATGTTCTTAATGAATAACTCGGCTAAAATAGGTTTCGTCCTGGTTGACATAACTGGAATGAAATGGGCACTCTTAGTCAAACTGTCCACTGTAACCCATATACTTTCATTTTCCCTATTTGACCTTGGCAACCCGTCTATAAAATCCAGGGATATCGATTCCTATTTCCAAACTGGAATCTCTAAAGGATGAAGCGACCCACTCGGCTTCTGATGTTCAGCTTTCACTTATTGACAGTTTGCACACTGCCCAACCCATAAGCCAACATCCCACTTTATACCTTTCCAATAGAATCTCCTCTTCATATCTTGATATATTTTGGTCCCTCCAGGATGAATCGTAAACTTGGACCGATGACATTCTCTAAGAACTTGTTTCCTTAAGTTCTCAACATTTGGAACTCATAATCGTCCCTTCTTTCTAAACCATCCCCTCTGGTCAAGACAAAGATCTTTTAGATCATTGATCTCAGTTACAACCTCAAGCTTTCTGATCTTCTCGACTAATAATGGATCCTCCTTCTGCTTAGAAGCAGTTCTCTCTATCAACACTGGTCGAACTTCTAAACAGAACAACATGACAGTACTCTGACTAGAACTAGCAGTCGATTTTAACTGCATACTACAAGTAGTCAAAGCTTCTGAATCCTTCCATTCTACCGACATAGCTAACACCACATTCTGATGTCTTCTACTAAAAACATCCACTATTTTATTACATTTCCCTGATATATATTCTGTACCAAAATCATAAGCAGCTAAAAACTCTAGCCACCTCTGATGTCTCATATTCAACTTGTTCTGAGAGAATAAGTATATTAAAAGCTTACGATCTGTGTATAGCTCAAATCCCTCCCCTAAGAGATAATGTCTCCAAATCTACAATGCAAAGATCGCCGCAGCCAACTCCAAATCCAGTGTAGGATATCTTACTTCATGCAGTTTAAGTTGTCGTGAAGCGTAGGCAATAACTTCACCCTTCTGCAACAACACAGCTCCCAATCCAGTTCCATATGCATCAGTATACACCACCAAACCTTAGTTTCCATCTGGAACTAAGAACATTAGTGTATTGGTCAACAAATGCTTTAACTTAAGGAATGCTTCCTCACATTTTTTGTACCAAACAAACTTCACCTCTTTCCTGTTAGCTTAGTGAAAGGCGTTGTTATCCGTAAGAAATTCTTAATGAATCTTCGATAATATCTAACTAGTCTGAGAAAATTTCTGATCTCAGTCACTATCTCCGATCTCTTCCTATTATCAACAGCTTCGATCTTATATGGATCGGCCGACAACCCTTTCTCTAAAACCACATGACTAAGAAACTTAACCTCTTTCTCCCAAAAATGACACATGGAAAATTTTGCCTTTAGCTGATTCTACCTCAGCGTCTCAAGCACAACTCTAAGATGATCTTCATGCTCTCTCTCATCCTTAAAGTATACCAAAATGTCATCTATAAACACCAACATGAATCTATTCAAATACTCTCGGAAAACTCGGTTCATTAATCCACGAAGAAATTCGGTGCATTCGTTAATCCGGATGGCATTATTAACCACTCATAAGAAACATATATATTTCGAAATGCTATATAGGAACGCTGTCCTCTGCCAATCTTAACTGATGAAAGCCTGTCGCTAAATCCAACTGGGAAAACACTCTGGCTCTACACAACTGGTCAGATATATCACCAGTTCTCAACAAAGGATAATTATTCTTTATTGTCATCTCGTTCAACTTACGATAGTCAATATACATCCTCAACGACCCATCCGATTTCTTCACGAACACCATGGCTGTTCCCCAAAGCAAACTGCTTGGTCTTATAAAATTCCTTCCTTCTAGATCCACTAGCTACACCTTTAATTCATTCATCTCGGTCGGTGTCATCCTACTAGGTGGTCTGCTCACAAGTTCATCTCCTAGCACAAGATCTATCTGAAACTCAACGGCTCATTTTGGTTGTAGTTCTATGACTAGCTCAAAGACATATGCAATCTCTCTTACAACTCGAACCTAACTTAACTCTTCCCCCACTTCCATTGCACTTGAAAAAGCATGATTGCTCCGGTCAGAATTCTCCACTGAGAATAATTCGATTATGACTATCAGGGTGTCTCAATAATGGCTCCCCGTCCTGGCAAAATATTCTGGCCTCATACCTTTTCAACCAAACCATACCCAAAATGATTCTAAAATCTACGAAATCAAAAAACACATACGGACTGCATGCATACTTTTGACCTAACAAATCAAGTTCTAACTGGTTACATCTCATCCCTAGAGTTGCATACCCTCCTATTGGATTTGCAAACCTTAAGGAAGTAACAAAGTATGTGGTTTCTAAGCATTACGTATCAACCAAACACTGGGATATAAATGAATGTGATGCACAGGTATCAAATAGTATCCTAACTGGCACACTCTGAATCAAAAACGTACCTTCCACCACAATCTTCCCTTTATCAGCTGTAGTTGACTTAGCAGATGATCCAACACTAAAAACCTTTCCCTTGTTTGCCCTAACCGGTTATGGACACTGGTTCTTATAATTCCCAACTTGATCATAGTTATAGCACTTCACATTCTTCTTATCTGCAGCCTTCTTCCTCTTTCCTGACCAACACTCATGATCATAATGACACTTCTTGTCGTACTTGTAGCAAACTAAATCAGCCTTTGCCTTCTTGGAAACATCTCCCTTCTAGGCTCCCTTCTTCTTAAAGATCTTCCACTTCTGTCCCTGAGAACCTGTTCAACTAGCTTCTCTCTAGCACAAACAGCAAGCATCTCTTCATGGTGAATTTCCATCTCCACAACCACATTTCAAGGATCTTGAATACGTCTCGGGGTCGCCCTGGCAAGCTCGGGGATCGGTCCTCGAATGACCCTCACATTCCTTCTAATGTCAGTGTCTATAGTAGCATACCCATAACGAGATAGCTCATCAAACTTAATAGCATACCCAAAAGCCGACATCTCTCCCTGAACTAGATCCATAAACTTTCTCATCAATGCTGACTTAGCAACCTCAGATAAGAACCTCTGCTCAAATCTCTTTCTAAATTTATCACATTTCAACTCTTCCTCCGGAACTTCGGCAATAGCACTATTCCACCAATGAAGTGCTAACCCCTGCAACTGTCTCGAAGCCAACCTTCTGTTCTGCTCATCATCTAAACCTAGATCAGCATAGATATGCTCACAATGCAATAGCCAATTCTCTACTTCTATGGCATTCATCGTTTCCATATACGGTTTCCCACCAAGTATGGTGTAGTCACTCCCCAACTTAGCATAGTAATTCCCAACCGGACCCATAAAATTAGCTCCTCCGACATTTACCGCAACACTAGCAGTGACTCCTACTTGCATTATATTGCGGAAGAACAGGTACATCGCCCCATATTTACTGGTGGATTTCTAGCATCCACTATGGCATCAACATTTTGGTTAGCATTAGCCTGTCGACCTTGGTTCCTCCTTGTATTAGGCCAAGAATTTCCATTGTTTGTGGTGCATCCTTCACCGAGATTTCCTCTTCCGTTTCTTGCTTCCATATCTTCTTTCTTGTAAATTTGCATACAAGTCTTAGTAAGATACAAAATAAGGGTCTAAGAGAGAGGGGAATACATACTTATATATATAACTATATATCAAATGCAAGTGTGTTACTATAGCGTTATCCCAAACCCAGTAATATTTCTGATTCATTAGATTATGTTTGAAAAAGCTTTTAGGCTCAATTTCTTTTAAGTTTTCATAAACCTATGCTTTGATACCAACTTGTAACATCCCCCTACTAGGAGGCCCAAAACTAGTAGTTACGGATGCTATAGTCGTCCATAGTTATTAATCCTCGGTGACCAAATACGATGGTGTTAGATACATTGATACATAGAAATACATGAATATGGAAAAAAATTAAAACATGAAATAAGATCACATTCCGTTTCAAAATATTTCAAATTCATTACATAGTTTTACAATCGTTAACCACATTTAGAGAATATAAATTTATTACAACATATGCCAAGAGTGACATATGAAGGTGTCCCATTGGATGATCAAAGTATATACAGGAAATTTAACAACTTTGCCATTACAAACACACAGCGGAATCAAAATAAAAGAGAACTCTAGATAGCTATCATGCCCCTACATAACTCTGGAAGCTTATTCGTCTAATGAGGTACCTGAAAATCTCAACTCTCAAACTACTCAAAATCAATTGAGTACGTGAGAGTTTAAAGGGAAAATATAAACTTCGAGTGAGACATAAATCTTGGTATGATTAATAATCTACCATCTCAAACCATTTAGATATCTAGTGAGACCACTCTGCTTAGCAGAACTGGTTTTCCCCTCACTGGTGTCTTAATACCTTTATAAAAGCATATACCGTGCTCCTTCATCCACAATGGTTAAAACAATTCAAAACAATATGATATGATGATATGCAACATGCATGAATCAATTCTAGATTACCCATCCCCATTCATTTTGAGTATCTGTCTCAATTATAGTTTCTAGGATTGCTATTAACTCCTCAGCTTTGATGGGCTAACTAATAATCGATAGAATGTTTAAGGACTCCCTGTCTACATAGTTTTTATGGGATCATTATGAGCCTATTGGTAACTCCAATACCTTTACTCTTATTGTAACATCTCATATCTAGAGGCCAAAAGCTAAGCGCTATAAATGTTCCAGTCATCTATAGTACTAACTTCTGGTGACAAGACAAGGCAATGCTAATGGTATCCATAATATCAGAAGCACATGAATATGAACGAAATCTCAGATTTCAAAACAATACTGATTACATTTCAAAACAATAATTCATATCCATGTTACATAATCCCATTTCATTTCCCAGGTAAAGATTAGTAATAATTATTACAAAAATACACCAAAAGCGACATATGACGATGCACCCTTGGTTGATCAAAGCAATGTAGTCAAATCTGACTTAATATACACAGCACAAATAAATAAAACAATATGAAATTCCTAATTAGCTATCCGTTAGCCACCTGCTCGTCTCCAGAAGCTTTATTCGCCAAAAGTCTAAAACCTAAAAACCTCAACCTTAGTCTACTCAATTCAATTTTGAGCACCCGAGAGTTTAAGGGGAAACAAAAACTTCGAGTCAAACGTAAAGCATGGTGTGAATAATTATGTTATATCTCGGTTTACTGATATTAAGTGAGACCACGCCGCTTAGCGGAACAGGTTTCCCCTCACTAATATCCTTTTCAAAACATATATTTTGCAATCCTTTCCTACAACCAAACTGGTAAATCAAACTAGCTATATCAAGATAGCAATATCCTTTATGCTAATAAATGGACTATCTGTTCGTAAAATAGGTAATATGTGAACTATCTGCCCACAACTTAATAGCAGGGTCCGTTATGCTACAAATGGACTATCAGTTCATACAACTGGGCTGACTACCCATAAACTGGACTAACTATCCGAATCAAAATGGACTAACTGCCCAATTCATTTCTTAGGGTTAACCACCCTTTAAATTTTCCTTAAAAACCTTTTTAAAGTGATTTAGTCCTTCAAATCATATATACAAAAGGAAAATATATTCTTAGCTTTACTCATAAGCTATTTTTCCTTGATATATATACTTTACTCAAAATAGTGTAGATGTGATTTAATAAGGATTAACTATCCTTCCAAAACAAGTTAAACCCTTTTTAACCTGAAATTACCTAGGCTATATTGCCTATTTAATACTTTCGAAACCTTTGTTTAAAACCTTTAAACAACCCTTTTGAAACCGATGAAGGTAACCTCTTTAAAACCATTAAAAGCCTCTTTCGAAACCATTAAATAATGCCTTTCGAAAACATTGGAAAAACCTTTTGTTTCTTTTCTTCGAAAGCTTCAAAATATCAGACATCCACCTTCAAAACTTTTTAACTATTGCCTTTTGAAAACATAGAAAAAAACCCTTCCTTTCAACCCTTTCGAAACCTTAGGGAACCACCCTTTCGAAACCATTCATTAAAACCTTTCGAAACATTAAAAACTCAATCCTTTCAAAAGCACATTGGGTTCAATTTAACGCATGTGGAAACCTTACAAAACCATTCAAAAATTTACCCATTCAAAACCTTTGAAAAACATCTCGACCGAAACCATTTGGATTCCGCCTTCAAGTAGAGCAAAAGGATCATAAATCCATTAAAGTCGCAAGCATCTATTTCGAAACCATTTAAAACTATCTCTTTTGAAACTAATTTAGGTTTTACTTTACTTATAGAAAAAGGGTCTTAAAAAAATTTAAGTTGAAAGCATCTGCTTCGAAACCATTTCCTAAGTAATGAAGTGATGGTGTTGAAACCATCCCTTCGAAAGCATTGGAGAGGTGGCTAAGTTTTTATAAAACAAAATAACACTTTCGAAACCATCTGGGTCGAAAGGTAAAAAAAGGCGGTAGTAAAAGGTTTAAGCTTAGTCGAAAGCAATTATTTAAAAATAGAGGTGCAACCCAATCGAAACCATTTCCCTTAAATCATTTGGCCAGGTCGAAAGCCACTTTGTCGAAAGCCATTTAGTCAAAAGCAAGCAGGCGTATTTCTTTAATTTAAAAACAAAGGATGCCTCAACCCTTCGAAAATCTTGGTTTGGACTCCCTACCTTTTGCCTATATCCAATTCACTGTGTACTGGTAAACTAATACCATGTGAATTGGTTTCGATCGTGTCAAAAGTGAAGTTGAGGAGGCGGAACCTGATGCCGACGGTATCGAAACGGTGAAAAACATTTAGCAAATAGTTCTTTCCACCTAAACTGCCTTACGTGTATAATTGTGATTGGTTGCCTCTTTCTTTACCAATAAAAAGTACTGCACTTTTTCAAAAGTGCTGTCGATTTTTAGATTTAACAATTTAAATTATTTTACAAAAGGCCTCTTCTCTTCTTTAAATTATATAAAACATTTAAAGTCCCGTACCTTATATAATTTTATAACCGCTAAAAAACTTAGGAAAAACCTACAAAAATTCCAAAAAATCTCTTTTAATATGTTTTCCAACATATAAAAATTTCAGACCTTACTCTTTTGTTATTTAATCTAAAATAATTATTAACTCAAATTAACGTTTTCTTCACTAGAAAATTCATATAAATTCTGCATAATTTTAGAAAATTTCAAATATTGAAACCCATTTCTAAAATATTATTTATGATCTTCATAAAAATTCTCAAGGCATTTGGATGTAATTTTTATAGGGTTTTCACCTTAAACATAACATAAAACCAATATGAACATAAATAAATCATCAACATGTATATATAATCATTCCATCATTTCAAATCATGGAAAATCAATGCAAAATATTCGACAATCATATAAAAACCAAAAATACAATCAAAAATGAGATGTAAACATTATACACCTTAGCTTTAGTGATTAAGGAGATTGAGATGTGAATAGATTTGATTTGATTTAGCATTTTCTTAGATTTTCTTCCTCTCTTCCTTGTTACTGGTTGCCAGCTCCTTATTTTTAAAATTTGAGAATGAAATGAACGTGTAAAATTTTACTCGGCCATGGGTTTAGGGTATAAGAATGGCCTCTTTGCTATTTTACCCCTCCTCTATTTCAATTTAAAATTCTTCTTTTAATTCATTGTTAAATGGCACAACTACCCTTGGTTAAATCAAATCGCAATCCCCTAATCAACACATTATTTTATTTTATTTTGCTAATTAAATATCCTAAATAATATTACCAAAAATTTGAGGTGTTACACTTATCCTAGTTTTCATGGTTTGACTAGGAACCTATTGGTAACTCCATTATCTTCTCTTCTTATCCTAATTTTCATGGGCTGACTAGGAACCTACTGACATTTGTCGATATCTTAATTTGGACATAGTTTTCGTGGATTCACTATAAACCTATTGGCCACTGCCAATGTCAAATTCTAGTTTTCATGGGCTAATTATGAACCTGTCTTTCTAACATCTTCATTCATACATAGTGGGCTTAGTATGAACCTATTGGCCCCTGCCAATATCTTTTCCTATACACAGTTTTCATGGGCTTATTGAGAAACTATTGGCCCTTACCAATATCTTCCTTTAATAGTTTAGCATCCTATGTTCTAGTCTTCCTGACCTCCTGGATGCAATTATACTCATTCGGGAGTTAATTTATATTCACTACTGGGTCAATCTAGCTGGTTATTCTACCCTTCTACAAAATACAGTTATGGGTCTATTTGCGTCAAAAATGGTCACAAACACCCAATCGTAGATGAAAGCACCAATTCACAATCACAGCTCACAGATAGAATGTATGAAGAGGATATAAGTATGAAGAACGACGAAAATTAAAAAGAAAGTAGTAAAAAGACAAGATTTTTAGTGGTTCGGCTGACTCTAGCCTACGTCCACTCCATAAAATTTCTTTTTATTTATTAGAGAATTAATTACAGTTACAATCCAGAGTTTTTGAAACAAAAAATGGCAGAGTAACTTTTACAGCCTTTGTAGAAGAAGTTGATGAAGAACAGAATGAGAATCCTTTTTCTGAAGCCCCGTCTGCTGTATTTATAGGCAAAGCCTTGGTTACTTGGCTTCCTCAGTGATATAGGCCCACCAAAACATAGCCGAGCCCATATACTTCATCGTGACCAATCTCAAGTAGTATATATGAGGACCTAAAAGTGTCTCAAGGATGATCCGAAGCATGTCCATCACTGACTCGAAGCAAGTTAGCATGTGACCCAAAGCAGCCCATCCTCTAGCTTATGCCGATCCATCCAATTTTCCCATCATTGCCGGGCCGAAGAAACAATCATGCCAACCTGAAGAGAATACATAGCCAACCCGAAGCAAGTTGACAATGCTGATCCCTTTCATTCTCTAATGTCGATCCCTAGAACATGTCGACCTAACCTAATGTCGACCCAGAGGAAGACAGTTTCCGACCCAAAGTTATCATAGTATGCGGATCCCAAAAAGATGCCGACCCCAGAGTGAAATGCCGATCCCTTGACCCAAAGAGGCACATGTGCCGACCCGAAGCATGCCAACCCCATGAAAACATGCCAACCCCAAAATGACCCAAAGAACATCTTTGCCTGACCCAAAGCAATCATCATGAAAACACGAAGTAAATCGAAGTGTGGCTCGAATCAAACTCCAAGCAACCCGAAGCAACTCGACTTTTGTCGAAACCCATACCCGTGCTTTTTGTCCATCGACTATGCCGAATCCCGACTTCATAATGATGTTTATCATCCGTGATTGATCGTCTATCCATCTAATCAAATCAAACCCTTAGTATTCCAGCCTCGATAACTGTGCAGTCGACCGGGTTAAATCCGCGTATACGCTATCTTGCCAAAAGGGGGTAAACGAGGTCCATTACAATGTGTGACATCCCGGAATTTTGACCCCATTATTATCATAAGTTTTTGATCAAATTTAAATAAAAATATAATATTTTTCATTTATAAATAAACAAGACTTTGAATATTATTGGTTGTATATGGGTTATAAAGGAATTTATAATTTCAAAATGTAAATTAGACTCTTTTAACAATATTCAGGAATAAATCTGTTTTATTCAATTACATAAAAAAAATTATATATTAATGACATTCAATATTAAAAGTATAAATGTAGATAATAATAACAAGTATAATAATACAATTTTTTTCCATATTAAATATAAATATAAAATACATAGGTGCAAATATATTACAAATCCAATATTGAAAAAAAAATAAAAAAAAAATTTCCTTTAAATAAACATAAGATTTAAGAACTGATTCTATACAATAACTTTTATAACTAAAATAAAATAAGCTTATAAATATTTAACATGAGTTTCTATATAAATATAAATACTTATAAACATGAGCTTCTATATTGTTGACATAAATATAACATAACAGTAGGATTTCAAACATAAGTACAAAATTACAACTTGAACAAGAAATAAATAAAAGTGTTAACTACTGAAAGACAAATATATATAATCTGTAAACAATAAGACAACTATTTTTAAAACAAATGTAACATGTCTGCAAACATTAATAGTAATGTTAACATCAACAATGAAGGAAATTGGAAACCTGCAAACTGTATGTACACAAGTATGTAGACAGAAGGGTCTATGTCAGTAAATACTAATGAGTGTAAACCTAAATGAAAACATAATTAGTACAAACAGTATAATATGCTAGCATAAATAAAAGAAAAAAATCTGCAAATATGAAATATGAATACATCTTAGTACAATACTACAAATATCTTTGTACCAGAATGTTTGTGTCAGCAAAACATTTAATTTATGTTAGCACAAGTGTTAACACAAACATTAATTAGCATGATTTTCTGCCTGGAACAAATTTACAGCCGAGATTTTAATGTATCTCAGGTTTCAGTACAAAACAAAATATAATAAAATAAGCAAGATATTTTTATCTAGTGAAAGCTTGTGCAAGAAGACTGTATGTTCAAAGCCATATATAGATATGTTATCATTCTATTTAGTCCATTCCTTAAGCAAAACCTGATACAGCAAGGAAAAAAAATATAAATAAACAAATTTCAAGTTCAAAGATCAGGAAGCAAAGAAGTTACAGAATCACAAATTTGTAAACTGCATATTATCAAGCTTATTAAAATTCAAGCTGCAGGCAGTTTTAAAGCTTCAGGTGTTTATAAAATTCGAGAGCATCTTTCTGTTTAAAGGAATCTTTGGTGAGTAAACTAATGTTTTTGCGAAATTTGGTTTTACATATTGACTCATAAATGAATTACTTTGCTGATATAACAATGCTCTGTTATGTTTGTAAATTCTGGATGAACTGTAGTTCGAGTTCTTCAAGTTTTTCTTAAATCTGAGGCAAAGGAAGCAGAGAATATATCATATATGTTTCTTTATAAAATCATTTCCTGTAATTAATACCTAAACTAAATAAATATTGTTTATGCTAAAGATATAGGTACTGTAACTTACATTTACAGTAAACATAAAATAAGGCAAAAAATCGAATATCTCGAATCGTAAACTTGAACTTATAATTTGAAACAACATATAAAACTATGATTTTTAAGAAAAACTTTATAATTTTTGGTCAACTATGCACAGAGCAATTAGTCAGTGACCCAAAAATGTATTTTCATGAAATCCTGATGATTCAAACAATTTTAGTTGTTGTAATTTAACATGAAGCTAAAACGGTGATGAGAGATCACTAGAAAAATGCTAAAATAATTTTCTAATGCAAAGGTTTTGGGTTTGAATTAAAGATAGGGTTTACTGCTTACATTTTCAAGGCTTTGTAAAACATCTGATTTCGGCATCATAGGAAGACCGAGTTGGTCGCGATTTTGAGTGAGGGTAGAGGGGTATGTGGTTGAGCTATGGCCAGAGACCCATCGCTTCCGGTGGTCGCCGTCGTTTGGTCGAAGCGATTTTGTTTTCCTGTAAGTTCGTATGTGTTCGTGTTTAAGGTGAGATTTTGCTTTTCGGCTTGATCGTGGAAATGGGGGTTGGCTGTTGGGTATGTGGGTGATTTAGGATTTGTGGACACCGTCGCGTGCCACCGGTGGAGTGGCGAGCCACCGTGCACGTGCACGGTGGCGTGAGCGTATCAGAAGGGTGGTGGGTGGCTGTATCGAGTATTACTCGAGGGGGAACTCGAGTAAGGGGGTGAGTTGGATCGCGTTAGGACCCGTATTCACGCGAGTTGTCATCAGTAGTTGTTTTAAACTTAGATAATGAAAAGTTACAGAAAAATATATATATAAGGAGAAGAAGAATGGTTTCCTGGAGGCGACTCGGGAAGAAATAGCGTGCCAACCGAAGCTGCACTCGAGAATGCATAGGGGAGGTCTCGGGTTGACTAATTAGAGTTTTGCATTAGTATTGAAGATGATTAAAATTTGGTTTCTATAAATTTTATAGCACTGTGAAGGCTATGGATTTAGGTCGTGGTGATTTAATTAATACGTAATAGTGTTTCTAAAATACTTAAATATTATTTTAATTATGCACTTAATCTCAGTTAAGAATAAAATAATTAACATTTAAGTGGTGTAAATAATAATAAATTGACTTTCAAGTTAGGAAAATTTTCTTATTAAATGTTAATTAAGATGAATCATCGATATTAATTAATTATTTTTGGAAGGTGGTTGAGAGTAATTACTTTATAATCAGAGATCGAGTTATAATTAAGAAGAGGGGTAAATATGAAATAAATCGCTTAAAGTAAATTTATGGATGAATAATACTTGATTAGTCGAGTAAATTAATTAATAATAAATAAATGGTTAAGTAAGTAATTAGCAGTAGTAAATTGGGTAGTTAAGTTTGATTAATCATTACGACTGTTAATTTAATAATTAAATTAAGTAATAGCTGGGTTAAGAAGTAATTAAGTAATTGATATTGTGAAATAAATAATTATGAAATTGAGATTTAATAATTTATTTAGGGATCATTAATTAGATGATTTGAAATGAAATAGGTAATTAATTATTAATTAATGATTAATCAAACAGAGTTAAGTGTTTAATTCTCAGGTAATTAATTCTAAACAAAATTAATTACAAATACGACTTAAAGATGATTGCTTATGGACTGTTGTGATTGAATATTTGATTGTGATATCTATTGATGATGTTCTGTGATGTTCTGTGACATGTTATGATATATCTATGATGCTTGTATATGTTTTATCTGTGATACATGCTATGTTAATTCAACTGATAGATTTAAATTATTTAAACTGTTAAGTTAAATAGATAACTTGGCCTTTAAAATGGCGTTTGGATTCGATGAGACCGGGATCGGAAGAATCAATTTTGATTCTCCGAAAACCACATCGATCCAATTTAAACGTTAGGTCGTAAATTCTGAAATGGAGATCAAGATGGTGTTTCCAGAATGCAAGGGTTATCGTCGTTAACTCTGAGGGTGATTCCAAAATGAGTGTAACGAGATAATGCCTTCGGTTTCGTTCGAACCCGGAACGAACTTGTATGGATTGAATGCTTTCAACACATCGTCAGGCGGACGATGAGCATTCTAAGTGATATGTTCAATAAAGGTAATCGTAACCTCAAGCCTCATCAACCGGGAATGGCTAAAACAGGGGAGATGCAGCAAGGTTAGGTGGGTCATGCCCAAGCAGGACAAGATATTTCCCCTGTCTAGATGTCCCTTTTTATATTTCGGCTTAGTGGGCGGTTGCTAGCTACAACCGCGGGGTTTATCTTGTTCGGGACTGTTCAGTAAGGAATGGTTCCGGCCTTGTGTTGCAGGGGATGAAGGGAGTAATCCTCGGTACGGTGATCTAGGCCCCGTACTGTGACGGGCGGTACCCCAGTAGCCCTGCCATTGTTGGAAGTCCATTTTCCCTACGAGACTCTACGGTTTTGATTTGTATTACCCACTTTTGTGGCTAGTAGCTGGAATTTAATGAATGTAACAATTTCGGCTATTTTCTATTTACTTGAAAACCCTAGACACTATTATAATATCACATGATTTCCTATGAAATGTTTTGGTTAGCGTAAGGTAAAAACTTACCCGTATTTATTCGTGGGGAGTCTTACGTGATACCTTTATTTTCAAATGTTTTTTCAAGTTAAGCAACTTTAAACCGTTTACTCATACCAGACCCATGTCTGACCCGGAGTTTATTTTTGTTTTTCATAAACTCTCGGGTACCCAAATTTTTACGGGTAGCCAAGGGATTCAGGTTAGATTTGACAAATTCTGGAGGAGCAATGGAGCAGGAGGCTTCAGCGTTGTAGATATATATAGTTCCGCTGTGTTAGCATCTCTGAGTCATATTGTTTGAGTTGTGTTGTATTGAGTTGTATTAACTAGACAGGTGTTATAACTGTCTAGTATGAGATGTATGATCTGTATAACTCTGATATATGTATTAAACTATGTATTATTCAAGTGATATATTATATTTTGTTCCATTCCGCTGTGAGATTCTGATGTTGTTGTTCTTTCTTCTCTATCTTTTCTATTTTCTCATCCCTTTCTTTCCTAATTGATGATACGCCTTTCTGGTAGTAGAAGGGCGGGTCGTCACAGTTGGTATCAGAGCATAGGTTGGTGATAACCTTGACTCTGGTAGGAATTACTCATAAAATAGAGTCAGTGGAACTCTAAAATGAGATTGAGTGTATTAATAGATATGAGCGCGTATTTGTTAGTGAATATAAAATGGTGTTGATTGATTTATTGAGTGGTATATGAACCTTCGTCGGCACAGCCTCGAAAACTATATCGAAGGGGTTTCTAAACACTTAAATAGAGCAATTCGACACAATATTGTTTTTAAAAGTAGGGTAAATGAAATAATTTTACCCAAATTTATATTTTGATATAAAAGAAATATTTTTCTAAAATAACTGTATATACTTGGATGTTTGATTGTTAATAGTACAATCAAATAAAAATTTAAAATTGAGGGGTCTATAAACAAATAAAATTGTCTAAGTATGATCTTTAATACAAAAGGAATATAACTAAAATTTGATTAAACCAGAATTTAAGTCCCGGGAATTTGAAAGTGTTTAAATGAATTTAAATAAAAGGATTTGGGAAAATTTAAAAGCTTGGGAATGTTTGAAATATTTTTCCAAAAATTTGCAGGCAACGTTGTAATATTGTTTTGGAAATAGTGTTGAATGAAAATTGTTTTGGAAAGGATTTGTGAAAATAAGGAAGCATTGAATTCACTACAGTCGCTGGAAAATAGTCCTGATGATGATAGCCACATCATCAGTATTCATTTTCGAGTTTCTAAAGTGATGGATTGCTACCAGGATAATTGGACATGATATTTGGAGTTGTTGGGTATACAAGTTGTTTTAGAGATTTTCAAATAGAGAAATTTGTTTTGGTAAAAACAAGTGTTTAAAATTTGAAAATTTGATTTTCTATACCAAGTGAGTATGAGTAGTTATCCTTTCAAAATGGTTTTGGGAATAAAAACCGGGAAATTGAATTCTTAGAATTCTATTTAATAATGTGAAAGGTTTGAATAAATCAATCATTGAACTTATAAAGTAAAGTTGATATTAATAAGAAGAAATCGGAAATTTTAATCCGAGAATTAAAATTTAACTCAATTAAATGAAAGTGAAGAAAATATATTTGAGTTTAGCCTGAGATAAGTTAAATGGAATTGAAGTTCAAAATGAACTTATTTGGATATAAAATTTGAAGGTAAAATGATTGTAATTGAAAAATGAAAATTTTACCTTGAGACAGTAAGTGCTATATATGTAATATAATATGGAATTGTGATTATAAGATGAAATAACCCAAATGAGTAATGTAAACTTTTAAGTAAACAAATAAGTGTTGAGCTCATATATTGAGAAATAAATTTAAAGATTTGTAAGTAGCTAAATTTTAACTGCAGTTGAGTTAGGATAAAACTGAATTTGAATAAGTTCAATCGAGTTATAAATAATATTGAATGAAATAAAATTCTTATGTAAATAAGTAAATGTAAACCAAAGTAAGTATTGAATTGGATTTAAATAGAAATGGTGTGAGTTGTAAACAAATCTAATTCAAGTATAAATTGAATAACCTTATTACGAATAAATTTAATAATGAATTGATAATGTTAATATAAATTTAAGGATGGATAAAAGAATAAACTAATCAAATAGATTAGTAAATAATTGGGATTTGACTAAAGGAAAATCGAAAAAAAAAATTAAATGGGAATTAGTGGAATAGAATAAACTTAGGTTATTGTGTGGAACAGTTTGAAGTAAATAATGACTTAAGTAAATTGTGAAATGATTATTTAAAACATTGGTTGTTGTGTTTCATAGAATGGTTTGGAATCAAACCTGTTGAAATAAAAAAAAATGCAATGAAAAGGGTGTGAATAAATTAATTGTGGTGAAGTCAAGTGTAAATTGGGATGAAATCAATTTAAAATGTGTTATGAAGCCTAAGTAATTATTTATTCACAATAATATGGTCAAACTGCATATAGAAATGAGTTGTTTTGAAGTAAAAGAGATTAGATAAAATTCTATGAATTATTGGAAGCAAAATAAGATGATTTTGGATATGAGTTTGTATTGCTTAAATAGATTATATAAGCAGGAAAGTTGTAAATTCCTTTTAACTGAAAGGGAATGGTTTGAAAATTGATTGGAATTAATTGTGATAAGGATTGAGACCTTACATATGTGCTTATGTAAATATGTAATAGAAACTCTGCTAAACGTTTCAAAATTTTGGGAGTTAGGAATTGAAATGAAAATAATAAAAAAAAAAATTAGCAACAAAACAATTTCAAATTGTAGATTTGAAATAAACTAATAAGATGAAACTAATTTAAGAATAATGAAAGATATCAGTTATAAATGAAAAAAATAGTCAATAAAATTAAATATTCAGAGTTGGAAATAAATTAAAAATTCACAGGAAATTGGAAATAAGAAGATACAAAGGTTAAAATGGAAGAGGAATAACATAAGAGTATATAAAATGTTTATATTAAACTTAAGAAAGGAATGGTGAAATTCTTAAGTAAAATCTGATATTGAGAAAATTATTCCAAGTCGATAGTATCGGGATAATGTGAATAAAAGAAAATTGATATTGTTGATAATAAATGGATATAAAAACGTAGGATGTACGTATATTATTTTATTCGCATAACAATATGATCCAGATTCGAGCACAGAATTTCGAGATAGTTATGTCGATCCGAGTTAGGATTTTTTTCACTCGATTTTCAATGACGAACCATGGATATGGATTTTGATTGGTTCTGCGAATTCTCTATCATAGTTGTGACTATGCAAGGAGAATGACAGTTTTGATCAAGAAACCAGATCTGAGTCCGCACTAGGAAGTCGGGTGGACAATACTAGTTCGGAAGTGAAATTGTGTGATCGAGTGAGTGATCGGATTTGATATTGCGTACGAATAGTGTATGTACATCGTACGGGCTTGATTGAATAGATATTGAAATTCTGTAAAAGAGTCAATTAAATTTGGAAGAGTTAATACTGTAACTTTTAGAATTGAATTGCTAGAATGGATGTCTGGAATTTATTGTATATTCTATATATCTCAGGAAATCTTTAAAAACCAGTAATTCAGGAAATTTGAAGTTGAGTCGAATTTAATTGTGGTCAGGAATCCAGTTTGGATTATTGATCATCAAGAGATAAACTCTCGATAGTTTTAGGAAAACTTATCCGAACTTGTGTTCGGATAGCTAGTGTTGTTTGTTAGAATAGACTGTTTTTCTGTTGTTTGAATGATTGGCATAACAGCTTTTTGAATTAACTGTTGTTTAAATTTGGGGGACGAAATTCTTTTAAGGGGGGAGGAATGTGACATCCCGGAATTTTGACCCCATTATTATCATAAGTTTTTGATCAAATTTAAATAAAAATATAATATTTTTCATTTATAAATAAACAAGACTTTGAATATTATTGGTTGTATATGGGTTATAAAGGAATTTATAATTTCAAAATGTAAATTAGACTCTTTTAACAATATTCAGGAATAAATCTGTTTTATTCAATTACATAAAAAAAATTATATATTAATGACATTCAATATTAAAAGTATAAATGTAGATAATAATAACAAGTATAATAATACAATTTTTTTCCATATTAAATATAAATATAAAATACATAGGTGCAAATATATTACAAATCCAATATTGAAAAAAAAAATAAAAAAAAATTTCCTTTAAATAAACATAAGATTTAAGAACTGATTCTATACAATAACTTTTATAACTAAAATAAAATAAGCTTATAAATATTTAACATGAGTTTCTATATAAATATAAATACTTATAAACATGAGCTTCTATATTGTTGACATAAATATAACATAACAGTAGGATTTCAAACATAAGTACAAAATTACAACTTGAACAAGAAATTAATAAAAGTGTTAACTATTGAAAGACAAATATATATAATCTGTAAACAATAAGACAACTATTTTTAAAACAAATGTAACATGTCTGCAAACATTAATAGTAATGTTAACATCAACAATGAAGGAAATTGGAAACCTGCAAACTGTATGTACACAAGTATGTAGACAGAAGGGTCTATGTCAGTAAATACTAATGAGTGTAAACCTAAATGAAAACATAATTAGTACAAACAGTATAATATGCTAGCATAAATAAAAGAAAAAAATCTGCAAATATGAAATATGAATACATCTTAGTACAATACTACAAATATCTTTGTACCAGAATGTTTGTGTCAGCAAAACATTTAATTTATGTTAGCACAAGTGTTAACACAAACATTAATTAGCATGATTTTCTGCCTGGAACAAATTTACAGCCGAGATTTTAATGTATCTCAGGTTTCAGTACAAAACAAAATATAATAAAATAAGCAAGATATTTTTATCTAGTGAAAACTTGTGCAAGAAGATTGTATGTTCAAAGCCATATATAGATATGTTATCATTCTATTTAGTCCATTCCTTAAGCAAAACCTGATACAGCAAGGAAAAAAAATATAAATAAACAAATTTCAAGTTCAAAGATCAGGAAGCAAAGAAGTTACAGAATCACAAATTTGTAAACTGCATATTATCAAGCTTATTAAAATTCAAGCTGCAGGCAGTTTTAAAGCTTCAGGTGTTTATAAAATTCGAGAGCATCTTTCTGTTTAAAGGAATCTTTGGTGAGTAAACTAATGTTTTTGTGAAATTTGGTTTTACATATTGACTCATAAATGAATTACTTTGCTGATATAACAATGCTCTGTTATGTTTGTAAATTCTGGATGAACTGTAGTTCGAGTTCTTCAAGTTTTTCTTAAATCTGAGGCAAAGGAAGCAGAGAATATATCATATATGTTTCTTTATAAAATCATTTCCTGTAATTAATACCTAAACTAAATAAATATTGTTTATGCTAAAGATATAGGTACTGTAACTTACATTTACAGTAAACATAAAATAAGGCAAAAATTCGAATATCTCGAATCGTAAACTTGAACTTATAATTTGAAACAACATATAAAACTATGATTTTTAAGAAAAACTTTATAATTTTTGGTCAACTATGCACAGAGCAATTAGTCAGTGACCCAAAAATGTATTTTCATGAAATCCTGATGATTCAAACAATTTTAGCTGTTGTAATTTAACATGAAGCTAAAACGGTGATGAGAGATCACTAGAAAAATGCTAAAATAATTTTCTAATGCAAAGGTTTTGGGTTTGAATTAAAGATAGGGTTTACTGCTTACATTTTCAAGGCTTTGTAAAACATCTGATTTCGGCATCATAGGAAGACCGAGTTGGTCGCGATTTTGAGTGAGGGTAGAGGGGTATGTGGTTGAGCTATGGCTGGAGACAAACAATTTTAGCTGTTGTAATTTAACATGAAGCTAAAACGGTGATGAGAGATCACTAGAAAAATGCTAAAATAATTTTCTAATGCAAAGGTTTTGGGTTTGAATTAAAGATAGGGTTTACTGCTTACATTTTAAGGCTTTGTAAAACATCTGATTTCGGCATCATAGGAAGACCGAGTTGGTCGCGATTTTGAGTGAGGGTAGAGGGGTATGTGGTTGAGCTATGGCCGGAGACCCATCGCTTCCGGTGGTCGCCGTCGTTTGGTCGAAGCGATTTTGTTTTCCTGTAAGTCCGTATGTGTTCGTGTTTAAGGTGAGATTTTGCTTTTCGGCTTGATCGTGGAAATGGGGGTTGGCTGTTGGGTATGTGGGTGATTTAGGATTTGTGGACACCGTCGCGTGCCACCGGTGGAGTGGCGAGCCACCGTGCACGTGCACGGTGGCGTGAGCGTATCAGAAGGGTGGTGGGTGGCTGTATCGAGTATTACTCGAGGGGGAACTCGAGTAAGGGGGTGAGTTGGATCACGTTAGGACCCGTATTCACGCGAGTTGTCATCAGTAGTTGTTTTAAACTTAGATAATGAAAAGTTACAGAAAAAAATATATATAAGGAGAAGAAGAATGGTTTCCTGGAGGCGACTCGGGAAGAAATAGCGTGCCAACCGAAGCTGCACTCGAGAATGCATAGGGGAGGTCTCGGGTTGACTAATTAGAGTTTTGCATTAGTATTGAAGATGATTAAAATTTGGTTTCTATAAATTTTATAGCACTGTGAAGGCTATGGATTTAGGTCGTGGTGATTTAATTAATACGTAATAGTGTTTCTAAAATACTTAAATATTATTTTAATTATGCACTTAATCTCAGTTAAGAATAAAATAATTAACATTTAAGTGGTGTAAATAATAATAAATTGACTTTCAAGTTAGGAAAATTTTCTTATTAAATGTTAATTAAGATGAATCATCGATATTAATTAATTATTTTTGGAAGGTGGTTGAGAGTAATTACTTTATAATCAGAGATCGAGTTATAATTAAGAAGAGGGGTAAATATGAAATAAATCGCTTAAAGTAAATTTATGGATGAATAATACTTGATTAGTCGAGTAAATTAATTAATAATAAATAAATGGTTAAGTAAGTAATTAGCAGTAGTAAATTGGGTAGTTAAGTTTGATTAATCATTACGACTGTTAATTTAATAATTAAATTAAGTAATAGCTGGGTTAAGAAGTAATTAAGTAATTGATATTGTGAAATAAATAATTATGAAATTGAGATTTAATAATTGATTTAGGGATCATTAATTAGATGATTTGAAATGAAATAGGTAATTAATTATTAATTAATGATTAATCAAACAGAGTTAAGTGTTTAATTCTCAGGTAATTAA
The DNA here is from genome assembly GCA_030765085.1 of Allium cepa. Classification (NCBI taxonomy): domain Eukaryota; kingdom Viridiplantae; phylum Streptophyta; class Magnoliopsida; order Asparagales; family Amaryllidaceae; genus Allium; species Allium cepa. The sequence continues at coordinate 720,880,549 of CM060938.1, read as the reverse complement.
TTCTAAACAAAATTAATTACAAATACGACTTAAAGATGATTGCTTATGGACTGTTGTGATTGAATATTTGATTGTGATATCTATTGATGATGTTCTGTGATGTTCTGTGACATGTTATGATATATCTATGATGCTTGTATATGTTTTATCTGTGATAAATGCTATGTTAATTCAACTGATAGATTTAAATTATTTAAACTGTTAAGTTAAATAGATAACTTGGCCTTTAAAATGGCGTTTGGATTCGATGAGACCGGGATCGGAAGAATCAATTTTGATTCTCCGAAAACCACATCGATCCAATTTAAACGTTAGGTCGTAAATTCTGAAATGGAGATCAAGATGGTGTTTCCAGAATGCAAGGGTTATCGTCGTTAACTCTGAGGGTGATTCCAAAATGAGTGTAACGAGATAATGCCTTCGGTTTCGTTCGAACCCGGAACGAACTTGTATGGATTGAATGCTTTCAACACATCGTCAGGCGGACGATGAGCATTCTAAGTGATATGTTCAATAAAGGTAATCGTAACCTCAAGCCTCATCAACCGGGAATGGCTAAAACAGGGGAGATGCAGCAAGGTTAGGTGGGTCATGCCCAAGCAGGGCAAGATATTTCCCCTGTCTAGATGTCCCTTTTTATATTTCGGCTTAGTGGCGGTTGCTAGCTACAACCGCGGGGTTTATCTTGTTCGGGACTGTTCAGTAAGGAATGGTTCCGGCCTTGTGTTGCAGGAGATGAAGGGAGTAATCCTCGGTACGGTGATCTAGGCCCCGTACTGTGACGGGCGGTACCCCAGTAGCCCTGCCATTGTTGGAAATCCATTTTCCCTACGAGACTCTACGGTTTTGATTTGTATTACCCACTTTTGTGGCTAGTAGCTGGAATTTAATGAATGTAACAATTTCGGCTATTTTCTATTTACTTGAAAACCCTAGACACTATTATAATATCACATGATTTCCTATGAAATGTTTTGGTTAGCGTAAGGTAAAAACTTACCCGTATTTATTCGTGGGGAGTCTTACGTGATACCTTTATTTTCAAATGTTTTTTCAAGTTAAGCAACTTTAAACCGTTTACTCATACCAGACCCATGTCTGACCCGGAGTTTATTTTTGTTTTTCATAAACTCTCGGGTACCCAAATTTTTACGGGTAGCCAAGGGATTCAGGTTAGATTTGACAAATTCTGGAGGAGCAATGGAGCAGGAGGCTTCAGCGTTGTAGATATATATAGTTCCGCTGTGTTAGTATCTCTGAGTCATATTGTTTGAGTTGTGTTGTATTGAGTTGTATTAACTAGACAGGTGTTATAACTGTCTAGTATGAGATGTATGATCTGTATAACTCTGATATATGTATTAAACTATGTATTATTCAAGTGATATATTATATTTTGTTCCATTCCGCTGTGAGATTCTGATGTTGTTGTTCTTTCTTCTCTATCTTTTCTATTTTCTCATCCCTTTCTTTCCTAATTGATGATACGCCTTTCTGGTAGTAGAAGGGCGGGTCGTCACACAATGTGAATATATACATATATGAAGAAGCAAACACCATAATTTGGTTAATCACTTTAACCCTTTAATCAAAGAAAACTTCTTCAAAGACTCCTTTTCAAAAAACTTTATTTATTTATGCCATGTTTTCCTTTTAAAATGAGAATGGGTTATTTGTTTTGAAAACTAAGGCTTTTGAAGCCTACAAAACCTTGCATTCGGCTTCACTGGATGACTCCTTCGAAAGCACATAAATCTCTTTTCAAAACATTATGCCCCTACCTTTCGAAAAACTTTAAAACTTTTCTTTCAAAACCTTTTGAATGTATTAAAGTACACTTATTAACCCTTAAAAGCATATGTGAAAACCTTGAAAGTATCCATTTCGAAACCTTTGGGAGTATCACTTTTGAAACCATTTAAAGTCCCGCTTCAAAACCATTGTGTTTATACTTTAAAAATATCATTTGGGTCAAAGTGAATTTAAATGAAAGTATCTCTTTCGAAACCATCCTTTATCATATAAAAATATTAGGAAAAACTAGATGGTGTCAGTACCATCCCTTTCGAAAGCTTCAAATCATGTAAACAAAACATTGAAGTGTAGCATCGAGACCCCCTTTCAAAGTCATTCCCATAGAAACCCACGGACCCTTTTGAAAGCATTTATGAATTGCTTAAAACGTCTTTAAAACAAAACTACCTTTCGAAGGTATTGATGACTTCAATATACTAGAAAGACAAAAGAACGGCAGCAGAGATTCGACTAGGTCAGAACCCCTACTTTTGAAAGCATTATTTTTATAATAAAGAAATACATTCGAAATATTATTCTTTGAAACATAGGATGGAAACCTCTTCGAAAGTCTTTAGAAACCTCGTTTTAAAACATATGCTTCAACTTCTTCGAAGGCCTTAATAAAACAAAGGCAGACGCTTCTCTTTTAAAACAATAAAGGTATCGACCCCATCGAAAGCAATTCTTTCAACATCATGCCCTCCGTCTTTCTCCAATCTTCTAAGTACCATATAAATGATACCTTGCGTATTGGTTTCGGCTTAGTGGGGTTTCGACTTGATTGAAGGCGGAAGCTATGATTCGAAAGGTACTTTTATTAGAAGCGGAACCTGATTTTCTGAGTAAAAGCTGATTAATGCCAATTGAAGCGAATTTTATCTAACTAACTTGCCACATGTAAACATATGATTGGTTGCCTTAACTTTTCAAATTCTTTCCAAAATAACTGCCGCTTAATTTTAGATCTAAATCAAGGTTAATTTAGCAAATAAGCCCTTCCATTAAACAAAAATAGTATTGCGAATAAGTCTTTCTTCTAAAGTAATTTAATTTACATAGAAAATCACTTAGGAAAAATCTTCAAAAATTATAGAAATTCACTTTCATCATGTTATCTAACATATTAAAATTTCAGACCCAAATCTCAATATATTTTCCAAAATAAATTTATAAACCCAATTAACCATATTTTCCTTTGAAAATTCATAGTAATCTTTCCCTAGCATGAAAAATTACCAAAATTAAAACCTAACTCCAAAATCATGGTTTACATAACATAAAAATATTCCATGGCATTTAAACATCAATATCAATTGATTTTTCCCTAAAACCGTATATAATCTTATTTAAACATTCTTGTTTAAATCAAATAAATTGTAACTCAAGCATATGATCATCCAAATCATCATAGAAACGAATTTAATCTTAAATCTGAAAAATATATGTTCTTAAAACAAAATAAAGATGGTATAAATTTCACCTTGATTAAGATAAGGAGATCAGGTTGAGACTAAGATTTATTCGCTACCTTTAATTCCTTAGCTCGATTTGAATTCTCTTCTCTTTTCTCTTTGATTATGGTCGGCTTCTCTTCTTTTACATTTTTATTTTTGTTTTCAACATGATGTGAATGGGAAATGAAACGATAAGGAATGAGAATATTTAAGGGTAAGGGTTGTGCGCGGCAAATTCCCATTATACCCTTATGTAGATCGATTAACTAAAAACCATTCTTTAGCCTATTTAATTAGTTAATTGAGCACGACCTTAACTATATTTATTCAAACCTTAATTCCCTTGTCACTTAACATTTACAGTATTCTATATAATTTATCTAATTAAATCTCTTGAATAAAGTTATCAAAAATTAGGGGTGTTACAAGAAGGCTGGATATCAGTAGTTTTGACTTTCTTGGGAGCAGAGCTCGTAGTGGTTATTCCATTTATTTTCCTTTTTTCAATCATTCGAAGCCTAGCAATGGCTTGTGTCAGGGGCAGAGCATCAGACTTCAAAGAATGAAGGGGGGATCATTTGTAATTATTTCAGATGAAGGAGCGACTGTTGAAACCAAATGGCATAGATTAGCAAAACAATTTAAGGAATGACATGATAGCAAATTACAAACGATACACTTATGTTTACCAGGTAGAATTGGAAAAATTAGGAACCGGGATGAAAAAAAATTAAGGTCACCCAAAGCTAAGAAGCGTTTTCTTTTCGAATGTGTTGGACAAGATGAGGTTTTCCAGGAATCTTCTATCCTTCTAGTATGAGAGAATGTTTTTGGAGGTTTCTAGGAGTCAGCAACATAAGTCTATTCCCAATAAGGTTTGAAGTAGCAGTCATCAACTTTACGGTTCTCTTGCCTTCATCGTCAAGATCCAGGAGCAAGGCCTAATAAGAAAACATCATTCAGCCAAAGAAAGCTAGTTAATAGAAGTAAGGGCAATGGTCTACTTATAAGGAGAAGAAAAGGTTCAACTAATGTTTGGAAACCATTTAACGTAAAAGAACCGTGTTTCCCAATCCTTAAATATGTTTATTCCCTCTAAACCTAACTTTTTGGGAGGATTAGTCCAGAAATTTGGCTATTCAAATTACTGAGTTCGACAAGATGTGCTAAATAGTTAAGAACTTCGACACTCAAGAAGGAATTCCCGACTCTAAAGCCATGAGCTCCAAAATGAGAAGGTATGTGTATACATTTGGTGATAGCTAAATAGGAGCAATGCTAGGATGACTTAAGAATCTAGACAAGAACTCTGAAAATGGGATGAAACCCTCATGCAAGATATGAATGCGGTATAAGCAAAGTATCCCTCAAGAAGATTTCGAATTGTGTCATTATCGCAAGGAGGGATAGCTTCAACCCCTGTGATCCCAAAATCGTTAAGGATTGCACCTACTTCATCTTAAGAAGTTATGAGAGAGTGCATTGAAACTGCTTCAACCTTCTTTGGAGAAGATTCTAATTCCAGAAAAATATCCTTATTAGATTTATTAAAAGTTCTTTTGATACCCATGATCCTTCTAGGTGATATAATTTCATCAGAGTTATGATTTATTCAACTACTAATATCTTTCGAAGGTGTCAGAAGCCTATTACAACGGCTCAAGTACCCACCGTTGCACTTGATTTCGTGCCTTTGAAAGGGTCAAAGTAATTATAACTATTCAAATCATTGAGCTTTCGACAATGTTGAAACCATCATCAACATCCCTCATTTTATGCCATACATTCACCTGGACTTACCCTTCGACAACATTAAAGCCTACAAATTTTACTCTATTTTAAAAAAAGCATAGCTATCCGTGTAATATCTATTTAAAAATATACATTTTCAAAATGCTATACTCAAATTAAGTCGAAAGACTTAAAACAAAGTGATGTTGACACCAACGAAAGGATATTAAAACGTCTAGATAATGTTTGTTTTGGAAAAGTGATAATAGCTAAATTCCTGTTAACTATTGCGGGTCATGAATAAGTTGGAAGTGCATAATAGTGTTTTGGAAGTGTCAACACTAAAATGACATAATGGGAACAAATGCGCATATCTCAATTTTGGGTTTTCGACTAAGTCGAATGGTTATTTAATGGTTTCGACGATAACGGAAAGTATACTTTTCTTAACTGAATTTACAGTAAGGTTCGTTAATTTTTAAATTTTAGTATCCTTCAAGATAAATTAAAATTGAGCATAATGGGTCTCGAGTTTGAATCCGCATCCAACAGTGGAAAATAACCCAAAATTTGGAAAATTCATGTTCAAACCCGAATTGATGCCATGTATTAATCAAAATCAACATGAAAATCGAGTATACGATTATCTTACACAATTGATTAACTCGGATCATTTTTAAAATTCAAAATAGTAACATGGACTTAAACCCTATAAATTTGAATCTAAAGTTAAAAAAATAGTTTCTAATTTGAAAATCGTAAATACTCACCTCAAATTTGAGAGTTTCACCTTTTAAATTTTGAGATTAATGGAAATTTGAAGAATATAATTCTTGTTCTAGAAATTTTCAATTGCAGGTGAAGAGAGAGGAAAAATAAGAGTGTAATTTATAAGCTGAATGGATGGGAAGACGACCATCCGATTAAATTCAAGAAAATTGTTGATATTAGCTCAGGAATACCAATAGGCGGGAAAGTTTTAGAAGGTGTCGTATCAAAACGGTTGACTTGAAAAGTCAAAAGCATCCCTTCATTAGGGGCAAATGTTACTACCGAACATCACTTTCAACAGTGCCGAAGCCTAAAATATTATGAAGGAAAGATTCATGAAGAACAATAGTGATAGCATGACCTTTCAAAAGAGTTGAAGGGATGCTTCTTCAACTATTAAATGAATTATGGGCTTCTGAAGGGGTCTGAAGGAGTCAAGACTACCCTTCCACTTTAATTGAATCTTCCGCAAGAGATGAAAGTAAGAGCTTCCTTTGAAAATACCTCTTCCACATATATCAAACCATTCAAAATGATTAGTTTCTCCACTTTCTACCTTCTATGGGAAAAGATTCTACAAAATTACCCTTTCGAAAGTAGTTTTGCAAAAACTAGCCTTTGGAATCGATTGAACACTTCCATAAGTATTAGGGGGACATCACATATTATAGTATTGCTTCCTCAAGTACCAAAATACGGTCTTCCGCTTTAACTAAGGGGATTGCCTTCGAAAGCTACCTTCAGCAACTAACCAAACAGATGCTTTGAAGGAGTTGATCCTATTGTAGGGGTCACATTATCATTTACCATTCCATTTTCAATGAATGCTTCCGCAACCATCATAATAAAAGCTTTCGAAAGCATCAATTCATTTCACAAGTATTGTTTGTATACCTTTTGCACATGTTGGGACACCCTTTTGAGCTTATCTAACACATCTATAATAGCATATAAGAGTCACTCTTATACCTTCCGATGGAGTTGAAGGCTTCCAAATCTCATTCGAAAGCAACATTAGACAAGCGCTCTGGATTCAACAGCGGCAGAAGGTCATAAAGGAATCCTTTTGATTAAGTCGAAAGAAATGATGCAAAAGAGGGTCCAAACTTCAGCTATAAATAAGACCCTAGCGGTGTCGTTTAAGGGATCCTGAATTCATTGTTTCCATGCTTGTATTTTTCTTGAGTTTCTAAAGCCTAATTTCCAAATCAAATTAGGGATTTCATTTTATTTTAATACCTTAGCTCTTGTTTCCATACAAATTACCAATAAAGTAAATTCATGGCACTTTCTAATGCATAGAGTCTAATTCACTACTTATATAGGGTTTCATCTATGGAACACGCTCGTCTATGCCTTTCAAAGGAATAAAACCCTTTCGACTTAGTTCGTACCTTTTTTCCCACTAGGACATGACCTTAGATCACTCCAACCAATTCGAAAGGGGTTTCAAAGGGGTCGTTCGCTCTTCTAACCTTGCATTGGGGTGTTTACCATTGTCTTGCTTGCTTGGTTACGATGCTCTCCATGTTGTTTCGTAGTTTGTTGACTTGTTTTGGTGGTTATTCACCTATGGGTTTGACTGATATGTAATCTGAATCCAGTAAGTTTTTTATTTCTTGAGCTTATATGCTTGGAATGTTACCAAACTTGGTAGATAAGCTTAACGGAGACATAGGAATGTAAGAAAAGTGGAAATGAGATCCAATAAAGCAATATGGATCAGACCGGTACCGATCCGAAATGTTAGCATAAAAATGGTCCAAATTTCTTAGGTCCATTGCCTTGTATTTTTAGGCCTTCCAACCAAGTCCCAAGTCGTTCTGGTTTAATCTGAATGCATTAGGTTAAAAACCCTGTTAATATTTGCCCCTTAGAGTACGCATTGATTAAAAATAAGGTGTGCTCTAGAATTGTTTATCTTTGGGTTTCCATTTTTAGGAGTTTCATTGGTCGTATCTGGCCATCTTGGAAAGCTATCTATGAAGTACTAACTAACTGTTCAGCCCTTAGTGTGAATCTCCATTTTTCATGATTACGAAGTGATCTTGACTTGATAATTTCCAGAATGAATATGAACATCAAGTAAGTCGTATAGGAAAATTTTGGGTCTGTACTGACCCAATTGAATTGGATTGGTACTAAACCTAGTAGTCGATAATTTTTTTCAAACTTTCTCTTTTTTTATATGAGCCGACTCCTCACTTCAATTCATTTCCATTCGATCTGATCTCTCATTCCTCCAACCGATCCGACCTCTCCAAACCCTAACTAGCTAATCCAAGCATTTCATCCATCAAGGAGATGTCGTCGTCAATCTCCACCACCAGCACCATCAGCCACCACCTCCTAAACCCATTGTCGATGAGTGGAGAAAGGAACTGCCACCAAAAATCCCCAACTTCATGAAGACTTCTGATTCGATCCGAGTGAAATACTAGTTTTGGGTCTCCTTAAACTAAAGATCGATTTACTTCTCCAATTAGATGGTGGTAGCATGGGTTTTGGCATAATACTACATTAGTGATTTGTGATGAAGTTTTGTTGGTGATGGATATAGTGGAAGATTCGAGTTGATTTTGACTGTATGGGAGAAGATAGCAAATCGAATCTTGAAATTTTCATAGAATGAAGCTAGGATTTGTCCCGATACATGACATGTTTTGCTTTCTTCATTCATAGAGCCGGAATTAACTTGCATCAAGTTACAAATTCGATCCTGGAATAGTGTCTTGCAAATTGATTTTGGTTTTCCTAGGAGGTGATAATAGCATAGGTAGTGTCTTGTGTGCATCTCATGCTGTTATCACCTTCCAAATAACTAAAATCAACTGATGTTGGGAATTCATTACTTGATTCGGACCCATCGATCTATATTTGCTCACTTTGAATTGGTTTTGTCATTGTAATCGGTGTACCTAGAAAAGGAAGGGCTTTTCATGTTGCTTCAGACAACAGATCTATTATCGATTGTTGATCGATAATGGGTAAGTATAGAAGAAATGAAATTAACAGGTGATATGGATCGCTCTTTCCGGTGTCAGTGAGCCATCTACATAAAATGGTTTGTTCACAGTGTTCAGGACACTGGATCCATTCTCACTTAGATTGCACATCACATGCACTCTTGATAAATACTTGGAATCTGATCGGAGGTTAGTACACGCCAATTGTCACCTCGAGTTGAAGACTCATCTATGCAAAGGTCTATAGTTTAAAGATTAGGCATACCTGACCGTTTTGAACACAAGCTTTCGTATATAGAATGATGCACAAATCTTCCCAGGGTAAATCAATTCAGGGGCACTCACCTCTTTCTGAAGTGAAATCATCATCCGTCCTAGTTGGATCCACCACTTCCATAACATTAGGTCAATATGGTCGTTTGATTCCATTCGGTCCCGTCGTCGATCGCGTTCCTCCTAATTTTAGAGTCTTCCATGATTCTCCTGAGAATGCTCCTACAATTCTTACACACATGATTTTGTGAAGCATTTGCTCGCAATATGGTATCCCAGTGGAAGATGTGCTTCTGCCATCGAGAGGAGAATTCGCTCATAGGCCACCTTATGGATATGTGGCTTGTCGTTGATATATGTGCATGTACAGTGCAGTGCCTCTATTTAGTCACTTCTTAATGACCACTTTAGAAGATAGGTTGGCTTCATTGTAGATTCTTCCAAATGGATACGCCATGCTGACGTGCTTATATGTTCTATTCATGCAGGTGCTTAATCGTGCCTCAAGCTTCACCGAGTTGCAATACCTTTTATTGTTCAAAAAGAGGGAAGCTAATCCATCACTTATTTATATTGAAGCGCAGCATAGTCGAAAACTTACTAGATTTTTCCAGCAAATTTCCTTCATTTAAGAATCAGTTCTTTTTTGCTAAGTGTCTAGAATGGTTTACCCTCTTATGGACTACAGGGGAGAGGGGATAAGTCTCATATACCATGCTCCGGGTTTCTTTTAATTGCTACACGTTTTCTGAACGGACATATATTCCTTAATGTTCTTCCAAAAACTAATAAGGATCTGGCACTTGGGGCTGTTCTTAGCACCTTGAAAGCGGTCAATGCTCAAGAGTGCACGATTAGGTTCTTACTCACAGATGAGAACCTTCGCTGATGCAGGCTTTTACGCCCAAGGAGATCCATTAGATTCATTAGCTCTCCTTCCTACTCTAGAGCCCGAACCCATTCTGTTTGCTCTTCTCCTGACTTTGGTGAAGATGATGATAATGATGAAGAAAGCGGTCCGTCCAATGGGTCAGAGAAGACCCCTGAGGAGATCCAAATTCAAGTCTGGGTCGGCAGTCCACCCAAAATGCCATCGATTCCAAAAGGGAAAGAGGAAGATTTTATTTAAGGTAAGGGCAAGGCTCTACTTATTAAAGAGAAGGAAGAAGGAGAAATTAGTTAAGAGCATCCTCTAAATGTAGAAGAAATAGATTGGGACATTAATGAGGGTGATGTCAAATTAGGCGACAAGACCTTGGAATTAAGCCTCGGTCATGCACCCTCACCTTCTTTGAAAGAGCCTATTAGAGGAGCTTCTTCCAATGCTAAGCCTGTATCCAGCTCTTTCTACTAGAAGGTGTTGACATTAATTTGGGAGATACGAGTGATAGTTTTATGAATAAAGGTGACTTGATGGATGATTTCACTTCGGAAGGGTTGCCTTCCCAGTCTACGCAGATTACCCCTGTAGGAAGCAACGTCCTTACATTAGTTGGTGACTGATCTAGTTTGTGTATTCGGCTAGGGTCGCTAAATTTCAACACACACTTCAATAGGACCGCACACTTTATATTATTATTATTATATTTTGGATGTTTTGGTTCATCAAATGCCTCTTTCTTAGACCCATTTTATTTCTTGCTGCAGGAATCATGTCTTATGGTTTTTAAAGCGATCTTGATCAAGTTTTAGAGTCTCAGCGTTCGTAGAGACACTCTTCAAGTTACCATGCCCCTCGAAAGACTAATGAGGAGAGGAAAAGGAGGAAGGAGAGGGAGGTGGAAGAGCGTCGCCATGCCGAGAAAGATTATGGTCATGATAGGGGAAGTGGCTACGAGAAGATGAAGAGCCCGACTAAGCGAGGAGATCCATTAAAGAGGCCGAAAAGATATCAGGAGCAAGAATCTGCTTCACAGCCTCCTGCTTCTACTGGGATAAATGTCTATGCTTCTGGTATCGTAACCTCCTCTACTCATACTGTCATGATGGCCTCTTCTCGGATTTTTAGGCATATGCCTTACAGTCTTCCTACCGGTCCCCTACATCTGCAAGCTGCATTCCCTAATTTATTTTCTTAAGAAGGGTTGTTTTTTATAAGCCCAATTTGAAGTCCTTGTGTGCCGAATCTTATTCATCCCATTTCCAAGCAATTCAGAGTAGTTTGGAGCAATATAATGGTAGGAAAAATTATGCATGTAGTTGTATACTGTTAATCGGAACAATTACCAGGAAATCCTCTTATTTGAGTTCGAAAAGGATAAGTATGAGAGGCAGCTCGTAGATCACGATGTGGAGATTGAGAGGCTAAAGAAAGAGAGAGACGATGCCCTCAAGAGGGAGAGAGCTTAAGGATTTTAAATAATCCACTGGCTGAGCTACAATAATATTTAGAGATGAGATGCAAACAAGTTTTGAATTTAGATGTTGTGAAGAAACAGCTGGTGGTAGAGAAGACTAACACGGATGATAGCTTTTTATATCTTCAAGATACCTCCACAAAGAAGATGGAAGGCTTAGATGCTACTATTTTGGGCTTTAATGTTTACTCCATGTTGCATTAAGGAAGTCTTAGTTACTTGGGTTCGTTGTTTCTTCGTAAGGTTGTCGTAGTTTGGAAAGAGATTCTGGCCTGATTTTAAGATATGGGTGGTGGTTATACCAAAGAGGAGTTGGTTCAAGCATATTCGAATGAAGAGTGCCACCGAGCTTTAGGGGAGGGCTAGAAATCTTGAGACTGGAGAGGGAATGTGAAGCTATTGATGCCACAGCCACCGCTAAGGCTATAATTTGACATTTTCCTATAGGCCCGGGTGAGCCGTCTTCACATCTTCGGGTTGATGAGGGGATCGTTTCTACTTCTCCGATGATTATTCAGCCATCAAAAGAGGGCAGCGACAAAGGCTTCGAAGTTAAGGCACATGAATAGACCCTCACATCAGGTAATTTTCTTATATCTCCCCATGTTTAAAGACTTCCAATTTACACCTAATGAAATTACCGAGATTACTATCCTTTATCTGATATTATAGATCTACCCTCTCTTTCTATCGAGTTACCTCCTCCTTATGGTGCTAGATCTACTACCATTCTGACCGCATCAACTATCTTCTCTGCATTTGGCTCACAGCATGCATTATGAGAAAATTGCAGTGCTGCAAGGTTTGTATGACCCCTTTGTATCTCAAGAGGAGGGTTTAGCAGCTATTGACATATGGGAGCAGGAAGATCAAGCTATCCAACCGGACAAAGTAGAGGTCGTGTAGCCGATGACCGAGTAGTAGATGGTAGCAGTGAAGAAGGAGAAGGTTGATGAGAAAAGAGGTCGTCAAAGAGTTCTCACAAATTCTGCAAGCATAAGGGCAAAGGATGGTCTGCCAGTGGCAATGTTTCAAAAAGCGAGATCACCCCAGGAGGGGAGAAGCTTGGGAGGTTTCCAATCAGAGGCATAAAAGGTGGTAAGGAAGGCAGTGACAAGAAGTCATGATTTATCCGTGTACTCATGAAGCGGAGCTTTTGCTTTTTTGTTGCTTTTTGTATAAGTGCGGAGTTTGACTAGCATTTCATCTTGTTATTGCAATAGTGGTGTTTGTATTTTCCTATTCTTGGTTGATATTGTGCGGGTATGACCCTCACTATTTGTTGTTATACATGAAAAACATTATAAGTAGTAAAACTATTGAAATTTTTACTGTAACTTCACTTGTCTACTTATCTACATTCTGTTCACTGTTACCTTTTTATACCACTGTTTTTTTGTTCAGTGCTGTTTTTTAGTCCCGTAATTACTGCCAAAATTCTTTGCTTAGAGTAACAGAACTGTGAAGTATTTTCTATTTTGGTTGAGTGTTGGTGTGCCCCTTGGTTTATAGAGCTGTTTACTCTGAACACTTGATACGAAACTGGGTGCTCCTTGTGGTCTTCCAGATTCCCCCAGTCAAACTTATATTGCAATTCATATCTTTGGGAATTAAGTAATTGGTTACGAGGAGCAACATCGATTACTTGAAATTCTGTTAAGTGATTCTGTCAAAATGATGATGTTCAGGTTATTGTGCACATGTGTCACTCCTTCGGGTGTTATTTCCTTGGCTCCAAAGGTAGAACTTGGCTTTTTGTAATATAAGAGTTCCTCATCTTTAGATGTAATTTTGCCGATCCAAGTAGTGGTGTGCGGCTTACGAAATGCATATAGTGGGATCAAGGCTTGCTCGGTCGTAGTTTTGCGAATAAGAGGCATTCGTGGCTTACGAGATGCATGGCTTGGGTAATTGTGCTTGCTTGGATGTGATTCCATAATCCAAGGGGTAATGTACGGCTTATGAAATAGGCGACTTTGATACGGACCTTCTCTATGCCACCGAAGCAACACTGATTCCTAGAAGGCTTGGATCGAATTCCATCGATCAGCAGCTTGAGTCAATTTGCTTCCATCAACTCGGCGGGTAGATAAGGCATAGTTGATTGTGGTTCCAATATCTCAAGTAGCGATCAGATGGTTTTGAGTCGATTTGACCCCGTTGACTCAGCAGGTTACTTATGTGAACACAGTTTTATTGGTTCAAAAGGCAAAGCAGTTTCATTGACTGAAACAAAATTTGGGCAAGTTCAGCTATTTACAATGCTTTCGGTATCCCGAGAAGGCTTATTTGCAGAAATAGGAAATACATAAGATAGTCTGAGATAAAGTAATGATGAAGCAATTTGTTGTTCCAAGCATGGGGAATTTTGGTTACATCAACGTTGTTAGTTTAAGCATGTCGTCCCATATCTTCTAGCTGATAACACAGGGCCCTTCCCAGTTTGGTACAATTGTTCCTGGTATACGATAGACTCGTTTAAGGACAAAGTCTCCTACTTCGAAAGTACGGTTATGAACCTTGGAATCTAAATGTCATATGACCCTTTTTTTGTGTGCGACGGTCCTTAGCTCAACTTCATTCCGCTTCTCATCGACCTTATCGAGTGATTCGAGCAGGAACTGTTCATTCTGCCTTTGACTAAAGTTTTGCCTTCGATGAGAAGGGACTTCTAGTTTAACTGGGATCATTGCTTCTGAACCATATGCTAGGGTGAATGAGGGTACCCAGAAGAAGATTTATGCGCTATTCTGTAAACCCATAGTGCAAGTGGATGTTCATCAATCCAATTTCCTTTAGCTTTAGTTATCCACTTTTTGATGGTGGACTTGATGATCTTGTTTATTGCCACCACTTGACTGTTTTCCTATGGATGTGCACCGGTGGAAAAGCTTTTCTCAATTCAGAAGCATTTGCAAAACTCTTTGAATTCAGTGCTTTAGAATTGAGTCTCATTATCCGTGATGATTTTTTGTGGCATTTCAAACATGCAAATAATGGTTTTAGCGATATAGTTAATATCTTTCTTTATGGTCATAGTGGCCAGCGGTTCCGCTTTAGCCCATTTGGTGAAGTAGTCAACAACAACAGTAGCATATTTGGCTCCTCCTTTGGCTATTGGCAATACATCAATCAAATCATTCTCCAGATTGTGAATGGCTACGGGTTGACCATTTTGTTAGCTCCATTGAAGGAGATCTTTTGATCTTGCCAAATCTTTGGCATTGGTCGCACCATTTGGAATATTCACTGTGTCACAGTTGACCGTTGGCCAAAAATACCCATATCGGAGGACTTTCTTTGCAAGGTTTTGCCCCTGGTGTGATCTCCACAGTCACATTCATGAACTTCCCTAAGGATTCTTCGAGCTTCGCCATTAGCCACACATCTGAGCAAAGGGGTAGAAAATCCTCTCCGATAAAGTATTCCATCCTGTATTATGAACCATGGTTCCTTTCGAAGGATCTTTTTCCATTGATTCTTGTCTGCGAGGAGTGTTCCCTTGAGTAGATAATCCTTGATCGGTGTCATCCATGTTTCTGGCTCTTTGGTCGTTTCCAAAATCTAGTTGATATTTAACTCGCCTATGCTTGAAGCAGTCAGAGTTTCAAACGGGACCAGTCCCATTAGCCGAGCTTCTTCGAAACTAGCCAGTTTAGTAAGATAGTCCGCCTTCGTATTTTGTTCCCTCGGGATATGATTTATGGAGTAATGCTCGATGTCGTTTAGCAATTCCTGCACTTTGGATAGATAAGTTGTGAGGATCTCTCCCCGGGCTTGATATTCGCCTTTTACATGATAAACGACTAGTTGAGAGTCAATATAGATATGAATGGACTTTATCTCAAGTTCCTTTACAGCTTTCAGCCCGTCTAACAATGCTTCATATTCTGCTTCATTATTTGTTGCAAGGAATTCCAAGCATAAGGCGTTGTAAACGGATCATCCCTTGGGAGTTTCGAGCATGAATCCTACCCCCGAGAAAAAGTAATTAGATACTCATCAACAAACAACCTCCAGTGTGTCTTCACTTCTGGAGTAACTTCTTCATAATCTCGTACTGTAAACTCAAAAATGAAGTCTGCCAGGGCATGCCCATTGATCACCCTTTGTGGATGGTAAGTATATCATATTCACTCAATTCAGTACTCCATTTGATAAGCCATCCAGAGGTCTCAAGGCGGTACAATATCTAACTTCAATGATTGATCTGTTAGTACTTTGATCGGGTGTGCCTAAAATTATGGTCATAACTTTTTGGTTGCGATCAAGAGGCAATACGCTAGTTTTTTCCAACTTCATATAGTTCTTCTTAGCTCTAGTGAACCGTTTACTAATGTAATATACGGGTCGCTGGACCCTAGCTTCTTCACGTACAAGCATGACACTTAATGCATAGGGCGAGACTGCTAAGTAGATAAACCCGTCTATCGGCTTCGATAGGATTAGCAGAGTCTCCATATGTCATAGTAGTTCCTCATATGCAGTCTGGCAACCTGATTCCATTTGAAATTTTTCTTTCACTTCTTTAGTGTATCAAAAAACGATATACATTTTTCGGTTGCTTTTAAGATGAACCTGCTTAGCATTGTAACTTTTCCATTCAAGTTTTGTAACTCTTTCTTATTTCTTGGGGCCTCAACTTCCCATGAAGCGATAATTTGTTTGGGATTAGCTTTGATGCCTCTGGCACTTACAACGAATCCTAAGAACTTTCCAAAGGCTACCCCGAAGTGGCATTTTAGTGGATTGAGTTTCATTCTGTACTTGTGGAGTATTTCAAACATTTTAGAGAGATTGTCTAAGTGATTCGCAGCCACGCACAATTTAACTAGCATATCATCTACATAGACTTTTATGGTCTTCCCGGTTTGATGTTTGAACATGGATTTCACTAATCATTGGTAAGTTACCCTAGCATTCTTTAAGCCGAGTGGCATAACTTTGTAGCAATATAATCCTAGATTTGTGATGAAGCTAGTGTTTTTCTGGTCAGGTTCATGCATCATGATTTGGTTGTATCCCAAGTAGGCATCCATGAATGAGAGCAATTCATGTCCAGTTGTTCCGTCCACAAGCTGGCCGATTCTCGACAGTGGAAAGCTATTCTTCGGCAAGCTTTGTTTAGGTCTGAGTAGTCGATATGAGTTTACCATTTTCCATTGGATTTCTTGACAAGACAGAGTTGGATACCCATTCAGAATAGTTGTATCGCTGATAAAACCATTTGCGATCAGCTAATCCACTTCTTCTCTTAGTGATTAGGACCGTTCGGGTCCTAGGCTGCACCTTTTTTGCCTTACTGGTGTAAACTTGGGACCAATATTAAATGCATTGCATGCTATCTCCGTCAATGCCCCGCACATGCCGGAATGCGTCCAAGTGAATATGTCCAAGTAGGGACGAAGAAATTTGATTAGTTCCTATCGGATCCTGTTTCCAAGATGTGACCCAATTTTCAGGACCCAAGTTAGGCCATCCATATCGACTGGAACATGCACCATAAATTCAGTCGGTGCTGCCGCGATCCTTCTCGGAACTATTCTTTCTAGGGTCCAAAGCCTTGTCGAATCAACTATGGTCCCAAAGCCAGGGCGACCTTGCAATTGCTATGCGTTAATTTCATGAATGTGAAGATTTTTCCCCACATCTTTCTCTTCTCTTTTCTTCTAGACTCACGCAGTTCTGCGATGTAGCATTCTCTAGCAACACTTTGGTCTTTTTTTGATCACTCCTACCCCATTCACTGTTGGAAATTTCATGGTTAGGCACCAATGGGCTAAAGAAATCCTGAAATCTGCTAAGGCAGGCCAACCTAAGAAAGTATTATTGGTGGACATTTCATCTACAATAACAAAGGTCTGCTTGAGGACTACTCTTCGGTCGCCTTCCCTAATTTCTATAGGCAAATCAATTGTTCTGACAGTTTGCCTAGGTTCACCGGTGAATCCTTGGATCTTTATTTGATAAGCGGTTACATCTTTCATACTGATCTTCATTTGATCAAACGTGTATCTAAAAAAGATATTGATAGAGCTACCACTTTCCACCAATACTCGTCGGACCATGGTTGATCTGATTCCTACCGACATGACCATAGGATCAAGGGTTGGAACTTCCTTTCCTTTAGTATCTCGGTTCTGAAATACTATATCATCATTCATGGTTCTCTACTGCTTGGCAGGAGTTCCGTCTTCAATCGCAAAGCACGAATCTTTCGGGGGCATGTTTCAACGAGATTGCTTATCGCTCCACTTCTTCCCAACTCTTTTGTGCAGGATGAGGTCTTTTAGATATTGTTCTAATGATGAGCCTTTGGTCGGTCCATCTGGGTCCTTCTTCGCTGGTCCCATCTTGGTTTCCATGGTCTTTAGGAGCTTAGGGTGCAGCAGGCTGGTCAAGATTTTGTGATTTCCTCACATGTTGTTGAAGCTTGTTTTCCTAAATCAACTTTTCAATCAGGTTCTTCAGGTGTGGCACTCATTTGTGTTGTGACCATGCGTTTTATGGAAACGATAGTACTTTCTAGAACTCTTTCGTTGTTTAGTGTCTTTCTTCTTAGGCGGCTTCTTGTACTCCTTCGTCCCTTGTGTCACCCGTAGATGTTCTCTAGTATCATTGAGCCGAGTGTAGTCTTCGGGCCAGAGTGCCTTTAAGTAACTTGTTACCCCCGTTTAGCTTGTTGGAATTCTAGTTCTTCCTTTTATGGTTCCCATCCTTCCTTGCATTTTCGGCAGTGGTTTTGGAGGTGTTCGCGCCTTGGTTAGCTGCCATGCCATTCTAGCCAGTGTTAATTAGTTGTAGGCTAGCACATTTTCCTTCTAGCTCCTCCACCTCTTCCAATCTCAAGTACTAGTTTTCCTTTCAGTTAAATTCCTTCCTAGGGTAAGTTGTTTTATTTTGATCCATTTCTCGAATTCAATGTCGGGGTGGATAGCGCGAACAAGGGCCATGAAGACCATATCTTCGTTTGGATTACTTACTTCATTCACCGTGGTTTTGAACCAACTCGTGAAGGATTTCAAAGATTCATTTCGTCTCTGGAATAGGCCAAATAAGGATATTATGTCTTTCGGTTGTGCTATGTAAAGCTTAAACTGATGAGGAATTTTGTTGCTAATTCACTGAAAATGGAGACGGTTTTTGGTGGGAGATTGGTGAACCACATGAAGCAATCCCTCTAGGAAGATAGAAAAACATCTACATCGAACAGCATTTGAAGCATTTGCTCAATCCATGTACCAACTGTACTTGTACAAGTGAGGTTTCGAACTTCTAGTTCCATCCTAAAATGGAATAGTTGGCATAGTAAACTTTTCAAGGGAACGTTAATTCAAAATGTCATCGATGAATGGAGTCCGGCTCGGAGCGGATCCCCATTCATCATCTCTTATATCCTTACTTTCGTCTATCAAATGCTTGATGATATCTGCAATATATGCCCCTGATGTCATGTTGTCCTTGAGACGACTATCAGCGACTACGCCAAGTGTTTGATTTGGTAAACAATCTTGGTAAGTGGGATGAAGCATAGGCTCTCCTGTCTTTGAGAGGGCCACTCCCTCGAAGTTCCGTTAGCTTGCGGTTGGTCAGGAAGGGGCAATCTAGGCCTCGCTACCGGTATTGACTACATTAGCATTTTCTTTCAACTCGTTGTCGTCAAGTTGCTCACAATTTTCATAGTTGGAGAGATCCACCACTATATCAACATCTTCCCGTAGGATTTTTTCCCCCAGATTAAAGTTTGTAGCGGGCTGCTTTGTAGTTGGCAGAGTTCTTGTGTTTCCTTTTGCGAAGATTCACGTGGCTCCATCCACCAATCATTTCTGCTTCTGCTTTCCATTTCTTGTATTTAGGCCAAATACAGAGGAGTTTTCAACTCCATGATAGCCACGGGTTCTGACATGGTTCTAGCAGCAGTTGGTGATTGCAAGGTTAGGAGGGCATTTAATTTGTCCATAAGAGCTTTTTGGTTGTTCTCCATCTTTCGATCATCAACCACCTTATTCAACTCACCTTTTGTGATAACTTCATGCTGGGTATAAAATCCCGACACCTGATCGCCCGTGTTAGCTCTAGAATTTGATCCGATTAATGGATTATTAATGTTGTTGGCTTCAACTTGCGGAGGATTATTCTCTTCTCCAGCTATAACAGCTTCTGTTGATCGTCCGGAAGTAGTTCTCTTTCTTCCCACCATTGATCTTCCACGATAAGCTTTAAACTTCCTAGAGCTAATTTTATGGATCTACTTTCTGGATCTGGCGAATCCAAAGAGAAAAACTAGATTTATGCCTGAGTTCATTTCTTAGTGGAAGCATCAAAATTTTAACCCACAAAATGGATCGACATCTTGGCTTGAGTCTGAAAGCACGAGGCATGTTTATCAACGCAAACAAAATAGAAAAAGCAACAGTAAATTACAGAAAAAGCAAAGAGACAAGAGATTTTTATAGTAGTTCGACTATCAACGAAGCCTACGTCTACTTTAAAGCCTTTGTTGATCAACTGCTATTACAAAGGAGTTTGGATTACAATATGATTCTTCTTTAAGTTAAATCAAGCCACCATTGTTAGAGACAACCAAAAGAATCTCAGTTGTTGTTTTTTGGCTATTGTGAGGGACAAGAAGAGTAAAGAAACAATGGTAGAGTTTCAGCAGAGATTAGAGCGGATCCCTTTTCTACGGAAAATGGGATGGTATTATTGGAGTTGGAGAGCACTTGGGCTAGTTCAGGTTTTATCAGAAGCCTGCATTGATCACATAGAGGAAGTCTAGAAAGATTGAAGGTCATTGGAGAAAAGTATTTGGATCAGTACTGATCTGATCCAGTTGGATCGGTACCGATCTAAATAGTTAAGCGTTTTTATACTTTGACTACTTGGTTGTCTTCCTTGCCTGGTTACAATGCTCTTCACATAGTTTCGTAGCTTATTGACTTGTTTTGATGGTGATTCACCTATGAGTTTGACTGATCTGTAATTTGAATTGGGTAAGTTTTTTTCTTGAACTCGGATGCTTGGAATGTTACCAAACTTGGTAAATAAGATTAATGGAGACATAGAAGTGAAAGACAAGTGGAAAGGAGATACAATAAAGCAATATTTTGGATCGGCACTAATCCAATTCGATCAGATCGGTATCGATCCGAAATGTTAGCATAAAAATGGTCCAAACATCTTGGGGTCCTTTGCCTTGGATTTTTAGGCCTTCCGACAAAGTCTCAAGTAGGTCTGGCTTAACTTGAATGTTCTAACTCCTTTTGAATTTTGCTGGGTTAAAAGGATGGATAACACTATTGGACCCTTCCAATACCATATCTCAAATTATAATATTTTGATCATCTCTGGACATCTTAAAACTTCTAATTTACCCGATCCCATGGATGTAGTACTACTCACTTAGGAGTTAAATCTGATTATACTCACTAATGGGTAAACCTAATTGGTTATTTTACCCTTAAATATCCTAAAATGCAGTTACAGATCATGATGATATGAGTACAATGATAATAATCATGCAAAGTAACTGACCAAATAATAGCAAGAACATATAGCATCCATCACTTAAATATGTTCAACCAATAGTCATCTTATAATTACTTAATCTTAGGTAATAACTCTCTTTGGTAATTTCATATCAAAACTTGGTTAGGGAATAATTTATTCTTTGAAAACATTTTTCATTATATGTGATTAATCCCCTTAATTCATATTTAAAACAAGGAAAACATGGCTCGTTACTTTTTCAATTTCCCATGCCAATCTATAATCCATTTTAATATCGGCATGTAAACTTTCGGAATTAATATAAGGAAATGCACCTCTTTATGACAGAGCTTTAACGTCATAAATAAGAATCACATGCATTGCTTCATGTCAATACTGTGTACTGATATCGCTCGCAACTGTAAAGTGATACCGCTTATTGTAAACGCTGAACGTCAAGGCAATGTGCATATCGATGTCATTGTCGTAATTATCATAAAAACTGTTTTATTTCTATTAAATGCAATTCCTTTTTACCCGCTTTTATTTTTGTCAAATTTCTACTGAAAATTTATATATTTACCCAAACCTTTTCAGAAAAATTGCCGCTCTTGGTTTTCATTCCAAAAAATAATTTTGCACCCATCAAATAATACCAATTATTTGATATTTATTTATAAGCTTTTCTAGCTTAATAAATTCATATAAAATCGTACTCTCTTGAGGAAAATCTCAAAAATCACCAAATATTAGAATTAACATATTCTTTAACATATAAAATTTCGAGACTAAATAATTATTTAATTATTTTTAATAATTAAAATTGGAAATAAACCCACTTTATTCCTTATAAAATTCATAAAATATATTTATTTATTTAGAAAATTATGAAATTAGAAACCCATCTCCAAAACTATGTTTTATGCAACATACTTAAAAATCAAATCGTTTGGAGATCCTAAACTAAGGTTTGACCATAAACCTATCATAATTTCATAAAAATTCCAGTAATTCACTATCTAACCAAACAATGGTAAGAATCTAACATGGCACATCATAACATCATCAAAGAGTCAAATCCAATCTGATCTGAAACCAATTAAGTATAGAAATGGGATGGTTTATTATTATTATTATGCACCTTAGATTGGGTAATGGAGTTTAGATTTAATAGAAAATGTTTTCCCTAGCCTTTTCCCTTGAAATTTCCTTAGCTTTCGTTTTCTATTCTTCTTTTTTGAATGTCATTTTTTCCTTGATTGTTTTGCACTTGTAAAAATAAGAATGATATGGAAGAGGGAGGGTTTAAGGGATAAAACATGGATCTATTTCTAATTTTCCCTCCTCGTATATTATTTTATATGTTAAGTTTTAACACAATCTTATTAGTAAATTAGTTAAGGCCCGACCTTCTTAATTACCAAATCCCATCCCTATGTCCCGCTACATTCTTCTATTTAACGCATTCAATTAAATTTCTGAATGATGTTAAACTAAAATTAGGGGTATTATAGGCTCCCCTCCTTAAAGAACTCGTCCTCGAAATTTCATTAAGGATAATGACAAGCATAACAATCATGCAAACATTTGTAACGTCACATAACAACAATACTAGCCTTTCTGACTAGCAAAAAGTCTATATACAACAAATATAGAACATACCATCAGAACAATGCAGGATAATTCTCTTTAATCATGTCTTCCATCTCCCAAGTGCATTATTTTTTGTTGTCGCTCCACTAGACTTTTAATAGCTTGACCATATTACTTCTCAACCTCTTCTCATCTCTTGTCATAACTCACACTGATTCCTTGAAAAAAGTCATATCTGGTTCTGCTACTAAATCTTCTAATGCATTCAGAGTAATAACAGTCTCTAGATCATGCACATACTTTCTAAGATGAGAAACATGAAACACATTATGGATTCCTTCCAAACTGTTCGGTAACTCTATTCTATAAGTGAGTGCTCCGATCCTCTCTACAATAGGAAATGGACATACATAGCTCGGTACCAACTTTTAGGTCTTTCCAATCTGTACCACTCCCTCCATTGGTGACATTATCACAAAAATGATGTCTACAACTGAGAATTCTAAATCCTTACGCCTCTTGTCCACGTAACTTTTCTTCCTAGACTGAGCTTCCTTTATCCGTGCTCTAACCAGCTTAATCTTTTTCATGACTTCTCCTACCATATCTAGACCAAGGATCAATCTGTCTTCGGTCTCTAATCAATATGTTGGTGATTTTCATGGCCTTCCATACAAAGCTTTGAAAGACGCCATTCTTATACTAGTCTGATAACTATTACTATAGGATAACTTAACTAAGTGCAAATGGTCTTCCCATGACCTACCAAAATCCACCACACAAGCTCTCAACGAATCTTTCAGTGCCTTATTGTCTCTCTCCGTCTTCACATCTATCTGTGAGTGATAAGTGGTATTCATCTCATGCTTGGTACCTAATACCTCTTGTAGAATCTTCAAGAACTCATTAGTAAAAAAAGAGTAAAAGTATCTCTGTCATAGGAATCTCATGTAGTCCAACAATATTCTTCATAAATAACTTAGCCAACACAGGTGTTGTCCTTGTTGACTTATTGCAAATGAAGTATGTGCTCTTGGTTAGTCTATCTACTATAACCCAAATACTTTCATTTTCCCTACTCAACCTTAGAAACCTATCAAAAAAATCCATGGATATATAATCTCATTTCCAAACTGGTATATTTAAAGGCTGAAGGAAACCACTTAGCTTCTAATGCTTGGCTATCACTTGCTGGCAATTTACATATCGCTTTACCCATAATCCTACATCCCATTTCATACAATCCCAGAAGAAACTCCTTTTCGTATCACGATACATCTTAGTTCCTCTATTATGAATGGTAAACTTTGATCGATGACATTCTTTAAGAACTTCCTTCCTTAAGTCACCAACATCCGGAACATACAACCATCTCTTCTTTCTTAACCATCCATTCCAGTCAAGACTAAAATTCTTTAAATCATAGATCTCAGTTCCACCTTCCACCTTCCAATATTTTAATCCTTTTATCTAATAATGGATGATCTCTTTGCTTAAAAGCACTCCCCTCGATCAATACAGGACGGACTTCTAAACATGACAATGTGGCAATACTCTGACTAGAATTGGCAGTCAATCTTAACCACAAAGTACAAGTAGTCGATGCCCCTAAATCTTTACATTCTGCCAACATAGCTAATACCACATTCTGATGTTTTCTACTAAGTGATTAGCAACTTTATTTTCTTTTCCTGGCATATGCTCAATATTGAAACCATAAGCTGCTAAAAAATTCAACCATCTCTGTTGTTTCATATGCAACTCCTTCCGAGAGAATAAATACCACAAGGACTTATGATCCATATACAACTCGAATCTTTCTCCCAAAAGAGAGTGTCTCCACACCTTTAAAGCAAAGATTACGGCTGCCAACTTCAAACCGTGAGTTGGATACCAAACTTCATGTGGTTTGAGCTTTCGAGAAGCGTAGTCAATCACTTTACTTCTTTTCATCAACACAGCTCCTAATCCTGTTCCACATGCATCTGTATACATCGCCAAATCCTTTACCATCTGGTACAACTAATATGGGCTCATTGGTCAACAAATGCTTTAACTTAAGGAATGCCTCCTCGCATTTACTTGACTAAATAAACTTTGCGTCCTTCTTGGTTAGTTTAGTCAAAGGCGCTGCTATCTAGGAGAAATCCTTTATAAATCTCCAGTAATAGCCAGCTTGTCCGAGAAATTTTTTTATCTCGATCACCGTCTCAGGTCTCTTCTAACTATTTACATCTTCAATCTTAGCTGGATCCACAGACAACAATTATTCTAAAACTACATGATCAAGAAATTATACTTCTTTTTTCCAGAAATGACACTTCGAAAAATTCGCTTTTAGTTATGCGGCCTCAATGTCTCAATCACTATTCTAAGATGGATCTCATGATCTTCTCATCCTTAGAATATTTCAAAATGTCATCAATGAACACCAACACGAATCTATCCAAGTGCTCTTGGAAAATTCAATTCATCAAGTCCACAAAAAAAGTAGGCGCGTAGTCAATCCGAATGACATTACTAACCAATTTACGAACTATATCTTGTTAAAAATGCTTTCATAGGAATATTATCCTCTCCACCCTCGATTAATGGAACCCTATTGCAAAACCCAACTAGGAAAATACTTCAATTGCACTTAACTGATCAAATAAATCATCAATTCTTAGCAAATGATATATATTTCTTTATCATCTTCTCATTTAGCTTATGATAATTGATATATAATCTTAACAACCCATCTGGTTTCCTCACAAGCACCATGGATGCTCCTAAAGGCAAACCTTTGGTCTAACGAAATTCATTCCTTCTAAGTCCAACAGTTGTACCTTTAACTCCTTCATCTCAATAGTTGTCATTCTACTAGGCCGCCCATTTAAGGATTCAGTTCCAAGTACAAGATCTATTCGAAAATCAATAGCCCATTTTGGTGGTATTCCTATAACAGGCTCAAACACATTTGTGTGCTTTCTTACAACAAAAACCCGATTTACTTCATCTTCTACTTCCTTTGCCCCCAAAAAAGCGCAATCATCAAAAACCCACATTCTCTACTAAGTATATAATTTGATCGCAGCTACTAGGTTGTCTTAATGATATATCCCTATCCAGACAAAATATCCTAACCTCGTATCTGCTCAACCAATCCATACCCAAAATGATACCAAAACCCGCAAAGTCGAACACGTATAAACTACATGCAAAAGTATTACCTAGTAACTCAATCTCTAAATCTCATCCTCAGAGTTGCATATCCTTCTATTGGATTTGCAATCCTAATGGAAGTAATAAGGTATGATGGTTCTAATTCTAACTAACTACCAAACACCGAAAGATAAAAGAATGCGATGTAGTTGTATCAAACAATACTCTAGCTGGTACTTTATCAAGCGTATCTTCCATCACAGACTTTTCTTTCTCCACAACTGCCAGTCTTAATGCAGATTGCAAATATCTTTCCTTTATCAACTCTAGTATGATCAGGATGCTGATTCTTTTAATGCCCTATCTGGTTGCAATTAAAACACTTCACACCTTTCTTTTATGCAACCTTTCTTCCCTTACCGGTTCGACACTCATCAGCAAAACGTCCTTTCTTATTGCACTTATATCAAACATGATCATCTTTTCCTTTCTTCGGTAGCTCCACCCTTCTAAGCCACCTTCTTCTTAAAGAACTTCCTTTTCTTATTTTGAGAACCTTGAGTCTCCATAGACTTCTCCTTTCCAAAATCACATGTATCTCCTCATTCCTTATAGCCATTTCCACCACTACATTATTCGGATCTTAGAGATGTGGCATAGTCGCCTTAGAAATCTACGGCCTCAAACCCAGATAAATTCTCATTCCTATTAATCACGGTAACAATGGTGGCATAACTATATCTGTATGGCTCATCAAACTTAGTGGCATACTCCAGTACGGACGTCTCTCCTTGCTCCAATTCTATAAACTTTCTAAGCAAGGTTGACTTAGCTACTTCAGATAAGAACCTCTCCTCAAACCTTCTCATAAACTCAGCTCAAATCAGTTCCTCTTTAGGCATACCAGCGATTACCATGTTCCACCAATACAGTGCTACTCCTTACAACTATCTTGAAGCAATCTCCTTTTTTGCTCATTGTTTAACCCAGGATTAGCAAAAATCCTTTTACAGCGTAATAGCAGTTCTCTACTTCAATAGCATCCTTAGTTTCAAAAGGAGGCATTCTTCTAAGACTAGTATGATCATGGTTTAGCTTGGTGTAGTTATTACCAACTGATACCATGAGATTAGCTCCTCCCGCATTAACAACATTACCTCCAGCCGAACCAGCCACTGCTCCAGCTTGCATCATGTTGTCAAAGAACTGATACATAGTCCCTATATCTACTGGTAGGGTCCCAACACCTACATTAGTATTTGCATTTTGATTAGTATTTGCCTGTCGACCTTGGTTCCTTCTTGAATTGGATCGAACACTTTCATCGGTTTTAGTGCTTCCTCTACCTAGATTTACTCTCCTGTTTCCTACTTCAATACCTTTCTTTCTCGTAATCTGGATATGAGCCTTAATAAGATATAGAAGAACAGTTTAAGAGGGAGGGGAGTATACATACTTATATATAGCAAATGCAAGTATATTACTGTAGCATTATCCTATGCACCAATCTTATTCCCTAATTCATTTGGATGATGTTTTCAAAGTATTTTTACATAAACCTATACTTTGTACCAACTTGTAACATTCCCGCATTTTAAGGCCTAAAATTAAGCCCTCCAAATGCTGTAGTCATCCATAGTACTAATTTTTGATGATAAAATGCGGTTGTGTTAATCATACCAATAATCAGAAGCGTATGAATATGAAAAATTTTAAGCACAACTTATAACGAATTTTCACATTTTATTTCACAATTAAGATTTCATACTCGTTACATAATCTCATTCAATCACACGTTTAGGGAAAATATAATTATTACAAAATACTCCCGAGAGCGACAAATGAAGATGCCATCTTGGTTAATCGGAGTTTACTACTACTTGACAGCTATAATTTATGTCATTACATCCATTCAAACAAAATGAACTACACAGCGGATTAAATAAAACTCCAAATATAGCTGGTTTGCCTCCTGCACATCTCCAGAAGCTTATTCCTCTAACCTATGTAGCTAATATCGGATAATATCGCTAATATATTACTGATATATCTCATATCACTCCTTAACCGATATTTTTTTCCAAAATATCGCTTAAAATATCATTATCGATATATCATCCGATATTTGCTGATATATCACTCTAACATTTAGTGTAATATCCTCTGTATTTTTTAAAAATATAATTCTTTATTATATATTGGGGAAAATAAAGTTACAATTAAATATCTTTACATTTTCAATATTTTTTTAGTATATGGTGAATGATGACCATAAGTTTCCTTATTCTATTTCATTCGTTTTTAACAAAAAAAATCCTCTATTTATTCCATTATTATATTTGTATTATTTCGCATGAAGACTTTACCACTAAAACTAGATTGTTTAAGAGCTACTTCTCCTTTTAGTTGTATTTTGGTTCACCATTTCTATTTGGTAAGTTAGATTATGGAAATTGATTTTATTAGTTATTATCATGCACCAAGAACAAAAGCTTTGAACAGTGGTAAAACTATATATTTTAAAAATCAACAAAGAATGGGCTAGAAGTTGTATTAAATCAACATTACTTATATGATAAATTAAGTGAAAATGAGAACGAAGAAAGTATAAATATGGAAAAAAAATTAAAACTAATAAAGATGATTAAATGAATTAAAAATTAATATAGTATAAAAATGAGTAAAATAATAAAATACACATTATACGAAATTCTTGATTTTTATAAGCCTATTCAATGGCTTTTGTTTAATAGAATATCCCGATAAACATATTATAATCTATAAACTATAACCAATAATCAATAACTCTTTAATAGTAACTTGGCAATATTGATTCAAATATTCAAAACATAACCTCATTATAATATTATAAAATACCACAATATGGTTTATAGCATGTTCCACACATGTCTGATATATCACCGATATTATCATGATATTTTTAAATATCTCATATCAGTACTTGACTGACAAGTACCCAATACCAATATTAACTACTTTGTGCCTAACTGAAAAACCTGAAATCCCTTACTCCCAACCTACTCAAATGAGTACCCGAGAATTTAAGGGGAAAAATAAAAAACTTTGGGTCAGAGAAACAATCCGGTGTGAATAATAATTTACCATCTTGAATCACATAGATATCTAGTGAGGCCACGCACCTTAACGGAACGGGTTTCCCCTCACTAATACCTTAACCTACATATCAACCATATATTGTGCTCTTACATCCAACATGTGTAAAAACATAATAACATAATCATATGCAAGTATGCAATAGGGTAGGTCTGAGTTATCTTTCAATTTAAGGATTTATCTACCCTGAGTTCACCAATTTTCACAAAACTAACTGTCTCTTTCAACTTATAGTTTTTCTAGGGTCACTATGAATCTATTAGTTTCATGGATTGACCAAAAACCTATCATAACTCTTAGGCATTACTGTCTAGAACCATAGTTTTCATGGGGTCGCTAAAAACTTATTGGTTTCTACCAATAATTATTTCCAATCATAGTTTCCGTGGGATCACTACGTACCTAATGGAATTCTCCAACAACATCTCTTAAATTGTAGTTTTCATGGGATCACTAGGAACCTATTGGATATGTCCAACAACATTACTCAAGCCATAATTTTCATTGAATGACTATGAACCTACAAGACCCTTCCAATACCATATATCAAATTATAATATTTTGATCATCCCATGGCATCCTAAAACTTATGATCTCCTGGATGCAATACTACTCACTCAGAAGTTAAATCTAATTATACTCACTAATGGTCAACCTAATTGGTTATTTTGCCCTTAAATATCCCAAAATACAATTATAGGTCACGATGATGTGAGTATGACGATAATAATAATGCAAAATACTTGATAAAATAATAGCAAAAATATAGAGCATCGATCATTCAAAAATACTTTCAACTAATTTACATCTTATAATTACTTAATCTTACGTAATAACTCTCTTTGGTAATGTCATATCAAAACTTAGGCTACGCAATAATTTATTCCTTTAAATCATTTGTCATTATATATGATTAATCCTCCTAATTCATATTCAAAACAAGGAAAACATGGCCCATTTTATTTCCAATTTCTCATGCCAATCTATAATCCATTTTAACACTGCCATGTATACTTTCGATATAAATTTAAGGATGCACACCTCTTCATGACAAAGCTTTAACTTCATAAATAAGAATACATTCATTATTGAAAACTTGCGGCATTGATATGGCTGACAAAGGACGCCACATCCATTTATATTAAAGCTTTTAAACTAATTCCGGTTTTATAAATGCATAAGGCTATAATACTGAAATCAATATTGTAACATAGAAATTTATAGGTCACTGAACCTATTATTATAGCCTTTTATACAAAAATACATAAAAGCAGACACTGATGACATGCAGCGTCAATATCATAAACCATTTATATCGGGTGTTTTAATGATGACTACCGACATTAATGTCATAAAACAGTTGATAATGATTTCATAAAACTAGGCTACTATGCCGCTATAAAATAGAATATCCACTTGATAACAGACAACATTATTGCCATTCTATATCAATGTCAAAAGTATGTAGATATGAGCGGAATTGTTGTCATAATACTTCTATCTCGTAAGTAATACTAGCGGAATCATGTTTTAGACTATGGTGTCAAATATGGCATGAATTTAAAATCATTGAAAACTGTCTTCATTGATAACTCATGACATCAATATCATGTACTCATGATATGCGATATTCCCATAACGTCCATGGCGGATGCATGACACAATGCATCATATATTTATGGCATAAGTATCACATGCATTTCTTATGTCAATACCACCTACTTCAAATATCGCTCATAACTATAAAGTGATACCATCTGTTGTTAATGTCGAACGTCATGGCAATGTCGCATATCTTTGTCATTGTCATAATTATCATTAAAACGGTTTTATTTCTGTTAAAAGCAATTCCCTTTTACCAATTTTTATTGTTCATCTAATTTCTATTGAATAATAATATACTTTACCCAAAAAAATTCATAAAAAATTGTCGCACTTGGTTTTGTTTCCGAAAACAATTTTGCACCCATCAAATAATATCAATTACTTGATATTTATTTATAAGCTTTTCTAGCTTAATAAATTCATATAAAATCATAATCTCTAGGGGAAAATCTCAAAAATTCACCAAAAATCGGAATTAACATATTCTTTAACATACAAAAAAATTCGAGATCAAAATCATTATTTAATTGTTTTTAATAATTAAAACCCGAAATAAATGCTCTTCCTTAGGAATTTCATAAAATATTCATATTTATTTGAAAATTTATGAAATTAGGAACTCGTCTCCAAAATTACACAACATACTCAAAAATAAAATCTTTTGAAGATAACAAACTAAGGTTTTGACCATAAACCTATCATAATAATTTTATAAAAATTCCAATAATTCACTATTTAACCAAACATTGGTAAAAATCTAACATGGCACATCATAACATCATCAGCGAATCAAAACTAATCATGTTTGAAATCAAACAAGTATAAAAATGAGATGGTTTATTATTATTATTTACCTTAGATTTGATAATGGAGTAGAGATTTGATGGAGGATGTTTTCCCTAGCTTTTTCCCTTGAAATTTCCTTAGCTTTCTTCTTCTATTCTTCTTGTTTGATGGCCTACCTCTTTACGTTTTTCCCTTGATTTTTTTGCACTTGTAAAAATGAGAATGATATGGGAGAGGGAGGGTTTAAGGGATAAAATATAGATCCATTTTTTATTTGCCTTCCTCGTATATTCTTTTATATGTTAAGTTTTTAAACAATCTTATTAGTTAATTTGTTATGGACCAACCTTATTAATTACCAAATCTCACCCTGATGTCCCACTAAATTATTCTATTTAATCCATCCAATCAAATATCCTGAATAACGTTAAACTAAAATTAAGGGTGTTACAGTCGAGGCAACTAGAACAGAAAACTTGAAGAAGGAAATGGAAAAGAACTTGAAGAAGGAAATGGAAAAGAATTTAAATATGTAATAGGTAAAGTCGTAAAGCTTGATCTGATGAGCATTAATGGAGAAGTTGATGTAGTTGTGGTATGAAGTGGAAAATATGGAGAGAAAGAACGATGATGGAGGAGGCAGGGGGTCATTGGTGACTTGAACGTGGCTAATATTGACGGGTGAGAGGATGATAATAGAGTAGTTAAGTGAATGTATAATTGAATCTCTCATTAGTTTTGAGTGTGGCATTTTATCAAGCAATTTCAATGCCTCATTGAATGGTACATTTATGCCATTAGGCTGTAATTTTGTCTTAACACTTGTACATATCGCAAATAGAGCACCATCCATTAGTGTATCTGTTATGCTTGCAACCGTCACTCTGCTCTTCAGCTTTACTACGTCTTTTGCACGTTTTACTATTTGACAATTATATTTTGATATCATGCTTCTTATGACTCTAATTTGTTTTTTTATTTCAACATTTCAATCAAGTTGCAAGATGGAAAAGGGTGATATAGTAGGATTGATGTCTTCTGCTCTAGCATTACGTATTTGAGTTTTGGTACAGACATAGCAACTGCTTGATCTATCAAGTAATATCACATCATATTTGAATTGTTTGCTTTATTCTCGCATATTTTCACTGCTTCTCCCATTCCAGGTATAATTAGTTCTAAGTATATTTTACATACATTCTTTGCCGTGATGGCAATGAAATATATATCGACGAGAAAAGGCATATGCACCTAAGCAATGTCAAACTGTAAGGGTAGGCTAATATAAACAATGGAGATGGTGTACAAAATCTCTTTGATGGATTTGATAGAAAAGGCCTCAAGATCGAAGCCTTGGGTTTGGGAAGTGACCTTGTAAGTACAATGATCGGTAATGTCTAAGAAGTAGGTCATGCCCTGAGCCTGGCTATTTGACTGGAAGACAGTGGAGGCTATGGAAAAGCTGCTGGTGATCTACTGGGGCTTCTTGGATTTGAAGTAGTCAATGAGGATGTGGTGAGAGAGGAGGTTGTTGATGGAGGAGATCTTATGTGTTGTGTCGAGGGAGAGTTTGATGGATACTTCATGGAAGATGGATCGAGTGAGTTTGTTGTTTATTAGATCAAGGTGTTGGAAGGAGGTTAGGTGGGTGGTGAGGCCAACTGGGAATGGGTTGGAGAATTGTTTCAAGTCTGCAAGAATGAAGGTAGAGAGGTTGGAAGGAGAAGGCTTTGTTGAGGGAAACATGGGAGTTGAGTGTTGATTGTTCGTCGTGGGTTGGGCTATGGTGGAATGGTAGGAATGGGAGGAGGAGGAAGAAGAGGGGCATATTTTTTGCTTTTGTAGGAGGGAGAGAATGTGAAGAGAAGCAGGAGGAGGAGGAAGGATGGGGTTTTATGGAAGGTTGTGGGAAAGGAGGAGGTGAGATCAAAGGTAAAACACCAAATGGTAAGCATGATATTTTGTAACAGCAAAGAAAGGAGGAACGGGAGACAGGAGGAAGGAGAAAGAAGAAGAATAGAAGAGAGAAGAGATTTGAAAGAATGCAAAAGTAAAAGGAAATTTTCATTCATGATCATTATGCGTTTTGCATTATAGGGTACTCATTTATAGCCAACCCATACAAGATTCTTTGGAAACAAATTTGCATAGCTGGACCAATAGCATTTGCACTACATTCCTTGCCACGTGCGTCTAACGGTAAACAATAGATAATTGACTGCTGATTTATTATGATATAAAAACCTAGATTCCTAGTGCAATGTTTCTAGTAGGATGCTGCTACATAAGTGTTGGTAACGTGCACATCTGTATCACCATGGTAACTAGGAATAGATACAAATCTGATTGGAAGGTAAGAATACTTAATTTGTAATGAACTAGGAATATTAACTAACCTTGTTTATACTATGTAAAATCTAATTTACAAAAATTTTATTGGTTTGAACTTTTATAGATTATAGTGTTGACAAAGATTAAGAAACAATAGCAACGGTGGTATATTAGGAAGGAGGAAAAGTTTAGTATATTTTGTAGTAGTTTTAGTATGTTTTGTCTACAAAAAGTAAAGTGAGATAGAAAAGGCAAAAAATGTTGGTGTATATTGCTAGACTCTAGTGAAGTGGCACAACGGTGGTAAAATCAAATTTGTAAAGATCGGTCCAAGGCACATCGATGATGATTTCCTTAAGACGTTATTTGCCTTCACAACTCTTTGAACAAACAAATGGGTGCTATGAGTTTAAGCAAATCGTCTCCCAAGATACAATGAAAATGAGACGATTAACCTTTTTGATTGATTGCGATAGTACAGTCGAAATTAATTCAAACTATCCAGTGACAAGAGTATCGCATTTGTGATCTACAGTATCACAAACCCGAAATGGTTTGAAAGAAAGAAGAGAGAAGACGATCTGAAACACTTTTCAGACGTTTTTGATTGCAAAGAGAAGAAAAAACGGTAAACTGAAACGCTTTAGGATTTGCCATTTATATTTGCAAAGAGGTGTTTTTTCTTTTTGAAACATCGTGTCTCTGCCAAACGATGCTCTCTTTCGTTTGAATACAAACGTCCCGCCATTTCAAACGATCGCATCTCCCACCAATTCCATTCAATTTTGAATTTTGAGTTTGATAACGGGTTTAAATCTGATTTGTTTTAACCAAATAAATCTGTCCATATTCATATTTCAGACCCAAACCCGACCTGGTCCGGTTAGTCGGTCGAATGCCAACAACGCGCATGTGTGTGGTGGTTATGCATGGTCTTCCTTCTCACAAAAGAGCAAGCATTGAATACCCAAAGGACCCAACTTTCTCTTGAGAAACCTATATTTAAATTAATAGAGTGTTTATATTTTAAGATATGAGATTAATCCAATCCCCCATCATTTTTCTTTTTTTTTTCTCTTCTTGTTTAAAAACAAAACAACTCACACTATAATTTTATAAAAATTTACACTAACAATCCTCCACCAAATTTTAATATAAAAAAATTTGTCAGATGTTGCAGGAGAATTTGTGCATAAGTATAGATGTTTTGTGGACTTGAATTTATACATAGTGATAACCTACCTGAGCATGATAGGATGGAATAGTTAACTAAGTATTGAACCAACAATCCTATGCGACGTACCAGATGTGTTTCACACACTAATTTTCTTTTCTTCGGATAGTTCATAAACCAACACGTAGATTGGCCTTGTGTCTATATCTTGGTTTTATGAAATGCCCTTAGTGACATAAGCCATAGTCTCATAGAAGGTGGCACCATCTTCATGCATTCATATAGGCATGATGATTTCAAGTGCCCTATATAATTCAATAGTACTTTTGTTATAAACCTATTAAGTGCTAAGTAGTACAACCTACACTGTACCATTATAGGTACCAAACACTCTTCTTGAAATGGATATAATATTAATTTTTATATTAATATTATGGTGCTTCAAATCACATCATATAATGTACTTTGCCTATTGAACTCAAGATAATAAATTTCATCATATCGAGTTGAGTTTCCATGATATATGGTTCTACGTTGGCTTTGGACTTATTTCTTTTGATGTTTTTAATACCAAATCTCTTGCAAGTCCTTCTATATCTCACAAAATCAATGGTAATTACCCCATTAGTGAGCATTTACATCACTGCACTATGCCTTATACCAATATGCCTAGATTTGCCATTATATACTTAGCTATATGCTCTTGATAGTGTTGCTTGACTATCACACTGCACAGATATTAGAGGCATTAATTTTGGCCATACAGGAATTTCTAACCGCAAATTTCTTAACCATTCTGCTTCTTTACTTCAAGAAGCCAGTGCTATAAATTAAGCAGCTATGGTAGAATCTGCTATACAGGTTTATTTCTTTGAGGCCCTGAGTGAATATTTATCCACTGGTTGATTTATTATCCTCTCTTCCAGTGTTCAACTGACATTTGTGTATCCTTCAATTACACATGGATACCAGTCGTACAATATACCATAGTTCATGGTTCCTTTTGAATATTTTAAAATTCTTTGTACAACTAGCTAGTGAATATGACCAGGGTTACTGGTATATCTACTCGTTTTGCAAATAGCATAAGCAATATCATGTCTTGTGCATGTCATGGCATACATTAGACTACCGATAACTTTAGCGTATTCTAATTGATCTACCATCATTAGAATATAGTTGCATATTTTGGTCAAACAGGGTGCTTACAAGTTTGCAATCAAATTGACTAAACCTTTTTAGAATCTTATCTATGTAATAAGAATGGGAAATGACCAACCCTTTTATTGTTTTTATGATTTTTGTTCCTATAATCACTTGAGCTTCCCTCATATCTTTCATATTAAAACATGAAGATAGAAATCTTTTTGTTTCTTTAGTACTCGAAGTATATGTCCCAAATATCAACATATCATCAACATAAAGATATATAATTACCTTTATCGACATGAAATTGCTACAGACACATTTGTATGATTCATAAATCCTAAAACCATTTGATATTATGGTTTTATCAAATTTCTCATGCCACTATTTTCAGTGCTTGTTTAAGACTGTAAAGTTATTTAATAAGTTTACATACTTAACGTTCTTATCCAAGCATTATAAATCCTTCCGGTTGAGACATATATATCTCTTTATCACATTCTCCATTTAAGAATGCAGTCTTGACATCTATTTGATGAATTTAAAATTTATAAAGAGATACTAATACAATTAATGTCCTAATTGTTTAAATTCTAGCTACAGGTGCATAGGTATCAAAATAACCTATTCTTCCTTTTGGGTATATCCCGTAACAACTAATCTAGCTTTAAAAAAATTTATCGTACCATCTGCTTTTAATTTCCTTTTTAAATATTCACTTTAGTCCTATTGGTTCAGAACCAGGAGGTAAGTCTACTAAATTTTCATATTTGATTTTCCATAATATAATCCATTTCATCATTTATGGCTTTTTGCCAAAAAGTCGAATCCTAAGACTTTATGGCCATGGTATATTTAAAAGATCAGAATCTATGGTTATAGAAACCATGACTTGATGTCTAATGCCATCTCTTGATCCTTTAACCAAATGAGTGATAAAATCTGGTCCGAATGACTTTCCACTCCTCATTCTTTTACTTCTCCTAAGAGTTTCACCAGTTTGGTCATTATTTTCTTGAGGGTTCTTAAATTCATAAATATGTACAATGACCTTCACCATTAAACGTATAGATGTATTAACCTCCACCGTTCTAGTAATAGATGGATTGGATGGAACAGACATAAATCTATAAAACGCCGCATTTCAAGATTCCATTATTGTGTTTACCTCAATCAAAATATTAGGTTCTATTACAAGAAACCTATAACTCTTGCTATGTTGAGCGAATCCTAAGAAAATACACCGAATGCCCTATTGTCGTAACTTCTTGATTTTAGGTTCAACTAATCGAATAATAGCTCTACAGTCCAAAACTCGATAATAATTAAGATTTGATTTGTGTTTTTTCCAAAATTCATAAGGTGTGACTTTGATTTTCTTAAGAGGTATTCTGTTTAAGATGTAACGAGAGGTAAGTAACGCATCACCCCAGAAACAATTTCAGTAAGGGTTCTATTGTACGCTCTACTACAACATTTTGTTATGGAGTATAAGCTACATATGTCTCGTGTATAATCCCTACAGATTCACAAAATGCAAGAAAATGATACTCACATTCCCCATCAGATCTAATGGTCTTAGTTTTAACATCATATTGGTTTTCTACTTTAGTCTTATAGACCATAAATGAATTTAATACTTCATCCTTGGTATGCATTAAATAAACATAAGAGCATTTTGAATAGTCATCTATAAATGTGATAAAATATTTCTTTCCTTCTCTAGTAGGAGTAGTTGCATATCACAAACATTTTATAAATTAATTGTAATAGACTAGTGGAACTGATAGATTTCAATGGAAATGGTTTTCTATTTGTTTTTGTTAATGAGCATATCCTACACTTTTCATCAAATTTATTATCATATTTAGCGATCATATTTAATGAAATCAAATTATTCATACTTTTAATATTAACATGTCCTAATGTAATATGCCATAAAGAAAAGGACTCAACAGTATAAGCAGAAGCAACCAATTTATTAATATTCAATTTGAACATTCCATCACACATGTACCCTTTTTCAACAAACATTCTGCCTTTGGTCAGTACATATTTATCTAACTCAAAAACATGTTTGAAGCCAAACTTATTCAGAAGACTACCAGAAACAAGATTCTTTCTAACCTCGGGTATATAATATAGATTATTTAAAGTTAGAATTTTCCTGGACGTAAACTCCAAGTCTACTGTCTCATTTTCCTTGACCACTGCTTTTGTTGAGTTTTCCATATAGAGATAATTTTCATCCTCAGACGGTTCAAGTTTCTTGAATAGACTCTTGTCGTTGTAGATATGCTTAGTAGTACAGAGTCGATCCATCAAGAATCCTCTCTTTCAATCATGTTGATTTCAGAGATTATGACTGCCAAGTTTTCTTTTATCGATGAGGTTTCTTTTTAAGAAAACGACGATCTCTTTTAAAATGACCAGGTTTTCCACAATTGTAGCATCCGTTCACTTTCTTAGGATTCTTGTTATTGAAGTTTTTCTTATTCAGAAATTTCTTCTTTTAATTAAAAGAGTCCTCGGAGGTTTTATTTTTCTCTTTTTCCTCCACTATGTGGACCTTAGATGGAAACATTGTTCGCTCAGTGAGTTCTTTCTGCCTAAATTGTTCTTCCACTTGCAAATATTATATAAGATAATCCAGACCTATATCCTCCTTCTTGTGTTTAAAGATTTTCCTTTGATCTTTCCAAGAAGGGAGAAGTTTTTCTATTACGGATGAGACTTATATCTCCTCATCCATATTTATATTATGCTGCTTGAGTTGGTTTAGGATACACATAATATCATTGAATTGCTCTACTGTTGGCCTAGTATTAGTCATTTTATAATTCAAAATTTTAGTAGCCAAAAATTTCTTACTTGTTGCATCCTCCATTAGACACTTGGTCTCTGGCGTATTCCAGACTTCTTTAGCAGTTGATTTATTATGGTACATATCGAACAGAGTATTCGTCATTGCATTGCATATGTGCTACTTGCATATGTAATCATCTTGTTTCCATTTTAGTCTTGATTGTGCTTGTGCAATAGCCTCGTTTTCCGTTTCCTCTAGCATTGGCATCGTAAGAGCATAAACAACTTTTAGTCCAGCCAACAGAAAATGCATATTCTTCTGCCAACGCACGAAATTAACACCATCGAACCTTTTCCAATTTGGTGAAATCAGAAGTGAAATCTCTCAAACTCTGCGATGCCATTCAAATAACGTCTTAAGATTGTTGGTGTATTTTTTGGATTTCCGGTGAAGTAGCACACCGATGGCAAAATCAAATCTGTAGAGGTCGCTCCAAGGTAGGTCGATGATGTTCTCCTTAAGACGTTATTTTCCATCACCACTCGTTTGAACAAACAAATGGGTGTTGTGAGTCTAGGCAGATCGTCTCCCACGATACAATGGAGATGAAATGAATAGCACTGTCCAAATCGATTCACACTATCTTTTGAATTATCTATAGTAACAAGAGTATCGAATTTGTGATTTGCGATATGAAAATCTCGAAATAATTGAAAGAAAGATGACAGAAGAAGAGATGGAGATCTGAAACACTTTTCAGATATTTCTGATTTGAAACACCTTTCAGCCGTTTAGATTTCCAAAAGGAGAAAAATTGTAAACTGAAACATTTTTCCTTGTTTTTTTAAAGATAGATTTGGGTATACAAGATTTCTGATCTGCAGTATCCTCTTCGCTGGCGTTTCTTCAAAAATATCATTGTCGATGTGGCAATGGTTTAATTCTTTTTCGGTAATCTTGTCGCTCAATTTCGATGTTAGGTTCGCACAATTTCATTGAATATGATTTATGCATTATTTTTTTGTTTGAGACCAGTATCCCTAAATCGTTCGGACATTAAGTTCATGTATTAATTTTAGGGTTTTGTAAGAGTTATAGAACATTTGAATCTACCATTATGCATGTGATTTATTGTCCCTCCTTGATATGTGATCTGAATTCCTTTTCAATATTATTCTTCGTAGTTATTTTGGAATCTTACTAAGAAGTAAGCGTACATGTCATATAACTCAAAATGCCCAATCTGAATGAACAAATGAGCCCTTTGTTAGTTAATAAGTGAATTTATGGATAGTTATTCATTCACTCTTTGATAACCAATTCATTCAACGAAATGATTCCTTCTTGTTCAGTAATGTACCTAGTGAATCTAAGGATTATTTGGTGAAACGTGCCCACTGAATTTTGGGATGCTTAGACATTTTAGAGTAGGTTATCCCGCCTTTTGGCAAGGCCGTAAACAGACGGATTTAACTAAATTGACTACTCTTTTGTTAAGAATGGAATGTGGTAGGTTTGAGTTGACTGGATGGATAGGTAACACAACACGTTTGGAAGTCGTTCGGCATGGAAGTCATTCGACATGGAAGTCGCTCGACGTGGAAGTCGCTCGACGTGGAAGTCGCTCGACGTGGAAGTCGCTCGGCATAGGAGTCGCTCGGCATGGGAGTCACTTGGCATGGGAGTCGTTCGGCATGGGAGTCGTTCGGCATGGAAGTCGCTCATACCATGATGAAGGATGTGGTAGGTTTGAGTTGACTGGATGGATTGGTAACACAACACGTTTGGAAGTCGTTCGGCATGGAAGTCGTTCGGCATGGATGTCGCTCGGCATGGGAGTCGCTCGGCATGGGAGTCGCTCGGCATGGAAGTCGCTCGGCATGGAAGTCGCTCATACCATGATGAAGGATGTCTACTTGGATATGGCCCTAATGGGCCCGGACTGCTAAGGAAGCTCAGTAAATTGGGATTTGCCTATAAATACAGCATGAGGGGGTTCAGAAAGGGGATCTTCTTTCGGCTCTCTAACTTTCTATTTTCTAAGGCTGAGACTACTTTACCATCTCGTAACTGTAATCGGTTGTTACAACAATAAAAAAATTCTGGAGTGGATGTAGGCCGGAGTCAGCTGAACCACTATAAATTATGTGTTTTTTACTACTTTCTTTTTAATTTTGACTTGAAAATACTGTGCGGATCGTGCTATGTGGAATTATACTATACTAGTGCAGAAATAAACTAAGATACTATACCAATGTGAATAAGTAAAATAAAACAAGCACACCAAGAATTTT
Source organism: Allium cepa (assembly GCA_030765085.1). NCBI lineage: Eukaryota > Viridiplantae > Streptophyta > Magnoliopsida > Asparagales > Amaryllidaceae > Allium > Allium cepa. Next base: position 720,839,697 of record CM060938.1, on the reverse strand, counting down.
TATACTGGTTCGAACTTCCCGTTCTACGTCCAGTCCCAGACTCCTTTCTGGTATTTCACTAACAACAATCCTCACTTAACCCGAAGGTATAGGTTTACAACACCTGAACAACAGAATAGGATTTCGATGCCTCAACAGTCGAAGAGGACTTCGCTCGCTTGAACAGCTGAACAAGACTTCAACTTATACAGAGAATATTTGACACAGTGTGTTCTTGATAACACGAATTTGTGTCTTGATAGTACAACCTTCCTATAATCTTCTCCTTTTGATATTTATATATGTGTATGTGAAGAATATGGAAGTAAATGAATGATTTTGAATAAATTTGAATGCACAAAAGTGTTAGAATCAGAGTAGTATAAGAACAGAAAGAGTTAGATCGATTAGGTTAATAAAACAAACGATTCTAACTTGTTTATATAGAGTATAAAGAAGTGTAATCATTCGTGAATAGTTATCATGAAAGAGTATGGACATATCTCTTAATAAAAGGTTGTATCTCTTCATGGAAGAGAAGCGTCTATTCAAAAATATAGCCGTTGTAGGAATTCAGACGTCTGAAAATAATAATTCAGACTTCTGAAATTGGTAATGTGCAAACCAGAAAGGAAATAGGTCATTTTTGACCTGATTCATACGTCTGAATATTGTCTGAAATTTCAATTTTGATTACAGATTCAGACGTCTGAAATGGTCAATTCAGACGTCTGAATTTGACCTGTAACAAAATATTACCATAGCTTAAATGGTTAGAGCACTTACCTTCTGAACTAGTGACCCAAGTTCGAGTCCCACTCCATGCAATTTTTGAAAACTTGATTTTTCATTTAAAATATGAATGTATATGTGTGTATACCATTTGGAGAAGATTTTAACATTTGTAAACTCTAGACACGACACTCTATGACTAATAATACTTTGTTTGTCACCTTTGTCTTATCTCTATCGTATATATCTCTTCTTGTATCTCCATATACATTCTTTTATTCTTTTGTACTGTGTATCTTCATTTTGAATGTATTTGATTATCTCTTTTTGATGCCCATGTACCTGCAAATTAGCTTAGAGATTCTTTGACATAATTGTGTTGATACGCGAAGATTTTGATCAATGACAATGTGCTTTAACAAACAAGGAAGAAATATATGCAAATGCTAAAGGAAGATAGATGAAGACCAAACAAACTTAAAGTATGTTTTTACATGTGTCTTAGTCTAGATGTATTGTAAAAATCTATCCTCAAGAAGCTTGCACGAACACTAGAATTTTTTTTATAAACTTCGTTTTTCAATTAAGTTTTAACTATGCAGGTTTTATGAGTTCAGTCGACTAAACAGGAACAGTCAGTCGACTGAAACTGGAACAAATTTATACACATGCACAGTTTCTGTCGACTGAATTTCCTGCACAGTCGACTGAATTTGGTCCCGAAAATTTTACTTTATATTTTCAGTTGATTGAATTCCCTGCTCAGTCGACTGAATTTGAACCTGCGAATTTTCTCTGAAAAGACACATTCTTCCTCCCAAGAGTTGCAACCATTCATCAATGGAAATGGAAGCATCTCTTGTTTGCAACGTTTGACAACATATGCATCTCTTCTACAAGTGTATATATACATGATTCTAACATCATTTAATTTACCGAATTCTCTTGTTTTAATCTAACTATTCTCTTGTTCATATTTTCTAGATATTCTAAAGGCAATCACTAATCTATTGCTTGAATCATTGTTTTTGTTTATAACATTCTTTTGATTCATAGCAATTCACATTTCCTAAATCTTCACAAACACATTGCATACTCTCGAGGATAAGATTATAGGAATATTGTACTACATTAGACTCATTAGTGTTGACAAGAACACAACAAGTCAAATATTGTATTTTAGTAATTGAGTTGAAGTCCTCTTCGGTAGTTGAGGCAAGAAATCTCCTTCGGTTGTTCGAGTAAGTTGTAAACCTATTACTCCGGGTGAAGTGAGGGTATTAGTTAGTGAAATTCCTAAGTGAAGCTTAGGGACTGAACGTAGGACGAGAGGTCCGAACCAGTATAAAATCCTGGTGTTTCCTTGCATTTACCTACTTTATCTACCTAGACTATTCCGTTATTCCATATTACACGATCCTACCGCATAGCATCTTTCAATTCGTATCAGAGAAAGGCCGTCATATAACCATAACACCGTTATTAGACATATTGATAATATGGAAAATAACGCAAGTACAAGCACAACATCTGCCTATAGTTCTACATTTGCGGAAGGACAATCTACCCAAAGACCTCCTCTATTCAATGGACTAAACTATAACTATTGGGCTACAAGGATGAGGATTTATATGCAAGCAACAAGTTTCGAAGCCTGGAATTCTACTCAAGCAGAGTTCGTTGTACCCACAACCGATTATCCTACATGGACACAAATTCAAAAGAATGAAGCTAGTGCAAATGCCAAAGCTATGAATATGCTATTTTGCGCCCTGGATAGAAATGAATTCAACCGTGTTAGCGTATGTACTACTGCATATCAGATATGGGAAACACTTAAAGTCATACATGAAGGCACAAACAAAGTTAAACAAACAAAGATATCCATGCTGAAGAATCAATACCAAAACTTTAGAATGCAACAGAATGAATCCATCAATGACATGTACTCAAGATTTCAAGACATTCATCATGCTCTAATCGGACTAGGAGAAAGATACACGGACTTTGACATTGTGTCTAAAGTTCTAAATTCACTCACTGATGAATGGGAGAGAAAAGTACTAGCAATCGAGGAAGCAAATGATCTATCTACAATGAAACTAGAAGAATTGATTGGAAATCTTATGTCGTATGAAGTAAATATGCAAGCTAAGAAAGATCAAGCTCAAGAAAGAAAGAATATTGCTTTTCATGTGGAAAAGGAAGAATCAGAGTCTGAAGATGAGGATCTAGCATTTATAATCAAAAATTTCAAGAAATTCTTAAAATATAGAAAAGGAAACAAAAACGGATTCAAAAATAATTTCTTGAACAAACCTTCATCCTCAAATATAGAATGCTTCAATTGTCATAAGAAAGGACACATGAAAAAAGATTGTCAAGAACAAATGAAGGAAAATCAGAAAAACTTCAACAACAAAAACAAGAAGGATAAATTCAAAAAGAAGGCATTTTCTGTAACATGGGACGATTCAGATTCATCTTCATCCGAAAATGAAAGTGATAGCGACAATGAACAGGCAAATGTATGCTTCATGGCTCAAGAATCTGAGGTCCCACTCAAAAAGAAGAAATAGATATTAGACAGTGGTTGTTCAAAACACATGACCGGAGACAAAGAAATGCTTACAAACATCACATACTTTGATGGTGGCTCGGTAACCTTCGGAGACAATTCAAAAGGCTATATCATTGGCAAAGGAGATGTGAACACTTACGGTACATCAAATTTACCTTTTATAACAAATGTTTCATTAGTTGAAAATTTAAAACATAATCTACTTAGCATAAGTCAACTGTGTGACAAAGGTTTTAAAATAACTTTTTCGAATAATAAATGTAGTATTTTTTGATCAAAACCAAAATCTTGTTTTTGAAGGAAATAGAGATAGAAATATTTATGTTTTAAATATGAATATTAGTCATAATTCAAGTATGTGTTTACTTGCCAAAGATAATTATGCTTGGTTATGGCACAAAAGATTTTGTCATATAAATTTTAAAACTATTAGAAAACTTTCTAAAAATGAATTAGTAAGAGGTTTACCCAAAATAAACTTTAAAATAAATAATCTTTGTGATGATTGTCAAAAAGGAAAATTAACGAAATCATCTTTCAAATCTAAGAAAAATATTTCGACTTTACAACCATTAGAATTACTACATATGGATTTATTTGGTCCAACACAAGTTCAATCCATTAATCATAATCGATACGTATTTGTAATAGTTGATGATTTTTCAAGATATACATGGACTATTTTTATGAAAAATAAAAGTGACACTTTTGAGCATTTTAAAACATTTGTCAAAAGAATTCAAAACACTAAAGAATTGAAAATTAAAAATATTCGAAGCGATCATGGAGGCTAATTCGAAAATGAAGTTTTTGAAAGTTTTTGAAAAAAGAAAGGAATAAATCATAACTTTTCTTTTCCTAGAACTCCTCAACAAAATGGAGTTGTAGAAAGAAAAAATAGAACATTACAAGAATGCGCAAGAACATTGTTAAATGGATGTTCTCTACCAAAACATTTTTGGGCAGAAGCCGTTGCTACTGCATGTTATGTATTAAATAGAATATCAATTAGACCATTAACTAAAAATACTTCTTATGAACTATTTAATAATAAAAAGCCAAATATATCTTATTTTAAAATATTTGGATCAAAATGTTTCATTTTAAATACAAAAGATCAACTAGGAAAATTCGATTCAAAAGCTGATGAAGGAATTTTCGTAGGATACTCAGAACGAAGTAAAGCATATCGAGTATTTAATAAACGAACAAACTTAATTGAAGAAACTTTGCATATATCTTTTGATGAAAATTTTAATAAAAATTTAAATATAAAAGATGATGAAGAATTGATAAATATAGAAGAAACAAACCTTGAAAATAATAATGAACTAAGATCTCCTCCTAGAATATTACGAGATCATCCAACTCAAAATATAATAGGAGAAATAAATTCTCAAGTTAGAACAAGAAATCAACTAAATCAAATGGGTCATGTAGCTTTCATTTCATCTATAGAACGTAAAAATCCAAAAGAAGCATCAACAGATGATTATTGGATTATCGCAATGCAAGAAGAATTAAATCAATTTGAACGTAACAATGTTTGGGAATTAGTTCCCCGTCCTAATAATCAATCAGTAATTGGAAAAAAATGGATTTACAAAAATAAAGTAGACGAACAAGGTAATTAAACAAGGAATAAAGCAAGACTAGTAGCACAAGGGTATAATCAAGAAGAAGGTATTGATTTTGAAGAAACTTTTGCTCCCGTTGCAAGACTGAAAGCAATACGTATACTATTAGCATTTGCATGTTTTCACAATTTTAAACTTTGTCAAATGGATGTTAAAAGTGCATTTTTAAACGGTTTTATTAAAGAAAATGTATATGTAGAACAACCTCCTTTATTTATACATGAAAAATATCCGGATCATGTATTTAAATTAAAGAAAGCACTATATGGTCTTAAACGAGCACCTCGTGCTTGGTATGAAAGACTTAAAAGTTATTTATTAAACTCGAGATTTAAAATTGGAAAAGTAGATCAAACGCTTTTTATTAAAAATACTACCAAAGATATTTTAATAATTCAAATATACGTAGACGATATTATTTTTGGTTCAACAAATGAAAATTTATATAAAGAATTTTCAAATATAATGACTAATGTGTTCGAAATGTCTCATATGGAAGAATTATCATATTTTCTCGGACTTCAAATCAAACAACTAACAAATGGAATTTTTATAAACCAAGAAAAATATTGTGCTAATTTAATTAAACGATTCGGCATGGAAAACACTTCTGCTAAACCTACTCCTATGAGTACCACTACACATCTCGATCGAGATGAAAATGGAAAAGGTGTAGATCAAAAATTGTTTAGAAGCATGATAGGTTCCTTACTTTACTTAACCGCTAGTAGACCTGACATAATGATGAGTGTTTGTTTATGTGCATGTTTTCAATCTAATCCTAAAGAATCACACTTAAGAGCGGTAAAACGAATTATGCGATATCTTAACAACACTAAAGATTTCGGTCTTTTCTATCCAAAGGAATGTTCATTTGAGTTAGTATCATTCAGTGATGCTGATTTTGGTGGATCTCGAACGGATAGAAAAAGTACAAGTGGTACTTGCCATTTCATTGGAAAATCACTTGTATCTTGGTTTAGTATGAAACAAAATTGTGTCTCGCTTTCCACATACGAAGCAGAGTATATATCAGCTGCTTTAGCTTGCACTCAAGTTATATACATGCAACAAACACTTAAAGATTTTAATGTAAATTTAACAAATTCTACAATATACTGTGATAATACAAGTACAATAAACTTATCTAAAAATCCGGTTAATCACTCTCGTACAAAACATATAGATATTCGTCACCATTTTCTACGTGACAATATCGAAAAAAGAATAATTAATTTAGAACATATTTCTACCGAAAATCAAATTGCCGATATATTTACTAAACCTTTATTAGAAAACCCCTTTATAAAACTTCGACGAGAATTAGGTATAATATCCTTTAAAAATATTAATTAGATATACATTAGAAATATTCCCATATTTCAGTCGACTAAAACAAAGTATCCAGTCGACTGAATAAGAATTTCAAATATGTTCAGTTATGTTATATGTTACATTATATAATTTATAGACCACACATTTTTAAAACCGAATTATTAAATAAGAATCATACATTTTAACAAAATCCTCTTTTCCATTAAATCTCTATGCGGTTAAAAAAATCTTATTAAATTATAACCGTTATTTGTTTAGTAAAATTCTACTATAAATAAATTCTTAAAAAATATTTTTATTTTCATCTCGATTTTACGAATAAAATCTTAATTCAACATAAAATGTCGTCCAACAACTCCTTCTCTCCAATCAATATCACCTCGTCAGTTGATAACACTCCAACATCGCCAAAACTTCCCACACCAACACCAGCACATGAGCCGGTTTACAAATGGGAAAATCATCGTACTGGTTTCACACTAGAATCTAAAAAGGCAAAACGCGTACTCTTTATTTCACCTGACACAAAAAGAAAGATTGATGAAATTCATTGATGTGCACGTAAATGTGCATATTTTTACCACCATATTTAATCTATTTGAATTAAATAAATGATCATATCGGGTATTTTAACTTGTTTAAACCAAAAATTCAAATTATTTCAAATTGCCACATATTCATCTTCATATATGGGCAAAACGGTCATTTGTATGCATATATTTCTTTGAGAAAAATTAATTGAAAATTTTTATATATTTTCGTAGGAATTTGATCTCAAATAGAAGTGGTTTCATGAAGATATGCATGCACAAAATTAATACAAAGGAATGAAGATGGAAATAATTCAAAGTGAAGAACATGGAGGACCCCACCTACCCACCTACCTTAATGTACAAATTAAAGGCTAATGCACATGCTTTTGGAGTTAATGGTTTCATGTACACTTAATGGGGGATTAAGACATGTTAATGATTACTTGGCCTCCACACTTCCTAAGGGGCATTTTGGGTACTCCCCAAAAATATGCATTAGGGTTTCTAACTTGTATAAATACCCCTTATGTTTCATGTAGTCATCTTCCTCTTAGTTAGTTAGTTTTAGTTTAGAAAATAAATCAAATCTCTCTTTCTTTCCATGACTACTTAGCCATTTCTTCTCTTATGTAATTTTTTTCTTTTATGCAATGTTAATTATTGTTTCTTTTTGGTTACATGTTTATTTCCTTTTATGCAAGTAGTGTAGATTTTCCTTTATGCAATTAGAATAGTTTTCCATTTCACTTTGCTCTCTTTTCCTTTTCTTTTTCTCTCATGTTGCAAGCTACATTTGTTCATATGATAACAAATATGAGAGGCTAAACCCCTTCAATTTAGGGGTAATGAAGCTCTCTAATCATGTAGCTTCAACTTAATTTGATGTTTATGCTCTCTTTTTATGCTTAATGAGAATGATTGAAGTGGTTTAATGATGTTGTTTAGCTTTGAATTTGATAGTCTATGTTGTTTATAACAAATAGGCTATGCTTAAACAAACAAAACACAAATTGCCTCTTCATCTACATATGATTATGGCAAAGAAGTGATTGTTGAAATTAAAATTTGATGGCTTGTATTTCTAATTAATAGTTAATAGGTCATGCTTAAAATAAATTTTGCTTTCAACTTTGTTGTCATATTTTATGAGATTTAAAAGTGTATTAGTGGTTGTGTTATAGTTTGATGGTTTATATTGAGCTAATTAATAGCACAAATATACCATACTTATGATAAGCACATCAACTAATTCACTAATAACAAGAAAAGAGAGATCATAACTTCATTTTGTTGATTTATGTGATCTAGAGAGTGGAAATTGCCTCTAAATTGTCTTGACACTCTCATATTTTTATCTATTTTCTTTTGTCATTTTTTTTTCCAGTTAATCACTCTTTCAACTTTGGTTAATTTGATTGAATAAAATTTTAAAATCATCAATTCCCTGCGGATCGACCCGTATTCGCCACGTGCTTCATTCGTACACCGTGCGCTTGCGGTTATTTTTATCTCTAAATTCGTTCGACGGTTTTCTAAACCGATAGAATTTCCGTCGACGAACAAGTTTTTGGCGCCGTTGCCGGGAAGTTGTTTTGATTTTAATTTTCTATTCTTCGAATTAGTTTTCTTTGATTTTTGTGTGTGTTTGCATTGTTTTTATAAAAAAAAAGAAAAAAAAATATTGTGTGTTTTGTGATTTTTGGTGACATTGTGTTGTGTGCTTGTTTTCTATTTTATTTGTTCATTTGCATTTCATATTTTAAAAAAAAAACATACAGAAAACAAAACAGAAAGAAAAAAAATTCATTTTCATTTCTCATTTACAATTTCTGTCTTAAGTTACATTGCATTTATATTTCTGTGCACATTACTCTTCTTACTGCAACAGCAGCTTCCATCAAAACACACTGCCTACATTTCACTCTTCATCCACCCAATATACCTGACCCATTACTTCTCAAAACAATCTGTTCCTCTTCACAACTTCTCTGATCAAAACCACTAACTTGCTACTGCTACAAGCAACATCTTCTTTCCACTACTGCTTCAACACATCCCATACTTCAAATACCACCACCAAATACTAGCAGTTCCTTCACAACCCACTGCTACGACACAAACATACAACTCCCTGACCATCATACCACTTTACCCATCAATCTTCAAACACTTTCCATAACCACTTTCAACTGCACCTCTGCACTCTTCTAGCCTCGACAGACTTCAACATCAAACTTACCACTTCAGCTTCACCATAACTCCCTCTCTTTTTCAACTCACTAACAAACCCCCTCTACAAACTCCTCACTGCTTAGCATTCCCCATCAACCATACTACACAAACAACACAGCAAATCACGATCAACCACCTCTCTGCTCACAGCTCGATCAAACCACCATCAGCAACACTGTCCAATCTCCATCGTCACATTCTCACCGTGCAAAACATCAAACAGTGCCATCGCAAATCACCTCAAATTCTTCGAGCTCAATCACAGCAACCTCGCATCCTAACCGCCTCACTGCTTCACCTGTTCCACAGACCCATATCACTACATCACTTGACCACTTCCTCCACTGCGTATCAATCCTCCATTCGTATTTCCACTTCCAGTCAACACAGCAGTCATTACAAGGCTGCTACCACTTGGCAACAATTTCCATCCTCCTCCTGTACCTCTCTACCCATCTCTGACATCAACCTTGCCATATCACAACTTCCTTGCAACATCAATACAACTTCCACCATCCCTGAAACATTCTCCTCCTCCACCGAGCAACTACACGTTCAGCAACCTCTTCTCTGCCACCTATACTTCATTGAATAACATCACTTCGACTGGCACAAACCAGAGCAATTCACATACCCTTCAACAACCCCTCTACCTTGCTATACTACACTGACATTCATAAAAAGGAAAAAGCACCAAACTGCCTTGACATTCACAATATACCATCCTTGACATTCACAGAAACAAAATACTTACATTGTAGCAGATTCGAGCATTCCTCACCACATACAATCCCCGAATCCCCCAATCAAACTCCCTCATCACCAAATTCGAACAACCTCAAGTTTTCGTCCCTGACATACAAACGCCATCCACTTCGCAACTTCAAACATCCCATATCGCCAACTACCGAAACCACCATCGCGAATTCGAACCACTGCAACCCCCACGAAATCTCCAAATCGCTTCAGAAAACCAATCGCCTCACTAAACCGCTTGTTTTTCAATTTTGTTCTGAGTTTTTGAAGTCTGCGAATTTGGGATTGAAAATTTGTGATTTTGTTTTGCGTTCGTTTGAGTCTCTGCTTATTTTGTTAAGTTAGTTTATCAGAGAAAGGGAATATAAAATTGCGGTTTTGGGCTTTGACATTTAAGTGGGCTGAGTTTGGTTTAGTTAAATTCTTTTCTTTTGTTCAAGTATCATCATATTTTAAAAGAAAAAAATTCCAAAAAAAAAGAAAAATCCAAAAAAAAAAAAATTTAAGTAAAACCCTACTTTTAAGTTTCCTTTCAAAAAAAATAAAAAACCAAAAATAAAAAATATTGTATATATCTTAGTTTTTAATTTTCAGGTTGCCAAAGCAGGAAATAAAGGAAGAATAGCTTGCTGAAAATTGCTTCCTTAGCTAGCCAAAATAAATTGCTCTGCTTGCTAAAAAATTCTGCTTTCATTTCTAGTTTTATTTGAATTGAATTGTTGGTTGCTTGCATTTGCATTTTAAAAAATAAAAAAAATTCATTCGTAGTTGCATTGTCAATACACGTTTAATTTCTGTTTTGCATTTCATCTTAGAATCTTGATTAATAATAACGGTTAGACATCAATAACACTTAATTGTATATTGACAATTTGTCTTTTTTGAACAATTTAATTTCTTGGTGTCTAGGCTACGGCAGAGTAATAATCATTTATAAATATTATGGTGATTCGTAAATATTATAGTGGTTGTTTCTCTGAAGGTACTTAAACCTTCGGCTGCATTGCTACGGTGATTCGTGGTGCACCGATAACCCCTGTCCGTTACCTGGCTGAGAACTATCTTGTTTATCTAAGACAATTTGTGATTATATAATTTTGGGTTAACTTAGGATAAATCATTTGTAATTAACCCTTGCATTCATTTAGTTGCATTAGTTCATGCATATTTAAAAAAAACAAAAAATTCAAAATCCAAAACTAAAAAAATTGTAAACATTCCTTTTCCTTTGAAATTTTTAAATCTTTTTCTTTGAAATTTCAAAAAAAAAATCCAAAAAAATTTTATTTTTTTAGAAAAACCAAAATTCAGCAAAAAAAAATTGAAAAATAAAAACAAAACAAAAATAGATTTCCCTTTTGAAAAATAAATCCTCTTTGTAAATATTTTTTTTTTTGCTTATAAAAAAAACCAAAAAACATTCTTGAAAATGTCAGAATTTCCATATTCACTTGAATTTTACAATAGTTGTGAAAATCAATGTAATCCATATGATTTCAGTTCAAATTTTTATGGATATTTCAACAACAACTATTGTTTAAACGATTCGAATTTTGAACCACAAAATTTCCAAAGTAATGGTCAACCCTCAACTCTTGAAAATTGCATTTCGTCGTTACTTGAACTCTCTATGCAACAAAATCAAGAGATAAATGAGTTGTGCAATTCATGTTTGTGCTATAACTCGAATCAAAGTTTTCAAAATAATCAAAATTTGAATTCACTTCAAAATTCAAATGATTTCGAGTGTAACCCATGCCAATTCAATTTCGAGCTTCAAAATGAATTTCAAAATCAAAATGAAAATGAGATCCACTTTTCAAATAATCTTGACAATGGGAATAATCTCGACTACGATGCGATTGAAAAAATTTGTCCTCAACAAATCCAAATCGTAAATTCTCAAGTTAATAACTACAAATTGGATTTTGTTGAACAAACGAACGAAATTTACGATGATCACACGGATTTATTGTTTGAAACATATATGAAACAACGTGAAAAACAAAATCAAATCCCAACGTGTGACGAGTCAAATAATAATCCATCTTTCACCCAAATCGATGATTTTCAAACAATAACTTTTGAAATTGAAAATAACAATCTTAATGAAGTTTTTGAAAACACGGTAATTGAGTTGGATTTCAATTCTTTTAAGGATATGGAACCAAATTTAAAATTCGATCTTCCTTTTCTCGATTTCAAAAATTTAAATACAACAACTTTGAATTTTGAACTTGAGATACGCAATGAAGTTGTTGATAATCCAACAAAGGAAGACGGATTTAACGAACACGATTTCTTTGGACTTTTTGAAGATGGGTTGTTAGATTCCAAAGGGGACGATTCACATCACCATTTTGAAATCAATAATTTTGAAGAATTTTTCAATGACAAACTTGAATTTCAATTTGGTGAAAATAAATGTGAATTTCAATCAATTGTTATATCTACCCCAAAAATCATCGAAAATAAAACAACTCGTAAGAATTTTAATAAAACGACATTTGTTTTTCCAAAGCCACATTCGACTTCAAAATCTTTTACGGTTTGGTTTTTCGAGCCTAAGCTTTGTCTCGTATACTTGACGAGACAAATGAATCGGTCTTTGGAAGACCGTTTCATTTACTTTTTGGCAATATACTTTCTGATGTCGTGTAAATACATTTCATTTTTATGTAAATAATAATAAACGTTCCTTTTGACTTGGGTTGACTGTGCGGACACAGTCAAAATCAAGTGTGGGGGGAGACTCATCTTTTTCTTGATTTTTCAGGATTAATTTTTCATTTTTCTTCCAAAAACTCAAAAAATAAATCCAAAAACAAAAGAAGAATTTTTTTTTAGCGTTTTTGATTTATTTTTAAAGAAACACTATAGGATAAATGTATGGTTTTGGTTTATTAAATTGAAATTATTGAAAATTTATTTGTCTTAACAAAAATAAAAATGAAGTTTGATTATAAATAACAACGGTTTAACTAGTATATAGGAAGATTCATACGTGTTAATTATGAAATACTTCCTAATTGAAAATCTTTGTTTTAAAAGTGGTGAATTTAAAGTAAAGGATGTAACATTTTTTTGTCTTCTAAGTTAAATGGTGCTAAGATGATTTTGCAAAACTCTCTCCCTCTCTTAAAAAATATAAAAAATAAATAAAAAAATAATAACAAAGTATTCACTCTCATTTAAAAGTCCTCACGGTTATGCATGGGTGAATTACTTGAAATCTTTGATTATGTGCTTCCATACTCATTTAAAAGTCCTCACGGTTATGCATGTATGGAACACATGTAAAAAAGAAAAAGAACAGTCTTAATAAAACCACCTACGGTCGATAGGTGTATGCACGAAAGTGTGTGCACTCGCCATGCTCTGTACTCCCCTCACATAAGCCCGAAAGGCAGTGCATGGGTGGTATATCTGGGCTCAGTTTACCTGAGCTAGGTGTGTAATTTTTCTTAAAAATAATGAGAGAGCAAGCAATTGAAATCCTAGCACTATTTTTACTTATTTGATTTGATTTATTATTGAAAAGAAATGAAAATACCACTTTGATAAACTTTGATAATCAACTAAGGATCCATTTTATAATTACACTTTGTTATCAACCGAAACAAGAAGTTAAACTATTGTCTATCTGTTATGATAACTTGATTTTTGTTGGAAATTTTGACGAGTAAATGACATAAATTTTCCAGATAATAACCAAAATATATATTTAACTTATTCGTGTAAATTTAAAAATAAATCATTCATTTGTAAATATTTTCAAAAATTTGCATTCATCTCTTTGTAAATAAATCTTGCATTTTGTAAATATTTTCATCGTGCGTTTGGATTTTGTGGGTAGTATCCGCTGAAAACCCTCACGAGACAACACTCGTCCTACTGAGGACACCCAGAGGTTTAACGGCTTGTTGCATACGCTCAATGCAATCGTGCTTCCTACGAAAACGGATTTATCTTAATTTCCCTTTATTCGAGGACGAATAAAAAGATAAGTGTGGGGGTATTTGATGTGCACGTAAATGTGCATATTTTTACCACCATATTTAATCTATTTGAATTAAATAAATGATCATATCGGGTATTTTAACTTGTTTAAACCAAAAATTCAAATTATTCCAAATTGTCACATATTCATCTTCATATATGGGCAAAACGGTCATTTGTATGCGTATATTTCTTTGAGAAAAATTAATTGAAAATTTGTATATATTTTCGTAGGAATTTGATCTCAAATAGAAGTGGTTTCATGAAGATATGCATGCACAAAATTAATACAAAGGAATGAAGATGGAAATAATTCAAAGTGAAGAACATGGAGGACCCCACCTACCCACCCACCTTAATGTACAAATTAAAGGCTAATGCACATGCTTTTGGAGTTAATGGTTTCATGTACACTTAATGGGGGATTAAGACATGTTAATGATTACTTGGCCTCCACACTTCCTAAGGGGCATTTTGGGTACTCCCCAAAAATATGCATTAGGGTTTCTAACTTGTATAAATACCCCTTATGTTTCATGTAGCCATCTTCCTCTTAGTTAGTTAGTTTTAGTTTAGAAAATAAATCAAATCTCTCTTTCTTTCCATGGATACTTAGCCATTTATTCTCTTATATAATTCTTTTCTTTTATGCAATGTTAATTATTGTTTCTTTTTAATTACATGTTCACTTCCTTTTATGCAAGTAGTGTAGATTTTCCTTTATGCAATTAGAATAGTTTTCCATTTCACTTTGCTCTCTTTTCCTTTTCTTTTTCTCTCATGTTGCAAGCTACATTTGTTCATATGATAACAAATATGAGAGGCTAAACCCCTTCAATTTAGGGGTAATGAAGCTCTCTAATCATGTAGCTTCAACTTAATTTGATGTTTATGCTCTCTTTTTATGCTTAATGAGAATGATTGAAGTGGTTTAATGATGTTGTTTAGCTTTGAATTTGATAGTCTATGTTGTTTATAACAAATAGGCTATGCTTAAACAAACAAAACACAAATTGCCTCTTCATCTACATATGATTATGGCAAAGAAGTGATTGTTGAAATTAAAATTTGATGGCTTGTATTTCTAATTAATAGTTAATAGGTCATGCTTAAAATAAATTTTGCTTTCAACTTTGTTGTCATATTTTATGAGATTTAAAAGTGTATTAGTGGTTGTATTATAGTTTGATGGTTTATATTGAGCTAATTAATAGCACAAATATACCATACTTATGATAAGCACATCAACTAATTCACTAATGACAAGAAAAGAGAGATCATAACTTCATTTTGTTGATTTATGCGATCTAGAGAGTGAAAATTGCCTCTAAATTGTCTTAACACTCTCATATTTTTATCTATTTTCTTTTGTCATTTTTCTTCTTTTTTTAGTTAATCACTCTTTCAACTTTGGTTAATTTGATTGAATAGAATTTTAAAATCATCAATTCCCTGCGGATCGAGCCGTATTCGCCACGTGCTACATTCGTACACCGTGCGCTTACGGTTATTTTTATCTCTAAATTCGTTCGACGATTTTCTAAACCGATAGAATTTCCGTCGACGAACATTCATCACTTTCAACAACAACAGATAGATCTTCAAAGAGAACTATACTTCGAGCAAAAAGTTACGGCAAGTCGTTTGAGCTTCCTAGAGCATATTGGTTTACGTTTCTGTGGATCAAAGAAGAACGAAGTAGCTGAACCCCTACCTCGCCCTATTAGCTCACTTGATCCACCTTCATCTTATCGTACACCAGTCGATCCTGTGAATTCTTGGATGTCTCCTAAGACTCCTCAATATAATCCGAATTCATGTGATATAAATTACATGAAAAATGAAGGAAAGAAGACTCCAAGTCCATCCCCAAAGAAATAGTTAAATTTTGAAATATTTGTATGTTTTTACATCAATATTTTTGTAACTATTTCTTTAAATAAATTGTTTAATATCAAAAATTAACTGAAACAACAAAAATGCATGTTTCAGTCGACTGAATGCTCCTGCTTAGTCGACTGAAAATATGACAGAAAACAATATTTATATAGTTCAGTCGACTGGAATCATTTGCACAGTCGACTAAAAATTCAACAGAAAATTTCAGTAGAAAAATTCAGTCGACTAAATGTACTGTTCAGTCGACTGAATCTATCACAGAACATTTCGGCCTTCGATTAAGTGGACTGAACAGTATATTCAGTCGACTGAACGCCAATTCCTAGAAAAAATTTCCCTTTTAACCACCAGATTTTACCTTAACAATTCACTTTTTACCTCCTACAAACCTTCTTCCCCAAATTAATTTCGAAACCCTAGCCCCCAAATTCCTCAAAATCAACTAAATTCTCACCCAAATGGCACCAAAAAGAGCAAGAGCTTCATCTTCTTCATCCTCCGAGCCAATTGATGCTCAAATAGCACAATGGCTTTACGATGGAACCGATGTCTCTAGATGGAACAAGATGAAGAATTCCCAAATTTTCGAGCATTCTTTCGTTGATTTCCAAAGCTTTCAAACCTACAACATCCAAGCATTAACAGATCCGGCAGGTTTAACTTCTCTTTTAGATTTGAAAAGAAATGACCATGCCATTAATCATGTAATGGTAAAATTGTTTTATGCTAATCTTAATCTTGGACACCAAACTCCAAGAAATCCAAACAATTGTGTTTAGAGTATGGTGTGTGGAAAGAAAGTTTGGTTTTCCTTGGATAGAATAGCACACATTTTAGAGTTTTCAAATGTCGGGAGAAAGCTAGAGGAGATAGAATTCAATCCATACATTCGTGACAACATAAACCATCGATTTATGGATGATAATATCAACTTTAGGGATTTTAAGTCCACCTCTCTTCGACCTATGGCAAGAATCCTCCATAAAGCCCTAGTGAGAACGATTACTTCTCGCACGGGCTCGTACGAAATTGTCTACCCAAATAACTATCGAGCTCTATATGCTATTTTTGGAAATATACAAGTTAATTGGGTATAGCTTATTCTTGATGAGTTTCTCACTTTCAATAATGGCAAAATGCGCACTATCTACTTTGGAGAGTACATCATTCGACTTCTCCTCAATGTCGATACGCCATTACCTGAGTCGGAGAATACAATGGTCCATTAAATTAACCACCGGACCATAAGCCTAATGCAACTCCCATCTCGACCTCCTCACATAATATCACTCGCCGAATGGGAAGCAAGGCATCAAGAACAACAACAACAACAACAACAACAACAACAACCTCAACCTCACCACGAAGAACATCTCGAGAAAGATGATGAAATTCGTCTTGTTGACCCAAGCTTCACTACCAACCAATCCTTCGGGATATTGTCAAGAAATCAACAAGTTCTTGGCACTCGTCTTAAAAAGTTAGATCATAAGCTTGATAAAATCAAAGGAATCTTCAACAAGCTTTGGGATGCAATCTCGTGCTCAAGCACCACTACTGCTTCAACATCTCGCGGCAAACGTCCGGCACCTACGTTTACATAGACGACATCCGAAGAGCATACAAGTAGCAGCGCTAGCGGAGCTAGTTGTGGCCAAGGAGGAAGAGCACATAGACCACCAACAAGAGGACCCGTCTTACGTGAACCAACAGGAAGAGAATGTTCATATGACTGGGATAAAGATGAGTAATTTGTTGTTTTGATGTGTATTTTTTTAACTTTCTAGTGGCTTGTATAAATAGCCATTTTATGCTTGTCTGTCACAACATTTTTATTTTTCTTAAGTCATGATTATGCAAATATTCTCTATGCTTCAGTGATTGTTTTCATAAATTATTACTGCTGTTAGTTCTTCCTTTTTGTCGATGACAAAGGGGGAGAAAATCTATGGTACTAACTTTGTTTTGTAGGAAAGATAGTGCATACATTCAGGGGGAGAAAATAAGTAAAACATTTCTAGAGTAAATCGGTATTGTCATCAATCAAAAAGGGAGAGAACGTTGATACGCGAAGATTTTGATCAATGAAAATGTGCTTTAACAAACAAGGAAGAAATATATGCAAATGCTAAAGGAAGATAGATGAAGACCAAACAAACTTAAAGTATGTTTTTACATGTGTCTTAGTCTAGATGTATTATTAAAATCTATTCTCAAGAAACTTACACAAACACTAGAAAAATTTTTATAAACTTCATTTTTCAATTAAGTTTTAACTATGCAGGTTTTATGAGTTCAGTCGACTGAACAGGAACAGTCAGTCGAATGAAACTGGAACAAATTTATACACATGCACAGTTTCAGTCGACTGAATTTCCTGCACAGTCGACTGAATTTGGTCCCGAAAATTTTACTTTATATTTTCAGTTGATTGAATTCCCTGCTCAGTCGACTGAATTTGAACCTGCGAATTTTCTCTGAAAAGACACATTCTTCCTCCCAAGAGTTGCAACCATTCATCAATGGAAATGGAAGCATCTCTTGTTTGCAACGTTTGACAACATATGCATCTCTTCTACAAGTGTATATATACATGATTCTAACATCATTTAATTTACCGAATTCTCTTGTTTTAATCTAACTATTCTCTTGTTCATATTTTCTAGATATTCTAAAGGCAATCACTAATCTATTGCTTGAATCATTGTTTTTGTTTATAACATTCTTTTGATTCATAGCAATTCACATTTCCTAAATCTTCACAAACACATTGCATACTCTCGAGGATAAGATTATAGGAATATTGTACTACATTAGACTCATTAGTGTTGACAAGAACACAACAAGTCAAATATTGTATTTTAGTAATTGAGTTGAAGTCCTCTTTGGTAGTTGAGGCAAGAAATCCCGTTCGGTTGTTCGAATAAGTTGTAAACCTATTTCTCCGGGTGAAGTGAGGGTATTAGTTAGTGAAATTTCTAAGTGAAGCTTAGGGACTGGACGTAGGACGAGAGGTCCGAACCAGTATAAAATCCTGGTGTCTTCTTGCATTTACCTACTTTATCTACCTAGACTATTCCGTTATTCCATATTACACGATCCTACCGCATAGCATCTTTCAAATTGTATAGTTGTTGTCATTAAAATCCAACAATTGAGGTTCTAACATGACTATTCTTTACATTATTACTCTCTACATATACTCTATCTGTGAGCTGTGACTGTTAGTTGGTTCTTTCGCATGGGTTTGGGTGTTAGTGACCAATTTTGACGCTTACATTTTGGTTCTCTCACTAAGAAGGCAAGCAATCGAGGATTTTGGAGCTTGGAACTTGGATTCTAGAAAGCAATGGCTAGGAAATCAAGAAGGAAGCAAGTGACAGAAAGAAGCAATCAGGAGGGAAGTCAAGAGGCCTCCACTGGAGCTGGAGTAGGTCAAACATCTATCTATATCACTAGGGACGAGATGGAGACGATGTTGAAAAGGAAGGAAGACATGATACAGAACCTGCTTCGACAGGTTGGACATGTTGGAGCACAAAGTCAAGGGAATGGACCAACCGCGGCTGCTGGCATTGCAGAACAAGGAACCAGAGCTGTAGAAATTTCTGGAGGTCAACACCAGAACCAGACTGGAGGGATTGAAGGAAATCAACAAAGGCCCGGGGGCAGACCTCTAGGATTGGATATTGGAAGAGCGGTGAATGAAGCTCAACAGGCAGGGACCAACGTGAACGTAAATGACCAACATGAAGAGTACTACCTGGAGTATCCCTTAGGATGTGGAGGGCAAGGTAGAGATGCAAACAGGAGACTACCCTCGGATGGAGATGAGCGGATGGTTGGATTAATAAAAAGGATTGTGAGAGGATGATTGTCAAGCGGAGACTTAGAGGAAGTCAGTCGGAGTCCATTCACTCCGAATATCAAAAATGCAAGGAATCTCCAAAGTTCAAGTTACCCGCGCTGGACTCTTACGATGGAAAATCAGACCCAACCATGCATGTTATCAGATATATCAGGCATATGGAAGTGCTGGGGGCATCCGAGGAAG
Organism: Allium cepa; assembly: GCA_030765085.1. NCBI lineage: Eukaryota > Viridiplantae > Streptophyta > Magnoliopsida > Asparagales > Amaryllidaceae > Allium > Allium cepa. The sequence goes on along the minus strand of CM060938.1, from coordinate 720,819,960 downwards.
TGATGGCATGATGCTTCCCTCTATATCTAACAGACTTGGCTGTGCATTGGTTCAGGAAGCTAGAGAATGGATCAATCAAAATATCAGGTGAGCTAGTGGAACGCTTCATGAGACAGTTTAGTGTCCACGTGTCGCGACCCAAGAGTGTGATGACCTTAGATTCAATGAAGCAGAGGACCGGAGAGTCCATAAGAGATTTTCTATTGCGATTCAATGCAATGGTGGCTTCAGTAGATCGTCCGGATCCATCGATGATTTTGATGTCGGCGGTGGAAAATGTTGCAGAAGGCACAGAGTTCAAGGATTCGCTGGCAAGAGACCCGCCAGAAGACCTTGGAGAATTTTACCATGAAGCTGAAAGATTCATTCGGCTAGAAGATTCACGCGCTGAGAGACAAGAAACAAACGCTGTGCAAGGCGAAGGAACCACCAAAGAACAATCTGGAGCTGACAAAGGGAAGCGAAAGCAGGATGATAGATAGATGGTCTTGATAAACGGAAGAAATTCTGAGAACCCAGGTTCAGACAATACACGGACTTGAAAGCCACCCTGGAACGGATTTACACGGAGATTCGGGGGCAGCTCCCCTATCGAAAATCACCTAGGAGAGATCCCACAGAATGGGAACGTAGAAGTGGAAAGTACTGCCTATTCCATGAGCTGGAAGGGTATACTACCGATGAATGTCGCCATCTGAAGGATGAGGTGGAAGAGCATGTCAGAAGTGGTAGACTGCCACAATACATCAGAGATCGGACAGCGGCCGTAGGACCTGAGCAATTATCGCCTCCACCTAACAGAATTAATCCTAGATTGGGATCACGACTCGTCATCAATTGATCATGATGGCAAGGGACAAGTTTAGGATTTGAACTTTAGTCGCTCAAACTCTTTAGATTTGATTTCAAAATAAAACGGCTATTCCACTTACACATGCACGGGAACCAGAGAGATCCTCAGGCATGCTCTGAGATGGTAATAGACCGCTTCGCCTGGAGAGGAAGTATCTAGACTTTTTCTTTCTTTGTGATTGAACACTTGGAATTTTAAATTAATAAATGAACTTGAATTTCATAAAATAAATTTTTGACCGGAGAGTTAAAGAATGAATATTGAAAGTCAATTTGAAATTAATCGCTTTATAACCCTACCCGGAGTGACGGGGTCCGAAGTGCAAGAAGTGAGTTGCTTCGTCGAAGAGCGACAGGATCAACTCACTTAATGCTGTTTTCACTTCATCGGAGAGTGACAGGATGGGATCCAGTAAGAGCTCGGAGAGGCTGACTTTGGTCTAGAAGGATCGTGACATCGCTTAATGTACAGAGACATTGAACCGAAGTCCAGGGGTGACGCTGCTTCGCTGGAGAGCGACAGGATCGGCTCACTCAACGCTTTTTCTTCTTCACCGGAGAGTGACATGATGGGATCCAGTAAGAGCTCGGAGTGGCTATGATCGGTTTAGGATTTAGGCCATGACATCGCTTAATGTTCAGGGACACTGAACCGGAGTGCGGGGGGTGTTGCCACTTCGCCAGAGAGCGACAGGATCGGCTCACTCGACGCCGTTTCTCCTTCACCGGAGAGTGACAGGATGAGATCCGGTAAGAGTCCGGAAAGGCTATGATCGATCTAGAAAGACCAAGACATCGTTATATGCCCTCGCTGGGGTCACAGTGCAAGGGATAGAAAGCAACGCCGGAGCGCAACATGGTCTTTTTATTCAACCGTCGAGTTTGGAATGGACTTGACAAAGGTCCAAAGTGACCATCGATAGTCTAGAGAGGATGCAGAATTTATTTCCTGACTTCCACAAGTGGAAATAAATACCGATTCGGCTTCGAATAGCCACGAACTTGATCAAGTATACTGTAGCTATTAATAAAATAGGGACTCACGGTATTGGATTCAAAGCCATTCAAAACACGCCCTTTACCAAAAAACATGTTTTGGGGGGAAAAGTGTTATCCCGCCTTTTGGCAAAGCCGTAAACATGCGGATTTAACTGAATTGACTACTCGTTTGTTAAGAATGGATGCGGTAGGTTTGAGTCGACTGGATGGATAGGTAACGCAGCACGTTTGGAAGTCGTTCGGCATGGAAGTCGTTCGGCAGGGAAGTTGTTCGGCATGGAAGTCGCTCGGCATGGAAGTCAATAGTACCATGATGAAGGATGTCTGCTTGGCTAGGCCTTAATGGGCCCAAACTGCTAAGAAAGCCCAGTAACTCGGGATTTGCCTATAAATACAGCATGAGAGGGTTCAAAAAGAGGATCTTCTTTCAGCTCTCTGACTTTCTATTTTCTAAGGCTGAGGCTATTTTACCGTCTTGTAACTGTAATCGGTTGTTACAGCAATAAAAAATAAATTTCTAGAATGGACGTAGGCTGGAGTCAGCCGAACCACTATAAATTCTGTGTTTTTTACTACTTTCTTTTTAATTTTGACTGTTCTTCATATTATTACCTTCTACATATACTCTATCTGTGAGCTGTGACTGTTAGTTGGTGCTTTCGCGTGGATTTGGGTGTTAGTGACCAATTTTGGCGCTAACAGAGTATAATTTTTCTACTTACATTTAGGTATTGGATTTGCTAATAGGACCAAAAGATATTATGTCAAAATGTGCTAAGACTACCAACTTCTTCGGTAGGTAGTTAATTTGGCAGTTGAGTTGCTTAATTCAGATTGAAAAATTATTATTTCTAATGATGGTTTCGAATAAAATGGATGTGAACTGAATTTAGCCATCATGTTGCAATTTTTATCCATGTTGGTTTTTCTTGAAGCGTTTAGCATTTTGGAATAATTAAGTAGCAAATGAAACTTGCCTGTATGAAGTTGATAGTGATTATGATTATACTTCTATAAAAAGCCTTCATCAGCAAGTTTCTTCCTACATTCCATACATGGTTTTACAGAATAAGATGTGTGTTTATTTTTTTAAACAAAGAAAATAATATAATAGCAACATCACAGGTTCTTTGGTTTCACATGGATTGGTAGAATAACCAGAGTTTAAGTTATTTTGAGTGAAGACCAAGAGAAGACACAACTATTTGTATTTATTTTCGTTTGAGAATTGAAAGACTAAGAACTTGGCTAATGAACTTCTTTTCTAGTTTTGACATAAATTTCACACATAACCCATATGCTTAATACAAGCCTTCCAGTATCTTAACAAAATATTACATAAATTTTATATATAATGCTTGGATACCTACAATTTAACATATTGGATGGTCCCCGCCCAATTTATTTTGAAACCTAAAAATAGCACAATTCAAATATGACCAGCATATCACTGGCAGATTTTACAATTAAATTACATTATATGTATTTATTTGATTTTACTTTATCAGGGTCTGATGTAGTGATACTCCTGCTTACTATTGTTCATCTCCGCAAAATTAATTTTGTTTAAAGTGGAATAAATCCATGATTAATCGCAGCGGACCAAATTTTTTCAATGTTTAAAATTTTGTCTCCGCATTCGTGTTCGGTCCATCCTTCTAATGCATGTACTATTCCAGCAATCCTCCATGCACTCATCACCCTTCTTGGAAGCCAATTCTGTAGTGAAAAATCATCACTTAGTCTCTTAAATCAGAAAGAATAAACAATGTGTGCAATGATGATATTTACCTCACAAGCATGCATATTTTCAAATGCCTCTGGTACTTTCATCGATGGAGTTTTGTTATAAGTACAATCTTTTCGCACTTTTTTAGGCGGAAATTGTGAAAAGGGAATTAAATGTGTCCCTTTTGTAGCCTTCTTTTGTTCTGAATCATCCAGTCCATCTCCTATTAACCATACCTGCATAGATTAGTCTCATTATAATTCTATGACTTGCATCTATTTTGTATTATTTAGCATTCGTTAAACTATAAACCATTCAAAGTTCAAGTACAATAATATTCAATAAACTAACCTTAGGAGTAAAGCTGTTTGAGAGTGACAATAACCTTACATTGCTGCTTGAGATATGGAGCTGAAGTAATTGCAACTCATTCTCATTTGTCAACAATACCTGATTCAATAAAATTAGTGTACAACATTGTCAGAGAAACTTGGACATCATGTTTTTGGTTTTTAGCTATGTACCTGAACTCCTCTCCTGCATAATACTTGCGCTGTAGCAATAGCCACTTTAGAAAGCCTTCCTTTTATGAGAACTTGGGTTGTTTCTTGGGGAATACTGTTGAGGACTACAGCAGCTGCTAAGCTGCTTCCATCTACAATTCTTAACTTCAATTTTGGGTACTTCTGCAGGTATATCTCACCATTTTGATTCAGATCTTTGTCCTGTGAATACTGGCTAAGTTAAGCATGTTTTGTGCACATGCCATTGTGCCACAGCGGTTTGAAGCAATTTTGCAGGTTATAAAAACTGCAGGAAAAGTTTCTTATGGGCAAGAATGAAAGTGGTATATTGCAGTTTAGCCGGTTAACGGTTTTTAACTCAATCATTTTACTATATTTGTAGAAGCAGTAAAAAAATGCTGTAGCACAATACAAGTATGTAAGATATATCATGTCTTACCTGATTAAGGAGACCTAAGCTCAATACTTTGACTCCATTCTCATCAGCTTCTAAAATTGCCCTCTCGATTAAATCATTGATAGCCTCTTTTTCCCATGATAACCCATACTACGTGGACAGAAACAAGTCTTTATCTTATACTATGGATGAAGACATATTTATAAGTTAGTGGAAGTTTCTTACTTGAAAAATGTATCTTGGTATTGCCCATGATTGCATCTTGAGATTTTTTAACTTATTTCTTTCAACAGTAAAAGTAGAACCGTAAAACCATGTCAATATCATTGATAAACCAGCCATTGGCCACATCATGATCATATACCACTTTGAGTTGTATGGTCGAGATGCAAATGAGGCAAAACCTAGCCGTAGATGATAAATTGATTGCAAGGTTGTAAGGTGTGTCAAGTGGATAAGATCTATCACTTCGTCTTTCCCTTTTAGCGATTTTTCATATAGTTCATCAGTTGATTTATCCATAGTATTGTATATGTAGTCATAGAATGGCATGAACAAGGAGTAATTTGTTCGAAATTGTGTGTGGTGAAGAGAATGAAACCTGCATGAGAATATTCTTTGCTGAGTGAGGGGCCTAGTAAAAAGGCATTTTCGTTTCAAATAAATCTAGAATCGCTTCTTTTTTCTTCTTTTTGTTTAAATGGTTTTTGTGCAATACTGGAAGTATAATGATTATCCTGTATTTTTAAATTACAATTTCAATTTGAAGTATTATTTTGTAACCTATGAGATTGGGATTTTTCATGTTGATCCATAAACTTCTAAATAGCGCACCCGCTTTATTTTTATGATCTACAATGAACAACTTTTGTATAACAAAAAAATTTGTTTCAGAATATTATGTTGAAATATACTTACGAAGGAGTGTACATAAGGTATTTGAGAGGGGGAATAACACGAAAGAGCCATTTCGGAATAAGCTCAAAGTTGCAATGTCCCATATTGTTCATGAAGTCGATGTAGGCTATGTAGCCGATTACAGTGACCAGAGAACCAGTGCCCGCAAATATTGTTGTTAAGATAGGGATGGCAAAGAGAAAATAGTAAACTATGTGTTCTGCAAATGGATGTATCACAGCTGCAATCGATATACAGAGAAGTATAATGTCAGGTATTTGTGAATAATCATCAAATAAAATTTAGTAATGATATGAACTTCACTAATATGTGAGATATGATTTATATGCTGATGTAGTCTGATTCAAGCATTGCGGCTCCATTTTAGAAGCTAAGTTTAATGAAGATAAATTAATTCCAAACGCATTATGAAAGGTACATACTTACAAGGTTGAAGTATTTATGTTATTTCTAAATGATTGTAAACTTGAAGGATCACAATTTCTATGATCATAAATCCCCAATAAAGGATGTAGGCCCTGACATTTCCCCCCTTTTTATATTCCTAAGTCAATTGTACTTGTTTACTAGTTAATGAACTGTTAATTAAATTCAGTTCACTAACTCATCAATACATTCCTTGTGGCTTAATGCTTCTGACGTAGGACCAAAAAATAAATGGGAAATGATGTATTACTGACTCGTTAACATGTCCCTGTCACTTGGTACTTCTGACATCGGAAGGCAAAGATATAAATGAGAAGTTATGTATGGTTAATTTTGTACGGACTCAATTTCTCTATCCTCGTTTCCCATACCCTTGTGTTAAATCCATCCCAACCATCCATTTTTATATTATCTGATTACTTTACTAGAATGGTGAAACCAAGTAACAATTAAATCATATGATGTGTGGTTGGAATTCAATTGTGCATATGAAACAGGGAAATGAGGATAGAGGAATTGAGCTGATTTTGTACACACCACTCTTAACTGGTTTACGAAACAATAATTGCTATTGGCCAAAAAGTTGATACCGTTAGGTATTAGTAGAAAAAGAAGTAAATGTGTCAGACTTTTGACAATTATTAATTATAGAGTCATTTAATCCGAACCAATATGTTCTAAATCCAATGGTTGAGTTGTGACGTAAATCCTCTCTTTTTTTCAGAGGAGATTTTGGTCTATCACTTCATATTTCTGACACGTAAAGACAAAATATAATTAGGAAGTGATGTAAATAATGACATTACCAGTTTAGAGGTCCAGAGGACACTATACTCTTCTATAAGGGTCGTCGACAAGCTTTTTTCACAATTAAAATTTCTAGATCTTATTACAGGCCATCGAAAAGTAGTGAAAACAACGTAATGAATGATGGACATGGAACTTTTCACTGATGGTAAATAGTGGATTACTAATTTAAGATGAGTTTCCTAATAGCTTGAGATTGTTAAATTAGTGGATTTTATGTTTGACCAGAACCTCTTGAAGTGTGTGTTTATTTGTTTGTTTTTGTTTTAGAATTAAATTTGGATGACATTCTCTGTGGAGGGCAGACAAACTTGTGTACTGATTTTGCCCTTTTATTAATCAGTTAAACATGTAAGCGCACAGATTCGAGTTGCTATTAATTTATACAAGAAAAAAACAGTGATAAATCTTACATGTAATCGGCTCAGTCACAATAGATGCATGATGGTGAGAATGGTAGCGGGAGTACAGGAAGTGATGATGCAAGGCTCTGTGGAACCAGTAGTATAGAAACTCGACAGGGCCTGCATGAAGTATAGCCATCATTACTGCCCCATCTGTTCTCCAAAGTGGGAGGTTTTTAGCACTTGGTATGAGTGCATGACCTATGTAGAGGAGAATCCCATTCAAAATGATTTGATCATCCCTGTCATATTTTCAAATTTTATAACACAAATCATGCTTCAAATGCCATATGATATGAATGTGTTTGTTCTTTTACACAAGTTTTAATTATTATTATTTTCCTTTATCACACAAAACTACTTTGTGTTTCATACTACCTTCAATGCTAATTAACATATAGAGTTAAATCAAGTGTTCATTTTGTTGAACTTGCATCTTTATGAATCAAACGTTATATAATATCTATCAAAACCGAATCAAGTTTATTAACTGCATTGTAAATGTTGGAGCAAGCAGCTAACTGTAATAAAATAAAATTAGGAGAAGTCTAATATCTCAGTTAATTAGCATGGACGATTACATCAATATATATATATATATATATATATATATATATATATATATATATATATATATATATATATATATATATATTGGGAACTTGCTATTATTAGACTTGTATCGATGTGAAACATTGCATCTGGTCATGGTAGAAGGATTCTTTCTTGGTTTCAATATTGAAAGAATTCCAAATATAAATCCAAATATTATTTATATCAACCTGAACAGATAATTTAAGGTTGGAATGATGTACATAAGCATGATGTTACAGGATATGTATAAGGGTGAATTTTTAAAAGTTGTTGAAATTGAAATAACGGTTAGTTTACATAATAAACTTGAGAGTATTATTGCACAAAAACTAACATTTTTTCTTCTTCTATATATTGTAGATAATAATGTTTGATGCATACCAGTTTCGCTCACGGTCAACCTGTTCAAACTCAATGCTGCGGTCAACTATGCGGTGTGGGCTTCGTGCAGTCTGAAACCTTGAAATGCTGATCCAAATTTGGTTATGTATCAGCCTTAGTAATAGAGATGGAAATATGATGAGGTAACCTGCATCCACGGCATTTATCCCTTCTTTTGCTGCCTTAAAAATTGTTTGGACCCCAGGCACTACCCACGGTGCTAGCACAACATACTGCACTCATTACAGTATAAGAAACTTCAGAGATATATTACACGAAATCTCAGGACTAGTGAAACATCTTATATATGAATTATAGTTTAGATATTAAAGTTTGAAATTTTTTTTGGTACCCATTTACCTGAAAGATCCTTGAGGTTACACCAAATACTTCAAATGAATGTGACAAAAAGTATTAGGTTTTTTTTTTTACTTTATGACAAACATAAAGTCTAGCATGTGTAGATGTACAATTAGATAATCCACTCTAAAACGTCTACAAAAAGAAATAAAATAGAGGATCCAATTGTTAAAAGCTTGATATTATATGCTGTATCTGCCACTCATTTTGGGAGTTAGGATATTGCTTTAGCGAATTTCGAACGCTTGCATTCACCAGCTTTGCAACTCAACTTATCTCATGGATTTTACTATTATTATGTGGTAAGTTATAAATACAAACAATTATAAAACGAAAAGAAAGTAAGTAGCCAAATAAAGCCATGTACAATAATAACCTTGTAGTTTCCAAGCCATGTCCATGGCCATTCTGTAAGGAGACCTGGTTTTGAAGCCATTATATCATATACTTCTTTATTATCTTTTTGTTTAAACTTTTTTTCCTTGCAAATTTGATGAACTTGGGCTGGATTATATAGATGGGAGAACCAGGGTTGGCCAGTATTTATGCAAGTGCAATAAACATGACCATCTAACTCCTCATAAAAGAGTATGGGACCACACATATAAATATGTCTCTTTGGTACTTAATTTCAATTCTTTAGCACTATTTATTAATCTCAATCTTCCTTTTCCTATAATTAATGTAAACATCTTTAAAGTGTGTTGATTTTTAGCTGAAATTGCAGCTTGAGTTAGACCTGTTTTGCTCTCTGCCTAGACTTACGATCTCAAACGTGGCATTTTGTCACTCTAGAGCTCTAAATACCGCCATGTTTGGCAACAGATTAATATCTTCTACAGGTAACTAAATAAATACAATTGAATATCTACTTTGCCATTTTGATTGCCAATGTCTTCTTTGTAGTAGTAACCGCTACTATGTTACTCATGCATTGAATATGGTAATATTTTAAAAATACTATACTTAAATTTTATATATTGTTAAAAGAAAGAATTTATTTTACAATGTGGTGAATTTGTTGAAACAAATGAGCTATAAATTGAAATTTTTATTTTGAATTATTTTTCTACAATTTAGTCCACTTTTCAAAACCTATAACAGAATCGGACCCTTTTCAGCATAAATATTACTTGTATCATGCCACACTACCTGTTTGGCATTTTGAATTCACACCAATGCAATTTTTAGGTAATGTTCCAACCAAACAATATCCTGACTGTGCACTCTGATGGACTTAGCACCGTGGATCCGTGTTGGAACAGTATATGATTCAAGTAACAAAGAGACATCTATGATTCCTTTTAATCAGCTGGCCTGATTAGGGACTTTTACGCGAAGACAAAACCACTTCATTATAGTTCTACAGTAAATCCGCTGTACTTATAAACTGTAGCCTTCTTCCTAAGTGTTGTCCAATTCAGTTTGGGCATTGCTAAAAGAGGGTTTTCCCTTCTTCCGGGTTACATTTTTAGCTCGGGACATTTTAAGCCTTGTAAACTTGGTGTAATTCTTAAGAAAACCTTATAAAATTTGACTGCCTTGTGAAATAAAAGCTGATCAAGACATGCAACGGTTTCAAGTTATGAAAGAAAAGCCTTCTCAAATTGTGTTGCTTTTATGCGATTGCTGATATGAAAATGGCTTTACTGACCTCACTTCAACTATTTATAAAGTATTTTTGAGTAGTACGGATGAACATTTGTTAGACAATGTCTGTATTAGAACCTCCTTATTCAGTAATTTTGTATTTATAACTGTACTTATAGTTTGAAATTCATTCAGCCTATAGTGGAAGTCCTGCAAATATAGTAAATATGATAACATGTTGGTTTCAGGTCGTAGTCATTCTACCAAACTTCTAATTTTGGATATGCTAGTAGACAAAGCCGGGGAAATTTACAATCACATACTTACAGGAAAAGCTTGAATGACATGCAGTGAAATAATACTTTACCATATAGGTGGATAGGTAAGAATAACTTTATACGTGGATAGGTAAGAATAACTTGGTGCGGGAAACAACTCTATCTTTACTTTTTACTCTTGAATTGATTTCTCACCATTTTTGAACAAATTAATGGAGAAAATCAATCATTGCCATATTTATGCCATAACTAATTTTTGTTTGAGTAATTGTGTGATATTTTTTATTTTTGATATATTGTGCATTACCTTAATTTGTTGTTGCAACTGTTGTTTTGTTCCTTTGTCCCCCCGTTTGATATAGGATTGCAATGGAACCATGACTGCTGCTGTATGTTGCTGTGGGGTGGGCGCGGTCGGTTAACCGTTCAAATCGGTTAATTTTTGCGGTTAACCTAAACTAATAGGCGGTTCGGTTAACCTATATTCGGTTAATTATGGTCAGCTGTATCGACCAAACCGCAACTTTTAAACCGCGGTTAACCGTTCTATTCGAACGGTTAACCGATTGTTGTTCGCGGTTAAATGGTTAATCGGTTAACCGGCCAAGTTACAGCGGTTAACCGATTAACTCTTTGCAACTATGCATTGAAATTCAAATTTCAAAATTACAAGCATTACAACTAGTCATAGGCAGGCCACAATAGCATTATAACTAGTCCCATAGCAGTGAAATTACATGCATTGAATAGAAACTAACAAATGTAACCATAGAAATACAACAAGTCTACATCTACAAACATTGAAACCTTGCATAGACCATTACAAGTTTATAACCACAACAGACAACATTACAAAGCCGAAGCATTCATTTTTCATAGTTCATACGTGCCACATTAGAAGCATTAGAACCACAACAATTTCATAAACTACAGCAGTCATCAACCAGCGTTACAACTTCGGCGACTCGGTCTCCATTCTCTAAGTCTCTCCGCCCAAAGATAAACAAATGGAAGTTAGCTGAAAACTGAAAACAGAAACAGAAGATATTAATACATATGAATGGCTAATTTTAATGAAGCAATCAATTCAATCATTACCTGAACAAATTAATACATATGAAAAGTCTTCCATTTACCCTCACTTGCAAGGTAAGAAACATCATAAATAAACAAAAAGCAATATTGGAATCAAAACATGAACAACAATTATATAATCAACAAAAACATCAAACAATTATATGAAATCAAGATTTAGATGACAAGCCAGCAAATTAGCAACCAGCAAGAATATCATTTAAATTGATAAGGAACAAACTAGCTTTACAACACTAAATCAAACTGTCTACATCCATCCCATCTCGCAAAAAATGAAAAAATGACCTTGAAAAACAGTACATTTATCATATCTTCAAAACCATGGATCACTACATGCAGTAATGCACAAATATATGGAATTCCTCAATAACAGAACTACAAACAGGAATGCACAAATATATGTATGTATATATGTGTTCAAAGAATTTAGACCCAAAAGCATACGCTTTTATTATTACCTCTAAGTTATAAAGTAGCAGCTATTTCAATAGAAATTAATAAGCAAACAAGATCAACAAAATATGAAATACACATCAGCCCAGTCATGCACATCCTCACATATACACGCACATACAAAATACATGTCACAGCCATTCACATACAAAATACATGTCACAGCCATGCATATCACATATACACACGCAACCTCCCTTGCTCAAGCTTGTTTCTACTTCATTTATATTTACAGTTTTGCCTACAGTGATACTACAGGTGCACCTAAAATGAAGTGATTATAAACTAATAAACCTAATGTATTTATATTTGAACTCTGGCATATATATAAGGCCTATATTTTGTTGTAATTTGAAATATGTTAATTTCATGCACACTGTTTGAACTAAACCATCCATACTTTACAGCAGCAATTATAGAACTAAAGATAAGGTGGATTTTGAAGAGAGAGCATTTGTCATGTGCCATCCGCAACAGGAGAGAAAGAAGGAGCATACTGATTACCATATTTCATTTGTTTCAGTTTTTATTTTTCCAATCCGGTTTGGGCTTTGATTAACTGAACATAGATATAAAATCCCAATTAGCTTTTATAAAAATGAGCAAGTCAGCTTATTAGAAAACTAATGAAAATACAAAACCATTGAGCTTCTTCTTCATCTTATCTAGTTTTCTACTATTTCTCAACCCCATTTCTCTCTCTAATTTTCTTTTTTAGTAGTACATAGATTTCAATTCATATTTTATTGATATAATAGATGTCTAGGTTTTTTAAGACCAAGTAAGGCACATAATAGATGCAAATGGTATGGAAGGCACAGTTTAAGTTATAAAAGCCAGTATCACAGAGCTAGTATCATTGTAAAGTCTGTTCTGCGCTCTAACCGTTAGTTCCAAGCATCTATATGCCAATTACATTCCAGTTAAATTACCGGTTAAGTTAACAATAAACCAAGCTGAACCATTCCAACATAACAACTAACAAATCAAAATAATCATTTGTAAAAATAAGTCAAACTCACATTTTTCCTTTTCCTGCTAGTATTCACCATTGCTCAAATCAACGATCTGGATAGCAAAGACTGAAGAGCAAGGCAGTAGAGGATCGATTCGATTATCACGAATTCATGATTCGATTATCATGGATTCACGATTTGATTATAATGGATTCAAGATTTGATTATCATGGATTCATGAAAATAAAATAGATAAGTAGATAAGTATTTTATTTTTGGGAACGAAATCGAAGTATGAAGATAGCGTATACTGTATAGCGGCTGAAGTCTCTCTTGATTAGGGTTACGTAAAAATTATTGGGTCGGGTTGCGAATAGTTTTGGGATTTTGGGATGATTTAAAAAATGGTTTCGGTTAACGGTTAACCGATACATAACCGCGGTTAATCGTTAACCGAACCGATTTTGATCGGTTAACGTCGGTCGGTTAACCGAATGTTCGGTTAACCAATTTTTTCGGTTAAAGCGGTTCGATTAAGGTCAGTTCGATCGGTTAAGTCGGTTCGGTCGGTTAAATGCCCACCCCAGAGAATTAACACAAAAAATAATTTTATATTGCAGAGCAAAAGAATCAATGTTATGTTTTCAGTGGGCATTTTATTGGTGAGTTCTCCTAATCATAAAATATACTGTGCTATGAGAACTATTTTCTGTTTTACACCTGCTTATACTTACATACATATTCAAGTACACTGCATACATCAATTGAGGACATACGTATGCATGCCGATCTGTTCACGAGTCCATGGACGACTTGGCTTGATCTCATGCGCGAGCACATCGTTATCATATAGTTACGTAACTTTAATATAAAAATGAACTGGTTAGAGCACGAAATTTCACGTTTTAAGGTTTGGTGACAACTATCAATAATTCTTTAAAAACTAAGGGGTTATTTGAAAAATAGTAACTAAACAACCATTAAGGAGTTCCTGCTAAACAGACAAGTAATTTTGAATTAAGTTGTGTTTCGTGAATGGTGGTGGAGTGAACTGTGCTTTAGTTTGTTCAAAACAACTCATATTGAAGGGGGGAAACACGAGCTTCGCAATGGTGAAAACATTTTCGAAACGCAGATCGAACAAAGATATGCTCATTTCAATTTGGAGTTGCATGTTGAAAATTGGCATGCGCTGAAGATCCATCACCATGGTTTTTCTTTTCTTTTTTTTCTTTTTTTCTTTTTCTTTTAGTGATCTATCGCATGCACTCTCGTTGCAAATAAATAAACTAATTGTTGAGCCCGTGGACGTAGACTTAAATCATTTTAACCTAAACCCTTAAATTCTTATATGTTTCTTTGTTTATTTCCAAAGTAGTCTATTTGGAAAAAGCGCAAGGCCATGCCATGCGCTTCAACGTACGTAATTTTGTGTAAAACTACAACTTCCGTATTTTTATTTATTTATTGGATCCGTCATAGTTAATCAAATTTTAGTTTTCCAGATCTTGAATAATATCGAAAGAGTTCAAGAGTAAACATATTTTGTGTACTTATATATTTATTAAAATCAAGGTTATGAAACTCGCTAGACTGACGCTGGGTGATAAGTGTGGACTAGAGATTAATTGTTTATGTTGAAATTAATCGAGGATTAATCGCAAATAGATGTTTTTGGTAACTTATGTATTTTGGATAAAATTTTATTACGTTGTTTAGGGTCAATTGATATAAATTCAAAATTTAGGATTTTGATTGGTCAATGAGGCAAAAACATCTACAGCTAGCACACTGACGCTTTTGCGTGACATTGAACCTTAAATAATGCATAATTTGTGTTACCGTCAAAAATGGTCGCCGACACCCAAACGTATGTGAATGCATCAATATCCTATATTTATATCCAAACAGAAAAATGTAGATTAACGGATCACATAACAGATTGCGGAAAAGTAAACGAACATGTAAGTTTTATAGTGGTTCGGCAAACTCCGTACTACATCCACTCCAATAATCTTTTTATTATACTTGTCACGACCCGGATTTTCGACCTTCGAAAATCGACATCAATACGTCCATTGTATTACAATCCGAACAATCGAATGCTGGAAATACTAGATCGTTAGGGAAAAGAAGAAAGATGTAGAAGAAGAAAATAGAAATAACAACACAGAATCTTACAATCGTGGCGGAACAATATATAATAGATAATAACACGTCTTTATACAAAAAGAACTATAACTGTTATTTATATATCACATCATCAGAGTACAATACATAAATAACACAATATCGGACAGTTATAATTAATAACTTGCCCTCTCAAATGCTGAATATATAGCATACAATACACAGTGGAATATAATCAGATACGTGTGATACGTCATCGTCGTCTAGCTCATCTCCTAAGTTCCGTAGCGTCATATCATGTATCTGTAATACTCAGTCTGATCCGAACATTATAATAAAATAACACCCGAGTGAGTCTGGAAAATCAACGTGAGAAAATACACTCAAATTGAATTATTAAAGTTATCAAAATCCTTTCAAAATCAAAGGTATCTCATAAGACCATGCCACAAATAAACACAACGTGTTTCTACCTTACAATCAAAACTGTAAATGCACTGTAACGAACCGGGATTTTCGACTCTCGAAAATCAACATTAATACATCCACTATATAAAATGCCGAGCAGTCGAGTGTCGGAAATATCAGCTCATTAAGGGTGAAAAAGAAAAGGGTAAAAGAAAAATAGAAACAACAACACAGAATCTCACAATCGCAGCGGAAGAAATATAATATATAACAACAGATTTTAAATACAAGAACTGTACTGTTAATATATATACCGCTGTCAAAGTACAACAATTTAATACATCAATCTGGATAGTTTAATAACTTGTCCTCACATAGTGGAAAATAACTAAGTACGTGATATACGTCTGAACTTCTCTGGCTCGTCTCTTGAGCTCCATACAATTTTAACCTGAATCCGTAATATTCGGTCTGACCTGAGCATTATAATAAAATAACACCTGAGTTAGCCTGGAAAAACAGCGTAAAAAAACACACACAATTTGAATTAGTAACTTTTCAAAATCCTTTGCAAACAAAGGTATCTCGTAAGACCACGTCACAAATAAACACAATGGGTTTTTACCTTACGATAAACAAAACGGCTTTTATCAAAATCATCTGATTTATAATAGTGTCCATAGAAAGTAAATAAAAAATAGCTAAAATGCTTGCATCTCACATTCCAGCATAATTGGGCACAATCAAAACCGTACGGCGCTTATTTGGAGAATGTATTCCATCAAACAACTAGGCCACTGGAGTACCACCCATCACAGTACACCTCTAGAACAATGTACCGAGGACCACGTCGGGATCCTCTACTACACAAGACCGACCTACCCCTAGCCTGGATAGACCGAATATGTTATCTCCCCAGGTGTTTTCACTCTTACAATCGAGCGCTCCTTCCATGCACAACCATACCCATAATATAAAGGTTTTCCGAGGACATCTAAAAAGGTGATAACATACCCTACTTGGGTGCGACCCACTAAGCCTTGCTGCATCTTCCCTGTTTTAGTCATTCCCGGTTGATGAGGCTTGAGGCTAAGCGTTACCTTTCAAGAACAAATTTTGCTTAAAGTGCTCATCTTTCTCCAATGACGATGTTCTGATAGCATTCGTCCATACAAGTTGTCCTGGGTATGGACAAACCGAATCACCGTCTTCGTCATCTTCATGGTATTCATTCATTACGTTCAAACCGAATCGAAGATGTTTTCGGATAGTTAATCTGATCCCCGTCTCTTCGAAACGATTAGGGCAATTGGTCAAAATTGATAGTCGGTTATTTAACTATCAATAAACGTCCAAAAGCAGACATCAGATTTTTTATCCTAACTTTTCCAAAGTTTATTCCGAAATATCCTTATAAGACATTACTTCGCATACTTCAACATTTTGAAAACAGTTTTCAAATTCTTTTATTCATCAACGGAATATTCTACCCCTTTCCAATACTTAAGAATTTTTTTTTCACTTCATCTTATATTCAACACTTAGGAAGTATTCTATTTATTCTCTATTCCTTCTCTCAAAATCATTCAAAATTTATTTGTAAATTTCTTAACTCGTTTATGCGATAAATTCCAGAATTCTTTAATTGATTCCCTTCAATATTTCCAAGGTCAATTATACTCACTTATGCTTCCAATTTCCCCTTTTCACTTCTTTTATGAAATCTATTTCGTTTTGCGAAGTTCACTTTTATTTAACTTCTTCGGAAATTTTCTTACTTTTCTTTCCAATTCCATTTAAAATTTTCTTTTAAATCATATTTACTGAATAACCCCATTTTTGGGCTTCCGAGAAGGTTTATAAATAAATTTAAAACATTTCAAAACTTTATATATATATATATATATATAATAAGTATTTAGAAGAATAATAATAATTTATTTTAAAGGCATGTTCAAATAATTATCTAAAATATTGAAGCACTTTTATAACATCAGTTTCAAAGAAGTTTTAAAATTTAGTATTTTATTAAAATAAATATTAAGTATTTAAAAGTTCATTCCTGAAGTATTCAATACTAACTATCTTTAAAATTTACATAGTTTAAAAAATAAGAATTTTTTTCCTTTTAAAAAAAATTAACTTATTAATAAAAACAAAATTTTAAATCTCAATAACCATATTCCAATTTATAACCCCTCTCGATTTCTATCACATCACCTCCATTTCGGTCTCCTTAACCATTTTCACTTCAAAAATAGTATATCCATTTGCATCCAATAGCACTTAGCCACTAGCCTACCTTTGTGTCTTCCATCGTCCTTCATCTTGTATATCCATTTGCACCAACTAGCACGGTTTCTTTTAGGAAGTGGAACCAAATCTCAAGTTTGATTCTTCAACAAAGATTGCATCTCTTCCTCCGTGGCACAAATCCATTTCGAGCTATCACTCGACTCTATGACGTCATCAAGATCCATCGGCTCATCTTGGACTACATTAAGAGCATAGTCCAAATTATCAAAAAAGCTAATATAGTTTCAATCACCATATCTTTCGGGTGGTCTTATAGTACGACGATCAACCCAAGTAGCAATATCATTACCTAAACTTCCTTCGGCTCCACCTTGAATCGAATCTTCTCTAGAATCATGTACATCACCAACACTACTAGAGGCACCCTATGGATTATGTGATGTAAGATCAACCACTATCTCCTCACAAGCATCTCCAACTACCCTACTCTCTCTACTCCTTGGAAAAACTGTGGAAATAATTTCCTTCTCCTTTGATTCATCATAAACCAAGTCTGGAACATTCGATGAGCCTTCTTTCTCCTTGAACATCGTCGATTCATCAAAAGTAACATGACGAGAATCACTACCATTTTCTTTTTTGGATTCCAAATCCGATAGCCTTTTACTCCATCTGTATAGCCAAGCAAAATCCCCTTGAAAGCTCTAAATTCAAGCTTATCATTTCCCGGATGATGCACACAAACAGGACTACCAAACACTCGAAGATAACTCAAATCAATGCTCTTTCTCTTCCACACTTCCTCTGGAATTTTGTTACCAGTAGCTGAACACGGAATTCGATTAATAATATGCATTGCGGTTGACAAAGCTTCAGCCCAAAATCTCTTCGCCAAACCCGACGTCAATCTTAAGCATCAAGCTTTCTCAAGTAGAGTACAACACATCCTTTCCGCAACACCATTCGGCTACGAATCTCCAGGTGTAGTAAAATGTCTTTGAATACCACGATGCTTGCAAAACTTCAAAAAATCTCCGGAAACATAGTCTCCACCATTGTCGGACCTTAGAACCTTCAAAGACTTGCTACTCTCATTCCTAACAAGAGCCTTCCATGCTTTGAACTTTGCAAATGCCTTCGAGTTGGCCTTCATTACATACACCCAAACATTTTGAGAAAAGTCATCTATGAAAAAATAATTGCGAGCTCCACCTAAAGAAGCTACTGGTGTTGGTCTCCAAACATCAGTGTGAACATACTCAAGAACCTTCTCGAATCATGTTTTTCCTCACCGAATGAAACTTTAGTTTTCTTTCCCATGACGCATTCTTTGCAAAACTCTAACTTGTTGAAACTTTCTCCATTGATCATCTCCCTCTTTCAAAGAACATCCAAACTCCTCTCCGAGACATGACCTAACCTCAAATGCCACAACCAGTCGCATCTAAGCCACGAGAACTATCAACTCCTATACAAGTTTCACCTTCAATAGTTACTCCTTGAAGCAAATAAATACCATGAGTCCTAGCACCCTTCATCACCACAAGCGCCCCCTTCGAAACCCGCAAGCCATCACTCTCAATAGCGATCTTACAACCTAAAGAATCCAGCTGCCCCAAAGAGATAAGAAACTTTCTAAATCCCGGAACATAGCGTACATTAGTGAAAGTACGAACCACACCGTCAAACATCCGAATTTTCACGGAACCAATCTTTCGACTTACAAAAAGCACAATTTTCCTTAATAATTGAATTTCATTTTTTTTCGATGTAAGAAGAAAAATAATTCCTATTTGGCGTCATATGATAAGACGCCCTCGAAACGAGCACACAATCGCTACCTGAAAAATCCAATGCTGTCATCGACAAAACATCTACATCTCCGTCACCAACTCCACTCTCCACCGCTACTGATGAAGATGCTACTTCTTTCTTTGTCTTTTCCTTTTCTGGACACTCATTCTTCCAATGACCGGGCTTCTTGCAAATATAGCACTTGCCTTTTCTTTCCATCAAATTTCCTCTCCAACCAGGTGTTGAATCACTAGCTTTGATTCTTGACAAAGCAAGTTAGAAGAAAACGAGAATTCACGACAAAAAGAAAATGGACTATATCAAAGAGAATTGTTCTAATCTATGCTTTCACTGTCTAGTATGTTTGATTGAGTCTTAGAAATATGTTAAAATCTATCCTCAAGTAGTCCGCACTTCATATTTCACAAAAACATTCAAAACAGAAGCACACTATGTAAAATTGTCACTGCCAGTCGACTGACCATAACCATCCAGTCGACTGACTGTGTACATATACATATGCACTGTTTATCTTTTAAAATATTTTGCATAGTCAGCGACTGACCATAAACGACCAGTCGACTGACCCGAGACCAACCGCTATATTTTCGAAAAGACATCTTCTTCTCCGAAAGGATGCAACTCTTCTCTGAATGGAAATAGGTGCTCCTCTTCGTCAGAACCCTTCACCAATGGCAGTAACTCTTCAACTATTATACATAGATACTCCCAAACACTTTATATTCATCGATTTTCATTCTAACTCTCTAATATTCTTCTTGTGCTTTAATATTTGCATTCAAATAGCGAACATACATTTTTACTGCTTTGAATCTACAAATAACTTTCACAATCTTAGATTCTTAACATTACTTTCTCTTCATATCTTCACATACACTTCATATACTTGAGGATTTGATTATAGAAAGTTTGTACTATCAGTGACAAATCAGTGTTATCAAGAACACACAGTGTCAGATATTATTTTGTATCAGTGAAGTCCTCTTCAGCTGCTGAGGCGAAAATCCTGTTCAGTTGCTCGGGTGTCTGTTCTGCTGCTCAGACTGTATGTACCAGTTCCTCCAGGTTAAGTGAGGGTTATTGTAGTTGAAATTCCAAGAGTCTG
The DNA here is from genome assembly GCA_030765085.1 of Allium cepa. Lineage (NCBI taxonomy): Eukaryota > Viridiplantae > Streptophyta > Magnoliopsida > Asparagales > Amaryllidaceae > Allium > Allium cepa. The sequence goes on along the minus strand of CM060938.1, from coordinate 720,799,483 downwards.
GGACTGGACGTAGAATGGGAAGTTCGAACCAGTATAAAAATTCCTGGTGTGCTTGTTCTATTTTACTTATTTTCATTTACTTTGCTATTATCATCTGCTTCCACATTTAGATTTAAGTATATTCCATATTACACGATCCTACACACTATCACATTTTTCTTTCACAAAATCCTCAAAAAACACCAAATTAATGGCCCCTCTTAGATCTAAACGCTCAAAACAAGGCTTTTCATCCTTTGTTGATACTCACGTTGCTCATTGGTCATATGATGCAACTGCAATTGAACGATGGAAGAAAATGAAGAACTCTAGGATATTTGAAGGCTCTTTCATAGTTTATTCTGATTTTGGTGCTCACTCTCTTCAAGAACTAATGTGAAGATGTGGTTTAGAGTCACTCCTTGAATACAATGCAAACCGCCACAATATTAATCATCTTATGGTAAAACTTTTCTTCGCAAATTTAAATCTTGGTCACCAACAACCATCGAATCCAAATAATTGTGTGTGGAGTTTGGTATGTGGAAAACAAGTCTTCTTTTCCCTTGATAGAATGGCACATATACTTCAATCTCCGAATGAAGGAATAGATTTAAATGATGTCGAATGCAATCCAAGAAAAAGAGATAGAATAAGTCATATGTTCACGGGTGACGACATGATTGAATTGCGTTCTAAGCTTCTTCGTCCTAATGCAAGAATTTTACACAAGACACTTATGCGATCTATTCTGCCCCGAACCGGATCATATGAATCAATTTATCCGGAAAATTTCAAAGCTCTTTATGCCATATGGGGAAATATACGCGTTGATTGGTTGCGTCGTATTATGGATGAATTACTCACCTTCACACATGGAAATATGCATGTTATCTATTTGGGAGAATATATTATGCGACTTCTTCTATATGCGGGTGTTCGTCAACCTGATTCCGAATTATCTACTGTCGGAATGATAAATATAAGGACCATAAGTCTTATGAAGCTACCAACACGTCCGCCACCTATTACTTCATTTGAAGATTGGAAGCATCAACAAGCTCAACAACAACAATCTGGAGGTCCTACAATTAGAGAACCGGTAGCGCAACAAGAAGAAGGCGATATTCGCTTAGCTACTTCCTCTAGCACACGTGAATCCATAGAAATTCTCTCCCGCAATCAACTTATTTTGGATTCTAGATTCAAGAAAATGGATAAGAAACTCGATTAAATCAAAGATTTCTTTTCTACATTATGGGATGCATTATCATGTTCTTCTTCAACTGCTGCCACGTCTATCGCCTAAGGAAAACGCTCCGCACCTCGATTTACATGGTCTACATCCGAGGAGCATACTAGTAGCGACACTAGTGGAGCAGGCAGTGGTGCTCAAGGCGCTTCTAGACTAGGAAAAGAGCCCGCACCAGAGGGAGAATACAATTGGGATCTTGATGAGTAGGTCTTTTGGTAAGTGATTGGGTATGAATTAATTTGCTTATCTATAACCTTATTGTTTATTTAAACATATTGCAACTTACTAATTATTTATCTTTTGAGACTTATACTAAATAGTTTCTCTTTGATATTTATTTCTGCACTTTATATTGCAATTATTTTTGCTATATCTCCTTTTTGTCGATGATAAAGGGGGAGAAGAATTGTTCTAATCATCTTTATACAGTTACAAGAATTATCATATATTCAGGGGGAGTTTTTATATTTTTTCTCTAGGACTTTTATATATACAGGTTTGTCATCAATCAAAAAGGGGAAGAATGTTGAATCACTAGTTTTGATTCATGATAAAGTATGATAGAAGAAAAAGAGAATTCACGACAAAAAAAAGGGACTATATCAAAGAGAATTGTTCTAATCTTTGCTTTCACTGTCTAGTATGTTTGATTGAGTCTTAGAAATATGTTAAAATCTATCCTCAAGTAGTCCGCACTTCATATTTCATAAAAACATTCAAAACAGAAGCACATTATGTAAAAATGTCACAGCCGGTCGACTGACCATAACCATCCAGTCGACTGACTGTGTACATATACATATGCACTGTTTATCTTTTAAAATATTTTGCATAGTCAGTCGACTGACCATAAACGACCAGTCGACTGACCCGAGACCAACTGCCATATTTTCGAAAATACATCTTCTTCTCTGAAAGGATGCAACTCTTCTTTCAACGGAAATAGGTGCTCCTCTTCGTCAGAACCCTTCACCAATGGCAGTAACTCTTCAACTATTATATATAGATACTCCCAAACACTTCATATTCACCGATTTCATTCTAACTCTCTAATATTCTTCTTGTGCTTTAATATTTGCATTCAAATAGCGAATATACGTTTTTACTGCTTTGAATCTACAAATAACTTTCATAATCTTCGATTCTGAGCATTATCTTCTCTTCATATCTTCGCATACACTTCATATATTTGAGGATTTGATTATAGGAGGTTTGTACTATCAGTGAAAAATCAGTGTTATCAAGAACACACGGTGTCAGATATTATTTTATAATAGTGAAGTCCTCTTCTACTGCTGAGGCGAAAATCCAGTTCAGTTGCTCAGGTGTCTGTTCTGCTGCTCAGACTGTATGTACATGTTTCTCCGGGTTAAGTGAGGGTTATTGTAGTTGAAATTTCAGAAGGAGTCTGAGACTGGACGTAGAACGAGAAGTTCGAACCAGTATAAAAATTCCTAGTGTGCTTATTCTATTTTACTTATTTCCATTTACTTTGCTATTATCATCTATTTCCACATTTAGATTTAAGTATATTCCATATTACACGATCCTACACACTATCACCAGGGTTCCTTGATTTAGGATGCCCCCGGTCCTCCTCCTTCTCCACAAATAAATCATGACCATTACTAGCACCACTACTTCCTTCAACTAATTCCTTCATTTGATCCCGCAACTTCTCGCTAAGAAGACCCGTCTTGACATCATCAAGAGTCTATGTATTCCGGTTATAGATCAAACTATTTGAGAAACCTATATAGCCACCCGACAACGAACACAACAATATCATCGCATTTTGCACTTCCTTAATCTTCAAATCCACCGCCATAATCTTCATTAGAAAATCATCAAAAGTATTCAAGTGCGCCTTTAACAAATACCTTCCTTCATCTTATAGGTGAAGAATGTTCGCAATAATATCAAACGATTTGTCAGTGACTTCTTCATATACAACTCGTCCAACTCGTCCAAAATACCCTTAGCGGTTGTCTCACCACTAATTTCAGAAATAACATTCTCTCTCATAACAAGTTGAATTGTAGTGAATGCCCACTCTTCCATCTCCTCTCTCTCAACATTCGAGATGTCCGCTGGTAACAAATGTTTGTCAAACACTACTCTATGCACCTGATTCCTCCTTAGAACCGCTTTCATCTTCCATTATCATTTTTCAAGATCATTGTCGACATTCCACTTGTCGATTACCAATTCTAATCTTGAAGCTGCGTACGAACCACGTACATAAGGAGCTACACCACTTGGATTACCTACTGAGGAACTACTTGAGTTATTATCTGATTCCGGCGTTTCTACAATCACCTACCGACACCAATGCTCCGATACCAAATGTTGGGATGAGATTCCAACTGGAGACTACTCAAATCGAAACCCCACATGCACAGGGGAAGACGGGATCGTGGTAAGAAATGTAAAGACAACTAATCAATAACTCAATTACAATCTCAACCAATCCAAAAGCAATCATAGTCGCAAACAAGCAATATAAAAATCAAAGCAATAACTAAAAATAAATCACACAGAGATTTATAGCTGTTCCACTAACATTGTGTTAGTGTACATCCACTTTAAGAGAGAGTTTTTATTAATATTGATAAGAAGAGTACAAGAGATTGAATACAATGATCAAAATTATAATTAGAAATTGATTTGTGGAGAAGAGAATTGAATAAAATTAGGTTTTGATAAACCCTAATTAGTGTAGGCTAATCTCTTGTAGTCGTTTTTGTCGTTTGCACGCACACACAGACCTGGAACCTGAAGCTAGCATATATAGAAGAAAAGAAACCCTAGGCAATATTCCAAATTACACCTATAAATATCACAAATCTTCATGCCAAGCCCACGTCTGAAAACTTATGGAAGTCACCTCAGACGTCTGTCAAAAGGGAAAGATGTCTATCCATATCCTCTAAAAAAAGTTCTATACAGGCTCAGACGTCTGACCACGTCTGATCCAACTCTCTAAAAAAAGTTCTGCGTAAACTCAGACGTCTGACCTAACTCTCTGTAATAATTTCTGCATAGACTCAAATGTCTGACCATTTGGTCAGACGTCTGGCGCTGGCAATTCATTCCACTTCTTCTATCTCCAAACTCCGATTTGCGAACCGTTTTCTCCGTTATGAAGCTACATCCGACCTCTAGAATTCTCCATAGTGTCGTCAAAATTTAACAGTTCTAACGTGTCTACGATCAAGCCTTTAGTAATTTGCTCAAAAAAGAAAGTAAAACTGCTTGGTAAACATATTTTCAACTTAATACTCCTCTTTCCTTTGGAATAATGCTTCTATTTAAATAATTTAAAACACGCTTCAACACTGGCCTAAATTTACAGCAAGGTGATTCTACATACTTAAATGCTCCGTGAATAATAACTCATTGTCGCATCACACTTCCAATCAATCGGATGTATGCTGCTTAAATTCTCGCTGTTGGGTGTGCAAAGAAAGAGCAAGTGATTTTAAACTTTCTTGCATTCATGTTGGGTTTGCTTTCAGTAGACAATTCAGATCTATCATAACCTTCCTTAGCCAATGAATTTTTGCCACGATGCTTAAAAGGTGTGCTATATATACAATGAGATGAAATTCAAAGTACAGCAAAGTAACAGAAGCGTCTTCCTATCTCATTAAAACCGTTGGTTCTTCCTATAGTGGCATAGCCAACTCAGCTTTAATCAATCATGTGGGTGAGTTTTGTACATCAACTTTGTTTTCTAAATAAACGCCTACTTACTTGCATTAATAACACGTCTTAGGATTTTCTAATTACAAGACAGGAAGTTGTTCGTTGTTCTATATTTATGATTACGACACAATCTTATTGCTTGGTACATTTTCTTTTCTAATTTGTCGTATCTATGCACAATTAGTTTCTTGAGTTGACATTAACGAGTATACTTCCTGTATAACTTCCTCATCATCAAATTATTCCTGGAAAAAGAATATTATCGTAACTCTATTTTGTTTTGTTAACACTTGTATTTGACCATGTTAAAATAACTTCAAGATTACTTTTGAAACTAATTTTATTGTTATTTTTGCAGCAATGTGAACAAAATCGCATTCATTCCACGGTGAGAAGGAAAATGAAAACCAGCAAGTTAGCTGGGAAAGTAATGGCAACAGTTCAATTATTACTGAAATTTTGGTCAGGTAATAAATTCCACATACCATCAATTGCTCCTCTTGTAGACATTACAACGAGTCTGGTACTATTATTGTTCTGCGCTCCATGCAATTTTTTCAAAAGGAATTTTGAATGATATTTCAACTTTCCTATTGAATCTTGCATGTGATTGATTGCAGACAGTTATGATGATTGATTGCAGACAGTTATGAGTTTGAAATGAATGCAGCTCTAAAGTCCACGAAGACCTAAATCTATATTTTCGTGCACTGTATTTTGCTTTCGCATCAAAAACCAATTGTGGACACGTAGTTTCTTTTATTATTGGCAAGCTGTCCCTGTCCAAACTTAAAGCAAGATAAAGTTGCATATGTTCTTATTGTGTACAAACTGAAATATGATTTAGAAACATGATGCATTCGACTGTCAAGGACCTCTGGCCCAACTGGTAAGAGGTCCGATGATTTATATGAAGGTTCTAAAGGTCTATGTGTTTAAACCCTTAACACATTAAATAATCTTTAGCGATCAAATAAAATCTTTAGTGATGGATATGTGCTTTGTTTTGATATCAAAATATCAGATGCAGTTGTTTTCAGAAGCAACTACTTTGGTTTCTTTTATTTTTCCTGTTTGGCGTGCAAAGCAATAAATGAACGAAGATATTGGCTTACGTATGTGGATGGCCACCGAATCCTGTATTTATGCCGTATAATAAATGTAGAATAGAGAGATGCCGAGAAACGTTGTCTTTTCCCTTTTATAATTTTACAAATCTTCAGAGCATTCAAGTTGAGTTGACGTCATATTAGTAACGCAGGGCTGTAAGAAGTATATAGTACTTGCACTTATTCAGTGATTGTTATATTATTTGATCGGTCGTTTTATTTATTTATAAGATACGAACAAATTAGCTTTCTGTTTTGCTATGGTTCAAAAATGAATGACCATCTTTAATATTAGGGTACAGAGAATCCAAATAAAAGCATGCTTGATTAGTAGTGTGACTGGAAGATCATGGAATGATTTATTTATTTATCTCTGAAAGGAAAATTTGGTTTGAATCTTTATTTTCAACATTGGTGCTAGCATCAGACTCTCATACGGCCAAAGAATATGTTACATGATCCCAGAGTAAAATAAATAAAGTAGCATGTTCCTCGTATATATCTTAATCTGCAGCTACATGCAAACCAAGTGTATTCCTTTTAATCGAAGGTCTCTTCTCTTATTGACAACACCCTTTAGTTCTTTGCATAGGCTTTCTAAACTTGCTCATGTGAATTTTCACCATCTCCATATCATATTGCATAATTTATCATTCATCTATTTCTTTCCTCCCATATCAGTGGATAACTGAAACAACAAAACAAATTAGGTCAGAATCCCTAATTTGATCTTTATTTTTAAAAGTAGAACAATGGAATTCAATTTCATTGTCTTACGAAGTATTTTGTATCTTGTCCAATTTAGTCTTGAACAAGCACCAAATATGTTTTGTAAATTGGCAGTTGAAAAATTAGTGTTTGTCCTCCAACTCACAATGTACAATCTGGGTTAATTTGAGCGCTCCACTTGATCAATCTATCTCCGGTTTGCAACTATTTTATTTTGTATGCGGTTAAGATCATTGAACTTTAAGAGAATGATATCGTCCAACTCATACAATATACACAGGTTGGGCTAATTTTAGCACTCAATTTGACCAATGCATGTTGTCTGCAGCCTATTCTTTAAACTTTATATGCAGTTAAGACTTTTTTCTTATGATTAATTTGGTATCACACGATTTTCTCCCACTGGACTTAGGAAATTGAGAACGTAATCATTTCCCTAGAGGCTTCATTTGGAAACCATTGTTCTCGATTTGCAAACCCATTTGACTTGTCTCCCTCTTTAATAATTGGAATACCATTAAAAATGTTAGAAAAACTTTGTAACAAACCATACCATACTCCATCTCTTGTTATACCATCAACGTTACTATAACATCCTTACTTGAAGGCTCAAAACTAACGGCTGCGGATAATGCAGTCATCCATAATTATTAATCTTTGATGACCAAATACGACGGTACTAGATATGTGGATACACAAATCACAAAAATATGAAAAAAAAATTAGCAATTCAAAAACACATTTCCGTATTCAAATCAAAACATTTCATGTTCCTTACATAATCCCAAATTACCACTACAAGGAAAAAGTTATTTTCCGACGGCGGAAAACCATCGGCGACCGTCCGAGGCCGCCGGAAGCCGTCGGAAAATGCCGTAGGAAAATAAGACGTCGGGGTGCAGTGTTTCCGACGGCTTTCGATACATCTCGCCGTTCGTATTTCCGACGGATTCCGACACTTGTCGAAAGCAGTCAAAAACCGTTGAAAAAATTGATCTGAAAGCAGTCGGAAGCCGTTGGAAAAATATAACCTAAAAGCTGTCGGAAATCTGCTGCAATTTTTTTACATTTCTGCTGCAATACAGCCTTCCATCCACATTTTTCATACAAACACTATTCCACCAATATTGCAAAATCCAATATGTAATATTCTAACCAAATATCAAAAACCAAACTATACACAATTCACCAAACAAAAAAATACATAAAATTAAGTCGAAACACATAATTTTACAACAAAACAGCTAGGTGTATCATAACATAGTACATAAATCAACAACTACCTCCACCATATATTAAATCATACGAAACAGTAAAATACATACCGACCAAAGCAATCAATCAATCTCCTCCAGAACCAGAGCCAGCGGAGGAAGGGAAGCAGCCACCGTACCGTTGCATGTATTCGGCAATACGCTGGTCTAGCAACTGTGTGGTCTTTATGGCCTGTCGACGGTTCTAATCCTCCAACTGCGTCACTCTAGCTCGCAAATCTTCGATCTCTGCTAGATCGATCTGAGCTCTAGTCTGCCTACCCCGTCTCTGACTGCTGGTCTGTAATAAATATTTAATTTAGCTGTGTGATCTCTGTAAGTGTATGTGCATGTATTTGAATGATTAGCAGTGTGATAATATTATTTAATTTAATTTATGCATGTTTATGTAAGTGTGTGTGCATGTTGATAACATCTTAGATTATGGTAACACCAAATAACTATAGTGACAAGATTGTTGATTTATATTTTGAAATACTATAACTTTAGAAAATTTTAGCATAAGAAAAGTAACTTTAGGGAAGGATGAGAGCAATAAATTTGAAATTACTCTGTTTTCTATCTCTCAAATGAGAGGGAGGTTGGCCAATTTATAGATACGGACAGTTGGGTCACTCAACAAAGGGATAACTATTTTGAAAGGAAATGACTAATTTCAAAATATGGTCTGTAAATTGGTTAAGGAGGGTCATGCGACTAACCATGAAACTGTAAACTGAATGAGGCTGATAATGTATTGGACAAATATCAACCATTACGAAACATTGATTTGTATTTTAATCTGTTACTCATCATTTGAACTTAGAATTTACACATATTAGATGATGGGAAAAAAACATTAATTGATGTAGTTCCCACAGCATGAACCGCCATTTTGATACCTGAAACACTAAAGGCCTTTGTTTATAAATTATTACAGCCATATGTAATCTGCTCTAGTGAAGTATTTGTACTTCATATTTGTATGTTCATTTATACTTGTTAATCAAGATACCAGTCTTAAAATGAAGAAAAAATTAGCAATAAAATAATTTATGTCGATGCAAAATAATTTTATCCTTGTATTATTTTATTTCAAAACAAATGTACAAGTACTCGTTCAATTTATATATTTCCAGTCAAAAATCATATGTTACTCGAGTATTTTCAAAAATGAATCCACACGTTACATTAGTTGCTAATAAATAAATATAAATATGTCATTAGAAGCACCTAAGGCTTATATGACAAAGTCGCTCTATTTCAAAACTCTGTCCATTACCATTTTGACGTATTGAATTTCTTCATGTTATTTAATGCAATAAAATCAAAGCTACAATAATTTACTCGTTAATGAAGTTCTAACCATTACTTATGTATAATGTATAAATTTGAAAATATTTTCTTTTGGCCGTTTTTAAATTGTGATTCAACCATTTATTAACAAAAATAATAGTACGTTACATTACGAGATATCAGTGTTTTTGATCTCTTTAACAGTAAATGTGACAAATTTATGCATATGTATAGCATATATCAAGCAAACTAAATTAAATAACATGTTTTTTCCGTTATTTTTTTGAAATGACAATCAAGTAACGAATTAATATATTTTGGTAATGCATAATGCTTTCATAACGAAGTGACTCAAAACCAATGTACTGAATTTGAAAACTTATATGATACCCAATATATTATTTACTTACCACTTGATTGCCAAATCTGTATCGTCTGCCATGCTCCGATGGATCCATAACTGACTCAAAAATAGCATCCTCCTCATCCGTCATCAGCTGATCTCGACCCGTACTAGCAAGAAGTTTTTGGCACTGCTGCATAAACTTTTCCTGCGTTAACAAATTAATATCATCATATCTTATTTTATTATATTTTAACAAGTAGAACAATTACTAATACTGCATCAAATGAAATATGCTTACATGGCTCTTGCTGGATTTATCGTCGTGCCATGTATACGAAACTATCGCACCCGAATTTACATGCCCGACAATATGCGTACGAGTAAACACGTCCATATAGCCCACGGAACCATGCGCCTAAGCTTCCTAAAATTGATTTTTACATACAATTATTGTACATTTAAAATTATATAGCACAAACTATTTACAATTTGCATTCAGCAAATTTACCAACTCCTGCGGATACTGCTGAAATGACTTCGACCCTCCGCGATGAGGGACAGAATTTTTATTTCTGTTTGCAGAGTTTCTTTCTGACTCTGCCTGTACATTCAAAATTTGATACATTATTTATCGATTATATATTTTTTGATATTTATTACCAGTCAAATAATTTAAAAAATTTAGTATACTTGCCTTCGCATCGTCAGTTTCCCAGTATCACAACCATGCTTGCCATACGCTCTCCCCATCCAACGTAGTTTCTTACCTGATTTCTTGATTTCGGATATCGAGCTCTTATAGTTTTTACGCATCTTCTTCATCCACTATTCTCGTGCCAACTGCATACCGTCTTTATGAATGTCTATCTTAGCCTGTGTTTCACGATAAAAAGCAAAAAGAATATTAAAATGTAAATGATAAACAGTAAAAAAATGACAAAAATGACTTTAAAATGGAAAACAGAAAAATATACTTACTAGGACATCCTGCCAAATATATTGTGCTATGTGGAGAGGGATGTTATCCCACTTCTTCCAACACGCACTCATCCTACTTCAGTAAGAAGCTCTAGAAACATCCAACACAACATTCGAGGGAAGTAGGTCGAACCCCTGTTTTTAAATATGATACAGATAAGTACGTACGTACATTAAAAAAATAAGATGCTGAATAAAATTTAATTCTTACCCCTCTGCTCTAGGTACTAAAGAAGCTACAAGACGCTGTGATGCTTGCGATGGACCAGTGCCATCTCCTCTTGAAGATCGGGAAGAGCTCCTATCTCTAGATGACATTACGATAAACCTGTGACATATATACACATCATTTCAAAAGAGAATAATAACATGATAATGAAATATATTTAATACATAAATGACAACAACGTTATAAATTGCTAAATTAATGACCGAAATGGAAATAGAAATGGAAGTGTGTTATACCTTATTCATAATGGGTCTCATGTTCCGACGATAAGCATATTATGTTGCATTTTGAATAAAAATTGCTAAATAAATGCAAATGGAAATGAAATAAAACATGTAAACAACGGTAAACGTACATATTTGGCTTCATGGTTACATCATAATACATCAAGAATTCGACATAGTTACATCAATTGCAAAAAAATCAGATTCGGATTTTTATCAATCATCATCGTCTTCTGATTCAGATTCGGTCTCGTTTTCTACGATATTTTCCTCTGCACTGTCAAACGCTTATACCAAAATATTTGATTCATCGACCAAAAGACCAAAATCTGTATGATCGTCTATAATTATTATTTCGTTATTTTCCTCAAGATCTACCTGATAAGCTTGTTCGTCTAGAATATTCTTCCCATCGAATGTGCGCATTTTACGAAAAAATACAGTTTTCTTAACTATATACACACAATCACAAATTATACATACTCTTTAAAATTTCACGATAACATATGAAATAGGTATACCATGGGATGCTATAAACCATCATTATGCAATTGGAAACAATTGCAATCACTGATTAGCTCTAATTTATTATCTTATGAAAATCTAGATTTAGGAAAAAAATTAGATTTTTGCCCAAATTAAGATATTATACCTGAGATTGAGAACAATAGAGTATGCTTAGGCAGCCATGGAGGATCCGCAAGCTCGAAATTGGAGATTGAAAGCTTGTAGGAGGGATTTGGGGGTTTTTGATAAAAAATTTGTGCTGCAAAATGAGGAAAAAGAAGGCTTAGATGAGACTGTAATTCGCGAATTTCTGACGGCTTCCGACGGCCGCCGACGGCCCGTCCGTCGAAAATTAGCCGTCGGAAGCCGTCTCTACGTGCTGTCGGAATATTAGCCTTTTTAGTAGTGTACGTTAATCACGTTCAACAAAATATAATTATTACAATTACGCCAAGAGCGACATATGAAGATGCCCCCTTGGTTGATCAAAGTATATATATAAGGCTAATAAGTCTGTCTTTACAAACAATTACACAGCGGAAAAAGAAAACATTAAATAACTATCTGCCTTCTGCACGCCTCTGTTATCTTTATTCATCTAAGAAGAGAACCTAAAAACCCTAAAGCTCAAACTACACAAAATCAATTAAGTATCCGAGAGTTTAAGGGAAAAACAAAAACTTTGAGTCAGAGATAAACCCTGATATGAATAATAGTCTAACATCTCAATCCTTTTTAGATATCTAGTGAGACCATGCCGCTTAGCAGAATGGGTTTTCTCCTCACTAGTATCATAAAACCTTTATAAAACCATATTTTGTGCTGCTGCATCCACAATGGTTAAAACATACATTTCAAAATATTATGATGATATACATATTTGAAAATAAGTACGTTTTACCATTTCCAGTTTAATCTGACACCCTGTCATAATTATAGTTTCTAGGATCACAATTAGCCTTTTTAGTTTTCATGGGTTTACTAATAATCTTGTTATACCTAATAGACACCATGTCCTATTCAAAGTTTTCATGCGATCGCTAAGAACGTATAGGCTCCTGCTAGTTAAATTAATCAATTCATGGGTCCTCCTGAACTTATTAGTCCTTCCAATGACTAATCACCTTATCCTATTTTTATGGGTTTACTAGGAACCTATGGATTTACCCAGTTACTCACTTCACATCCTAGTTTTCATGGGTTGACTAGGAACCTACGAATACTTCCATTAGCCACATTCTTATCCTAGTATTCATGTTTTAATAGAAACCTATTGATTGATGTCAATTCTTAATCCGGATATAATTTTCATCGGTTCAGTACAAACCAATCATCCCCTGCCAACTGTCTTTAATGCATAGTTTTCATGGGTTAACTATGAACCTTTTGGTGTGCACCAATAACTATCTAATCATAGTTTTCATGAGTTTACTATGAACCTTCCGGTATGCACCAATAACTACAGTATCACAGTTTTCATGGGATTACTATGAACCTTTTGGTTTACCTCCAATAACTAGGTATCCTATGTTTTTGATCACCCTGACTCCTTGAATGCAATTCTAGTCATTCAGGATTTTAAATAATTTATATTTACTATTGAGTTAATCTGGCTGGTTCTTCTACCCCTTTTTCTCTAAATATAGTAACGGGTTATAATATGAATATACTCATGTTTGAAGAAGCAAAACAACAATTTAACAACACCACCATGTGGGCTTAAAGTCCTTGAATTACACATCATAACATAGTTAACACATTTTACTTATATTTTTATCAAGGCAATAATTCTTCAAAATTTCATACTTAAAGCCATTAAAAAACTCCTTTATACAAGCTGTGGGATTTTTCCTTTAAAAATTAGAGTATGGGTTTTTTAGACCTTTCGACAACGTCGAAAGCTTCTACTTTTAAACACTTCGAAAGCATAGATCATTTCCTTTTAAACAATAGGATCCAACTCCTTTAATACTTTAAACACTTCCTTCGAAACCTTTCGACTTTGACAAAGTATTACTATAGATATAAGAGTGGAACCTTTCGAAACTAATGAAACTTAAACCTTTCGAAACCATTGAAATGCATAACTTTCGTAAACTCTCTGGGTTCAATTTGAAATATGTGGGAAATCTACTTTAAAACCTTTCGACTTCATTAGAAGCTACCTTTCGACCCCATCGAAAGGCCGGCTTTGAAAGCTTTGGGTTATACTTCAATTATAAAACAAGGGTAAACCATCTAGGTTGAAAGCTTTGATACCTTCCGAAAACACGGAGAACCAGCTGGTTTGAAAATAAGTAAATCTTTCAACTTTGACGAAAGAGACAACTTCGAAAGCTTGGTGAAAACGGCAATAACCTTTCGATTGTGTCGGAAAGTTGAAAACAAAGCAATAGGTGGCAGTAACATTTCGACTGTGTCGGAAGGTTCAAAACAAAGTAATAAGCGGCATTAACCTTTCGACAGTGTCGAAAGGTTTAAAACCTTTATTTTAAATAATTGACTTGGTCGAAAGCAACCATGAAAGCTTCTTTCGAAAGCAAGCAGGTGCAAGCTTTTGGTTCATAAAAAAAATAACCCAAATACCTTGGCAACCAACCTTTCGACAAAGTACACTTCGACCTTATTCAATTTTAAGTACCAAGTAACATGATACCATATGCATTGAACTTTGACATTGTCGAAAGCTATAACCTTTCGACTTAGTTGGAAGGTTTGGGTTGGAAGGTTTGATGCCTAAAATGGCTGAAACATGCTAAAGCATGATTTTCTTGTTTTTAACTTAAAGCGATAACTTTTCAACTAACCTGCCATTATTTGTCAAATTCTCATTGGTTGATAATTACTTTTCAGAAAAGTGCTGCCACCAATTTTAGTATTAAATAATAATTTTATTTTATAAAATGCCCCTTCTCCTTAATTAAATATATAAAACACTTAAGTCTCATACCTTAAATAATTTTTTATATTTATCAATTCATTTTGGAAAAATCTGGAAAATTCCAAAAAATATATTTTAATATGTTTTTCAACATATAAAAATTTCAAACCCAAATAATTATTATTTTAGCCGTAAATAATTTATACCTAATAAATCATTTTTCTTCACTATAAATTTTATATAAAATCCACATAAATTCAGAAAATTATGAAAATTAGAACCCATCTCTAGAATCATGTTTTCTACAATATATAATTTTCCCATGACATTTGAAAATAATTTCGTCTCTGTTTTACCCTAAACCGTGTATATCTCCTTTTAAACAACCTTGTTTAATCCATATAATTCATAAATTTAGCATATCATCATTCAATATATCATAAAAATAGATTACATAAAAATCCAAAACTGTATGATCATAAAACTAAAATAGAGATGTAGAAATTATCATTTACCTTGGATTAGATAAGAAAATTGAAGTTTGGTTGAGATTAATTCCTTCTAACTTGAGCCCTAAGCTTTAAGTAGATTTTCTCTTCTCTTCTTTCTTCCTAATGGCCTGCCTTGCTTCTTATGGTTATAAAATTTTGTTTTAAGTAAAATGAACATGTATGACCTAAGGAGAATAGTACAAGGGTGGGAAATATGGGCGGCTATTTACCATAATGCCCTTATGTTTAATTTCCTAACCATTTATATAAGTTCATTAGATTTTAAATAAGCACGGCCACCTAGTTTATTAATCAACCTCAATCTCCTTATCTACATTATTCTATTTAATTTATTCTAATTAAATCTCTTAAATAATGTCGCTAAAACTAGGGGTGTTACAGGCTCCCCTCCTTAAAGAATTTTATCCTCGAAATTCAATAAGGACTAGCTAGCAAACATAGCAATCATCCGTAACATCTCCTAACAACCATATTAGCCTACCTGACTATTATAATCAACATAAATCTGATATAGACATACCTTCAAATCAGATCAAGATAAGCCTCTTGAATCCTGTCTTTTGTCTCCCAAATACAGTCTTTCTCGTTATCGCTCCACTGAACTTTCACCAACTTGATTGTCTTGGTCCTTAGTCACTTCTCATCTCTCGCTACAACCCAAATTAGTTGTCTAACAAAAGTCAAATCAGGCTCCACTACACTCTGTCTGTGGAATAGCAGCCTCTGGATCATGCACAAACTTACGAAGATGAGACACATGAAATACATTATGAATGCCTGTCAAACTGCTCAGCAACTCTACTCTATACGCGAGCTCCCCAATTCTTTCTATGACCTGGAAAATGGTCCAACATATCTTGGGGCCAACTTTCCAGACTTTCCAAATCGTACCACACCCTTCATCGGTGATACTTTAATAAAAATCTTGTCTCCTACTAAGAACTCAAGGTCTTTACGCCTCCCATCTGCGTAACTCTTTTGCCTGGATTGAGCTTCCTTCATCCATCCTCGGATTAACTCAATCTTTTTGACACCTCTCTAACCAAATCTGGACATAAGACCAATCCGTCTCTAATCTCTAACCAACATGCTGGCGATTTACATGTCCTTCCATACAAAGCTTCAAAATGCATCATTCCTATACTAGTCAGATAACTATTATCACAGGAAGACTTAATCAACTGTAGGTGCTCTTCCCAAGATCCACCAAAGTCTAACAAACAAGCTCTCGATAAAATCCTCGAGTATCTTGTTGACCCTCTCCGTCTACCCATCCGTCTGTGGGTAATAAGTTGTACTCATTTTGAGCTTGGTACCTAATACCTCTTGTAGACTCCTTCAAAATTCGCTAGTGAATAATGCATCTCTGTCGCTGACTATACTACTAGAAATCCCATGAAGTCTAACTATGTTCTTCATAAACAACTTAGCCAAAACAAGTGTTGTCCTGGTTGATTTTACCGGAATGAAATGGGCACTCTTGGTCAGCCGTCCATAACTCATATGCTTTAATTTTGTGACGACCCAACTTCCATATTTCCAGGAAGTCGTATCGCTAATAAGAAAGAAAGTGATAGAAAAAGAGAAGAAAGAGAAGAAAGAAGAAACAACACATCAGAATCTAAACAGCGGAACGAATAAATTATATTAATAACATAAAATATTACATAGTTTATAACCACAATCAGAGTACACAGATATACAACACATACTAGACAGTTATAAACACCTGTCTAGTATTTACAACATAATACAACTCAGAGACCACACAGAACACACAGCGGAATACTAATATCTAATGCAGAAGCCTCCTGCTCCATTGCTCTTCCAATATTCGTCAAAGCTAACCTGAATCCCTCGGCTACTCGTAAAAATTTGAGTACCCAAGAGTTTATGAAAACAAAAGATAAACTCCGGGTCAGACATGGGTCTGGTGTGAGTAACAGGTTAAAATTGCTTAATTTTCAAAAACCTTTTGAAAAGAAAGGTATCACGTAAGACTTCCCACACATAAACATGGAAAAGTTTTAACCTTACGCTAACCAAAACATTTGATAGGAAATCCAGTGATATTATAATAGGTCTAGGGTTTTCAAGTAAATATGAAATAGCTGAAATTGTTACATCTATTAAATTCCAGCTACAAGCCACAAAAGTGGGTAATACAATCAAAACCATTGGCACTTATTGGATTTTGGATTCCATACAATGGCAGGGCTACTGGGGTACTGCCCGTCACAGTACGTGGCCTAGATCAACGTACCGAGGAGTACGCCCGCTCCCCTGCAACACAAAGCCGGACCCATTCCTTACTGAACAGCTCCGAACAAGACAACCCCGCAGTTGGTGCGCATATCCAACTGCGCATTAAACCGAATAAAAAGGAACCTTTAGACAGGGGAAAATCTTGCTCTCCAGTGGGGGCTACCCACGAATCCTTGCCGCACCTCCCCTGGTTTAGCCATTTCCGGTTGATGAGGCTTGAGGCTACGATTACCTTTAGAGAACACATCTCTTAGAATGCTCATCGTCCGCCTGACGATGTGCTGAAAGCATTCAATCCATACAAGTTCGTTCCGGGTTCGAACGAAACCGAAGGCATTATCTCATTACACTCGTTTTGGAATCACCCTCAGACTTAATGACGATAACCCTTGCACTCTGAATCTCCATCTCGAATCTATAAGTACTATTCCGTCAAACTCATTACGGAATCACCCACAGAGTTATACTGACATATAGCCCTTACACCTCGAGTCTTCACTCTTCACATAAGATTCACGACCTATCGTTAATTTGGATTGATGTGGTTTTCGGATATCCAAATATGGAAGCCCGATCCCGGTCTCATCGAAATCCAAAGCATGTCTTTTAGGGCCAAGTTGTTTTAGAATTTAAAACAATTCAATTACATTATCTATATACACACAGATAGATGATTCATAGATTCACAACAGATAATTATCATTATCATAACCACAAATAATCCACATTTATCACTATCAAAAGATAATCCATCACAATGCAACCAATGCATCCATATCAATCAACATAACTAATCTCATCTCTGAGATTCATACCATTCAAGACAACCAATATTATCCATCTATAAGCAAAGACTTATAATCATACCATCTATAATTAATTTAAAATGAATTAAATTAATTATACCATCTATAATTAATTTAAAATGAATTAAATTAATTATACCATCTTTAATTAATTTAAAATGAATTAAATTAATTACTTACACAATATAAATCTTGCTTACATTATCATTAATTAATTACAAATTAATTAATTGATTAACCTCTATTCTATCATCTTAATTAATCAATCCTGATTAATTATACTTTAATTAATTTCACAAAATTAATTACTCTAAACCAAATACAGTAATTAACCTTTAATTACTTCATAAATTAATTAACTATAATTAATTACATTTAACCTTAATTAATTACAATTAATTAATTACACCTAATTACTTATTATTGATTAATTAATAGTAATTAATCAATCTTAATTACATCATTAATTATATTATTTAATGACTCTTAATTATATTTAATTAATTACTCAATTAAATTACTTCAGTAATTAATCTCACTTAAACCATAATTATTAATCACCTTTGATTAGTCTCAATCTGTAATTAACTACCCTTAATTACTTATCAAATTAGTTACTCCTTAATTAATTTCTTAATTAATCTCTTTATTAATTATACAAAATAATTTAATCCAAATTTCATTCACAATTCCAACACCTATCCACTAATTACATCCTGTAATTATCTCTAATTACTTAACCGAGTAATTCCAGTAATTACATAAAGTAATTATTATCAAATCCAATGTTTAAAATTAATTAAACTTAATTAATTAATTTAAACCAATCTCAATAAAATTCATTAATTACACTAAGTAATTAATGTCTTAATTACTTTATTTAAGTAATTAAACTTAAATAAATTTCACAATTTATTATCATTAATTAATTAATCTGATTAATTATTAAAAATTAATCATATTAATTAATTACTAAATAAACTTTAGTTAATGATCATCATTAACTATTATTATTTCTTTAATTACTTTTCTTAAATTATTTCTTAATTAATCTCTAATTAAAATTAATCCAAATTATTAATTTTAAATTAAATAAATAAGTCGCTTCTTAATTATCTTATTTATTTAATTATTTTAATATCTTAATAATTTTTAAGATAAACCATTCCTTATTAATAATTATATAAATATTAAAGTGTACTTAGAATATTGCATTTAAAATTTAAATTCAAATTCCAAATTTGAATCTAAAATTCAATAATGATATTTATTAAAGCATTATCAAATTTTAAATTCCATTTATTCTTTCCAAAGTAAATGTAAATAACATTTATTACTTATAATAAAACTTATATAAGATAAGTCTTAATTTAATTAAAAATTAAGTTTAAAATACATTACTATTTAAATTTCAAATTCAAGTTAATAATCATTTAACTTTCTTTTATAAACTTTTTATAATGACTTCATTCATAAGGAAAATCAAATTTAAATATTTGTTTGAAAACAATTTATTTCTAATAAATAATTTAAATTTGAACTTGTTTGAAAACATTCAAATTTTAAAACTTATTTAAATATCCAGTTTTTTAAATTCAAAACCTTTGAACCATTCCTTATTTAAAATTATTTGAATTAAACTTGAAATAAACTTTGATTTGAACCTTGATTTTAAAACTCTTTATTTAAAATACAAATTCATTCTTAAAACCAGAAGATTCAAAATTTTAAGAAAACCGAACTTAGATTTAGATTCAAACTACTGTTTTGAATCATGACTCAGTTTTCAATATGAAATTTAAATTTACAAAAAACTGTCTGGTTTTATTATTATTTTTCAAACTGAAAACCACTTTTAAATTTAAAAAAAAAACTTATAAGATTTCAAACTTCTTTAAACTAAAACTCTTTTGCAGATTTAAACTTATTTAAATCTTATCACAACTACTAATTCATTTTAAATTTTGATTTAAATTTTAAAACTGCAGACAGTTTTCTACAGGAAACTGTAATACAACATACTCCCGAGCTAACCCTATGTATGCTTCGAGTCATCTAGTCTGTAACTTCGAGCAAACTCAGTATACACTCGAGTGTTACTCGAGTCAAACACTGCAGTACCCAGCAAAAACAACACAGACCCAAATGCACGATGCACGTACACCGTGCCTCCGGCCATCATCACCCACCTCAGGCAACCTCTAATCATCCACGACCATCCTTACAATCAACCACCATCATCAGTTCTTCACTCCACAACCAAATATCAAATTCGAGTTGATTTTGCAGAACCTGGAACCAGACAGTCAAAAACCCCCCAAAACCTGTCATCTCTTCAACACCCATCCTCCGACCATCATAAGCCTTGCAACTCCGACCACAACTTCATCGTCACCCAAACTACCATCTCCCAAAGGCCCATGACACTTGGTCTCCTCTGAAGGCAGTATCGGTCACAACAATATGTTCAAACAAAACTAGGGCTACAAGAAGAAAAATCAAAATTACTGCAACCATGGTGTTTTACATCACCATTACTCAATTTTCTCAGCTACATTGATAACTCCCCTACCCACAAGAAGAATACCAATATCCCCAAATCGTTAGATCATCAGAAATCATCATATTTCCTTTTTCTGTTCAACAAAAAAATGCTCCAAAACCCCTTGATTAAAATACTGATTTTTGATTTAAAAATCTTGTTTTAGTCTAAGTATTCAAATTAAGATCCTAGATTTATAAACTAAAATGTTTGGGTTTTCCTTTATTCAAAGTTTGCTTTGCTTTTTAAAATACCCAGTAAGATTCCAAATTTTATTAAACTTAAACAATATTTCAAAAACTTCTCTAGGATAAAATAATCAAGTTTTGTTTAAAACTTGAATCTTAACACAGCTTTGATCGAGAGGTATGATTTTTAATCCCAAAAACCAGAGCATGAACTAGGAACAGAGGGCTACAAGACTATTTACCGTACACACATCATACATGTATAAACATATAGATAATTCATATATACATTCACATAAACATATTTATTTTCAAATGTAAACATGCAACCAATTAGTACTTAAGAAACTTTTAAGAAGAATGTTACTCACCTAAATTTGATGTGCAGAGCAATGCATTTGAAAAAGAGACTTGTGCTTTAAATCTTGATTTGAATTTGCTCCGGATTCTCATAATACAGTTGCATGCATGCTCCTTTGAGACTTCAGATAGAAGGAGATGCAGATGAAAATATGCAGGCCTTCAGATTTTTGAAATGTTAATAGGTTTGCTTGCTTTACTGATTTACAGGAATATGCTATTTTGGAATTTGATTTTCTTTTACAGGTTTGCATGCAGAAGACCAATTTCCATATTGCATTTGAAAATGGACCACAGGTTTTAGCCTGATCTTTGAAAATGCTTTAGAAGATTTGCATGTTTGAACTGAGCTTTTTGAGGATGATTTTGTTTTGATTTGTAAGAAGAATTTGCATGCAAACTTGTTTCAGATTTATGAAGTGGGTTTTGGGGATGATTTTCAAGATTTTGGTTCGATTAGAAGAAAATGATTTCAACTGAAGCTTTTATCTTAGTTTTTGAAAAAAATAATGAAGATTAGAAAGAAATGGGGAATGTAGGAAACATGTTTTTGTTTTATAAGTGTATTTGATTTATTTAGAAATTAAAATAAAAAATAATAGGACACTTGTCTCAATTCTTAACATTTGTCAAGTAAGTATGTAAATTAATTAACACATGCTCATTTAATTTGTAAGATGTTTACATTTGTCTCAAATGTTAATTAGTTATTTATTTAGATGTTAATGCATGATAAATGTAAACCTATGTTTATATAAATTAGTTAATCATGTATTTATTCATTTGTATATAGATTTTAAAATGAATAAATCAAACTATATTTATAAAATTAAACTTATACAAATAATTAAAAATCAAAACAAATTAAAAACATTTATACTTTAGAATTTAAAAACTTTGAATTCAAGTTCAAAATAAAATTTTGAAATCCAGCTTATTTACAAATACAACTACAAATTTGAATTTTCAAAAACAATAATTTTTATTAAAAATTTATTTGTTGAAACAATGTATTATTATATTTTTAGAAATAACAATATTTAATAACCATAAATAACTATTAAAAGAAATTATTTCTTTATTCATAAATTATTTATTTTATTCAATTATATCAAAATAACTCTTATTGTTTTTTTATTTAAATTTAAACTTGAGTTACACATATTTTAAATCATTTCAATATTTTTCTTAGGTATTTAAAACCATATTTATTTATTAAATAACTTTTAAAAGTTTAACTTTTAAATAAAATCATAATTCACAATTTTACTAAAGATACATATTTTATAGAAAACAGGATTTATTTATTAATTGAATTTAAAACAATACTTATTTACAATATATACAATATTCTATATATATTATAAATATAAAACAATTATTAGATTTAAAAAGATAAAATCTATCAATTAACTATTTATTTTATTGAATTATAAAATTAATTCAAATCTTATTACAAAGATTATCAAATCAATTTAATTTTTATTTCAAATTATTAAATTGATATTGCTTTAAAATTCCGGGTCATCACATTCCTCCCCCCTTAAAAGAATTTCGTCTCCGAAATTTAAAACAAAGGTAATTTAATAATCTATTTAAAGATTTAATTTTAAACACAAGCATATACCAATGATATGCTAACAACCATAGCAATCAATTCACCCAATCAAACAAATCTAATTATCCAGAAAAATTCTGGATAAAACTTCCACGAGTTTCCCCAGTAAAAATATCGGGATACTCGCTCTATAGATTTCAAACAACCAATACTATTAAGGTAAAGAGCTCATATTCATCTAGATCTACAGAACTAGACAGCATATCAGACTACAGACGAGTTTGACTCAACAGCCAAACCTTCTGAACAGCCGATTCCAAAACCAGAGATAGACCATACACGTACTCCCTCAGAGATACGTGAAACTCATTGAATTCTAGTTATCCTAACTGACAATTCAATCCTGAAAACCAAATACTAATCCAACCAAAACACAGATAAAAGATTCAAACATCACTGAGCTAGCCTTCCAGACTTACTCAAAACTTATAGCTCCTGAATCGGAGAAAGCTCCAACAATAACGAAGTCTCCAATTCGAATTACAAATTCCTCCTTTCCTTATCTACAAAAGTCTTCGGACAAATTCTGGGCTGCCAATCATCCAAACTGATCAGCTCAACCCTTGCTGATTATTCTAGAACAATCAGAACCAAAAACAACCCAACACAATGATCACCTCAAGATCAATCCAAAACCAAAACACAATTCTACTCCATAACCAGCAGAAAACTACAAACTTCTCCTGATCCGGAAAAGATAATCAGGAACACCTCCAAACAGCTTCCGCTGCGCCACTCTGATTCGATATAGATAAGAAAATACTAACGAAGGACACAAGCACCAACTGGACATCACCTCCAGAAATATGATTCTACAGATCCATAAAGAAAACTCAGAAATTCCTCCAAAACTGAGTTGCTTCATCAAACTCCATCTCTAAAAATCATTCTCCAACTAAACAGAACCACCGGTTCCACTCCTGGAAACTAGTTGATAAGAATACTCAATCTCCAGATGCGGACGAACTTCTGTCTTCCCAGAAGACATCCAGAAAATCTCCAACAATCCAAGAGAACACTCAAACAATCGCAAGTCACTTTTGCGATCAACCCAGATAAATTTCCAAATAAAACTGTTCTCACTTTACCAAAAGAACAGCTTACACTGGTCTAGTCAATCCATTGAAGAGACGGATTCACTCAGCAGCTTCTGACCTCCATCTTCAGAAAAACTACTCAGCTAAGACTTCCCTGTCGGCATACAGAACACTCCGAGCTGCACTAATGACACCAATGCCAAACTTCCTGATCCAAAGCTCTTCGAGAAACTCAAACTTCAAAGCAAACAGAAACACACAACATCCTGCTGCCTTCAGACATAACATCGAAACAGACACACTTTCCAAAACTTGTTCCAAAGAAAACATCTTCGAAAACAATCCATAGTCACTGCATCTCATCACGTAGTTACAACTTCCTGAGGTATCAAAATACCATCACTTGCTCCAGCTCAACCGAAAAGATCAAACTCTACTCACCAAACTCTGCACTTCAAAGATGTCTCCGAACCTTAACAGGTTTCCTTCAGAGATCGATGAAATACTCCAACTCAATCAAAACTTACTCGAGACGGTATTATGTCTACAATCTCGACAGATAAACTTCCAACCTAAACATCAGACTCTAACCAATGGTAGTAATCGTGTTACAAACACTACTACCTCATCAACCTTTATAGCCTATATTGGAAATCCTGAACAGGTAACCCAACAGATAGGTAGAAATAAATAAATATATATAAATATATATATATATATATATATAATTACATAGACGCTCTCTCAAGATAGACACCACTCCAGAGCCTAGGTATTCACTCAACCTAATGCTCTGATACCACTTGTGACGACCCAACTTCCATATTTCCAGGAAGTCGTATCGCTAATAAGAAAGAAAGGGATAGAAAAAGAGAAGAAAGAAGAAACAACACATCAGAATCTAAACAGCGGAACGAATAAATTATATTAATAACATAAAATATTACATAGTTTACAACCACAATCAGAGTATACAGATATACAACACATACTAGACAGTTATAAACACCTGTCTAGTATTTACAACA
Source organism: Allium cepa (assembly GCA_030765085.1). Classification (NCBI taxonomy): domain Eukaryota; kingdom Viridiplantae; phylum Streptophyta; class Magnoliopsida; order Asparagales; family Amaryllidaceae; genus Allium; species Allium cepa. The sequence continues at coordinate 720,774,633 of CM060938.1, read as the reverse complement.
TAATACAACTCAGAGACCACACAGAACACACAGCGGAATACTAATATCTAACGCAGAAGCCTCCTGCTCCATTGCTCCTCCAATATTCGTCAAAGCTAACTTGAATCCCTTGGCTACTCGTAAAAATTTGAGTACCAAAGAGTTTATGAAAACAAAAGATAAACTCCGGGTCAGACATGGGTCTGGTGTGAGTAACAGGTTAAAATTGCTTAATTTTCAAAAACCTTTTGAAAAGAAAGGTATCACGTAAGACTTCCCACACATAAACATGGAAAAGTTTTTACCTTACGCTAACCAAAACATTTGATAGGAAATCCAGTGATATTATAATAGGTCTAGGGTTTTCAAGTAAATATGAAATAGCCGAAATTGTTACATCTATTAAATTCCAGCTACTAGCCACAAAAGTGGGTAATACAATCAAAACCGTTGGCACTTATTGGATTTTGGATTCCATACAATGGCAGGGCTACTGGGGTACCGCCCGTCACAGTACGTGGCCTAGATCAACGTACCGAGGAGTACTCCCACTCCCCTGCAACACAAGGCCGGACCCATTCCTTACTGAACAGTTTCGAACAAGACAACCCCACAGTTGGTGCGCATATCCAACTGCCCACTAAGCCGAATAAAAAGGAACCTCTAGACAGGGTAAAATCTTGCTCTCCAGTGGGGGCTACCCACGAAGCCTTGCTGCACCTCCCCTGTTTTAGCCATTCTCGGTTGATGAGGCTTGAGGCTACGATTACCTTTAGAGAACACATCTCTTAGAATGCTCATCTTCCAACTGACGATGTGCTGAAAGCATTCAATCCATACAAGTTCGTTCCGAGTTCGAACGAAACCGAAGGCATTATCTTGTTACACTCGTTTTGGAATCACCCTCAGAGTTAACGACGATAACCCTTGCACTCTGAATCTCCATCTCGAATCTATAAGTACTATGTGACGACCCGAAAATTTTAACGAATTAAATTGGAATAATTAATCGATTTTAAAATATTTAAAAGTTAATTTTAACTTGAATTCAAGATATTAATATTTACTTGATAATTAAATCATTAAATTATATAGTTTAAATATTGAATTTGATAATTGAAATTGGGTAAATTGTTGGATCTGAAATCTCTAAGCCTGTTTAAAATAATTTGAAGGCTTATAAAATTTTAACGATCATACTGAAGGTAATAGGATAATAGAAATTTAATTTAAAGGTGATTTGTTCAATTTTAATAATATATCATTTAAATTGAATTTAAAAATAGCTTTCCGAGGCACAGTCTCGGAATTCGACGAAACCAGTCTCATTGGATCCGTAATATTGAATTATTGCCGGATTTCGAATTTTCTTAGCCATCGGAGTCATCGTGTGATCATACGAGATTAAAATGCCTCGACTATAATTACGCGATTTAATTTAAAAAAAAAAACAAATTCTAGCTTCTCCTATACGCTACTCTTTCCCCAAAATATCAAGCACACTTCTTCTTCCCTTAGTATTTCATCCTTCCACTGTTTCTTTCAAACCCGTACCAAATTTCCAAATCGTTAAAAAAAAGGGAAAGTGATGGTGACTTCGTTTCGATCGTTGAAGGAGGGCATGGCGTCTTCATTCGTTCGCCTGGGAAGAGCAAGCGACTGCGTGTACGAAGGGTTGGAGGTATGGACTGTCGACGACGACGAGTTGGTTTCTAACCCATACCTCGATTTCTTTCGTCGCGACGTTAAGGAGAGTGAAGCGCGCGTGCATAGGAAGCGCCGCGTTCTGGTGGTGGCGCATTCGAGTAGGGGCAACGACTGCATATGGGTCGAGTTAGGGTTTCGGCGAGGGGTGGTCGCGATAAGGTTTCGGTCAGGCGCTTGTGCGAAGCACCAATGGTCGGCGAGGGCTGTGGGCAAGGTGGACGTCTCGGTGGGGATTCGTCAGGGGTAGGCCGGAGGTGATGGTCGATGTTCGACGTCGAGGTGAGTAATCTCTGACCTGTATAATTGATTTATTGTTTGAATTTGAAAGAAAACAAAGTTTAAGTTTAAATGAATTTGAAAGAAACATTTTAAATGTGTTTGGGAATGATCAGTAAATCAGTACTATTATGAATTGTAATTTAATAAGTTTAAATTGTAAATCGATAAGTAAGAATTGGTTATTCGAGTAATTAAAGATAAAATTAGTTAAGGTCTGTGAATCGATGATGTAATTAGAAGTTAAATAGTTTGTAATTAAGAATTAATTAACAAATTAACTTGTAACTAAGTGATTAAGTTAGGTTAAGTACTTAGAGAAGTACTTTAAGGATTGGTTAACGAATATAGCTAATGAAAAATCAATGATTAAGGGTTATTAAATGATTTATTGATGAGATTAATTTAAGGTAATTAATTTTACTAATTAATTAAGAATGATAAATTGTGAAATTTGGTGGATATAATAACCCAGTGTATTATAATGGTATACTTGGTCAAGTAATTGGTGATAATTGTTGGATGAATTGATTAATGGATGGTTTGATAGAAATTACTTAATGGTATTAATAAAATATAATTACTTGGTGAAATTAATCAAGAGATTAATTTGGATGGTTAATAAAGGAATAATTGATTTATTTAATGAAGTAAATAAAAGAGTAGTTAATTATAGTTTGGAATTAATCGAAAATGATTAATATTGTGGCTTAATTTAGAAAAATAAATTTGATTAGGATAAATTCAAATTATAATTGAAATCCTTGGGTTTATAATTAAAAGTATAATAAAGATTGATTAATTTAGATTAGAACAAATCAAAACATAATTGGAATGCATTAATTCATATAATCAACGATGTAATTAAAGACTGATTAATTAAGATAAATTAACCAAAGTGACCCATGAGAAATTAATTAATATAAGTAATTAAGAATTTGAGTGATTGATTATAGTTAATTAATTTGTGAAGTAATTAAAAACTACTCATTGATTGGGTAAGAATAATTAATATGGTGAAAATTATTAAAGATAATTACTTGAATGAAATTGGAGGATAATTAATCCAGGTTGATTAATTAAGATGAAATAAGGAAGGGTTGATTAATTAGTTGATTTGGAATTAATTAATGAAGAGACCTAAGTGATTGAGGATTGAAATTCAATTAGAATCAATTGAATTAATTTGGAAGCTATAAAATTTGCTTACAAACGATTGAGTGGTATTGGATGCTTTGAAATAAGTTGATATCTCTAATATGAAATGTTATGATTTTCATTTGGATAACTTGAGATATGATGTATGAGTCTCGAAGAGGACGGGATCGGGTATTGAGAAATACCCGAAACCCCTTCGAATTTATATAAAATTGATTTGTGAAATCAATACGATGAAATGATACGACTTAAGTGAATGAGATTATTTTATCTAAGCCTGGTACTTAGGAATTTATACGTGAAATAAGTGTTGCCTATAGCAAATTGTGAATTGGTTAAATTGATAAAAGTTACCCGGGATTATTTAAGTTGTTTGGTTTGGTATTCCATGTTAGTTGGATTTACTCACGCTGGTTTCCAGCCTGACCCGGGTGTTACTTTGGTGTAATGCTCGGGTCAGACCGAGTATTAAGATTTTCAGGTTAGGACGTTCGGGAGCTCAGGAGGCGAGCTGGATGGCAATATCGTATAGAGTATGTTCGCTATATTTATATTATTGTTAATCTGAGTCATGATAATTGTAAATATTCAGTGTCTGTATATAATGTGAAACTCTGATGTATATTAAATGTAATCGACAAATATAGTATCCTTTTGTAGACTGTTATTATTTATTATTTTATTTTATCCGCTGCGAATGTGAGTTGTTGATGTTTCTGTTCTTCTTCTTCTATCTCTTTCTTTTTTTTCATAACTGTCTCGAAAATTTCGGGTTCGAAAATTTCGGGTCGTTACATTTGGTATCAGAGCTGAAAGGTTAAGCGAGAACCTTGGCTCTATTGGGGATTACTCATTTAATAGAGTCTGTAGTACTCTAAAATGAGTTGAGAATATATATATATATATATATATATATATATGAGAGCGTACTTGTTATTTTCTTATATAAAGATTTTAAATGATTTTATATAAAATATATATTTTGTATATAAAGGAATATTTCATTCTAATGAATATTTAGGTGATTGGTTGTTAAATTATTGGAATGAAGTTAAGAAGTAATATAAAATACGACCAAATTGAAACTTATAACCAAAGTTGAAGAATAAACTTATATAACAAAATGGAATTTGAAATATAGATTGTGAATGTAATTTATAAATTGAAATAAACTTCATAAGTAAATGAGATTATAATTTGAAATCGAATTCCACAGTAATGTTTAATATAAATTGGATGGATTGAGAATTTGGAATTTTTGGGAAAATTTAAAATTCCTTTGGATTTGGAAGTGGTTTCCAAAGGTGTTGGAAAAAAAATAGTATTATTTTTTGTGTTGAATTTGAAACCTGGGAGATTTGAAATTAAAAATATTTGAAAATGTTTTTTAAGAGATAAAAGCATTGAAATCTTTCGGTAACTAGAAAATAACGTCGGTGATGACTGCAGCGTTATCGATGTTTATTTTCGAGTTTCTAGAAGAGAAATTGCTACCAAATTGTTTTACATTGGAATTGTATGTGAACTGGGTTTGGTTTTGAAATTCAAAGGGGTAATTGAATTTGCCGAAGAATTTTGGGTATAGTTGAATTCTAAGGTGCTACTGAAATTTTGGAAATTTGTTTAAACTCTGGAATCTTGATTGAAATGTTTATGGAATAATAAAAGTATATTGGCTAAATAAAATGTATAATTCCGAGTTAAAAGCAAAATGTGAATGTAATTGATTATAAATTGAAATTGTAAAATTGAAATTGTAATTAAAGTTGTACAAGTTTAAAGATCAAACGGAATTTGATTTGAAGTTGGAAGGAAATTGAGAATCAATTCAACTTGAATTGGGATTAAATCCATTTCAATGGAAATTGAAGATTATTCAATTTGGAATTGGGTCAATTTAAATGGGAGTGGAAATTTAAATTGAAAATGTTGGGGAAGTGAACAGTTTTGACTCTAGACTATTTTCAGTCTTAATATAAACTTGTTTTTCTAAGCTATTAAATATATACAACCTTTCCTTCTTAAAGCCAAATTATTTTATACTTGTTTTATAATTATTTTGGAGCTATTTAACCATTTTTCAACTGTTTTCTAAGCTCATTATTATATTTTAACTATGTTACAAATTAATTACTACTTTACAACTATTTTGCAATTACCTAAATTTTTTTTTGAAACTATTTAACTATTTTACAGCTATTTTGCAAAACTAAACATTATTTTTCAACTACTTATCTATTTTTAAATTTTCGAGCTATTTCCTAAATGTAAACTGGTCGGAGTTCAAACTGTTATTGATTTAAATACCCAACTGAGATAAGAATTGAAGTAATAATCCAAATGGGGATTGATGTAAATGTGAATAAGTGAACGTGAATAGAAGGCAATTGATGTGGCTAATATCAATGAAGTTAAATACGTAGGGTGTACGTATATTATTCTATTCGCATAGTGATTTGATCCAGATTCGAGCACAGAATTTCGAGATAGTTTATCGTTCCGAGTTGGGATTTTTCACTCGATTTTCGACGGCGAACCTGGATATGGATTGTTGATTGGTTCTGGATATTCTCTATCATAGTTATAGCTATGCAAGGAGAATGACGGTTTCTGATTAAGAAACCAGATCTGAGTCCGCACTAGGAAATCGGATGGACAATGCTAGTTCGGAAGTGAAATTGTGTAATCGAGTGAGCGATCAGATTAATATAGCGTACGTATGATAAGTGTACATCGTTCGGATTTGAATGAAATTGATATTGGAAAGAGAAATTGAATTGGGATATTTGGTTTTGAATAAACAAAGTTGTATATCTTTGTTATATGAGATAAATCTCCCCTTGTTGAATTTATTGCTGGAAGAAAAATGTTTTTGAAATGTTTGAAGTATAAAAGGAGTTTTATACAAAACTGAAAAGATCCAAAGTTTTAAAAATTTATATATATATATATATATATATATATATATAAAGGATCATATGAGGATTTTAGAAAAGGGTTTTGGGAACCTTTGGATTTGGAAAGGCTTTTGATTTTTGGGTAAAATCAATATTGAATTTGGAAAGCCTAGTTTGTGAATTATCGATTTTGGGATAATCGATTTTGTGTAAATGAGCTTTGTATGAGATCATACTAGGTGTATGATTTGAAGATACTATATGTGTATAGTATAAAAAAAATGTTTTGATGATGGCTCTGGGGAAAAAGGCGCTCCCTTGAAATGAACTTCTCAGGAGTGCCACCGGGTGGTGCTGCCTTGAGCCCCAAGGGGGGATTCTAAAGTTGATCCTATGAGGAGTCCGGACAAAACTAGTTCTTGAGGATTATGAGTAGTGTATAACATAGCGAAAGTCGTGTGTGCCGCTGAGAGCCAACAGTCTGCGTTTGATTTTATATCAGTAGACTACGACCTATAATATAACATAGCGGAAGTCGTGTGTGCCGCTGAGAGCCAACAGTCTGCGTTTGATTTTATATCGGCAGACTGCGACCTATGTAGGAGTGGAGAGGTTTCATTTTAACAGCGAAAATCAGAGGCCACAGAGAGCCTGCAGTTGCATGGACTTTTGCTGCGACGGAAACGTAACCCTGGATGTAACTGTGATCTATTGTGTGGGATCCATGGCGTAATCGAGAGGCCGCGGAGTGCTTGCAGTTGCATGGACTTTTGCTGCGACGGCAACGTAACCCTGGAATGTAACTGTGACCATGGATGGGGGTGATGATTTCCAGAGCATTCTCACCAAAAAAAAATTATTTCCTCTATTTCAAAATGCTTTCAATATTTTCAATAAATTATTTTCCAAATATTTTCATTGGGTGTTGAAAACGAGTGTACCAAGTACTTATAGATTTTCAGTCCTACGCCTGATCAACGTATGACTGAATTTTTGTGAGAATAAGGATGGACTGGTTGAAATATCGAGTTATAAGAAGTATTTTTATAAAGAGCTATTTTATTAAGTATGATGTGAATTTAAGAGCATTTCTAAATTTATTTTAAATAAAGATGTTGGAATTTTAGAAAATTGAGGGAAACCCAAACTGAAATTTTAAAATAAAATTAAAACTCAGGAATTTTAATGAAGTGATTTTGTAATTAAAATCGAATATTGATTTAGAAGTTGGAAATAAGCTAATTGGTTAAATAATTATTTGATTGAGTATATTAATAAAATTTAACTTGGGGAAATAAAATAAATGGTAAGTTAATAATGGAATTTGACAATGAATTCAAATTGTAAATGGAATTCGACTTGGATTTGATAATGAAATAAATAAGAGGAGATGTTGTAAAATAAAAATAAAATAGAGTTGGATTGAAAATGAGATGGTTTGAATTACAAATAAAATTCAAGTGTGATTTGAATAATATTTAATTAAATTTGTAAGTAAATTGGATATAATGGAAGAGAATTGTAATAGAAATGGTTTGAGTTGCAAATAAAATCCAGATGAGTAGAAATAGTTCGAGAATGGCTTTGTATTAATAAAATAAACTCCATAATGAATTAAGTAAATAAATGAAAATTTTAAAATGGGTTAATTTAGTTAAATAATAAATGGATGAAGTCTGATAAAATAAGAAATTTAACCAAAGTTGTGATTGGAATTGGATTATCAGACTGAACTTAAATTCGGTGGCATATTAATTTGAAGTGTAAATGAGTTAAGTTGTGCTTGAATATTATTTTGATAAATTGAGAAGGTGAATTTGAAATTAAAATTTTAAATTGATGCGCTAACTAAATTTAATGGAAGTTGATTAAATGAGAATCAAATAGAAGTAAACTTAATTTTGTTATTGGAATAAATTAAAGTAAATTAGCTTAAGTTTAAGTTTATGAAAGCTTGGCCTCAAATAAGAGTGAAAGCCCATTAAATAAAAGCTTGGATTGAATTAATTTGGGAACGGCTATAAGTATACAAGAATGGTATGTGTCGAGTTAAATAAATGGTTAGAGAATAAACTAGAAATGAAATGGAATTAAATTCAGAATGATTTGAAATTAATTTAAAGTAGTTATAAACTGAAATAGATAATCTATTAAACGAATATCGTCGAAATTGCACGAAAATGGTTGTCGTTCGGCGTAAATAAAAGTAATTAAAATGCTATGAGTCAATGGAGATTAAATAAAATTGGTTCTGAATCATTTGAAGTGAATATGAGCTGGTTTGGATTAAAAATCAATGGAATATAAGAAATTGAGTTGCAAACCATTGAATTGAATGAAATGATATATAAATTGGTTGAAAGCAATGGAATTAGTTTTGAAAACATATAAATTGCTCATGGAAGTTATTTTGAATGCATTTCTTTTAGAATTGAAGTGTTATAGTTGTTTAAGTAAGAGAAATGTTATAAACTTTATATATATAGTACTTATATGTGTAAATTGAGTAAGTACATGTACCTGGAGGACGTTTGGCTGGATTTGGATTGCACAAATTGCTAAATAAGTTACTTGCTTAACTTGCTAAATAAGGTACGCCTACGCATTAAAAATAGGAAATATGAACTGTTTTTGTTTTTTTCCGACCGTGTGGGTCGATGTATATATATTTATATCTCTTGTCAAATTGCAAAAGCTCCTCCGTACAAGGGAGACTCTGCCAAAATTTTCCGAAAATTTTGGAAGTTAGAAATTTTTTGAAAAATATAATAAAATTGGTTAACGACAAAACGATTTCAAATTGGGAATTAGAGTAAATTAGTAAATGAAACTAATATGAATCAGATATACATGAAAGATTAAATTCAACATTCAAAATTTAAAGTAAATTGAATTCGTATAGAAGTGGGGAAAACTAGTCGAATAGAAATGGATATGGAAACCTATATAAGAGAATGTGTAAAACGATTTGAAGTTACGATTGAATATGATTGCTAAAACAATATATGCAGGTATTAAAAAGGGAAAAGAAAGTTGGATTTGATTCCAAAAGATAAATGTGAATTGGCCGACAAAAGGTATGTATTTTAATTTCTGTATGAATTGGATTAGGTTTTTGATCTAGCCACTTGGCTTTCTGTTTTCTTTTTGGAATTTGGGAGCCCGTAGAGGCCTTTTGTAGCTGTACCGAGCTAGCCGCGCAAAGGAGACGCTGGCAAAAAAATTCGAAAATTTAGAGAGTTAGAATTTTTTTGAGAAAATTTTGATAATTCTAAATTTAGTTTTAAATTGAAATCTGAACGATTGAGAAAAGGGTATTGTTTGAAGCTGTGGGAGAGTTAGGGAAGTTAGTAAGAATGATACGAGGCCTTTTAGGAAAGATAGTTGGTAGGATGTGGAACTGTTGGTTTTGGGGGAGAAAGGTAAACGAGTATTGGACCACTCTTCCTAACTAGTAATTTCGGGGACGAAATTCTTCTAAGGGGGGAGGAATGTAACGACCCGGAAATTTTAACGAATTAAATTGGAATAATTAATCGATTTTAAAATATTTAAAATTTAATTTTAACTTGAATTCAAGATATTAATATTTACTTGATAATTAAATCATTAAATTATATAGTTTAAATATTGAATTTGATAATTGAAATTGGGTAAATTGTTGGATCTGAAATCTCTAAGCCTGTTTAAAATAATTTGAAGGCTTATAAAATTTTAAAGATCATACTGAAGGTAATAGAATAATAGAAATTTAATTTAAAGGTGATTTGTTCAATTTTAATAATATATCATTTAAATTGAATTTAAAAATAGCTTTCCGAGGCACAGTCTCGGAATTCGACGAAACTAGTCTCATTGGATCCGTAATACTGAATTATTGCCGGATTTCAAATTTTCTTAGCCATCGGAGTCATCGTGTGATCATACGAGATTAAAACGCCTCGACTATAATTAATCGATTTAATTTAAGAAAAAACATATTCTAGCTTCTCTTATACGCTACTCTTTCCCCAAAATATCAAGCACACTTCTTCTTCCCTCAGTATTTCATCCTTCCACCGTTTCTTTCAAACCCGTACCAAATTTCCAAATCGTTAAAAAAAGGGAAGGTGATGGCGACTTCGTTTCGATCGTTGAAGGAGGGCATGGCGTTTTCATTCCTTCGCTTGGGAGGAGCAAGCGACTGCGTGTACGAAGGGTTGGAGGTATGGACTGTCGACGACGACGAGTGGGTTTCTAACCCATACCTTGATTTCTTTCGTCGCGATGTTAATCGAGAGAAGAGAGGAGAGTGAAGCGCGCGTGCACAGGAGGCGCCGCATTTTGGTGGTGGCGCGTTCGAGTGGGGGCAACGACTGCATAGGGATCGAGTTTGGGTTTCGGCGAGGGGTGGTCGCGATAAGGTTTCGGTCAGGCGCTTGTGCGAAGCACCAATGGTCGGCGAGGGCTGTGGGCAAGGTGGACGTCTCAGTGGGGATTCGTCAAGGGTAGGCCGGCAATGATGGTCGATGTTCGATGTCGAGGTGAGTAATCTCTGACCCGTATAATTGATTTATTGTTTGAATTTGAAAGAAAACAAAGTTTAAGTTTAAATGAATTTGAAAGGAACGTTTTAAATGTGTTTGGGAATGATCAGTAAATCAGTACTATTATGAATTGTAATTAAATAAGTTAAATTGTAAATCGATGAGTAAGAATTGGTTATTCGAGTAATTAAAGATAAATTTAGTTAAGGTCTGTGAATCGATGATGTAATTAGAAGTTAAATAGTTTGTAATTAAGAATTAATTAACAAATTAACTTGTAACTAAGTGATTAAGTTAGGTTAAGTACTTAGAGAAGTACTTTAAGGATTGGTTAACGAATATAGCTAATGAAAAATCAATGATTAAGGGTTATTAAATGATTTATTGATGAGATTAATTTAAGGTAATTAATTTTACTAATTAATTAAGAATGATAAATTGTGAAATTTGGTGGATATAATAACCTAGTGTATTATAATGGTATACTTGGTGAAGTAATTGGTGATAATTGTTGGATGAAATTGATTAATGGATGGTTTGATAGAAATTACTTAATGGTATTAATAAAATATAATTACTTGGTGAAATTAATCAAGAGATTAATTTAGATGGTTAATAAAGGAATAATTGATTTATTTAATGAAGTAAATAAAAGAGTAGTTAATTATAGTTTGGAATTAATCGAAAATGATTAATATTGTGGCTTAATTAAGAAAAATAAATTTGATTATGATAAATTCAAATTATAATTGAAATCCTTGGGTTTATAATTAAAAGTATAATAAAGATTGATTAATTTATATTAGAACAAATCAAAACATAATTGGAATGCATTAATTCATATAATCAACGATGTAATTAAAGACTGATTAATTAAGATAAATTAACCAAAGTGACCCATGAGAAATTAATTAATATAAGTAATTAAGAATTTGAGTGATTGATTATAGTTAATTAATTTGTGAAGTAATTAATGACTACTCATTGATTGGGTAAGAATAATTAATATGGTGAAAATTATTAAAGATAATTACTTGAATGAAATTGGAGGATAATTAATCCAGGGTGATTAATTAAGATGAAATAAGGAAGGGTTGATTAATTAATTGATTTGGAATTAATTAATGAAGAGACCTAAGTGGTTGAGGATTGAAATTCAATTAGAATCAATTGAATTAATTTGGAAGCTATAAAATTTGCTTACAAACGATTGAGTGGTATTGGATGCTTTGAAATAAGTTGATATCTCTAATATGAAATGTTGTGATTTTCATTTAGATAACTTGAGATATGATGTATGAGTCTCGAAGAGGACGGGATCGGGTATTGAGAAATACCCAAAACCCCTTCGAATTTATATAAAATTGATTTGTGAAATCAATACGATGAAATGATATGACTTAAGTGAATGAGATTATTTTATCTAAGCCTGGTACTTAGGAATTTATACGTGAAATAAGTGTTGCCTATAGCAAATTGTGAATTGGTTAAATTGATAAAAGTTACCCGGGATTGTTTAAGTTGTTTGGTTTGGTATTCCATGCTAGTTGGATTTGCTCACGCTGGTTTCCAGCCTGACCCGGGTGTTACTTTGGTGTAATGCTCGGGTCAGACCGACTATTACAGATTTTCAGGTTAGGACGTTCGGGAGCTCAGGTGGCGAGCTGGATGGTAATATCGTATAGAGTATGTCCGCTATATTTATATTATTGTTAATCTGAGTCATGATAGTTGTAAATATTCAGTGTCTGTATATAATGTGAAACTCTGATGTATATTAAATGTAATCGACAAATATAGTATCCTTTTGCAGACTGTTATTATTTATTATTTTAATTTATCCGCTGCGAATGTGAGTTGTTGATGTTTTTGTTCTTCTTCTTCTATATCTGTCTTCTTTTTCATAACTGTCCCGAAAATTTCGGGTTCGAAAATTTCGGGTCGTTACATACTATTCCGTCAAACTCATTACAGAATCACCCACAGAGTTATACTGACGTATAGCCCTTACACCTCGAGTCTTCACTCTTCACATAAGATTCACGACCTATCGTTAATTTGGATCGATGTGGTTTTTGGATATCCAAATATGGAAACCTGATCCCGGTCTCATCGAAATCCAAAGCGTGTCTTTTAGGGCCAAGTTGTTTTAGAGTTTAAAACAATTCAATTACATTATCTATATACACACAGATAGATGATTCATAGATTCACAACAGATAATTATCATTATCATAACCACAGATAATCCACATTTATCACTATCAAAAGATAATCCATCACAATGCAACCAATGCATCCATATCAATCAACATAACTAATCTCATCTCTGAGATTCAAACCATTCAAGACAACCAATATTATCCATCTATAAGCAAAGACTTATAATCATACCATCTATAATTAATTTAAAATGAATTAAATTAATTACTTACACAATATAAATCTTGCTTACATTATCATTAATTAATTACAAATTAATTAATTGATTAACCTCTAATCTATCATCTTAATTAATCAATCCTGATTAATTATACTTTAATTAATTTCACAAAATTAATTACTCTAAACCAAATACAGTAATTAACCTTTAATTACTTCATAAATTAATTAACAATAATTAATTACATTTAACCTTAACTAATTACAATTAATTAATTACACCTAATTACTTATTATTGATTAATTAATATTAATTAATCAATCTTAATTACATCATTAATTATATTAGTTAATGACTCTTAATTATATTTAATTAATTACTCAATTAAGTTAATTACTTCAGTAATTAATCTCACTTAAACCATAATTATTAATCACCTTTGATTAATCTCAATCTGTAATTAACTACCCTTAATTACTTATCAAATTAATTACTCCTTAATTAATTTCTTAATTAATCTCTTGATTAATTATACAAAATAATTTAATCCAAATTTCATTCACAATTCCAACACCTATCCACTAATTACATCCTGTAATTATCTCTAATTACTTAACTGAGTAATTCCATTAATTACATAAAGTAATTATTATCAAATCCAATGTTTAAAATTAATTAAACTTAATTAATTAATTTAAACCAATCTCAATAAACTTCATTAATTACACTAAGTAATTAATGTCTTAATTACTTTATTTAAGTGATTAAACTTAAATAAATTTCATAATTTATTATCTTTAATTAATTAATCTAATTAATTATTAAAAATTAATCATATTAATTAATTACTAAATAAACTTTAGTTAATGATCATCATTAACTATTATTATTTCTTTAATTACTTTTCTTAAATTATTTCTTAATTAATCTCTAATTAAAATTAATCCAAATTATTAATTTTAAATTAAATAAATAAGTCACTTCTAATTATCTTATTTATTTAATTATTTAATATCGTAATAATTTTTAAGATAAACCATTCCTTATTAATAATTATATAAATATTAAAGTGTACTTAGAATATTGCATTTAAAATTTAAACTCAAATTCCAAATTTGAATCGAAAATTCAATAATGATATTTATTAAAGCATTATCAAATTTTAAATTCCATTTATTCTTTCCAAAGTAAATGTAAATAACATTTATTACTTATAATAAAACTTATATAAGATAAGTCTTAATTTAATTAAAAACTAAGTTTAAAATACATTACTATTTAAATTTCAAATTCAAGTTAATAATCATTTAACTTTCTTTTATAAACTTTTTATAATGACTTCATTCATAAGGAAAATCAAATTTAAATATTTGTTTGAAAACAATTTATTTCTAATAAATAATTTAAATTTGAACTTGTTTGAAAACATTCAAATTTTAAAACTTATTTAAATATCCAGATTTTTAAATTCAAAACCTTTGAACCATTCCTTATTTAAAATTATTTGAATTAAACTTGAAATAAACTTTGATTTGAACCTTGATTTTAAAACTCTTTATTTAAAATACAAATTCATTTTTAAAACCAGAAGATTCAAAATTTTAAGAAAACCGAACTTAGATTTAGATTCAAACTGCTGTTTTGAATCATGACTCAGTTTTCAAAATGAAATTTAAATTTACAGAAAACTGTCTGGTTTTATTATTATTTTTCAAACTGAAAACCACTTTTAAATTTTAAAAAAAACTTATAAGATTTCAAACTTCTTTAAACTAAAACTCTTCTACAGATTTAAACTTATTTAAATCTTATCACAACTACTAATTCATTTTAAATTTTGATTTAAATTTTAAAACTGCAGACAGTTTTCTACAGGAAACTGTAATACAACATACCCCCGAGCTAACCCTATGTATGCTTCGAGTCATCTAGTCTGTAACTTCGAGCAAACTCAGTATACACTCGAGTGTTACTCGAGTCAAACACTGCAGTACCCAGCAAAAACAACACAGATCCAAATGCACGGTGCACGTACACCGTGCCTCCGGCCATCATCACCCACCTTAGGCAACCTCTAATCATCCACGACCATCCTTACAATCAACCACCATCATCAGTTCTTCACTCCATAACCAAAAATCAAATTCGAGTTGATTTGCAGAACCTGGAACCAGACAGTCAAAAACCCCCCAAAACCTGTCATCTCTTCAACAACCATCCTCCGACCATCATAAGCCTTGCAACCCCGACCACAACTTCATCGTCACCCAAACTACCATCTCCCAAAGTCCCATGGCACTCGGTCTCCTCTGAAGGCAGTATCAGTCACAACAATATGTTCAAAAAAACTAGGGCTACAGGAAGAAAAATTGAAATTTCTGCAACCATGGTGTTTTACATCACCATTACTCAATTTTCTCAGCTACACTGATAACTCCCCTACCCACAAGAAGAATACCAATATCCCCAAATCGTTAGATCATCAGAAATCATCATATTTCCATTTTCTGTTCAACAGAAAAATGCTGCCAAACCCCTTAATTAAAAATGCTGATTTTTGATTTAAAAATCTTGTTTTAGTCTAAGTATTCAAATTAAGATCCTAGATTTATAAGCTAAAATGTTTGGGTTTTCCTTTATTCAAAGTTTGCTTTGCTTTTTAAAATACCCAGTAAGATTTCAAATTTTATTTAACTTAAACAGTATTTCAAAAACTTCTCTAGGATAAAATAATCAAGTTTTGTTTAAAACTTGAATCTTAACACAGCTTTGATCGAGGGGTATGATTTTTAATCCCAAAAACTAGAGCTTGAACTAGGAACAGAGGGTTACAGGACTATTTACCATACACACATCATACATGTATAAACATATAGATAATTCATATATACATTCACATAAACATATTTATTTTCAAATGTAAACATGCAACCAATTAGTACTTAAGAAATTTTTAAGAAGAATGTTACTCACCTAAATTTGATGTGCAGAGCAATGCATTTGGAAAAAGAGACTTGTGCTTTAAATCTTGATTTGAATTTGCTCCGGATTCTCATAATACAGTTGCATGCATGCTCCTTTGAGACTTCAGATAGAAGGAGATGCAGATGAAAATATGCAGGCCTTCAGATTTTTGAAATGGTAATAGGTTTGCTTGCTTTACTGATTTACAGGAATATGCTATTTTGGAATTTGATTTGCTTTTACAGGTTTGCATGCAGAAGACCAATTTCCATATTGCATTTGAAAATGGACCACAGGTTTTAGCCTGATCTTTGAAAATGCTTTAGCAGATTTGCATGTTTGAACTGAGCTTTTTGAGGATGATTTTGTTTTGATTTGTAAGAAGAATTTGCATGCAAACTTGTTTCAGATTTATGAAGTGGGTTTTGGGGATGATTTTCAAGATTTTGGTTCGATTAGAAGAAAATGATTTCAGCTGAAGCTTTTATCATAGTTTTTGAAAAAAAAATGAAGATTAGAAAGAAATGGGGAATGTAGGAAACATGTTTTCTTTTTATAAGTGTATTTGATTTATTTAGAAATTAAAATCAAAAATAATAGGACACTTGTCTCAATTCTTAACATTTGTCAAGTAAGTATGTAAATTAATTAACACATGCTCATTTAATTTGTAAGATGTTTACATTTGTCTCAAATGTTAATTAGTTATTTATTTAGATGTTAATACATGATAAATGTAAACCTATGTTTATTTAAATTAGTTAATCATGTATTTATTCATATGTATATAGATTTTAAAATGAATAAATCAAACTATATTTATAAAATTAAACTTATACAAATAATTAAAAATCAAAACAAATTAAAAACATTTATACTATAGAATTCAAAAACTTTGAATTCAAGTTCAAAATAAAATTTTGAAATCCAGTTTATTTACAAATACAACTACAAATTTGAATTTTAAAAAACATTAATTTTTATTAAAAATTTATTTGTTGAAATAATGTGTTATTATATTTTTAGAAATAACAATATTTAATAACCATAAATAACTATTAAAAGAAATTATTTCTTTATTCATAAATTATTTATTTTATTCAATTATATCAAAATAACTATTATTGTTTTTTTTATTTAAATTTAAACTTGAGTTACACATATTTTAAATCATTTCAATATTTTTCTTAGGTATTTAAAACCAAATTTATTTATTAAATAACTTTTAAAAGTTTAACTTTTAAATAAAATCATAATTCAGAATTTTACTAAAGATACATATTTTATAGAAAACGAGATTTATTTATTAATTGAATTTAAAACAATACTTATTTACAATATATACAATATTCTATATATATTATAAATATAAAACAATTATTAGATTTAAAAAGATAAAATCTATCAATTAACTATTTATTTTATTGAATTATTAAAATTAATTCAAATCTTATTACAAAGATTATCAAATCAATTTAATTTTTATTTCAAATTATTAAATTGATATTGCTTTAAAATTCCGGGTCATCACAAATTTCCCCTATTTGACCTTGGCAACCCGTTGATAAAATCCATCGCTATCGAATACCATTTCCAAAATGGAATATCTAAAGGTTGAACTAACCCACTCGGCTTCTGATTTTCAGCTTTCACTTGTTGATAGTTTACACATAGCCTAAACCACAAGCCGACATCCCTCTTCATGCCTTTCCAATAGAAGCTCCTCTTCATGTCTTGATACCTCTTGGTTCCTCCCGGATGAATCGTAAATTTTGAACAATGACATTTCTTTAAAACTTGTCTCCTTAAGCTCTCTACATTAGGGACACATAACTGCCCCTTCTTTCTTAGTCAACCTCTTTGGTCAAGACTAAAATCCTTTAGATCATCAATCTCTGATCCGACCTCAAGCCTTCTAATTCTTTCATCTATAGCTGGATCTTCTCTTTGCTTAGAAGCTATCCTCTCGATCAGCACTGGTCGAACTTCTAAACAATACAACACGGCAATACCTCCACTAGAATTAGCAGTCGATAATAACTACACACCACAACTGGCTATAGCTTCTAAGTCCTTCATTCTGCTAACATCGCTAACGCCATGTTCTGATGTTTTCTACTAAGAGCATCTGCTGCCTTATTTTTTTTCTCAGGAGTATACTTTATACCGAAATCATAAGCAGCTAAAAACTCCATCCATCTCGGTTGCCTCATATTCAACTCCTTTTGAGAAAATAAATACTTGAATGACTTATGATCGGTATACAACTCAAAAATCTCTCCCAAAAGATAATGCCTCCAAATCTTCAAGGTAGAAATCACCACCGCTGACTGCAAGTCATGAGTAGGATATCTAACTTCATGCAGTCTAAGCTACCTAGATACATAAGCAACGACTTTGCCCCACTACATCAATACTGCTCCCAATCCAGTACCACATGCATCGTTGTATACTACCAATCCTTGGTTACCATCCGGAACTACTAGTACTGGTGCATTGGTCAACAAATTCTTTAGCTTAAGGAATGCTTCATCACTGCGTGAGAAATCCTTGATGAATCTCCGGTAATAGCCAGCAAGTCCATGAAAATTCTTATCTCGGTTACCGTTTCTGGTCTTTTTCACTTGTTCACAACTTCAATCTTGTCTAGTTCGAGTGACAATACCTTCTCTTAAACCACATGACCAAGAAACTTAACTTCTTTCTTTCAAAAATGACACTTGGAAAACATCGCCTTCAGTTGATTATGCCTCAGCATCTCCAACACCACTCTAAGATGAATCTCTTGCCCCTTTTCATCTTTAGAGTGCACTAAAATGTCATCTACAAATACTAACACGAACCTATTCAAGTGCTTTAGGAAAACTCAGTTCATTAAATCAACAAAGAAAACAGACGCATTTGTCAATCCAAATGGCATAACCAACTACTCATACGAACAATACATAGTCTGAAATACCGTCAAAGGAATGTTATCCTCCGCCACTCTCAACTAATGCAACCCTGTCGCCAAATCTAATTAAGAAAATACTCTATCACCAGTCAAATGATCAAACAGATCATCTATCCTCAACAGAGAGTACCTATTATTGATCGTCCTTTTGTTTAACTTAAGATAGTTAATGAACATCCTTAACGATCCATCTGGTTTGTTCAGAAACACCGCAGCTGCTCCTCAAGGCGAATTGCTTGGCCTAATAAAATTCATTTCCTCAAGACACATTAGCTGCACCTTCAATTCCTTCATCTCTATTGGTGTCATTCTACTAGATGGTCTACTGACAGGTTCAATTCCTGGTACAAGGTCTATCTGAAACTCAACAACTCATTTTGGAGGTAGTCCAGTAACCATCTCGAAGACATCTTCAAACTCTCTGGCCACACGAACCTAACTAAGCTCTTCTTTAGTCTCCATGGCACTCAACAAAGCACAAACACTCTTACTAGAATTCTCCACTGAGAAAATGATTTGGTTATGACTTTCTGGGTGTCTCAATGATATTTCTTGATCCTAGCAAAATTATCTTAGCCTAATGCTTACCCAACCAATCCATATCTAAGATGATCCCAAAGTCTACGAAATCAAAAACATACAAACTACATGCAAACTTATGACCTAACAAATCAAGTTCTAACTGATCACATCTCATTCCAAGAGTTGCATGTAAACATACAAACCCCAAAGCCGTAAAAGCACCACTGTTTACACACAGATCCATAATATTCAAACACAGATCTCAGATCCACATAAAGTAGAGAATAAAATAAAGAAACAGTAGAGTTAAAACGGAAGAAAGCAGAAAAGAACACAAGGTTTATAGTGGTTCGGCAGTCCGGCCTACGTCCACTTTGAATCAATCCTTTTATTTCTTTTATATTGTGGCTGCAGTTACAAGCCTTTGAAAATTAATAGTAAAAATGGCAAAGCTTCGTTGAGGAGAGAAGAAGAAGAAGATCCCCTTTTTAGTTGCCATATGACTCCTATTTATAGGTGTAGATCCGAAAATATCCACCCCCAAAACCTGGAATACCTCTTCTCTTACACAAGTGGGCGCATGTGATAACCCGAATATTTGGACATCTGATAAGTGGATAATTAACTAGTTTACTCAGTTGAACAGATAAAATTCTAATATCTGTAATATAAATAAATTTTAAACTATAATAAATACTAAAATATAAATATCTAGAAATAATAAATTTTACAGTAAATTAACATATAAATAGATATGCAAAACTCCATAATGTTGAAAATTTTAAGTGTATGCATATATAAATTGATTGTGAAATAGTAAACATATTAATATAATAATTTAATTTGGCAAAAATTATCTTTTCAAAATCCAATTAAAATGATTTTTTTCTAATCATATATATATATATATATATATATATAGAAATATATATATTGAATTGGAAGTTATGTTTTGAAACTAATATAATAATTTTCAAGATTTATTTAAAGCTAAGCTCTATATTTTAAACACTAAAATGGTATTTATGTATATACTTATAAATTTAAAAAATATTTTAGCTTAAAGTAAGATTTGGTAAAGTTGCATGTATTTCTTTAAAAAGTTACACTTGAAATAAATATAGTTTGTAAATATATAAAGATTTAAAAAAACATGTATAAATATATTGTATAGATTTAAATAATTAATATAAATACATTTAAAACATAACACATACGTAAATAATAAATATATAATTTTTAAATTTACTTAAGTGAGGGTTTAAAAAATAAAATTTTGTTATTAACATTTGTGAAATAATAACTACATGCATAAACACTTGTAAGATGATTATAACTTGAAGAAAACAAATGGCATAAGTCTCGATTTTAAATTGAAATTAATAATATTGTGTTAAAAAAACCTGATTTTAGTTCAAAGTTAAAAATATTTCTCTCCCAAAACCTGAAATGAAAATCAAAGTGAATCAAAAGAAAAAAACCAAAACAAAACAATGTCTTCAACCTGATCAAGAAAAATCAAAATAGATACAAACATCAACAACTCAAAGATCATCTCAACAATTAAGCATAGCTAAGATCAGAATCAAATACAGGTTTCAGAAACAAAAGCACTTCCAGATCATTATCAAATCAAGAAGCAAGTTCAAAAATCAAAGCAGCTTCCAGATTTTTCAATTAAGCATGTCTCTGTTTTATAACAGGTGAGTAAATCTACCCTCTTGAAAACCAATTCTACCTTATAACTGGGTGCATGCAAGATTTGATAATAGAAATGTCTCGATTATTACTTGCATGAGCGAATGGATGTATTGCCTGGGTATATAAGTGAAATTTATGTGAGTATGCTGGTGCAAGTCTCTGTCTGATTTTTTTTACAGACCCAAATAGCATTTTAATTCAAATTATCTTCTCTAATCACTTCTGAGTTATGATGCCTAAGGGTAAGTTGTTTGTAGTGATGAGGTATTATTTAAAAAAATGATTTCAAGAGAAGTTAGAAAGAATTTTTCTGGAAAAAGGGGATTTACAGAAAGAATTTTATCATATCATAAAATCAAATAGCATAATTCCTTGTTTTCTCACATAATCAGATTCGTTTAAAAGAACGATGATTTTTGATGGTATCTTTGTGATTTTATATTTGGTAATTGATGGGATATACGGTGAGGATCGAAAATTCAATTTTTTTCGATTCGCGGTGTTTGGGCGTCACTGATGGTGAGGGTTTTGGGTCAGAGAAGGGCGAGAGGCTGGTGAACTTGGGAAAAATGTCGGCGGATTTTCCTGAGTGATGTGGTGGTGGGTCGGAGTGAGAATAGGGTTTAGATTTGCTTTGAGTCGAGGTGGGTTTTTTACGTGGCCCAGTGTCGTGATGGCGTTGGAGGGTTTCGGTGCAAAGGGGAAAGAGAAGGGAAGCCAGGCGAGTTTCCAGGAGGAAGTGTCAGGGTTTCAGGGGTCGACGACGGTGGTGCGAGGTGAATAAAGGCAACTGGGTTTTATCTGAAAGAGGTAAACAGCTCGATTTGGTTTCGAGCAGAGTCGAGTTGGTCTGAGAGGTTAGAAAGGACTTGGGCGATGTCGGCGACTAGGCGACGTGGCCAACGGTGATCGGCGAAGATCCGATCTTATGTGCACATGCACATGGGATGCATGCATATGGTGGCAGGAAATTTTTACGAGAATAGAAGAAGAAGATAAGGGGCGGAGGGGAAGAGCAGTTTGGCTTGGGTAAGGCTTGTTATCCATCGTGTGTTGACGCAAAGGGAATGATGTGAGCTTTTCTCGGTTTTGACACAGGGGTTTCTGCAGTTTTGGCTCGGTAGTGTATTATTGTAGTACCAGATTTAATTTGTTAAGTAAACAAGTTTTACTTTAAACAACTTTCTTAACCAGGCTGTTAAATGAAAATAAGATCAAGTTTTAAAGTTTTTTTCAAAAGGTATGTTATCCGAGTTTCCAAAATAATTTATTAAAATAAGATTTCAAACAATGTTTGAATTTAAATTGTTTTGTTTTGAAAATATTTACATATTAGTTAATTGATTAAGATAATTAAATTAAAAGGTTTTAATTGAGTTCTAGCATTTAATTTAATAAGATTCAAATGATATAATTGAGTAATTAATTAAGATTTAGAGATTTATCTTTAAAATAATTAAGATGGTTAATTAAAAGATAAGTTAATAGACTAGTTGATTAAGGAATGTAATTAAAAAAATAATTACTTAATTAAAAGATAGTTAAGTATTTAATTAAGGATTAATTACTTAGTGTGTGTAATTAGAGGTTAATTAATTAATTAATTAAATAATGATTCGGGGTGAATTAATTAATGATTTAAGGTTAATTATTGATTGAAAAATAATTACTTAATGTCATTAATTAAGGTGGGTAATAAATTGATAATTACTAAATGTGATTTATTAAATGATAATTACTTAATTGTAAGTAATTAAAGGATTAATTTGTTAAGGGTTAATTTAATTAGTAATTAGGGGATAACTAATTAATAATTAAGGTTAAATAATTCAGGATAATTAACCAATGAGATAATTACTTAATGAAAGTAATTATGGATAATTAATTTGGATTGATATTTAAAGAATGGTGTAATTAATATTAGTTAAGCGGGGATAGGTAATTAATTTATTTGGTTTAAATTAATCGTGTGAATAATCAACCTTGCTTATGGATGATTGGATTATATTAAATGCCTTGAATTGGTTGATATCTCTGATATGATATGTTCTGTGATATGATATGTTTGGGTTGAACAGAGATAATGTGGTTATCTATCGATGATGAATTACTGTGTAAAAGTAACATCCTGTATTTAAAAATGAATTGTATTCACTTGAATAACTTGGGTTAAGATGACATTGGATTCGAAGAGATCGGGGTCGGGTATCAGTAAATACCTAAAACTACTTCGATTGTAATCTACAATAATTCTTTATAGATTTGATATGCGAAATAATAGGCTGGCATGTAATGATTTAAGTAAACTGGACCATTGGAACTAGGTAACGGTACTTAGATTTTGTTGTGAAATAAGTGTTGTCTTAGCAAGTTAAGAACTCGTAGTGAGGTACGAGTTACCCGGGTTTTCAAATATGCTTTTAAAACTCAGTATTTCAAATTATTTGGGTTTACTCACGCTGGTTTCCAGCCTGACCCGTGTGTTACTTTGATGTAATGCTCGGGTCAGACCGAGTATTACAGATTTTCAGGTAATGACGTTCTGGAGCTCAGGAGGCGAGCTGGATGGCAGGAACGTATGGAGTTTAACGCTATGTATTTGAGAGTTGTATTTATAGTAATCTGGGACAGGTTGATATAACTGTCTAGTCTATTTGTAATGGTTGTCATCTGATGTATGGTCATAAAATTGACAATTACAGCTTTCTTTGTATAAATGCTATTATTTGATATTATATTTTGATCCACTGAGAAATGTGAGATTCTGTGTTCTGGTTTTTTTTGTTTTTCTTCTACCTCTTTCTTCTTTTCTTTAAAAATCTGATATTTTCGACGTTCGATTTCTCGGCACTTCTACAGTGAACGTATTAGTGTCGAATTTTCAAGATCGAAATTTTGGGTCGTTATGCCCACCAGATCGATCCAGGGCGATTTGAGATCGATGCATGTTCGATTCGTATCGATACAAAAGTGGTCTAATCGGGCTGAGATTGCTTATAGAGGTTCTCGAGTGCATTAAGAAGCTCCTCTGAAAATTTCACAGCATTTGGACTTGTAGATTGTGAGTTATGGTAAATGCAAGTTTGTGTTCCTAGGTCCGCCGTCGCGTTCGTATCGATCTAAAACTTCGCATTCTCCTTTCTTCATATCGATACAGTATGCATCGATGATGCGTCTCAAAGATCTAGAAAAGATCCACCTTTCGTGTCGTTCGATCGAGTTGTCCACTTATTTGCATCCCATTCGTATCCATCAGCATGCGTTGTTCGTATCCATCGACCAACCCTCCTTCGTATCGATCAACATATACCCGCTGTCCTATTCGTATCGGTCCTATGCCATTGTTTGTATCGATCCTTGAGCACCCCGAGAGCACACGCCTTCGTATCCATCAAACCCGCCTTCTTTGTATCCATCATTTTGGCTATATTCCTCGTATTGATACTGGGCAATGCTCTTCGTAACCATCCTTAGCGCCTATCTTCGTATCAATCCCGTGCGCATCCTTCTTATCGGTAGCATGTTGATCGATACAAAACGTTTCTGCTAGTATCCATCTGCTCCTCGTATCGATCCAAACTTACTTTCTTCGTATCGATCTCGATGGATACGAACAACACCCACCTTAATCGACATGAACGGATCGATACGAATCAGTTTCCATGGACCTTAGTTCATCCATAACTTGGGCATACGAACTCCGATTGATCTGAAATTTGAAATGTAGCCTCTTCTAGTCTTATTAATCATTCCCAATCGATCTCAACTTGATTGGGGCTCAGTCAATATTTGGCGATATCGATCATAGCCTTATTTCCAATCTTGATATTCATCCTTTCTAGCCATTTTGTTGATATCCCGGCCTTGACCAAAAGGTGTGATAACATTTGTCCCCCAAAACATGCCTTGTGGTAAGAAGGTGTATTTTGGAAAGCTCTGATTCCGACATTCGAAGTCTATATTCCATAAATAGCCATACCATCCGATTCATAATCGAATCCATTACCAAGTCATCTTATCTGAGCGCCACAGCCATATCCTGATCCAAATCCACGACTACTCCAAGTCAATGTCCAATTCTGAATCCATTTGCCGAATCCTTGGCCAATTTCATATCTATATGAATCTGACAACCGAGTTCTAATCCATCCATATCCAATAACCAATAACCGAATCCAGGACCTCTCTGGGTCGATATCCAAATCCAGGATCACTCTGAGTCTACACCTAAATCTTTAGCTGTTTATAGCTGATATCCGAATCCATAACATTTCCGGGTTCTTGCCGAGCGTAGTCCACACTTGACGACCTATATTGAAGAACACCTTGGTGTCCTTGGTTCAGTGTCCCTGAACGCTGAGTAATGCCATGGCTTAAGTCCTAAGACAAATCCTGGTCACTCCGGACCCTTGCCGAGCATAGTCCATACTCGACAACCTGAAATAGTAACCGATAGATATTATGGGGACTAAGTCCTAGGCCAAATCCTGATCTCTCCGGACCCTTGCCGAGCATAGTCCATACGCAACGACCTGAACAAGCCAATTCGCCACGTTCGGACAAAGAGACTTACCCCTTGCCAGGCATAATCTATACCCGACGACCATTTACCAAAATCAGATAAAAATCATATCAAAATCCAATCCAAAATCCAGATCAAATCAGAAAACCAAAAATCCATACCAGAAATCCAAACCAGAAAGCAAGCATCCAAACTAAAGTCCAAACCAGAAAACAAATAAAACCAGGATTTCAAACCAAACTCCAAAACCAAACAAGAAAAAAGAAAATGTCCAAATCCAAAAAAGAAAAAACAGAATCAACAAACTATAGCGTCACGGTTTATCATCATCTCAGAGCATGCCTAGGGTTATCTTCGTCCCCGTAAATGAGTAAGTGACTTAACCGTTTGCTCAAAGTTTGCTACTTATTCCATATCGTCCCCGTCAGTTGATAACTAATCGACCATCATTCCTAAGCCTCGTGACATTGTCGTTTGAGGTAGACGGTGGCTGCTCCTGTTCTACTATCGCATTTCAAGTTCCAACATATTTTCGCAACTGACCACTCCTTACTTGCTCCTCGATTATATCCTTTAGATGCCTACAGCTGTTGGTATCATGCCCGTCCAGATCATGAAAGAGACAGTGCCTTCCGGAGGCCCACTCGCGTTCCAAGGGTTCCCTCCTTGCCGGCCTTCGATAAGGAAGGCGATTCTGAGTTTCTAGGTATATCCGTTCCAATGTTTCATTCAGCCCTTTGTAAGTGAGGAATTTTGGTTCTCCCCAGCGTTTTCTTTCCCTGTCAAAGTTGTCATCCGACTCCCTCTTTCCTTTATCCTTATCCTTATCCGAGTTTTCACCGGATGATTCTCCATCCTTGACCGCATTTACTTCCTTTAACTTCATATTCGAACATGCATCCTCCTGTCGAAGAAATCTTTCAGCCTCATGAAAGAATTCCCCAAAATCCATTGGTGGGTCCTATATTAATGATACTTTGAAGTCCGAGTTATCCCTGACTCCTGACACTACCTCCATTAAAACCATCGATGGATCCCGTCGATCCACCGAAGCAACCGATGCATTGAACCGAGTCAAGAAAGCCCTGAGCGATTCTCCCTTCCTTTGCTTTACCGACGTTAGCGTCATTACATTCTTCGCCCTTTTGATATGAACCCGAAACTGCTTCAGGAACCCGTCCACCAATTCTGTCCATGTCTTGATAGATCACTCCTCCAACTGTCTGAACCACGTAGCAGTTATATTCGTCAAGTACAATGGGAAACATCGGGCCAAACTTCCTCCGATGCCCCCAGCACTTCCATATGTCTCATGTACCTCATCAAGTGATCAGTAGGATCAACCTCGCCATTGTATACCTCCAGAGTAGGTAGCTTGAACTCCGATGGGTTTCGAGCCTTTCTGATGTCATCGGTAAACGGACTCCTGTTTACTTCCAGATATTTGTTTGCTAAACCTCCGCGTACAGTTCGCCTGATAATCTCAGCTAATCCAGCGTTGTCCACCAAAGGTTGCCTCTTGAGTCCCCGAGGGAATTCTGGTACATACTCTTCATTACGTACTCTTGTGTTCTTCCAGCATCTTGTTGTGCGGTGTCGCCTAGAATTCCTCCATGAATCAGTCCATCGTTGCCAGGTAGTGTGCCCTCAAGCGTGGATCCGTCAAGATTAAAAGTTGTGTGCTGATTAGGGGTTGTGTCGTATTGAGCTGCTCCATCCGATTGCCAGTTGAGTCTTTATGTTTCATCTCCGTGGATCTGAACTCCAACAGCTCTAGCTGTTCCTGCCTGTCCAAACTGTCCGAGAAGGTTCTGCATCATCTCCTCTTGCCTCTTCAACAATTCCTCCGGCATAGCTCCCATCATCATCTCCATTTCATCTCTAGTGATAAAAGTTGAGGTCGGATTTGCTCCTGAGGAAGTCTCCTGAGTCCCATCATTATGACTCCTTTTTGGTAATGTCTTTCTAGCTGATTGCCTAACCATGGTCCCTTTTCGAACTGGTCCTTCAGCTTTCCAAATCTGAACTCCAAATTCAGTATAGCGGGTGCTAGTCTTCTCAGTGAAAGCACCAAAGTGTTTGCGCTAAAATTGGTCACAAACCCCAAAAGCCGTGAAAGCATCAGTGTTTACACAAAGATCCATAATATTCAAACACATATCTCAGATCCAGATAAAGTAGAGAATAAAAATGAAGAAACGGTAAAGTTAAAACGGAAGAAAGAAAAAAAGAATACAAAGTTTATAGTGGTTCGGCAATCTGACCTACGTCCACTTTGAATCAATCCTTTTATTCCTTTTATATTGCAAATACAGTTACAAGCCTTTGAAAATTAATAGCAAAAAGGGCAGAGCTTCGCTGAGGAGAGAAGAAGAAGAAGAGGATCCCTTTTTTGGTTGCCATAAGACTCCTATTTATAGGTGTAGATCCAAAAATATCCGCCCCCAAAACCAGGAATACCTCTTATCTTGGACAAATGGTCCCACCAGATTAATCCAGGGCGATTTGAGATCGATACGTGTTTGATTCGTATCGATCCAAAAGTGGTCCAATCGGGCTGGGATTGATCATGGAGGTTCTCGAGTGCATCAGGAAGCTCCTCTGAAAATTTCATAGTATTTGGACTTGTAGATTGTGAGTTATGATCGATGCAAGTTTATGTTCCCAAGTCGGCCATCGCGTTTGTATCGATCTAAAGCTTCGCATTCTCCTTTCTTCGTATCGATACATTTCGCATCGATGACGTGTCTCGAAGATCCAGGAAAGATCCACATTTCGTGCCGTTCGACCGAGTCATCCACTTATTTGCATCCCATTTGTATTCATCGGCATGCACTGTTTGTATCCATCGACCAGCCCTCCTTCATATCGATCAACATATACCCGTTGTCGATCCGCCCACCAGATCGAAATTTGGGGTTGTTACGCCCACCAGATCGATCCAGGGCGATTTGAGATCGATGCGTGTTCGATTCGTATCGATCCAAAAGTGGTCTAATCGGGCTGAGATTGCTTATAGAGGTTCTCGAGTGCATCAGGAAGCTCCTCTGAAAATTTCACAGCATTTGGACTTGTAGATTGTGAGTTATGGTAAATGCAAGTTTGTGTTCCTAGGTCGGCCGTCGCGTTCGTATCGATCTAAAACTTCGCATTCTCCTTTCTTCATATCGATACAGTTTGCATCGATGATGCGTCTCAAAGATCCAGAAAAGATCCACCTTTCGTGTCGTTCGATCGAGTTATCCACTTATTTGCATCCCATTCGTATCCATCGGCATGCGCTGTTCGTATCCATCGACCAACCCTCCTTCGTATCGATCAACATATACCCGCTGTCCTATTCGTATCGGTCCTATGCCATTGTTTGTATCGATCCTTGAGCACCCCGAGAGCACACGCCTTCGTATCCATCAAACCCGCCTTCTTTGTATCCATCATTTTGGCTATATTCCTCGTATTGATACTGGGCAATGCTCTTCGTAACCATCCTTAGCGCCTATCTTCGTATCAATCCCGTGCGCATCCTTCTTATCGGTAGCATGTTGATCGATACAAAACGTTTCTGCTAGTATCCATCTGCTCCTCGTATCGATCCAAACTTACTTTCTTCGTATCGATCTCGATGGATACGAACAACACCTACCTTAATCGACATGAACGGATCGATACGAATCAGTTTCCATGGACCTTAATTCATCCATAACTTGGGCATACGAACTCCGATTGATCTGAAATTTGAAATGTAGCCTCTTCTAGTCTTGTTAATCATTCCCAATCGATCTCAACTTGATTGGGGCTCAGTCAATATTTGGCGATATCGATCATAGCCTTATTTCCAATCTTGATATTCATCCTTTCTAGCCATTTTGTTGATACCCCGGCCTTGACCAAAAGGTGTGATAACATTTGTCCCCCAAAACATGCCTTGTGGTAAGAAGGTGTGTTTTGGAAAGCTCTGATTCCGGCATTCGAAGTCCATATTCCATAAATAGCCATACCATCTGATTCATAATCGAATCCATTACCAAGTCATCCTATCTGAGCGCCACAGCCATATCCTGATCCAAATCCACGACTACTCCGAGTCAATGTCCAATTATGAATCCATTTGCCAAATCCTTGGCCAATTTCATATCTATATGAATCTGACAACCGAGTTCTAATCCATCCATATCCAATAACCAATAACCGAATCCAGGACCTCTGGGTCGATATCCAAATCCAGGATCACTCTGAGTCTACACCTAATTCTTTAGCTGTTTATAGCTGATATCCGAATCCATAATCTTTAGTGTCGAATTTTGAAGATCGAAATTTTGGGTCGTTACGCCCACCAGATCGATCCAGGGCGATTTGAGATCGATGCGTGTTCGATTCGTATCGATCCAAAAGTGGTCTAATCGGGCTGAGATTGCTTATAGAGGTTCTCGAGTGCATCAGAAAGCTGCTCTGAAAATTTCACAGCATTTGGACTTGTAGATTGTGAGTTATGGTAAATGCAAGTTTGTGTTCCTAGGTCGGCCGTCGCGTTCGTATCGATCTAAAACTTCGCATTCTCCTTTCTTTATATCGATACAGTTTGCATCGATGATGTGTCTCAAAGATCCACCTTTCGTGTCGTTCAATCGAGTTATCCACTTATTTGCATCCCATTCGTATCCATCGGCATGCGCTGTTCGTATCCATCGACCAACCCTCCTTCGTATCGATCACAATATACCCGCTGTCCTATTCGTATCGGTCCTATGCCATTGTTTGTATCGATCCTTGAGCACCCCGAGAGCACACGCCTTCGTATCCATCAAACCTGCCTTCTTCGTATCCATCATTTTGGCTATATTTCTCGTATTGATATTAGGCTATGCTCTTCATAACCATCCCTTGCGCCTATCTTCGTATCAATCCCGTGCGCATCCTTCGTATCGATCGCATGTTGATTGATACGAAACGTTTCTGCCAATAGCCATCTGCTCCTCGTATCGATCCAAACTTCCTTTCTTCATATCGATCTCGATGGATACGAACAACGTCCACCTTAATCGACACGAACAGATCGATACGAATCAGTTTCCATGAACCTTAATCCATCCATAACTTAGACATACGAACTTCGGTTGACCTGAAATTTGAAATGTAGCCTCTCCTAGTCTTATTCATCATTTCCAATCGATTTGGTCTCGATTAAAGCACGGTCAAATTTTGACGATATCGATTGTGGCCTTGTTTCCAATCCTGATATCCATCCTTTCTAGCCGATTTGTTGATGTCTTGGCCTTGATCAAAAGGTGGGCCTATACCTAGCAGCTGCAAAATCTCATTACTCGATGGATTCTTGGACGGTGTCCACCAAATTTTAGAACTAGCGTTCAATCTGCAGTAGCTTGTTTCATAGGTTTCATTCACGTTTGAGATTATCAAACTTGTTCTTCATCTGACTATCATTGAAATTGGCGTCCATTTGTGTGTTGAAGACAACAACGATATCAAAGTACAAATAATCAATTCGACCATTTTGAGTTGTGATGTGTTCATAGCAATATAAACGTCAATGTCTTTTCTTCTGTTCAATCTACAATGCGACGGATAGAGTTAGAGAATTAATGGATCGATAATCAGTAAAAATGAAATCAAATTTTTACTGAAAAAAATAGAAGAGATAGACCCCAACGTGAATACATAAATATGAAAAAAAAAATTACCTCAAAAACTTTGACAAAACAAGCATCTGGGATGGAGGGTGGAGGGAATGAAGGAGAAGGGGGAATAGATAAGAGATAATAAGGCGAACATTGAAATGGTGGCGGCGACGCATCTGACGTCAACTATTGATTTTTCAACTGTTGGTTCAAACTGTGTGCTTTATGGAATTCACGTCAGAAGTGCATGTGGCTTTTAATATGTCAACTTCGCAAAAAAAATTGCTGCAAACCAGTCTTAGTCGTTATGGAACGCATAATCGTACGGTTTGTCTCCGGTAGCCACATCGGTTTATTAAACTATATGTATTCATTATATAGTGAAATCAAATTCGTTTACTGTTCTTTATGCGCAAAATGAGGGTGGTTTTCTCGAATGACTACGTAGGATGCAAAGCTGTAGGTCTGAAAAGAGATCAACTAATGTTCCCTATCACCAAGGACGTCAATTTGATGATGAACTCCATCCAACTCTTGTATATTTAAAAATGTAGCAATCGTAACCATCAACTACTCACTGATACGTGGCTTCTCGCTCAAATGTTGTTGCCACTACCCTGCTTTGATAAAATAAATTATATGTTGCTGTTTGAATTCAATGTTATACTGAATGAATAGTGAAAAATAATACATTGCAACTGATTTCATGTTGTCTGACCTATCAAGTTACTGCATAAAAATGTATATGTTAGTATGTTCTTCATAAAGCTCCTCCTTTTCTTCCTCATCCTCGTAGTCCTCGTCAGCGGTGGCATCTTGGTACTGCTGATATTCACTGACCAAATATTCATGTTGATTTCCACTTCGGTGAACTCCATCTCGTCCATTCCTTCAGCGGCATACCAACACAGCCGGTTTAGTGGAGCATTTTTATCTACATCCAACTCACAATTTTTTTTATTATCTAAAGTAGCATGTTCCTCGTACATATCTTAACCTGCAGCTCCATGCAAACCAAGTGTATTCCTTTTAATTTAAGCTCCGGTCTCTTACTGACAACACTCTTCAGTCCTTTGCATAGACTTTCTAAACTTGCTCATGTGAATTTTCAGCATCTCCCATATCATATTGCATAATTTCTCTTTACATTTTGAAATATTCATCTATTTCTCTCCTTCCATAAGTGGATAACTGAAACAACAAAACAAATTGGATCAGCATCCCTTATTTGATCTTTATTTTTAAAAGTAGAACAATGGAATTCAATTTCATCTTCTTATGAAGTATTTTGTACCTTGTCCGATTTAATCTTGAATAAGCACCAAATATATTTTGTAAATTGACAGTTGAATAATTAGTGTTTGTCCTTACAGCTCAAAACCGATTGGATGAGCACTAATCTAACTCATCCAATCGGTTTTGAGCTCTAAGGACAAACACTAATTATTCAACTGCCCATTTACAAAATATATTTGGCGTTTCGTGGGATATTATCTGCCGGCCTTTTTCGCCGCTATGACCCCTACTTCCTCCTTTTTTCGATCGTTCCAATCTTTGGCATTCTCTTTCTTCTGTGGATCGAAAGGTGACAATCGTCGACATCACTGGGTGTCTTGGGATGTTATCTGCCGGTCTAAAAGTGAGGGCGGGTTAGGATTGCGTAATCCGAAGGACATCTGTTCGGCTTTCGCTTGCAAGTTGTGGTACATGTTTGGGACTAACGACTCCTTATGGGCGAAGTTCATTCATGCTAAGTACCGGAAACTGGCGTCTTCTGGCTATGCCGGTTCTCCATCTTACGCCAGTGAGACTTGGAAGCATATGCAATCGGTCAAATTGCTCGTTGATTCTCATAATGGCCACTCCGGTTGGGATGACGGTCCGTTCTCTATTCTTAAGGCCTGAATCTCATCTAGAAACCCCTCTCTGGTCCTTCCTATTTTTTCATACATTTGGGACGTTCGAATCCCACCAAAAGTCTCTCTCCTCGTGTGGCGAACCTTCCATTATGGGTTACTGGTTGATGAGAACCTTCAGCAGATTGGCATTCCATTTGTTTCTCGTTGTAGATGCTGCGGCAACGGAGAAACAGAATCGGTGGATCATTTGCTTTTCATTGGCTGGTGTGCCAGATCCTGTTGGAATTATTTCGGTAATTTATTGGGTGTCCGTGGCTCCATCTCCTCGTCGTATGATTTTCTGTCCTCTTGGTGGTTTGATAGTTCTGGTAGATCTCTTCGCTCTATTATCTTTCGTTTGATTCCCTGTCTGATTTGCTGGCACATCTGGTGTGCGCAGAATAAGGCAATTTTTGACGAGATTCCTATGGATCCCTCTCCGTTATTCGGCGGGTTAGAGATGATGTTTACTTGGCGTTTCGTGGCCGACCTTTCAGAGGTTCGGTCAATACTCGTTCTGGTCGCTTAGTGAACCTTTTATCTATCTCCTGTTCTCAGACTTCTTATAGAGCGGGAATTGGATGATTGCCGATCTGAAGACTGGTGGATCTGGCTTACTAGTCTCCTCCCTGATCGTCATTCCCCCCCTTTTATTTTCTTACTGTGTGGCTATTGCTTTCAGGTTCTGGCTTTTCTGGGGTGGTTTTTGTTTCTCAGTACTTCTTCTGATTGGGGCTTGCTTAAAGGAATGCCGCTACTCTTTTCCAGCTGTCGGTATTACAATTGTTGGGGTGTTGGCCGTTTCTTTCTTCTGTTTTGGAGGGTCGCCTGTTGGGATTTCTGTTTCTTTGCACGGTGGTCATTCAACATCGTCATCGGACGGTGGCCTTGTCAGAGCTCGATTATGATGTTGGATGGGCGGAGGGTTTCCACGAGCTCATCGGGTGTGCTGTGTGCCTGGTGCCAAAGGTCCTTTGCCTTTGCTTCTCGCTCGTGTCTACTGGTTTCCCTTGTTGGTTGTTTCGATGTTCTTCTGATGTGGTTTCTCGATTTTGTATTTCTTTCCTTTTTCTCGGTTACCTGTCAGGCTTGTTGACAGCTTTTGGTTGAGTTTATATATGAAAAGATGTATTTCTGTTAAAAAAAAAAGAAAAAATTAGTGTTTGTCCTCCAACTCACACTATACAATCTTTGTTAATTTGAGCGCTCCACTTGATCAATCTATCTCCTGTTTGCATCTATTTTATTTTGTATGCGGTTAAGATTAATTTCTTATAATTAATTTGGTATAGTGCAATTTTCGACCATTGAACTTTAAGAAAATGGGATCCTCCAACTCATACAATACACAGGTTTGGGCTAATTTGAAGAATACATTTGATCTATATATGATTTTAAAGCATCTGCCATTTGCAACAGGGGAGGCATTTTTAGGGTGAGAAGAACAAAAATAAATATCGATTCCTTCACTATTTCAACACCGGAGTAAGAGGAACTGACATACATTTTTTTGCTTAACATAGAATTCTATAAACAGTATTCAAAAAATAGTTTATAATTAAAAAACTGTTTAAGGATTCACGTTCAAGGAAAAATAAAAAGAGAAATTTCCCCTTTTTCTCCACTCTCATGCTTAAATGGATATTGCTAGAGCGCGAGGACGAGGGGAAAAAATGGGATTTTGTCCCGCTTTTTTATTTTTAAACGCCGCTAGAGTAGTTCTTACATTTGCAATCTATTCTTTAAAGATATATATGCGGTGTTGCCATTTTCTTATAATTAATTTGGTATCAAACAATTTTCCCCTATCTCGTATTAAACCATCAACATTACTACCTTTACTAGCATGTACATAATTAAAAACTGTCCCAGCGGAGGATTTTCCCCAAACATTTGTTTTCAATATAGGAATCAGACGATAGAGAGATATTTTTTACATCGACTATTTCTCTCGTGGTTTTTAAATCCAACTCCCTATTTCTCAATAAAATTACTCAACAATTAGAAGCAACGACATAACTAGTCATTGCTCAAATGATCCTTTCGATACCTATTATACATTTCACTTTGAACAAAATTTTCCATTTAAGGTAATCTAAAAATGTTTAATACATACAGCTTTTTTAAATGTCACTATTCTACAACTTAGGTTGCTCAACAAACCATATGTATGTAATGTACTCTATTTATATCATAAATGACGAAGAGAGTTAATATTTTAAATTCATAATTTGAAATTAATTTTGCAGTGTATTATCGACTATTTAAAAGAGGTGATATAACTTATGATATCATATACCTTTTAAATACATTCAATATTTACTCCCTTAAGTCTTATGGGTATTATTTATTAAACCTAACGTTTACTTTGAACATAATATATGTAAATTCATATGTGTGTGTACACACACACTCACACACACATATGAATACACACACGCTGAAACGACCCGACTTTCTATCTCCAGGAAATCGCATCATCTTGAAGAAAGAAAGGGATAGAAGAAGAAAAGAAAGAGAAACAAGAAAAAAACAACAACATCAGAGAACTCACAGCGGAACGAATGAAGTATAATATATCACATAAAATATTACACAGTATCATATTACATCAGAGCACACAACTTAAACAATACATATGAGAAAGTTTTAAGCATTTGTCTAACTAAACATCTCAAGTACAACAGAAACAAATACCAAACAAACACAGCGGAACTATAATATATCTACACGTGGAAGCCTCCTGATCCATATCTCCTCCAGAATTCGTCAAGCAAACCTGAATCACTTGATTACTCATACATAATGTAACGATCGCGATTTTTCGTTGCCGAAAAACCGAAATGTTATGGTTTAAGAAAAAGAAAGACAAAGAAAAAGAGAGAAAAAGAGAGAAAAGATAGAGAGCGGAACAGAAAACAGAAAATAGAACAACATCAGAATCTCACAATTCGCAGCGGAACATCATATAATAGATAAATGAATAATCTTTAAACAAAGAACTATATCAGTTATTACATTACATTACATTACATCATATCATCAGAGTGTACAACATCAAACAATGCAGCGGAAAAAGAACTACTATATAAACTAGTAAATACGCCATGCCATCCAGCTTGCCTCTAGCAATTCCTGAATTCCAGAATATCCTGATAAACCATAACTCTTGACTGCCCGTGTAGAAATTGGTGGGCACCCAGAGTTTAGGAAGGAAAACAATAAACTCCGAGTCAGTCATGTGACTGGTGTGGGAACTAAAACAGTTTATTTTTCTTTAAAAACAAAAGAGAGGAATATTTTCAAAGTCAATTCGCAAAGCTTTTAAAAATGAGACTACCATAAGACCTCCCGCCACACACACAATGCAAACGCAGACTTGGGGAAGATTTCTTCTTATGTTAGTCAAATATGCTTGATACGCATTAAAATCAAATCAATTTTGATATTATTGTTAGTGCATAGTGTAGAAGATATTTCGAAAGTAGAATATAAATCTTAGCCAGCATAGGTACCATTATATTATGCCTACTATAGCTACCATTTTAAATGGCAGGTTCTACAACTAAAACCGTACAAGTCTCGTATTGTTTCTTTGGATTTCCAACGAATGATCAGGCCAAGGAACTTCCCATTGCCACATGAGAATGCCTCTGGATGGACATCCCCGAGAACCAAACCGGATCTCTACCAACACAAGGCCGGGTTACCCCTAACTGGGTAACAACTGACCGAATATGCCATCCCCCGGTCCTTTGGGACCTTTCACCGAGCGCTCGCAATCAATTCACACAATCATAAAGTGTTTTCAACATGAGTAAGTATCTGGGCTCCATACCATGATACCACCCTTTTCCAGAAGGAAATGCACATATCCTAAAGGGCGCTACCCCTCATAACCTTGCCGCATCTTTCCTGTTTTGACCTTCCGGGGTGTGAGGTTCGACGAAGTCACGTCCACAAAAACATACTTTATACAAAAGCCATGCTTTGGGTCAAACAAATGATCATAGAAATGATCACTAGGATAGACGATCCAATAAAAGATCCTATCACAAATAATCAACACAATGATCATTTCACAGCAACACTCAGCATGTCACATTACCAAATTGGGAATATATCGCTGATAACTTCAACTATATAACCTATGAGCTCGTACGTCTCAGAGAAGGGTGTTAAGCTAAAAGAATAAATTCTCCGCCACCAACAGAAATATATTTGAAAGAAATCGGCTTTATACCTCAATTTGTAATGTCAGACATACAATCCATACAAGTCTGTTCCGGGATCGAACAGAACCGAAGGCACTTACAAAGAAGTCCTTGCAATCCGAATAATCTCTAATCACGTTCGGATTTGCCATCACATATGGAGATCTCAATACCGGGGATCAGCCAGTGCAGAGACAATCAACAAGAAACCCTTACGTTTTTGAAAATATCCGGTCTTCAACACCGATCTTCAAATGCAATTTATAACGACGTATCACATATTCGGAATGGGTTATACGACCCCAAGGTCCTTTCCCGGTTAACCCGAATAGTGAGCGCTTATTTTTAAAAATAAGTGTGGCATTCAATTTCAAACAAATCACAACAAATACCTATTTAAAGGTAAATATTGATAGTCGGTTATTGAACTATCAATAGATATGCCAACATCACCAGATTCCAAATAATTTTCCAAATTATTTATTTCCCAAAAATATCTTTATAAGATATACATTCTCCATTCTTTAAAAATAAATCAATATTTATTTTTAAACTCATTTTCCAAATTTCATTTATAAATTCCATACTGAATTTACATTCCAAAATATTTATGAATATACGATTTCCATTCAATTTCTAATATTCATTTTCAATTTATCTTCAAAAAGATAAATTCCAAATATTCACTTAATATTGGAAAAGCATTTCTATACTTATTAAAAATAAGTAATTCACAGATCTTTTTATTTTCTATACTTAGAAAATATTAAATATACCCTAATCGAAATTAAGTATATATTTCATTCTTTAAGGAATTCATTCACTTAACCATATTTATTTGGGCCAAAACGGATGTTGCGTAAAACATCGTTACGACAACCCAAAATCACTAGTATAGGGATTCAAAATTAAAATAGATATATAAATCCCAATATTATACAAAACATTTCCTTTCGGAAATCATTTACTATAACAACAGTGTTATAGTCTATCATTTCCTTTTATTTCTCGAAAACGTCTATTTCAACAATGAATGTTGAAATCTATGGTTTCGAATCTCAATACATTTTAAAACATCTTTAGATCGTTTTAATTTTATTTAAAACATCACATCCAAAATAATTTCTTTAACATAATATTCACTATTCAAAAACGTGAATATACTTGTTAATAAATTTCATCACTTCTATTCATTTTATTTTAAAGAATTATTCACTGTCTAAAACATGAATATAACTCCATAAATAAATTACAACAATTCACTTATCAAAATAAGTCGTTGCGGATTTATAAAACAATGTTTATAAATTCCATTTCTATTTATTTTACAACAACTTCCTTTTTATAAATTCCTTTATTAACCTATCTCAATTCATATCACAATGATATAATAAAAATTCATATTATAAGTCAAACACTTGTAATTTATTTGTTTACAAAATCGTTCCTTTAAACTTCATAATTATAAATCTTATAACTTATAAGATTCATTTATTTATCCAAATTCCATTATTTTAAATAGCTTTACAAATTTTATAAACCTACTGTTTATAAAATTCCATTTATAACTTCACCGTTATAATTCTATAAATTTCATTCATTTATGAAAATTCATTCACAATTCATTCTAACACTTATAAAAGCTCGTTTTATAATTCCAATATTTTTTTATTTATAAATATCAATTCATAAATCTTTTTAATATAAAACAATTTATATTACTACTTTAAACATCTTTAAACTCTTTTATAATTTCATCATTCTGATTTATAAAATAAAAATTTTATAAATCCTATTTTTAAACTTCTTATAATAAATTCAAAAATCCCAGTTCAAACTATTTTATAAAATCACTAATCCCATATTTTCAAAAATCAACTTTTAACTGTATTTCTCAAAAATCATAATTTTTATAATATTAAAATTATAACGTTTATTTATTTAAGATAAATCAATTCCAAAAATATTTTATAAACGTATATTTCCAAAAATCACTTTAGAAATCAAAATCGTTATTTTTAAACTTCAAAAATTGGATCCGATGATGCAACACATCAATAGTCAATCACGACTTTCAAACATCATATATCATCCATGATAAACAATCAAATATCACAATATATAAAATCAAATAAATATTTGTGAGGAATCCAGTTGGATCCCTCCAACCTGTTTCCCTGCATCCACAGACATTAGCACAATACCCATTCCACTTCGAGGTGGAATATCGCGGTATATGGGATTTTATAAATATCATCCGCTTACTAACGGCGCAATAGGGTCTCATCCGCTAAAAAAAATGCGGGAAATCAATCAACTGCAATATATACATATGACAATATATATATATATTGCTATATATATAATATAATACCAATTCCACTTCGAGGTGGGATATCGCGGTATATGTGTGTAATAAATAACCTCCGCTTACTAACGGCGTATAGGGTCTATTCACATCCAATATATATATCAATCATCATTCAATCATTCAATCAACACAGTCAAACAATTTTAAATCTAACTATTTAAAATTTAAATAAACAACAAAATTCCTTTTGAGTGAGAAGTTCTCACCTTTATTCCCGTTTGCAATCCATTATCCATCTTGACTTGATTTTCTTGTTTTATACCTTGTATAAATATTTACACAATTTATTAATATTCGAACAAATCGAATAATAAATTTTCATTAGATTGTTTTAATTATTCAATGGTTTTGTTCTAAACCAATCCCTTTAATAATTTTATTCAACTATTAAATTTTAAAACTAAATTTTCTTCTCAAATAGATTTAGTTAACTTACCCTTAAATTAAATTTATCCAACTAATTATTTCAATCTCAAGTTAATGATTTTTATTTTAAACTAAAAATTAAAGATTCAAACTGATTTTCTTTAATTAAATTTGTTTAACTAAAAATTTAAATTTCTTTTTAATATTTTGATTTAACAAAAATTAAATTCAAAACTATTCTTTATAAATTCAAATCTTTATTTTATATAACATTTGGACAAATCGCATAATTAATTTCCATTCGCTGTATTTAATTAACCAAAAGTTAAATTTAAACTAAATTTCCATTAAATAAACCTTTCACTTAATAAATTTCCATTTGATAAATATACTTAACAAAATATTAAATTTCTTTTAAAAATTTTAAATCAACTAATTTTTTCTTAAATAAAATTATTTTCCTTTTCAAAATATTTTACATTTAAACTAAATTTATTTCCAATATTTTTTTTCCCAACTAATGAATTAAATTTTAAACTAATGATTTCCCTCTAAGTCTTTTAGTAATTAAAATGATGAAATAAGTTGATTAACAAGTCAATTTCCAATTCATTTATTTTACGATTTAAACCAGTAAGTGGAAATATGAACATTTACTTTATTTTATTTCCTCTTTTTTTTTAAAAAAAAAAACTTACTGTTATTTAAATTAAATTTTGAAAAAAAAAAAATCTTAAAATTACCTCACTGTCTCTCGAACCCATGCCAGAGAACCCATCGCAAGCTCTTGCCTCACCATCGACGCCGCCGCCATCACGCGATTCGAATCGCCATTGCTGTCGCTTGCCACAGCCATCAATCTCTTCGCGTGCACGCTCGTACACGCCATCGTCACGTCGCCCTGCTATCGCGACTCACTGCATCGCCACCATCTCGCGAGTCGCTCTCGTCCCTACGCCGCCGCCGTTCACCTCCATCGGTTCCAAATTGAGGTCGACCCCCCCTGCTTCCATCACTCGCGCACATGCGGCCGCGACGCCCAAAATCACTCCTAGCTTCAATCGAACGACTCGCGACCCCCAATCGCGATTGATTCGAAAGCGCTGTCCCCATTGCGTGATCGTGAAACGCTCGAACTCGAGCCCTCCCCCTTTCGATTTGTGTTGCCGCAGCCACCATTGTTTTTTTTTTCTTCGGAGGAGTTTGATTTTGCGTTTGAATCTGAGGAGGAAAGGCTTCGGTATGTTTAAAGAGAAATGGGAGGCATGGTTATCACGATCTTGTTCGTGATTTTTAGGCGAGAATCTAGGACGAACGTGGTGAAGTTTGACCAATTTAAATTTGAATTTTAAATTGAATCTCGATTCAATTTCAACGCGTTTACTCACCGTGCGCTCACATATCAACTCCGAAAAATACGAAATTTGAAATCCGACAATAATTAAATATTACGGACCCAATGGAACTAGTTTCGTCGAATTCCGAGACTGTGCCTCGGACGGCTATTTTAAACATCGATTCAAACGATTAAATTTCAAAACTGAACAATTCACTTTCAATTTCAATTCTGAAGCTTCTATTATCTTCAATATTATCAATATGAATTTTACAAGCCTTTGAAATATTTTTAATTGGCTTAAAATTGAAGATTCACATTTTTATTCAACTCTCAATAGATTAAATTCTAAATTTAATCGCTAAATTTATTCTGATAATTTGAAATTCAATTCAAACCATCATTCAAATATTTAAAATTAATTAAATATTTTCAATTTAAATTGTTTAAAATTCTGGGTCGTTACAATCTTCCCTCCTTAAAAGAATTTCGTCCCGAAATTACAAGTTAAGAAGAATGCCCTTATCTCGTTT
This sequence comes from Allium cepa, assembly GCA_030765085.1. Taxonomy (NCBI): domain Eukaryota; kingdom Viridiplantae; phylum Streptophyta; class Magnoliopsida; order Asparagales; family Amaryllidaceae; genus Allium; species Allium cepa. Next base: position 720,732,691 of record CM060938.1, on the reverse strand, counting down.
ATTATTTTTCACAATCCAAATAATTTTATCAACTTTCTAAAACAAATCTTTTTACTAGAGATTCATTATCATTTCAACTAGCTTTCCAACTTCAATTATAGGTTTCAAACAACATTGTTTTCCTAACAATTCAAATTTAAATTCAAATTCAAATTTTAAACTTTCAAAATTTCTCAAAAATTTTCTAACACCCTAAATTTTCGAAAAATTTCGCCAGCGTCTCCTTTGCGCGGCTAGCTCGGTACGACTACAAAATGGCACCACGGCCCCTCAGAATCAAAAAGAAAAAAGAAAGCCAAGTGGCTAGAGAAGAAAGTCGTCAAATCTCATACTGAAATTGAAATACGTACCTTTTTGTCGAGCCATTTAATTTTTTATCTTTGAAATCAAAATCCCAATTCCATTATACACCTGTATAACCTGCTATCCATAATATTCAATTCCAACATTCAAACCATTTTGCAAATTCTATTACAAAATTTCCAATATATACTTCTTATACATTTTTACTTCACTATTGAAGTTATACATTCATTTTCATTCAATTTTACATTTCAATTCAATTCACAATTTAAATTTTATTTGAATTCAATTCATAATTTCAATTCTATTCGAATTCAATTCTCAATTCTAAATATTGAATTCTAACGATTAACTTTCATTAGCTAATTCACATTACTACTTTAAATTAGTTTCATTCACTAATTCATTTCAATTTTCAATTTCCATATTCAATTCATCTCGAATTTACTAAATTACTAACAAAGGGGATTTCAATTTATTTCTTTTACTTACTTGAATTTATATACAAATTCAAATTTATCTTCAAATTTAGCTTCAAATTTAGCTCACGACTAAACTTTAATTAAACCAATTCAAATTCCAATTCATTAGTCCATGAATTAATAATTTATCAAGTTAGTTTACTTGAATTCAATCCATCTTATTTTTTATTTAATTCCATATACTAATGATAATAATTCTATATTATCACTTCCTAACAATCATGCAACCATATACCATATAATCCATAGAAAATCATTTCTTTTCTATACAAAATAGTTTTGGGCAAAAATATCTTATTTACGCGATTCAAAAACAATTTTATATTCACTAACAAATACGCGCTCATATATATTATTACACTCAAATTCATCCTAGAGTACTGCCGACTCTATCTCTAATGAGTAATACCCAACAGAACCATGGTTGTCGCTTAACCATAAGCTCTGATACCAAATGTAACGATCGCGATTTTTCGTTGCCGAAAAACCGAAATGTTATGGTTTAAGAAAAAGAAAGACAAAGAAAAAGAGAGAAAAAGAGAGAAAAGATAGAGAGCGGAACAGAAAACAGAAAATAGAACAACATCAGAATCTCACAATTCGCAGCGGAACAACATATAATAGATAAATGAATAATCTTTAAACAAAGAACTATATCAGTTATTACATTACATTACATTACATCATATCATCAGAGTGTACAACATCAAACAATGCAGCGGAAAAAGAACTACTATATAAACTAGTAAATACGCCATGCCATCCAGCTTGCCTCCAGCAATTCCTGAATTCCAGAATATCCTGATAAACCTTAACTCTTGACTGCCCGTGTAGAAATTGGTGGGCACCCAGAGTTTAGGAAGGAAAACAATAAACTCCGAGTCAGTCATGTGACTGGTGTGGGAACTAAAACAGTTTATTTTTCTTTAAAAACAAAAGAGAGAAATATTTTTAAAGTCAATTCGCAATGCTTTTAAAAATGAGACTACCATAAGACCTCCCGCTACACACACAATGCAAATGCAGACTTGGGGAAGATTTCTTCTTATGTTAGTCAAATATGCTTGATACGCATTAAAATCAAATCAATTTTGATATTATTGTTAGTGCATAGTGTAGAAGATATTTCGAAAGTAGAATATAAATCTTAGCCAGCATAGGTACCATTATATTATGCCTACTATAGCTACCATTTTAAATGGCAGGTTCTACAACTAAAACCGAACAAGTCTCGTATTGTTTCTTTGGATTTCCAACGAATGATCAGGCCAAGGAACTTCCCATTGCCACATGAGAATGCCTCTGGATGGACATCCCCGAGAACCAAACCGGATCTCTACCAACACAAGGCCGGGTTACCCCTAACTGGGTAACAACTGACCGAATATGCCATCCCCCGGTCCTTTGGGACCTTTCACCGAGCGCTCGCAATCAATTCACACAATCATAAAGTGTTTTCAACATGAGTAAGTATCTGGGCTCCATACCATGATACCACCCTTTTCCAGAAGGAAATGCACATATCCTAAAGGGCGCTACCCCTCATAACCTTGCCGCATCTTTCCTGTTTTGACCATTCCGGGGTGTGAGGTTCGACGAAGTCACGTCCACAAAAACATACTTTATACAAAAGCCATGCTTTGGGTCAAACAAATCATCATAGAAATGATCACTAGGATAGACGATCCAATAAAAGATCCTATCACAAATAATCAACACAATGATCATTTCACAGCAACACTCAGCATGTCACATTACCAAATTGGGAATATATCGCTGATAACTTCAACTATATAACCTATGAGCTCGTACGTCTCAGAGAAGGGTGTTAAGCTAAAAGAATAAATTCTCCGCCACCAACAGAAATATATTTGAAAGAAATCGGCTTTATATCTCAATTTGTAATGTCAGACATACAATCCATACAAGTCTGTTCCGGGATCGAACAGAACCGAAGGCACTTACAAAGAAGTCCTTGCAATCCGAATAATCTCTAATCACGTTCGGATTTCCCATCACATATGGAGATCTCAATACCGGGGATCAGCCAGTGCAGAGACAATCAACAAGAAACCCTTACGTTTTTGAAAATATCCGGTCTTCAACGCCGATCTTCAAATGCAATTTATAACGACGTATCACATATTCGGAATGGGTTATACGACCCCAAGGTCCTTTCCCGGTTAACCCGAATAGTGAGCGCTTATTTTTAAAAATAAGTGTGGCATTCAATTTCAAACAAATCACAACAAATACCTATTTAAAGGTAAATATTGATAGTCGGTTATTGAACTATCAATAGATATGCCAACATCACCAGATTCCAAATAATTTTTCAAATTATTTATTTCCCAAAAATATCTTTATAAGATATACATTCTCCATTCTTTAAAAATAAATCAATATTTATTTTTAAACTCATTTTCCAAATTTCATTTATAAATTCCATATTGAATTTACATTCCAAAATATTTATGAATATACGATTTCCATTCAATTTCTAATATTCATTTTCAATTTATCATCAAAAGATAAATTCCAAATATTCACTTAATATTGGAAAAGCATTTCTATACTTATTAAAAATAAGTAATTCACAGATCTTTTTATTTTCTATACTTAGAAAATATTAAATATACCCTAATCGAAATTAAGTATATATTTCATTCTTTAAGGAAATCATTCACTTAACCATATTTATTTGGGCCAAAATGGATGTTGCGTAAAACATCGCTACGACAACCCAAAATCACTAGTATAGGGATTCAAAATTAAAATAGATATATAAATCCCAATATTATACAAAACATTTCCTTTCGGAAATCATTTACTATAACAACAGTGTTATAGTCTATCATTTCCTTTTATTTCTCGAAAACGTCTATTTCAACAATGAATGTTGAAATCTATGGTTTCGAATCTCAATACATTTTAAAACATCTTTAGATCGTTTTAATTTTATTTAAAACATCACATCCAAAATAATTTCTTTAACATAATATTCACTATTCAAAAACGTGAATATACTTGTTAATAAATTTCATCACTTCTATTCATTTTATTTTAAAGAATTATTCACTGTCTAAAACATGAATATAACTCCATAAATAAATTACAACAATTCACTTATCAAAATAAGTCCTTGCGGATTTATAAAACAATGTTTATAAATTCCATTTCTATTTATTTTACAACAACTTCCTTTTTATAAATTCCTTTATTAACCTATCTTAATTCATATCACAATGATATAATAAAAATTCATATTATAAGTCAAACACTTGTAATTTATTTGTTTACAAAATCGTTCCTTTAAACTTCATAATTATAAATCTTATAACTTATAAGATTCATTTATTTATCCAAATTCCATTATTTTAAATAGCTTTACAAATTTTATAAACCTACTGTTTATAAAATTCCATTTATAACTTCACCGTTATAATTCTATAAATTTCATTCATTTATGAAAATTCATTCACAATTCATTCTAACACTTATAAAAGCTCGTTTTATAATTCCAATATTTTTTTATTTATAAATATCAATTCATAAATCTTTTTAATATAAAACAATTTATATTACTACTTTAAACATCTTTAAACTCTTTTATAATTTCATCATTCTGATTTATAAAATAAAATTTTTATAAATCCTATTTTTAAACTTCTTATAATAAATTCAGAAATCCCAGTTCAAACTATTTTATAAAATCACTAATCCCATATTTTCAAAAATCAACTTTTAACTGTATTTCTCAAAAATCATAATTTTTATAATATTAAAATTATAACGTTTATTTATTTAAGATAAATCAATTCCAAAAATATTTTATAAACGTATATTTCCAAAAATCACTTTAGAAATCAAAATCGTTATTTTTAAACTTCAAAAATTGGATCCGATGATGCAACACATCAATAGTCAATCACGACTTTCAAACATCATATATCATCCATGATAAACAATCAAATATCACAATATATAAAATCAAATAAATATTTGTGAGGAATCCAGTTGGATCCCTCCAACCTGTTTCCCTGCATCCACAGACATTAGCACAATACCCATTCCACTTCGAGGTGGAATATCGCGGTATATGGGATTTTATAAATATCATCCGCTTACTAACGGCGCAATAGGGTCTCATCCGCTAAAAAAAATGCGGGAAATCAATCAACTGCAATATATACATATGACAATATATATATATTGCTATATATATAATATAATACCAATTCCACTTCGAGGTGGGATATCGCGGTATATGTGTGTAATAAATAACCTCCGCTTACTAACGGCGTATAGGGTCTATTCACATCCAATATATATATCAATCATCATTCAATCATTCAATCAACACAGTCAAACAATTTTAAATCTAACTATTTAAAATTTAAATAAACAACAAAATTCCTTTTGAGTGAGAAGTTCTCACCTTTATTCCCATTTGCAATCCATTATCCATCTTGACTTGATTTTCTTGTTTTATACCTTGTATAAATATTTACACAATTTATTAATATTCGAACAAATCGAATAATAAATTTTCATTAGATTGTTTTAATTATTCAATGGTTTTGTTCTAAACCAATCCCTTTAATAATTTTATTCAACTACAATTAGATTTTAAAACTAAATTTTCTTCTCAAATAGATTTAATTAACTTACCCTTAAATTAAATTTATCCAACTAATTATTTCAATCTCAAGTTAATGATTTTTATTTTAAACTAAAAATTAAAGATTCAAACTGATTTTCTTTAATTAAATTTGTTTAACTAAAAATTTAAATTTATTTTTAATATTTTGATTTAACAAAAATTAAATTCAAAACTATTCTTTATAAATTCAAATCTTTATTTTATATAACATTTGGACAAATCGCATAATTAATTTCCATTCGCTATATTTAATTAACCAAAAGTTAAATTTAAACTAAATTTCCATTAAATAAACCTTTCACGTAATAAATTTCCATTTGATAAATATACTTAACAAAATATTAAATTTCTTTTTATAAATTTTAAATCAACTAATTTTTTCTTAAATAAAATTATTTTCCTTTTCAAAATATTTTACATTTAAACTAAATTTATTTCCAATATTTTTTTCCCAACTAATGATTAAACTTTAAACTAATGATTTCCCTCTAAATCTTTTAGTAATTAAAATGATGAAATAAGTTGATTAACAAGTCAATTTCCAATTCATTTATTTTACGATTTAAACCAGTAAGTGGAAATATGAACATTTACTTTATTTTATTTCCTCCTTTTTTTTTTAAAAAAAACTTACTGTTATTTAAATTAAATTTTGAAAAATAAAAAAAAAATCTTAAAATTACCTCACTGTCTCTTGAATCCATGCCAGAGAACCCATCGCGAGCTCCTACCTCACCATCGACGCCGCCGCCATCACGCGATTCGAATCGCCATTGCTGTCGCTTGCCACAGCCATCAATCTCCTCGCGCGCACGCTCGTACGCGCCATCGTCACGTCGCCCTGCTATCGCGACTCACTGCATCGCCACCATCTCGCGAGTCGCTCTCGTCCCTACGCCGCCGCCGTTCACCTCCATCGGTTCCAAATTGAGGTCGACCCCCCCCCCCCCCCCCCGCTTCCATCACTCGCGCACACGCGGCCGCGACGCCCAAAATCACTCCTAGCTTCAATCGAACGACTCGCGACCCCCAATCGCGATTGATTCAAAAGCGCTGTCCCCATTGCGTGATCGTGAAACGCTCGAACTCGAGCCCTCCCTCTTTCGATTTGTGTTGCCGCAGCCACCATTGTTTTTTTTTTCTTCGGAGGAGTTTGATTTTGCGTTTGAATCTGAGGAGGAAAGGCTTCGGTATGTTTAAAGAGAAATGGGAGGCATGGTTATCACGATCTTGTTCGTGATTTTTAGGCGAGAATCTAGGACGAACGTGGTGAAGTTTGACCAAATTAAATTTGAATTTTAAATTGAATCTCGATTCAATTTCAACGCGTTTACTCACCGTGCGCTCACATATCAACTCCGAAAAATACGAAATTTGAAATCCGACAATAATTAAATATTACGGACCCAATGGAACTGCTTTCGTCGAATTCCGAGACTGTGCCTCGGACGGCTATTTTAAACATCGATTCAAACGATTAAATTTCAAAATTGAACAATTCACTTTCAATTTCAATTCTGAAGCTTCTATTATCTTCAATATTATCAATATGAATTTTACAAGCCTTTGAAATATTTTTAATTGGCTTAAAATTGAAGATTCAAATTTTTATTCAACTCTCAATAGATTAAATTCTAAAATTTAATCGCTAAATTTATTCTGATAATTTGAAATTCAATTCAAATCATCATTCAAATATTTAAAATTAATTAAATATTTTCAATTTAAATTGTTCAAAATTCTGGATCGTTACACATAATATGAGTACCCAAGAGTTTAATAAACAGAAAATAAACACTCGGGTCAGACAGGGGTCTGGTGTGAGTAAACGCGTTATAATTGCTTAACTTTAAAAAACCTTTGAAAAGAAAGGTATCACGTAAGACTTCCCACACATAAACATGGAAAAGTTTTTACCTTACGCCAACCAAAACATTTGATAGGAAATCCAGTGATATTATAATAGTGTCTAGGGTTTTCAAGTAAATAAGAAATAGCCGAAATTGTTACATTCATTAAATTCCAGCTACTAGCCACAAAAGTGGGTAATACAAACAAAAGCGTAGGGTCTCGTAGGAAGAATGGGTTTTCATCAATGGCAGGGCTACTGGGGTACCGCCCGTCACAGTACGTGGCCTAGATCAACGTACCGAGGAGTACGCCCGCTCCCCTGCAACAGAAGGCCGGAACCATTCCTTACTGAACAGTCCCGAACAAGACAACCCCGCGGTTGGCCGCGACCCAACTGCCCACACAGCCGAATAAAATGGGACTTCTAAACAAGGGAAAGTCTTGCTCTCCAGTGGGAGCTATCCATGAAGCCTTGCTGCACCTCCCCTATTTTAGCCATTCTCGGTTGATGAGGCTTGAGGCTGCGATTACCTTTATAGAACACATCTATCTTAGAATGTTCATCGTCCACCTGACAATATTCTGAAAGCGTTCAATCCATACAAGTTCGTTCCGGGTTCGAATGAAACCGAAGGCACTATCTCGTTGCACTCATTTTCGAATCACCCTCAAAGTCAACGATCATAGCCCTTGCACTCTAAATCACCATCTCGAACCTATAAGTACTATTCCGTCAAACTCATTACGGAATCACCCACAGAGTTATACTGACGTATAGTTCTTACACCTCGAGTCTTTACTTGCTCCACTTAGATTCACGACCTAACGCTTAATTGGAATCGATGTGGTTTTCGGATATCCAAATATGGAAACCCGATCCCGGTCTCATCGAAACAAAACGCCATTTTAATGTCCAAGTTGTTCTTAAGGGTTTTAACAATTTAAACTCATATTCAGGATGATATATAAACAGATAGATGAATCACGTTATCACAATAGATAATTCATAACAACATTCATCTTCACAAAGCAGCATATCACATATCATAGATATCCAAATCATCCAGTATCAACCAATATCAACCACAATATCAATCACTCAATATTGATCATCCAATATCAATCAATCAACCAATATTAATCAATCATCCAAAGAAGAATTGATTAACTCTAAATCAATTGGATTATCATAATCCTTCTTCATTAATTATTATTCCAAATAAATTAATTGATCGTCTCTTAATGATCTTCCTTAATTAATCTCCATTGATTAATTATCTTTTAATTACATTCAAGTAATTATCCTTAACCATATTCAGTAATTAACATTTAATTACTATCATTGATTACGATAATTAATGATCCTTCATTTACTTCATTTATTAATCAACTATAATTAATTATATTAAATCTTAATTAATTACAATTAATTAATCACACTTAAATTAATTACTTTTATTAATCAACCTTGATTAATTTTATTAATTAATTAACTAGTGAACCATAATAATTAATAATTCTCTTTAATTAAATAATTAACTTGTAATTAATCAACTCATTAATCATAATCAGTAATTAACAATTTATAATTAATTATCTTAATTAATTAACTTCCTATTTAATTAAGTTAACCCTTGATTAATTAATCTAATTAATTAATCTTTGATTAGTTTATTAAGTAATTATTAATCAATTAATTAAATAATCATTAATTAATTACTACAATGATTAATTACAATTTTAATTAATTACACTTAGTAATTAATCATAAATTTAATCTCATTCATTAATTAATTAATCACATTAATTAATTATCTAAAATAATTAAGTAATTAACTCTTAATTACTTACATAAGTAATTATTTCTAATTACTTCATTAATAAATCTTGATTGCTTTCTTAATTAATTATTTAACAAAGAATTAGTATCATCATTAAATAATTCTTAATTCTTTAATTAATTAATTACTCCATAATTAATTAACTTCGAAATAATTCAATTAATCAATTTCTTAATTGATAACATTAAGTGATCATCCATTAATCACTTCCATTAAATTACTCCCATGAGTAATTCTCTCAAATTACTTCCATAAGTAATTTACATTCTTAAATACATTCAAAAATTAACCATTAATTACTTCATTATGTAATTACACTTAACTAATCCATAATTAAGTGATATTTAAAATTAAATAAATAATTAACTAATTATTTAAAATTAATTAAATAATCAATTAACTAATCTTCTTATAATTAAAGAAAATCTTTAATTAATTAAGAAAAGCATAAATATTAATTAATCAAAGATTTTCTTTAATTATAAGAAGATTAGTTAATTGATTATTTAATTAATTTTAAATAATTAGTTAATTGTTTATTTAATTTTAAATATCAGCATAAATCTTAATTAATTTCTTGCTTATTAACAATTATACTTAATTAAGTATTCTTAAGTCATATCCAAATAATTTAACCTTAATTATTTTCATAAATAAATTATTAGAATAATTTCAAATTTAAACTTATTTCATTTCAAATAAATTTGAAACTTTAATTATTAACATTTCTTTAAAATTCTGCTTAAAACGTTGGTCCAATATTTAAATTCAAACACTTCTTTTAAATTGGATTTCAAAATTTAATTAAGATAATCATTTTCAAAACAACCATCTTGAAACATTTTAAACCTGAAATATAAATTCAATTTACACTTTTATAAGTTTGATTAACATTCACTTTTTAAAGTATTAGTTTATATTTATTTTAAAACAACAAGTTAAACTTTGTATTTTGGTTTCCTTTATGAACTTGCTTTATAATACAAAGCTTACTTTCATTAACTCAACAAAAGTTACACAGCAACTTGCCACTACACAGACCAACCCTAAAGAAAAACACGCAACCCAAAACTCCGAGTCGAACACAGCAACAATCACGATCCACCCCCGAGCTAAAACCCAAGCATCTCTGCTTCGAGTCGATCTTCGGAATACACGAGCAAGACGCGAGCAAAGCTTCAGGTTCAACTCGTCTTCCTCCATCAACTTCACCTGGATACAATCTCGTGCACATAGCATACATGCGTGCACATGTCCCATCGTCGCCGTCCTCTGGCGAGCATCGTGATCATCCCCTACAACCACACGAACATGAGCAAACCACAATCCAAACCCAGATTCGACCATTAGAACGCGAATCAAAATATGACCAAAACGAATCAAAAACAGCAGCAGCTCGAACCCAAAGACCCCATCGCCGGCGACCATCTCGTCGCCATTGAACTCCGCCCACTTCACCATCAAACACCAAGATCACAAGCTTCATTCTTCCCCAAACGCAATCGAACTTGATCCACTAACCAAGCCGAAATTTGCCTTCACAGCCAAGCTGAAAACAAAAGCAACTAAAACCCTAGTTTCTTCAAAATCGAACAATTCAGACAATAGAAAAATTCTTTTGCATTTTTCCTTTGATCCTCAACTCAAAAGCTTGCTTGACTCACGAATTCGATTCAAAACAATAAGTTGATCATCGGTAAATCTCCCTAATGCCGAAACCCTTCTTGCCCAAATTCCCAACAAATTATCAATTTAAAAATTATGAATTTCATGTTAAAAATCATTATTTTTAATAACAAATCCAATTAGATAACTCAGACAAAGAAAAAAGATTTTTGATTTCTGACAGGAATCAAAATTCCACTGTATTTTCCATTTTAACTACTATTTATACATTTAAACTTACAAAAATTATTTTTAAAATTTTCATCTAACAATAACTAACAACTTTTATTTAATCATCAAGATTAAATAAAAATGTTATTGTAAGGTTTGGAATTTTTGAAGTGATATCTTGTCAAAAAAAAAAACAGAAGCAGAGTTCATATGTATACAACCTATTTCACGTATATAAACAGATCATATAAATTCAAAAATATAAATACTGAAAAGATTCTTATGCAATCACCAATAACAGTTCACAGATAACACATGCATGTAGTAGCAATCAAATCAAACTGTTTTTAAAAATAGTCTACTCACCTATTTGAATTTTGCAGAGCAGTTTAATTTATTTCCCTAGCTTTTGAAAAATTCAATCTGGAAAACTTTGATTGCTGAAGAAAAGAATCCATGCATGTTGAAATTAGATGCTTTAAAGGATTGAAACTACAGATCTTCATGAATTTCAATTGAACTCCATTTTAATTTGCAGGTCGATTCTTCATCTTAGTTGCAGATTTCAATTTGCAGGTTTGTACATTTGCAGAAAATTACTTTCAGATTTGATTTGTCTTTGGGTTTTAAATTTTCAGATTTGTAAGAAAATTTCTGGTTTTGAATCTTTAGAAAAGAAGATAAAGGAAAAAAGAGTTATGTTTATTAAGATTAAAGAAAGTAAAAAACAATAAACACACTTGTTCAAAAACTTACAAATGTCATTTATTATGCTTAATAGTTTAACAAGTGTTATTAATGGTGTTTATAATGTTTACACATGTCTTTAAGTCTTTTTAATTAATTTGTTTATTTAATTTACATGTAATTATAAACTTACTTATTTAAATTCCTTAATTAATAAATGTTTTCATATGTATTTATAAATTTACTTTTAAAAGAAAATATTATAAAACTAGTTATAATATAAATATACATCTTATACATGGATTTAAAATCTAAAACATATACATATATATATATATTTATACCCATTAAAATTAAACACTTTTAAAAGAAAACAAAAATAAAAATTATTTAAACTATCATTAAAATAAACAATCATCTTATTTTTGAAAACAATTTAATTAATCTAAATTAACTTTTGAAAACAATAATTTTAAAACAAAACTTTTAAATTACAATACATACATTATAAATTATCAATTGATTAAATTAAATTTCAAAACAACTCAAATTATAACATATACATACATATATATTACAATTTGAAACTTTATCTTTTATTTAATACAAAAGATATTTCCATTCACAATATATATCAAATATATATATTATAAACAGAATAAAATTTCATTAGCTTTGGAAAAATTAATTCTTACCAATTATTGCCAGATTAAAAATTTACTAATCTTTAAAAAGAATAAATTTACCAATTTAAATTAAAATTATAAAGAAAATTATCAAACCAATTTAATTATTGATGCAGATTATTAAATTGATATTGCCTAAAATTCCGGGTCATTACAATCCTCCCCCCTTAAAAGTATTTCGCTGCCGAAATTTAAAAGCAAAGGTAATCTAATAACCCAGTAAAGATTTCAATTTCAAACAGCGAAGCATTCCTAACAACCAGTTACTAACAACCGTAGCAATCAATAAAACAGACAAACAAAACTAACTAATTATCCTAATACAAATCAGAATAAATCTCTAATACTATCTCGAGTTTCCCAAGTAAAAAAAATCACCGGGAGACTCGCTCTACAGAAACTAAACTAACAAACTCCACCCCCAAAATTCAGAGCTCAACTCATCTCTAGATCCACCAATCTGAACTGAACATCAGACTACTCTCGAGTCCAGCTCAATATCCAAATCCAACTGGACTGCAGATTCAACAATCAATGATGAATCACACACGTTCTCCCTCAAAGATACGTGAAATACAATGAATTCCAGCTATCCAAACTGGCAATTCAATCTTATCCTATCAAAAACACAGATAAGAAATCTTCAAATGCCACAACACTAGCCATCCAAACTTATCCAATTATTGTTCTCTTAACCAGAGAAATCTTAACAACAATGAAGTCTCCAACTTCAAATTTTAAAACTCCTTATCTCATATCTGCATAGCTCAACAGACAATCTTGGGCTACCAACCTTCTTCCTGATCAGCTCAATCCTATGCTGATGCTTCCAGAAACAACTAGACCGAAATAAACCAGGTTCTGGATCCTATCCAACAGAAAAAGTCTTCCAAAATCCGTCAAAATCCAGAACTCAAGCTCTACTTCCCAAGCAATAGCAAACTGAACTTGCTTCCTTCCTTGCACAGCTGCTACCTCGCTTCCGCTGCACAACTCTGATTCTGAAATAGATAAGAATACAGTTGATGAACATGAGTACAAACTTATCCAATATATCAGGGAACTTTGTTCATCAAATCCATAAAAATTTGAGTGACTCATCTGACTCGGTCACAAAACCTTACTACAGAATCCAAACTAAAAAACTAGATTTGACCAAATCCAAATCCAAAAATTTCTGAGCTGCTACACGGAACCTTCTTCTCCAAGAACCATCCTACAACCAGGCTAACTACCAAAATCGCTTGTGGAACCAAAACAATTATGGAACTCAGCTCCAGATGCAGACAAACTTCTGGTTACATCAGTAGCTCTTATTCACATGAGAATCCTTAGTCTTAAACAAAATATTGCCTAAGAAAAATTTCCAAACTAATCTCAAGTCACTTTTGCGACCCTACCTAGTCCGGATTCCAAAGAAAACTGTCATCACTTTACCAATTAGAACAACTTTAAGCTTTTCCAAACAAGGGTAACCTTCAAGAAAACTTCCACCAACTGCCCGGGCTGCTGATAGAAGAACCACCAAGATTCCTGCACCATCAGAGAAACAAGCCACACAGCTGCTTCCAAGCTCTATCTCGATGATACTGCGAAGCCAAAAGACCTTCTTGACAGCACACCGAATACTTCGAGCTATACTGCTACCACTGCTAACCAAAGAATTCTAATCCAAAGGCTCCTCGAAAACCAAAACTATTTACAAACCACACAAAAGACCTTCGAGATGGCAGACATCCCAAAAGAAACTCGGGCTCCAAACCAAGCATCAACATCTTGCTTTTCTTAAGGAATGAAAAATGAGACCATGTCGAAGCAAAACAAATCATAGACTTTAGTCTCATATTCCAGAACAGCCAACCCTCATGCTAAAGATCCAGACAACTTCTACATAGACGAATCTTCCCTGCAGCAGGTAAAGATTGCACCTCAACTACTTCTAAAACTGCTTCAGGAGAAAACATTTTCAGAAAAATATACATGGATACTGCATCTCATCGTGCAGTTATCAAAATACCATCACTTCATCTGCACTTTCGACAAATCCAAACTCAAGAAAAATTCGCTCACCCGAGCGAAATCCAAACTTACACTTCAAAGATATACTCCGAATCTTTAAAAAGATTTCCTTCGGATATCAGAGAAATCCTTACTCCAAACTACAAATTCTTACTCGAGACGGTATTAGGTCTACAGTCTCGATAAATACTTCCAACCTCAACATAAGGACCCCATCCATCAGTGGTAATCGTGTTACACACACTCACCACTACTCCATCTACCTCTAAAAATTATGTTGGAAAATCCAAACAGATAACCCAAGAGATTTAGGCAGATATATATATATATATATATATATATAATTATACATAAAAATTACAAGTATGCTCTCTCAAGAAAAACACCAGTCCAGAGCCTAGGTATTCACTCAACCTAATGCTCTGATACTAACTAAGACGACCTGGCTTCATATCTCCAGGAAATCGCGTCATCTTGAAGAAAGAAAGGGACAGAAGAAGAAAAGAAAGAGAAAGAAGAAAAAACAACAACATCAGAGAACTCACAGCGGAACGAATGAAGTATAATATATCACATAAAATATTACATAGTATCATATTACATCAGATTACACAACTTAAACAATACATATTAGACAGTTACAAGCATCTGTCTAACTAAACATCTCAAGTACAACAGAAACAGATACTAAACAAACACGGCGGAACTATAATATATCTACACATGGAAGCCTCCTGCCCCATATTTCCTCCAGAATTCGTCAAGCAAACCTGGATCACTTGACTACTCATACATAATATGAGTACCCAAGAGTTTAATAAAACAGAAAATAAAAACTCGGGTCAGACAGGGGTCTGGTGTGAGTAAACGCCTTATAATTGCTTAACTTTAGAAAAACCTTTGAAAAGAAAAGGTATCACGTAAGACTTCTCACACATAAACATGAAAAAGTTTTTACCTTACGCTAACCAAAACATTTGATAGGAAATCCAGTAATATTATAATATTGTCTAGGGGTTTCAAGTAAATAAGAAATAGCCGAAATTGTTACATTCATTAAATTCCAGCTACTAGCCACAAAAGTGGGTAATACAAAAAAAACCGCAGGGTCTCGAAGGAAGACTGGGTTTCCATCAATGGCAGGCTACTGGGGTATCGGCCGTCACAGTACGTGGCCTACATCAACGTACCGAGGAGTACGCCCGCTCCCCTGCAACACAAGGCCGGAACCATTCCTTACTGAACAGCCCCCAACAAGACAACCCCGCAGTTGGCCGCGACCCAACTGCCCACACAGCCGAATAAAAAAGGGACTTCCAGACAGAGGAAAATCTTGCTCTCCAATGGGAGCTATCCACGAAGCCTTGCTGCACCTCCCCTGTTTTAGCCATTTCTGGTTGATGAGGCTTGAGGCTGCGATTACCTTTATAGAACACATCTATCTTAGAATGCTCATCGTCCACCTGACGATGTTCTGAAAGCATTCAATCCATACAAGTTCGTTCCGGGTTCGAACGAAACCGAAGGCACTATCTCGTTGCACTCATTTTCGAATCACCCTCAAAGTCAACGATCATAGCCCTTGCACTCTAAATCACCATCTAGAACCTATAAGTACTATTCCAGTCAAACTCATTACGGAATCACCCACAAAGTTATACTGACGTATAGTTCTTACACCTAGAGTCTTTACTTGCTCCACTTGGATTCACGACCTAACGTTTAATTGGAATCGATGTGGTTTTCGGATATCCAAATATGAAAATCCGATCCCGGTCTCACCGAAACCAAACGCCATTTTAATGTCCAAGCTGTTCTTATGGGTTTTAACAATTGGAACTCATATTCAGGATGATATATAAACAGATAGATGAATCACGTTATCACAATAGATAATTCACAACAACATTCATCTTCACAAAGCAGCATATCACATATCATAGATATCCAAATCATCCAGTATCAACCAATATCAACCACCCAATATCAATCACTCAATATTGATCATCCAATATCAATCAATCAACCAATATTAATCAATCATCCAAAGCAGAATTGATTAACTCTAAATCAATTGGATTATCATAATCCTTCTTCATTAATTATTATTCCAAATAAATTAATTGATCATCTCTTAATGATCTTCCTTAATTAATCTCCCTTGATTAATTATCTTTTAATTACATTCAAGTAATTATCCTTAACCATATTCAGTAATTAACCTTTAACTACTATCATTAATTATGATAATTAATGATCCTTCATTTACTTCATTTATTAATCAATTATAATTAATTATATTAAATCTTAATTAATTATATTAAATCTTAATTAATTACAATTAGTTAATCACACTTAAATTAATTACTTTATTAACCAACCTTGATTAATTTCATTAAGTAATTAACTAATGAACCATAATAATTAATAATTCTCTTTAATTAAATAATTAACTTGTAATTAATCAACTCATTAATCATAATCAGTAATTAACAATTTGTAATTAGTTATCTTAATTAATTAACTTCTTATTTAATTAAGTTAACCCTTGATTAATTAATCTAATTAATTAATTAATCTTTAATTACTTTCTTAAGTAATTATTAATCAATTAAATAAATAATCATTAATTAATTACTGCAATAATTAATTACAATTTTAATTAATTACACTTAGTAATTAATCATAAATTTAATCTTATTCATTAATTAATTAATTACATTAATTAATTACCTAAAATAATTAAGTAATTAGCTCTTAATTACTTACATAAGTAATTATTTTTAATTACTTCATTAATAAATCTTGATTACTTTCTTAATTAATTATTTAACAAATAATTAATATCATCGTTAAATAATTCTTAATTCTTTAATTAATTAATTACTCCATGATTAATTAACTTCTAAACAATTCAATTAATCAATTTCTTAATTGATAACATTAAGTGATCATCCATTAATCACTTCCATTAAATTACTCCCATGAGTAATTCCCTCAAATTACTTCCATAAGTAATTTACATTCTTAATTACATTAAAAAATTAACCATTAATTACTTCATTAAGTAATTACACTTAATTAATCCATAATTAAGTGATATTTAAAATTAAATAAACAATTAACTAATTATTTAAAATTAAATAAATAATCAATTAACTAATCTTATTATAATTAAAGAAAATCTTTAATTAATTAAGAAAAGCATAAATCTTAATTAATTTCTTGCTTATTAACAATTATACTTAATTAAGTATTCTTAAGTCATATCCAAATAATTTAACCTTAATTATTTTCATAAATAAATTATTAGAATAATTTCAAATTTAAACTTATTTCATTTCAAATAAATTTGAAACTTTAATTATTAATATTTCTTAAAAATTCTGCTTAAAACATTGGTCCAATATTTAAATTCAAACACTTCTTTTAAATTGGATTTCAAAATTTAATTAAGATAATCATTTTCAAAACAATCGTCTTGAAACATTTTAAACCTGAAATATAAATTCAATTTACACTTTTATAAGTTTGATTAACATTCACTTTTTAAAGTTTTGGTTTATATTTATTTTAAAACAACAAGTTAACTTTGTATTTTGGTTTCCTTTATGAACTTGCTTTATAATACAAAACTTACTTTCATTAACTCAACAAAAGTTACCAACAACTTGCCACTACACAGACCAACCCCAAAGAAAAACACGCAACCCAAAAACCCGAATCGAACACAGCATCAATCACGAGCCACCCCCGAGCTAAAACCCAAGCATCTCTGCTTCGAGTCGATCTTCGAAATACACTAGCAAAACGCGAGCAAAGCTTCAGGTTCAACTCGTCTTCCCCCATCAACTTCACCTGGATACAATCTCGTGCACATAGCATACATGTGAGCATATGTCCCACCATCGCCGTCCTCTGGCGAGCGTCGCGACCATCCCCTACAACCACACGAACATGAGCGAACCACAATCCAAACCCAGATTCGACCATTAGAACGCGAATCAAAATACGACCAAAACGAACCAAAACAGCAGCAGCTCGAACCCAAAGACCCAACGCCGCCGACCATCTCGTCGCCATTGAACTCCGCCCACTTCACCATCAAACACCATGATCACAAGCTTCATTCTTCCCCAAACGCGATCGAACTCGATCCACTAACCAAGCCGAAATTTGCCCTCACAGCCAAGCTGAAAACAAAAGCAACAAAAACCCTAGTTTCTTCAAAATCGAACAATTCAGACAATAGAAAAATTATTTTTCATTTTTCCTTTGATCCTCAACTCAAAAGCTTGCTTCACTCATGAATTCGATTCAAAACAATAAGTTGATCATCGGCAAATCTCTCTAATGCCGAAACCCTTCTTGCCCAAATTCCCAACAAATTATCAATTTAAATATTATGAATTTCATGTTAAAAATCATTATTTTTAATAACAAATCCAACTAGATAACTCAAACAAAGAATCAAGATTTTTTATTTATGACAGGAATCAAAACTCCACTGTATTTTCCATTTTAAATACTATTTATACATTTAAACTTACAAAAGTTATTTTTAAAATTTTCATCTGAGAATAACTAACAACTTTTATTTAATCGTCAAGATTAAATAAAATTGTTATTGTAATGTTTGGAATTTTTGAAGTGATATCTGGTCAAAAAAAAAAGAAACAGAGTTCATATGAATACAACCTATTTCACATATATAAACAGATCATATAAATTCAAAAATATAAATACTGAAAAGATTTTTATGCAATCACCAATAACAGTTCTCAGATAACACATGCATGTAGTAGCGACCAAATCAAACTATTTTTAAAAATAGTTTACTCACCTATTTGAATTTTGTAGAGCAGTTTAATTTATTTCCTTAGCTTTTGAAAAATTCAATCTGGAAACTTTGATTGCTGAAGAAAAGAATCCATGCATGTTGAAATTATATGCTTTAAAAGATTGAAACTGCAGATCTTCATGAATTTCAGATTGAACTCCATTTTAATTTGCAGGTTGATTCTTCATCTTAGTTGCAGACTTCAATTTGCAGGTTTGTAAATTTGCCGAAAATTACTTTCAGATTTGATTTGTCTTTGGGTTTTAAATTTTTAGATTTGTAAGAAAATTTCCGGTTTTGAATCTTTAGAAAAGAAGATAAAGGAAAAAGAGTTATGTTTATTAAGATTAAAGAAAGTAAAAAATTAAAATAAAGACACTTGTTCAAAAACTTACAAATGTCATTTATTATGCTTAATAGTTTAACAAGTGTTAGTAAGGGTGTTTATAATGTTTACACATGTCTTTAAGTCTTTTTAATTAACTTTTTTATTTAATTTAAATGTAATTATAAACTTACTTATTTAAATTCCTTAATTAATAAATGTTTTCATATGTATTTATAAATTTACTTTTAAAAGAAAATATTATAAAACTAGTTATAATATAAATATACATCTTATACATGGATTTAAAATCTAAAACATATATATATATATATATATATATATTTATACCCATTAAAATTAAACACTTTTAAAAGAAAACAAAAATAAAACTTATTTAAACTATCATTAAAATAAACAATCATCTTATTTTTGAAAACAATTTAATTAATCTAAATTAACTTTTGAAAAACAATAATTTTAAAACAAAACTTTTAAATTACAATTCATACATTATAAATTATCAATTGATTAAATTAAATTTCAAAACAACTCAAATTATAACATATAAATACATATATATTACAATTTGAAACTTCATCTTTTATTTAATACAAAAGATATTTCCATTCACAATATATATCAAATTTATATATTTTAAATAGAATAAAATTTCATTAGCTTTGGAAAAATTAATTCTTACCAATTATTGCCAGATTAAAAATTTATTAATCTTTAAAAAGAATAAATTTACCAATTTAAATTAAAATTATAAAAAAATTATCAAACCAATTTAATTATTGATGCAAATTATTAAATTGATATTGCCTAAAATTCCAGGTCGTTACACACACGTATATATATGTATTCGTTTATTAATTAAACAATTTAATTATTTATAAATATAACATTTATATTTATTTAAATTAATAATTTCAAATCTTGCATTTTATAACTCTTTATAAAATTATGTAAATAAATTTGATAATAAGAGTGGTTCTTAATTTTAGCAGAGCACTCAGATGTCTCAAGGGATCGATCCTTTGACCCCTAGAAGCATAATATAAAGGTTTGAGCTAGTGATCCTTGACTATATAATAATTTGTTTATAATTCAAAAAATCTTGAATTAATTTTATGATATTCAAATATGCATATTTGAATCAACTAAAGATTCAAAACTCTTATGAGTCTTCCATAAGGGTATATCGTAGAAATAGATAATTTCAACAATACAGTTAAAGGTTGGGAAATAAGGAGGTTTTCATCTATAGGACACTCATTAACTAGACAAATATTCGTCTTAACTTAGGCATCTTTCTCTTAGACACCTATCTAGTTTGGCTTTTCCAAAATAATGCCCTACATGTTGGCTAATTGTTTACGTATACATAATAGGTCTCTAGTACCATTATTTGATCAGGTGCATTGGTTTTGTGGTTAAAATTGTGAATTTTAAAATTATATTTCTTTTCTTAATTTTCACAAGATCTTATTTTTTGTTTATGTAAAGAATTATTTTTATACTAAATCAAATTTAGTATTTAATGAAAAAAGAGTTTGAGAAATACTTTTTATTAAAAATATTTGTTCATTTGTTATTGTTTAATATTAATATTTTATTATTAATTTAGTTTAAAATTAAGTTACTAATTAAAATAATTTTTTTTATTTTAATAATTTGAGTTGCTCATATTTGAAATAAAAGCATCATAATTGTGCTAAAAGTATAAACTAACCTAGGAGTAAAACGGAAAAATAAACCGTTGTGGCCTATAGTCAATAGATGTCAGTGTAATAACTTATGTCACCATTAATGTCAATGTGATAACTCATTTGACTATTAATCTTAAAATAATATGTTATTTTTTAAGCAGCTGAAAACATAAAGCACAAAATAATAAATTATATTTATATAATTAAAAAATATTATGTTTGAAACAGAAAATAATGTTTATTATATTAAACCCAAAACACACACACACACACATATATATATATATATGATATTATAAATATGTAAAAACTTATTTAATATATATATAAGGTTATGATCGAAAGTATATTTTTAAATCCAAAAGCATATTCCAAATATATATTATATGCATGTATCAATTTTTTTTGTTTATTATTAATTGTCAAATGATTTCAAAATTATTTTTTTAAGGTACCATGGCTGAAAACGATAACGAGGAAGGCAATTAATTTTAACATGAATACACGTATAAATAACTTGAATATAAATTTAAAATGAAATCGGTACTTTCCCCCGTATATATCCAACGGACAATCGAACACATTGTTCGTTGGTTATTTCCATGTTGAACCTTTGTTCTCCGCCACGTTTACAGGTTGCAGGACTATCACTTGGCTTCACCAATATTTATTAATGAAGCTAGAGTTGTAAGGAGAAGTGTAGAGAGAAAAGAATGGGAGTCCATCCATTTATAGCGAAGGGAACATCAAAATATCTCATCCTTTGTCTCAATCCCTAGATGACTGGCTCTTCCAACCCCTCATTCAAATTTGGCTGGCTTCTTATGACCCAGATTTGGAAAAAAAGGCCTTTGACTTCATTTGGATCAATTATATAATATTTCATTTATGCTTTATTTTCGATCTAATCGATGTACAACTTTTATATGTCGTTCCAAATGATTTTAAGCTTCAAATAAATATTTAAAAATGTTATATAGTATCAATACGATATTTGTATTGATTTATTATAAATTTATAACATTTATATAGTAATTTTAACATTGATCGAATTGTAAATAACTAACAACACAGTTGTATTGACTCTCTAGTATTTTCTCTCTTGTCAGCCAACGTTTAAACAATTTAAATATTGAAGCCTATGCGGACTTTATTAAAGTACAATATTGGGTATAGATTTAATGCTTATAGATCATTTAGGCAAAATCCAATTTCTAGTCTTTAATAAGCTCACCTTGTAACGAAATTTTTTACACATTCTTTTCTTCGTAACTGCATCACTTAGATACTTAGAGTTTGATCTAAGATCGAAAGCTCTATTAGTTTCCATATTTAATTACGCAGCCAACTTGTAACGTTTCGAATTTTGCCCGCTCGAAAATTGACATCCATACTTCAAATCGTATTCGAATGCCATAGATTCGACCGTTCAAATCCGATTCGCCGGAGCTTATAACAATCATTAAGTAAACAACACAGCGGAATAAAAGAATAATACATTGATATACAGCTTTGATACAATATCTGATACAACAGATGATCCAATAGATATCAATATACATCAGAGATATGATACAATAAAATAGCAGCGGAACAAATAACTCTAAGATAGTCTTCAAGGAAGAACTCCGAGAACTGCAACTCCATTTCCAAGAATCAATCCAGCAATAGCTCGAACTCCCAATAACGATGCACAAAGATAAGCAAGACTTGTGGGATCTAAAGACTGAACTAACTCCAGATAATCTACCAATCTGACTATCTGAAAGACCCAACTCTAGACTGCTCGTGTAGAAAAATTTTGAGCACCCAGAGTTTAGGAAAGAAACAATAAACTCCGGATCAGTCATGTGACTGGTGTGAGAACTCAAAACAGTTTATTTATCTTTAAAATCAAAATAGAGGAATATTTTTAAATTCAATTCGCAATGCTTTTAAAAATGAGACTGCCATAAGGCCTCCCGCACACACACACAATGCAAACGCAGAATCGGAGGAGATTTCTCCTTATGATAGTCAAAGATGCTTGATACGCATTTAAAAGAACATTTCATATTATTATTAGTGCATAGTGTAGGAAAAATTTATTTCGAAAGTAGAATATAAATCTTAGCCAGCATAGACATTCCGAACTATGCCTACTATAGCTAACTATGTTCAATAGCAGGTTACCGCCACATTCCATAGCAGGTTATACAACTAAAACCGTACAAGTCTCATATTGTTTCTTTGGATTTCCAACAAATGGTCAGGCCAAGGAACTTCCCATTGCCACATGAGAATGCCTCTGGAAAGACATCCCCGAGAACCAAACCGGAACTCTGCCAACACAAGGCCGGGTTACCCCTAACTGGGTAACTACTGACACGAGCACGCCATTCCCCGATCGTAAACGACCTTTCTCACGGGATCCCGAAAACCAACAACCACAAAGTAATAAATTCGTAGTAACCACATAGGTTAAATATCTGGGCTCCATACCATGATACCACCTCTATCCAGAAGGAAATGTACATACCCTAAAGGGTGCTACCCCTCATAACCTTGTCGCATCTTTCCTGTTTTGACCATTTCCGGGGTGTGAGGCTCGACGAAGTCACGTCCACAAAAACATACTTTATACAAAAGCCATGCTTTGGGTCAACAAATGATCAACACAATGATCACCAAGATAGACGATCAAATAAACGATCCTATCACAATAATCAACACAATGATCATTTCAGCATCACTCAGCATATCACATTACCAAATTGGGAATATATCGCTGATAACTTCAACTATATAACCTCTGAGCTCGTACGTCTCAGAGAAGGGTGTTAGGCTAAAAGAATAGATTCTCCGCCACCAACAGAAATATATTTGAAAGAAATCTGCTTTATATCTCAACTTGTAATGTCAGACATACAATCCATACAAGTCTGTTCCGGGCTCGAACAGAACCGAAGGCACTTACAAAGAAGTCCTTGCAATCCGGATATCCACAATCCTGATCGGATTCCCCATCACATATGGAGAACTCTATACCGGAGCAACTCGGTGCAGAGTCAATCGACAGGTCATCCTATCACTCTCGCAAATACCGGGTCTTCAACACCGGTCTTCAAATGCTATCCATAACGTCGAATCACATATTCGGAATGGGTTATACGACACAAAGGTCCTTTCCCGGTTAAACCGAATAGTGAGCACGATATTTCAAAAAAAATAAATGGATAATGGGGTTTCAATTAAGTCACAACTTATTTCTCAAAACTTTTCTTCAAATAGTTTAAATAAATTACCATTTTCAATCTTTAAACAAAAAGATTCATTTTCACAACCTTTAACGGTTCAAACAATTTTCACATTTTAATCTTTTAAACAAAAGATTCATTCACAGATTTTCCAAATCAATTTTCATTTCAATTTGATTAACTCGTTAAATCTTTAAATCAAAGATTTAACTTATAGCTTTCAAAATAATTTCATTTCGAATGGTTTAAATAAATCATCATTTTAAATCTGTTAAAAATAAACAGATTCAATTTATAGCTTTCAAAACAATTTTGTTCATAACTTGGAAAACTATTTTTTTTTCAATTCAATCCTGAAATTCCTTTAACTTAAACTAGAATTTCATTTCTAATATGAAAGCTTTTATCATTTGAAAACAAACAGTTTCATTTTAGAAAATCTGATTCCTCCATACGAGTTGAAATCCTTGGGTTAAATTCAAATTCCAAAATTTTACTTTTAAAATGGTTTAAATTCATATAACTTGTACAGCATCTTAAATCCCTAGTTTCGAATCATAGAATTCAATTTCAAACTTGAATTCAAATCAAATTGTTTAAATTTCAAAACTTAATCAAGTTATTCGAAAATAAGTTTTATCTTTAAAATTCCATTTCAAAAGCTCTTCACTTTAAACCCAATCCATTTCCAAAATCATTTGAATTAAAATATTCAACTTTTAAACTATTTCAAAATCTGTGACTTAATCGATTTCTTCGTGAAATCCATATTTGTGTGTGTATGGTGTGGTCCAGGGGTTTTACACAATAGTGCAACATCATTCAATCATCACAAATTAAACACAGAAATATAGTTGATAAGCGGTATAAACTATAACGCTTATATTTTATTCACAGAACACAGATATATATATCACAGATAATAATTACATTTATCTCAGATAAATAAATTACATCTCACATCATAATACAAATTAGGATATATCACAAAGCATCAATATCAGGGATATCAGACAAATTAATTATTCAGTCAAGTTCAAACATTCACAAGTGAATTTATTAATCAACTTATTAATTTAAATCAGATGTATCAATTATTAATCCGGGTTAATTATCATAATTTAATCACAAATTATTTGAAATAAATCTTTCTTCCAAATCTATTAGTTAACCCTTAATTATTAACTAATCATTCTTAAATCAATGAATCAATTAATCTTTAATTTTTAAATTAATCTTAATTTAATTGCCATTATTAATTAATCCTTTAATTATTCACAAAAAATTATGTTCTGATTTAAAAATCATCATTTAATTAATTACATTCACAAATTATCTATTAATTACTTCTCTAAGCAATTAACTCTTCAAAACTATCAAATGATTATTCTGAATAAATTAACTTAAGAAATTTAATTTGAACAATTCGATTAACTCCATAAATTACACCGAATATTTAATTTCACAATTATTGTTATTAAGTAATTATACTTAATAGTTCCACAATTGATTATTATGAAATAAATCAAACTAAATTTATTGTTAAAATTTATCACATTAATTAATGTTTTTCAAATAAAATCTTAGTTAATGGTCTTTATCGATTATTAAATTTCTTAAATTACCATTCCAAAGAAATTTCTTGTATTTAATTTTAACATCTGATTTAAGATTAGTTCCAGGTTCTACTTTTAAATTCAATTTGTTTAAATGTCATTTTCAATTTCAATTCTATTTTAAATTCAAATTCTTTAATACACTTAATTGCGTTGAAATTATTAAACCAAATTGAATTTAAAACTTTATTTTATTTACAAACTAGATTTCAATTCAATTTGAATTTTTATTTACATTTTGATTTAAACCTCAGCTTAAAACCTTGTTTTAAAATTTAAATTTTTGTTTTGAATTCCTGGAAGATAGGTTCAGGTAAAACCTGAAACCAAACCTTATACTCGAGACCCCTCTTCCTTGCTTCGAGTCAATCTGCAAAAATCTCGAGCACGTCTCGAGTTCCCCCCTGCTCCTTTCCTTTCGCGTTTCCTTCTTCTTCTTCTTTTTTTTTTTTTCTGTTCTTCAGATCCAAGTGTGCACGGTGCACGTGCACCGTTGCCTCAACCACCTCCGGCCATCCACACGAACCTCAACACGACGCCTTCCATCACCATATGCCATCACGATCAACCAAAAACCATCACCACGCCCAAACCAAAATCTAGCAGTAAAAACCAAAACCTGGAAACACAAGAACCCAAACCTTCCCAACCTGTCAACGAGTCGTTCTCCCCACCTCGGCCACTTGAACTCGCCAAACTCCAGCCATGAACTCGCCTCCGACCATGCTACCACCTTCCCAACCCTCGTGCAACTCGATGCACAGTTGAAGACGCGGTGGTCAAAAGTTCAATCACCTCAAAAATTAGGGTTACCAACTTCAAATCACTGCCCCCATCGCCACCGCCACCGTTGGCACCTCTAACCATTTTTCCCATCACCTCGGCAAGTTCCTCCATCTCCTCGCACAACCCCATCACGAACTTCGATGCCAAACTCCGGCAATCGACAAAGATGTTGGTTTCGATCAACAAAGAATATCACAACCATTACTCGACTAAAAATCGTGATTTAAGTTTTAAAATTCATAATTTGCTACAGAGATTCAAAGTATATTCTTGAATTTATAAATTAAAAGGTTTGGTTTTTCTCTTATTCAAATTTTTCTCTGTTATTTTGATTTCCAGAACCATATTCAATTTTTATTTAACTTAAATACAACCTAAACTCTAAATCATGTTGAAACAAACAATTTCTGTTTGTATTATAAATCCTAAAAGCTATTTGATCAAGTGGTAAAATAATTTGAATCAACTCAAACCTGAGAACAAAATGAACAAGTTTGTTTACAGAGACTTTAATATGGTCTCAGACCACATCCATTTGCACAAAAGATTTCATACATACAAATCACACTTATTTCTGATTTTAAACTTGCAATTAGTTTAAATACTTAAGCTTTATGTTACTCATAGCAAATGCAAAACAGAGCAAGTTCATGAATTTACAGGTTTACAATATACCGAACTTCATCACACACAAACATTTTTATATATATGCAGACATGCAATGATATTCATACTGTCATATTGCATTCACTAAAATATTCAACCATCACACAAATCAACCAATCATCATACCATCAAAATATATCAATAGGATTAGGCTTTTAAAGGAAGAGTTGCTCACCGTGGTTTCCAGAAAAAGAACAGAGGGGCTTTGAACAAAAATCTGGAAATGCTTTTGACATACAATGGTTTGTTTTTAGCTTATTTGGTCTGCTACTTGCTTTGCTTCATGAATTTGAAGTTAACAGATTGTAGTTTCCAGGTTTAAAGAATTTAAATTTCTTTCCTTTTTTTTTTCTTGAACGAAATAAGGTAGTGCAGGTGGATTATATTACTTAGTACAATAGGCATATTATAATGTTTTGTAAAATTATATCAGAGATTTTCTTTCTTTAAAGGGTGGCTGACCATGCTTGTATTAATGGCTAGAGGTATAAACATTAAATGCATGTGTACTTATTCCATGCTTGCTTTATGGACTATGCAGATCTTCATATACATATATAATTTGTTTCTTTCTTTTCTTCTTGCATACCCCTTTTTTTTCTGTTTTTATTTTGTACTGAGATAATTTTGTTTGTACTTATTTGCCTTTACTTTTTATAAGCATGTAACTGTGTGCTTTGTTTTATTTATTTTCTTGTACTCGGCTGAGATAATGTTAATAAATGCTTGCTTTGTTTGTGTTTTGCTTTTCTTTATTTTCTTAAGTACTTTGTTTATGCTATGTACACTTGTTCCCATGCTTGCCTGCATATTGTTTCACTTTATCATATTTTTACTTTATTGGTTTGTACATACTTTTTGCCAGGTTGCTTTTAAACTTGATGTATATTATTGCTTTGTAATATTTCATACATAGGTTTTCTTTGTACTGTTTTCCTTTGCAAGCACTCTCTTTACATGCTCTGGTTTATAAGCTTTCATACTTATATTATTTTATTTTTCTTCTCTTTAGCAGGTACACTCATATGTATCTTGTTTTTATTACTTCTTACAGGCTATATATATATAATTTTTCTACTTGCCTACTTTATTTTGTTTTATAGTTTACATAATTTTATAAATATGTGGTTTCTTCTTTGTATGTTATTTCTTTCGTTTGAATACTTGAATGTATCTTGTATTTTCTTTTCTTTTACTTTGCTTTTAATAACTTAAATAAATTTCTATTTTATATAACATAACTTGCTTGATTTAATTTACAAGCTCTTGTATTTGATTTGTTATTTTGTTTAGTTTACTTAGTATTACAAATAATTTTCTATTTTAATTATGTTTGTATGCATACATTTGTTTGTAATTTATTTCATTTTAAATTCACAAATCCTAGCTTTCTTTAAAAATACATACATATATATATAGATATATATATATATATATATAAATCTGAAATAACCATTTCTATCTATAAAAATCCATTTGTATAAATATTATACTATTAATATTGTTTAAATACAACTCATTATTTAATTAAAACAATTTATAAAAGAAACTATCTTTATTTTGATAAATAACATATTTTTATTTGAATTTGGAAAAACTCGAATCAATTTATCATTTAATTTCACAATTTTTAAATCAAAAATGAATTAAATTATCAATTTAAAATAAATTAGAATTCGGGTTCGTTACACAACTACAAACTTCTTTATTCGGTCCGATAATATTTATGGGTTGTTTGAATTTTTCATCACACACTAATACCCCTAAGATCGAAGGAAAAACCTTGATCTACTTGCTTACTAAATGATTTAGTAAGCTAGTTACCAAAGACTATATGCAAATGTTGGAGGTTAGGTTGAATTTTTTAGTGTTGGTACCAAAGGGAATAAGTATCAAACAGAACTGAAACTGAGTACGGTAAATAAAACTAAAAGTAAAGACGCTAAGATTTATAGTGGTTGTAACGATCGGCCTTTTCGATGTCCAAATGTCGATACTAATACATCCACGGTATTCATGTGTCGAGCATCTAAGTGCCAGAAAGTCATATTGTAAGGATAAAATAAAAGAAGAAAATATAGAACAAGAAATAAGAGAACACAATATTAAAATCTCACAGCGGAACAATAACATATAATACCAAAAGACAGTAGAAACTATTACTCTAAGATACATAGCATTTTAGAGTTACAATTCCAAATATTGTCTTCAGCCAGGAAAGTTATAAGAACTTATCCTTTTAAATTCTGATACATACACAATATTAACACAGCGGAGATAAGAATACTACGGTTGGTGAAACATCGAGCTCATCTCCTTGAGCTCCAATGAACATCGAACTAAAACTTTCCTTTCTCAGGCTATTTGAAAAATCATATGGTGAATTTAGGAAAAACAAAAACCATGCATTAGACATAAGTCGGGTATGAGAAACTCAAGAAATATGCGATCAACATATAATGGTACTTTTAAGACCGCATGACATGCCGTAACGGTTATCCCTTCAAAAGAACTATCATCTAATAAGTACATAAAGTGATATAATAGATAATATCTAGGATGTAGAATATAAATCAGATCAAATAGTTATTGTTGCTTACATTAGTCATAACACAATAATATTGAGGGTACAATCAAAACCGTTATGGTACATTCACATATGGATTTTCTGTTGAAGACATCCCTAGAACAACTTAGTCCAGCCTCCTAACAAGGGTCAAAAACTACCTCTGAGAATCGTACATCTCTATATAAAATATACCATTAAGATGAACATAGTTGGTCCATGTACAAATAGTCGTGATCCCGAATACATCAACTCCCGCGCAAAACATCGATAAACATACTCTATATTTGGAGTCGACATACCCTCTGGGTTAGCTAAACCTCATAAATATTTGGAGTCTATTTATAAAGTGATCATAAAAATATTTAGAGTTTATTTATAAAAATATACTTTAGATCCCAAATACATCAACAATAGTTGGAGTTCAATTATAAAAATTTCCCAAAAAGAAGTATTTCAAAGTGCTTATATAACAACCTTCTTTTCGCTATAAGCTTTTGCAACTTTGTTCTACAAGTTAATAAATGATTTAAACTTCCATATTTTTCTAGCAAAAAGTAAATTTATATACTTATCAAAAATGCAAAGAAGCCCTTAGGATGTCTCTTAAAGTTTAACTTTGAAAATCATCGAACATAAGGCATTTTCAAAGTGCATCTATAAGATCTTTTCCATTCTAACTTTCAAAATTTTAATTCACAATTTATCCTAACTTTCCAACCTATTTTTTTACTGTCACATGCACAAAAATATGTGTAGAGAATAACCAATCAAATTATCCTAAGTTAAGATCATAAATCTTCCATTTACACAAGTTAAAGTTAAGAGATGTCGAAGTGCACTTATATGGATTATTTTCGCTTCAAACAACTTTCAAACATACTTCAATTCAACACACAAGTCAACCAAAAATGTAAATACAAAGTCTAGGCCATGCCACATGTTATGGAAGGTAATAAAAAAGATGTTATATAATATATAGTTGTCATTTTCTTTCAAAAGCAAGATAGGTCAAAAGTTTATAACTTTAATTAGTTAATGTCTCTTAACTTTATATTTTCATAAACTAATATACACACACAATATACGCATACAAGATAGTGAGATAACTCACCCAATTTAAGCCTACAACAAGATAAAACACACAAGAATCAAACAACTGCATCCTACCACCTCCAAAAGTTTAAAGATCCAACCTTTACACCAAAATCACAAAGCCAAGCTCTCCCTCCTTCCTTATGCTTTCGGCCTCACCTAGCTCCCGCCCTTTATTTAACTTCCTACCACTTTTAACTATAGATCCTTGCTTCCTAAGATGTTCTAAGATTTTGGTGAAAGTTAAGTGGAGTTCGGAAAAAATTTGTGTAAATTAAGGAAAGATTAGTAAAGAACAAAGTGGATTAGCGCTAATCCACTTCCATCATTTTCGATCTTTTTCATAATTTCAAGCTAAAAGTTATGAAGTGTTTAACACATCGTAGACCTCGCCTTTACATGGCCGAGACCACCCACGATTTAACTTGCATGCTCCTTTTACTTTACATGAAAATATCTCTTAGCAAAATTACCCTTATACACAAAATATCATCTATGGCATCACCAACGACATCTTCATATACTTTATTCTCCATAAATGAAAAAACATTTTTATTTCATATTTTGATTTTCGAAGTAAATGATATATGTAAAAAATTTGAACAACTTTCGACGAGTAAAAGGTTGTTTATTGATAAAACGATTTTCGGTCAGATTATCGACATTTCTTCAAAATATTTATTTGGTAAACATTTTTTCAAAACAAGTTTGCTAAATTAGTTATGATTTAAAAAGGGATTAACAAGATTATTAAATTGATTTAATAACAATTAATCCAAAATCCAAATATTTAATAATTCAGATATAAATTTAAGTAGTATCTAAAATTCTGGCTAGTTACATTCTCCCCCACTTAGAATATTTCTTCCTTAATATTCCAACACGATCAACAAAAGGAATAATCACATAGAAATACTTAACAGTATTCAAAATCACTAGCAAACAAAGCCCACGGTTTACCTAAGTTGTAAAATTCTCTTATATTACATAGGGATGATAAATAATCTACTAACCATATCTTACGCTCAATATCCTCATGTTATTATTTAATCAAATTTTCATGTTATCTCATAACAAATCAAAGGGTAATCACCTAAACTCTTCATAAGCGAACAAAACATAGTATGCAAATATAATAAAACTCATATGATGTACATGGACTATCCATGTATCAATTCGATAACCTGCTCGATCACATAAATTTCACTTTCAAATTAGTCTAGTCCTCCCGATCTCTCTAGTGCGGACTTTGATTGGTTTCATTAATTAAAAACCTCTGTATTCCATACGTAGCCATATACCATGATAGAAAACATCAGGATCGTATCACGAATCCATATCAAGTGTTCACCATCAACGATCGTGTGAAAGATCCTTGTTCGGACCGATGTAAATCACCTTGAAATCATATACTCAAATCCTGAATCAAGAGTTATCATGCGAATAAAATGATCTAGGTACAACTTAAAAATTTATCCTACTGGTTTATTTACTACACCATTTTCCATTTTAATGCCATTCATTTATCCAAATAGTATATCTCTTTCAAAACTAAAACCATTTATGAAGCATTTCATAAAACATAACTTCAAGTTCATAAATATTTTATAACTTACGTTCATACTCGTATAATACTCCACTACGTCTTAAGTGTAGCCCATAAAATGTTCTCAGAAATAAAGTATGAAAGGAGAAGTCAAGAGGACATTTCGACGGAATAAATAGAAAGCTTTCGATGAAGTCGAAGAACACTTTCAGAAGTCAACAAATGAAGAGCTTTCGACAAGGTCGAAAGCTACCTTTCGAAGACAATGGATAGCATATACTTCACCTTTTTGTGCCAAACCATTCGAAACATCATGGTTTTGCCTTCATCATTTCTACCAGATGAGTATTCAACCAATTCAACCCTTTCGAAAGCATGTGTAGCCTTTCAAAATGGTTGGGGAAAATGTTACTCCAAAAGGTCCACCTTTCGAATGGATCGAAAGGTCCTTCAACAAAGACTAAGAAAGACGAGTTCAGATCAAACCTTTTGAAAGATTCAAAAGGATATAGTTATCAAAATTTAACAGCTCCAAAACCTTTGAAGGGGTCGAAAGGTTCCATCTCACAGTATCTAAGGATTTCTAACCTTTCGAAGAAGATTAAGGAGTCAAAGAAAGAATTAGCAACCCCATGGAGACCTTTTCGAAAGCATAGCAAACCTTTCAAACTAGTTAAGACACATCCAGGATACCTTTCGACAATATCGAAAGGTTCTATGAAGAAGGAAACATTTAGAAGTCGGTAAAGAATGAAATACAACCTTTCGACGACATTAAAAGAAGGCACGGCTCTCGACAACATTCAAGTGAAAAGCAACCTTCAGAAAAGGTCGAAGGGTTCACAATAGCGTGAACAAGGAAAACTTTCGACAACATCGAAAGATTCATAAAAGCATTAGAAAGGCAACCTTCCGACAGAGTTGAAAGGTTCATGAAGACATCAGAAAAGCAACCTTTCGTCAAAGTTGAAAGGTTCATGAAGGCTTTGGAAAGGCAAACCCTTCGACAACGTTGAAAGTTTCATTATGGCATACAAGGGGTAAACCTTTCGACAAAGACAAAAGGTTTGTAGCTGCATATAGAAGGAAGACCTTTCGACCCTGTCAACAGCATGGAGTCAAATGGGAGGCTGCTTGCATCCATAAATAAGACCAAATGGGTCATGTTTTGGGGATCCGAACTTTCTCATTCTAGTCTCATATCTTCTTATTCAATATATTGTAACCCTAATTGAGTGTTAATTTGGGAATTTAATAAAATAAACCTTTTTTCTTGGATAAAGAGGGAAGTCCAAAGCCTTTTCCATTACTTTATTGTTTGTTTAAACTTTTGTTAGATCAAATCCTATTTTCAGGTTCAAACTCATCGAAAGGTTCTGTCGACAAGATCGACAACACTTTTGTTTCAAATAACTACTATAACCCTTCGAAGCCTTCAACATTATAGTCTGAACCCTTCGACAAGGTCAACAACTCAACTGATACCAATACACACTGTAAACTTTTGAAACCATCAGCTTAGAGGTCTAACCTTTTGACAAGGTCAAAAGCTACTACGTTTCCACCAAGGAATTTGATATCTATCCTAAACCCAAAGAAGGATATCACCCTAACCTTTCGACAAGATTGAAACCTACCTTTTAAGGACTTGATTCAGGGAATGTCAATCTAAACCCTTGTAGAAGACTTCTTAATAGCTCAACAAAGTCGAAAGGTTGCTTAATCCATAGTACATACCTTTCGGCGACGTCCAAAGGTTTGGTTTAAGAATTATCAACAAATAAAGTCAAATTGAAAGGCAAGCCTCAAGGGAATTTCAGTCATTGTTCTTATAATAGACTAGCAATCTTTCTCAACATTAATTTGAGGTGTTGAAAAGAATTTTTGTTAACATTTTTAACCGTAGAAGGAGGGATCGAACCTCCGATCTTGTGGTTTCTTCATCACATATTAATTACATAAAGCATTTCATTCGAAAGAAGAAGAAGATGGAAGGAACAAGTAAAGATA
Organism: Allium cepa; assembly: GCA_030765085.1. Lineage (NCBI taxonomy): Eukaryota > Viridiplantae > Streptophyta > Magnoliopsida > Asparagales > Amaryllidaceae > Allium > Allium cepa. The sequence continues at coordinate 720,697,922 of CM060938.1, read as the reverse complement.
ATGATATCTCAGATGAAGAGGCTATGACACAATTAATTTTGGAAAACAATATCATCCCAAACTTTAAATTAGGAAATACAGAAATTAGACAGCCTTCAACCTGATAAACAATGAGATTAAAGTTCAGTATCTACAACAACAAACCATAGTAATGCGAGAATTTCTTGAGGGGATTTCATCTAAAGAATCGTTTAGGATAATGGAAGGATAAGATGAAGTACAACCCCCGAATAAAGATCAATATGAGGATCAAAGAAGTCAAGCTAAGTGGACCATTGAGTAATCAAACAGTTCGACTATGGAGGGCAGCGGAGATCACAATGACAACATTCACAACCAAGTGTCGGAGGATACAATAAAAATGAACTCGATGAGTTAAGGAATTTGTTATCCTGCAAAAGGCTTCTTTTTTAGAAGAAATTATGGCAACTAGCATCCCTTCTCACATTTAAATTCCTCCACCAAAGTATGATGGAACTACAGATCCAGATGATCACTCTGCAGCTTTTGAAAATTGGATGAATGAATATAATGCTCCCGGGCCAGTTCGATGCAAACTTTTCCCAATAACTTTTCAAGGGGCATCTCTCAAATGGCATAGGAGTTATCAAGAGAAAACCACTTGTTCTTGGGAACGATTTTCTCATGACTTTATGATGCAAATTTATGCGTTCAAGGACCCAACTACAAACTTTAGCCTATTACCTATAATCAAACAAAAACCAGGATAATCATTAGTCGGATATTTAAAGAGATTCAATAAAGAAGCATTAAAAGTAGAAAATGCAACCGATGGAGACAAGTTGATAGCAATTCGATCAGGGCTAATTGAACATACCCCTCCTTGGAAGACCTTTATATTAATGGATGCAAAGATCTATGATACTTCTATTTCCATGCAGACAAATTTATCCGATTAGACGAAATGAGCCATGATAAGAAAAGATCTCGACAAGGCATCAAAGAAGAAAGATTTGACTTCGATCACTTTAAGCATAAGTCAAAAGGCGGTGAAAGGGTTTGGAAGGGAATTTCTAGAAGCCAACCGTATAGCCTTAAATCAACCCTTTTCTCACATACTTGCTACAACAAAAGATAACGGAAATATTTCAATTACTCGTAAAATGCGAAAGCAGCCAAAATCCAAAAAAGGAGGAAGCTACTGTGAGTATCACAAAACAATGGACATGAAACTAATGAATGCCATGTCCTAGTACGGAAAATTCAAGGCATGATCAAGTCAAGTTTCTAACAAGAGTTCGTCAAAGAAACCTGAAGGATGTCTTACTCAAACTGAGAGAAAAGCGACTCAGCGACTTCCAAATGCAGATATCTATCAAATCATGAGGAATTATGGCATCAGTTCAACTATGAGCCTTTTCTCTTTCTTTCCATATCTTTTTAACCCAATATGTATTTTCATTCATGCTTAGATTAGTGTTGTGCATTGACCATGTATTGATTAAAATTGATTGCTATTACAGGTAAAATCAAAACTAATCCATGATGTTCAATGTACTCTCGGAGCATAGAAAATTTGCACGTACTTGAGAATGACGGCTCAGATGCCTAATACAAAATAACTACCAGTGTCAAAACCAATGCAATACAAACATTTGTCCCAATGAGACCTCGGATTATAATCAGTCTTTCCCAATTTTGGAGAAAGAGCTTACAAATAAACCATTATGTTGTAGAGCAATGCTTATCAAGGTATGAAAATCTGTCTAAAAGAGAAAGCAATAACTCTGATTCTATCTTTGGTCAATTGCTTTGCTAAGAATTTTTTCAAACATGTCTTCAAAGACAAACTATTTTCCATTACCCCGCAACCGGGAGGAAAATAAATATTGATCCTTTCTAAGAACTGATTTACAGAATCTTTCAAAGTTACTCTATGACACTAGTAAATGCACACAAAGGATTTCCAACTAAGAGATCTCGATGTTTCAAAGTTTTCTGAAAACTATAGGCAAAGAAGCCTATTCATACTATTTCAAGAAAAGTTTTAAAACTATCAAAATTTTATTGACAAAGACTCAAATTAGAGGATCTTTTTTCTAAACTAAAAGACTATTGATTCATGAATCATGACCTTTTAGTATCCTATTTGAGATCAGTGTCTCTACTATGAGAATGACTTTTAAAACTCTTACAGCGGGTGGCATTAAGAGAAGATAGTCTTACATCGAAGCTCTTTTTCAGCAAATAGTCCCTTAATATATTAGAAGGGTCCATGTAAAGAGAATCTATTTTTTTAAAAAGAATTCAATTGGCCAAAAGTAATTTTCATATACAAAGTTTTAGCCGACGGCCAAAGAAACCTCCAGGAAGAAGGGTTAAATCCTCTTAAGACATTACCAAAGGCATCTTCTAGAGGGAGGGTAAAACCTCTAAAAAAAGACCTTACCAAAGGCATCTCTGGGAGGAAGGGTTAAATCCTCTTATGGCCTAACCAAAGGCACCTTATAGAGGGAGGGTTAAAACCTCTAAACAAAGCCCTAACGTCCAAATCACCTCTTAGGGGAAGGGTCAGGATAAAAACACATCAGCAACCTTCTTGAGGAAGGACAAAACCCCTAACGTCCACGTCACCTCGTAGGGGCAGGGGAAGGGTTAGGATAAGCACCCAACAACAACCTTCCGGGAGAAGGTCATTTCAGCATACACTACATCCCTCAGAACTAAGGGAAGCCTGAAAGAGGCACCAAACAGATAAAGAAACACTACAAGAAAAATCACCTTCAACAGCAACATTTGTCAGCATTTTTTAAGGAAATGCTGTCAATAATATTTTAAACGAACAATATTAATCAATAAACGCTGACATTTTAGGGATAGAGCTAAAAAAATTAACGCGGGACTAAAATTTCATTCTACCGCCTTTCCTTCTTATTCTCATTCCTCATTACAAAAAAAATCAATTATCTTCTTCACCAAAATCTCCTGCATTTCATTCTTTGTCCCGATTTCTTCAAATCTAATCTCAGTTCTCTTGTTCATACTTTATTTGTTCCTTTAATCATGTTCATTTCATAATTTTACACCCGATATCCCCAAATACCAAGCATAACCCTAAATCGAAATCGCCAGCATCTGTCCAACCATCGCTTCAATTCTACCACCACAACATGCGAACGACTGCTTAGATGGTTGCGAATCTGTTTTGGTGTGCGTTTTTGATAGTTGCGAATCTGTTGGCTCAGAGTCGTCGATGTTCAGGAAGCTACGGTGAGACTGGCACTATTCTTTGGTTTGATTCTGGTGAATGGCAGTTGCGAATTTTTTTTGGGTATGTTGTCAGGAGATTGTTGGTGGTCAAGGGGCTAGGAGGTTGCGAGTTGAACTATGGTGGGTGTTGGTTGGAGTTTTGTGTATGCTTGTGATGTTTGAGGCGATTGGGATTTCACAGAAATAAGCATTCGAGGATTGTTTAGATGGTTCTGGTGAGGCTGCGTAGTTCGACTTTGGGTTGTAGAGCTTTGGGTTATTGAAGTCGCTGTTGTGCTGGAATGTTGGAATGCTGGTGTTTGACAGTGATGTGTAGGCTGGTTGTCTGTGGTTCTGTTAACCGAGAAACGCATAGCAATGAAACAGTGTGATTGTTGTTTGATAGTAGTGGTTATTGAAGTTGTAGTTGGAGCTATGTAGTTGTCTCTGGCAAGTTGGCTGTTTGAATGGTAGGGGAAGATGACAGAGGAGGCAGCAGTGTTGTGATATTGGCAAGGTGGTTATCAGTGTTTAGCAATTTGGAAGCAGTGTTGTTGACAGTTGAGTGAAGTCAGTGGTCGGTAGTCGAAGTGAGAACAAGTTGAATATGTGACGGAAATGAAGTTGAGTTGATGTTGTATGACAATGGAGTGGTTTTGAGGCAGGAAGCTGTGTGGTGGTTGTACTGTGGTATGAAGCAGTTTTGGAGGTGGTTGTCTTTTTCAGGCTTATCATGATTTTTTTTGTCTTTTTCAGGCTTATCATGCTTAGAGGAACCAATGAGTCAGCATTTTATTGACAATGCAAAGTTTTCTATGGCATCTGCTTCATCAAATTCATGTTCCTCACAATCTCCTTCAAGTTCTTGCTTGAGTTGCAGGTGGGATCTTTGTCTTACAAACCTGTAGACCCTGTCTTCTTATAATATGTGGAAGTTTGCTTCTTTATAGTAATATATGTTAATGTTTTTTAAGCAAATAATCGATCCTGAGGCTCGAATGCTAGTCGTTTCCTTTACATCCAACATTCATTTCTGTCTAAATTGCTAAACCTCTGACCTTCCTTTTGTCTTGGATGTTACACGTCAATCATAATATATTTCTTGGCATTGACTTTCATTTTGACTATTTTTGTTGTTGAATATCTCTACATATTCAATGTTTGTTGTGTTAAAGATGTTCATTCTTCTATTGTCAAGATCCTCCGAATTGTAACAGGTTTTATGTCATCATTTAAGTGTGGAGGTGGTATTGATTTGTTCAAAACGTCTCGTGTGTTTTAATCTCTTTCACCACTTATTTCTAAAATACGTGTTTCATATTGTTTTCCTTAAACAAGTCATATAACAGGATATGAAAGTCAATTTTTTTTAATGCATTCCTCTATATTGATCGCTCGCGTTTACATGTTCTAAAACCGTTTTTGTTCATGTAGGCATACAAATGTTTTCCAGTCACTAGCATGCAGAGAAATCTCTTCTCAACCAAGATGCTCCTTGAAAAGGTTGCAGAGGCAAACCGCAAAATGTGGGTCAAACTGCAAAGAAATAGATGCTAGACATGAATTAAATTCTTGGTAAACCATCTATATTTTTTTGCATGCTATTTTAATGAGCTCAAAAACATGGTTGCAAGTACATTGCTGTATATTATTTTCTACACAATTATCAATATCTTGATGACATTTATCTGATGTTTATTTGAGGGCATCATTTTCAGGGTAGAAGAAAAGTCATTGCATCATTTGTCAGCTAAATATTGCCCTCTTTCACCTCCTCCACGATCAACAATTGCTGCAGCATTTAGTTTGGATGGAAAGACAATTGCTTCTACACAGTGAGTTATTATTGTTTGTACTTGTAGTAGAAATTTTTTCATAAATAATTGTTATTATTCTCTTAAAGGCTAATGGTTGTTCTACAATAAGTTGCTAACTCTGTCTAGTTATATTCTAGTGGTGATCACACTGTTAAGATAATCGATTGCCAGACCGGGAGATGTTTAAAAATCTTGAGTGGCCATCGGCGGACACCATGGGTGGTATGCATAATACATCTATCATTATATTCATCACTTAAGTTTTTAGTAGTTTAATTTATTTTAGTAGTTTGGTAGGGTACAGTTGGAATTGGTATTTTTGTTGCCACCGTATGATATGAATGCAACATTCTACAGTTTACATTTTTAGACAAAGATTGTCCTCTAATCTAAATCTAAACCTAGTCATATTCTCACCGAAACAACTTAGAAAAAATTAAAAATAAAGTCTAACATAAATTTAGCCATAATTTGACAATCATTACACCTCCTACTGCTCTTAATCACTATAATCGCTGTAATTTTACTGGTATTTACCCATCTGTATGTAAACACATCCCGATCTCTTCATTTACAGATTATTAATCACAATGCAACTTGTACCAGACACATCTTAATCTCTTCGTTTCATTCATCAGCTGATACAATTCATAATATATCTCGCCTATGTCTTCATGTTGCATTCCTTCCAACACAAACTCATGTACGTTATCATGGATTCTGATCCAATACCAACCCGCTTTACTTTTCGACCCATTCTCGTTCATTGCAGTTTTATAATGTACACATATACATTATAATAGTTATTTTTCACTCAACCAATAACACTGCTTACTCACTTCACTTAATTTATGAAAAGTAACTTTTTTATAGCACATTCAATTCTAACTTTGTAGTGCCTAATCACGGTACAAAATAAAGTCTAGCTTTTTTCAATATGATGTCAATGAGAAAATTTGAATTCCTAGAACAAACATAGGAAGTGAAGCGTAGTGGGGGTAAAATTATAGTAAGTTATGCAACTTTTTCTTGAAAAAAAACAAAGAAAAAAAAGGACCTTTTTCTCGTCAACCGCAAGAGCTTGCAGCAGTGGAAACTGGGGCTTGCGTGACCGCCTGAAATCTGAACGCCACAATTTCATGTGCCACCTAGAGATTAATAACCGTATAGTAACAAGAATTACATCTACTCACCTATTCATGATCTTTTGGTGATGCGACAACAAATTTGGGTTTTCATGGGGCCATCAACTCTTTGTTTTTAGTTCATGAATGGTTGTTGCGTTTAGTCTGAGAACCGTCGGTCTTTCTGGATATAATATTTTTCTTCTTCATGCTTCGAATGCCATCTCGTGCTAAAAGGTCTTGGTAGATATAATGGTATTGTATGATTTGATATATGGTTTGATATGATTGGATATGTATTTTATGAATATATGATATATTTTGGGTTGTGCTAGAAGGCACGTTGTTAAAAGGACATGATTTGGGATTTTTCAAATCTGTGTACCATTATAGTTGTTAACCGAAGCTATGTGCGAGTTTTCTTTATATAAAAACACATGATATTATAATCATAAATACGTTTAAAAAATGAATGTGTTATAATATGAGTAAGTGTGTTTTACATATATAGACAATGTGTTCAGTTAGTTGTTATATGTATACACAATTTATGTTCGGTCGTACAATATTAAATGATGCTTTGGATCAAAGTGGCAACATGACCATGTTATAGGCAGAAGCTTATGCGTTTTCCTGTTTATTTATAGTGCATACGGAAAAAAAGCTTATTTTACTAACACATCAATAACTTCTCCATTTAGTCAAATTTTATATGTTTGTAAAAATATACCATATAGGAAGGACAAATGGACATTTTATTCACATTTGTTTACTACACAATTTAGTACAATACATAAGTACTACAACAGACTTTTACTGTTTTTATATTTTAGTACAATTTTATATTCGTTGGACTTTTATTCATTATATACAAAACCTACTTAAGTTCACCTGTAGAAACACTATAGTCCATTGCAAATGCTTACTGGATAAATTTTTTGCTATTACAGAACTACAAACAAGCCGTTATATAAAATCTTTGATCTAAAATTACAAGGCTTTGACTACTTCATCAGCTTACATCTACTCGGATGTCATTTGCAAAATATCTAATCAATCATTTTGTATATATATATGCAATTAACACTATCCACTAACTCAACTTTTTTGCTTTATTACTCGCTGCTGATTTTAATCTTTGTTTTACACCGTTCTTTGCCCAACTAACTCAAGGTTTATCAAGATTTGTTTCATATAACTCATATCTACATTGAAATGGTTACAACATAAGTTAGCATTCATTTCGAGTGTTTCAAGAGCTTGTGTAGCTTGGCAAGTTGTTTCATTCATTATGATTCAGTAGAAAATAAGCAACAACACCCAATTTCGTTGACTCTTAATGCATTCACAATTTTTTTACCCTCCAGAAATGAATGGTTAATGTGTAGTTTCCTTATTAGCTAATAATCATGATAGTTTGATTTAGCATGCAACTTCAGCATGTATGCTTGAATTAATTTATGAATCTTGGTTCCAAGAATCACGGTTTAGGATTGAATGATGCCCTTACCGTGTGCATTTTTGGTCATATTGTTGCTCTTGCTGTGAAAGACATGTACAAATGCAACCATGCGTTCCAATGCATTTGCAGCATATGGAGCATTAAGCATTTCTGGTGTAGGTTCGCAACAGACAACTTATCTGGAGCAGATATTTTTATTTTTTTATTTTATTTATTTATTTTATTTATTTATTTATTTATTTATTTATTTATTTACTCTAGGAGCAACGTTAAGCACGTCCTGTATGTACGTAGGTACGTGTGGACGCTTCTGACTCTAGGAAACTAATTTTAAATAATTCATTACAGGTTCATGCAATACTCCCTCGTCTCATTATACATATTATGATGAGGAACTTTGTGTTCACCAAGCTTGCAGGGTAATTAGAAGTCTAATTCCTTTATTATTTGAATATCATTCCTATTTTAACTTATCTAAACTTCACTATGCTTTAATTAGAACACTTTTAGACTACTGGTTGCATTGCTTATGTCGATGGTTTATCTATTCTTCTCAATAAACAATCCTTTAACTCGGATCACAGGTGCTTATTGAGTGTTGATATTTGTTTAACTGATCATAATAATTTGTATTTTTACATTAACTTTTTGTTTTTTATATTGTAAAAGTGACTATGAAGACTTTTTAAGAGATCTAACAAGGTATCTAGGTCAACACTTCGCATCAAGAGCGAATACCTACTTAGAATCTATGATTTAGGTATACAACAACTTATTTTTACACCTTTAATATGTAAGAGAAACAAGAAATAGGCCTGATGTTTGTTCATTGTGGTTATACATGGTTCTGAGGTTATACATGGCATTTAACATGATCTGCTTATATATGAGACATGGCATGAATCAGTTGTTGTGGCTTGAGTAGATGGAGAATGTGCTGAAGGGTTGCTGAACTGAAAAGCATGACTAAAGGTACTTGAGATTATGTGACCGAGAAGCATTACCTTTTCCTATTAAACAAGTTGTTATGGTAAAGATCCAGGTGATCAAAATAAGTCATGTTTAATCAGCTCGTACGAAGCATTACCTTTTCCTATTAAACAAGTTGTATGGACAATGATAATGACTTTTGTTTTTTTACTAACCAGTATAAACTGATTAAGCAGACATGACTTTAAAAAAAATAGAGGAATCTTCATCACCATCTTTCTCTTGATTAACACAACTTTTAAACTTGTTCAAGCAGGTGGCTATGTCTGAAACAAGTGTACAAGTTTGCTACAGTTGTGTTACTATTATAAGCAGCATCATATATTTCAACACTCCTGACTGCTTTTAGATAAGATCAAGAAGGCAAATATATCAAGGTAGATATTTTTTCCAAAAAATCGCATGTTACTTGAGTTGATTATTGCTTTTCTGTTTTGTCTTATCAAATTTATTGATGCAACAGTTTTCTGGCCGGTATGCTGGCTAAAAAAGAAGATCATCTAATGTTCCAAACCATGAAAATCATTGAAAACCTGATGAAAAAGCTTCCAGGTGTAGTTTTAAGACCTCTCGTTAAAGAAGCGTTCTTCGTGCTATTAATACGTGTATACTAGATGGTCATAGTGAAAGTCCACCTGTACAATCTAATTGCTGCCCTAATAATAATGAGGCTACTACAGGTGGCTCGAGATGTCTGTGTTATGCATCAGATCCTTCTTGCACTTCTGCTAGAAAGATGTGTAAGCTACTACAGGCTACTACAGTTACTTTTTGTTAATGTTAACATGTTAACGAGATTGCTTCAGATGCAGTATGCTCAGGTTAGTTGCAGCCAGAATCAAATGATGAATGTGTTCTGATGATTTCTTGGCAGGGCAATTACTTTCTTTCTGCCTTTGATTGCTTTCTTGATATCTGTTTTTCTTTTCTGAATCTTCTTGCTTTGGAATTTGCTTAAAAACTTGTTGCAGTCAGAAACTTGTTGATTTCTTTGGCACGGCACCTGTTTTAATAAGCAAAATCAATTATGTAACCCAAATGATGAGATATACCTGATGGGTTATCAAGATATCAGATGATGATAATTCTCTGATGATATCTTGACTTCTTTCTTTCTTCAAAATCTGATTTCAATGCCGTTAAGCTTGAAACAGCTCTGATACCATGATAGAGAATTTGAAAAACTATGTTTAGCAAGAGGGTATTGTTGTCTGGGCAGGTGTTTGGTTTGGGACCTCTGGTGGTGAGTCTCTATTGATGTTTGGATGTAGAGTAGTTTGTGGTTGAGGTAGAAATGAGGCAGAGGATGAAATAGTGGTGTGTGCAGGCTGATGGTATCACAGTTTGAAGGGGTTGGCCGTGTAGTGTTAATGTCAGCGAGAAGCGGTGAACTTTGGTGGTTTCGGTGTAGTTGTTGTGAAGGCAGAGGAGCTTTGGTTTATGTTGAAGTTGACAGTGTGAATTATGGAAGGTTGTAGTGGAAGATTTGAAGTAGATGATGAGTGACAGTGGTGATGTGCTATTTTTGGCAGAAGGGGTAGATAGATGAAGGAAGGCAGTTGACAGAACTGCTAAAGAGTGTGTGGAAGTGGATGGTTGTTGCTGTAGGACGTGAAGATGGGTTGCAAACAGTGAAGTATGATGTGCAATAGTGAGGTTAGTAGCAGTTCTGAGTTGTGGTGATGTATGTTTTGGGGGTAATTGTGATGGTGAAGATCGGTAGTAGCAGTTGTTAGCAGTTGCAGTCTTTTTTATTGATTTGCCGCAAGGAGTTGTTAGCAGTTTACGTATATATCATGTAACTGTAATATACTGAACGTATATATTTGTAATTGTAATATACTGAACGTATATATCATGTAAACGTTTATGTATCTAATTAATAGTTATTAGAACATGTTATATATGCTAGTTGCTTCAATATACTCAAAATATAATTTTGGAATATTCAAAAATAGAGTGGAATATTAAAGCTGTTATATAAATATAAGACAGCGTTTGATTAATGCTTTCAATGAAGAAACAACAGCGTTTAATTCATGCTGTAATTATCTCTTGAAATTGTCAATAACAGCGTTTTTTACATGCTGTCGAAATAGTTGATGATTCAATAACAGCGTTTTTAACATGCTATCGAAATTGTTGATGATTCAATAACAGCGTTTAGAAAACATAATACAGCACGTTATAAACGCTGTTGAAAATATTATTGACAGCTCGTAATAAATGCTGTCACAGAGATGTTTCAACAGCGTTTATAGAAACGCTGTTGTAAGTTATATATATACGACAGCATGTCGTTATACAGCGTTTCTAATAACGCTGTTGTATCATATTACAGCGTTTATCAAACGCTGTTAAAAGCCTTTTGTGGTGTAGTGAAATACAAAGATATCAACATTCAAAACAAGGTCATAACCCAGAAGAATAAAGGGTTAAGGAAAGAAAGCAATCTATAGTCTAAGACAAAAATAAAACCCAAAGAAGGGTACAAACAAAGGCAAAACGACAAAGGTGTCCACAACACAGAACAAAGTCAGTGCTCAAAAGAATGGAGGGTTAATAGAATAAAGTTAACCATATAAAAAGGGAACCCGAGGAAGGGGTATAGACAAAAGCAAATGGATGAAATGTCCAAAGCCAAAATCAGAAATAGACAAAGAATCTAAAACCACGATCGAAAAGAAAAAAATATGAGCTAGCAAATTCCAATACGTTTGATGCCTAAAATGTGGTGCCCACAACAAAGACTTAAGAAACTTGCATCTTAAAATGGAACACGTGACAGGGAAATAGATAGAGAGATCCACAATTCGAAATAGAAAACCAAGATCAACGTCAGAATTAAAGGAGACAACGAGTTTTTATTGCAAAGATGAAAGTAATTTCATTCGATGAATAGATTGACTAAACCATTCTTGAGTGCTTAAAAATAAGGTAACCCCCTTGAGATAGAAGGATATATATATATAACAATAATACTGCTAGCTCATAGGCACTTTAGGAATCATGCATCTATTAAGTTTACCATCACTGTGTAGGATTTGGTTTTGTGTTTATATTGGATGAGGTTTCAGTACATTATTCGTTGGACGAGATCCTGATGTGATTTTGGTTGAATTTCTAATTTCATGCACTTTCAATTTCCTTGAAATTTCTCATGAAGAATTCATACTAGGTTTTATGAATTTCTAAATTCCTTGTTGATTTTCATGATAATTTATGGATTTCACGATTCTAAGCTTACACATTGAATTTTTGTAGAGGTTTCTTATTGAATTTCTAGTTTCGTGGATTTGACATTTCCTTATTGATATTTATGATAATTTATGGATTTCATGATTCTGCGTTTTCTCAATGGATTTTCATAGAGGTTTCCTATTGAGTTTCTGGTTTCATGGATTTATTATTTCCTATCTAATTTTATAGTGATTTATGGATTCATGTTTTGAGTTTCCTCATTGGACTTTTCTGAAGACTTCCTTTGGATTTCTGGTTTTATGGTTTCTTGATTTTCTTATTGATTTTTATGGTGATTGGTAAATTCTGCATTTCTGGCTTCCTGATTCAATTCTTGTGATGATCTCTTATTGAATTTCTGAACTTGTGAATAGTAAAGTTTCTCATTGAATTTTTTATGATGATTTATGGATTTCATATTTCGATTTTCATATTTGATTTTTCGGTAAATTCATATTGAATTTCTGCTTCCATGAGTTATGGTTTCCCTTGCTGAAGTTTTGATGATCTCTTATTGGATTTATAAATTTCTGAGTTCTAAACATCCTAATTGGTTTAATGGTGATTTGAGAATTCCGTATAGTTTTCATGTGATTTCCTATTGAATTTTTTATTCATGGTTTCAAATTTCCTGATCGATTTTCACAATGATTTGTGAAATCTATGTTCTTAACCTCCTTGTTTAGATTTTATAATGGTTTCTTATTGAATTACTGATTTTGAGAATTTTGAATTTCATTGTTGACTTTCATGATGATTTGTGAATGATATACGCTTGATTTTCCCATAGGACTTTCGTAATGGTTTCTATTCGATTTCTTGTTTGCATGAATTCTTAATTCCATGGCTTCTTTGTTGAATTTATACGATGATCGAAAGAGTTTATATTGAATTTCTAATGTTGTAGTGGAAAGAATTTTTGTCGACTGTTTAACAAATGTGGTCTTAACCGTTTTCTGTCCACATTTTTGGATCCTTGGATTTTTGGATTTTTTATAGTGATCTTATGCGTTTATGAATCTTGAAATTTCTTATTTGTGTGAATTCCATACGTCTAATTTCCTTATTGAATCTTTGATCATTTTTCATCAGATTTTTTGTTTTTGTGAATTTTAAATATTGCCATTGAATTTTTCCTATAAATTTGCGAACTCTATATTAACTTCTAGAAGTTAGATTCCATATAAAAATTTATTGTACCGGTTGGACTCTCATCAAAGCCCAAGGAACTAGATAAGACTGCCAAGAGCAAGAAATTAATCCTTGATGGTTGAGGAAGATATAATTGGAGAATATGGGAATTAGTGTATCTAATGGCCTTTTTTGGGAGGGTCTATTTACTTCAAATTGATAACAGCAGATCAGGTGATATCATTTCGTATATTTATAATGGTCATGTGATTGCTTGAATGCTCTATCCAATAAAATATCAAGAATGGTATATAAAATTATAAGGATACTCATTTTGGTTCAGCCTCAAGTTTAAGATCCTTATAAAAGTTATTGTTTGTTCTACAAGAATTAAAGGGGGAGATTCTTTGGGACTTTTGTCCTAAAGAACAAAAATTTCTTTCATATAAGGGGGCTAAATGTTGCCCATAAAATGTTCTCAAAAATAAAGCATGAAAGGAGTCAAGAGGACGTTTTGATAGAATAAATAGAAAGCTTTTGGGCTTTCGATGAAGTCGAAGACCACCATCAGAAGTCAATAAACATAGAGCTTTCGACAAGGTCAGAAGCTACCTTTCGAAGACAATAGGTAGCAGACACTTCACTTTATTATGCCAAACCATTCAAAACGCTATGGTCTCGCCTTCATCATTTATTTCAGATGAGTATTCAACCAATTCAACCCTTTCGAAAGCATGTATAGCCTTTCGAAACGGTTGGGACAAATGTTACTCCAAAAAACCCATCTTTCGACTTGGTTGAAAGGTCCTTCAACAAAGACTAAGAAAGAGGAGTTCAGACCAAACCTTTCGAAGGAGTCAAAGGATTACAGTTATCAAAGTTTAACAATTTTGAAACCTTTCGAAGGGGTCGAAAGGTTCCATCTCACCGTATCCAGGGAATTCTAACCTTTCGAAGAAGGTGGAGAAGTTAAAGAAAGAATTAGCAACCCCGTGGAGAACTTTTAAAAAGCATAGCAAACCTTTCGAACCGGTTAAGACACATACATGATACCTTTCGACGATATCAAAAGGTTCTATGAAGAAGGCAACATTTAGAACTCGGTAAAGAATGAAAGACAACCTTTCGACAACATTGGAGGGAGGCATAGCTCTCGACAATGTTAAAGTGAAAAGCAATGTTTTGGCAAGATCGAAGGGTTCACAACAGCATCGGCAAGGAAAACCTTTCGAAAAACGAAAGCATCAGAAAGGAAACCTTCTGACAGAGTCGAAAGGTTCATGAAGACATTAGAAAAGCAACATTTCGTCAAAGTCGAAAGGTTCATGAAGGCATCGGAAAGGAAACCCTTTCAACGACGTCGAAAGGTTCATTATTGCATATATGGGGCAAACCTTTTGACAAAGATGAAAGGTTCATAGCTGCATATAAAAGTAAGACCTTCCGACCTAGTCGAGAGCATGGAGTCAAAAGGGGGGTTGCCTACATCTATAAATAAGACCCAAGGGGTCAAGTTTTGGGGATCCGAACTTTCTCATTCTAGTCTCGTATCTTCTTAATCAATATATTATAACCTAATTGAGTTTTAATTTGGGAATCTAATAAAATAAAGCTTTTTCTTGGATAAAGATGGAAGTCCTAAGCGTTGTCAACTACTTTATTGTTTGTTTAAACTTTTGTTGGATTAACTCCTATTTTTAGGTTCAAACTCATCGAAAGGTTCTTATCGACAAGGTCGACAATACTTCTGTTTCAAATAACTACTACAACCCTTCATAGACTTCAACTTTATAGTCTGAACCTTCGATAAGGTCAACAACTCAACTGATACAAATACACGCTGTAACCTTCCGAAACCATCAGCATTGAGGTCAAACCTTTCGACAAGGTCAAAAGCTACTACATTTCCACCAAGGAATTTGATGTCCAGCCTAAACCCAAAGAAGGCTATCACCCTAACGTTCTGACAAGATTGAAACCTACCTTTCAAGGACTTAATTCGGGGAATTTCAACCTAATCCCTTGTAGAAGACTTCTTAATAGCTCAAAAAAGTCAAAAGGTTGCTTAATCCATAGTATATACCTTTTGATGACATCGAAAGATCTAATCTAAGAACTATCAACAAATAAAGTCAAATTGAATGGCAATTCTCAAGGGAATTTCACCCACTGTTCTTGCAATAGACTATCAATCTTTCTTAAAATTACTTTGAAGTTTTGACAAGAATTCTTTTTAACATTAAAAGTATACACAAAACTCAAATTTATTTTATTTAATAAGGATGTTCAACAAATTCAAAACTTGTTTTAACTTACTACCTTCTTAATTCAATAGCCAAAAAAAATATTAACTTTTATATTTTCATAAAAACACTTAGTTTTAAGTTCTACACGATTCGGAAGTTTCCAACTGTCCAAAATCACTGCAAATCTCATTTCTTTTAACAAATTAAATCTGCCAAACAACATATCATAACATGATGCACAAACCATACTGTCCTAATACATATTGTAACGACCCGGAATTTCGACCACTTCGTATTATCTGAATTATTTAAATTGTAATGACCCAACTTCCAGACTCCAGGAAGTCGCATCGCTAAGAAGAAAGAAAGGGATAGAAGAAGAAAAGAAAGAGAAAGAAGAACACAAACAGCATCAGAGAACTCACAGCGGAACGAATAAAATATAATATACCACATAAAACTTTACATAGTATCATATACATCAGAGTTTTACAGCCAATACAACACATACTAGACAGTTATAAACACCTGTCTAGTTATACATCTCTAAACAGTACAAGAAACAACTCAGAGAGAGACTCAGAGATATCAACACAGCGGAAAATAGATAACTACAACACAGAAGCCTCCTGCTCCATTTGCTCCTCCATAACTCGTCAAAGCAATCCTGAATCACTTGACTACTCATACATAATATGAGTACCCAAGAGTTTAATAAAACAGAAAATAAACACTCGGGTCAGACAGGGGTCTGGTGTGAGTAAATAGTTTAAAAGTTGCTTAACTTTAGAAAATCCTTTGAAAACAAAAGGTATCACGTAAGACTTCCCACACATAAACATGGAAAAGTTTTTACCTTACGCTAACCAAAACATTTGATAGGAAATCCAGTGATATTATAATAGTGTCTAGGGTTTTCAAGTAAATAAGAAATAGCCGAAATTGTTACATTCATTAAATTCCAGCTACTAGCCACAAAAGTGGGTAATACAAACAAAACCGTAGAGTCTCGTAGGGAAAATGGGTTTCCAACAATGGCAGGGCCACTGGGGTACCGCCCGTCACAGTACGTGGCCTAGATCACAGTACCGAGGATTACTCCCTTCATCCCCTGCAACACAAGGCCGGACCCATTCCTTACTGAATAGTTCCGAACAAGATAACCCCGACGGTTGGAGCTCAAAAACCGTCCACACAGCCGAAATATAAAGGGACCTCTAGACAGGGGTAAATCTCGCTCTCCAGTGGGTGCGACCCACGAAGCCTTGCTGCACCTCCCCTGTTTTAGCCATTCCCGGTTGATGACGCTTGAGGCTGCGATTACCTTAAAGAACACATCTATCTTAGAATGCTCATCGTCCACCTGACGATGTTCTGAAAGCATTCAATCCATACAAGTTCGTTCCGGGTTCGAACGAAACCGAAGGCATTATCTCGTTACACTCGTTTTGGAATCACCCTCAGAGTTAACGACAATAACCCTTGCACTCTAAACCACCATCTCGAATCTATAAGTACTATTCCGTCAAACTCATTACGGAATCACCCACAGAGTTATACTGACGTATAGCCCTTACACCTCGAGTCTTCACTTGCTCCACTTGGATTAACGACCTAACGTTTAATTGGAATCGATGTGGTTTTCGGATATCCAAATATGGAAACCCGATCCCGGTCTCACCGAAACCAAACGCCATTTTAATGTCCAAGTTATACTTAAGGGTTTAAACAATTAACTCATTTTACTTTTATCTATTTCACTCAGATAGATAAACTACATATTCACATCATAATAGATAACTCATAACATTATCACAACAGATAATCATCACAACAGTCAAACATCACAACAACAATCATCACAACCAAATAATCCATCATACTATAATTAAGCATCCATATCCTATAGATACTACTCATCTCATTTCTGAGATCACAACCATCCAAAGGTATATCAATATCATCCATAAGTAATGATATATTATCCATCATTTATAATTAATTTAAAATGAATTAAATTAATTACTTCTATCCTTAATTAATTTAAAATAAATTAAATTAATTACTCATCTATAAATCCTGCTTATAAATCCATTGATTAATCAACCTAGTTAATTAATCATTCATTAAGTATTTAACTTGATTAAACATCTTTGATTAATCATTCACTAATTACAATAAGTAATTAGTCTTAAATTAATTTCATAAAATTAATTAACCTTATTCATAAGTAATTAACATTTAATTACTTCATTAATTAACTATAATTAATTACATTTATCCTTAATTAATTACAATTGATTAATCACTTAATTAATTAATTATTACTTAATCAACAATTCTTAATTACATCATTAATTATAATAATTAATGATCTCTAATTAATATTTAAATTAATTACTCAACTAAAAATTAATTACATTTAGTAATTAAATTAAATACCATTATTAATCACCTTGATTAATATTAAAATCCAGTAATTAACTACCCTTAATTACTTCCTTAATAAATTAATTATCCAATAATTAATTATCTATATAAATTAATCCTTGATTAATTAAAAAAGTAATTATCCCAATTACTTTCTTAAAATAAAACATCTTTCCATAATTACAATCCAGTAATTATTACTTCTCTAAGTAATCCTGCTCCATAAATTACATTAAGTAATTACTTTCATTAAATTATTAAATTATTTCTTAAATTAATTAAACTAAATTAATTAATTTAACAGAACACATTATCAGAATCAATTACAAAAAGTAATTAATCCCTTAATTACTTTTATAAAGTAATTATACTTAACAAATTACAATTTATTTCCTAAAATAATTAATCTAATTAATCCATCAAAATTAATTACATTAATTAATTATTAATTATCCTTAGATAATTAACTTATTCAATTAACCATATTTTCATTAATTTCTTACTTGAATTAATTATACATTAATCATTTTTAATTATAAATTAATTCATGTTATAAATTAAAATCAAATAATTAAGTAAATCCTTAATTATTTCCAAAATAATTCATTTACTTATTTATAATCTAATTAATATTCAAAATGTATTTAAATAATACATTTCTAAAATTTAATTCAACTTTCAATTTAAAGTTAACATATCATAATTTTATTTAATACTTAAAAGAAAGAATTCTTTTAAATTTAAACCTTCATTTAAATCAGATTCATATTTAAATTCTACTTAAAAACATTGTTCTGTCCAATATTTAAAATTTCAAAACTGTTTTGAATTCAATTTGTTTTTAAAGCAAAGCTGAAATCATGTTTAAATTTGGTTTCAAACCCCATTTTAAATCTTGCTTATTATTTAAGAGTTTCATTTCAAAACTTTGAATTCAAACTAAATTCCAATTCAAATATACACCTAAATTTGAATCTTGTTTTAAATATTGAATCCACTTTTATATTTTTAAAAGAACAAAAACTGTTTAAAAAAAAATCTGGATTCAAAACCTGAACTATGTTTCACTGTTCCAAGATTTAAATTTAAATCTTCCTTAAATTTAAATTTATCATTTAAACTTTTTGAACTCAAAACTTACTTGAATTCAATTCAACCTATACTTGAATTAAATCAAAGCTTTAAACATGTTGAGTTTCCAGATTTTATCAAATACAATACTCAGGCCTGCACTTACACAACCCGAAACCACCCTCAATTTACTTCGGGTTAAATGCCTACTTACTTCGGGTTATAACACCAACTGCACGAGTTCAACTCCGAGTCACCCAAAGCCTGCACCAAAATTTCCACCAGAGACCAACCAAAACTGTCAATCATTTTAATACTTCACTCTGATCATCCTATGGTCTCACTCTGGCCATCTCCAGGAAGCTATCCACCTCTCCACTTGATACAAACACCAACATAACTCTCTGTTGCTTGAAAACAGATTCAAACAAATCATACACCTGAAGAGCTTCACCTCCACAAACCCAAAACCTGTCAACTCTTCACCAAATACTTAACAAACCTGTAAACGACCATCTTCCCCTTATTCTCCCACTCTCTCCATTAACAATTCAACCTCCAGGAAGAAAATTCAGATTCCACAATTTACTAAATGTTCAGATACCTAAAATTCCAATATACTGCACAGACTTCACTTCCTAACTTCCCAGAAGATTTTAAAATTGTGATGCTTGTTTAATAATCATGTTTTTAATATCCATGTTTTAAACATGCATTAAAGCTTTAACTAGTTTTAATAATTTTAAGATGTTGACAACTTACTCCTTGAAACCATTTCCTTTGTTTCTTATTTTCAACAGTAACAGATTTTACATATATATATATTTTTAAAAATTTTACAAACCTGAAACTATGCTACACAACTCAAATTTGGTTACATAATGATTTCTAACTAAAGTTCAAACATAAATGAGTGGATTTGTATTTAAAATCCTAATAAGAGCAGAGACAGGTCTGCTAGAAGGTCTGCATTCACACCTATGTGCATATTAAAAATGTACACAGAACATCATACAACAGTCAACAAGCACACTCAAGGATATCTGTACTAATGCATAGATTAATTCAAAAACAATCTAAAAATACTGATGTTGCTTACCAAAAGAGAGAACAGGGTACTTGTTATATATTTTTTTATTTACTGATCAATCACTGTTTTGATTTTCTTGTTTGAACAACATTTCAAACTAAACTTTAATTTCTGCAAAATCTAGATGGCTTGGTTTTTAAAAGTAGAAACTGTTTTTAAGACAGAAAATTTACTCACCTTAAATGCAAAATAGAAAGCATCCATCTGTAATCCATTTTCCTTGCATTGAATTTGCTTGCATGTTGGTTAGAGGTGATTATAACTTGAAGTATGCAGGCCTGAGAACTGTATTTAGTGATAGCATGTTGCTTTCAGGTTTTGGAACTGTATTTGCCAATGATTTTGGTCTGCATGCTTCCAGATTCACCTTGCTTGCATTGATCTTTGAAGATTAAATTATTTTATTACAGATTTAAGAAGTTTGGTTGCAGGTTACAGAATTTGGGTTGCAGGTTTCAAAACATTGATTTGCAGATGTAATATGGTTTTCATTTTGTAGAATATTGATTGTGGAATTAGAGTGAAGTAGGATTTCCTTTTTCACAGATCTGAATTTTCATTTAGTAGAAGATAAAAATGTTTGAAAACAAAAGATATGTTTTAAGTTTTATCTAAACTAAATAAATTCAAATAGGTTTTAGAATGCCACTTGTTATTTGAATGTAAAGATTTATTTACAAGTGTCAATTTTAAAATATGAAGGTAACACATGTAAGAGATTTTAATATAAAAATAAATTCTTTGTTTTACAATTGTTTTAATTAAAGATAAAATCATTTCTAATTTAATTTAAGATGTTTATATATATGTTTATTTACATTTATTCTCTAAATAATTACAAATGAACTATCTTTACATATTTAAATGTTTGCTTGAATATCTTAAAAATTATTTAAAACAAATTTTACAAAAGAAACTTTTTTAAAAGAAAAGAACAAGTTGAATTTATTTTATTCAAGAGTTTCAAATTAACATATTATACTTAAATATAAATAAACTAAATTTATTTCAAAACAAATTTTAAAATAAAACAAAATAAACTTTATTATAAAAATACAATTCTTAACTATATATATTTATAACAAAATATTTACTATAATTACTTTCTAAAAATACTAGATAGATTTATAAATTGACTTATGAAAAGTTCAATACTATTTTCAATTTAATATAAATCAATTCACAAATTATATACCTATATATATTAAATTTGAAAAGATCTTTTATTAAATTTTGAAATAAAATCAAAATACCTATTTACAATGTATAAACATATATACATTATAAATAAAATATTTTTAAATCAGCTTATAAAGAAAATTTTATCATTAAAATATTTTTAACATTTTAAAACAATAAGATTCTCAAATTAAATCCTGATTATAAATTTTCAAAAAGAATATCATTTATCCAAACTAAATAATTATAAATCTTCAAAAGAAAATTATGTTTGAATTGGATTATTAAATCAGTATTTCACATTTTAAAATAATTATTAATGAAATTATTAAATAAATATTGCTCAAATTTCCGGGACATCACATTCCTCCCCACTTAAAAGAATTTCGTCCCCGAAATTTAAAAGCAAAGGTAATTTAATAATCTCTTTAAAGATTTTATTTAAAACACAAGCACATATCAACATATGCTAACAATCAAGACAACCAATTCAATCAATCAAACAAATCTAATTATCCAGACAAATTCTGGATAAGATTCTATCGAGTTTCCCCTAGGTATAAATATATACCGGGATACTCGCTCAAGAGAATCCAAACAATCAATACTAAGAAGCTCCAAAACTCCTATACAACTATATCTACAACACTAGACAAGATATCAGACTGTAGACGAGTCTGACTCAACAACCAAAATTCCAGAACTGCTGGTTCTACAACCAGAGATAGATCATACACGTATTCCCTCAGAGATACGTGAAACTCATCGCATCCCAGTTATCCAAACTGGCAATCCAATCCTGTAGATCAATCACTTAACCCTTAAGAGAAAAACAGAAAGGTCCAATCTCTTATCCACAAATCTTTCCTGTCGATCCTGGGCTGCCTTCAACTTCTAGATCAATCCAATCCATCACACAAACTCTGCTACAAATATCAGAAGACTTCAGACAAACAACACTTATTCGGAAAACAGAACAGATGCACAAGACATCCAAGTCTCCAGATTAAGCGAATTTCCCGTAGAAATCCTCTGATCCAAGACAAAACACAAATCCCAATGAATAGGGTGTTGCTTCTAATCTGGAATAGCTGCCACCATGCTTCCACTGCGCAACTCTGATTTGAGAATGCTGTTGATGAATACAGGTACAAACTTGATCAACTTATCCCGAAAATATTGTTCATCAAATTCCATAAAATCTCCAAAAACCAAGTCGAAACAGAACTCAATCTCCTGATGCGGATGCAAAACTTAACTCCTTCGAAGACATCCAGAAAATACCAAACCACTTCGATAACTCAAACATCTTCTGGAGATGCCTCAATCCAAACAAAGATTACTCAGAAACTCCGGATCATCGCAAGTCACTTTTGCGATTCTACTCAGTTCAGATTGTTCTCTTTTCAACAATCAGAACAGCCAAGCCTTCAAATCAAAGAGAAACTAGTGGTCCATCTTCAACCACAAACATCACACCCAGCTGAGCTTCCAGAAGAAATGGACAAGCTTCACCATCTGCCCGGCCTACTGACAAAAGAATCACAGAGACTTCAGAACCAATGAAGAAACAGGCCACTCACGGCTGCTACTGCTGCCAAAAACTTTCTTACCAAAAACTCATCGAATCTCAAAGCTACACCTGCCACTTCCACAAAAGAGCCTTCAAAAGACAGATATCCCTCAGGAAACTCGCCTTCAAACCAAGCACAAAATACTCTGCCAAACTGAGTCTCATACTCAAATACAGACAGAACTCCTTCCTAAGGTTGCCAAAATTCCAATGCTGGCTTCAGTACTCCAAACTGATCCAGACTCAAGAAAAATCCACTCACACGAGTGAAATCAAGCTTAAAATCCAAAGATACACTCCAATCTTGAAAAGATTCTCCCCCAGAGATCAGAAAAATCCTTCACACCAAACTGCCAAACTACTCAAGATGCCCAACACTGCCCTAGCAGATCTCTTCCAACCTCAAACACTCTGAACTCCAACCATTGGTAGTTGTGTTACACACACCACTACCCTATCTACCTTTATTTACTTATATTGGAAAACCTGAACAGGTAACCCAACAGATAGGTAGAATTAAATATATTTATATTTAAAATTACAAGTACGCTCTCTCGAGAAAGACACCACTACAGAGCCTAGGTATTCACTCAACCTACTGCTCTGATACCACTTTGTAACGACCCAACTTCCAGACTCCAGGAAGTCGCATCGCTAAGAAGAAAGAAAGGGATAGAAGAAGAAAAGAAAGAGAAAGAAGAACACAAACAGCATCAGAGAACTCACAGCGGAACGAATAAAATATAATATACCACATAAAACTTTACATAGTATCATATACATCAGAGTTTTACAGCCAATACAACACATACTAGATAGTTATAAACACCTGTCTAGTTATACATCTCTAAACAGTACAAGAAACAACTCAGAGAGAGACTCAGAGATATCAACACAGCGGAAAATAGATAACTACAACACAGAAGCCTCCTGCTCCATTTGCTCCTCCATAACTCGTCAAAGCAATCCTGAATCACTTGACTACTCATACATAATATGAGTACCCAAGAGTTTAATAAAACAGAAAATAAACACTCGGGTCAGACAGGGGTCTGGTGTGAGTAAATAGTTTAAAAGTTGCTTAACTTTAGAAAATCCTTTGAAAACAAAAGGTATCACGTAAGACTTCCCACACATAAACATGGAAAAGTTTTTACCTTACACTAACCAAAACATTTGATAGGAAATCCAGTGATATTATAATAGTGTCTAGGGTTTTCAAGTAAATAAGAAATAGCCGAAATTGTTACATTCATTAAATTCCAGCTACTAGCCACAAAAGTGGGTAATACAAACAAAACCGTAGAGTCTCGTAGGGAAAATGGGTTTCCAACAATGGCAGGGCCACTGGGGTACCGCCCGTCACAGTACGTGGCCTAGATCACAGTACCGAGGATTACTCCCTTCATCCCCTGCAACACAAGGCCGGACCCATTCCTTACTGAATAGTTCCGAACAAGATAACCCCGACGGTTGGAGCTCAAAAACCGTCCACACAGCCGAAATATAAAGGGACCTCTAGACAGGGGTAAATCTCGCTCTCCAGTGGGTGCGACCCACGAAGCCTTGCTGCACCTCCCCTGTTTTAGCCATTCCCGGTTGATGACGCTTGAGGCTGCGATTACCTTAAAGAACACATCTATCTTAGAATGCCCATCGTCCACCTGACGATGTTCTGAAAGCATTCAATCCATACAAGTTCGTTCCGGGTTCGAACGAAACCGAAGGCATTATCTCGTTACACTCGTTTTGGAATCACCCTCAGAGTTAACGACAATAACCCTTGCACTCTAAACCACCATCTCGAATCTATAAGTACTATTCCGTCAAACTCATTACGGAATCACCCACAGAGTTATACTGACGTATAGCCCTTACACCTCGAGTCTTCACTTGCTCCACTTGGATTAACGACCTAACGTTTAATTGGAATCGATGTGGTTTTCGGATATCCAAATATGGAAACCCGATCCCGGTCTCACCGAAACCAAACGCCATTTTAATGTCCAAGTTATACTTAAGGGTTTAAACAATTAACTCATTTTACTTTTATCTATTTCACTCAGATAGATAAACTACATATTCACATCATAATAGATAACTCATAACATTATCACAACAGATAATCATCACAACAGTCAAACATCACAACAACAATCATCACAACCAAATAATCCATCATACTATAATTAAGCATCCATATCCTATAGATACTACTCATCTCATTTCTGAGATCACAACCATCCAAAGGTATATCAATATCATCCATAAGTAATGATATATTATCCATCATTTATAATTAATTTAAAATGAATTAAATTAATTACTTCTATCCTTAATTAATTTAAAATAAATTAAATTAATTACTCATCTATAAATCCTGCTTATAAATCCATTGATTAATCAACCTAGTTAATTAATCATTCATTAAGTATTTAACTTGATTAAACATCTTTGATTAATCATTCACTAATTACAATAAGTAATTAGTCTTAAATTAATTTCATAAAATTAATTAACCTTATTCATAAGTAATTAACATTTAATTACTTCATTAATTAACTATAATTAATTACATTTATCCTTAATTAATTACAATTGATTAATCACTTAATTAATTAATTATTACTTAATCAACAATTCTTAATTACATCATTAATTATAATAATTAATGATCTCTAATTAATATTTAAATTAATTACTCAACTAAAAATTAATTACATTTAGTAATTAAATTAAATACCATTATTAATCACCTTGATTAATATTAAAATCCAGTAATTAACTACCCTTAATTACTTCCTTAATAAATTAATTATCCAATAATTAATTATCTATATAAATTAATCCTTGATTAATTACAAAAGTAATTATCCCAATTACTTTCTTAAAATAAAACATCTTTCCATAATTACAATCCAGTAATTATTACTTCTCTAAGTAATCCTGCTCCATAAATTACATTAAGTAATTACTTTCATTAAATTATTAAATTATTTCTTAAATTAATTAAACTAAATTAATTAATTTAACAGAACACATTATCAGAATCAATTACAAAAAGTAATTAATCCCTTAATTACTTTTATAAAGTAATTATACTTAACAAATTACAATTTATTTCCTAAAATAATTAATCTAATTAATCCATCAAAATTAATTACATTAATTAATTATTAATTATCCTTAGATAATTAACTTATTCAATTAACCATATTTTCATTAATTTCTTACTTGAATTAATTATACATTAATCATTTTTAATTATAAATTAATTCATGTTATAAATTAAAATCAAATAATTAAGTAAATCCTTAATTATTTCCAAAATAATTCATTTACTTATTTATAATCTAATTAATATTCAAAATGTATTTAAATAATACATTTCTAAAATTTAATTCAACTTTCAATTTAAAGTTAACATATCATAATTTTATTTAATACTTAAAAGAAAGAATTCTTTTAAATTTAAACCTTCATTTAAATCAGATTCATATTTAAATTCTACTTAAAAACATTGTTCTGTCCAATATTTAAAATTTCAAAACTGTTTTGAATTCAATTTGTTTTTAAAGCAAAGCTGAAATCATGTTTAAATTTGGTTTCAAACCCCATTTTAAATCTTGCTTATTATTTAAGAGTTTCATTTCAAAACTTTGAATTCAAACTAAATTCCAATTCAAATATACACCTAAATTTGAATCTTGTTTTAAATATTGAATCCACTTTTATATTTTTAAAAGAACAAAAACTGTTTAAAAAAAAATCTGGATTCAAAACCTGAACTATGTTTCACTGTTCCAAGATTTAAATTTAAATCTTCCTTCAATTTAAATTTATCATTTAAACTTTTTGAACTCAAAACTTACTTGAATTCAATTCAACCTATACTTGAATTAAATCAAAGCTTTAAACATGTTGAGTTTCCAGATTTTATCAAATACAATACTCAGGCCTGCACTTGCACAACCCGAAACCACCCTCAATTTACTTCGGGTTAAATGCCTACTTACTTCGGGTTATAACACCAACTGCACGAGTTCAACTCCGAGTCACCCAAAGCCTGCACCAAAATTTCCACCAGAGACCAACCAAAACTGTCAATCATTTTAACACTTCACTCTGATCATCCTATGGTCTCACTCTGGCCATCTCCAGGAAGCTATCCACCTCTCCACTTGATACAAACACCAACATAACTCTCTGTTGCTTGAAAACAGATTCAAACAAATCATACACCTGAAGAGCTTCACCTCCACAAACCCAAAACCTGTCAACTCTTCACCAAATACTTAACAAACCTGTAAACGACCATCTTCCCCTTATTCTCCCACTCTCTCCATTAACAATTCAACCTCCAGGAAGAAAATTCAGATTCCACAATTTACTAAATGTTCAGATACCTAAAATTCCAATATACTGCACAGACTTCACTTCCTAACTTCCCAGAAGATTTTAAAATTGTGATGCTTGTTTAATAATCATGTTTTTAATATCCATGTTTTAAACATGCATTAAAGCTTTAACTAGTTTTAATAATTTTAAGATGTTGACAACTTACTCCTTGAAACCATTTCCTTTGTTTCTTATTTTCAACAGTAACAGATTTTACATATATATATATTTTTAAAAATTTTACAAACCTGAAACTATGCTACACAACTCAAATTTGGTTACATAATGATTTCTAACTAAAGTTCAAACATAAATGAGTGGATTTGTATTTAAAATCCTAATAAGAGCAGAGACAGGTCTGCTAGAAGGTCTGCATTCACACCTATGTGCATATTAAAAATGTACACAGAACATCATACAACAGTCAACAAGCACACTCAAGGATATCTGTACTAATGCATAGATTAATTCAAAAACAATCTAAAAATACTGATGTTGCTTACCAAAAGAGAGAACAGGGTACTTGTTATATATTTTTTTTATTTACTGATCAATCACTGTTTTGATTTTCTTGTTTGAACAACATTTCAAACTAAACTTTAATTTCTGCAAAATCTAGATGGCTTGGTTTTTAAAAGTAGAAACTGTTTTTAAGACAGAAAATTTACTCACCTTAAATGCAAAATAGAAAGCATCCATCTGTAATCCATTTTCCTTGCATTGAATTTGCTTGCATGTTGGTTAGAGGTGATTATAACTTGAAGTATGCAGGCCTGAGAACTGTATTTAGTGATAGCATGTTGCTTTCAGGTTTTGGAACTGTATTTGCCAATGATTTTGGTCTGCATGCTTCCAGATTCACCTTGCTTGCATTGATCTTTGAAGATTAAATTGTTTTATTACAGATTTAAGAAGTTTGGTTGCAGGTTACAGAATTTGGGTTGCAGGTTTCAAAACATTGATTTGCAGATGTAATATGGTTTTCATTTTGTAGAATATTGATTGTGGAATTAGAGTGAAGTAGGATTTCCTTTTTCACAGATCTGAATTTTCATTTAGTAGAAGATAAAAATGTTTGAAAACAAAAGATATGTTTTAAGTTTTATCTAAACTAAATAAATTCAAATAGGTTTTAGAATGCCACTTGTTATTTGAATGTAAAGATTTATTTACAAGTGTCAATTTTAAAATATGAAGGTAACACATGTAAGAGATTTTAATATAAAAATAAATTCTTTGTTTTACAATTGTTTTAATTAAAGATAAAATCATTTCTAATTTAATTTAAGATGTTTATATATATGTTTATTTACATTTATTCTCTAAATAATTACAAATGAACTATCTTTACATATTTAAATGTTTGCTTGAATATCTTAAAAATTATTTAAAACAAATTTTACAAAAGAAACTTTTTTAAAAGAAAAGAACAAGTTGAATTTATTTTATTCAAGAGTTTCAAATTAACATATTATACTTAAATATAAATAAACTAAATTTATTTCAAAACAAATTTTAAAATAAAACAAAATAAACTTTACTATAAAAATACAATTCTTAACTATATATATTTATAACAAAATATTTACTATAATTACTTTCTAAAAATACTAGATAGATTTATAAATTGACTTATGAAAAGTTCAATACTATTTTTTTTTTTGGCAAGGCCAGCCGGTTTTATAGTGGACCGTCCACTTTTATTACAATCGTAATAAAAATTGAAGTACAGGAGTAAGGTAGAAGCACCTTAACTACTAGAAATAAAGCAAAAAAAATACAGCACAGGTACTTGACAACTATGTCACAGTAACTAAATAACAAAAACTAGCTTTCCCCTGAGGGAGAGTCACTAACAACACCAGACAACAATAAAGGGGCAGACCCAAAAAGGGCAGCAAATGGGCGGAACCGTAGAGCAAGACGAGGGTCATAATCTACAACATCAGAACTGTAGATAAAAGATCGATCCCAGGATGGATCAGCTAGCATGTCAGAATTTTCAGTCGCATATAGACCTTCCATATCAAGGACTATAGAATCACCAAATTGTTTATAGCGTAAGCATCTAAGGTCCTGTTGATCATCAGATACAAACCGGAAGAAGGATTCATCAACCGGATTATACCTCATATCAGAAATGGGATCAATCCAACACCCTTCTGGTTCATCCCAAGCCACAGGAGGCAGCAACAAGGTAGGGTCAGGGTCATCAATGTCATGAGCAGCACAAAGAACCTCAGGAACAGTCGGAGAAACAGGAGAAACCACAGGCAATGAAAGATCACTCTGATCATGCAACTTAGCCTCAGGAGGAGGATAAGAATGTGTCGGAGGGGCAGAAACCTTGGGGACCCAGATCCTACGACAAGGGCGCGGCAAAGGAAACTTCGGAGCAGCCACGGATGCTACAGAATGATGACAATCTAAAGTAAGGTGTCCAAAAGAGTGACAGAAAATACAAATATCCGGAACCCAGCCATAGCGAACCCTAACTTCCACAACATGACCAACAGCAAGCTGAACAGGAATAGAGGTTGGAAGAGGCTTAGAGGGAGAAATCTCAATAAGCGCCTTCGCAAACATATATATATTACAATGTATAAACATATATACATTATAAATAAAATATTTTTAAATCAGCTTATAAAGAAAATTTTATCATTAAAATATTTTTAACATTTTAAAACAATAAGATTCTCAAATTAAATCCTGATTATAAATTTTCAAAAAGAATATCATTTATCCAAACTAAATAATTATAAATCTTCAAAAGAAAATTATGTTTGAATTGGATTATTAAATCAGTATTTCACATTTTAAAATAATTATTAATGAAATTATTAAATAAATATTGCTCAAATTTCCGGGACATCACATAAATATTTGAATCCAAGATTTAATGTGATTAGATATGTTTTTATAACCTTATTAAACATTTTTTAATCAATAACCAATGTTGAAAAATTTATTTTTGAAACGTGTTTACAAAAATATACACTTTGGATAAATACTGAAAATGTGACTAGAAAACGTTTTAATAAAAATTAACTTTTTATTCACTACAAGTTGTGTAAATCTATTGCAATTTGAATAGTTATCGTATGATAACATATGATAAGAATAAAACAAGTATAAAACCACTCTTATCCTAGTCAAACTTAACTAAAATAAGCATATTAATTAAGGGAACATTTAGTACATATGGACCCTTAAATCAAGGCATGGATTAAGCGACATGTTTCAAGGCTTATTTAAGGGTATGGTTGTGTAGGAGCATGGCACGGAGTACCTTTGCTTCATGGTTAAGGAGGGGGATTAGTGAATTTATCCTCTCATTTCCTAAGCCTATAAACACACTCACAGATTAACTTCATTTTCACAAACCAAATCCTCTTCTTCTTTATTTCTTTCTCTTCTCTCCCCCTTCTTCCTTTATGCATGAGTCCTGAAGATAATTTGGCCTCAAGTCGTGGGTTCTAAGGGAGAAATGGAGGCCTTTGGCCTTGGTTTCTTTTGTGGTGGAGGAGGTAATTTGCATGACACTTAAGTGGATGGAAGGCCTTTTAGCCATGGGCTATGGTGAAGGGTAGGAGGCTGTGAGCTTAAGGGATGATATAGGAGGATGTGCATGAGATATAGAGGTGAGGCTAAGGTGATGTTTCGGTTAAAGATAAAAATGTCAGAAGAATGGTGTTATAAATGGATGTTGGTATGAAGTGATATGGATTGATAAAAGTAAGTTAATCTCACTTTGATTACACTGTAAATTGGTTGCAAGTTAACTTGAAATATTGCTTGATATTTGCATGCTTAATCTCTTGATAATCGTTGTTAAATCACATGTTAATATGCTTGTTATATATTACTAATAATAATAGACATTAACTACTTAAAGTTAAACTCTTGATTATATATTTTAAAAAAAAGTATATAAATTGTTAAAATAGTTGCTCACTAAACCATTTAATAGTGATAAGTTCATTTGAACATTTAAAATGGATATATTGATGTATACGTTTATTGGTTGGAACTTGGAATCATGTATGTGTATAAAATAACAAGACACCAAATATTGGATTGAATATGGAATTGTCCGCATAGCGATAGTCGTTATAAACGCACTTTAAATCCCTTAAACTATAACTTGTGAAAATGGTGATTTAATAACATATCTAAATAATAACTCGTTTAGTTATTATCTACACTTCTATAAGTGTTTAGAAAATCATAAAATATGTTTTGAAAAGTTATAGAAGAAGTAAATCAAAGTAATAAAAGATTAAAGTAAAAAGGTTCACTATAGTGACGCTTTTAAAAATCAGGGAATGATAGCCTAATTCCAAGAATATACAGATGATGGAAGAAAAGTCTCTTCTGAAAAAGTTACGAAAATTAGGTCTCTATTTCTAGTTTTTAGATAATTTATGCTACATTTGTCCTTAATTTCGATTTTGGGCCGATTTTCGAGGGGGGAGTGGGATTTTGGTAAACAATAACAAAATAAGGACCTAATTTACATGGGTTTATGAGTAGGGACTTTTTGTGCATGAGCTTGGAGAATAGGGACCTTTGGTTCAAAACCCCTTTAAAAATAGTCCGTCTTTGAAAACAACGCGCGTTTTTTTGGAAACTTTATTAGGGGTTTCCTTAGTAATTAATCAAGTAAATAATATATTATTCTTATTAGAATTTTTTTAACCCTAATTCATTTGATAACTAATTGAACAAAGTCCAAAAATTTATAGCGAAATGGTTGCTATAAGTGTTGTTCGATAAAATACCCTGTTTTCAAGGAATTATCTAAAATAATTAAAAGATGTTTTTTGCGATTTTTCTTCATGGTTTTCAAGTACCAAAAATATACTAACTAATGTTGAAAGAATGGATCTAAAATCAATAGTTAGGGTATTGAAATCTAGACTCAAAGTTACAGTAAAACAATATTGGCAATGGTAACAAAACTTTAGATAGCATTTCTAGACATGCTTCCTTTTCTATTCTGAGCTACAAAAAGTTTAAAAATGATATTTAACATATGTATTTTTCTCTAATCTTTTTAAGGTTGTTTTCTAACTTATAAAAGAGTGTTTTAAAATTAGTTTCAAATTTAAATATATTTAAAAAATTGATTATGAATTTCTAAACTAAATAGCTTTTAAAATTAAAACTTGTTTTTCTATTTAGTTCAAAATTCCTTATTTTTACATAATATTCTATATAAATAGTAATCACATATTTTAGTTAGTTTTAAAATTGTTTTAGCATATTAATAAGTAATTTAAAAATATATATATTTAAGTTTTAAATATTGAATTAAGTATTTTATTGATATAATAAAGGGAGTTTGGATTTTAACACTTAAGTATATATTGTATGAAATAAACTAAAAGTGTATTGCCTTAATTAATAAATGTGGATGTGCTTTGATCTTTAAATAAATGTTTAAAGTTATTAATGGATAAGTAAATAGTATTGGGTTGTTGTAAACAGTGTTTTTAGCAACACTTGTTTTTAACTTTTGTTATTAATTATACTTGAAAATCTAACTAGAATTTACTAATGGATATTTAGTACAAAAATACAAGTAAATGGTTTAGATTTGTTGTGCCAAATGTTTTGAGAAACACTTGTCTTCAACTCTTAAATATAAATAAATCTTTAAGAAGGGAGTTTAAAAGAGCATTGTTTTCAAAGTATAAAATATTTAGATTTGTTGTGACAATTGTTTTTAGCAACACTTGTCTTTAACCATTAAATGTAATTAAATCTTTAAAAGGACCTTTTAAAGATAATGGTTAAATGGAATGGTTTACGATTTGTAGTAAACAATGTTTTAGCAACATTTGTTTTTAAACCCCTGAATTATATTTTGGAAGAAATATTATAAGCCTTTAACAGTGGAATTTTAAAGATAATAACAAGTATTGAAATCTTTTATACAAGATGTTATATGTTTAATTTATAAAAGAAAAGGAGTTTACTATAATAATGTTTTGGTTGTAACTGTTTTAATCTCCTTGATAATATTTCAAGTATGTAAAACTTGTTAAACAATTTTTGAATACACTCATACCATTAGAATAAGTACATGAATACTTTTAAGTATTAAAAGAATAAATGAATAGTAAAATTTATAAAGAAAAGTGTATATATATATATATATCTTTTATAAAAAGAAATCTAATATACTTATACTAGTATATAGAAGAAGTTTTAATTAATAAAAGAGTACTAATTAGTAAAGGAAATCTTGATATATAAAAGAAGATTTATTAGATAAAAATATGTTTTACTAATAAAAAGGGTTTTAATTAATAAAGGATAAATTAATTATAAAGGGATAAAAAGTCGTTTATGTGACTTGATTATACTTGGATGATAAGTAACAACTACGCAATGACCTTAATTTGATTGTTTATGGAATGTTAGTACTAGTATGATTAACACTAAAAGTCAAACTAGTAAGCTTCTCTATTTGTGAGAGTTAAGACTGATGTATAGGTAGGGATGGAGCAATAGAGCCCTAACCTATCGGCATGCTTTTAGGCCGAGGAATAGTTAAGAACAAAGGTCAGAAACGTGTAAAGTGTAGAACCTTGGTTTCCATAAGCAAGCGTTCAGGACTCTATAATCGATTAGTTCATCACGACCTTGACCAAACTTAACTTAGGAAGCATATAGAATGCTTTTCTGATTTATAGCAATAAGAACCGCCAGGGAGGAGTATTGGTATGAAATGCCTGTAGCTTTTGATTACTTCTAAAGCCACCATAATTGACTTAATCAGAAATTTATCGATTGCCTTTGAATAGTTCAGAATCGGTAAGTGTTTTACTTACCGAATACCACTTAAAACTATTAATCGGGTTCTATGTTTTGGAAGTGAATGATGGAAAACATGTGTGGTTCCAGAAATTTTTGATATGATGGAATCTATACGGGATTCGTTATATGCCCGAGTCTCATTAGGAACTCATGTGAAGATGCCGAATGTACCCTCGACATCGAAAATGACTAAAGAAAGAGTAGGATGCAAGATCTCAAGTTAAGTTTTAACCCAAATAAGGGGTACATCAACTCCATTATCTAGAGTATGCATATCGATATGTTGTGCATAGGGAGTTGATCATATTCGGTTCACATGTTTGGGCTTGGGTTGGTTGCGTTTACCTTACGGTATATTTCATCTAAAGATATACGACGCTCAGAAGGTAGTTTCCAACCTTTGTCATAGGTGACCGATCTCAGTATGGCTTACGAGTATACTGGGGAGGTCTCCTTGGAAAATCCATTTATATGAACTTCCCTTAGCATTTTTATTTGTATACCTAAATAAGCTCTCAACTGTAATAAATGTAACCATTTCAGCTATGATATATTTATATTAAACACCTTAAACATTATTATAATATCACAAGATTTTATATATAAATATTTTTGTTATCATAAGATAAAAACCCTTCTGTGTTTATTTTTGGTGTGGTCTTATTAGATACCATTATTTACAATGGTTTTATAAACATTAAATAATTCAAATGACTTGAGTCTTCTCATGCTCGTTTGCCGACTGATCTGGATGTTATTTTTCTTATAATGCTCAGGTCAGTCCCGTGTATATTTCACGATTTCATTGATGATCATTGGAGCATTTGGAGAGAGGATCTGGATGGTTCTCTGTCGTAGATTTTATTTCCATTGCATTGCTTTATTTATCTTTATATCAATAATTGTGAGGACAAGTTGTTATAATCGTCTAGGCTGATGATATATTAGTTTATTCTGATTATTGCATCTATATAGTTTTCCTTTGTAAAATTATCATTTTGATATTATATATTATCGTTCTGTTATGAGATTCCGATATTGTGTTCTCTTCTTTCTTATTCGTTTTCTTTTCTTCTATTATTTTTACCTTTATGTTCTGCCTTTTTGATACTTAGGTGCTTGGCATATGAATACCGTAGATGTATTAATGTCGACACTTATGGTCGAAAACGCGTTAGTTACACATATGGTACTTGTGCCCATAATTAATTATATTTTCAATTATTTATTAAATACACTTTACCATAAAAGAGAAAACATAAAATGCTCCAGTATTAATTCTGGGTAATGCCACTACCACTCGGGCACTCTATATAGCATACATATATGTCTTTTTCATATAGAAAGTTTATTTCAGAACTTTCTTAAATTACTCTATATTCTATATCAAATATCTTTAAAGAAAACTTTAGAACTAAACATCGGATTTAATTTCAAATTATTTGAAATGATAATATATGCATATGTCTGTTATATGTCAAATCATACTTCTAGGACTAAACCAAAACCTATTTTACTAAAATAACTCTATAACATTCCTCACTTTGAGATCCGAAAATGAATGCCGATGATGCTGCAGTCATCATTAGGATTATTTTCATGCGATAGAAGTGAGTTCAGTACATCCAAATCACGCCTTTCAAACTTAACCAAAAGCATTTTTAAAGTGGTATCAAATACTTCGCAAATATTACTAAGTATCACCACATCAATTTCATAAACCAATTTCCCAAATATTTACTATAATTGTTTTCCTTTCTTACTTTGAAAGATGAGTCGTTAGGTTAAAGAACAAAAAGATAAGAAGAAATTAAACAACACAGAATCTCATAATGCAATAGAATAATATACAATAATCAACATAAGAACATTCAAAGTCATTACCAAAATAATATTACGTCGAAGTCATAAGTACTAATTCCAAGCTGGGACAGTTATAGTTGTCTATCCCGACATAATCGACATAAAGTATATACAAACATAGACAGTGGAACAAGATAATAGCTAGCTATCGGTGAAGCCACATGCACCAAGCTACTCCAAAATGCATCCGTGAGAAACTTGGATCACTTGGCTACTAATAAAAATTTGAGTACCCGAAGTTTAGGGGAAGAAAATAAAACTCCGGGTCAGACACGGGTTTTCTGTGAGTAAAGCATAAGTTTTTAACTTTATAAAAACCTTCAAACCAAAGTATCTCGTAAGATCAAGCTGCACATAAACACTGAGGGGTTTTTGCCTTTAAGATAAACAAAACATTTCTATATAAAATCATTTGATATTATCATAATGTTTAAGTTTAGAATAAATATTTAATATAGCTGAAATGCTTGCATCTCACATTTCATTAGTTGGGCATAACTAAGTCTGTAAAGGAACGTATTGGAAAATGGATTCCAACAACGACAAGGCAGCGGGGTACCATCTACCGTAGTGGATTTCTAGACGAAAATACACCAAGAGCCTCACATGGACTCCCTACGAGTCAAGTCCATCTCTACCCCTTACTGGATAGCACTGAATGTGTCATCACTCTAGTTGGGATCAATAATCTAAATGAGCCCTGAGCATACATAATCTATAATATCGATTTAGATTGGATGATGACCATACCCTAATGGCAATGAACCATATAGCCTTGAAGCATACCCTTTGATTTTAGTCATTCTTGGGTGTGAAGCTTGAGGTTACAGCTACCTTTACTTTTAGCAGACCATCTTGGAATGCTAACACTACCCTCCATACAACCAATGCAATGTTAGCATTCATCCACACAGGTTGATCATTAACTATTTTCCATTTTAGAATCACCCTTTGGAAGAATAGTACATCTCCATAGTATACTTCATAATGATCCATCGCGAGCATTATTAGTTTGGAGTAGTTCAAACAAATTAAATTTATTCGAAACTGGTGTCTCCAAACTAAGGGATAATTCCCAACTAACTCAATTTCAGTTCTTTTTGAAATATGTAACCTGTATTTGAGTCCTCATTAGGGAACTCTAATATACACAACACACTTCCTGAGTTAAATCCAATTAAGTTATAAATAGCAGACAATCCGCTACTTAGGGTAATTATACAGAGTTCGCATATGGATAACCATATATTTAATTTAAACATGACATATTGATAGGAATTTACCCTCCCATATCTATCACATTTCTGATATTTCGACCTTACTCTATCCCTTGCCTAGAAATAAACTCTAGATCTCACATATAAAGGATCAGCATACTCATCAGCTTTTAGTGCTAACTATGTAATGACTTACTTTCCATATATTTGTCACCATATTAACTTGGGTTTCATATTTGTTTGAGGTTACTTAAAGGTAATCGACATAGAAATCCCTTGATTTAAAATATTTTTGGAAAAGAAAAATAGTTTTAAAACAATGCCGACATTTAGAAACAAAGCTTAGAACCCTTATTTATTAATTAAATTATTAATTAAACCCTTATTAAATAATAATTAAATCTTAAGTAAATCGTAACTAAAATCTTAATTAAATTTAAATACATTAGTAATTAATTAATAATTAATTAAACCCCTTTAATAAATAACTAATTAATAATTAATCTTAAATAAAAAATTAACCCTTATTTATTAGTTAAATAATAACTGGCTTTAATTATTAAACTAATTACTTAATTTGTTAACACTTAAGTATTAATTACCAATACTAACTAATTACTTAATTAATTAATTAATCATTTATAAATAAATAATTAGATTATAATTACTTTTTTAATTACTTAATATAATTTTTAAAAACATTTTCCAAAAGGTTTCCAAGTGAAACATTTTTAGATTTCAAAAAAGTCCATTTTCACGAACTGCACCTATAGCGACTATCGCTATATGACCCGAAATTTCCAAACTTAAAATTTGTTTTTACATCTTCTTTAAAACTTTAGCTCTTGAAAGAACTTTACTAAAACATAAAATCATAATTTTTTGAAACTAACAAGTTTTTAAAACTCGAAAACATTTTGCAAATTTAAAACCAAAGATTTTGAATTTTATACAAGGTATAACATTTCACTTTAACTACTACGATGCTAAATTTCTTAGCATACCATCATGAATTCACGTTCACAACATACATGATAACATACCCAAAACATATAAACATGTCCATAACCAACATACACAAGCCAGATTATAATATGCAAACTAACTTGACTATTCAACTACCATATTCCAACTATACATCCACATAAGCAAGCATATATTATGTCATCCAAGCATCATTAAAATCCAAGCACAATACATGCATATAACCCAACATTAATTTTACCCAACACAATCAATAAGTTAGTCACACACACACACATATATATGTTTAGAAAAACTTAGTTAAAGAATGAAACTTTGCTCACTGAAATTTCATGAAACTAAGCTAACTTTTTCTATAACTCGAATACAACCTCGATTTTTGCTTCTACCTTGGAAGAGTGGAGTTTTTGGTGGTTTGAATGGCAATATGGTTCGTCCTAGGGAGGTGTATGGTTCAGCCTTGAATGGTACAGGTGGTTTGGGCTTGCTTTTTGAAGAAAGAAGAGATGTAGGATTGAAAGAAGTATTTCAGAGTAGTTTTAAAATGTTTAAAGTAGGAAAGAAATGATTTTTGACTCTTTTGAATTCACCATGGAAGCCATGGAATTTTCTTAAGAGCTTATGAAAGGTTTTAGAAAGTGGAAAATGAATTGAAAAATGGGAAAATAATTGAGAAATTGGTATATATACAAGGTGCATTTATAAAATTACCAAAATACCCCAAGTACTTGCCCTCCACTACCATTATGACAGATCACCCTCTTGTCCCCTCCTTACTAACATGCTCAAACATGTTTTAGTACTTCATATACTTCATGTACTTCATGTTTGCTAATGAAATGACATTTTCTTTTAACTTTTTTTCTTATTTATAAATAATACATAAAAGGCACATCACCTTTATATTTATTTAAGTTAATATATGTGTGTGTATGTGTGTTTGTGTGTGTATTTATAAAAATATATGTCTAACTTATTTGTAAATGTGATTATGTTAATTCAAATGTGCACAATGTTTTTTGACAATTTTAGCCGATGAAATGTCAAAAATTAATTTTGTTCACATTTTCAATTTTTCTTCGGACTAAATATTTTTATAAACAAATTTGGAAAACTATTTCACCATCACTAGTTAACAATGAAATGGAGTTCATTTAAGTTATAAACTCCACTAATTAATTATTGAAAATATATTTAAACACCCATAATTAAAGTGATAAATCCTGGATCATTACACTCTCCTCACCCCCCCCCCCTCAAAAGAATTTTGCCCCGAAATTAGAAACCAAAGAGATAGATCATAATAACTCAAAGGTCATATATTATATCATGAAATCCATACAAATGATATATACTAAGCATCCATAACACAAAAATGCATACATTACATGTAAACAGTGACTATTCTAACATCAATTCTAGATAGGCTTCCCTCATGTGGTCCATCGTCTCCCAAGTACAATCTCGGGGATCCTTACTCCACCAGTCTTTACTAACTTCACTACCTTATTACGCACCCTCTTCTCTTCCTGATCCATAATATGAACTGGATGCCTGATCACCATCAAGTTTGGTTCTAACTCTAACTCCTCTTGAACCAACAGCTCCACAATCAATGAGGGGTCATGAACATACTTCCTCAAATAAGACATGTAGAAACATTATGGACTCCCAACAACCTTTCTGGTAATTCTACCTTATTGGCGAGCGGTCCAATCCTTTCAATAATTTTAAAAGGTCCAACATACCTGATTGTCAACTTCCCAGCCCTTTTCAAATCGAATTACTCCTCTGATTGGGCGATCTTTACAAATACAAAGTCTCCGACTTTGAATTCCAAATCCCTTCTCCTTTTATCAACATAACTCTTTTGGCAATCCAGGGCTTCCACCATCCTTCTTTTTATCACCGCAAAATTTTCAGTAACTTCTCGAATCATGTCCGGCCTAAGTACTAGCTGATCCCCAGTCTCAACCCAACATGCCGACCACTTACAAGGACGTCCACACAGAGCTTTGTACCATGCCAATGCTCGCTTGATAGCTATTGTTGTAGGATAATTCCACCAAATGAAGGTGATATTCCTATGATCCTCCAAAATCAAGAATACATGCCTTCAAATGATCTTATAGAATCTGATTCACTCTTTTTGTTTGTCCATTCGTTTGAGGGTGATATGCTGTGCTCAAGCTTAGCTTTGTTCCTAAAGCTACTTGCAATGCCTCCTAAAAATGACTGGTGAAGGTAGGATCTCGATCCCTTACTATGCTTACTGAGACACCATGCACTCTGACTGCTCCCTTATATAAATTTTCCCCAAAGAAATTGCGGTTCTTGTCGGATTTACTGGGATAAAATGAGCATTCTTTGTTAGCCGATCTACATTGACCCATACATCTTCATTCCCTTTTCTCGTTCTAGGTAAACCATTAATAAAATCCATTGATATCATTTCTCATTTCCAATTTGGTATTTCCAAAGGTTGAAGTAAACCAGCCGTCTTCAGGTGATCACCTTTTATCTTCTGACAGATCGGACATCGGCTGACATAGATTGGAAATATCTTTCTTCATCCCGGGCCATAAATCACTCGCTTCATATCCTTGTACATCTTATTAAATCTACAGTGGATACTTAGCTTAGACCTATGGCATTCCTTTAAACCTTCTTGTCTAGGACCATCTATATTAGAAATGCAGTATCTTCCATTCATCCTTAAAGTATCACGGTTATCAATCTCGAAATTAGTACTTTGATCCTTCTCAATTCATTGAATGAATTCCAATAGGAGGCTATCTTCTCTTTGTTTACTCATAATCCTTTCAAAGAGAGTCGGAGTGACTTCCAAGAGGCCAAAACTTCATTTCTACTTAGAGTGTCCTCCACCACATTTGCTTTCTCTGGCTAATAGAGAATATCCAAGTCATAAGCTTCCAGGAATTCTAGCCATCGTTGTTGCCTCAAGTTCTGGTCCTTTTGAGTGAAAAGATACTTCAGGGACTTGTGATATGAAGAGATCGAACTTCTCACCTATTTAAAGAAGGAAATAACTACTAGGATCCTTAATGATCCATAATAAACTAAAGAGAAATTGAAAGATTCTTACCCAGCAAGTAGTGCCTCCACATTTTCAACGCAAATATTGTGGAAAATAGTTCCAAGTCATGCGTTGCATAATTCTTCTCGTGTGGCTTTAACTATCTAATTGCATAGACTATAACCTTCCCATGCTACATCAATGCTGCACCCAACCCAGCTCTACTTGCATCGGTATATACAGTCAATCCCTCTCCTCCAACTATAATAGCTAAAATTGGGGCACTGGTCAACCTTTCTTCTAACTTAAGGAATGCTTCTTCACACTATGGAGTCCACTTAAATTTAACACCCTTTTTCGTCATCTTGGTAAGATGAGAGGAAATCTTAGAGTAATCCTTATGAGCTTCCTATAATAACCCGCATCCCTAAAGAGCTTCTCAATTTTGTGGAAGTCTGGTGTCTTTTGAAGTCTTACACAATAGCCAGCTTAGCCGGGTCAACTGAAATGCCATCTCCCAATACAACATAATCTAGGTATCTCACTTCTGACTGCCAAAAGTGGCACTTAGGAAACTTAGCATTTAAAACATTATTCCTTTACATTTCTAACACTAGTTCCAATGGAGTTTATGCTGTTCTTCAGTCTTGGAATAAATAAGAATGTCATCAATGAAAACCAACAGAACTTATTAAGAACATCCCAAAAAACTGGATGCATAAGATCAACGACAAATGCAGGTGCACTGGTTAGCCCAAAAGGCATAACCACTCATAAAAAAAGTTTGGTCCATTGGAAGAAGTTAAGGGTATGCTATCCTCCGCTACCTTTAATTGATGGGAACCCATAGCAAGGTCCATTTGGAAAGTCTAACCCCTTGAAGTTGGTCAAACATATCATCTATTCAGGGCAACGGATACTTATTCTGAATGGTTTGCTTATTCAACTCCCTATAGTCCATACACAATCTTAAAGAACCCTTAGCCATAAAACTACTACCGATCCTTTACTCGGATGACTTGATCTAATCAATCCGCTTCTTAACAAATCATTGGTTTGACTTATTAACCACTGCTTCTCTCTTAGGGCCATTCTACCTATGGGTTGAATAAAAGGTTTCACACTGAGAACTAGACCAATACAAAATTCAATTTCCCAATGAGGAGGCAAACTACTAACTGGCTCAAAAATATCCAGGAAACCTTTAACTACTAATATAGACTCTAGCTCTTCTTGGGATGATTCTAAGGAATAAAGGAAACTATTTATACAATTATCTAGGACTCCACACGATATTCTTTCCAATGCCCTTCCGGTCTTGGATTTCAACACTACACCCTAATTAACGCAATCAAGGATAGCATTATACTTAGCTAGCCAATTCATTCTAGAAAAAAATCAAAACCTTTAAAATCAAGCACAAATTTGTTCCATGAAAAACAATGGGTAAGGTAGGAAATTTTTACATTCTCACAAATTAAACATAGAATGGTCATACCACCAATGGGATTTGACATATTGATAGGGGTTTCTGCAAAATTTGGGGTAATATTAATCTATCTACCAATTCTTTAGAGATGAAACTATGAGAAGCTCCGGTATCAAACAAAGCTCTAACAAAAATGCTATTAATAGGTAAAGTACCTTCTAAGATTCCCTTCCCTTTAGCATCTTTACAGGCTGAGGGCTCATCCTTAATAGCGTAGACCTTAATCCACTGACACTTCTTCAAAAGTGGGTAGTCCTTAACCGTGTGTTTGGGCTGATGGAAATTATAGAAAAACATCTTTTGGACCATTAGAGAGATATCCATGCCTACTGACATTGTGTTTGAAATAAGCCTCTTTTTATTACAATTGAAACAAACAACATCTTTGTATTTGTTTCACTAATCTCCTCCTACTAGTTTTCCCTACCTTGCTTCTTTTTCCAATTTGAGTTAAACTTCATTTTATCGAGATTAACAGTATCGCCATAGGTGCTGCTACTGATGCTGATGACTTCTTCTTCAAAAGCACTTCATATCTCAGGGCGTTGTCAACAAGATCCATAAACGATTCCTTTATATGAGTAGTAATATTTTCATAGAACTCTTCTCTCATACCAAATACATACATCTCACTCTTCTTTAGTGGGGTGTCAATAAGTCCAGGACCAAAATGAGATAACTCGTTAAATTTTGTCTCATATTCAGCCACCGATAGGTCCCCCTTCTTGAGATCCATGAAACTTCTATATAATTGAGTTTTGCCCACGACTAGCATGAATTTATCTTTCAATACTTCTTTTAATCTATCCCATAAGAACTCATCTTATAGAACACTTGCGATGACAGAATCCCACCATGTAGCTAAATCCTCTTGCAATTACCATGATGCCAAGAACTATTTCTGATCATCAGAAATATCTAAACCATTGAAAATCTTCCCACATGGCCGCAGCCAAGCTTGTACATTAATGGTAGAATTGTTATCCTTGAAAGGTTTTCCTCCTAGGTTTGTGAAGTCCTTGCACAGAGTTGCGAAGTTTACTCGAGATTGTACTGAAGCTACGGCGTCAACAGCTATTCCACCCCATCTAACATATGGGGTTCTTCCATTTGTGGCCGTTGTGCTACTATTTCCCTTCCTCGTCCCCTTCTTAAACTCATTCTTACTGCCTAAATAAAGTAAACTATCTTTAAGATACTTAGACGAGATAACTCTTCAAGAAAGGGTACTAATCAAACCTATTAAAGAAGATCTAACTAACAAGAATATCTATATATAAGAATAAAATTTACATATACATGCCATCGAGGTGGACCCCAACCCAAAGCCTAAGTATTCATTCAACCTAAGCTCTGATACCAAGTGTAATGATCAACCTTTCTTATCGAAAGACGATTCGTTAGGTTAAAGAAAAGAAAGATAAAATGAAACTAAACAACACAGAATCTCACAACGCAACGGAATAACATACAACAATCAGCATAAGAACATACAAAGTCATTACCAAAATAATATTACATCAGAATAATATAGTAAAAGTTCCAAAATGGGAGAGTTATAACTATCTATCTCGACATAACCAATATAAAGTTCATATATACATACATAGTGGAATAAGGTTATAACTAGCTATCGGTGAAGCCACCTGCTCCAAGATCCTCCAAAACGCATCCATGAGAAACCTAGATCATTGGCTACACATACAAATTTGAGTACCCAATAGTTTTAAGGAAAGAAAATAAAACTCTGGGTCAGACGTGGGTCTAATGTGAGTAAAGCATAAGTTTTTAACTTATAAAAAGCTTTAAACCAAAGTATCTCGTATGACCACGTCGCACATAAATGTGGATGAGTTTTTACCTTATGATAGCCAAAACATTTCTATATA
Source organism: Allium cepa (assembly GCA_030765085.1). Lineage (NCBI taxonomy): Eukaryota > Viridiplantae > Streptophyta > Magnoliopsida > Asparagales > Amaryllidaceae > Allium > Allium cepa. The sequence continues at coordinate 720,653,654 of CM060938.1, read as the reverse complement.
AAATCATTTGGTATTATTATAATGTTTAAGTTTAAAATAAATATTTAATATAGATGAAATGCTTTCATCTCACATTTCAGTAGTTGGGCACAACTAAGTCCGTAAAGACACATATTGGAAAATGGATTCCAACAATGATTAGGCACCGGGATATCAACTACCACAGTGTATCTCTAGATAAAATACACCGAGAGGCTCACATGGACTTCTTACAAGTCAAGACTGGCCCTACCCCTTGCTAGATAGCGTCGAATATATCATCACTCTAGTTGTGATCAACAACCTAAATAGGCCCCAAGCGTACATAATCTATAATATCGATTTAGATTGGGTGATGACCATGCCCTAATGGTGGCGAACCACGTAGCATTGAAGAATATCCCGTGAGTTTAGTCGTTCTTGGGTATAAAGCTTGAGGTTATGATTAACTTTCCTTTTTGCAGACCATCTTGGAACGCTAATTTTAGAACCTCTATTCTATTATTTCGATGACAACTATATAATCATACACATATAATATATTCCATCTATTTGCAGGTAAAAGATTTCAAAATTCACAATATTGCAACTTGAATATGACCAGCAAAGGAGAAGAATCATTGGTATTAGATAAGCTATTGTAGTGTGTTGTTTTCATAGATATATAGCTTGTAAAAATCTACTTAGTAGCTTTTTAACACAAACATTGCACGACAAAATTTTTATAAGTCTTCATTATTTCAAACTGGCTAAACTACAGAAAACAACATATATCTGATGTCTAACTATAGTTTCTATTAAAATAAATTAATAAGTATCAGATGTTTGACTATGGCCGTTGTTTAATATATATATATATATATATATATATATATATATATATATCTGAACAGACGTTTGAATATTATGGACAGACATCTGTGCTGGGTAATGGGCGAAATCAATAAACAGTCACTTGCTTCATTCTAATGGTTACATCTGTTTCTCTTCAACGCATCTCTTCCTCCTCAATGATTGCAACCTTTAGACTGAAATAGAACACACTGACGGATGCTACTCTACAAGAAAACTCTTCAATGTCTATAAATATGTAGATACCCTAAGAAACAAATTACTTGAATTTTATGAATCTCATATCTCTACTCCTTTCATAATTTAATTTCTGAAAGAAAACAATATATCAGTTTTATCACTTCCTAAAAGCAAAGCTTCACGTACACATACTACCCAAAGGAGATTATAGGAAGATTTGTATTGTGCAGTCAAAATCAGTGTTTCTCAAAATACATACTTGTCCAAAAAAGATTTTTCGTATCAAACCTATTCCTCCGGGCAAAGCGAGGGTTGTCTAATAGTTAAAGCTGAAGAGGGGCTTCGGGACTGAATGTAGGATGGGAGGTCTGAACTAGTATAAAATCTATGGTGTGATTGTTCAATACTTATTTATTCACTTTATTCTGCTAGTTATAAGTTATTTATTTATTACACTTGCATATTAGATATAAATAAATGATCTATACGCACTTTCATTTGGTATTAGAGCACAGTTATCTCAATCCACAGTAACACATAGCTGAAACATATTTAATATGGCAAGTACATTTCAAAAAGGACAATCTACTACACGTCCTCCACTATTCACTAGATTTAATTATGCTTAATGGTCTACATGTATGCGTATTTTTATGAAAGTATATTGTCAAGAAATTTGGCATGCAACTCAAGTAAGATATTTAGCACCAAAAATAGATATAAACACTTGAAAAGATCCTCAAAAGAACACAGTAAGAAACAATGCTAAAGTCATGATGTTTTATTTTGTTCACTTTACAAAAATGAATTTTCATGTGTCATGTCGTGGACTACTGCATATGATATATGGCGTACACTACAAATCACTCATGTAGGCAATAACAAAGTAAAACTAACAAATATTTATATTTTACAAAATCAGTTTTCTTCATTTAAAATGAAAGCAAATGAATTTATTAGTAATATGTATGCTAGATTTCAAACTATCCGACATAATCTCATGGCACTTGGAGTCAAATTAACAGATTTTAATTTAGTTACACGTATTTTAAGTTCCTTAACTATTAATTGGGAAGGAAAAGTGTTGGCTATCGACGAGGCGAATGACTTATCTCAACAAAATGTTGAAGAATTGATAAGAAATTTGATATCGTACGAAGCAATTTGTAGGCAAGAAAAGAGCAAAGCAATGAAAAGAGAAATATAGCCTTTCAAGCTAATGATAACATTCAGACTTAGATGAAGATGAGAACATATTTATTGCCAAAAATTAAAACAAGTTCAAGAAATTCAAAACGATGAAGAGATCACAAAACGGAGGAAATTCAAATTCATCCAACCAATCTTCAATCAAATGCTTTGGGTGTGACAAGTTCGGACACATGAAGAAACAATGCCCAGAACTCAATAATGATAAAAAGAAAAGCAAGTTTGAGAAATTCAAGAAAAGAAAATGGGGTTTTCAAGTAACTTCAAATGAATTAGATTCGTCTTCATTATCAGATAGTGACAACAATTGTGATTCTGAGCAACCAAACGTACGCTTCATGGCAAACATGGAGGAGGTATGTCTTGATCTTACTTATAATGAAATTGTAGAACTCAACATGGAATTAGATGAAAAATATAGAGAAACTAAAAAATTAATAAAGAGTATGTTGCTAAAATTAATCGAATGGAATTTGAAATAGGATTATTAAAAGATTAGAAAATAAATTTATAAAGAAGAATTAGAAACTGCACAAGAAAAATATAAGAATCTATCTATTCAAAATGATTCATTATTATGTGAAATAGGAAAAGTTAAAGTAGAAAATGATGATGTTAGAAAAGAAAACGTTGTATTAAATAATGATCTAGAAGCATCAAAATTCAAAATTCTTGTCTTAACGATAACATAGACAAGATTACTAACAATGTTTCAAAATTCAATAAAGGAAAGCCGAATTTGGATAACTTGATCAAAATTTCTAAACCATCTGGAAATCGTAATGGATTAGAATTTAAGAAAACTTCAAAACATAAAAACTATAGTTCATTGTATAATAGGTTCAAGAAGTCAGATACTAAAGAAAAGGTTTCTAACCCTAAAATAATTAAAATATGGATTCCAAAATCTAGTAGCAGATTAATTAGACAAAAACAGGTATATAATTATTTGAATAATGTTGTTCATAATAAAAATTATTCTTTTAATGGGCCAAACCCTCTTGGGTATGGCAACCTTCTTTTTCTAACACTTAGGACCCTAACAAAGGAAGTAGGTACCAATTAAACTGTTTTTATCTTGCAAGTACCCAAAAGTAAATCTAATAACACGGAGAAGTGGATATTTGATAGCGGATGCTCCAAACATATGGCTGGAAATGCACATATGTTATCAAATATAACATACAAAGATGGTGGTATTGTAACTTTCGAAGATGATTCAAAAGGAATTGTCATTGGATTGGAGATTTCATCAATGTTGGTATGTCTACTTCACCTGTTATTACAAATGTTCTTTTAGTTAAAAATTTAAAATATAACCTATTAACCATTAGTCAACTTTGTGACAGAGGATTCAAAACTGATTTTGAAAAGAATAAATGCAACGTATTTGATCAAAATAAAAATCCAATCTTTGAAGGATTAAGAAAAAGAAACATCTATGTCTTAAATTTGAAATTTAATAAATCTAGTGATTTATGCCTAGTCGTAGGCTTTAATGATCCATGGATATGGCACAAATAATTGTGTCACATAAACTTAGGTCTTTAAAAAAATTAGCTAAACATAATTTTTTTACGGGTCGTCCTAAAATAAATTATAACGTTAAAATTTAATGTGATGCTTGTCAATATGGACAATTAAAAAAGAGTTCTTTTAAATCTAAAAAGGAAATTTCTATCAAACAACCCTTAGAATTATTACATCTTGATTTATTTGGACCTATTCAAATACGTTCAATAAATCATAATAAGTATGTATTTGTTACTGTAGATGATTTTTCACAATATACATTTCTTAAAACATAAAAGTAATACTTTTAAAATGTTTAAAAAAATTTCTAAAAGAACTAAAAATTTAATGAATCTTAAAAATAAAGAGTATAAGAAGTGATCACGGAGGTGAATTCGAAAACGAAATTTTTGAAAATTTTTGTAATAAAAAGGGAATTATACATAACTTCTCATTTCTATGAACACCGCAACAAAATGGTGCCATGGAAAGAAAAAATCGTACACTCTATGCATGAACTATGCTTAACAGTAGTAATCTACTAAAAAACTTTTGAGCAGAAGCTGTAGCTACTGCTTGTTATATATTGAATCATGTCACATTACGTCTTTTTAGTAAGAATATCTATTATGAAATGTTTTTTGGTAAAAACCTAAAGTATCATACTTTCGAATATGGTTGAAAATGTTTTATATTAAATACTAAAGATTACTTGAAAATTTTGATTCAAAAACCGACGAAGGAATCTTTGTCGAATGCTCATATCGTACAAAGCTTATAGAGTATTTAATAAACGTACTAGTACTATAGAAGAAAGTCTACACGTTTCTTTTGACGAAAATTTTTCAAATAGTAAAAATAGTGACGATGATGATATTTTAACAAAACCATCTGAAAATAACACAATTGTACATAATAATGAGAATGCCGTTGACAATGGTAATATGTTTAGGGACCATCTTGTATTTTGAAAAACCATCCAATCAACAATATAATTGGTGGTTTAAATACAAAAGTTTCTTCCAAACATCAATTAAATCAAATGAGTCACATCGCGTTTATTTCAAATTTTGAACCTAAAAGATATAAAGAAGCATCGAAAAATGAATCATGGATTATGGCAATGTATGGAGAACTTAATCAAATCAAAAGAAATGAAGTTTGGGAACCTATGCCAAGACCTACGGATCAATCCATAATCGAAACAAAATGGCTTTATAAAAATAAAACTAATGAAAATGGAAACATTGTTCATAAGAAAGTAAGGTTGGTAGCACAAGGGTATAATCAAGAGGAAGACATTGACTATGAAGAAATTTTTGCTCCAGTCGCACATCTAGAAGCCATCCGAACGTTACTTGCTTTTGCATGTCCTCATAACTTTAAATCTTTTCAAATGGATATAAAAAGTGCCTTTTTAAATGGTTTTATAAAAGAACATGTTTATGTTGAGCAACCTCCGCTGTTCATACATGAAAAATTTCCTAAACATGTATATAAATAAAAAAAGCTTTATATGGTTTAAAACAAGCACCTTATGCTTAGTATGATAGGCTAAAAACTCATTTAATAAATTTTGGATTTCAAGTTGGAAAAAAGATATAACCTTGTTTATAAAAAGAAATCATAATGATATTTTAGTTGTTCAAATACATGCAAATGACATAATACTTGGATCAACTAATGAAAATCTATGTAACAAGTTTGCAAATATCATGAAAAATGAATTTAAAATGTCCTATATGGGAGAATTAAAAAAAAATCTTTGTATTGCAGATTAAACAGTTAGAAAATGGTATTTTTATAAATCAAGAAAAATATTATCACAATTTGTTAAAACGATTTGGAATGGAGAAAACATTAAGTAAACCAACGGCCATGAGCACAAGTACCCATTTAGATAAAGACGAAAACGGAAAGTATTTGGATCAAAAATTATAATGAAGTATAATAAGATCACTATTATAATTAATGGATAGTAGATCTAATATCATGATGAGTGTGTGTTTATATGCAAGATTTCAGGCACAACCTAAAGATTCACACAATCGAGCAGTCAAACGTATTTTGTGTTACTTAAACTACATTAAGGATTACAGTCTCTTCTATCCTAAAGATAGCTCTTTTGAACTTGTATCCTATAGTGATGCAGATATTAGCGGTTACAAACCGATAGGAAAAGTACAGGTGACACCTGTCACTTTATCAGTCAATTTTTAGTCTCTTGGTTTAGTAAAAAGCGAAATTTTTTATCACTTTCAGCCTGTGAAGCAGAGTACATTGCTTTGCTTAGCTTTCGTTCAAGTAATATACATGCAACAAACACTTAAAGATTTTGAAAAAATAATAAACAAATTTCCAATATATTGCGATAATACTAATGCTACAAACATGTCTAAAAATCCAACAGATCATTCTTGAACAAAACATATAGATATTCGTCACCATTTTTTGAGAGATAATGTTGAAAAAGAAATAATAATTTTAGAATTTGTAAATACCGAAAATCAAATAGCTAATATTTTTACAAAATACGAGGTGAACAAACTTTATAAAGTTAAGAAGTGAACTAGGTATTATGTCGTTACACGATTTATAATGCAATCTTATAATATAATTCTTTATAATACACGTCTTCATTTTATTGACAACCATATTTTTTAACAAGCCTTTCATGTATTTTCCTAGCTGAAATTTTCAAAAAATTACTAACCTCTTAATCTTTCATTTGTAGCTGAAATTCTCTAACAATTATTAACCTTAACTTAATTTTCTTAACACATCATATAAATTTTTTGTGTGTGTGTGTGCCTAATCAAAAAATTTATAGAAACTTCTAATAATTAAACAAAAATAATCAGATTTCTAAACAAACATATCAAAAATGTCTTCTAATCACGATTCCATCTATTCCACAATTGACTACGCCTCCTTATCTTCTTGCAGCACCTATGTCTCTCCCATAAAAGTCACTCCTGCATCATCTCCATCTCTCCACGTCATCCATTCATGACTTACCATAATGGCTTCTCTTCGAAACGTAAGAAAGCTAAACATGGAATCGATCTATAATCATCATCTCTCTCCGAAAAAGTCGACGACATTCATCATTATCAACAAGAAATGATAGGGGTTCAAAGAGAAATGTATTATGAGCAATGCCATCACGGAGCATATCTAAACTTTCTTGAAAAATGTATCTTTGCAATATGTGGTCATTCACCAATGAAAGACTACTTATATCAGAGGTCTCCACGCATACGAGAAACTCCTCCAAGAGCACACAAGATAACTCCAAGAAAATTGTGGTTAGAAGGAACATCGCACATCGAACATAATCCTGTTCTTCCTTGCTGGTCTCCACTTACGCCATTATCTGAGCAGACCAAAATCAAACCGAATTCATGGGAGAAATAAAACTATCATTCTCCTGATTCGCCTGCTGACAACTAAAGAAATTTTTCGTAAACGACGGAAAGCGCATATACATATATATATGTATGTGTGTGTGAATACGTATATGTGTATGTATGTATGTATTAAATAAACATGTTTATTCAGAATCATTTGTAATTCCTTTTCTTCAATAAATTTTGTTTACATATATCAACGTACATAGAAACAATAAGAAGAATTATACACAATCTGACTTCTGAATAAACACCCAGACGTCTGATAACAGGTCTAGAATATTACTCTTTTAGCACAGACTTCTAAAAAATTGCCAGTCTTCAATATCCTTGAACAAAAAATTGTTCTTCAGTACAAACATCTGAAAACAATAACAGACGTCTGCATATTTGCTCTATCAAATAAAAAAACAAACAGCTTCAGCACATAATTCTGACGAACTACCCAAAAGTGAGATAGCACTCTTTGGAAAAATAAGTTTTCCATAGGCAGAAGTTTGATTTTATGTTCAGACGTCTGTTAAACCTTTCAGTCCAAAAAATCATCCTCATTCAGATGTTTGATCTCCCACTACATACGTATGACTGTGCCTGAGCCCACACATTTTCATATGACTGCACATCATCTTTTTCTACTACCTCATTTTTCATCACTCTCATTCCTTTAAAACCTCAAAACCCTCATTCCTAAATCCAATTTCACTTTCAAATTCCTAAATCAATGGCTCCAAAGGATAAAATTCCAATTGCCAAAAGAAGGAAACTTGCTGCAGGCCAAAGTTCACAACCTCCTTCTTAACAATTCGTCATCGACCATCACATAAAGGAATGGATTGTGGAAAAAGAGAATGGTAAACAAAAACAACAGGAATTGGAGAAGAAGCCTTTCCACGTTGGTCCATTCTATCCCATTTACTGTTTCATTCACTATGATGCAATTATTCTTATTGAAGATTCTCATATCTACCACCTAGTTAATTATGACGACAATAATAGGAAGATAGATCAACTAGCGGTATTCCTCTTTTTAATTAATCCTTATTCCTTAAAACTTTGGAATCCTTCGGACGAGGATAACTGGATTTGACCATTGTCTATGGACACATAATAAAATTTAAAGTTGAAATGCTTGGGGAAATTCTTAACAGTTCTTATATAGGAATTCGATTACAAGAAGTTCCTAATACATGATATGCCCCCAGAGATGCTATTACTCACCTGATTTGGGAAAACAATATGCGAAAATTAAAACCATTTAGTTTCCGTCCAAGAGCCCGACTACGTAACCGTATGCTATTGAACACACTAATCCCTAGGTTAGGTAGTTATGAACAAGTATATGAAGACGATCATAAAGCTTTGTATGCTATTTTTGGTTATATTGAAGTCAATTGGGCACGATATATTTTCAACCAAATTAAAGCTTTTGGACACCTCCAGGTCATAACACTGTCTACGCTCCGTATATAATAGGAATTCAACAGTCATTAAGAATTCCTTCATATCTCTCACAATATGAAGAAATCTCTGTTAAAGATATTGGCATTAGATTTCTCTCTGATGCATCTCCTAGAAACGGCGCCAAGCATAACCCCCTTTTCCCAATACCAACGACAACAACAAGCACTCCCAACTCGACCTTTCGAACCTTCCAGAGCTTCAACATCTACAGAGTGTTATTCTAATTCCAAAATACAAGAAGCCAGAATTGCAACGCGACCAGGAGAAACTATCGAGATGTTGCACTTCAAAACCAACGTCTCCTCTCCTTAAACCAACAAGTATTAGATAAAAAGATGTCTCGCTTGGAACGATCTTTTTCTACAGGCATGAACAAGGTAGAGAAGACATTAGAAAAAGTCGTTTCCACTTTAGGAAAAGTCCTTAGAAAGGTACGGGACCGTTCCTCATCTTAGTCTTCATCTTCTTCGTCCCCAACACCAGCACCGCCAGTGTTTCAGTCGGGACCATCTTCAGGCACAGGGCCTTTAGAAGAACCACCGCAACATTCTTGTCTCGGCAAAGCGCCAATTTGTCTGGATACTGGAGAGACTAAAGATATATCATTTCTGTCACAAGATCCTCATGTTCCAGAGGACCCCCACCACTATAGTTACTACACGTCTTTTCAATGTCTCTCTATTCAAGAGAATGAGGAGTATAATGACCAGTTTCAATGGAAACATGGTTCATATAATGAAGACTTGTCTAACTTCTGGGGTTACTACAACTATCAGTAAGCTCTTCTTTTATTTTTAATCTGGTAGGTTTTATGTATCCTTGGCTTAAATTCTTCCAAACAATGTATTTGTATTACTATGACAAACTTATCGATTATTCTGTTTAAATCTATGTTCTTTATATTTTCCATTTTTTCCTTTCTGCATCTCTTTTCGATAAAGCCAAATTGGGAGAGATATAATATTATATGTATATAGGGGGAGGAATCACATTTAGAGGGAGTTATATGCTTATTCGATAAGTGCTTGTATAGTTGTCATCATCATAAAGGAGGATAATGTTAGAACCTCTATTCTATGATTTCGATGACAATAACCATACAATCATACACATATAATTATTCCTTATATTTGCAGGTAAAAGCTTTTAAAATTCATAATATTGCAACTTGAAGACAACCAGCAGAGGAGAAGAATCATTAGTATTAGAAAAGCTATTATAATGTGTCATTATCATAGATATATAGCTTGTAAATATCTCATTTAGTAGTTTTTTAACACAAACATTGCACAACAAAACTTTTATAAGTCTTCATTATCTCAAACAGGCTAAATTATAGAAAATAACATATATCAGACGTTTGTCAGTATATATCAGACATCTGACTATGGTTACTCTGAAATAAATTAATATCTATCAAACGTCTGTCAATACTTCTCAGACGTCTAACTCTGGCCACTATTTAATATATATATATATAAGCAGACGTCCGAATATTATGGATAGACGTCTGTGCTGGGTAACGGGCAAAATCAATGAATAGCCACTTGCTTCATTCTAATGGTTGCATCTGTAAGCATCTGTATCTCTTCAACGCACCTCTTCCTCCTCAATGATTGTAACCTTTAGACTGAATTAGAACACACTAACTGATACAACTCTTTAAGAAAACTCTTCAACATCTATAAATATGTAAAGGTTATAAGAAACAAATTACTTGAATTTTCTGAATCTCATATCTCTACTCTTTGCGTACTTTGATTTCTAAATGCAAACAATATATCAGTTTTATCACTTCCTAAATGCAAAACTTCACGTACACATATTGCTCAAAGGATATTATAGGAAGATTTGTATTGTGTAGTCAAAATCAGTGTTTCTCAAAACACATACTTGTCTAAGAAAGATTTTTTGTATCAAGCCTATTCCTCCGCGCAAAGTTAGGGTTGATTGCTAGTTAAGGCCGAAGAGGAGTTCGGGACTGGACGTAGGACGGGAGGTCTGAACCAGTATAAAATCTCTTGTGATTGTTACTTTACTTATTTATTCATTTTACTCTACTAGTTATAAGTTATCTATTTATTACACTTGCATATTAGATATAAATACACGATCTATACACACTTTTAGCTAGCACTGCCCTCCCGGCAGCTAATGCAATGCTACCATTCATCCATACAAGTTATTTCAGGATCGAACAAACATTCAAAATTAACTATCCTCCATTTTGGAATCACCCTCAGGAAGAATAGTACATCTCCATAACATACTTCATAATGATCCATCATGAGCGTTTTTAGTATGTTGTAGTTCAGACAGATTATATTTATCCAAAACCAGTGTCTTCAAACTAAGCGATAATTCCTGGCTAACTCGATTTCGGTTCTTTTAGAAGTATGTAACTAGTATTCGAGTCCTCGTCGAGAAACTCTAATATACACAACATGCTTCCTGAACTACAATGGGTCAAGTTATAAATAAACGGACAATCTACCACTTAGGGTAATTACACAAAGTTCATGTATGGATAACCGTATACTTAATTTAAACATGACACATTGATAGAAATTAACCCTCCCATATCTATCACGTTTCGATATTTCGACCTTACTCTATCTCTTGACTAGAAATAAACTCCAAATCCCACAAATAGAGAATCGGCCTACTTATTGGCTTTTAGTGGTAACTATGGAATGACTTACTTTCCACAAAAATGTCACCATACTAACTTGGGTTCCATATTTGTTTGAGGTTACTTAAAGGTAATCGACAAGAAATCTCTTAATTTAAAACATTTTTTGAAAAAAGAAAAATAGTTTTAAAACAAAACCGACATTGTAGCAACAAAGCGATTTATAACCCTTGTTTATTAACTAAATTAAATGCTAAACCCTTATTAAGTAATAATTAAATCTTAACTACGTCCTGGCTAAAATCTTAACCAAATTTAAATAAATCGGTAGTTAATTATTAATTAATTAAACCCCTTTAATAAATGAATAATGAATAATTAATCATAAATAACTAATTATATAATAATTAATCTCAATTATTAATTAAATAATAACTAAATTTAATTAATTAACTAATTAAAATTAACTTAATTTATTAACACTTAAGTATTAATTACATTATTAACTAATGAATAATTACTAATTACTTAATTTATTAATTAAATAATAATTTCTTAAATGAATATTTCGTTAAATTATAATTACCTTTTTAATTACATAATATAAGTTTTCAAAACATTTTCCAAAAGGTTTCTAAGTGAAAACAATTTTAGATTTCAAAAAAAAGTTCATTTACCCGAAATTTCCAAACACAAAATTTGTTTTCTACGTCTTCTTTCAAACTTTGACTCTTGGAAAAACTTTACTAAAACATAAAAGCATATTTTTTGGAGAATTAACAAGTTTTTAAAAACTTGAAAACATTTTTCAAGTTTTAAAATGAAACATTTTAAATTTTATAAAAGGTATAACATGTTGCTTTAGCTTGTAAGATACTGGCTTTCTTGGTATACCATCATGAATTCATGTTCACAACATACGTGATTACATAACCATAACATCACGACATGTAAACAATTCCATAACCAATAGACATAAGCTAGATTATAATATGCAAACTAACTTGATTATTTAACTACTGTATTCCAAACTATACATTCACATAACCAAGCACATATGATTTCATCCAACCATCATTAAAATCCAAGCACAGTACATACATACAACCCAACATTATTTTACCTAACACAACATCATTTTTACAACAAGTTAGCCATATGTGTGTGTGTGTGTATGCGCGTGTATGTATGTGTGTGTTTAGAGAAACTTAGTTAAAGAGTGAAACTTTACTCCTCGAAATTTCATGAAATTAAGCTAAATTTTTCTATAACTCGAACGTGGCCTAGGTCTTTGCTTCTACCTTGAAAATGTGGAGTTTTTGGTAGCTTGAACGGCAATATGGTTCGGCCTAGGGAGGTGTTTCATTCAACCTTAAATGGTCGAAGTGGTTTATGCTTTCTTTTTGAAGAAAGAAGAGATATAGGATCGAAAGAAGTATTTTAGAGTAGTTTTAAAGTGTTTAAATTAGGAAGGAAATGATTTTTGACACTTCTGAATTAACCATGGAAACCATGGAATTTTCTTAAGAGCTTAAGAACGGTTTTAGAAAGTGAAAAAAGAAATGGAAAATGAAAAAAGAATTGAGAAATTGGTATATATACAAGGCGCATTGATAAAATTACCAAAATACCCCCAAGTACGTGCCCTCTACTACCATCATCACACATCATCCTCCTTGTCCCCTCCTTACAAAAATTCTCCAACATGTTTAAATATGTATTAGTACTTCATGTACGTTATGTTTACTAATGAAATGACATTTTCTTTAAAAAAATCTTATTTATAAATAATACTATAAGGGTCACATCACCTTTATATTTATTTTAGTTAATATATGTGCATGTGTATGTATATGTTTATCAAAATATATATCTAACTTATTTGTAAATGTGAATATGTTAATTCAAATGTGCACAACATTTTTCGACGACTTTTAAACGACGAAAATTCGATAATTTGGAAAATGAATTCCGGTAAATAAAATATACCACTAAGGTAAACATAGATGGTCCATGCATAAACACTTATGATCCCAAATACATTAACTCCTGCACGCAACATCGATAATCATACTCTAGATTTGTAGATGATATATTCTATGGGTTAGCTAATCCCATTTTGCTATGTGCCTACTCTATTTTCTGTCATTTCTCGTGTTGTGGTCACATTCGGCATCTCTCACACGAGTTTTCTTCACTTGAATAGAATACGGATCTTCATAAGGATCTTAACATCTCGAACATTCCATTGATCTCCACGGATACTAACATAAGTCGTCTGAGAATGCTAACAATGACCTCTCCCTTGGACTTAACCTTATGATAGACATTTCAACTCTATAGCATTTCACATTACAACTGCTTCCAAACGTAGAACATGTATATCGGTTTTAAAGTGGTATTTGATAAGTGAAACACTTACTGATTTCGTTCTCTTCAGGACCAAATTCGATGAATTTCTAGTCAAATTCGATAGTCGACTAATTGATTATCAAGTTCAAAATAGACGATCACATATGAAAATGAGATCTCCTATACTAATCATGTTTTCACCTTTTCGTCTTACGCTATCCATCGGTCAAGAGTGGAGTCGGTAGGTTATAGCACTATTGCTTCTATCTCTACTCGAGCATCATTCCTAACTCTTATAGTTAGACAAGCCTACTTCATAGTGCTAATTTATGACTAAATACTTTCCATAAATGAATAAACACACAAATTTCGATCAATTCATATAAAGCACGATTATGTCACATAAGCGAATTCTAATTCCCTTTCTATTTAGTTAATCCGTTTATTAATTAAAACCTCTTTTATTAGTAAAACTTCTTTTATCTAATAAAATTTTGTTTATCAATCACTAGTTTCGTTTGTACTCTTTCACTACTTCAAAAGGTATTCATATACTAATCTCAAATGGTGTAAGTATATTCACAAATCATTTACAAGGTTTTATTACATTAAAGGTCTACTTTTTCTATCATTTTCCAAAAGGTCCCATACTTATAATTTATTTCAAGATATCCATTTAAGGATCTAAGTACTTTTACAAATCCATTCAAAAGGTTAAGAGTAATGTTACTTAAACATTTTCACTACAAATCGAAAATCTTTTCACTTATGCCTACCTTTAAAACATTCTTTAAAGATCTTTTTACATTCATAAGTACAATCAAAAAGGGTTAAAGATGAATGTTATTAACACATTGTCACAACAAACCAAAAACCATTTCAGACATAAACATCTTTATAAACTTTCTCTTAAAGATCTAAGTTAATATTTGGTTAAGTTTGGTATTTGATAAGTCAAATACCCAGCTCGAAAAATGACCTTTTATGGATATCACAGTTTGTATACTTAACTCGTTTTTGACATTCCAACTTATACTATTATTATCTAACCTTTTGGCTTGGCTATATTCAAAATAACTGGACAAGTGAGATTGGATGATAATAGAGGAACACTTAGAACGATGATTGTGAGGTCCAAAAATCAAGTGCAGGCAATGATATAAAGAGACGATCAACCGAAACAAAACGATAGACTCTCTAAAATATTCTAAGCATAGACTAGGACCTCCCCAGGTAGAGGATCGGTGTCATCCCTTCCCTTAGGGAATCGGTACATATCCTCAATTTTTTCCCAAACTAGGTGAGATCGATATAGAATGACAAGGAAGGCTACATTTATAATCTCAAATTTTTTGGAGTTTGTATGCTCAAGCTATGAGCAAATTACTTCACCTAAAATTGAATCGTACAAAAAGAGATCGTATAAAAGGGATCGTATCAAAGGGAACGGATCGTATCCAGCCCAATAATGCAACTCAATGAAAAACGATCTATATCACAAAATCCAAAAATCAAATGCGCTTGAAACTTTGGGAACAAGAAGAGGGGAACCTAAGGAGTCCACCATATGGATCGCACCCCAAAAAGCACAAGAAAGAGGGATCGTCCCTCTACCCTCTAGAGGGATCGACCTAAATCAGACCACATCACTTGTTGCAACAAAGACTCAAATTCTACTAATCCAATTGGCATGACGGATAAGCATAATACAACATGGAGAAGCTCTAATAGGGATCACACACCATAAATCATCAATTATAGGGTCGGCCCTAATCCCTATTTCTTAGGAATCGGGCCATGCGATTCCTCATATGGCCTCTATAGATCTAGAGAGCTTTCTGCCGAATTTTCAGGGAGATATTTCTTCATCTTCCTCTATAAATACCAACTTGATTTTTCATTTTCAGTACCTTTATGCTGCTTGTTTTTTTTCTTTTCTTTTGTAACTAAGGATTTTCATCTGCTCCCTCTTGTACTTAGTTTACAAAGTGATTAGTAAAGTTATCACTTCAAAGTGAACATAGGAAAACAATGCTAAACCACTATAAATTATTGTGTTTGTTACTTGCTTATTTCTTATTGCTTTACTACTACATTCTCTTTATTTAGATTTAATATTCTTCATTTAATTGTCTACACAAACTCTATTAGGTGTGTGTGACCAATTTTGGCGCAAAATTTTTGGTACTTTCACCGAGAAACTTGATTCTCAGCTTATCTGGATCCCTATTCTATTGTTGGATTGCATAAGTCCAAGGAAAAGATTCAGATTCATCTCCAGAAAACTTCATATTCCACTCAGATTTGAAGGAAATATAAAGAAAACTTATAGCCATGGTTATCAACTTCCACGGAGTTGAAGGAAATGATGATGGTAACTTTCTTGTTTGGAGTTATTCATGTGTTCATGTACATTTGGAAGGGATCGGGTTCACTTATGTGTGCAAATTCTTACGATGGATGTTGAAGTTTGCACTCAAGTTAGTGGAACCAGAAAATAGTTAGGTCCCTCATAAGGAAAGGGATCGTACCCGATCCCTCCCCTGTATAGTCAAGCTTTGTTGAGTTTCATGCTCTAAATGCAACAACCAATCCCTCTATCCGGTCCCTTTCACATTCAAAAAGGGATCGTATTTGATCCCTCATTCTTGGGGTCTAGAACCAATCCATTCATGACTGATCTTCCCACACCTATCAACACCGAGCCCAACCTATCAATATCGGTCCCATGAATGACTGATCCATTCCTCTTGGGTTCTAGAACCAGTCGCTGCATGACTGATCCCTTCATGACTAATCAGCACTGATCCTAACCTATCAACACCAATCCCTCCTTCTTAGGATCTATAAACAATCCATTCCACCAATCGCTTTCAGTCGATCCTTACATTCACTCCAATCACTTCACACTCCAACCGATCAGTCCACTCCATGTACCGTTAACCCTTTCCTCAACCTAAAGATATCAAAACCGAACTCTATCTAACCGATCGGTCATGTCTGCATTCAAAAAGAGATCATAACTAATCCCTCCTTCTTGAGAAAAGGGATCGTATCCAATCCTTTAACTAACCAGCTTCCAACACTAGACATGGTAGCTATGCTATGACGACTTGTGTGACGACTGCCCTATGCCGCTTAATATTCCATTTTGAAGTATAGCTATCCTTCATCAAAGTCATCACTTACCATTATGGAACCTCTATCATTAAGTCACAAGTGATAGTCATCAAAAACCATCAAAAATATCGTCAAAACACGGTCGAAAAACTCACTTCAGGGCTGACCCAAAGTTGGACCCAAAGTAAACACCAAGATGACTCCAAGCACCGTTCATCATCAACCCAGCACTTCAAGTTCAGAAAATCCAAGCGAACCAAGGACTAACTCTAAGAAAATAGCAGATTTTCTCCGGTCGGATTCCAAGTAAATTATCGCCGATCTGTTAATATTGGTCCATTTTGTTTTGGTCGTAACTCGAACATACGGAATTCAAATGACTTGACTCAAGAGGCCTTCCTTATTGCCTTATAGGGACTGCACCCTATTTGGGTGAAAGTTTGGGGATCATCACCGATATGTGACCCCATCCTAACCAATCGCCATTCAATCGGCATTCTCAACCATCAAATGTTGGACAATCATGCATACAACATTCACAAGTAGTAAAGTAGCCGTATTATGAAAATGGACTGGACCGACAATGATTATAGCATCTCCCCCAGTCAAATCATATTCATCGAAGCCATTTAGTATGTAAAATATTCGATGACATTCAATATGCTGACCATGCCAGCGGATTCTATAAACATAGACCGTCGGCAACATCTCGTGAAGTTCGAGTGCAACATGGATCCTAGAAGAGCGATGGATGCCATCGAATGCAGATGTTTTCCCATATTCCTCGCAATAATAATGATCATGTGGTTTATGTAGTTACCACCCAGGTCCATCTCCTCATCTGATCAATCAAATCAAAAGTTTGTTGAGCAATACAAGATGCATGCGACTCACATCAACGATGTGATGTCATTATCCAATTTATTCAAAGCGCTAGGTGAGCCATTCAAAGACTTCTTATAGAGATTCAACATTATCACTAAAGTGAGCAATCCTAGTGAGAATATCATACTGATGTGTTGACTAGGGAAATCATCCCCAAGAGAGACTTTGGTGACTAGTAATCTGGAGAGCCTCCTACGACCTTACATCGTTTATGTTACAATGTGAACCGGAACCTAAGTACGAAGAAAGTAGAGCGGACTAGGAGAAAGAATGATTTAGGCCCGTTGGCTGAAGGAACTCAAAGCTAGGGTAGCATTGAGGCCTTAGAGGAGGACTCAAATTCTAGGAGATGACCCAAAAAACTCATATACTCCTTTTAACGATTTAATCGAAAACAACTACTTTGAGACTCACGACTCGGAGTAGTACTAGAAACCAGCCTTAAGAGAGTCCATCGAAACCTAAAGGAAATCCAAGAAATGTTGTATATTTCAAGATACACACATTGGTAACACCAACAATTGCAGACGCCTCCGGATGTGATTGGAAAGCTAATCTACAGAGAAAAGTTTCAATAATGTGCGCAAGACCCACAGAATGGCAGGTAGGGAACATCTGACTCCAACCAATAAAGAGCTTTGATTATCAATTGGGACACCTATGGTCGACTTCCAATTGAGAAGGGCTGGGGCAAAGTGGAATAGCGAGCATACGACTTTGCTTTACCTATTAATAAGCTTTATTTCAATTCTAATTATGTTGTGAACTACGACTAACTTGAACTAAAATACTTGCAAACGATGCAGGTGACCAAGTGCTTTTAATTGGGCGCCAACCAACCTCCACCAACCATGATCGAAACTTTGGAGGATCATCAAGATGAGCATGATTCAACCACTCATTAGATACTATATGCACCTGACTTGGGTGCGAGGATTCAAAATGGAAAGTGGGTGTGACTCGACCATCCACTTCCTACTCAACGCTTCAACTCTGACAAAACATCTATGCCTTACTAAGAGCACGACAAGGTCAGAATCAAATATAAATTGGGCACGACTGATTGTCCACTCATCAACCTTCATGCTTGACATGAAGACCGAAGAACACTTAGAGAAGATGCGATCCGACCATCCACTCCCTACTCAGACTCGTAGTTCGCCAAAATACTTATTCCTCCCCCGAAGCTCAATAAGATCGAGGTCCAACTAAAGTGGAGGTGATTTGACCGTCCACACATTAACTCCTACCCTAGACATAGGAGGTAATCTGGGAGCTCGACTTAAAGTAGGTGTTATGAACTACCTACTCCCTAACCACCACCCTCGACATGAGGACACGACTGCAACGTAAGGTGGATGTGACTTGGCCGTCCACCTGACAACTCTCTCCCTTGACTTGCAGGGAGGAGTACAAAGCAAATTGGATGAGACCTGATTATCCAACTCAAGCATGGACCATGGATGTGGTCTGACCATCGATCGATTAATCACCAATTGGATGTGAATCAACCGTCCACTCGTCAACTTTTGTCCTCAAAACTAAGCGTAGAGTTCCTTCCCATGAACGAATATGACTTGAATGTTCATTTGACAACTCTTACCTTGACCTGACAGGTGGAGTGTAAATCAAAAACGGCTATGACTCACTATCCATCATAAAACTCTGGCCCCCAGAGCATATACCAGAGTATAAAAACAAAATGATGGACGTGATTCGACCATCCATCGACTAACTCTTGTCCCTAGAGCATGGACTGGAGTATAAACATCAAATAGTTGTGAATGACCACCCATTGAATAACTCTAGTTTCCCAGTGCAGATTGGGGTATAAACACCAAACAGGACTAACCGCCCATTCACAAACTCTGGTCCCCGAAGCGCGGATAAGAGTATAGGTAGAAAATTGACGTGGTTTGACCATTCTTCCATTAACTCTCCCTATAAACCTATAGGCTGAGTATAAAACATAGAACAGATGTGATTTGACCATTTGTTAATCACCTCCTTCCCACAATTCGACGTGAAGAACTCCAAGAGTGAACGTGATACGATTGACCACTCTTTGACTTCCGCCCCTAACTTGGGGGCAGAAGCAATGGCTAAGGAAAATGTGGTTCGACCATTTTCCGAAAGAGCTCCAAATCCTCATAGTGTGGATTGAAGTATAAACACAAATTGGTTGCGATTCGACCACCCTCCAATAAACTCTTATCCCCATAGAGCGGATATGAGTATAAACAAATAGATGAGTGTGGTTTGACCACTCACTATTCCATAAACTCTGAACTGAACTCGACAAGAGGAGTATAAACTCATTACGGATGGAATTCACCCATCCGTGAACTAACTCCACTAACCCAAGACTGGAGGTAGGAGTGCAAACTACAATAAGTTTAATATGATAGCTCACTACAGCTCTGGCTTGGTGATTCTTTATGATTCAAGGTATCGACTACAGGGACGCATTAATATAAAAAATCAATCGGAATGACATCTGAAGTTAAGGGTTATCGACTTTATTATACCATCGGATCAAGGGTCAATATTGATCTACATCAACCATAAATGGATGTGCCTCAAACGTCCATCGAATAACACCGGTCACTAGAGCGTGGATTGGAGAATAAATCACGAATGAGTATGACTTGACCATTCATCTCTATCACCCGCTTTTGATCCGTCGGGAGGAGCATGACCCGACCGCTCCTGAGCCAGTTTATCCCTTGGTCCGATAAGAGAACATAAATCAAAATTGATGTTACTTAATCATCCATTCTTTAGTCTTTGTCAAGAGTATGGAGACATCTACATCAATAATGGACGTGATTGGTCGTCCAATACTCAACGCATGCCCGAAATCAGATGGGGCACTGAAGTCTTCCCCCGAGAAGGTATAGTAAGAATACAATTTAGAATAGGGGTGACTCATCTTTTCATCAACTAACTTGATCCCACAAATTGATAGGAAAGAGTGTAAAGATAAAACAGATGTGACATGCACATCCACTTATCGAAGTTTAACCCTAACGTGGGAGG
Organism: Allium cepa; assembly: GCA_030765085.1. Taxonomy (NCBI): domain Eukaryota; kingdom Viridiplantae; phylum Streptophyta; class Magnoliopsida; order Asparagales; family Amaryllidaceae; genus Allium; species Allium cepa. Next base: position 720,633,023 of record CM060938.1, on the reverse strand, counting down.
CAGAAGCAAGATTTAAGATGTATGTGAGCCGACCATTCATCGATCAACTCTAAATCTTCGAAGTATAGGTGGGGGCATAAACACCACTAGGACGAGACTCGCCCATCCATGAAGTACAGATATCAATCTGAGACCGGGGGTAGAAGTGTGATCGTATAAAAAACTGACTATGATAGATCAATATTGTGACTAATACCTAGTGTTTACAATGACTCAAGGCTACGACCAAAGGATGCTTAGACATAGAATCATCGAATCAATGCTCGAGCTAATAGGCGATTGACATCATTTGAACCTCAACAATGAGCAACGAAACATGAGTACATTGAATTAAAAGCACATTACTCGAATACATAAGCAGATTCAAACTCAAAGCAAGAGTCGGTTATGCAGCTGCACATAACACAAGGGTTAACCCTGCTCGAACTTTGATTCAACGTGCTTCTAAGCCCGATCTTTGGCCATTCGTAGATAATTACTCAAAGCACCTAGCCCTTCACTATCAGACTCATCAGCTTATGACGAGATCTGAAAGTTCGACTGGAGCGACCGTCATCACGTGCAATCCTAACCGGATCCATGCCATTAACCATGCATTAGAGAAATGCCTGAACATGTGCCTATATACACCACAAAAGTGTTGAAGTTACAAGACTTGCTTAGGTAAGGGACTGGCACCGATCCCATCACCTAGGCGACTTTGCAAACCCAATTAGGTAAGGGAATTGTGCAGTGTAATACTATTCAATACTATAGAAATTATGGTGAAACTCAAGACTTCGACCGTATTGATCTTCATTGCTGATCACTCCAACCGAATTCATATCGACGGTCATGTAGAACAGTTATGTTTAAATTCAGGGATCGGTTATCGCATATAAGAATCTAACAGTCATATTCAGTTCATTCGGAGCACATGTTACAATCTACATAAGTACAAATATGCTAATATATTCAAGTCTTAAGTGGTAACCATTATATTCAAGCCATATGCTAGTTCAAGTATGCAAGTCATATATTCATATCCCATTGTTCGAGTTCATATAGTCTAATATATTCATGCCAAACCAACAACTGTTTATGTCTACTTAATACAAGGGATCAGAACCGATCCCATTGCTTAGCAAAATCCACTTAAGCGTTTTTCAGCTCACAACATAAGGCCAAAATTAAACAACAATACTACAGTCAATTCTATGAAGATATAGACTCGACAGATGCAGAAGAGGAGCCCATAGAATCCAAGACCGCACCTACTGAGCTAATGATCAACATTACGGTCAGCCATAACAACCCATCACGGGTCCTGAAGATTATATCATTGCTCAGTACAACGTTGATGAAGGAATTAGCTGGCTTTCTTCGAGTGAATCTTAATGCATTCGCTTGGACCCATTCTGACATGTATGTGATCTCATCGACTATCGCGAGCCATGCATTAAACATCGACCCAAAGGCATGTCCCAGTGAAACAAAAGCAACACAGCATGAATCCGGAGAGATCTACTGCACTTAAAGAGGTGGTGGATACTAAAAACAATGGGTTTATCCACGACACCACTACCAGAAATGGGTATCCAATCCAGTTCTTGTAAGAAAAACTAATGGAAAGTGGAGGACATGCGTCGACTACAAACCTAAACAAGGCATGCCCGAAAGACAGCTTTCCACTTCTGAAGATTGACCGTTGGTAGACTCGACCGTTGGATATGTCCTGCTTTTATTTATGGATGCATACCCCGAATACAACCAGATCCTGATGCACGTCCACTACCAAGAGCATACCAGCTTCATTACCGATCTGGGATTATATTGCTATGCTGTGATGTTGTTTAAACTAAATAATGTTGAAGCTACTTAAAAGAGATTGGTCAACTGGATGATCAAATACCAGATCAGGCAATCGATGGAAATATATGTGGATGATATGCTCATGAAGACACGGCGATCAAATGACCACATTGATGACTTCGCAGAGGTGTCCAGTGTTCTCCAAAAATATGGAATGAAACTCAATCCCTTGAATTGCTATTTCAGCGTTAAGTCTGGGAAATTCCTGGGTTTCATCGTTAACTTTTACAAAATTGAAGCTAATCCCAAGAAGATTCAAGCAATTCCAAACATCCAAATACCGAATATGATTAAGCAGGTATAGCGCCTCAATGGGAAGGTCGCCGCCTTAAGCAAATTCATTTCCAGGGCTACCAACAAGTGTATTCCCCTCTTTGATTTGATTAGGAGAGGAAGAGGAACTTTGAATGGATGCAGGATTGCATAGATGCATTTCAAGCTCTGGTAGATCACTTAGAGTGACATCCCATCCTATCCAAGCCACTGGATTTTGAAGACTTATACATATATTTAATGGTGTCATACACGCCATAAGTGCCGCAATATTACGCAAAGAGAATCGAATCCAAAGGCCAGTATATCATGTTAGCAAGTGATTGACAGGCGCTGAGAGAAACTGCTCGAAGTTGGAAAAGCTCACATACTACCTATTGGTTGCATCGTGGAATCTTTGCCCTTACTTTTAGGCTCACCCCATCAACGTCTACACCGACCAATCATTACAACGAGTCCTATAGCGACCTGAGACGTTTAGAAGGTTGCTCAAATGGTAGCTAAGCTAGTTCGATATCACTTATCTCCTTTGAAGAGCTATCCAGGGACATAGATTGGCGGACTTCATAGCTGACTCCACTACACCAGACGACTCTCCGAAGAGCAGTGGAGAACCGACCAACCGATGGAAAATGTATACGGATGGAGCATGTACCGATTGGTGTTCTAGTGCCGGAGTCATATTAATGACTCTTGAGGAATGATCGATCTGTTATGGCCTTAAACTCAACTTCCTTGCAATAAATAATGAAGCTAAGTATGAAGCCTTGATCTTCGGGTTCAAACTTGCCAGAGAACTGAGAGTTAAACTTTACAAATCTTTTGTGATTCCTTGTTAGTAGTATCCCAAGTCAAGGGAGATTATCAGGCCAGGGGCAGCGACTTGCCCCTTATCTTAGCCAGATCCAAGAGCCACTGGTAGACTTTGAGTATTACACCATTACACAAATCCCTAGAGAGAAAAATAAGAAAGTTGACTTATTGGCAAAGCTAGTCAGTTCCAAGGATGCACAACTAATGGGCTTGGTCCTCCATAAAACTTCATGCTACATTATCGAAGATGGAGTCATGTGCAAAAATGGTTTTTCCATTCCCTTGTTTTGATGTATCACCCATGATGAACATCAAATGAATCTAGAGAGAAGTTCATGAAGGAGAATATGCGGCGACCACACCATGGGCAACCATGGCAATGAAAATACTCCGCTACAGCTATTACTGGCTAATGGTCAATCATGATGCACTTGATTATGCAAGGCGATGCGACAAGTGCCAGACGTTTGCAAAATTTCGAGAGCCCCACTGATGGAAATTATTCAAATGGTTAATCCATAGTTGTATGCCACTTGGGGTGTTAATATCATTACCTTCTTATCAATTTCTAAAGGTGGTGCTAAATACGTTACCGTATCAGTGGATTATTTCACCAAATGGGCTTAACCTGAACCTTTAGCTATGATCGTAAGGAAAAACGTAACCACTTTATTGTCAAAAACATCATCTATAGTTGGTTTTCCTCGTACAGTTGTAACTGATAGTGGGACCCAATTCGACAGTGCTGAATTCAAAACTTCTGCCTTCGGCATCATATTAAGAAAAGATTCATGGTAGTTTCTCAACCTCACGCTAATGGATAAGTCAAAGCTATTACCAAAATCATAAAGTCCATTCCGAAGAAGCATTTGGAAAAGGCTAGAGAGAAGTGGGTCGAAAAAATCCCATTAGCATTATGGGCATAAAGAACCAACCATAAGTCTGCGATTGGCTATATTCCAATCGCCCTTGCTTATGGCTCCAAGGCCATCATCCCTATAGAACTTGAAATCTCTTCTCATCAAATGACTTATTACAACCCCTATTTCATTATAATATATATATATATATATATATATAAACAAGGAATGGCAATCCAATTGCAATTAAACTATAAGGAATTAGCAACGACCCACGAGCGTACAAAAGCATCCAATAGACAATGACAAAGACATGTACCTAGGCATGCACGTGTATATTTTAAAATTCAATTTTTAAATCAACATAAATTGAATTCTCATCTGAGGTTTTCAAAGACAAAACTAGATCAGATAGCCAAAGCTTACTGGCCCCGTGGAACCAGAGACAAATGGCAACTGATGACATACACTCCTGAATTTAAACTGTTGGAAGTTGACCAAGCGTCATGACGATCAAAGAGAGATATGACACTTTGGCTAAATATTCAATGGAAGGATAGTGACTATTTAGAAAACTGGTTGGATTTCTTTCCAGCGACTCTATCTTGCTTTGATCCAGAGCAAGTCATGTTCAACACAAGATATACTTTAGGAGGCAAATGTTATCCGACCTTTTGGCTCGGCTATATTCAGACTGACTGGACAAGTTATACTAGATGATTGTCGAGGAAGGTTTCCCGGAGCGATGATTGTGAGGTCCTGAAATCAAGTGCAGACAATGATATGAAGTGACAATCAACCTAGACCAAGAGATAAACTCTCCAGAATATTCTAAGAATGGATTAGTGACTCCCCTAGACAGGAAATCAATGCCTATCTCTTCCCCTAAGGGATCGGTACATATCTTAGTTTTTGTCCCAAATTGGGTGAGATTGATTTAGAGTGACAAGGAAGGCCCCACGGGGCTACATATCAAATCTCAAATCATTTGGAGTTTGGATGCTCAAGTTATAGACAAATCACTTCACATAAAAAAGGAATCGCATTAAAAGGGATCATATAACATGGATTGTATCAAACAGCTCAGATCCTATCCATCCTAACAATGCAACTCAATGGAAACAATCGATATCTCAAAATCTTGAAATTTAATACGCTTGAAAATTTGGAAACAAGAAGAGGGGACCCTAAGAAGTCCACCTTAGGGATCGCACCCCAAAAAGCACAAGAAAGAGGGATCGACTCTCTTTGCTCTAAAGGGATCTACTTAAATCAGACAACATCATATGTTGCAAAAAAGATCGATCAATAAGTCAAATTCTACTAATTCAATTAGCATGAAAATTAGAGGCAAAGCAAAATACAACATGGAGAAGCTCTGGTAGGGATCGTATCCTCAAAATCATCAATCATAGGGATCGACCCCGATTTCTGTTTCTTGGGACTTAGGCCATGTGATCCCTCATGTGCACTCTTATGGATCTGAAGAGCCTTCTACCGAATTTTTAGGGAGATATTTCACGGTCTTCCCCTATAGATATAGACTTGGTTGTTCATTTTTGAGAACTTTTCTGCTTTTTACTTTGTATTCTTTTATAATTAAGGATTTTCATCTGGTCCCTCTTGTACTTCAATTTACAAAGTGATTAATAAAGCTGTCTCTTCAAAAGGATGTAGGCAAACAATGCCAAACCACTATAAACTTTTGTGTCTCTGTTGTTTGCTTATTTCATTTTTCTTTACTAGTATATTCTTTCTGTTTACATTTAATGTTCTTTATTTATTTCTCTACACAAACTTTATTAGATGTTTGTGACCAATTTTGGCATAAACAACTATCCCTCGTTCAAGAGTGAAGGTTGGTAAGTTAGACACTGGTTGCATATCAAAGTTTTGCATAGACACTTCATTCTTGACTTGTACAAATAGATAAGTCTACCTCGTTGGCTTGTAGTATTAAGTATATTATTAATGACTTTCATAAACGAGTAAACAAATAACATGATTAACACATTTCAAATATTCCTAACTTAACTATTCCTCGATCAATAGTGAAGCCGATCGGTTAGAGTTTTAATGCTTCTGTCCCTACTCAAACATCTATCTTAACATTCACAAATGGAAAAGCCTACTTCGTCGGCTTTTAGTGTTAGGCATAGTTAATTAGTTTTGAAAATTATATATATATATACTCTTTAAAAGTACGTATAAATAGGTTTTAAATATCTATGTAAAATATTACTTGAAAATAACTAATTTATGTTTGATGAAGTTAAATAAAAACATGTTTTATAATTTAGAATCCCTTTATTTTCAAAATTCATAAATAAATATTAAAAATATGTTTAAGGTTTAAACCAATTTTTGAATATAGAAAAATAAGTCAGAAAACATCCTTAAAATGATTAAGAAAAAAGGAAAATTTTAAACATCATTTTTAAACACTTGAATCTATAAGTAACTTACTACAGCATTTATATAGTTGTTAAAGTCCTTGATAAAGAATAACATAGAAAAGCATGAATTTTAGGACCATTTTTAACCACTTACACAAATGGTTTTGAGACTTGGAATTTTTGTAGCAAGTACTACCCTTAGGTTGCTTGAAAACCATGAAAGAAAGCCTAAGGATATCTTTTAATATATTTACAAAAATTCCTGAAAACAAGGTATTTCAAAGTGCTCATATAGCGACCTTTTTCTCGCTATAGCTTTTGGAACTTTGTTCTACAAGTTTATTAGTGATTTAAATTTCCATATTTTTTCAGTAATAAGTAAATTTATAGTACTTATTAAAAATTCAAATAAATCCCTAGGATTTCTCTTAAAGATAACTTTGAAAATCGCCGAACACAAGGCATTTTCTAAATGCATCCATAGCGACCGTTTAGCTTTTGACTTTCACAAATTAGGTTCATAATTTCTGTAATTTTCCAACCCATTTCTTTATCATCCCATACATCAAAATATGTATAAAGAACACTAAAATAAAATTATCCTAAGTTAAGATCATAAATATTTAATTACATAAGTTAAAGTTAATAGATATCAAAATGCACTTATAACCATTATTCGCGCTCAACACTTCCAAACATACTTCAATTCAATGCATAAGCCAACCAAACAAATAAACACAAAGTATAGGTTATATCACATATTATAGAAGGTAATAGAAGTGATGTTATATAATATAAAGTTTCCATTTGCTTTCAAAAGCAAGATGAGTCTAAAGTTTATAACTTTAATTAGTTAATATCACTTAACTTTATATTTGCGTGTGTGTGCACGCACACAAGCAAATATAAAGTTAAGTGGTACACACACACAATATATACAAACAAGATAGTGAGATAACTCATCCATATCTAGGCCTACAACATGTTGAAACACATAAGTGTCAAAGAACCACTTCCTACCATCTCTAAAATCTTAATGATCTAGCCTTTAGTACCAAAATCACAAAGCCAAGCTCCTCTTCCTTCCTTTTACTCATGGCCTCACCTTGCTCCCTACTTTTTCCAACTTCCTTCCACTTTTGTTTTAGATCCTTGGTTCCTAAGGTATTCTAAGGTGTTGGTGAAGGTTTGGTGGAATTCGGAAGAGGTTTGAGTTAATTAGAGAAAGTTTAGTGAAGAATAAAGTGGATTAGCACTAATCTACTTCCACCATTTTTGATCTTCTTGACATTTACAAGTTTTGGAAAGTTATGAAGTGTTTAATACACCTTAGACCACTCCGTTACATGGCCAAGACACTCCATGTGCCATGCATACTCCTTTTACTTTATATGAAAATGTCTCTTAGCAAAATTACCCTTTTACCCTTACACACAAAATATCTTCTATGACATCACCCATGACATCATCATGTACTTTATTTTCCATAAATGACAAAATATTTTTATTTCATATTACTAACTTCTTAAGAAAATAAGTATATATAACAAAAGTTTGAACAGCTTCTGACAAGTGCAAAGCAGTATATCGATAAAACGATTTTCGATCAGATTATCAATATTTCTTCAAAATATTTATTTTTTTAAACATTATTTCAAAACAAGTTTACCATTATTAATTATGATTTAAAAATGGGTTAACAATCTTATTATATCAATTTAATAAGACTTAATCCAAGATTCAAATATTTAAATAATTTAGATATTTAAATAAGAAGAAGTGTCCAGAATTCCGGGTCGTTACGGTGTTTCAGGCTAAAATCCCTACTCCATTGTTCTTTTCTTCTTTAGAGTTCCATATTTGAGCCAAGATACAGTTATAGTGCTACGTATGTCATTGATGAGTTTTTGATATGAGCACTAATGTTGGAAAATACAATTTACTTAGTATTTGAAATATGCAGGTGCCAAAAAACTGTTAATGCATTAGAATCAATGTCTATTTATAGGCATCATGTTTCACTATCATTGGTGGAGTGTTTTCTCCTTGGATCGATAACTTGGCCCACCTATGCGGTTGAGATTGGAACATGTGTTGAAATTTGGATTGTTTTCCAATTAACTTAGATTGCTGACCTAGCCTTATATATATAGCTTATCGATGTAGCAATCTATATGTGCTACATATACCTTATGCTATTTGAGCGGTTAATGTGTTCGAGGGCTATCATAGCCATTGATCGTGGTTATCATTTAGACAACTTTTGGCTTTGGAGCTTTGTACTAGTTTTAACTTCAGGTTGATGCCTGTCTAGGGGCCTAATCCTTCGAACTTTGGTTAGCTGAGTTATCATTCCTCTTGGATATGGTTTATACTTTGACATATAGGATTATCCTTTGGTTTGATGTACCGAGGAGTGTTAGGCACAAGTATCTAAATATACTCATTGAAGTTTAACGTCCATGAGAAGTTTAATATAGGGCAAAGTTTATGCGGTTTAGAAATGGAACATAACTGAGTAAACATTATGATATAACACATGCCTCCCTTCCCAAAGTTGACTATGTATGATGAATACAAAGTGGACTTTGCTTATTATAGAAAGAGTTAGAGCATACTTTTGTACTTAGTTATTTCACTCTTTTCTAAGTCTGTATTAGTTTCTCGTACTACTAAACTTGATCATTGTCTAATAGGAATTTAAGGATTTTATCAAGTAATGAAGACTTGAACGCTAAAGGCTAAGCATAGCGTGGTGCTGTAAAATAAAAGGTGGTTGTATAGAAAAGGGCTTGTATGGTAAGGTTCCATTGATGCAAAGATAATTTTTTTCAATGGTTATAAGTAATAAGGTGTCGTAAAAGAAAAAAATGGTTGAATGTTAAAGACATGTATAATAGAGTGTTGTAAAGGCAAAAATAGTTATATTCCATAGGCTATGTATTGTAGAGTGTCGTAAATACAAAAGTGTTATATTTCGAAGGCTTTCTATAGTAAGGTGTCTTAGAGGAAAAAATAGTTGGATACCGCTGCATATGTATAATAAGGTGTCATAAAGGAAAAAGTAGTTGTATGCCAAAGTCTATGCATAATAAGGTGACGTAAAGGCGAAAATAGTTGGCCGCCGAAGGCTATGTATAGTAAAGTGCCCCAAAGAACGAAGTAGATGTATGTCGAAGGCTATGTATAGTAGAGTGCCGTAAAGCCAAAAATAGTTGGCTGCCGAAGGCTATGTATAGTAAGGTGCCATAAAGATGAAAATAGTTGAAAAATCTAACCTCGCGGTGAGGGTTTTTTAAAATGAGTTTGGAAGTTTTTGGCTCATTACATAGTGAGGACTTGATGGTTTTAACCATAGAATTTCCCTCGTCCTTTGGTAAGGACTTGAAGGTTTGATCCTCGGGATCTGCCTCATCGTTTTAATGAGGGCTTGAATATTTGAACCTTAAGATTGGAGAATCTAGCCTTATCATATAATAAGGATTTTACAATCTAACCTTATTGTATAGTAAATATTTGGTTCCACAAAGGCCAAGTTGTTTATTTGTTGTAAGCCTGGGTAGATTGAATGATTCAAAGCTTAATAGAATGAATTATATAAGGTTTAGCTGATAATGTAACATAATGCATAGTTGATTAAATGTCTTAAGGTGTAACTGATTGAATCCATAAGGCTTAGTGTATGAATTGTGACATAGGCTTGGTATACGAATTGTGTCGTAAGGCTTTGTAGATAATGTGTTCTAAAACATAGTTGAATGACTACCGTAAGGCCTAGTATTTGATTTGTGCCATAGGCTTAGTATTTGAATTACGCTATAGTGTAACGACCAGCATTTTGATCCTTAAAAGTTGACACTAATACATCCAAGGTATTAATATGTCGAGCATCCTAGTGCTAAAAAGGCTGAATGTTGGGGTGAAAGAAAGAAAAGACAGAACATAATCTCACATTTGATGAGTAATATACAATATTCAAATGATTTTCACAAAAGAAAATTGCAATATACATACATCAACTAGAGTAAACTAACCTATTATCATCCTGGATAGTTATAACAACTTGTCTTCACAAATGTTGATAAATACAAAACAACAAATGCAGTGGAAATAAAAGATATGTGAATACGTTTTGGAGGCATCCAGCTTATCTCCTGAAGCTCCAAAGAATCCATATCTAAATTTGGAAAATATGCTCAGGCTGACCCTGGCATTGTAACAAAATAACGTCCGGATCAATTTGGTAAACCAGAGTGAGAAATACAATCATATGGATTTCCAATGTTATAAAACTTTTTAAAGTAAAGGTGTCTCATAAGACCACGCTGTACACAAACACGGATGGGTTTTACCTTATGATAACCAAACCATTTTATTAGAAAATCTAGTGATATTATAACAGTGTCTAAGTTTTAAAACAAATATTGAATCATAGCCGGAATAGTTACATTAATTACATTCGACGACAGACATAGTGTACAATTAAGCCTGTAAAGGCATGTATTAGAAAATGGATTGCATATAATGACAAGGCTACTGGGGTACAGCCTGTCACAATACATCTCTATAAAAATAAACTACGGTCGTAAAACATTTGCACCCCGCCAATACAGAACCAGCCAACCCCTTCCTCGATAGTACCAAATATGTTATCGCCCCGGTTGCATACGAACAACCGTACCAAATCACTAGCATATATAAATAGGTTGATATCGATCTAGATCGAATAATGACTATACCCTAATGGTAGCTCACCAAATAGCCCTGCTACATATCTCATGTTTTGGTCATTACCAAGTGTGAGGCTTGAGGCTATGCTTTACCTTTTTAGAAAATCTCACTTAGAATGCCAAAACTGTCCTCCATGCAATAATGCGATGCCAATATTCATTCATACAAGCTGTTTAGGATATGAACAAATCGAAGGCACTACTTTCATTACATCCCCAAGATCAGTAGAAAGTAACCCTTCCTCTTTAAAGAACTCTGTTTCCAATTATCTTCAAGACGTCTTAAATTAAAACGCTTATGCTGGTTCGAAGTGGTTTTCGAATAGCATATCTGATCTCGGTCTCTCCGAACCGACAATCAATGGTTTCAACACTGGACAAGATTTAGTAATCGGTTATTTAACTGTCAAATAAACAATAATCAATCAGATTTAATTTCATATAGTAACCAAGCATGGTTAAGCATATGAGCAACCACTAGGCGTCTTTAATCAATCCTTTCAGTAGTTAAAACTACTTTGTACATACTTGTATCAAAATATTTTTTACAAAGATATATTCACAACCCTTTCAATACTTGTAAAATATTTATATGCTTACCTCTATAGTATAAGTTTATTCACAAACCACCTAAATTTCAATACTTAGAAAACTTTTTGTATACTTATCGTAATGGTATAAGTACATTCACACAATACTACACTTTCAATACTTAGAAAAGTATTTATATACTTATCTCAATGGTAAAAATATATTCACAAAACCTTAAGGAAGATTTCACTTTCAAAACCATACTTATTTGGGTTAAAACAAATGTCATTTAATACATTGATAACAATAAACCCAAAACAATTTTCTTTTAGTGTAAGTAAATGGGTCATATGTAATTTAGACCAAATATACTTACCAAAATCCTCCAATTTCAAACTTGTGATGTCTGTCGATTAACAATAAAGTCATACAAGTTAGAGTATTATCCTTGCCTCAACATACATTCTTGATTCTCGGGATAAAGAAGAGTTTCTCTACCTCGAAATTTGGTGTTAAGTATGAAAATAATACTTTTCATACCATCATAATTTAAAATGATCATTTACAGAAATCAAATCTTATTCCTTTATAAAACTCCTTTATATAAACTTCCAAATTTATTTATAAAACTTCTTTATAAAACTTCTTTTATAAATCTCCAAGTTTATTTATAAAATTTATTTATAAAACTCCTTTTATAAATCTCCAAATTTATTTATAAAGCTCCTTTTATTAATCTCATTTACTTATCACAAACCTTCAGTTTCAAGATAGAACCAAATACGTTCCATAAAATGATCAATCCATAATTACTATAAATCCACAAATGTGATTTATTATATAAAAATATAAAAATGATATCATTTTCCTTTTTATAAAATACCATTTATAAATCCATTCTTTTATTTATAAAATACCATTTATAAATCTCTCTTTCTGTACAACATTTTATATAAAACATTTAACCAATATCTATTCCAAAATATTGCTATCATTTTTTAAAACAAAATTACTTTATTACAAAAGATAAATTACTCTTTATTATTCTTTAAACATCCATTATTATATTATAATAACCTTTCGTTAAAATAAATACTTTTCAAAATACTTTTAAAACATTTCAAAAAGGTTGGATCGAATTAAAGAAGTGTGCAAACCATTTTTAAATAAAATGCCATAGAAATTTCCAAAAGTCGCATTTAAAATTGATTCTCCGAATCAAAACCAATTTCAAATCAAAACAGCAAACAATAGTATATTCAAATACTATAATGAGGCCAATAGCTACCTTAGCACTTAACCAATGCTGCTACTACCTTTATCACTAAAAATGTTCAACTATAACACATATCAATGTCGCATCCAATATGGCCAACTACTAAACTTTTAGCATTCAACAATTAATATAGCAAGTATATAACGAAAATTTAAAATCCACAATGGTGAGGAATCCTGATTCCTTTACAAAATTCTCTATATTTTATTTTATATGTCATTCGCTTTTCAAAGCATAAATTTAACCAAACCAAACCATAAACATTCAAGCACAAAAAAATTATTTATTACTACCATATATCATATAATATTGATTTAAACGTGAGTAAACTCATCAAAATTCCAGTTACCGCTTACACGTTCCAATTTGATCTAAAATCGAATGGCATTCGATTTTAACTTAAAATTCCATTGGCTTCAAACTTGATGAAATCGGCTCCTGTGCGTAGATAACACTCCTAGCACAACACAAAAGACCGCGTCTCGATTGGACCTCGTATGAAGAAGTTATTGATTTTATAAGTTTTTGAATTAAAAAATTAATTAATTATCTTAATTATCAAAATAATTACCATCATTAGTGTTAATACCCTTCTTCCCCAAATACAAATCGCCATGCATAGAAACATGTGCATGCATCGAAAGCATATCATTGATCCTTCTCTCTCCACCTCTCCATCATTCCTCCACGCTCGAAGATTCAACAAATCACCTTCGCCACAACGCTTCTCTTCATGAGAGCTCTCTCCTCGACCCAACGATGTCAAGCTCGCACCCTTTACTAGATCGTGACTTATAGCACTCTCATCCCGATGTGAAATCTCACACTCCCTATCCTCATATCGCACCACCCCAAACGACCGGCACCATCTCCCCATCACACAAGAAACCCAAATCTACCACTGCCCCGGCCTAATTTTCCTTCAATTGCAAAAAATCAAAACCCTAGTTTACTGCCTCACCGTTGCTCCTCCTCAAACACAACCACACTCGACCAAACTCACTTGGATTTGAAGCTTGCATTTATAGAAGTTTAATGGATCCGACGGTGTAATTTTTCGTTAAATGAATCGTTTGAATTTGAGTTTTGAATGGAGGCTACGTCAAAATATTTTACTGTAAATGGAAGAAGAGGGAAAAAAGAAAAAGGAAAGAAGGATAGTGAAAAGGAATGAAGAATATTAAATGTGTGTTTTTTGTTTATTTTACAATTTTCAGCAATTTTCTACACAATAATTCATTCGCGTATCAACCACAAATGTTAATACAAAAATATGATTGTGCACAATAATACATAGATCATAAAATAATTATAAAATACACTGGTTATCTTATTCTGTTAAATTTAAAAAATACCAACGTTTTCCAAAAATACGTCAAACGATAATTTAATTATTTTCCAAATAAAAAACTACGGAAAAATCCTATAATTTGAAATAAAAATATTTCATTATAAATCAAGCTATTTTAATAAAAAATTAATTTTTTATTATTTATTAAATTCGAATCAAACTTGAATATTTAAAATATATTAAATATTCACATTCGAAACGTTAAAAACTCCAGGTCGTTACACATAGCCTTAGTATTATGTTACAAGGCTTTGTCCACAATGTTGGAGCTATTCTAGCCCATGGTAGAAGCAATGAATGAATTTATTTATTTTTTTACCATTTTGGATTTATATTGGGCATATAAAGTCAATTCATTTAGAACATTCTAAATAACATCATTTTTATTTAAATTTCTAATACGGTTCTATTTCAACTTTATGTTATTATAATATTATAGGTATATGTGTATCATAAGCACACATGTGTGTGTGCACGCACGTGTGTAATATAGCAGTCCATGTAAGGTTTGGCATGCCCATATATAAGTATAGGGATTTATACCGCAACAGACATTTTAGACCCTCTCGTATTCTATACGTTGTCTAAATGAATACACACACACTTGCATCAAAAAACAAATGTGCATGTATATATCCATATGTAGAATTTAATCACATGTATGTGGAAATAATAATTAATATGATTTATATAAAATATTTAAATATATTTGTACAAATATTTATTTATACTAAATTATAACATTTAATAGCTAATATAAAATAATTTAAAAAAATTCTACTGCAAAACCAACAGTATAATAGAGAAAAATAATTGCTTTTATTCATCTATTTAATTATAATTATTTACAAATATGTAAATACATGTTTATATACATAAATATTTACAAATATATAATAATAAATTTTGTAAAATTATTGCAATCCTACCGAAAGTAGTGCGTCAAGAAAAAATTAATTTTTTAATTTATAAAATAATTTTAAATAAATAATTATAACATAAATTTAAAAGTAAATTTGAATATATATAAATAATAAATTTTATAAAATTAGTGCAATCATTCTGAAAACCCACGACATCATATTTTTTGAATTTAAAATTGCTTTTAAATAAACAATTATAACATAAATTAAAAAACCTTGTTAAATCATTGTTAAAAAATCATTTTCATAATCTGAAAATTATGTTATGTTATTATATAAAATTCCGTACTTACTTTCGTATTATATTATGTGTGTGCAATTTATATATTTGTACAACCAATTTCTGGTTACATAAATTGTTATATTAAAATAGAAACATATAATAAATAAAAACATATACTAAAATAAATTTTTCCATGTTGCCGAATTATTATTATGTAAAAACGAAAAATTTAAATTTTAAAATGTATATTAAATGATTTTAATTTTTCAGTTATAATTAATTAATTAATTAAATCATATATAATATTATTTAATTAAAAAATGTTTTTTTGGGCTGTGAGCTTTAATACTAGCAAGCATAATTTTTTTACGTAATCATATATATAATATATATATATGCACCAATATGTGTGTGTGCGTGTTCATCCATCTAATATGCGACAGAGTATTGGTATACTATATTAGCCATTGTCGATCTAAACATCGGATGATGTTAACTTGTATTTTTAACTGAGACATATCTTCACCAAGGCTTTTTAAATACATGTTGAAATAAGGATATAAGCTCATTTGAATCATATTCTAATCTTGAAGGTGCTAGCTTCAAATTGTTGACTACTGGCTATTGAATAGCTTTTAATTTAATTGATTTGAACTTAAAAAATTATAGGAGAGGATGGGTTATTTTCGGCCAGCAAGGAGAAGGGTGGAGGCTCATAAAATTCAGCATAAAATGAGGGTTCTGATTATTTTATCAAGGAGAGGGAAAAGGGATAAAGTAGGATCAAGATCCCATTTCTTCTCTTACCCATTCTCTCTTTTAAAATATCAAAACCCAAGCCCACTGCCATCTTATGAGTGCCCTTTCCTTCTTCTAATTATGGTCGAAATTCCCTTGCCCCATATGGGATTTAAACTCATTTCAAGCCAAATAATATTTGTTGCATTTAAATCCAATTTAAATGTGCATCGATATCGTATATCAATTGATATATTTATAGTTATTACAAACATATTTATTAATATTATTTTACTAATCCAATATAATTTTATAATTAATATTTCATAAATATTAATTACTTTAATTAATTTATGACAATTATAAATTAATTAAATTATTTGGTCAAATTAGTATTAATGTTTCAGTTATGTGACTCTTCAGGTGTAATTCGATCAATGATTAGTATCGAACTATTCGAGTATTAACGTTCACATGTTATATGGTAGGTGCTATAACATTTTGGCAATTTATCGCTTACTTGGTTTTGGTAAAATACAGTTTTAGTTTATTAAGCATTGCTTGGTAGTGACTGTTATTTACACCAATTCTCTTCGTCAAAACTATATCACTTTGGACTTATGGAATTTGATAATGGTCAAAATTCCAGTATCATCTATATTCAACTCTATAGTCCAAAGACAAAGTCCTTAGTTGAATAATAACAATTATGATTAACCGAAGTGCTATGGCCAAAGACTTTTACTTTGAGTTAACTTTAGTCGACGTGATACTAACGTTAAATAACTTAGGAGACGAACCCTCTCTTGAATAATGCTTCACTTCCAATGCTTCCATTCGACCCAATATAGTCATTTAATGGATGTCGTGCCATGGTTTTAACTATAATCAAAGTGGAACTTCCACATTGAAGATCAACGGTACTCTCAAGTCAAGCGAATTGTGTAATTTTATCACATCGATATTTTCTATTTGACCTTAGTATATTAACCAACAGAAAACTATCAAGTGAGTCATTTTATAGTTATTCAATAAATATCAATACTTAACCCCTTGGTGCCCCAGCGGCCATGAGTAACACACACTCAACATTTCGAGAACGTTACATACCCAAGTCTTACCAGATGCATCAACATCCAGTCTCAATATATCTTGACTAGGAATATTCAAAATAATATTTTATTACGATAAATCACTTATGGTTGCAACACATTGTAACTACTACCACAAAACATATCAGTTATGGATATTCTATTAAATATACATTTATTTAAATTAATTAACTAATTAATATATAACACATTATATCAAGTATATAATAGAAAGAAAACACATTTTATTTTAAACAAGATTGATTATTGAGTTAGATATATGTAAAATTATACCCTTAACTCAATCATATGACGTGTTGTAAAGCATAGTTAATTGACTACCATAAGGCTTAGCGTTTAAACTGTGTTGCAGTCTTAGTATTTGAACTATGTCATAGGATTAGTATGTAGGATTAATATTTGAATTGTATCGTAAGGCTTTGTTGATAGCATGCCATAAGGCGTAGTTGATAAGAAACGATAGACAAATACTTAAGAGTGAAATGATGGGTCTATTATGCATTTAATGCAGCTTACACGTGGCGTTGTTTGATCAGGCCTCTTGAAAAAAATAAAAGTTTCCTCTTTTACCGTGGAGAGGCGATTAGTCTTCCGACTTTTGCAGCTTTTAAAAATATTGTTATTTTATAACAGCAATTTTTATCAGGTGGTTGAGATTTTCTTAACCCTTGTTTTATTGTGTTGGATAGTGTTGTGCGCAAGGCCATAAGCTATCTACTTTACTGCAACTAAGAAATTTAGAAGAGAAATGAAGAGGAAGAAGACAGATAACTGAAGAAAACTTCATTCAGCCATATCCTTCATTCCTCTTTTACTGGTATATATAACAATCAGATACAATTCACTGCATAACAACCTTGGACAGGTGTCCCTCTACTATTTGTAATTCCTTTTCCACCATTCATTTGACAACTAAGAATTAATAAAAAATTAGAAAATTAGTTATACTTTATGAGATGTCATCACGTGCAAGCTACTCCCTGTAACAGCTTGGGATCCTTGTGCATCTTTGTGGCTTTGTTGTGGCAATATTCGAGCTGGTGGATGAATGTACAGTTGGATATGGAGAAGGCCTGGTCCACGTTGCCGTATCAATATCCCCTCCTAGGAGAATGACCTTGTCCTCAAGGTCAATATGAATGTTAGCTGAGATGAACTCAGGGGACAGAGGGGTCGGAACAGCATGTTGTGGACTGGGGCAGTACTTGAACATTGAGACGTGGAAGACGGGGTGAAGTCGAGCCTTTTGTGGAAGAAGAAATTTATAAGCCATAGGTCTGATGCGCTCAATGATTTGAAGTGGATCAAAATACTTTTTAGACAATTTGTGTTGGGTGTGGCGGATGGAGAGTTGGTGGTACGGTTGAAGTTTGACATATACCCATGAGCCGACGGAAAACTCTTTGCCTTGGCGGTGTTGATCTGCTTGACTCTTCATTCTTGCTTGAGCACACTGTAAATTAAATTTAAGGAATGCAGTAATTCGTCTCTTCTTTGTGCCCAATCTTTTACCTCTGGAGAGTGTGTGTCATTAAGAATGTAACCGGAAATAATAGGTGGTGGTCGGCCATAAACAGCTTGATATGGCGACATGCTGGTCGAAGAGTGGATGCACGTGTTATACCAATATTCAGCCCAAGGGAGACATTTTGTCCATTTAGAGGGTAAGTCGTCGCAAAGGGTTCGCAAATACGTCTCCAAACACCGATTTACCGCCTCCATTTGGCCATCACTTTGCGGATGATAAGCACTACTCATTTTGAGTGACATGCCATGAAGACGGAATATCTCCCCCCAAAATTGACTCATGAAGATGCGATCCCAGTCGGAAACTATTGACTTCGGAAAACCATGGAGATGGGCATACTCTTGTATAAATATGAAGCCAATTGAGGGGCGTTGAACGAGGTTGGTAAAGCACAAAAATGTGCATATTTGGAGAGACGATCCACGATGACCCTTGTGCACGTTTTCCCGGACGAAGGGAGAAGATGTGTGATAAAGTCCATAGAAATGTCTTCCCATATTTGATGTGTTATAGGAAGGGGTTGGAGGAGTCCCTTCATTGGAGTATTCTCTGGTTTAGCCTGAAGGCAAACATCATAGGTCTGGATGAATTCTTGGATAGTAAGCTGAAGCTTTGGCCAGTAAAAATTGCTGGAAACTCTTGTTGTTGTAGCCTTAATACCAGAATGTCCCCCAACTTGGATGAATGGAACGTTGTAATAATGTCAAGTTGTAGAGCGGAATCTGGAGGGATGAAAAGGCGAGTACCACGGAAAAGAAGACCATCACGAAACACATACTGAGGAGAGGCCGAACTGGAATTTTGTGCTACAGCAACTAGACGTTGTGCTTCAGGATCATTTCGCATAGCATCACGTATGAGGTGAAATCCATTGTCGGGCAAGATAGAGCATACATAATTGCTTCTGATGTCCATCTAGACAACCCATCAGCAACACTATTATCTCTACTTAGTTTGAAGCGGATCACAAAGTCAAATCCGAGGAGTTTGGATAACCATTTCTGTTGATCCGGAGTTTGAATAGTCTGAGTAAAGAGTTGGCGGAGACTTTGAGGTCGGTTATGATTGTAAACTGTCGGCCTAGGAGGTAGTGGCGCCATTTCTAAACGGCGGAAGTGATAGCAAACATTTCTCGAGCATATGCCGAGGCAGTGAGTAGACGAGAGGGAAGGCGTTGACTATGGAAGGCTATAGGGTGGTCGGATTGGGAGAGGACAGCACCAAAGGTAGTGGGGGAGGCGTCGGTGTGAATATCGAATGGTTTGGTAAAATCAGGGAGGGAAAGTATGGTGTGGAGGTGACTATGGTATTAGGGGTAATGAATGCGGTATGGGCTTGTGGAGGCCAATGAAACTCTTCATTTTTCTTCAGTAAATCGGTAAGTGGAGCAGCAAGTTGAGCGTACCCATTAATAAAACGTCGATAATAACCCGTGAGACCAACAAATCCTCTAACTGCCGTTAAACTTGATGGAATCGGCCAATTTGTTATTGCTTCAATTTTTGAAGGGTATACGCGTACGCCTTGGTGGGAGATTATGTGGCCCAAATAAAATAATTCCTTATGCCCGAAAACACATTTTGAAGCATTAGCATAAAATTGATGTAAGGTTAAGATATCCAACGTAGTTTTTAGATGAGAAAGGTGGGCTTTCCATGATCTGCTATAAATGAGGATATCATCAAAGAAGACTAAGATGAATATTCGAAGGTAGGGGCGGAAGATATCATTCATTGCAGCTTGAAATGTAGATGGTACATTGGTGAGTCCAAAAGGCATTACAAGGAATTCGTAATGACCTTCGTGGGTTAGGAAAGCAGTTTTGGGGATGTCGGATGGATGTAGTCGGATTTGGAAATAGCCACTATGCAAATCCAATTTGGAGAAAAACGTTGAGCCGTGTAATTCATCAAGTAATTATCCTTGATCGTAATTGCATTTAAAGCTCTATAGTCAACGCAAAAGCGCTATGAACCTTCTTTTTTTTGACAAGTAGAACGGGCGAGGAAAATGGGCTAGTGGATGGTTGTATTGTTTGGAGTTGAGCATGTCATGGATTTGTGTTTCGATCTCATTTTTTTGAAAATATGGATAGAGGTATGGTTTAACGTTGGCGGATTGAGAATTTGGGTGTAGATTAATATGGTGGTTATGGTCATGATGAGGTGGAAGGGTGGCTGGTTTGAGAAAGAGGTCTGGGTACTGGTTTAATAGCATGGAGATGTCAGGGTGTATAGGTGAAGTTTTAGAGGCGGTGGGGATATCTGGAGCTGTTATCAATTCCAAATGAAAGTAGCAATTAATAGAAGTAGTGAATTGAATTCGTTTCAATTGCTGCACCGAAATTTCTGATGGACTGCAACTTGAATCTTGGCCCACTAATATTATATGTTTATTCTGATAGTCAAATATTGTCATCCTTTTGTGATCAACGGTAATAGGCCCAAGGCTCTGTAGCCACTCAATTCCGAAAACAGCATCAGCTAGTGATTGGAAGAAAGAGAAAATCAGGGTGAGATTCATAAACGCCGATCTATACCAAAATGCGACGGCAAGCTCCAAGGCAGCGAAGCTTATCTCCGTTGCCAATGGTCACATGAAATTCAGGCGTGTTTTCAATCTGGAGATTCAAAAATCGTGCTGCCTTTGGGTGTACGTAATTATGAGAGCTTCTCGAGTCCATGAGAATAGAGATGGTTTTATTGTTGATGACGGCTTCTAACCTGATAGATCTTGGGTGTGAGGAGCCGACCAAAGCATGAAAAGAAATGGCGTGTTCTGCTGGTTGGGAACTGCTCGAAGTGCCGAAGTCATGGTTGTCTTCGTTGTCACCCGGGAGGAACAGCAGTGCTTGTTTTGTGGAGCATTTGTGGCTGATAAAAAATTTCTCATCATAGTGATAGCAAAGTCCTTGCGCCTTACGATTTTGGAGCTCAATTTGGGTTAGTCGATGGATTGGGTAATTGGCAGTTGGGTTTTGATTAGGATTTGGGAGTGGTGGAAGGGTAAGAAGAGGGGGTTGGTTCCGGTTAGCAATGGATTTATTGGAAAATTGTTTGGTGTCATTGAGTTTGTGTTCGATAAGCTTAGCAAGAGAGATTGCATTAGTGATTGTGGTGGGATGGTGGGGCTGAACTTCGTTTCAGATTTGCGGTTTTAAATCGGAGAGGAAGCAATGTAATATGGCGTTGGAGGGGAGGTTCGTTATTCAATTGGAAAGAGTTTCAAAGTTTGATTGATATTCATCAACGGATGTTGTTTGTCGGAGTTTGAAAAGTGATGCTTATGGATTGATGAAAGGGGATGGTCCGAAGCGGTCTTCGATGGCTTGGGTAAGGATGGCCAAGAGGATAGTTGGTTGTTGTTATACATCCATTGAAACCAAGTTAAAGCTTGACACGACATATAAAAACTGGCTAACTTTATGCGATATTCATTGGGGGTTGAGTGATATTTGAAAAACCTTTCGGCTTGGAATATCCAATCAAAAGGGTTTGAGCCGTCGAATTTTGTGAGTTCGCATTTTGGGGAGCGGATGTGGATTGGTGTGAGGATATGCTGATTGTTGATAGGGGTTGTAAGTAGAGGAGGGGGAGGGGTGGTTGTTGAACATAGAATGGTGGTGGATTTGGAGGGGTAATGCTGTCGGGGTGGAAGAATTTGAAGCAAATTTTGATGACAGTTCTGCAATAGCTTGGGTAAGTTGCTGTATGGCTAATTTTTGTGCATCTACGGAACTTTTGATGTTGGGTAGGTCAACGAGGGCAGTTTCTTGTTTGGCAAGGGAGGTTTGTTGTGCAGCGATGGTGGTGCTGATGGAATCAATGGCGGACTGTTGGGTGGTGAGTTGTGAAGCTAGTTCATCAAGGCGGGTCATGATGGTTGATAGAAGGAGGAGAGTGTAGCAGTGGAAGCACCAAATTGTTGTGCGCAAGGCCTTAAGCCATCTACTTTACTGCAACTAAAAAATTTAGAAGAGAAATGAAAAGGAAGAAGACAGATAATTGAAGAAAATTTCATTCAGCCATATCCTTCATTCCTCTTTTACTGGTATATATAACAACCTGATACAATTCACTGCATCACAACCTTGGACAGGTATCCCTCTACTATTTATAATTCCTTTTCCACCATTCATTTGACAATTAACAATCAATAAAAAAACAGAAAATTAGTTATACTTTATGAGCTATCATCACGTGCAGGCTATTCCCTGTAACGGCTTGAGATCCTTGTGCATCTTTGTGGCTTTGTTGTGGCAATATTCGAGCTGGTGGATGCATGCACAGCTGAACATGGAGCTGGCCCGGTCCACGTTGTCGTATCAGATAGTAACATATGTAAAACTCTTTCTTCCTCTTCTTTCATTTACTTTTCTTGAATTCTCCTTTATTTTAGTGAAAATTTCTTGTTTCTTCTTATATTTTAATTGTAAGGATTACCTCTTGCTTGTATTGAATCGTAATTCGATTTTTATTATCGTTTCTCATTCTTTTTATGGCATTTTTGTGGAAAAATAATCAGTAGGCCTATTGAGGAATGTAGAAAACATTATTTCATATCTTTTGTTTTATCAAATTAAAAATTAATTTATAGTTGTTGTTTAAGGATTGGTAATGGATATTCTTTAAACCCATAATTGAATCATTGGTGTTTGTAGATTGTTGTAGGGATGTGTAATCTTAAACATTGAATTTTGCTTGGATTATAAGCTTGAGTTTGTCCCAACTTGAGTAGGGGTGCTTCGTTTGGAGCTCTAGTTAACTTTGTTCGCCTTGATTGTGGAAAATTTTATCATTTTCATTGTTTACTTTGAACTAAACTATTAGCGTGTTTGGTCTTCTTAGACTGATAGATGAACTCTCTGGTAGATACATATGCTAATCTTAACATAATTCTCTATGAATTTAGCGTCTCGGACGTAGAAGCAAGTGCTTCAGGCCCTAATGTTGTTTAGGGTGGCCCCTAGAGGATGCTTTTCATAGGTTGTCGAGTACTTGTCGAATGAGATATCTCTCCCCCTTACTCTTTTCTTCATCCATTTGCTTGGATTTTACAATCTTCAACCATGATAGCTTCCTACAGTGTTCTGTAATACTCTTTCATCCTTAAATGTAATGTACTTTCAAAGGGGTTATATTGACATATCATCAGCGGAGACAAAAGATTTATTTGATCTAAAAGCTGCAGAGTCTCATGCTCTCGTCCCGATGTATTTTTATCAAGTAAGGAAGCAATAGCCATTCCTCCATCCTATTAGCCAAATTTCTATGAAAAGATGGTTTTACGTCAAAGATAACAATTCCTGGAACATGGCTACTTTTTTCGAGGCTTGTAAGTTGGTTTTACACTTGATCGTTGTATTTATTAATTGAGATTTCAGTTCTAACTCTATTATATACCTATCATTAGGGAGACCCAAGAGGAAATAAGATATCGAAAGGTCCTTGACTCATTTTAATAATGTATTGAACCTTCCTATGGGTTAGCAACTACGCCATTTAGTGCTATTAACTAATAATTTGAAAGAATGTGGTTTAATGTCCCCCAACACTGTGTTTAATGGATATTCTTAACCATGGGAACCTAAGACTTCTTCGAAAGCGATTGTCAAAAGTTAAAAGGAAGAAGATTATCCAAATAACCCTGATCGTGCTAGATCCCCTAAGATTAGAGCCGAGGGTAGACCTTGGGCCCAACCCTTTACTTTTAAAGTTTTCAATATTTAGGAATAACTTGCTTTAATGTTTTTCTTTGTCCTTAGCTTGATTGCTTTTGCTTATTTTATTTATTGTATTACAGAAATGGAACTTAAAATCACATAACAATTAGGTTCTCTTTTGCTACTCAAGAATAAGCCATATTAAAATAAATCTACCGGATTTAAGCCAACCTCTAAAGATACTGAAAAAGAAACTAAAAAGTGGAAGCTAAATGTTATCAAGAGTGAACCTTCCAAATCTCCTATTGGCGGTTCCTCTTGATTGAAAGATCCCACACTTCCATTATTAGATTTATCTTCCTCTTCCTCAAAAAAAATTCGAGTGTTTTTAAAAAGATAAAGAAGCTTTCGACTCGCGTATTTTTGTCATTGTTGAATTTGGATGATTCAAATATTTGTTAAAGAGGAAAGAAATTGATTAATTGATTCCTGGTCTAGGATTGGGCCGAAATTCTCTTCCTTTACTATTATCACTGACATTAAGGTTGACTCTCTCCTTGCTCGTTTCACTCCTTTCCGTGAAGAGCATAGTAGGCACCAAGTCGCAGTGACAACGCCTTCCTGCGTTGGTCCTCCAGTAATCAAGCAAGAACAAACAATCATTCATCGGAGGGAGCTTGGATTTCCAGTTAGGCAGATAGGTGCTCCTTTAAGACCATTGATTGTCGCTTCTTTTTGATCATAGGTTGAATCGATCATCAGAAGAAGAATTAGGCCAAAAATTAGGATACATTCTCAATTAAATCAATTAATTTGGCTGGTATATGGAAGGATATTTTGAAGGAAACTAATTAATTACTCAATCAATTGATTAGTCAATGTATATTTGCTATATGAAGAAATAAATGATTGGGCATGGAGAATAAAGGAAAGATATGGAAACAAAGATTACACCATCTATTTGTACTAAAATCAAATCATGCAAATTGGAAAGATATCTGGGTAATCGGAAAATTGATTTGCTTAATCTCCAAGCAACCTTTCATTATCAAGTCTATTTAAATGAAGGAATTTCATCTTCATATGTACAAGCAAGTGTAGTATCCACCATTATTCTTTCCACTCTCTTCTGTACTCTTTTCTTTAGTGAAATAAAAAGTTGTTGGGTCTCCGTGGACGTAGTATATTCATATCCGAACCACGTTAAATATTCGGGGTCTCTTATTTCTGTTATTTTTCTATGAGACTGCATAATTCTTTTTAAGTGTCATTGGTATCTAAATAGGCAATACTAGATTCTGAACAAATAAACCGCTTCCGCTCAAATTAAAATAAAATTTCTCGACGGTTTGGTATCGGAGCTAGTGTTATTGTTCCTGTTTGGACAGTAATGGCTACTTCTAGTAAGTCTTTTGGTAGATCTGGTGTCAATTATGGAGTAACACATTTTGACAAAAAAGGAGATTTTGGTACTTGGAAGATGAAGATGGAGGTTGTATTGAAGAAGGAGAAGACTTACAAGGTTGTTTCTGTGTCTGAGAAATTGAAAGGTATTGACGCAGCTGATTTGGAAGAGATGGAAGATGAAGCTCTCACAACAATTCAGTTGAGCCTTTCAGATGAAGTTCTTAGAGAATTCTCTCAGAGGAAAACGGCAAAGGAACTATGGGATGCATATCAAGACATGTCTCTCACTAATCGGATTATTCTTCAGCAACAACTCTTTTGTTCAAGATGAAGTCTGGAGCTGATCTCATGGAGCATGTAGATGCTTTGATGATTTTGATTATGAACTTGAAGGAAGCGGAAGTTGATATTACCAATGAGGCTCAAGCTGTGATCCTCTTATGTTCCTTACCTAAGGAGTATACTGCTTCTGTTAATTCCATGATTTATGGCCATAGTAAAATTAGCCTGTCTGATGTAAAGGCTGCTCTTCATAATGAAGTATTAAGAGGTAGATTGGTGAGTTGTAACGACCCGCTATTTTGGACTCACATCCGCACATGTCGGACTTGAATAATTCAAAATACTGAATTGTTAATTTAAATTTGGCAAAACTGAACATATATAGTAAATAAATAATCACAGAATCACAGATATAGAGTAATAATATGCAACGGAAGCAAAAGATAGTAGTTCATGAAGCTATTATATGTATAACAGAGTTAAATAAGTTACAACAGAAGTCTCGAATACAATAGTCAAATACAATAATCAGAATACGTCACTGGAATCAACTGAATATCTGAAAGCTGGATAGATAGCTCGATCTCCAGGTGAAGCTCCAACTCCAAAGGTGAGTCTCAAAAGCTGAACCACTCAGTCTGACCCGAGCGTAAAGCAAAACACAAAACACTCGAGTCATGATTAACATTCTTATATCAATAAATCCAACCCAAGTGAAATAACAATTGAAATACAATAACTCAAAGGACGTTGGAATAACCATCCTTTAAGGATCTTTTAAACTATCTACTATGTAGTAGTGTACGCTAAATAGATAATGCCTATCAGTAATATAAATATCAAAATAGTGTTAAGGCGTTACCATTATCCCCCTTAACACATTTTATATAAGCGTTATAGTCTATACAGCACTGTAAACTCCACCGTAAACTGGTGGGATATCAGGGAGTACTCCATAGGTATAACACAAAACAAAGTCGTAGTGGTCCTGTATATAGGGATAAAAGTATGACAAGGCACATGAGGCAATACCCAAGGTAGTGAAACTACCATTTGGCTGATCCGGACTGGTGAAAATGCATCGCCGCAACGATCACAACACCGTGAAACAACACTTCCAAAAGTACGAGGGTGCACCAATCAATAACAAGCAATGAGTAGTTTACGAAGAAGTGTGTTCGCTCGAGGTGGCTAACCCCATTTGGCCTGGCACAGCTCCTGTTTTAGTCATTTCCAATTTGACACGAGTGTAAAACCTATCCATTATCGTTCTCTTTCTTCAGTCATCACGTACATCATTCCAACCACTTCATTCTAGATCGCACTCCGCGTATAGTTATTAAAATGGTTTTCGGTCTAGACAGAGAGTATGTCCATAACCGATTCCAGTCTCTTTAATAACTTTCGTAACTATTCCACCGATTGGTCGTTTAATATATTTCAAAACAAAATCTGTAACGACCCAACTTCCACACTCCAGGAAGTCGCATCGCTAAGAAGAAAGAAAGGGATAGAAAAGAGAAAAGAAAGGAAAGAAAGAAAAGACAACATCAGAATCTCACAGCGGAATCGAATAAATTATAATATATCACATAAAACTTTACATAGTATCATATACATCAGAGTTAAATAGCTAATACAACACAAAACTAGACAGTTATAAACATCTGTCTAGCATTTATAATCCAAGTACATCAGAGAAACGGACTCAACTCTAACACAGCGAAACCACTAAATATACATCTACACGCTGAAGCCTCCTGCTCCATTATCTCCTCTAGAACTCGTCAAAGCAATCCTGAAACACTTGACTACTCATACGTAATATGAGTACCCAAGAGTTTAATAAAACAGAAAATAAACACTCAGGTCAGACAGGGGTCTGGTGTGAGTAAACCTGGATAAAAGTTTCTTAACTTTAGAAAAACCTTTGAAAACAAAAGGTATCACGTAAGACTTCCCACACATAAACATGGAAAAGATTTTACCTTACGCTAACCAAAACATTTGATAGGAAATCCAGTGATATTATAATAGTGTCTAGGGTTTTCAAGTAAATAAGAAATAGCTGAAATTGTTACATGATTAAATTCTAGCTACTAGCCACAAACGTGGGTAATACAATCAAAACCGTATGGTCTCGTAGGGAAAATGGGTTTCCATCAATGGCAGGGCTACTGGGGTACCGCCCATCACAGTACGTGGCCTAGATCACCGTACCGAGGATTACTCCCTTCATCCCCTGCAACACAAAGTCGGACTCGTTCCTTACTGAACAGTTCCGACCACCCCGCAGATTGGTCGTCACCAACTGCCACACAGCCGAAACATAAAGGGACCTCTAAACAGGAGTAAATCTTGCTCTCAAGTGGGTGCGACCCACGAAGTTTTGCTGCACCTCCCCTGTTTTAGCCATTCCCGGTTGATGAGGCTTGAGGTTACGATTACCTTTATAGGACATCTCAATCTTAGAATGCTCATCGTCCATCTGACGATGTGCTGAAAGCATTTAATCCATATAAGTTCGTTCCGTGTTCGAACGAAACCGAAGGCATTATCTCGTTACACTCGTATTGGAATCACCCTCAGAGTTAACGACGATAACCCTTGCACTCTATATCTCCATCTCGAATCTATAAGCACTATTCCGTCAACTCATTACGGAATCACCCACAGAGTTATACTGACGTATAGCCCTTACACCTCGAGTCTTCACTTGCTCTACTTGGATTAACGACCTAACGTTTAATTGGAATCGATGTGGTTTTCGGATATCCAAATATGGAAACCCGATCCCGGTCTCACCGAAACCAAACGCCATTTTAATGTCCAAGTTGTACTTAAGGGTTTTAAGTAATTAACTTATTCATTATTACCTAATTCACATAGATAGATAAACTACATCTCACAGTAGATAAGCACATTCATATCATAACAGATAATCTGTATCATCCATAAACAGATAATCATTCAACCAAATAATCCATCACAAACTATCATACTTAAACCAATCATCCATATCATACAGATACAACTAGTCTCATTACTGAGATCACAACCATTCAATCAATAGCATCCATAAGCATGATTTATTAACCATCAATTATAATTAATTTAAAATGAATTAAATTAATTACAACTATCCCTAATTAATTTAAATTAAATTAAATTAATTAACACATTTAAATCTTGCTTAACATCCATTAATTAATTAACCCAGTTAATTAATTCACTTCATAAGTATTCAACTTGATTAAACATCTTTGATTAATCATTCACTAATTAAAATAAGTAATTAGTCCTTAATAAATTTTATAAATTAATTAACCTTAATCATAAGTAATTAACATTTAATTACTTCAATTATTAATTAGTTATAATTAATTATATTAATCCTTAATTAATTACAATTAATTAATCACTTAATTAATTAATTATTACTTAATTAAACAATTCTTAATTACATCATTAATTAAAATAATTAATGATCTCTAATATTAAATAAATTACTTAATTAAAATTAATTGCATTTAGTAATTAATCCAATTATTAATCACCTTGATTAATATTAAATTAAGTAATTAACTATCTTTAATTACTTATTAACAAATTAATTATCCAATAATTAATCATTAATTAATTCCTTAATTAATTACTAAAGTAATCATCCAAATTACTAACTACATTCCAGTAATTATAAAGTAGTCCTGCTCCATTAATTACATTAAGTAATTACACTCTAAAATCATCAAATGATTTATTAAAATTAATTAAACTGAATTAATTAACTTAACAAATCACAATATTAAAATTTATTGACATTAATTAATTACTTAATTATCCTTAGATAATTATCACCAATTATTAATTAACATCATTTCATTCATTATATACTTAAGAAAATTTGAATTAGATTAATTATCAAAATTAATCTAAACCATTATTCAAAATCAAATAATTAAGTAAACCCTTAATCATCTTAAAGATTTTCAAAATAATCAAATTACTATCAAATGACTCATTTAAATTCAAAATGTATTAAAACAATACATTTCTAAAAATTTAATTCAAATTCAAATTTTATTTAAAGATTCAAATGTATAATTATTTAAACATTAATTCCAAAAATAATTATAAACCTTAAAATAAAAATGAATGTTTAAACAACATTCATCACTTAAATATAAAGAAAGATTCAAAACTAAATTACTTGATAAATTAAGCATTGAAAATAAATTGATTATTTTCAACTTTCAAATTTAAATCCACTACATATTTTAATTCAAATACTTTCAAATACTAAAGGAACTCAATTCTTTCAAGTTTTAAACTTATTTGAAATGAAATTTCATTTCCAAATTCACTTTTAAACATTTGAATATGTTCATTCATTTTAAATTTAAAAACTGTTGAATTCAAAACTGGTTTTCAAAGTAAACTTGAAAACAGTTTTTAATCTGAATTCAAAAACAAATTTAAGTTTTACTTCAACATTTAAATATGTTCAACTTTAAAACTTACAAAACTGTTTTTAAATCTAATTCTGGTTTTAAAAAGACAAACCTGAAACTGTTTTAAACTTAACTTCAAACCTGAATTTAAAACTTGTTTAAATTTAAAAAAATTCATTTTTTTAAAAACTTTGAATTTCAAACTCTATTTGAATTCAGTTTTCAATTCATACTTAAATCAAGTTTCCATCTTAAAATATGAATTCCATTAAAATTCAAAACTGCAAAATACTCTCAATTTTAAAACCCTGTAGCCATATACCCGAGAAACCATTTACTTACTTCGAGTTTCACTACCCCTTGCTTCGAGTCAGATGCACAAAAACCCTAGGATTACCCGAGTCAAAAGAAACCCTGCACATCTGAAGTTCACCTGAACCTCGACATGAATGGTGCACATGCACCATCGCCTCGGCGAACTTCAGCCCCTCCAACCTACCTCCACAAGTCACTGACCATCTTCCTTTCCGATCACGACCACCCAAAACCCCCACATCAACTTGAAATTAAAAATAGGAAATCCACTGCAGCCTAAAAAGAAAACTCATCTACATCATACCCAAACCTGTCATCATCCAATTAGCTCGCCTCCGACCCTCATCTTCGCTGCAATTCCGGCAGACCCTCCCTCTAAGTCCCCTCTGCAACCACTAAAATCCCTAACCCACTCGATGCTACGGAGTGATGTGCAGAACCCCATAACCTAAACACTGCAAGACTAGGTTTTAAAACCTGGAAAAACCCCCAATCCACATCTCCTCTCTCTCTCTGATTCTCCATCACCTAATCCACTCCAATCTCACATCAATACACCACTGACATGAAACATCATAACATCCTAAATCCACTACATATGCATCTTAACCCTCCCCAAATTCACTAGCCTACAAATACATCAAATTTTCTATTTCTGTTTTAAAACAGAAATGCCTTTCCTTAACAGTTTATTTAAAACTGAAATTTTAGTTTCCAAAATCCATAAATTCAATCATGCATCCTGTTACAAACTGTTTTAAATGTTTTTAAAAGTTTGATATACTTACTTCTAGAAAATATCTACTGTTATAAATGTTTTCCAGAGACTACAGAGTTTTAATATAGTTAAATTTTGATTTATAACTAACACTTCATTCTAAACAACAAAGTTTGTTTATACTACAAATTCTAGTTGATACCAAATCAGGTGGTAACGGATTCTAAATAATCTTAGTTTTTAAAAAAAACTCATTAGGTTTGCAGATACCTGCAGCAGCACATTTATATACATATTCATGTATGTGTACACAGAAATATTTATCAATATAAATCACACAAACATACATATTTCTACACACTTCACATGCACAGAAACTTAAGCTTATAAATTATGAGATTAATCGCCACATAAATACACTGCAGTTTTGATTCTTATTAAAAACAGCATGCATTAGTCTTTAGATATTCTTTTTGCTAAAGCATTATTTTAAAAAGAAAAACTGTTTTTAAAAATAAAGGTTTACTCACATTTAATTAGAAGATGCAGAAACAAATTAGCTGCAGATCCAATCTCCAGAAAAGCAGATCACAATTCCAAGTCCAAACTTGCATTTAGATTACAGAAATTGATCCTCTGTTTGATAAAGATTGCTTTACTTGTTGATGTAGATTGCATGCAGACTTCAAAATTTCAAATGCTCAGATTTGCAGTTGATATATTTGAAGAAAATGATTACAGATTTGTTGTTGAACTTAGCATGCAGATCCATTTCAAATGCACAGATTTGAAGATAAATGAGCAGATTTGATTTGTTTTGCAGAATTTAATTTGTAGATTTGAAGATGAATGCAGATATGAAGTTTGTAGAAATGATTTGTAGATTTGTAAACATGCATTTGTTTGAAGATAGGCTGCAGATTTTTAACATGCATTTGTTGTTTGAATTGGGTTTTGATTTTACAGAAATTGAATTTCCAGGTTTTCTAAAGAGAAAATGGTTTGAACCAAAATGAATTTCTAAATTTTCTTATCTAAATAATTTATTTCAAAAGTAAAATTAACGTGCCACTTGTTATCTTATAGTGTAGATTAATTACAAGTGTCTCTTTATGTTTAAAAAGGCAGACACATGTTCATTTTCAAAATAAAACGAAAATTCTAAATTTATACTTGTATTTAAATTATCTTAAATCATTACTAATTTGTTTTTAGAAAGTTTTAAATGTTGTATTAACCTTAGCCTTGAAATAATTACATGTTTATTTATAACTTCTTATAACATTCATTTTAATGTTTGATTGATTATTTTTAAAATAACATTCTTTATGAAGCTAAATTTTAAATCAAATGTTATATTTTAACAAGAATGAATTAAATCTATTCAAAGAAAAGCAATTTAAAATAAAACAAATCAAACTTCTAGTATTAAACAAAATTAAACAATATTTATTTTACAAACCAAAATAAATGCTCGCTTATTTCTATAAAAATATAAGAAAGATTTTTAAAACAAACTTTTGAAAAATTTACAATACTCATTTAAATTAAATTAAAACAATTTACACATTATACATTAATATATAATAATTAGAAAATATTCTTTATTTAATATAAATTAAAATCAAAACCAATTCCTCTATTTACAATGTATAAATATTTATACATTATAAATAAAATATTTTTAAATCAGTTTAGAAAGATGAATTTGTTACTTAAATATTTTTAACTTTTGAAAACAATATCATTTAACAAACTAAATAATTATTAATTTTCAAAAGAAAATACCAGTTTAAATTAAATTATTAAATCAATATTTCACATTTTAAAATAATTACCAATGAAATTATTAAATAATTATTGCCTAAATTTCCGGGACATCACATTCCTCCCCCCTTAAAAGAATTTCGTCCCCGAAATTTAAAAGCACAGGTAATTTAATAATCCCATACAGATTTTAAATTTAAAAAGAGCAAACATATGCTATCAACCAAAATACTAGCAACCATAGCAATAAATTCAAACAAACAATTTTAATTACCCAGACAAAATTTCTGGATAAGATTCCTTAGAGTTTCCCAAGTACAAACACCGAGACACTCGCCCTACAGAATCTAAACTAGCTACACCACTCAGATCTAGAGCTCCTATATATCTAGATCTACAAATCTAAACAGAATACAGGACTACAGACAAGTCCTGATCAATTCCCAAACCTCTCAGAACTACTGAGTCCAAAACCAGAGATAAACCATACACGTACTCCCTCAGAGATACGTGAAAACAAAACAAATTCCAGCCATCCGAACTGGAAATTCAATCCTAAAGACCAAACACTCCATTCTCAAGAGAAAGCAGAAAGACCCAATACTCATATCCACAAATCTCTCATATCGATCCTGGGCTGCCTTCAACTTCTAGATCAATCCAGTCTACTACACAAATATCAGAAGACTTCAAACAAACTACTCTATCTGGAAACATACAGATACAAAACAATCAAGTCTCCAGATCCAAAATGAATTTCCTATAGAAATCCTTTGATCCAAGACAAAACTCAAATTCCCAAAGAATCGGGTGCTGCTCCTATCCTGGAATAGCTGCCACTATGCTTCCACTGCGCAACTCTGATTCAAGAATGCTGTTGATGAACATAAGTATAAACTTGATCAACTTATCTCGGAATATTGTTCATCAAATTCCATAAAATCTCAGTGACTTATCCGATTCAGTCATAACACACAACAAAAATTCAACCAGAAAACTGGATCCAATAAATCCTGCCAACTCAAACAGATCACATTCTCAAAGAATCTCCTACAATGCTGAACCACCGGAGAATAGGCCACTCACTGCTGCTACTACTGCCAAAACTTCCTTATCCAAAAGCTCATCGAACCTCAAAGCTACACCTGCCTCTTTACAATAGAGCCTTCCCGATAGACGGATATCTCTCAGGAAACTCACTCCCAAACCAAACTCAAAACTCTGCCAAACTGAGTCTCAAAACTCAAATATAGACAGAACTCCTTCCTAAGGTTGCCAAAATACCAATTCTGGCTTCTGCACTTCCACTGATCCAAACTCGAGAAAATCCACTCATACGAGTGTAACCAAGCTTACAATCCAAAAATATACTTCGAATCTTAAAAGATTTCCTTCAGAGATTAGTGAAATCCTTCACACCAAACTGCCAAGCTACTCAAGATGTCCAACACTGCCCTAGCAGATCACTTCCAACCTCAAACACTCGAACTCCAACCATTGGTAGTTGTGTTACACACACCACTACCCTATCTACCTTTATTACTTATATTGGAAAACCAGAACAAGTAACCCAATCTAATAGGTAGAAATAAATAATATATATATTCAAAATTACAAATACGCTCTCTCAAGACAGACACCACTACAGAGCCTAGGTATTCACTCAACCTAAATGCTCTGATACCACGTTGTAACGACCCAACTTCCACACTCCAGGAAGTCGCATCGCTAAGAAGAAAGAAAGGGATAGAAAAGAGAAAAGAAAGGAAAGAAAGAAAAGACAACATCAGAATCTCACAGCGGAATCGAATAAATTATAATATATCACATAAAACTTTACATAGTATCATATACATCAGAGTTAAACAGCTAATACAACACAAAACTAGACAGTTATAAACATCTGTCTAGCATTTACAATCCAAGTACATTAGAGAAACAGACTCAACTCTAACACAGCAAAACCACTAAATATATATCTACACGCTGAAGCCTCCTGCTCCATTATCTCCTCCAGAATTCGTCAAAGCAATCCTAAAACACTTGACTACTCATACGTAATATGAGTACCCAAGAGTTTAATAAAACAGAAAATAAACACTCAGGTCAGACAGGGGACTGGTGTGAGTAAACGGGGATAAAAGTTGCTTAACTTTAGAAAAACCTTTGAAAACTAAAGGTATCACGTAAGACTTCCCACACATAAACATGGAAAAGTTTTTACCTTACGCTAACCAAAACATTTGATAGGAAATCCGGTGATATTATAATAGTGTCTAGGGTTTTCAAGTAAATAAGAAATAGCTGAAATTGTTACATGATTAAATTCCAGCTACTAGCCACAAAAGTGGGTAATACAATCAAAACCGTAGGGTCTCGTAGGGAAAATGGGTTTCCATCAATGGCAGGGCTACTGGGGTACCGCCCGTCACAGTACGTGGCCGGGATCACCGTACCGAGGATTACTCCCTTCATCCCCTGCAACACAAAGCCGGACTCGTTCCTTACTGAACAGTTCCGACCACCCCGCAGATTGGTCGTCACCAACTGCCACACAGCCGAAACATAAAGGGACCTCTAGACAGGAGTAAATCTTGCTCTCAAGTGGGTGCGACCCACGAAGTTTTGCTGCACCTCCCCTGTTTTAGCCATTCCCGGTTGATGAGGCTTGAGGTTACGATTACCTTTATAGGACATCTCAATCTTAGAATGCTCATCGTCCATCTGACGATGTGCTGAAAGCATTTAATCCATATAACTTCGTTCCGGGTTCGAACAAAACCGAAGGCATTATCTCGTTACACTTGTATTGGAATCACCCTCAGAGTTAACGACGATAACCCTTGCACTTTATATCTCCATCTCGAATCTATAAGCACTATTCCGTCAACTCATTACGGAATCACCCATAGAGTTATACTGACGTATAGCCCTTACACCTCGAGTCTTCACTTGCTCTACTTGGATTAACGACCTAACGTTTAATTGGAATCGATGTGGTTTTCGGATATCCAAATATGGAAACCTGATCCCGGTCTCACCGAAACCAAACGCCATTTTAATGTCCAAGTTGTACTTAAGGGTTTTAAGTAATTAACTTATTCATTATTACCTAATTCACATAGATAGATAAACTACATCTCACAGTAGATAAGCACATTCATATCATAACAGATAATTTGTATCATCCATAAACAGATAATCATTCAACCAAATAATCCATCACAAACTATCATACTTAAACCAATCATCCATATCATACAGATACAACTAGTCTCATTACTGAGATCACAACCATTCAATCAAAAGCATCCATAAGCATGATTTATTAACCATCAATTATAATTAATTTAAAATGAATTAAATTAATTACAACTATCCCTAATTAATTTAAATTAAATTAAATTAATTAACACATTTAAATCTTGCTTAACATCCATTAATTAATTAACCCAGTTAATTAATTCACTTCCTAAGTATTCAACTTGATTAAACATCTTTGATTAATCATTCACTAATTACAATAAGTAATTAGTCCTTAATAAATTTTATAAATTAATTAACCTTAATCATAAGTAATTAACATTTAATTACTTCAATTATTAATTAATTATAATTAATTATATTAATCCTTAATTAATTACAATTAATTAATCACTTAATTAATTAATTATTACTTAATTAAACAATTCTTAATTACATCATTAATTAAAATAATTAATGATCTCTAATATTAAATAAATTACTTAATTAAAATTAATTGCATTTAGTAATTAATCCAATTATTAATCACCTTGATTAATATTAAATTAAGTAATTAACTATCTTTAATTACTTATTAACAAATTAATTATCCAATAATTAATCATTAATTAATTCCTTAATTAATTACTAAAGTAATCATCCAAATTACTAACTACATTCCAGTAATTATAAAGTAGTCCTGCTCCATTAATTACATTAAGTAATTACACTCTAAAATCATCAAATGATTTATTAAAATTAATTAAACTGAATTAATTAACTTAACAAATCACAATATTAAAATTTATTGACATTAATTAATTACTTAATTATCCTTAGATAATTATCACCAATTATTAATTAACATCATTTCATTTATTATATACTTAAGAAAATTTGAATTAGATTAATTATCAAAATTAATCTAAACCATTATTCAAAATCAAATAATTAAGTAAACCCTTAATCATCTTAAAGATTTTCAAAATAATCAAATTACTATCAAATGACTCATTTAAATTCAAAATGTATTAAAACAATACATTTCTAAAAATTTAATTCAAATTCAAATTTTATTTAAAGATTCAAATGTATAATTATTTAAACATTAATTCCAAAAATAATTATAAACCTTAAAATAAAAATGAATGTTTAAACAACATTCATCACTTAAATATAAAGAAAGATTTTAAACTAAATTACTTGATAAATTAAGCATTGAAAATAAATTGATTATTTTCAACTTTCAAATTTAAATCCACTTCATATTTTAATTCAAATACTTTCAAATACTAAAGGAACTCAATTGTTTCAAGTTTTAAACTTATTTGAGATGAAATTTCATTTCCAAATTCACTTTTAAACATTTGAATATGTTCATTCATTTTAAATTTAAAAACTGTTGAATTCAAAACTGGTTTTCAAAGTAAACTTGAAAATAGTTTTTAATCTGAATTCAAAAACAAATTTAAGTTTTACTTCAACATTTAAATATGTTCAACTTTAAAACTTGCAAAACTGTTTTTAAATCTAATTCTGGTTTTAAAAAGACAAACCTGAAACTGTTTTAAACTTAACTTCAAACCTGAATTTAAAACTTGGTTAAATTTAAAAAAATTCATTTTTTTAAAAACTTTGAATTTCAAACTCTATTTGAATTCAGTTTTCAATTCATACTTAAATCAAGTTTCCATCTTAAAATATGAATTCCATTAAAATTCAAAACTGCAAAATACTCTCAATTTTAAAACCCTGTAGCCATATACCCGAGAAACCATTTACTTACTTCGAGTTTCACTACCCCTTGCTTCGAGTCAGATGCACAAAAACCCTAGGATTACCCGAGTCAAAAGAAACCCTGCACATATGAAGTTCACTTGAACCTCGACATGAATTTTGCACATGCACCATCGCCTCGGCAAACTTCAGCCCCTCCAACCTACCTCCACAAGTCACTGACCATCTTCCTTTCCGATCACGACCACCCAAAACCCCCACATCAACTTGAAATTAAAAATAGGAAATCCACTGCAGCCTAAAAAGAAAACTCATTTACATCATACCCAAACTTGTCATCATCCAATTAGCTCGCCTCCGACCCTTATCTTCGCTGCAATTCCGGCAGACCCTCCCTCTAAGTCCCCTCTGCAACCACTAAAATCCCTAACCCACTCGATGCTACGGAGTGATGTGCAGAACCCCATAACCTAAACACTGCAAGACTAGGTTTTAAAACATGGAAAAACCCCCAATCCACATCTCCTCTCTCTCTGATTCTCCATCACCTAATCCACTCCAATCTCACATCAATACACCACTGACATGAAACATCATAACATCCTAAATCCACTACATATGCATCTTAACCCTCCCCAAATTCACTAGCCTACAAATACATCAAATTTTCTATTTCTGTTTTAAAACAGAAATGCCTTTCCTTAACAGTTTATTTAAAACTGAAATTTTAGTTTCCAAAATCCATGAATTCAATCATGCATCCTGTTACAAACTGTTTTAAATGTTTTTAAAAGTTTGATATACTTACTTCTAGAAAATATCTACTGTTATAAATGTTTTCCAGAGACTACAGAGTTTTAATATAGTTAAATTTTGATTTATAACTAACACTTCATTCTAAACAACAAAGTTTGTTTATACTACAAATTCTAGTTGATACCAAATTAGGTGGTAACGGATTCTAAATAATCTTAGTTTTTAAAAAAAACTCATTAGGTTTGCAGATACCTGCAGCAGCACATTTATATACATATTCATGTATATGTACACAGAAATATTTATCAATATAAATCACACAAACATACATATTTCTACACACTTCACATGCACAGAAACTTAAGCTTATAAATTGTGAGATTATTCACCACATAAAGACACTGCAGTTTTGATTCTTGTTAAAAACAGCATGCATTAGTCTTTAGATATTCTTTTTGCTAACGCATTATTTTAAAAAGAAAAACTGTTTTTAAAAATAAAGGTTTACTCACATTTAATTAGACGATGCAGAAACAAATTAGCTGCAGATCCAATCTCCAGAAAAGCAGATCACAATTCCAAGTCCAAACTTGCATTTAGATTACAGAAATTGATCCTCTGTTTGATAAAGATTGCTTTACTTGCTGATGTAGATTGCATGCAGACTTCAAAATTTCAAATGCTCAGATTTGCAGTTGATATATTTGAAGAAAATGATTACAGATTTGTTGTTGAACTTAGCATGCAGATCCATTTCAAATGCACAGATTTGAAGATAAATGAGCAGATTTGATTTGTTTTGCAGAATTGAATTTGTAGATTTGAAGATGAATGCAGATATGAAGTTTGTAGAAATGATTTGCAGATTTGTAAACATGCATTTGTTTGAAGATAGGTTGCAGATTTTTAACATGCATTTGTTGTTTGAATTGGGTTTTGATTTTACAGAAATTTGAATTTCCAGGTTTTCTAAAGAGAAAATGGTTTGAACCAAAATGAATTTCTAAATTTTCTTATCTAAATAATTTATTTCAAAAGTAAAATTAACATGCCACTTGTTATCTTATAGTGTAGATTAATTACAAGTGTCTCTTTATGTTTAAAAAGGCTAACACATGTTCATTTTCAAAATAAAAAGAAAATTCTAAATTTATACTTGTATTTAAATTATCTTAAATCATTACTAATTTGTTTTTAGCAAGTTTTAAATGTTGTATTAACCTTAGCCTTGAAATAATTACATGTTTATTTATAACTTCTTATAACATTCATTTTAATGTTTGATTGATTATTTTTAAAATAACATTCTTTATGAAACTAAATTTTAAATCAAATGTTATATTTTAACAAGAATGAATTAAATCTATTCAAAGAAAAGCAATTTAAAATAAAACAAATCAAACTTCTACTATAAAACAAAATTAAACAATATTTATTTTATAAACCAAAATAAATGCTCGCTTATTTCTATAAAAATATAAGAAAGATTTTTAAAACAAACTTTTGAAAAATTTACAATACTCATTTAAATTAGATTAAAACAATTTACACATTATACATTAATATATAATAATTAGAAAATATTCTTTATTTAATATAAATTAAAATCAAAACCAATTCCTCTATTTACAATGTATAAATATTTATACATTATAAATAAAATATTTTTAAATCAGTTTAGAAAGATGAATTTGTTACTTAAATATTTTTAACTTTTGAAAACAATATCATTTAACAAACTAAATAATTATTAATTTTCAAAAGAAAATACCAGTTTAAATTAAATTATTAAATCAATATTTCACATTTTAAAATAATTACCAATGAAATTATTAAATAATTATTGCCTAAATTTCCGGGACATCACATTCCTCCCCCCTTAAAAGAATTTCGTCCCCGAAATTTAAAAGCACAGGTAATTTAATAATCCCATACAGATTTTAATTTAAAAAGAGAAAACATATGCTATCAACCAAAATACTAGCAACCATAACAATAAATTCAAACAAACAATTTTAATTACCCAGACAAAATTTCTGGATAAGATTCCTTAGAGTTTCCCAAGTACAAACACCGGGACACTCGCCCTACAGAATCTAAACTAGCTACACCACTCAGATCTAGAGCTCCTATATATCTAGATCTACAAATCTAAACAGAATACAGGACTACAGACAAGTCCTGATCAATTCCCAAACCTCTCAGAACTACTGAGTCCAAAACCAGAGATAAACCATACACGTACTCCCTCAGAGATACGTGAAAACAAAACAAATTCCAGCCATCCGAACTGGAAATTCAATCCTAAAGACCAAACACTTCATTCTCAAGAGAAAGCAGAAAGACCCAATACTCATATCCACAAATCTCTCATATCGATCCTGGGCTGCCTTCAACTTCTAGATCAATCCAGTCTACTACACAAACTTTCTACACAAATATCAGAAGACTTCAAACAAACTACTCTATCTGGAAACATACAGATACAAAACAATCAAGTCTCCAGATCCAAAATGAATTTCCTATAGAAATCCTTTGATCCAAGACAAAACTCAAATTCCCAAAGAATCGGGTGCTGCTCCTATCCTGGAATAG
Organism: Allium cepa; assembly: GCA_030765085.1. NCBI lineage: Eukaryota > Viridiplantae > Streptophyta > Magnoliopsida > Asparagales > Amaryllidaceae > Allium > Allium cepa. The sequence continues at coordinate 720,591,485 of CM060938.1, read as the reverse complement.
CTGCCACTATGCTTCCACTGCGCAACTCTGATTCAAGAATGCTGTTGATGAACACAAGTATAAACTTGATCAACTTATCTCGGAATATTGTTCATCAAATTCCATAAAATCTCAGTGACTTATCCGATTCAGTCATAACACACAACAAAAATTCAACCAGAAAACTGGATCCAATAAATCCTACCAACTCAAACAGATCACATTCTCAAAGAATCTCCTACAATGCTGAACCACCGGAGAATAGGCCACTCACTGCTGCTACTACTGCCAAAACTTCCTTATCCAAAAGCTCATCGAACCTCAAAGCTACACCTGCCTCTTTACAATAGAGCCTTCCCGATAGACGGATATCTCTTAGGAAACTCACTCCCAAACCAAACTCAAAACTCTTCCAAACTGAGTCTCAAAACTCAAATATAGACAGAACTCCTTCCTAAGGTTGCCAAAATACCAATTCTGGCTTCTGCACTTCCACTGATTCAAACTCGAGAAAATCCACTCATACGAGTGTAACCAAGCTTACAATCCAAAAATATACTCCGAATCTTAAAAGATTTCCTTCGGAGATTAGTGAAATCCTTCACACCAAACTGCCAAGCTACTCAAGATGTCCAACACTGCCCTAGCAGATCACTTCCAACCTCAAACACTCGAACTCCAACCATTGGTAGTTGTGTTACACACTCCACTACCCTATCTACCTTTATTACTTATATTGGAAAACCAGAACAGGTAACCCAATCTAATAGGGAGAAATAAATAATATATATATTCAAAATTACAAATACGCTCTCTCAAGACAGACACCACTACAGAGCCTAGGTATTCACTCAACCTAAATGCTCTGATACCACGTTGTAACGACCCAACTTCCACACTCCAGGAAGTCGCATCGCTAAGAAGAAAGAAAGGGATAGAAAAGAGAAAAGAAAGGAAAGAAAGAAAAGACAACATCAGAATCTCACAGCGGAATCGAATAAATTATAATATATCACATAAAACTTTACATAGTATTATATACATCAGAGTTAAACAGCTAATACAACACAAAACTAGACAGTTATAAACATCTGTCTAGCATTTACAATCCAAGTACATCAGAGAAACATACTCAACTCTAACACAGCGAAACCACTAAATATATATCTACACGCTGAAGCCTCCTGCTCCATTATCTCCTCCAGAATTCGTCAAAGCAATCCTAAAACACTTGACTACTCATACGTAATATGAGTACCCAAGAGTTTAATAAAACAGAAAATAAACACTCAGGTCAGACAGGGGTCTGGTGTGAGTAAACGGGGATAAAAGTTGCTTAACTTTAGAAAAACCTTTGAAAACTAAAGGTATCACGTAAGACTTCCCACACATAAACATGGAAAAGTTTTTACCTTACGCTAACCAAAACATTTGATAGGAAATCCAGTGATATTATAATAGTGTCTAGGTTTTCAAGTAAATAAGAAATAGCTGGAATTGTTACATGATTAAATTCCAGCTACTAGGCACAAAAGTGGGTAATACAATCAAAACTGTAGGGTCTCGTAGGGAAAATGGGTTTCCATCAATCGCAGGGCTACTGGGGTACCGCCCGTCACAGTACGTGGCCTAGATCACCGTACCGAGGATTACTCCCTTCATCCCCTGCAACACAAAGCCGGACCCGTTCCTTACTGAACAGTTCCGACCACCCCGCAGATTGGTCGTCACCAACTGCCACACAGCCGAAACATAAAGGGACCTCTAGACAGGAGTAAATCTTGCTCTCAAGTGGGTGCGACCCACGAAGTTTTGCTGCACCTCCCCTGTTTTAGCCATTCCCGGTTGATGGGGCTTGAGGTTACAATTACCTTTATAGGACATCTCAATCTTAGAATGCTCATCGTCCATCTGACGATGTGATGAAAGCATTTAATCCATATAAGTTCGTTCCGGGTTCGAACGAAACCGAAGGCATTATCTCGTTACACTCGTATTGGAATCACCCTCAGAGTTAACGACGATAACCCTTGCACTCTATATCTCCATCTCGAATCTATAAGCACTATTCCGTCAACTCATTACGGAATCACCCACAGAGTTATACTGACGTATAGCCCTTACACCTCGAGTCTTCACTTGCTCTACTTGGATTGACGACCTAACGTTTAATTGGAATCGATGTGGTTTTCGGATATCCAAATATGGAAACCCGATCCCGGTCTCACCGAAACCAAACGCCATTTTAATGTCCAAGTTGTACTTAAGGGTTTTAAGTAATTAACTTATTCATTATTACCTAATTCACATAGATAGATAAACTACATCTCACAGTAGGTAAGCACATTCATATCATAACAGATAATATGTATCATTCATAAACAGATAATCATTCAACCAAATAATCCATCACAAACTATCATACTTAAACTAATCATCCATATCATACAGATACAACTAGTCTCATTACTGAGATCACAAGCATTCAATCAATAGCATCCATAAGCATAATTTATTAACCATCAATTATAATTAATTTAAAATGAATTAAATTAATTACAACTATCCCTAATTAATTTAAATTAAATTAAATTAATTAACACATTAAAATCTTGCTTAACCTCCATTAATTAATTAACCCAGTTAATTAATTCACTTCCTAATTATATAACTTGATTAAACATCTTTGATTAATCATTCACTAATTACAATAAGTAATTAGTCCTTAATAAATTTTATAAATTAATTAACCTTAATCATAAGTAATTAACATTTAATTACTTCAATTATTAATTAATTATAATTAATTATATTAATCCTTAATTAATTACAATTAATTAATCACTTAATTAATTAATTATTACTTAATTAAACAATTCTTAATTACATCATTAATTAAAATAATTAATGATCTCTAATATTAAATAAATTACTTAATTAAAATTAATTGCATTTAGTAATTAATCCAATTATTAATCACCTTGATTAATATTAAATTAAGTAATTAACTATCTTTAATTACTTATTAACAAATTAATTATCCAATGATTAATCATTAATTAATTCCTTAATTAATTACTAAAGTAATCATCCAAATTACTAACTACATTCCAGTAATTATAATGTAGTCCTGCTCCATTAATTACATTAAGTAATTACACTCTAAAATCATCAAATGATTTATTAAAATTAATTAAACTGAATTAATTAACTTAACAAATCACAATATTAAAATTTATTGACATTAATTAATTAATTAATTATCCTTAGATAATTATCACCAATTATTAATTAACATCATTTCATTCATTATATACTTAAGAAAATTTGGATTAGATTAATTATCAAAATTAATCTAAACCATTATTCAAAATCAAATAATTAAGTAAACCCTTAATCATCTTAAAGATTTTCAAAATAATAAAATTACTATCAAATGACTCATTTAAATTCAAAATGTATTAAAACAATACATTTCTAAAAATTTAATTCAAATTCAAATTTTATTTAAAGATTCAAATGTATAATTATTTAAACATTGATTCCAAAAATAATTATAAACCTTAAAATAAAAATGAATGTTTAAACAACATTCATCACTAAAATATAAAGAAAGATTTAAAACTAAATTACTTGATAAATTAAGCATTGAAAATAAATTGATTATTTTCAACTTTCAAATTTAAATCCACTTCATATTTTAATTCAAATACTTTCAAATACTAAAGGAACTCAATTCTTTCAAGTTTTAAACTTATTTGGAATGAAATTTCATTTCCAAATTCACTTTTAAACATTTGAATATGTTCATTCATTTTAAATTTAAAAACTGTTGAATTCAAAACTGGTTTTCAAAGTAAACTTGAAAACAGTTTTTAATCTGAATTCAAAAACAAATTTAAGTTTTACTTCAACATTTAAATCTGTTCAACTTTAAAACTTACTAAACTGTTTTTAAATCTAATTCTGGTTTTAAAAAGACAAACCTGAAACTGTTTTAAACTTAACTTCAAACCTGAATTTAGAACTTGTTTAAATTTAAAAAATTTCATTTTTTAAAAAACTTTGAATTTCAAACTCTATTTGAATTTAGTTTTCAATTCATACTTAAATCAAGTTTCCATCTTAAAATATGAATTCCATTAAAATGCAAAACTGCAAAATACTCTCAGTTTTAAAACCCTGTAGTCATATACCCGAGAAACCATTTACTTACTTCGAGTTTCACTACCCCTTGCTTCGAGTCAGATGCACAAAAACCCTAGGATTACCCGAGTCAAAAGAAACCCTTCACATCTGAAGTTCACCTGAACCTCGACATGAATGGTGCACATGCACCTTCGCCTCGGCGAACTTCAGCCCCTCCAACCTACCTCCACAAGTCACTGACCATCTTCCTTTCCGATCACGACCACCCAAAACCCCCACATCAACTTGAAATTAAAAATAGGAAATCCACTACAGCCTAAAAAGAAAACTCATATACATCATACCCAAACCTGTCATCATCCAATTAGCTCGCCTCCGACCCTCATCTTCGCTACAATTCCGGAAGACTCTCCCTCTAAGTCCCCTCTGCAACCACTAAAATCCCTAACCCACTCGATGCTACGGAGTGATGTGCAGAACCCCATTACCTAAACACTGCAAGACTAGGTTTTAAAACCTGGAAAAACCCCCAATCCACATCTACTCTCTCTCTGATTCTCCATCACCTAATCCACTCCAATCTCACATCAATACACCACTGACATGAAACATCATAACATCTTAAATCCATTACATATGCATCTTAACCCTCCCCAAATTCACTAGCCTACAAATACATCAAATTTTCTATTTCTGTTTTAAAACAGAAATGCCTTTCCTTAACAGTTTATTTAAAACTGAAATTTTAGTTTCCAAAATCCATGAATTCAATCATGCATCCTGTTACAAACTGTTTTAAATGTTTTTAAAAGTTTGATATACTTACTTCTAGAAGATATCTACTGTTATAAATGTTTTCCAGAGACTACAAAGTTTTAATATAGTTAAATTTTGATTTATAACTAACACTTCATTCTAAACAACAAAGTTTGTTTATACTACAAATTCTAGTTGATACCAAATCAGGTGGTAATGGATTCTAAATAATCTTAGTTTTTAAAAAAAACTCATCAGGTTTGCAGATACCTGCAGCAGCACATTTATATACATATTCATGTATATGTACACAGAAATATTTATCAATATAAATCACATAAACATACATATTTCTACACACTTCACATGCACAGAAACTTAAGCTTATAAATTGTGAGATTATTCACCACATAAAGACACTGCAGTTTTGATTCTTGTTAAAAACAGCATGCATTAGTCTTTAGATATTCTTTTTGCCAAAGCATTAATTTAAAAAGAAAAACTGTTTTTAAAAATAAAGGTTTACTCACATTTAATTAGAAGATGCAGAAACAAATTAGCTGCAGATCCAATCTCTAGAAAAGCAGATCACAATTCCAAGTCCAAACTTGCATTTAGATTACAGAAATTGATCCTCTGTTTGATGAAGATTGCTTTACTTGCTGATGTAGATTGCATGCAGACTTCAAAATTTCAAATGCTCAGATTTGCAGTTGATATATTTGAAGAAAAAGATTACAGATTTGTTGTTGAACTTAGCATGCAGATCCATTTCAAATGCACAGATTTGAAGATAAATGAGAAGATTTGATTTGTTTTGCAGAATTGAATTTGTAGATATGAAGATGAATGCAGATATGAAGTTTGTAGAAATGATTTGCAGATTTGTAAACATGCATTTGTTTGAAGATAGGTTGCAGATTTTTAACATGCATTTGTTGTTTGAATTGGGTTTTGATTTTACGGAAATTTGAATTTCCAGGTTTTCTAAAGAGAAAATGGTTTGAACCAAAATGAATTTCTAAATTTTTTTGTCTAAAATAATTTATTTCAAAAGTAAAATTAACATGCCACTTGTTATCTTATAGTGTAGATTAATTACAAGTGTCTCTTTATGTTTAAAAAGGCTAACACATGTTCATTTTCAAAATAAAAAGAAAATTCTAAATTTATACTTGTATTTAAATTATCCTAAATCATTACTAATTTGTTTTTAGCAAGTTTTAAATGTTGTATTAACCTTAGCCTTGAAATAATTACATGTTTATTTATAACTTCTTATAACATTCATTTTAATGTTTGATTGATTATTTTTAAAATAACATTCTTTATGAAACTAAATTTTAAATCAAATGTTATATTTTAACAAGAATGAATTAAATCTATTCAAAGAAAAGCAATTTAAAATTAAACAAATCAAACTTTTATTATAAAACAAAATTAAACTATATTTATTTTATAAACCAAAATAAATGCTCCCTTATTTCTATAAAAATATAAGAAAGATTTTTAAAACAAACTTTTGAAAAATTTACAATACTCATTTAGATTAAATTAAAACAATTTACACATTATACATTAATATATAATAATTAGAAAATATTCTTTATTTAATATAAATTAAAATCAAAACCAATTCCTCTATTTACAATTTATAAATATTTATACATTATAAATAAAATATTTTTAAATCAGTTTAGAAAGATGAATTTGTTACTTAAATATTTTTAACTTTTGAAAACAATATCATTTAACAAACTAAATAATTATTAATTTTCAAAAGAAAATACCAGTTTAAATTAAATTATTAAATCAATATTTCACATTTTAAAATAATTACCAATGAAATTATTAAATAATTATTGCCTAAATTTCCGGGACATCACAAAATCAAATTCAATTAGAATTTTAAATCCACATTTCATTTGTCTTTCTAAATCAGTATCCATAATTTACGTTTCAAACTTCCAAATTTCCATTTCAAAAATCTTATAATTCAATTTAAATTTTTATTTAAACAATTAAATTATTGATTCAAGTTCGAATATAAGTTTTATTTCGAAATAAAATTTACTTTAACGTTCAAATCAATTTAAACTCATTTCATTTAATATTCATTAAGTAAATTTGCCATTCAAAACAATTTCTATTAACTTTCCAATTCAATAAATCTATTATTTAAATTCAACTTCATTATATCAACTTACAAATTGAATTCAATCAGATTTGTCAATCAAGTTCTTTAAATTTCAAGTGTTACATTAATTTCAATACAACACATTTATTTATTTTGTTAAGAAATTCAATTTCACTCATTTTTACTTAGTTACACATTTCAAACTAAATTAATAAAGAAACTAAATTTCACATATTCAAGAAGTTCAATTTCACTTATTAACTTACTTAAATAATTTCCAAAACTTGATAAATAAGAAACCTAAATTTATTTATTAACGAAGTTCAAATTCACTTATTTAAACAAATTTTCTTTTTTTTTCTTCTTTTTTTTTTAAAGAAGACAATTATATAAAAGGACAACCAAAAGCTGTCAACAAGCCTGACAGGTAACCGAACCCCCAAAACAAGGAAATACAAAAACGAGAACACTCTAGAGAATAACACACTGATAACCAAAAAAGAGGAACCAAAAAACCATAACAAGAGGCGTCTCAAAAGGACCACTGTCAGCAGGCACACAGCAAACCCGAAGAGCTCTAGGAACCCACCGCCCATCCAACATCGTAATCGAGCTCCGGCAATGCCACCGCCCGAAAACGATGTAGAGAATCAACCTAGCAACTAGAGATCAAGCCCAACAGAAGACCCTCCAAGATAGTAGAAGCAAGAAACAGCCAACATCCCAGCAACTGATTGGCCGATAGCCGTAAAGGAGAAGCGGAATCCCTCTAAGCAAGCTCCAATCAGATAAAGGACGGAGAAACTAAAACACCCCTGAATGCCATATCCTGAAAGCAATAGACCCATAATGAGAAAATAAAAGGGGGGGAAGACGGTCAAGAAGGAGACTAGATAGTCAGATCCACCAGTCTCCGGAAAGGCAGTCAACCTATTCCGGCTCTAATAGAAGACCGACTACAGGAGATCGATAATAGATTCACCAGGCGTTCGGAACGAGAGTTGACTGTCCCTCTGAAAGGGCGGCCACGAAACGCCAAGTAAACATCATCTCGGACCCTCCGAATTACCGAGAGGGGGTCCATTGGAGTCTCGTCAAAGATTGCCTTATTCCGCGCACACCAAATGTGCCAGCAAATCAGACAAGGAATCAAGCGAAAGATGATAGAACGAAGGGAACGACCAGAACTACGAAACTACCAAGAGGACTGTAGATCAGAAGATGAGGTGATGGAACCACGGACCCCCACTAAATTACCGAAGTAATTCCAGCAGGATCTGGCACACCAGCCAACGAAGAGCAGATGGTTCACCGATTCTGTTTCCCCGTTGCCGCAGCATCTACAACGTGAAACAAAAGGAATGCCGATCCGTTGAAGGTTCTCGTCAACCGAAAGCCCATTATGGAAGGATCGCCACACTAGAAGAGATACTTTAGGAGGGATACGGACGTCCCAAATGAAAGAAAAAATGGGAAGGACAGGAGAAGGCCTTCTAGAAGAGGACCACGCCTTAAGAATAGAGAACGGACCACCATCCCAACCGGAGAGGCCGTTATGAGAATAAACGAGCACTTTGACCGATTGCATATGCTTCCAAGTCTCACTGGCGTAAGAAGGAGAACCGGTAAAGCCCGAAGCAGCCAGTCTCCGATACTTGGCATGAAGGAATTTCGCCCATAAGGAGTCGTTAGTCCCAAACCTGGACCACAACTTGCAAGCGAAAGCCAAGCAGATGTCCTTCGGATTACGCAAACCTAACCCACCCTCACTCTTAGGACGGCAGATAGCATCCCAAGACACCCAATGATGTCTGCGATTGTCTCCCTTAGAACCCCAGAAGAAAGATGAAGCCAAAGATTGGAACGAACGAAAGAAGGAGGAAGTAGGGGTTATCGCGGCGAAAATATGAATACCCAAAGAGCTCAAAACCGATTGGATAAGCACCAATCTTCTAGCTTGAGACAAGAGAGATGCATTCCAACGAATAATCTTTCCCTTAACTTTGTCCGAAAGCGGATCGAAAAGGGCGTTCAGTTTCCTACCTCTGTAGAGAACAATAGCCAGATAAGGAAGAGGGAGTGAAGCTGCCCTAAACCCGGTAAAAGATTCGACCCAAGAAACTCTCAACTGGCCCATGTCCTTCGCGTGAACGAAGCAACTCTTCGCCGAGTTGACCAGTTGGCCCGAAGACCTCTCGTACAACTGAATGAAACGAATAAGGCGGCGAATAGAGGACCGATTACCGTTGGAGAAGATGACAATGTCATCCGCGAATGACAGAGAGGAGACAAGCGGACACCCACTCGGAAGTCCAAAACGCTGAATTTGACCAAAGACCGTTAAAGTGTGGATGCCACGAATGAAAGCCTCGGCCGTAACGAATAGAGTTGAAGATAGAGGATCGCCCTAACGGATACCTCTACCAGCTTTGAAAAAACCATTGGCTGATCCGTTAATGATAACCGAAAACCAACAGTTGGAAATGAGCCTCCAAACCAAATCGATAAGGGTTTCAGGAAAACCGAAGGCACGATGAACCTTGATGATGAAAAACCAAGACATACGATCATAGGCCTTTTCCATATCAAGTTTGAAAATAATGTTAGATCTCCTGACCTTGCGGTCAATTTGAAAAACAAGTTCTTGGGCTAAAAGGACGTTATCAGTGATCAAACGACCTTTTACAAAACTTGCCTGAGAGGAGGAGATAATGCGATCAAGGTACGGAGCCAAACGAATGGCCAGAACCTTAGAAATAACCTTGTTGGCGAAGTTACACAGGCTGATCGGTCGGAACTCCGAGCACAACCGAGGATTATCACACTTAGGGATAAGGATCAAGTTAGTGGAAGACCAGCTTATGGGAAGAGCGGCTCCAGAAAAGAAATGCTGGATAGCTAGGCAGAAATCCGATTGGATGATATGTCAGGTACTACGAAAGAAGGACCCATTAAAACCATCCGGCCCACTGGCACTATCCTTGCTGAGCGCAAAGACACTGGCACGAATCTCATCAGGCGAAGGCGGTAAAGCTAAAACGGCACTACCCTCAGAAGGAACTAGCCGTGGAATAAAGGACAGGATATCCGAAACCGGGCCAGACGCAGAAGGAGAACCCAAATAAGATTGGAAATGAGAAAGTAAAACCTCAACTACTTCAGACGGAGTCGAAGCCAAAGAATGGTCCGATCTCAAAATCTCACGGATTGAAAGCAAATTAGCTTTCTTCCGGATAGAAGAATGGAAGAATTTCGAGTTTGAATCACCTTCGACCACCCACTTGATCCTCGCCTTCTGGCGGAGGTAGGAGTTTTCAATGCGGAGTTCCGAAGAGAAGGCCAGTTGAGCGGAAGCCCAAATCTCCTTATTCTCGGCTGAAGGATTCTCATCGAACAAAGATTCGGCAAGAATCAGGGATTCTTCAGCCGCTTACACACGGTCGAAGATGTTTCGGAAAACAAGGGAATTCCACGTCTTAAGGCAAGACTTAAGACGCTTAAGTTTTCTAGAGAAAGCCCCCATTGGAGCAGCCACAATGGGAGCGGACCACGATTCCTCCACCACCTGCTAAAAACTATGGTGTGAACTCCACATACTAAGGAAACGGAAAGAAGAAGGTCCCAACAAGGACTGCGAAGCGCACCATAAAACCAGTGGCGCATGATCAGAGCAAGCTCGATGGAGATGAGAAATAGAAAAGGAAAAGGGGAGATTGAACCAATCAGCAGACCCAAAAACCCTATCCAACCTGTATAGGATCCGATTCGAGCCTACCTGATTATTAGACCAAGTAAATGCAGAGCCAACGAAAGGGATTTCCGATAACCCGAAACTCACAATGAAAGAATTGAAATTAGAAACCGAGAGCCGATTGACGGCCAACCCGCCCGCCTTTTCAGCCTGGCTAGCGACAACATTGAAATCGCCACCCACCACTGAAAGCGAGCAACCGAGGACAGCAAGAGACATAATGTCATCCCAGAGAGATAATCTCTCTAACCGGTCGCATTTGGCGTACACCGCCGAAAAAATGAGCGGTTGCGGGAAATTGGGAGAGGAACACAATACAGATAAAAGTTGAGCCGAGTCAAAAACAGGGCGAACAACGAATTCTTTGGACCAAAGAATCCAGATCTTACCCGAGATATTAGACACAACACCGCCAAAACCAAGCGACAGAACAGCCTTGGTAATCTCACCAGAACCCAAAAAAGGTTCTAAAACAGCCACTAAACCAATGGAATGCTTACGGACAATCCGACTAAGTCTAGCAGAGGAGGCATCGTTGCCGATACCACGAATATTCCAAAAAAGAAAATTCGTCATTAAGACAACAACAAGCAGAAAGATAAAGACAAGCCAAAGAAGACAACACAGACGCAAATCAGATACGATACAAGGAGGATAGAGCAGACCCGTCGATCTGCTCAGTCGCCGCTATAGAGCGAGTACGGATAGTCCGGGGGATGGCGGAAGCGCCACGCGAACAACGCCGAGAAGATCTGCGAAGAGGCTGACGCCTAGGCTCGGACAACGAAGAAGCACCAAAACTCTCCTTCGAATCGGGCAGAGAAGAAGAGGATCTGGATGGATCAGAGTTCTCGGTAAGACGAGAGAGCCGCTCATTAATCAACGCGATTTCCTCTACACTCAGCAACGGGATGATGATCGACAAGGCGCAAGAAGAGGAAGGAAGAGAGCAACGGGAAGAGCAACAAAGAGGAGGAGAGGCCGAAGAATCCGAAACTGATAAAGAATAATGGAGGTATGTAGGGGAGCTAAAAACACGCATCCCACGATGCTGTAGGAACCTAACCCATGCCGGACTGTCACTAATGAGACAGCCCCGCGAGACAGGAGAGGTTCGCTCGGTGGCTCTAACAAAGCTATCACCTGCTCGAATCGCAAATGACTGGTAATATTCCAGGCTGCCCGCATAGTGGACCGCAACATGGTTCACTATGCGACCAGGAATGGAACACCGCCTAAGCCAATCGACCTAGGCAGGATAATATCTCCGTAGAGACCAAAGGGGATCAACCAGAATAGACAGACGATACGAAGCCACAAACGACACTGACCAGGCCTCGGTATGGCTCGTAACAAAAAACCAAGATAGAGAACCACACTGTCCTCTCCAACCGGAGAAAACAATGCCTAAGGGACCTGACACGCCATCATCCAACAGAATGCAAAAGGTGTTAGGGAGCAGTCGCCGAAGCGAGTCAAGGCTCAAAAACACAAGGAACAAACCAACAGACATAAGCCGACAAGAAACCAAATACCCAAAAACATCGAACAAGTGGAAGAGCACCAGCGAAATACTCACCTGACCGGATAAAGAGCCACATACCTGCAGCTGCGCGATGAAAGGAGCTACAGAGCAACTGGACCCAATCTGATCGCGCTACAAGCCACCTAACAAACAGGGGAAAACCACCCCACTTCCTCAAGGAGAACGAACAGAACAACTCAGAGGGAAACCCAAACCAAGACCAAAATCACAGCAAACTACCTCCAAACAGCCACGACCATCCCCAAAGCCACGACAAATCAAGGAAGGAACTACGGAGGGACGCACCGCAACCCACGAGGAGGAGACAACCTCCCCAGCGACCAAAACAACCAAAGCAACACCAAAACCTTCGCCGAAAACAGAAAGAACCGAGTCCCCCCCCCCCCCCCCGACGCCACAATGCTAACCACTGCCAAACCGCCAGTACCCACCCCAGAATCACGAAACACCGAGATAGTGTCGTGGGAGGGTAGCACCGTAGCCTCAATTGAAAGGGTGGTGAAATCCCCTTCGACCAAGTTAACCGAGCCAAAGCCAAAATCACAGCCAACCGAGCCCACCACCATCAACTCCTCTCCACCAGGGAGAAAAACACAATCGGACAAGAAAGATACAGACGGCACGAAAAGGGTGGTAAAATCCCTATTGTCCAAGTCAACAAAATCAAGATCAGAGCCACAACACACCGAACCCACCACAAGTGTCTCCTCCCCTCTTGGCAAAATCCCACAATCGGCTGCAAAAGCTAACGATGGTTCGAAGACGGTGGCGAAATCCATCTTCGAAGCCACCGCGTCAGCCGCAGCAATGGCCATCACCTCCCAATAAGCACCAAACAAAGGAGAACACATACAGGGGGGAGAACAACACTGCAAACCTTCATCAGAGACTGGAATCACCTCCATGAAACAGAATTCACCCCAAATAAATCTGGATCTGGCAAGAGCCCCAAAATCAGAAAGAGAAAAAACCCTAATCTCAATCGATCAAACACCGGAGAATATCACAGAGATTGGACCAGAAGCCTCTGCCCGAAAGGCAGCGCCAATAGCGGCGAACGGCGGGCAACATCGAACGAAGGAACCAGTAAGCACGAATTCCCCACCGTCGCTCAAAGACGACACCAACATCATCAAAAAACCCACAGTAATACTCAGAGTTTGAGAGGAAAGCCTCAGAGAGATAAAGAATTAAGAAGGGGAAACAGCTGAAAAAGGAAATTCGCTAACGCTTAGAGCAAGACTGCCATTAAAGAGCCATTGTTAGTTTTGGCTTTAGTGCTTATGCTTTAAACAAATTTTCTTATCAAAGAATTCAAATTTTATTTAATTATTAAATAATTTCAAAAATTAATTAATAATTCAAAATTTAATTACCAAATAAATTCCAAAAACCTAATTATTAACTAATTCCAATCTTAATTATTAAATAATTACAAAACTTAATTATTAAATAATTTCAAAACTTAATTCAATCATTTCTTAAATTAAACAACGTTCTTTCATCAATTACTTTATTAATATTTCGTTTCAGATTATTAATATTAACATTTTCCTTTCATTAAATTCAAGTTCCAACTTCATTTCAAATCTTATTATTTATTCAAATAAAATCTTTATTTTATTTTAAAATTAATTATTGACTAATCGGGTTTTTATTTAATTCTCTATCCTAAGTCAAAGTTTTATTTAGGTATTTATCATTTCAACCCGATTCCATTTCAATTCAAAAATCAAACATAGCAAAGGGAACTTGCAGTGTGATAACTGGGATGGTGTCAAAGTAAATAAACAAACAATAACAACAATTAATAACAATCCAATAATTAATTCAAATAATCGCTAAATAATCGTATTAATTTACATTGTTGTTTGTGTAAATTAATATAATTATTTCTAGAATCTACACTATCATTTCATGCAGATTAAAGATTATTACATTAATATACGGTTGTTCGCTTGATATTTATTATTCGATTTCATACTACATCAATTTATACAACATACATTTAAATGGTTCAAGGTATAATTAACCATATTTCTATGTGTCAATTAATTTAAACATTTAAAGGGGTCATATTATACAAATTCTACCTAATCAAATTCGACACATATATCAATTTCAAATTGTTAATTCCTATGTCAAATTCAATTGAGAATTTTTATCACTTTATTCACTATAATTTAACATCTAATATAAACAACAAACAATCAATCAATTATCAACCAAATGGGATTATCCTCTTATAATTCACATATCATAGTGTCAGATGTCACAGGTGAACTGATACAGGTAATTACATACATAATTATGTAAATAACTAACAACGGCATATTTCCATTGTCATTTCAATTGAAATCAAATTTATTAAATAAAAGAACAGTAATCGTGAGTGATTTCTCACCTTTCGAGGCTAGAGAGAATGGATGATGACACAAATACACACACTGGTACGAACACTGAAATATCCAAGCACAAATTCCAAACAAAGCTAGATTGGCACGAATTTGACGATCAAAGCTGATAACAAGAATTGATGGAACAGATCAGAACGAGTCGATGAATAAATTTTGTATAAGAGAACTTTCATGCACTAAAAAAATCATATTTTAAATTCAAACAGATATTAAATTAAATATATAAAAAAATTTAAAAAAATCATAGCTTTAAATTAAGACATATATATATAATCAACATATACATTAATAAAGAAAATTAATGTATATAAATCTATTCAGATTAAAACAAGCATGCAAGCTCTTCCATATGCAACCGAAAATACTATCTGGGCTAGACCTATATATAATACGGTCCGCATATACATATTTACTTTTTCACGTATCAATCTTTTTTATTTTTTTTTTGTTTTTTTTGAGAAACAACAATATCTATATCAACCAGCACTGTTAAAATCAACCATACAATGCCCATATATATATAACTTCCATATTTGAAACAAGATAACTTATGCATAGATATTCTAATATAGTTTCAGTAAAATAAACAACTTATACCACTTTTATGTATATCAGACATATACATATCTATTCTTTCTTTCAAATATATGCATTAAAACAAATTTATACGTTATTATAGTATATATAAATATATAAAATCTAATATATGGCTCTGCTTATTATTTACAAATCTGAAGACCGGAACTTATATATCCTTATATACAAGTTGTACTTAAAACCATCATTTATTTCAAGAATAAATATGAATACCCATATTATAGAATACCTAAACTATCAAACTATTAACTAACCTACATATAAAACCCAAAAGTGAATATCTTTAATACAATAGATCATACATCAACATGCATTATATGCACTTCGAAATATGTTATAAAATATATCAATGTCGACCTATTATAAATAATTATCTTGCTTAGTTAATTTTTTTTTACATTAGGAACTAGCTTTTATTTATACTTATACGTGTATTACTATCAATAAAGAGCATACTGCGAAATGAACTATTATAAACAAATAGTATCCTATAAACATTTATATATATACTACAATATAAACGAACTGTTAACTAAAGATTTATACATTAACTTATAACCATTGTTACGTACACTAATATATATCAGTTACTATATATATGTACCTTCAATTATGAATACTATGGAAAAGAAGGAGGCTGCTGCAACACAAAAAAAAACGAGCCAGGAATGGATGGCAAGGAGACGAGCAAGCGGAGGTAGGATCTCCGGGGTTGCGCGCACTACGGAAGCAAGGTGAAATGGATGATGGCGGTTGCTGGCCGAGACAAGGGAAAGTGCTATACGGCGGATGGCTGGTGGCTCTGAGGCAAAGATGCGGTTCCGATTTGGAAGTGGGTGCAGAGACACTTGGTTGCTGAGGTGGAAGAGTGGCTCGGGCCGAGTTGAAGGGGTGCGCCTTCTCCGGTGTTGGAATTTTTTTTCCTGGAAGAAGTAGTTCGGCTATCATGAAGAAGAAGGAAGGTGTGAATAGTTTAAGGGGAAAGAAATGAATAGGCTTCAGTGGGAAGTAATGCAACTTTAACATAAATTTTCTTTCTGAACGGCAGACCCAGCAAAAGATAGAGAACCAACCAATGCAAATTGAAGGAACCATATATTATATTTGATGTTGGAAAAGAGTAACATGCACGTGAATTTATGAGTTAATAAAAGCAAGAGCTGTTCATCTTTTCAGTCGTTGTAAAATTTGAATGGGCACAGATAGTAAAATGTTTCAAAAAAAGCGTACCGATATGAGTAACCGTTTCACGGGTTTCACCGCATACCGGGTTTCGAAATACACAAATGAATATATCATGGAGATCAGTACGACGGGACGATCCAAATGGTATACAAACGTTAGTGGTACGATTGAATTATAAAAATTTGAAATTTTCTACTGGCGGAAAATGCAAGAAAAACGTATAAAAATAAGATCGACGGAGCCAAGAAGTCCGAATTTGAAAAAACGAAAAATGGCGTCTTGCTCAGAAGATGATTTAGAATTTTCCTATATAAAAATATTTAGCTTTCGAAAACGTTTTATTTTCATCGCTTTTTAACTGATTAAATTGAAGTAAATTTACGCACGAAAATAAACTCCATATTTTTGGACGAAAATTTACCAGTTGCTGTGTTTACTAGATGCGTTTCAAATATAAATTTTTATTTCAAAATTTTATCATTTAAAGTCCCACAAAATTTCAATTAATAACGTTATTAAAGCCGGTTAAATTACGGGTTGATACACTCTCCCCCACTCAAAACTTTTCGTCCTCGAAAAGAAAGGAGGTAGGAGAATAGAAACCACCAGAAGAAAATAGAATGAAAAACAAAATAATCAATTGGTCCAAACCATATAAATTCAATTTAAATAAACTTATATTCAACCATTTGTTTAAAATCAAGGTTTCCATTAAATTGATTTGATTTCTCATTTATAAATGTTAGGTACAAAAGGTTTCTTCCAAATGAAATTCAATTTAAATTCAGTTAATTCAAGATACTCCCTTAAGTTGATTTAATTCAATTTATTAACTTTCAAAACAAAAAATTTCTTCCATTAATCACACCTAATATTTATTTAACTTGTTATACTATTCATCTCCATAACATTTTATAATTAAAATTTAAGTGAATAACATTTATTATACGCCCTCACATTTTATTTATAAAGACAATTTATATTATATATTATTCAATTTTCTTAAATTAACCATTTCAAAGATTATACATTTGAAAAGTCATTTATTATAATCATATTTTATTTGACAAAAATTTAATTCCTTTTTTTCTTTTTTTTCCAAATTATTATTAAATTTATTCTACTTAATATATCTTATCACATATATATTAAGTGTATTTTCACTTATTATACTTACTCAACTTAATTTAAAATTTCTTTTACATCATTTTATATAGTATAATATCCAATTAGTAGTTAACCACTGAATAATTTTGGTAGGTTATATTGGAATGCAACTGGGTATTATACAAGTAAATTTCAAATTTAATACTCTCAAATTTAAATATTAATTCAAAATTTTGGTTTCATTTATAATTGAAATCATCTTTTACCCACATTTTTAGAATTAAATTTTCGATTAACTTCAAACAATTTAGAGATAATTATGTATATACTATATATATCAAATCAAATTATATTTAAAGTAATATACCTATATATATAAATCAAATCATACTTAAGAAATTTAAATCGATTTAATTTCCAAAACAAGACTATAGCAAAGCTATGAATTGGTCTCTCCGTTTCGAAACTGAATGTCGATGATGCGGCCGCCATCACTGAAATTATTTTCCAGCGACAAAAGAGAAAAGCTCTAATTTTAAACATCTAAAATTTCTTTCAAATGATTTCTATTTGAAAATACTTTAAAAAATATATCTTTTTAAAACTTAAAGCCAAGTTTGAAATCACAGGATATTAAATCCTAAAATTCTAATTTAAATCCATTTGAATTACAATTTAAATTATAAACAAGTTTTATAAATTCATTTATTTATTATTCCAGACAACAAATCAACAATTTAATTTCAGATTTTTTTTTTATATATATAATCATACAAAACTATTTTATTCACCAAACTCGAAAATACTATTGTGTCAGTTTGCTCTGTTCAAGTGTTCTGGAAATCCTATCAATAACGTTGATCAGACGAATCGATCGGAACCCAAACCAACATCAACAACTTAAACAACACAATATATAAAAAAAATTAATATTATTTACACACACAGTTCCTCGCTCGACGATACAAGAATAGATTTCAAAACAAGTATAGAGATTCAAATTTGATGAAATCAAATCAAAGAGAATTTTGATTCAAGATAGATTCAAAACAGAGATAAAATGATTAAATAATCAAAATAGGAAGATGAGTAAGTTTATATAAATCGCGGACAACCTTAACCGGATCGACCGAGACTTCAAGAATAAGATCGATGTAGAATTCCGAGGTAAATCGACATTCGATCAAAAAAAATAGAATTCAGGCATAGCAGGAGATAGATAGCATCGTAAACCGAAGATACAGAAATCTCCGGTAAATCAATGCCTATTATAAGGGAGTTTCACCTCTTTTACAAATAGTTTGAATATTGGCGAGACCGCCGATTCATTATAAAGATCATACAAAGTGGAGTTATGGAATACTCCAGAATCCAGACGAATACGAATAGTAAGGGACAAGAATGAATTTTGGAACCGAGGGAACGTTCCAAAGGAATCGAGGCAAAAGGAAGAGATTCAAACTCGAATGAAAGTGATTCTGTAAATAAATTTACCATATATGCTAAGTTTTGCCTAGAGCTACCAAAGCTCTAATACCAACTGTAACGACCCGCTATTTTGGACGATTCGCATCCGCACATGTCGGAATTGAATAATTCAAAATACCAAATTGTTAATTTAAATTTGGCAAAACTGAACATATACAGTAAATAAATAATCACAGACACAGAGTAATAATATGCAGCGGAAGCAAAAGACAGTAGTTCATGAAGCTACTATGTACATAATAGAGTTAAATAAGTTACAACAGAAGTCTCGAATACAATAGTCAAATACAATAATCAGAATACGTCACTGGAATCAACTGAATATCTGAAAACTGGATAGATAGTTGGATCTCCAGGCGAAGCTCCAACTCCAAAGGTGAGTCCCAAAAGCTGAACCACTCAGTCTGACCCGAGCGTAAAGCAAAAAACAAAACACTCGAGTCAGGATTAACATTCTTATATCAATAAATCCAACTCAAGTGAAATAACAATTGAAATACAATAACTCAAAGGACGTTGGAATAACCATCCTTTAAGGATCTGTTAAACTATCTACTATGTATAGTGTACGCTAAATAGATAATGCCTATCAGTAATATAAATATCAAAATAGTGTTAAGGCGTTACCATTATCCCCCTTAACACATTTTATAAAGCGTTATGGTCTATACAGCACTGTAAACTCCACAGTAAACTGGTGGGATATCAAGGAGTACTCCATAGGTATAACACAAAACAAAGTCGTAGTGGTCACGTATATAGGGATAAAAGTATGACAAGGCACATGAGGCAATACCCAAGGTAGTGAAACTACCATTTGCCTGATCCGGACTGGTGAAAAGGCATCGCCGCAATGATCGCAACATCGCGAAACAACACTCCCAAAAGTATGAGGGTGCACCAATCAATAACAAGTAATGACAGTTTACGAAGAAGTGTGTTCGCCCGAGGTGGCTAACCTCATTTGGCTCGGCACGGATCATGTTTTAGTCATTTTCAATTTGACACAAGTGTCAAGGCTATCCATTATCGTTCTCTTTCTTCAATCATCATGTACATCATTGCAACCACTTCATTCTGGATCACACTCCGTGTATAGTTATTAAAGTGGTTTTCGGTTTTGACACAGAGTATGTCCATAACCGATTCCGGTCTCTTTAATAACTTTCGTAATTATTCCAACGATTGGTCGTTTAATATATTTCAAAACCAAATCAAATTCAATTAGAATTTTAAATCCATATTTCATTTGTCTTTCTAAATCAATATCCATAATTTACGTTTCAAACTTTCAAATTTCCATTTTAAAATCTTATAATTCAATTTAAATTTTTATTTAAACAATTCAATTTCGAACATAAGTTTTATTCCGAAATAAAATTTACTTTAACGTTCAAATCAATTTAAACTCATTTATCGACTTCATTCAATATTCATTAAGTAAATTTGCCATTCAAAACAATTTCTATTAAATTTCCAATTCATTAAATCCATTATTTAAATTCAACTTCATTATATCAACCTACAAATTGAATTCAATTAGATTTGTCAATCAAATTCTTTAAGTTTCAAGTCTTACATTAATTTCAA
The DNA here is from genome assembly GCA_030765085.1 of Allium cepa. Classification (NCBI taxonomy): domain Eukaryota; kingdom Viridiplantae; phylum Streptophyta; class Magnoliopsida; order Asparagales; family Amaryllidaceae; genus Allium; species Allium cepa. The sequence continues at coordinate 720,570,783 of CM060938.1, read as the reverse complement.
TACAACACATTATTTATTTTGTTAAGAAATTCAATTTCACTCATTTTTACTTAGTTACACATTTCAAACTCAATTAATAAAGAAACTAAATTTCACATTCAATTTCACTTATTAACTTACTTAAATAATTTCCAAAACTTGATAAATAAGAAACCCAATTTTATTTATTAACGAAGTTCAAATCCTCTTATTTAAAAGTTCAAATATTCTTATCAAAGAATTCAAATTGTATTTAATTATTAAATAATTTCAAAACTTAATTAATAATTCAAAATTTAATTATCAAATAAAATCCAAAAACTAATTATTAACTAATTCCAATCTTAATTATTAAATAATTACAAAACTTAATTATTAAATAATTTTAAAACTTAATTCAATCATTTCTTAAATTAAACAACGTTCTTTCATCAATTACTTTATTAATATTTTGTTTCAGATTAATAAATATTAATATTTTCCTTTCATTAAATTCAAATTCCAACTTCATTTCATATCTTATTATTTATTCAAATAAAATCTTTATTTTATTTTAAAATCAATTATTGATCAATCAGGTTTTATTTAATTCTCTATCCTAAGTCAAAGTTTTATTTGGGTATTTACCATTTCAACCCGATTCCATTTCAATTCAAAAATCAAACATAGCAAAGGGAACTTGCAGTGTGATAACTGGGATGGTGTCAAAGTAAATAAACAAACAATAACAACAATCAATAACAATCCAATAATTAATTCAAATAATCCCGAAATAATCGTATTAATTTACATTGTTGTTTGTGCAAATTAATATAATAATTTTTAGAATCTACACTATCATTTCATGTAGATTAAAGATTAGTACATTAATATACGGTTCTTCGCTTGATATTTATTATTCGATTTCATACTACATCAATTTATACAACATACAATTAAGTGGTTCAAGATATAATTAACCATATTTCTACGAGTCAATTAATTTAAATATTTAAAGGGGTCATATTATACAAATTCTACCTAATCAAATTCGACACATATATCAATTTCAATTGTTAACTCCTACGTCAAATTCAATTGAGAATTTTTATCACTTTATTCACTACAATTTAACATCTAATATAAACAACAAACAATCAATCAATTATCAACCAAACAGAATCATCATCGTATAATTCACATATCATAGTGTCAGATGTCACAGGTGAACTGATACAGGTAATTACATACACAACTGTGTAAATAACTAACAACATCATATTTCCATTTTCATTTCAATTGAAATCAAATTTAATAAATAAAAGAACAGTAATCGTGAGTTATTTACCACCTTTCGAGGCTAGAGAGAACAGGCGATGACACGAATACACACACTGATACGGACACTGAAATATCCAAGCACGAATTCCAAACAAAGCTAGATTGGCACGAATTTGACGATCAAAGCTGAAAACAAGAATTGATGGAACATATCAGAACGGGTCGATGAATAAATTTTGTATAAGAGAACTTTCATGCACTAAAAAAAAATCATATTTTAAATTCAAGCAGATCTTAAATTAAATATATAATTTTTTTTTCAAAAATCATATCTTTAGATTAAGACATATATATATATATGTATGTATGTATGTATATAAAATCAACATATACATTAATAAAGAAAATTAATGTGTATAAATCTATTCAGATTAAAACAAGCATGCAAGCTCTTCCATATGCAACCGAAAATACTATCTGGGCTTGACCTATATATAATACGGCCTGCATATACATATTTACTTTTTCACGTATCAATCTTTTAGGTTTTTTTTTGTTTTTTTTTAAGAAACAACAATATATATATCAACAAGCACTGTTAAAATCAACCATACATGCCCATACATATATAACTTCCATATTTGAAACAAGATAACTTATGCATAGATATTCTAATATAGTTTCAGTAAAGTAAACAACTTATACCACTTCTATATATATATATATATATATATATATATATATATATATATATATATCAGACATATACATATCTATTCTTTCTTTCAAATATATGCATTAAAACAAATTTATACGTTATTATAGTAGATATAAATATATAAGCTCTAATATATGGCACTGCTTATTATTTACAAATCTGAAGACCGAAACTTATATATCCTTATATACAAGTTGTACTTAAAACCATCATTTATTTCAAGAATAAATATGAATACCCATACTATAGAATACCTAAACTATCATACTATTAACTAACCTACATATAAAACCCAAAAGTGAATATCTTTAATACGATAGATTATACATCAACAGGCATTATATACACTTCGAAATATATTATAAAATATATCAATGTCAACCTATTATACATCATTATCTTGCTTAGTTAATTTTTTTTTACATATATATAAAACAGGGAAAATAGGAACTAGCTTTTATTTATACTTATACTTATATTACTATCAATAAAGAGCATACTGCGAAATGAACTATTATAAACAAATAGTATCATGTAAACATTTATATATATATACTACAATATAAACGAACTGTTAACTAAAGATTTATACATTAACTTATAACCATTGTTACATAAACTAATATATATCAGTTACTATATATATGTACCTTCAATTATGAATACGATGGAAAAGAAAGAGGCTGCTGCAACACACAAAAAAGGAGCCAGGAATGGATGGCAAGGAGACGAGCAAGGGGAGGTAGGATCTCCGGGGTTGCGCGCACTGCGGAGGCAAGGTGCAGTGGCTGATGGTGGTTGCTGGCCGAGACAAGGGACAGTGCTATACGGCGGATGGCTGGTGGCTCTGAGGCAGAGATGCGGTTCCGATTTGGAAGTGGGTGCAGAGACACTTGGTTGCCGAGGTGGAAGAGTGGCTCGGGCCGAGTTGAAGGGGTGCGCCTGCTCTAGTGTTGGAAAATTTTTTTTATAGATCTGGAAGAAGTAGTTTGGCTATCATGAAGAAGAAGGAAGGTGTGAATAGTTTCAGGGGAAAGAAATGAATAGGCTTCAGTGGGAAGTAATGCAACTCTAACATAAATTTTCTTTCTGAACAGCAGACCCAGCAAAAGATAGAGAACCAACCAATGCAAATTGAAGGAACCATATATTATATTTGATGTTGAAAAAGAGCGACATGCACAGGAATTTATGAGTTAATAAAAGCAAGAGCTGTTCATCTTTTCAGTCGTTGTAAAATTTGAATGGGCGCAGATAGTAAAATGTTTCAAAAATAGTGTACCGATATGAGTAACCGTTTCACGGGTTTCACCGCATACCGGGTTCTGAAATACACAAATGAATATATCATGGAGATCAGTTCGATGGACAATCCAAACGGTATACAAATGTTAGTGGTACGATTGAATTATAAAAATTCGAAATTTTCTACTGGCGGAAAATGCAAGAAAAACAAAGAAAAATAAGATCGACGGAGCCAAAGAAGTCCGAATTTGGAAAAACGAAAAATGACGTCTTGCTCAAAAGATAGTTTAGAATTTTTCTATATAAAAATATTTAGGTTTCGAAAACGTTTATTTTCATCGCTTTTTAACTGATTAAATTGAAGTAAATTTACGCACGAAAATAAACTTCATATTTTTTGACGAAAATTTACCAGTTGCTATATTTAACTAGACGCATTTCAAATATAAATTTTTATTTCAAAATTTTATTGTTCAAAATCCCACAAAATTTCAATTAATAACGTTACTAAAGTCGGTTAAATTACGGGTTATTACATGAGTACTAGCTTGGATAGTGATACCAAAGGCTTATCTGTTCAGAGAGGTAGAGGCCAAAGCAGGTCGAAGAAAGGTGGAGGATGAAATTCTTCAGGGTCTCAGTCTAGGGGCCTAAGAATTTGACTTGTCATTATTGTAAGAAACCAGGGCACTTCATAGCACAATGTCCCAAGCTTGAAGGTAGACGAAAAGGTCCAAAGCAAGACTCAGCTTCTACAGCAGAGAAATCAAATACAGAAAGTGACACCGATGTATTTACAGCTTCTGGCTCTTCTGGGAAGAGCAACTTATGCCCGATTGATTCTGGCGCATCCTATCATATGACATCTGATAGGAACTGCTTTTCCATTTGCCATGAAATTGATGGAGGAAAAGTTCTGATGGGTAATGATGCTTCTTGCCGTATGGAGGGTGTTAGTAGCGTGATGATTAGGATGTTTGATGGTGTTATTCGTACGATCATCGATGTTAGACATGTACCTGATTTGAGGAGGAGCTTGATCTCTGTTATGGCATTGAGTAGACTTGGCTTGAAGATTGTAGCGGAAGGAGAAAAAATGAAGATATCGAAGGGTTCCATGATTCTTATGAGAGGTGTGAGGGCAGGAAATCTTTATCTATTAAAGGGCACTACTGTAATTGGTGAATTGGCTTCTATTACATCGGTTGATTTAGATTCTTCCATACTATGGCACTTACAGATGGGTCACATAGGTGAGGGCAGCATGGATGAGTTGAGAAAACGAGGATTGATTGATGGAGTTCATCATTCAAAACTTGGTTTTTGTGAAGAGTGTGTTCTTGGAAAGCAGACGAAGATTCTTTTGGCATATGACAGCATAAAGCAAAAACTATCTTAGAGTATGTTCATACAGATGTCTGGGGTCCCTTCCCTTGTCAATCTTTAGGTGGAGCCAGATATTTCGTTTCATTTATATATGATTTCTCTCGTAAAGTATGGGTATACTTTCTCCAATCAAAAAGTGAAACCTTTTCCAAGTTTCAGAAGTGGAAACCTATGGTTGAGAAGCAGTCAGAGAAGAAACTGAAAGTTCCCCATTCAGATAATGGCGGTGAATTTGTATCACAGGAATTCATCGATTATTGTGAGTCTAAAGGCATTAAGAGGCATTACACCACACCAAGCGACCCCCAGTCTAATGTAGTTGCAGAAAGGATGAATCGGACATTATTGGAGAGAACAAGATGCCTTAGACTGACTGCTAAATTGAAGAAGGGTTTTAGGCTAAAGCTTTATCTATGGCGGCTTTCCTCATTTACCGCATACCTTCTACTGCCATAGATATGATGATCACTGAAGAAGTATGGAAAGGAGAGCCTATTAGCTATTCATTTCTCAAAGTGTTTGGTTGCTCATCTTATGTGCATGAGATCACAGGGAGCTGGAACCCAGAGCTCGCAAGTGTAATTTTCTAGGTTATAGGAGAGGAGTGAAGGGATATAGGTTGTGGTGTCCTATTGGTAAGAAGATCGTTATGAGCAGGACGTGACTTTTGATGAGAATGCTATGTTGAAGGTGGAGCCTTCCTCATCGGATGACAATGAGTGGACATGTGTAGAATACCATACAAAAAGCAAGTCATCTGTTGATTCTTTCCATAGACGTTCAAATGGTGTTTTTGATGACATCTCGGTTGATGAGGATAATATGAATGTTGGTACAGAGGATCAAATTCAAGGTGGAGCTCATTCAGATCCTAGGCTTATCAGACAAAGAAGAAAGCCTAAGTGGCTTGATGAGTTTGTTGGATTGAGCATCGAAGATATTAACTTCGACGATATGGCAACATATGCTTTGAATGTTGTCCATGATGACCCCTGTGACTATAGAGAAGCTATTGCATCAGTTAACAGTTACAGTTGGTTAGTTGCTATGGTGGAGGAGATTGAATCATTGCAGAGAAATCATACTTGGGATTTGGTGTCTCTTCCCACCGACAAGAGAGATATTGGATGTGAGTGGATCTATAGATGAAAGACGGTGAAAATGGTAATCTCAAATACAAGACAAGGTTAGTCGCAAAGGGGTATGTTTAGAAGAAAGGGGTAGAGTATCATGATATCTTTGCTCCAGTGGTTAGGCATACTTCTATTCGTATTCTTTTGGCATTAGTTGCTCATTATGATATGGAATTATAGCAACTAGATGTCAAAACTGCATTCTTGCATGGTGATCTAAATGAGGAGATTTATTTAAAGCAGCCGGAAGGGTTCATAGATAGTAGCAGGCCAGACTATGTTTGCGAACTCGACAAATCTCTATATGGACTGAAGCAGTCTCCTAGACTATGGTATAAGAGTTTTGATAAGTTTATGCTTTCATAGGGATACTCCAAAATTATCAAAGACCAGTGTGCTTATTTCAGGAGTTGTGATGGTGATATTATTTATTTGTTGTTATATATTGGTGATATGCAGATTGCATCTCGGAGTATGGTCAAAATTAAGGAGTTGAAAGCGGAGCTCAGTAGAGAGTTTGACATGAAGGATTTGGGAAAGGCATAAAGAATTATGGGTATGGAGATAAGCAGGGATAGAAAGCGGAGAGAGTTAAAGCTCACTCAAGCGTAGTACATCTAGAATGTCCTCGTTTGATTTGTAATGGAGAAAGCTAAACCGGTTGGCACTCCATTAGGCTCTCATTTTAAGTTTTCAAAAGACTTATCGCCCTCATCGAAAGAAGACAAGAGGTATATGGCTGATATACCTTATTCCAGTGCTGTTGGTAGTCTTATGTATGCGATGGTGTGCACAAGACCAAATTTGGCCCACGCAGTGGATGTTGTGAGTCGATATATGTCTAACCCAGGCAAAGAACATTGGCAAGCTGTGAAGTGGATTCTTAGATATCTTCGAGGCACTTCTTTGGTGGGCTTGTTATATCGTGGAGTGGATGGTGATATATTTCTTAGAGGATAATGTGATTCTGATTACGTTGGGGATATAGATGCTAGGGAGTCAGTGTCAGGCTATGTTTTTACACTTAGAATAGGCTCAATTTTATGGAGATCAAAGCTGCAATCTATCGTAGCTTTATTGACTACCGAAGCAGAGTTGATATCGATTGTAGAAGCAACAAAGGAAAAATTATACTAGCTTAAGTTTTTGGATGATCTCTCAATGGTGCAGCGGACAGTAGAGCTATTTTCAGACAGTCAGAATGTGATTCGTCTTGTAGAAAATCAAGCTTATAGTTCACGGACGAAGCATATTAATATTAGAGGTTTCTTTCTTATGCTTGAGGAAGAACGAAGCAAGATCAAATTGTTGAAAGTGAGTACTTTGGATAATCCTTCAGATATGATGACAAAGTCACTTCCTAAGGACAAGTTTGAGCATTGCTCAAACTTGATCAGTTTAATACCTGTTACTTGAGCGTCATGGGGCGCTAGACCCAATAACTTATATGTCGATTGCTTGATGATAAGATGATGAAGAGAGATTGTTATATTTGAATCAAGGTGGAGTGTTAAATTTGGATGATTCAAATATTTGTTAAAGAGGAAAGAAATTGATTAATTGATTCAATCAAATCAATTAAGTTGGCTGGTATATGGAAGGATATTTTGAAGGAAACTAATTAATTAGTCAATGTATATTTGTTATATGAAGAAATAAATGATTAGCATGGAGAATAAAGGAAAGATATGGAAACGAAGATTACACCATCTATTTGTACTAAAATCAAATCATGCAAATTGGAAAGATATCTGGGTAATCGAGAAATTGATTTGCTTAATCTCCAAGCAACCCTTCATTATCAAGTCTATTTAAATGAAGGAATTTCATTATCATATGTACAAGCAAGTGTAGTATCCACCATTATTTTTCCTCTCTCTTTTGTACTCTTTTCTTTAGTGAAATAAAAAGTTGTTGGGTCTCCGTGGATGTAGGATATTCATATCCGAACCACGTTAAATCTTATGTGTCTCTTATTTCTGTTATTTTTCTGTGAGACTGCATAATTCTTTTTAAGTGCCATTGGTATCTAAATAGGCAATACTAGATTCTGAACAAATAAACCGCTTCCGCTCAAATTTAAATAAAATTTCACTACAGTCGCTATTGTCGAGACTAAGGTGGTGGCTTCTGAAACATCTTATGACTTTGAGAAAATTGTAGAGTGCAGTCTTTAGGAAAGTATCAAGGTACAAGATATTTTAATTTGCCAGTCTTTTTTGTTTGAAAATTTGTTCATATGTTGGCTTCATAGATCGTGGATGAACTTTCCATTCTCATCCGCAAGTATGAAAGTCCCAATGAGACTTTAGAAGAGGTAGACGTTATTAAGGAGGAAACCGTTAGCTTTCGATAGAGAAATGCAGAGTTAAAAAGGGAGGCTATGGAATCCAAAGCTGCTTTGACAAGTAGATGAATGAAGCTAAGAGCCACTTAGAAGACGCTAATGTTAAATTGCTTAAGCTTAAATAGGATCTTAGAGTCCAAGGAGAAGAACTGGCCAAGGAAAAAAGAAGAGCTGGTTGGAGTTGAAGAGAAGGTAGAGAAAGTGGCTAGTTTACAGGCCTTTGAAGTTCTATTCAGTGCTTATGCTAAGAGCCGTGACAAGCACCATCATTTTACCCTTTATTTCCTGGGTGAGAATGCCTCGGTAATTGAGACAAGCTTTGTTCAGTAGTATAAGGAGGAAAAGAAACCAAAGGATGGATCTGCTATTGTTGCTCTTGCGATTATTGAAGTAGGGGAAAAGATATTGAACCTTGATCAATTTGTAGTTGAATTTTATAATATTCTTTTTTGTGCTATGACATTTGTTTCTAGCTTCGTGGACGATCTAGACACTATTGAATTTTATTGATAACTAGTGTGTAACACGTGCATTGCACACAGCAAAATTATAAAATTTAATGTTTTACTACTGATGGTAAAATTAAATGTTTATTATGCATCGTACGTTAAATTTTATAAAATAAATAAATTAAAAAATTAATATCATTATATATAGATATATGTTATATAGCTTACATATCTTCGTGCTTGAGTAAAAAAAATAAGTTTGTCATTTTTGTTGATATAGATATCACATATTTTAATGATTTATTGGTGAATTAGCAAATAATATTTAACTATTTTTTTAAGTAGGTTAAATTTATAGTTACATAATCAGTTTAAATATGTGGTTTTAAAGGTAGATAGTAAATAAGATCCGAGAAGGGATTTATAGAAAATTGTAGATATTTTATTCTGAAGTAATTTGAAGATAAAAGCATAATTTTTTAAATGCATTATATGATAAATTCTTGAGCTAAATGAATCAGGTTTTTTTGAATTAACTTTGTTAATATGGACATAATTTATGTTATGTGACCAATGAGCGGTGGAAATTAAGAGGTTAGAGGGGTACTGCAAAATAGATGTGCAGTTGAACGCTCCTTGTACACACATGCATATAAATTTTTAGTTGAATGAACAATAAATTTTTACTATTTTTGTTAATGTGAAATATATATATTAAAATTGGCATACATATATATATATATATATATATATATATAGGATTTATCAAAAGAATATATTAACTATTGATTACATAAATTATTTAAATAGTCTAACTTTGAGATTCCATAAGTAATTTAAATATACGAGTTTAAATACAAAATATTGGTAAAAACTTGAGGGGGTTTTGTTAATAGTCATAGAAATGTTAAAAACAGAATTTTGCAATGCAATGTATGATAATTTTATTTTGATAAATTAACAATAAATTAAATTTGTTAATATTATTTATGCATATGATTTATAAACCTAATATTTGAGTCCCTTTGGGGACATAAAATAAAAACGTTACATTTGAATAATGAAACAATTTTACCAATTTTGCTGATATGCGTGTATTATACAAATTGAAACTATCATAATTTATGACTTGTTGTATGAACTTACAAATATTTGTTAATTGAAATTATTCGAATAGTTTCAAATTCAAAATTACATAATTAACTAAAATATATTAATTTAGATATACAATATTTGGTGATATTGTTTTTAAAATAACTATGGAGATTTTGAAATGTAGGTACTTGACGTTAAAATAGGAAATTTATAATGCAATACATGCATGGTTAATATATTGGTATAAATGAACCGTTAATTAAGTTTGGTATTTTTTATGTATATGATTTATGTTATGTGATTGATGTATTTATATATCAGAATGACTTTTCAATACTATAATATGAATATGTCTAACATTGAAAGTTTCATTTTTTATATAATTTGCTAGACAAATAGTTTGTTGAATTTATTTAAATAGTCTTAAGATTATGCAATTCATCATAATATATGGACTTTAATTTAAAGTATGAAAAATGGAGGGTGGTGTAGATGATTATAGAAAATTTAAAATGTACATGTTTGAAGTAAAAACACAATTTTGTAATGGACTATACGATGAAATTATTGAGATAAATAAATTTAATTGAATTTGTTATTGTTGGTTATGTTTATAATTTTGTTATGTGTTTAATATATTTTTATAATTGACCCAAAATTTAATTTTACCATTATGGTTAATATGAAAGTGGCATGCATAATGAAATTGTTGTGTTTGAAATTATTTGACGAATAAATTAATATTAGTTAACTGAGTTTGTTTAAATATCTCAAATTTAATAACTTACACTTAATTTAGATATATGGTTCTAAATGTAAAGCAATGAAAGTGAATTGAGGAGAAATGTGAGGGTGTGGGGTTTTAAGTGGCAGTGCTCCGTCGAAATAAAATACATTTTATTAGAGTTAACCTTCTATTTTTTACAAAAATATATCATAACACGCTTTATGCATTTGTGTATTAGTTAGTTTGCTACAGATTGAATTACCACAATCTTTTATTTTTACAAAATTGATATAATTTTTAGTTTTAGTTTTTATAAAGAAAAAATAAACTACCTTTATAAACTATATGCATTTATAAAAATTTAAAATTTAAAAGTAATGTCATTTATCAAATAGGCAACTTGATTAATATTAATGAAAAACCACAATTTAATGGTACATTAAAACGAAACTCGTAAATGAGTTACCATCGATTTTGAAATTGAAGTTCATAAATGAGTTTCATAATTGATTTCTTCATTGATTCTATTCTTAATTGATGCTCACGATTTACCATAAATTTAAAGAAGGTTAATTAACATAGCTTGATATTCAAATGAAATAGAATGGAGAAAACAGTCTAAAGGTCAATCTTATATAAAATTCATTAAACAGTTAACATGAAGTCAATTGCACAGCCTATCCCACAATTGAACCAGCAAAGTAAGCAAAGCAACTTGATTAGAAATTACAGCAATGTCAAATTTTGAGACACTGAGATATAATCTGGATGGAAACCCTAAGGGTAAAACAGGAATTTCACAATTGAAAACAACAATATCTCAACGTACGTCGTCTATCTCTCCCGTCTCAACCAGTACACCCTTTATCTCTCTTATCCTAAACATGCAGAAAAACATAGCTAAATTTCATCAGAGATCAAAGGATAATTTTGTGAATCTTTAATCAAACTGAGGGAGGAGGTTCAGATTCGCGCAAATCTGCTCTAGAAGCAAAAAATCCTTCGATTAAAGGTACTGTCTTATGTCTTCTTCTTAGATTTCCACATTAATAACTATTTTCAATCATCTATCATTTTTCATTGTATACATAATTACTTAACTATTATGATAAATTAGTAATTTATGAGCACAGGTTAGTGCTATATATAGTTTAGATGTACAATTTTGTGCATTGGGCTCGAGGTTAATCACTAAATTTCATGCGGTTTCATCATTTGGAAAAAGTAGTCAAATATTTAAATTTGTTCCATAATACGATGATATGTACCATCGTAAGGTGGATGTTTGCTGAACTATTTTAGATTGTTATCAACATCATTGTTATTATTATTCATTTTGATTTACAATTTTTGGTCTGTTTTCTTTCAGAATTACTTTTAAGGAAAAATTTGATTATTAAAAAGGTAAAGTATATTTCATTGATTCGTTTTCTTATCTCAAAGATACTTTAAAATAATCGCACAATGTTGTTGTTTATTGTAACGTTGGTAGGATTAAGGATATGTTTAATATGCTACTTGAGATTATTTGTTGTGTATAATTATTATCCATGAGCAATAACTTTAATTTGTTTAGTTTGAATAGAAAATTTTCGCTACTATTTTGAAACTAAATTTATACATGATAGTTGTTTTCATAAATCAGGATTTGTTATCTACGTACCCAAGTAAATAATTTTTGAATTCACTGTTCTTGCTCTCAAAAGAAAAAGTAAAACAAAAGAAAATTTCTTATTCTCACTCAATCATTTTCGTTTACAGTACTTGTCATTTCCATCAATTCTGTTCATAATTAACAATTTCATCAGGAAACTACATTTTTTTTCCTTTCACTCTCATTTGTTTGGATTTGTTCGTTTGTAAATTATTTGTTTGCTGAACACCTTAGATTTTGAAATTTTGGTAGAAATGAATAATTTTTTTTTTCAAAATGTTACTTTATATACAACAAATCATTGGGACAACATATCCCATATCAATAAACGTTCGAAAGCAAGTTTCGAACTTGTGACCTCTTGCACCAAAGTCAAATCAATTAACCACTTGGACAATGGTGCTTGTCAGAAATGAATAATTTTTATTTTACCTTGACCATTATAGATATTTTTTCTTTGCATTTTTTAATAATAAATTTAAATTTGATCGCTTTAAGATAATAATTTTGACATCCCAAAGAGGACATGAAGATTATGAGACATATATCACACCATTCAATCTTCAAAATTACACTACTAGGTGCATTATATAATTCAGTAGATTTTTGAATTTTGATTTTACTTAAACCTAACTAAGTTATATGGTATAATCTTTGATGAATAGATGCTACACAATATTTGGTGATACTATTGAGGGCTTTTAAAATAATCATGGAAAATTCAACATGTAGGCACTTTATGTTAAAATAAGAATTTTGTAATACAAAACATGGTTAATATATTGATAAAAATGAATTACGAATATTATTATTTTTATGTATATCATGATGATGATGGTTTATGTTATGTGATTGATGTTTTATTTATTTGAATGACTTGGTTACTTCTTCAATATTTGAACATAGTTTGTCAATCACGTCTGAAAAGTTATTAAGACATTGCTAACTAAATATGATTCTACTGCTTCGTTCTATGTATGCATATTTGTACGGTCATACCTAGTAGATATGTGTAATGGGATTCCATTACATCCGATGGAAAAAATTAAAATTTGTATTTAGGAATATGTGCTTTATCATCAAACAACTTTATTATGCACGCGTTAGCATGAAATTCAATTCCATATGGCTTTTCCATGGCCTGATAAGTTTGCTTTTGGTATTGATGTTATACTTTCTTATTTCATTATTGACCCCTTTGCAACTTTAGATTGAAACTTGCTCATTAAAATTTTTGGTACGATCGCCATCAATTGATATCCTTAATAAACAAAAGTCAATGTTTTTTGGTATGTTTAAGATAATCTTGAATAATTGCTTGCAAAATTTCAATGCTTACCTACCTATTCATCAATAAGCAACACGTTAATCACGAAAGTTTCATTGTTCTTCAAGTTTATCGACTTCCATATTCTAGAAACCCTCACTTTGATTTTGCAATCCTTTATAAATTTCTCTAGAGATTGTAAATTGCAATCATTTCAGTTCATTTTTGCTTATTTGTAAGCAGAAACCATTTGTATTTTTTTAAACTAACAAGAACAGTAAATAAAGGAAAGATATGTTGAACTTTTGAAGATTTGTTATTTTTCAAATTATAGTTACTTTTTGATGAGAATCATAAGTTTATATATGCATAATTATATGCTCATAAAGTATAATATATATTAAAATGTTTATAAACTATACTGTGTTATCAAGATAATTTAACCGAATCAAATACGTAATAAGAAAGCTATTATACTTTCAATGTATAAAAAAGGTATTTATTTCATTATGCATAAAAGCATGGGAATAACATCCCGGGATTAACAAATTGAGATATAGAGAAATACCTAAGTTGAGAAATAATAAAAGAAGTGATCTGAATGTCTATATTAATCATTGTTTACAATTTTCTATTTATATAGGAAATGTGTTAGGCTATGATACTTTCAAAATTAGATAATTGTATTAACTAAGTAAGAAGAGGAAGACTCTGTCATATATTAGGAGATGTTGTTTTTGAATTTCAATGAAACAGACTGAGTTGAATTAGTGTGTGTTCCTTTTATTTATTATATACAGTTCTTTTTTATTTAGTTTCTTATATAAATAGAGTAATAAATTTTTTTGCATTGTTTTTTATGACACCTATGTATGTTCGTTTAGTTAGTATATACAATTCTTTTTAATTTGGTTTCTTATGTCACCATAGGTATAACATTTTTTACATTGTTTTTAATGACTGTAGATTGAAAGGACTGGAAGGTGTGCCGGCAAAGATTTGGATTGAAGTCTTATTAAAGATTTAGGTTTATTTTAATGTTGTAATGTGGTCATCTTAAACAATCTTAAAAAGATGTTAATTTAATTTCATGTTGTAATGTGTTTAGTGTTGAACAATCTTAGAAAGTACTGCTGTGTTTTGAAATTAACATTAGCAGCAAGTTACATGTACTACTTGCCAAGTATATTTATGTTTGAGTATTAACTTGTTAATTTTGAATAAAATATTGATATGTGCTAAAAGTAAGCAATTTTAACAGTAGGCATATGTTTGATTTTCAAATTGATGGTAGACTTAATTGCAACACATCATTTTGTATTTGTTTTCTAAATAGGAGAGTGTAAAATTATTTTTTAATATGAAATATCTAGAGAGTTTTAAGGAGAGAAGAGAAAAATGCTAGAATTAATGCCATGCTTTAAAATTCTTCTTCTTTACTATTATTTAATAGATACCTCATTTTATTGATAATATTTTATATTTCATTTTGCTATATGAAACATTTTGTGTTTACTTAGATTAAGCCAAAGAAGGTGAGTTTGATTTTTATTTCCCATTAAAGGCTTTGAAGAATCATAGCAAGACTAAGAATTTTCAATTATTGAAAACTATCACCACAGTTAAGAGTCGCCATCATGCAAGTAGACGGCATAATATTAGTCTAGCAAATCATCTTGAAGATGTAAAAGACTCACATGACAAGTCCTGGGCAAAACTCATCAAATTTCTTAGGCATACGAGGTTTAGATTAACTAGTCAAATTTTAAATTTGATCGACGACTTAAGTATGCTATCCAAAATCAAGATAAAGTTTAAAAAATTATTAAAGTTAACCAAGTAGCACCCAAGACATAGGGTTTTAAAGAAGAAAAGAATTAAATTTCGTCGTTAAGTTTTATGGTCCTGAACTAAATGTAACCCCGGAGGCTATTCCTGGTTTCAAAAGCATAACGCTGTCTCCCTTGTCTATTATGAAGTGAAGTTAACCGATAGCGATTTTGGTTTCGAGTACATTCCCCAGCAAGTTCTGGGGGTTACCCTTAGACTAGAGCTTGGGTGTTCTTCCTCTTTGGAGCTTTCAATGCCGAAGGCAGGGTTAGGCAAAAATATTTCTTCTTGTAATATAGTTAGACTTATGGAAATTCTTGTCGAAGTTAGGTCTATATGTCATAGGATTATTTTAAGTACAAAAGAGAATTTTGGTCTTTAGGAAATTATGAGCTTTGATTTTTCTCCTAATTGTTCCATACTATCAAAAGTCGCATTAATAAAATTTACCTGCTAAGAAGAATTTTGTAATCTTTTGTTATGATGGAATAGAACTTTAATTTCTTTTTTTTTCTTTTTCACTCGATGTTTTATTCAATTATTTTAAGCACTATCATGTCCAAATTGGTTAAGCAGCAGACAAGCTCATGATTTTATTCAAAAGGTCTACTATGATAAAGTTGCTGAGATAAATAATTGAGATATGTATTCTGATGGGATTTGATTGTACTATCTATTATTGTAGTATGACGTGGGATCTCTTTATATGATATACATTTAGTCATCTACACGTAATGTTGATATAATATTTTATATCCTTTCGCTGTGAGAACTAGATGTGTAGTGACGGATATGCTCTATTATATTTGTTGATATTTACATACTTAACCCTTTACAGAACGTCATCAATGGCATCATTATAGCGGGAATATAGCGAAAAATGATGGAGGTCCAAAAAGCTTCAATGGATATAAAACCATAGAGGTAAAGCTAATTTACTCATTATCACATTATTTGTGTAGGAAAAAGAAATAATATTTAATCATATATAACTAAACAGAAGAATATCGTGATTTATGTAGTCCGGGTTTGGTGACTACAATAAATTTCTAACTTGTATTGAGCACTTGTACCTTAAAGTTAGGTCTTTACCCAAACTCTATTGATTTAGTTGAAAAGAGAATTAGTTAAATCAATCTTTTTTGATATTAATGTTGCTAAAGAGGATGCTAGAAGTCTTGACTTAGCAGGTGTAGCGGGGCTTAAATCATTTAATAGCTTTAAATTGCAAAAGCGTAGCAATCGAAGAGTGCTACGTGCTATAGCGGGGATTTTGTGGGGCTTTAACTAAATAGCCTCTAACGAGAGTCCCGCCTGTACTAACAATAGTTGGAGCGATGCATATCCATCCACCGCCCGTTTGTGACTCCGCTCAGTAGGGATCCTGCTCTGAGTCAGTTTCTATAGGCGCTACTTGCGATGGTCTTGGTGAAATGGCATGGTTATATTCTATGATTGAGAACATCCCAATGGGGAAGATTCCAAAATTGAAGCAAGACATAAGTCCTAAGGTAAGAGAAATGGGGAACATGCCAAGGATGACCAAAGCCAAGCTAAGAGGTGTGGAGTGATTTGCAATAGATGCTAATTAAAAGGGAATTTTGCTAGAGATTATAAAGCACGTCCAAGTGAAGAAATGTTTCAATTGTGATCAACTATGACATGTCAAGAGCAGTTATCCAACTCTTTCGAATAGTGAACAAATAATCTAAGCCTATGCTATCCAAGCAGCACCTAGTTTTAGTACTTTGCCAAAGCTTGACAAAGGAAAGCATCATTGTGGAAGGCGTGTTTTCTACTTATGACTCTCATACCCATGTTTTATTTGATATGAGGGCTTCACATTCTTTTATTGCTAATCATCTTATTCATAGTTTATGCCTAGTGTTCTAGGTTGTCGATGGCTTTCTTATTGTGTCGAATCCCGTAGGGAGGTCAACACTTTTTTATGGTATGTAGATACATTAATTTATCTCGGGACGGGTTTAGCTTTTTTTATGATGCTTTTATGCTCAATTTTTTCGAGTTATGGAATTATTATAGGAATAGATTGGATGATGATGCATGGCGTTGTTAAAATTGTTATGGTCGTGTAGTCCGGATGAAGGATAATGGTAGGAAGTGGTTTAATGTGCATTGTGAATCCGAGATTCTATGATGTTGAGTTATTTATATTCCTTGGATCTCTCTTATGATGAATTGGTAAGTTCCAATTATTGGGAATTTTGCAGACGTGGTAGAAGAGGTTCTGGGTTTACCACCTCATTGGAAGATCGAATTTCGCATCTAGAGCTAGTTGTGAAGCCGATTGTTTTACATATTAAGCACATGGCTCCGAGAGAAGAAGAGAATTGAAAACCTGAATTTTCAAACTTTCAAAGAAGGATCTTATTCGAAGAAGTGCATTGGAGTGAGGAGCACCAGTTGTGTTTGCCATAAAAGCGGATAGATCCTTGAGATTGTATGTCGATCATAGAGAATTAAATAAATTTACAAAAAAGAACAAACATCATTTTCCTCGTATTGATGATCTATTCGACTAACTTGGAGGATCGAAAATTTTCTCTCAACTCAATCTTGCTTCAGGATTTCAATAACTTAGGGTGGCCAAGGATAGCATTCCAAAGACTGTCTTTAGAGCTCCTGATGCATTTTATGAATGGTGGGTAATATCATCCAACCTTACGAATGCGCCAACATATTTTGTTGATCTTATGGGTCGTGTCTTTCAAACTAGGTCAATAAATTTATTATCATATTCATGAAGGATATTTTGATATGCTCTAAAAGTGAAGAAGAGCACAAGTTACACTTTAGGGAAGTGTTGAAGGTGTTGAGGCGAAATTGCTTGAATCTAAAGTTTTATAAGTGTCACTTCTGGAGAAGGGAAGTTAGATTCTTAGGTCATCTGTATCCGAGCATGGGATTACAGTTGATCCAAGAAAGGTTTTTATGGTGCAAAATTGGAAGTTATTGAGTAATGCGATAAAGGTTTGTAGTTTTCTTGAGTTGTCATGTCGTTAAGGACTTTCTAAAGGTTGCTACACCTTTGAACCATCTAGATTGGAAGAACCAAGTCTATTTACGGGATGCATGTTGTGAAATATCTTTTATAGAGACGAACAAATTATTGATTAGCACTCCTGTTTTCATTATCGTGGAGTAAACTAAATCGTCGTCGTCCACACCGATATTTATGGTATAAGACTCGAGGCGGTTCTTATGCAGGAAGCAAAAGTAGTTGCACATGCGAGTAGGCAACTAAAGACCCATGAGAAGAATTACCCAACACATGATTTAAAGTTGGCGGTCATCGTCTTTGCTTTGAAGAGGCGTAGGCATTATGAATTAGGTGAGAGTTTGATCTATTCACCAATCATACGTTCTTGAGGTATTTATTCTCCAAAAAAAAGATCTCAATCTTATGTAACAAAGATGAATGGAATTCCTAACATTGAGTGATTTTGGAATTTCCTATACTACCGAAAAGGGAAATGTTGTGGTAGACGCATTAAGTAGAAATCATGCTATGTTAGGTTCTATGTTTGTGGAACGGAAGGGCTTGGAGTTTATTGCAAAGTTTGTTTTTCAACATTCCTATGATATATTACCCGAATTTTTAGCAACATCAGAAGTTAGGCTCACACTTATCAATTGGATCGGTTCTAATTAATGCGAGTATTGTAGAGACCTTGGACTAAATTGACAAGGGAGAGAATTCTAATCACATTGACTGGTATTCCATTAAAGTGAATAGTTAGCTTCATAGGGATGGAAGGTTGTGTGTTCACGAGGTAGATAATTTGATTAATGAGGTTCTTCGAGAATGCATTATTCTATGATGATTATTCATTCCAATTGCAATAAAAAAATATAAGGTGTGAAGCGTACCTATCATTGGAAGCTGATTAAGAAGCATGTTTTAGAGTTAATAGAAAAGTGCATGACTTGTCAATGAGTCAAGATCAAATAAAAGTAACCAGATGATTTGCTATTCCCTTTGGAAGTTTCGCATTGGAAATAGGGGCATTTTCCATGGATTACATAGATGGTTTGACATAGGGTCAGGGAGCGAATGAGAGTATATGGACGTTGTGGACCGTTTGACTACAAGTGCTTATTTTATTCTGATGAAGGTTTTGAGTATTCCCCCATTTCTAGTGACATTACATGTGCAAAAGATAGCAAGGTTTTAAGGTGTACCCTTTAGCATTGTGAGTGATCGGGGTTCACTCTCCATGAGTGAGTTTTGGGGGTTATTGGGAGGATCAATTGCCTCTTGCTGAATTTACATATGACAATAGCTTCCAAGAAAGTATCGGCATGACGGCGTTTAAAGCATTGTACGGAAGGACTCATAAGTTGCCTGCGTATTAGTGGGAGATGACCGATAAGGTAATACTTGGACCGGATATAATCCAAGAGACTTTAGAGAAACTCAAATGTATTCGAAAATGAATGAAGGCATATCAAGATTGACAAAAGTTTTATGCCGATAAGAGACATATTGTCCTCGAATTTGAGATGGGTGATATGGTCTTTGTGAAAACATCATCGTTTAAAAGAGTTATGAGATTTGGCAATTCCGAAAAGCTCGTGCCTAACTTCGTTGGGCCATTCCTTATATTGGAATGAGTTGGAAAATTTGCATATCAGGTGATACTACCGAAGAAGATGTTCAGAGTACGCAATGTATTCTATGTTTCACACTTGCGTAAGTGTGTGCATGACACGAACGTAATTTGTGAGCCAAGTCAACTAGAGGAAGTGGATATGGAACCCAAAGTTTTTGTGCCTAGATGACCTATTCGAATATTGAGAGTAGTGTCGAGAGACTTCGAATTAAAATTGTGAAGTTTGTTCAAGTCCAATGGGGCGAAGAGTCTGGAAATTGTACTTAGGTAACGAAAGAGAAGATGCGTTCGTCCAATCCATAACTTTTCACCGACACGACTTCATTTACTCTAAGTACTTTATTTTTATTTAGTTGATTAGAATTGTATGCTGATGTAGGACTTTCTTTGTGTTCCTAATATTGTTCGCTGGTTTTGGTTGTTTTGATGCTAGGCATGTATGACGGGTACACATGAGTGTTTATGAGATACATCATCCCACATATGATGATTTCAGAGGCAAAATCATCTTAAGGGGTGAGAATGTAATAAATCGTAATTCTGATTGGTAATTAATATTAGTTAATCGCTTAATTGAAGATTAGACAAAGTAATGACTTAAAAGAAGAAGAAAAATTAAAGATGAACGAATTAGGACTCGAAACCTATTTTTCAATGAGTTCGTAATTTCATTTACATATGAAATATATATTAAGTGTATTAAAATTGGATAAGACTTTTAAAATGGGAAGAAAATAGGAATGATGGCAAAATGGTCATTTGGCTATAGTCTCTCTTTGTCTGTGTAGTTAATGCGCTCGGTAGATTCAAAGCGGTGGAGGTGCAAAAAGTCATAGCGGGGATACAGCGAGGATATAGCGGGATATAGCGGATGACTCTAAGATAGCATATAAAACTCGTACATAATGTTTTTACAAATATATAAATGGTAATTAAATGAAAATTTTATCATTCAATTGAATTATAAATAAAACATAAATAATTTTAATAAAAACATGTGCGAATATACTTTAAATAAACGAGAAATTGTTATATAACATAATTGAATTTGGTAGAATATTAAAGTATTTTCATTTCTGAAAATATATTAAAAATTAAATCAAATAAATTAGTTTCATAATTTTATAATGTATAAATGCAATTTTTCAATTCATTTTATTAAAAAAGATATAGCAGGAATAGCGGAATAAGCGGAAATAACGGGATAGAGCGGAAATAGCGGGGATTAAAGCGGAAAGGCTATATTTTGGGGCTATATGGAAAAATCGTAGCGGTAGAAATCCGCTATGAGATATAGTGGGGTTGTAGCGGGATAATAGCGGGGAATTAAGTACACAGCTCTTTGTTATTTTGAAATGAAGAGAATAAGTTCATTGTCTCATTTTTATTCTTTTTCATCATTTTCTTAAGTTAATAAAAATATTTTTCCAAACTTCAAATTTTAATAACTCCTTCAATTCTTAACAATAAAATCCAAAATAAATTCTAACTTTAAGTTAGAAGATTCTCTATAAATTCTTACCTTCAATTTCATATTTTGGAGGAGATTTAGGCTAGATCCAGGGAATCAAAGGGAAGCTTCAAATTGGGTTTCATTAGAGTGGGTTTCTAAGAAATTTGGTGAGTGGAATCCATTCTTTATACTCTATGATCACTGGATAGGTTAAAAATCATTTTTTGATGCTAATGTTGGTTAGGCATTGAGTAATGAGCTTGATATAAGATTTGAAAATGAAAGTATTGATGGATGAATATTTTAAAGTATATAAATGTCATATATTGATGCTTTGGGAATTTGTAGAAACTGAACTATGTTTGATATGAATGGGTAGTTCCATTGTTGATTGAATTGTATTCGGTTGGTTGTTGATTTTGGATGATATATATGATTCTTAAGTAGTAATTCCATTGTAATTGAGTCATTGAATGATGGAACATGAAACTTAAGTGATTGATAGAGTGGTTAGACTCATATAGTTTGAAATCACTCGAGCACTGGAATGATCCATCGAATTCCTTTTAAAGTGATATTTGTCCCGTGGCGGGTCTTCGATGGTACGAACTCAGTTGTGAGATGTAGAATGGAAAGGATTAATTGATTTGTTAAACCCTAGTGGTTCCAATATAGGTTCATTTCCTCAAAGTTATTTTTAGAGTGTGATGTAGCACTCGTCCGAAAGTTGAATGACTTGAAACAAGGGCGTGAATTCAAGTCGGACGATTGTTGTGCAACGTATCTCGGTGATACAGCCGTACAACGAAAGCATTCAAGGAAACGAAACAACTTCAAAAACTAAGTAAATTTACGATTTAAAGCCTTTAGGTTGAAGTGAATTACGCCATGATCGCAATGGAAGAAACGACAAGTCGTTTAGAGCTATGGATTAAAGTTATGGAGGTTATAAGTTCAAACAATGCTCGAAACAGGCGTTCAGACGTTCGAATTAAAAATTCAGACGTTTGAATCAAATTCAGAATTTTCAAAAAGAAATTGGTATATTTTTTAGGTGTTCAGACATCTAAATTTAATTCATATTTCTAAAATTAAATTCGGGCGTTTGAATTCCCATTTCAGATATCTAAAATGTTGCTTCAGCTGTTGATCGTCCAGTTCGACTAAAACTTAAAAACGCGATAACTTTTGCATACAAATTTGGATTGAGACACAGTTTATATTGGTTCATAATTTTTCAAGGTGTGAAATCCATGAAGTTTTGGTTGATTTTACAGTTCTTTTATTTTGAGGTCCCACGCAAAACCTACTTCGACACATAGTCTAAAATCTTAGATTTTGAGATAGACCGGGTAAGTGAATAAGAGAAGTAAGATGACGTTGAGAGTCATAGTTGATGATTGATCATACTTTGGATTTGTATGGTAACTTTTATTTAGCCGTCCGGTGATTTTGAAATGTGACGACTAGAGTGTTGCGATATATAATTTCATATGATATTGCATGTACGGAGTAAGTCCGTTTTCCACCGCCTTGGCCTTGGGATTTAATAGTTATAGACCATTTATAGCATGAACGATTATTGTTTCGTTTGTGCGTCTTTGGGCGGCAGGGATATGAGGCATTCTATCTCAGTACTATGGCTATAGACATTGGATTATGTTGTATCAGGGGTTATAGGCTAGGACGTAATGTCATTAGTTCTCATGATAAACAAATGGAAGTGGTTAGACACATGTATATATCGATTTGGGTTCGATACGATTCTTAAGTGATGGACGATACGTTGGGAGCTTCATAGGTATTGATCTTATACTATTGACTATACTTGGTGGATTTTGACCTTATCTAAAGATTTATGGCAAAACTAGCCTAGTGTGTGTGACGGTTAAATCACGATTAGTGTCTTGTTGCTTTGATATGGAAGTTTTAAGGTATAGTTTAGGACGCTAGTAGAAATGTGCTAATTTGTTAGATTTAGTTGAAAATACAGGTTGAGGTATGGTTCTATTACCTTGGGTATTACCATTTGTTATTATACATGATATATTAGCATATAGGTAATCGTGCAAATTAGTGTTAGTTTCATTTCACCAGACTTTATGTATGATCCTTTCTTTATTGCTTCTTTGTTGTCTATTCTTTGAGCAGGTTGACATAGAGATGTAGATCTATGCTAGCTAGAAGCGATTTGTAGACAATTTTTTTACCTCTTAAATTATATCTACCTTGTTTTCGGTGCATTTATATGTAAACTCTGTATTATTTTGACACATGTATTCAGAAAGAATTTGATTGTACCATCCGTTATGCTCTATGATATTAGCTGATGTTTACATACCTTACCCTTAACAAACATCAACCATGACGTTGATGGAGAATCTGATTGCTTGAGGGAGCGGATTCTGGATGTCATGGATGAAGGGTCATTACAGGATGGATCATAAATGGATCGGGTTAAATGTTGCACTGTACAGTTAGAGCCGCTCTAAAGCCCTTCAAAATTCTCCAACTATAGCACATAGAGCTTTTCAATGTCCACGCTATTTCAATTTAGCACTATTAAACAGTTAATCCACGATCGTTACGCTATTTCAATTTAGCGCTATTAAACGTTAAATCCATTACAAGTCCTGCTATTTTTCACTACACCTGCTAAATAAAGGCTTTTTAATACCTGCTTTAACAAAATTAACGTACAAAAGTTGATTTCACTAATTCTCTTTTAAATAAATCAACAAAATTAGGATAAAGACCTAATTTTAATGTATAAGTGCTATATATGATTTAAAATTTGTTGTAGTCAACAAATCTATTCTGCATAAATCATGATATTTTCGGTTTTTTTGTATAAATTTAACAATAATTCTTCTTCCTATACAAACGATGTGAGAATGAGAATAAATTAACTTTAAATATATATTTTTTAGATCTAACGAAGGTTTGTGCTCTTCCGCGATTTCTCGCTATACTCTTACTTTATCTTCGCTATAACTTTTGTACCTCCTCCGACATAGACCCTTTAAGCACTTTAACTGTGCAAATTCTACCCGACTCTTTAAGATCTAACCTGATCCGTTTGACAGATTTTTCAAGTCCTTGGATGACTAAATGTGTGTTCACGGCCTTTTTTTTGCCTTGTTGAAGTACGCATTGTGTTCGAAGCGTCGTAATTATGGTCCACTAGTTTGTCATGTTCGACATTCTAAACGTCGAACGTCAATTGTACATAAATCCTACTTTGTTTACAAAGGCCCCTTTCGCTTTCACTTTCACTTTCAAATGCGCTAATTTTCCACCCGTTGCACTTGCCCTTAATAATAATAGATCCATCTCCAATTAATTTTCCTAAATTCTCACAATTTACATTAGAACAGAGGACAATAGCCAACGCCTGACTATGAATTCCGCCCTTAGCATCCACGATCTATTACTCCCACATTCCTTACGTGGGTAGTTTCTTCTTTTTGAAACATTACAAACAAGATACTCTTTCCAGCTATTATACTTACGATTCTTCGTTTTGTTTGGAAACTCAAACTTCAAAATCTTTTAACTATAATTATAATCATTTAGAATCATTGTAAACATCGTCAAAATTTACTCTACGAGAAACTAAAGTCCCGTTTGGTTTGCCATATTTACTTTTGAATTTTCTTCCAAACAAAAAAGAAAACACAACGCATTTTTTCTTTGAAAAACAACCAATTTAAAAAATTAAGTTAAGATACAAAATGAAAAACAAATTTATTTTGTTTTCCGTAATCTAAAAATAACAAAAACATGACTTGAAATTTTAAATATTTCTATTTTTATTTGCCGTCCCTCTACATCGTCGTAATGACTTGAAATTTTAAATATTTTTATTTCATCTCCATGATAATGAATTTTGAAAAAGCAAAACAAAAACTCAAAATGAAACCAAATGGCCTCTAAAAGTGTGGTTGGTTTCATTTTATGTTTTCTGTTTTGCGTTTTTAACATTCATAACAAAATATGAGTATAACGAAAGAAAAAATTAAAATTTTATATCATTACAAGGACGATATTCAAAGAATGGATATGACGAATTGACGGCGAAGGAGATGAATTATTTTCCCTTTTTTTTTTCAAAATACGAAAAACAAAATAATTTTTTTTTTAATTTTATATGTGAACGTCATTGTCCAAGTTGGTTGTTTTTCAAAAATACACAAGTCGTATGACACGTCTTTTGGACGAGAAAATAAAACTAAAAATGACAAACCAACCTATACTTAAAATTTTCTCCATTCATATATTGGCATCTGCTGCTTTTGATCTAGTAAAGCTCAATTGAGAGCAATGTATTTTAAACAATTTCATGCTTTGCATGAAATATACATGCTATTGCTATCTTCGCTGTATGTCAATAAAAAAAATAAAAAATAAACTAGCAATATAAACTTATGCTTTACAATGCTAATATTGCAAGGCTACTCTCCCAAAAAATCACAAGTACCTCTAAGAAATTCATTATCGAGGATTATAACCATTGCTTATCATGTTAATTTTTCCAGTGTTGTTTCTGAATCTTGACTTTTCAATCGCTTTGGCGAAGATGGAGATTCATCGGTAGCTGAATCCTTTTTCTTTTCAACATCAGTAGATTCAGATGTATCTCCACCATCTTCAAGTTCTTTTTGTGTATTATCGAGGTTAGTTGAAGCTGATGCAGTTTGGCCAGAGGCAGATTTGCATGATTTTTCAAACATCATTTGAAGATACTTCCCTTGTTCTTCGATTCTCAACTGAAGCTTCCTTTGAATCTGTCCAAGTGTTAATTTTCAGGAAGCAGTTTGTAAATATACTATTCCACCATAAAAGTCCTTTCTAATGTCTGCTAGATAAATTGCCATTGTATGGACTATTTTTTTGTTGTTGTTTTACAACTCTACCTAACTAATTTTATGTCGTTATCCATCATTTTCCACCTACTGCACATGACTCCCACTTCAGTGAGATCTAGGGTGCGCAAGTTGTACACAGTCTTACCCCCATAACTGGAGAGCCGGTTTCAAACAAACTAATTTTGTGCAAGGTTTTCAAAATAAAGATTCATATCATAAATCATAAATTTCAAAATTCAGATCGTAACCGGGTTTAGATCGTAAATCATATATTCAAGACATTCATGTCTTAAGGTTTGTAAATACTCGAAATTGATTTTGATGTTAGAGCTACTGCATATAAACTTAAAATTCAATTTTCTTTTTTTGTTTTATCTTTAGTTTGTTTGGGAAGCATCAAAAATGGGATAGTAGATCCAAGTACTTTAAATGTATAATTATGGGTTTGAAAGATTTTGCTTGGGTTCTAGTTGAGTTTGAATAAGGATGTAGATCGAATCATAAAGAGAGAGATACGATCTGAAACGGGGTTTAAATCGTATGATTTTTAAATTTTCGACAAAATGTGATTTCACATAACAAAATTATTATCATTATAATTTTTCTGAAAGAAGGATCTGTAAAAGAACAGCATCTGGAGAATTTTCCCTGAAACCATGGAATTGATGATGATACACAAGAAAAAAAAAATTACTTCCGCAAACATGGAAGAAATATTCAGCACAAGGAATAAATATCTAAATTTGCATTTTACAAGTATTCAACAGTAAGACGAGGAAATCTCAATAATAGGCAGTTGGTTCAGCTGTGCAAAATAAGGCATGCAGTATACTACAGAGCGCCAGATAAAGGTGTAAAGGATAAAAAGAAATAACATGTACCTCAAGTTGTTCATGGAGGCGTTTTTGAACCTCCATTTGAAGTCGCAAGGCTTCTGTTATCTCAATACCTCTGAAAACAATATCAATAACATCAACGAAATAGTATAAAATAATATGACACTATAATACTGTCAAACTACATCTTAGAGAGACTTATATGGTGAGCATACTAAAGAGTGATTTATTAATAAGTAATAGCTAGTCATATCTATCTCAGAAGTCTAAATATATAAGCTTAGAACATGTTGCTTCAGCAATTATGGTTTGAGAAGACCAAGCATGATTAACGTATCATACCTATTTGTACTTGATTTTTAAATAGGAAAAACAAAAGTACTTATAAATATACCTATTAGCTAATAGCTAACACTAATGATTAACTTACGTCTTTAGGTTCAGAGATGAAATATCACCGAGTGTGTCACGTTTCTTTTCTGATGACCCTGAACACAATAAAGCACATACGAGACTGTGAGATATATGTTATAACAAATATGCATCTGTTAGATATCAAATAAAAGACAAGGTTGTAAGATATATAACTATGTAAGTTATAGCTAACATGGTAGATATCAAGTAAAAGACGAGGCTATGAAATACAATAATCAACCTTCAGATAATTCTGGTCTGTACCTAGCTGTTCTATATTTCTGCAGGATAAAAAAAATTACAATATGCTGCATATAAATTCAAAACATATCAAGAAATGGATAAATATCCAGATTAGAGAATGCAGGAAACCTGTAGATGACTTTTCACATGGTATATTGTCAATCCATCTACTTTCATCAACTTAAGCACAGCTTTAGGAGTAGCCCCTAGAAAATAAAACAGGCATGTAAATTAGATATAAAGATTTATAAAACACCCTCTTTTAAGTTTCAAAATACACAGCCGTCCCCTCCCAAAAACATGTTATAAAGAAAATCCATATTCTTAAGTTTCAAAATATTCGCAGATTTCTATGCAAATATTTGCAGTTATTCAAAAAAAAAAAAAAAAAAAAAAAAAAATAGATCATAGAAACATGCGATTATTATTCAGATTCAATGTCTGACAGTTTTTTTTACCGAAATTAAAAATAGGGATGTAATTTAAAACATATTTTTGAAAAAGGTTTTTCACATATTAATTCTAAAAATAAGGGGCGGCACCAAATTTCCACTAAAACTAATATGGTTTTGAAAGCCAGCGACACACACACACATACACACACACACATACATATACATACATACATACATACATACATACATACATATATATATATATATAGACATACACACACACGTACTTTCACAGCCACCAAGATGATTGACTGCTTCCATAAAGCGCTCATGGAGTTCAGGGGTCCATCTCATGCGCTGCCTTGATGCAGCACCACCGTTAGAAGTAGAGGGATTACCGGCAGCACCTAACTCTACAGAATGAGAAGGAAATACTTGTTGCATTTGTACTGATACACTTGAAGATGCCGGTGCAGCTTTGTTTGTAACCTTAAGAAAAACAATGCATGATTGTTTATGTAAGTTAGATATAAATATATTCACTGTGTACAACACAGTTTTTGGAACAGGAACGAAATGTGCTTAGATTCGGCTAAAACCATATTATCTTGCACTGGAATATTATATCCATTATACATGTCTTTGATCAATACATGTCATTCCACAAACTTAAGGTTAAAAAATACTTGCAGTTGAGCTTTTAAATTTGGATACGAGTAATAACAAGTTTAACTTTTTAGAACCGTTAAAACATTAACCAAGTCTTGTTTGGATAGTTGAGGCACTAAGGGTGTAAAAAGATATCTGCTACCCAATCACTTTGCATATGCACCATTTCTATGGTGAATGCTATACCTATAAGAGTGGATATTGAATCAGATAGAATAGATGACTGGTTCAAGATTGGATAAAGCTATACCAAAATCAAACATAATAACCTGTTTCAGATGCTTATAATGTTTCAGGTGCTTTTTTATCTGTTAAATCTGAAACCCATATACAGCTAATATGATATCCATTTTTTTATCAGTCCCACTTATAGATAGGCTTCTTATAGAATTATTATTTGTCCTAGAGACTAATTTATAATTCACTATCTGGTATAGCCAACTGGATACCAAGGCAAGTTTTCTAAAGTTTAGGGTTGGCAATTAGAGGCCTTATGTCAAATCTGATTTGGGATCAATGAGATTTTGGGCCAATATGTTTCTTGGGTCAAAATCCACTTGCTCAAATGACAAGAGCTATGGCGCTCAAAACTGAGGTTCTAGAGGTCATTGGTTCAGTTCCTCGAGACATCAAATTGAGTGCTCTAATTGGATAAAGTACCACTTTAAATAATATTCAAAATTTGATGTTTTATCAGTTTATCTTTAGGGATGTGGGTCAGGTTGGTTTTTTGAGTGATTCAGTAATCACTGCACTTTATACCTTTAGAAAAATATTTACAGCGTATTTTTTACATTCTGTTGTGCATGATTTGCGGTCCACTCGATATTCTGAAACTTGCTATGTTGTATCATGGGATTGAGGACCAAATATTGCAACAGAGCATGCAACACAGATGCTGAAAATTATTCAATTTATGCATGCAGACTTTGTAATTAACACATGGCATTGTAGTTGAGGAACACTACTTGATATATAAACTTGATCGTGACTTGTGAAAGTGATGTTTTCTGAATAATTTGGTGGAACTGGACTCAAATTCAGGTTTAGATCAAGTAATTTGTTGTGAAAAGAAAATCCACATATTGGAGATTGAAGGTATTATTTATTCAATCCCATTAATTCCAGTTTGCCCGACCGTTTAAAGATGTATTAGACAAAAATATAATACAAGGCCATCCATATGAATATTGCATTTTCTTCAAAGAACGCATAGTTTCAGTGCGACCACATAGCTAAATATGTGGCCACATACTTTTACCAAAGTTCAAGAAGGGATGAGTGAATTCGTCATTTATGCTCAATAAGCATATAGAATCATGAGTTCTTTTTAACAACGATTAAAAGCATGTTGATATATGTATCTATGTATGTATGTTATAAACCATGTCCCCCTCATAAATATAAGACATACCTTTGGTTGAGGTTCTGTAGCATTAGTTCCAAGAATATCCTTCCAATCCTCATTTACTAAATCTGACCACCACCCATTTTTATGAAAGAGTTCATCGGAAACTATATCAGAACCATTCGAGATTAGAATGTTGCTATTATCAATATCATCTGAATAATCAAGAGTGCCCTGATCCCAGTTAATAACATTGGATTCCCTGTTGTAAATTTGAGTTTGGAATGGACCTAAATCGCTATCATGTGACTGAGAAATATTTGGTTGTCTAGGTAAAGAAAATTGTAGACTAGAAGTGATCCCTAAGGCTGATGATGAACATAATGGACCAACTACGCTGTTTGAGGCATAAGAAGTATCAATGGAGTCGGTAGAATTGCTTCTCAACCCTCTTTCCATTATGGTGTAATAGGTTTACCTGCAGAATAACGTGCAACTAATAATTGATCAGATAAACTTTACTATGTAAGAAGACACAGCAAGCATAAAATTGCAATTTGAACAGTTACACAAGAATAGGGAATCTTCTTCAAAATGTATCAAGAAGGAATGAGCGAGTGATCCTTTAAGCGTGCGATAAATATATGTACAATCATTAGAAAATGACTACTTGACTCATCTAATTCTCAAAAGATATCACTTTCCAACAGTTTGGAACAATTTGTTACTATTAAATTGCCCTAGGACCTACATTTATAGCTACCTAATGCCTAAAGCGGGTAGGATTGGGAATTAATGAAGAAGAAATTACCATCTAGCTAAACTCAGCTGAGAATAGATTTTACTCAAACTGGTAAGACCAACAATGCTGTAGATCCTAAATTACAAAATAAACGATGGTCATCGTAACATAACTAAGCATATATACATTTTTTAACAGGTATCTGAAGTCAACAGTGACCCAAAATTGCCTTGTGATAATAGCCCATGTAAGCAGCTAAGCTTTCACATTCATCTCCAAATCAGCCATTTTCTTTGTTGAATCGGTCCATATACGGTGCATTAAAAAAAATTCAACAGTTCATCACAGGGTCTTAACAGTACATGACAATTAAAACTTCAGGTTAACTAAACCATACAACGGTCATATATGTAAATCATCATCATCAGCAAATTAGATCTGACCATAATAATATAAAGTGGCTACATAGAGTACATACATAAAATGTCAATCATGCCAGATTATGTTATTTAATATTAATTTCGTCTCTTGAACCGAAACTAGCACACCATTCGGATTTAAGTCTGCCTTAGTCCTTCAAGCCTTAATTTACATCTTGTTTTCCATTTATTACTTTCGACTGATTTTCACATTCATACTCAATCCTTTTGGCCTATTGAAGACATGACCAAACAGTTATGCATGATTCTCTTATCTTGTCTTTCCAAATATTTCCATTTTTATCTTCGTGAAAATGGACAGTGTGGTTGGTGGTAGACAACTACCATCGCCATTAGAATGTGGAAACACTTGCACATTGACGTTACATCTAATCAAAATGTGAAACACCATTTTCGGATAATTGTTTTTGGATAATTGCCAAACGATTCTTTCAATTTCTTCACAATGCACATTCTCGAATGTCATGAGTCATCTAATAGGATATACTTAGACAAAATCTGATAATCATCCACATGCATGAGAATGTGGTAAAATTTCAGTGTAAGCTGTACTGGATTCCTCACATACATCTCTTTAATCCGATCTTAGAAAAGAACCAATCTGCTATAAGTTTGGAAATTATTCTTTCCTTAAAAGTTGATATCCAATGCACGAGGCTTCGATTATAAGCATGGTCTGGGGGAGGTTAAGATAGTATGTATCTTATTCTTGCACGTGGAAGGCTATTTCAGGATCTCGATCCTATGACAGCCAAGTCGAGCAACCTTACTTTTTGTTTTTAAAAAATGCAAATTTTCAAAATCAGTCCCATTGTCATAGTAAATTATGAATTAGCCTAAAATGTCAATTTCTATATAAATCCTCTAAAATCATCGCAGTTTCTGAAAAACACCACCTTATCCCATATATTTTTTGCATTCTACATGCATAAAACCTCTAACATTTTATTTTATATGAACCCTAAAGTCGATGTGATATTTAAAAGCCCTCTACATCGTATTTATTATAAAGTTTCTAATAGTAATACTTTACACAAACTTCTATCTTTTTAGTTGAATCTATTTAGCCCATTATTGATATGTATCGTTTTAAACTTCAAATGGACAAAATATAGTTGTCAAAAGGTAAATGTTACATTTATCAAATCGACATGTGCAGTTAAAATACTTAGCGGTTCTATAACAGTGGATGTGCAAAAAGTTATAGAGGGGATAAAACGAGGATGTAGCGAAGTACAAAAAGCTTCATTGAACATAAAACCAAATATTTAAAGTAAATTTATTTTCATTCTCACATCATTTGTGAAGGAAAAAGAAATATTGTTTAATCTTATATAACAAAACCAAATAATATCATAATTTACGCAGTCTTAATTTGATAACTACAATAAATTTCTATAAATCAAATAACTTTTTTATATTAATATTGGTAAAACAAATGCTAAAAAGCCTTGATTTGGCAGATGTAGTGGAAAATAACGGGTCTTAAAGTCATTCAACTGTTTCATAACATTAAATTGAAAAGGTGTAGCGGTTGAAGAGCACAATGGTCTATAGCGGGCTTTAGCTGCATAGATATCGACAAGAGATTGAGTTAGGAAAAAACTGTATAATAGTGGTATTTAAATTAGAATTATTTTAAATGATTTTCCTACTTGTAGAAAGACAAAAAATTATTTGAGAAAAATAGAAATGTTATTGGAAACAGAAATACACAAAATATCTATTTTAACATAAAACTTAGCAACTACGATGATAAACTTTAAAATAAGGATTAAAATCAAAGTGTTTTTACATATATACATATAACATATGTAAAAATATTATGAGCATAAGAAATTATTTTAAATGAATTTGAAAAATTCTTCAGAAATAGAAGAAGTTATAGGGAGTTATTTATAGGAATTGGTTGCACCCCTTAAAAACTTTCAAAACAAGTAAAACATCGTCTCAATAAAACACTCTAAATTAAACCTCTATTTTTTTAACTCGTTCACAACAACAACTAAGCCATTATTTTCAAACAAGTTGGGTCGGCTAGAGATGAAACTCAAAACTAAATAACAAAGTCAATTTAAAAATCATAATAATAACAATAACAATAATGAAATAAAGTCAAATAAGTAAATTAATAATAATAATAATAACTAAGTAAGATAAAAATAAAGATAAATATATATATATATATTAAAAAAAATGATAATAATAATCCTAATAGTGATAACGGTACTAATAGTAATATTGGTCAAAGACCAAATGCTACATCTTAAGCTCCTGTTCCCTAGCCCTATAATCTAAAACTTATAAAACTCATAGCTCATGATTCCGGTACGTGGATTGCTAACTTTCAAGCGCTCTTATCCGACACCAACTTTTCGGATATACTCCAATCCTTCAAGTCTCTTTTTACTACTTCCTTCTATGTCAATATTGGTCGACCTCTACCGCTCATGTCCCTTTTTAAACTCGTTCAAACCAATAAAAAACATCAAAGATCTACATGCAATATAACTATTTTCCTCGATTTGTTTTTCTCGCATCTTTCAATTAAATGTTAAAAAACATCAAACTGGTGGGAAAAACAGCTCGGTTCGAACATATCAAAAAATATTCAAACTTTTTATCAAATTTTGTTCGTAAATGATCACATGTTTTAGCTTTGGTGATCATACAAAAAAAATCCAAAAACAATTCTAAAGGGATTATACATGAACTTTTATTGGAAGAGAGTTTTCTCCAATTAAGTTTGGAAATAAGGGGAGGATCTTTATTTCCATTTCCACTTATTTATAATGGTAAATTTGTGGGGTTTAAAAATATCAAATTTATAGGAAGGGGCTATTTGGAAAGCATAATGATTTTGTACGTAAAATCACAGAATGTGTGGAATTTGAAGGATTGACTGCAATCTAAGCAACATCACCGATCTTACCCTAGTATTCATATGGGCTGCAACAATGATATTGAATAAGGCTCCTGCAATGATAGGTAGATGAAGATTTAAATTCCTACATGTGGCAAACACAAAAGGAGCATGAGCTTGCCACTTCGAACACGATTTTTTTTTAAAAAAAAAACATGAATACTGATTTTATAGACTGTCTAGTTTTTTTCGATAATTTCATCATGCATAAATCTGTGATATATCCTAATAGAATCATTATGTATTGGTGAACATGTATAAGGCTTATGGATCCACATGCAATAATGCTAGTGTATCAGGACCATAGGTGGACAAACTAAAGATCTGGTAGGAGTGATTGCTCATGCTTAACTTCTCAAAGTTGAATTATTAACGTAAAATTTAGCACTACAAATAAACTCTGATGCATCCTTTTCTTCCCCCACTCAAAATAATGCCGGTACCCTAATGAGAAAACTCTTTTTCTTTTTTAATCTCAATTATTTTAAAACTATTTTTTCCCGCCTCATCGCTATATTTCAACTTATGCATCCTCATTTTCCTCGTCATTCGTATTGAATGCTCCTTATCGCCATCTTTGGGAGCTTATGCATCATTGCCATCCATGATAGCCTATGCATTGTTGCCATCCGTGATGGCCTACTCGGTATCACATCTTACTCATATTTATTAATGGTACACAACGCAAAAAGGCGCAAAGCCTCTCCAAAGCCTTGGCGCACGAAGCGACAAATGGTACGTGTCTTTTTAATTTACTGCGCACATTTAGATTTTTATAAATTTAATATATATAACAATAAATTTAAAAAGTTCAACATTTTTGCTAAACATACGCAACAAAGATTTATTTAGGCATTTTGCAAAAAAAAAAAAAAAAAAAAAATCAAATATAATATTATGAACATAGAATTTCAAGCATGATGGTTTTCTAAAGCCAAAATCAAATATAATTATACATATTACTGATAAACTAGAAATCTGAATATGCAGCAATCATATTTTCCAAATCAATGTTCATCAGATTCATAAATTTCAGTATTTTCCTCGCTCATCTCATTTAGATTTGTTTCTTCTTCGTGACGATGTAAATGAGCTGAAGTGGGTGCTGAAAATCCTCTCGATATAGATGTTCATCTACTCGAATATCGACCTCTAGCGGCAACATTCCAAGTCAAGTCATCGTTATCATCATAAAAACACAAGTTTATCTTCAGCATCGAATACATCATCCATATTTATCGTTAATCATTCGTTACAATCATCAATACCCTTCAAAGATATTCGATCAATGGTGTCATGAATGTTGTATTGTACTTTTTTTAATGCTCCATAATATGATGAAAACTAATTTTTATACAAATTGGATTATAAAAATAAAAAAGAAATAGACAATAATATAATGAAAAGGCGCACCATTTTGCGTCGTACGCCATTTGCCGCACCTTTTCATATGCACCGAGCCACAAGGAAGAAAGGCGCAAACCATTTAAGTATGAAGATGGTAATCAAGGAGGAAAGGACACGTTTGTTCTAGGGTTTTCAAATTGAAAAAACAAACTTTGAGAGCATGAGGTAGAGTGCTCACATTAAAGCATTTAGCAAAATGTAAAGATTTAATAAAAACAAAATGCTGACACAAATTTTGTTAAGTCAGTTAGAAAAAACAAAAGTTGATTTTGCACACAAACTTTATTCACCAATTTAGTGCACTATAAGTCTTTTAAATCAATATAGTTTATTTCATGAGCATAATAAATAAGAATCATGCAACCGAGGACTTTTTTATTGAACCACTGCAGTTTCTATCAACTAATGTTAAGCAAGTTATTAATAAGGTGCTTGGTGATGATGATTCTTTCTTCTTGTTGATGAATCTTGCGATGTGATTGTGGAAGTGCAATGTGCATAAGATAGTAGCGTAAGCATGGGTATAATAAAGCTGGCAATGTGCAAGAAAATTATGTAGGTTGTAGGCCTTAACTTCAGGAAAGAATGAAAAAACGCATAACATTTATTATTTGTCATAAACATCAAATAGCTCCTGCAGCAGGCGGGAAGAATTATAATCTTACCATTAGACTAATAATTAATAACATATTTTCTGATACCATTAGCGTGGTTGGACGCTTTTGCAAATGAAATTATATTATAAGGAAATCACAAGTTGCAAGAATTGAGGCCCAAGTAAACAAGGCTTAAACCAAGAGAGCTCTCTTCTTCATCTTGGGGATACACATTGGGAATTACATTATAAAGTTTATTGGCCTGATTACATTTGTTGACTTTGACTCTATGAGTGATGTGCATGATGCAATTGTCAAAAACTGATTATGTTGGAACCAAAAGTTTGGTTGCAACCAGTTTACTGGAAACAATCCAATCTTTTTAGTTTGTTAATATGTCACATTTGATGAAATTGGTATCTGGAATCATAAATGAGTGTCATAAATTCAAATGCTACAAGATTTGCCGCGTCATTGAATAATTTCAAATGATGATACACTGAATGGATGGAGTACTTTATAGGAATAAATTCTAATTCGTTGTGCATTACATCTTATTTATGGTCTAAACATGAATGTTGAATTAGTTGACCCTACTATTGATACGCTTCCACAAGAGCTAAGCTGTTTGGTAAGTGAACATTAAGGTGTTGCACTTTTGTTGCATAGCTTAGTCTAGCAAAATATTTAGCTTCTTCTAACACCCAAATGTTGATCGATTCAGCTCAATTTTATTCCACTTTTTCAACATTCGATTTACCAATATTATTTGATCAACTTGAAACTTTCTTATTGGTATGTGATCGTATATTGATGTGTACCCAGCAATTTTACTAGATGTATGTTAGAAAGCGGAAAAGATGTACCATGCCCATTAGTTCACAAATTTATATCTTTGATTTTGAATGAATCTGATTTTGCAGGCTGCGATTACCATAGTAAAACACACATTTTATGGGATGAAATTGCATAGAATATACCGCGCAATCAAATATTTGATGAATGGTTTAAGAAAGTATAGTTGTATACTTGTATATATTGAAGAAATAAACACGTTGATATTTATTGAATAAGGTCATGTATTATTTCCATAAAATGGACAAAAGTATAGGTATCAATTGCAATTGTAAGTTCATTGAAGTTAGAAACAATGGCTGAATTTTGTATCACGTTTTTTTCACATATAAAAGTTGGTTCCGCAAAAACGGATTCCAAACGTAATCATGGCATGCAAAATATCTTATAACATGGTTTGCATGTTTAGGAACTTATCAAACAATTTTTTACGTTTGATCCCAAAAAGCTTGGAACAATGTGACCAGTCCCTGGTATGCCCTGCCCTTAATACTAGCGTTTTGAAATGAACAATTATTCTACAATTTGCCAGCTCAATGCGGATTCAATATCATGACAAAAAATCATAAGCATAACCAGAACAGAATTTTCCCAAATTCATCAACATAAATATCAACAAAATGATCAATCAACTAATTAAAAAATCCGAAAGAAACAATCTCTAACTCTCAAAATCCAATCTTCCAAATATAATTACTCAAATGTAACAGGGTCCTAATGGATTGCGACAAAATAGCTAACCAATCGTAAAGGGGACGTCAGCCACTGCCTAGAAAATAAATATAATTGAACAAAAAATATGAAACTATTGAAATCTAAAGCTGAAAAAAATAAATCGAGATCGGGTGTT
Organism: Allium cepa; assembly: GCA_030765085.1. Taxonomy (NCBI): domain Eukaryota; kingdom Viridiplantae; phylum Streptophyta; class Magnoliopsida; order Asparagales; family Amaryllidaceae; genus Allium; species Allium cepa. The sequence continues at coordinate 720,533,020 of CM060938.1, read as the reverse complement.
CTAAAATATTTACCTTTTAGAGGAGCGAGGAGACGCAAGGAGATGGCAAAAAAACTATAATTTTATTCGGGGTTACGTGATTCCCGATTAGGAAGAAAAATGGAGATGGATAAAACATAGAAGGAAAATATCAAAAGGTACTTTTATAAGACAGGCAAATGATGATATGACTACTTCCAAATATGGTTACACGTGAATCGGTTAGTTAATAGAAACAGGCTAAGCGATACCTATAATATTTTGCTGCTTCCGCTAAGTCCGTTAACATTTAAAAACGAGCAATTCAGTGGTATCATAATATCATGGGTTACTCTATGAGATTCACAAATGAGCTTGACATAAACAATTTTGAAAATCTTTTCCAAATCCTTAGTAAATTTTAAAGTTCACCTCTGAGTGTTGTCAAATCAATTGAAAATGCACGTTATATGCTATAAATATTTATTTTACAAAATTTTACGGTTTGCACTGTAAATAGTTATTTTACAAAAATGTACGGTTATAAATCTTTATAGTCTACACTTTACCGTCTACGCTACACATTTTTGCTAAAAATATAAACAGAGATATTTCATGAAACTTGGTTTTTTGAAGGATTTTTCAGTATTAAGTTTGAAAATAAGGAGTGAATGTTAATTTTACCGAATTACTATCGATAGGCAATCTACTTGATCGAACTCAAGAGAAACTACTTTGATGGCGCTTCTCAATCGTTTTTTCATTAGCGAGAAAATGGAAGATAGATTCTTTGTTTTGCAAGTTAAAAGGTTTTCTTCTATGTATTTTGATCACTGTCCTATTATGTTTTTTTGCGAGAGCCGCCACCTTTTGCACAAAACCTTTAGATTCGCAAAGGCGGTTTCTAGAAAGCAATTTTACCGATTAGTTATTAATAAATGGATTTCAATGAGTTAAGATAACATTAGATATTCCGAAAATATCGCTTAGTTTTTGTAACAAAACTTAGGGATCTAAGAATATCTGTCAAAAAATGGAATGAGAATGTTTTCGACAACATTAAAAATAAAAAAGAGAACTTGCTCTCGAAAAATTTAAAATTAAATAAAGTGGAAGAATTAAGAATTTTAAACGTTTCTCTAACATCCTCCACTCCGAGACTCGAAAATAGACGCCGATAATGTTGTATTCATCATCGAAATCATTTTCTAGCAACAAAATGAGTTCTGTATAATTTTTCACATTAAATAAACAGAACAGCTCAATAACTTTTTCATTGCATCAATTTGAATTACATAATTCATTACATCATTCTAACTCAAATTATTGCCCACGCAAGGGTAAATATAAATAGAACATTGATAGAGTAGTGTTGTGTTTGACATACGAGGATGCCAATACAACACATACCCAGTTATAAATCCTAGTTTTACACATCAAAATTTAAAAATACTTTTTATTATGAACACATGCCTCATGCTTTATCTTGGAATCTTTATTCATCCTTCAAAAGCTACCTGTTTGATCCATAAACTCAACCTACTTGAATGAGTAACCATGAGTATATGGGAAATAATAAAAACACGGGTCGGACATAAAGTCCGGTATGAGTAAAATCTTTATCATGGCCATCATAGTGAAACCAATCCACTAACACGGAACAGGTTTTCTCACTTTATCGTCATAGCCATATACATTATATCGTATAAATAAGCATAATCATTAATTCATCACATGTATGTGACTTCTTTTATACGAGGATGACTAACTTCTATAGTCTTATTTTAAGTTGTCATACATGCCTAGCTTTACTAGTTCGATTTCCCATTCTTAACATTTTTGGGTTATTCATGAGTGTTTTATCCTCAAATTATCACAAATAGATAATTAGATTGCCATAGGCCTTACATCACTATTTCCAACTTTCATTGTAGATAGACAATTGGATGCTATGCAAGCCTTACTCTCACGTTTTCGCATAAGTGTCATGTATAAACGTGGGTTTTCCACACAGGCCTTCCATGAACGAACCAATTAGAATGTCATGAGTTTGACACTCGGTAGCTGCATAAGCCTTCCTTTATATAAAATGTCGAATTTAAACATATGATCGCCACTAAGGCCTTACATTACAAATCATCGAATAAGAAGTTGGGTTTACATCTTATTGACACAAAGGCCTTCCACTTGCAATTATATTCTTATAAATGGTTTCATACATCATTAACTAACTTAGTTAAGCTTAATCTCTTTTCATCGTTTAGTTAAGTCATTCTTTATTAATCTATCATTTCCTAAGTCCATTAATTGACCTTCATTTGCACTTAGCCTTCTTAACTTATTTAGCTTACTAATTCAAACTAGTTTTACTAGGACGTCGCAAGTTAAATCTCTTAGGGACATCGCGTATTAAGAAAACCCTAGCCATCGCATCTCAAAAATAGCTTTCGAGAGTAAAAATGTGGCTGTCTAAAGTTGATATGAATATAGCTTTCAAGCCCTAATGAACTTTTGCCTTCATCTCTTAAGAAAATGTGGATATCAAGCTGTAATAATTCTGTTGTCTCTGCCGTAAATTAAATAAATTTAAATAAAATAAAATTATTTGAATTTGATAGTTGATGATTTATATTCTAAAAATAATTAAAAAAACCTACTCCATAGAGTATAGCTAGAGGATTCAGATGGTTTGCCACAACCGACCGTCCTTTTTGGCCAGCCCAATGTAAAGCATTAATCCCCCAAGCATTCTCGTTTTTTCGAGGGACAACCTCTCCACATCTTAAGGGTTACATGGCACAGCATGCTAGGACTCGAATGCATGACCTCAAGAAACTTCATTCCATGATCGCTAGGCAGCCCTAACCAATTGAGCTATGCATGCAAACATTTTGAAAACAAATTATTAGTTAATTAAATTTTATTTAATATAGATTTTGATTTAATAAATTAAAATAAATTTATAAATTCTTTCGGATAATATATTGAAATCAAATAAAATATTTTAATAAATTTTTAAATGTTTTAAAGTGTAAATAATATTTTTATATGATTGAAATAGTTGGGAAATAAATTTATTTTGTGATAATATAATAAATAATTAAATAAAAACAAACAAGTACGTAAGTGAAAGAAATTATGTGGTTATCGAAGTATAATTGTAGAATGGAGTCTAAATTCAAATTAGATTGCAATTTATTTACAAATAAATTAAGAATGTTCTTTTTTGGTAAAATAAAATAAACAAAAAAACTAATCCTTGATAAAAAAGCCCAAGCCCATTTTTAAATCCATCCCCGTTTTCATTTCTAAACTTCTGAACCTTAAACCCATAGCCTACCGATCCACACTTCAAAAATTTAAAAAAAAAAATCCTCAAATCGCAACTTAAAAAATAAATTTGCATGCGATCTGGAATGGCCAGGTGTTAATGATACAGGGGGAGCGATGCACTAGATTGGAGAGAGAGGGAGTGACTATGTTCTTGCGACCTGAAGTTGTTGCGACCTGGTTCGAGTGTACGAAAGTGAAACATGATGCTATTGCTCGCGATTACAGGCTGGGGTTGGTGACTTCTGGAGCAGCTCGACCTGGGAGGACTGAGCTGATGCATGTGTTCACGAGGGGTAGCGGGCTATTGCTAGGGCTTGGCTAAGTGACTTGGTTACCAGTTGAAGCTTTGATTTTAGTATTTCAAGCATGTATTAGGTGAGTAAATTTTACTCATAACTATATCTATCTCTATATTGTATTGAGTATATACAAATCTCTATAATTGGTTGAATAGCATGTTATAGTGTTTGTTTTGTATATTAGTTGGGATGGGTCGATGTAGAGAGAACTGATTATTTACATTGATTGAAAGTGTCAATTTGCAAATGGAACTTTGCCCAATTACGAATTGAACTGTATAAGTATTTTTACGTCGATATGTGTGTATGTATAGATGATTCTAGTTCGATATTGTTAAACTTGATTATTATATATATTTGATTATATTTTCCTTATCTCTTTCCTTTATATTGAATTGATCATATAAATGAATCACTATCGATATTGATTTGATTTATGATTTGATATGATACGGTGATGACATCCATTTGTTTGATTCTATTATATTTAATTCTGTATAACGAGAAATCCGAATAAACAGCGTTATAATACCATCTAGTATGAGACTTTTAGTAATATTTCTCCGGTTATTCATTGGACTTGTTATATAGAATATATATATGGAGATTGAGTGTAGTTTACCAGCAGTGAATAAATGTTTGAGCACCATGCAGTGGTATAGGACGCCGATGTGATTCTTATTCGGTTATTCATTGTAAATTTCGCTCAAGTGACGAAAACTAGGATATTAAGTTAGGTGATGCTCGATGTAGAGCAAGTATACATATGCTCGGAGTAGAGCAAGTTTATAGACGTAGAGTTATGGTGGTATACTTATATACGTTTGTAGATATTGAGTTATTAGGGTGTACCCATATGTATGTTATCTATCATGAAGTGCTTCGGATATGATTAGGAGTTGTGGGAACCAGATGGCCTATGTCCACTTTGGCGACCTGATCATGGAGCCGCGTCCTAAATATGTGACACTTCGGTTCTATATTAGATTCATATCATGAGATTTAGAGAAATGCATCGTAGACTAAGGTGGATTAGCCTTTAAGGTGGTGTATCCCTTAAGGTGGTGTAGTTCTAGACCATTTAATCATGAAGGCAAGCAGTCTATTACCATAGGGGCATGATACTGATCTACGCATAGTGTAGTTTATGAGTGTATTTACAACATACAATGGATATAATCACGATACTAGGTAGGTAACTGAAGACTGTAGGAGTGGATCCGGACGGTGTAGCCCCAGGCTCCTAGAGCAAGCAGGGTATGTAAGTCAGCAGAATAGGGATCTTAATGCTAAATTAACACTAGAGGGAAGTGAATAGTGGTTAATGGATTATATGAATATTTTTAAATTCTTTATGATTCTACTTAGAATGGTGTAATTAACAATCAAAGAAACAATTACAGAATCAAAATACAGATAAAAGTAAATGTAGTGAAAGTAAAAAGAAAAGAACACATCAGGATTTTATACTGGTTCGAAGTTACCTTACATCCAGTCCCATGGAATTCCTTGTACGGATTTCTTTTCAACTAGTAAATACGAATACAATCTCGATCTTAAGGCTATGAGACACACCCTCTAGAATCCCGACCTCTGGGTAGAGTCACTTGATTTTCGGGCCACAAGCGCACTCACTAGATTTACGGGATACTAAGCATGCCCAGTTGATTTTAACAGGTCACAATCACACATACTTGGATTTTAAGGATATTAAGCACACCACAAAGTATAAGATTATGATTTGATAGATTTTATAGACTCGGATCTTCGATCTTGATTACAATTGGTCTTATAACTCTTGAACAACACTTTGATCTTTGTTTGAGTGAGGGAGATGAGAGAAATCAAAGAGTGGATGAAAGAGAATCAAAATAGTAATGATTGAATTTGATACTGGTTGAATTTTGACAGAGTTTCGATAGAAATTGATTTAGAAATCAAGAGAGTGAAAAGAGAAGAGACAAATAAGAAAGTAGTTAATGAAAATTTCTTTGGAAGTCTAGTATATATAGGGAAACAACGACCATGTCCATTCACGAAGATATACGATGAAAAGACACTTCCATTCAAATTTTGAAATTTGAAATTACGGTTAATGTGTCGACATATTTGTAAAGGATATGTCGACATATCCCTTTGTATTTTGAAAAATTACTTAATAAAAGTTGTTTTGAAATATTAAGTTTTGTAAATTGTTTTGAAACTTTGTACAAACATTTAAACATAGTTTATACATATTTTAGTCGTATTAAAACTTTATAAAATAATTTTGAAAGATTTAATAAGAACGTTCAATATAATGTAAATACTATATATAAAATCAATATAGTTATAAATTATTAAAGTATAAACAAAAACTTAATATATAAACTTAAAAATATTAAAATAATATCTTTATAAGTAAAAAAGATTGAAAATCATATTAAGAAATATTTTGAAAAGATCATTTTAAGTGTAGAATATTTGAAAACAATTTTAAAACAAAATTTGAGAAGGTGAGAAAGATCAGGAAAGTGCTATCAAGTTTTTAACATAAATTCTATGACTCTACTACTTATCTGGAATATCTTAAAATATTGAATTCTTCGATATTTACGAATTTTGATTCTTGAACTCTTGAAACTCTATATCAACATCTTGAATCTACTCTTAATACTGTACAGTCTTCTTAATCAACACATATCTAATATCTTGCATTATATACTATATATCTTGATAAAACATTAGTATCTATATTTTATATAATGTCCTAGATGTTATCATCAAAACAAATACCTAAGGTACTAATAGGGTAGTTGTCAGTCTCCCTTCTGGTTTTACACTGAATGATAGATAAGTATATATTATTTATACATATACACCCCATCTAAGTATTAGAGCGGATCTAGGTGGATAATCCAGATGCTCTTGGAGATGACGAGTAGTCATATCGTATATAACTAGGTGGTGTAACCCAGGTATTATGAGATTATTGGATGGTGTAACCCATACAATATGTTTTGAGTCCCTCACTGTTCATTTCTATACGGGGAGATGAGATTATACCTATGATGTGATAGGTATACAAAGTATAGTGGATTGTTATATCTTTTTTTATCTCTAACTGATGGGTATGTTCCTTATATTTAACATTTAGACAGTCTATTTTATATTATTTGATGATATTATTTTATTATTTGAGATTGAGAGATGTATTTGGGCAATGTCGTGAGCTATCATGACTATAGTTGGTGATATCTGACTTATTATTGATTTATGGGTATTAATTATGATTTCTGGAGTTGAATTAGTCACCCATTTGATGTAGTTTCACGATTTCCAATTTGGTATGATGTTATATGGGTGATGACATTTTTATACTGGGTTTTATGGTGTTTTATGAAATATGTTATTTAGGGATTGTTTGAAATAACATTATTATATTTATACCTAGTACATACAGAGTTCCTTATGTTTATTGACCTTAGATTTAGACACATTCTGACCTGTTTATTACTTATATAATACCCGGGTCCGTTTGAGACATTTCATATATAGGGACAATACGACTAGCTTGTGTTTTGGATTTAGAGAAAGCTAGTGTATAGTATAGTAGTTATTATCTTGTATTGCATTGCATCTTGTATGTATATTTATATGATGTATATTGGACATATACTGCATAGTGGATATGATTTATTTTGTATAATTAGTATTATGTACTATCGCTACAATTGACTCTATATTCTCTACGATTTATTGTATATTGTGTATTGTTTTATTCTGGAGGCACACGTTTATAGGTTGCGAAATAATGGATCTTAAGGCTTATTTAACACTAAAGTGAGGTGAACAGTGTTTTCTAACTTATGTAAATCTTTTTAATTTTCTTTTAAGATTAATGTTAAATCACAGATTAACAACACGTAATTATACTAATAATCAGTCACATATGCAATCATGAATAAATATAAAAGCAATAAAGTAAGATAAAAATCAGAGAGATGACACAGGAGTTTTTATACTAGTTTGGATTTCTTCTACATCTAGTCCCGTACAATTGCTTATACGTATTTCTTTTCAAATGCCAACCTTTAAAATAGGTAGAAGGCAAACCAGATTGGGATCTCGATTTCGAGGCTGTAAGACATACCCTCTTGTATCACGAGTCCAGGGTAAACTATCATGATTTGACCCGGCTATAAGATCACCCGCTAGATTTATCGAGCTGCTAAGAACACCCACTTGATTTGAACGGGCTACAAGCATATCCACACAAATACGAGTAGAGTTGATAGTTTTTCCAAAGATAAATTCTTATAGTTTAGATATAATGGATCCTATAGACACTTTGATAACACTTTGATATTTGAAATGAAGGAGAGATATTTCCAAAACAGTAAGAAAGTAGTATTGAATTAATACAATGAATTATGAATTGATTCTATATGATTATGAAGAATGTATAATATACTTTAAGAGAATTTTCAAGAAAGCAAGTAATTAATTTGTTAAAAATTCGTTTGCACTCCCATTTATATAATAAACGAACAAATATACCAATTCATGAAGAGTTATGTCCAAAAGACACTTCCATTCAAAATTTGAAAATAATCCAGCGGTCTATATATTGAGATATGGAAACGAGTATGTCGACGTATCCTAGTAATTTTTGAAAATACTTTTTTTAAATTGTTATGAAAATCCTATATATTGTAAAATAATTTGAACATAGTTTTTAAATATTTTGAACTCTTAAAAACTTTAATAAAATAGTTTTAAAAACATACTTTGAAGCTCAAAAAAAATTATTTTTACTTAAAATATTAAGGATCAAAAATCGGAGATAAGGATCAGAGATTGCTATGAATGACTTTAACAATATATTCTAATGACTCTAAACACTAAATTGTAACCTTGGGATTTTCATTTCTTTGCCTTTGAACTCATGAGTTTTCATATCTTTATTTTGAGTCTTTATACTGTACAGTCTTCGATTCAACACTTATGTAATATTCTACACTATATACTACATAATTTGGCAAACATTAGTATCTATATTTTAGTTGTTGTTATCAAAATCAATAACTAAAAATTTGACAATCTATCCCTTGATGATGACAACCACTAAATTTCATGTATAAAAAACGATATAACTCCCTCTAAATTTATGCATGTGTATATTTTATATTTTTCTCCCTTTTGTCATCAACCAAAATAGATGAAAAATAAAACTCCCCCTAAATGATCTACTTATAAACCATGGAGTCAAAATCAATAGTTAAGAATTAAGTGTTATGTTGATTAATATGGATGTACTCATATAATTGTGATTGAACTAAATGAAATGCATAAGGCATAAAATAGGGATATTAAATATGACATTATCAAGATGTAATATGTGGGACATAAATAAAGAAAAATATTGTATATTTAATATTATATAATCATGACATATATTAAGATATACACTGATCAATTACTAAATTATATACTAAATATTAAGGACAATAAATTGGAAAAAGAAAACTTCATTTATTTATTTTACTTATAAAACGCGCAATCAAGTTAAAATCTAATACTTAACTAATCTAATCCTAATTATTATACGGTCTATATAATCTACTAAATCAAACTTATAATAATCATTCCAAACTAAAGAGCATCAGTTATTTACATATCAATATTAAAAATAATTAAGTTTAATATATGCACTTACGTATTAAAACAAGTAGAAATCTAGATATTTCTAGGGACTTCAACCCAACCTTCAGATCCAAAGATTGGATTTGCTTTAATGGCATCTAAATCTTCATTGGTGTTTGAGCATTTTGGGTTGTTGGTTTAATCATCTTTGACGAGGGAGAAATCAACCAGCGAAGAGCATCAAAACGTTTTTCTTTATGACAACCCGATTTTTCGACTCTTGAAAATCGACATCAATACGTCCACTGTATTACATGCCGAACAATCGAATGCCGGAAATACCAAATCGTTGGGGAAAAGAAGAAAATAGAAAACAACATCAGAGTCTCACAATCACAGCGGATCAATATATAATAGATAATAACTTATCTTTATACAAAAAGAGAACTGTAACTATTTATACATTACATCATCAGAGTACAACACAAATCAATAGCACGATACTGGACAGTTATAATAACTTGTCCTTACAAAAGCTGACAATGCAACTTACAATGTACAGCGGAACACACACCAAGTGCGTGTGATACGTCTCTCATCCAGCTCGTCACCTGAGCTCCATAACATCCTATCATGTATCTGTAATACTCGGTCTGACCTGAGCATTATAATAAAATAACACCCGAGTCAGTCTGGGAAACCAGCGTGAGAAAACACGCTCGATTGAATTATAAAAAATTTCAAAATCCTCTGAAATCAAAGGTATCTCGTAAGACCTTGCCACAAATAAACATGTCGGTTTTTTACCTTACGATAACCAAAACATTGAATATCAAAATCCTCTGATATTATAATAGTATCTAAGTATAAATACTTAAATCAAGTAGCTGAAATTGTTACATTCATTAAATTCCAGCTATACTAGGCTCTACAATCAAAACCGTAAAAGCACGTCGGGAGAATGGATTTTCAACTGAATGACTAAGCACTGGGGTACCACTTGTCACGATACTTGGTCTAGATCAGCATACCGAGGACCACTCCTGATCCCCTGCAACATAAGACCGGACTACCCCTTACCGGATAGCCCGAATAAGATCACCCCACGGTTGGGATCAGCAACCGCCCGCACGGCCGAAATAAAGGGACTCTACACAGGGGAAATCTTACCCTACTTGGAAGCTACCCACTTAGACTTGCTACCTATCACCTGATTTTCAGTTATTCTCGGTTGATGAGTCTCGAGGCTAAGCATTACCTTTTTAGCATTCACTTAGAATGCTCACCGTCCTCCAATGACGATGTACTGATAGCATTCATCCATACAAGTCCATTCCCGGTCCGAACGGAACCGAAGGCACTACTCCTACTACATCCCTTTTGGAATCACCCACAGGATTAGTAGCGATGATCCCTTGCACTTCACTGCTCCTTCTTCGACTCCAAGCTCTTGTCTTCATTTCGAAAATGTACTCATTGGATTGAAGTGGTTTTCGGATCACAAATCCAATCTCGGTCTCTTCGAAACAACGTTCGCTATTTCCCGGTAAACTCAACCCCGGTTCTTTAGGAAATACACAGATGAAAATAAGATCGAAGATCACCTCCTAATCGTTAGTGGACGTATTTCCTTATAAATGTCCTAGAAGAACGAAACAAGTTTATACGTACAGTATAGCACCTCAAACGGTAAATGTACCATATAATTCCCGTACTTCTCCTAGATAATTCCAAATTCATAATTGGGTCCATATTTGATAGCCGGTATTTAACTATCAAATAAACAATCAATTCAATCAAATACTTTATTTCCACCGAATGCACCAAGCCTTATTAAATTTAATTTTTAAATAAATAAATCACTTTATCCAAAAATATACACTTAAAATATTTAAAAATAAAGCTACTTAAATTCTTTATTCAAAATAATACTTACGAAATTCTATAATAATTCTCCAAGTAAAACTTTTGCCATAAACTACTTTAAAAATAAAACCATTATATAAAATATAAATATTTAATAATTATCCTTTAAATCATAATACTAATTTATCTTTTAAAAATAATTAAATACTATACAATTCTAAAACAATTAAATAACATTTTTTTCTAAAAACATTCTTTTAAAACATCTTTAAAACTTATAATTTTACTTAAAATCTTTCTTTGAAAATATACTTAGCTTTTTAGGAAAATACACTTTCCACTCCAATACAGCACGCTAATCATTTATAAATCCTTCTCGATTTATCTCCAGTTTAATTTACGTCCCAATCCCGTAATTTTTCTTTCTCACATTTTCTAAAAATGAACCACCATTTATTTTCAAATACGGTTTACCATCTCTTTAAAAATTCCCACCATGAATTTATAAATTCGAATTATCCACTGATAAATATTCACTTAATTTATAAACCCAGTCCGTTTCAAAACACTTAATCGACTTTCAAATCGATTTTATGAATTAATTCCATTTTAAAATTTATTTATTGATTTACCCAAATTTATTCCAAAATCCATTAATTCCCGATTCGCTCCTTTATTATGATTTAAAATGTTATTTAAATCTGAAACATCAATTTCATACTTTATTTCAAAATTCTCCTTTTATTTTTCCCAACCCATTTAAAACTTGAATTTAAAAATATATCCTTTGTACTTAAAATCACTATTGCTTAACTCCTTATTTTTAAAATCCTTTAATTCACATTTATTCACAAATTCTATTTTTTTCATATTTTGGAATTTATTAATTAGGATTTTTAAATCAAATTATTTATTTTTCGAATTCTTTTCTTTTTAATTCATCTACTATAAATACTTTACTTAAAAATTTCCGTTTTATTTTCTTTCAAAAATCCAATATTTATATTTTTGATATTCTAAAATGCCAAAAATATATCCAACAATCCATAGCACTCAATAATTTCAATTTTCAATATAACATATCACAGATTATTCAAATAAATTATATCATTGAATATGAAATTTTCAACATTTTTAAGGAATCCTTTTGGATCCCTCCAACCTGTTTCCCTGCATCCACAGATGTTAGTACACTATAAAAATACCAATCCCACTTCGAGGGGGATATCGCGATATGTAGGGTCATCCGCTATTATGCGGGCGCATAGGGTCTCATCCACTATATAATGCGGGAATATCAATCACTTTAATATATATATATATACACACACCACTATGTATAATATCACATCCAGACTGATAATAATTATCAATTTCAATCAATCATCCAATAATTTAATTCTAATCATTTAAATTAACCAGTAATCCAATTTGAGTGAGATTAACTCACCTTTATTTTTTATTTGCAATCCACTTCAATCTCGACTTGGTTTCATGATTGTTGACTTGTATAAACATTATACGGTTTATTAACATTTGAAATAATCGAACAATCCATTACCATTAAATATACTTAATTAACTAATAATTTAACTTAAACTAATTTTCCTATAATAAATAATTTTTAGTAACTAAAATAATTAAATAGTTTAATTAAACAAGTTAATCACCTTAATACATATTTTTAAAATAAACTAGTAAGTGAAAATAGGTATGTATATTTTTATATAGATATATTTATGTTTATACTTTTTTCTTTTTCTGTAAACAACGAAACAGTAATTTTCTTTACTGTAAAAACTTTTCTTCTTTTATATATATATATATATATATATATTTGTAAAAATAAAAATATGATTTTAAAATCCTTCTTTTTTTCCTTTCTTTTTATATATACATATACATATGTATTATTAAATTTAAATTGAACAATGAGGAATAAAAATAAATTGCATATACCTCTCTACGTAGATCGAAACCCAACGCTCGACTTTGGCTATCGAGCTCGACTTTGACTTAAATACGAGCACCAAACCTTCCACGCTTACCTCGCCAATGATCGCAACAAGCCCTTCCTCTTCCACCGAACTACTGCGACATCGCCCCGCTTCCATCGAACTCGCGACCTCCCTTCGTAGCTGCCAAGCCTCGACACCGTCTCACCCCGACGCGTGCGCCTGCTTACGCGACCGCCCCCATTCGAAAGACTGGAATCGCTTAAATCAATATTTTTTAACTACGATGAAGAAATCTTTGTTTTCCCCCTTTTTAAAATTTCAAACTCGAACTGGAAGGGGTATAAAAAGAACGCAATTACGCTTTCCTTTTTAATGCCGATCTATTTCGTTTGGCATTTTTTTCTTAGCTTGGATTTTTTTTTCACGCATAAAATTCACAATTTTGGATTGAAATATTTTGAAAAAGGAGGAGCCATGAATATTGATTTTGAAGGAAGGAGGAAGAGGGATTTGTTCGAACGAAAGAGAAGGCATTGCTGTTCTTTTTACCGAGTACTCAATTTTTTCTTTTTTTTCGGCTATCTTTTTTTTTGAAATCATCTGTTGCGTGAGTTTTAAACTGTGGATGAGGGGGAGCAAGATGAGATGTTAGCGTTCCAAAATCAATTTTGCTACAGTGATGGAAGGGAAAACAAAAAGATCTGATGTGAATATATATGTCAAATCCAATATATATATTATTTCAATTTTTAAACGTCTCGATTTCACAACTTAAAATCTTTACCTCCTATTGAGGCATGCCATTAGGCATTTACAATGTTATACCCCTATTTCGAATACAGTGGAAAAACTTTCAAGTCCTAATTCGATCGTATGGAGAAGATAGCTTTTTGGACCCAGTTATTATATTGAATTTTCGATAGAGATTTTAACGCGTTTACAGATCGTACGGCCACACGATAACTCCAAACGCTATAAAATTTGAAATCCGATAGTAATGCACTATTACGGATCCAATGCAACTAGTTTCATCAAATTCCGAGACTGTGTCCCGGAAGGTTATTTTTAAATGTCAATTTAGACGATATATTTTTAAAACGAAACAAACCAATACCAAATTCACTTTTAAAACTTTTATTATCTTCAGCATTATCGATATAAATTTTATAAGTCTCTAAATTATTTTTAACGAGCTTAAAAACCAAGATTTCATATTTTACCCAATTTCAAATTATTAAATCCAATAATTAAATTATCCAATGAATGGTGATATTTGAAATTCAAGTTAAAAAAATAACTTTTAAATATTTAAAATCTGTTAAATTTTCCAATTTCAAATATACAAAATTCTGGGTCGTTGCATTCTTTCTCTTTTATTGTTTGTATTTGGCTTAGTTCTAAATGTCTTTGATTTCTTAGAATAAAAGAGATAATATCTTTGAATGATCAAAGTGTTTCTTTAAGGTTTTCATAATGTTTTTGGTGTGGAGAAGACATTTTTATTAAGAAAATGTTGAGAAGGGAAGGGGATGAAAAACAAAATGATGAGTGATTTTTTCTGGAAGGAATAAGCTTAAATGGGAGTGACAAGTCATTTGGAATATATGAATTGATGGTGGTTACAATATTTTAAAATTTTAAAATTTTTCCAAATAGCTATAATATGTCGACATATCATGGTATGTATGGGATATGTCGAGATATATGCTTGAAATTACAATTTTTAAGTTTTTAATATAGTTTTTGGTTTTACTTAATACCATTATATTTCATTGATTTTCAGGGACTAACAAAACAATTTATAACGGTAAGAACAAAGTTTTGTTGATTGGAATAAGATGATACACAGAAATAACGAAAATACAATAATTAAGCTAAGGAAATACACAGAAATAAAAGCTAGAAAAATGTAATGGATAACTAGATAGAGAAAATTAACTAAGAAGATAAGCTTCCATCAAGTTTCTTTATAATCTTTCCAAAATACTTATTCATTTTGTTGCAAAAATTAGTAAATTTCTTACTTAGATTCTTTTGATTTTTTATAATGTTCTCTTGATTGTTTATAATTTCTTTGTTTAAGCTTTGAGATGGTCTCTTAAAACTTTTAAGAGAAGTTTCTACTTCTTCCTCCTCTTCTTATTCATTCTCTCCTTGAATTCCATAACTTTCTTTTTCTCCTACCTCTTAGTCAATTTCCTATTGCTTTTCCATCAGTAGTCTTTCTTTCTTTTAGGAAGAGTCTCATGAGGTTCAAAGTAGGGAGGAGTATATATGAGATATATGTTGGATTTATTGAAAACTTTTTGAGGTAAAGTGGATTCTCCTTGTAAATCGACACCAAAATATTTAATAACTTTAGCGAGATACAAACAATGATAAAGTGTGCTATCATGTCTAGAAAGTTCTTTTGAATAAAATAATCTAAATGACTTGTTCCCAATTGATGTCATAATTTCCATAAATTGTAAAAAGAGCTTTAATTTTTTTTTGAGTTGGGTTATTATAATTACCCATTCTTGGAGTGATGTTTTGTTGTAAAATGACACTTATAAGTCTTGACTTTGGTCTAAATTTTTGTGTTTGAAAACAAATTCTTCGTCATTTTAAAAAATATGATAAAAAAACTTCACAATTTTGTTCGTCGATTTTAAAGGTAGAGAGGTCAGTTCCACTAAATTTGCAACCAAGTATCTGACCTAAAATTTCACAATCTAAACTAATTGTACTGCCTTTTAAATTACTACAAACTTGTCCTCTTCTTCTTTTAAAAATTTTACATTTAAGTTTGCATAATTTTTTTTTACTAAACCCGGATAACAAAAGAAATCATTTTGAAAAGCGACTAAACTAAGAATATCATTTTGAGAACAAAGATCTTGAAGACCATAAGAAAAAAAATCACCAAATTTTGCAAATCTTCTTGGAAATACCTTTTCGTAAGTAGCATATTAAACATAAGCGCCAATGGCTTTTTTGTCATTGAAAAGAAAGCCTTCGATTCTTTTTGAGAGCCTTATGGTTTTTGGTGGTTGGCTTGAGGAGGCCATTTTTGAGTAGTTTAGGAGATAAGAGAGTGAAGCGATATTTTGAATTTTGAATTAAAGTAAGTGAATGAATGGATAGAGATAAGATGATTTAATAGAGAGTGAAATGACATTTCAATTTTGAAAAGATGGCTTTTCAATTTTTGGAATAAATGAAAAAGAGAGGGAAATTCAAATTTTAAATTTGAAATGAATTTCAAAATTCAGGCTAATATATTGACGTATAGACTTTGCATACGTCGACATATGGGCTGAAAAATCCAAAAAATAAAACTAAAGTACAAGATTCCTATATATATATATATACATACTTGTATGTTATCAATATTATCATTAATCTATATTTTATTCCTAAATTCAATGTTAATAAAAAACAATAAAAAATTAAATGTAAAAAGTACCACCTTTTTCTCCTTTCCTTTGATCTGTTCTGATTAACCTACTATTGTTGTGAAACACATGTTTGCATCCTCAATGTCAGGTTTATTGCCATTTGAAGTAGTTTTGAATTATCTAATGTTGTTATGTAAGCCCTTTTTCTTTTTCTAGATGAATCAGTGATTGGCAAGATCGTTGATTTATTCTAATTAGAACAATCTCTTTATAGATAACTAGGTTCATCTAATCGCAGTTCCATTTCCAAGAGTCTTGTTTTAAGGTCTATGAAAGTTGTTCATCCTTCTATAATTTAGGAAGCTTTTGAGATTCCTAGTTATGAAGGCGATTTCCTCATCATAGTCATCGCCTGAATCCTGATCGTCCGGTATTGCAATGAAAGAAATGGATTTCTTTTCTGTTGTCTTGCTTTCTCTTCTCCCCTATGATTGTGCTTCATAGGACATTAAATTAACCATTTACTCTATTTTTAGAGTGCTAATGTAATTTGCCTCTTTTATTGCTAATGTCTTTTGATCTTATTCCGAAGAGAGTGAATTGAGGACTTTTTTAACTTGGTCCTCTTTAGAAATTTTTTTACCTAATGATACTAAAGAATGCATTATATCTTAAAACCTACAATAGATGTCAGAAATAGGCCGATTCTAATTCATTTTAAATAATTGAAACTGATTAGTTAATAGGGAAATTTTATTATGTTCACTTTACTAGTGCTTTCATTTGTAACTTGCAATGTTCTCCAAATATCATATGCAAACCTACAAATAGAGACTCTATTAAATTCATTTTTATCCAATGAGAAAAATAAAATATTCATGGCTTTAGAATTATTAAGTACTAGTGTCTTTATGTTAGCAGTTCACTGTGAAAAATCAGTCTGGGATTTAGTGTACTCATTTCACGTAATATTCCAAATATCTAAACTGTTAGAATGTAAATAAATCTTCATCCTACATGACCAATAACTGTAATTACTGCCATTGAAAAGTAGGGGTCTAGCAGTAGATTATCCCTCTACAAAAGTGTTACAAGTGTACTAACAGTATCGCTAGCTATTTATGCTTTTTGAAAATCAGAGTTTTTTGAAAGCCTAGTGCTCCGACACCAATGTGGCTTGCAGAATAATGGATATTTAGACTAATTCAGTGCTGGAGGTGGATGAATAGTATTTTCTTACTTATGAGAACCTTTTTAATTTTTTTAAAGATTAATATTAATTCACAAATTAACATCATAGAATTATACTAACAACCAGTCATACATGCAATCACAGATAAATATAAAAGCAATAAATTAAAGTAAAAGTTAGAGAGATGACACCAATGATTTTATACTGGTTCATATTTCTTCTACATCCAGTGTTGTACAATTGCTTGTACAGATTTCTTTTCAAATGCCAATCTTCAAACCAGGTAGAAGGTAAATCAGATCACAATCTTGATTTCGAGGCTACAAGACACGCCTTCTTGTATCACGAGTCTGGGGTAAGTTCTCTTAATTTGACCGGGTACAAGATTATCCACTAGATTTACCAAGCTACTAAGCACAACCACTTGATTTGAATGGGCTATAAGCACACCCATAAAAACATGAGTGGGGTTGATAATTTTTCCAATGGCAAATTCTTATACTTTGGATACAATGGATCATATAGCCTTTTTAATAACATTTTAATCTTTAAATGAGAGAGAGAGATGTTTTTAAAATAGTAAGAAATTAGCAATGAATCAATACAATGTAGTATTAATTGATTCCGTATGATTTTGAAGAATGTAGAGTGCATTTTTCAAGAGAGTTAAGAGTGGGATGAAAGTAATTAATTGGTTAAAAATTCGTTAGCACTCCCTTTTATATACTAAATGAACATATATCCATTCATGAAGAGTTGTGTCCAAAAGACATCCATTCAAAATTTAAAAAACAATCCAAAGGTCTATATGTCGATATATAGAAACAAGTTTGTCGACATGTCCTAGTCATTTTTTAAAATACTTTTACTTTAAATTGTTTCGAAAATCCTATACTTTGTAAAAATATTTTGAACATAGTTTTTAAATATTTTGAACTCTTAAAATCATTTATAAAATATTTTTAAAAATAAATTTTGAAACTTAAATAATTTATTTTTGCTTAAAATAAATTGGACTGGAAATTGAAGATAAGGATCAGATATTGCTATCAAGGACTTTAACAATATCCCAGTGACTCTAAATACTAAATTATAACCTTGTGATCTTCGTTTCTTTGCCTTTGAACTCATTAACCTTCATATCTTTATCTTGAGTCCTTATATTGTATAGTCTTCGATTCAGCACCTATGTAATATTCTACACTGTATACTTTTTAACTTGGCAAAACATTAGTTTCTATATTTTACATAGTTGTTGTCATAGAAATCAATAACTAAGGTATTGACATGTTTATTGCTTTGTGTTGATACAGTATATGTATAGGTGAGTTATTTGTTCGATTTTTTAATACGTACCAATCTTAGCCCAAGGGAACATACGCATGCGCACCCTATATTGCCTTATTCTTCATATTATTCAACCGTATTACTCTGTAATACTCTTGGATAGTATGAGTATAGAGGTAGGGTTGTTACATTTGGTATTAGAGCAGGTTCATAATATTACATTACAAACAAGATACACGAGTCAAGGCTTAGAGTCTATGTAACAACCCTGTATTTTGTAATTATTTTTATTGAATTTTGATTTTAATTTATTTTAATTATTTAATTTAGATAATTTTGTTATTTCAAATACAAGCTTTGATTTTGATGTGAATTAGAATTCCAAACAAGATTAAATAAAATATTTTACAAAAAAGTGTATTTTGGTCAACATGGCCAACTTTGACTTTTAAATTTAAAATCTGAAAGTTTGAAAATTTAAATTTTATCTTTTATTATGGAAGTAAATAAAATTTTAAGAATACTGCTTTTCGTTTCGTTGAAATCTGATTTATAATGTGAATGTTATGCCTTTTTAATTATTGTGTGAAATTTGATGTATTTAACAAAATTGTTTATTTTAAATTATATAAATAATATTTTATTAGGTCATGTAATGTTCTAATTTATGTTTATATGGGTAAATAACATGTATTGTATATATTTTTGTTTTAAAACAATTTTGAAAGTGTAATTGACATTTTCCAGGGTCAGTTGTATTTTTTTTACAATTTCTAATTTCCAGCATCAATTAATTTAAGGAATTCTTTATTTATTTTTCTATTTTTTCAAGATCTTATTTTACTATCATTCCTATTTTATTTTTTTCCTCATTTATTTTATTTATTTGACATTTTACTTGTTTTAAAGTGAAATATATATTTTTCCAAAATTAATGGTATTTTATTTGTAATTTTCATGACCTATTTCCAAATTTTAAACAATTTCTTTAATTATTTTTCTAATTTCTCAAAATTTAATTATTTATTTCACTTTGAATATTTTTAATAAATTATTTTATTTCAAAATTTTGCTTTGAATATTTTTAAAATGAAGTAGATATTTTTCCAAAGCCAATGATGATTTAATTGTAAATTTTGAACCCTGTTTTGAATTTTAAGCAATTTCTTTAAAAAAATTCCATTTTCTTTAAAATTTATTATTTATTTTTATTTTATATTACTTTGTTTCAGTTTTTAAAGTCAATTTCTAATTTTATTTTGGTTTTAATTGAATTAAAGAAAAGGAAATGTGAGGAGTTTAAAAAGCTTTTAACTTAAGACCTTTCATTTGCTAGTCCTTTCATTTTCTTATCTTTTCACTTGCTCATGTTTGGCCGTACACTTTAATACCATAGCCATGAGTTTCTCATTCATAATTCACGTGAAATTTTTTGCCTCTGATTTCTCTTTTACGGCTAAGAAGTTTGGTAATGGCTTCCTTCATATTTTTCTACTTTTCTTCTTATTTTATTAATATTTTGCCTTGCTTCTTCATAGTGTTGATCGGCCATGGCTCCTCCACCACCTCCACGACCAGCACCACCATCATCCATGGCCTCACCACCCTTCCCTCCACTTATTTACTTCTGGACATGACTTTCTTTGGATGTTAACACCACAAAAACTCCACAAAACATGGCAACATCCACTTGAAAACATGCATAGCCACCACTAATTGCAACATACCTTCATCCATCACCTTGGCCACCACCTCTAGCCGCCGCCACCATCTTGCTACCACCACTACACATCATCCTAGCCTCTGTCTAGATCTGAAACATGAATGGCCGAGCCAAACAATGCATGTGGCCGAGCCTTGTGGTGCACCAAAACTCATATGTATGCCTTAACTTTTTATATTCTCTACATTGTAAGTCCTACACACTTCATCACCTTGTAGCCGTGCCTCTTTGAACCCAAACCTGACCCAAAGTCATGCCAAAACCTGACCAAATCAACCCTTAGGCCGAGCATATGAGTGTAGAAAGCAAGGCAAAAGTATTCATTTCAATATTGCTTTTTATACCAAAGTTATTTCAATTTAATGTTGTATTGGATTATAACTTTATTTTGGTTTTGTTCATGGGTTGTGTACAAGATCAATAAGCTTGACGCTCATCCACTTGAATCTATTATTGTGACATCATGCCTTTGGGAATCCGTTTGTGTCATTTGATTCGCTATCTCCAGCACAAAGAGGTGAGTAAATCTCACACGACATTTTATACTTATGAAATTGTGAAGCGACAACAACTGAATGTGTAGAATTATATATGATGTTATAACTGCCTATGATTATTTATATATGATGTTAAACCTATTAATTTACATGTCATCTCATTTGTTACTGTTATATGTTGTTAACTATTCATTTATATCTATTTATCACACTGCAAGTTCCCTGTAGATTAGGTTCACTATGGGTTGAAATGATACATACCCGAACGGACTTTAGAATAGGGAAGAATCATTATGGGCTGAAATGATAGGCCTGAACGATTTTTATTTATTTTAACTTGGGATTTGTGGGTGTGAAATGATAGAACCCAGATTTTTCTTTTTAAACTGCAGATTGAAATGATATATATCCGTATCACTTGACATAGGTTAGAAAACTATATAAAGGCCTGTGGTTAATTTATAAAGTGTTTTGGATATTTTTAAGTATTTTAAAAATATAAATTTATGGAATTTGATTTAAACAGATTTTGAAATGTTTTAAAATAAAGAAATTATGATTTTTTTCTATGAGTTAAAATGTAATTAATGAATGGTTAAATTGGATTATTGAAATATAACTTAAGTTTGGAAATTTGGAATTTTGGTTAAAAATGATATTTAAGTTATATATATAAAATGGAAATTTAATTTAATTTGGAAAATGGTAAATATGACAATTTGATTTAAATTTGAATTTGAGTGATTTATTAAAGTATTATTGATTTTTCTATGAATTTAAATGGTTAAATAAATGAATGCTTAAATGTGTAATTTTAAAATACAACTTGACTTGGAAATATGAAATTTTGTTTAATTAAAGGTTTTAGTTAAGTAAAATCAATTGCAAATTTAGTTTAACTTGTGAAATGAAAATTTAAAAATGTAAGTGTTAATAAATTGTATATGTGAAGGAATGGAAATTATACACTTGAATTTGTTAAGTAAATTTATTGAAAAATTTGATTTATTTATAAGAAATTTATTTTATAAAAATCATATGTTAAAGGTATGTCAATAAACATTTTTGAATGTTACAATATGATTTTTATAATGTTTAAATGGTTTAAATTGAAGTTTATTATTTGCTGGAAATACACTAAAATCTGGAAAATACTTTTAATAGCATTCAGAAATGCTATGGTTTCTGTAAATTAACTAAAAACCTAATAAAAAGGCTATTACAGCAGTTCTGAAATGCTGTAGTTGCTGAAGTAAACTAAAAGGCTAAAAACTTAATAAAGGCCTATTATAGCAGTTCTATAAATATTGTTGTGGTTCTGCTGTCTTTGCTGAATTAATAAAAACCTTTAATTTGGAACCTAAACTATTACAACATTTCTGGAAATACCGTCTTTGCTGTTTTAAACTAAAAAATTCAACTAAAATGAGATTTAACAGCAGTTTTAATTGCCGTCTTTGCTGAATTAAAATGTTTTCAAGTATAACTTATAACAGCTTTTTCCAAATGCTGCATAAGGCTGAAATTTTCAATATTTATGGTTTTTAACTAAGTAGATAAGCTCAGAATGGTTTGAAACTTTGGGAATCGTATACTTAACTTGAAAGTATAATAACTCCACTTTTAAATGGTTTAAATGAGTTAATTTGATGGAATATAAATCAATTTAAACGGTGATTTGAAAGGATAATAAATGAATGTTATCTTGAATTTAGAAGATATTCAAAGTTAAATATTTGGATTTGAACTTATATAATGACTTGAAAATGAAGTTCTGAAAGATATGATACTTTGATATTAAAATGATTTGGAAATGAAGTTTTGAAAGGATATGATATTTTAATGTATTAAAATGATTTGAAAGGAAGTTTTGAAAGGATATGATAATTTAATATATAGAAATGGTTAGAAATGACTTGATATTTATTTTGATAAATATTTGAATTTGAAAGATATGGCATGTTGATATATTGAAATGGTTTAGAAATGATTTAATCTTTATTTCGATAAAAATTTAGATTGAAATGATATTTTATTTTGAAGTATAAAATATTATTTTTTAGTTATAACCACGGGTTATAATAATGATTGGTTGGCAAAGAGACCGGGATCAGATATAGGCATACTCTCTGTCGATACCGAAACCACTTTGACAACCGTGTACGCGGTGGAGATTCTAGAATGAAGTAGGATGGTGGCGACGTTCTTGAGGTATGTTACATGGACCCAACTCCCGTGAGTTGGCATAAGGTGGCTAAAACAGGTGCGATCTCGAGCCAAAAGGGGTAGCTCCTCTGGTCGGACACATTTCTTCGATACATTCTATTGCTTTTGTGATTGTCTGGGTGCCCCTTCGATTTTGGGAATGTGTTCCGAGGTGGGCGTATGTGGCTGCTGCGTTAACACCAGCCCGTGTGCATAATTGGTATATCTACTCTGGCATTGCCTTATGTGCCGTGTCACCTACCCTATCGAGCCTTTACTACGAGTTTGGTTTTCTCCCGTAGCCCATGCGTATCTTCTCGTAGTCTCCCGATCAGGAGATATGCAGATATTGGATGGACTACTGGGACTATTACGTATTAAGGTGGAAAATGTAAAGCCTTAATGCTATTTAAAAAGTAAGTTTATTTTATTATTAGACATTATTATAATAGCTCAATATTACTATAGTAAATAGTTTGACGGATCCTTAGAGGATGGGCGGTCCAAGCATCCTTTAAGTTACTTGTACCTTTACTACAGTTCACTTGAGTGGGTTTACATTGTATAAGTATGTATGTCCTGGCTCGAGTGTTTGTATTTTTTTATTTACGCTCGGGTCAGCCTGAGTATTCACAGATTGGGGTTCCACTTTCTGGAGATGTGGAATCGCTGAAGATTATCTGCTTGTCTAGTTTTATCTATTTCACTTCCAGTTATCCTGTTGATCCCAGTGTTGTATTCATTTTGTTCTTGGTTATTATCTTGAGACTTCTTTTGTACTTTATTTCTTCTGTTGTATCTTATGTAACTCTGATACATTTACATAGTAGCTTCATGAACTATTATTTCTTTTACTTCCGCTGCACGATTATTACTCTGTGTCTGTGATCTGTGATTTTTATTTACCGTATATTCTAAGATTTGCCAAATTTTTTTACAACACGGTATTTTGAGCAATTTAAGTCCGACATGTGCGGATGCGAATGGTTGAAATACTGGGTTGTTACATTTGGTATCAGAGCTTTGGCTTTGAGGCTAAACATAAAATATAAGGTAAATTATTTACAGAATCACTTTCGTTCGAGTTTAAATCTTTCCTCTTTGATTCGAATTTCCTTTGAATTTTGGAACGTTCCCTACGGTTCCAAAATCCATTTGTGTCCTTCACTATTCATCTTCTTTTGATTCTGGAGTATCCCATACCTCCGCTTCGGTTGATCTTTTTAGTGAGTCGGCGGTCTCGCCGATTTCAAATTGAATTGTAAAAGGGGGAAACTCCTTTACAATTAGCATCGATTCACCAGAGATTTATATCTATCCTTGATTTAGATGCTAATATCTTTTATTATTCCGAACTCTATCTCATGAGATCGAAGGTAGATTACCCTAGAAAAATCCACATTGATCTTATTCTTGAAGTCACGGTTGACCCAGTTAAGGTTACCCGTGATTTATTTAAGCTTACTCATCTCTCTATTTTGTGAATTAATCATCTTGTCTTTTGTTTCCAACCTATCTTCAAACATTTTTGAATTGTACTTGTAAATCAATGTTTTGTTTTATATATTATGTTGCTTGAGTTGTTGATGTTGATTTGAGTTTCCGATCGATTCGTCTGATCAACGTCATCGATAGGATTTCTAAAACACTTTGACAAAACAAACTGACACAATATTATTTTAAAATTTGGCTAATGAAATAAATTTTGATATATAAGTAAATTTATGGAACTTAATAAATTGATTTAAATTGATTATTTGAAATGATAATACTTGATTTATCGTTTACTGTTCTATAAATGAATTTATAAACAGTTATTTATAAATTGATTTGGGAATTGAAATGAATTTAAAACAAGAAATTTGAGAATTTAATTTCCGATGGTTTCAAACCTTGTGTTTAAGTTTTAAAGTATATTATTTAAAGCATTTTCGAATAAGAATATGTTTCCAAAGAATATTAAAGTTTAAAAATTAGTACTCTTCTCTTTGTCGCGGGAAAAAAATTTCGGTGATGACTGTAGCATCATCGACATTCATTTTTGAGTTTCAAAGTGAAGAGACCGCTCTGTAGTCTTGCTACAGCTTTGTTTTGGAAAATCAAATTGATTTGAATTTCTAAAATATGATTTAATTTATGATATATATAGATATACGATATAAATTTGATTTGATAAATTATATACATACATTTATTTATCTCTAAATGGTTTGAAGAAATCGAAAATTTAATTCTTAAACTTAATTCTAAAGAATAATTTCAATTATAAAAAGAAAATCAAAATTTTGGATGAATATTCAAGCATGAAATGATTTAATTGGAAAGTTTTATTTGTATAATACAATTGCATCCAAATATAACTTACCTTAATTTCAGAAGTTAATAATGTAATTGGATAATATACAATATAAAAGATTTTATAAATAAAATTTGAATGGTTATAATAAATGTTATACACTTAAATTTTAGTTATAAAACGGTTAACAGAGGTAAATATAATAAAGGGTAATTGAATAACTTACAATAAAATAATGTTAAAGGAACTAAGAATAAATTAAAGCAGTTATAATAAGTGTAAGTATATTTAACATAAGTGATAAATATATTGAGAGGAATAAATTTAATTTTTATTAGGAATAAAGATGAATTAAATTTATTAAGTACATTATGAGTATATTAAATGATTATTTATCAAACCCAGGTTTTAAAATTGTTAATTTAAGATGATTGGATAATAAGATCATGAAATTTGAGATAGTTAAGATTTATTTAACTTGTGTAAAAATTTATTTTCTATTTAAGTTGAAATTTCCATGGTTTCAAATTTATTTCCTTATTTTGTTTTTAAAACTATCTTTTGGTTGTCCTTATTATCCTTGTCTTGCTACAGACTGGCATAGAAATCTTTTTATAATCCTTCTGTTTAGAAATCTTTCTATAATCTTTGATAATCTTTGGTACTTATTTTGAATCCACCTTTTTCGTGCTTGTGTTCTTGATTCTGGAGGATCCTGGAAAGATCATCTCCACCTTGTTAAACTTACCTATAACAACAGTTATCAGGTATAATCTCAATCTTCTTGTCACCTTGTCTTATTTTATTTCATTTCTATCTTTTCTGTGCTTTCTCGTACCTCATTCCTTTTCGAGGACGAAAAGTTTTGAGTGGGGAAGAGTGTAACAACACTGTATTTTGTAATTATTTTTATTGAACTTTGATTTTACTTTATTTTATTTATTTAATTTACATAATTTTTTTTATTTCAAATAAAAACTTTGATTTTGATGTGAATTAGAATTCCAAACATGATTAAATAAAATATTTTACAAAAAAGTGTATTTTGGTCAATATGGTCAACTTTGACTTTTAAATTTAAAATTTGAAAGTTTGAAAATTTTAATTTTACCTTTTATTATGAAATTAAATAAAATTTTAAGAATACTGTTTTTCGTTTCGTTGAAATTTGATTTATAAGGTGAAAGTTATGCCTTTTTAACTATTGTGAGAAATTTGCTGTATTTAACAAAATTGTTTATTTTAAATTATATAAATAATATTTTATTTGGTCTTGTAATGTTCTAATTTCTGTTTATATGGGTAAATAACATGTATTGTATATATTTTGGTTTTAAAACAATTTTGAAAGTGTAATTGACATTTTCCAGGGTCAGTTGTATTTTTTTTACAATTTCAAATTTCCAGCTTCAATTAATTTAAGGAATTCTTTATTTATTAATCTATTTTTTCAAGATCTTATTTTATTATCATTCCTACTTTGTTATATTCCTCATTTATTTTATTTATTTTACATTTTACTTGTTTTATAGTGAAATATATATTTCTCCAAAATTAATGGTATTTTATTTGTAATTTTCATGTCCTATTTCCAAATTTTAAACAATTTCTTTAATTATTTTTCTAATTTCTCTAAATTTAATTATTTATTTCACTTTGAATATGTTTAAGAAATTATTTTATTTCAAAATTTTGCTTTAGAATATTTATAAAATGAAGTAGATATTTTTCCAAAGCCAATGATGATTTAATTGTAAATTTTGAACCATGTTTTGAATTTTAAGCAATTTCTTTAATTCTTTTTTCATTTTCTTCAAAATTATTATTTATTTTTATTTTATATTACCTTTTTTCGGTTTTTAAAGTCAATTTTTGATTTTATTTTTGTTTTAATTGAATTGAAGAAAAGGAGATGTGAAGAGGTTTTTTAACTTAAGACCTTTCATTTGCTAGTCCTTTCATTTTCTTATCTTTTCACTTGCTCATGTTTGGCCGTACACTTCAATACCATCTCCGAGAGTTTCTCATTCATAATTTACGTGAAAAATTATGCCTCTCATTTCTCTTTCACGGCTAAGAAGTTTGGTAATGGTTTCTTTCATATTTTTCTACTTTTCTTCTTGTTTTATTAATATTTTGCCTTGCCTCTTCATAGTGTTGATCGGCCATGGCTCCTCCACCACCTCCACGACCAGCACCACCATCATCCACAGCCTCACCACCCTCCCCTCCACTTTTTTACTTCTGGACGTGACTTGCTTTGGATGTTAACACCACAAAAACTACACAAAACATGGCAACATCCTCTTGAAAACATGCATAGCCACCACTAGTTGCAACATACCTTCATCCATCACCTTGGCCACCACCTCTAGCCGTCACCACCACCTTGCTACCACCACTACACATCATCCTAGCCTTTGTCTAGATCTGAAACATGAATGGCCGAGCCAAACAATGCATGTGGCCGAGCCTTGTGGTGCACCAAAACTCATATGTATGCCTTAACCTTTTATATTCTCTACATTGTAACTCCTACCCACTTTATCACCTTGTAGTCGTGCCTCTTTGAACCCAAACCTGAGCCAAATTCATGCCAAAACCCGGCCAAATAAACCCTTAGGCCGAGCATATGAGTGTAGAAAGCAAGGAAAAAGTATTCATTTCAATATTGCTTTTTATTCCAATTTAATGTTGTATTGAATTATAAATTTATTTTGGTTTTATTCATGGGTTGTGTACAAGATCAATAAGCTTGACTCTCATCCACTTAAATCTATTGTTGTGTCATCGTGCCTTTGGGAATCCGTTTGCGTCATTTGATCCGCTATCTCCAGCACAAAGAGGTGAGTAAATCTCACACGACATTTTATACTTATGCAATTGTGAAGCGACAACAACTGAATGTGTAGAATTATATATGATGTTATAATTGCCTGTGATTATTTATATATGATGTTAAACCTATTAATTTACATGCCATCTCATATGTTACTGTTATATGTTGTTAACTGTTCATTTATATCTGTTTATCACACCGCAAGTTCCCAGTAGATTAGGTTCACTATGGGTTGAAATGATACATACCCGAATGGACTTTAGGATAGGAAAGAATCGTTATGGGCTAAAATGATAGGCCTGAATGAATTTTATTTATTTATTTTAACTTGGTATTTACGGGTTTGAAATGATAGAACCCGTATTTTTCTTTTTAAACTGCGGATTGAAATGATATATATCCGTATCACTTGACCTTGGTTAGAAAACTATATACAAGCCCGTGGTTATTTTTAAAGTGTTTTGGATATTTCTAAGTATTTTAAAAATATAAATTTATGGAATTTGATTTAAATAGATTTTGAAATGTTCTAAAATAAAGAAATTATGATTTTTTCTATGAGTTAAAATGTAATCAATGAACGGTTAAATTGGATTATTGAAATATAACTGAAGTTTGGAAATTTGGAATTTTGGTTAAAAATGATATTTAAGTTATATAAATAAAATGGAAATTTAATTTAATTTGGAAAACGGTAAACATGATAATTTGATTTAAATTTTAATTTAAGTGATTTATTAAAGTATTATTTATTTTTCTATGAATTTAAATGGTTAAATAAATGAATGCTTAAATGTGTAATTTTAAAATACAACTTGACTTGGAAATGTCAAATTTGGTTTAATTAAAGGTTTTAGTTAAATGAAATCAATTGGAAATTTAGTTTAATTTGTGAAATGGAAATTTAAAGTGTAAGTGTTAATAAATTGCATATGTGAAGGAATGAAAATTATACACTTGAATTTGTTAAGTAAATTTATTGAAAAATTTGATTTATTCATAGGAAATTTATTTTATAAAAATCATATGTTAAAGGTATGTTAATAAACATTTTTGAATATTAAAATATGTTTTTATAATGTTTAAAGGGCTTAAATTGAAGTTTATTATTTGCAGGAAATATACTTGTGACAACCCGGAAATTTTTAACATTTGAAATGGAATTTTTAATTGAATTTAAATATTTGGAGATTAGTTTAACTTGAATTTTAATTACAAATATGAATTTGACAATTAAATTATTGAATTTGATTGTAACGACCCTCCTTTCATTCCATAGAAAGATGCTTCATTAAGAAGAAAGAAAGGGATAGAGAAGAGAAAAGATAGAAAAGAAAGAAACAAGCAACATCAGAATCTCACAGCGGAAACGAATAAATTATATTATATCACATAAAATATTACATAGTATCATATACATCAGAGTTATACAGCTAATACAACACAAACTAGACAGTTATAAACACCTGTCTAGTTATTACGATTTAAGTACATCAGAGAAAACAGATACAACTCAAACACAGCGGAACCACTATATATCTCTACACGCTGAAGCCTCCTGCTCCATATCTCCTCCAAAACTCGTCAAGCAATCCTGAATCACTTGACTACTCATACGTAATATGAGTACCCAAGAGTTCAATAAAACAGAAAATAAACACTCGGTGGGTAAACGGGTTTAAAGTTGTTTAACTTTAGAAAATCTTTTGAAAAGAAAAGGTATCACGTAAGACTTCCCACACATAAACATGGAAAAGTTTTTACCTTACGCTAACCAAAACATTTGATAGGAAATCCAGTGATATTATAATAGTGTCTAGGGTTTTCAAAATAAAATATAGAAATAGCTAGAATGCTTACATCTCACGTTCCAACATAGTTGGGCACAATCAAAACCGTACAGGCACTTATTGGATTGTGGATTCCATCAATGGCAGGGCTACCAGGGTACCGCCCGTCACAGTACGTGGCCTAGATCACCGTACCAAGGATCACTCCCAATCCCCTGCAACACAAAGCCGGAACCATCCCTTACTGGACAGTCCCGAACAAGACCACCCCGTAGATTGGCCGTCGCCAACTTCCACACAACTGAAATAAAAAGGGACCTCTATATAGGGGTAAATCTCATCCTACTTGGGAAAGACCCACTTAGCCTTGCTGCACCTCCCCTGTTTTAGCCATTCTCGGTTGATGAGGCTTGAGCCTACGATTACCTTTATAGGACATATTAATCTTAGAATGTTCATCGTCCACCTGACGATGTTTTGAAAGCATTCAATCCATACAAGTTCGTTCCGGGTTCGAATGAAGAAGGCATTATCTCGTTACCCTCATTTTGGAATCACCCTCAGAGTTAATGACGATAACCCTTGCACTCTGAATCTTCATCTTCACTTAAGATTTACGACATAACATTTAATTTGGATCGATGTGGTTTTCGGAATTCCAAATTTGGAAACCTGATCTCGGTCTCATCGAAATCCAAATGCCATCTTAATGTCCAAGTGAATTTAGTTTGAGCAATTAATTCAATTCATCATTATATATTTTCACACAGATAGATAATTCACATATCACAATAGATGACCACATTCTCATCATAAACGGATAGCCCGTATCATAATCATAAATAGATAATCATCATAACCAAATAATCATCACAAACAGATAATCTATATTATCATACTTTAACAAAGCATCCATATCATACAGATATTACTCATCTCATTTCTGAGATCACAACCATTCAATGAAATATCAATATCATCCATAAGCAATGATTTATTAACCACCATCTATAATTAATTTAAAATGAAGTGAATTAATTACTTCTATCTCTAATTAATTTAAAATAAATTAAATTAATTACCACATCTATAAATCCTGCTTATATATCCATTAATTAATTAACCTAGTTAATTAATCATTCTCTAAGTATTCAACTTGATTAAACACCTTTGATTAATCATTCTCTAATTGCAATAAGTAATTAGTCTTTAATTAATTTCACAAAATTAATTAACCTTAATCATAAGTAATTAACATTTAATTACTTCATCTATTAATTAACTATAATTAATTACATTTATCCTTAATTAATTACATTAATAAATCACTTAATTATTAATTATTATTAATTTAACAATTCTTAATTACATTATTAATTATATTAATTAATTAATGATCTCTAATCTATATTTAAATCAATTACTTAATTTAAAATTAATTACATTTAGTAATTAATCTAAAATTTAAAATACAATTATTAATCACCCTTGATTAATATTCAATCCAGTAATTAACTACCCTTAATTACTCATAACAAATTAATTATTCCATAATTAATTATCTTCATTAATTAATCCCTTGATTAATTACAAAAGTAATTACCCAAATTACTCATTAAAAATCATCTCTCACTAATTACATTCCAGTAATTATCATTTATTACTTCTCTAAGTAAACTTGCTCCATTAATTACATTAATGTAATAACTCTCACTAAACCATCAAATGATTTTCTTAAATTAATTAAACTAAATTAATTAATTTAAATAAATCACACTATCATAATTAATTACAATAAGTAATTAATTCCTTAATTACTTTTATCAAGTAATTATGCTTAATATATTATCTTCGATTAATTAGTCTAATTAATTATCAGAATTAATCACATTAATTAATTACTTAATTATCCTTAGATAATTATCTTTATTAATTAACAACATTTTCTTTAATTAATTCCTTAAGAATTTTATCTTAGATTAATTATCATTAATCATCTCTAATTAAAAATTAATCCAAATCATTATTTAAAATCAAATAAATAAGTAAATTCTTTATTAGCTTAATTATTTCTAAAATGACTCATTCACCTTATTAATGACTTCATTAACATTCAAATGTATTTAAAACAATACACTTCTAAATTAAATTCAAATTCCATTTAAAAAAAAATTAAGATTCAAAATGTTTAACTATTTAAAACATTTATCCAAATTTTAAATAAATTTATAAAC
The DNA here is from genome assembly GCA_030765085.1 of Allium cepa. Lineage (NCBI taxonomy): Eukaryota > Viridiplantae > Streptophyta > Magnoliopsida > Asparagales > Amaryllidaceae > Allium > Allium cepa. The sequence goes on along the minus strand of CM060938.1, from coordinate 720,500,538 downwards.
CTTAAAATAAAAGTGAAGAATAATTACTTATATAAGATACTTATATAAGAAAAGTTTAAAACTACATTACTTAATTTTATTAAAGAAATCAAGCTTTTAAAAATAAACTGATTATTTAATTTCCAAATTTAGTTAAACCCATCATATTTTTTTTATTCAAATGTTAAAGTAAATAATTTTGTTAGGTTTAAACATTTATTTGAAATCAAATTCATTTTTAAATCTACTTTAAAACATTTGAACTTGTTCAATATTTTAAAGTTTACAAAACTATTAAACTCAAAATCTGGATTCATTGTAGGCTTAAAACCATATTTTTGTCTTGATGTAAAACTTGATTTAAATCTTGCTTAATTTTAAAATTTTCATTTTAAAAACATTGAATTCAAAAGTTCCTTTGAATTCAAATTCAAACTCAGAATTTTGAATTTAAATCCCTGCTTTAAAATTTGAATTCCATTTAAATAAAAAAACAAAACTGTCAGGTTTATATCCTGAAACCAAACACACCCGAGACCTCAACAAAATGCTTCGAGTAAACAACTCGTTCTACTCGAGTAAAACTCGGGTCATAATCCTGCACCACCCAACAAGTTCATCAGAAACAAATATATGCACGGTGCATATGCACCGGCGCTCCGGCCATCTACAGCCACCCTTAACCCCTTCACCACATCGCAGACCATCCTCAAACTTGATCACGACCACCAGAGTTTCCCCATCAGCTCGAAATCAAATTCGAGCAAATCAAGATCCTGGAACATCACTGCATCCAAAATCCCAAACCTGTCATCAACGCGCAACCTCTCCTCCGATCATCAGAGAACCTACGACTCCGGCTAACTCTCCATCCACATCCCCTCTGCAAATTCCCAAAACCCTACCTCACTCGAAGAACCACAGAAAACAAGAAGCAACAAGACTTCGACCATTAGCAAACTAGGGCTAGAAACTGTAAAGAGCCACCACTATCGCCACCACCCTCTGACCATCCACCTGAAAATTTTCCCCTACTCACCCATCAGCCCTCCACCTCCATAAAGAACCACAACTTCCCAAAATCACTAGATCATCAAATAAACCCAAAAATCCCCATTCTGTTCAATCCAGAAATGCTCACTCCTCAATAAATTTAAAAATGTGATTTTTGTTTTAGAATTCATGATTTCATGTGTGCATTCATATTATAACCCTGATTTAATATTTTAGGAAGTTTGAAATTTTGCTTATTTTCAATAATAACTGTTCTTACAGTTTTCAATGACAAACAGTTTTTAATTTTACTTAATTATAATTTATAAACTTAATTCTATACTAAACAAACAATATTGGTTTATACTTCAAATCCTAGTTGACATCAAATCAGGTGATAATGGATTCCTAATAAAATCTTAGTTTAAAAAAAAACTAAAACAGGTATACAGATACCTGGCAACAACACATACATATATGTTTATATATGTATACACACAGAATATTTATCACTACGCAATCATACAAGCATACTTATCCCCATTTATTCACATGCAACAGATAAATTTAAGGTCTTTTCAAATTGTGAAGTTATTCATTTTAAAAAAAATGAAGACACTGCAATTTTATCTTTAACAGTTTTGATTTAAAAAAAAACAGTTTGCGTTAGAATCTTGAGTGCTAATACTTGCTTAAGCATTGATTTTAAAGGAAAGAACTGTTTTTAAAATAAAGAAATTTACTCACCTTATAGAAGAAACAGAGGACATCAGTTGAAACCACACTTTTTTGGAACTTATTTGAATCTGCTGGAATTGTTAAGAGCTAGTTGAATCTGGGATTTAAATCTGCTGTTGAAGTTGATTTTACTTGTTGTTGTAGATTTTTAAAACTGCATGCTGACCCATTCTTCTTTTTGCTTGAATAAGAGTTGATCTTCATACAGATTTCAAATTTGCAGATTTTAAACAGATTTTAGATTTGCAGTTTTGGTTTTGCAGATTTTTTGATTGTATTTAGGTTTTAAGAATTGGTTTTGAATTTTACTTATAATCTGATTTTCAGATTCATTTGAAGATAATTGTTTGAACAATAATGAGTTGCTAAGTTTTCTTATCTATTATAATTATTTTCAAAAATAAATTACATTGCCACTTGTTATCTTATAATGTAGATTAATTTACAAGTGTCCTCTTATTAATTAAATACTTAACACATGTTCTTTTTAATATTAAAAGAAATTTCTTAATTTCATAAATGTTTTTAAATTCTTTCTAAATCAATTTCTAATTTAATTTAACATGTTTGAAATGTTTATCTATATTTAGCCTTTACATGATTACATATAAATTTTCTTTTACACAATTAAACATTTTAATGTTTATTTGAATATTTTAAAATAATATTTTTAAAAGTAAATTTTCAAAAGAGAAAATTTAAAAAGAAAAAGAATATTGAATTCAATTTTACTCCAAAGACAAACCAAAATATTATATTCTAATATATATGAACTAAGTTTATTTCAAAAGAAAACAAGTTTTAAAATAAAACAAAATAAACTTTTATTATAAAATACAATTTAAACTATTATATCTATAAACAAAATAAATATTTACTTATATTTGTTTTGAAAATATAAGATAAATTTTTAAATTATCTTTTGAAAAGTTTTCAATACTAATTTAAGTCAATTTTCCAATTCACAAGTTATACATCTACATATATATAATAATTTTGAAAGTATCCTTATCAAATTTAAATTTAAATTAAAACTAAATTCTCTATTTACAATGTATACACATATATATATTATAAATAAAATATTCTTTAAATTAGCTTAGAAAGATAATTTTATCATTTAAATATCTTTAACTTTTGAAAAGAATAAAATTTCCAAATACAAAGTTATCATTATTATTAATTTTGAAAAGAATATCATTTGTCAAACTAAATAATTATTAGTCTTCAAAAGAAATTTTTTGTTTGAATTAGATTATTAAATCAATATTCCACATTTTATAATAATTATTAATGAAATTATTAAATAAATATTGCCCAAATTTCCATGACATAACATTCCTCCCCCCTTAAAAGAATTTCGTCCCCGAAATTTAAAAGCAAAGGTAATTTAATAATCTCATATAGATTTTAATTTTAAAAATAGCAAGCATATGCCATCAACCAAATACTAGCAACCATAGCAACCAATTCAAACAAACAATTCTAACTATCCAGACAAAATTCTGGAAAGGATTCCCTAGAGTTTCCTAGGTACAAACACCGGGACACTCGCTCTATAGAATCTAACTAGCTACACCATTCAGATCTAGAGCTCCTATGTATCTAGATCTACAAATCTAAACAGGAAACTGGACCACAGACATGTCCTGATCAATTTCCAAATCTCTCAGAACTACTGATTCTAAAACCAGTGATAAACCATACACGTACTCCCTCAGAGATACGTGAAATACATAATGAATTCCAGCCTCCAAACTGGCAATTCAATCCTGTAGACTAAACACTTAACCCTTAAGAGAAAACAGAAAGATACAATACTCTTATCCACAAATCTCTCATATCGATCATGGGCTGCCTTCAACCTTCTAGATCAATCCAATCTTTGCAGATGCTTCAGGGAACAAATCTGGACAAAGAAATAAATGATCTCCAGATCCTATTCAACAAAATGATTCTCCCAAGATTCATCAAAATCCACCACACAAACTCTACTACACAAATATCAGAAGACTTCAAACATACTACTCCTATTCGGAAAACAAAACAGATGCACAAGACAACCAAGCCTCCTGATCCAAAATGAATTTCCTGTAGAAATCCTCTGATCCAAGACAAAACTCAAATTCCCAATGAATCGAGTGTTGCTTCTATTCTGGAATAGCTGCCACCATGCTTCTGCTGCACAACTCTGATTTGAGAATGCTGTTGATGAACACAAGTATAAACTTAATCAACTTATCCTGGAAACATTGTTCATCAAATTCCATAAAATCTCAGTGACCTATCCGATTTGTTCACAAACATCATAGCAAAAATTTAACCAGAAAACTAGATCTGATCAATCCTGCCAGCTTAAATAGATCTCTTACTCAAAGAACCTCCTACTAGGCTGAACCATCGGTAAAGCTTCAAGAACCAAGTCGAACAGAATTCAATCTCTCGATGCGGATGCTAACCTTAACTCCTTCGAAGATATCCAGAAAATACCAAAACACTCCGATAACTCAAACATCCTCTGGAGATGCTTCAATCCAAACAGATGTAACAACCCGCATATTTATCGAGTTTGTATTTAAATATTTTATTTAAATATTAACTCGTTAATCGGATTTTGGTCCGAAAAGCTAGTTTTTGCAAACGGTCAAATTAGGACTCGAGACCACTTCCATTGAGTTCGAAATGTCGTTTACAACTTTTTTAAGTATAAACATCGATAGGTTTGGAGTTAGTGAAATTTCACTAACTTTTCCCGCTTTGGACTTTGGGTTAGTTTAGCCTATTAAGCCCAAGTTCCAACCCTCTTCTCCTCACTCTTCATAAATTTCCTAACTAATCAAGCTTTGGCATTAATGGTGGAGGGAATGGGAAATTAAAATTCCAAAACTCAAATTCAATTGCAATCCATCTTTCTACTCCAAATTCAAGAAGAAGACATTGGATTCAAGCTTCTTGTGCTTAGATAGAAGAAGGATTGATTCTTGCTTGCTTAAAACTTCATTTTCATTGATATTTGGTGCAAAGGTGAGATTTTTATCTCACAAATCTAGTCTATAACTATATTGGACTGTTGGGAATGATTCCCTATCACTTTTGCATGCACATTTGCATTTGGTTTGGATTGGATTGGCGAAAAACTCTAATTTTTAGCGTTTTGGTGAATTTTCTGCACTTAGGTCGTTCTGGCCATTTTTAGGTCGTTCGGAGTTAAGTCGTTCGTCCCTAGGTCGTGAGTCGTTCACGAGTTAAACTTAGGTCGTTCTGGCCATTTTTAGGTCGTTCGGAGTTAAGTCGTTCGTCCATGGGTCGTGAGTCGTTCACGAGTTAAACTTAGGTCGTTCTGGCCATTTTTAGGTCGTTCGGAGTTAAGTCGTTCGTCCCTAGGTCGTGAGTCGTTCATGAGTTAAACTTAGGTCGTTCTGGCCATTTTTAGCTCGTTCGGAGTTAAGTCGTTCATCCATAGGTCGTTTACGAGTTATCCCGCTAGGTCGTTGGACCTTATCTCGTTAGGTCGCTCCTGGCCTAACCCTTAAGTCGTGCAACTCTTAAGTCGTGCAACTCTTAAGTCGTGTAACCCTTAAGTCGTGCAACCCTTAAGTCGTGCAACTCTTAAGTCGTGTAACCCTTAAGTCGTGCAACTCTTAAGTCATGCAACTCTTAAGTCGTGCAACCCTTAAGTCGTGGAACCCTTCAGCCACGCAACTCTTAAGTCGGTCACGAGTTATCCTGTTAGGTCGCGACCTCTGTTAAGTCGGCCATGTTGGGTCGTGAGTCATCGTTAGGTCGCGAACACCTCTAGGTCGCAACCACTAAGTCGCTTGACCCCTTAGACCCCTAGGTCGCAGCCGTTAGGTCGTATGACCCTTGAGTCGTTAGGTCGTTAGACCTCATTTTGTCTTCACTAGGTCGTACCGTTTTGGTCGGGGCGCTGCCCCGCACCCCGCTGGGGGCGCTGCCCCCTGGACCCCCGCGACCTGACCGGGCAGGTTGAACCCCGTAAGCGGTGGCGTTGCCCCCGCACCCCCACCTTGGGGGGTTGCCACCCCCCCTGGACCCCCCCTCCGTAGGGGATCTTATCTGAAAAACATTGAGCTGATTTCCTTGGATTTTATTCACATCTCCGTATGCGATTTTTGTGACTGATTGTTTCTACAATTGCTTCTGTGTTTTGTCACTTTATAATATAAAGGTTTCAATACTAGTAGTAAATATCAAAACTCTTTTAACAAACAATTTCAACTCTATTTTTAATAACAAAGCTCTTTTCTTAAACCGTTTTCCAATCTATTAGTATATACAAACCTTTACCTCACTCGGATGAGAAATCTAATTAAACGACTTAGTAAAACAAGTGGTATGAAACGCTTGCGTTCACTTCGTCAGTTAATTCTAGGACTTGTTCGATTGAACCTCTTGTGACAATTTTATTAGTGAAGATTTACAGTTTGTTCGTAAATATTTAAGTTAAGCAAGTGGTTATGGGACATGAAGCTAAACTTCTATATTTACTAGCTTAGTGTAATTGACACTTCTCGTTGATCATGACGATCATTCTGATGATTTAGACTAGCAACTGTGCGATGTCTCTTGTTGCGAGGTTAGACTAGACACCAGTTGTGTGATTCCACTCACACATACCTTTTTGCTTTTTGGTTAGTCTGGACCTTAATCTGTGTGATTCCATTCACACATGTGGGGTAGCTCCCCTTGGTCTTCGGACCGTCATGTGATAGGCCTCTTTCTCTTTTCTATGATTTCTGGACTTCTTGCACTGATTTCTAGAATTTATGTCATTGACTTGTTATGAGTACAAGCTTGGGGTATGATGCCCTTTTCGAATCTTTGAGAAGATTCTTGTGATATTGATTATCTCTTATTGATTGATCTTCTGTTGATCATTATTTACATACTTATAGTGGTATGTCATTATGGATGTTTATGTTTATGCCATATCTTTTATGTTATATCATGTCATCTGATATTTATAGCTAGACTGACCCGTTTATTATTTTCTTAAATAATACTCGGGTCAGACCGAGATGTTACAGGTGCTTCTGCTTGACTTCTTCCCAGGGATTCATCACTCTGACTTTTGGCTAACTGTTTAGATTAGCAGTTTTTGTTGTATACACTTGAGATATAGACTCATAGTTGTATTCTTTTGTATAGCACGTGTTGCTATTCTTTTGTATTATCGTGGGACTTACTGACCACTACTCTGATGTACACTTTCATGTGTTAGTTATATATTCATATCTTCTTCCGCCTTTGTGATATGGATGTCTGTGACTGATTTGTGATATGATTATTTCTATGTTTGTTTCCGAAGATTATTTATAGCCACCGTGTGATAAGCAATTACATGGATGGTCGCTCCTCAACAGCCTCATTCTCCGTGCTAGTTGACAGCACTACTCCGGAGTGTTCTTGGCTAGCGTGGGTATAGAGGTGGGGCGTCACAAAAGATTACTAAGAGAATTTCTGAACCATCGCAAGTCACTTTTGCGATTCCACTCAGTTCAGATCCAAGAAACCGTTCTCACTTCACCAATCAAAACAGCTAAAGCCTTCTATCCAAAAGAAGAAACTAGTGGTCCACCTCCAACCACAAACATCACACCCAGCTGAGCTTCCAGAAGAAATGGACAAGCTTCACCATCTGCCTGGCCTACTGACAGAAGTATCACAGAGATTTTTGAACCAACGAAGAAACATTCCACTCTACCGCTACTACTGCCAAAGACTTTCTTATCCAAAAGCTCATTGAACCACAAAGCTACACCAGCCACTTCCACAATAGAGCCTTCAGTAGACAGATATCCCTCAGGAAACTCGACTCAAACCAAGCACAAAACACTCTGCCAAACCGAGTCTCAAACTCAAATACAGACAGAACTCCTTCCTAAGGTTGCCAAGATACCATCATTGCTTCAACACTTTCGATTGATCCAAACTCAAGAAAATCCACTTGCACGAGTGTAACCAAGCTTACAATCCAAAGATAAACTCCGAACCTTAAAAAGATTTCCTTCAAAGATCGGTGAAATCCCTCACACCAAACTGCAAAACTACACAAGATGCCCAATACTACCCTAGCAGATTCACTTCCAACCTCAAACATTCTGAATCTAACCATTGGTTGTTTTGTTACACACACCACTACCCTATCTACCTTTAGAACATATATTGGAAAACCTGAACAGGTAACCCAATCAAATGGGTAGAAATATATATATATATATATATATATATATATATATATATATATATATATATATATATATATATATATATATATATGTTCAAAATTACAAATACGCTCTCTCAAGATAGACACCACTCCACGGCCTAGGTATGCGCTCAACCTAGCGTTCTGATACCATAATGTAACGACCCGCCTTTCATTCCATAGAAAGACGCATCATTAAGAAGAAAGAAAGGGATAGAGAAGTGAAAAGATAGAAAAGAAAGAAACAAACAACATCAGAATTTCACAGCGGAAACGAATAAATTATATTATATCACATAAAATATTACATAGTATCATATACATCAGAGTTATAAGGCTAATACAACACAAACTAGACAGTTATAAACACCTGTCTAGTTATTACAATTCAAGTACATCAGAGAAAACAGATACAACTCAAACACAGCGGAACCACTATATATCTCTACACGCTAAAGCCTCCTGCTCCATATCTCCTCCAGAACTCGTCAAGCAATCATGAATAACTTGACTACTCATACGTAATATGAGTACCAAAGAGTTTAATAAAACAGAAAATAAACACTCGGGTCAGACATGGGTCTGGTGTGAGTAAACGGGTTTAAAGTTGTTTAACTTTAGAAAATCTTTTGAAAAGAAAAGGAATCACGTAAGACTTCCCACACATAAACATGGAAAAGTTATCTTACGCTAACCAAAACATTTGATAGGAAATCCAGTGATATTATAATAGTGTCTAGGGTTTTCAAAATAAAATGCAGAAATAGATGGAATGCTTACATCTCATGTTCCAACATAGTTGGGCACAATCAAAACCGTACATGCACTTATTGGATTTTGGATTCCATCAATGGCAAGGCTACCGGGGTACCGCCCGTTACAGTACGTGGCCTAGATCACCGTACCGAGGATCACTCCCAGTCCCCTGCAACACAAAGCCGGAACCATCCCTTACTGGACAGTCCCAGACAAGACCACCCCGCAGATTGGCCGTCGCCAACTGCTACACAACCGAAATAAAAAGGGACCTCTAGACAGGGATAAATCTCGTCTTACTTGGGCATGACCCACTTAGCCTTGCTGCACCTCCCATGTTTTAGCCATTCTCGGTTGATGAGGCTTGAGGCTACGATTACCTTTATAGGACACATCAATCTTAGAATGCTCTTCGTCCACCTGACGATGTTCTGAAAGCATTCAATCCATACAAGTTCGTTTCGGGTTCGAACGAAACCGAAGGCATTATCTCGTTACCCTCATTTTGGAATCACCCCCAGAGTTAACGACGATAACCCTTGCACTCTGAATCTTCATCTTCACTTGAGATTTACGACCTAACATTTAATTTGGATCGATGTGGTTTTCGGAATTCCAAATTTGGAAACCCGATCCCAGTCTCATCGAAATCCAAATGCCATCTTAATGTTCAAGTGAATTTAGTTTGAGCAATTAATTCAATTCATCATTATCTATTTTCACACAGATAGATAATTCACATATCACAATAGATGACCACATTCTCATCATAAACGGATAGCCCGTATCATAATCATAAACAAATAATCATCACAACCAGGTAATCATCACAAACAGATAATCCATATTATCATACTTTAACTAAGCATCCATATCATACAGATATTGCTCATCTCATTTCTGAGATCACAACCATTCAATGAAATATCAATATCATCCATAAGAAATGATTTATTAACCACCATCTATAATTAATTTAAAATGAATTAAATTAATTACTTCTATCTCTAATTAATTTAAAATAAATTAAATTAATTACCACATCTATAAATCCTGCTTATATATCTATTAATTAATTAACCTAGTTAATTAATCATTCTCTAAGTATTCAACTTGATTAAACACCTTTGATTAATCATTCTCTAATTACAATAAGTAATTAGTCTTTAATTAATATCACAAAATTAATTAACCTTAATCATAAGTAATTAACATTTAATTACTTCATCTATTAATTAACTATAATTAATTACATTTATCCTTAATTAATTACATTAATAAATCAATTAATTATTAATTATTCTTAATTAAACAATTCTTAATTACATCATTAATTATATTAATTAATTAATGATCTCTAATCTATATTTAAATCACTTACTTAACTTAAAATTAATTACATTTAGTAATTAATCTAAAATTTAAAATAAAATTATTAATCACCATTGATTAATATTCAATCCAACAATTAACTACCCTTAATTGCTCATAACAAATTAATTATTCCATAATTAATTATCTTCATTAATTAATCCCTTGATTAATTACAAAAGTAATTACCCAAATTACTTCATTAAAAATCATCACTCACTAATTACATTCCAATAATTATCATTTATTACTTCTCTAAGTAAACATGCTCCATTAATTACATTAAGTACTTACTCTTGTTAAACCATCAAATGATTTTCTTAAATTAATTAAACTAAATTAATTAATTTAAACAAATCACACTATCATAATTAATTACAATAAGTAATTAATTCCTTAATTACCTATATCAAGTAATTATGCTTAACAATTTAAAATTTATTACCTTCAATTAATTAATCTAATTAATTATCAGAATTAATCACATTAATTAATTACTTAATTATCCTTAGATAATTATCTTTATTAATTAACAACATTTTCTTTAATTACTTCCTTAAGAATTTTATCTTAGATTAATTATCATTAATCATCTCTAATTAAAAATTAATCCAAATCATTATTTAAAATCAAATAAATAAGTAAATTCTATATTAGCTTAATTTTTTCTAAAATGACTCATTCACCTTATTAATGACTTCATTAACATTCAAATGTATTTAAAACAATACACTTCTAAATTAAATTCAAATTCCATTTAAAAAAAATTTAAGATTCAAATGTTTAACTATTTAAAACATTTATCCAAATTTTAAATAAATTTATAAAACTTAAAATAAAAGTGAAGAATAATCATTACTTATATAAGATACTTATATAAGAAAAGTTTAAAACTACATTACTTAATTTTATTAAAGAAATCAAGCTTTTAAAAGTAAATTGATTATTTAATTTCCAAATTTAGTTAAACCCATCATAACTTTTTTATTCAAATGTTAAAGTAAATAATTTTGTCAGGTTTAAAATTTTATTTGAAATCAAATTCATTTTTAAATCTACTTTAAAACATTTGAACTTGTTCAACATTTTAAAGTTTACAAAACTATTAAACTCAAAATCTGGATTCATTGTAGGCTTAAAACCATATTTTTGTCTTGATTTAAAACTTGATTTAAATCTTGCTTAATTTTAAAATTTTCATTTTAAAAACTTTGAATTCAAAAGTTCCTTTGAATTCAAATTCAAACTCAGAATTTTGAATTTAAATCCCTGCTTTAAAATTTGAATTCCATTTAAATAAAAAAACTGTCAGGTTAATATCCTGAAACCAAACACACCTGTGACCTCAACAAAATGCTTCGAGTCCACAACCTAATTGCTTCGAGTAAACAACTCGTTCTACTCGAGTAAAACTCGAGTCACAATCCTGCACCACCCAACAAGTTCATCAGAAACAAATATATGCACGGTGCATATGTACCGGCGCTTCGGCCATCTACAGCCACCCTTAACCCCTCTACAACATCGCAGACCATCCCCAAACTTGATCACGACCACCAGAATTTCCCAACAGCTCAAAATCAAATTCGAGTAAATCAAGTAACCTGGAACATCATTGCATCCAAAATCCCAAACCTGTCATCAATGTGCAACCTCTCCTCCGATCATCAGAGAACCCACGACTCCGGCCAACTATCCATCCACATCCCCTCTACAAATTCCCAAAACCCTACCTCACTCGAAGCACCACAGAAAACAAGAAGCAACAAGACTTCGACCATCAACAAGCTAGGGCTAGAAACTGTAAAGAGCCACCACTGTCGCCACCACCCTCTGACCTTCCACCTGAAATTTTCCCCTACTCACCCATCAGCCCTCCACCTCCATGAAGAACCACAACTTCCTAAAATCACTAGATCGTCAAATAAACCCAAAAATCCCCATTCTGTTCAATCCAGAAATGCTCACTCCTCAGTAAATTTAAAAATGTGATTTTTGTTTTAGAATTCATGATTTCATATGTGCATTCATATTATAACCCTTATTTAATATTTTAGGAAGTTTGAAATTTTGCTTATTTTCAATAATAACCGTTCTTACAGTTTTCAGAGACAAACAATTTTTAATTTAACTTAATTATAATTTATAAACTTAATTCTATACTAAACAAGCAATATTGTTTATATTTCAAATTCTAGTTGACATCAAATCAGGTGATAATGGATTCCTAATAAAATCTTAGTTTAAAAAACAAACTAAAACAGGTATACAGATACCTGGCAACAACACATACATATATATTTATATATGTATACACACAGAATATTTATCACTACGCAATCATACAAGCATACTTACCCCCATTTATTCACATGCAACAGATGAATTTAAGGTCTTTTCAAATTGTGAAGTTATTCATTTTAAAAAAATGAAGACACTGCAGTTTATCTTTAACAGTTTTGATTTAAAAAAACAGTTTGCATTAGAATCTTGAACACATTGGATCCGTAATATTGTATTATTATCGGATTTCAATTTCCGTAGCATTCGGAGTTGTCGTGCGATCGTACGATAAGCAAACGCGCTGAAAATTAAATCGAAATTTAATTTGATAACTGGGTTCAAAAAGCTATCTTCTACATATGACTGAATTAGGCTCCGAAACACGTTTCATTGTGTTCCGAATAGGGGTAAAACATTATAGGCGCCTGGTGGCACGCCTCGATAGGGCATCGGATTTTTAAGTTGCATTAAATAAGATATTTATAAAAAAAATTATTTTAACCTGTCAATCAGGGATTACCATCTCCAACACGCCTTCCTCAACTCTATATCATATTCCTCTCATTCAAAGTCAGGAAAAAATAAAATCGAAATTTAACATTTCATATATAAAAAAAAGGGCAAACTCGGCTTATCTTGTAACCGAAGCTGCCTTCTCCTTTATACTTTAACTCTTCGATTCCTTCCTTCTCCTCTTTCAATTGGAATCGAACCATCGAAGGAAAAAAGACAAATGGAAACATTTTCTTTCGTTTAAACAAAAGAAAAAAAAGGGTAGAGTATCGCATACAATTATCCCCTCCTTTCTTCTCCAGGATTCACGATTTCAAACCAAAGCCGACATAAAATAAAATAAATGGAAAATCAAAATCGTTTTTGATTTCGAAGCACTATGGAGCTAAGAGGGGCGACGTAGTGTTCTTGGGTCGCAATGGATTGCCGCGACGAGGCAATGACACATTCGAGGTAGGGGAGTTTGGGCAAGCGCGGCGAAGTCGAATCACGTGGTGGTGGCCCAGGTCGAACTCGATTTGGATGAAGGCACGAAATCTGGGGCCGCGATGATTGCAGTGGAAAGAGGAGGAGGCGAATTAGGTTTTGGCTGTTAGGGGTCGCGGCAGGCGATGACATCGGCGGGCCAGCATCGCGTACTCGCGTAGGGTGTCGCATGGCTGTGGGCTCAAGTTCGAGCTTGGTGATTTCATAGTAAGATATTTTGAATATTCGATTTTTATTTTACAGATTATCTTAAAAATTTAATAATGTATTTTACAGAGGAATGTTATTATTTTTGCAAATATATATATACATGGAAGAAAGAAGGTTTTGCAGTGAAGAAATCCATTTGTTTTTACAGAAAAATGTATTTACATGTATAGATTAGAAAAATGGAAAATAAAAACGAATTACAATTTATTAATTTATTTAGTGAGTAATTGGTTTAGTTTACTTGTGTAATTATTGTGGCAACTCGAAAAAAAATATTTTTTATTAAAAAGAATTAGTTTAAAACTAATTTTTATTAAATTAAATAAATGGAAATTTAATTGTTCGACTAATTTGAATATTAATAAATTGTGTAATTGTTTATACAAGGTCAATTACAATGATGAAATCAAGTCCGGAATGGAAATGGGTTGCATGCATAATAAAAGGTGAGATCTTCTCACCCACTCAAATATTTTTGATTTAATTTTAAGTAGTTAAATTTAAAATGGTTGATTGTGTGCTTGGATGATAAATAATTATCAGTTATATTAGTTTAGACCCTATGCGCCGCATAATAGCGGGTGATATTATATATTAAACACATATACCGCGATATTCCACCTCGAAGTGGAATTGGTATTATATATGTATTGGAGTGATTGATTTCCCACATTATATAGCGGATGAGACCCAATGCGCCGCATAATGGCGGATGATATTATATAAATCCCATATACCGCGATATTCCACCTCAAAGTGGAATGGGTATTTAATTATTTTGCTAACGTCTGTGGATGCAGGGAAACAGGTTGGAGGAATCCAACTGGATTCCTCAAATATTTAATTCGTTTCGCATGTTGTATGTTGAATATTTATAATCTGTGTGTGACGATTTGTGATTGAAACCGTTGAAGCCTATAATTTAGCCGAATATTTTTTTGGTATCGTATGATACAAGAAATAAATAAAAAATGGATTTTGAAATTTGGGAAGAAAATTTATAATAAATTCATTCGAAAGAATTGGGTGAATTTTAAAATAAGAAATTTAAATAGATAAAGTTTTATTTTGAAAACTTATTAAATAAATTCCAAGATATGGGAAAAGTTTAATAAATGGATTTCAAGTAATATTATTCAGAAGTAATTTTTTTTTTAAAATACGGATTTCAAATAATTTGGAAGAGATAAAGGAATTTATTTTAAAAATAAATTCTAAAATTGATTTGGTGTTTGAAAATAAATTTTGAAATCAATTTGAAAATTGATTTGGTGCTGAAAGTGAATATATGAAAGTCGATTTGAAGATCGTATATCAATGGATATTTGGAAAATAAATTCACAATGGGAATTTATAAAGGAAAGGGAAATTTGTTTTAAAAATAAATATTGGTTTATTTTTAAAAGTGAGGAATTTACGAATTTGGAATGTAAGTTGAAATAAATCAAGAAGGATTTATTAATTGGTTTAAATGGACCATTTTGAAATGAAAGCGTATTTCCTTTTGAAAGCCGAGTACATTTTCAAAGTAGCTTTTAAGGTATAAATTAAAAGTTCTAGAGATGGTTTTAAAAAGAATATTTTGGAGAATTTATTTTCTTAAGTTATTTTGAAAATCTTTAGATTAAAGATTTATTTAACTAATTATAGAAGTGATTATTTAAAGATTTAATTGATAATTGTTTTAGGAAAAGGTTATTGGAATAACTGTACTCTATCTACTAATTTTATTTTTAAAATTAGTTTGGACTTAAAGTTATATGTGATATTAGTATAATATTTTTTTCATAACTAATATTTAAGAAAGTATTTTAAAATAGTTTTATTTTAAATGTTTCCAAGTATATTTTGGATAAGCATTTTATATTATTTTAAAATATTTGAACTCGGCAGATTTTCAGTAGAAATGATTAAATAATCGAAAATATATTCCGTGTAAGGAAAATGCTTTGAAAATTTGTTTCCAAAGGATTGAAATGTGAATAGTAATTTGGAATTTGTTTTCAAAATATTAAAGTGATAAAAGTATATCTCGCGAAGATATTATGGAAATAAATGATTTGGGAAAATTATTTGAAATCCAGTGATGGTTGTGAATGATGATTGATAGTTAAATAACCGACTACCAACATTGGCCTTTTTAATGTCATTTGAATTTCGATGCGATCGAGGGTCGGATTCCAAATAGATATTTGAAACCCACATCGAACCTTTGTGATTTTGATGGATCTTTTGTTTAAGAAGATCAACGTGGATATTGTGTGATTTGTTTGAAATCTGAATGAACACTTATTTTTAAAATTAAGCGCCCGTTATTCGGATTAGCTGGGAGAGGAATTTGTGTCACAAAACCCATTCTGAATAATGATACGACGAACTGAGATTGCATTTGAAAATGGTGTTGAAGACCAGGTATTTTCAAAAGTGAAAGGATTACCTATCGAATGTCTCTGCACCGGGTTGCTCCGATATAGAGATTTTATCACCCTTTGTGATGGGGATTCCGGACGTGATTAGTAAATATCTGGATTTGCAAGGGCTTCTTTTGAAGTGCCTTTGGTTCCGTTCGATCCCAGAACGGACTTATATGGATGTGTGTCTGACATTACACATTGAGATGTAAAGCTGGTTTCTATCAAATACATTTCTGTTGGTGGCGGAGAATTTATTCCCTTAGCTTAACACCCTTCTCTGAGACGTACGAGCTTAGAGGTTATGTAGTTGATGGTTACTAGTGATACATTCTCAAATTGGTAACGGAGCATACGAAGTGCTGCTGATCATTTGATGATCGAAGCATGACTTTGTGAAAAAGTGTAGCTTTGTGGACGAGACCTCGTCGGATCTCACAACCCGGAAATGGTCAAAACAGGAAAGATGAGGCAAGGTTATGAGGGTCTCGCCTTTTAGGGTATGTCATTTCCTTCTGGAAAAGGGTGGTATCATGGTATGGAGCCCAGATATTTAACCTATGTGGTTGCTGCAAATCTATTACTCTTTGTGGTTGTTGCTTTGTGGTTGAGGATCCTCGGATAAAGGTCGCAAACGACCGGGGGATGGCATACTCGTGTAGTAGTTACCTAGTTACGGAGGTAAGCCGGCCTTGTGTTGGCAGAGAGCTGGTTAAGTTCTCGGGACGTCCCTCCAGAGGCGTACCAATGTGGCAGTAGGAAGTTCCTTAGCCTGACCATTCGTTGGAAATCCAAAAAGACAATACGCCCCCTGTACGATTTTAGTTGTATAACCTGCCATGGAATGTGGCGTTAACCTACTATTGAACATGGTAGCTATAGTAGGCATACAATAATGGTTGTATGCTGGCTAAGATTAACATTATACATTCGAAATTTTTTCTGCACTATGCACTAATAATAATAATATCAAAGGATTTTGCGTATCAAGCATGTTTGACTATCATAAGGAGAAATCTCCTCCAATTCTACGTTTGCATTGTGTGTGTGGCGGGAGGCCTTATGCTAGTTTCATTTTTCAAAAAGCATAGCGGATTTCTTTTCTTTTCTTTGTGAAAATAACCGTTTTTAAGATCTTACACCAGTCCCACGATTGACCTAGAGGTTATTGTTCCCTTTCTAAACTCTTGGTGTCCATAATTTTCCACACGGGCAACCTAGAGTCAGGTTGTCAATTATTCTGGAGCGAAGTCAAGAAGTTGCTGTGGAGATCAGGAGTTGAAGCTGGATGGCGAGGCGTATCACTTATATATGTAATATTTCTTTTCCGCTGTTTGTTGTTGTAAACTCTGATAATGTAATGTGATGTAATGTAACAACTGATATAGTTCTTTGTTTTAAAGAAATTCATTTACCTATTATATTTGTTCTGCTGCGAAATGTGAGATTCTATTATTGTTTTCTTTTCTTCTTCTTCTACCTCTTTCTTCTTTAAACCTAAAGACTCGTACATTTGTTCCACTTTGGGCTGAATTATTGTGGGATTTTGCCAGCTCAAAAGGGGTACGGATTTGCGGGCCTTTACAACACTAAAATCTGAAAAATACTTTTAATAGCATTCAGAAATGCTATGGTTTCTGTAAATGAACTAAAAACCTAACAAAAAGGCTATTACAGCAGTTCTGAAATGGTGTAGTTGCTGAAGTAAACTTAAAGGCTAAAAACTTAATAAAGGCCTTTTATGGAAGTTCTGTAAATGCTGTAGTGGTTCTGCTGTATTTGCTGAAATTAATAAAAACCTTTATTTGAAATCTGAGCTATTACAACATTTCTGGAAATGCTGTCTTTGTTGTTTTAAACTAAAAAATTCAACTAAAATGAGATTTAACAGCAGTTTTAAACGCTGTCTCTGTTGAATTAAAATGTTTTCAAGTATAACTTATAACAGCTTTTTCTAAATGCTGCATAAGGCTGAAATTTTCAATGTTTATGGTTTTTAACTAAGTAAATGAGCTCATAATGGTTTGAAACTTTAGGAACTGAATACTTAATTTGAAAGTATAATAACTCCACTTTTAAATGGTTTAAATGAATTAATTTGATGGAATATAAACCAATTTAAAAAGTGATTTGAAAGGATAATAAATGAATGTTATCTTGAATTTGGAAGGTATTCAAAGTTGAATATTTGGAATTGAACTTATATAATGATTTGAAAATGAAGTTCCAAAAGATATGATATTTTGATATTAAAATGATTTGGAAATGAGGTTTTGAAAGGATATGATATTTTAATGTATTAAAATGATTTGAAAGGAAGTTTTGAAAGGATATGATAATTTAATATATTGAAATGGTTAGAAATGACTTGATATTTATTTTGATAAATATTTGAATTTGAAAGATATGGTATGCTGATATGTTGAAATGGTTTGGAAATGATTTAATCTTTATTTTGATAAAGATTTGGATTAAAATGATATTTTATTTTGAATTATAAAATATTATTTTTTAGTTATAACCACATGGTTATAATAACGATTGGTTGGCAAAGAGACCGGAATCAGATATGGGCATACTCTTTGTCGATACCGAAAACCACTTTGACAACCGTGTATGCGGTGGATATTCCAGAATGAAGTAGGATGGTGGCGACGTTCTTGAGGTATGTTACGTGGACCCAACTCCCGTGAGTTGGCATAAGGTGGCTAAATAGGAGCGATCTCGGGCCAAAAGAGGTAGCTCCTCTGGTCGGACACATTTCTTCGATACAATTCTATTGCTTTTCTGATTGTTTGGGCGCCCCTTCGATTTTGGGAATGTGTTCCGAGGTGGGCATATGTGGCTACTGCGTTACCACCAGCCTGTGTGCGTAATTGGTATATCTAACCTGGCATTGCCATGTGTGCCGTGTTACCTACCCTATCGATCTTTTACTACGAGTTTGGTTTTCTCCGGTAGCCCATGCGTATCTTCTCGTAGTCTCCCGATCAGGAGATATGCAGATATTGGATGGACTACTGGGACTATTACGTGTTAAGGTGAAAAATGTAAAGCCTTAATGATATTTAAAAAGTAAGTTTATTTTACTATTAGACATTATTATAATAGCGCAATATTACTACATAGTAAATAGTTTGACGGATCCTTAGAGGATGGGCGGTCCCAAGCATCCTTTAAGTTACTTGTACCTTTACTACAGTTCACTTGAGTTGGTTTACATTGTATAAGTATGTATGCCCTGACTCGAGTGTTTGCATTTTTTATTTACGCTCGGGTCAGCCTGGGTATTCACAGATTGAGATTCAACTTTCTGGAGATTTGGAATCGCTGAAGATTATCTGCTTGTCTAATTTTATCTATTTCACTTCCAGTTATCCTATTGATCCCAGTGTTGTATTCATTTGTACTTGGTTATCATCTTGAGACTTCTTTTGTGCTTTATTTCTTCTGTTGTATCTTATGTAACTCTGATATATTTACATAGTAGCTTCATGAACTACTATTTCTTTTACTTCCGCTGCACTATTATTACTCTGTGTCTGTGATCTGTGATTTTTATTTACTGTATATTCTGAGATTTGCCAAATTTTGTTTACAACGCGGTATTTTGAGCAATTCAAGTCCGACATGTGCAGATGCGAATGGTTGAAATACTGGGTTGTTACAGTCTATGTCCCCTTGGGTGGGTTGGGTGGTTACCCTATATTGAAGGGATAGTAAGAACATATGATGATTATCAGGGTAATCATATAGGGGCATACTTGTTATTTTTCCTACTCCATATATACGTATACATGTACATGTGCATATACATATACATATATACATTATAACGACCCGTAATTTTCGATAATTAAAAATAGTTAATTAATAAGGTTTTGTGAATTAATGTTGGGAGAAATAAGATTTTGTGATTTATTAATAAGAATGTAATTGGAATAAAATGTAATAGTATTAATTTAAGGTATTGATAACTGCTTTGAAGTAATTCCAATAAATTGAAATGATTAAAGAGTTATAATTGATTATAGATTGTAAATTTATTTGTAATAATGTGTGTATTAATTGATAATGGGATTAAAAGAGTAATTGCTAATTTAAAGTTGTATTAATTAATGAAATAGTAAGTAATAAATTGTAATTAAACAAAATTAGTGTTGTGTAAATAACTATAACATTTGTGTGTAGATAACAAACATACAAATATTATTATGGAAATTGTTATTTGTACCAATTTAATTAATCAGTTATAATCAAATGAAATTAAATGTTATGTAAAATGAGTTAAGACGATAACTGTAAAAGGTGAATGCAATAAAAATGTATCGAAATGCTAATTATGTTCACAAGGCAATAATTGATTTATTGGGATTTTAAAATTATAATAAAATCGATAAAAATTAAATGTAACTGAAATATTGCAACTAATATGGTAAAAGATGATAAAATAAGAATATTAATGTAATAAAATATAAACAAACGATAACTATGTCTATAGAGTAATGATTGGTTGAATAAAAAAAGATTGAAAGCAAATTTAATCAATTTAGTGAAATTAAATTATAATTAATTGGATTTAATTACAGTTGAAATTGAACACTATAGTTAGTGTAATATTTAACACTAGATTGATGCGTAAATTTGTTTTAAATTATTGCAAATGTCTAAGTAATCAAAATGATAAAATTTCTTAGTTATTAGAAGTGGAATTAAAAAGTGATTCACTCAATTTAATAATATATTATTTAATTGGCCATTGACTCGGATTTCGATGAAACCAGTTTCATTAGATCTGTAATGGTAAATTATTCTAAGGTTTCAAGTTTCGTAACGATCGGACTTATCGTTTAATCGTACGGGCTCGAAACGCGTAGAAATCAATTTAATAAAATTCAATTAAAATAAATTTGAAGTAAGCTGATTTTATAGCTAACTTCTTCATATGATGGAATTTGGACTTGAAACCTATTCCATTGAATTTAAAAACATAAAAAATAACTCTTTTGAAATATGGTATGACCTGGTTTCATTTCGAGGTCAGAACGGGCTTTTTGGGACGCGTAGTCGTTTCGGTCAATCCAATCTGGTCCATTTCTTTCTATTTCGGCTCTGTCTATATATAGACCATTATAAACTCTGGCGGCCATTTTATTTTCTATTGTCATTATGTACATTTCCTTCTCATCTCCTCTTTCAAATGGCAAACAAACCAAAACCAAATTCCCAATTCCAAATTCAATTACAAATCAAAATCAAATCGAAATTCAAACTCTTCTAAAACCCAACATATTATGTGCCGTTTCGAAGCCCTCGACGAGCGTAATCCACTAATGCGATTAGTTACTTGAATCGAATCACCATTTTTCCAGAAATTGTCGAATTAGTTTTGGTCATACAAATGAAGTTTTGACGATCCAATGGTGGATCTTCCACTATAGGACGATCGAGAAGTTCAGACCCGTAGAGGCCACGGAGCAGGTCTTAGATTTGGCCTTGGTTCATGTCAGAGGTTGATGGATTTCCCACAAATGGAAAATAAGCGGCGTGGCAGTGGAGTTCGCCTAAGGCGACCATAGTGGATGCGTTGGCCATGGTAGGTGTGGCGTGGGCTAAGGAAGGCGGCGACATCTCTAGACCGTATAGAAATCAAGTGAGATGGCGGTGAGAATTCTTTGAACGGCGGCATCTATGGCGTGTAGTAGGGTCGAGATTGAACAAAACAGATAGGGTTTCACGTGAGAGGTGATGACGTGTTTATTTTTTATTTTATTTTAAATCGTTTATCTTCTGATGTCGATAACTTTTACATACGAGGTCTCATTCATGCGCGGTTTGTTCCGCTGGGATCGTATTAAAATTATGGACATTTTGAGACTGGTTCAGACGAATTCTGAGACTATTCAAATTTGGACCATTAATTGAATTTCAAATCGATTTAAAATGAAAGGTGAGTGTTTTAACCCACTTACAATTACTAAACTATCTTATGTTAGTTAAATTAAATTTATGATGTGATTAGAAATTAACTTATCGATGTTTGGTATGTTTAAATTGTCATTCGAGTTAAATTTGGCTTTTATTGCATTTAATCATCGTTTAATTCAATATTGAATTTAATTGTCAATTTAATACCTGTTAATGATAATCAATTATATATTGATGTTTATTGGTTGATTTAGATGATGATTGTGATGGATGTTTGATTTTTGATATTGAATGTTATATTTTATATTATTATAACACTGCAAGTTCCCTATGGGTTGAAATGATACATACCCGAATGATCTGAAATGATAGACTCAAGCGAATTCATGGATTTGTAATTAATTCGGGATCGCGGGTTGAAATGATATATATCCGTAAATATAAATAATTGTGGATTGAAATGATAAATATCCGTATCACTTGACCATATGGTAGAAAATTATATACGCACCAGAGTCGTTAATTTCAATGATTTTAAATCTTTAAACTTTTAATCTAGTTAAACGATATTTTGAAATAGAATTTGATTGATAAATTGAATTGTTTTAAGTGAATTACTCAAAGGATTTTAATTGAAATTCTAAAGTTGATTTTGAAGTATAAATGAAGTGATCGAAATTGATTTATTGAAACACTGAAATTTTGTAAGTATGAAATCAATTGGAATTGGAATAGCTAAAATTAATATTTCAAGACTTAAAATGGGTTTTGATTAAAATTTGGATATGGTCTAGATTGGTTGAAATGGAAGAAATGGTTAAATTTGATGTTCATTTCAAATTTATTTTCTTAATATAAACTATAAAATTCCAAATTATTAAGATTTTCAACCTTAAACTAAATTTATCTACTCTTATTATTTTAAAACATTTTAAACCTATTTAAAGTATTTTAATTTATTTTAATTTATTTTAAATCTATTTAATGTATTTTTATCTATTCTAATCTATTTTAAATCTACTTAAAATATTTTAACTTATTTTAATCTATTTTAAAAATATTTAATATATTTTAAATCTATTTAATCGGGTTGAATCTATTTAAACAATACCAATCCGTTTTAACCTATTTTAAACTATATTAATCCATTTTAATCTATTTTAAACTATCTTATACTGTTTTTAAAACAAATTTGAACTATTTAAACTATTTTCTGAATTTCAGGTTTGTGAAGTGGAAGTTTCCATTTAAATCCTTGATTTTTAAGTAGAATACGACTAAATGATGTAATAACCTAATTTTGGATTTAATAACACAATTTGAGTAAATATAATGATTTGAAATGAGGGTTTAACCTATTCTAAAAATATGACTTCGAAGTGAATTTGATTCCAAAGTGATATGGTTTGAATTGAATATGATATTTTGATATCAATATGAATTGACTTTTGAAATGTAAAAGAACCATCCAGTGTGAAATAAACAATTGGTTGTTAAAGAGAACAGATCAGATATTATCATACTCACTGCAATAGCGAAAACCACTTTAACAACTGTGTACGTGGTGGAGATTCCAGAAATGAAGTATGATGGTTTGGTATACGATTCTGAATGAGGTATTTACGTGACCCTGACTCCCGTAAGTCTGCTTAGATAACTAAAACAGGTGTCATGCTGAGCCATGTGAGGTCATTCCTCCAATCAGACACATTTCTTAATACCATATTATGACTTTGTGATGATTTAGTGGCCACCCCTCGATTTTGATTATGGGAGTGTGTTCCAAGGTGAGCGGTAGTAGCTGTTATGTGTTACTCGCAGTTCGGATCTGCAATTGGTATATCTACCAGGGCATTGCCTCGAGTGTTGTGGTCACATGCCCTAACGCGCCTTCTACGAGTTTGTTTTGTGTCATACCTATGGAGTGCTCCTTGATAGCCCACCTGCGGGTGGAGTTTACCATATCTGTATAGACTATGACTTTATATAAAATGTGTTAAGAGGGATATGGACAACTAATTAACACTAATTTAGTACTTTGCTTTACTGTAGACACTATTATAATAGCATATTATACTACATCGTAGATAGTTTAACGGATCCTTAGGAGATGTGAATCTCGAACATCTCTTAAGTTATTGCACTTACGTTGATAGTGGATAGGAAATGTCAATCCCCGTAAACATCTTCGACGTCGTCGTACTCATATTTATTTACTGTTGATTTAATTCACTTAAGATCTTTTAGTTCTGACTCGAGTGTTTTGTCTTTTCAATTCACTCGGGTCCGTCTTAGCTTTTCAGTTTATCGAAGACTGCTTTTTGGAGGATGAAGACGAAGATTTTGTACTATTATTATTTATTATATTTATTCCACCGTATCATGTCGTACCACTGCATTTATTTATTATTTATTCTTGTTGTATACAACTCTGATCTGTATTATAAAGGTATAATCAATGCTATTTGTAAACAGCTTCATGAACTGTTTATTTGATTTTTATATTTTGTCATTCCGCTGCGAGATTCTATATTTTTTTCTTTCTTTCTTTTCTTTTTTCTTATTTACCCCTTAACAATCTGCCCTTTTGAATGGTTTCAGTATGACGTGTGTCACTTATCGTTGATTTAAACCGTCTAAAAAGGTGGATCGTTACAATTGGTATCAGAGCTTAGGTTTAGTGATAACCTTAGCTTTGTGGGGTTTGACTCATTAGAGAATATGGTAGTAATACCCTAGAATGAGTCATTGAGTGTATATATATGAAGAAGCGTATTTGTTAGTGTTATAAAGTTGTATTGTGTTAATTTGTTCTGTTTAGTATTTATAAATTCTAATCAGTGCGTAGGACGCTATGACATCGATAGGGAATTCTAAACAGTTAATAGGGAAAACCGACACAATATTGGTTTTGAAATACAGGTAAATGAAATAATTTTATCTGGCATATATTTGTATATAAAAGAATAATTTTATAAATGATATAGTTAGTTGTAATATATTTGTTTGTTAGGCAGTGAAATTTATAAATATTGGTTGAAAAATGAGTTTTGTGAATAAAATAAATATAAATCTGAAATTTTAGAACTTAAGTTTCGGGATTTTGACAATTTCTTTCAAGAAGGGTTTAGAATAATATTAGTAGTATTTAGAAATATTTTCTAATATGAATATTTCAAGATGATTTGAAAGAAATGTTTTAAAGGAATTTTTAAAGGAAATTAGTCCTGTACTCCCCCTCTGTCGCTGGAAAATAATTGCAGGATGGGTGCATACATCATCGACATTCATTTTCGAGTTTCAAAGTAGGAAGGCTGCTGCAGTAGTTTTACTACACTTTTTTTTTGATAACAAATCTTAATCTTTGTAAATATGATTGGATATATACGTTATGAGTATATACATATATATTATTTTGAAATGATTTGAAAATTGAACCTGGTATCCTAAGTTTCTATAAATTAGTAGTTTCAATTGTTGTAATGAATGAAATCTTAACTATTTAATAATTGGAAACTTCTAAGATGTGTAATTAGAAACTAGATGCTAAATGATTGATAAAAGTATAAGAAATTAAAATTTTGTAAACTTTAAATAAAAAGAAAGTGAAAAATAAGAAATTGTAATTATTGAACATTTATTAACTTAATAAATAAAATAAACTTGTGTAACATTGTATTACATTCTAAAAGATGTTTATATATATAACTTACCAAAATACCATAATTAGAAATGTTAAATAGAAATATATGATAGCATATTATACAAGTAAAACTTAAAAAATGAAACTGTTCAACGGAATTTCTTATATAAATAAGAATTTTGATATTATAAATTGTTATAAACTTAGGTTAATGGTTTGAAATGTTACTAATCAGATGTAATAGAAAAGTAAATAATGTAAAAAAGACGATATAAACTTAGGTTAATATTTTAAGCAATTTATAATAAGAATTAATAGTAAGAGGTGAATATTGTAAGTAAATAATTACAAAATTAAGTTAATGTTGAAGCCATTTATAATTAAAGCGAGTAGTATATTAATTGAATTATAACTTCAGAGAACATTGAAAAAATTTAAAAATAGATTTAATATTCAATAATATTATATATTGAAGAAGGAATGTGAAAAAGAGATAATCTATTAATGGTGAATTAAATTGTAAAGAGACTTACATAATAATGAATAATCTAATTATTAAAATGGAAAAAACTTATGCAAGCACTGAATATAAAGCAAGGAAAAGAAAAATGGTATTGTATAAATGAGTGGAAAATGAATTTTGTAAGTGATAAATGAAAAGAAATTAAACAAGCATTGTATGAACAAATGAAAATGAACAGTGAATAATGTTAAAAAGAAAGAGTAATAAGAATAAAACATAAAATATTATTTGAAATTATTATTTATTTGACTTATGGATTGGTTGGGAAATGATACTTCTATTGTGTAGGATGTATACACTACAACAAAAATACCCTATTACAATGCCCTTTTTACAACGGGCATTGGTTTCCCGTTGTAATAGAAGGCTATTACAACTGTCCATTCAGGCCCGTTGTAAAAGATGCCATATACAATGCCTTTTTTACAACTGACGTTTGTTGCCCGTTGTAATAGAAGGCTATTGCAACGGTCAATTATGACCCGTTGTAATAGATGCCACCTTTACAACGGTCACAAATTGCCCATTATAAGAGGTGACAGTTTACAACGGTCACACAGTCACAAATTACAACGGTCACAAACCTTTATTAAAAAAACACGACCGGCCATTTTATTTCTTTTATTTCGTTCCTTGCTCATTGCTCTTTGCTCAAATTAGGGCTGATCGAAAAATTGAAGCTGCCGTCTTATTACTCGATCAAAACAGTGGTATGTGAATTATTCTTTTTTCTTTATTGGTTTTGAACTTGATCCTGATTCGAGTCGAATGATTATTCCTTTTTCGCTTGTACTCGAATGCATAATTTTGTCGATGATGTTCGTTTATTTGGCAAAGATTTGTAGGGATTATGTTTGTTTCTTAAAATGTTGATATTTTGGTCATAAGAAATCAAACTATTCAGTGGGTTCAAATTCTTTTCAATTGCAGATCATTGATTTCTTTTTTTGTTTTGGAATTCCTGAAACTAAGAAAATTGCTACTTGATTGTTGTGTTGGGGAAAAGGCTGAAGGTAGCTACCTATTCAATAAGCTTTACTGGCATTTTGATAATCTAGTCTTGAAAAAAATTGGGTATGATTCAATTTGTAAGACAATGGCTGTGAAATAATTTAGCAAAGATATAAATGTGGAAAGTGAAAAGATTTACACCCAGAGCAGTGAAGATCTTTCTTTGTTAGATAACGAAAAACAATATCATGATCCAAGTTATTCTGATGCTATTATGATGGATCCAGTTGTAATAGAATATTAACTTAATGGAATTTATGATAATGAAGAATCAAGAAAATCCGAAAGCTCTAATGGCTTCTTGCTTAAACAGGGTGTAGAAAGCATAGGAGCGTAGTTTAAAAATGTTACTAAACATGTATCTAAAACAAAGACTCAAGAAGATTTAAAGGTAGCTGTTTTCAATAAATTCAGTGCCCTTGCTAATATTGATGGAAATGATGATATAAATAGTGGTTATTTTGAGGATATTCAAGACAAGATTGAAATAGTACCCGATGAAATTTCTAGCTTTGATAATACTAGCTTTTGTAAAGTTGGTGATGGGAAACAAATAGTTGTTTCAGATTCTGATATAAAGTTGCCAGAAGTAGAAATAAATGGCCACTGTGCATCAACTTAAATTTGTTCGGGACTAAGTACAACATTTACCTCGTTGCTTTTTTTCCTTTTGTTTTTTTTAACTTTTGTTTAATTTGCACAAGTCAATGATGAAAATGACGCTGTATATAAGAAGTAACAAAACTGATCTGGAACCTCTTTACGTCTTTGTTCGTTTTTTATCTACAATTCCATGTATTCTTGACTTGATATCATATGTAATAATACAACATTATTTTTAACACGCTGTTTTGATTAAGCACAAACTATTGGATGGCGATTTCCACCAGATTTCTTCTCGGTGCTTTGAATGGTCTAATTGGTCCTATTAAGGTATAATTCATTTTTTATTACTTGCGAGTTTGATATAAGCTACTAATTGTTTTGCTTTATTTAGGCTTATGCAATAGAGGTTACTCGACCAGAGCATTAATCTGTAGGTCTATCTATGGTAAGAAATACAGGGTTTACATGCTTCTACAAATAAAAATTAGAACGTAGCTTAAATAAATCATTACATTTTGGCGTTTCGTTTCAGGTCAGTACGGCATGGGGCATAGGCTTAATCATTGGCCCAGCTATTGGAGGCTTTCTTGCACAAGTAAGAAAATATCCGAATTCAACTTTAAAACGCAAGATTGTTTTATATACTTTGTATGCAGAATCCATGTGTATGACTTCTACAGTCATTAATAACGTGTTTTTATTTGCTCACAATATATAGCCAGTGGAAAAGTTCCCATCTGTAATGAAGCATCCCTATTTGGGAGGTACATAACATGAACTTTTATGCTGCTGAAGTTACTTTATTGCTCTGTGCGTATAATTATGAGGTTATAAAAGGATCATCTTTTTGTTACAGGATTCCATATTTGTTGCCATCTCTTTGTGTATCTTTATTTGCCTTCATAGTACTTATAACTTGTATTTGGCTTCCAGTAAGAAATAATCTCTCTTTTTACTAGTTTCTCCTATTCTTCTTCCTATACAGTACCATGTTAACAATATGTCACATTGTCATTATGCAAGTTTATCATTTCCTGATTCATTACTTTGTTTTGCAGTAACACATCTAAACTTTTTCCCTCAATTGTCTAAGAAACATTGCACAATCACCCTGTAAATATTTTGTCAGAGAGGAAAATTGTAGGAAAGGGTGATGAAGAAGCAGGATTAATTCATTCTCAAGAAAATCTTCTTAAGAATTGACGTCTAATGTCATCGGTTATTGTATATTGTTTTTTTGATTCCCATGATATGGAATACACTAAGGTAATTTTTTGATATTTTATATTATGTGCATAATATGTGCATATCACATATTTATAGATATTAGTTTGAATAATCTGTCTTTTGAATGCAAATTGGAATAACAATAAAAAAAAAGATGCATATATTTTGTACTTCCTGCACACAATCCATGGACTAACAAGCTTTCCAATCTAGTGAAAACAGTTCGTGCACAAGAAATTATACACTTAAAATTACCATAGATCCATAATAACAACTCTTGCATTTGTATGATATAGATGTTTTTTGAGAAACAAAAGTTCTAAACATATTGGTTCTATATATGCGGAAGATGTAATACATAACATGTAAATCACGGTCAACGTCGATCCCTAGCCAAATGGTGAAATTGCATATTAATTAAATGTATTTGTAATACTAATATTTTTCTCGCTACTTTTTCTCTCCATGGAACTTCTAGATGACATGTCTAGAAATCAAACCACACTTGGCTAAAGGAATTTAGAAACATATTGATTTATCTTATCTTGATATCATGCCAGTCTCCTTGCGTTGTGTGTATGATGTTAATATATACCGAATATATTTTAATTGCCCCTTTCAAAATTGTCAGGTGTTTTCATTGTGGTTTGAAAGCGATAAAATTTTTGGAGGGTTAAGTTTTTCGACTGAAGATGTTGGCGAAGTTCTTGCAGTAACAGGTTTTCAAATTTTGTTTATGTTGAAATATCAATCTCCTTGATTAATATTAAATAGAAACGGACTATTGCTTCATATAATATGCAAGTGAAACTCGCATGTTTCTAACTTTCAAAAAAAATATGAATTACTACAATGTAGGTTTTAGTCTTCTAGTATTTCAACTGCTTTTTTACGCAAGAGCGGAGAGACTCCTTGGACCCATTAATCTAACTCGTGTATCAGCGGTATGTATTTATTTAATTCTTTACATTTCATCCGTTGATGTTATTTTCCTTTCATATTAATGTATATTGATCATGCAGGCATTAGCAATAGCATTCTCGCCACCTATCCTCCAATGAAAAATTTCTCTGGATTAACACTTAAATTAGTTGTGAATTTTGCATTCTTGGTCAAAAATATTCTCTCTATAAGTACAAATTAGCTCTTTTCTTTTCATAGCTGCACTGGAATCGGACTTAATTGTTTATGATTGAAAATATGAATTCAGTGAGTTACATTTGTTCGTTGTTCATCATAACAGATGGTTATTGTCACCGGGACATTTATTTTGCAAAACAATGCAGTGGTAATTATTATATATTTCCATGCAACATTAAAAACTATGACATAATATGAGTGATTGTTTTTTTAATAAGAGTCTTGTTAAAAATAACAGAGGCAGCATCAAAGAGGAGCTGCAAATGGCATTACAACGACTGGAGAGTCCATTTTCAGAGGAGTCGCTCCAACGGTAGCTAGTATTATGTATGTTTTACACCATATTTTTTTTTACACACACATGCTACGATCTTCTGCTAAATTATTATTTTTCCTATGATACACGACTTGCTCTAATATGTGCATGAGTCAATCACTTTTTAGTTTCTGTTTTGTGGTTGTCTGTAAGTTAGTGGTGGTGGTGGTGGTGGTAATGAGTTGTGAAGTTGCTGAGCAGATGACAAGGCAGTGTTTGATATGTTGAGGCAGTAGGAGGGTTTGGGTGAATGGTTCAAAAGCAGCAGCTATGCAAGTAGAAGGGGAAATGCAGGGAGAAGGGGATGTGTAGGCAGTTTTGTGGTAAGAAGTGAGGCGCAGAAGGGGTATTGAGCAGTGGGATGTGGTGAAAAATGTGAAGAAGTCTGGTGTTGGATTGAAGATGATAGAATGTTATTGCTGTGGGGTAGGGGAATGAATGGTAGTGGTGGATTGATATGGCTGTGTAGAGGAGATTCAGGTACTAGAGTGAGTAGGGATGGTAGCAGGTTGTTGTCGAGGCAATGAGGTTATTATGCTGTCGTGTCTGTGGTTGTGGTCAGGAAGAAGTATGTTGGTGGATGTTTGATGATGGCACTATGGTGTGATGCATTGGTGAGTGATGTTTGAAATGAGACAGTGGTGCTAAGGCAGATTGGTAGGGAGCAGAAAAGTGGTATGGTGGAGATGGCGTGGGGGGAAGAGTTTTGGTACTGTGGAAGGCAGTTCGATTGGGGAGAAGCGGTGAGTAGGCAGGTATGTTGAACGACAATGTATGTTGTGACAGAGATGGATTTGCAATGGTAGTAAGTGGGTTGTATGACAATTGTATGACAGTTATGAAGGAAGTGATAAAGTAAGTGGTATGGCTGTTGATGGTTGGAGGTTGTGAAGATAGGCAGATGATTTTGGAGGGGAAGCAGTTTGTAGTGGATGGTGAATAGAATAGAAGTGGGTGAAATGTAAAATTGAACAGAGTCGTGTAATTTTGAAAATGCAAAAAGATTTTGTAAAAGAGAAAATTATGTAGATTAGAGATTATATTTTCTAATTGTATTTTTTATGAAAAATGAGCATAATTCATCAACGTGCAACGGGTTATGGCCGTTGTGTTATAGTATATTGCAACGGGTTATGGCCGTTGTATTATAATATATTGCAACGGGCAACACAAGTTGTTAAATATGCTTTTTGCAGCGGTCGATGCATGTTGTGAAAAAGGCTATGCAACTAGTATGGTTAGTCTATTGCAACAGGTTATGGCCGTTGTATTATAGTCTATTACAACGGTTATAACCCGTTGTAAAAAGGTGTTTTTACAACGTGCTTTGCCCGTTGTAAAATGTGGCGGATCTATTACAACGAGGCCTATTACAACGGGCACATGCCCGTTGCGAAAACCATATTACAACGGGCATTGCCCGTTGTAAAAAGACTGTTTTGTTGTAGTGATAAATGATCTATTGAGTTTTATCTAAGACTGCTGAGCGTATGGCATATTTAGTAGTTTATCTATCATTTTATACGATTAAATGTTTTTGAACCCAAACAAACCCTTTGTTTTGATTTCTATGGATGAATGATTGATTGCTTTCATTGCATGTGATGATTGGTCGGTTTTGTTTATAAGTGCTTGTTGTTATATTGTGCTGATTTGTTTATTATTAATTTGAAACAATGTAAATATTTCTCTTTTACATGATTATTAACTTATTTGATTATATAAGTGAAATACAGGTTATGGAAGCAATAGCTACTGCTTTTGGTTTCATAAATAAAGCGTTGCTTGCCCGACAAATAGGTACGTTTTCGGATTACGGTTTTATAGGGATATTATATTGTTTTTCCCATGGTTTGAAATATTTTATTTTAAAAAATATGATATATATTGTTATTATTGATACTATTATTTCTCCCAGACCTCTCCGTACAAAGGAGACTCTGTCGAAATTTAATGTGAATTTTGGACTTAGAATTTTTTTATGAAATGCTTTTCAAACATTTATTAACTTGGATATAAAAGGGTTTAAATATTTATAAATTGATATATTTTATTTAAATTATTTAATTATGTAAATTAATTTTTTATAAATTTTATATTTCGAATAAGATATATTGATTACTTAACTCCTCCTTTTCCTTCTTTTCCTCTTCGAGGACGATTTTGAGTGGGGAAGAGTGTAACGATCCGTAATTTTCGATAATTAAAAATAGTTAATTTAATAAGGTTTATTGAGTTAATGTTGGAAAAAATAAGTTTTTGTGATTTAATATTAGGAATGTAATTGGAATAAAATGTAATAATATGAGTTTTAGGTAATTGATAACTGCTTTGAATATAATTCCAATAAATTGAAATGATTAAAGATTTATAATTGATTATAGATTGTAAATTTATTTGTAATAATTTGTGTATTAATTGATAATAGGATCAAAAGAGTAATTGATAATTTAAATGTTGTATTAATTAATGAAATAGTAAGTAATAAATTGTAATTAAATAAATTTAGTGTTGTGTAGATAACTATAACATTTGTCTATAGATAAAAAACATACAAATGTGATTAAATATAGAAATGGTGACAATTGTTATTTGTTACCAATTTATTTAATCAATTATAATTAAATGAAATTAAATGTTATGTAAAATGAGTTAAGACGATAACTGTAAAAGGTGAATGCAATAAAATATATAGAAATGTTAATTATATTCACAAAGCAATAATTGATTTATTGGGATTTTAAAATTATAATAAAATTGAAAAAAACCCACATAATTTAAATACTGCAATTAATATGGTAAAAGATGATAAAAGAAGAATATTAATTTAATAAAATATAAACAAATGATAACTATGTTAATAGAGTAATGATTGGTTTAATAAAAAAAGATTGAAATCAAATTTAATCAATTTATTGAAATTAAATTATAATTAATTGGATTCAATTACATTTGAAATTGAACACTGTAATTAGTGTAATATTTGACACTGAATTGATACGTAAATTTGTTTTAAATTATT
This sequence comes from Allium cepa, assembly GCA_030765085.1. NCBI lineage: Eukaryota > Viridiplantae > Streptophyta > Magnoliopsida > Asparagales > Amaryllidaceae > Allium > Allium cepa. The sequence goes on along the minus strand of CM060938.1, from coordinate 720,467,153 downwards.
GCAAATGTCTAAGTATTCAAAAAAGATAAAATTTGTTAGTTATTAAAAATGGAATTAAAAAAGTGATTTAATCAATTTAATAACAATTTATTTAATTAACATGAAAATAGCCATTTTGGCCACTAACTTGGATTTCGACGAAACTAGTTTCATCGGATCTGTAACCATGAATTATTGTAAGTTTTAAAGTTTCGTAGCGATCGGACTTAGTTTGAGCGTACGGGCTCAAAACGCGGAGAAATCAATTTAATAAAATTAAATTGAAATCAATTTAAAATAAGCTGATTTTATGGCCAACTTATTCGTACGATGGAACTAGGACTCTAAACCTGTTCCATTGAATTTATAAATATCAAAAAGATCTATTTTGATATATGGGATGACCTGGTTTCGTTTTGGAGTCAGAACGAGCTTTCTGGATCGCGTAGTCATTTCGGTCAATCCAATCTGGTCCATTTCTTTCTATTTTAGCTCTGCCTATATATAGGCCGTTATAAACCTTAACAACCCTTTTATTTTCTATTGTTTGTACATACATTTCTTTTTCATATTCTCTTTCAAATGGCAGACAAACCAAAACTAAATTCTCAATTCCAAATTCAATTACAAATCGAAATTCAAACTCATCCAAACCCCAACATATTATATACCATTTCGAAGCTCTCGATGAGAGTAATCCACTGATGTGATTCATTTCTCGAATCAAATCACCATTTTTCCAGAAATCGCCAAATTATTTTCGGCCGTACATATGTAGTTTTGACGATCAAATGGTGAATCTTCCATTATGGGACGATCGGGAAGTTCAGACTTGCAGAGGCCGCGAAGCAGGTCCTAGATCTGGCCTTGGTTCGTGTCAGAGGTTGATGGATTTGCCACAAATAGAGAATAAGTGGCGCGACGGCGGAGTTTGCCTAAGGATACTAAAGGGGACGCGCTGGCCATGGTAGGTGCGGCGTGGCTAAGGAAGGCGGCGGCTTGTCTGGATCGTGTCGAAATTAAGCGAGGCGGCGGTGAGAATTCTTGAACAACGGCGGCTGTGGCGCATAGCAGGGTCGAGATTGAACGAAACCGATTGGGTTTCACGTGAGAGGTGATGACGTGTTTATTTTTATTATTTGTTTTTTATTTAAATCGTTTATCTTCTAGTGTCGATAACTTTTACATACAAGGTCCAATTCATGCGTGGTTTGTTCCACTAGGATCGTATTAAACTTTCGGACATTTAGAGACTGGATTGGACAAATTCTAAGACTGTTCAAATTTGGGCCATTAATTTAATTTTAAATCGATTTAAAATCGAAGATGAGTGTTTTAACCCACTCACAATTACTAATCTATGTTATGTTAGTTAAATTAAATTTATAATTTGATTAGAAATTAATTGATCGATGCTTGGTTTGTTTAAATTGTCATTCTAGTTAAATTTGACTTTTAGTGCATTTAATTATCGTTTAATTCAATACTGAATTTAATTGTCAATTTAATACATGTTAATGATAATTTGTTACTTACTGATGTTAATTGGTTGATTTGGATGATGACTATGATGGACGTTTGATTGTTGATATTGGCATTATATTTTATATTGTTATAACATTGCAAGTTCGCTATGAGTTGAAATGATACATACTCGAATGGTCGGATAGATTTGGGAGGAATCGTTACAAGTTGAAATGATAGACTCAAGCGATTTCGTGGATTTGTAATTAATTCGGGATTGCGGGTTGAAATGATATATATTCGTAAATATAAATAATTAGGGATTGAAATGATAAATATTCATATTACTTGACCACACGGTAGAAAATTATATACGGATGCCGGATTAGTTAAATTAAATGATTTTAAATCTTTAAACTTTGAATGCAGTTAAACGATATTTTGAAATAGAATTTGATTGATAAATTGGATTGTTTTAAGTGAATTACTTAAAGGATTTAAATTGAAATTCAAAAGTTTATTTTGAAGTATAAATGAAATTATCGAAATTGATTTATTGAAACACTGAAATTTTGTAGCTTTGAAATCTATTGGAATTGGATTAGCTAAAATTGATATTTCAAGATGTAAAATTGGGTTTTGATTGAAATTTGGACATGGCCCAGATTGGTTGAATGCTTAAATTTGATGCTCATTTCAAATTTATTTTCTTAATGTAAACTGTAAAATGTTCTTTAAAATTCTAAATTATTAAGATTTTCAACCTTTAAACTAAATTTATCTATTCTAATAATTTTAAACTATTTTAAATCTATTTAAAGTATTTTAATTTATTTTAATCTATTTTAAATCTATTTAAAGTATTTTAATCTATTCTAATCTATTTCAAATCTATTTAAAGTATTTTAACCAATTTTAATCTATTTAATCTATTTTAAAACTATTTAATCTGTTTTGAATATATTTAATCTATTTAAATCTATTTAAACAATATTAATCCAATTTAACCTATTTTAAACTATATTAATTTGTTTTAATCCATTTAAAAATATCTTAAACTATTTTTGAAACTATTCTAGACTATCTAAACTATTTTTTGAATTTTAGGTTTGTAAAGTGGAAGTTTATATTTAAATCCTTGATTATTAAGTAGAATGTGACTCAATGATGTAATAACCTACGTTGGGATTTAATAACACATTTTGAGTAAATATGATGCTTTGAAATGAGGGTTTAACCTATTTTAAAATATGATTTCGAAGTGAATATGATTCCAAAGTGATATGGTTTGAATTGAATATGATATTTTGATATCAACTTGAATGGACTTTTGAAATGAAAAAGAACCATCTGATATGAAATAAGTGTTTGGTTGTTAAAGAGACCGGGATTGGATATTTTTACACTCTCTACCAGTACCGAAAACCACTTTAACAACTGTGTATGTGGTGGAGATTTCAGAAATGAAGTAGGATGGTTTGGTGTACGATTTTGAATGTGGTATTTACATAACCGTGACTCCTGTGAGTCAGCTTGAATATGACTAAAACAGGAGCTATGCCGGGCCATGTGAGGTCATTCCTCCGATTGGACACATTTCTTCGATACCATATTATGACTTTGTGATGATTTAGTGGCCATCCCTTAATTTTGATTATGGGAGTGTGTTCCAAGATGGGCGGTAGTAGCTGCTATGTGTTACCAATTGTCCGGATCCACAATTGGTATACTACCCTGGCATTGCCTCGAGTGTCGTGTTCACATACCCTATCGCGCCTTCTATGAGTTTATTTTGTGTTGTAGCTATGGAGTTCTCCTTGATAGCCCACCCATGGGTGGAGTTTACAGTATTTGTATAGACCGCGACATTATATAAAATGTGTTAAGGGGGACATGGGTAATACCTTAATGCTATTTTAATAGTTTACTTTACTGTAGACACTATTATAATAGCGTATTGTACTAAATAGTAGATAGCTTAATGGATCCTTAGGAGATGTGAATCCCGAACATCTCTTAAGTTATTGCACTCACATTGACACTAGATAGGAGATGCCAAACCCCATAAACATCTCCGACGCCGTCACACTCATATTTGTTTACTGTTGATTTAACTTACATAAGATCTTTTAATTCTGACTCAAGTGTTTTGCCTTTTCAATTAGCTCGGGTCAGTTTGAGCTTTTCAGTTTATCGAAGACAACTTTCTGGGGGATGAAGACGAAGATTTTATACTATTGTTATTTATTATATTTATTCCACTACATCATGTTATTCCGCTGTATTTATTTATTCTTGTTGTATGTAACTCTGATCTGTATTATAAAGGTATAATTAATGTTATTTGTAAATAGCTTCATGAACTATTTATTTGATTATTATATTTTGTCATTCCGCTGTAAGATTCTGTATTTATTTTCTTTCCTTCTTTGCTTTTTCTTATTTACCCCATAATAATCTGCCCTTTTGAATTGTTTGAGTCTAACATGTGTGGTTTATCGTCTATTTAAACAGTCTAAAAAGGTAGGTTAATCTCCATGTGGAATTTAAAGTGGTCTATATAGGTAGCGAAATAAAGAGTTGTCAGTCGGACCAATAGTGTTGGCATTGGTGAATAAACCTCTGTGTGCCTGAATATAAATAAAGTGATCTAGTAGTAATCTGGGTTGCGTAGCAAAAATTAATAGATAGCTTTCCACTAAAGGCGTTTGTTTACTTGTTTGAAAATGTATGTATTTTTGTATTGATTCTTGTTTGAGTTTATGGATGATGTGTGATAATTTTTATTGCTGTTGATGATTGATGAATTAAATGTGTATATGGATTTTAAAAATAAATATTTATTCAAACAAGCAAATAATTAGGTAAAAATATATGAATTTGATTTTATAAAGTGAACTGAAATCGTTTTAGTAGTTAATTTTTTGTGTTAGTTTGTCCATCGAGTGCTTTAATAATTCTGATCGATGCGTCTGGCTAACGTTATCGATAGAGATTCTTAAATACTAGGACGAGGCATTTCGAAACAACGGTTTGAAAGAATAATATGTTTTGAAAAAAGACAATATTTTAGAAGAAATGCAATATTCTAAAACAAAAATACAATGTGTGAAAAGAAGAAAATGTTTTGAGAAGAATATAATGTTTGGAAATAATATAACATTTGAAAAGACTGTCATGTTTTAAAGGTAAAGTAATTGTAATGATAATATATATATATATATATAATAATTTGGAAAAAGAATGAAGTTTCTTCAAATGTTATAAACAATATTTTGATAAGGGAAATGTTTTGAAATGAGTGAAACAATTTTTTGAAAATAATATAATATTTTGAAATGTGACTGTTGTATTTTGATATGAAAAAAAGTAAATTATTTTGACAAATGAAAAATAATAATAACAAAAGTAGGTGGTGATGAATATTATAGTTTAGCAACTTGAGATTATTTAATGTAATTTGAACGAATAATATAAGTATATATATTTATAATGAAAAGATTATATCGGGGTATTAAATGCAAGCGTACGATTTCTCAAATTATAACTAAGTTTAAATAATATGTTATCCAAATATTTTGAATAAGAGATGAAATATCACTTTTAAAAATCTCGAATCATATATGTATTGAGAGAAAATATATAAATGAGAGAAAATTAATAATATGGATTAGATGTTGAGGAACAATATTATTTTTTGGAAGTAAAGAAGTGACTCTAGAAAACAAAGTATATATTTCATGAATTTAATTTAGAAATCTATAGGACTTTTAAATTTCATTTTAAAAAAATAGATAAAGTTTGTGAAATATGTATATTATTTGGTAACACAATGATGTTTGAAATCATTTTGGAAAAAAAAAGAATTGATCCATTGAGAGAGAAAAAGTAATATTATGTGGTAAATGCTGAATGATTTTTTAGTTTTGAGGCTCTAGCAAATTAAACTGGTGATAGTAGTTGAAGGAGTATTGCTGAATGAATTTACTTTTGAAGTCTGTTTAGTATCCTAAAAAATTCCTCGATGGTATATTATTGTAATACATTCTTTTTATGCTCATATAACTTTTACTTTGTTCTATTTCAATTTTGTATGATGTTTTCTTCTTCTAAGCAAGGAATTTTAAACTACTTAGTAGATTAAAATTAGAAAGAAATCCATTATGCTATTAGTAAATGCTATAAATTGTTGGAGCGATAATGGAATGCTATTTTATAGTGTTTCGGCTGTTAACAATGCCTACGTCCACTTTATAACTTTTGTTATTAAATTGACTGTCGATCACAAGTCCCAATTGATTATAATTCTAATAGCTGAATAAAGAGAGATCAGACCACCATTGATGGAGAAAATGGAAGGATCTTAATTGTCCCAAGGCAGCCATTGTAAGGGAGAAGAACGTTGAAGAATCTTTATTACAGAGTTGCTTTAGTGATCAAAATAGCCAGCCCCCTTTTTTTTGAAGATAGGATGGTATTTATAAAGTTATGAGACCACTTGGATCGAAACCAGAGCACCAGAGGCTTCTAATCACCACTATGAGGCAGCACATGAATTTTGGAAGTAAGCCGGGCTAACTATTTGGATCGGTACTGATCCTATTGGATCGGTACTGATCCTATTGGATCAGATCGGTACCGATCCAAATAGCTGAGCAATTCTTGCACAACTTTCATCCCATATGCTTCCTTATCTACTAGCGAGGCTTCCCTTGCAATTTCATGACATGTTGACTAGTTTTGATGATGAATCACTAGTAAGTTAGATCGAACTGTAACTTGCATTGGAAAATTCCTTACTTCTTCAACTTGAATGCTTGGAATGTTATCAAATATATAAGCTTAGAAGTGATGTAGGGACATAATGCAAGTGGTTTGAAGTGCCAAGAAGTTAATAGTTTGGATCGGTACCGATCCAAATGGATTGGATCGGTGTCAATCCAAATACTTGTCTTATTTTCATCCCAAATTCCCAATGTTCATTTGTTATGTTATTTTTGGTCTTGCGGCCAAATTTTGAGTCATTCGCATTTAGTTTAAATGTTCTAACTCCTTTTGAATTCTACTGGTTAAAAACACGGTTGACATTTGCCCCCCGGAGCATGCTTTTTCTGGAAACAAGGCATGCTCTGGAATTATTCATTTTTCGGTTTCCACTTCGTGGAGCTTTATTGGTCGTATCTAGTGTCTGCAAGTAGTTGCCAATGACATCCTGGCTAACTATTCTTCCTCCAGTGCCGCTAACCACCTCCTTTAGAAGCTTTTACCGTTGTTCTCCTATCGTGACACTACCTGCCCTAAGCCATCTCCGATCCACTTGCTGCTGATCCAAGGTATTGTGATTCATGATATCTTGGATTGAAGACCTTATCGTTACTCTTCTCAGTCTCGAAGGTGAAGGCTGGTGAAGTGAGTTCTGCCGCAATACTATGTTATTGATTGGTTAAGTTGTGTTAGCGATGGTCGTAGTGGAAGATTCGGAATAATTGCAATTTTGGGGAGGAAGATAATAAATCAGGTCTGAAGTTCTTCATGGAGCGATGTTAAGGTTTTGCTCTGATTGTTGGCATTTTTTGCTATCTTCATCCTCAAAATCATAATTAGCTTGTATCGAGTTTCACGGAAAATTTTGGCATACATCTCGTGGATTGCGGATTGATTTAGGTTTTTCTAGGAGGTAATAATAACTTAGGATAGCGTCTTGCATGCAGCTTAGTTTGTTATCATCTTCCAGGAAGCTAAAATTGACTTATGTTGACAATTTCCTTCTTGATCCAGACCCATCAATCTATATTTTCTTGATTTGGAATGAACTTGTCATTGCACAGTCAGCGTGCCTAGAATTGATAGAGCTTTCTATGTCACATTGGAAAATAGATCCGTTATCGATCATTGATCGACAATGGATAAGTGTAGAAGAAAAGACATAAAGAACTAACAAGGATTGCTTTTTCCAATGTGAGCGAGCCATCTACACGGAATGGTCCACTTGCAGCGTTTACGACACCGTGCCCATTCTCGCATAGATTACACATCGCATACACTCACAGTTAATGCTAGGAGTCTTATTGGTGATTGATACACGTCGATCATCTCTTGAATTCCAAGTATCATCCGTGTTATGGGTTTATAGTTTAGAAATTATGCGCACTTGACTATTTTAAACACGAGCTTTTTTATCTAGATCGACGCGTAAATCTTCTAGTCATAAGTCAATCGAAGGGAATTCACCTACTTTCGAAGCGGAGTCCCCGTCGATCCCGGCTGGACCTGCTACGTCTGTAAATTCAGGACAGTATAGCCGCCTAATTTCGGTAGGCCCTTGTCGACAAAACTCCCCCCAATTTTATGGTTCTGTCGGATCCCCTGAAGAAAGCTTCGTCAATTCTTACACATAGGGAATTGCGAAGCATTTGCTCGTAAACGGCATTTCAAGGACGACGTATTTCTACCATCAAGAGGTCAATTCGCTCATCGGCCGCCTTCTGGATATGTGGCCTGCCATTGCTACATGTGCATGTATGGTGTGGTGCCCCCATTTAATCATTTTCTAATGGTGACCCTTCAAAATATGGGGATAGCCCCATTTCATATTCTCCCGAATGGCTATGCCATGCTGACCTGTTTATATGTTTTGTTCATGCGAACGTTCAGTCACGCTCTGAACTTCGCCGAGCTACAGTATCTTCTGCTATTTAAAAAGATGGAGGCCAACCCATCTCTTGTTTACATTGAGGCACAACATGGCCGAAAGATCTTACTCGATCTTCATAGAAAAGTTCCTTCATTCAAAAATCAATTCTTCTTTGTCAAGTGTCCAGAGTGGTTCACTCATCTATGGACCACAGGGGGTAAGTTTCTCCCATAGGGCACAAAATTTCCTTTAGCTGTTGAAAAGTCTTCTGAGTGATCGGCGATCGATGCTCAAGAGCGTATGATCGAATTTCCACTCAGTGACGAGAATCTTCATCGATGCTACACACCGAGATATTAGTTAGGTTTATTAATGCGCCCTCTCACTCTAAAGCTCGGGCTCACTCAGCTTCTACCTCCTACGATTCTGACGAAGGTGATGATGATGAAGAGAAAGATAGCGACTCGTCTAGCAAGTCAGCAAAAACTACCGAGGAAACCTAAATCCAAATTGAGACTGTTAGTTCGCCCAAAATGCCTCCAAAATCCTGGAGGAGAAGGAAAATGATTTGGTTTATCTGGAAGGTAAAGCTTCGATAATTGTGAGAAAAGAGAAAGGAGGAACCGATGAGGTACTCCCTTCAATTGAAAAAGGAGCAGACTTGGATGTAGATATCGAAAAAGGCGATGTAAATTTGGGTGACAAGTCCTCGGAGTTGAGTCCCGAGCACACTCTATCGCCCTCTCCAAAAGAACACTTTGAAGAAGTCCCTCCTAAAAACAAACCTACTCCTATTCAGTTGCCGGGAGATGCCGAATTTAACTTCGGAGATGCGAGTGACATCAATGAAGATGTGAAGGATCTGATGGGTGATACTATTTTGGGAGGGTTGTCTTCCCAACCTGCCCAAATTGTTCCCACCGAAATAAATATCCCAACATTAATTGGAGAGTGATCCGGTTTGTTTTATTCTACTGGGGTCGGTAAACTATGGCACACACTTCACTAGGACCGAGCATTTCATTATTATTCATCTAGATTTTTTTTTATCAAATGTCTTTTCTCCTAAAGTCGTTTTGTTATTTGCCGTAGGGATCATGTCTCGGGGCTTCTATAATGATCTTAACCGAGTACTCGAGTCTTGGCATTCACAAAGACATTCATCTCGATGTTACTCCTCTAGTGAAACCAGTGAAGAGAGTTGGAGGAGAAAGGATAATGAGGCCGAGGAGACATACGGACTAGGAAGGATCAAGACTATGACAGGGGGAGTGGCCAAGAGAAAAGGAAAAGCCTGATTGAGCAGTGAGACGCATCTAAAAAGTTAAAGAAAGATCAAGAACGTCGTCGTGTTTCCACTTTCGAAGCCATGACCTCCTCCACGCACGATGCTACCGCTCCTCTTCCAATTTCAAGGAAAGCTCCTTACATTCTCCCTGCTGGTACCCCTCTTCTATAGGAAGCTTTTCCCCACTTATTCTTAAGGGTTGTTTTTGACAAGCCCAAACTGATGTCGGTCCGTGCATAATCTTACTCACCCCATTTTTAGGTGATCCAAAGCGGCTTGGAGCAGGCCAAGGGGTGGGAGAAACTGAACACGCAACTTTCTACCATTGACCGAAATAATTACCAGGAGATCCCCTCATTTGAGTCCGAGAAAGATGAATTTGAGAAGCAGCTTCCGGATCGCGACTTGAAAATTGAAAGGATGAAGAAGGAGAGAGACGATGCCTTGAAAAGGGAAAGTAAGAGTGCTTATTTGTTCGAGGAGCTGAAGCAAGCGAATGAACGATCCACTCACGTATTCAGAGATAAGATAAAAAAGTGCCACGCCAATGAGGTGGCTCTAAAAGAGAAGTTAAGTGCAAGTAAGGCAATGATCAAGACCTAGAAGAGAGTCGTAGCTGAACAATCCTAAGAATTTTCCTCTCTACGTGCTCAAATTTTGGCTTTGGAAGCTGCGAAAATTCAACTAGCCATGGAGAAGGCTAGCATGGAGACAAGCTTTTCAAAGCTCTAAAATACTTTTTTAGGAAAAATGAAAGCTTGGACGCCATTATTTGTGGTTTCTATTTTAACTCTGTGCTTTATCAAAATAGCCTTAGTTATTTGGACTCATTCTTCCCTTGCACACTCGTAGTGGTTTCGAGAGGAAATTCTGGCGCAGTTCGATGACATGGGTGGTGATTATTCCGAAGAGGAGCTAGTTCAGGCCTATTTGAATGAGAAATCCTGCCAAGCTCTAGTAGAAGGCTAGAGAATCTTAAAGCTGGAGAGGGAGTGTGGAGCCATCTTTTCTACGGTAACCATCGAGGCCGCCGCTGAACACTTTCCTTTTGGACTGGGCGAGTCGTCATTACATTTCCATACCAATGAGGGGATCGCTGCCACTTCTTCCATAATCATGCAGATGTCAGAGGAAGGCAAGGATGTAGGCTTCGAAATCATTACACACGACCAAACCCCCACTGTAGGTAACTTTCTCCTCCTTCCCCTGCATGAAGATTTTCAATTCATGCCTGATGAAATCGCTAAGATAACCGCCCTTTATTCTGATACTGTAGATCACCTCCTTCTGCTGGATCGCCTTATAATCACAACGTTGGGTCTGCTGCAATTTCAATTACGTCAACTGTTGTCTCTGCTTCTAGCTCGCAGCTTGGCCCGTATTCTAAGCAAATTGAGGATCTGCACGGTTTGGATGACCCCTTTATTTCTCAAGAGGAGAGCTTTGTAGCTACAGGTGAGCAAGAGCAAGCAGACCAAGGCAACCAACCAGAGAAAGCAGAAACAGAGCAGCCGAAGACTGAGGAATATATGATTGCGGTGAAAAAGGAGAAGGTTGAGGCACAAAGGAAGTCATCTAAAAGCTCTCACCAACCTCGCAATCATAAGGGGAAAGGAGGCACCAACATTGGTCATGTTACGGAGAGTGAGGGTGCCCCGGGCAAGGATAGGCCTGAAAAACTGCAGATAAGAGGAGGGAAAGGAGATCGGGGCAGCAGTTAGCAGACGTCCTGATTTGACCTGTCCTCCTCTTGTTGTTTTGCTTTTGATTACCTTTTGTACAAGTGCAGAGTCTGCAGTCATTATTCTTTTTGTTGTTGTCATAGCGAAACTTTGTATTTTCCTTTTCGTTGGCCGATATTGTGTGGGTATGGTCCCCACATTTTGACATTGTATGGAAAATACTATAGGTAATACAATGTTGACAATTTGATTGTAGCTTTACATGTCTACTTATCCACATTTCATGCACTTATGCCAATTTTATTTACTGCTATTTCATTTTATCTAGTCCTATAGTTACCACCAAAATTCTTTATTTGGAGTAACAAAACCGTGAAGTACTTAGTTTTTTGTTTTTGAGTTTGTGTGTTCCCCCTAGTTTATGGCGCTATTTACTTCAAACACTTGATGAATGACTAGTTTATCCGAGTGACCTTTTGGCTGTCTGTAAACGGACCTTTTTTGTGGTTCCTATCTTTGAGAACTTGTGATCTGAATGTCTTGATTTCAGAGATATTGTCGGTCAACGATTAGAATTCTCTACCGATTCATAGTCGTTAGACATTGCTTGATTCATACCCATTACTGCTGATAGTGGGAGTGGATTGATCCTTGTTATTCCTGTAATGGATGAGTTTCCCGGTATTGTTGAGGCAATACCAGTACTTAAGAGTGTGTGCGGTTTATGAAATGTGCAGCTTCTGAAAGTGTGTGTGGCTTATGGGATGTGCGGCTTTTGAGAACGATATGACCGGTCGATTCGGAACGGTTCAGAACTTCTCGAAGTTACCAGTCTTCGGCCAACATGAGGATATTATGCTTCGAAAGCGTGGCTCTATGGTTCAAGAAGTAATGCATGACTTATGGAAGTGCGTGGCTTTTGAGGTTGTGCATGATTGGAAGAGATTCCACAATCCAAGATGTGATGCATGACTTATGGAATGCACGGCTTCGATTTGGGCCTTCTCAGCGTTGCCGGAGCAATGCCGGTCCTTAGAAGGCAGGGATCGCGTTCTGCCGATCTACCGGTTTGAGTCGATTTGCTTTTGTTAACCTGGTGGGTAAATGGGGCTTACTTGAGCGTGGTTCCACTATCTCAAGCAGTGATTGGATGGTTTTGAGACGATTTGACCCTGTCGATTCAGTAGGTTACTTTTATAAACACGGTTTATTGGTTCGGAAAGAAAAGCAATTTTATTAAGAAAAGTTGGGCAAGATCTACCTATTTACAATGCCCCCGATATTCTGGAATGACTTATTTGTTGAAATAAGAAGTATATAAGATAGTTTCATATAAAGTAATGATGTAGCGATTCGTTGTTCCATGATCAGGGAATTTGGATTTCGTCAACGGTTGTCAGTTTGAATGTTTCATCCCTTAGCTTTTGACTGATCACATACGGTCCTTCCCAGTTTAATCCAAAGGCTCCCAGTATGGGATACGCTCATTTGAGAACAAGGGCTCCCACTTTGAAGGTTCGGTTGTAAACTTTGGACTTGAAATATCTTGCGACCCTTTTTTGTTAAGCAATGGTCCTTAACTCGGCTTCTTTCCTCTTCGCGTCCATCATATCAAGCGAATCGAGTACGAGCTACTCGTTTTACCTCTGATTGAAATTCTGCTTTCGATAAGAGGGAACTTCTAATTCGACTGGGATCATTGCTTCTAAACCATACACCAAGGAGAACGGGGTGCTCGCAGTTGCCGCTTTGTGTGTTGTTCTGTAAGCCCATAGTGCGAGTGGAAGTTCATCAACCCAATTTCCTTTAGCTTTAGTTTCTCGTTTTTTGATTGTGGACTTGATGATCTTATTTATTGCTTTCACTTGCCTGTTTTCTTATGGATGAGCGACTACAGAAAAGCGCTTCTCAATTTAAAAGTGTTTGCAAAAGTCTTTAAACTCGGTGAATTGGGTCCCTTATCAATGATGATTTCCTGTGGCACACCAAACCCGCAAATAATGTTTTTTGTAACAAAATTAATGACTTTCTTTGAGATAATGGTGGCCAGCAATTCCTCTTCAGACTATTTGGTGAAATAGACAACGATAATTATAACATATTTAGCCCCTTCTTTAGCTATTGTCAATACACCAATTAGATAAGTTCCCCACATTGCGAACGGCTATGGGTTGACCATCTGCGTTAGCTCTATTGAGGGAACTCTCTTGATCTTATTGAATCTTTTGCATCGGTTGCACCTTCTAGCATAATCTACTGCATCGCAGTTTACTGTTGACCAGAAATACCCGTACCGGAGCATTTTCTTGGCAAGGGTTTACCCTCCAGTATGGTCTCTGTAGTCGCCTTTGTGAAATTCTCTTAGGATCCTTTGAGCTTCGTCATCGGTCACACATCTTAGAAAGGAGGTAGAGAACCCCCTTCACTCGAGTATCCAATCCTGTCTTATAAATCATGGTGCCTTCCAAAGAAGCTTTTTCCACCTGTTCCTATCAACGGGAAGAATTCCTGTAAGAAAGTAGTCTTTCATTGGCATCATCCACGTTTTTGGTTCAATGGTGGTCTCAAAAATCCAGTTGATATCCATTTCTCTTATGCTTGGAGTGGTTAAGGTTTCAAGAGGAAATAGTCCCAACGATTGAGCTTCTCTGGAACTGGCCAGTTTAGCTAAATAGTCAGCCTTCGTGTTCTGCTCCCTTGGGATATCAGCTATAGTGTAACATTCGATGTCGTTCAGCAACTCTTGCACTTTAAATAGATATGGGGCAAGGTTCCCCATCGAGTTAGGTATTCGCCTTTCACCCGACTGACGACTAACCGAGAGACGCTATAGATGTGTATGGATTTTATTTCCAGCTCCTTCACAATTTTTAGCCCAGCTATCTATCCCTCATATTCTGCTTCGTTATTTGTCATTAGGAATTCTAGTCGCAAGGCATAGAAAATGGCTCATCCTTCGGGATTTTCAAGCAGTACCCCTCCCCCCGAGCAGAAGCTATTAGATGCACCATCGATGAAGTTTCCATTATGTTTCCACTTTTGGTGTAATTTCTTCTTCATAATCCCATATGGTAATTCGGCGATGAAATCTACCAAATCTTACCATTGATTGCCCTTCTAGGATGGTAAGTGATTTCATATTGACTCAATTCGATTCTCCATCTGATGAGCCACCCAGAAGTCTCATGGCGGTACAATACTTGTTTTAATGGTTGATTTTTCAATACTTCTATCAGGTGTGTCTAGAAATACGGTCGTAATTTCCTGGATGCGATCAAGAGACAATATGCTAGTTTTTCTAGTTTCGAATAATTTTTCTTAGCTCCAATGAACCGTTTACTAGTGTATTATACGAGTCGATGTATCCTAGCTTCTTTATGTATAAGAGCAGCACTTAATGCATGAGGTGAGGCTGCTAAGTAGATGAACAAATCCTCTCCGTCTACTGGCTTTGATAGGATTAACGGGTTTTCCATATGTCGCAGCAACTCTTCAAATGTGGTTTGTCAAGCCTCATTTCATTCAAAGTTCTTCTTTCCTTTCTTTAGTGCATCGAAGAACGGTACACATTTGTCGGTAGCTTTTGAGATGAACGACTTAGCGCTGCGACTTTCCCATTCAGGCTTTGTAACTCCTTCTTGTTCTTTGAGGCTTTGACTTCTCCTAGGGTAGTAATTTGCTATGGATTTGCTTCGATGCCTATGGCACTCACTATGAATCCCAATAACTTTCCGGAGGCTACCCCAAAGTGACATTTGAGGGGATTGAGCTTCATTCCATATTTTCGAAGTATTTCAAACATTTCGGCAAGATTATCCAAGTTATTGGTAGCTATTTGCGATTTAACCAACATGTCATCCCTATAGACTTCCTTGGTTCTTCTGATCTGATGCTTGAACATGGCATTTACTAATCTTTAGTAGTTTACCCCAGCATTCTTTAAACCGAACGACATTACCCTGCAACAGTATAATCTTAGATCCGTGATGAAGCTGGTGTTTTTTTGATCAGGTTCGTGCATCAGGATCAGGTTGTATCCCGAGTATGCGTCCATAAATGATAATAATTCATGTCCAGTTGTCCCTTCTACAAGCCAATCAATTTTGGACTGGGGAAAGCTGTCTTTCGAGCAGGCTTTGTTTAAGTATGAGTAGTCGAAATAAGTTCACTATTTCTCATTGGACTTCTTGACCAAAACCATGTTAGATACTGATTTGGGGTAGGTCGCATCACGGATAAAACCATTGGCCATTAGCATGCCTACTTCTTCTCTCAGCGCTTTGGACCGTTCGAGGCCTAAGCTGCCCCTCTTCTGCTTAACCGTGTATACTTGGGATCGATGTTGAGTGCGTAACGTGCAATTTTTGGTGATATCCCACACATACCAGAATCTGTCCAAGCAATCACTGTGACGACCCGGAATTTTCAAGCATTTAAATCGAAATATTTAATTGCTTTTAAATATTCAATAGAGTAATTTTAACTTGAATTACAGATATCGTAATTTATTTGACAATTAAATTATTGAATTGAATAATTTGAAGTTGAGTAAAATGCCGAATCTAGAATTTTAAGCCTGTTAAAAATAATTTGATGATCAGTAAAATTTATATTGATAGTGCCGAAGATAATAGAAGTTTTAAAATTTAAATTTTTACAGTGATTTGTTCAGTTTTGAAATTTCATCGTTTACGTTGAATTTAAAAATAGCCTTCCGAGGCGCAGTCTCGGAACTTGACGAAACCAGTTCCATTGGATCCGTAATATTGAATTATTATCGGGTTTTAAATTTCGTATTGATTGGGATTGTTATGTGAGCGTACGATACATAAACGCGTTGGAAATTTTCATCGAAATTCTATTTAAAATTTTAATTATCTATTCACGTGCTAATCACCATCCACTGTTTGAAATTTAATTTAAATTAGTTAAGCTTCTTGTGTACGCCAAGTCTTCCCTTATCTTCCCATATACTTCAACACTCGTCTCTTTTTTATCAAAAGCCCCTTCTTCATGTTAAAAAAAAAGAAATAAAATCAAGACAGTTTGTTTATAAAAATTTCAATGGCCGAAGCCCATGTCTTCAAAATGAAAATTTCCCTAAATCAAAAACAAAATCAACGTTTTCAAGTCGTGTAGATTGATTTCGACTTCTTGACCGGTCTTGTCGTCCCTAGGGCTAGTCAAATCGAAGCCTCTTCGAGTTCGTGTTCGATCGGCAGAGGGGTACTCGCGATTTTAGGGTCGCGAATCTTGTGGCTTCGGCATCGCGGTGAGGGCCGACGCTGGGAAAGAGGATGATGGGTTGCTTGAAAGTGCTGCTGTGTTCTAAGTGGAAGTCTTTTCGTCGTTGGATCTGAGGATGTAGATCGCGACTCCGATGCGCCAGTATGCTTGGGCCGTACAACTCTTGGTGATCAATGCTTCAGTTTTAATGGCCTAAAGATTTCCGTCTCTCGATTACTTTGAGCTCCTACCCTATTGCTGTGATCTCTGAAAGATGGTGTCAGAGGTAGTTTTCGCCGTAAAGAGTAGTAGGTAAAGGAAATTGATTTTAATTTAATTTAATGGAAGAATATTTAATTTATCAGTTACAAATTAAATGGGAATCATTAATTTATATAGTTTATATTCTATTTTTGGAAGGCAGATGATTTTCTTTAAAACATTTTAATTCAACATTTTTCAAGGTTAAACCCTTAGTTGGTTATTATTTCGTTTATCTGAAAGCTTGACAGTAAAGGGATAGAATAATTCAGTTTCAATTTAATATACATATATATTAATTTACATACATATTTTGTTTAAAACAGCAAGTGTATAAATGTGAGATTTTGGGGAAAATGGGAACCTTTAAATGCTTGTAGGGTTTGGAAAAAGGTTAGTAGATTTTTAGACTTATATACATTATTGTTATATATGTAATTCATAAATCAAAATAAGATATATATATATATATATATGTATATTCATTTTTAGGTCCACTAGTTTAAAATTTAAACTAATGTAGATTAATTTATCTAACTAACTTATTTAATCAATTTAGAAATTGTTAAAGGAAAATTAGTTTAAGTTAGATAAGTAAATAGTAATTCATTGTTAGATTTATTAATAAACCGTAAATGGTTATACAAGGTTGAGATAAATCGTGGAAACAAGACGAGTTTGAGGTGAATGGCAATCTCAGGCAAAAGGTGAGTTATTCTCACTCAGTTAAACTTAAATATAAATTTAAATGATTAAATTTAAATAATTGTTTGAATGGTTGAATTGATTGATGTGCTATAGTATGGTATAATTTGAAATTGGCATATTATATTGTGCTAACGTCTGTGGATGCAGGAAAAACAAGTTGGAGGGATCCAACTAGATCCCTCAACATTTATTTAAATTATTTAATACCCCTGTTGTAATTATTTTATATTCTGTGATGAATATTGTTGATAATTGGAATATTGGATGATATGGTTTACCTGAATATTTTCCGGTGCACTAAGTTATCAAGATATATAGAATTGGAACTTGGAAATAAAATGAGAATTTGTAAGTGAAATAATTATAGAAATTTTAAATAAATTAAGAATAAATTGGATAAGAATAATAGCAGTGTTTAATGCTAATTAATAAAATTCTGTATATGGAAAGGAATTTCTGAATAAACAGAAAGTTAATGAAGTTTGAAACTTCCATGATATTATTTAATAGAACAAAACATTGATTTAATATATAATATTTAAATTATTGAAGGAATAAAGAAGAAACTGGAAAAGTCTGGAATCTGTATATTTCAGTTAAAGGATTTAAAATCAAACGAAAAATAACAATAATAATAATAAGTCCATACTTAATGAATTTTGAAATGAATTAAGTAAGTAAAGAAATTATTTCAAATGGGATAAATTTGAAATCAATTTGAGGAAATTGATTTAAGTGATTGAAATTAGATCTTCTCCCTGGATAACCAAGTACGTTTTCAAAGTAAGTTTTTAAGTTGATTTAAAAAGCAAGTTTGGAAATTTTGTTTTTCTAAATATTTAGATTATAAAGTAAGTCTTCCCCTTTTAATCTATTATAGTAGTAATTATTTAAAGAGTGACTTAGTAATTTGTTTTAAGATTAAAAATTTAGTTATATTTTATAAAGTAACCTTATTTTCAATATTTATATAAGTATGTATCTTAACAATTTATTGAAGTAGTTTAACTTAAATGTTTTACAAGTATATTTTAAAGTAAAGTGTTTTAAATTATTTTAAAAATCTAGTTTGTGCTTGGCAATTTCAGTGGAGGTAGAAAATATTTGGGAAAGTTGATTCTGAAAAGAAAGATGATTTTGAAACTGTTTTCAAAGGTTTGAAAATAGAAATATATCTTGTGAAGATATTTTTGAGGTAATAAATAATTTGGAAAATTATTTATTGTTTGATGGATGTTTGTAAATAGAAATTGATAGTTAAATAACCGACTATCAATATTGGCCAAATGCGTTGATCATTTCGAAGAATCTGGATCGAGATTTATTTCTCGAAAACCACTTCGATCCGGTTTGTACGTTTCGTGAAAACGATTTTGGATTCGAAGATGGAGCAGTGAAGTGCAAGGGCTAGTCGCTACTAATTCTGAGGATATTTCCAAAATGGATGTAGTAGGAATAGTGCCTTCGGTTCCGTTCAAACCCGGGACGGACTTGTATGGATGAATGCTTGCGAAACATCGTCAGGTGGACGATGGGCATTCTAAGAGATAAGTTCTAACGCTTAGCCTCAAGCCTCATCAAATGGGAATGACTAAAAATCAGGGGTTATGCAGCAAGGCTAGGTGGGTAGCACCCAAGCAGGGTGAGGTCATTCCAGTCTAGATGTCCCTTTTTATTTCGGCTTAGTGGGCGGTTGCTGATCCCAACCGCGGGGTGATCTCACTCGGGATTATTCAGTAAGGGGTAGTCCCGGCTTTGTGTTGCAGGGGAGCGGGCGTACTCCTCGGTACGGTGATCTAGGCCCCGTACTGTGACAGGTGGTACTCCAGTGCCTAGTCATTAGTTGGAAATCCATTCTCCCTACGAGCCTTGTACGAGTTTGTTTGTATTACCCACTCTGTGGCTAGTAGCTGGAATTTAATAGATGTAACAATTTTGGCTATTTTATAAGTATTTGTATATAGACCCTATTATAATATCAGAGGATTTCTATAAAAATTGTTTTAGCTATCGTAAGGTAAAAACCCGACATGTTTATTTGTGGCGTGGTCTTACGGGATGCTTTTGTTTTCAAAGGATTTTTGAAACTTTAATAATCAATTGGGTGTGATTTTCTCACGCTGGTAATCCAGACTGAC
Organism: Allium cepa; assembly: GCA_030765085.1. Lineage (NCBI taxonomy): Eukaryota > Viridiplantae > Streptophyta > Magnoliopsida > Asparagales > Amaryllidaceae > Allium > Allium cepa. Next base: position 720,447,773 of record CM060938.1, on the reverse strand, counting down.
TCGGGTGTTATTTAACTATAATGCTCGGGTCAGACCAAGTATTATAGGATACAGGATATGATGTTGTGGAGCTCAGGAGACGAGCTGGATGACGATACGTACCCTCGTACTTGTATATATATATTTCCGCTGTGTTGAGTTGTTGTGTATCCATTTGTATGACATTGATGTTTGAGCTGTGATTGATGTACTCTGATGATGTAATATATAAACAAAGATATTTGATGTTTGAGTAAAGAGTATTTATTATCTATTATATTTTATTCCGCTGCGATGGTTAGATTCTGATATTGTTTTCTACTTTCCTCTTCTACCTCTTCTTCTTTAACCCAAATGGTTCGTATTTCTGTACAATTTGGGTTGATTTACGTAGACCAGTGTTAACTCAAAGGGTACGGATTTGCGGGCTGTTACAATCACATCCAAATTAGCACGGAGAAATTTAGTGAATTCCATTTGCATCTTGTTTCTAAAGTGTGATCCAATTTTCAAGACCCGCGTTGGGTTATCAATTTCGACGGGGGACAGACATCGTCAATTCTGCTAGTGCTGCCTGATCCTCCCCTGTGCTCTTCTTTGTAAGGTCCAAAGCCTAGTCAAATCGGCTATGGTCCCCATGCCAGGGGCGGCTCCATAGTTGCTATTCGGTAGGTTCATGAATGTGGAGAGTTCTCCCCCGCATTCTTCTCCCTTTCCTTTCTTTTAGCTACGCGCGGTTCTATGATATAACACTCCCTGGTGGCACTTTAGTCTCCTTTGATCACTCCAAATCCATTCTCCATCGGGAATTTCATGGTAAGGCACCACTGGGCTGAAACAATTCTGAAATTTGCTAGTGCCGGCTGTCCCAAGATGGCATTGTATGCGGAGGCTCATCCATGGTCACGAAAGTTTGGATGAGGGTGACTCTTTGGTCACCTTATCCAAGTTCTACAGGCAAGTCAATCGTTCTGAAGGGTTGTTTGCGATCATTGGTGAATCCTTGAATTTTTGTTTGGCAGGCGGATACGTCATTCATGTTGATCTTCATTTGATCAAAGGTGCATTTGAAAAGGATATTTTACAGAACTGCCATTGTCAATCAATATTCGTCAAACCATAACTGGTCCAATCCCTACTGTCATGACCATGGGATCGAGAGTTGGAGCCTCAATCCCTTCAGTGTCTCGATTTTGGAATACTTTATCATCATTCAGGATTCTCTGCTACTTGACAAGGATTCGATCGCAAGGCACGAATCCTTCGGGGCGTGTTTTAATGAGCTCACATACCGCTCCATTTCTTTCCAACTCCTCTATGCGGGATGAGGTCCTCAAGAAATCATTCCAATGATGAGTCCCTGGTCAGTTTGCCTAGATCCCTCTTTGTTGGTTCCATCTTGGTTTCCTCGGTCCTAGGAGCTTGGGGAGCCTTGGGTTAGTTAGGATTTTGCGATTTTCTCACATATTGCTGAAGCTTGTTTTCCCGATCAGCCCCTCAATCAAGTTCTTTAGGTGACAACACTCGTTCATGTTATGGCCATGCATTTTATGGAAGTGATAGTACTTCATGGAATTCTTTTGTTGTTCAGTTGCTTCCTTTTTAAGGCATTTCTTATACTCCTCTATCCCCTATATTGCGAGATAGATGTTTTTCACAGTATCATTGAGCGGGGTGTAATTTTTGGGCCTGAAGCCTTTAAGCCGCTTATTGCTACCAATTCGTCTGTTAGAATACTGATTTTTCCTTTTCTGATCTCTGTTTATTCCCGCACTTCCTTCAGCAGTCCCGGAGGTATTTATGTCCCGATTCATCGCCATGCCACTCTGTCGAATGTTCATCGGTTGTAAGCTATTAGATTTCCTTCCTAAATCTTGTGCCTCTTCCAATCTCAAATATTCACTCGCCTTACGATTGAAGTCTTTCCGTAGGTTGTTTCATTTTGGTCCATTTTTCAAATTCAGTTTCGGGGTGGATGGCACGGACCAAGGCCATAAAAACCATATCCACGTGTGGATTGCTTACTTCTGTAACCATGGTGTTAAACCGATTCATGAAAGACTTGAGTGATTCATTTCGTCCCTAGAATAGACCAGACAAGGACATCACATGTTTAGGCTGTGCCGTGTGGAGTCTGAATTGATCAAGGAATCTTGTTGCTAGTTGATCGAAAGTGGATACGGATCTTGGAAGAAGCCTAGTGAACCACATGGAAGCAATTCCCTTTAGAAAAGTCGGAAAACATCTACATCGAATGGCGTCTGAAGCTTTTATTTCGTCCGTTTTCCAACTATACTTATATAGATGGGGTTTCGGGTCTCTCCTTCTTTCATAGGACGGAATAGTTGGCATAGCGAACTTTTATGGGTACCGCTCATTCAAAATCCCATCAGTGAAAGGAGTCCGACTTTGAGCCGATCCTATCCATCATCCCTTCTATTTTTACTCTCATCCATTAGTCGCTTGACCATGTCCGCGATATATGCCTCAGATGTCCTGTAATCTGGGGGTCGGTTATCATTAACTACATCGAGTGTCTAGCTTTGCAAACGATCTCGATGAGAAAGCAGAAGCCTAGGCTCTCCTATCTTCGAAAGAACCACTCCTCGGGATTTCTTTGCCTTGCGGTTAGCCTAATTGGGTCAGTTTGGATATCTCTGGCATTATCGAATGTATTGGCATTTCCTTCCAATTTGCCATTGTTAAACTGCTCTCCATCTTCCAAATCAAAGAGGTCCATGGCTATATCCTCATATGGGGTCTTCGCTCCTTGGTTTAAGTTCGTAGATGGTTGCCTCGTGGTCGGTGGAGTGCTTGTGTTTCCTTCTATGTTGAGTCCCACGGTTCCAGCCATCACTTCTTTCTACGGCTGCTTCGTTCCTTCTATTTAGGCCAGAAACGAAAGAATTTTCTTGTTCTATGACATCCACGGGTTTTTCCATGGTACTTGGAGAAGGATGTGATTGTAATGTCAAGAGGGAATTAAGTTTGTCCATAAGAGCTCTCTGCCTGCTTTCCATTTTCCATTTTTCTATTGATTTTGTCAACCATTTTATTCAATTCATCTCTGGTAACAATTTCACGTTAATTAGTGGATCCTAGCACCCGATCTCTTGCGCTGGTGCCATCAATTACCGTCCCTATGGATCTTCCAGAAGCAGTCCTCTTTCTTCTCGGAGCCATTGATTCTTAGCAGCAGATCTTTTGTATAGAGATTAAGAATCTAACTTCTAAACATATCTGATCCAAAGTAGATAGCTTGATCTTTGCCTGAGTTCAACTCTTAGTAAATGCACCGAAATGTTAACGCAAAAAATGGATAAACACCCTGGATTGTGTATGAAAGCACTAGCCTTGTTTGTCAATGCAAATAAAGTAGAAAAAAGCAATAGTAAATCGTATAAAAAGTAAAGGAATAAGAGATTTTTATAGTGGTTCTGTAAAGGCCCGAAAATCCGTACTCCTTTGAGCTGGCAACATTACACAACAATTCAGCCAAAGGGGAACAAACTTCCGAATCTTTATGGTTAAAGAAAAAGAAAGAGGTAGAAGAAGAGAGAAAAAGATAGAAGAAAGAAGAAACAACAACAGAAAGGAACAACAGAACAATATCAGAATCTCACAGTCGCAGCGGAACAACATATAATAGATAAATGAATATTCGTTAAAACAAAAGAACTGAATATTTTATACATTACATCACATTACCTTCATCATCAGAGTTTACAACATCAAACAGCGGAAAAGAAATACTATATACAATAGATAATATGCTACGCCATCCAGCTAGCCTCCAGAATTCTATAGCCACTCCTGAATCCAGAATAACCTGATAACCAAACTCTAGACTGCCCGTGTGGAAATTGGTGGGCACCCAGAGTTTAGGAAGGGAACAATAAACTCCAGGTCAGTCATGTGACTGGTGTGAGAACTAAAAACAGTTATTTATCTTTTAAACAAAGAATATGAGAAATTTTAAAAGAAAATTCGCAATGCTTTTTAGAAAATGAGACTACCATAAGGTCTCCCGCCACACACACAATGCAAACGCAGACTTGGAGGAGGTTTCTCCTTATGATAGTCAAAGATGCTTACTACGCAAAATCAAATCATCTTTGATATTATTATTAGTGCATAGTGTAGAAAAACAATTTCGAAAGTAGAATATAAATCTTAGCCAGCATAGGCATTCCGCACTTATGCCTACTATAGCTACTATGTTCAATAGCAGGTTACCGCCACATTCCATAGCAGGTGATACAACTAAAACCGTACAAGGATCGTATTTTTTCTTTGGATTTCCAACAAATGGTCAGGCCAAGGAACTTCCCATTGCCACATGGAAACGCCTCTGGAATGACGTCCCGAGAACCTAACCGGATCTCTGCCAACACAAGGCCGGGTTACCCCTAACTGGGTAACAACTGACACGAATATGTCATTCCCCGATCGTAACCGATCTATATCCGAGGATCCCCGATTTCCAACAACCACAAAGTAATAAATTTGCAGTAACCACATAGGTTAAGTATCTGGGCTCCATACCATGATACCACCTCTATCCAGAAGGAATGACATACACAAAAGGGGCTGCCCCCTAATAACCTTGCCGCATCTTTCCTGTTTTGACCATTTCCGGGGTGTGAGGTCCGACGAAGTCTCGTCCACAAAGCCACGCTTTACAAAAGCAGTGCTTTGGGTCAACAAATGATCAAAGCAATGATCATTAAGATAGATGATCAAACAAATGATCCTATCACAAACGATCAACCAATGATCATTTCACAGCATCACTCAGCATGCCACACTACCAAATTGGGAGTATATCACTAATAACCTTCAACTATATAACCTCTGAGCTCGTACGTCTCAGAGAAGGGTGTTAAGCTAAGTGAATAAATTCTCCGCCACCAACAGAAATATATTTGAAAGAAATCAGCTTTATATCTCAACTTGTAATGTCAGACATACAATCCATACAAGTCCGTTCCGGGATCGAACAGAACCGAAGGCACTTCCAAAGAAGCCCTTGCAATCCGGATATTCATTAATCACGTCCGGACTTCCCGTCACTAAGGGTGATAAAACCTCTGTACCGAAGATCAGCCGATGCAGAGTAATTCGACGGTAATCCTTCCGTTTTCACAATTATCCGGTCTTCAACACCGGTCTTCAAATGCAATTTATAACGACGTATCACATATTCGGAGTAGGTTATACGACCCCATGGTCCTTTCCCGGTTAACCCGAATAGTGAGCGCTTATTTTAAAATAAGTGTGGCATTCAATTCAAGCAATCACAACAAATACTCATTCAAGGGTAAATATTGATAGTCGGTTATTTAACTATCAATAAAGATGCGCAACATCACTAGATTCCCAAATAATTTCTCAAATTATTTAATTTCCCAAAAATATCTTTACAAGATATATAATTTTCCACACTTCAAAAATAAACAACGTTTATTTTGAAAACAAATTTTCCCTTTCCATTTATAAATTCCACAGTGAATTCATATTTCAAAATATTTATGAATATACGATCTCAAATCGATTTCTAATATTCATTTTCAATTTATCTTTTAAAAAGATAAATTCTCAAAAACGTTTTGTTTCATATTGGAAAAGCATTTCCATACTTATTTAAAAATAAGTAATTCATAAATCTCATTTATTTTCAACAATTTGAAAATATTCAATATACTTAAATCAAAATTTAGTATATATTTCATTCTTTTAAGGAAAACATTCTTTTATTCACTTTTATTTGGGTCAAAATGAATGTTGCGTAAAACATCGTTACGACAACCCAAAAACACTAGTATAGGGATTCGAAATTAAAATACATATATAAATCCCAGTACTATACAAAACATTTCCTTTCGGAAATCATTTACTATAACAACGGTGTTATAGTCCACAATTTCCTTATTTTCTCGAAACGTCTATTTCAACAATAAATGTTGAAATCTATGTTTCCATTCCCTTTTATTTCTCGAAAACGTCTATTTCAACAATGAATGTTGAAATCTTGGTATTCGATACTTAATGCATTTTAAAGCACCTTTAAATCGTTTTAAATTCCATTTAAAACATTCCTTTCCCAAAATATATCCATTTTCTTTAATAATATATTTACTGTTCAAAATCGTGAATATATTTCCTTTAATAAATTTCAATATTTAATTTATCAAATTCAATTGATTTCGAATTTATAAACAATGTCTATAAATTCCATTCCTATTTATAAACTTCAATTTACTAATCTCTTTTATTAAATCCAATTCAATTTATATAACCCAATTATAAACCAAAATCTATATTATAAGTTGAACACTTATAATATTATTTATTTACCAAATCGTTCCTTTGAACTTCACAAATTTTTTTAAATCTTATTACTCATAAAATTTCTATATATATTTTCTTTCAATTTCAACTTATATAAAAAAAATTCTTTTATTAACTGTTTCTATCAGTATCCCGTTTAAATGCCCAAAAGCCAGTTTATAAGTTAATTTCCTATAAAACTGTTATTTTCAACATCTATTCATTTGATAACTTTCACAACTTATAAATCTATAAATTTTAATGAAATTAATTTTATACATCAACTCAACACTTTATAAACCCGTTTCAGAATTCCAATAAATTTAATTCACAAATATCCATTCATAAAATCTTTTATATAAACCGATAATAAAATTTATCCAAAATCCCAATTTAACTATTTTATAAAAATCTATGTATTTTAAAAATTACCTTTCTGTCATATTTCATAAAAAAGGTTAATTTTTTTTATAACATAAAAATTTATAAGTTTATTTATTTTAAAATGAATCAATACAAAAATTTAATAAAACATATTCTTTGAAAAATCACTTTAAAAATCCTTTTAAATTCAAATTTGTTATTTTTAACTTTAAAAATGAATCCGATGATGCAACAGCATCGAATAGTCAATCACGGCACAAATATCATATATCGATATGATAATCAATAATCACACAATATCTATAATCATATAAATATTTGTGAGGAATCCAGTTGGATCCCTCCAACCTGTTTCCCTGCATCCAAAGATGTTAGCACAATACCCATTCCACTTCGAGGTGGAATATCGCGGTATATGGGATTTTATAAAATATTATCCGCTTACTAACGGCGCAATAGGGTCTCATCCGCTATACAATGCGGGAAATCAATCAACTGCAATATATACATATGCCAATATATATATATATATATATATTGCTATATATATAGATATATCCCACTATATCTAATATCACAATCAAGCAAACAATCAATCAATCAACAAACTTTAAATATAACTATTTAAAATTTTAAATAACCCTTTTGAGTGAGAAGTTCTCACCTTAGCTTTTTATTTGCAATCCATTTCCAATTCCGGCTTGATCTCATCATTTTTGACCTTGTATAAACAATTTATACAATTTATTAATATCTGAAACAAATGAATAATCAATTTTCATTCGACCATTATAGATTTTTCCAGTGAATAAATTTCCTTTTCATAAATTTATTTAACTAAAAAAAAAACCCTTTGTATTGATTATTAAATTTTTCTTTTCTTTCCAAACAACTAAACAGATAGTTTTAAAATATCTAAAAATTGTTAAAACCCTTTAAAACTTTTCCCTGTTTTATAAATTTTAAAACTTTACATATATATTTTTTCTTTATGTTCTGTATAGAGATAAATATTTATTCAATTTAAATTAAAAATAATATACCTTCACTGCCGTAGCTATTTTCCCTTTTCTCCAGCTTCACGCGGCCGCCTCCAACGCCTTGCTCGCGAGCTCCAATAGCCCAGAAATCCACGCGACCACGATAACCCCCCCCCCCCCTCCCCACAGCCGCGTGCCACTGACAAGCCATCGCGACCACGTCGCCGACGCCGCAACACCCCCCAAGCCGTTATTGCCGCCGCGAGCTTCGCGACATCACCAGATTCCACGAATGCGGCTTCGTTCGTCGCCATCGTCCATACGCGAGCCCACCTCGATTGGAGTCGCCGCCGCCCTTCCAGATGCTCGCGAGCCCTCCCCTTCTTTTTTTTTTCTCTGAAGAATTTGATTTGTTCTTGAATGAACTGAAGAGTATTTGACTTTCATTTGAACAAATTTGTACTGCTCAATTGAATGTTTTGGTGAATTGCCTTCGGCCTTTTGATTTTTTTTTTGAACAATTTCGTGAATAAGGCTTTGGAAAAAAAGGGGAACGAGATGGCCATGGTATTTGAACAAAAAGAAGAAGAATTTAATTTTCTTCTATCGGCCATTTGATTTTGAACTGAGGGAGATGGTTATTTAAAAATGGAAGGAGATAGGGTACGGGGGAGACAATGGTACGCGAGGCATCAGGGAATAGGTCTGCTTAAAAAAAGTAGGGTGGCTGATGTTGACAATTTATATGTTTAAATTCAAATTGAATTTAATTCAAATCCCAATGTGATTACACGTCGTGTGCTCACATATCTAACTCCGAAAAATACGAAACTTGAAATCCGGTAATAATTTAATATTACGGACACAATGGAACTGGTTTCGTCGAATTCCGAGACTGTGCCTCGGAAGGCTATTTTTAAATTCAATTTAAACGATATAAATTCAAAACTGAACAATTCACTTTCAAATTCAATTCTAAAGCTTCTATTACCTTCAATGTTATCAATATGAATTTTACAAGCCTTTGAAATATTTTTAATCAGCTTAGAATTTAAGATTCAAATTTTTTATTCAACCTTCAATAGATTAAATTCTATAATTTAATCGCCAATTTCATTCTGATAATTTGAAATTCAATTCAAACCATCATTCAAATATTTAAAATTAATTAAATATTTTCAAATTTAAATTATTCAAAATTCTGGGTCGTTACAATCTTCCCCCCTTAAAAGAATTTCGTCCCGAAATTACAAGTTAGGAAAAAAATGGTCCTTAACTCGTCTACTATTTTTCTCAATCAAAATTGTTTTACCAACTTACTAACCTAAATCTTTTTATTAAAGATCCATTATTATTTCAACTAGCTTTCCAACTTTAATTATAAGTTTCAAACAACATTGTTTACTTCAAAATTTAAATTTACATTAAAATTAAAATTTCAAACTTCCAAATTTTCTCAAAATTTTTCTAACACTCTAAATTTTCGAAAAATTTCGCCAGCATCTCCTTTGCGCGGCTTGATCGGTACGACTAAAAAATGGACCCACGGCCCCTCAGAATCAAAAAGAAAAGAGAAAGCCAAGTGGCTGGAGAAGAAAATCATCAAATCTCATACTAAAATTGAAATACGTACCTTTTTGTCGAGCAATTCAATTTTATCTTCGAAATCAAAATCTCAATTCCATTTCTTTTAATATACCTGTATAACCTGCTAGCCATAATATCCAATTCCAACATTCAAATATCATTTTGCACATTTCATTACAAAATATTCAATATATGCTTCTTATATCATTTTTACTTCACTATTGAAGTTGCATATTTATTCTTATTCAATTTTACATTTCAATCAATTTTTGCATTTCAAATTTCATTTGAATTCAATTCACAATTTCAATTCTATTCAAATTTAATTTCCTCTGAATATTGAACTTTTATTGATTAGCTTCATTTACAACTAATTCGTATCACTATTTTAAATTAGTTTCTTTTACTAACTCATTTTAATTCCCATACGAATTTCAATTCATCTTTCATTTGTAATTATTCAATTCAATTCAATTGCTTACAAATTTTTAATGAATTTCAACATTCAATCTCATATTTTATTTTAATTACTTGCAATTGCAAATTTTGTTTATTCATTCACAATTTACTTCCATAATTCAATACTCAATTCCAATTCATTTTAATTACTCCAAATTTATTTTCAACTTAATAAATTTTCTTTAAGTAATTGTTTCACTCCGTCTCTTTAGACATTTCTTCAAGTGAATTTTTTTTTATTTTTTTATTTTAACTTTAAACTTTACAAGTTATCAACTTAATAATATTCCATAAATATTTTTATATAGCATTCCAGAGTCTTTTCAACCTTTCAAAACCATTATTGAAAACAATTCAAATTATCCTTTGAATTTCCAAAACCAAATCCAAATTTTTCCAAACAACTTTCATTTAAAATATTTGGCAGCAATTCCTCTTTTGGAAACCCGAAAATGAACACCAATGATGCCATGGTCATCATTGGAATTATTTTCCAGCGACCAAAAAGAGTTTAGAGCTTTTCATTCCTTAAAAATACTTTTCAAAACCTTTGAAATTCATTTTCAAATCAAAAAGGAATTTTAATTACTAAGATTTCCAAATTCTTTCAAAAACATTTCCAAAAACTTCTCTGGAATTCTATTTCCAATTATAAATCAAATTTATAATTTACATTCTTAAATTTCATTTGTATATGGATTTTATTTTCTAAACTTTGATTATGATTCCAATTCTTATTCAATAATCAATGGTAATAATTTGTAATATTATTAATTCCTAACATCCATGCAACCATATACTATAATAATTTACAGAAAATCATTTCTTTTATATATGAAAATAGTTTTGGGCAAAACTATTTCATTTACCCGATTTTAAAACAATATTGTGTCGAATTGTTCTATTCAAGTGTTTAGAAACCCCTTCGATTCAGTTTCGAGGCTGCGCCGACGAAGGTTCATATACCACTCAACAAACCAATCATCACAATATAAAACAATTTTATATTCACTAACAAATACGCACTCATATCTATTATTACACTCAAACTCATTCTAGAGTACTGCTGACTCTATCTCTAATGAGTAATACCCAACAGAGCCATGGTTGTCGCTTAACCATATGCTCTGATACCATTTGTAAAGGCCCGAAAATCCGTACTCCTTTGAGCTGGCAACATTACACAACAATCCAGCCAAAGGGGAACAAACTTCCGAATCTTTATGGTTAAAGAAAAAGAAAGAGGTAGAAGAAGAGAGAAAAAGAAAGAAGAAAGAAGAAACAACAACAGAAAGGAACAACAGAACAATATCAGAATCTCACAGTCGCAGCGGAACAACATATAATAGATAAATGAATATTCGTTAAAACAAAAGAACTGAATATTTTATACATTACATCACATTACCTTCATTATCAGAGTTTACAACATCAAACAGCGGAAAAGAAATACTATATATAATAGATAATATGCTACGCCATCCAGCTCGCCTCCAGAATTCTATAGCCACTCCTGAATCCAGAATAACCTGATAACCAAACTCTAGACTGCCCGTGTGGAAATTGGTGGGCACCCAGAGTTTAGGAAGGGAACAATAAACTCCAGGTCAGTCATGTGACTGGTGTGAGAACTAAAAACAGTTATTTATCTTTTAAACAAAGAATATGAGAAATTTTAAAAGAAAATTCGCAATGCTTTTTAGAAAATGAGACTACCATAAGGTCTCCCGCCACACACACAATGCAAACGCAGACTTGGAGGAGGTTTCTCCTTATGATAGTCAAAGATGCTTACTACGCAAAATCAAATCATCTTTGATATTATTATTAGTGCATAGTGTAGAAAAACAATTTCGAAAGTAGAATATAAATCTTAGCCAGCATAGGCATTCCGCACTTATGCCTACTATAGCTACTATGTTCAATAGCAGGTTACCGCCACATTCCATAGCAGGTGATACAACTAAAACCGTACAAGGATCGTATTTTTTCTTTGGATTTCCAACAAATGGTCAGGCCAAGGAACTTCCCATTGCCACATGGAAACGCCTCTGGAATGACCTCCCGAGAACCTAACCGGATCTCTGCCAACACAAGGCCGAGTTACCCCTAACTGGGTAACAACTGACACGAATATGTCATTCCCCGATCGTAACCGATCTATATCCGAGGATCCCCGATTTCCAACAACCACAAAGTAATAAAATTGCAGTAACCACATAGGTTAAGTATCTGGGCTCCATACCATGATACCACCTCTATCCAGAAGGAATGACATACACTAAAGGGGCGCTACCCCCTAATAACCTTGCCGCATCTTTCCTGTTTTGACCATTTCCGGGGTGTGAGGTCCGACGAAGTCTCGTCCACAAAGCCACGCTTTACAAAAGCAGTGCTTTGGGTCAACAAATGATCAAAGCAATGATCATTAAGATAGATGATCAAACAAATGATCCTATCACAAACGATCAACCAATGATCATTTCACAGCATCACTCAGCATGCCACACTACCAAATTGGGAGTATATCACTAATAACCTTCAACTATATAACCTCTGAGCTCGTACGTCTCAGAGAAGGGTGTTAAGCTAAGAGAATAAATTCTCCGCCACCAACAGAAATATATTTGAAAGAAATCAGCTTTATATCTCAACTTGTAATGTCAGACATACAATCCATACAAGTCCGTTCCGGGATCGAACAGAACCGAAGGCACTTCCAAAGAAGCCCTTGCAATCCGGATATTCATTAATCACGTCCGGACTTCCCGTCACTAAGGGTGATAAAACCTCTGTACCGGAGATCAGCCGATGCAGAGTAACTCGACGGTAATCCTTCCGTTTTCACAATTATCCGGTCTTCAACACCGGTCTTCAAATGCAACTTATAACGACGTATCACATATTCGGAGTGGGTTATACGGCCCCATGGTCCTTTCCCGGTTAACCCGAATAGTGAGCGCTTATTTTAAAATAAGTGTGGCATTCAATTCAAGCAATCACAACAAATACTCATTCAAGGGTAAATATTGATAGTCGGTTATTTAACTATCAATAAAGATGCGCAACATCACCAGATTCCCAAATAATTTCTCAAATTATTTAATTTCCCAAAAATATCTTTACAAGATATATAATTTTCCACACTTCAAAAATAAACAACGTTTATTTTGAAAACAAATTTTCCCTTTCCATTTATAAATTCCATAGTGAATTCATATTTCAAAATATTTATGAATATACGATCTCAAATCGATTTCTAATATTCATTTTCAGTTTATCTTTTAAAAAGATAAATTCTCAAAAACGTTTCGTTTCATATTGGAAAAGCATTTCCATACTTATTTAAAAATAAGTAATTCATAAATCTCATTTATTTTCAACAATTTGAAAATATTCAATATACTTAAATCAAAATTTAGTATACATTTCATTCTTTTAAGGAAAACATTCTTTTATTCACTTTTATTTGGGTCAAAACGAATGTTGCGTAAAACATCGTTACGACAACCCAAAAACAGTAGTATAGGGATCCGAAATTAAAATAGATATATAAATCCCAATACTATACAAAACATTTCCTATCGGAAATCATTTACTATAACAATGTTGTTATAGTCCACAATTTCCTTATTTTCTCGAAAACGTCTATTTCAACAATAAATGTTGAAATCTATTTTCCATTCCCTTTTATTTCTCGAAAACGTCTATTTCAACAATGAATGTTGAAATCTAGGTATTCGATACTTAATGCATTTTAAAGCACCTTTAAATCGTTTTAAATTCCATTTAAAACATTCCTTTCCCAAAATGTATCCATTTTCTTTAATAATATATTTACTGTTCAAAATCGTGAATATATTTCCTTTAATAAATTTCAATATTTAATTTATCAAATTCAATTGATTTCGAATTTATAAACAATGTCTATAAATTCCATTCCTATTTATAAACTTCAATTTACTAATCTCTTTTATTAAATCCAATTCAATTTATATAACCCAATTATAAACCAAAATCTATATTATAAGTTGAACACTTATAATATTATTTATTTACCAAATCGTTCCTTTGAACTTCACAAATTTTTTTAAATCTTATTACTCATAAAATTTCTATATATATTTTCTTTCAATTTCAACTTATATAAAAAAAAATTCTTTTATTAACTGTTTCTATCAGTATCCCATTTAAATGCCCAAAAGCCAGTTTATAAGTTAATTTCCTATAAAACTTTTATTTTCAACATCTATTCATTTGATAACTTTCACAACTTATAAATCTATAAATTTTAATGAAATTCATTTTATACATCAACTCAACACTTTATAAACCCGTTTCAGAATTCCAATAAATTTAATTCACAAATATCCATTCATAAAATCTTTTATATAAACCGATAATAAAATTTATCCAAAATCCCAATTTAACTATTTTATAAAAATCTATGTATTTTAAAAATTACCTTTCTGTCATATTTCATAAAAAAGGTTAAATTTTTTTATAACATAAAAATTTATAAGTTTATTTATTTTAAAATGAATCAATACAAAAATTTAATAAAACATATTCTTTGAAAAATCACTTTAAAAATCCTTTTAAATTCAAAATTGTTATTTTTAACTTTAAAAATGAATCCGATGATGCAACAGCATCGAATAGTCAATCACGGCACAAATATCATATATCGATATGATAATCAATAATCACACAATATCTATAATCATATAAATATTTGTGAGGAATCCAGTTGGATCCCTCCAACCTGTTTCCCTGCATCCAAAGATGTTAGCACAATACCCATTCCACTTCGAGGTGGAATATCGCGGTATATGGGATTTTATAAAATATTATCCGCTTACTAACGGCGCAATAGGGTCTCATCCGCTATACAATGCGGGAAATCAATCAACTGCAATATATACATATGCCAATATATATATATTGCTATATATATATAGATATATCCTACTATATCTAATATCACAATCAAGCAAACAATCAATCAATCAACAAATTTTAAATATAACTATTTAAAATTTTAAATAACCCTTTTGAGTGAGAAGTTCTCACCATAGCTTTTCATTGGCAATCCATTTCCAATTCCGGCTTGATCTCATCATTTTTGACCTTGTATAAACAATTTATACAATTTATTAATATCTGAAACAAATGAATAATCAATTTTCATTCGACCATTATAGATTTTTCCAGTGAATAAATTTCCTTTTCATAAATTTATTTAACTAAAAAAAAACCCCCTTTGTATTGATTATTAAAATTTTCTTTTCTTTCCAAACAACTAAACAGATAGTTTTAAAATATCTAAAAATTGTTAAAACCCTTTAAAAGTTTTCCCTGTTTTATAAATTTTAAAACTTTACATATATATTTTTTCTTTATGTTCTGTATAGAGATAAATATTTATTCAATTTAAATTAAAAATAATATACCTTCACTGCCGCAGTTATTTTCCGTTTTCTCCAGCTTCACGCGGCCGCCTCCAACGCCTTGCTCGCGAGCTCCAATAGCCCATAAATCCACGCGACCACGATACCCCCCCCCCCCACAGCCGCGTGCCACTGACAAGCCATCGCGACCACGTCGCCGACGCCGCTCCACCCCCCAAGCCGTTGTTGCCGCCGCGAGCTTCACGACATCACTAGATTCCACGAATGCGGCTTCGTTCGTCGCCATCGTCCATACGCGAGCCCACCTCGATTGGAGTCGCCGCCGCCCTTCCAGATGCTCGCGAGCCCTCCCCTTCTTTTTTTTTCTCTGAAGAATTCGATTTGTTCTTGAATGAACTGAAGAGTATTTGACTTTCATTTGAACAAATTTGTACTGCTCAATTGAATGTTTTGGTGAATTGCCTTCGGCCTTTTGATTTTTTTTTTGAACGATTTCGTGAATAAGGCTATGGAAAAAAAGGGGAACGAGATGGCCATGGTATTTGAACAAAAAGAAGAAGAATTTAATTTTCTTCTATCGGCCATTTGATTTTGAACTGAGGGAGATGGTTATTTAAAAATGGAAGGAGATAGGGTACGGGGGAGACAAAGGTACGCGAGGCATCAGGGAATAGGTCTGCTAAAAGAAAGTAGGGTGGCTGATGTTGACAATTTATATGTTTAAATTCAAATTGAATTTAATTCAAATCCCAATGTGATTACACGTCGTGTGCTCACATATCAACTCCGAAAAATACGAAACTTGAAATCCGGTAATAATTTAATATTACGGACACAATGGAACTGGTTTCGTCGAATTCCGAGACTGTGCCTCGGAAGGCTATTTTTAAATTCAATTTAAATGATATAAATTCAAAACTGAACAATTCACTTTCAAATTCAATTCTAAAGCTTCTATTACCTTCAATGTTATCAATATGAATTTTACAAGCCTTTGAAATATTTTTAATCAGCTTAGAATTTAAGATTCAAATTTTTTATTCAACCTTCAATAGATTAAATTCTATAATTTAATCGCCAATTTCATTCTGATAATTTGAAATTCATTTCAAACCATCATTCAAATATTTAAAATTAATTAAATATTTTCAAATTTAAATTGTTCAAAATTCTGGGTCGTTACAATCTTCCCCCCCTTAAAAGAATTTCGTCCCGAAATTACAAGTTAGGAAAAAAATGGTCCTTAACTCGTCTACTATTTTTCTCAATCAAAATTGTTTTACCAACTTACTAACCTAAATCTTTTTATTAAAGATCCATTATTATTTCAACTAGCTTTCCAACTTTAATTATAAGTTTCAAACAACATTGTTTACTTCAAAATTTAAATTTACATTAAAATTAAAATTTCAAACTTCCAAATTTTCTAACACTCTAAATTTTCGAAAAATTTCGCCAGCGTCTCCTTTGCGCGACTCGATCGGTACGACTACAAAATGGCACCACGGCCCCTCAGAATCAAAAAGAAAAGAGAAAGCCAAGTGGCTGGGGAAGAAAATCATCAAATCTCATACTAAATTTGAAATACGTACCTTTTTGTCGAGCAATTCAATTTTATCTTTGAAATTAAAATCTCAATTCCATTTCTTTTAATATACCTGTATATCCTGCTAGCCATAATATCCAATTCCAACATTCAAATATCATTTTGCACATTTCATTACAAAATATTCAATATATGCTTCTTATATCATTTTGACTTCACTATTGAAGTTGCATATTTATTCTTATTCAATTTTACATTTCAATCAATTTTTGCATTTCAAATTTCATTTGAATTCAATTCACAATTTCAATTCTATTCAAATTTAATTTCCTTTGAATATTGAACTTTTATTGATTAGCTTCATTTACAACTAATTCGTATCACTATTTTAAATTAGTTTCTTTTACTAACTCATTTTAATTCCCATATGAATTTCAATTCATCTTTCATTTATAATTATTCAATTCAATTCAATTGCTTACAAATTTTAAATGAATTTCAACATTCAATCTCATATTTTATTTTAATTACTTGCAATTGCAAATTTTGTTTATTCATTCACAATTTACTTCCATAATTCAATACTCAATTCCAATTCATTTTAATTACTCCAAATTTATTTTCAACTTAATAAATTTTCTTTAAGTAATTGTTTCACTTCGTCTCTTTAGACATTTCTTCAAGTGAATTTTTTTTTATTTTTTTTATTTTAACTTTAAACTTTACAAGTTATCAACTTAATAATATTCCATAAATATTTTTATATAGCATTCCAGAGTCTTTTCAACCTTTCAAAACCATTATTGAAAACAATTCAAATTATCCTTTGAATTTCCAAAACCAAATCCAAATTTTTCCAAACAACTTTCATTTAATATATTTGGCAGCAATTCCTCTTTTGGGAACCCGAAAATGAACACCAATGATGCCATGGTCATCATTGGAATTATTTTCCAGCGACCAAAAAGAGTTTAGAGCTTTTCATTCCTTAAAAATACTTTTTAAAACCTTTGAAATTCATTTTCAAATCAAAAAGGAATTTTAATTACTAAGATTTTCAAATTCTTTCAAAAACATTTCCAAAAACTTCTCTGGAATTCTATTTCCAATTATAAATCAAATTTATAATTTACATTCTTAAATTTCATTTGTATATGGATTTTATTTTCTAAACTTTGATTATGATTCCAATTCTTATTCAATAATCAATGGTAATAATTTGTAATATTATTAATTCCTAACATCCATGCAACCATATACTATAATAATTTACAGAAAATCATTTCTTTTATATATGAAAATAGTTTTGGGCAAAATTATTTCATTTACCCGATTTTAAAACAATATTGTGTCGAATTGTTCTATTCAAGTGTTTAGAAACCCCTTCGATTCAGTTTCGAGGCTGCGCCGACGAAGGTTCATATACCACTCAACAAACCAATCATCACAATATAAAACAATTTTATATTCACTAACAAATACGCACTCATATCTATTATTACACTCAAACTCATTCTAGAGTACTGCTGACTCTATCTCTAATGAGTAATACCCAACAGAGCCATGGTTGTCGCTTAACTATATGCTCTGATACCACTTGTAAAGGCCCGAAAATCCATACTCCTTTGAGCTGGCAACATTACACAACAATCCAGCCA
This sequence comes from Allium cepa, assembly GCA_030765085.1. NCBI lineage: Eukaryota > Viridiplantae > Streptophyta > Magnoliopsida > Asparagales > Amaryllidaceae > Allium > Allium cepa. Next base: position 720,429,439 of record CM060938.1, on the reverse strand, counting down.
AAGGGGAACAAACTTCCAAATCTTTATGGTTAAAGAAAAAGAAAGAGGTAGAAGAAGAGAGAAAAAGATAGAAGAAAGAAGAAACAACAACAGAAAGGAACGACAAAACAATATCAGAATCTCACAATCGCAGCGGAACAACATATAATAGATAAATGAATATTCGTTAAAACAAAAGAACTGAATATTTTATACATTACATCACATTACCTTCATCATCAGAGTTTACAACATCAAACAGCGGAAAAGAAATACTATATACAATAGATAATATGCTACGCCATCCGGCTCGCCTCCAGAATTCTATAGCCACTCCTGAATCCAGAATAACCTGATAACCAAACTCTAGACTGCCCGTGTGGAAATTGGTGGGCACCCAGAGTTTAGGAAGGGAACAATAAACTCCACGTCAGTCATGTGAATGGTGTGAGAACTAAAAACAGTTATTTATCTTTTAAACAAAGAATATGAGAAATTTTAAAAGAAAATTCGCAATGCTTTTTAGAAAATGAGACTACCATAATGTCTCCCGCCACACACACAATGCAAACGCAGACTTGGAGGAGGTTTCTCCTTATGATAGTCAAAGATGCTTACTACGCAAAATCAAATCATCTTTGATATTATTATTAGTGCATAGTGTAGAAAAACAATTTCGAAAGTAGAATATAAATCTTAGCCAGCATAGGCATTCCGCACTTATGCCTACTATAGCTACTATGTTCAATAGCAGGTTACCGCCACATTCCATAGCAGGTGATACAACTAAAACCGTACAAGGATCGTATTGTTTCGTTGGATTTCCAAAAAATGGTCAGGCCAAGGAACTTCCCATTGCCACATGGAAACGCCTCTGGAATGACGTCCCGAGAACCTAACCGGATCTCTGCCAACACAAGGCCGGGTTACCCCTAACTGGGTAACAACTGACACGAATATGTCATTCTCCGATCGTAACCGATCTATATCCGAGGATCCCCGATTTCCAACAACCACAAAGTAATAAATTTGCAGTAACCACATAGGTTAAGTATCTGGGCTCCATACCATGATACCACCTCTATCCAGAAGGAATGACATACACTAAAGGGGCGCTACCCCCAATAACCTTGCCGCATCTTTCCTGTTTTGACCATTTCCGGGGTGTGAGGTCCGACGAAGTCTCGTCCACAAAGCCACGCTTTACAAAAGCAGTGCTTTGGGTCAACAAATGATCAAAGCAATGATCATTAAGATAGATGATCAAACAAATGATCCTATCACAAACGATCAACCAATGATCATTTCACAGCATCACTCAGCATGCCACACTACCAAATTGGGAGTATATCACTAATAACCTTCAACTATATAACCTCTGAGCACGTACGTCTCAGAGAAGGGTGTTAAGCTAAGAGAATAAATTCTCCGCCACCAACAGAAATATATTTGAAAGAAATCAGCTTTATATCTCAACTTGTAATGTCAGACATACAATCCATACAAGTCCGTTCCGGGATCGAACAGAACCGAAGGCACTTCCAAAGAAGCCCTTGCAATCCGGATATTCATTAATCACGTCCGGACTTCCCGTCACTAAGGGTGATAAAACCTCTGTACCGGAGATCAGCCGATGCAGAGTAACTCGACGGTAATCCTTCCGTTTTCACAATTATCCGGTCTTCAACACCGGTCTTCAAATGCAATTTATAACGACGTATCACATATTCGGAGTGGGTTATACGACCCCATGGTCCTTTCCGGTTAACCCGAATAGTGAGCGCTTATTTTAAAATAAGTGTGGCATTCAATTCAAGCAATCACAACAAATACTCATTCAAGGGTAAATATTGATAGTCGGTTATTTAACTATCAATAAAGATGCGCAACATTACCAGATTCCCAAATAATTTCTCAAATTATTTAATTTCCCAAAAATATCTTTACAAGATATATAATTTTCCACACTTCAAAAATAAACAACGTTTATTTTGAAAACAAATTTTCCCTTTCCATTTATAAATTCCATAGTGAATTCATATTTCAAAATATTTATGAATATACGATCTCAAATCGATTTCTAATATTCATTTTCAATTTATCTTTTAAAAAGATAAATTCTCAAAAACGTTTCGTTTCATATTGGAAAAGCATTTCCATACTTATTTAAAAATAAGTAATTCATAAATCTCATTTATTTTCAACAATTTGAAAATATTCAATATACTTAAATCAAAATTTAGTATATATTTCATTCTTTTAAGGAAAACATTCTTTTATTCACTTTTATTTGGGTCAAAACGAATGTTGCGTAAAACATCGTTACGACAACCCAAAAACACTAGTATAGGGATTCGAAATTAAAATAGATATATAAATCCCAATACTGTACAAAACATTTCCTTTCGGAAATCATTTACTATAACAACGGTGTTATAGTCCACAATTTCCTTATTTTCTCGAAAACGTCTATTTCAACAATAAATGTGGAAATCTATGTTTCCATTCCCTTTTATTTCTCGAAAACGTCTATTTCAACAATGAATGTTGAAATCTAGGTATTCGATACTTAGTGCATTTTAAAGCACCTTTAAATCGTTTTAAATTCCATTTAAAACATTCCTTTCCCAAAATATATCCATTTTCTTTAATAATATATTTACTGTTCAAAATCGTGAATATATTTCCTTTAATAAATTTCAATATTTAATTTATCAAATTCAATTGATTTCGAATTTATAAACAATGTCTATAAATTCCATTCCTATTTATAAACTTCAATTTACTAATCTCTTTTATTAAATCCAATTCAATTTATATAACCCAATTATAAACCAAAATCTATATTATAAGTTGAACACTTATAATATTATTTATTTACCAAATCGTTCCTTTGAACTTCACAATTTTTTTTAAATTTTATTACTCATAAAATTTCTATATGTATTTTCTTTCAGTTTCAACTTATAAAAAAAAATTCTTTTATTAACTGTTTCTATCAGTATCCCATTTAAATGCCCAAAAGCCAGTTTATAAGTTAATTTCCTATAAAACTTTTATTTTCAACATCTATTCATTTGATAACTTTCACAACTTATAAATCTATAAATTTTAATGAAATTCATTTTATACATCAACTCAACACTTTATAAACCCGTTTCACAATTCCAATAAATTTAATTCACAAATATCCATTCATAAAATCTTTTATATAAACCAATAATAAAATTTATCCAAAATCCCAATTTAACTATTTTATAAAAATCTACGTATTTTAAAAATTACCTTTCTGTCATATTTCATAAAAAAGGTTAATTTTTTTTATAACATAAAAATTTATAAGTTTATTTATTTTAAAATGAATCAATACAAAAATTTAATAAAACATATTCTTTGAAAAATCACTTTAAAAATCCTTTTAAATTCAAATTTGTTATTTTTAACTTTAAAAATGAATCCGATGATGCAACAGCATCGAATAGTCAATCATGACACAAATATCATATATCGATATGATAATCAATAATCACACAATATCTATAATCATATAAATATTTGTGAGGAATCCAGTTGGATCCCTCCAACCTGTTTCCCTGCATCCAAAGATGTTAGCACAATACCCATTCCACTTCGAGGTGGAATATCGTGGTATATGGGATTTTATAAAATATTATCCGCTTACTAACGGCGCAATAGGGTCTCATCCGCTATACAATGCGGGAAATTAATCAACTTCAATATATACATATGCCAATATATATATATATATATTGCTATATATATAGATATATCCTGCTATATCTAATATCACAATCAAGCAAACAATCAATCAATCAACAAATTTTAAATATAACTATTTAAAATTTTAAATAACCCTTTTGAGTGAGAAGTTCTCACATTAGCTTTTTATTTGCAATCCATTTCCAATTCCGGCTTGATCTCATCATTTTTGACCTTGTATAAACAATTTATACAATTTATTAATATCTGAAACAAATGAATAATAAATTTTCATTCGACCATTATAGATTTTTCCAGTGAATAAATTTCCTTTTCATAAATTTATTTAACTAAAAAAAACCCCTTTGTATTGATTATTAAAATTTTCTTTTCTTTCCAAACAACTAAACAGATAGTTTTAAAATATCTAAAAATTGTTAAAACCCTTTAAAACTTTTCCCTGTTTTATAAATTTTAAAACTTTACATATATATTTTTTCTTTATGTTCTGTATAGAGATAAATATTTATTCAATTTAAATTAAAAATAATATACCTTCACTGCCGCAGCTATTTTCCCTTTTCTCCAGCTTCACGCGGCCTCCTCCAACGCCTTGCTCGCGAGCTCCAATAGCCCAGAAATCCACGCGACCACGATACCCCCCCACAGCCGCGTGCCACTGACAAGCCATCGCGACCACGTCGCCGACGCCGCTCCACCCCCCAAGCCGCTGTTGCCGCCGCGAGCTTCGCGACATCACCAGATTCCACGAATGCAGCTTCGTTCGCCGCCATCGTCCATACGCGAGCCCACCTCGATTGGAGTCGCCGCCGCCCTTCCAGATGCTCGCGAGCCCTCCCCTTCTTTTTTTTTTCTCTGAAGAATTCGATTTGTTCTTGAATGAACTGAAGAGTATTTGACTTTCATTTGAACAAATTTGTACTGCTCAATTGAATGTTTCGGTGAATTGCCTTCGGCCATTTGATTTTTTTTTTGAACAATTTCGTGAATAAGGCTTTGGAAAAAAAGGGGAACGAGATGGCCATGGTATTTGAACAAAAAGAAGAAGAATTTAATTTTCTTCTATCGGCCATTTGATTTTGAACTGAGGGAGATGGTCATTTAAAAATGGAAGGAGATAGGGTACGGGGGAGACAAAGGTACGCGAGGCATCAGGGAATAGGTCTGCTTAAAGAAAGTAGGGTGGCTGATGTTGACAATTTATATGTTTAAATTCAAATTGAATTTAATTCAAATCCCAATGTGATTACACGTCGTGTGCTCACATATCAACTCCAAAAAATACGAAACTTGAAATCCGGTAATAATTTAATATTACGGACACAATGGAACTGGTTTCGTCGAATTCCGAGACGGTGCCTCGGAAGGCTATTTTTAAATTCAATTTAAACGATATAAATTCAAAACTGAACAATTCACTTTCAAATTCAATTCTGAAGCTTCTATTACCTTCAATGTTATCAATATGAATTTTACAAGCCTTTGAAATATTTTTAATCAGCTTAGAATTTAAGATTCAAATTTTTTATTCAACCTTCAATAGATTAAATTCTATAATTTAATCGCCAATTTCATTCTGATAATTTGAAATTCAATTCAAACCATCATTCAAATATTTAAAATTAATTAAATATTTTCAAATTTAAATTGTTCAAAATTCTGGGTCGTTACAGGTTCGGCTATTAACGAAGCCTAGGTCCACTTCATAACTTTTGTTATTAAATTGAGTATAGATCATAAGTCCCAATTGATTACGATTATAATAGTTGAATAAAGGGAGATCAGATTACCATTGATGAAGACAGAAGGAGGGACCTTAGCATCTGATGGTAGCCATTGTGAGGGAGAAGAAAGTTGATGAATCTTTGTTACAGAGTTGCTTTAGTGATCGGAAAAGCCAGCCCTTTTTCTATTGAAGGTGGGAAGGTATTTATAGAGTTTGAGAGCACTTGGATTGAAACCAGAGCACCAAAGGCTTCTAATCATCACTATGAGGCACACAAGAATTTTGAAAGTAAGCTGAGTTAACAATTTGGATTGGTACCGATCCAAATAGTTGAGCAATTCTTGCACAACTTTTATCCCACAGGCTTCCTTATCTGCTAGCGAGGCTTCCCTTGCAATTTCATGACTTGTTGACTTGTTTTGACAATGAATCACTAGTGAGTTAGATCGAACTGTAACTTGCATAGGGCAATTCTTGAATTCTTCAACTCGGATGCTCAGAATGTTTTCAAATTTAGTAGATAAGCTTGGAAGTGATGTAGGGACATAATGCAAGTGGTTTGAAGTACCGACGAGCCAATAATTTGGATTGGTACCGATCTAATTGGATCAGATAGGTGCCGATCCAAATATTTATCTTATTTTCATCCCAAATTCTTGCAGTCATTTGTTGTGTTCTTTTAGCTCTTCTAGCCAAGTTTCAAGTCATTCGCATTTAGTTTGAATGCTCCAACTTCTTTTGAATTCTACCGGGTTAAAAACCCAGTTAACATCCATATTCAATACTTAATAGCTGATTGTTAATTACTTGAGACTTTTGTTACCTAAAACCATGTAATATTATCTAATTCAAAACCTGAAAATCTTATTTAACACTCAAGAACCTGGAACTGGAATGGATACACAAATAAAGAAAAAAAAGTATATAATGTTTGAAAATGAAGATTTACTATTTTGAAAAAATATATAATAATATAGTTGCTTTGGATAAATGAACAACTCTGGACGTTGCATATGAAATTTAAGCTAAAACTATGTTTATAGTTAACTTTTCAGAAATACGCTAATAACATCTTTCAATTATTAATTAATTATCACTAATTAATTACCCATTTCCTTTGTCGATTAGTTCATAAAAAATCGAAAATTAATGGGAATATTTCCAAAAAAATAATTTTACTATATTTTACTTTTTTCCAAAATTTCAAGTGAAAATAATTAATATTTTATTTTAATAATTAATTTGCCACAAATTAACTATTGTTATAAAATTCACAAAATTCGAATTTAATTTGTAAAAATTCTAAAATTTAAAATTCATCGTTATTTTATCATTTTAAACTTCATATTTCAACTTCGAGTTATTTCACTTGGATTAATTCATTTTTTACCCTAAAACATGAGCAAATTTACTTCATTTAAATTCCTAAACACAACCAAATAATGTTTAATCATTCAAACATGTTTAACATCACCAAAACGTTCATATAAAAATCAAATCTGTGCCTATTAGGTTAGGATAGGATTTAAAGAAAGAAATTACTCACCTTAGTTGTGAAAACCTTACCTGAACCTCATTTTTCCATAAATTTGTAAACTTGATCTTTTAGCCTTTAATTTCCCCTTCTTTCTATTGGAACTGAGCTAGTTCGTAGCGGAAGAAATAAGTGAATTTCAAAAAAAAAAAATTATTTTGGATCTTATTAGACTTATAAAGTCTAATTAGTTTAGAGCATTTCTAAATTTATTTTAAATATAATAATTATTTTGTTTAAATTTATATTATAGTTTTATACAGTGTAATATTGTATTATACATATGTATCACACACACACACATATGTGCGTATGTACGTGTGTTTGTGTTTATGTGTGTAACATAGCAATCCGTGTAAGATTTGACATGTTCGTGTATAAGTGCTATGATTTACGCTACAACGGACATGTTAGCCCGTATAGTATATAAATATATTACCCAAATGTACGCCAATGTGCTTTTATTCATACATACAAAACATTACATACATACATACATACATACATACATACATATATATATATATATATATATATTTGAGTAATATATATATATGGAATTTATAAAATAATTATGTATAATTATGTACATGTACATATAAAATTACTAAAATTTATACTAAAATTTATTTATTTGTTTTGTTATAAAATCCGAAAACAATTAAATTTATTTAATTAAATAAAAGCACATACACCTATAAATAATTTAATAATAAATATATGTGTATTAATACATAACTTATAATTATATATATAATATATAAAAATATATGTACACAGGTCTAATTATGCTCATGAGGAAATTTGTTTTTCTAAATATTTATTAAAATATGATCGAAAATTAATAAAAAAGAATTCTTTTTGGAATTATAATTTGTATTTTGATATGTTACAAAATAATCTGAATGGTGTTTTAACATTTAAACATTTCCATATATATTTTGTAATTTAAAATCAACTTTAAGTTCAAAATTTCCGCATTTATATAAATATTTAATTCATATAAAAAATTAGCATGTACATTTTACCTACTAAAAGAGAATTAGTTTTAAATTAATTTTATAAAATTTAAGACATATTTTATATGATATGTTTGTTGATATCATAAATTTATAAATTTACTTGATTTAAACAATATTTAATGATATATATATAATATTTTTTATGCCAAAATCCTTTTAGGTATAAAACTATTAATATAAAATTATAAAACATATTTTATATGATATAATATCTAATATTTCAATCACAAAACTTGTATGAATTAAATAATATATTAAATTAATTTTAAATTATATTTTTTAAATTTTATGCTATGAGTATTGAAATGTACATATGTTGCAATTTTTTAAAATTACATTAGTATATATGCATACAACCATTCTAAATGTGATGACATACCGACATGCTAGATTCATCACCTATTGATCTAAACATCATATTATATATAATGACAGAACATTAGTTTATAATCATAGATAAAAAACATACCTTCACCAACACCTATTGAATATGCGTAGAAATGAAGATATTGAATCCTTGAACTAGATTCTAATTCAGCAAGGTACTAGCTCCCGAACTGATGACCACTGGCTATCAAATAACATTTATTTGTATTTGATATTGAGCTTGGAAAAGGAGGAGAGGATGAAGATAAATTTCGGCAAGCAAAGAGAAGGGTCGAGGCTCCAAAAAGTAGTAGTAGAGTGAGGGTTATAGTTCTTTTATAGGGGAGAGGCTAGAAAGATAAAGAAGGATCAAGATCCCCATTTTTCTCTTGCTCATTCTCTCCCTTTTATCAAATCAAAACCCAAGCCCCATTTAGCATCTTGTGCCACCCATTTGTGGTCATATCATGGCCGAAATCCACTTGCACCATATGGGCTTCAAACCCATTTCAAGTCCGAACAATATTTGTTGCATTCGAATCCAATTTAAAACGCATAGCGATATCCTATATCAATTAAAATATTTATAACTATTATAAACACATTTATTAATATTGTTTTAATACATCAGATAAAATTGTATAATTAATATGTTATAAATATTAATTATTTTAATTAATTTATAACAATTACGAATTAATTATATTATGATCAATGGTGTATTCAACGTTTCGATTAGGTGACTCTTTAGGTGTGAATTCGATCAGCGATTAATATCAAACTATTCGAATATTAACATTCACGCTTCACTTAGCAAGTTGTGTGACATTTTAGCCCAATCAATCACTTACTTGATTTCGATAAAATCCAATTTTACTTTGTTAAGCGTTACCAGGTAGTGATGTTTAATTACACAAATTCTTTTCGTCAAAACTGTAGCACTTTGGACTTATGGAAATTGTTAATGGTCAAAATTCCAATATTGTCCATATTCAACTCTGTAGTCTAAACACAAAGTCCTTGGTTCAATAATAACAATTATTATTTAGCAAACTACTTTGGCCAAAGATTTTGACTTTGAGCTGACTTTAATTGACCGTGATACTAATCTCATATAACTTAGGAGATGAATCCTTTCTTCAATAGTGTTTCACTTCCAACACTTCCACTCGACCCAACTATATTCATTCGATGGACATCACGCCATGATTTGACATAATCAAAGTAGAGATTTTATATTGAAGATCGACGATATTATCAAATCGGGAGAACTTTGCAAATTAGTCACAACCTTAGTTATATTACACTAGGAGGTGCGATAGATGGCAAAGATTTGTGAAGATTCCTAAAGCCTCAATACAAAGACCACAATGGGTCAGTCCATGGCCGTTTGCAGCATATGGGATTGAAGTCATCGGTATGTCCAAGGATAGAGCAAAATAACCATTGTTGTAGTTGGTTATTTATGACATGGGTTGAAGCGAAACCACTTGCCATGATTTATATTGAATTGGAAGTGCCTTCTCATCGGAAGACCCATTTTAATCCTAAAATGAATGAGGAGCTCATGCTTGAGTCCCTCGATATGATTAATAAGAAGCACAAAGAAGCTTATTTAAGGGTCGTTGCACACCAAAAACGGGTAACTTGGCATTTCAGTGCACAAGTCAGGAATCAAACCTTTGCGATTAGTAATCTCACTCTTAAACGAATCTTTCCCAATCCAGTGAATATGGGCCCAAAGGAAGGTTTGTATCCATTGAACGCAAGTTTGGAGATGGAACATTCCAGCTAGCAACTTTTGCCAGAATCTCACTTCCGAGAGAGTGGAATAGCGAACATTTATGATATTATTTTGCTTAAATCTATCTTTGTCAATACATAACTAGACTCTGATGTAAAAGGCAGAGTCTTCCATTCCTATGAATGTGAAATGAATTGGCTTTAGGGATCGATGGAATTGTGTTCTCATTAGCCTAACCATATGCTATGGATAACAACTAAATTGAATGTTCCGTGTTTCGAAAATGCATAAATATATGTACCCAAAGATATGTGTCAATTGACACTCTTGACTCATAATTGGATCTTTGGTGTATAACTATTCCAGGTATGTAGAGATAGATACCAACTAAGTTCTTTAATCCATGATCGAAATACTAGAGTATAAACACGCAAGGGTATATCGTGACGATACACCCTATGTTTCTATCCTAAGACCATCGCCTAGAGATTGGCAAGGTCGACATGTGATTCCCAAAGATAGGCATTTTACCTAGTTCTAGATATAGGACATAACATGGGAATCATCCTCCCATTCAAAAACGATCAACACCCAAAGTCAAGCGAGATCAGATTCAAACTGCGAAAATAGACGTTCAGACCACCACTCATGGTGAATAATTGCGATCGATGCCTAGAGATAGGTAGAATCGAGCATGGATTTTCTAAGATAGATACCCAAAACGCTACTCTTCGAATGCTGGGAGTGATGCAAAAATCTATCTTTCTCACTAGTCAAACAGAACCTGACTGGAGATAAGCTAGAAAGTTGCAAATTTAGCTAAGCAATTATGAGAAATCGTCCGCACGTAGAAGATTACGATGAATGATAACGTTACTTGGATCCAGACGTAATTGTAATAAAATAAAAGCTAAGTACATAGGCAAATGAAACAATAATTCAAAAAGGAAACTATTTTATTCATTATTGTTAAACTTTGCAAACAAAAGCGGGGTTGTACCCGCACAACAATAGCCTATGAACATGGATGAAAAACTATGCAGGATAACAGGCGATGACGAAACTAAAAACAACAAATAGGCGTTCTTCCTTTTCTTCTTCCTCTTCTTCTCTCCAGAGGAATGTGCAGTATTCTCTTGCTGGGTTTTCCACCTTCACCTTCCCTATATAGATAGCCTTTGGGGTCGACATTCCAATCGTAGTCGCTCCCTAGAAATTTAGAAGTATCAATTTGGATGCTATTAGAGGCAGGAGTAGTAGTGGAGATGACGATGGGCAGTGTAGGAAATGAAACTGAGAAGGGAGGAGGAGTTTCATCCATTTTTTCCTTCTTAATGTTTCTAATCTTTATGGTTTATGATTTCATTTCCTCCTGCATCGAAGGCCCATATATATGCTCAGTAGCACTAGTAATAATAATGTCTTTGTCCCCCTGTATCATGTGAGGATCGTCTGTCGCCTCTTCATCCAAAGCGTGGATCATTTCAGCATTGGAACCCATAGTAGGATCCATAAAGAGGTTGGAATCGGGATAGGGGCAGACATGATGACCAATTATGCCACTGTGGCTTGTGTGCCTAAAAACAAGTCTCCTTCAGGCAAGGGGATAAGAGTAGGTTGACTTGAAACTTGAAAAATGGAAAATTAGAGATTAGAGACATCAACCGGAGTCATGTGAAGCCATTTAGAATGTATAAGAGGTTAATGATACAACTCCAGGAGATGCATATGTCATATAAGATGGAGCAACAACAGAACCTCCTTTCAAAATGGGAGATAAGACAGGCAGTTTTGGGACTAATTCATTCTTTATGTAGCCGTGCTCTTCAAGATTATAGTGAACGTCCAATAAGGATGTCAAAGTAGCTGAAGTGCCATAAGTTTCTTTGATGGTAGAAGTTATTATAGAGCAAAGAGGTGGAATAAGACCTCAGTGGCTGGTGGCCCTGATATGAAAAAGGTGGCAGCATCTGATGCACCCGACATTATCATTGAAGTCTCTATCATGGGTCCTTAGGGAACAAAACCGGAACTCCCACCCAAACCTTTAGAGCTAGGTTCGGGCTGGACCCCAGTAGACTCACTAGCTCGGGGAGTGACCTTAGTATTTTGAAGGAGATTGTCGACCTAGAGTGCGCCACATCTTCATCCTTTAAGAGGTCAAACTTTAGCTCCTCTTGATTAATCTCAGCCTCATTAGAATACTCTCATACATGCTTCAATATGTCTTCCCAGGACATAGCCAAAGCCCGGTGATACCCCTCATTCAACCATCTCAAATTCTCGAATGTAATGATGTACACATAGAATTGTAGTAGGGTAGGCTCAGTTTCAGATTTTATTTGATCCTAACCTACCTTGATCTACTCATTAGATGTCCTCGCTTAGGACTCGGCTTCATCTTTTAATTGTCGAGCATCCAATAACTCATTGCAATAATCTTAGGCTTACGTGAGAGCATTGACTTTCTCCTTCTACTCAGCCTTTAATGCTTCTTTCAACTTCTGAATTTCTAAGGTTAGCTCATCTACAATTTTATAGAGCCTTTCATTTTCTAGCATGAAGGTGTGGCTCTTATGGTTCACAGCTTCAATCTACCTGTACTGGGTTTTATTTTTCTCTTCAAAGGTAGTATTCCTTTCATCCAACTTTTTCGCGACTTCAGCTAACAACGCTTTGAGTCCTTCAACTACTTTATCAAGACTGTCGATAGTATGTTTATTGTCTTGCTCGATGTGCTTTATCCCTTGAAGAGCTACCTTTCTTGCATAAGATACTTCAGAGATGGCCTCGGCTACCCTCTTCCACTTTTAATATTGGTTGTATATATCACCCACATAAGCCAGGAAATAAGGCCCAATTTGTTGAGGAATCTCTTTCAAGTGAGAGATGAATATGACATCATCAAAACAAATATTTGGGAGATTTTATTTGTTCCTAACCAACCTTGAGCTAATCATTAGTTGTCCTCGCCTAGGCCTCTGCTTCATCTTTTAATTGTCGAGCATCCAATAACTCATTGCAATAATCTTAAACCTAAGTGAGAGCATTGACTTTCTCCTTCTTCTCAGCCTTTAATGCTTCTTTCAACTTCTGAATTTCTAAGGTTAGCTCATCGATAGAGCCTTTCATTTTCTAGCATGAAGGTGTAGCTCTTATAGTGCGCAGCTTCAATCTACCTGTATTAGGTCTTATTTTTCTCTTTAAAGGTTTTATTCCTTTCATCCAACTTTTTCCTGGCTTCAGCTAACGAGACTTTGAGTCCTTCAACTTCTTTAGTAAGATTGTCGGTAATATGCTTATTGTCTTACTCGATGTGCTCCATCCCTTGAAGAGCTACCTTTTTTTCATAAGATACTTCAGAGATGGCCTCGGCTACTCTCTTCCACTTTTAATATTAGTCGTTATATCACCCACATAAGCCAGGAAATAAGGCCCAATTTGTTGAGGAATCTCTTTCAAGTGAGGGATGAATATAACATCATCAATAAAAATCTTAGGGAAGGCCCTTTCATTGGTAGCCAAATGTTGGCTCAAAACAACTTCAGTCTCTGTAGCTGTCATGCTAGCAGGAAGATGCTCTTTACCAGACCTTTGCTTAGAAGTGCCAGAAGACACAAGCCTAGATAGTTGGTCAGATCACCGAGGCACATGATAAGACACTATTGGTTGTGCAATGGGCGGAATTGAATATGGAGCAGTTGGAGCGTGAATAGAAGGAACGGGGTTTGGCCTTGTCAAATACTTATCCATACTCTACAGCAACGGAAATTGAGACCTATGTCAAGGAGTCAAAGTCCTGTGGGATCCTCTATGGCGCTCACCATGATGCCTATAATGCCTATCCAGCCTTTTGTATTCCTCCTTTGACTCCTACTCGAATCTGATTCAGGAGTTGACTCACGAGGACGACCTTATGTACCAAGCCTCTTTTACTTGCCTCTGCGACTCTTATGCTCATCAAAGATATTTTAGCGATCCATGAAGTCTGAAAACAAAGTATAGACAAGTTAACACTAGGGATATAAAGAGATAGCACGTGTAATATAATCATGTAATATTGTGTAGTGCTAATATGTCCTAGTGCCCCTTCCTCCCCCCCTCCCCGGACCATGTCTTGCAGCTTGCTCCCAAGGGTTGTCATAGGGAATATCTCCCCAAATAGATTGCAGAAAAGAATAAAAGAAATTAAAAGGAAAACGAGATAAATAATACAATAATTTATAGTGGTTTGGCTAAACAGTGGCATGTGTCCACTTAAGCTATGCGATTAACTTTCTAAGATTTTATAGATCGTGATTTTACAATTCGATAGGAATCCAACAGAGCAACATTGTAAAGTAAGAATATTTAGACAATGGATAAAATAATCTCAAAATAATGCTCATCTCCTCTTACTTATAGACGTAGATCAACAGAATAGGCTCCAAGATTTGCTACCCACGTTCTGCACATTTAGGAGAGGACTCTGAAAGAAGATCGTGGCATGTTGGTCATGTGTTAACTCGGTGCCGAGTTGTGCATCATAACTTTATACCAATCTGTAACTTAAATCAATTTTTCGCTTTTTGACTTTAGTCTCTGGTTTGCTTAGATGGAATGTGTAAAGGCCTGAAATTTTATCGCTATAATTTTTGAATATATAATTTATTTTAAATATACAATTAATGGTTTTAATAAATAAATAGCCCTCCTTTAATTAATAACTAATGGTAGAAAATTAATCATTAATTTTTGAATTCTATTTAAATAAATAGGGAGTTTGATTAAAATTTGAAAACATCACTGAAACCTTTTTTTTGGATTTTCGACAATTTATCAAAAGACAAATTGTAGATAGTTGTTGGACCTTTGTATTCATTTTAAACAACATTTAAATGTAAGTTAAGTAAAGGAAAAATTTGTTGAAAAATATAAACAAATTAATAATAATAAGAATTTATTTTAAAACTTGAATAGGATATGATGGATGTGAAATGAAAAGATTGTTAAGTGTGTAAATTAGCAAAAGTACATATATCATCTTAATATCCATCGCCTCTTTCACATATTTCGTACTTCGATGGCTTTAATAGGATATGGGAGTTGAAAATTTAGATCTAGGGGCATTTTCACCTTTTTCCACTTTATTTTTGTTTTATTTTTATATATTTTAAATCATCTTATATATGTCCATCTTTTATATTATATATTTCATTTTATACTTCATAATCTTAACCTCCTTTTCCATCCTCTCTACTTCTTTCTAATATTTAAAAAAAAGTCATCTTTTATTAAACTCAAAAATCAAAATCTTTAAACTCAAGCTTGGATTTGGAGTTTGCATTTGCAAATAAGGTGAAGGTGTGAACACTAACCTCTAGTTCTTACTTTTTAGAACATAATAAACATTGTGGGTTATTTAATTTTTGTACAGTTTTGATGAAAGAATAAATGTGAAATTTTTTAGTAATTTTTGTCTTGATATGAAAGTCATGTGTTTTTTTGGTTATTATTTGCTTAAAATGGAAGAGCATGCTTACTTTATTGAACATATATAGAGATATAGGGTCACGGGAACAAAATTGTTGAAGATAAAGATAAATGCAGAAAACGGAAATCTGCAACAGCAAAATCTACTTGCAGAACTGAAATTTTATTAATATAGTAGATAATGATACAAAGCTTTCAGACACAATATGGTAAGAGGAAAAGATACGAAGAAACTTTTTTTGATGATCCTTATTCCAAGAGGAGTCTCTCCTTTTATAGTCTCTTCCACCCTTTGTTTATCACTTAATAGGCATAATATTTGTCCTCTCTAATCATTTTGTGTGTAATATGTGTCTTAAAATTTATTTTGTAGGCTGAGGATTTTTCCATTTTTTAATTCTATAGGAAGAAAGTTGTTAAGGCTAATGGGGTGATTTTTCACCCTATTGTAGTGACTAGATGCTTTATGTCTTTATTCTGAGTGATGGTCCACCGTGCTTGTAATGACCCACATTTTTGGACGGTTTAAATCGATGGTAATCCACACACATCAGACTCAAACCATTCAAAAGGAATGATTATTATAGGGTAAATAAGAAAAAGTAGAGAAAGAAAGAAAACAAACATAGAATCTCACAGCGGAATGACAAAATATAATAATCAAATAACGGTTCATGAAGCTGTTTTACAAATACATTTGATTACACCTTTACAATACAGATGAGAGTACATACAGCAGTAATAAGTAAAAAATGCAACGGAAAAACATGATGTAGTGGAATAAATAAAATAAATAGTAAAGGTATACTGAGTCTTCGCCTTCGTCCTCCAAAATATAGTCTTCAATACACTGAAAAGCTCAGACCGACCCGAGCGAATTGAAAAGACAAAATACTCGAATCAGAACTAAGAGATCTTATGTAAGTTAAATCAATGGTAAATAAATATGAGTGTAACGGCATCAGAGATGTTTACGGGGTCTGAGATCTCTTATCCAGTGTCTAACATGAGTGCAATACATAAGAGATGTTTGTAATTTCCACTTCCTAAGGATCTGTTAAACTACTACATCATAGCACAATACGCTATTATAATAGTGTCTACAGTAAAGTAAAGTATTAAAACAGTGTTAAAGTGTTACCCATATCCCACTTAACACATTTTATATAATGTCATACTCTATACAATACTGTAAACTCGTAGAAGGCGTGATAAGGCATGCGACAAGGCACACGATGCAATGCCTAGGGTATGATACTACCGTTTTGTGCATCCGGACTGGTGGTAATGCATATCAGCTACTACCGCCCACCTCGAAACAGACTCCATAATCAAATCGAGGGGTGGCCACCAAATCAATCACAAAGTCATAATATAGTATCGAAGAAATGCGTCCGATCGGAGATGCGACCTCACTTTACCCGTTATGGCTCCTGTTTTAGCCACATCAAGCTGACTCACGGGAGTCAGGGCTACGTAAGTACCTCATATAGAATCGTTCGCCAAACCATACTACTTCATTTAGGAATCTCCACCACGTACACATTTGTTAAAATGGTTTTTGGTATTGGCAGAGAGTATGACAATATTTGATGCCGATCTCTTTAACAACTAAACGCTTATTTCAAACCGAACGGTTCTTTTACATTTTCAAAACCGATTCACAACTAATATCAAAATACCATATTCAATTTAAACCATACCACCTTCCGAAATCATTTTTTCTTTCAAAAACATATTCACCTTCGAAATCATATCACATTTGAAATCATATCGCTTCCGAAGTCACATTTTCTTTCAAAATCACACTTTCAAAATAGGTTAAACCCTCATTTCAAAATCATCATATTCAATCAAATATGTCATTTAAATCCTAACTTAGGTTGTACATCATTGAACCGTATTTGCTTTTAAATTAAGGATTTGAATATAATCACTTCCACTTTACTTAATCTGAAATTTAAAAAATAGTTTATATAATTATAAATAGTTTAACATAGTTAAAATAAATTTTAAACAGTTAAAATACTCTAAAATAGTTTAAAAAATGGATTAAAAATAGTTTAAATGGATTTAAGATAGTCTAAATAGATTTAAAATAGATTAAATAGATTTAAAATAGATTAAATAGATTTAAAATAGATTAAAATAGTTTAAATTGATTAAAATAGTTCAAAATAGTTTAAAATTGGTTAAATTAGTTTAATAGTTTTAAAAAAATTTATAATTAGGATTTAAAATAATATGTTCTTAAACTGTTTATATTAAAATGGTAATATTTCTTTCATTTCAACATATCTAGACCATGTACAGCTTTCAAATCAACAAACTAAATTTTGTCCTTCAATTCAAATTCTCATTTAAACCATTTAATCAACATCGATTTCAAATCCAAGTTGGAACAATAAATCCATAGTATTTCAAATTTAGTAGATTTCAAAGTTACATTTTCAAACATTTTCAATAACTCAATTTCGATAAATTTCATTTCTACTTTAAATCTAACTTTAAAATTTCAATTTAAAACAATTCCAATTTCACACTTAAACTCAGATTTTCAAAAATAATTCAGTTTATATGAATCAATTTTTTTTCAAAATATCATTTAATTAAATTCAAAATTTAAGGATTTAAAATCATTTAATTTAACCAATCCGGTGTCCGTATATAATTTTCTACTCTATGGTCAGATGATACAGATATTTATCATTTCAATCCATAAATATTTTATATTTATGGATATATATCATTTCTACCCGTAATCCTAAATAAAGATCAAAATTCATAAATTGCTTGAGTCTATCATTTCAACCCGTAATGATTTTTCCTTAAGCTATAGATCGTTTGGGTATGTATCATTCAATTCATAGGGAACTTGCAGTGTTATAGCAATATAAAAATATAACATCAGTCATCCAATATCAAACACATCACAATCACCATTCAATCAACCAATAAATAACACCAACTAACTGATTATCATCAACAGGTATTCAATTGACAATTAAATTCAATATTAAATTAAATGACGATGAAATGCAATAAAAGTCGTATTTAACTGGAACGACAATTTGAATATACCAAACATCAACCAATAAATTTCTAATCATATCATAAATCTAAATTAACTAACATAAGATAATTTAATAGTTGTGAGTGGGTAAAACAATCGCCTTTGATTTCAAATCGATTTGAAATCCAAAATAAGGCCCAAAATTCAATAATCTCAAAATGCAGCCAAACCAGTTCCAAGATGTCTAGAATTGCGATAGGATCACAAGGAGAAAACCGCGCATGAATCCGAGCTACTATGCAAAAATTGTTAACGTTAGAAGATTGAAAATTTTCGACTTCGAGTCTTGCTTCGGTCCACCGACTCAATTACCCGGTGTTCGCTCTGAGTTTTTTCCAAAATGACCCAAGACCCGAGTCATTTGGGTTCGACCTGAAGTTGCTGCATGGTTTTCACCTCTGGAACTCGAAGCTCAACCAGGTCCGCCTTGTTTGTCATGGAACTCTCTCTGACCCGCAGTCGCTGTAGGGCTTTCGCCTTTGGAACTCGAAGCGAACCTCTTCCTGACTCGAAGTAAACCTGGAGCAACCAATTTTTCTTTTGAAATTAGGATTTTGGTATTTGAGAATTAGGTTTGATATTCTATCATTTGAGAAGAAGGAAGAAGATGTACATACAAAAATAATAAAATGAGAAACAACTTGAATTTATAACTGTCTATATATAGGTAGGGTTGGATCGAAACGATAACAACGACCCGAAAAGCCTATTTTGTTTCCAAAACAAAAATGGATCGTCTAATATATCTAAATATAGGTTTTTGGTATTTTTAAGTTCAATGGAATAAGTTTTAAATCCTAATTCCATTGTATACAAAAGTTAGCTTTTAAAATCAGCTTATGTAAATTGATTTCATTAAATTGATTTCTACGCGTTTCAAGCCCGCATGATCGAAAGACAAGTATGATCACTACAAAACTTGAAATCCTACAATAATTCGTTGTTATGGATCCGATGAAACTTGTTTCGTCAAAATCCGAGACTGTGGCCAAAATGGCTATATTGACGTTAATTAAATAAATTATTATTAAATTGATTAAATCACATTTTAATTTCAAATTTAATAACTAGCAATTTTTATCATTTTTGATTACAATGTAATTTAAAATATTTTAAAACAAATTTCATGTCAAATTCAACTATTATTGCGCTAATTACAGCGTTCCAATTCCAATTGCAATAAATCCATTAATTATAATTTAAAACCCAATAAATTGATTCATTTTGATTTAATCTTTTTATTCAATCAATCATTACTTTATGGACATAGTTAATATTGGTTTACAATTTATTACATCAATATTCTATAGTTCCATCTTGATTCACATTAACTGCAGTATTTAAATAGATTAATTGCGATTGATTTCCAATTAAATTTCAATGGATTAAATAGTGAAACGATAATTAAACAATTGTTACAACCTATGATTTCAAACACGTTTCTATGTTTATTGTTAACAAAAAAACTAATAAATTCATCCATGGATTAATTATTCTATTCTAGTCAATTTCAATTAATTACATATAATTTCACCGTTCAATACAACATTTGGTTTATTTACTATTTACACTTTATGACCAATTATAACTTTCCAATCATTCCAATTAATTGAGATTGCATTAAAATAGTTATCAATTGCCTACATTATTATCATTACATTCTAGTTATTTTCTTATTAATTAATCAATAATTTTTATTTATTCCAATATTAAATTAAAAGATCTTATTAAATTCAATAATTTAAAATTACGGGTCATTAAAATGCTTTTGGGTTAGTTTTGAATGTCTAGGTTGGCTAGAAATTCGTCGTTGAATGGGTCGGTCCATATAGTGCCTTTCATTATGGAGCCTTGTCTTATTCTTACTTTTTCCACTTGTTCTTTAAAGTATTCTTCCTATGCCTTATGACAACTAGTCCAATTTTGAGACCGTCTAAAAGTTGCTGAACCTTCATTATTCTATCTATTGATGGTTCGAAAGCCGATAGGTAGTCTAACAGTAATATCATTTTCCTTCAGTAGCGGCGTGTGATCCAACTTCACCTTTGCTGATGGCTTCAATGAAGAATTCTTCGCTAAAAGCCTTTCATTTTCTTCATTAAATTCTTTTCGATTGAATTTAATAAACTCGTGCTGGGGATTTTTTGTTACCCTGTCTAATTCCCATAGTTGAATAGAGGGATAAAGATGTATGTGTTGTCTTTCTTCCCAAACGCTCCATATTTTGAACATGAATATAGTAAAAAACTGCTTGAATGCTCAGCAAGCTTTGCTTTACATATGTCAGAAATACAGTCTGAATATTCCTCAAGAAGGCTCGCGTTGACATAAATTTCATGTGCCAGGGCTTTTTTAATATGTTTTTTGCGTATTTATATTTCTAAAAAACAGGCTATTAAACGTGGTCTTCTGTTATTGAGGATTAACTCTTCATTTTTTAAGATTTTATTAATTCTGTGTCTTCTAATTACTTGAAGAACAGAAGAAGATTACTCTCATCAATAAGACGTTGCTGATATAGAGAGATCATATCATGTACCGCCAATTCAGCTTCCATCTCCTTAGTTTTGGTGTTATCTGTCTCATAAAGTCTATGTAATTCTAAAAAGTTTTGAATTCTTAGATTTACGATATCAGATGTCTGCATTTGAGCAAATATTGATTTTAAATGGCTACGTTCAGCTAAATTGTCAGTGAACAATTTTACTTCTTTTAAATCTAGTGCTTCAGACCTAGATATAAAAGAATGCTAAGATAATTTAGATGTTAATTTTTTTGTGTCTTGTAATTATTTTCTCTTTCTAGAATATTGTATGCTTCGATCCCAAATAAGTTTTTTCTAGTTGAGTTAACCAGAAATTTGCAGCTCTATGGTAAGTAGGTTGGATGGCTTTAAAGAATCCTTTGAAATTGCCGTACAAATTAGGATTTGATGCTTTCTTTTCTAAATTATACCAATCTTTGACCACAGCTAAGACGTATGGCCTTTGCACTCCTACGGGAGTAATTGTCCTACCTCTGTTCGTTGGAATAAATTTTTGAGTTGTATTGGAAGTCATTGTCCTGTGCTTGTTTGTTGAAATAGTTTTGGTCTGTTGGACCTTTTCTTCATTTACTCCTATGGGAGTATCAGTTTCTTCGGATCCTTGTGAGGATGAAGCACCTTTGGAGGTTTGTTTGGTTTTTTAGATGATTTCACCTATTGGAAATCTTCTTGCCTTTTCATTGTTCATAATAATTCTTTGGTTCTTTTTATATCTCCCTCATCTATTTTTCATAACCTGGTAAGAAGATCAATAGAAAGATTAATGTAGTCGGAATGTATTTGACATCATTGTTATAAATTTCTAAATACATTGCTAATCTGATTCTACGAAGATTTTCATCTGGATTGTTTGCAGTTTTTTCTTTAAGAATTAAGCAACAGATTTGTTTTCCATTTCATGTACAAATTGTCTATGTAAAAGATAAATTATTAGGCTTTTGATTTTTGATTTAATAGCGAGTAATTCTTTGTCATAGGTGACATATACAATCTAGGGTTTGTTAAACTTTCCAGAGGAATATGCTACAACGTCCTTATATATTGCAATTAATACTCCTGTCCAAAAATTGTCAGAAGCATCGGTTTGTAGTGTACGTAATTCTTCATATGAAGAAAAATAGATGATCTTTTGATCTTTTATTAGATATTTAATTTTCTTTATTTTTTTATAATGTAATAGAAATTTTGTCTGTGTTCCATCTTCTTGTTTGTTCTCCATCATGTAGTTTATATTTTTGCTTGTTCATTTGTGAGTTTCTTTTGTAAATTTTCGGTTTTATCTGATAAATTAGGAATAAATTTTCTATCATAATTTAACAATCCTAAGAAGATTTGGAGTTCTTTTAATATTTTAAATGTATTAGGGAAATCTCTAATTTTAGTGTAAATGTGTTGTTGTAATTATATTTGTCCATTTTTAATTCTTTTTCCAAGAAAATCTTCAAACAACTCAATTTTCTTAAGGTTTATGTAGTAATATTTGCACTACTACTAGAAGATGTTTATGTTCTTCAGTAATATTAGAGAATACAAGGATATCGTCTATATAAACAGTTGCAAATGGTAAATGTCTGAACATAGATTCATCCATTTTTGAAATACTTATGGTGCATTTTTTAATCCAAAAGGCATAACCATCCGTTAAAAATGTCCCTATGGGCAACTAAAGGTAGTTGATTCTATGTGCTGTTTATCAGCAAGTTTTAATTGCCAAAAACTTTATTTAGCGTCATATTTACTATAATATTTTATATCTTCTTAGTTAGATGCTCGACAGAGAGAATAAAATATCCATCAAATTTGGGATAGCTATTAAGCTTTCTGTAGTTTATTACCATTCTTGTCTTTCCTCTTTTAATT
This sequence comes from Allium cepa, assembly GCA_030765085.1. Lineage (NCBI taxonomy): Eukaryota > Viridiplantae > Streptophyta > Magnoliopsida > Asparagales > Amaryllidaceae > Allium > Allium cepa. Next base: position 720,406,377 of record CM060938.1, on the reverse strand, counting down.
TCAGCATGATTTCTTACTAAGAAGGCGGGAGAAGATTGAGTGCTAAAACTTTTTTGTATTAATTTTAAATTAAATAGGTCATTTTTTTTTGCAAATTCTTCTTTATCAGTTGGTGATACCATGATACCGTTAACTCGTACTTTGGCATCTTTGTATTGTTCCATCAGCTCTATTTTACAATACCTTAGTGCTTTATCAAACAATTTTAATGGTTTTTTACTTTGAATAAAGAGGTTCTAACATATTATATATTAATATTTCAAACTCATTTGTAGTTGGTATGTTGTAAGTATAAATTTTTGATTGTATTATTTTTGGTGTTCTTATATTTTCAATCAATATAACGGGTTTTTCACCATGCTCCTAGATATTTCCTGAGTTAAAAATTGGCCCAAATTTGATATCAGTTATTTAATTATCAGATAAACAAACAATCAAACATAGTCTAATTCCATGTGGAATCCACTAAGCCTCCTTAATTAATCTTCATTAATTAAAACATTTCAATTACTTGATTTAAAATACCTTCACAAAAGATCTATTCATAAACCCCTTATACTCCTTTCAATACCTGGAAAACATTGTATATTACAAACATTATTCTTTCAATGCTTGGAAAATACATCCATATACTTATCTTAACGATATAAGTATATTAACAAATTTATGGAAAACTTCCCTTTTCCAAATTCATATTTTAATGGGCCAAAAACAAATATCTTTAAATCATTATTTACTGTAAACCAAACCATCTATCCATTGGTGTTAAGTATGAAAAGAATGTTTCCATACCACCATAATTAAGAAGGATTAATTATCAAAACCAAATCTCATTCCTTTTATAAAATTTCCTTTTATAAGGCCATTTCATATTTATGAATCTCCAAATTAATTTATAAAATCCTTTTATAATCCCTAAAATGATTTATAAACTCTTTATAAGCTCCTTTACACAATATCATTTTTAAATCTCCTTTATAAAATATCATTTGTAAATCCGCTTAAATAAATCCTTTTTACTAAGTACAGTACCTTTTTATAAACAATTTATCGTTTATAAACACCTTTATTCAATTAATCAATTACTTCTAAACATCGTAAATAAATAATTAATTAACTTTAAACGCATCACTAATAAAATAAGTAATTAACTTTAAACACATTATTAATAAAATAAATAATTAACGTTAACAAAATTAAACCAATTAACTAACTTAAACAACATTAATCGCATAATTAAATGCTTATAATATCATTAATAATATAATAAAATAACTTTAAACATCTTTGTTAAAATAATTAATCAACTTAGTTTAAAACAATATATATGAACGCTTAACCTCAAATTGTTATGAAATTGAAGTTATTTTAAATCCATAACTTTACAAATTCAAAAAAGAGGCTTAGCGACCACAATGGTACTAAATCAAGTTACCATTTAATTCAATTTGATTTTTCAAGTCACATCACTGGTATTTACATTAGTAAAGTATATGCAAATCAAATCCATAATTAACCATAAATAGTTAACACGTCACATTTTCCAATATTAATTAACTTACATATTAACTAACTAGCGTATAAATAAATGTCCAATTTAATATAATAGCAAAATGAGGTTTTATTCTGCCAAACAAATATCATCGATAATCTAGTCCATTTGATTATGGTAGAATAGTGTTTTATTCTACTAAATAGATGTCCGAAATAATTTATTTAGACTTAATAGACTGGTATTTTATTTAGCTAAATAGATAACACAATGAAGTATAATTAATTAACTATGCTATTATTTAAAATAAAGTAACTAAAATTTAAGTAGTATTATTAAATCATAAATTTATACTTCAACAAAACTACCAACTATTTATAATAAAGTTTCTACTCGTCAATACGAGTCTAACTCAAAAATCCGTGGGTCAAACAGATTTCAAACAAAAAAGACATGGCATGTGCAAGTTACTAACTTAACATATATAATTAAATAATTAACTCAAATAAATCCTTTCCCTACCTAACCCAGACCCGACCCGTATCCAATCACCCAAACCACATCCAATTTCTATGGTTATCCCTCTTCCTCTAATTCAAATCAAACTCCCTCCCCTAAAAAGAATGCCTATACCATTACAAACGTGTGCACCATGTACTTGCACATCTCCATCCCTCAGCCAATCATCGATCAACGACCACCCGTAGACTCTACTTGTCGAGGTCATCGTGCCAGCACCCTCAATTCCACCTCTGACCCTTTCTAGCACAATCGACCTGCTTCTCTCCAAATCCAATCATGTGCAGAAATTGAACATGCGTGACTGCAATCAAGAACTACATGTCGCCGACGCCTCCCCATAGATGCCTCCTGGCACCACTGCCGCTTGACCTTCCATCAACCCCACTACCTTTGGTCGCCACCAAAGTCCACTCGATGCTCCTATGATGCCGCCCAAAACAGAAGGTCGAACTCAATATAAAACCCAGGTCGAAACACTAGTTCAAGCTTACCTGGCCAACTCCGACTATCACATCACCTCTGATCGAAACCACGCGTCCACCTTGCTCCTAGCCTCCCTCTAGTGCCATCGGCTCCACCTCTAAACCTTTAGATCGCTAGAATTTAATAAATGACCCAAATCTGATTATCTCTCGACCATGACACCAACACACCTTATAAAATCATGAGACTCCAACTAAAAATCACGTTCGCAGATACAAACACAATTATACACTTCATTCGTCATTACATGATCGATGAAAAACTGACTCCATTGGACTATTAATTGTAATCGTTCCATATCTCTCACACCACTTGTGCGCCCAACCTCCATACTCACACTAGCCAAGGACACTACGGAGTAATGTCGTCGACTAGCATGAAGAATAAGGCTGTTAAGGAGCGACCATCAATGTAATAGATTTGTGCGAGTACCGATATGCTAGATAGAAGGTCATGCATTTCATTTCAAGAGGAAATTTGACATATCCAATACAAACTCAAAACTATAACACAGTGGCAATGTAGCCTTCGAAAACAAATATAAAATAAGCATAACACAAATCAGCCACAGATATTCATATCACTAAATCGGAAACAAATATGAATATAGCACATATAAGTGAACATCAAAGTAGTGGTCATAAAAGATCCACTACATCACAAAATAATAGGTACAAGTGCTAGACAAAAGAATATGTATACATCAAGGAGTCTCTATCTCGAATGTAAAACTACTAAGCTTAAGTAGTTAGCTAAAAGTCAGAAGCTAGTCCTTGCTAAGAAGTCAAGTGGAAGCATCTGAAACATCTCGGTTTGACCGGTATTATTTAAAAAGAAAAATAATAAATGGATCGGTCTAGCTATAATCATCATGTAAGTTGAGAATGAATATGAGATATAGAAAATATATGTGATAACAGTAAAATTCATATAATATCTCAAGTTTGTTCAAATACCCAAAAAGAATATCATATTCTTTAGCTTATTCACCAAACCTTAAATATTGACAAAACATATCAATGCAAGTCGCAAAAATTGGTGGATCACAAATTCCAGAAATCAATGATTAGAAATCCAAAAAATACAAAGGGGGAGGCCTATCACAAATGGGAGCATGAAAACTCACTAACACGTGTATCACAAACGGAATGCTATTCCATGGTCGCTAACCATCAAATTTGAGCCGAAGCTCCACAAACGGCTTGAAGACCATGGGTCGCTACCGCACCAAATTTGAGCCAAAGCTCCACAAACGGGGTTTAGTCCCCCACATAGACAAAGAGACATCACACATTTCTAGTCTAAATCACAAAATGATCATCATTGATCGATAAGTGTAAATTGCACTAAGCTAGTGAATATATGAGTTAGGCTTCATGTTCCATATCCACTGGCTTAACTTAAATAATTACGAACAGACTGTAGATTTTCCCTCGAAAATTGTCATGAGATATCAATTGAACAAGTCTAAGAATTAACCGATGAAGTAAACGCAAGAGTTTCGTACCACTTGTTTTGCTAAATCGTTTAATTAGATTTCTCATACGCATGAGGTAAAGGTTTGTATGTACTGATAGATTGGAAAACAGTTTTAATAACGAGCTTTGTATTAAAAGTAACATTGAAATCATTTTTGTGAAAGAGTTGAGTATTTAATACTAGTATAGAAACCTTTGAATTTTAAAAGTGATAAATCATAGAAACGATTGTAAAAACAACCTATCACCAAAAATTCACATTCGATGATGTGAATTAAAAACCATGAAAATCGATATCAATTCCATCAAATGGATATTCCCAAAAATCCAGAAAAGAAGTCGTCAAAGTCGATAATAAGTGACAACAACGAACCAGATCAACAAAAATCGATCAAAAATGGAAACCCACATAAAAATAGGCAAATTGACTGAGTTTAACAGTGCCAGACGTTTGGTGGTTTTCCCAGACGTCTGAGCCGAAAGTTTGGAATTTTTCTTCCAGATCGCCCAGACGTCTGGGAACATCCTCAGACGTCTAAGCTAAAAGTCTGGAATTTTAACTCTGATGACCTGTACGTCTGAGTGTTTTACCATACGTTTGAGTTGAAGCTCAGGGCAAGATTTGCCTAGGCCAATGATGACCAAATCATCTCGGAAGCGATCGAATGAGCGACGATGGCTAGGGGTTTATGCCAAGCGACAACCTAGACCTATAGACTCATCAATACACTCTAAACAACATGTCTAAACATTCATGGTAGGATTTTCATAGATTTTGACATCAAAATACCAAAATTGGAAGATTCACCAAACCAATTCAATTCAAAAGCATTTGGACATGAAATAGATGTTAGAAGTTCATACCTAACAATAATGAAAGCTATAGACATAGATGTGAGTTCAAGAACTCACCTTTAAACTCAAAAACAATAAATGAGAAGCTCTAAATCAAAGCAAGATCAATTCCACTTCAACAACACCTCTAGAATCTTCAATCTATTATCACATTCAAAGATTTCCCAAGTTAGGTTATAGGAAATTCTGAAAATTGAAGAGAGATTGAGATGGAGAAGATGAAGAGGATGCTTACCTAAGCTTCTCCTTGATTTTAGAATTGAATTTGAATTTCCTAAGAAAACTAAGGCTTAGGAATTTCTAATCTCCTCTCTTTTCCACCATTTTTCCTAGGGCTTGAATGTTAGGAATTTTGATAATGGGATGAATGAATGAAGAGAAGTGGAGTGTGAGGTATTTGGTAGAAGGTTTAGGTTCTCTTATTGGGTTAGTGGGCTAGAACCAAACCCAAAACCCAAATGAAAATACCAAAATCCTAACCAACTCCAATATTGATCTTTATACTCAAATAAGTTGTAAACGTCATTTTGAACTCAATGGAAGTGGTCTCAAGTCCTAATTTGATCATTTACAAAAAGTCAGATTTTGGACTTTAATCAACTAACGATGCTATATTTAAACAAAACACTTAAATATATAATCGTAAAATATGCGGGTTGTTACAGACTCCCCTCCTTAAAGAAATTGCGTCCTCGCAATACTTAAGAAGAAAATAAAGAGTAACAACCACACAACGGCATAATAACACAAAAGAAATTTTTTGAAGTGAGAAGTTCACCTTAAGGAGCATGAGAGAGCAAGTCTGGTTGTGTTCGCTCGATGAATTCTCTAGATTCCCAAGAACAATCTTTAGGATTTGAGGATCACTGAACTTTCACAAGCGGAACATCTTTATTTCGAAGACATTTAACCTCCGTCGCAATGATACGAATAGGATGTTGGTCATAAGTCAAATTAGGTGAAAATTCAATTTCTTTAATAACACTGGGCTCAAGAATAGTCTCGGAATCACTAAGACATTTCCGTAGTTGAGAAACGTGGAATACATCATGAATAGAAGAAAATTGAGCTGGTAATAAAAGAAGATATGCTACGGAACCAATTCGTTCGGTGATGGAAAATGAGCCAATACATCGAGGTGCTAATTTCCCGATCGATTGAAACGCACAACACCCTTCATAGGTGAAACACGAATGAACACCAAATCTCCCACAGAAAATTCTAATTTCCTTCTTTGGTTATCAGCATAGGATTTTTGTCTACTTTGAGATTCTTTAATCATATGCGAATAAGGACGATCTTTTCTGTGGCATCACGAATAAAATCTAGACCTAAAACCAGCTTCTCACAAGCTTCAAGCCAACACGAAGGACACCGACATGGCCTTCCGTAGAGTGCCTTGAAAGGTGCCATACCAATTCCAGATTGGAAGCTATTATTATAAGAAAACTCAACAAGGGAAATATGATCTTCCTAACTTCCACCAAAATCAAGAACACATGCACGAATGAGTTCTTCAAGAGTTTGATTCACACGCTCGGCTTGTCCATCGGACTGAGGATGATAAGCGATGCTAAAATTAAGCTTCGTTCCCAAAGCTTTTCAAAGACCCTTCCAAAATCCCCTTGAAAATAATGGTTCGCGGTCACTAACAATAGAAGTAGGAACTCCATGCAATTTAACAATATCTCTAACATAGAGTTTGGCCAAAAGAGGTACGGTCCGATTGGACCGAACGGGAATAAAATGGACGGATTTTGTTAGTCTATCTACAATCACCCATAAATTGTCATAACCCGAACGAGAACGGGGAAGAATGTCAATAAAGTCCATGGAAATTTGATCTCACTATCAAACTGGAATGTCTAAAGTTTGCAATAACCCACCGGGCATTCGATGCTCAGTCTTTATGAGTTGTCAAGTCATGCAACGCTTAATGAAGTTAGCAATATCAGTTTTCATTCCATCCCAATAATAAAGTCGTTTCATGTCCACATACACTTTACTACTATCAGGATGAATGATAAATTTAGAACGATGAGAATCTTATAAAATGTCTTTACGAAGATCACTAATATTAGGCATAATAAGTCTACCAAATTTTTGAATGCCACCACGAGCATCGATTTCAAAGTCTTTCAAACCATCAATATTTCTATCCCTACAACTTTTGCTAAGATGAGCCAATTCGAGATCATGCTTTTGAGCTTCAAGAATGCAGTCTAAAAGAGAAGGATGAGCCACAAGGCTATATAAAACAAGAGATGATCATGAATCGGATTCAAGATCTCAAATCTCACAAGTAGACAAAGTCTCAAGATCATTCCATTCTGATATCGTCATGGAAACAACCGCTTGTTGCTTACTACTAAGGGCATCAGCAACATGATTTTCCTTTATGGGAGTATAAAGAATATCAAGATCATAAGATGCAAGGAATTTGAGCCAACGTTGTTGATGCAAATTTAGTTCCTTTTGAGAGAACAAATACTTCAAAGATTTATAATCGGTGTAGAGAATAAATTTCTCTTCCAAAAGATAATGACATTAAATTCTTAGGGCGAAAACAACAGCCGCGAGCTCTGAATCATAAGTGGCATATCTAGTCTCGGTAGGCTTTAATTGCCTAGAAGCATAAGCGATAACACGTTCCCTTTACATGAGAACTGCTTCCAAACCAATATGACTAGCAAATATGACTAGCAACGGTATAAACAATCAAGTCTTGGTTCCCTTTGGGAATCACAAGAATAGGAGCATCGAAAAGGGGTCATTTTAATTTCTAAAGGTAGCTTCACATTTGTTTGACGAAATGTACTTAAATACCTTCTTTGTCAAACTAGTAAGAGGTACAAAAATTTTAGAAAATTCTTTTATGAAACGGCATAATAGCCCGCCAACCCAAGAAAGCTATGAATTTCCGTCACACTCTCCGATCTCTTGCAATTTTGAATCGCCTCAATTTTTGAAGGATCTATGTAAATTCCAGATTCAAAATTAATATGTCCTAAAGTTTTCACACGGGAATGCCAAAAGTGGCACTTAGAAAATTTTGCTTTCAATTGTTTGCTCCCAAGAGTTTCCAACACAATCCGAAGATGTTTTTCATGCTCCTCCTCGGTTTTAGAATAAAAAAGAATATCATCTATAAACAAGAGAACAAATCGATCGAGGAAGTCTTTGAAAACTCGATTCATAAGGTCAATGAAATAAGTTGGGGCATTCGTTAAACCAAATGGCATAACAAGTCATTCATAAGATCCATAAAGAGTACGGAACGATGTCAAAGGAATGCTATCCTCTACAATACAGAGCTGATGAAAACCGGTTGCCAAGGCTAACTGTGAAAAGACTCTAGCACCACTAAGTTGATCGAGTAGATCGTCAATCCGAGGCAGGTGATGTCTATTCTTGATGTGAGATCATTAAGCTTTTGGTAGTCAACGCAAAGCCTAAGTGTACCATCAGATTTCTTCACAAAGATAGCTAAAGCTTCCCAAGGAAAGGAACTAGAATGAATAAATTGTTTTGCTTCCAATTCGAATAACTGTTTACGCTTCTCCTCGTTTTCCTTATTGGACATACGATAAGGAGGACGAGTGATAGGTAGAGCTCCAGTGATTAAATTAATCTTGAACTCAATTGCTCGCTTAGGTGTAGTCCTAAAACGGGCTTAAATATAGCAAGAAATTCACGAACAACATGAATGAGGGAAATGACATCTTCATCATCATCATCATTGTCGTCATCATGTGGATTTAAAGAATATAAGGATGCCACCGAATTGGAATCTAAATCTAAAAGAACAATAAAAATCTGCTTAACAGATTGAGGATGTCGAAGATGTATAGTCCTCTCGGAACATAGGATGTGGGATTCATAACGGTTAAGCCAATCCATTCCAAAATCATTTTGAAACCTAGGTAACGCATAACATGCAAATCGGCTCGAAAAGCATAATCATGTAAAATAATCCTGACATCTTTACAAAGTAAACTGAGTGTTGCGGATCCACCAACCGAATTCGAAATTCTCAGTGAAGTCATCAAGCTCGTAATATTTAACAACAAAGTATCAACAAGTTCCTTTGACATAAAAGAGTGAGATGCACCCATATCAAAATGAATTCGAATAGGATGATCGTGAAACATAATAATGCCATCAAGGACAGAATGAGAAATACCTTGACCAAGAGAAGACTTACTGGGGACTTGCACAAAATGTAGCTTTCCCTCTTTCTTGCTTTGAAGTTTGAGACATGAAGATATAGGATGACCCGAACTTTTGCAATAGCGACAAGTAAGGGACTTCAGACACTTATTTGCATGGTGGTCCTTAGATCCACAATTATAGCATTCTCTACGATTAGAGGTAGGAGTCTTTGCTACCAAAGTTGCTTGCTTCCTTTTCTTGTTGGGATTAGGGCCTTTGAACTTACTATCGAGTTGTGTCTTCTTGTTATTGTTGAAGTTCTGTTTGGCACTCACAACTTCAACATCACTTTCTTTATCGGCCTCTTCAAGTCGAAGAGCGATATCTACAAGCTGATCGAAGGAAACTTCTAGTTTCATAAGTAAATCATTTTTGAGGTTCTTATTCAAACCATAAACCTTTATTTTTCTTCAGTGGGGTATTAACATACTCAACCCCATATTTAGAGAGGGATTCAAAAGATGCGATATAATCTGTCACAGAAGATTCACCTTGAATAAGGTCAATAAAGCGTCGGGCCAAAGTTACCTTTTCAACTTTCGGCATAAACTTTAACTCGAACATTTCCCGAAATTGCTCCCAAGTAAGATCCGCTTCAATAATTTTCGAAATCAAAAGTTCATACCAATCTAATGCTCTCTTCTGAAGCATGCAAGAAGCCACTTGGGCTCGATGTACATCCACAAGATTCATGCGAGAAAAGATACGGTCGCATGTTCAAAGCCAAGCTTGGACTTCTATAATGCTTTCGGAACCCTTGAATGGCCTTCCACCCAAATTGATATGATCATTGCACAAGCGTGCAAACCCGGATTTAGGATAAATAAGCTCTGGGATGGGTCCGGCAGCTTGGACATTCTTTACAAGATCCAAAAGCTGTTGGGCATACATGAAAATGCCATCCTGAGGAGTAGCACTAGATTGACCGGTGCTGGGACAATTAGGTCTAACCATTTCCCTTCTATAAGAAAGAAAAAAAAAGAAAGAAGATGAAAAAGGTTATTCTTAGAATGAATATCAAACAATCTTGATTGATAAAACAAGGCATCATAAAAGAAAATAGGATAGAATGAGTCTTAAGACTCGGATTAAATCCTAAGGCACGATTCCTAGGAGAGACTTAGGACAATGATCCGCTCTAGATTATTCTGCATTGTTCTGAAGTTTGGCTCTGATACCAAGCTATGGTGCCCGACCTCTATACTCACAATAGTTAAGGACACTATGGAGTAATTTCGTCGACAAGCACGAAGAATAAGGCTGTTGAGGAGCGACCATCTGTGTAATAAATTTATGCCAGTACCGATATGCTAGATAGAAGGTCATGCATTTCATTTCAAGAGGAAATCTGATATCCAATAAAAACTCAAAGTTACTATATAGCAGCTATGTGCCTTTGGAAAAAAAATATAAAATAAGCATAACACAAATCGGTCACAGATATTCATATCACTAAGGCGGAAACAGATATGAATATAACGCATATAAGTGAACATCAAAGTAGTGGTCATACAAGATCCACTACATCACAAAAGAAAGGTACAAGTGCTAGACAAAAGAATATATATACATCAAGAAGTCTCTATCTTGAATGTATAAAAGAAAAAACTACTAAGCTAAAGTAATTAGCCAAAAGTTAGAAGTTATTCCCTGCTAAGAAGTCATGTGGAAGCACCAAAAAAACCTCGGTGTGACCCGAGTATTATTTAAGAAGAAAAATAATAAACGGATCAGTCTAGCTATAATTATCATGTAAGATGAGATGGAATATGAGATATAGCAAATATATGTGATAACAGCAAAATTCAGATAATACCTAAAGTATTCTCAAATACCCAAAAAGAATATCATATTCTTTAGCTTATTCACCAAACCTTAAATATTGACAAAACATATCAACGCAAATCGCAAAAATTGGTGAATCATAAATTCCAGAAATCAATAATTAGAAATCCAGAAAACACAAAGGGGGAGGCCTATCACAAACGGGAGCATGAAAACTCACCACACGTATATCACAAACGAAACGTTATTCCATGGTCGCTAACCATCAAATTTGAGCCGAAGCTCCATAAATGGCCCAAAGACCATGGGTCGCTACCCCACCAAGTTTGAGCCGAACCTCCACGAACGGGGTTTAGTCCCTCATGCAGACAAAGAGACATCGCACATGCTAGTCTAAATCATAAAATGATCATTATTGATCGATAAGTGTAAAATACGCTAAGCTAGTAAATATATGAGTTAGGCTTCATATTCCACGACCACTGGCTTAACTTAAATATTTACGAATAGATTGTAGATTTCCACCCGAAAATTCACAAGATATCAATCGAACAAGTCCAAGATTAACCAACGAAGTAAAAGCAAGCATTTCGTATCACTTGTTTTGCTAAGTCGTTTAATTAGATTTCTCATACGAATGAGGTAAATGTTTGTATATACTAATAGACTGGAAAACAATTTTAATAACAAGCTTTGTATTAAAAGTAACGTTAAAATCATTTTTGTGAAAGAGTTTGAGTGTTTACTACTAGTATAGAAACCTTTGTATTTAAAAGTGACAAATCATAGAAACGATTGTAAAAACAATCTGTCACCAAAAATTCACATTCGACAACGTGAATTAGAAACCATGAAAATCGATATCAATTCCATCAAATGGATATTCCTAAAAATCCAGAAAAGAAATCGTCAAAGTCGATAATAAGTGACAACAATGAACCGGATCAACAAAAATCGATCAAAAATGGAAACCCATAAAAAAATAGGCAAATTGGCTACGTTAAACAGTGCTAGACGTTTGGTGGTTTTTCCAAGCGTCTGAGCTGAAAGTCTAAAAGTTTTCTTCCAGATCGCCTAAATGTCCAGGAACATCCTCAGACGTCTGAGCTATAAGTCTGGAATTTTTATTCCGACGACCCAGACGTCTGAGTGTTTTACCAGACGTCTGAGTGTTTTACCAGACGTCTGAGCTGAAGTTCAGGGCAAGATTTGCCTAGGCCAATGATAGCCAAATCATCTCGGAAGTGATCGAATGAGCGACGATGGCTATGGATTTATGCCAAGTGACAACCCAGCCCTATAGACTCATCAATACACTCCAAACAACATGTCCAAACATTCATGGTAGGATTTTCATAGATTTTGACTTCAAAATACCAAAATTGGAAGATTCACCAAACCAATTCAATTCAAAAGCATTTGGACATGAAATAGATGTTAGGAATTCATATCTAACAACAATGAAATTTATAGAAATAGATGTGAGTTCAAGAACTCACCTTTAAACTCAAAAAAAATGAATGAGAAGCTCTAAAATAAAGCAAGATTAATTCATCTTCTACAACATCTCTAGAATATTCAATCTATTATCACATGTAAAGATTTTTCAAGTTAGGTTATAGGAAATTCTGAAAATTAAAGAGAGAATGAGATGGAGAAGATGAAGAGAATACTTAACTAAGCTTCTCCTTGTTTTTAGACTTGAATTTGAAGTTTCTAAGAAAACTAGGGCTTAGGAATTTCTAATCTCCTCTCTTTTTCCCCATTTTTCCTAGGGCTTAAATGTTAGGAATTTAGAGAATGGAATGAATGAATGAATGAAGAGGAGTAGAGTACGAGGTATTTGATAGAAGGTTTAGGTTCTCTTATTGGGTTAGTGGGCTAGAACAAAATCCAAAACCCAAATGATAAACTAAAATCCTAATCAACTCCAAACATATCAATATTTATACTCAAACAAGTTGTAAACGTCGTTTTGAACTCAATGGAAGTGGTCTCAAGTCCGGATTTGGCCATTTACAAAAAGTCATATTTCGAACATTAATCAACTAACAAATGCTATATGTAAACAAAACATTTAAATATATAATCGTAAAATATGCTGGTTGTTACACCACTCGACGAAACAACCCTTGACTATTTAAAAAAAACTAAAGACCAAAACCGACGACTTCACAGCTAACCACTTCGGCTAAAACTCGACGATTTAAGGGATGTTGATTTTTAAAAGTAAGGAGAGGTGGTTTATTTTCTTTTTACACAGGTTCATGTGAAGGGAAGAAGAAGAAGATAGAGTTCATGTAACCATATATCTCTATATATGTTCAATAAAATAAGCATGCTCTTTCTTTTTAAGCACATAGTAACAAAAAAAGCACATGATTTTCATATCAAAACCAAAATACTAACTAATTTCACATCTATTCTCTCATCAAACTATACAAAGATTAAATAAACCAAAATGTTTATTATGTTCTAAAAAGTAAGAACAAGAGGTTAGCATTCACACCTTCCACCTTATTTGCAAATCAAAAATCCAAATCCAAGCTTAAGTTTAAAGCTTTTGATTTTTGAGTTTAAAAAAGATGACATTTGTTTAAAATTTTAGAAAAAGTAGAGGGGGTGGTAAAGGAGGTTAAGATGATGAAGTATAAAATGAAATATATAAAATGAAAGATTGATGTATATATTTCATTTTATTTTATTTTCTAGCAATCTATTTGGGTGGTTACCCAACTTTGAACGTAAACAATTGGTATAACAAGATTCATGATAGATTGATGTTTATTTCTACCTTAGAAAGGATAAACAAGAACGTTTTTAGTATCATTTATGGTTACATATTATGAGTTTATTAAAGTATGTCTATCAAGTCAATAATTATTAAGGCTGTTAAAAACACACCCAGCCCACTTATCCAAAAAATAAATGGGTCGGATCAAAATCATTTAATTAAATGGAATTATAGGGTTAACCCATTTAAACCCAATTAATTGATTAACTTAATGGGTCCATCCCGTAAAACCAGTTAACCGAACATAAATTTTAGGGTTACCCTTTCTTTCTCATTAAATTCCATATCCGTAAAAATTTTGTGCAAATTCTACGATAAAAAAATAGGCATATTCCGTCATTTCGCTTCCGTCTCCACTTTAGTAGCTCCAATCAACGTTTTGTGAGGTACAGATTTTCTCATAATCTTTATTGAAGCTCACATTACTACTTGAATTTGAATTGTTAATTTATATTCGAATTTAGATTAGTAATCAAGTTTGAAACCCTAGCCACCATGATCGCTTTTTAGCAAAAAAAATTCGGGCTTATTATCTACATAGTTTATTTAGTTGCATTTTGTCCTTTTAACTTTTGAGTATTCCATATTAATAAAATTTCATTTTTGAGATCAAACTTACATCTTATTGATTAAGTTTATGTCAACATGCAATAAAGATAGTATTCGAATTAAAACACGGTTATAATTTCATATTCATTTAGTATTCAATCTTCCTACACTTTCTTCAAATTTTGTTTTGATTTATCATGTAAACTTATATGAAGTAAAATTGTGTATATTTTAGGATTTAAATTATTTTTTGTACGTTTGTTTGGTCCTCCTTTAATTTAATTATCATATATATTCAACTTTCCTTGCAATTATGAAAAAGTTCATTTTCATGTAAACTCGTTATTATTCTTTGATGAGCCCAAAAGTACATGGATTCCCAAAAATACTCCAACTATATGTAGTCATTACCTTTTGATAAGCCCTAGTTCCTCTTCAATGAGAATCGTTCAGTTGTTTCCTTTCTGCTGTAGGAAAATATACCCTGATAAATTTATACGTGCAGAAACTGTGACATAGGATATAGATATCGTGATGTTCCAACCAAGAGTGCATTTTTAAAAGTCAAATATGCAATGTAGCCAATTTTGTTTGCAACGTTAACAAGCTTCATGGCCTAGTTTTCTTTACAGATTATAAATGCATATATTTTAATCTGACTTCCTATTTGCTTATTTTGAGTTCCCTAATATTCTTTTGTATAAAATGATAGTACCTTGATGCCACGAATGTTTCTTGCAGTTTCTTTTCATACTTTCCAAGCTATTATAAAACCTGATTGAATGAATGCTTTAGCTCCAGTTCTATTCTACACATGAAAACTATAATATTTTGTTGTGTTGTATTCAATATTGTAATTATTGGATTATATGTTCCAGTTTTTGTGTTATTAGGCCAATTTTGTGCAATTCTTTTGAATTAATTTTATAGTTTTCACTACAGTTTTTTTATAAAACTTTCAATTTTCTGTTATTACAAGTTTTGTAGCAGTAGATTTTAACATATTTTGTATTTAGGAAAATATTGTCAAGGACAATTTTATAACTTTTTTATTACCTAAGTGTAACGACCCCTATTTGAACTATTTTAAATTATTAAATTTAATATGATTATTGAACAAAAAAGGGTTAGAAATAAAAATTTAATGATATATTAATGTAATTTATTTGATAATTGAATTGTTTAAAATTAACATTGGAAATTATTTAAATAATTGAATCATGAATTTATTATGAACGAAAATGATTTCAAAAGTAGATTCAAATTTTATTTAAACAAGAATGAAAATTATTAGCTTTTAAATTTGAATTTAATTTGAACTGATTTTGGAATTTAACAAAAATAATTTGATTTTGAAAAGCTATCTTCTGAATATGATGGACTTGGCTCCCGAGACTAGTTCCATTGTGTTCGGAATATGGGTATAACATATAGAATTTCAAGCGGCACGCTTCGTTTGAAGTTCAGAAAATTTATGTGTGAATCGGGTCGGAAACTTATGTAATGGCCCGTTCATTTTCATTCTCGCACCTCCTAAGCTCAGCCACTTTCATTTATATCGTTTAACGGCTGAAATTTCTTCACTTCCTCCCTTTAATTTCTTCTGATTCACTAAACGAATTTGCACGACACAAAAAGGGAAAATATAGAGCTCGACGAGCTCTACACATTCGACGGTTGGATTGAGGCAAAATGTCTCGAAATCGCCGAGATTCGCTCATGAAGACGGCTGCGTTTTTGGGCTCGACTTTGAATCGCGCATTCACGCTCGCTGGCGTTTCTGGCTTTGGTAGAATGGGTTGGGGCGGTCGCGGTGGTGAGGGTGGATATGGGTCCGCTGGCCTAGGGTGTGGCGCGCATCTATGTTCGTGGTTGCATGAATGGGGTTCGATCGCGTGGCCTGGGAGATGGAGGCAGAGCACGTGAGAGAGAGGTTAGGTTAGTGTTGTTAATTATATTATTAAGTTAATTAATTTTTATAATTATAGTTATGCTAATAAAATCCGTAACTTTTCCATACGATGTCCGATTCGAGCAAAACAAGTAGCATTGCGATCGTATCGACGAAGGCCATGACATGGAACCAAATTGGAATTTATTTGTAGATGAAAGTTTTTCAATTCAAATGAAGGTGAATGTTTTATACCGCTCACGATGACCAAATATTTTAATCTTTGATTGTTGTTTGATAATTTACTTGACATTTAAATTGACATCTAATTAATTGTCGGGAATGAAAATTGACAGTTGAAGTGAAATTGTAATTAAATTGCTAGTTAAACTTTCGATTATTGATAACCACTTAAATATTGTGTTATACTGACTGTTTGAAAGTTGACTGTGATGGATGCCTATTGGTTGATATTTTGGATGACCGGATGTTCATTTATTTTATATATATATCATATTATCATCATGTATATTATTTGACAGATATAAACTGTTATTTGAACTTTTTCGAATAAATTAAGAAATAGGATGAAATGATATATACCTGTGAAATTTATTTTGGATTGAAATGATATATATCCATTTCTAAAATTAAAATCGAAATAACTGATCACTTAAGCATAGGATAGAAAATTATATACGGACACCGGATTAGTTAAATTAAATGGTTTTAAAATTTTGATTTGGAATCTATTTAAATTATTTTGATTCAAAAAGAAATAATCAAACTTATAAAGATTCATTAATTTCGAATTCAAGTTTTGAAATGTTGAATTTAAATTTGTTTAAATAATTAAATTTGAAATGTGAAGTTAAAATCGACATATGACTTGAATTATAAAAATTGAGTTGTTTTAAAAGGGTTGAACTTTTACTTGAACTTCGAAGTTATTTAAGTAAAAGTGATTTAAATTGATATTTCAAGTTTAAGCTCGAAATTGAATTATTTTAAAGATTTGAACATCAATTTGAATATTGAAGTTTGCTTTAATTCAAGTGATTTAAATCGGTATTTTGAAATCGAACTCAAAATTGATATAAATTGAAATGGTTTAAAATAGGAATTGAAAATCAAACCATTGAATTGAATTGTTGAATCAAATTTGAAATCGAAATTAATTTGAATTGAAAATTGAAATTGATTCGAATTGAAATCGAAATTGAGTCGATTTGAATTAAATTAAGATTGAAGATAATTTGAATTGGGATTATTAAAATTGAATCGGTTGATTGGAATTTGGGCGTGAGTCCAGATTATTGGAAATCGGAGGAAACAGTTTTGAATTTGAATTATTTCACTATAAACTATTTTCCTTTAAACTGTTTCCAAATTATATAAATTTTAAAGTCATTTAGTATAGAATCTATTTTAATATCTAAACTATTTTAAGTTTTTAAACTATTTAAAATTATTAAAACTATTTCTAAAAGCACTACAACAGAAATACCATATTACAACTGCCAAAAACAGTTGTAATCAGTCTATTACAATGGACGTCTGCCCGTCCTTATATCCAAAGTTGTAATAGAGTCCTATTTTTTTCAATTGTCTTTGGTGGTTGAAAATAATTTTTTACAACTGCGTAAAACAGTTTTAATAGGTTTATTACAACCGGTGGTTGCCCGTCATTACATCCGAAGCTGTAATAGATCCCTATTTTTTTACAACTGTCTTCGACGGTTGTAAAATAATTTTTTACAACTACCATTGGCAGTTGTAGAAGATTTTTTACAACTACTATGGGCAGTTGTAAAAGACTTTTTTACAACTACGATTGACAGTTATGCTAAAAAATGCAAAATTAATAAAAATTAATTTCTACACATTTTGCAAGTATAACAAGAAACACATAAGCATAAATAATAGAATAAAAATAACAATGCACTATAATCAATTCAAACGTTACATTATTGTTATCTACAAAACTAATATATCAAACAAACTAAATATAATCATTTTTGACTCGATGGAAGTAGCATTAATAGCGATACCTCCTTTTCTGGCGATTCTTCCTCTTCGCTCGTGTTCTGTCTGACCGCGTTCTTTCTCCTCCGCCTCCCTTCTTCCATCCATCCCTTCTCTCCATCACTCCACCTCGACTAATCATGCCAAAGAAGAAAAATTCCTTGCCTCCGCAATCGGTTTTGCCCCAAGCCCTAGCTTCTAATCCAAATAGACCTGCCTCTCTGACACGCTATGGTGTCCCATTCGCCGCCGTTGTTTGTGGGTTTTCTCTTGGGGATCCTTTAACGGCCTCTGAACTGGTAGCTGCAGCCCCTTCAGTTGATATATCACATGAGAATGCATTGTTACCTTCGGCGAATCCCCTTATTTCCTTGCTCGCTGACATTGATGTCGAAATACGGGTAGCTGGAGCTCAACGTTTGGTAAGCACTGTCTTTCCTCTATCCTTGCCTCTGCTGTTACTGCACCCATTTGGACTGATTCCGAGGTTGGATCAATTTGTGATAATGCTAATGTCTGTTAGAAGTTGAGCTGGAATCCGCTGATGGTTTGAACGTGGTTGTGGTTGGTCGGAATCTCTATGGCTTTGGAGATGTTCACGATCCCTTTTCTTTGTGCACCCTACCTGTTTGTGTTAATACCAATGAGAAAGTCTGTGAGCCTACTATTCCAAATTATGCTGAGCACATGCCCAATACTGACCGTCCCACTGATCTTGTACCTTCCCTTCCTTTCTCATTGCCTACAGCTCCTCAGGTTCCTAAATAGTCTTTGTTGTTTAAGTCGTTGCCATGCAATGCAGGAAATTATGCACCTCGTTTATTTAAATCTGTGGAGGTGGATGAGGTCTCGTTCCCTCGACAGAGGTCATTCAGGCTGGCGAAGACTATTGGGATGACTACCTTGTTGGGTTCTTCCTCGATTCAAATCCTCTGAATCATATTGTTTGGCAACATTGTAAGAACTGCTGGAAACTCAATGGTGGTCTCCATGTTCAGTTTGATAACTCTATATTCTTTAAGTTTTCTAATAAGGAGGAAAGACAACATGTACTAGAGGCCGGGCCTTCTTTCATTGAAGGTAAGCCACTTATTATTACGCCATGGAGAAAATCAATTCATAGCACTAGAGATCAAGTTTTATCTATTTCTTTTTGTGTCCACTTCTCTCATATTCCTTCTGTTCGAAGATCATTGCTTGGTTTGAATTGGATTGCTAGTTTACTTGGAGATCTTAAGTGTTTTGACTCGAACATCATGGCTAGAGGTAGTATCGTTTATGCTAAATCTCTGATTGAAATCACCCCTTCCAAGCCTCTTCCTTCTGCTAGTATCGTTTATGTTGCGGAAATTAATGTTCACTATGGTTGAAAACCTAATATCTGTGAGATATATCACTCCTTTGGTCATGTGTCGATTTCATGCAAGCTTCTCCCTCCTTTCAATCCATCAGGTGACCCTCCTCTTCCTATCCCGGAAAAGATCCCCATTCTACAGCCTCCTGCTAGTACTTGGGTTCTGAAGTCTTGCCTCTTTATTTAGGTTGTTCGGGTTTCTTCTCCTACTGTCCTCGTAGAGATCCATAAAGCCCATGTTCGTAACATCGACGTTTTTATTGCCCCTTCTCCTGTCATTGTTGAGTCCTCACTTCCTTCTATTGTATCTTCTGTTATTCCTCCGCCTCCTTTGATTGAGTGGTACTCTAGGGAGAAGGCTTGGGTTCGTGTGAAATCTGAGATGTAATATAATCCAGAGTTTGATTGTTATTATATGTTTGTTGGTTGAGATGGACAGATGAGGCAGTTATTTTATCATGTTGTTGGTGATGGTCTTGCTCTTTCCTCCGAGGGAGACGATGGGGATGACAACAGACTTATTTTAGAGGTTGTAACTTAGGATAGAAAATATATTTACTCCTGTAAATTTGCGGTTTTAGATCCAGATATCAGGGCTCATTTCTCCGAATTTATCCATGTTATGGGTCCTTGTCCAGTTGATGACGACAATGGTACCTCCTCTCAGGAGGAGGTCTAGTGTTTTATATGTACAGTGGTATGAACACTATAAAACCATGTTAATTTTTCTGAGCATGTGCAGAATACTTGTTTTTTTTTTTTTATATATACAATGGCACAGTCCGCTTTAAAACCGGCTATCTTTGCTAAAAAAATTACCAAATCAAAGTAATTGTAATCATTGTGATATTCTATCAAATCGTAATACATTTTATTTTTTTGTACCCTAGTAAATGCAACAAAATAATTCGTTGTCATGTCAAATAATCATGGTTTGACAAACAGAAACGGTTTGAACGACACATCAAAATGCAGATGTAGTTTCTATGCCTTCAGCCTTACACACAAATGCTTACTATTTAAGTCCTACGTTCAACAACATTTCTACATGCTATCGGTTTTATCGTGTCTATGTTCAACAACTTTATTGAGCTCTTTAGTATGCTCGCAAATATCACAAAATCTTACCGTTCATACCATTTGTACATGATGTCCATAACATTTGGCCTTACTACATCTCTGATACACACCATGCTCAACATCTTACGCAACATCAACAGCCATGACTTCATAGCTCGCATGTGCAACACCTGTTTTTTAGCCTACCTTGGCTTTTATATCTAAAGCAAGTACTAGGAGCAGCTTATAGTCCCTACATGCTCTATACCCTCCCAGCTATTGCCAGCCGCTAAGAGTAGCAACCTCCAAAACTGCAATTGGGTGCATCACATCAACAGTGACCTGTTTCCTTCTCTCATCCCTTGTTATTCTTAAAAAGTTTCTCCTCAAATCAGTTCATATTACCTAAAGTTTTACATCATAAAACGTCTTGGTAAGAGCCCATTTCATAAAGGAAAATAGCATTAACAATGTCTAGGCAGCTCTATAAGTTTAGAAACATGTACTGACCTTCATGAAATCTTCATGAACATAGTCTCTTTCAGCACGAATTGCTGCCATTCCTGCTTTTGTGGACACATTCTTGAGATCAACACCATTGAATCCCTGAGGTTTATAGAAGTGTTCAGTAGTTGAAGAAGAAACTATTTTACACTTATAAAAAAGGAAAGAGTTTAACACATTTACCTCAGCTAGTTTAACAACTGCTTCGTAATCTATTTCACCGTGTTTAGCTATGCCAGCAACATGAATTTTGAGAACTTCCATTCTTGATTGTTCATTTGGTAATGGAATCTCAATTTTTCTGTCCAAACGCCCAGGACGAAGAAGGGCTGGGTCCAAAACATCAAGCCTATTTATGGCCATTGTCATTTTCACCTGAATTTATGGGCAGGAATGGAAAAGGTTTACCACAAATATACTCCAGTTAACTTACAACCGTGAACCCAAGTTGTGAAAAATTGATGTGCTTGAAAGATGGGCCAATTATTAATCAATAAATGATATACTCAACAATAAATGTTACATATCCAATAATTATACACTCGTAATTATTGGATGTTATCGTGCATCAAAAATTAATATAGTCGGCTATGAACCAAGCTGTATCAAATATAGTTTTACAAAAGCGCTACATCTTTCTCAACAAATATTAATTCTGTAAGAAAAAAAATGCCTTGCAGAATTCAAATGCTTTGTTATACAATTTTAGCCTACAAGTAGAAATATATAAATAAAGGATTTTAGCATATAGAGAGAAGCATATGAACAAGGAACTACAAATGATGATATTGACTGAGAAGCAGCCTAGGATAAATGCATGATTAGCCAATAAGCATGGACATGGAGTGTGAAAATCGACAAAAAAATTTAAAATAAAGGAGGAAAGACAGGTCATTGTTATGGAAACCACTTACGTCTATAAACATGTACACAAATTAGAGTTATTACGTAAGATCCAATAATCCGTAGTGAAAAATTAATGTAGTAAGGAAAAAGTTAAGAAGAAAACTGAATTGCTTAATGACTTGTCCAACTCTAGTATCACTGATGCATATATACAACCAAGGGTATGTGACAATTATCATTATCTTGTAAAAGTATAAAGCTATAACAATTAAACAACAAAATAACAACTCATTACCTTCGTAGTAAAGATGGATTAGAAACTTCCAACTTATGGTTACAGTAACCATCTCCTTGGTTAGTTAAATTTCACCTTTCGCTTAACGCTGCTTCACCATAAAAATAACATCAAAAGGCAGAGTCTTACCGATGGTGGCTCTAACGGTAAGATTTGGATCGGATTTGATGCTAGCGGCTCTGACAATTCAATGATGGCTAACATTGAGTATAACAGATTTGAAGGTAGGAAGTTATTTGGCGAAGCTAGTTGGGGGCAGTGTCTGGTAAGGCCAGATCTGACAAGAATGATGATGTCGGCACATTTTGGGATGGTTGACGAGGAGGATTCGATGTAGGGTGGGTTGAATCTAATGAGAGATGGTGTGGATCTGGTGGAAGGTGCGATCAAATTAGCTAAAGATGGGGAAATAGGGCGATTGATAAATTGGTATATGGTATTATTACTTAGATATGTAGATGGGAGGAGGCCGAATTACGTCGTTATGGCGATTAGAGGGGAAAAAATTACCTGGAGGGAAACAAAAATTTGGAGTGAAGCAATTTTTTTGTGGATTAGAGCCAATTTTCCTTATTTTGAGTCGTATATGTCAAAATAGGTAGTTACAGATACAAGCATCTAGAAGCATATGGGAAGTAATAGTTTGCATGTAACCTTTGTTTTTCAAATTTAATTTTTATGAATATTTTTAAATTTAATTTTAAAAATTTCAAAATTTTAATTTTTTCGAAATATTAAATAAAATAATCGATTCTAATTATCAATATTAAATACTAAATTATAAATATTACTTCTTAATTATAAAATATTACTCATTAATCATTAGTTATTAAAAATTAAATAGTAAATTAATTAATAAGTAGTAAAAATTACTACATAGTAAATTAATTATTATTATTTATTAAATACTAAATTTTAATTATTAAATCTTAAATTATAATAAATTATTTTTGTAATCTGCATCTTGAAGATATAAAACATATATACTATGATTGCATTGATTCTTATTACATTCTAAATAATATTCTTAAAATTTTTAATTTCAATATAATAACTAGAGTTTTGGATTGTGACATCTACTGGAATAATTTTAGATATAGATTCAAAAAGAATATTAGATTTTTACTTGACACTTTATTCACAATTATTAATTGGTATATATGGTTTGAAAGAAATCAAAGAATTTTTAATAATAGAAGTCTTCTTAACAAATTGATTTTTATTATTTCTTCATTTTGTATTAATTAGATTTCTAATTCCAAATATAAATTAGCTAAAAATAATCTTTTTAAAGGGTATCATAATAAGGTAGCTATAATATTAATTTATTTAAACACAACAATAATATATTTAACATTAACAGTATTAGTATTAATATTTTTTCAAATTTATATGATGATCTTAATGTTAATCATAACTTTCTTATGATTAAAGATTCATAAGAATCTTTTAAGTTTTGTTTCAATTATTATTCTTGTCTTCGTTGGTATTAGTTTATAAGCTCCTTAATTCTATTATTTTAGTCTTATTTAGGTTTTATTTCCTACCCCATCTATACATATATATGTATATTAATTATATAAATATACATATATATATCATTCTAACTTTTTCCTTAGTCATCCTTCAGATACATGTATGAGAGATAGGTTGTATGGCACATTTTGCATGTTCTTGTGTCTTCAGATTACAGGTTTTTGGACTGTAGAGAGGCCATCAGAGTAGAGTTTTCTACTCAGGATTACTTGCAGTTCCACCCACAGATACATGATACTTTCATCCCTATTTTGGCGTATTATATTCAGGAGGATCCATTCTTCTACTTGGCACTTCTTCCTCTGTACAGAGTCTTTAGAGCAGATATTCCTTTCAGCAACATATCCAGTTCTACTTCAGAGTAGATGCTTCTTCATTCCTTCCAATCCTGATGCATGAAGTTTCTTTCTTAGTTGGTGATGCATGGAGCTTCCAATCCAGATGTATGGAACTTCATTTTTCTTTTGTTTTTTGGTACTTCTAACACCTCGGTATCGGGTGGTGGCCATGCCGGAACTCGATATTGGGGTGTGATGGGTGGTGGCCTTGCCGGAACTCATCTTAGGGGTACCTGAGTTTCTTTGATTCGTGTATTTAGTTTTGTTACCTGCCAGGCATGTTGGCAGCATGTTATTATTGTGATACATACATACATATATATATATATGTGTGTGTGTGTGTGTGTGTGTACATACATACATATGTATGTATGTACATACATACATACATACATATGTATGTACATACATACATACATACATATATGTATGTATGTATGTATGTATGTATGTATGTACATACATATGTACGTATGTATGTACATATATATATATATATATATATATATATATATATATATATATATATATATATATATATATATTCATGTGTGCTCTCCTCTATTTACAGAGGATCACATATTTTTCTCAAAAAAAATTATAAAAATTATTAAAAATTATTTATTAAAATAATAAACTAATTAAATATCAAACATTGATTATAAAAATTAAATTTTAAAAATTAATTATCAAGTATATTTATTAATTATTAAATGTAAATAATAAACTATAATTTACTAACTATAATAAATTATTAAATACAAAATATAATTATTCATTATAGATATTACTTATTAAATACAAAATATAATTATTAAATATTACTTATTAATTATTGATGGTTAAATATTAAATATTACTCTTAATTAATAATTATTTAATAATAATTACTTTTTATTAATTATTAAATTAAACACTAAATATTAATAGTAATTATTTAATATTAAATACTAATAGTAATTATTTTAAAATAAAATTGTTCATAATTTAACATTAATTATTAATTATATTTATCAATTATTAAATGTAATTAATAAATATTTACTACAATTTACTAATTATTAACAATTAACTATACTTAATTTGAAAAATAATTATTGATTATAGATTACTTGTTACTATTGTTTAATAGTAATGGTTATTTATAAATTATTAATGAATAGTTAAATTTTTATTATTGTTATTTATTTATTATTGACTATTAATTTATTATTAATTATTGATTGATTCAGAGCTAGAATCTGAAAATGATTCAGATTATTTAATTACTACTGAAAAACTTAAAGGTCTTGCCGAAAAATCATCACAATCTGATGAATGTTGTGAACCATGTGGACAGGGAAAACCCTGTTGGGTCAGGAGGTATCATCACAAAAAGTTTAACCAACTCAAGAGATAATAGCTACAGCTCAAGAGGTAATAGCTTTTTGCTATCAGCTTTCTGTTACCGTGTTAGGCCAGGATATTTCCTATGTTGCCTCCTCTGTAGGGGAAATTACCCCTTCCTCTAGGGATCATTTGCCTGTAAAAATTCACGAGTTAAAAAATCAGGAAGACAATTTTTTTCACCCTTTTTATAAAAGATTTCAAAATCAATAAGCGCCAAATGAGCCAGCCATCTGGCAAACATTTGTTTTGACACATCATGTTTAAAATCTTTATTAAACATATATTTAGCAGATTTACAATCAAATTTTATAATAAATTTTTGATTGTATAAATCGTCTTGAAATTTTAAAGCACTTTTTACAATAGCAAGAATTTCTTTGGCTATAGTTGCGTAGTTTTTTTGACTATTGGTCCATTTTCCTGAATGAAATCTAACAAGATATTCTTGTTTTGTTTTTGGGCATATTTGCTTTAAAATTCCTCTAAATCCTATATCTGATGCATCAGTTTCAATTACCTTTTCCCAATTTGGATTTGAAAGCATCAAACAAGGCAAATTCTTTACCTTTTCTTTTATAATTTTAACAGCTTGAGTATGTTGCTATGTCCATGGGCCTGGATTCTTTTTTAATCTATCATATAGGATAACAGCATCTGCTGCTAAATTAGTATAATAAGAGCATATATAATTTAAACTACCCAAAAACCTTTGTAGCTGGGTTTTATCGGTTATTATATCAGGAAACTTTGAAGCAAATTTTATACTTCTATTTATAGGGATTATTTTTCCTTTTTCGATATTATGGCCTAAAAATCTTACATTTGTTTGAAACAAAGACATTTTTGTTTTTTATATTACCAAACCGTATTGAATAATAACTTTTTTGAAAATATCTAAATGTTTAAAATGGGTTTCAATATCTTTTGAAAATACTAAAATGTCATCAATATAAACTATAATAAATTCACTATATGGAATAAAAATGTCATTCACTATTTTCTGAATTCAGAGGGTGCATTTTTCAAACCAAAAGGTATTATTGTCCATTCATAATGTCCAATTGGGACATTAAAAGCAATTCTGTATTGGTCAGATTTTGAAATTTGAATCTGCCAATAGCCAGACTTTAAATCAAATTTAGAGAATATGATAAAATCATATAGTCTATCTAATAAATCTTTTTTGTTATGAATAGGATGCCTAATCCATTTCAAAACCTTATTAAGAGGTTTGCAGTTTATTACTAATCTGGGTACTCCTCTTTCTTGTTCACTATGTTTATTCACGTAGTATGCAGTACATGACCAGGGTGATTGAGATGGTTTTATCAAGCCTTTTTGTAATAATGATTCAATTTTGTTTTTTACACAATTCCAGATACTCAGAATTCATTTGACATGGTCTTGCTTTAGTAGGAATTTTTCTTTCATCAAAATTTTCTTCATATGGAAGACTAACAATATGTTTCTTTCTATCCCAAAAGGCATTTGGATGGTCATTACAAATTTCTATAGAAAATTTGTTATAAATCATTTTAAATTTTTCTTGCAATTTTGAATTTTGGAGTTTTTCTTCTATATTAAGAGAAACAACTTCTTGTTTTAGATAATTTAAATGATAGGTTTTTTGAGTTAAGAGATCTTTTATTTCATGTAAGACCTTTGTAAAGGGTTTAGTTATAAATTCAAAAGTAATAGTTTTATTTTCATAAATACCTGTTATTCCATTCTTAATAATATTTGTTATAGGATAGGTTTTATCTATAAATGGTGTTCCAAGTATGACTTGATTAGTAATATTTTTTACTAGTAAAAAGCTTGTAGGAATACAAGTTTTATTTTTACATATATAAGCATGTGGTAATTTAAATTTAATATCAAGTTTTCCTCCACCTACATGACTTAATGAATTAGTGGTTTTATGAAAATACCTAGTTAGAATTATTCCTTCTTGAATTACATTCATGTCTACACCGCTATCTATAAGCGCGGTTAATTCCTTTTTAAAATGGTTGTCAATTAGAAGGGTTATTTTGATAAACCATTTTTGGGATATTAAAATATCCAATTTTGAAAGAAATCCTTCTTGAGAACAATTTATTTGATTGTTTTCAGTAGGGATAATTTGTTTTGACTGTTCTAGAAAAGAGAGTCTATAATCAAGATTTCTATTTCACCTTTTATTATTTGGATTTCTTTTTTAAGATTTTGGATTTCAATATTAAGGTCTTCAACAGTAGTAGGATATTCAATTCTTTGTCTTTCTTTCAAAAGTTTATGAACTTCATTCATAGAATATGGATTTTTAGAATTTCCAATATTTTGAAATGTCTCTGTTGATGACTCATTATTTTTGCTTGTTTCTGGAATATCTTCCATTTGATCTATCATTTTTTTATCTTAATTCCGGGTCTTTAACCAATTTTAAGAATTCTATAATATTATTATTAGTTAATACTCTTATATTTAAATCTTGAAATTATGAGAGGATTTTATAAAATTCATATAGGTTTTATACAAATTGCATCTTAATTATTGTTATTATTTAATAGTAACTGTTAATTATTATATATCTATATTTAATTATTATTTTAAAGTATTAATTATTTAATTATTATTAATTTTAGTATTAATTATTATTATGTAATTTTAATTAATAATTGTCACAGTTATTTAATATTAAATTTTAATTATTTTAGTTTAATTATTATTTAATTAATTATTATTTATTACAAAAAATTTGTTATTAATTATATATTACTATTATTTAATTGTTTAATATCTACAAATTATTAATTATTAAATAAATACTTATTATTTATTATTTATTATTTATTATTTATTATGTTTATTATTGATTTATTAATTATTAATTACTAATTAATTATTGATCACTAATTATCAATAGGAATTATATCAAATTTCAAATTAATTGTTTACTAATTATTAAATATTAATAATAATTATTATTTAATAGGTCTTTATCATAAATGGTATAAAAGAGCTCTTAAAAATAAGTTTATACAACATTTTGAAATTTTTTGTAATTATTGATTATTAATTATTTATTATCGAAAATTAATTACTAAGTATTAAATATTACTTCTCAATTATCACTTCTTAATTATTTTTATTAATTATCACTCCTTAATTATTAATTAATATTAACCACAAAAAATTAATTCTTATTTATTAATTATTAATTATTTAATAATTATTTTTATTCATTATTTATTAATTGTTAATTATTGAATAGTTATTATTTATATTAATTATTGATAGCGATTATTTCATATTTTATATAAACTATTAATTATTATTAATTTTTTATTAATTATTTAATTATTAAGTATCTTATACTGTAAAGCAAACCTCCGGTCAACCAGTCAAAGTGAAGCCTTTTTGGTATTCCCTGAAACAACCCTCTCTGCCTACAGTACCACGTGAGAAATTATTCTTTCCCACGTTAAAACGGCTCCCTCTTTGCGATGATCAGCCCGTTCTCATTTCTTTTATCCACTTTCATCAACTACCTCTCTTCTCATTCTCTTCAACCATGGCGATTTTATTTCTCCAAAAAAAACCATTTAAGAAGGATACGCAACTCTTTTTCTGTTTCTTGACGTTTCCATATCCCACCTCAGAACCATCTCTTTCTATCACTTCTTAATCCATTTACGCCATTTCGTCCTCATTTCACATCTCACAATCCAAAAAGAAAATTGATTGAATGAATCATGTTCGGAGAACGCCAATTGGATCCAAAATCTCGACAGGGAAAATCAAACAAATCAAGCAGTTTTTGTATCAAATGCCAATTTACTGACTGAATCATGTTCAGAGAATTTCAATCTCAGACGGTACTCAACAATCACGCGACAACGTTCGAAGCATCTGAAGCCTCCGGCAATCAAAGTGAGCTCTAATTGAAAGGTATGCAAAGATAGGATTGAATCGATCCAATTTGATAAATTTCTCATATTCTGACTGTAATAACGGTTCGGATATTGTACTACTTTTTCTTTGGGATATTTCTTATCACTTCAGTAAGGAGTAGTATGTTCAAATATTTTTTCTAGGTAAAGTACATCACATGTCTTTTTATTTCTGTAAACCATTAGAATGTATTAGTCAATGTGTTGTTACCTTTTTTTTCTATTGTAGGTACCATGTTTGATGAAATGTCAACAAAAAACATTAAGATGAACATCTATTCAACTTCCATGATAAAATACGACATCTTTTTAAAAAGTATATTGCAATAGAAAGTTAAATGTATAGGGTGTGATGCAACCAAAATTTATATTTGGTACTACAATAATGGTTACAAATTGTGAGTGTACCATGTTTGCATCTCCCTGACTAGAAAATTATTCTATCTTATTTTTTGTTCTAAGTTCTAACCCAATAATAAACTTAGTAAGTTCATTCATAATGTTGAAAGATTTTTTTTATATTATTTTCCTTATAGGAAACTTTCAGCTCCACCATGTTTGTTATGCTTTTCGAAGGACATTTGAAGAAAAAATTATATGTATCAAGTTTTAATTTTTATATGGTTTCTTTATCTTGACTGATTCCATGATTAATCATATGTCAACCTTTTTCATCCACATTGTTCTTGGTTTCTGAAGTTGAAGTTTGATGTAGTAAAACTATTCTTGAGATTTATATTTGGTTGGCTAATGCCTGGAATGTAATGTAAAACTTTCGATGATTTTGGTTTATTTGACTACATTCTAAAAGTATATTTACTATATGACCAGATGCACCTTAATTTACAATAAGAACTATAATTTTATTACTATATTTTTATAGATACATGTGTTACTACAGAGAGTAGGGCTAACATAAATTTTGAAGGAGCATATGCAGCAATGATGATTATGTTACCATTCTAAAATGGTTTAATTAATTTGTTGAAATCTACTTTATTTGAAAGATTTCCAATCAGCTAGCTTGATGAGTTACTGTGCTACTTTATGAGTTTATATGTGTATTTTTCACTTTACATGACAAATTTCATGATGAAAACTAGATAGCTATATGATTTTTTAAATGTTGATAGCTACAAATAAGTGAAGCAATGCTCATTGAGACTGATATTTTAACATTGTTGTATTATTATTTTTCTTTTAATTTATGAGAAGATGTTTATTTCTTTGGTACATGGGCCAATGATATAAGATGATTATTAGATATTGAAGTTTTAGTTTTAAAGATACGGTCTTCTTCATTTTTAGAGATATGTTTTTCACTAAAAGTAAGTACTTTTTGATTTTTTCATTTAATAAAATAAGATTTTTTTTCATTTAATAAAATAATACAATTTTTCAGATTATGATCAATGTTCAATTTTTTGGGTATTCAAAAAGTATGCTATAGTTTCAGTTACACATGTCCTTTATGGATCTTGAATATATTCATAGTTTTGATTATAACAAGCCATTAAAATATGAATCACCAGTTTAATTTCCTATGTCTGAATATACAAATTTTCTATATATTAATATTGAGTATAAACTGCTATGTATATATACATATACATATATATAAGTGTCCAAAGTTTATGAGTTCCAGTACATGTTTAAGCACATACCAGTTTTGAATGTATGTAAGTTTTGTATACATGGTTTCAAAAAACAACTAGCTTTGTATGCATCAGGTTTTGGATGCGTGTGACTTCAAGTATAGTAGATTCTTTAATGTATAAGTTTAATCTCGAAGCTTTGAATATACTTGGCTTCAGGTAAACACAAAGTTTCCTAAATATTAGGTTTTGAATATATTGGATCTTTAATGTATAAATTTTGGACTAATACAAACTCCAACTGTATTTGATATATACAGTTTCTTATACATATACATGAGTTTCGAAGATGCATACTGGCTTTGCATATATAAATTTTGTATGTACATACATGTTTCCAAATATGCACAGTTCCAAATATAGAATGGACACTAGAACTTCAGACCCTCTAGGAATTTACAAAACGTGATTTGTTACTGATCATCACATGAAAGGTGGTTTGCATTATTCCCATAAAAAGAAGAACTAACAGTTTCATACAAGGACACAGTATGGTAAACAGAAAAACCAACAGTTTCATATATGAGGACACTGTAAGCATATATATGTAAAGTACAGTAATGTAACAATTAGAAATGCAAACTTTTCCACAAGGTTCTAGCTTACAACCGGTGGTGTATTAATCATTTTCGTACCACATTGTTTTTGACCATAACTTGCAGAAATTGACTGTCATGATACAGAGCAATGTCAATTCTCGAATGGTAATTTTTTATATCACTTGCACCATCAATAAGTCGGTAGGACTATTATTTTGTTTCCAGAACTCCTTTAATGAGTCCAAATTCTAGGGCTTGAAAAAAGTAATACAGCATATGAAAAACCATCAATCAAAAGTTTGACGATCAGGTAATGAAAGTTTCCAGTCATAGTATTAGTTACTGTGCATTAAATTATATGTTTGATAAGGACATCTTCTAATCGTTTTGTTTACAGAACAACTTACGAGTTGTAATATTGACATGTCTTCACATCTCTTAATTTTTATATATGTTAAGTAAATACAAGACTTGATGTTATGCTGACTTATAACTTATAATTATGTTTATTTTACAAACTATTAACATGCGTTCGTTGATTTTCAAAATGCAAATATAGCTTTTCTACATATTACTGATGTTACATAAAATTATCCTTTACACAACATCTTTAATTTCGACATCTACATGTTACTGATGTTGGTCTTAAGTCCAGAAAAAGAAGGAGAGAAAAAAATTGAGTTCTTATAGACCTTTTATAAGATGGTGCCGTTGAAATCAACCTTGAAAAAGCAAAGAGTACAGCTGTTACATCAAGTTAGTTCTTACAAGTTGTTAAACTGATGATAGCCTAAAGGAAAATTCAATATTTACACATTTGCATCAAGTATTTTTTATTTCAACAAATATTGAGGAATTGCGAGGAAGATAGTATCAATGGAAGTGTGATCACTGTGATGAGGGACAAGAAAAATTCTTTATATTAATATGGTTGTTGATTACTTTCTAAAAGAGTGGTATGTAAGAGTGGTATGTAAGTTTTTTACGTTTCGAACCACAGGAAATGCAAACTTTAATGTTTGTTGCATTTTCCAAGATATTGATATAATAGTTAATTGCTTTCTTTTTTTCTTTGCATATTTTATTATTTTTTAAATAACTTAGTCTCATTAATGTTTCGACAAACGGTTGATTTGTGAATGTGTATTTATATAAAAAGATGCAAGATTACAAACACTTCAAATTCACATTGTAAGATTATAGGATCTAAAAAGGTTACAGACGACGTTTTTCAATACTAGTTACTCCTGTGGACGTGCATCGCACGTGCCAAAGCACTCATATTATTCAATGATAATTATCAATTTATTATTACAACGGCCTATCAAAAAAGACTAAAGTATGCATCTATAACAACTAGCAAAAAAGAAAAGTTGTTAAAAATATGCATCTATTATAACTGACAAAAAAGAAAGGTTGTAAATGGCTTCCATTACAACTGCCAAAATAAAATAGTTGTTGAAAACAGGCATATATTAAACTGATAAAAAAGAAAGGTTGTAATTTGCATCTATTATAACTGACAAAACAAAAGAGTTGTTAAAATAAGTATATTACAACTGGCAAAATAAAGGAGTTGTAAAAAACCTTTATTACAACTGCATTTTATGACAGTTGTAAAATTACATCTTTTGTTGTAGTGAAAATTCAAACTGGTCAAAGTGGGAACTATTTATATTTAAATCATGGATTTAAACGAGCATTGGGTTAAATAAAGTTATAACCTAAATTGAAATTCGAAACGATTTTAGAAGTGAAATTGAGATGTTGGAGTAAAAATGATTTTCAAATAAAACTGACATATTTTAAAGTAAATATGATATTTTTAAGAGAATATGATATTTTGATATCAAGTATGAATCGTTTTTGAAATGTTAAAGAACCAACCGTCGTGTAAAATGATGTTTGGTTGTTAAAGAGGCTGGTGCCACTTATTGGCATACTCTCTGTCAATATAGAAACCACTTTAACAACCGTGTACGCGGAGGAGACTTCAAAATGAATTGGTTGGATTCGGCATACATTTGTTGGATTAGAAGAAAGAGAATGATGATGGATGGACCCCGACACTTGTGCCAATTTGAAATGACTAAAACAGGATGGCTTGACAGGGCTAAGTGGGCTAGCTACCCTTAGCGGACATCCGCTCTTCGATTTTCTTCTTGGACTTGGTCCATACTATTACTTTTGATGTTGGTTTCGATTAGAGCACCTTGATTTGGGATGACCTCCATTTAACTCGATATGGGATGGACGTACGCGGTGGGCGATCGTGGCTACGATGAGTTACCACCAGCCCTGCTACCCGAACTGGTAGCATCCTACCTTGGTCATCGCCTCACTTTCCTTATTATACTTTTATTCTTATACGAGACCACTACGAGTTTGGTTTAGTGTTGTCGTATCACGGCGCATCCCTATCCCCCGACGTGTTATTGGGGCGTTATATGCAAACTGTATGACAAGACTTAAAAACGCGTTAAGGGAGGTTAATATAAAACCTGCTAAGGAAAACATTTATTTTACTGATTATACATTACATATATAGCATATTATACTATATATAGATATTTTTACGGATCATTAAGAGATGAAAAATCCCGTGGCATCTCCTGAGTTATTGCATGCACGATATACACTTGATAGGGGATGTAAAACCCCGTAAACATCTCTGACGCTATTGCACTCTTATTATATGTGATATTAATTTGACTCACATAAGAATATTTTAGTAATGACTCAAGTTTTTTGTCTTTTCATTATGCCCGGGCCAGCCTTGAGTTTTCAGCGCATTAAAGATTTTTTCTTGTTGACGAAGACGAAGATTTGGTATATTATATTACTAGTATTACTCCCGGCATCAAGTTCTTCTGCTGCATTGTTTTATTTAGTTCTGTTATATATATAACTCTGATAGATGTTATAAAATTACAATCAAACGTATAATATAAACAACTTCATGAAATGTTTATTTGATTATTATATTTGGTTATTCCGCTGCAAGATTTTGTGTTTGTTTTCTTCTTTTCTTATTTATCTTAATTTTCCCCATTGATTATATGTGTTTCAAATTGATTGAGTTGGACATGTATGGATTATTGCCGATTTAAACCTTTCGAAATGTTGGTTGTCACAGTTGATATCAAAGCTTTGGTTAGCGATAACTTAGCTTTGTGGGGTTTGACTCATTAGAGATAAGGTAGTAATACCCTTGAGTGAGTTTTTTTGAGTGTATATATATGAAAGTGCGTTTTTGTTAGTGTTATAAAATGTTTTATATTGTATTTACTTATTTGTTGAGTTGTTTATGAATTCTAGTTGGCACATGGGATGTCATGTTATCGATAGGGGTTTCTAAACTCTTAAACGAGGCAAGTCGACATAATATTGTTTTAAATTGGGTAAATGAAATAATTTTACCTAAATTATGTCTTGTATATAAAATGATAACTTTCATAAACCTGTATGATTATTAATGAATGTTATTTGTTAGGAGATGATAATATTTATTTATCATCGATGATTGTTGAATTAAACTAAAAACGAATACTTTGTGAACTGTATTTCACGAAGCATTCACTAATTAAATTGAATTGAAATCTAATTGCAATAAGAATTTTTTGCAATAACAAAGACATAAACTAATGAATGTTCTCATAACAAGGTAATGAAATTGTTTAACATATTTATAATATAGCTTATAAATAGAAAGGATTTAAAAGCTGAGGATTTTAGAATTTAAATCCTGTTGCTTTCAAAATTGTTTTCAAAGCCTTCAAAATTAACAGTAATATCATTTGAAAGTGTTTTGACTAGAAATATACTTTGAAAAGATTTTTGAAAGAAATAAAAGCATTGAACCCGCTTTAGCTGTTGGAAAATAATTCTGGGGATGACTGCAGGGTCGCCAATATTCATTTTCGAGTTTCTAAGTGAGAAATGCTACCAAAAGAAATATATTTCATGTTAGAACAAGTTTTGATTGTGAAAAAATATTCCAAGTATGATTAGATAAATATATGAAAATAGTTTTTGAAATTATAAACTGAAAATAGTATAGATAAGGAATAAGTTTATAACTTATAAATTTGAACAGGAAAGTAGGACCGAATTTTAAAATGGTTGAACATTTTAGTTAAGTAAACAAAAGAATATTTGGATTTGAGATATGAAATAAAAGAATTAACCTAAGAAATGCTAAGTAAATTGAGTTAGTGAAATGAAGTAAATAAAATGAAGTTTAACTCAAGAAAGCTTAACTGAAAAAGAATTGTATTTGAAATGAATTGGATAAAATAATGAAATTAAATTATAAAGGAAATAAGTTTGTATAACTTATAGATTTGAGAAATATTAAGCTTGAAACAAATTTCAAATTTGTTGAATGTGAATGATAAGGAAATAAAGAAAATTTTAACTTAAATAAACAGAGTAATGGATTAAACGAAATAAAGTTTAACTTAATAAATATTAAATGAATTGAATTGGATCTGAATGGAACTACATGAATTAGTAAAGAGAATCAGTTCCACTATAGTTATAAAATGAATTAATAGAATGAATACAAACTTGAATTATAAAATGAAAAGCAATTTGGGTGTGAAAGAAATTGAATGAGAATAAATGGTTGTAAGTCAAATTTATGTAAGTAACTGAATTTGATTTAAATTGGAAATAAATAAATTAAATACAAATAGAATGAGTTTTAATAAATTGAAGGTTAACTAATTGTGATATGAAATGAGTGAATGGTAAATAAATAAATGTTGATACACTTAAATATAAGTGGTAGGAAATACTTTAAGTTTAAATTATGAAATGAAATTTTACTTAAGTCAAGTTGAATGGAATGAATTAATGAAATAAGTTAGTGAAATGAATTATAAGATGAAAGTTAACTTAAGAAAAGTTGAATGAAATTGATTGTGATAAAAATAAAAATAAAAATTTGAGTTATAAAATAAAATTTACTTAACTAAAGTTAATAATATGAATTAATGAAATGAACTAATGAAGTGAATCAATAAATTAATATTAACTTAAGTTATGAAGTAGTAATAAACATGAGTTGTGTTTTATAAAATGTTATAATAAACTTAAATGGTTTTATGAAATGGTTTATAAATGATATTAGTATTAAAGAGAATATACTAAGTGGTAATGAAATAAAAATTTAACTTAAACAAGGTTAAATGAAATGATTTATAAAATGGCCCAGAAATTGATTTATATGAATTGTGTTAAACAAAAAATGAAATAATTGAAATTTAAAGAAATTAAATGTAAATGAAATAGAAGTAAATAAATTTGAAGCAAACCAATTAGATGTTAATAAAGAATGAATGTAAAATAGAAGTGAAGTGTATAAATTAACTATTGACATTGGATAATCTAAATTCATATAGTTATGAATTAATTGGATGAATACTAATTGTTGGATGGTTTCTTTAGTTGTAAATCAATTTTTATAACTGTTTTTGGTTGCATATTTGTGTATTTGTACTTATATTTATGACTTGGATTCAAAATTCATCTTATATAATTCTATTAAACTTATACATGCTTTCTATATCTTTTATATGCAACTAATATTCTAAATTGAGTTGAGATAGGTACATATGAAGACTGTTTGGATGTATACGCGATTTGATTTGCTTTTGCTTAGTTAATATGAGCAAACTCACTCGTATTAATAATAATAAGGTGCATATCTCGGATTACATACTGCACTTTTATATTTTTTTCCCTACAGGATGTCTCATCACTGTGATGAGATGTATATTTGGTTATATATGTATATTATAAATTTGTACGATCGAGCCTCGCAAATGAGAACCTGTTGAAATTTTTCATAAATCCAGATGTTAGAAAAATCTGAGGTTTTTAAATTTCATAACTTGCTTTATGAATAAGTTGTAATTTTCGTAAGTCGGTATCGGAGTGGCATAGTAAAAGCGTAGTAACGGTTTTCCAATAGGATTTTTATATTTTATATGTTGATTATTTTGAGTAAAATATATCGTAAGCTGGATTCATTACTTAACCTCTTTTCGAAGACGAAAAGTTTTGAGTGAGGGAGATTGTAACGACCCGTATTTTTAAATATTTTAAATAATTAAATTTAATATGATTATTGAGCAAAAAAGGTTAGAGATAAAAATTTAATAATTTATTAATGTAATTTATTAGATAATTGAATTGTTTAAATTTAATATTGGATATTATATAAATAATTAAATCCTAAATTTAATATGAATGAAAATGATTTCAAAATTTGATTTAAATTTGATTTAAACAAGAATGTGTGAGAAATGAGGAATACAGATCTTAAGGCTAGGATTAACACTAGAGGGGGGTGAATAGTGCTTAAAGGAATTACTAAATCTTTTTGAGTTTATATTAATTTGAACATAAATGTATGCAGTATTCAGACACAGATATGAGCACAGAAACAAACACAGATGCTTAAATAAAGTAAAAGCAATAAAGGAAAGAACACACCGGATTTTATACTGGTTCGGAGTTACCCTACATCCAGTCTCGCACACAAGTACGGATTTCCTTTCAAAAGCAATTGTACAATTACACCCTCGATTTCAAGGCCACGAGGTACACCACTTCAGATTCACAATCCTCTGGGTAGAGATACTTGATTTCATGAGCAATAAGTTCACTCAATTGATTTCCAAGGCTACAATCATACCTTTTTTCGCTTGGTTAATTTCGCAGGCTACAATCACACCTTTTCTCGCTTAGTTTATTACAAAGAAGCTTATAACTCTGAATAGCACTGAGATCTTTTTGAGATAGTGATAGAGAATCAAAGCAGAGATGATCTAATTAGATTCAATGTTGATTTCGGAAGAGTAATGGTAAAAATGTGTATGAAGAAATGTGGAAGAAGAAGAGGAATGAAATCAGAGAAAATTTGAATAGAAATTCGTTCAAAACTCCCCTATTTATAGTAGAACAACAGCCATCTCCATTCGTGAAAGAATATGACGAATAGACACTTCCTTAGAAATTTAATTTTTTGAATTAAACTGCTACCATGTCGACATGGGGTACTTGAGGTTGCCGACATGCCTAAGGTATTTTTGGTAATTTGTTTTTCTTTGAAAATAACTTCTATCTTGTATTAAAACTATTTTAAACTTTATAAATATACTTAACCATAGTTAAAATACATAAGTAAATATAGAGAATAATATTTTGGTATATATATACATATAAAATTTTACTATAATTTTATATTTAAATCTAAATTAAAAGTTAAATATATTATTATTAAAAGATAGTTTAAAACTAAGGATAATTTGATTTTGAAAATAAAGATTATTTTGAGGCTAAAAGTATTAAAACCAAGATAGATGTTTTTTATTCTTTTTAAAAGGAAGGTTTTGAAATCATTTTGAAAACAAGATATAATTTTGTAAAAACATTTTGAATAAAAGGTTAACGGATACAAAACAATGTTCCACTAGATTTTTCGTAGGTTCCATCCTACTTAGGGTTCCACCCCTTTAACAGGCTCGAAGTGGATTCCATTCCACGAATAAATTGGATTTTAAGATGCAAGTGCTTTTCTAGGAGTTTTAACAAAAAATTTAATTAAATTCCTTATTATTGAAATCTTGAAGTCTTGATATTCTTGATACTCATGAGTCTTCAATCTTGATATCTTGAATCTCTATACTATATAGTCTTCATTCTTGGTACCTGCATGGTTAAATCATGTATATACATATATATCTAAACTATAATGTAGTATTTATATTTTATAATCTTATTCTAAGATTGTTGTCATCAAAACCATCATCTCAAAGACTAACATCTCCCCCTTTTTGATGATGACAGCCCTTGTTTATAAAATATTACTTATATCCTTATAATTCCCCCTTAATCTATGCCTAACTATCCTAATTTATACTTCTCCCCATTTGTCATCAACAAAAAATAGCTCTAAACTATATAACTCCTCCTTATTCTTGTACTAAAATACCTACACTAATATAATATTCAATGGAGTATATAATAGATAGATTACGAGATAATTATACTGATAGACATGATAACTAATCAAAGATAATATAAATATCAATGTGTTTTTATACATGTTTTGCACACCAAATATCAATCCACACCAAACAAATCAAATCAATCCAAGCAATCAATTAAAATCAAACAAAGTAATCAAATAAAGTTAAACATTACGAGGAACTTCCACCCATCCTTCTTCTCCAAATATAGGGTCTGCTTTAATGGAATCCCAATTTTCATTATCATTGGTGAGAGAGACAGGAGGATGTGCTTCGTTATCATCTTTGTGCAGGGAGGAAATTTTCCATCGTATTGCATCAGAATGTTTTTCTTGCTCTTTGATCATCTGCATTTGACTTAACTCTAAGTGTCGCTGATTACGAAGAATAAAAGAGAGAATATTCTTGAACGAATTAAGGGTTTCTTTAAGATTATCGGTTAAATTATGAATTGGATTGGCCATTTTTGAGTTTGTGAGAAGAAATGTAGATAAAGTAGATAAGAAATGATTTTGAGTGATGAATTCTGCAAGAAATAGGTAATTATAGGTGTAGAAATTCGATTGAAATGAATAGACATAATGTAGTTATTCAAATTTCAAATTTAAAATGAAAAGTCATTTCTGACCAGTACATGTCCACATGGTCAAAGGGGGGGGGGGGTTATCGACATGGGTTAGTCAATTTTGATGACTTATTTTGATTTGTGAATAATTGTGTGTGTGTGTGTATGAAAGAGGCTATGCGGTAGGATCGTGTAATATGGAATAATGAAATAGTCTAGGTAGATAAAGTAGGTAAATGCAAGGAGACACCAGGATTTTATACTGGTTCGGACCTCTCGTCCTACGTCAAGTCCCTAAGCTTCACTTACGAATTTCACTAACTAACACCCTCACTTTACCCGGAGGAATAGGTTTCCAACTTACCCGAACAACCGAACGGGATTTCTTGCCTCAACTACCGAAGAGGACTTCAACTCAATTACTAAAATACAATATTCGACTTGTTGTGTTCTTGTCAACACTAATGAGTCTAATGTAGTACAATATTCATATAATCTTATCCTGGAGAGTATGCAATGTGTTTGTGAAGATTTAGGAAATGTGAGTTGTTATGAATCAAAAGAATGTTATAAACAAAAAACAGTGATTCAAGCAATAAATTGGTGATTTCTTTGAGAATATCTAGAAAATATGAACAAGAGAATAGTAAGATTAAAGCAAGAGAATTCGGTGAATTAAATGATGTTAGAATCATGTATATATACTTATAGAAGAGGTGCATATGTTGTCAAAGGTTGCAAACAAGAGATGCTTCCATTTCCATTAATGAATGGTTGCAACTCTTGGGAGGAAGAAGGTGTCTTTTCAGAGAAAATTCGCAGGCTCAAATTCAGTCGACTGAGCAGGGAATTCAGTCAACTGAAAATATGAAGTAAAATTTTCGGGAGCAAATTCAGTCGACCGTGCTGGAAATTCAGTCGACTGAAACTATGCATGTGTATAAATTTGTTCCAGTTTCAATCGACTGGCTGAACCTGTTCAGTCGACTGAACTTATAAAATATGCATAGTGAAAACTTAATCGAAAAATGAAGTTTATAAAAATTTTCTAGTGTTCGTGCAAGCTTCTTGAGGATAGATTTTAAGAATATATCTAGACTAAGACATATATAAAAAACATACTTTAAGTTTGTTTGGTCTTCATCTATTTTCCTTTAGCATTTGCATATATTTCTTCCTTGTTTGTTAAAGCACATTGTCATTGATCAAAATCTTCGCGTATCAACATTCTTCCCCTTTTTGATTGATGACAATACTGATTTATTCTTGAGATGTTTTACTTATTTTCTCCCCCTAAATGTATGCACTATCTTTCCTACAAAACAAAGTTAGTACCATAGATTTTCTCCCCCTTTGTCATCGACAAAAAGAAAGAACTAACAGTAGTAATAATTTATCAGAACAATCACTAAAGCATACTTGCATAATCATGGCTTAAGAAAAGTAAAAAAATGTTGTGACAAACAAGCATAAAATGGCTATTTATACAAACCACTAGAAAGTTAAAAAAAATACACATGAAACCAAAAAATTACTCATCTCTATCCCAGTCATATGAACCTTCTCTTCCTGTTGGTTCACGTATGATGGGTCCTCCTGTTGGTGGTCTGTGGGATCTTCCTCCTTGGCCACAACTAGCTCCGCTTGCACCGCTACTTGTATGCTCTTCGGATGTCGTCCATGTAAACGTAGGTGCCAGACGTTGGCCGCGAGATGTTGAAGCAATAGTGGTGCTTGAGCACGAGATTGCATCCCAAAGCTTGTTGAAGAATCCTTTGATTTTGTCAAGCTTATGATCTACCTTTTTAAGATGAGTGTCAAGAATTTGTTGATTTCTTGACAATATCCCCAAGGATTGGTTGGTAGTGAAGCTTGGGTCAACAAGATGAATTTCATCATCTTGTTCGAGATGTTCTTCGTGGTGAGGTTGAGGAGGTTGTTGTTGTTGTTGTTCTTGATGCCTTGCTTCCCATTCGGCGAGTGATATTATGCGAGGAGGTCGAGATGGGAGTTGCATTCGGCTTATGGTCCGGTGGTTAATTTGATGGACCATTGTATTCTCCGACTCAGGTAATGGCGTATCGACATTGAGGAGAAGTCGCATGATGTACTCTCCAAAGTAGATAGTGCGTATTTTGCCATTATTGAAAGTGAGAAACTCATCAAGAATAAGCTGTACCCAATTGACTTGTATATTGCCAAAAATAGCATATAAAGCTCGATAGTTATTTGGGTAGACAATTTCGTATGAGCCCGTGCGAGGAGTAATTGTTCTCATTAGGGCTTTATGGAGGATTCTTGCCATAGGTCGAAGAGAGGTGGACTTAAAATCTCTAAAGTTGATATTATCATCCATAAATCGATGGTTTATGTTGTCGCGAATATGTGGATTGAATTCTATCTCCTCTAGCTTTCTCCCGACATTTGGTGACTCTAAAATGTGTGCTATTCTATCCAAGGAAAACCAAACTTTCTTTCCACATACCATACTCCAAACACTATTGTTTGGATTTCTTGGAGTTTGGTGTCCAAGATTAAGATTAGCATAAAATAATTTGACCATTACATGATTTATGGCATGGTCATTTCTTTTCAAATCTAAAAGAGAAGTTAAACCTGCTGGATCGGTTAACGCTTGGATGTTGTAGATTTGAAAGCTTTGGAAATCAACGAAAGAATGCTCGAAAATTTGGGAATTCTTCATCTTATTCCATCTAGTGACAGCGGTTCCATCGTAAAGCCATTGAGCTATTTGAGCATCAATTGGCTCGGAGGATGAAGAAGATGAAGCTCTTGATCTTTTTGGTGCCATTTGGGTGAGATTTGAGTGGATTTTGAGGAATTGGGGGCTAGGGTTTCGAAATTAATTTGGGGAAGAAAGTTTGTAGGAGGTAAAAAGTGAATTGGTAGGGTAAAAATTGGTGGTTAAAAGGAGAAGTTTGCCTGGGAATTGGCGTTCAGTCGACTGAATTCACTGTTCAGTCGACTGAATTGAAGGCCGAAAATTTTCTGGGCTAAATTCATTCGACTGAACAGGGTTTTTAGTCAACTGAATGTTTGCCAGAAGGTTTCTGTTAGTAGTTCAGTCGACTGAGCAGAAGATTCAGTCGACGGAATTGTAAAAAATTTGCATTCTGTGTTAAGTTTAGTCGACTGAACAAGGGGTTTTAGTCGACTGACTTATGTATTTTGTTGTTCCTTGTTAATTTTGAAGGCAAACTCTTTATTCAAGGAGATAATTACAATTATATGGATGAAATAGATTTCAATACTTTTCTTAGGGTATGGACTTGGATTCTTTTTCCCTTCATTCTTCATATAATTGATATCTCATGAATTTGGACTATATTGAGGAGTCTTAGGAGACATCCAAGGATTCGCAGGATCGACTGGTGTATGATAAGATGAAGATGGATCAAGTGAGCTAACGGGGCGGGGTAGGGGTTTAGCCACTTCGTTCTTTTTTTATCCACAGAAGCGTAAACCAATTTGCTGTAGGAAACTCAAACGTCTTTCCGTAACTTTTTGCTCAAAGCATGGTTCTCGTTGAAGATCTATCTGTTGTTGAAAGTGATGAATTTCATCAATCTTTTTTTATGTGTCAGGTGAAATAAAGAGTCCGCGTTTCGCCTTTTTAGATTCTGGTGTGAAACCTGTACGATAATTTTCCCATTTGTAAACCGGCTCATGTGCTGGTGTTGGTGTGGGAAGTTTTGGCGACGTTGGAGTGTTATCAACTGACGAGGTGATATTGATTGGAGAGAAGGAGTTGTTGGACGACATTTTATGTTGAATTATGTTAAGATTTTATTCGTAAAATAGAGATGTGAAAATAAAAATATTTTTAAGAATTTATTTATAGTAGAATTTAACTAAACAAATAATGGTTATAATTTAGTAAGATTTTTTTAACCGCATAGAGATTTAATGGTAAAGAGGATTTTGTGAAAATGTATGGTTCTTGTTTAATAATTCAGTTTAAAAATGTGTGGTCTATAAATTATATAATGCAGCATATAACATAACTGAAAATATTTGAAATTCTTATTCAGTCGACTGAACATTTTGTTTTAGTCGACTGAAATGTGGGAATATTTTCAATGTATATCTAATTAATATTTTTAAAGGATATTACACCTAATTCTCGTCGAAGTTTTATAAAGGAGTTTTCTAATAGAGGTTTAGTAAATATATCGGCAATTTGATTTTCGGTAGAAATATGTTCTAAATTAATTATTCCTTTTTCGATATTGTCACGTAAAAAATAGCG
The DNA here is from genome assembly GCA_030765085.1 of Allium cepa. NCBI lineage: Eukaryota > Viridiplantae > Streptophyta > Magnoliopsida > Asparagales > Amaryllidaceae > Allium > Allium cepa. The sequence continues at coordinate 720,361,967 of CM060938.1, read as the reverse complement.
ACGAATATCTATATGTTTTGTACGAGAGTGATTAACCGGATTTTTAGATAAGTTTATTGTACTTGTATGATCACAGTATATTGTAGAATTTGTTAAATTTATATTAAAATCTTTAAGTGTTTGTTGCATGTATATAACTTGAGTGCAAGCTAAAGCAGCTGATATATACTCTGCTTCGCAGGTGGAAAGCGAGACACAATTTTGTTTCTTGCTAAACCAAGATACAAGTGATTTTCCAATGAAATGGCAAGTACCACTTGTACTTTTTCTATCTGTTCGAGATCCACCAAAATCAGCATCATTAAATGATACTAACTCAAATGGACACTCCTTTGGATAGAAAAGACCGAAATCTTTAGTTTTGTTAAGGTATCGCATTATTCGTTTTACTGCTCTTAAGTGTGAATCTTTAGGATCGGATTGAAAACGTGCACATAAACAAACACTCATCATTATGTCAGGTCTACTAGCGGTTAAGTAAAGTAAGGAACCTATCATACTTCTAAACAATTTTTGAACTACACTTTTGCCATTTTCATCTCCATCGAGATGTGTAGTGGTACTCATAGGAGTAGGTTTAGCAGAAGTGTTTTCCATGCCGAGTCGTTTAATTAAATTAGCACAATATTTTTCTTGGTTTATAAAAATTCCATTTGTTAATTGTTTGATTTGAAGTCCGACAAAATATGATAATTCTCCCATATGAGACATTTCGAACTCATTAGTCATTATATTTGAAAATTCTTTACATAAATTTTCATTTGTTGAACCAAAAATAATTTCGTCTACGTATATTTGAATTATTCAAATATCTTTGGTGGTATTTTTAATAAAAAGCGTTTGATCTACTTTTCCAATTTTAAATCCCGAGTTTAATAAATAACTTTTAAGTCTTTCATACCAAGCACGAGGTGCTTGTTTAAGACCATATAGTGCTTTCTTTAATTTAAATACATGATCCAGATATTTTTCATGTATAAATAAAGGAGGTTGTTCTACATATACATTTTCTTTTATAAAACCATTTAAAAATGCACTTTTAACATCCATTTGATAAAGTTTAAAATTGTGAAAACATGCAAAGGCTAATAGTATACGTATTGCTTCAAGTCTTGCAACGGGAGCAAAAGTTTCTTCAAAATCAATACCTTCTTCTTGATTATACCCTTGTGCTACTAGTCTTGCTTTATTCCTTGTTATATTACCTTGTTCGTCTACTTTATTTTTGTAAATCCATTTTGTTTCAATTACTGATTGATTATTAGGACGGGAACTTCTCAAACATCGTTACGTTCAAATTGATTTAATTCTTCTTGTATTGCGATAATCCAATAATCATCTGTAGATGCTTATTTTGGATTTTTAGGTTCTATTGATGAAATGAAAGCTACATGACCCATTTGATTTAGTTGATTTCTTGTTCTAACGTGAGAATTTATTTCTCCTATTATATTTTGAGTTGGATGATCTCGTAATATTCTAGGAGGAGATCTTAGTTCATTATTATTATTTTCAAGGTTTGTTTCTTCTATATTTATCAATTCTTCATCATCTTTTATATTAAAATTTTTATTAAAATTTTCATCAAAATATATATACAGAGTTTCTTCAATTAAGTTTGTTCGTTTATTAAATACTCGATATGCTTTACTTCGTTCTGAGTATCCTACGAAAATTCCTTCATCAGCTTTTGAATCAAATTTTCCTAGTTGATCTTTTGTATTTAAAATGAAACATTTTGATCCAAATGTTTTAAAATAAGATATATTTGGCTTTTTATTATTAAATAGTTCATAAGAAGTATTTTTAGTTAATGGTCTAATTGATATTCTATTTAATACATAGCATGCAGTAGCAACGGCTTCTGCCCAAAAATGTTTTGGTAGAGAACGCTCATTTAACAATTTCTTGCGCATTCTTGTAATGTTCTATTCTTTCTTTCTACAACTCCATTTTGTTGAGGAGTTCTAGGAAAAGAAAAGTTATGATTTATTCCTTTCTTTTTACAAAAAGTTTCAAAAACTTCATTTTCGAATTCGCCTCCATGATCGCTTCGAATATTTTTTATTTTCAAATCTTTAGTGTTTTGAATTCTTTTGACAAATGTTTTAAAATGCTCAAAAGAGTCACTTTTATTTTTCATAAAAATAGTCCGTGTATATCTTGAAAAATCATCAACTATTACAAATACGTATCGATTATGATTAATGGATTGAACTTGTGTTGGTCCAAATAAATCCATGTGTAGTAATTCTAATGGTTGTAAAGTCGAAATATTTTTGTTAGATTTGAAAGATGATTTTGTTAATTTTCCTTTTTGACAATCATCACAAAGATTATTTATTTTAAAGTTTATTTTGGGTAAACCTCTTACTAATTCATTTTTAGAAAGTTTTCTAATAGTTTTAAATTTTATATGACAAAATCTTTTGTGCCATAACCAAGGATCATTATCTTTGGCAAGTAAACACATACTTGAATTATGATTAATATTCATATTTAAAACATAAATATTTCTATCTCTATTTCCTTCAAAAACAAGATTTTGGTTTTGATCAAAAATACTAAATTTATTATTTGAGAAAGTTATTTTAAAACCTTTGTCACACAGTTGACTTATGCTAAGTAGATTATGTTTTTAAATTTTCAACTAATGAAACATTTGTTATAAAAGGTAAATTTGAAATACCGTAATTGTTCACATCTCCTTTGCCAATGATATAGCCTTTTGAATTATCTCCGAAGGTAACCGAGCCACCATCAAAGTATGTGATGTTTGTAAGCATATCTTTGTCTCCGGTCATGTGTTTTGAACAACCACTGTCTAATATCCATTTCTTCTTTTTGAGTGGGACCTGAAAATAAATATGAAATTATTGGTACCCACCTTTTCATAGGGTCCTAAAAAGTTAGAGTTTAGGAAACCAAACCCAATTTGGTTTAGTATCCTTTTTATAAATATAGTTTTCATTATGATGAACATTATCCATAAATGTTTTAATATATTTATTTCTTATTAATACATTGTTAGTTTTTGGTACCCAAATTTTAACTACCTTGTTTTCTACTTTTGTTTTAATAGGTTTCTTTAGCAATATTTGTTGTTTTGAATCCATATTCCTCTTAAAATTTGTATTTTTCTTTTTAGGAATTTTTGACTCCTTTTTATATCCTAATCCATGTTTACTTGAAGAGGATTGAGAATTTTCTAAAATCTTAGATAAATTTTCTCTTCCTTTGTTTAGAAACATTTTTAGTGATGTTATCTAATCTAGCTTGAAGACCATTATTTTCTAACTCAACTTGTCTAATCTTAGTTTTTAACTCATGATTTTCAGAAACAATTATATCATTCTTTGTTTTTTGAGTTTCAATTTCTTGACCTAAAAGTGATAATTGAGTTTCCGAATTTGAATGAGATTCTTGAACTTTTTCAAGTTCTTCTTCTAAGATTTTCTTTTCATCTTTTAACATATCCCTTTCAAATTCAGCTTTGTTTTGATTTTCACGAGTTTCTTTGAGTTTCTTTTTAAGAGTTTTTATTGTGCTTAAAAGTTCAGTGTTTACTTCAATTAAATTGTCGAAAGTTAAATTATTTACCTCAGATTCTTGAGCCATGAAGCATACATTTTCCTGTTCATTGTCTCTATCACTATCATTTTCGGATGAAGATGAATCTGAATCGTCCCATGTTACAGAAAATGCCTTCTTTTTGTATTTAGCCTTCTTTTTGTATTTATCCTTGAAGTTTTTCTGATTTTCCTTCATTTGTTCTTGACAATCTTTTTGCATGTGTCCTTTCTTGTGACAATTGAAGCATTCTATATTTGAGGATGAAGGTTTGTTCAAGAAATTCTTTTTGAATCCGTTTTTGTTTCCTTTTCTATATTTTAAGAATTTCTTGAATTTTTTGGCTATAAATGCTAGATCCTCATCTTCAGACTCTGATTCTTCCTTTTCCGCATGAAAAGCAACATTCTTTCTTTCTTGAGCTTGATCTTTCTTAGCTTGCATATTTACTTCATACGACATAAGATTTCCAATCAATTCTTATGGTTTCATTGTAGATAGATCATTTGCTTCCTCGATTTCTAGTACTTTTCTCTCCCATTCATCAGTGAGTGAATTTAGAACTTTAGACACAATGTCAAAGTCCGTGTATCTTTCTCCTAGTCCGATTAGAGCATGATGAATGTCTTGAAATATTGAGTACATGTCATTGATGGATTCATTTTGTCGCATTCTAAAGTTTTTGAATTGATTCTTTAGCATGGATATCTTTGTTTGTTTAACCTTGTTTGTGCCTTCATGTATGACTTTAAGTGTTTCCCATATCTGATATGCAGTAGTACATATGCTAACACAGTTGAATTCATTTCTATCCAGGGCGCAAAATAGCATATTCATAGCTTTGGCATTTGCACTAGCTTCATTCTTTTGAATTTGTGTCCATGTAGGATAATCGGTTGTGGGTACAACGAACTCTGCTTGAGTAGCATTCCAGGCTTCGAAACTTGTTGCTTGCATATAAATCCTCATCCTTGTAGCCCAATAGTTATAGTTTAGTCTATTGAATAGAGGAGGTCTTTGGGTAGATTGTCCTTCTACAAATGTAGAACTATAGGCAGATGTTGTGTTTGTACTTGCGTTATTTTCCATATTATTAATATGTCTACTAACGGTGTTATGGTTATAGGACAACCTTGCTCTGATACCAACTGAAAGAGGCTATGCGGTAGGATCGTGTAATATGGAATAATGAAATAGTCTAGGTAGATAAAGTAGGTAAATGCAAAGAGACGCCAGGATTTTATACTGGTTCGGACCTCTCGTCCTACGTTCAGTCCCTAAGCTTCACTTAGGAATTTCACTAACTAACACCCTCACTTTACCCGGAGGAATAGGTTTACAACTTATCCGAACAACCGAACGGGATTTCTTGCCTCAACTACCGAAGAGGACTTCAACTCAATTACTAAAATACAATATTCGACTTGTTGTGTTCTTGTCAACACTAATGAGTCTAATGTAGTACAATATTCCTATAATCTTATCCTCGAGAGTATGAAATGTGTTTGTGAAGATTTAGGAAATGTGAGTTGCTATGAATCAAAAGAATGTTATAAACAAAAAACAGTGATTCAAGCAATAGATTGGTGATTGCTTTGAGAATATCTAGAAAATATGAACAAGAGAATAGTAAGATTAAAGCAAGAGAATTCGATGAATTAAATGATGTTAGAATCATGTATATATACTTGTAGAAGAGGTGCATATGTTGTCAAAGGTTGCAAACAAGAGATGCTTCATTTCCATTGATGAATGGTTGCAACTCTTGGGAGGAAGAAGGTGTCTTTTCAGAGAAAATTCGCATGTTCAAATTCAGTCGACTGAGCAGGGAATTCAGTCAACTGAAAATATGAAGTAAAATTTTCGGGAGCAAATTCAGTCGACTGTGCAGGAAATTCAGTCGACCGAAACCGTGCATGTGTATAAATTTGTTCCAGTTTCAGTCGACTGGCTGAACCTGTTCAGTCGACTGAACTTATAAAATATGCATAGTGAAAACTTAATTGAAAAATGAAGTTTATAAAATTTTTCTAGTGTTCGTGCAAGCTTCTTAAGGATAGATTTTAACAATATATCTAGGTTAAGACATATATAAAAAACATACTTTAAGTTTGTTTGGTCTTCATCTATCTTCCTTTAGCATTTGCATATATTTCTTCTTTGTTTGTTAAAGCACATTGTCATTGATCAAAATCTTCGCGTATCAACAATATATATAGTATACCAACATTTATTATGGAGATAATATAAGGTAGATAATAGAAAAGTAGTTCAGTTCAATTTCATAATAGAAAGATACAATGATTAAACATTAAGTACTACACGAACATTCAAATCAAAATAAACTAAAACAAATAAAACAAGATGTGAAAAGGTAGAACTAATTAGAGGATGACAAATATGAAGATAATCCAAGCTTCTTGCTGACTTTGGAGAAAAACCTGTTCATCTTGGATGACATTTTATCCAATGTCTTACTAACGGACCGTTTTAGAATCCGTTGATTCTCGACAATAGTCTTTTGATTTTTGAGTAAGGTTTTGTTGGTTGGATTAGGAGGATAGTCAATGCTTTACAAAGGTGTTTCACCTTCTTCTTCTTCTTCTATTTCCATTTCATCCCCTTCTTCCTCTTCCTCCACTTCCATCTCCTCATGAGCCAAACGCTCTTCCTTTTCGGCAAGAGTCTTATAAGGTTGAAAAACAAATGGGATTTTCATAAGAGAAATGTTTGAGTGACTAAAACCTTTCTTTAAACAAATTCTTTTCCTTTGAAATCTACTCTAAAATATTTAAAAATCCAAGTGAGATGGATTCCATGATACAAAGTGTTTTCACCCATTTCAAGATTTTTGGAACGAAATTCATCTAAAATAACTTGCGTCCAATTAATATCATAATTTTCAAAAATAAAAAAAGTGCTTTGCAAACTTTTGAAGTTGGATTGTTAGAATTTCCCGATCTTGGGTCTAAGTATATTGTAAAAGAAGATTAACAACTCTATCTTTTGGTCGAAAGTTTCGATTTTTGAATTCAAAATTATCATTTCCTTCAAAAATGTGATGAAATGTCTCACGGTCATTTTCATCAATATTAAAACTAGAAAGATCTATTCCTGTGCTTTTGCAATTGAGAATGGTACCCAAGAAACGATTCTAATGCCTTTGACACTACTCCAAATTTCATCATCATTTCCATTATAAAATCTACGGTTAAGATTTGCATAGAAAATTTTAACAAGACTTGGATAACAAACAAAATCATTTTGAGAAGCATCGACAAGACTAAGAACTTGGTTACTTGCAAAAAGAGAATCGATTTCATAAGTAGAGAAATCTTGAAGTAAAGCAAACTTCCCGGGATGGACTTTTCCATAGTTAGCATAGTTGATATATGCTTTTATAGCTTCCAGATCATTGTAGAGTTGCTCTTTTATCTTTTTGGACATTCTCATTGTGGAAGGGTTGCTTGACGAAGCCATTAGAGTAGGGAGTAGAGAGCTTGAAGTTTTGAGATAAGAGTTTGAATTTGAAAATGAGAGTGAAAAGTTGTGATAAGAGATAGTGAATAAATAGATTCTCAAAGGACATATTTTTTGGTCAAAAGGTGGCTTTTCAGAGAATTGAATGAAGTGAAAAGATGGAGGAAAATTCAATATTAGAATTCAAATTTTGAATTTCAAATTTCTGTACCCATGTCGACATCATGGTGGGGACCATGTCGACATGTGTCTTTGAATTTCCATGATTGTTTTTCTTAAGTATTCTAATATATATATATATATATATTTTATTTTTAATGTCTATATATATATCTGGAATATTGCTAGAATTATAGTATATTCCATAAAATATTATGATACTATTAAAAATAATAACAATAATAATAATAATAATAATAAAATAGTAAAAAATAAAAAATTTAAAATTCAAACAACACACCAATTCAAAATCAATCAATCAATCAAACATCCAATTCTAAGCATGTAATTTCAACCAATTGTATTATAAATGTGTACCTTTTTCTGAGTCCGTTTCTCTGAATTCGTCGGAGTCGTTAACTACCGTGAAACGCGTATTTGAATTATCTGTCTTCTGATCATCATCGCTTGAGGACGAGTCTGAGTCATCTAGAGTAGCAGTAACTGCACGTTTTAGTTTCTTTACGGAATCATTGTTTATAGGAAGATTTTGCCTATGTGGATACAGACAGTCTCTTTTGATATGGCCTGGTTGTCACAGTTGAAACATTTAATATTGTTTGGCGCTACATCCTGATTTCCAGAGTTCTTATAGTTGTTTCTCCTGAGATTATTCATCTTTCTGTATTTTAGGAATTTCCGAAAATTCTTGGTCATAAGGGCTAACTCTTCATCATTATCGCTATTTGAGTCTGATCCATCGGTCAATGCATTGAATGTCATTGATTTCTTTTCAGATGCTTTGCTTCCTCTTCTCTCAATCATTTGGACTTCAAATGACATTAGATTTCCAATTAATTCTTCTATCTTTAAGGTACTGATGTCATTTGCCTCTTCGATCGCAAGTGACTTTTGATCCCATTCTGGAGTAAGAGAATTTAAGATTTTTTTGACTTGATCTTCTTTCGAAAATTTCTTTCCCAAGGATATTAGAGAATGCATAATGTTCTGAAATCTACTATATATATCTGAAATAGACTCATTAGAATTTATTTTGAATAATTGAAACTGGTTTGTGAGCATGGAAATTTTGGTCTGTTTAACTTTGCTTGTTCCTTCATGAGTAACTTGCAAAGTTTTCCTGATTTCATATGCAGACTTAAAAACTAGCACTCTATTAAATTCATTTCTATCAAGTGAACAAAACAGAATATTCATAGCTTTAGAATTATTTTATGCAACAGTCTTTTGCTCAGCAGTCCACTGTGCAAAAACAGTTGCGGGTTTAGAATATTCAGTCCGTGTGACATTCCAAGTGTCTAATCCAATAGATTGTAAATATATTTTCATCCTGCATGCCCAATATGAATAGTTACTGCCATTAAAAAGTGGTGGTCTGACAGTAAACTGACCTTCTACAAATGAACTAGTTACGGGGATAATAGAAGCAGTGTTGGTAGTGTTAACACCACAAGTGTTGGTAGCCATTTTGAAAAAAATTTAAAATTCAGATTTTGAAAACTTTGAAAACCTTGCTCTGATACCAAATGTGAGAAATGCGGAATACGGATCTTAAGGTTAGGATTAACACTAGAGGGGGGTGAATAGTGTTTAAAGTAACTACTAAATATTTTTGAGTTTATATTAATTTGAAAACAAATGTATGCAATATTCAGACACAGATATGATCACAGAAACAAACACAGATGAAAAAATAAAGTAGAAGCAATAAAGGAAAGAACACACCAGATTTTATGCCGGTTTGGAGTTACCCTACATCCAGTCCCGCATAGAAGTACGGATTTCCATTCAAAAGAAATTGTACAATTACACCCTCGATTTCAAGGCCACAAGGTACACCACTCCAGATTCACAATCCTCTTGGCAGAGATACTTGATTTCACGGGCAACAAGTTCACCCAATTGATTTCCAAGGCTACTATCACACCTTTTCTCGCATGATTGATTTCACAGGCTACAATCACATCTTTTCTCGCTTAGTTTATTACAAAGAAGCCTATAACTCTAAATAGCATTGAGATCTTGTTGAGATAGTGATAGAGAATCAAACCAGAGCTGATCTAGTTAGATTCAATGTTGATTTCGGCAGAGTAATGGTAAAAATGTGTATAAAGAAATGTGGAAGAAGAAAATGAGTGAAATCATAGAAAATATGAATACAAATTCGTTCAAAACTACCCCTATTTATAGTAGAACAACAGCCATGTCCATTCGTGAAAGGATATGACGAATAGACACTTCCTTTGAAATTCAAATTTTTGAAATAAACTGCTACCATGTCGACATGGGGTACTTGAGGTTGTCGACATGCCTAAGATATTTTTGGTAATTTGCTTTTCTTTGAAAATAACTTCTATCTTGTATTAAAACTATTTTAAACTTTATAAATATACTTAACTATAGTTAAAATACGTAAGTAAATATAGAGAATAATATTTTGGTGTATATATATAAAATTTTACTATAATTTTATATTTAAATCTTAATTAAAAGTTAAGTATGTTATTATTAAAAGATAGTTTAAAACCAAGGATAATTTGATTTTGAAAATAAAGATTATTTTGAGGCTAAAAGTATTAAAACCAGGATAAATGTTTTTGATTCTTTTAAAAGGAATGTTTTGAAATCATTTTGAAAACAAGATATAGTTTTGTAAAAATATTTTGAATAAAAGGTTAGCGGATACAAAACAATGTTCCACTAGATTTTTCGTAGGTTCCATCCTAGTTAGGGTTCCATCCTTTTAACAAGCTCGAAGTGGATTACATTCCACGAATAAATTGGATTTTAAGATGTCAGTGCTTTTATAGGAGTTTTAACAAAATTTCTAATTAAATTGCTTATTATTGAAATCTTGAACTCTTGATATTCGTGATACTCATGAGTCTTCAATCTTGATATCTTGAATCTCTATACTGTACAGTCTTCATTCTTGGTATCTGCATGGTTAAATCCTACATATACATATATATCTAAACTTTATGTTAGTATTTATATTTTATAATCTTATTCTAAGGTGGTTGTCATCAAAACCATCATCTCAAGGACTAACAGAATGAAAATTGTTAGCTTTTAAATTTGAATTTTAAAGTGATTAAATTGATTTTGGAAAATTTATTGTTTTAATTTACGTGAAAAAAGTCTTTTTGGGAACTGTCTTGGATTTCGACGGAAGTAGTTTCATCGGATCCAAATAGTGAATTATTATAGGATTTCAAGTTTTGTAGCGATCGTACTTATTGTTTGGCCATACAAGCTTGAAATGCATAGAATTAATTAATGGAATTGAATTAAAATAATTTGATTTTGAGAAGATATATTTTGAATATGATGAAATTGGCTCTCAAGACTAGTTCCATTGGGTTTGAAATATGGGTATACCAAATAAAACGCCAAGCGGCATACTTCGTTTGGAGTTTGGAAAATTTTTGTGTGAATTGGGTCGGAAACTTATATAATAGGCCGTTAATTTGCATTATCGCAAAGCCTAAGCTCAGCTGCTTTCGTTTATATCGTGTAATTGCAGAAATTTCATCACCTTCTCCCTTCGATTTCTTCTCATCAACTCAACGAATTCGCATGACACAAAAAGGGAAAATGTAGAGCTTGACGAGCTCTACACATCCAATGGTTGGATCAAGGCAAAACATCTCGAAATCTCCGAGATTTGCTCATGAAGGCGGCTGTGTTTCTGGGTTCTCGGCTTTGAATCGTGCGTCCGTGTGCACTGGCACTTCTGGCGTTGGTAGAGTGGGCTGGGGCGGTTGCGGTGGTGAGGGTGGATATGGGTTCGATGGCTTGTGGTGTGGCGCGCGTCGACGTTCGTGGTTGCATGAATGGTTTCGATCGCATGGCCTGGGGGATGGAGGCAGAGCACGTGAGAGAGAGGTTAGGTTAATGTTATTAATTATATTATTAAGTTAACTTATTTTTATAATTATCGTTATGCTAATAAAATCCGTAACTTTTCCATACGAGGTCTGATTCGAGCGAAACAAGTCGCATTACGATTGCGTCGACATTCGAGGTTGCATGAATGGGTTTCGATCATGTGGCCTGGGGGATGGAGGCAGAGCACGTGAGGGAGAGGTTAGGTTAATGTTGTTAATTATATTATTAAGTTAACTTATTTTTATAATTATCGTTATGCTAATAAAATCCGTAACTTTTCCATACGAGGTCCGATTCGAGCGAAACAAGTCTGATTACGGTCGTATCGACGAAGGCCACGACATAGAATTGAACTGGAACTTATTTGAAGCTGAAAAATTCTCAGTTCAAATGAAGGTGGGTGTTTTATTCCACTTAAGAAGACTAAAATATTTTATGTTAATTAAATCGAAATCATGGTGTGATTTAATTTTAAAAAAAAAACTCAACCCCAAAGGGAAGAGCCCCTACCTAGTGAGTCCGCCAACCCTAGGAGGGATTTAAGCCAGCCCCAGCATAGAGGTATAATGTTCCAAACCGAGTTATTGGTTTAATGGGAATCCACCTCCGCGCCTTGAGGGGAGTAGGGTAGATAGGTATCGAACTCGCGGCCTCGTTAATAGGAGGAAAGTGTCTCAACAACCGCGCCACGACTTGCGGACGATGTGATTTAATTTTTGATTGTTGTTTAAATTGGCACCTGAATTTACCGTTGGTAGTAAAATTGACAGTTAAAGTGAAATTGGAATCAGATTGCTAGTTAAACTTTCGATTATTGATATCCAGTTAACTGATGTGTTTTATTGGCTGTTTGGATGTTGATTGTGATGGATGCATGTTGGTCGATATTTTGGATGATTAGATGATTATTTCTTTCATATATATATCATGTTTTCACCATGTATGTTATTTGACAGCATTTAAACCGCTATTTGAATTTTTTCCGAATAAACTAAGAAATGGGATGAAATGATATATACCTATGACATTTATTTTGAATTGAAATGTCATATATCCATCCCTGAAATTAAAACCAAAATAACCGATCACTTGGCCATAGAATAGAAAATTATATACAGATACCAGATTGGTTAAATTAAATGGTTTTAAATTTTTGGTTTTGAATCTATTTAAATGATTTCAAAAGAAAAAATTGAATTTATAAAGATTGATTAATTTTGAATTCAAGTTTTGAAATGTTGAATTTAAATTTGTTAAAAGAAATTGTTTAAAGAATTAAATTTGAAATGTGAAGTTAAAATCGACATATGACTTGAATTATAAAAATTGAATTGTTTTAAAGGGTTGAAATTTTACTTGAACTTCGAAGTTATTTAAGTAAAAGTAATTTAAATTGATATTTCAAATTTGTGCTCGGAATTGAATTATTTTAAAGATTTAAACCTCAAGTTGAATATTGAAGTTTAATTTGATTTAAGTGATTTAAATCAGAATTTTGAAATCGAATTCGAAATCGATATAAATTGAAATGGTTTAAAATTGGAATTGAATTGAAATTTAAAACATTGAATCGAATTTGAAATCGAAATTAATTTGAATTGAAATTGAAATTGAAATTGATTTGAAATCGAAATTCAGTCGGTTGGAATTAATTTAAGATTGACGATGATTTGAACTGGGATAATTCCAATTGAATCAGTTGATTGGAATTTGGACTTGAGTCCGGATTATTGCAAATGGGAAGAAATGATTTTGAATTTGAATCTTTTCACTATAAACTGTTTTCCTATAAACTGTTTCCAAATTATTTAAATTTTAAAATCATTTAATATATAATCTATTTTAATATCTAAACTATTTTAACTATTTTAACTTTTTGAAATATTTAAAATTATTAAAACTATTTCTAAAAAATTCAAACTGGTCAAAGTGGGAACAGTTTATATTTAAATCATGGATTTAAATGGGAATTGGGTTAAATGAAGTTATAACCTAAACTGAAATTCGAAACGATTTTGGAAGTGAAATTGAGATATTGTTGTAAAATGATTTTCAAGTGAAATTGACATATTTTGAAGCGAATATGATATTTTAATATTAAGTATGAATCATTTTTGAAATGTAAAAGAACCAGATGGTGTATGTAACGACCCCAATTTTTAAATTTAATTTAAATTGATAGTTATTGTAAATTTTGAACAAATTTTGGGATAAAATTTGAATTCAGCTTTGGAATTTGACTTTGGATTCTTGAAATTTAAATTCGAAATGTAAATTAAAACAATTAGCATTAAAGTTAAAATAAATATTTAAGTTAGAAAATAAATTTGACAAATCAAATAGATATATGATAAGATAAATTATAAAATATAAAGTAACATATAGCTGCATTCAAACAACAAGTAATAAAACAAAGACAAAGACAAAGACAAAACAAAATATTTATATATAACAGGTATGTTGCCTGTAAAAATAAAAATAGGAATGCAAGAAAATAAGTGAACATAATATCTACAAACAGTACAACTACATTCATATTTATAAACAAACAATAGGACTTCACTTATATTCCTAAGTATGCAGGAAAGAAAGAGTAAGTATAGAAACAGAATAAAATAAAATATCTATAACACAGAGAAAATAAAGACTTGAGAAAACAAACAAAAGAAATTTATGTAGCACACTAAATAGATCCTTAGCAATTAATGTTGGGATCTTGAGTACACAACATGTTGGGATCCTTAGCAATTTATATTTGTACAAAACACAGTAATATGTCACCCTGTTGTACAAACATACTATAACCTGTGAACTTAAAAACAAAATGTATTCACCTGTAAGCTTCTATCTTATATATATATATATATATTAACCATCTTCATCTCAAATTCGTTCCCTCAAAGCTAAAAAAGTCTAAAATGATATCATCTTAAACAATAATCTAACTCAACAACAATCAAAGAGAGGAGCTTTAGCTTGCAAGTTTCAATCTGTGTCAAAAAAAAAAGAGCTCTGTTCTTTCTTCTTTCTGAAAACCGTGAGTAACATTTTTATTTAAAATAACTTATATGATTGTCTGATTGATTCTTATGATAATCACGATTTGTGTGGATATATAGATGAGTAAGTTTGCTTATATATGAATGTGGATGTGTACACATCTGTTAATGTTTGAAAACACTTCTGATTTCTTTTCAAGCTCAGTATTTAACTTAAAATACTTTATCTCTTAAATCCAATCATTATTAAGATTTGGAATTTAAACAGGATATGTCTGTTATATCATGGATTTAACTTTAAAAGATTTTTTATGAAAAAAAATATGTTTTGTATTGATTCTGGAAATAAGAACAACAGAGGAAATATAATATAAGTCAAAAATTCAAAATTTATATATCATGATTCAGGATGATAAAGTGATTTCTAAATCAAAAACTAGATTTTTAAAACAGAAATGGCAATTTTTAGTTAAGTACGTAAGGAGCGGTTCTTGGTTTAACATAAAATGCTTTTTCACTGATTTCCAGCGATCAAGCAAATACTGGGTGTTGAAATTTTGTACAAAGCTAGTTCGACAATCGATGATTTCAAGAAAAATGCTAAATAATTTTTCTATTACAAGAGAAGATGAAACGAGAGGGATTTAGGGTTTTAACTCATGGTTTTGTCGAGGCTAAACATTTTGATCTGTTCGTCATCTATAGTTGATCGAGTTCAACATGCTTTCAGGAGATGGTAGCTTGGTTGAAGACGAGTTTATGGCCGAAGGTTTTAGAATTTATGGTGGTCGGAGCGGCGAGTTAGAGGCGCCGTTCCAGGTTTGGGTTGCAGTGGATTTTGATATTTCAGGTTTGGCCAAATCACTCAATTTCGATTTCGTGTATTTCGCATCGAACTGGGGTTTGCTCTCGAGTATGGGGTCATTTCGCGACTTGCTGGAGATCTCGCCGATGACCGGAGCGCCGCCGCGTCAACGTGCACGTGAACGGTGCAATGTTCTGGGATTTGGAAATTTGCTCGAGTAAACATCGTACTTGCTTCGGGTTTCTCTGGGACGTGGCTTGGGTACGTGCGTGTGATAGGTTAGGCACAGCAGTTTATAATTAAACTTGAAAAAAAAAAGAAGAAGAAGAAGTTGCGAGAATTACAGGGAGAGACTCGGGGAAACAAGCGTGCAACTCGAAGAAACACTCGAGTTTTTTTATAAAGGAAGGCTCGGGTGAATGTTTGTTCCAGGTTTTAAAAACCTGAACCTGTTGGTTTTGATTTAAACATAACTTGAATTCAAAACAGATTTTAATACAAGTTTCAAATCAGAATTTGGAAGATGGAATTCAAATTTACTTTTGAAATAAATGAAGTCTTATAAAATTTAAAGTATTCAAACAACTTTAAAATGTTCAAGTATACTTTATACAATGATTTGAATTTAAATAATTGGGTTTAAACTCTTGTAAATTACAAGACTAATATTATTTAACATGTGAGTTTAAAAGTTTTAACGATTTAGTGGTAGACTATATTAAAGATAAACTGGTATTTCATTTTAAATCTTGGATTTCAAATGAAATTTAAAAGTAAAAAATTGGATGAAAGGTTTAATAAATTAGTTTAACTTAAATTTGTAAGTTAAATAAATCAATTTATCTTTAAAGCTGGAATGTAAATAAATTAGATTTAAACTTAAAATTTAAAATGGAACTAAATTGTAAGTTCAAAAGTAAATGTTTAAATATATATGTTAATGTTAATTAAGTCATTAATAAAGAAATGGGTTACTTGGAGATAATTAAGGTAATTAAAATGATTTAATTAATAAGGTGATTGAAGAATGATTCATTTTATGATAAATTAATAATTTAAATTATAATTAGAAAAGATTAATAATGGACTAATCTAGGATAATTTCTTAAGAAAGAAATTAAAGAAATGTTATTAGCTAATAAAGATAATTAACTAGGAATTATTAGGTAATTAATGTGATAAATTTTGAAAATTAATTAGATTAATTAATTTAGATAATCAATTATACATTTTTAAATGTAATTATTAATTGAAAGTAATTAAGGAATTAATTGCTTATTGTAATTAATTTTGGATACTTTAATTTATTAAAGTTAATTAATTTAGTTTAAGAAAATCATTAGATCAAATTGGTAATTAATGATTTCTTGTTATGAGATAATTACTTTATGATAAGTAATTAAAAGTTTAATTTCTTAAGATAATTAATTAAGGGATAAATTAATTAAGTAATTGGTTCAAAGGGTTAAATTAATTAATATGATTAATTAAGAATAATTTAATTAATTAAAGTGTTTGATAAATAAATTTATATCAAATGATTTGTAATAAATAAATCAGGATTGGATAATTAAATTCATAAGTAATTAATTTACTTGGAGATAGATTGAATTGATTAAGATTAAACGATTAATTAATCCTTCTTATGAATGATTGTATTGAATGAGTTGCCTTGAATTGATTGTCATATATGTTCTGTGATACTTTGTACTGTGGATTGTGCTATGTATAATTTATTCATTTATTGATGATACATTTGTATATTATCTGCGGATCTGTAAATGGAAGATAAGCGTTATAGTTTATACCGCTTATCAACTATATTTCTGTATTTTGATCTGTGATGATTGAATGATGTTGCACTATTGTGTTAAACCCCTGGACTACACTTATACACACACAAATATGGATTTCACGAGGAAATCGATTAAGTCATGGATTTCTTAACAAATTTTAAGATTGAATTCTTGAATCCAAGATAGTTTTGGGATTGAAATTGAAAGCTTTTGAAATGAGTTTCAAAAAAATGAAAGTTATTTTAAATAAGTTGTTAAAACTTGAAATTTAAATAATTTGAGTTAAATTTGAATTCAATATTTGGAATTGAATTCAATAATTTGGGAATTATGGGTCTAAAAGATTATACGGGTTATAAAGGTGTTCACATGGGTTATTAACCATTTAAAAAGTATGGTTTTGGAAATTTAATTTCAAATCCATGTTTTATACTTGAATGACTTTAACTTGTGTAAATTGTAATCAGTGTTTTCCAAAACGAAAACTATTTGTTTTCAAATAATACAAGCTTTCATATAAGGAATGAATCTCCAATGTGTGTTAAAAGGATTTCAAGGTTGAAATGATTTTCCAAGTTATGGAAACGGTTTGAAAGCTATAAGTTGAATCTTTGATTTAATGATTCAACAAGTTAATCGAATTTTTGAAAGCTATAAGTTAAATCTTTAATTTAAAGATTCAACGAGTTAATCCAATTGAAATGGAAATTGTTTTGAAATTCGTAAATGGATCTTTGTGAAAATGGGTGAACTTAGTGAAATAAATCTTTTGTTTGAAAGATTTGAAAATGGTAAATTGTTTAAACCATTTGAAGGAAAGTTTTGAATCATTAAGTTGTGACTTAATTGAAATCCCAATATCCATATGTTTTAAATATTGCGCTCGCTATTCGGTTTAGCCGGGAGAGGACCTTTGTGTCATATAACCCATTCCAAATAGTGATACGACGTATATGGATAGCATTGAAGACCGGTGGTGAAGACCGGGTATTTACGAGAACGATAGGATGACCTATCGATTGTCTCTGCACCGAGTCGCGCCGGTATGGAGATTCCCTAAGTGATGGGAAGTCCGATCGGGATTGTGAATACCCGGATTTGCAAGGGCTTCTTTGGAAGTGCCTTCGGTTCTGTTCGAACCCGGACCAGACTTGTATGGATTGTATGTCTGACACTACACTTTGAGATATAAAGCAGATTTCTTTCAAATACATTTCTGTTGGTGGCGGAGAATTTATTCTCTTAGCTTAACACCCTTCTCTGAGACGTATGAGCTCAGAGGTTATGTAGTTGAAGGTTATCAGCAATATACTCCCAATTTGGTAGTGTGGCATGTTGAGTGCTGCTGTGTGTTGATGATCATTGTTTGATCATTTGTGATATGATCATTTGTTGATCATTTATCTTTGTGATCATTACTTTGATTATTTGTTGACCCAAAGCATGGCTTTGTACCAAAGCATAGCTTTGTGGACGAGACTGCATCAGGACCTCACACCTCGGAAATGTTCGAAACAGGAAAGATGCGGCAAGGTTATGAGGGTCGCGCCCTTTAGGGTGTGTCATTCCCTTCTGATAAAGGGTTGTATCATGGTATGGAGCCCAGATATTTACCTATGTGGTAGCTCCAATCTCATTTACTGTGTGGTTGTTGCTTAGAGGCGCCTCGGATAAAGGTCCCAAAGGACCGGGGAATGGCTTGCTCGAGTAGTAGTTACCTAGTTACAGAGGTAAACCGGTCTTGTGTTGGCAGAGATCCGGTTAGGTTCTCGGGACGTCCCACCAGAGGCGATCCCATGTGGCAGTAGGAAGTTCCTTAGCCTGACCATTTGTTGGAAATCCATTCATCCAATACGAAACCCTGTACGGTTTTAGTTGTAGAACCTGCCATTCACTTATGGTGGTCACCACTGTTTGGATGGTAGCTATAGTAGGCATACGATAATGGTCGTATGTTGGCTAAGATTTATATTCTATTTTCGAAATGTTTTCTGCACTTTGCACTTATAATAATAATATCAAAGAACTTTCTACGTATTAAGCATGTTTGACTATCATAAGAAGAAATCTCCTCCAATTCTGCGTTTGCATTGTGTGTGTGGCGGGAGGTCTTATGGTAGTTTCATTTTCTAAAAAGCATATCGGATTTTCTTTATAAATCTTGTTTTATTTAAAAGATAAACTGTTTTTGTTACTCACACCAGTCCCATGACTGACCCGGAGTTTATTGTTCCTTTCCTAAACTCTGGGTGCTCACTATTTTCCACACGAGCAGTCTAGAGTTGGGTTTTTTTTCAGATAGTTAGGTTCAGTTGATTATCTGGAGCTAGTTCAGTCTTTGGATATGACTGACTTTTTTAGCTTGGTGCATCGTTATTGGAAGTTCGAGTTATTTCTGGATTGGTTCCTGGAGATGGAGTTGCAATGTTGGAATTCTTCCTTGAAGACTATCTTAGAGTTATTGTTCCGCTGTTAGTGTTATCTATTTTTCCTTTCCGCTGCTATTGTATTGTATCGTATCTCTGATGTATAGCGATATCTATTGTATCATCTATTGTATCAGGATGTTTTATGAGATGTTGTATTTTGATATTCATTATTTCTTCCGCTGTGTTGTTTACTTAATTGTGTTATAAGCTCCGGCGACTCGGATTTGAACGGTCGAATCTGCGGCATTCGAGTACGATGTAAAGTATGGACGTCGATTTTCGAACGAGCAAAATTCACTTCGTTACAGTGTATAAAACAACGTTTGGTTGTTATAGAGACGGGCCTCCTATTGGCATACCCTCTGTCAATATTGGAACCACTTTAATAACTGTCTACGCGGAGGTGACTCCAGAATGAAGTGATTGAATTTGGCATACATTTGCTTGGTTTGAAGAAAGAGAACGATGATGGATAGAGCCCAACACTTGGGTCAAATTGAAATGACTAAAACAGAATGACTTGATAGGGCCAAGAGGGCAGGCTACCCCTAACGGACATCCGTTCTTCGATTTTCTTCTTGGACTTGGTCCACACTATTAATTTTGATGTTGGTTTTGATTGATGCACCTTGATTTGTGATGAACTCCCTTTGACTCGATATAGGATGGATGTACACGGTGGGCAATCGTGACTATGATGCATTACCACCAGCCCTGCGGCTCGAACTGGTAGTATTCTACCTTGGGCATTGCTCCATGTGCCTTTTCATACTTTTATATTTATACGAGACCACTACAAGTTTGGTTTAGTATTGTCGTATCACGGCGCATCCTTATCCCCCAACGTGCTACTGGGGCGTTATATGCAAACTATACGACAATGCTTAAAAACGCATTAAGCGGGATTAATGTAAAGCCTTAACGCTAAGAAACATATTTATTTTATTGATTAGATGTTACATATATAGCGTATTTTACCATATATAGATATTTTGATGAATCCTTAAGAGATGGAAAATCTCATAACATCTCTTCAGTTATTGCAAACACGATATACACCTGATAGGAGACGTAAAACCCCGTAAACATCTCTGACGCTATTACACTCTTATTATATGTGGTATTGATTTGACTCACATAAGGATATTATAATCCTGACTCAAGTTTTTTATTTTTTTATTACGCTCAGGTCAGCCCTGAGTTTTCAGTGCATTAAAGATTATTTTCTAGAGGACGAAGATGAAGATTTGATATATAATATTACTTGTATTATTCCCTGCATCAAGTTGTTCTACTGCATCGTTTTATATAGTTCTGTTATATATATATATATATATATATATATATATATATATATTACTCTGATAGATGTTGTGAAATTATTATCAAATGTATAGTATAAACTGCTTCATGAACTGTTTATTTAATTATTAATTTGGTCATTCCTCTGCGATATTCTGTGTTTATTTTTTTCTTTTCTTATTTTTCTTAATTTTCCTCATTGCTTATCTGTGTTACGGATTGTTTCAGTTGGACATGTGTGGATTATTATCTATTTAAACCTTCCGAAATGCGGGTCGTCACACTAGGACAGCTCACCAAAATTTTATTCTTAAGGACCAAACGTTAAAATAGTTTAAAAAGCCCTAACGCCGCGCTTTCTCTTTTCTTCTCCGATCTTGAATTCAAATCGAAAAAAACAACAAAAAAAGAAATAAGGGCGGATACGAATCGAATTTGAATTCAAATAAGAAAAAAAATGAAGCAGCTTGAATCGAGTTCTATTGAGTTGGATTTCATCGAGTTGCAGTTCATGTCGTGGGTTTGAGGTCCTTTTTGTGATAGATAACTGAAGGTTGCATAGTCGGTTTGGATGATGGATGTTTGGTGCAATAGTTGAATGTGTGCAAATTTGGACAAATTTGGATTGATGAGATGGAGTTAGTTGCGGGATGAAGAAGGTTGTGATTTCTGGTTGCTTGATGATGGGGAAGATGGGATCACAATTGTTGATGCTACGATTAGGGTGCTGATGGAGCATTATATGATGTAGGTTGGTGGTGTGTTTGTTATCTTTCTCATTTTATGGTTCATTGTTGGCTTATTAATTTCTGTATCATATTTTAAGTATCAGTTTTACAGTATGTAGATATCATTTTGAAAAAAATAGTTACTTTTTCATTTCTGATTCTTTTGTCTATAAAAAATAAAGCTGTTAGATATTAAATATAGTGAAAATAATTCTAATTAGTCTTTTTTTACTATCAAACATTTACTGAAGTTTGTTAGTATCAAACATTCAATTAACTTTATTTGAGTATCATTTTTCTTATTAATTTCAGCATCGAATTTTAGGTATCGGTTTTATAGTCCGTAGGTTCCATTTTTGAATAAAATCATTACATTTTTGTCTCTAATTTTTGTTGTATAAAGAAAATTATCATACTATAATAAAATGACAATGTGATGCAAACATTTTGGATTGATGGTTTTTTCTTACATTCATATTGGTTTAATTGAAATTGTAGGGTTGTGTTGAGTTCAGTGAAGATTATTTTTTATATATCATTTTTCTTAGCATCATTTTCGAAAATTATCAGTTTATGTTAGTATCAATTTTTTAATTTCAGTAACTACTATTTTGAGTTTGTGTTAGTATCAATTTTTCTTAGTATCATTTTCTATTACTATCTTAATGTACAACGGTGCAGATACTGAAAATAAGATATGATATTAAGATTTTTAGTTTGGTATCAGTTTTGGAGTAACATATGCGTTTCGTGGTATCAACAAGTATTAGAATTTGATATTAAGATTTTTTGTTTAGTATCAGTTTTGGAGTAACATATGTGTTGCGTGGTACCGTAGAGTATTCGAATTTGATATTAAGATTTTTACTTTAGTATCAATTTTGGAGTAACTTATGTGGTTGTGTACTATTAGAAAGTATTAGAATTTGATATTAAGATTTGAAAAAAAAATGATATTTTGCAATGTGGTAGATTTTTCCATTGGTGTGTATTAGATCGGTGCTTATTATCTGTTTTTAGGTATAAGATTTTTAGAATGTTTTACTACATAGTATCAGAATTTAGTTATCAGTTCTTAAAGATCAATTTTTAGTTATCGGTAGCAGTTTCTAAGTATTAGTTTTTGAGTTAACCATTGATTAATTTTTTTAAACGTTTTTTCGTTATTATTTGCAGGTTTTTTCCCTTCAGCTATGGGTATGGTTTCTCTTGAAAATGTGGATAATTGAAAATAGTTTTCGAATAAATTAAAACAAATGCATCAAGAAGATCGTGATTTGGTTTTTATGTTGGATCGTCATCAAGATGTGATTTTAGGTGTTTTTTAAGTTTCTCCAGCCTTTTATAGTCACTACTATCTTCATATGGAACTGAATCTACTTTTAGCTGTAAGGCGAAGAATGCAAATATGTTTACTGTTGATTTGTTCAGGGTGTGTTCCATGGCTTCTAATTTGTAAAACCTATAAACCTATTCCTTATTCCGCTAAGCATATTGTCGATGTAGGTATTGAAGATGTTATTAAACCACCTACGGTGGAACGTGGTGCCAGTGGCTTGCTATTAAATGGAAAAAAAGATTTGCATATATTCGAAACAAGCAAAATAGATGTGGTGTATATAAGCGATATGGTCACATTTAAACTTTTAAGAAGATATGATTTGATTTCTATGTTTTTATGAATTTGCCAAGAATTATACTTGGTTGTATGCCTTTTTTGGCAATTTTATGTAATTGAACTTGGTCATCTAAGTATATTGGTTTAGCATATGGTAATATGTACATTGATTTGCTCTTCGTATATTGGTTTAGCGCATTTTAAATCTGTCACTGATTTGGCCTTTGTAATTGAACTTGATTATATAGTATCATTTATAGTTTCATTTACATTATCGATTTTGCAGTATCAGCTTTATTATTTATTTGTTTTAGGTATATAGTAACATTTCAAGTTTATTTTAAGTATCAGTTTAATTTTTAGTAATACCATTATCAGTTTTATTATTTGTTTGCAGGTTATGTTGTGATGTTGGTTCGATTATTCAATAAGAATTGTTTCGTGTTAGTTTTTGATACTATTAGTATCAGTTTCAGGCATGTAAAAATATGGCATTAGTTTTTGCATGTTACTAGTATCGGTTTTAGGTGGTATAAAATATAATATCAGTTTTTGCATGCTATTAGTTTCAGTTTTAGGTATAATACAACATGATATTGGTTTTTCATTATATTAGTGTCAGTATTAATTTTAGGTAAACAGGAGATGTTATTTTTGAGTTTGTGATTTTTGTTGTATAACAGAATTATTATACTGTAATAAATTCACATTTTGAAACAAAGAGTTTTTAATTGCTGTTTTTTTGGATTCATATTGGTTGAATTGATAATGTATCACTGTATCGAGTTTCGTGAGGATCGGTTTTTAGGTATCATTTTTTGTTTTTTCTAAGTATCATTTTTTGCAATATGCAGCGTGGAAGTTTTTTATTGTTTTTGTTTGTTTGAGTATATAAAAAAAATAAAGTTGTTACGGAGTAAATATGATAATCATTGAGTTGAATTAGTGTTTCGTTTGTATCAAATATTTAATGAATTTTGTTTGAGTATCAGTTTTATTATTGATTTGAGAATCAATTTTTAAGTATCAGTTTTATTGATGGTATATATCATTTTTGTAAAAACTTTTTTATTTTTGATTTTTTGTTTTATAAAGGTAATTACTGTACTAGAATAAAATGACAATCTGAACAAAACATTTTTTACCGATGTTTTCTTCTTATTCCAATATTGACATAAACTTGGCCAAATACAGTAGTGATCATTGTCCATTAATATGTCATACACAACTCTTGCTCTTTTTTGCAACATTTGTTCAAGTTTCATTTTGACTGGTATTTGGTAGGTTTGTTCAGTGATATGAAGAATATCATTATTTTGTAGTATCCTTTTGTTGGTATCATTTTTAGTTGAGTTTTTGTTATCTTTAGTTTAAGTAACTAATATATTGTAAAGTTGTACTTTTGGTTTTGTTGTGTATTAGATTAATGCTTATTATCAGTTTTAGATATCATAATTTTAAAATGTCTTAATATATAGTATTAGAATTTAGTTATCGGTAGCAGTTTTTAGATATTAATTTTTAGTTATTGATAGCAGTTTTTAGATATCAGTTTTTAAGCTAATAGTTGATTGAATTTTGATGTAAATCATACCATCAATACCATTTCTTCTATGCTTTTCTTCTTCTTTTGATTGAGTTTCATCTTCTATATGTTGTTCATGTCTTCTCTTAGTTCTTTTCTTTCGCCTCTGCTGTTTTTCTTGTTCAAATGTTCATTTTTTAGTGTTTGTTTACTAAGTTTAACTGTCGTCCGATACCTAGAAAATTTCAAAACTCAAACATCCTCAAGAAATGACATACAACTAGATTCAAATGAACTTCGGCTTCACAACGTGACTACCTCCACAAAAGCAAAAGGCGATATTTAGATCTATTCAGGTTTCAGACTCGAGCAACTCAAAGCTTTAGGAGGCACCATCAATTCTATCACCAAGAACGATGAGACTCTATATCGAGGCAGCAATACTTTGTCGGTGCTAGCAGTGGCTCTCAGTTTTAGGTAACAGCGACGTGTATAGAAAAAACATCACGGTGCAAAATTTGAGCATGGAGGTGAGTTGGAGAAGAGGAGGAAAACATAGCGGAGATCTAGAGATGGAGAAGATGAGGAAAGCGTAACGTAGATCTGGAGGAAGAAAGCGCAGCAGAAGTTGAGGAGCGAAGATCGATCGATAGATGGATTTGAGGAGTTGAGCACTTAAAAGATTGGACTTTGGACTTGTGCTTGTAGTGAAAAAAAATAAACGACTGTTCTTGTGCATAAATTATTAGGATAATTTGTCCTGTCAAATGTTAGAATAATTTTTTAACATAATTTTAACATTTTGTATTTTTTCTTAAAAAAAGAACTAATTGTTGAGTTGAGTTTACCTATTAAATTAATGGGTTGGATTGGGATGAAATGACCATCCACGTAATAAATGGAGCCAGTAATTACGGTGTTACCTTTCTTTAAGTCTTTGTTATGTTGAAGCATGGTCCAATTGCAGATGAACTTAGTTTACGCATGCAATGATGGAATATTAATTTACAGTCATCATCACGTGGAACGGTAAAAATCAATATTAAGTGGACTTGTGCGTATTACTGGTATGTTAGTTTATAGTACATCGTCATACATAGCCCAAAGTTCAAGCTTTTGCATTTACACGTACCGCAGACCTTTAAACCCCAGTACTAGTGCAATGTGAAAGTAACGAAAGCGAGGGTTCTAATATACAAGGGAATAGCTTGGTGCCATTTTTGTAACTCACGATATGGGGCTATAGTTCCATTTTAAACTCTTAAACTTTTGTGTATATGGAAAATCAGGGGCTATTGGATGCGCTTCTGATACAATGCAAAGCTTGTGGTGTATAATCTCGAATGTGAATACACATACTAACACATGTAATTTTTTGTTTGGAGGAGGCAGCTGTGTGCGGATCGCTGATGCATTGACCGCTGGATTGATCAGTCACACGATTATTAATGGACAGACCTTAAATTTGAGGAATTGACTGAAATTCATGCTTTTAAACTACAAGAAACGAGTTACAAGTCTCTATTTTTAATGTTGTTATAAGAAAAGTCCATGTACATATAAGTATGTAAATTTAGTTCCTATTTTTTTAAAAATGGAAAAAGCAAGGTGCTTTGCACTTTTCCGACAAAAAATGCAAGCTAACTTGCAACTTTTATCGGAAAAGCACAAGCTAGTTTGCGCTTTTTTATTTTCAAATTTTTTAAAAAGTTTTGAAATCTTTAAAAAAAAATTTTTTTTTGAAAAGTTATAAGAAAAACGCAAGATAGTTTGCGCTTTTTTAATTTACGTACTTATTATCATATGAACTTTTCTTACAATAACATCGAAAATAGGGACCTTCGGTGCAAAACCCCTTTAAATATTTAAAAAAAAGAATTTTTTTCCCAAAAACAATTCTTAAATTATGCTTGTAACTGATTTTCATGCTTTCAAAAAGCATACACTTAGTTTGATTATTGAATATTATAGTTACACTTTTGTACTTATATATGTAAATATATTAGAAATAATAGATTTTGTTTTAATTTTGACTTATTTACTATTTCACCCTATACCCATTATATTCTCGTTATAACTTTATGGACCTACACCACGGTGCGATTCTCAATCGCTTTAGCTCCGTAGATTGCTTAATCGTAGAATGTTAAGTTATGTTTATACTCGGTTTGTCGTATTATTTGAGATGCGTGCTAAGGTGAAGAAATGAAAGGCCGAAGTTGGAGTTTAGGCTATGGTTGGTTTATCTTTTTTAATTTTAAGTTTTCGTCAATACAAAAATGCGCACGACGCATGTATATTACGAAAAATGATCAATTTAAAAAATAAAGTTAATATACAAAATAGAAAACAACTTTTTATTTTTATTTTTCGAGGTTCGAAAAATATCCAAAGCATGGGAAACAATTCACTTATTTCATCGTCCCTCCATCTCTTCCGCTATCCCCTCCATCTTCATTTCACCCTCTCAGTTGTCTATTCACTCTTATTATATTTTGTAATTAATGTTGAAAACTAAAAAAATAAACAAACCAAACAGACCCTTAGTAATGAAACGAGTATTTTCGCTTTTGGTGGCACTTGGTCCTGATTAAGGACATTGAACAATAAAAAAAGCGTAGAGTTGAATCCTATGGCATAATGAGAATCTTCCCTATTGTTTTTACTTAATGAGTATATTTTGTTTCATTATATTTTCTAATTGTTTATGTACTTGTTTTCGTGTAATAAAAACAACATTGTCACTTAGTACATTAAAGTCGACGTTGATGTATTTGGTATAGATCTACTTCACTACCGGGTCATGAATAGATTTTCGGATTATCGGACTCTCGAGCCTGCTCTTTTGCTGGCATTCTGCTAGGCTATTTGGATAGAAATGAGCTATGTTTTAATTCAAAATAACACACATATAGAGCAGCGTTCAATGACGATTCAAATAGCGTAATATCTCGTTTGTCTTTCGATTTCCACCACAAGCTTCAAATTATATATAATAGTGGTTTCTCTTTTTACACTACCGCTGTTATTTAATTCAAAGCTTACGGTGGAAATTACGGGGCAAATGTGGTGATCACTCTTTGGAGTACCATCAAACGCTGCTTGTAACAGTGTGTGGGGGCTATTGCTGTAAAGAGCCAGAACAATGGCTATAAGAAGCGGGATAATTTTTCAAATCTTTTACTTTCTTATGTGCAAATAGTTGCTGATAATAGGGATCTATGGGCAAACATGAAGGCGACACTCGAAACTCTCTTGGGTACAGAAAACGCTACAGTCCCTGATCGATACTACGACAACTCCGGATCCAAACGTATTCTGATCTACCATATAAACGCTCATTTATTTTCCCTTTAGATCTGAGGCAAGAAAGCAATCGTTGTTTTCTTCCAAGGCAATCCTAAAAAGATCTGGTTACAAGGAAATAAATTTAGAAATAGATCTGAGATACTATGGTTAGAAATGAATGCCGATGAGCACAATGGTTGCAGACCAAGTGACGTGAAAACCAAGAACCCTGGTTCTCATAAAGCAAATTCAAATTTAGATACGGAGGACGAAAATGACGACATTGGGTACAGATAAGGTTCTAATAGAACTGCTTGTTACCTCTACAGTCAAATTGAGTTAGGAATGCAAACTGTGGTCGCTAAAGGCATCTGTATAAGATTCGGGTTTCACAGAAATTATTTTTCGTACGGATCGAGATACACTAGAGTGGACCGTCGATACGCCTACTGTTGCAAGCCAAGTATGCGATTTTTAC
This sequence comes from Allium cepa, assembly GCA_030765085.1. Taxonomy (NCBI): domain Eukaryota; kingdom Viridiplantae; phylum Streptophyta; class Magnoliopsida; order Asparagales; family Amaryllidaceae; genus Allium; species Allium cepa. The sequence goes on along the minus strand of CM060938.1, from coordinate 720,333,878 downwards.
GCCCCTTTATTTCATATAGCGATCTCGATTAGTAGAGAGACAAAGTTTTCAGATCTGGGCTGAGAAGAGTAAGCGATGACGCCAATGGGTCGCGATGGCAGATCTGGTTCGGATGTGGGCGACGAGATCAACTATGGGAACAGATCCATCGCCAAGGCGGTTACTGGTGACTTTGGAGCAGTTATTGGCGATGGATGGCGGTTGCGAGCCCAGTCGTCACTGAAGACGACGGTTACAGCCACGTGATTTTGGAGCGGTTACTTTTTTCTAGAACACGATGATTGATTACAGTTGCAAAGCAACGGCTGCAAGTCCCTAAATTGGAAAGATACGAAAGAAAAGTCTCTTGAAAATTTAGTCTATGATTTTTGTTTTCACTAATTTAGGCTAAAAACAACAAAACAGCGACCTAATTTACATGGATTTATTGGAATGGACTTTTTGTATATGAGTTTTGAGAATAAGGACTTTTGCTTCAAAATCCAAACGCACGGTGTTTAATTTTAATATTTTATAATTGACCAGAAAATATGAACTGGGCTATACATAATGGGGTCATTGATTTCCCTATACACAATGGAAAGACATAATATGGTATTTAGAAGGCGGTGTTTAATTTTAATATTTTATAATTGACCAGAAAATATGAACTGGGCTATACATAATGGGGTCATTGATTTCCCTATACACAATGGAAAGACATAATATGGTATTTAGAAGGCTTACACTTGCAGATTTCCATTTGAAGAACGACGCGATCAACTTTGGATTTTATGATGGTAAAATATGCATTTTTAATTTATTCCACTATGTAGGCCTATTATTGCTGGGCTGATTTACGTGATTATGCTATGTAATTGTTTTAATCTCTACTACTAGTAATGACAATTTCTTGAATAGACTTCAACCACGTCTTTTTGAAATACCAAATACGTCCTTCCTCACGCCATTTGCTCTCCCTCTCGTCGTCCGTCCGCATTTTTTCACGCTTCTCCTAAAAGTGAAGAACCATAATTCCCTTTTCTATTTCCAGCAATTCAAAATCTAAAAAATGCAATCAATCTCCACACCTTACGCAACAGCAACAACAATTATCAATTGCGTATGGTCGCCAATTAACGAAGATTATTCCTTATGGACGACTACACACAACCAACATCGACCGATGTCTATCGGACTTCGAATACATGTGCGTAGTCCGATTTTCTTTCCTTTCCTCCATCGACTTTAAATTCCGATCCGCTGAATCTGACTTCCGTTTTTACCTCTTACTCCGCCAACGTTCGTTAACTGCCTCCGGCCATTTTGCTTATTTGCTACCCTGCGCAACATCAACATCGATAGGCAATCAACTATGGCCAGCTGAAAACCAATCCTGTACAATTAACGACGACTGGCTTCAATGACGATCACGAGTAATTTTAAGAATTATCTGTTAAACTTTGCCAGGATGAATCTTAAGTACTCCCTGTTGAATTTGACTTCAGTTTTACCTCTAACGAACACAAATGATAAATGTTTGTTGTTCGAATTGAGAAACTTACTGCTGTTTTAAAAGTGATCTATAATTTGAGGTTAGTATCTGTCAGGATGTGAAGGGCTCTGCCCACAGGTATTTCAAATTTTAACATATGTTAATTCATATTGTTTTATATGTTTGCAATAACACCTGTTTTGAATGCAACAATTTGATGGTACAATAACTATGTATTTTGTGATTTTTGCGTCACACTCTTTTTATATGTAAACTTTAGACTATCCGTATTACCACTTGAAGTTATTTTTTTAGCTCGAACTTATTAATTTATGTTTATCTGTGTTGTACTTAAAGTCTTGAGCATTAACAACCTTTTAATACACATTTTAGCTAGCTTGTAGTTCATAAGTATTTTTCATCAGAGAAATCAATAAGCAAAGAGTTTCATGGAAATATACAAGGGTTTCTTGCCCATTGATCAAAATGTGCTCAATATATGCAAAGTGCATACATAAGTATATTAGAACAAACCAGTTTGATGGTTTGAATCCTACTTTCAATAACAAAATCTTCTTCTTTAATCTTTATTCCAAAGTTCCTTTACGGTGGTGAGATATTTATTTATTTAATCGCGGTTCTTTTGGTTCCAAATAAATAATATTAATATTTAATAATAGGATTCCATTAACAAATTGGTTTTTAAGCCAATATTTAAATAAGACCTTATGTAATTTATTTTATCCAGTGAGAACGTTTGTTTTCTTTGGTTTGCACATTACCACCCGGGGATAAGAACTTAAATGTATGTATATATGATTCCAAAAGGGGTCTTCTTTTCCGAGTTAAACCTCATATATTGCTAAAATGCTTATTCATAATAACACAATTGAAAACTTATATTTATGTCACCGTACATTGAAATTCGGCTGAGAGATGAAATTGTCATTTCAAATAATATCTTAATTAAAATATTTTCTATTGATAATTTATGAATACTGTCCAATTTATCGAAATGAGGATATATCATATCCTTTCATCTCTAAGGAAAGAAGGGCATTGTATATTCTTTAATTTAACCACCCCAAACAAACTACGTATTTTAACCGCTGGCTTGATGTAATGTAAGGTCAATTACCGTGTTTACTGATTTAATGTGCTGAGGATGAAAGTAGTGGAGTTGGAGAGTGGGGTGGAGTTGGAGAGTTCTGAGAATTGAGGATTTGTATAGAGGGTTGATTGATATTAGAATGTCTTTTTTGGCTAATATATCAAATGTGTAGCTTTGGAAAATTTTGGATTTTTGATTTTAGTGTGCATAGTAGATTATGATGGCAATAAAACTTTGTTCTAATGATTTTCTATCTTCTTCTTTTTACTCTCTTCAATGTTCTTACTGTAAATTCATGATACAACCTGTTGTTTTGTACATAAAAAGTTTTGTACGAAATCAAATATTATGGAACTTTCAGCCAGTCATAATATCTATTCAGTTTTAAAAGTTCATGACCACTTTTTTTTTTTTTTGAACTGGTACTTTATATACAACAAATCAATGGGACAACATATCCCATGTCAAATAAATGTTCGAAAGCAAGTTTCGAACTTGTGACATCCTGCACCAAGCCGAATCAATTAACCACTTGTGACAAATCAATGACCGCTTTTTTATTTTTATGGAGAAAATGATTCAGTTCATAGTTGAATACGAGTGTATGAAATAGACATAAAACCGACCTATGTACAAACAAGGGTGCGTCATGGCATGGCGTAGAAAATTGATCGATTGGAAGGAGTAGCTACTCAAGTTTAGTGCAAACATGAACAAATAAAAAATTAGTACTTTTTACTATATTGTCTTCAATGTGATATAAACCTCCAATTTTTCATTAGGAACATTTTAACTCACATTCTTGATTAAAAAAATGTCACACTTGCACCACTTCCATTCAAAAAATAATACCTAATATCAAGCTCTAATATCTATTAATTCAAAGATATTGACAATATCAAGCTGAGGCTGTTCCTGATGTCAGTTTTAAATTGTCAAAATTTTAAGCTCTTACTTTTGGATTTCCAATTATGATATGCAACTGGCTTCGACTGTCTTTTTGAAGAAATGAATATGCTGTTTTGAATATGCACAACAGTGACTTCGTTCGTTGTTCTCAATTATGTGTTAATATTCATTGCTGTTAGTTATCAGTTATCAGTGGACAATGTTGTTGTGGTTGTTATTTTACTACCTAAAACATTTACACATAACTATTAGTTATCAATGTCAGTTAGCAGTTATGACACAAACACGAAGTATGAACTTAACTTTTCTGCTTTTAGAGAACCAATATTGGTTGTTCATAAGTTTTATGGTATGTTGTACATATCAAAAAATGGCAGAATGAACAAAGACTTAGTACTATTTGCTTAAATACGAATTCACCAATTCTGTAGTTGGACTATTAACCATTTGATGTCCATACTGTATGCAACTGTTGTTGGAATCAAGCATATTTCATACACACTTCACTTACACAGGTTTGTATGTTAAAACTTTGTGAAACTTGGTGAATTACCTGAATGCTTGAACAACAATATATGGCCAGTTTTAAGTGCTCCGTATGTGTAAAAATTAGTGCTAATTTTTGCTACTCCATGTTACCAACGAGTCATTCTTTGTAGTACAATATGTATCATTGCTACTTACATTTCTTCCTAATTAAATATGGACATGCCATATAAGATGATAGTTATTTTGAAATTTTTCAATACATGTAGAAAGTGAAGTAATATTTCAAAGTTGTCTACCGATTATTCTTTAATGCAAGCTTCATGAAGGTCTCAAATATCAAAATTTACAAGTTGAACCTAATCTTATTATTTGAAATTTCAAAACATTATTGACATTATTTTATTTTGTGAAATAAGATGGAAATTAATTTTGTAATAAGTATTGCAAACGAATTTAACATTTATACTATCATTTTCGAAATATACATATATTTCTACTGCTAATAATGAGAATTCCTTGAATAAACTTCAATTGTGTCTTTTTGAAATACCAAATATGCCTTTCCTCACGCCATTTGCCATCCCTCTCGCCATGTGTCCGCATTTTTCCACGCTTGTCTTAAAAGTAAAGAACCTAATTCCCTTTCCCATTCCCAGCAATTCGAAATCTGAAAATTGCAATCAATCTCCACACCTTGCGCGGCAGCAACGACGATTATCAACTACGTATGGTCACCATTAACGAATATTATTCCTTAATGATGACTACGCACAACCAACATCGACCCGATGTCTACGGACTTCGAACACAGGTGCGTAGTCCGATTGAAAATGAATTTAACATTTACACTATCATTTTTGATATACTTATATATATATATATATATATATATATATATATATAAGATGATACTTCTTAATTGATGATATTATAAGAAATTGCAATTTAAGTACACACAAAATTGCATATGAAACTAATTTAAGAAAAGAGTGTGGATTGTCGTTGTTGTGTTTTATGTGTATTCAAATTTATGTCAAATGGTAATGTTCATTCTTACAATTGTCATCACAAACATTAGTGTAGATTACGTATGTAGGTCGTACCCGTTGTTAAATAAAAGATTGTGTACCTATTACTTTGATCTAATTTTATTTATTTTGCAATAACTTAACATGTTTGCCCAATTTCAACTGCGTACAAGGTTGTAGGGTTTGCTGACCAGAATGAAATTGATACGGTAACGCTATTGAGCTTTACTTGTAATTAGATAAATATGAAAAATGAGAGTGTAAGATGGTGGAACATTGATTGTATTTACCTTATGGCAATTGAATACCCGCATATATGTTTTGTTTTATTAAATAGTCGAAAAAAATTGGGTAGACCGTTGAGTCTTGCATGTGACTGCACATTGTTGCATTGAGTTTTAACATTGTTGTGCCTATTGCAGGTTTTATTCTAAGACCGATTACCAATTTCCTTCCGGCCATCCGTACTTGGTTATGAAGTCTAGGTGGGAGAACAGTACAATGCATAGAAAAAATGTCGACTATTGGTAAATAAAAGTAAATGACATGGGGTATACGTTGTTATTCGGTAATTGAATCTCTTGCACTTTACTTTCCATGTATTCATTTCGTCGCATTTCTCATTAGTTGTTGATGTCATGGCCGATGTCTAACTTTTAATTACTGACATGGCAGACTACAAGAGTGAAATGTAGGCTGTCGATGTCGTTGAACAAAGTTAAAAAAACTTGTAAAAGAAGGTTGATGAGAAGTCTTTTTATGTAGACGTTGTGAAAAGGATGCTAAGGATATGGTATTCATCATCCAAGCATGTTAAAGATGAGGTCAACTTTGGGTTTTACTATTCTTTAGATGCACCTATAAATGAATATTTCACTTACCTAACCATGATTGCTTTGCTTTATGTTCTAATACTTTTAATTAGGAATTCTAATGAATGTATCCGGTCCACCATATATTTTATCTTTAAAAGGAAGTATCCAGCCAAAAATAACATCACAATTTGTAACAAGTTTAAGGTAACGCCATCTCATATAATCTTAACTTACAAGAGACATAGATGATGCCATGATATAACAATTAAATTCCTTTATAAATGACAGATGAATAACAAAATGCTTATGCACAATGGAAACAAAACCAGCGGAAGGTTAATACTAGAAAGGAAAAATGATGGGGAGATCTGAATACAAAGAGAGTTAATAAGCTGACGATGGGCTATAGAGTTTTCAAAGGAGCCGCAGACATTATAAAACTACTGCCAAGTAGGACGTTGTTTCTTTTTCAGTTTCTAAGCCCTCTTCTCAGCAACAATGGACATTGCAATACCCTTAACAAGTAATTATTTATATTTTAGACTATATTATGGGGCATGTGTGTGTCTATATATATACTACGAATTGCACTCTATGTGATATGATATATTTTCGATTTTACTTTTCTAACTCATTTTTAGTGCAGATATTGATTCATAATCTTTCTTTAATTGAACTTCATGCTTTCTCTTGGCTATTGAAGGTTGAAAGAATTAGGTCAGGTGACATTAGAGTTGTTCTAGGAATCAAGGAAAAAGTTGAGCTGGTAGATGGTGAAATACTTGATGTTGATTATGTAATCTATGCTATGGCATACAAAAGCAATGTTCCTTCTGAAATACTTGATATTTTTTATATATATATATCTTATATTATATATATATTTATAATAATTATGTTTGAAATATTTACGTATACACGCATAGCTTGTATGTATTTTTAACCTAAATTTGTTTTGGTTTAATTTAAGTTGTATATGTATGTATATTTGGGAAAATATATGTACGATTTTAAAATTCAAATTTTAAATTTAAAATATTACTGACACTATTAAACAGTATATATAATATGTGACACTAATTTTTTCTACAGTTGAGAAAATATATTTTTTATATTAAATATTACTAATAGACATATATATTAAGTATTATAATATATGAATATTACTTAAATATTATAAATAGTATTTAAATAATTTAGGTTGAAAGTGGATGAAAAGTTGTTTTTTTAATATATATTTTAGACTTAACACACACAGACATACACGCACACTAATATATATATATATATTATAATTTAGTATAATTATTTTCATGATGATTGAAATTAATTTATAATATATGTATATGTGTGTGTGTGTGTACGAAATTTTTATCTAAATCTAATGTTTACCTTTAGATCTAGCCGAACGTTGACACCTCGTATTGCTAGCCTTTTCTCTACCGAGTATGGCTCCTTCCTCCTAGCTTGATTAGCAAAACCCAGCTATAGGCTCCAACTTGCAAGCAATAGAGTTTAGGTTTTTTTATTTATAACGGTGTCCATAAAATGTGAGGGAGATATGATATTTATAACCATAAGGTACTCAAAATATCTCTGAATGCTTCTCTCATCTTTATCTAGAACTAATCTCTTCAAAAAGTTGTGGTCAAACACCTTATCTCCTTATGCCATGGCTATCCACTTAAGATGGGTCTAATTTAAATCCTGGGCCTTACTAATATCTTTTATTATTTATTTATTCATTTAGGCCCATTTAAATGATTAAATTAATATAAAACTTCTATACACTTTTTTAATTAATTATAACGCCTTTAATAAGTAAATAAAAACCATAAAAAATCAATACAACATTTGTATTAATTTTCTTCATCGGTTTATAACATTTTAAATTAATATTATCAAGTTAAACCCGAATAATTGCTAATAAATATGGAAACGTTGACTTCCTTTTGAGAAATTGGTCCTTGGTAATATTTTAATGATTTAAATATTAAACCCTAAACAGATTTCGCTCATGTAGAGTATCGAACACAAGTTCAGTTGCTTATGTTGGCTACACCTTAAGCAATAAGTATGTTTTTTTAGTCATCACAGTATCACCAAGATAATTAGAGTTTGGTCAATGGTAAAAATAACTCCAATAATATCTGTAGTTAATCGCACTGTGCTAATTTTAAGACTTATGTTGAATCCGATAATATTTAATAATTAATTAATTAACTGTGCCTAGATATTTTGATTTTAGTTTTATCAATTATGGTTATACAAACCTTCTATAATGAAGAATATGAATCCTCTCTAAAGCAGCGTTTTTAATGGGTCAACATGTAGCCAATTATGGTCGTAACATGATCGTGATGTCATATGGTTGACCTTAATCAAAATATAGTCTATATACTTATGATCAACATTACTGTCAAATCTGAAGACTAATGCACATTGTTACATGAGATCTTCTATTTTTATTTAGTAATATTGACCTATAGAAGGCCCTCGTTGAGTCGTGTTGTGATTGTTCCAAATAACCACAAGTACATAATGCCTTGATGTCCCTAACAACCATAAGGAATTCGCGTTCGTCATATGGAGAGCGTTACGTGCATAAACTAGTCTAAACGAATGCATCGATGTCCCTTTCTCGATACATCTTGACTAGTAAACTTTTAAGGATAATTATTTTAAATATTCCATATAATGATCATGTCTACTAACACTGTAGCATCCCCGACTTTGAGACCGAAATATGAACACCGATGATGCTACAATCATCGTCAAAATTATTTTCAAGCGATGGAATTGAGTTCAACGTTTGTATAATAGTTCTAAGTGAATAGAGCAGTTAAATATTTCTTTTTTACATAAATGTTGTAAGAAAATAGGTCTCACCAGGATGAAATGGGAACTCTCAGTTAGTCTATCGACTATAACCTATATGCTCTTGTTCCCAACCCTAGATCTAGACAAGCCATCTATAAAATCCATAGAAACCGAGTCCCATTTTCAAACCAAAACTACTAAAGGTTGGGAAATACCACTAAGAATCTGATGCTTTTCCTCAACCTATTGGCATGTGAAACATATCTTCACATATTTTCCAACATCTCTTTTCATTCCCTTGCAAAAGAAATTCATCTTCATGTCTCGGTACATCTTAATGTTTCCTAGGTGAATAGGAAACTTTGAACGTTGGCACTCGTTTAAGAATTCTTTCCGAAGGCATCCTACAGTAGAAACACATGGCCTTCCATTTTTTCAAAGTGTACCTCCTTCATCAACCCTGAAGCCTCTCAACTAATCTACTTCGGTTTCGGAATCTAGGCGCCTAACTCTCTCACAGCGGATCTTCCCTTTACTTCATGCAATTCTTTCCATGAGAGTTGGTCTAACTTCTAAGCATAATAATATCTCGGAAGTTCTAGTTAAACAAGCACTCAATTGAAAGTGTATATTATAGGAAGCTAACATCTCTAACATATTACACTCCTAAATTGCTACCAAAACGCCGTTTCACTACATCCATCTCAAAGCATCTACGAGTTTATTACCTTCCCCGAGTTATATTCTATCCCAAAGTCATAGGATACTAGAAATTATAACCACGTTTGTTGCCTCTCATTCAACTCCTTCTTAGAAAACAAATATCTTAAGGATCCATGGTCAGTAAATAACTTAAATCTTTCTCCCAAAAGATAATGTCTCCTAATCTTTAATGCGAACGTAACAGCCATTAATTCCAAGTCATGCATCGAATATCAAACTTTATGGGGGTATTAATTGCCTAGATGCATAAACTATTTCTTTTCCTCTTTGCATCAAAAATACTCCTAACTCCAGACCCGATTCATCCGTATACACCACTATATCTGGTTTCCTTTGGGTATAATCATTATTGGAGCACTTGTCAACCGAAGCTTCCGCAGTCGGAATGACATCTCTCACTTCTTTGTTCATATGTACTTCTCATTCTTTCGACTAAGTCTCAATATCCATGCTGCTAACCGAGAAAATCCATAATGAATCTCCGGTAATAGTCTGCTAGACCTAAGAAACTATGAACCTTCGTAACCGTCTCGAGTCTCTTCCATCTATTCAAAGCCTCTACTTTCGTAGGATATACGACCAAGCCTCTTTTCGAAACAACATGGCCAAAGAACTTAACTTCCCTTCTCTAGAAATGACACTTAGAAAATTTATCCTTTAACTATGCTACCTTAACATCTCCAACACAAGCCTTATGTGGACCTCATGCTCTTTGTCATCTCTTGAGTATACTAAGATCTCATCAATAAACACCAACATATATCGGTTTAACTTATTTTAGAAGATTCGATTCATCAAGTCCACAAAGAACACAAGCACATTAGTTAGTCTAAATGATATTACTAACCACTTGTATGAACCATACCTTATAAGTAGTCAATAGAATAACTTCCTCTGCAATCCTTTGTTGATGGAACCCTGAAGCCAAATCTAGCTATGAAAATACTATGGCTCCATTCAGCTGATCAAACAAGTCGTCTACCTTCGGTAAGGGATATCTGTCCCTCATAGTCCTCTCATTTAACCTCTGATAGCCAATACATAATCTTAAAGACTCATCAGACTTTTTTATAAACACACCTGAAGCACTCCATGGTGAACTACTTAGCCTACCAAAGCTCTTGCCTTCCAACTCCAATAGTTGCTTCATTAAATCCTCTATCTCCTTGGAAGGCTGTCTATTAGGGGGTCGGCTAAATGGTTCAGCTCCTCGTACCAATACAACCCAAAATTCAACAACTCTCGGGGGTGGTAATCCTAAAACTGTTTCGAACACATTCAAAAAGTCTCTTACCACTCATACTTCCCTAACTTCTGCTTCCTCCAAGACTAAGGAAAACACTCCTCCTTGTCCCCTTGATCTTGGTTCTATTGGTGCTGCAATCACTCTCATGCTTTAGTCTGGATGTCTAAGTACTACTATCCTTTTGGCATAATATATCATTACACCATAATACTCCAACCAATCCATCCCCAGTGTAAATTCAAAGCATATGAAATCAAATACGTAGCCGTCACACAAAAAACTACACCTACAAAACTCAATCTCCAAATTAGTGCACTTAAATCCGAGAGTGGCGTAACCCCTTATCAGATTAACAACACAAATTTAAGTAACTAAATAGATCATCTTTAACCCAAGACTATCTACTAAGCCTTTGGTTATAAACGAATGTATAACACCGATATCAAATGTACACTAACTAAAACACTAAAAATTGAATTCATACCTTCCAAAATCTTGTTAGGAAATCAAATCTATGGTTTCGATGACAACAACTATACAATGGAAATTGAATATGCATGTGTGTGTGTATATATATATATATATATATATATATATATATATATATATATATTTCTATTTGCAGATACTTGCTAGAGTAACATCACTAGAGAGATAAGAACAAGGCTCAAAGAACGTTACAAGAGACTACAAATCGATAGGATCAATGGAGCAATGTCACAAATGCACAAAAGTAAACATGCACAGATTTCAGACGTCTGGGAGCACTAGCCAAACGTCTGAAGAAATCCTTTGGAATTCAAAAAAGAAGGGATCTGACGTCTGGTTAATGCACTCAGACATCTGAATGGCTACTGCATACAAAAAGATATATATAGCCATATGTCTGAAACAATTACCAGACGTCTGGTGCTGAACTTGGATTTTGAAATTCAAATTACAACTGCCGCATTTGAAAAGGCATCTTTGCTTCTCTTCGCTGCAACTCTTCATCACCATCAGAAGCGACTATAGAACACTTGTTAATGGATGCAGCTACTCAAGGAATATCTCTACCACTATAAATAACATCAAGAATCAAAGAGAAGAACTCACCTTACTTACTTGCACTCCTTACTCACATACTCTGTTATATTCTAGATCACTAGCAATCTATACTTGTATTTCACTCTTCCATATATATTCAGATCTCCTCAATCAATACTATATATATATATATATATATTAAAAGTATTTGTACTTAATAGTCAATATCCGTGTTATGGAACACATACTTGACAAGAGTAAGCTATTGTAACCAAGCCTATTCCTCCGGACGAAGTGAGAGTGTTTGATAGTCGAATTCTAAAGAGGAGCTCCGGGACTGGACGTAAGACGGAGGTCCAAACCAGTATAAATCATGGTGTGCTTATTTTATATTTAACTAGATTAATTTTAACTTAGTTGCATCATACAGTTCATCACATATACTTGCATATACACTACACGATCAACTATTTAGACTTTCAATTGGTATCGAAGCAAGGTTTGATCAAGGTACAGTAACACATTTTTGTATCACTTTAATATGGCAAGTATTTTTCAAGAAGGACAATCCACAGCATGACTCCCACTTTTTAATGGCTCTAACTATGCATATTGGTCAACACGTATGAGAATTTTTATGGAAGCTAATGGTCTAGAAATTTGGTCAGCCACTCAAGATAAATATGAAGCACCTACTACTGCTATGAACACATGGACCGATACACAAAAAACGACAGCTTCTAATAATGCCAAAGCTATGAATGTCTTATTTTGCTCACTAGATAAAAATGAATTTTCACGTGTCATGTTATGTAACACTGCATTTGATATTTGACGCACCATAAAATTTACACACGAAGGCACAAACAAAGTTAAACAAACTAAGGTTTCAATTTTACAAAATCAATTTTCATCATTTAAAATGAAACAAAGTGAATCTATAATAGACATGTACTCTAGATTCCAAACCATTCAACATGATTTAATGGCACTTGGAATCAAATTCAAAAATTTTGATTTAGTATCTAGAACACTCAATTCTTTAGCTCCAAAGCGGGAAAGAAAATTATTAGCTATTGAAGAAGCTAATGATCTCTCAGCACTCCTAGTTGAAGATTTGATAGAAAATTTAATGTACTATGAAGCTAATTTGCAGGTAAGAAAAGAACTAAATTCGAAAAAGAAGAACATAGCATTCCCGACAACAAATGAAGACTCTGACTTAAATGAAGAAGAAATTTTATTTATTGTCAAAATTACAACAAATTCAAGAAGTTTAGGAAAATGACTAAATTTCAGAAAGAAGGAAAATTAAGCTCAACAAATCAAACATCAATTAAATGCTATGAATGTGATCAATTTGGACATATGAAGAAAGACTATCCAAAGCTCAATAATGATAAAAAGAAGAACAATTTTGAAAAGATCAAAAAGAAGAAGGCTTTCAAAGTAACATGGGATGACTCGGATTCTTCATCATCTGATAGTGGTAGTGACAGTGACGGAGAATAAGCTAATGTGTGTTTTATGGCACAAACTGATGATGTCTGTCCCGAACTTAGCCATAACGAATTATTATAACTTAGTATGGAATTAGATGATAAATTTGGATAAATTAAAAAAATGAACAAAGAACATGTAGCCAAAATGAATAGATTAGAGCTTGAAGTAGGAATGTTAAAAGATGAAAAAATTATCTTAGAAGAGGAACTAGAATTATCTCAAGAAAAAATTAAAAATAATTTGGTCGAAAATAAGGCTATTGCTATTGATTTTGATAAAACTAAAATAATAAAGGATAATTTGTTAAAATAAAATATCAACTTGAAGAGTAATATTGAAATATTGAAAATTTAGAATTAAAAGAAAAATTAGGTAAAATTACAAATAATATTTCAAAATTTAATAAAGGAAAACAAGATTTGAAAAATCTTATCAAAACTTCAAAATCATCAGGTAATAGAAATGGAATAGGATTTAAAAATACTCCTAAACAAAGAGGAAAGGATGTTAAGAATTATAGTTATTAAAAAGCTAAAAATCCACCTAAGTCTAAAAATATGAAAATTTGGATTCGTAAGACAAATAATAATTTGATTAGACAAAAAAATATTAATAATTTCTTAGAGAATGTAGTTTATAATAAAAATTATATTCATAAAGGTACCAAACCATCTTGGGTATGGCTACCTACTTCTCCTAACATCTAGGACCCTAACAATGTATATAGGTACCAATTAAAACATCTTTTATTTTGCAGGTACCCAAAATAAAAAATAAGGAGAAATGGATACAAGATAGCGGATGCTCCAAGCATGTGACCGGAAATTCAAATATGTTATCAAATATAACATACATCGATGGTGGAACGGTAACCTTTGGAGATAACTCAAAAGGATATGTCATGGGCATTGGAGAAGTCATCAACTCTGGTATTTCTAACTCTCCTATTATTACAAATATTTTATTAGTAGAAATCTAAAACATAACCTACTAAGTATTAGTCAATTATGCGATAAAGGTTTTCAAATCAATTTCGAAAAAGATAGATGTAATATTTTCGATAATAACAAACAACTTATATTTGAAGGTTTTAGAAACAAAAATATTTATGTCTTAAACATGAATATAAATAAAAAATCAAATTTGTGTTTAACCGCCAAACATGACGATCCATGGTTATGGCATAAACGATTTTGTCATATCAATTTTAAATATATTAATAAATTAGCAAAACATGACTAGTTAGAGGTTTACCTAAAATAAATTACAAAGTAGAAAATTTATGTGACGATTGCCAAATTGGAAAACTAAAGAAAAGTTCTTTTAAATCAAAAAATAATATTTCTAGAAAACAACCGTTAGAATTATTACAGTTAGATTTATTTGGTCCAACGCAAGTACGATCTGTAAATCACAATAAATATGTTTTCGTAATAGTTGATGATTTTTCAAGATATACATGGACTTTATTTTTAAAACATAAAAGTGATACCATTGGTATGTTTAAAATATTTGCTAAAAGAATTAAAACACAAAAGGATTTGAAAATTAAAAATATTCGAAGTGATCACGGTGGAAAATTCGAAAATGATCTTTTTACTAATTTTTATAATAAGAAAGGAATAAATCATAGTTTTTCTTTCTCTCCCTCACCTCAATAGAATGATGTAGTAGAAAGAAAAAATCGTACATTATAAGAATGTGCACGAACATTACTAAATATTAATGGTCTACCAAAACATTTTTTGGCTGAAGCTATTGCCACAGCATGTTATTTGTTGAATCGAGTAACCATACGTCCTATGACTAAAAAAACTTGTTTTGAAATATTTTTTGGAAGAAAACCTAAAGTATCATACTTTAAAACTTTCGGATCAAAATGTTTTATATTAAATACAAAAACAATTTAGGAAAATTTAACCCGAAGGCCGATGAAGAAATCTTTGTTGGATATTCGGATCGCAACAAAGTATATAGGATTTTTAATAAACGAAATAATACCATTGAAGAAAGTTTACATGTTTCGTTCGACGAAAATTTTCTTAACCATCATACTAATAATGAAGAAGAAATAATTCTAATAACAAATACAACAAACTCTGTTGATAATGAGACAAATGGGCAGAATAATTCTTTGATATCATCCCCTAGAATTCTTAAAGATCATCCAAAAGATAATATCATTGAAGATCTTAATTCTAGAGTAACTAGAAATCAACTTAATCAAACAAGCCATATAGCATTTGTGTCAAAATTTGAACCAAAAAACTATAAATAAGCTTCAAATGATAATTTTTGGATAATCGCTATGCAAGAAGAACTAAATCAATTTGAACGTAATAATGCTTGGGAATTAGTACCAAGACCAGAAGATAAATTGGTTGTAGGAAAAAAATGGGTATTTAAAAACAAAGCTGATAAAAACGGAAATATTGTTAGAAATAAAGCATGTTTAGTTCCTCAAGGCTATAATCAAGGGGAAGGTATCGATTATGACGAAACCTTTGCTCCAATAGCAAGATTAGAGGCCATTCATACATTTCTCGCTTTTGCAAATCATCACAATTTTAAATTATTTCAAATGGATGTCAAAAGTGCCTTTTTAAATGGTTTTGTTAAAGAAAACGTATATGTTGAACAATCCCCATTATTTGTTCACGAAAAATATCCCGACCATGTTTTTAAATTACAAAAAGCATTATATGGATTAAACAAGCTCCTCGTGCATGGTATGAACGTCTTAAAAATTATATCTGGTTTTTAAATAGGCAAAATCGATACAATCTTGTTTATTAAATGAGAAAATAATGATATTTTAGTTGTACAAATTTACATTGATGATATTATTTTTGGTTCAACCAACGAAAGTCTATGTAATCAATTTTCAAATATTATGAAAAATAAATTTGAAATGTCTCACATGGGAGAATTAAATTTCTTCTTAGGTTTACAAATAAAACAACTTGAAAATGGTATTTTTATTTATCAAGAAAAATATTGCAACGATCTATTGCGTCGTTTTGATGTGGATAACTTCAAGCAAATCAACACCAGTGAGTACTACTATTCACTTAGAAAAGGACGATAACAGAAAAGATTTTGATGAAAAATTATATCGTAGCATGATTGGTTCTTTACTCTATTTGACGGCTAGTCGACCCGATATCATGATGAGTATATGTCTCTGTGCTCGATTTCAAGCAAGACCAAAAGAATCTCATCTAAGAGCAGTTAAATGTATCTTACGATATCTATCTAGTACTAGAGATTACGGTTTGTTTTACCCTAAAGGATCATCGTTTGAACTAGTCTCATATAGTGATGGTGATTTCGGTGGATGTAGAACAGATCGTAAGAGTACTAGTGGAACATGTCATTTTATCGGACCATCATTAGTTTCATGGTTTAGCAAAAAGCAAAATTATGTTTCCTTATCTAACTGCGAAGTCGAATATATTTCAGCAGCTCTAGCATGTGTACAAGTGATATACATGCAACAACACTTACGGATTTCGGCAAAATTATCAATAAATTTCCAATATATTGTGATAACACGAGTGCAATAAATTTATCAAAAAACCCTGTAGACCACTTGCGAACTAAACATATAGATATACGACATCATTTTTTATGTGACAATATTGAAAAAGGAATTATTTCATTAGAATACGTAAATACCGAAAATCAAATAGCAGACAAAACCACTAAATGAACAAACTTTTATATAACTCCGGCGCGATTTAGGGATAGGCTCTCTTAATGATCTTCTACATTAATAACCACTCCTTCATTTAGGCTATGATTAGCTAATAATTTTCCATCCATTAAATTATAACTGATAAAATTCTTCACCTTTAGTTTTTTAGTTAGTTAGTTTTTGAAATTTATCGATAAATAATTTTTGAACTTATATATAAATATTCATACAACAAAGAAAAATATATATAAACAATTCATATTTTTTCATAAAAATATAGTCATGGCTTCTAAAATTCTTATATATCCATTTCGACCCCTACAACTGATAGCTTGGCAGATAAACCACAACGGCTTCCTACACCCACACCAAATCAGGAACCAACGTATAGGTGGTCCTTATATCACACGGGATTCACTCCCGATAGAAAGAAATCCAAACGATCCTTATTTGTTTCTCCTAACACAAAGGAGAAGATTGATGAGATACATCACTATCAAAAACAACAAATAGATGTACAATGAGAGCTATATTTTGAACAAAAAGTCACAGCACGTCGACTAAGCTTTTTAGAGTAAGTAGCGATGAAGTTTTATACTTCACGGAAGAAAGATGTCCATGAACCACTTTCGATGCCTTGCAATTCCTTGGATCTCTCTCCCTTGTATCGTACACCTTTGGACCCTTCACCAAGGTGATTCTCTGGTTCCTCAAGAACCCACGAACGAGGAAATATATGGTCTCCACTCAAATCATTGAGAGATGATAAGTCAGATGATCGCAAAACTCCATCGCAATCTAAATAGATTATATTTTTTTTATTGTATATGTATCCATGTATATTTGTAATTTTGTTTCATCAAAATAAAGCTACATTTCTTTTCAAACAATAGAGAATCGAGAAATAAGCAACACCGTTAAAATTTAGGCTATTATTAGAAAGATTGCCTATTTCAGACGTTTGGATATGGACCTCAAACGTCTAACACTCTAATATCCCATGAATTATTCATCGCTGTGCATATGTCATACGTCTGTTATAACCCTCCAGACGTCTGCAAATTTGCTCTACCTCCTTGAAATAAAAACTAGACTATTTCAGACTTCTGAACTTTGATCTAGACGTTTGAGTTATGTCTTTGCCACCAAATTTTAAAAACTCGACCTATTTCAGACGTCTGATATTTTAACCAAACGTTTGAAAAATCTCTCTGACTATCATATTTTAAAAAAATCGACCAAACCAGACGTCTAGCAATTAAACCAGACGTCTTAAATTATATACTATGTTCGAATTAGGGTAAACCAGATGTCTTAATTCGCTTCCAGATGTTTGAAATTCAATCGACACTTTTAAAACACCCAGATAACATTATTTTTTTCTAATTTCAAACCAAGGAAATGATCAAGAATAATAGGTAGAGCTCTCGGATGTTCTGACTCGGGCGAAGCTTTATATAATATTCCCGATATGCGCTTCAAACCAAGGAACAATATAACACATCAAATATGGAAGGATGAAATGCCTAAATTTGCACCCAAATATCTACGACCAAAAGTAAGACTTCTTACTCGAATGATCATCAATACCATCGTTCCACGTATGGAAAGTCATGAGCAAATAACCAAGTTAGAGTACAAAGCTTTATATGCTCTAATTAGTGGAACAAGGGTGAATCGGGATAAATTTATTTTGACGAGCTCAAACATTTTTGGACTCGATCACGACCATCAATTATCTACTCCGCATACATCATGAGACTTCTACGTGCTCACAACATCCCCTCCTACTTATCAACTTTTGAAGAAATCTCTCCAAAATATGCTTCGACAAAGTTTTTCTCGTTAATGCACCCACTGAAAATTCCTCCAGAATTTATCTCTTTTGAAGATTGGACGCACAATCGTCAAACCAGACAAGTTGAGCCTCCACCTCAACCACACAATAAACCATCACAAGAGGAGGAACAACACCGTGAAGCAATTCCACCTCCTCCTGCACCATTTGATTATCCAAGCCAGGATGAGATTTTGGAAACTCGAACAGAGACAAATCCAAATGAAAGCATTCGAGATCTCACTCTTAAAAATCAACACATATTGTCTCAAAATCAATTTTTTTTAGCTAAGCGTGTTGACAGCTTTGAAACATCTTTTTCTACACGCCTAGAAAAAGTTGAAGAATCACTTTCAACTGTATTATCGGTTCTCAAAGAGGTGCTACAAAGGGCTCGCAGTCTGACACCTCCTTCTGAAGATTGGACAACCCCAGTGCTTTCTCCTCCAGCGAAACATTCCAAACTTTTCGAGGATGAACCTCTAAAACAAGCCTCGACGTCTCCTACAAAGCAACCTAGCTCTTTCCAACAAGAAGACTAAGGAGATGATCAAGAAAAGCTCCGAAAGACTCATAGATTTTAGGATTTTAACTTTTATACACTTGAAAAAATCTATGAATGTACTCACTTTCAAATTATTAATGAAATTCTCTTTTTTGTGTGTTATATTTGACGATTGACTATAATTTTAGAATACTTTTTGATAATTTCAAAGGGGGAGAATATATATATATATATATATATATATATATATATATATATATATATATATATATATTATAAATAAGCACATATTCAGGGGGAGATTTATAAATTATATATAAGTACATTGTATAGTTTTCATCATCAAAAAAGGGGAGATTGTTAGGAAATCAAATCTATGGTTTCGCTGACAACTATACAATGGAAATTGAATATGCAAATATATTTCTATTTGCAGATACTTGCTAGAGTAACAACACTAAAGAGACAAGAACAAGGCTCAAAGAACGTTACTAGAGACTACAAATCGATAGGATCAATGGAGCAATGACACAAATGCACAAAAGTAAACATGCACAGATTTCAAATGTCTGGGAGCACCAGCCAGATGTCTGAAGAAATCCTCTGGAATTCAAAATAGAAGGGATCAGACGTCTGGTTAATGCACTCAAACGTCTGAAAGGCTACTGCATACAAAAAAATTGTATAGCCAGACTTCTGAAACAATTACCAGACGTCTGGTGCTAAACTCGGATTTTGAAATTCAAATTACAACTGCCGCATTTCAAAAGACATCTTCGCTTCTCTTCGCTGCAACTCTTCATCACCATCAGAACGACTATAGAACACTTGTTAATGGATGCAACTACTCAAGGAATCTCTCTACCACTGTAAATAACATCAAGAATCAAGAGAGGAACTCACCTTACTTACTTGCATTTTACTCACATACTCTGTTATATTCTTGATCACTAGCAATCTATACTTGTATTTCACTCTTTCATATATATTCAGATCTCCTCAATCAATACTATATATGTATACGAGTACTTTGGCACGTGCAATGCACGTGCGCAGGAGGAATTGGTATTAAAAGCACTGTTTGTAAGATATTCTAGTAATCGTTTTCTCTCCTTCTTGTTCCGAGCTTTAGACCGGCATCAATAATAAGTTGATTGGCGGAGTTAAAAATGTTTTATAAGGGATTTGTTATGTTAACTACAATTGTATTCCTAATAAAGTAGGAAATTTTCTTTTGTACATACATAAAGAATTAACCCAAAGGTGTAATTGATAGAAGCAGTACTTGAAATTATAAAGGAAAAAACACAGTAAAATGAAACGATTTTAAGTGCAATTATTACTCATTATGATCATATAAAAATTCCATATTTAAATGGAGTGATACAACAGTTGTGAAGAATATATGTGTATACATGTTGAAGAATAATGTTTATTGTAAAAGTATTGCGTGTGAAGTGGAAAAAACAAAGTATATTTAACTAAGTTCATGATTACATGTTTCGTCCTTATATACAACATTTCTATGCATACCATCTATTTCGAGTCTTTCCATTTTTCACAAAAACTTTCGATGATTTTCATGCAACTCCTCTAGACAGCAAAATATAGTTGACCATGGCTGAAAACATATTCGGGAACATAAACATCATCCTTGAGGGATGGTTTGTCCTTGTGATTTATTAATTGTTAAGGAAAAAACTAATTTAATAGAAATTGTTTATGGATTAGGTTGAAAGGCATGTTTAATATTCTTAGACGGCTAAAGTGGTATAAATAGGATTAATACACTTGTACCATGGAAATTTCCATTAGTGATTTCTACATCTATGAGATTTCTGCATCTACGGAAATGTCCATCAGTGGTTAACTTTATGTTTAAGTTCTAATATTGTACATCTTTGTTTATTTGGTTGTAGGATAAAATGATATTTTTACCTTGACACTTTTAGACCTCCTTTCGTTCTTAGTTTTATGTTTTATTTTTTTACTGGTTAACTAATACATACTGTGATAAGTGTATTCTCTAACTCTTCTTATAAACCAAAGTCAATAGCCGTGGGCTTGCACTTGCTTTTGAAGATAATTTGTTGAGATATTGTAGATAATTTGCATTGTAGACCAAACATTTATTGTACAGAATACTATGTTTTGTTAAAAATACGTGAACAAAGAAAGATGTTTCATCCTATTTGGAAAAGTTACATCATAGTCTTACAAACGAAGATAATAGTAAATATTTTCTTGCTACCAATCTTATATCATCCTAGCAATTCATAAACAGTCTTCAAGTCAGTAAAAACGAAATCATTAACTCATGCAAATGTTGCAAGGACACCCACAAATGGAGCATAGCCACCAAAGATGCCTCACCTTCCACCATGTCCACTGTGTTGCCTATCATACCCCCAACTCCTTCACCCATCTCCTTCTCTCTATGCTTTCTTCTCAAAGCTGCTTCTTGCTCTTCTTTGTTCAATAGTGGTACAACATCCTCACTATAACCATCTCGCTGTCCTTTTTGTCATTTATCTTCATCATATCCACTGCTGGCATCAACCTTTGATCGTACTCTTTTGATACTTCGGCTTCCAAGTCTGTTAAAAACAATAAATATTATAGTTTATCCTTTCTAGAAACATGAAAGAAAAACATTCCAATAAATAAATATTCAAATTTGTAGTTTTGAAAAGCTACTTGCAAATATTACCCATCATGTCGTATATAGTTACGCCAGCCTTTTTTTTTTTTTTACTAACATCACAAATACAAACATATTTTACAGGGCAGTAGACCCAGAAGTTTAAGTAAAACAATAATGCTCCATATCAAGTATTATGTACTCATAAAAACTTCCATTCACATATAGAAAATAGAACTAATTATATCATTTTTTAGTTATTCTCATAACTAAAATAAAATATCATGCACAGAAAAGGCTAGTTAAATCAGCACAAAAATATGGAGGACTATCAAACGGAGATAAAACCAAAATCTATATTTTAGTTAAATGTTGCTGGAAATTTAAATTTTAAATAAGAGAGATGGAATTCACCTCAACCTAGAGATGAAGCTATACTGAAAACGCAAAAAGGCTTAAGAATGATACGTAAGATAGTACATACTAATTTACCATGAATAAAATCCAAAAATGATACTGTAATACAAAAAGTAAGAATGATAACATTTAGTATTTCTTCACAAATTTTACTTTTTCACAAAAAGTAGTAAAAGAAGTAGAAAGAGGGTGAATTGCCGACTCGATGTCCTTATATTCCTATTTCATGTTTAATATAACGTGCTTATAGGTTATATTGATAAATTGTCGCCATAAATACGTCATACATCATAATACATAACAGGGAAAAGGAACTTCAGTGCACGTAAGTATCAAAAAGCTATATCAGCGAAATAGTCATAAAAAATTTATTTTCTTAATAGTGGGTATGACATTTTAACTTAAAAATCATAATAATCATAGTTGTATTCTTTTAAGATGCCAGTATTGTTTTAGATTATGATTTTACAAAATTTAGCACAATTAAGGATAATTACTATTAACATTTCACAAAATGAAGAATACAACAGAAGTAACTATTTACAGAAGTAGAGGAAATTAAGGTTGAAATAAATTCAGTCAAATAAAATGGAAAAACGTAATCCATGTGATATATCATCAATAAGGCTTAAAAGTAAGAATATAAATGTTTTTTCTTGTGTAATCTTAACATCGACTTGCAAAACAATCATTTACGTAAGACTTCTATACCATTTGTATGTGTGTGTATAACGGTGGATAATTTCTGTATATATAAATACAACTTATGAAGGTGTAAAAAGTATTGATAAATAATTTCAAAGCGGGAGGTTAAGTAATTAAGAATTCCTTATCATTGAACCAAGGAGGTACTTACCTCTCTCAAAAAATAAAAGTAAAAACCACTATTTTATTCAAAATTTTCATTGAGGCTGCACGGGAATAGTGTAGGGAGCCGATATTTTTCATTACTCAATGTCATGGGTTGCTATTCATGTGTATAAGTTAAAAGGTTAACCTAAAGCTGTTGTTTGAAAAAAAATTGATGCAATTTTCTTACCTCAATAGTTACAACAGGTGTATTTTTTACTTTAAAGTGGTTCTTATAACACCACTTTGTTCATTCACTTTACTGCATAATTATAAATATCATATACTGAAAAACAATAATCTTGGATATGAATTTTGAATTTACTTACCAATATCTGAAGTAATGATAAGCCTTTAAGGGATCTCTTTATCTGAAATAAGTCACAACTGAAATTCCAACCTATTCACAGAAGAAAAAAAATCACACAATAGAATAAAAAAGAATTTTAATTAGAAAATTTACGGATAGAAGAAGCATGTATCTTATCCGCAAACAATGTATGTTGTAACAGTAATTAAAAAAAATTAATGCACAAATTTTAATTTAAAATTACTTAGATCTAAAGTTATGAGGTCAAATTTGATCTTGTCTTCTTCATCTTGATCCTTTGTTCACGTGTTTTTCATGTTTTGAAACATAAGTTCAATATTATGAGAGAAATAATGGAAATTACTTTAGAATGTAATTCATATAGGGAAACTGTAGGAAGAGAAGAGAGCTGACTGTGCATGAAAGTTAGAATCATAGAAGTAGTAAGAATATTACTATTTAGGAAGTAAAATAAAGAAAAAGCAAGATTTTTTGTCAATGGTGTCTATAAACATTTACAGGAATAAATTAAACTCCCAGACAAACAAATTAACAAAATAAAATACAAAAGCAAATTACCTTTTAGGCATAAACCAAGATGGTTTGTCATCAGCGCTGGCCTCCAGGTCATCATTCACAGTAATTGCCATTGACATTGATTATGAATCCGAAATTGATTTTGAATCCAAAGCCGTAACAACTTCTTCGCTTGTTTCGGTTGCGCATCAGAATCTTTACCCACAAACCTAAAAACCCATAACAATTGAATCTTTCGAATGGATCAGAGAACAATTTGATAGAAGCCAAGAATGAATTAAGTTGAGAATGAGAAAGCTTGCCTTGATTATCACCTTTTTCTACTTCTGCTCGATCCTGCATAAAATTAACCATCATAAGCAAGCAATTTTGCAATTTTCCTCTTTCGAGATTGAAAACGCATATTTTGATTCGATTGTTGATCAAATTAGCAAATTAAATTGAATCTAGGTATAAAATGAATTGCAGAAGACAAATCAAAATATTGATTGATTTTTGATTGCCTCAATAATACGAATTTGAGCTTAGGAACACTAAATTTTAGAATATTAGGTTACTGGATGAAATAACGAATAAATATTCAGGAAAGAGAGTTGCGTGGCCTAGAATGAGGAATCTGGAGAAGAGATAGGTTGGTTTCCGAAAACGTGAGTAAATGGAGATGGTGGGAATAAGTTTTACCAAAATGTCCCTTTATCATTATTGTTTTACAAACGGTAAAAGGGTAGTTTGGACACTTCGAAAAAGGCTTCGCCCACTCAAGTATTTGCTTTATATATAAGATATATTGGAAACATTTGTACTTAATAGCCAATATCCGTGTTATAGAACACATACTTGACAATAACAAACTATTGTAACTAAGCCTATTCCTCCAGGCAAAGTGACGGTGTTTGATAGTCGAATTCCGAAGGGGAGCTTCGGGACTGGCCGTAGGATGAGAGGTCCGAACCAGTATAAAATCTTGGTGTGCTTATTCTATATTTAACTAGATTAATTTTAACTTAGTTGCATCATATAGTTCATCATATATACTTGCATATACACCGCACAATCCACTATATAGACTTTCAAATCTTACTCCTTCCTTTTCTTCCATAGACGTACCTCCTTTTGGCCCTTCCAAAGAAAAGATCCATGCTTTAAGCTCTAGGTAATCCTTCTTTTTATGGCCATCCTTATCACAAATGAAGCATTTGACCTTCTTTGATCCGTTCAGCCTTGGAACTTTGAAGCATGGTGCTTTACTTGCCTATAACTGTAGTAAGTGACTTCATAACCTCCTTCTTTGCTCCATCCTTAGCCTTACACTTCAATTGCTGGCCCTTCTTCCCCTTTTGATATAGGGTAAATCTCTTCTTCTTGTCAGCTAAGGCTTTCAGACCTACACCCCTCTTCTCAATGTGCGTAAGCTCATATATCTTGCCATATCTACCACTTGTTAAACGGAAGTGTCAAATGAGCCATGATTTTGTCACTTAATACCAACCTCAACCTAAAAATGAACTTCTCCAACTTCTTCCTTGGAGATTTAATCATTTCCTCCCCACATTTTTTCAGAGCATTAAACTTCTGTACATACTCCGAAATTGACATACTTCCTTGCTGAAACTCAACAAACTTCTGAAACTAGTTGACAATTTCGAGCCAAGGATGAACTACTCTTTAAACGTCTCTTTGAATCTCCCCTAAGTAATTTTTTTCTCAAGAACTTCCACCTTCACGATCTACCACCAAATACAAGCTAGCCTTTTAAACTACTTAGATACCAACTTCACTTTATGGGAATTAGTAAACTCCAAGTCGTTACATATTTTTTTTGCACATTTTCAGCCAATCACATACTTTCAAAGCTAATTTTGTTCCAATAACGTTTCGCTACCCAAGCTACAAAAGCCTTGATTTACCTTAGCAAAGTTATCCCTCACGGCCAACACCGAGCCCTATGAAACTTATGGAGCTTGCTATGGCACTGGCTGCCATACCTGCTGCTGCATTAGATTTCCTATGAACTAATAGAAAAGCACATTTATGCCTATGTTCCCCATTGTTGGAGCCGACATCCGTGTCTTGATTCCAACATTTGGGACTACCTCCCCACCTTGGCCATTAGTATGCATACTCTAAACCTCTCTCCTTGTACTTGCTTCTCCTATTATAACTCGTCCACTTCTCAAATCCGTCTTGCTATTTCTTTTAAGCAAGCCTCTATTGAAAATGAAAGGAAACATAGTGAAGCAACAATAGAAGGATATATACATATATACATACATACATACATACATACATACATACATACATACATACATACATACATACATACATATCTTTCTATATACCTATGCGTATAAGGGCATGTGTGTATGTGTAGCTAAGTACAAGTATGTTATATAGTAGAGTATACCCTCCTTAAGGTGTTTGCTTTATACTAAAGACTTAATTATTCAAGCTCTGTTTCACTTAGGTGTCCCTTTACCTAAGATCAATGCCAAACTATAACATCCCCCACTTTAAGACTTGAAAATGAATGATGATGATGCTGCGATCATCACTAGAATTATTTTCAAACGAGGAAAGTGAGTAAAATGTATATATAACAGTTCTAAGCAAACATAGCACTTAAATATTTTCATTACACATAAAAGTCATAATAGCTCTTACATATTTTTCCTTTAATACATCCCAAAACATGCCCATGCAGCGGTCAAATATAATATAACATAAATAGGGTATCATGCCCAACATATGAAGATGCAAACATGAACTTGTACAACATAAATAAAAGCAACTTTTATTTGCAAATAGGCCTCATGGCTTTGTCTTTAGCATGCTCATGCATTCTTTCAAAGCTACATGCTTAAGTCTTTAAACTCGACATACTCAATCGAGTACCTTGAGTTTATAGGGAAAATAATAATAAAAATATCGGTCATACATAAAGTTTGGTATGAGTAATACATTAACATAAACATGTCATCTCATGAGACCACATTGCTCAAGCATGGAATAAGTTTTCTCCTCACTATCCAGCAATCATAATTCATCAAAATGAATACAAGTCATACTAAAACTATAAGTGTTCCCTACACTTTTTACCACATCAAGGCTGGGGTTTAATTTAGTCTTTCTTTTTGCCACGCAAGCCTTATCCCACTTCTTAGGAATATCAATGTAATTATGCTTTCAGCTACTATGAAAGCCTTACGCCTTTCTTATTTTATCATTATATTTATTTTATTCTCAAACTCTACTAAGGCCTTATGCCCTACTCTTTCACTTACATTTTTTAGTTTAGATATAGGGATGTCACAAAGACTTTATACCCACTATCGAAGGTTTGTCGACTTAGGTCTTTTGGATGCTAAGTATGCCTTACTCCTACCCTTTAGATTGTTCCATCTCCAAACATTTGGTTTCCACACAGGCCTTGTACTACGTTACTGAATATAATGTCACTTTTTGGACACTGGGCAGCCACTGGCCTCGTTACCGAATGCATTGTCATTTTTGGATGTTTGGCTATCACATAGGCCTTATGTCTCATACCGAGATCTAAGTCTCATCTTGATCCTAGGTAGCCACTTAGGCCTTATACCCAATTACCGAATGTAATGTCTCTTTTTGAAATAGTTGCCTTATAGGCCTTATACCTTACTATCATATACAATAACAATTTTTGGACATTGGGTTGCCATATAGGCCATACGCCTCGTCACTGTTTAATGCTGCAAAGAGGTTTTTAGATGGCACATAGGCCTTGTTCCATTTTATTAGTTTTATCTTCTTTCAGATGCTACATAAGCCTTATACAGTCTCATTCATCTAATGTCATGAATAGGCTTACGGATGCCACATGGGCCTTGTACTGATTTTGCCATTTTAATAAGGATTTCTGTTGCCATTTATAGCCTTACACAGAAACCTTGGTTCAAGAATGACTCTCCTTTGAAATTCGGATGTCTCATCTACACCAAGTCTCGCCTTAGGGAAGCCTGGTTCATACATTCTTGTTAGGAACGCTTTCGTTCGAAATCCATACCTGGAACCTTCGTCCATCACTTTCAGCTATCCTCTTAAATACTTCATTTATTTATACATCTATTAGTATTTATTAGTTCATTTCAGGTTTCGGGTATTATACCCCCACCATAACACCTTCGGTTAGCCTCTTCCTTCCTTACACACAATAAAGCCTACATTACCAACTGCCTACATCTGCACATCTCCGCATTGCTTTCCACGTGTCGCCTCCTTATTTGTCCCGCCACAACTTTTAGTTAATGGTAGTGTCCTTTATTTATTTTTATAACACTTTTATGGGATGTTGTTCCCTTAATTACTTAATCATGTATTTGCACGCATAATATGTCTTAATTTCCTTATCTTATAGTTTTGACCTTTATAAAAAGCTTTCGAAAATGATTATTTTAGCATGGAAAATTTCTTATAAAATTCCATAAACGTGTAAATAACCTATTTAGCATATTTTCATTCATATCTCCATTTTATAGTCATTTTCCTTTATTTATACAATATGCAAATTACTTTAAAAATTAATATTTAATAATTTTAACATATGAAAAATCTTCTAACTTAAAACACATCTCTGATTTCACGCTTACAACATCATTACCTTTCCATAATATTTTGAAATCATTAGAGTTTGGAAATATAGATAAACATCCTTTTGTATAGTTATTTTACCCTTAAATCATTTATTACAACATTGTTTATCTCATATAAACATCTAATGCAAGAGAATTCCATAATATTCAATCAAAACTAAATTCAATCAATAATAAAAATGGTAAATATGATGCAGTATTACTTACCTAAGCTTTTAGATTTTCTAGATCTTTAGTTTACTTGATTCCTTATCTTTTCTTCTTCTTCTTCTTTAGGCCACCATTATTAAGTTTCTAAGTTTGTATTTTTGTTTTAGTAAAATGAGAATGCATGAATCAAAAGAGAGTTCCTTTATCCCTCTTTAGTTAATTGGGCAGCATGCCTTATTTCCTTGTTATTTAATTTAATTTATTATGTACCATGTGCACTATATTGTAATAATTAAATGTACACCCAATCACCAACCATAATATGCCACTTAATTATTTTCAAATTGACATGAGTAAATAAATGTCCCTTAAGTATTTACCTTGTCCAAAATCATGTTGACTTAATTATTATTAATTATTCATTAAAATTCGGGGTATTACAAACACATTCACAATCACAGTCGATTAAATAATTTTCCTAAGGCTTTTCTATCTGTATATATATCTAGTGTATTCAAATCATTACTTATACGACAATATAATAATACATAATATAGAAAACAAAACTAGAAAGCGTACTTTCTATAACAACCATGCTTTCTACGACTCAAAAATTAACACATTTAATTAAAATAAAATTGTTTGAACTCGATGTTCAATAATAAATTTTTTGAAAGTGAATATATATTTAACTGAAAGATATTAATAAAGGATTTTTGTTTTAATAAATTGAGATAAAATAATAAATTCTTTTTAAACAATATATTAGAATCGAATAATTTTTTCAATTAATATTAAATATTTTTAAAGTGTAAATAATTTTCATGTGATTGAAATAGTTAAAAATATAAATTTAATTTACGTTGGAACGATAAATAATTAAATAAAAATAAACGAGTATTGAAATGAATGAAATTGTTCATTATCAAAATATATTGTGTAAAATGAAGTGCAAATCAATTTAAACTAGGTTGTAATTTGTTTACAAATATATAATTAGGTTTTTTAAAAGAAAATGAAATGAAATTAATTGTTTTAAAGAAGCCCAATTTCAATTTAAGGCCATTTAATTTATACACTTCTCCTTCATTTTCTAGAATCCTCCTATATATCTCCATTTTTAACCTGCTACCCCATCCTAACCTCGTGACCTCGATCCTATCCCTAATTTCCTAAATCACTAATCTTGTTCGGTTTTAAAAAATAATTAGATAAATTGAAATAGCGCCTGACGTATTTTGGTTTGGTGATGATGACATCACCTAAATGAGACGAAGCATCGAGGGCGGCTGCTGCTTGGAGTAGCTTGGCGGTGCACGCGTGCATAGGTGAGCTCCATGGCAAGTGATGTCAAGCCAAGGTAGGTCCGTAGAGGCGAACTTCAGGCTTGGTGGAGCATATGCTAGAGTGTGGTATTGAGCGCAGCTGAAGTGTGATGATACAAGGCGATAGTTTGGAGTAGGCAGCACGATAAGTCATGCATGCATGTGAATATACGTCATCGTGATGGTGGTTGTAAATGGAAATTTCAGCTAGCATCGCCTAAGGTGAGTTCCATTCTCCCATATCCATGTCTTTTTCATGTTAATTCTCACATATATATTGGATCTGCATTGCTATATGATATTTACATCAAATTGAAATAATTAAGGTTGGAATTGGATTGAATCGATTAAAATAAATAAATTAATTAAAATTCTGGATAAAAAAAAATAAAATAATAATTAATTTAATATAGTAAAAAGGAAAATAAAAATGAATGGTTAGAGTGGATTTATGAAAGTTTACATAATTTTTTTTAAAAAATAATATATATTAATTTTAAGTAAAATATTAATTAGAAAGTAAAATAGATATTATTTCTAAAATTATATAGAAGTTGTTCGTATGTTCCAAAAAGTAAGAAATCTATTTTAATTAATACTTTGAGTATTTTAAAGTAAATTTGTTGGTTAATAAATCTAGTTGGAGTTTGTTATTTGTTTTTAAATATTTACATGGTATATAGATATTTAGTTTGATCCTATAAATGATTGTTGTTCATTCTATATATTTTCCCGTGTTAGTGGCAATTGATGTAGTGGATTATTCATCATTTGTTAGTTCAAATAAATTATACCTGCAAGTTTATAAATTGATGTTTCATTCTAAATTTGAAAATATAATATGCTTATTATCATTTAAAGGTTATTAATTTGTCTATGGAAATACATTTTGGTTTGATTTTTTTACTAAAATATAATTATTATTAATTACTATTTGCAAATAAGTAACTATTATTAATTAAGGGTTTCGAAGGTATAGTTTATGGAATCCTAATATATAATTCAAGTTTTGAAAAATTCGAGTATGAATACATTATATTGATTTTGATGTTTTAAAATTACGTAGAAATAATATTTGGTTACAAAAAAACAATGGAATAAGTATATATATAATATTTAGATTTATAAACTATTTTGAGGATAAAAATAATGAAATGAGTTTTCGAATGCAATTAGTGAATATTTAATAATTAATCAACTTTACAAAAGATCGAGAAATTAGATATTTATTATAAATAGTTAAATTATAATTGAGTTTAAATCTTGCTAATTCTTGATTATTGATCGATAATTTTTGATGTGAACAAAAATCATGATTTTATATTACCACAAGCGCACGACGTCTATTGTCGTATTGTGTGAATACAGGTTGAATCCACAGGGAGTTATTAATTACTAATGCTTATCTGACTTCTAGGTGAGTTAGACGGTTTGAGAAGTTGAATCTGCTAAATTTCGAATAGGAAATTGGAAGAAAAGAAAAGAAATGATCTAGTAAAAATAAGAAAACAAGAGAATATTAATAAGAACGTACCTTAATTTAATAGATCGTGCAGAGAATTGAAAAGATGAGATCTATTGATCTCTTAGCAAATCAATGGATCTCATATAGAATAAAAACTAAGAAGCAGAAACTAGACAAAAATGGAAGAGAATAAAATAGAATAAGAACAAAGAGAAAATAAGTTTTGATTAATTTATTTATTAAATAGAAAAGTTGAAATAGATTATAAGAGTTGGAAGTCTTAAATACAAAACCCTAGAAATTGTATTGAAAGTAACTCCCATGATTCACAAATGTCCTAGGTAGAGGTATTTATAGAGCTTTGTACATCCAAATCTAAAAGTAAAAATGTTCTAGAAAATTTGACTCGGTCTTCCTCTAGATGTTCTTTACTTTGTGTGTTACATGTTATTCTAGAAATCTCTTTCTTCAATATACTCTAAAAGCCTCTTGATTTGGCGTATTCTAGAAGTTCTCTCTAGGATATGTAGATGGCTAAAAAAAATATGCGCTATGCAGGATTCAAACGAACGACCTCCTAACAAATGCAAGTCCTTGAACCAGTTAAGCTATAATAGCTTTTGTGCAAGGATAGACACTTTTCTTCTTATTACAGAGTCTTGAAGTTAAAACATTTTTTTGAATCATCTCTTCAATGCTTTCTTTATTTTCTAAAAATCAAGGTCCTGCTATAAAACACAACAAAAAGACCAAGTAATACCGCCTTACGGGTATCAAAATGTGTAACTATGCAGTTTAAAATATTCATCGTTTGATGTTCTTCAAATACCCCAACATTAGAACTTTATTCGTCCTTGGATAAAATTTAACTAAATTTATTGGCCACACTTTCATTGGGAACACGATTGCATTTAGCATATGCATTAAGCCTTTAAACCCCTAGCTGTCTCTAATAGAACGAGTTTTGTCTCATGAGGGTTTTCAGCGGATACTACCTACAAAATCCAAATGCCGAATATCATGATTCTAATGCAGCTATATGAATGCAAAAGATTATGAAAAATGACTAATCGATTTATTTTTGAATAGTCATAACATTGCAGCGTATACATGTTTTCTCGAAATCTAAGTTCATCACTTAGTTACAAACTTTAAACAAAAAATCAAGTTCTCATCACACTCGACTCTAGCTTGCTAGTTGTTTCAGTTGAAAATATAGTGCAATTATGAAATTAGTTTCTTATTTGATTGTCAAAGTTTACAAAGTGATATTTCTATTTCTACTTGTATATCAACTTCAAATAAATAACACCAAAGAGAATGCTTTGAATTCAATCACTTGCCCTCTCTTTATTATTATTATTGTTTTATAACTTTTTTATATGCATACTCCTAACCTATGATCTTTGCATTTTCATAGGCTTCATTTCGAAGTTCCTCTAATTCTGTTAATTATAATCTCCTATGTGAGCCTGCTTCATTAATGTCAAAATTAAGGTATTTAACTGCCCATTATGCACGATCTTCTAATTCAACTGGTAAATGATAGCTTTACCATGGACAAGACGATATGTTGACATTCCTAGATTGGTTTTATATGCAATGCAGGAAGCCCAAAGTGCATCTATTAATTTTGATGGCTAATCTTTTCTATTAGTGTTTACAGCCTTTTCAAGAATTTGCTTTAATTGTCTAGTTCAAATTTCTACTTGCCCGCTTATTTATGGATGACATGGAATAGCCACTTTTTGCGTGATTGAGTACTTCTTAAGTAATGGTTTGAAAGCGCGATTATAAAAATATGTACCATTATCGCTCATTTCGGCTCAAGGAATACCAAATCGAGAAAATATATTTTCTTTCAGGAATTTGATGACCACCTTACTAACATTTGTTTTGACGGGGACTGCCTCAACCCATTTTGATACATAATCAACTGCAACCAAAATGTACAAGTTGCCGAAGGAGTTAGAAAATGGACCCATTAAATCGATACACCGCACGTCAAAGATTTCCATAACCAAAATGGAATTTTTTTCATTTCTTTTAGTTATTCGCCCTGTTTATTGGCACTGTGGACATTTCTTGCAAAAATGTGCCAATAGAAACCGCATTGCGATACTTTAACAGCCGTTTTTCTTGCTCCAAAGTGTCAATCGCAAGCATGACTATGTGAAAAGGATAGAACACTATGGAACTCTTCATTAGGTACACATCGACGAATGATCTGATCGGGACAATGCTTGAAAAGATAAGGGCCATCCCGGTAATAATCTTTAACTCTAGAGAAGAACTTTCATCTATCCTGTGCTGACTAGTGTGAAGGCAATTCGTTAGTCACCAAATAATTCACTATGTTGGCATACCATGGTGCATTAGTTATGGATAATATATTTTCAAAACCTTTCTTCTGTTGTATTTCCAAGTCAAATTCTTAAAGAAGAAGGACCCAACGGATTAGGCAGGCTTTAGCATCTTTTTTTGATAATAAATATTTCAAGGCTACATGATTGGTGAAAACAATAACCTTCGAGCATACGAGAAATGATCGAAATTTTTCGAAAGTAAGACGATTGTAAGAAACTCTTTTTTAGTGGTTGAATAATTGAGCTGTGCACTGTTAAGAGTTTTACTTGCATAATAGTTACTCGATGATGATTATTAATTCTTTGGCCTAGAATAGCACCTAGGACAAAATCTGAAGCATCACATATTATCCAAATGGTTGCGTCCAATCAAGAGGTTGAATTATTGGAGTTGAAGTCAAAATCGACTTTAGTTCATCAAAAGCAATTTTAGATTCCTTATTGAATTCAAATTTATCATCTTTTGTAAGTAGATTCGAAAGAGGTTTTGCCATTTTTGAGAAATCTTTTATAAACCTCCTATAAAATCCTGCATGACCTAAAAACGAGCGAACATCTTTGACAAACTTAGGAGGAGGAAGATTAGCAATCAAATAAACTTTTGATTTATCGACCTTTAGACCATTCTTTGAGACTACGTGGCCTAGCACGATACCTCGTTTTACAATGAAATGACACTTATTCGAATTCGGCATAAGTGATTTCTCCTTACATCATTCAAGAAAAAATTCTAAACGAAGTAAACATTGATCAAAGGAGGATCTATAAATAGAAAAGTCATCCATGAAAATTTCTAAGAATTCCTTCACCATATCGGAAAATATGCTCATTATGCACCTTTGATATGTAATCGGTGCATTGCATAGTCTGAAAGGCATTCTAGGCTAAGCGAAGGTTCCAAATGGGCACATGAATGTAGTTTTGTGTTGACCTTCTAAAGCAATGAGAATTTGGTTATATCATGAGTATCCATCAAGAAAACAATAGTACTCATGTCCTGCTAAACGTTCGAGCATTTGATCGGTGAATGGTAAGGGAAAGTGATCCTTTCTAGTTACTGTATTTAATTTCCTATAATTGATACATACACGCCGTTTGGTGTTCACTTTTGTTGGGACTAGCTCATTGTTTTCATTTCTTACTACGGTGATTCCTGATTTCTTTGGTACCACTTAAATCAGACTTACCTAAGTGCTATCGTAAGTTGAATAGATTATGTTGTTGTCAAGCACTTGACTACTTCTTCTTTTACCACTTCCCTCGTATAGGATTCAATCATCATTGAGCTTCACATGTTGGATTAGCTTCATCAATCAAATGTATATGATGTTCATAGATGGATGGGCATATCCCTTTGATATCAGCAATTACCCAGCCCATGCTTCCTTATTTTCCCGTAGAATTTTTAAAACCTTCTCTTCTTGGTCTTCGATTAAATCTGAGGCTATGATTATTGGAAAAGTTTGGTCTTCACTGAGGTAAGCGTACTTTAGATTTTCTAGAAGTGGCTTAAGATCAAGTTTGGCTTTTCATGAGTGGCTACTTCAATAGACATATTTTTCATTAAACGTTGAAGAGTCCGAGTAAAGCATTTTATTCACATTAGATACATATTCATGCTCATTAATGTTTGGAAAATGCTCGAGACACACATTTAGTGCATCAGATATATCATTGTGAGTTTCTTCCATGACTGCCTAACTATGTCAATTTCTTCTATCTCGAACTCCCAATGTTGTTTGTTAAGATTGAAGATGTTTAATTCAATAGTGAGGTTCCCAAAGGAAAGTCTAAGATTTTCATTTCTATAGTTTATGATAGAGTTTGAAGTTGCTAATAAGGTACGTCCTCAAGTAATGGAAATTTGCGCTTGGGGATTAGCGACATGAGCGGTTTCAAATACTATAAAATCAATAGGGAAATAAAATTGCTCTACTTGTATTAATACGTCCTCGACTAATCTTATGGGCTTCTTAGTGGATTGCTCAGCTAGTTGAATAGTGATGTTGGTAAGTCTTAATTCCCCGATTCTTAGTTGAAAATGTACGTGATAAGGAAGTAAGTTGACACAGCACCAAGGCCAAGTGATGCATGATTAATGAACATGTTTTCAATTCTACGACCGATTGTAGGAAAATTGGGATCCACAAACTCGATAGGCATACGATTAGAAATGACCGAACTAGTATTTGTACTTAAGAAGGTTGTTTAAGGTACGTTGATTGCACGCTTTCGAGTGCAAAGTTCTTTAAGACATTCTGCATACTGTGGGATCTATTCAATAATACATAAAAGAGGAATGTTAACATGAACTTGTGCAAAAATATCTAGGATCTTATCGAATTGAACAGTTTTTTTCTTCATTTTTAAGTCTACTTGGAAAAGGACTGGCTTGTAGACTCTCTCGGTGGATTTGCTTATTTCTTTCAAAATGGATGGTAAATGAATATAGGAGTTATCAAGAATTTCATCACCTTAAGTTGGAACATCATCACAATTGTTTACAGATGATGGAAGAATGCTAGGATCCACTACCTTTTGATAATTGATTGTCGATACGATGAGTCAACAATTGAAGATGTCAAATTATTAGTAGGATGACCAAAAAGAGGTTAGCTTTTAAGGAGTGTTGGGATTTCTGACATGATCATTAATTTTTTTGCCCAGTTTTAAGGTGGTAATTGAATTCATTGAATTTAGATTGCTGTATTCACAAGTGTTCACTCCACCGTAATTATTATATTTAGGGTTTACTTCTGTTTTGACTAGGTAATTTCCCCTTCTCGTTATTCATTATTAAATTCTTCAACATATTCATGATTTGGTCGTATTTGCTGTATGTTTCTTTTTCGTATCTGTTCAAGTTTAGTGTTAGTTTTCTTAATTTGTTTATCGAGACGATTATAGTCTTGAGATTATTGAGAGGTTTGAGGTGAATCTCTAAGATGTGGAGGCCTATAGGGCTGATTAGAGGAACTCTTACTTTGAGGAACAAATTGTTGATTGGGTATTTGAGGAGCTTAAGTTTTTTTGGCTTGCGGGATAAAAATGCGAAGGATTTACAAAATTATTGGGATTTGGCCATGACAGGTTTGGATGGTTTCGCCAGTTAGAATTATAGTGAGAAGAATACAATTAGTAGGAGCAAAGGCGTTCACTTGTTCTTGAGGATACACTGGAGGTAATCCTTCTTCGGCTTGGGAGACCTCGGTAGAGAGGAGGGAAGGGTCTACTTCGTGCATTCCTCTATGATTGGTACGAGCTGGGCGATGAAGTGATTTACACAGTCGATTCTTGTCGGTGTATTCTTCGAAAAAAGCCCAAGCTTCCTTGCTTGTTTTATCCATGAATTCTCCACAACACATAGTTTCAAGTTGTGTATGAGTGGGATAATTAAGTCCTTCATATACTATTGGCATAAATATTGTTTTAGGATTTCATGACGAGGACAACTTTGTAATAATTGATCAAATTATTCAAAATATTGGGAAAAAGTTTCTCCTTCATTTGGGTGAATTGATTTTTTTTAAATTAAGAGTTTTATGAAACGAAAGAATTTTTTAAGAATATTGTTTCGAAATCATTCCAACTATAAATAATGGACCGTGGAAGAGAATTGAACCACGTTATTGCACTTCCTAATAGAGTAAATGGTATCAATTTAAGCTAAATGATACCAATTTAAGCTTAAAAGAGTAAATGGTATCAATTTAAGCTTAATGGACTCGTTTAAAATTTGTTGCATTTTTACTGCGGATGAATATAGTTATAACCGAATAACATTGTTCTCTTAACGACATGTCTTGTTGTGGTCATGGATGGTGAAAATTATTTTGAATTGTTAAAATTTGTTGTTGAATGCACTGATTTGAATATTCGAATTCATTTTGCAATGCCTTGGTGAATGTGGCTAAGAACTATGATCACTCATTGAAGTTAATTGTTCAAAATAAGATGCGTTGCATCTTCTTAATCGTTTACGATCGTTTTGAAACCACGTTTATAGATTTTTTTATATAATAATTTGTTAACAACAGTTTAGAATTACCGACAATCAGCACAGAAAAATAAAACTAAAATTGAAATACACACATTGGTCGATGTGCGCTTCAGTTGTTATTTTGTCATAATTCACACTTTTGTTGAGTAGATCAAATTTGTTTCCTTCCAAGTATAGCTGAACAATCGGTAACTTTTCCTTCGGGCCTTATAATTATGAAGTTAAAGACCCGGTATTTCCCACGTTCTTATCGCTGCGTACTCTTCCCTTCCTTTTCCACACTTTTACTTCTTTACTAGTGTGAACCCGTGATTCGCACAGGACTATTGATATATTCATTTCACAACTACCAATGAGCCTTTCTTTGTTTTCTTGGAGATATATCATTGCTAGATTGTATCAATATTATTTTCCAAATGGCACTAAAATGTTGTTTATAATCTTCCTGAAATGTTATTCTGAAAATCACTAACCCAAGCATTTTACTTGATTCATTTGTTGGTATTCTATTTTTAAATATCCAATATTATTTTCCCTTTAAAATATATTTGTTTTCAAATATCAAATTGTGTAGTAGCTCATGCAACAGAACAAAATATGTACAATTTAGTTATTCATTAAACGATTAAAGTATAAGACAGTGGATAGTTGTCATTATGCCATTACAATATCCAAAGAAATCTAACTTTTAACAATTGCAAACAATATACCATAGTTACACGTAAAGGGTCGGTAAGGCTAAAATGGTTTGTATAGTTTTGTGCGAATGCCATGAACCGATTAAACGGTTAATTACCGTATACAAAAGGCAAAGCCAGTAACATAAAAATTCATGGTAACGTAAAAATTTCCCATGGTGCAACAGTTTAAAACACATGGATGTGTTGATATAAAATCATAGTAAACAGATGCTCGCAAACAACTTTTACAAATTAGATTATGGGATGCCATTTATATATACTACATATGTTGTTGAATGGAAGGAACATTCGTAGGATGTAAGAAAAATGTGCCTGTAGCAAGATAAGCACTTTTGTGTGTTAGTCACTCTATGTATTATAAAAGTAACGACATTATATCCAAAGAAATAAGCAGATAGAGTTTTGGTCAGTATGATTAACAATCAAACAGGAAAACAATTTTAAAGCTTCAATAATCAAATTGTGAATAATGTAGACAATAGTTTAAATAGATTACAAATAGGGAATAATTTGGTCCGTCAGATTACTAATCCATGCTACCTGTATATTGAGTTTGGCTAATCATTCATATAAACAAATATGAAATCCTGAGATTCCAATTTTGCATGTACAACTTGTTCTTAGCTTTCTCTTACTGTAATTACGGGCATATCATTTTTAAAATTAGCCTACACAAATTACAAAGGAAGGGTGCTTGTCATTCAGATGTGAATCATTTTATTAGATGAAAAAGCGAAGGTGAAGATAAGCATGTCAATTCCCGATGTTTGGATACACACTTCAGTCTTCTTGAAATAAATGACAAATTTAGATTTGCATCTATCATGTTCAGCTAATATGATTCCTAACAAAAGTTAGTAAATAAATAAAAGAAAGAAAAAGATATTATGTGTGTGAGTATAGTAAAATCAATATGTTGACATGTGTTATTATAAAATTAATAACCAACTTAATAGCTTGTGACTCATATTTTCATTTTATATATACAATTGTAAAAGAATATTTATGTTTGAATAATATGACTTTAGTGTTTGATACCCGATTTAAATTAAAATGAACATTTTGATGGTTAATAAAAAAGCTTGGATATGATGACGGTTATGCAAAAATGTGCATAAAAGTTTTAATTAGCAAGAGAGTTCACAAAATGGGAGAAAG
The DNA here is from genome assembly GCA_030765085.1 of Allium cepa. NCBI lineage: Eukaryota > Viridiplantae > Streptophyta > Magnoliopsida > Asparagales > Amaryllidaceae > Allium > Allium cepa. The sequence continues at coordinate 720,294,151 of CM060938.1, read as the reverse complement.
TCAACAAACCATTCAAAAATTATGAAACTAAAAAAAATATGATAGAATCGGAGAAAATTTCATAAACCCAAAGATAATTAGTTATTATTAAAATTTGATGATATAAGTGGTCAGACCCTTTCTTCTTTTATTTGAGAAAAATAAGGTGATCGGAAATTGGTTAAGATAATTTTAATTTAAATTACTAAACATTCATTAAGTATTTTCAAAAGTTCAAAGAGAAATTTAACAAAAGATTGAACACATAAAAAGAGAAAATGCAAAGTGAAACTAAAGCTTTGTATGTTGATATTATCATTAAACTATTCTACCTCAGAAGCTAAAACGATTAATTAAACACTAAAATTTTTGAAATAAACAAACATTAGAATGGATTTTACATCATTCAATGCATGTTAAACAGATGCCTTAAAATACAGTTATAGAGACAAATGGAATTATACGGTTGGATTAGCCAACACATAAGCAAGCTTTGTTTCATCCTTTTTTTGAAATTAAGTGGATCGATTACTTGTGACCAATATAAAGTGGATTCAAATCATAATATAATTTTGTAAAAATGTGTGGGTAATGCGTTGTACTATAGAAAGAATAGCGAAACAGTTCCTTTTGAAGCACAATGGTAAGTATTTTTTGTACAACCTGTCACAGGTTCGTGTACTGCTGAAGTGCACATCTGATAAATTTTATCAATCATTCTCTTGCCTCTATTGCTAAATCTCAAATTGAACTTTAATGCCAAAAAAATTATTGGTAAATAATCTTATTGTTAATTATAAAAATAACGGGTAAATCAACAAACGTAATATTAAACTTTTTTTTACTACAAAAGGATCAATACACATATTAAGAGAGGAAAAAACTATAGCAAAAGGTATGCATAAATAAAAAGTAAGAGAATGTTGATTTTATTGAGGTAATCCCATAAACTTGCAAAAAGCTTTTTATATTTTCAATGTTTGGTTCTAAAGTATACTCCATATTGTCCCCTTACGTGTAAAGCAATTCACATATTCCATTAGTTGTATCATGTAAAAGTAAAAAGTTGGATCTTGCTTACCTTGTTTTCAAAGAAAGTTAAACATTCTGTCTCATTATGGTTGAGCCTCAGAATTTTAGTTAATTCCTTGTAGGCAAATAAATTCAAAACAATTACTGTGAAAAAACAACATCTGATGCCGTAGTAATGCAAGATCCATCCTGTGTGAGTGCAGTTTTGTTAATACATGATATTTTCAGGCAACCCCAATGATGTATCCTAGGTAAATTTTGCAGCTCTCGTAGAAGTTATCTAGTCTTGATACTGCAATTTTACCACCTACCCTCCCAGCCTACGAAAATTCTATTAATGCTCTAGTGAAAGAAAATATTAAATCTATGTTTAAATGGAGTGCTCACAAAATAACAAAAGCGGTAAGGAGCTAAAGTTATTGCATTGGTTCTCTGAGCCTCCAACCCAATGAACCTTAATCTCTTGCAGGAAAACATTAGTTCATAATAAAAACAGATGTGGTTCCACATTTCAAATTATTTTTCATAAATGAATTATTCTATACTAAAATGAAAAATATAACCAACCATGTTTCTTTTACATCTTGTCTATATATTTCAAGTATCAAAACCATTTTGATATATCTAACAGTGTTTTAATGGTTTTTGATTCAGATGAATATTTTGATACATCAATCACTTTCGAGTAAGCATGATCAATGATTCTGTAATTTTATCCGTGTTCATTGTTTTCTACCGAGGAATCTGCTATAACCGGTTCTTTGTTTATTTCTTTTATTATTTGCTATTTTATAACAACTTGGTTAGGTAACGAAGAGAACTAAGAATTTAAATATTCGTTTCCACCTAACATATATGATAAGTTTTGTATTGAGGCAATGATCCTAAAGGATAAAAACATAAATTATTGAATAAATGCACTTTTTTAGTATCTTAATGGATTGAATTGAACATCTATTGTTGTATTTCCTTTAACCTTCGCGTCCAAATTAAAATAAACACGTCATTCTCTGGAAGGGATCAAATAGACCATATGTTGCATTTTTCCTAAAGATATTATGAATAGCTCCTTAGTTAACAACAGCGAGTAAAGGAGTAATACATAAGTTGGTTCATCAAATAACACAGATAATATTTGGACTTCAAGCCCAGGAGTATATTTCAGACAATTATGTTATTGCCATGTATAATGAAAGTTAGAGGATAAAGTAAGACAAATAGCATAAATATCAAATATGCTATAATTAGTTGTTGTACAAAATTTTCACAAACCGCTTAGTTATCATTTTTACCACCAAACTAAGCATGAAGTAATATAATAGAACCACGGTATCAGACACAATACATAAATTAGTGTAAATTTAGAACTTTGAAATTTAAGGAAAGAAACATAAAATTAGTGCTTAAAATCTGCGTATTTAACTTTTATGTGTGTGTATTCAAGCAAAGCTTCCAGGGTATAGTAAAGAAAAAAGGACAAAAAACATCATAGAATGTATATTCAGTCAAAATGATGAATTAGCCAAACATCGCTTATTCAATCAACATGAATACAACTAAACCTATGACATTCACATGCTTTGCTGAAATATTAAGGGTACATGATAATGGCAGTTGGGACATCGAAGTCACAACCAAGGAAAAAATAAGACTATGCTATATACCAAGTTAACAATTCTGTTTAATTCATGCTAATCATAAAGTTAATTAGTGTTATAGTGCATAAGGTCTTTTAATTTAATGTTCTGTTTTGCAATCATGATTACTTAATATGAAACTGATGTAAAATAGAGCCTAGATCAATAACTTTATGGAACACAATGTTTACTTTACTTACGTCGCATGTAAGTATAAATGCATACACGTAGGGGAGCAACCCATACTACTATATAACCAAAAAGGAAGTACAACTTTATGATTACAGTATATAATGAAAATAATCATAAACCATGTTTGGCATAGGAGCTAAATTACCATTAATGAATTTATGGCTGATTTCACATAGGGGAGCAACACATACTATTATATAACCAAAAAGGAAGTATGGCCTTATGATTACAGTATATAATGAAAATAATCATAAACCATGTTTCGCAAAGGATCTAAAATACTCTTAACGAATTTATGGCTAATTTCATGATTCGAAAATAAAATCCCCTTCCATGTTTCTAGTCGTGTTCTAAGTAGGCTGAATATAATAATTTAAAAGAGGTAAGATGAAAGATTAAAAAAAAATGAAGGGGCATGGAAATGATAGAACATGTGATGCTAAACTGATTCGACAAAGTTCAAAATATGGTTCGACATGGAGGTTATTTTGGGTCAACCAAGAGTTGTAATGTAATATAGCATGATGAACTTTTAATGTCCGTTAGGCGTCATCAAAAATATTCATTTTATGGATAATCCATCAATATTATTTTCTTTTTCGTTTTATAGTTTCAGTTATTGTACTGATGTTTTGTTACTAACACTTGGGTTGATTTTTTTTAGTGAAACAACTCTTTTATTATACAGCATTTGCTTTTTCATTTATCTACTTATATTGTTTAGTATTTTAGTTATTCTCATTGTGAATTTTACCTTCATTGCTTGATTTAACCGATTTAGTAAATATAAGGCTTTCCTTTCTCCGTAATATAGTAAGTGGTAAACCTCGACAGTTTTACACATGGGTAGAAAATATCAAGACGACCTAGGGCAAAAATTGGGAATAAAAGCTAAAACAACTATTAAAGCAATAAATTTGTCAAACAACCAAAACAGAGTAAATCAAAAAATAAGAAAAAAAAAATTTGTAAAGCAGTTCTTGCATCCTTGGTTAACATACATCTTTGCAATAATCACAACCATAAATTTTATTAATATTAACTATGCTATTAATAATTCAAAACTCGTAGGAACATATGAAGACAGTTGAAGCTAATTTTAAATAAACTTACTTTTGTAGTATGTGATTCAAACTTCTGTCAGTCCGTCATCATTTATGAATACCAATCTTCATCTCATCTATTACAATAATAAAACAAAGGTCTTCATCCAAACAAAACTCAATCTTTAATGCCGCTATGGTAATTTTTGGAAACTTTATGCATATATATGACATGCATAAGAAGCCTGGCATGTCAGCAGGTATTAGCATCTTGTAAACATATAAATGTTATTAATGGAAACATATCGTCCTCAGACCATAAAAAGCTAAAATAAAAGTAAAATATGACTGATAATCTTTTGCATTTATGAAGCCTTTGATTTAACAAAACTATACCTAAGGAAAAGTAAAGGGAGATCGTATGACATACATGAGTGAACATGAGATTAGCGCTTGATATAAGGAGACCATGAGCAGTAATATAATTTTTGGTAAAAAGAAATTATTTATTTCCATGCAAATTACATATGTGAATATCGGAAAACTTAATCACAACGTAAGTACAATCCTCCATAAACTATCGAGACTTAGGCAAATCAAATTCAAATAAAGAGATATGCGCAAGACATCGAGATTTACAATTCCAAAATCAATTTTTGTACAGTTCTAATATAAATATACATTATTGACTTCACATTATTAGGGTTGGTGTTAAATATGAAAAGGGTAGTTGCATATAATAATGGCTTAGGTATTGTAGAAAATGAAGCCAAAATGTTCTGTTATTGCTTTGTTCTACTCTGTCAAAGATACCAGCATGCAATGCATGTTTATTGATTTCAATCGGAATAACTCATAATAAACATCTCATCAACATTAGCAACGGTGCATAGATTCAAGTCATTATTGCTTATTCTTGGATTATATCATATTACATGCGTAAAATGTGACTAAAATAAGCACATATTTACGGTTGCTTAAAGCCGTTAATTACTTTCTTATACTACCGTTGATATATTGCTGATATATCAAATACTGGTCCTAAGCAAACAGCACATTTCAGAATATCATTTAGTGGCATCTTTGAGAAATACAAATGTTAAATTCATTTCTAAATTTGATATCACTATTGTGAGAAATATTTTGATAAAAGATGAATAGACCTAGCCCCAACTTTCAAACGAAACTGTATAAAAGAGATGCTTTTTGCCTTGTGCGTTTCAGTAAAAGAAATTATGTAACAAAACTATAGGGAAATTAAACGCTGAATAAAAGAGGATTTCATATTCGATTGAGATTAAATGAGAAGTTAGAGATATAATGGTGAATGTTCAATTTTATATATAATATAATAGAGTTGCAACATAAGTGTATAACAACTTTACTTACGTCACATGTAAGTATAAATGCATACACATAGGGGAGCAACCCATACTATTATATAATCAAAAAGGAAGTACAGCCTTATGATTACAATATATAATGCAAATAATCATAAACCATGTTTGGCATAGGAGCTAAAATACCATTAATGAATTTATGGCCGATTTCACATAAGGGAGCAACACATACTATTATATAAACAAAAAGGAAGTATGGCCTTATGATTACAGCATATAATGAAAATAATCATAAACCATGTTTCGCATAGGAGCTAAAATATTGATAATGAATTTATGGCTGATTTCATGATTCGAAAATAAAATCACCTTCCATGTTTCTAGTCGTCTTCTAAGTAGGCTGAATATAATAATTTAAAAGAGGTAAGACGAAAAGATTAAAAACAAATGAAGGGACATGGAAATGATAGAACATGTGATGCTAAACTGATTTAACAAAGTTCAAAATATGGTTTGACATGGAGGTTATTTTAGTTCAACGAAGAAGTTGTAATGTAATATAGCATGATGAACTTTTAATGTCCGTTAGGCCTCATCAAAAACATTCATTTTATGGATAATCCATCAATATTATTTTCTTTTTCGTTTTATAGTTTCAATTATTTTACTGTTTTTTTGTTACTAACACTTGGGTTGATTTTTTTAGTGAAACAACTCTTTTATTATACAACATTTATTTTTTCATTTATCTACTTATATTGTTTAGTATTTTAGTTATTCTCATTGTGAATTTTACCTTCAGTGCTTGATTTAACCGATTTAGTAAAAATAAGGCTTTCCTTTCTTTGTAATATAGTAAGTGGCAAACCTCGACAGTTTTACACATGGGTAGAAAATATCAAGACGACCTAGGGCAAAAATTGGGAATAAAAGCTAAAACAACCATTAAAGCAATAAATTTGTCAAATAATCAAAACAGAGTAAATCAAAAAATAAGAAAAAATAATTTGTAAAACAGTTCTTGCATCATTGGTTAACATACATTTTTGCAACAATCACAACCATAAATTTTATTAATATTAACTATGCTATTAATAATTCAAAACTCGTAGGAACATATGAAGACAGTTGAAGCTAATTTTAAATAGACTTACTTTTGTAGTAATGTGATTCAAACTTCAGTCAGCCCGTCATCAGTTATGAATACCAATCTTCATCTTATCTCTTACAATAATAAAACAAAAGTCTTCATCCAAACAAAACTCAATCTTTAAAGCCACTATGGTAATTTTTGGAAACCTTTTGCATATATATGACATGCATGAGAAGCGTGGCATGTCAGCAGGTATTAGCATCCTGTAAACATATAACTGTTATTAATGGCAACATACCGTCCTCAGACCATAATAAGCTAAATAAAAAGTAAAATATGACTGATAATATTTTGCATTTATGACTGATAATCTTTTCGCCTTACCTCTTTTAAAATATTATATTCAGCCTACTTAGAACACGACTAGAAACATGAAAGGGGATTTTATTTCCGAATCATGAAATCAGCCATAATTCGGTAAGAGTATATTAGATCCTTTGCGAAACATGGTTTATGATTATTTTCATTATATACTGTAATCATAAGGCTATACTTCCTTTTTGGTTATATAATAGTATGTGTTGCTCCCCTATGTGAAATCAGCCATAAATTCATTAATGGTATTTTAGCTCCTATGTCAAACATGGTTTATGATTATTTTCATTATATACTTTAATCATAAAGTTGTACTTCCGTTTTGGTTATATAGTAGTATGGGTTGCTCCCCTATGTGTATGCATTTATACTTACATGTGACGTAAGTAAAGTAAACATTGTGTTCCATAAAGTTATTGATCTAGGCTCTATTTAACATCAGTTTTATATTAAGTAATCATGATTGCAAAACAGAACATTAAATTAAAAGACCTTATGCACTATAACACTAATTAACGTTATGATTAGCATGAATTAAACGGAATTGTTAACTTGGTGTATAACATAGTCTTATTTTTTCCTTGGTTGTGACTTTGATGCCCCAACTGCCATTATCATGTACCCTTAATATTTCAGCAAAGCATGTGAATGTCATAGGTTTAGTTGTATTCATGTTGATTGAATAAGCGATGTTTGGCTAATTCATCATTTTGACTGCATATACATTCTATCATGTTTTTTTTTCCTTTTTTCTTTACTATACCCTAGAAGCTTTGCTTGAATACACACACATAAAAGTTAAATACGCAGATTTTAAGCACTAATTTTATGTTTCTTTCCTTAAATTTCAAAGTTTTAAATTTACACTAATTTATGTATTGTGTCTGATACCGTGGTTCTATTATATTACTTCATGCTTAGTTTGGTGGTAAAAATGATAACTAAGCAGCTTGTGAAAATTTTGTACAACAACTAATTATAGCATATTTGATATTTATGCTATTTGTCTTACTTTATCCTCTAACTTTCATTATACATGGCAATAACATAATTGTCTGAAATATACTCCTGGACTTGAAGTCCAAATATTATCTGTGTTATTTGATGAACCAACTTATGTATTACTCCTTTACTCGCTGTTGTTAACTAAGGAGCTATTCATAATATCTTTAGGAAAAATGCAACGTATGGTCTATTTGATCCATTCCACATAGGGGAGCAACCCATACTATTATATAACCAAAAAGGAAGTACAGCCTTATGATTACAGCATATAATGAAAATAATCATAAACCATGTTTGGCATAGGAGCTAAAATACCATTAATGAATTTATGGCCGATTTCACATAGGGGAGCAACACATACTATTATATAACCAAAAAGGAAGTATGGCCTTATGATTACAGGATATAATGAAAATAATCATAAACCATGTTTCGCATAGGAGCTAAAATACTGATAATGAATTTATGGCTGATTTCATGATTCGAAAATAAAATCACCTTCCACGTTTCTAGTCGTCTTCTAAGTAGGCTGAATATAATAATTTAAAAGAGGTAAGACGAAAAGATTAAAAACAAATGAAGGGACATGGAAATGATAGAACATGTGATGCTAAACTGATTTAACAAAGTTCAAAATATGGTTCGACATGGAGGTTATTTTGGTTCAACGAAGAAGTTGTAATGTAATATAGCATGATGAACTTTTAATGTCCGTTAGGCCTCATCAAAAACATTCATTTTATGGATAATCCATCAATATTATTTTCTTTTTCGTTTTATAGTTTCAATTATTTTACTTTTTTTTGTTACTAACACTTGGGTTGATTTTTTTTAGTGAAACAACTCTTTTATTATACAGCATTTATTTTTTCATTTATCTACTTATATTGTTTAGTATTTTAGTTATTCTCATTGTGAATTTTACCTTCAGTGCTTGATTTAACCGATTTAGTAAAAATAAGGCTTTCCTTTCTTTGTAATATAGTAAGTGGTAAACCTCGACAGTTTTACACATGGGTAGAAAATATCAAGACGACCTAGGGCAAAAATTGGGAATAAAAGCTAAAACAACCATTAAAGCAATAAATTTGTCAAATAATCAAAACAGAGTAAATCAAAAAATAAGAATTTTTTTTTTGTAAAACAGTTCTTGCATCATTGGCTAACATACATCTTTGCAACAATCACAACCATAAATTTTATTAATATTAACTATGCTATTAATAATTCAAAACTCGTAGGAACATATGAAGACAGTTGAAGCTAATTTTAAGTAGACTTACTTTTGTAGTAATGTGATTCAAACTTCAGTCAGCCCGTCATCAGTTATGAATACCAATCTTCATCTTATCTCTTACAATAATAAAACAAAAGTCTTCATCCAAACAAAACTCAATCTTTAAAGCCACTATGGTAATTTTTGGAAACTTTTTGCATATATATGACATGCATGAGAAGCGTGGCATGTCAGCAGGTATTAGCATCCTGTAAACATATAACTGTTATTAATGGCAACATACCGTCCTCAGACCATAATAAGCTAAATAAAAAGTAAAATATGACTGATAATCTTTTGCGTTTATGAAGCCCTTGATTTAACAAAACTATACCTAAGGAAAAGTAAAGGGAGATCGTATGACATACATGAGTGAACATGAGATATAGCGCTTGATATAAGGAGACTATGAGCAGTAATATAATTTCTGTTAAAAAGAAATTATTTATTTCCATGAAAATTACATATGTGAATATCGGAAAACTTAATCACAGCATAAGTACAATCCTCCATTAACTATCGAGTCTTAGGCAAATCAAATTCAAATAAAGACATATGCGCAAGACATCGAGATTTACCATTCCAAAATCAATTTTTGTACAGTTCTAATATAAATATACATTATTGACTTCACATTATTAGGCATTGGTGTTAAATATGCAAAGGCTAGTTGTATATAATAATGGCTTAGGTATTGTAGAAAATGAAGCCAAAATGTTCTGTTATTGCTTTGTTCTACTCTGTCAAAGATACCAGCATGCAATGCATGTTTATTGATTTCAATCGGAATAACTCATAATAAACATCTCATCAACATTAGCAATGGTGCATAGATTCAAGTAATTATTGCTTATTCTTGGATTATATCCTATTACATGGGTAAAACGTGACTAAAATAAGCACATATTTCTGGTTGCTTAAAGCCGTTAGTTACTTTCTTATACTACTGTTGATATATCGTTGATATATCAAATACTGGGCCTAAGCAACAGCACATTTCAGAATATCATTTAGTGGTATCTTTGAGAAATACAAATGTTAAATTCATTTCTAAATTTGATATCATTATTGTGAGAAATATTTTGATAAAAAGTGAATAGACCTAGCCCTAACTTCAAATGAAACTGTATAAAAGAGATGATTTTTGCCCTGTGTGTTTCAGTAAAAATAAATTATGTAACAAAACCATAGAGAAATTAAACGCCGAATAAAAGAGGATTTCATATTCGATTGAGATTAAATGAGAAGTTAGAGATATAATGGTGAATGTTCAGTTTTATATATAATATAATAGAATTGCAATATAAGTGTATAACAACATTTAGTAGAACCATTTATGCGACAGAATCCAAATAGGGTATTAGTATATAGAGAGTTATGTTACTTTGCTCTTGTTTTGTGTATTTTAGTCAACACCCAATTCTTTTTTTTTTCAACAGTATGTTTACAAATCTAAAATTGAACGATTATAATAAAACTTTTAGATCATGGACTTTAAATGAGTTTATTATCTTACTAAAAACAATCGTCGTTCTTATCATATTATGTTACTTATTATATGTTTGAGAAAATGTAGTTCTTGATTGTCCTACTTCGAAAGTGGTAGATAAATCATTTATAAAATTCACACCGATCATTCGCATTGATCTTGAAAATAAATTGACGCTTAGAAAAGTCATTCAAAACATGAAAATAAATTGATGCTTAGAAAAGTCATTTAAAATACAGTTTCTATAAGTTTGGAGAAACAAATTATATTACTTGTATTGATATAACACTATGTCTGATGATAAGCTTCCATGATGGACAAACTCCCTTTCGTACATATCCAGAATATCCAAATGACTTGTAAATGAATCATCATCCATTTATAGATTCAAAGACTTCAAACTATTATTCAGAATCTTTTTAAAAGCACTAAACATCTTGTTTGCTTAATTCATCCCTTTTCAATCAATAATCAATATATAGACATAAATATCAAGAAAAATCAATATGAAATTTTTGAAGATTTGTTTTTTCCCACAGAATAGATTTAGTGAAGATAACATAGAGGTTTTCAGCTTTAAGTAAGTAAAAAATTAAAATTTGAAACCGAAGATAGTAGAAACGGGACTGTTAGCACCGTAAATTAACAGAATTAAGCAAATATAATATAAATGAATATACTGATTAAAAAGAATAACATAGAGGTTTTCAGTTTGAAATTTTTGAAGATTTGTTTTTTCTTCTTCAGAGAATAGATTTAGTGAAGATAACATAGAGGTTTTCAGTTTTAAGTAAGGAATTAAAATTTGAAACCGAGGTTAGAAGAAACGGGACTGGTAGCACCGTAAATTAACGGAATTAAGCAAATATAATATAAATGAATATACTGATTAAAAAGAATAACACCTGCAATCTTAAAAGAAAAGGATAAAGATTCATATACCACTATTTTGATGTGCTGAAAGCCAAATTTCAACCGTGTAACTCCATTCATTTCCTACAACAGCGAAACTAATGCCAGATGATCTTTTCAATAAATAAAGATACCATTGTTATAAAGCTGAGAAGCTTAAATTAAAAAATCCAATAAATTATTCCAAAAAACCCTAATTCTAAGATTCATTGTAAAATATGTATATTTAAATTATGAAAGCTTTTAATAACATAAGATGCAACTGCAATTTTAGTATATCTTGTTGGTAAAAGATTAGAAATGCATAAAATTTCTTAACCCTTACTTATGAATTGGAATACCTCATCGATGAATCGCTGTCGACCACTCGGACGGTGGTTGAAGAAGATGACCACTGCCGAAAACGATAGAAGAAAAGTGAAAGGGATGGAAAGGCAACGTAAATTGGAAGGCGCTTTGGCGATGAATCAGAGCATTGGATAGTGATGTTGGCAGAAGGTGTGGGCGATGGGGCAGAGCAGAAAAAACAACAAAATCGGACGCTATTTAGGTTGGGAAAAAGCAAAATTAAAATTAGGCGACTGGGAAAAGGACGGAGGAGAGGCGTATGGAAGGAAGTGGAGATCTGGTAGGAGAAATGAAAAATATAAAACGTGACTGTTCATCTGACAAAAATCAAGGAGGCTCCTGTGCATCTGAATACAAACTCAGTAATAATATAAGATTATAGATAGATAAAAATTGTGATGGCCCTTCCTAATTCTCAGCAAATCGCTTTTTTCTCTCCTAATCTTTTTTCCTTTTGTTCCTTCTAGACGCAAATTAGGGCTTGCTACTGGTTGTGTCCGATTGTAATACAAAGCAGATCGGTGGCTTGATGTTGGATTTCTGGAGCTTGATGGAGACCTAAGGATGTGAATTGATGTTCGTATCCGAGTTGCTGAGGTGAAGGAGAGTTTGGAGATGCTGCAGGTGGTGGTTTGCATGGCTGAAAGTTACTGTAAGGTTTAGCGATGAGGCTTGGTGGTGATTTTCGATGGGTTCAGGTGTGGCGGAAGTGCAGGCGAGGATGGATTGAAACTGATGAAGGGTGAAGCAATTGGGATTTTACTTTTTGTTTTCATGATGGGTGGTCATGATGTGATAGTGATGATAGTGGTTTGGTTGTAGCGCTAGGCTGATAGGGTTGCGGAATTGATGAGAAAAGAGGATGTGTAGGTTGCCACAAGAATGAGACAGGATGGGTTGGAGTATGTTGGTGGAGGTGCGGGTCTGACGTGGGTTAGGTTGCAAAGTTTTGCGAACCGGGGGAAGATCGATGTAGGTGGTTGTTGATTTAGGGTCGAGGAGGAGTATGGTTGAGGTAGTTTGATCTGTTTGCCTAGTTTTTTTGGTGATGTAGTTAGTAGATGTGGTCTCAATGCTGTTTTGACGACGCTGGGAAGTTTAGGTTGGTGGTTGTGGCAGGGTCAGTTGGTTTTGGGTGATTGTGCTTGGTGGACGTGAGAACAGAGGGAGGATTGGCTGAAGTCACGGTTGGAGGAAGGTCGTACCCTGGTAGTGGAGATTGGTGTTGTCCGAAGAAAAATAGGAAAAAGTGGTTTTTTTTATAGAAAATATGTAAAGCGAAAAATTAGGAATAAAAGATGTTTTTTTGATAAATGTTGAAGAAAATAAAAAGCCAACAACAATAACTCCCAAATTGAGTAGAAAAGGGAAACAAGCAAAATAATAAAATAAAATAAAACTAACACGAATATAATATTAAATAAAAATCATAAATTATTAAAATTCCCCGACGACGGTGCCCAAAACTTGATCGATCATTTTTGATATGAACAAAAACTGCGATTCTAATTTACCACAAGCATACGACGTCCATGTGTTGTTTGAATACAGGTCAAATCCATATGGAGTTATTAATTACCAATGCTTATATAACTTCAAGGCGAGTTAGATGATTTGAGAAGTTGAATCTGCTAAATTTCAAACTGGAAATTGCAAGAAAAGAATTGCTCTAACAAAAATAAGAAAATATAAATTAAAAATAACCTTAATTTAATAGATTGTGCAGAAAATTGAAAAGATGAGATCTATTGATCTCTTAGTAAATCAATAAATATTATATAAATTAAAAACTATGAAGCAGAAACCAAATAAAAATGGAAGAGAGTAAAATAGAATAAGAACAAAAGAGAAAATAAGTTTTGATTAATTTATTTGTTAAATAGAAAAATTGAAAGAGATTACAAGAGTTGGAAGTCCTAAATACAAAACCCTGGAAATAGAATTGAAGGTAACTGCAAAGATCCACAAATGTCCTAGGTAGAGGTATTTATAAAGCTGTGTACATCTAATCTAAAAATAAGAATGTTTTAAAATCTTTGACCTGGTCTTCCTCTAGATGTTTCTTTAGTCCGTGTGTTCCATATTATTCTAGAAATCTCTTTCTCCAACATACTCCAAAAGCCTCTAGATTTGGTGTGTTCTAGAAATGTCTCTCTAGGAAATGTGAGTGGCTAAAAAAAACTATGCTACGCTAGATTCGAACCAACAACCTCCTAGAAAATGCAAGCCCTCGAACTAGTTGAGCTATAGTAACTTTTGTATATAGGTAGACATTTTTCTTCTTATTACATGGTTTTAAAGTTAAAACATTGTTTTTGAATCATTTCTCCAATAATTTCTTCATTTTCTAAAAATCAAGATCCTGCAATGAAACATAACTAAAGGACCAAGTAATACTGCCTTATGGATATTAAAATGTGTAATCATTCGGTTTAAAATATTCATCATTTGATGTTCATCAAATATCTATTTATTGTTCAATTCTAAGTATTTATATACTTATATAAGCTAAATTGTTGAGAATGATTTATATTATGTATCGATTTGGTTACTTTATATTGATATTTATTTGAATAATCCATTTTATTGCTTTTCGTGATTATTCCATTCCTGTATATTGAAATGGTTTGTATAAGTAATTCGCTGTTGATGTTGATTTTGTTTAGTAATTTGATATGATACAGTGATAACATCCTTCTATATGTTTCTGTTATGATTTCTATTCTATGTAGCGAGAAATATGAATGAATGGAGTTATAATAATGTGTGGGATATGGTATTCAGTAATAATTCTTCGATTATTCTTTGGACTTGTTATATAGTATATTGAAGTAGCGAGTGTTGTATGTGAGTGCTAGATAAACAAATTAGTAACACACGGTGATATGGGATACCGTTGTGATATTTATTTGGTTATTCTTTGCTTGTAGATGACAATCATATGGGGGTATGATGTGTGTGATACTCGCTGCATTGAGTATCGTTAGAGCCATGCATTTGGCTTATATGTAGAACCGCTTGTCGGCCATTGTATATATATTATGTGTCTGTCTCCTATTGTCCATCTTCCCTTTTGTTTTGGAAATGAGCTCGATTGGCTAGTATCCACCCTGACGGCTTAATCATTGGGTCGCACCGCAGATACAAAACACTTGTTGTAAATTATTCTGATGCACATTACATGTTTTGGTAGGGTAATTTCCATTTATCCTCTTATGTCACTTAAGCCAGTAGTCTGTTATTTATCAAGGGCAATGCAGAGTTATGATTGAGGCTACGCGTCGACGAGACATTGGTGGATATGAGTCACAATTTCCATCGAGGTAACTAAGGCTGTAGGAATAGATCCAGCCACATGGCATGCAACCAGTAGACCCTGGGTTCCTGGAGCGGGTATGTGACCATCATTCTTCTGTCTGGTTTCGGTTTGCGTGTGGTAGATATTAATATATGAGACGACATATATGAGATAAGATTATACCTGAGACCGTGACTAGAGTATGGTCAACCCTGTATCCTTCTTCGATATGTGTTGTCATCAATCTATTCGGACGGTGGCTCATTTTATTACTTTAACTATGACAGTTCCAGGAATGTCTGTTATATATACATACATACATACATACATACATACATACATACATACATACATACATACATACATATATATTCATCTTAGGAAATTTTTGTGTGCTAGCCCCATTTACTTGATGATTTATTTTTGTGATGATGTTTTTATTATAGGGATGATTCACCCATTAGGTATAGTTTACTTGAGTACTATTGATTTGGTTTATATGGTTGATGAAATTTTTCAGTATGGTTTTCTTGTGGATATGGTTTTAAGATATTTTGAGGCCGTTATGCCACCATCATCATTATACTTTTCATATTGTCATTTTTTGTTGTAACTACACCTATTATTATAGACATGATCTGACTCATGCGTTGTTTATAATACTCGGGTCAATCCGAGACATTACGGGTTCAGAGACGAGATGACCGATTTATGAATGTTGGGCATAGATGGAGACTAGGATGTAGCATTATAGTTACCATCTTGTATGTTATTATTTCATTTATTAATATTTCTGTATGTATATTCTTAAGCCGTGTTTTGGATCTACAATGTATATTGTATATTATAATTTGTCGCTACGATTCTGAATCTGTGTTCCCTATTCATATACTATATGTTGTGTATTGTTTTATCTTAGTGCCACATGTGTTTATTGCTTTATGCCGATACTATGTACGTATAGATGAATTATTTGTTAGACGTTTTAGTATGTACCAGTATTAACCTAAGGGAATATTCACGTGTGTATCGCAATTCACCTTATTCTCCGTATTATCCGATAGTGTTACTCTGTTATACTCTTTTATAATATAGGTATAGAGGTGGGGCGTTTACACTTTTAGATAGATCAAGATTCTTACACAAGAGTTAAGTTATATTAAAAACTATATCATTGCCTTTAGGGCATACCCTTAGCTCTATTAGTATTCTGCATGTAATCGGACCTGAAAGACTCAAAATGATGATGGGTTAAAATAAAATGTTTGTATGATAATCATGTCCACTTACGATAGATCTTGATACCTTAGCATGATGATGAATAATAATTGGTGCACTTCGACTTAAGCAATAATACTAATGACGTTCTTATGCAATCGAGTTTTAACTCAACATGTGATGGGCTCCAAGTAAACATGTACCTAAAGACGAATGCTTACGAGTTACAAGTATACCCCTTTGGCTATTTGGCAGGACTGTAGACTCAAAACATGTTTCAATTAAAATCATCAATGTAAAAAATAAAAAAGTAGCATCACTATATTGTTTGTTCCTATATGCACGTGCTTTTTTTTAAGTTTTGACCGAAACCAAACTGTTTGATTACTTTGCTGAAACATCCATGGCTCCGTGGTGCCTGCTTAGGACCATAAATTGATCTTAAAAGCCTATATGCCTTATCAGCGTTCCTATTGACCTCGAAACCCTATATGTAACACCTCTTAAATTAATAAGTAATTAATGAGAGAATTAATTATAAGAATAAAGAGATAAATTATTCAATTATGAAATTAAATAATAATATAGCGTGGTAAGTATTTGGATGTACATTTACTTATTATCTTGCTAGTTTATGAAACCAACTAGAATGAATTAAATGAGAAAGGGGAGTAATAATTCGGTAGCCCAACTATTCATGGAATTATAGTTAACCACTTTTACTCTTTTCATTTCATTCCACTCTCTTAAGTTAAAGCAAAAGCTTGAAGCATTTTAATGGTGGCGGCCTAAGAAAGAAATAGAAGAAAAGAAGAAGACTAAAGCTATGGAAACTAGAACGTTATCAACTAAGAGATCAAAGTGAGTAATTGTTATGAGCTCCTTATACCACAGGCACGAATAGTGTACAATAGTGCACCTTAGTTGTGGCCGACCGATATAGGATGATCATTTAGATGAATAATACGTGAACAGTAAATAAGCCGTCGTATATTTTATAGTGCATGGATAAAATATAATATCCCAGATATAACAAAAGAGACAGTAATAATAATGCAAACTAATCATCATACTATATTATCCACAAAGTTATAAATCAAATGTCATAGAGTGTACAACATGATCAACTCAAATATATCGTCTCAACAAATAGAAATGAGCAAGCACTACCATGGGCTCTACAGTGCTGCTCAGTGGAAAAGCATAGAAATATATATATATATATATATATATATATATAATATGAGATAACTCCATCCATCTCGTCCTCTGAACAAATCTTTAAAAGAAGTCTATGGACTAATATGGATCTTTGTTCTTATTTTCACCCTTATATTGGGAATAACAATAGGGGTACTAGTAATTGTGTGGTTAGAAAGAGAAATATCTGCAACAATACAACAACGCATTGGGCCTGAATATGCCGGTCCATTGGGAATTCTTCAAGCTATAGCAGATGAAACCAAATTAGTTTTTAAAGAAGATCTTCTCCCATCTAGAGGAGATATTCATTTGTTCAGCGCGGGACCGTCTATAGCGGTCATATATGTTCTACTAAGTTATTTAGTAATTCCTTTTGGATATCACCTTGTTTTGGCCGATCTTAGTATAGGCGTTTTTTATGGATCTCCATCTACTGCGTTACTTAGACCCATTATCCGATCTACTAATTTAAGAGTACCCAAGACAACAAGAAGCAAAGCATAAACATTTAGGTCAAATACGTCTAGTGTGAGCGGTAAATGAATCTCAAAATAATTTACATGTAAATATAGTAATAAACAAGAGTACAAGAACCGTACCTAACTTGTCCTTGCAACCAAAGATTTAGCACATAACACTATAATATGCCACTCTACAATCATAAAGGCACCATACAATATACAATAATGGATGTCCAGATATTCCTATCTCCAGCACCTATTTCAAATGATATCTACCAGTGATATCCCACTAAAGAAAGCAACCAAAGCAACTATAGCATCCACCAAGTAATACCCACTATCACTCATCTCTGTGCATTGAATATATGATAACTTGTATGGCCTCGTTACTGCTAGGGACTAATGGAAATCACATTGCACTCTCGTATCATGCGACCCAAAGCTCGATGTGTGTCTCATAGCCTAAAGATAGACGCTAGTTCCAAAGCCATAGGTCCAGGATGTACAGGTCCCTTAATTGACCCATGGACGTTCCACTTACAATAACCCTGCTTCGAGTATAACTGAAAAAATTCTGAGCATCGACGATTTCTTAGCACATTCACATCCTAGCCCTCCTTTGCTCCATTTAGATTTCGAGCCTTTCCATTCTCAATCCAGTCTCCATTTTCTTGAAACCCACCATGTTCCTTATTCCACGGCTCTCTCCTTTATCAAGCAGCTATCTTTATTATGTACTCCCTCCATGAGTCACAAATCAAAGATCCTAGATTTATCATGTTGTTATATATCGCAATCCAATCTTGATGTAAATGAGCCACCACCTATAGCACGATCTACAAAACCTTGAAAACTATACCCAAAGTTCCACCATTATAACAACCCTGATTTTTGTAGTATTACTTGAATAAGATAATTAAATGGTGATTTATTGAGTTAATTAAAATTAAGTTTGATTTTGGGAGGTTAACTCGTAAAATCCTTAGAATTGTGTGAACTAAGGACTTTGGGAGTTATAAATGTATAAATAGTTGGATTGTGATTGAATTATGTTCGGATGTAATTCAATCCAATAACAACTCGATAATCAAGGAAAATAATTATAAACTTGGGAAAATAAATAAATTAATCATTTAATTGATTATTTTGATAATTTACATAAGATTGGGATTAACTTTGTGTAATTTGGGTAATTAAATAAGATTGAAAATGTAAAGTTAAAGTTTTAGAAAACTTTGTAATGGAATTTACGCTAAAATATGCAATTAAAAGGTCCCTAATGTAATTTATTTCAATGAATTGCAATTCCGGGTCAAATAGTGAATTTTAGTGTAAAACTATGTTTTCTAAATTTATTATTGTAAATAAAAATGTAAATTTTAGTTGCAATTATATAATAATCATTGTTTAAAATAATTTGATAAGGCTCAAAATATTCTTGAACAAATTTTATAAGAAAGTAACAAGCACTACAACAAAAATACCTTTTCACAACTGCCGAAAATAGTTGTAATAGGTCTATTACAACGGACGGCCGCCAGTCTTAATATCCGAAGTTGTAATAGAGTTGAATATTTTTACAACTATTGCCGATAGTTGCAGGAGAAGTTGTAAAAAAACTTTTTACAACTGCTTTTGTAAGTTGTGGTGAAGTCTATCGTAACTGTTGCATTGACAGTTGTAATAGGTCTCTTTTGCAACTGCTAATAACAGTTGCAACAATAACTTTTGCAACTGCTTTTGCCAGTTGTAATAGATTCATTTACAACTGTTATTGATAGTTGCAATAAATCTTTTTATAACTGCTACCAACAATTGCAATTCATCTTCCGACAACTTCCATTAACCATAAATTTCACAACATTATAATTAAAACCGATATTTCACTAATAATAACTACAATCGTTAACATTACTTGAAACGACATGAACCATTCACATTTAACAAAAGCTAAAACAATTCAATTTTACACCATTTTTGAACTCATAATTTTATTACAAAATATAACTAAATCCATAACATACGTCAATATAAATATAAAAACGTACTAATTAAAAGAGATAAATTCCCCGTGCTAAGCAACAATCTTCCCAACCGCTTGTCCAATAGTACAGACGTATGAAGTAGGCCTATATGGAATAGCTTAAGATTCCAGTTGAGTGCAATCTAGTTGAGTGCTTAAGAATTCAATTGAGTCCAATAGTACAGTCGTATGATGCAATATGAATTAGCATATGAGTGCAATCTAGTTGAGTGCTTTCAAGCATAAGATCCTGCAATGTATACTCAGATTGTAATTGAATTATAATCAAGAGCTAATTATAATAGCAGTATTCATATAATTAAGCCGAAAGGATGTCAAATAGATGCATGTGAATCTTATAAGTTTGGTTAAACAATGCATAATTATAACAGCTATGCATGTGAATCTTATACACAAATAGATGCTGTTAAATCATCCCATTATATCAAGTTACCAATATTTTTCTGTTCTAAAATTAAATACCTTTTAGTTGTACTTCTGTAATTAATGTAGGCTGAAAAATTGGAATAAGACTTCTGAACCTCTCTTGCCCAGCAGCGTCCCTAAATAATAGACAGACTATTTATACGTGATTTCTATTTTTATAAGTTTAGTTAAACAATGTATATTTGAAATACTGCTAGTAAATGCTGCAATTATACTAGAGGTGAGGTGTAAAAGGAGGTTTTACTACTTTTACATGTAATGTGATCACACTGATCACATAATGAATATAAAAAACACAGTTCGATCCATAGAGCACAATGCATGTAACTTTAATATAGCTGTAAACAAACTGTGTGATCTATTCCAATTGTAGCCTAAAAGTAAAACCAAATGCATAGGAAAACAACACAAGCGTGTATGGGTCTGTTCAAACCAAACTTCACACTTACATCTCCTACCATACATTCAACTTCATCATTACACTCCACTGCCAAGTCCACACTTCAAAGCACATTCAAACTGCTGACAAGCAACATCAACTGTTGTCATTTTACAAGCTTGCATTATAACTCTGCATTCACAACCTGATCATTTGCCATCTTCCCCTTCATACAACAACTATATACAAACACTCAACCACTCCTCTATGCAACTAAGCTTTGCTTCTGCATCAGCCATACAACAGTCCCCTCCATCATACATGCTCAACTTGAACTCATTCCTCCAACCAAAATCCCCTACTTGCCTGCATATCATCGCTGTTATAGAAAAACTGCCATCATAACCATACTTTTCCACAAAACCTCCTCTGCCTGCAACTGCATACCCACAACAGTACTTCTCTGTTGCTTCAAACCCTCTGCCAACTCCAACTTCTACCTTCTCTGCACACTTTTCTGTGCACTAACTTCTGCACAGTACTCAAACAATTCAATTTCAGTGCACACATTTGTGCACATAACCGCCTGATCATTGCTACACCATCAACTGCTGTCGCTGCCTCAAAAAATTCATTACCTCTACAAAAACCACGACACCCCTTCTCTTGTTAGTTCACCTCATCGCCATCATTAAAACAACCCACTGCCAATAACGCCTGCTTACCTCTTCACAACTTCATCACCACAACCACACAGCAGCACGACAACCCAATCGCCGAAACCACCTCGACTACCGCAGTTTCAAACTCCGTAGTGAAAAAAAAATTAAATACAACAACCATCACGAACATGCGATCCTAAGGAAATCACCTACCTCTCCACCCTATCGCATCACTAATTCACGACCCCAAACGCAGCCTCACCACTCGACTCACCTCAAATCGCCGACCCCAAATTCGATTTTTGCGTGTATGGATCTATTCAAACCAAACTCATATTATGGCATTCTTTTTAGGTTCAAATAACTTAATCCCAAAACATGTGTGTCAAGGCATGCCCAACCAAATACCAAGAAGACCGTTCTTCTCTATGCTATTAGTGATTTGCACTGAAATAGATAAATTTATCATTATACCCATTTTGATTGAATTTTATAGTCTAAGTTAATATAGTCAATTTTTTTTATTAATAACACAAATATTAATAATTGAAAAGGCGCATGTTCAGATTGCTGAATAATAAAAAGTAAAGAGAATTTTCCGTTAGCGAAATTGATACTATTAAAAGAAGCCCTTTAAGAAATCGTATGATTTTACCTGTCATGATATATTATGGAGCGGCGTAGCCATGAATTCCCATAACTCGTGTTGTTACATGTGTATCCTCTCCCTCTGGACCCATCTTTGCTAAACTGAAATCTAATAGCTTAGCAGTAAAATCCTGAAAATTCATAGTAAAATGAAATAAGAGTTAAGTTGTAATTTGAATATATGGGCCAAGTTATGTTACAGACAGAATCAAGCAAGATATTCGATGCTTTGAAGTCACGGTAAATGACTGGTTTCTCTGCACCATGTAGAAAAGCAAGGCCTCTTGCTGCTCCTATGGCAATATTTAGTCTTGTTCCCCACGACAGAGTTACAGACATTCCTGTTACATTAACGGTGATAAATTATGATTCTGGTTAATAACCTTGAGTTCTTCACTGCAAATTAAATAAGTGGTAGCTCACCTATAAGATTCAAATACTGAACGTATCCATAGAGCTTTACCTTAAATCCTCATGTAGATTGCAACAAACATTAATAAAATTGTACTATTGATTAATGGACAACACTGATAAGTCAAAATTAAAATAGTATGAAAGAATTTGGTGCTAATTACCAAGATTAGCATGAAATATCCATTTATCATCTGGCAATACGACGATATCTACATATAAAGCTACAAATACAATGATTCTGATTTTGTGAAAATTCAAATAAGAGTGTAAGCAAGTGTTTTGCAGATAACTGAAACAAATTCAAATAAACACTTCAGGAATTAGAAATATACCAAATCAAGTACTCACTACCGTTGATTTCAATTTTACTTAGCTACTAGCATGCATAAGCGAGTTTGCGCCATGGTCCAGTCCAAATAGCCTTTATGTACCAATGCTTAACTCAAATCAAAAGATAGGTTTCGTATGTATACAAAGTTTGATCGCATGGCATACATTCAACTTCATTAAACAATTTTTGAACAAAATTTAATGATCAAAACCATAAAATTAATTAATGGTTTCAAAAGTTGATTAGTTGTGTATCGTGTTGACTTCCCAAAATAACTTTCATATTACAAAATGTGAAATACAAAGTGAGTTATAGGGTATTTACTAGGTCTTGCAAAATTTGGAAATTTTATTCAATCTGCAAGCTACTTCCTAAGCAAGCATGTTGTATGAGCAATTTGTATCAATAATATATTTATAAATATACTATGTATTATCCCAATTCATATCAAACAATCCATTCAAAACACTGATTTCGATCTGTTATATGATTTTTAGTAGAAAATATGCTACCGTGCAACAAATTCAATATGTTATATACTTTAAAGCAAGAAACACGTACAAGCATATATAAGAAAGAAAACACGTGCTGTTGTTCAATTCAAGACAATAAGCAGCTATTCTAAGCAAGGCAACATGCTACTGTATAAAGTAAGACAACTTGTACATGCTATTATTTCACAAAACCAGTTGCAAAGCTAGAATTCATAACAATAAGTAATAAAAGGTTATCCTGCCAATTGCAAACAATATTTTAGTATGCAATCCTACGACAAAAGAAGTAATAAGCTTACCTCAAAGCACCAACATACACACTCCTCGTGCCTCTCTATTAGAAAACGAAGGTTTGAACTTAAGAGTCGGTTTCAGATTCGTTCCTTCCACTCAAGCTTACAAAGTAACCCAATTTTTTTACAGGTCATTCGATTTGAAAAGGAAATGGTACAACATGGGATTTGAAGTGTTCACTTTAGGGACAAGTAAATCTTAGAGAGTGCTTGCTCACGACCCTCCTTATCCAATATACTCCAGTTGTTTTAACTTCACGGGCAAATGTATTTATTTTCGTATATGGCATCTTCTTGACCCCGATGCACCTAATGCCTTCCTTTGCTTCAACCTTACAAAAGACCAGTTTTCCGTATTATATCCGCCATATTCTTTGAAGCATGTTGATGTTGCCGACATGAAGCCGACGAATCTGCAAGGCAAACTCTATCTTTATGTCCTTTCTATGAATCGAACAAAGCTCACTTTGTTCACTAGTAAACAGGGCAAAAACCTTGATTGGATGCATACGTTTTCCTTTATTGTGCTGCCTCCCTCAACATTTCTTTTAGTTAGGCCTCTTATGGAGTATGCAGGTCAACTTTTGATTCATTTACGTGATTCTGTTAAGCAAAGCTTGCTGATTTACCATACCGATAATGATGGCTCCATCGAGGAAGTGAATGGTGAATTAGAGGATGTAAACATGAAAAAGATGGGATTTAGCCTCATTCGCAACAAGCCCTGGTTCTATGTTTCTCCTCATGAGGAAAGCCTGTTTAAGCTTCAATCCTAATGTAGAAGAAGAATCTGATCATCTGACCTGATAAGAAGTTTACTGCCAATATATATTGATTAAAATTAACAGGATTTTGGTCACTTGTTTGTTGATTCATATGAGCACTGTTTGCTTTGATATGAATACAACAGAACATAGCCATAACAACTTCATTATAACTTTGTTAACAATCAAATTGCAGACTTTCATTACTGCATAACCAAAATTTAGCTTGTATAAACCATATCGAAAATCCAATAATCCATAAACAATTTATATTGTATGAAAATAAGAAGGTTTAACTCACTACAAATCATTGACTGTAAGTCCATACAATTAAAGGAGAGGATTGGAATTACATTTATTATGAAACTCAATTGAAATAAAAATCAAATTTGATTCATTTGCAAAATAAATAAAAAGCATAAAATGTTTTATTTTTTAAAATAGAACTTCATTGAAATAACAACTTTCTTTATTAAAATCTAGAAATCCATATTGGATAACACTTTTGATATGCAGGATACTATAAATCCGAGTGAGCCTAAAGGCAAAGAGCAATGGCCAAACCAAGGAATATTGAAATCCATTAATTTGGATTCCATGAAACCAGAACTCTGTATAGGTGTGCATATATTATTTAAAGATTCAACCAACTTGGAATCTCTTTTTCATGTCAATGGAGATCAGTATGCATGTTGAATAACAAGCAAAAACAAAGTATGGTACTAAAGGTATACGTACACATACTATAAGCTTAAACTTGTACCAGAATACTATAAAGATTTTTTTTTTCATTTGACAGTGCATCCAAGTGCATATAAGCAAAACCAATAACATCTTCATTTGATTAATGATATTTTATGGAGCGAATATATTCTAGAACTTGTATTTCCTTTGAATGAAGAACTGAAGAAGGCAATTTCCTAAACTAGAATGATAGTGAATTACTCATTATTGGTGCCTTAGAACCAAGATGAATGAAAAAAATAAAATAAACAAAACTTAGATTCGTTTTTACTAATGAACTTCGATTTGCTATTTATTTCATAGATATCAAGAAGCGACAGGGAACATTTTACAAGCTTGAAATAAAATTGGAATACAAAATGAGTTAATTATTCAATATGATTCAATAATATTTTTCAAAGGAAATTCTACCAAACATCCAAAAGTGGATAAAATTCACATTTGCTAAAACTATTCACACAAAATCACCCATCAATAAAAAAAAATGAATTCAACTATAAATCAGCTCAGAATAGGAAAGACGTTCGACCAGTAAAGGATAGAAAGAATTCGAGGAAAAAGAAGCCGACCTCGATTCAGAAGATTCGTCAACGCAGAAAACAACATTGGTGTATGGTTTGGTAATTCGTCGAAAGGCTCTCGGCAGGGTTTAGCTTCGATGATGGCAAGGCGGCGAGAACAACGTGGGATGGAATTGCAGTTTTAGGTTTAGAAATTTTGACGATGATGTTTATTTTTAGGAATTTAAGAAAAGAGCGCCTATTGAAACGTTGGGAGGGAAATGAAATTTTCACGAAGCGGCTGTTGGAGAAGCGTGAAAAGTTCCAAGATATTACAACTGTAAAAAATGAAGCGGTTGTCAGATGTGTATATTACAACTAGCATATGGACAAAGTTGTTAGAGGTAACCTTATTACAACTGTTAAAAATAAACAGCTATTATAAAATACCTATTACAACTGTCAGCTTATGCTAGTTGTAAATCAATAGTTGTAATATGGTTGTGAAGATTTGGTGAAGAAATGAAGTAAAGAAGCTTAAAGCATGTCAATTTAGTGTAAAATTGAGTTTAAAAGGTGTAAATTAGAAAAATGGCTAAACTAATTGTCATTAACTTAATTGGGCCTCTAAATCAATTCTATTCTCTAATTATCTACCTAGGGAAATATCTAGAAGGGCAAAACAAATTGTACATACTAAATTTCAGAAGGAAAAAACTCGTTCTCCTTCCTCTTCATTTACTATAAAAACAAAAGCTTTAAAATCCTCCTCTTAACTTAAACAAAAACTCCAAATCTTTATCCAAATTAGAAGAAAACAATCAATTTCAACCGCTACAGGTAATCTCAGTTAAGAATCAGATGTTTAATTCAACAATTTCTAATCTTTGTCGCTGTAAGTTTTGAATTTTAGCTTGCATGTTACTGTTATGCAATCTACAAGGTCTACAAGACCTTCTCAAACCTAAAAGTTGATATCTTGCCTCAAATCTTCGCTGCAAACACTTGAAATCTTCATAAAGGTGAGTATTCTCACACTTTCTAGCTAAAACATGAAGATTGTGTAGAAATATCAATGTTTGTGTTGATTTTAATTTGCTGTAAACCTAGTTTTCTAATTTCTGAAGTTTACAGTCAAAATAGTGCTTCTGTTCAACTTTGAAAGCTTATATCTCACTCATATCTTGTTCGATTTGTGTCGAACTTTTTCTAGTTCATAGTATTGCTGTTGAGCTATATGCATATCAAATTTCAGGTCAATTCAACCTCTATAGCTTATAAAAACTTGCCGTTGAACTTTGAATCGGAGCATGTTTTGCTCCAACTGTTTACAGTGAAATCTGGCTGTGAGTCCAACTTTGTGACATTATATCTCTCCCGTTTCTTGTCGAACCATGTCCATTCTTTTTTTGATTGAATTAGAGTTTTCGAACTCCATGCATGTAAAATTTCTAGGCTTTCAGACCTCTGTAACTAGTTGAAAAATTGCCTGGAAATTTAAATTTGAGCATGTTTTGCTCCAGCTGCTTACATTGAAATCTGGTTGTGAGTCCAACTTTGTGACCTTATATCTCTTCCGTTTCTTGTCGTGTTGTACTCATTATTATTTTGATTGAAATTAGAGTTGTTTAACTCTATGCATGTAAAATTTTAAGGCTTTTAAAGCTCTGTAACTAGTTTAAAACTCGCCTGAAACTTTGAATCGGAGCATGTTTTTTTTCCAGCGAATAACTTTCCGAGTTGTTTTACATGAACTTCTGAAGCAAATTTTGATGTTGTTTTTGATCGGCTTGATCCTAAGATGAAAAAGCCAACATTACCACTAATCTATATTTCAGATTGGTGAGGTTTTAGGTGATTTTCTTATGTCGATTTCATGAATGATTTCGTGATTTTTTTGGCGCCGTGCTCTTTTTTATAAACCAATTTTTAAAAGATTTTCTATATATAAATTATTGCTTTAAGGTAAATGTTTTCTAAGTTGTTTTAAAATTATACTTATCTCAAAGCTATATAATGTACAGTATTTTCCAAAATATTGAGATTTTCAAAGAAACAAGTTCCAAATGATTTCAAAATCGTTTTAAAAACTCGTTTTCTCGAACCAAGTACTTTCAATATAAAAACTACACGTTTTTTCACTTTTCAAGAGAACAAGGAAATGATCTAAACGACATAATAAACCACTTGGTATGAGACACGTAAGTTAATTATATAAGCTCTTTCTGGACTTGTATGATCGAAGCTGTTTTTCCAGTGTGAAGTAGGCTGTTGGGCCACCTATTGGACTGTTAGGTCCTATATAGATATATAAAGCCGTTGGACTAATCACGGACTGTTGGGTCCCATTTGAGACTGTTGGGTCTCCTATAAATAGTACTTGGCAGGCTGTTGGGCCACTTATTGGACCGTTTGGTCCTTTTACATATATAGCTATTGGGCTAATTTTTGGACTGTTGGGTCCTAGTCTTTACATTGTTGCTAGATTCCTTTACATTGATTTCTAGAATTTAGATGATTTATGAATGTTTTCACCATGGTTGCCGATGTTGGTTTATTTATATAGCCCGAGCGCTATCATGTTGTTTATTTGTGGTGATTTTATTCCTATTAATTCGAACTCTTGAACATGTTCTACATGTTGTTGTTGTGATAATTTCCATCTTGTTTTCATGTGTTATATAATTACAGACCATTAGCTTAGCCATTGTGCTTAGCGATTTATTATCGATGGAAACCTTTATACCTTATGTTGATTAGTTGAACCTTACTCACATAGTCTACGACATTGAGAATTCGTGTCGTCACTTCTCTTTCGAGATGTTGGGCCCTTGTGTGGTATTATCTTTCACTTATTATATCCTAACTACTTTGTTTTAGCTAGACTGACCCTTGTATTTATACTCGGGTCGGACCAAGTTTTTACAGGTTAGCACCTGATGTAGATTCCAGTTATCCAGCTTCCACATATGGACTACCTATCACTTTTTGATTGCTTAGGTGTGTTTTGGTCTAGTAGTGTAGTTGTTCTATTTTTTATTCTCCGATATGTACTATATTCTTTTGAATCGATGTATATGTATATGTGGTTTGCATAACCATTTACTCTTATGTGACACTATGTATTGTACGATAGTTGTACCTGTGTATATAGCTGTGTTTGTTGTTCTATGATCTCTGTTACTTTTATAATTATATTTTGTTCTGGATTGATCCTCTAGCCATCGTAATATTATATTAGGCAAGAATTAAGTATGTCGATTCACATGAGGTAGGAGGAAAAAAATGAGCACTAAATCGACGTACTTGATACTTGTTTAATGCAAGACTCATGTATGGTCGCTCCTAACTAGCCATATTCTCTACATTAGCACATAGTATTACCTAGTAATACTTTTTGTTATTGTGGGTCTCGGAGTGGGGCATCATAGCTTGGTATCAAAGCGAGGTTCAGAACAAAATGTGATAAACACAGAACGATATACGAGCAATATAGTATAATGAAGTACAACATATGTGATCACATAAATCCAAAGCATTCTTATCCTTAATCGTAGTCGTGCCTAATCATGTCCTTTAACTTAATCGTGTCCTTTGGGGGTAGACATTGAAAGTCTACGGAGTGGATCGTGTAGTGTACATGCAAGTATATATGACAAAATATATAATGCAGCTAAAATAATATTAATCTAAGTAAATAAAGAATAAGCACACTAGAATTTTATACTGGTTTGGACCTCCCGTCCTATGTCCAGTCCCGAAGCTCCTCTTCGGAGTTCGACTATCAAAAACCCTCGCTTTGCCCGGAGGAATAGACTTGGTTACAATGAATTGTTCTTGTCAAATACGTGTTCTAATATACATGGATGTTTGACTAATTAGTACAATTGCTTCTAATATATTTCTAAGGAATATTGTCTATGAAGAACTGAGTATATGAAAGAGTGAATACAAGTAAAGATTGCTAGAGTGTAGAGATCAAGAATATAGAATAGAGTATAGAATTGGAAAGCATAAGTAAGTGAAGTAAGTGTTTGTTCTCTTGATTCTTGATGCTCTATATAGTTGTAGATAGGTATCTTACATCAATTAATGAATCCTCTAAGGTTGATTCCGTTGATGGTGAAGAGTTGTGGCGAAAAGAAGCTGAGACGTCCATTCACATGCGGTAGTTGCAGTTTATTTCTAAAGTTTGAGTTTGAATTCAGACGTCTGGTATTTGTTTCAGACGTCTGATACTCTATTTTCTTTTGAATATGGTAGAGAATCAGACATCTGAGTGCTATTACCAGACGTCTGATATGATGCATGTCAGTTTTTGTGCATCCTTTCTTTTACTTCCTTGTACCTATCGATTTGTTGTCCCTTGTAGTGTTATTTAAGCCTCGTTCTTATCTTTCTAGTGATTTTGTTCTAGCAAGTACCTGTATATGTGTGTGTGTGTGTGTGTGTGTGTGTGTGCATATTCAATTTCCATTGTATAGTTGCTGCCATCGAAATCGTAGATTGGATTTTGTGATGACCCGGAATTTTCAAGCATTTAAAATCGGAATATTTAATTGATTTTAAATATTCAATAGAGTAATTTTAACTTGAATTACAAATATCACTATTTATTTGATAATTAAATTTTTGAATTAAATAATTGGAAGTTGAGCTAAATGCTGAATCTGAAGTTTTAAACCCGTTGAATATAATTTGAAGGCTTGTAAAATTTATATTGATAACACTGAAGATAATAGAAATTGTAAAATTGAAATTAGCAGAGGTTTGTTCAGTTTTGGAATTTTATCGTTTAAATTGAATTTAAAAATAGCCTTCCGAGGCATAGTCTCGGAATTAGACGAAACCAGTTCCATTGGATCCGTAGTATTGTGTTATTATCGGGTTTCAATTTTTGTAGATTTTGGGTTCGTTGTGTGAACGCACGATATAAAAACGCGTTGATAAATTTACATTGAAAATTCAATTAAAATTATATATTTATATTCGCATGTAAGCAACCTTCATCAGCCGACGTTCGCTCACATCACGTACTCTGTCTTCCCTCATAAGCTAATGTTTTCATTTTAAGGTCGAGCCTTCTTCGAGAATCCACGCGTTCGGTCATATTAACAAAATAGGGCCGAGGTCTTCATTTTTAATTTGATAACCCTAAATTATAAAAAATGGCGACTGTTCTCTGATTATAGATCGCGTCTCCCTCCTCTATTCCTTTTCGTTTCCAAAAAAAAATCAAAATCAAAGCTGTTTGATTGAGGGCCGCGAGTTTCCTCCCTTTTCTCGTCTTCATGAGTGAGATCGATTTGCCAAAGAGAATACGTTGCATACGAATTCACGAACTCTAGGCATGCATGAGGCATTGTAGGATGAGGTGCGGGACTTGCGATGAGCTAGTGGTAGCAGCGAATGCGTTCGATGGAGGCACGCGTTCGCGTAGGAAGTTGGCGCAAGGAAGGAGTTGATGGCGTCTTCGTTTGCGGTGGAAGAGGATAGATCGTCCTTGTGTCGATTTAGAGGAGCTTAGGGTGCGGCCTAGAGAAGAACGAGGGAGGGTTTGTCTCGGGTCAGTGGTCCGGTTTGACAAGTTGTGCCGTTTAAAACTTTTAGGTGAGCAGTTATTTTTTTCTTACTATTGTGAAATTTAAAAGTAAGCTTGAAAATTTTATCACCATTCAAATGGAATTTTGGTATTAGTTGTTAGGGTGGAAACTTTTTTGTTAACCTAGTAACGATTCTTGATGAGGGGATGAGGTAGCTAATCATTTTTATTAAGTCGATTTATATGTGGGTTACATTCATTAATAGTTGATTAATTCAAGTTAGGTAAGTAGTTGATTAATTTGTTTAATAAATTGATTTAATTTATTTTAGGTACTAAGGATAATTTATTTAAAGGAAAATCAGTTTTAAACTATGTCATTAGTTAATTGAATTCGAAATTGGCAATTAACTTTCCGTTTTTGTTTAAAATGTTAATAAATCACGTAATGTTATATAAGGTCTAACATAGAGAACAAGCTGGATTGGAAGTGGATTGGAATGGTCTACAAAATTTTAAAGCAAAGGTGAGTTAATCTCACTCAGCCGAATTTAAAATTTAAATTTAAATGATTAAATTTTAATAATTGATTGTATGGTTGAATTGATTGATGTGATATAGTATAGTATAATTTAAAATTGGCATATATGTGATGCTAACATCTGTGGATGCAGGGAGAACAGGTTGGAGGGATCCAACTGGACCCTTCAACTTTATTTAATTATTTAATATTCTCTGTTCTGAGTATTTGATATCCTGTAATGAATTATGTTGAAATATTGAATGCTATGGCTTGATTGTTATAATCGGGCAATAATGAATTACCAAGTATATATAATTTGAGTTTGGGAATGAAAATAAAAGAAGTGAAATTGTAGGTAAAATAATTATGGAAACTTGAATAAATTTAAAAATGAATTGTAAAAGAAATAAAGGAACTTTAAGATTTTAATAAATAAATTTTGAGTATAGAAAGGAAATTTGAATAAACAGAAAGTTAATGAATTTTAAACTTCAGTGTTATTAATTAATAGAACAAAGCTTTTATTTTAAATTTAAGATTTAAATTATTGAAAAGAATAAAGAAGAAATTGGGAAAAGCTGAAATTCGTATATTTCAGATAAAAATATTTAAAAACAAAGGGAAATAATAATAGTAATAAAGTCCATAATTAATGAATTTTAAAATGAATTAAGAAATTAAAGAAAGTTATTTCAAATGGAATAAATTGGGAATCAATTTGAAAAATTGATTTAAGTGATTGAAGTTGGAATTCTCCCTGGATAACCAGGTACGTTTTCAAAGTAAATTTTTAAATATAAGTTAATAGTTTTAAAATTGTTTTAAAAGGTATGTTTTGAAAAATTTATTATTTCTAATATTTAAAGTCTAAGGTAAGTATTTCCTTTTAATTTATTATAGCAGCAATTATTTAAAAAGTGATTTGGAGTTTTGTTTTGTAAAAGTGAAAATCTAGTTTTATATTTTATTAAGTAACCTTATTCTCAACTATTCATATAGTATGTATTTTTAACAAATTATTGAAGTAATTTTAACTTAAATGTTTTAAAGTATATTTCAAAGTAAAGTGTTTTAAATTATTTTAGAAATCTAGTTTTGTGCTTGGTGATTTCAGAGGAGATAGAAAATATTTGGAAAAGTTTATTCTGAAAGGAAAGATCGTTTTGAAACTGTTTTCAAAGGATTGAAAATAGAAATATATCTTGTGAAGATATTTTGAGGTTAATAAATAATTTGGAAAATTATTTATTGTTGGATAGTTGTTTGTGAATATTAATTGATAGTTAAATAACCGACTATCAATATTGCCCAAATGCATTGATCGTTTCGAAGAGACCGGGATCGAGATTTATTTCTCGAAAACCACTTCGATCCGGTTTGTACATTTCGTGTAAACGATTGTGGATTCGAAGATGGAGCAGTGAAGTGCAAGGGCTAGTCGCTACTAATCCTGAGGATATTTCCAAAATGGATGTAGTAGGAATAGTGCCTTCGGTTCCGTTCGAACCCGGGACAGACTTGTTTGGATGAATGCTTGCGAAACATCGTCAGGTGGACGATGGGCATTCTAAGGGATATGTTCTATAAAAGTAACGCTTAGCCTCAAGCCTCATCAAATGGGAATGACTGAAAATCAGGGGTTATGCAGCAAGGCTAGGTGGGTAGCACCTAAGCAGTGTGAGGTCTTTCCAGTTTAGATGTCCCTTTTTATTTCGGCTTAGTGGGCGGTTTCTGATCCCAACCGCGGGGTGATCTCACTCGGGATTATCCAGTAAGGGGTAGTCCCGGCCTTATGTTGCAGGGGAGCGGGCATACTCTTCGGTACAGTGATCTAGGCCCCGTACTGTGGCAGGTGGTACCCCAGTTCCTAGTCATTGGTTGGAAATCCATTCTCCCTACGAGCCTTGTACGAGTTTTGTTTGTATTACCCACTCTGTGGCTAGTAGCTGGAATTTAATCATGTAACAATTTCGGCTATTTTATAAGTATTTGTAAATAGACCCTATTATAATATAAGAGGATTTCCATAAAAATTGTTTTAGCTATCGTAAGGTAAAAACCCGACATGTTTATTTGTGGCGTGGTCTTACGAGATGCTTTTGTTTTCAAAAGAATTTTTGAAACTTTATAATCAATTGGGTGTGATTTTCTCATGCTGGTATTCCAGACTGACTCGGGTGTTATTTAACTGTAATGCTCGGGTCAAACCGAGTATTATAGGATACAGGATATGATGCTTTGGAGCTCAGGAGACAAGCTGGATGACAATACGTACATTCGTACTTGTTTTATATTTATATATTCCGCTGTTTGAGTTGTTGTGTATCTTGAGTTGTTGTGTATCCATTGTATGATATTGATGTTGAGCTGTGATTGATGTACTCTGATGATGTAATATATAAACAGAGATATTTGATTTTGAGTAAAATTATTTATTATTTATTATACTTTATTCCGCTGCGATGGTTAGATTCTGTTGTTGTTTTCTATTTTCTTCTTCTACCTCTTCTTCTTTAACCCAAATGGTTCGTATTTCTGTACAACTTGAGTTGATTTAGATAGAATAGTGTTGACTCAAGGGGTACGAATTTGCGGGTCGTTTCACTTGGTATCAGAGCGTAGGTTGGTGATAATCTTGGCTCTGGTGGTAATTACTCAATTAAAATGGAGTCTGTAGTACTCTATAGTGAGTTTGAGCGTGTTAATAAATATGAGCGCGTATTTGTTAGTGAATATAAATTATTTTAATATTGTGTTGATCGGATTGTTGAGTGGTATATGAACCTTCGTCGATATAGTCTGCGCAACTGAATCGAAGGGGTTTCTAAACACTTGAATAGAACAATCGACACGGTATTGTTTTAATTGTGGGTAAACGAAATAATATTACCCAAAGATATATTTTTAATATAAGGAAAGTTTTTGTAAACTATTTTAGTTGACATGTGATTGCTTGGATGTTAGAAATGATAATATTTAAGTATTATCATTGTTAAGTAAGAATTTAACTAGAAATTGAAAATATAACCAAAGGTTAAGAAAATAAATTCATTATAAAATGAAATTTATAAATATGAACGATAAAAGTAATTTATGAATTGAAATAAAATCAAATGGAAATTGGTATGAGCATAAACTATACAAATATATTATAGTTAAAATTTGAATTAAACCAGAATTTGAAACTTTAAAACCCTGGAGATTTTGGAAGTATTTTGATGATAAATAGTAGCATTGTTGTTTATGGGTTATTTCTGAAAGGAAATTTGTTTTAAAATGGATTTTGAAAGTGATATAGCATTGAATTCACTTCAGTCGCTGGAAAATAATTTCGGTGATGACCGCAGCATCATCGATGTTCATTTTCGAGTTTCTAAGTGATAGATTGCTGCCAAATTGATTTGTTCAGGAAAACCTGTTTGTTTTTGAAATCTTAAAGGAAATTTGTTGGGAATAAAACCAGGATTGGTTTAAATTTTGAGAAGTATGATTTGAGATGTTGGAGATTTCAAAATGATTTGAACCCAAAAGTCGGGTGTTTAAAAATCCCGATGAGATAAATTGTAAGCTTGTAAATTGAGATGATTTTTAAATCAGGAAGGAAATATAAGCTTTGAATGTTGGGATTTAAATTTAAAGTGAAATGTTAAAAAAAATGGAATTAACTTGGATTGGGGAGTAAAAGTTTAACTGGATTGACATTAATTGGATAGGTTGAAAATAATATCCAGTTGTATTCGAATCAAGTTGGAATCGAATTGAGTTAAATAAATCCGAGTTTAAAATAAAATTGAATTGGAATAAAAATTCAATTGAGTGTTGAATGGAATTAGACTCTTACCTGGATAAATGGGAAATAAATTGGTTAAGGATTGGATTGAAGTAAATAAATCAGAATAACTTATAAAAGAATCAGAATTAAAAATGCATGGACTAAAAATATGCTTGAGTTATAAATAAGTGAAAAAGCCGAGTTAAAAAATAAAAGAAGAATATATACAAGCCTAGAATGAATGGAAAATAATAAGTTGTGGCTTATAAAATTTAAAAGTGAAATAGAAAACCCAAAATAAATATTGTTTGATGAATTGGAAAATAAAATAAAAATCCAAACTTGAATTATAAAATAAATTTGAACTTAAAAATATTAAATGAAGAGATTTTGAGATTTAAAATCAAATGTTGGATTATAAATAAGGGAAGAACTAATTAATAATAAATTAGTTAATGAAATGTGTAAATGGAGTTCAATGTAGTTGAATAGAAGCTGAATTGTAAGTTAATAATGAAGTTTGAAAATAAAACTCAGGTTATAAATCAAATTCGACTTGAATCATTAGTGAAGAAATATAATTGAAAGTGGCCTTGCAATTAATTAAATGAACCGAGAATGTAATTGAATTGCGAGTCCATGAAATTTGGGGAAAAATTGAAAATGGATAGTGGGTTCAGAACTTGAGTTTTAAATTAAAATTTAACTTGAAGTGTTAACAAATTAAATACAATTGGAATGTATCGAATTAAAATGAAAATGGATTAAAATAGTAATGGTTTGAATTGTAAATAAAATCCAATAAGTGGAAATAAATTGGATATGGCCTTGTAATCAATTGAGTAAGTTGAGCATTAAAGAGAAAAATTTTACTTGTAAAATGAAAATGAGCTTAAGTATATAATTTGAAATAAATTATAGTAAATTGACTTAAGCCGAATTGATGGAGGAGAGTTGAATTTAATTCAACTTAAACTAAGTTTAATGATATTGGATTGGGTTTAAATCAAGTGGAAATAAATTTAAATTGAAATAAAATTCGGCGAGTTACGGATAATATTTAATGGAATGAAAATTCTTAAATAAATAATTGTAAACCATTTAAATTGTTAAGGAATTGAAGTAACTTGCGACAATAAGAAAAATAGAATGTTTCAAGTTTAATAGAATGGTTTTAAATGGATATCGCAAATGAATAGATCATGAATAAAATTGAAATGGTTATTGAATGAAATAACTTAGATTGTCTTTGAGCTACATAAAATAGTTTGGAATAAATAAAACTGAAATGGAATGTGTCAAGCTAAATAAATGGTTGTGAATGAATTAAAATAAAAAGGAAATTTAATTGGTTATAAAACATAAATACTTGTTTATTTACATAGATCTCATTAAATTGCATAGAATAAATTGTCATTGGATGTAAATAGGAGTAATTAAAATTCTATGAATTGATATGAGTAAAATAAATTGATTTTGAGAGCAATTGAATTAATTATGAGTTCGTTTTGCTTAAAAGTAAATTAAATGTAAGCGATTGAGTTTTAAACCATTCAACGTGATGAAGTTGAAAACCATTCAAATTGAATGAAAATGGTTGATAAATTAATTGAAGCAGTTGAATTAGTATGAAAACTATATAAATTGCTTATGGAAGGTGTTTGTTATGCTTTTCTTTTATAATTCATATGTTTTAACTATTGCAAATAAGTAAAATGTTGTTAAACTTCATATATTTGGCATTTACATGTTTAAATTGAGTAAGTACAGTTACCTGGAAGCCGTGTGGCTGGATTTGGTTGCGCTAATGGCTAAATGAATAAGCTACTTGCTTAAAAATGCTAAATAAAGGTACGCTTACGCAAAAGAATTCTAGGAGATATGAACTGCATATATTGATATATATTGTGATTTCCGGCCTGAGACCGATGTATATATATTTATATCTTTTGTCAAATTGCAAAAGCTCCTCCGTACAAAGGGGACTCTGCCAAAAAATTTCGAAAATTTTGGGAGTTAGAAAATTTTTGAAATTTTTTGGAAAATTTTGTTAACGACAAAACGGTTTCGAATTGAAAATTGAAATAAGTTAGTAAATGAAACTAATTTAAAATAATGACATGAATCAGTATAAATGGAAATAAAATTTAAAATTTAGCGTTGATGATAAATTGAATTCATATGGAAATGGAAGATTCAATTTGAATAGAAATAGATATTAACTAAAGTGGTAAAGTGAAAACAAACAAAGAAGCATATAGAATGCTTATATTAAACTTAAGTAAGGAATGATGAATTCTTAATTGGAGATTGATATTACAAATATGTTCCAAGTTGATATTTGAATGAGTAAATAATTGACACTTATAAGGAAGTCGACAAAATGTTTTGGGAATATTGTGATTGGATATTAGTGCTAAGCAGGATATGCAGGTATTATAAAGGGAAAAGAGAATTGGTTTTGATTTCAGATAGTAAATTTGAAATGCTCGACAAAAAGGTACGTGTTTAAATTTCTATATGAAATTTGATTGGGATTTTGATCGAGCCACTTGGCGTTTTGTTTTCTTTTTGGATTTAGGAGGCCGTAGAGCCATTTTGTAGTTGTACCGAGTCAACCGCGCAAGGAGACGCTGGCGAAATTTTTCGGGAATTTAGGGAGTTAGAAAAATTTTGAGAAAATTTTGATAATTCAAAATTTGGTTTTGAATTATAATTTGAATAGTTGAACAAGTAGGTTATTTGAAGATTATAGAAGGTTTTGGAAAAATTTGGAAAGTTAATAAGAATAATAATGGGTCTTTTGTAAAAAGATAATTGGTAAAGATG
Source organism: Allium cepa (assembly GCA_030765085.1). NCBI lineage: Eukaryota > Viridiplantae > Streptophyta > Magnoliopsida > Asparagales > Amaryllidaceae > Allium > Allium cepa. The sequence continues at coordinate 720,255,885 of CM060938.1, read as the reverse complement.
TTGAATTGTTAGAAGCTGTTTAGTTTTAGGGAAATAATAAACAGCAATTGGATCATTCTTCCTAACTAGTAATTTCGGGGACGAAATTCTTTTAAGGGTGGAGGAATGTGACGACCCAGAATTTTAAAGCATTTAAAATCAGAATATTTAATTGATTTTAAATATTCAATAGAGTAATTTTAACTTGAATTACGAATATCACTATTTATTTGATAATTAAAATTTTGAATTAAATAATTGGAAGTTGAGCTAAATGTTGAATCTGAAATTTTAAACCTGTTGAATATAATTTGAAGGCTTGTAAAATTTATATTGATAACACTGAAGATAATAGAAATTGTAAAATTGAAATTAGCAAAGGTTTGTTCAGTTTTGGAATTTTATCGTTTAAATTGAATTTAAAAATAGCCTTCCGAGGCACAGTCTCGGAATTAGACGAAACCAGTTCCATTGGATCCGTAGTATTGTATTATTATCGGGTTTCAATTTTCGTAGATTTTGGGTTCGTTGTGTGAACGCACGATATAAAAACGCGTTGATAAATTTACATTGAAAATTCAATTAAAATTACATATTTATATTCGCATGTAAGCAACCTTCATCAGCCGATGTTCGCTCACATCACGTACTCTGTCTTCCCTCATAAGCTAATGTTTTCATTTTAAGGTCGAGCCTTCTTCGAGAATCCACGCGTTCGGTCATATTAACAAAATAGGGTCGAGGTCTTCATTTTTAATTCGATAACCCTAAATTATAAAAAATGGCGACTGCTCTCTGATTATAGATCGCGTCTCCCTCCTCCATTCCTTTTCGTTTCCAAAAAAAATCAAAATCAAAGCTGTTTGATTGAGGGCCGCGAGTTTCCTCCCTTTTCTCGTTTTCATGAGCGAGATCGATTTGCCAAAGAGAATACGTCGCGTACGAATTCACGAACTCCAGGCATGCGTGAGGCATTGTAGGATGAGGTACGGCAGTCGCGATGAGCTAGTGGTAGCAGCGAATGCGTTCGATGGAGGCACGCGTTCGCGTAGGAAGTTGGCGCGAGGAACGAGTTGATGGCGTCTTCGTTTGCGATGGAAGAGGATAGATCGTCCTTGTGTCGATTTAGAGGAGCTTAGGGTGCGGCCTAGAGAAGAACGAGGGAGGGTTTGTCTCGGGTCAGTGGTCCAGTTCGACAAGTTGTGCCATTTAAAAATTTTAGGTGAGCAGTTTGTTTTTTTCTTCTTACTATTGTGAAATTTAAAAGTAAGCTTGAAAATTTATCACCATACAAATGGAATTTTGGTATTAGTTGTTAGGGTGGAAACTTTTAACTTAACCTAGTAACGATTCTTAATGAAGGGATGAGGTAGCTAATCATTTTTATTAAGTCGATTTATATGTGGGTTACATTCATTAATAGTTGATTAATTCAAGTTAGGTAAGTAGTTGATTAATTTGTTTAATAAATTGATTTAATTTATTTTAGGTACTAAGGATAATTTATTTAAAGGAAAATCAGTTTTAAACTATGTCATTAGTTAATTGAATTCGAAATTGGCAATTAATTTTCCGTTTTTGTTTAAAATGTTAATAAATCACGTAATGTTATACAAGGTCTAAAATAGAGAACAAGCTGGATTGGAAGTGGATTGGAATGGTCTACAAATTTTAAAGCAAAGGTGAGTTAATCTCACTCAGTCGAATTTAAAATTTAAATTTAAATGATTAAATTTAAATAATTGATTGTATGGTTGAATTGATTGATGTGATATAGTATAGTATAATTTAAAATTGACATATTATGTGATGCTAACGTCTGTGGATGCTGGGAGAACAGTTTGGAGGGATCCAACTGGACCCCTCAACTTTATTTAATTATTAATATTCTCTGTTCTGAGTATTTGATATCCTGTAACGAATTATGTTGAAATATTGAATGCTATGGCTTGATTGTTATAATCGGGCAATAATGAATTACCAAGTATATATAATTTGAGTTTGGGAATGAAAATAAAAGAAGTGAAATTGTAGGTAAAATAATTATGGAAACTTGAATAAATTTAAAAATGAATTGTAAAAGAAATAAAGGAACTTTAAGATTTTAATAAATAAATCTTGAGTATAGAAAGGAAATTTGAATAAACAGAAAGTTAATGAATTTAAACTTCAGTGTTATTAATTAATAGAAGAAAGCTTTTATTTTAAATTTAAGATTTAAATTATTGAAAAGAATAAAGAAGAAATTGGGAAAAGCTGAAATTCGTATATTTCAGATAAAAAGATTTAAAATCAAAGGGAAATAATAATAGTAATAAAGTCCATAATTAATGAATTTTAAAATGAATTAAGAAAGTAAAGAAAGTTATTTCAAATGGAATAAATTGGGAATCAATTTGGAAAATTGATTTAAGTGATTGAAGTTGGAATTCTCCCTGGATAACCAAGTACGTTTTCAAAGTAAATTTTTAAATATAAGTTAATAGTTTTAAAATTGTTTTAAAAGGTATGTTTTGAAAAATTTATTATTTCTAATATTTAAAGTCTAAGGTAAGTATTTCCTTTTAATTTATTATAGCAGCAATTATTTAAAAAGTGATTTGGAGTTTCGTTTTGTAAAAGTGAAAATCTAGTTTTATATTTTATTAAGTAACCTTATTCTCAACTATTCATATAGTATGTATTTTTAACAAATTATTGAAGTAATTTTAACTTAAATGTTTTAAAGTATATTTCAAAGTAAAGTGTTTTAAATTATTTTAGAAATCTAGTTTTGTGCTTGGTGATTTCAGAGGAGATAGAAAATATTTGGAAAAGTTTATTCTGAAAGGAAAGATGGTTTTGAAACTGTTTTCAAAGGATTGAAAATAGAAATATATCTTGTGAAGATATTTTGAGGTTAATAAATAATTTGGAAAATTATTTATTGTTGGATGGTTGTTTGTGAATATTAATTGATAGTTAAATAACCAACTATCAATATTGCCCAAATGCATTGATCGTTTCGAAGAGACCGGGATCGAGATTTATTTCTCGAAAACCACTTCGATCCGGTTTGTACGTTTCGTGTAAACGATTGTGGATTCGAAGATGGAGCAGTGAAGTGCAAGGGCTAGTCGCTACTAATCCTGAGGATATTTCCAAAATGGATGTAGTAGGAATAGTGCCTTCGGTTCCGTTCGAATCCGGGACGGACTTGTAGGGATGAATGCTTGCGAAACATCGTCAGGTGGACGATGGGCATTCTAAGGGATATGTTCTATAAAGGTAACGCTTAGCCTCAAGCCTCATCAAATGGGAATGACTGAAAATCAGGGGTTATGCAGCAGGGCTAGGTGGGTTGCCCCCAAGCAGGGTGAGGTCATTCCAGTCTAGATGTCCCTTTTTATTTCGGCTTAGTGGGCGGTTGCTGATCCCAACCGCGGGGTCATCTCACTCGGGATTATCCAGTAAGAGGTAGTCCCGGCCTTGTGTCGCAGGGGAGCGGGCGTACTCCTTGGTACGGTGATCTAGGCCCCGTACTGTGGCAGGTGGTACCCCAGTGCCTAGTCATTGGTTGGAAATCCATTCTCCCTACGAGCCTTGTACGAGTTTTGTTTGTATTACCCACTCTGTGGCTAGTAGCTGGAATTTAATCATGTAACAATTTCAGCTATTTTATAAGTATTTGTAAATAGACCCTATTATAATATCAGAGGATTTCTATAAAAATTGTTTTAGCTATCGTAAAGTAAAACCCGACATGTTTATTTGTGGCGTGGTCTTACGAGATGCTTTTGTTTTCAAAAGGATTTTTGAAACTTTAATAATCAATTAGGTGTGATTTTCTCACACTGGTATTCCAGACTGACTCGGGTGTTATTTAACTGTAATGCTCGGGTCAGACCGAGTATCATAGGATACAGGATATGATGTTGTGGAGCTCAGGAGACAAGCTGGATGACGATACGTACATTCGTACTTGTTTTGTATTTATATATTCCGCTGTTTGAGTTGTTGTGTATCTTGAGTTGTTGTGTATCCATTGTATGATATTGATGTTGAGCTGTGATTGATGTACTCTGGTGATGTAATATATAAACAGAGATATTTTATTTTGAGTAAAATTATTTATTATCTATTATATTTTATTCCGCTGCGATGGTTGGATTCTGTTGTTGTTTTCTATTTTCTTCTTCTACCTCTTCTTCTTTAACCCAAATGGTTCGTATTTCTGTACAACTTGAGTTGATTTAGATAGAATAGTGTTGACTCAAGGGGTACGGATTTGCGGGTCGTTTCAGATTTCCTAACATTCTCCCTCTTTTTAACGACAACAACTATACAATGTAATTAGATATTGTTTTATAAATCTCCCCCTGAATATGTGCTTACCATTATTTCTTCCCCTTTTGCATTATCAAAAAGCATTAATAGAAGAATATGTATGATATAATCAATAATCATGCCCTTAGATGGTATGTACACATTAATCAAAACTTTTTTTATCCGACCGTCCTTTTATCGAAGTTAGCAATATATTGTGTGTAATTTTTATTTAATCTTAATTTGGATAACATGCACAAACTATTAATCAGAAACATTTACCAATCGCCAGAAGGTTATAATATATCAATTTACTAAATTATTATGAATAGACGAAAGGTAACTAATTATATATAAGTAACAAGCCAAAAATCATTTTTATAACCATTAAACATAGTGATTGCACGCATAAATTTTTGATTCTATTACAATACAAAAGATGTAACCTATAAAAATAGCTAAGGATTTTTAGGGGAAGCTTTGGCTTGATAATGTCCTTCATTTTCATTCTTGAAAGAACTAACTTGTATTCTAGGGGATTTTGAAGTATGTTCTATAGGTTCCATTTCCTCTTCAAAAAGTTTAGAATGTTTTGACGGAGGAGGAGAAGGTGTTGGATTTAGATCTTTCGAAGGTGGTGTAGGGCCACGAACTCGTTGGAGAACCTCGTTTAGAACAAATAATGTTGTTGAAAGCGATGTTTCAACTGTGGCTAGGCGAGAAGAAAATGTTGTTTCGAAGCTATCGATATACTTAGCCAATAATATTTGATTTCTTGATAAGGTAAGTTGATTTTGGAGAGTTAAATCTCGAATGCTTTCATTTGGATTAGTTTCAGTGTGAGTCTCCAAATTGTCGTCTTGGCCTGGATAGTCAAAAGGTGCAGAAGAAGGAGGAGTGTGTTCGTGATGTTGTTCTTCTTCTTGTGATGGTTTTGGTGGTTTTTGTTGGGGTTGAGGCCTAGCATGTCTAGCTTGTTGACGATGTTGTGTCCATTCTTCAAATGAAATAAAATCCGAGGAATTTTCTGGTAAGTGCATAAGAGAGAAGAATTTTGTGGAGGCGATATAGGGGCGATTTCCTCAAAAGTCGATAACTATGATGGAATGTTGTGGGCTTGTAGAAAGTGCATGATGTAGGTAGGGAAAATGATTGATGGACGTGATCGAGTCCAATAATGTTTAAGCTTGTCAAATATGAATTTCGCCCAATTTACACTCGTACCACTAAAGATAACATATAGAGCTTTATGCTCCAATTCTGTTATTTGCTCATGGCTGCCAAGTCGAGGAATGATTGTATTGATAATCATCCTAGTGAGTAGTCTTACCTTAGGTCGTAGGTATTTTGAAGCAAACCGTGGCATTTCATCTTCCCAAATTTGATGGGTAATATTATATCTTGTTTTGAGGTGCATATCCGGAATGTCATACAAATCTTCTCCGGAGTCGGGACAACCTAGAGTACGGCTTGTAATTCCCGGTGTAAGTCGAATAGTGTTGCCATAAACACTCGACCAAAGCTAATTATCATCATTATCAATATTCCAAACGGCAATGCTATCTAGATTAGCGTAGAAAAGGAATATTGCAAGCTGATCGATTTGGACATTATTCGAATTGAAGGAAATCAACTTTTGTATCCCAGCATTTTCACACATCTCATCCAAATCATACATAGGGAATTTAAGCAAATTATAGAAGGGACCGGTGTGTAGCTTTTTCTTCTGGATATCTTCATATCTTTTGTTAGAACGAGATACTTGATTCATCCACTTCTCAATCTGATCATCGGAGCATACTAATGGGTTGGAGGATTTAGCTTGTTCTTGCTTTCTCTTATAAACTCTAGGGTTTTTAGTTTTAGGCGCCATGAAATCGAGAAAAATTAAGGAGATAGTGATTTGAAGAATCAGGGTTTCGGATTTGAAAGAGGAAACGAAATGAAATGTGAATTGGAAATCTGAAAAACAGTCATTTTAAGGTCACGAATAGGTATCGATTGAATTTCAGACGTCTGGAAAATGAATCAGACATCTGATTTAACCCTAGTTTGAAGTGTAACGCCCCGAAAATTTTCGACTTTCGAAAATTCAACATCGATACTCACTTTATCGACTGCCGAGCAATCGAAGGCCAAAAACCCGAAATGTTATGGTTTAAGAAAGAATTTAAGAAAAGAAAAAGAAAGAAGAAGAGGGAAAAGATAGAGAATAGAGAGAGAAGGAAAGAGAATAGAATATAGAACAGAATAGAAAACAACAGAACAACAACAGAATCTCACAATTCGCAGCGGAACAACATATAATAATAAATGAATAATCTTTAAACAAAGAACTATATCCGTTATTACATTTTATATATTACATTTCATTACATCATATCATCAGAGTGTACAACATCATACAACAACAAACAGTGCAGCGGAAAAAGAAATACTATATACTAATAATACGCCATGCCACCCAGCTTGCCTCCAGCAACTCCAGAATATCCAGAATATCCTGATAAACCTAACTCTTAACTGCCCGTATGAAAATTGGTGGGAACCCAGAGTTTAGGAAGGAAAACAATAAACTCCGAGTCAGTCATGTGACTGGTGTGAGAACTCAAAACAGTTTATTTATCTTTAAAATCAAAATAGAGGAATATTTGTAAATCAATTCGCAATGCTTTTAAAAATGAGACTACCATAAGGCCTCCCGCACACACACACAATGCAAACGCAGAATCGGAGGAGATTTCTCCTTATGATAGTCAAAGATGCTTGATACGCATTTAAAATAATATTTGATATTATCACTAGTGTATAGTGTAGAAAAATTCATTTCGAAAGTAGAATATAAATCTTAGCCAGCATAGACATTTCGAACTATGCCTACTATAGCTAACTATGTTCAATAGCAGGTTACCGCCACATTCCATAGCAGGTTATACAACTAAAACCGTACAAGTCTCGTATTGTTTCTTTGGATTTCCAACGAATGATCAGGCCAAGGAACTTCCCATTGCCACATGAGAATGCCTCTGGATGGACATCCCCGAGAACCAAACCGGATCTCTACAAACACAAGGCCGGGTTACCCCTAACTGAGTAACAACTGACCGAATATGCCATCCCCCGGTCCTTTGGGACCTTTCACCGAGCGCTCGTAATCAATTCACACAATCATAACAAAGTGTTTTCAACATGAGTAAGTATCTGGGCTCCATACCTTGATACCACCCTTTTCCAGAAGGAAATGCACACATCCTAAAGGGCGCTACCCCTCATAACCTTGCTGCTTCTTTCCTGTTTTGACCATTCACGGGGTGTGAGGCTCGACGAAGTCACGTCCACAAAAACATACTTTATACAAAAGCCATGCTTTGGGTCAACAAATGATCATAGAAATGATCACCAAGATAGACGATCAAATAAACGATCCTATCACAAATAATCAACACAATGATCATTTCAGCATCACTCAGCATATCACATTACCAAAATGGGAATATATCGCTGATAACATTCAACTACATAACCTCTGAGCTCGTACGTCTCAGAGAAGGGTGTTAAGCTAAAAGAATAAATTCTCCGCCACCAACAGAAATATATTTGAAAGAAATCGGCTTTATATCTCAACTTGTAATGTCAGACATACAATCCATACAAGTCTGTTCCGGGCTCGAACAAAACCGAAGGCACTTACAAAGAAGTCCTTGCAATCCGGATATTCACAATCCTAATCGAATTTCCCATCACTTAGGGAGTCTCTATACCGTTGCAACTCAGTGCAGAGACAATCGACAGGTCATCCTATCGCTCTCGCAAATACCGGGTCTTCAACACCGATCTTCAAATGCAATTCACAACGACGTATCACATATTCGGAATGGGTTATACGACCCCATGGTCCTTTCCCGGTTAACCCGAATAGTGAGCGCTTATTCAAAAATAAGTGTGGCATTCAAATTCAAACAAATCACATCAATTACCCATTCAAAGGGAAATATTGATAGTCGGTTATTGAACTATCAATTGATATGCACAACATCACCAGTTTCCAAATAATTTTCCAAATTATTTATTTTCCAAAATATCTTTACAAGATATAAAATTTTACACTTCAAAAATAAATCAATATTTATTTTTAGACAAATTCCACTTTCTTTTATAAATTCCATAGTGAATTTATATTTCACAATATCTATGAATATACGATTTCAATTATTCATTTCAATTTATCTTCAAGAAGATAAATTCTCAATATTCATTTCACATTGGAAACATTTCCATACTTATTTAATAAGTAATTCACACATTTTATTTATTTTCAACACTTGGAAAATATTCAATATACTTAAATCGAGATTAAGTATATATTTCATTCTTGAAGGAAAACATTCTCTTAAACATATTTATTTGGGCCAAAACGAATGTTGCGTAAAACATCGTTACGACAACCCAAAATCACTAGTATAGGGGTTCGAATTTTAAGATAGATATATAAATCCCAATACTAAACAAAACATTTCCTTTCGGAAATCATTTACTATAACAACAGTGTTATAGTCCACTATTTCCTTTTATTTCTCGAAAACGTCTATTCCAACAATCAATGTTGAAATCTATGGTTTCGAATCTCAACATATTTAAAACATCGTTAGATCGTTTTAATTCTATTTAAAATATCACATTCAAAACAATTTCTTTAACATATTATTCACTATTCAAAAACGTGAATATACTTGTTAACAAATTTCATCCTTTCTATTCATTTTATTTTAAAGGATTATTCACAGTCAAAAATGTGACTATAACTCCATTAATAAGTTATAACAATTTATTTATCAACATAAGTCATTTGCGAATTTAGAAAACAACGTTTATAAATCCCATTTCTGTTTATTTTATAACAACTTCCTTTTATAAATTTTCTTTATTGACCTATTCGATTTATAACTCAATTATAAACTAAAGGTTCATATTATAAGTTAAACACTTATAAAACGATTATTTTACAAAAATCGTTCTTTTAACTTCCCAAATTATAAATCTTATAACTTATAAGATTGTTTATTTATCCAAAATTCATTCTTTCAATAACTTTATAAATTTTATAAACCTACTGTTTATAAAATTTCATTTATAACTTCACTGTTTAAAATTCTATAAATTCCATTCAATTGTGAAATTCATTTTCACTTCATTCAAACACTTATAAAAACTCGTTTTATAATTCCAACGTTTTAATTTATAAATATCCATTTATAAATCTCTTATATAAATCAATTTATATTATTATTTCAAAACGTCTTTAATCTCCTTTATAATTTTACCATTTTGATTTATAAAATAATTAAATTTTATAAATCCTATATTTAGACTTTTCAAAATAAATTCTAAAATCCCGATTAAACTATTTTATAAAATCATTAGCTTCATATTCTCAAAAATCAGTTTTTAACTATATTTCTCAAAAATCATAATTTTTATAACTTTAAAAATTATAACGTTTATTTATTTAAAATGGATCAATTCCAAACATATAGTATATTTTCAAAAATCACTTTAAAAATCATTTTAAAGTTCCAAATTTGGTCCAATGATGCTACATACCAAATAGTCAATCACGACAACAACGATATCATATATCGATATGATAATCCATCAAATATCAAAATATCCATAATCAAATAAATACTGTTGAGGAATCCAGTTGGATCCCTCCAATCTGTTTTCCTGCATCCAAAAACATTAGCACAATATCAATTTCGCTACAGTACGAAATTATCGCGGTATATGGGATTTAAAATATTATCCGCTTAATAGACGGCGCAATAGGGTCTCATCCGCTAAACAAAAAATGCGGAAAATCAGTAACTCCAATATATACATATGCCAATATATATATATTGCTATTATATATATAATACCAATTTCACTGTTTATGAAATATTCGCGGTATATGTTTTTAATAAATAACATCCGCTTACTAACGGCGTATAATGTCTATTTTAACAATCAATATATAACAATCATCATTCAAACATGCATTCAAATATTTTAAATCTAACTATTTAAAATAAAATCGAAACTGATTCGATTGAGTGAGAAGTTCTCACCTTGATTTTATTTCCGTTTTAGCGATTTATTTCGAATAAAATTAAACGGACGTTTAATTTTACCCAAAATTCTCACTAACTCCAAACGACTCCAATCCAATTTCATCGCGTAGTGCTCGTCCATACGATTCCAACGCAACTGGTTTCGCGCGTTTTCGACCTCGTATGAAAAAGTTATGAATTTTTAAAGATTGTACACGATTTATATAAACTTTTTACAACATTAACTTTAAAAATTAACAAACCCACTCCATCACAGCCCTTAGATCCAACCTCCATCCATCATGACCGTGCATACCCCTCCCCCTTCTCCTTCGTTCTCCCTACAGGCCGCACAAACCCATGAATCACATAATTAGGGTTTAACTTTACAACTCCATCGCTCAACAATACTTCATCACGTCGGCACCAAATCGAAGCCACCTGAAGGCTCCACCCTCGGCCAAGGTCCGGCCACGCGCGGCACCCCCCCTGCATAGAAATGCGTGCATGAACGCAATGGCTTTGAACTCCATTTGCCGCTGATTCCCTTCGAATTTCCCGATCATGACCGTTCAACTTGAAGCTCTCATCGAGCTCTATAACTTTCTAGTTGAAAGTTTTCGATATTAATGAACAGATTTGGAGATTTGAGGGGAAGATGGTTGGCAATTTTCGGCCGTAGGTTAGGGGGTGCTGGCGGCTAGGGTTAGGTTTTAGTATATTTTTTATTTTATTTTTTATTTTTTTGAGATTTATGGTGTATTTATAGGAAAAATTCGAACACTATTCATCCGGAAATCCCGAACTCCAATTTACGCGCCGTAACCAGCGTTTCTAGGGTTTACCCCGCGTTCCGGACACAATGGAATAGGTTTCGAAAGCTAATTCGGAAGTATGTGCGAGTTATGGCATTAAACGTTCAATTTAAATTAAACCGATTTAAGCGATTTGCTAGGCGTTTTAATTTGTACCGGACAAACGGTAAATCCAATTGACTTGAAATTTAAAACCTTACAATAATATCACATTACGGATCCGATGAAACTGGTTTCGTCGAAATCCGAGACAGTTTGAAAAATGGCTATTTTAACTCGCCAAATTAAAATTAAAAATAAATCGATGCGTTTCGAGCTGCCACAATCAAACGATAGCTCCGATTGATACGAAATTTGAAATCCGGTAATAACTAACTATTACGGATCCAATGGAACTGGTTTCGTTCAATTCTGAGACTGTTCAAAAATTAACTATTTTCACTAGTCGATTTAATATTAAAATATTCAATTTTCACAAATTAACTCTTAATTCGATTTTTAAAGGTTCTAAAATATCGTTCTAACTCCCATATGATAAAATAAAATTTTACAATCATATTTAACTCAATTTTCAATTATTTCCATAATTTAACATATTAAATTATCGATTTAATTATCCAATTAAATCCAAAAATTCAAATAAAAATTTATTTGACTTATAAATTCACTCATTAATATTTAAAATTAATTAAATATTCAAATTTTAATTTCTAAAAATTCTGGGTCGTTACAATCTTCCCCACTTAAAAGAATTTCGTCCTCGAAATTAACAAGTAAGAAAGGTTATAGAATTTATTAATTTTCCATAAATTCATAGTTTAAACTTCTTACAATAACTTTACTAAGTTTTCAGATCATACTTAGTTATCTTTTCAAAAACAACTATTATTGTTTAACTTTCAATTCTAAATCAATGTTAAAATTTTCAAAATTTTCCCATTTTCTCAAAAAATTTCTAACGCCTTAAATTTTCGGAAAAATTCGCCATAGTCTCCTTTGCGCGGCTCGATCCGAAAAAAATGACAGTATATATATCACAAATATACATCTCTTCAAGTAATGAGGCATCCCGAAGGGAAAAAGTATAAAAGTACGATATTTAATCCGAGATATGTACCTTATATTTTGTTAGCAAGCATATACGGCTAATATAGCGCAAAAGCGAGCTCCAAATGCGAAGCAAACGCGATCCGCACCTACTAATTACTCAACAAACAACATGAGAATCATGCATATAGACAATAGTATCGATATACCACATATAGCAACATAATGACTATATATGCCAACATAGCAAATGCAACAAAAGCAATATATTCAACCATCAACCAACTACCATTCATAATCATAAATATTCAATGAAATGGTTTTCAATTTAAATCACATTTGATTCATTTACATTGGATTTTATCAACATTCATTCTCAATTCAATTAGTTATCATTTACTAATTTAAATCCAATTCACTTTCAATTCTATTCAAATTTATTTACTTCAAATTCGAATTCAATTACATAGCTTTCAATTTCATTAACTCTTAATGAATTTTATACAACCAAATAACAATCATATATCAACCAATGTATATTCAACACAACCAAATTCCTTTGCTATATTCATTCAATTTGGCTTAATACCTTCACTTTCAATTGGTTCATCTTAAATTGGCTTTCTTTCAATTTATTCAACTTCCAATAATATTAGCTTTTAATGAATTAACACTTACATTAATTATTTCATATCAACTTAATTCACATTTAATTGATTATTATCCAATCCATTCATTCAATTCAATTACAACAGTTGAATTTCATTTACATAACTTTAGTTCACATTCATTTTTATTTACAATTCATATTCATAAATATATATTCATATAGTTTCACTTCTTATATATATATAAGTTTATTTCACAATTGCAAATTACTTTAATTATAATTCAATTCTTATAATTCTTTTACTTATACAATTATCCTTTTATTTAGATTATTCAAACAACTAAACAATCAACTTATATACTTTAACAATTCTGAAAAATTATTCCTTTATATATAAAAATATAATCAAGGTAAAATTATTTCATTTACCCAATTTAAAACAATACTGTGTCGAATTGTTCTATTCAAGTGTTTAGAAACCCCTTCGGCATAGTTGTCGAGACCACGCTGACGAAGGTTCATATGCCACTCAACAAGCCAATCATCACAATATAAAACAATTTTATATTCACTAACAAATACGCTCTCATAGCTATTATTACACTCAACTCAATCTAGAGCACTACTGACTCTATCTCTAATGGGTAATACCCAACAGAACCATGGTTGTCGCTTAACCATAAGCTCTGATACCAAATGTAACGCCCCGAAAATTTTCGACTTTCGAAAATTCAACATCGATACTCACTTTATCGACCGCCGAGCAATCGAAGGCCAAAAACCCGAAATGTTATGGTTTAAGAAAGAATTTAAGAAAAGAAAAAGAAAGAAGAAGAGGGAAAAGATAGAGAATAGAGAGAGAAGGAAAGAGAATAGAATATAGAACAGAATAGAAAACAACAGAACAACAACAGAATCTCACAATTCGCAGCGGAACAACTTATAATAATAAATGAATAATCTTTAAACAAAGAACTATATCCGTTATTACATTTTATATATTACATTTCATTACATCATATCATCAGAGTGTACAACATCATACAACAACAAACAGTGCAGCGGAAAAAGAAATACTATATACTAATAATACGCCATGCCACCCAGCTTGCCTCCAGCAACTCCAGAATATCCTGATAAACCTAACTCTTAACTGCCCGTGTGAAAATTGGTGGGCAGCCAGAGTTTAGGAAGGAAAACAATAAACTCCGAGTCAGTCATGTGACTGGTGTGAGAACTCAAAACAGTTTATTTATCTTTAAAATCAAAATAGAGGAATATTTGTAAATCAATTCGCAATGCTTTTAAAAATGAGACTACCATAAGGCCTCCCGCACACACACACAATGCAAACGCAGAATCGGAGGAGATTTCTCCTTATGATAGTCAAAGATGCTTGATACGCATTTAAAATAATATTTGATATTATTACTAGTGTATAGTGTAGAAAAATTCATTTCGAAAGTAGAATATAAATCTTAGCCAGCATAGACATTTCGAACTATGCCTACTATAGCTAACTATGTTCAATAGCAGGTTACCGCCACATTCCATAGCAGGTTATACAACTAAAACCGTACAAGTCTCGTATTGTTTCTTTGGATTTCCAACGAATGATCAGGCCAAGGAACTTCCCATTGCCACATGAGAATGCCTCTGGATGGACATCCCCGAGAACCAAACCGGATCTCTACCAACACAAGGCCGGGTTACCCCTAACTGAGTAACAACTGACCGAATATGCCATCCCCCGGTCCTTTGGGACCTTTCACCGAGCGCTCGTAATCAATTCACACAATCATAACAAAGTGTTTTCAATATGAGTAAGTATCTGGGCTCCATACCATGATACCACCCTTTTCCAGAAGGAAATGCACACATCCTAAAGGGCGCTACCCCTCATAACCTTGCTGCTTCTTTCCTGTTTTGACCATTCATGGGGTGTGAGGCTCGACGAAGTCACTTCCACAAACACATACTTTATACAAAAGCCATGCTTTGGGTCAACAAATGATCATAGAAATGATCACCAAGATAGACGATCAAATAAACGATCCTATCACAAATAATCAACACAATGATCATTTCAGCATCACTCAGCATATCACATTACCAAAATGGGAATATATCGCTGATAACATTCAACTACATAACCTCTGAGCTCGTACGTCTCAGAGAAGGGTGTTAAGCTAAAAGAATAAATTCTCCGCCACCAACAGAAATATATTTGAAAGAAATCGGCTTTATATCTCAACTTGTAATGTCAGACATACAATCCATACAAGTCTGTTCCGGGCTCGAACAAAACCGAAGGCACTTACAAAGAAGTCCTTGCAATCCGGATATTCACAATCCTGATCGGATTTCCCATCACTTAGGGAGTCTCTATACCGTTGCAACTCAGTGCAGAGACAATCGACAGGTCATCCTATCGCTCTCGCAAATACCGGGTCTTCAACACCGATCTTCAAATGCAATTCACAACGACGTATCACATATTCGGAATGGGTTATACGACCCCATGGTCCTTTCCCGGTTAACCCGAATAGTGAGCGCTTATTCAAAAATAAGTGTGGCATTCAAATTCAAACAAATCACATCAATTACCCATTCAAAGGGAAATATTGATAGTCGGTTATTGAACTATCAATTGATATGCACAACATCACCAGTTTCCAAATAATTTTCCAAATTATTTATTTTCCAAAATATCTTTACAAGATATAAAATTTTACACTTCAAAAATAAATCAATATTTATTTTTAGACAAATTCCACTTTCTTTTATAAATTCCATAGTGAATTTATATTTCACAATATCTATGAATATACGATTTCAATTATTCATTTCAATTTATCTTCAAGAAGATAAATTCTCAATATTCATTTCACATTGGAAACATTTCCATACTTATTTAATAAGTAATTCACACATTTTATTTATTTTCAACACTTGGAAAATATTCAATATACTTAAATCGAGATTAAGTATATATTTCATTCTTGAAGGAAAACATTCTCTTAAACATATTTATTTGGGCCAAAACGAATGTTGCGTAAAACATCGTTACGACAACCCAAAATCACTAGTATAGGGGTTCGAATTTTAAGATAGATATATAAATCCCAATACTAAACAAAACATTTCCTTTCGGAAATCATTTACTATAACAACAGTGTTATAGTCCACTATTTCCTTTTATTTCTCGAAAACGTCTATTCCAACAATCAATGTTGAAATCTATGGTTTCGAATCTCAACATATTTAAAACATCGTTAGATCGTTTTAATTCTATTTAAAATATCACATTCAAAACAATTTCTTTAACATATTATTCACTATTCAAAAACGTGAATATACTTGTTAACAAATTCATCCTTTCTATTCATTTTATTTTAAAGGATTATTCACAGTCAAAAATGTGACTATAACTCCATTAATAAGTTATAACAATTTATTTATCAACATAAGTCATTTGCGAATTTAGAAAACAACGTTTATAAATCCCATTTCTGTTTATTTTATAACAACTTCCTTTTATAAATTTTCTTTATTGACCTATTCGATTTATAACTCAATTATAAACTAAAGGTTCATATTATAAGTTAAACACTTATAAAACGATTATTTTACAAAAATCGTTCTTTTAACTTCCCAAATTATAAATCTTATAACTTATAAGATTGTTTATTTATCCAAAATTCATTCTTTCAATAACTTTATAAATTTTATAAACCTACTGTTTATAAAATTTCATTTATAACTTCACTGTTTAAAATTCTATAAATTCCATTCAATTGTGAAATTCATTTTCACTTCATTCAAACACTTATAAAAACTCGTTTTATAATTCCAACGTTTTAATTTATAAATATCCATTTATAAATCTCTTATATAAATCAATTTATATTATTATTTCTAAACGTCTTTAATCTCCTTTATAATTTTACCATTTTGATTTATAAAATAATTAAATTTTATAAATCCTATATTTAGACTTTTCAAAATAAATTCTAAAATCCCGATTAAACTATTTTATAAAATCATTAGCTTCATATTCTCAAAAATCAGTTTTTAACTATATTTCTCAAAAATCATAATTTTTATAACTTTAAAAATTATAACGTTTATTTATTTAAAATGGATCAATTCCAAACATATAGTATATTTTCAAAAATCACTTTAAAAATCATTTTAAAGTTCCAAATTTGGTCCAATGATGCTACATACCAAATAGTCAATCACGACAACAACGATATCATATATCGATATGATAATCCATCAAATATCAAAATATCCATAATCAAATAAATACTGTTGAGGAATCCAGTTGGATCCCTCCAACCTGTTTTCCTGCATCCAAAAACATTAGCACAATATCAATTTCGCTCCAGTACGAAATTATCGCGGTATATGGGATTTAAAATATTATCCGCTTAATAGACGGCGCAATAGGGTCTCATCCGCTAAACAAAAAATGCGGAAAATCAGTAACTCCAATATATACATATGCCAATATATATATATTGCTATTATATATATAATACCAATTTCACTGTTTATGAAATATTCGCGGTATATGTTTTTAATAAATAACATCCGCTTACTAACGGCGTATAATGTCTATTTTAACAATCAATATATAACAATCATCATTCAAACATGCATTCAAATATTTTAAATCTAACTATTTAAAATAAAATCGAAACTGATTCGATTGAGTGAGAAGTTCTCACCTTGATTTTATTTCCGTTTTAGCGATTTATTTCGAATAAAATTAAACGGACGTTTAATTTTACCCAAAATTCTCACTAACTCCAAACGACTCCAATCCAATTTCATCGCGTAGTGCTCGTCCATACGATTCCAACGCAACTAGTTTCGCGCGTTTTCGACCTCGTATGAAAAAGTTATGAATTTTTAAAGATTGTACACGATTTATATAAACTTTTTACAACATTAACTTTAAAAATTAACAAACCCACTCCATCACAGCCCTTAGATCCAACCTCCATCCATCATGACCGTGCATACCCCTCCCCCTTCTCCTTCGTTCTCCCTACAGGCCGCACAAACCCATGAATCACATAATTAGGGTTTAACTTTACAACTCCATCGCTCAACAATACTTCATCACGTCGGCACCAAATCGAAGCCACCTGAAGGCTCCACCCTCGGCCAAGGTCCGGCCACGCGCGGCACCCCCCCTGCATAGAAATGCGTGCACGAACGCAATGGCTTTGAACTCCATTTGCCGCTGATTCCCTTCGAATTTCCCGATCGTGACCGTTCAACTTGAAGCTCTCATCGAGCTCTATAACTTTCTAGTTGAAAGTTTTCGATATTAATGAACGGATTTGGAGATTTGAGGGGAAGATGGTTGGCAATTTTCGGCCGTAGGTTAGGGGGTGCTGGCGGCTAGGGTTAGGTTTTAGTATATTTTTTATTTTATTTTTTATTTTTTTGAGATTTATGGTGTATTTATAGGAAAAATTCGAACACTATTCATCCGGAAATCCCGAACTCCAATTTACGCGCCGTAACCAGCGTTTCTAGGGTTTACCCCGCGTTCCGGACACAATGGAACAGGTTTCGAAAGCTAATTCGGAAGTATGTGCGAGTTATGGTATTAAACGTTCAATTTAAATTAAACCGATTTAAGCGATTTGCTAGGCGTTTTAATTTGTACCGGACAAACGGTAAATCCAATTGACTTGAAATTTAAAACCTTACAATAATATCACATTACGGATCCGATGAAACTGGTTTCGTCGAAATCCGAGACAGTTTGAAAAATGGCTATTTTAACTTGCCAAATTAAAATTAAAAATAAATCGATGCGTTTCGAGCTGCCACAATCAAACGATAGCTCCGATTGATACGAAATTTGAAATCCGATAATAACTAACTATTACGGATCCAATGGAACTGGTTTCGTTCAATTCTGAGACTGTTCAAAAATTAACTATTTTCACTAGTCGATTTAATATTAAAATATTCAATTTTCACAAATTAACTCTTAATTCGATTTTTAAAGGTTCTAAAATATCGTTCTAACTCCCATATGATAAAATAAAATTTTACAAATCATTTACAATCATATTTAACTCAATTTTCAATTATTTCCATAATTTAACATATTAAATTATCGATTTAATTATCCAATTAAATCCAAAAATTCAAATAAAAATTTATTTGACTTATAAATTCACTCATTAATATTTAAAATTAATTAAATATTCAAATTTTAATATCTAAAAATTCTGGGTCGTTACATGAAGACAGTAAACATTGTCAAACGTCTGGAATAGCTAGAATTGTAAGGAAAAGAGAGTTTTGTAAGACATCTGGATATAATGTCAGATTTCTAAAAATGGCCTGACTTTTATGGTAAGAAAGCAGAGACTTTGTTCAGACGTCTGGTCACAACTTCAGACGTCAGAAATAGATCGTTTTGTATTTTGTATGAGGCAGAGACAATTTTTATGCCTTGCTACAATCTGAATATCAACAAAGATTCCTTCATCGGCCTTCGGGTCGAATTTTCCAAAATTATCTTTTGTATTTAATATAAAAAATTTTGATCCGAAAGTTTTAAAGTATGATACTTTAGGTTTCTTCCAAAAAACATTTCGAAGCAAGTATGTTTAGTCATAGGTCGTATGGTTACTTGATTCGAAACATAACAAGTCGTAGCAATAGCTTCAGCCCAAAAACGTTTTGGTAAACCACTACTATTTAATAGAGTTCGTGCACATTCTTGTAACGTTTAATTTTTTCTTTCTACTACACCATTTTGTTGTGATGTGTGGAGAAAAGAGAAATTATGACTTATGCCCATTTTGTTACAAAAATTAGTAAAAAGATCATTTTTAAATTCTCCACCGTGATCATTTCGAATATTCTTAATTTTCAAATCCAGTTGAGTTTTAATTATTTAGAAAAAATTTAAACATACCAAAAGTGTCAATTTTATGTTTTAAAAATAAGGTCCATGTATATCTTGAAAAATCATCAACTATTACGAAAACGTGTTTGTTGTGATTTATAGATCGTGCTTGAGTTGGACCAAATAAATCCAATGTAATAATTCTAACTGTTGTTTTGTATAAATATTATTTTTAGATTTAAAGAGTTTTTCTTTAGTTTACAGATTTGATAAGCGTCACATACTTTATAAGTTATTTTAGGTAAACCTCTAACTAGCTCATACTTTGCTAATTTATTAATATACTTAAATTAATATGACATAATCGTCTATGCCACAACCATGGATCGTCATATTTGGCGGTTAAGCATAAGTTTGAATGTCGATTTATATTTATATTTAAGGCATAAATATTTTTGTTTCTAATACCCTCAAAGATAAGTTGTTTGTTATTGTCAAAAATATTACATCTATCTTTTTCAAAATTAATTTGAAAACCTTTATCGCATAATTGACTAATGCTAGGTAGGTTGTGTTTTAAATTTTCTACTAACAAAATATTTGTAATAATAGGAGAGTTAGAAATACCAGAGTTGATGACTTCTCTGATGCCAATGATGTATGCTTTTGAGTTATCTTCCAAAGTTACCATTCCACCATCAATATATGTTATATTTGATAGTATTTTTGCATTTCCGGTCATATGCTTGGAGCAGCCATTATCAGGTATCCATTTCTCCTTATTTTTTATTTTGGGTACTTACAAGACAAAAATGATTTAATTGGTACCCATATACTTTGTTAGGGTCGTAGATGTTAGAAGGAGCAGGTAGCCACACCCAAGAAGGCGTGGTACCTTTATGAACATAATTTTTATTATTGACTACGTTATCTAAAAAATTATTAATATGTTTTTGTTTAACCAAATTATTATTTGTTTTAGGAATCCAAATTTTTATGTTTTTGATATTCGTATTAGACTTAGGTGATTTTTTAGTCTTTTGATAAAAAAAAACCATACTTCTTAATATTATTCCCTTTTTGTTTAGGAATATCTTTAAATCCTATTCCATTTCTATTATCTGAAAGTTTTGAAGTTTTGATAAGATTTTCCAAATATTGTTTTCCTTTACTAAATTTTGAAACATTATTTGTTATTTTATATAATTTTTATTTTAATTCAAAATTTTCAATTTTCAATGTTTATTTCATTATATAACCATTAAAAAGAGTTATTTACTATCTACAAAAAATATTCAAATGTGTAATAAATTTTATTGGAAACCGATTTTTGTCAATTTTACGAAACTTCAAAATCTCTATTTAATTCTAAATAAGTTCATCATTCTTATTTATCACATAAAACATGATTATTAAGTTTGAAATTCTATATTTCAATATTTGAAATTAATTAAATGTTCTATTTTCAAAGTGGTAAACTTATGGGTCGTTAAATACTTCCCCCTTTAAAGAATTTCACCCCCTTAAAAGAATTTCGTCCCCGAAATTAAACCAAAATTCAAAGCTCGGTAATACTTATTCAAAACAATTTTTAAACTTAATTCTGTATGATATACAAAGATTATCCATACGCGATATCTGATTTGATCTTTTATTCGCATACACAACTTTTCTTCTGAACTAGTATTGATCCCTCGGTCCTTTAGTGCGGACTCTGATCAGACTCTTTGATAAAAAACCTTCATTTTTCTTACATAGCTCTCAACTATGATAGAAAATTTAAGTATCCAATCATAAACTCTCATCAATGTTCGTTATCATGAATCGAGTCATAAATCCTCTTTCGGACCGGTGAGGACACCTTAAAGTTCTCTACTTGAATCTTAGATCAAAATTGTGCAACTAAATGATTTACGCACTTCATATGTACTAACTAACATTCAAAAATCTTTATGAAAACCTTTATATTTTATTTAAAAATGCTTCTTTATATATAATCACTCTAAATGTTTATTTCGAAATAATTTTCTTAAAGAAAAACATTTCATCCTAAAGGAATAATTTCAATTTTAAAAGGAAATTGAACTTTTATTTTCCAAATTACAATCTTCTCTCATTATAATATATTCCTTTTTAACCGATACTGATATTAACTAGTCAAATAATAATTCAGAATTATCCTTTTAACTTAAGAAAATTATATATATCAAGTACTCAAAATAATATCAAGGAACTGAGTACTACCAATATATTTTATGTCCCCTTAACAAGAAGGGAAATAATAAGAGAAGTGTTTACCATCTGAACATATCTCTTGTCCATTTTTAGTTATTTTCGAGCCACTCAAACTAGTTATCATTTGACACTCTTACTTTTTAAATTTCCATTAGAGATTTTTTTTATAAAACCCATTTTATAAATCCCTTTCACAAAATTATCTTATACTAACTTCCTTCCTTCAAATTTCATAATTCTTTTCCAAAATACCAGAATTCTCAAAATATATATAACATATCTTTCATATCCATCTTTAATTATTTTATTTGTGTAAAATAAATTTACATGCTTATTATCTTATAGGATTCATTAACCTTAACCCCATATTATTATCAAACATCTTATACTCAAATCGTGAAACTTAATTCACAAGATGTTCGTTCAATCAACAAATGGTAATAACTGAATATTATTATTACCTTAACCATAAACCAACACACATAAATATATATATATATATATATATATATATATATATATATATTTCAAAAGATATTCCTTTATACTTAAAATATAATCCTTTTAAATTTCCAAAAGATTAGGATAGGAGTTCTTAAAATTCCTTTCTATTAAACGTATATCTTTTACACTCGAAAATGAATATATCAACCCTATAAGATTTTTCTTTCTTCCTTTTCTTTTCTTTCCTTTTATCCCTTTTCTTCTTTTCTCATCCTTACAAAAAACTGCATAATACCCTGCTTTACCACATCAATAACAGAAGATGCCGGCATAAGATCCTTGTTTTAGTTTCTCTTCTGCCTCCTTTTATATTCTTCGTGCTTGCTTTAGATTAGCCCAATACTAATCACCCGACATAAATTAAGACATCCCGAACCTAAATAACCTTACTAAGAAGTTTCATAACATTTATTTCTTTGACTTATCCAAGTTACTCCATTTAACTTGTTCGGCTTTGAACTTGCCTTGATTGTACAATGATAAGAAGAATATTCTATCAAGTGTTCGATACCATTCGCCCAAGCCAATATATGATCGATACTTAGAAAATTATTCCCACCAACACAAAATAGATTAAGACCTTATTTTTTGAACTTCCCAAAGGGATAACATCTTATAAACTTTCCATATCACATAAATATTTATACTTTTGTATATAAAATATTCTCTTTTTAAAACGGTGTATCGATTTGCCTTGTTTAAGGGTTAGAAACCTTTATCGATATCGTGGTGTCCCATGTACCGATCAGAATCTATAAACCACTCAACATATAAATCGACACAAAACATTTTTATATCAAATAACGAATATGTTCTCATATAGATAATATACTCAAACTCATTGTAGGGTGTTACTAACCCTATCTCTAATGAGTTACTCATTCTAGGGTATTGATAACCCTATCTATAATGACTTTTACCCCCACTATAGCCAAGCTATTCACTCAACCTAAGTTCTGATACCAAATGTAACGACTGACGATTTTCGACCCTTGAAAATCGACGCTAATACATCCTCGTGCTACAAATCTAAGTGCTGGAAAGCCCGATTGTTAGAAGAAAAAGAAAATAAAGATAAAACAGAATCTTATACGAATAGAATAACATATATTATTTCAGTATATAATCTTTGCTCCGAAAATATTGAATACAATATCAGAGTCTAACCTGGATTCAACCTGGATGGTTATAAACTCATGTCCTTACAAATGCTAACAACCAATCGAAACCAATGCGGCATATGCAGCGGATAATGGAATACGTCCATACGTAGATGAAGATCTCCAACACTCCTTTGGAACTTCAAGCGTCTTCAACTAAACCTAAAACTACTCGGATCTATCCCAGGTATTAAAAATACCAGGATCATGCTTGCTGAACCGGCATGAAATACTCGAAATTTTTAATGTACAGATCACATAAATACGGACGGGTTTTTACCTTATGATAATTGGAATGATTCATACAAAAAATCACATTGATATCATTATTAATGACATTTCTTTGAAACATTTTTCAAGTAATATATTAATAAAGTATTAATACTTGGACTAAGTCCACGGTTATATATCCGGACTAGGACAACGGAATACACGGATGTAATATATAATACCAAAGGGGGTAGCTGAAATGTTTGCAAGGCATTACAACTATTTTGAGACTGTAATCAAAACCGTAAAGCTTGTATTGGGGTTGTATTTCTGGCAAGATAGGGAACTAGACGCATTTTTTCCAATCCATGCATAACAACTTTATTTCCCGTAGTGCCTTTACTGATTTTCTCAAGCAAGTCACTTGGAACTACACTAGCTACACTACTATGGTACAGAGTATTACTCAGTGGCTTTACATGATCTTCGTCAGCCTCCAATATCTGTCCATTTCATTATCTTACGACAACAGGTGTCTTTCATTCCTCATAAATGACAACCAAAAATATGTCCTACGGACCATCTAATATCACGTATCATCTCCGGGAGTGAGGCTTGTGAGACTACGCTCAATTCCTTCAAAGCCACACTTTACTTTCAACAAAGACATGCTTTATTCTTCCACAACGTACATTCCACTTAGAACGCCACATTGCCATTCCTTCAATGACTGTTGACTTTCATGAACATAAAACCTCTGAGATCGAACGTCTCAAAGAAGGGTGTTAAGCTAAGAGAAGTTGCCTTCTCCACCACCAAACAGATGTATGTTTGTAAAAGTCAACGTTTGTGATCTCAGAAATGCAATGCCATATATTCATCCATAAAAGTTCATTCTAGGACCGAACAAAACCGAATGCTCTCCTTCTACCACATCCTTTTTTGGAAATCGCCCCTAGGATTAGTAGCGAGTAGTCATTGCATTACGAAGATTTCAAAACACGAGAGGACCATGGCTATAATAAAATCTCTATTTTGGAAGCTACCGAGAGAATGTCAACAAGCAGTCCTTCCGCTATGAAGATCTTTGGTCTTCAATACAATGGAGATTTCAGAATGTAGACACCACTGCCATATAAATATAATGTGGGGGTAAACCCCTGGGAATCGTGACAGCAGTCACTACATTATGAAGATCCCCGGTCTTCAATAATCATCATCTTCAACATGTCTTCACTTCCGAACGTATACATTGATTTGAAGTGATTTTTGGATTGGAATTACCCAAATCCAACCCCTGTTCCTTCGCACCAATCATCGATTAAAAAGAAGTTAATTGCAGATGTGACTATTAATCGTCATCATCTTTTTTTTATTCATAAATATCTCTTAGTGATTTATTCATTAAATTATTCCTTCATCTTTTCAGAGTATATGGAATCATTAAGTCTCGTTTATCACATCATTTGGTTAATTCAAACCTTTTTAATCTTGGAATAATTCCAAATCAATTCACCTTTTACTTAGGAAAACATTTTCAAATCATTTACTTAACTCATTAACAAAAAATTTCCATTTCGAATCATAATGTTTAAATGGGTCAAAAACTATGTTATTTAAGACATAATTTACTGCAAACCCAGAATAACTAATTTTAAGTATAGGAATTAAAATAATTCTAAATCATTTATTAAAATCTCATATTGGAAAACATTATTTTAGAGCATCCGAGCTTTCCCTTCAATCTGTTCCACCCCTCGTCTAAAAAGATAAAAACAGAGGTCAGGTAAGTTCAAGGCACTTATTGCTCCATCCCTAACCTTAGTTATACACCTTGATTTACCTTTCTATATCTCATAGACGGGACAAATGTACTAG
Source organism: Allium cepa (assembly GCA_030765085.1). Lineage (NCBI taxonomy): Eukaryota > Viridiplantae > Streptophyta > Magnoliopsida > Asparagales > Amaryllidaceae > Allium > Allium cepa. Next base: position 720,230,164 of record CM060938.1, on the reverse strand, counting down.
TCGTTTCCGCATTCTCTTTCTTTTTTAAAAATGATTTATAAATCTTTCAAATCATTATTTAAAACACTTAATTATTCATTTGAAAAATCTTATAAAAGATATGGGAAAGAATACTTAAGTTTAAAGACAAATTTTATAAGTTATTAAAAACTGCCATAAAAAGTGCTGCGGATAGTGCTTTGTATGCTTATTTGATAAAAACGACTTTTCTATCATTTAGAAATTCATTTTTTTTATAACTCAAATCTTTTTTAAAACATTTTAAATGATTTATAAAATTTATTTCATATTTTTAAACATTTAAAAATATTTATTTTAAATCAATTTCAAAAACTACAAAACCGCGATTTTTCTGAAAACTTGTTTTGCTCATATTAAAAATTTACAAGATGAAATCTTGATTTTCTTTCTTCGTTTAAAAATTATGGATATAATAGTCCAAAAGAAAATTTATCTTGAAAAAATCCGAGCTATATTCCACATCATATACTCATTTGAATTCTTCGACGGGAAATCAAGAACTACCGTTACACGACGTCTCTAAGTTTGACTTGTTTTTCAATTTCTTTTCAAACTTCATGGAAATGCTTTTATATGTTTATAAAACATTTATAAACCATTTTAAACTCATTGAAACAAATAATTTTCATATTGTAAACTCATTTTCCATTTCATTTCATATTATAATATTATATTTTTATAATATTCATTCATCCTTTTTAGATATTTAAAAATTATTAAGAGGCTAAATAATTTTCATATACATATTTATATGGATTTAATTTTCATTTAATTATGATTAATTCTAACCATCGCTCTTATAATTTATCAATCAAGTTATCAACCATCTTAACATCCATATAAGCAGTCACATTATCATCCAAGTTAACAAACATATAATCATCCAACATGTTTAAACTTTCACATCATTATTCTTGAAATACATTTAGAGCTTTATTAGAAAAATGTGAGTACCCACCTTTAACCAAACAAACTTTCTACCAACATTCATATCATCACAACGCTTCACTTGACCATTGTTAACTTCAATTAATAAACTTCTACTCCACTATATCAATTTCTTCTTCACTTAAACATCACCTAGAACCATGCTTCTCTCCTCTAAACCATAGAATCATCCTCCATCACCATCTTTTAGCTCACGGTCATCCTCCATCTCCTCCATCATGGTGCTCATGGCTCAAGCCTTATCTCTTCCTTCCTTCATCATTTCTTCCCATTTTAGGTGCTAAACCATATTTTAATGTTGTCATACAAACTTTGATAAAGGTTGGTGGAGTTGAGAGATTGGTTTGATGCGATTTTAATAAAAATTAGTAAGGAAAGAGAAGAGAGGAAGCCATTGGAGTTCTAAGGAAGAAGAAGGACCAAATGAAGAAGGAGCTGAGTTTTGAATGAATGAAAATGTAGAGGGTATGCATATATATTTATATGAAGAAAAAGTTTACAAAATATCTTTAGGTAAAAGAACCAAAATACCCTTTCTTTGACCATTAATTAATTTTCATTTTTTCAATATTTAACACCATCCTTGTCATAATCACTTAAGCATTAAAAGATAAAGTAATGATTTTGTTGGATTCGGATGTGATTGATTTGATGTTTGTTTTTCACTTTTGTTAATTACCTTACTAACTTTAACAAATGATGTTCTATATTTTTCTAATGATACCTAGACGTTGATTTTCGACGAAACATGTTATGGTCACATTTTGACCTTTTTGTTAAACTTCATATTTTTATGGACAAAATTTTAAAATAAGCTTCTTATCATATTAAAATAATTTAAACAAGTTTATTTTAGATAAATCATATTTAATAATATTAAAATCCAATTAAAAAAATACGACGTCAATCTATCGAATTACGACAAATTTTGTTAATCTTTATAAAACAAATTTATAATTTGTAAAACCATTATAAATCAAATTTCTATTATTATAATATCATTATATAATGATTAAGATTAAAAAGATTTAGTTACCATTTAGATCAATTATTCAAATGTATATAAATTTTTATTGAAAAAAGGCTTTTGTCAATTTTACGACAAAACTTTAAAATCTCTATTTAATTCCAAAAATTAGTTCATCATTCTTATTTATCACATAAAACATGATTATTAAGTTTACAAATTTTGTATTCGAATATTTAAAATTAATTAAATATTCAATTTTCAAAGTGGTAAAATTGCGGGTCGTTACAACAAGTTTAAGTCATTTTAGCATCATTCTCTTTTTTGGATATTTCAGTGGTACTTTGATACGCATCGTGGTATGTAATATTGGTATAAAGAATATTGTATTCGGAGAATACTGTGTTGATTACAAAATATACATGTGAACAATATTGACTATGTTTATTAATGTGGTAGGTGCTTTTTGGTAACACAATGGACATCCAAATATTCGGAGAATACTGTTTTGCGCATCATGGGTTGTTTAAGGCAGTTACATATGCAATGAAATGGGAAGTTGCATATGCAATGAAATGGAAAATATAGATGATCGTGGAACTACAAGGACAAGGGGAACAATTTTAGGTATGACCGAACTAGGACTTCAAAAACAATATTGATGAATAAATTTACCTTCATCGTGATATTTTATGAATGAAGTTTATTTCTAAAGCTCTCCACTACAAAAGCACATCTTATCCATTCTGACCGCATTTGGGTAAGCTTATCTCCATAAATATCCCAGTTTTCAGACTTTTTTCTTTAAATTTATAACACTTTAGTAACCTCACTTGAGTTTATATAAGAGTGTGTGTCTATGCGCATGTGCGTGTGCAACTTAGCTTATTTATTATCCAAAACTACATCACTTTAAATGAAAAAAAGGGACAAATTGCACTAAATTGTGCAATATAAGAGGATATTGGATTACGATGGGGGTCATTTTGGGCTTACGCTAGAACAATTAGAAAGTTTTAAGTAAATGTCTATGTCTAGATAACAATGGAAATTGCTTAAATGTCTGCAATTGTTGTTTCCTTTAGTGTTATTTACACCATGAAATAAATAGGTAAGCATTAAACATCATGATAACATAAAAGTAATCGGTGACAAAATTAAATTTTTAAAGGTTGCTACTGCCTTTTATTCTTCTCAGCCAGTTTGAGTTTCGCTCAAAACACAAACGATTGGCCATGATGTTGAATATATGTTACGATATAGATGAAAATGAGGGAATAAAGTAAACACAAGTTAAAGTTTGGATGGTTATATCACATATATGACTATGATAATAAGAAAAGGCTATATATTTTACAAGCAAGTTTCATTACTCTTTTCGACATGTGCCCAAGAATATGCATAAATAACCAATTTTCCTATATTTTCACAGCTTAAGAAAACTGAATTTCCAAAAACAGGCAACATATGGCACAGTTTATTATCAGTAGTGCATGTGGCTTGCATTCAAGAAGAAGACTTATGAATTCTATAGTTCATTCTCACCATTTGGAAGACACCACATGGAAAAATGCATTAAACGTAGAAAAAATTCTTAATTACGCTTCTTAGAGAGAAAATACGTATACCACTAAACCATTTCGTTGGTAACAAATGCACATAAGTTGAGAACATTGAGATAAATTATACATTATTATTAGTCATGGTTGATCCTATAGGCTCATGGGAACCACATACACATCTCATCTTTATGTTGATAACTAATCTCCAGACTCTATAATGTAGATAATACAAAATGAATTCACAAAATTTCATGGTATAGGGCACTAGATCAAAACATGTCACCTTTGTAGTGGTAGGATGTAGCATGACAAAAATTTGAGTCATGAAACTTTGAAAGTAAATTTGAGTCATGAAACTTTGAAAGTTAATATAAATAATCTTCACACTCTAAAATACACACACAGCCATCCATATATTGATAAAACTTGAACGCATTTAACAACGACGGTCATGTTTCTTTTGCATTCTCGATATAGGTTTCTTTCTCTTCCATTATTCCTTAATATATAAAATAATGCAAATACAAACCATTTTTTGCATTAGCAGTCCAATTTTTATCCATACAGGTGCATAAAAATAATGGCTCTGTATAAATATATCCCATTACAGTACATTTGCTATCTATATTTAAGCACGGTTAACAGATAGAAATGAGCTTCAAACGTGAGCACACAATGTGAATGAAATGTTCAACAAATTATTTTATTTCAAATTCTTTTCGAAAGGTTTTACTTAAACAAATATTGTTTCAATAAAAAATTCAAGATGTATATTCTTTTTTAAAGGAGTTAAAGACATCTAAACTTTCTATATATGATATTTTACTTTATTTAAGTTTTTTTGGTCATATCAATCTGTCCGAACATGCTACAACTTAATTATAGGCTACATTTTTTTATTACCATAAACAAGCATTTTCTCTATACCTCTGCGATGAAAATAATGCTGTGCTTCCGACTTCAAGGATCTATAAAATAGATTTTTTCAGACAATAGTTCAACCCACCAAGTACAAATGAGTTATCGAAGTATCGACTTTCAGGATTCAATGAAGCCTTATAACGGCGTAATCGGATTCAAAGTTTGTATGTCTTTGATCCGACCAAGAACACTTTAGCAACAGTTTCTAATGATACAATTTATGTAGAATAGAATGAAGAGAAAGAAGAGAGCAATTCTGCGACGTTTTCTGAGTTTGCAACACTTTGAAACGTCACAAAACAGAGCAATGGTGGTGCCGCGTTTAGCAACACTTTACAGCGTCGCAAAAATTGCTCCGTGGGGAAGAAGAAGATGGAGTTTAGAGAAAAAAATGTCCCCAACAATTCTGGGCGTTGCTATTTATAGATGTGAAGAAATGTCCATTCGTGAAGCGTCACAACCGTTTGCAACGGTCGCATCTATTCATTTTGTAACGGTTCACAACTGTTACAAACGGTCGGGTCCATTCATTTTGTAACGTTTTAGAAAACGTTACAAATTTCCCGCCATCAATTCAAATTTAGAAATTTCGGTTCTATGTCCTTAACGGGCTGAAATCCAACCCGTTACTGTTCACATATGATCCAAAAATATTTTCTGATCCGAACCCGAAACCCGTACCCGACCCGACCCGGTTCGGTAGGACAGACGGCGGCGGCACGTGTGTGCTGTTGCATAACTTCTCTCCTCACAACAAAGCAAACATGTGAAAGCCGCAAGGCCCCAACATCCACATGAGAAAGTTTTATTTATACAAATATATTGTATAAGTTTTTAGCATGTGGGACTAACTTCTTTTCTTCCTCTTTACTTCTTCTCTTCCAAATCAAAACCCAAAGCCCCAATAAAATGTTTGAAAATTTTACAACAATCTCCCCCAATTTTCAAAATAAATAGGATGACTGCATCACTAGAGTGACTTCCTACATACTCAAGTTGGATCAAGCCTATGTAGTTCTAAAATCAAGTTTTGCATCATCTGAAAACCAACACATAAATAAAAGGTATTTTCTGGATTTGAACCTTTACTTAGTGTAAACCATTCAAAGCCTTATCGAGATTCTATGGTGAACGAATCTTGAACCAAGTATCTCTAATGATAAAACCGAAACAATTACACATGTTGATTTCCTTAGGTAAAGTGTTTTGTATTGCTCAGCACCTTAATGGCCATGTGCTTAAATCCTGGTTCATGGGTCTATTTAGAAAGCGGTCTTATTTTCCTAGGAAATGACCTGATTTCCATACTCATATAGGTAAGTCTTTTAAGGTGTTTCTGCGATACACCTTTTAAGATTTCTAGACTTATTAAGGATATATATATATATCCATCTTTTGTCCTTGCAGAATCCAACATTAAATATTATACGATTATCGATTTAATGTTTCATAATCATTCTCTTAACTTATTGGTACCCATTGAACTTTGCCTATCCTTTTCAAGACATAAGTTGGGTTTCTGTTAAGGATGATCAACCTTCATTCACAGACCTTAGTCCTCTTTCTTATGACTTTATAGAAACCATTGTCTTTGGAAGACTCTTTGTAAGTGGGTCAGCCAAGTTTTTCTTCGTTTCTATGTAGTCAACAGTTATAACTCCACTTTTGAGTAACTGTCTCACCATTTGATGTCTTAGACTCACATGTCTAGACTTTCCATTATATGTCTTATTAGACACATTATATATCGTTGCTTGATTGTCACAGTTAATCAAGACTGCTGGAGATGGCTTCTTCCATAAAGGAATTTCCATTAATAAATTCCTAAGTCATTCCGCTTCTTTACATGCATTTGCTAATGCAATCAATTCTGACAACATTGTTGAGTCAAAAATACAGGCCTGCTTCTTGAAAGCCCAAGACACAGCAGCGCTCCTAATGTAAAGATCCATCTGTCGTAGACTTGGATTTGGATTCTACATTGTTTCAGGTTGCATCACTATATCCTTCTATCACAGCAGGATATCCATTATAAGATAAACCATATTCAATGGTTCCTTTCAAATAAGCTAAAACTCTGGAAATAGCTTTTCAATGTTCGAAACCTCGATTACTCGTAAATCGGCACAATACACTTATTGCATGTGCGATGTCTGGTCTAGTGCAATGCATAGCATACATAAGAATCCCATTAACACTAGAATACTCTAGTTGAGAGATAGTACGTCCAGTGTTCTTTTCTAATTTAATACTAGGATCTAAAGGAGTTAGTAATAACTCCCCCTCTTTCCTAACAATTTTAATTCCCAAAATTACATCAGCCTCTTCTTGATCTTTCATATCGAATTTAGAAGACAGAAACTTTTTAGTTTCATTCACAGAGGATATATTGGAACCAAATATTAGCATGTCATCAACGTATAAACATATTATAACAATACCGTTGTTATCCGATTTGCTATAAATACATTTATCAGCATCATTAACAATGAATCCATATGACAGTGCAATTTTATAAAATTTCTCATGCCATTGCATGGGAGTTTGCTTCAGGCAATAACGAGATTTCACTAATTTTCAAACTTTCTTTTTTTAGCCTGGGGTTTTGAAACCGTCAGGTTGTTCCATATATATCTCTTCTTCTAAATCTCTACATAGAAAAGCAGTCTTTAAATCCATTTGATGTATGACTAAGTTATGAATTGATGCAAGTGCAATTAAACAGCGTATAGAAGATATACGAGCAACTGGAGCATATGTATCAAAGTAATCTACTCCATGTCTTTTCTTATATCCTTTAGCAACTAATCTGTCTTTAAACTTATCAATGGATCCATTTGTATTCAACTTTTTCTTGAATATCCATTTACATCCTATAGATTTAGCACTAGGAGGTAAATCAGTTAAAACCCAAGTTTGGTTTAACAGTATGGAATTCATTTCATCATTGATAGCTTCTTTCCAGAAATTGGAATCTCTCGAACTCATAGCCTCAGAATAAGTTTTGGGATCGTCATTGACGTTCATTACATATTTAGTCATATTAAGGACTTCGTCCTTACTTCCTTCTACAAGATATGTAATGAAGTCAGGACCATAGTCCTTCTCTATTCTCGCTCTTTTACTTCTCCGTTGTTCAGTACTATTATCTGGTACCGATACTTCCTTGCTGTTTTGAGCAGGAGCATAATCATCATCGTTGATACCATTAGCCATACTAGGTTCTGGACTAGATGATCTCAATGGGATCTCAACAGTTTGATTTTCAAAAAATTCTACATCTACAGATTCTATAACTTCTAGGGTGTCAAGAATAAGGAATCTATAAGTTATACTATTAAGAGAATATCCTATAAAAACACATTTAAATTCTCTATTTCCTAACTTTAGTCATTTAGGGTCTGATTTTCTAACATATGCTAAGCAACACCATAAGTCTAGTTAGGTTAGGTTTCCTATTAAAACATAATTCATAAAAGGAAATATTATTCTTTTTAAGTGTCACTCTATTTAAAATATAACATGCAGATAACATAGCATCACGCCATAGGTTATAAGGTAAATTATAACTTACGAGCGCGGCATTAACCATTTCTCCTAAAGTTCTATTCTTCCTTTCAGCAACACCATTTTGTTGTGGTGTATATGTGGCAGTATATTGGTGAACTATACTTGTTGTTTTCAAAACAAGGTGAATTCATTTGAGAAATATTCATCACTACGATCTGAATGTAATATTTTAATTTTAACTCATGCTTGTGTTTCGACCTCTGCTTTGTAAATTTCGAATTTATCAAAAGCCTCTTCTTTATTTTTCATTAGATATACATATGCGTATCTAGTATAATCATCAATGAAGGTTATATAGTATTGGTTACCACCATAGGTGATATGACTTTTTATGTCACCCACATCGCTATATACCAATTCAAGCAAACCAGTTTTCCTTTCTACGGATTTAAAGGATTTCCAGTATATTTTTGCTTGAACACATATTTCACATTTAGAGATGGTATCAAAATTACAATCAAAAAGTAATCCTAATTTATTCATATTTCTAATGGAATTATAATTAACATTTCCTAATCTACCATGCCATAAATTAATAGAATCAACAATATAAATAGAAGATTTCTTTATTAGATTCAACTTAATCATGCCGTTACAGGAGTATCCCTGTCCAATGAATCTACCATTCTTAGACAACACTAGCTTATCAGACTCATACACCATCTTGAATCCTCCTTTGTTAAGAAGGTATCCAAAGACCAAATTCCTACACATATCAGGTACATAAAATACATTGACTAATGTTCCAGAGGTGAAAGTAAGTTCTATAGTGCCTTTCCCAGAACTTTGCTTAGAACCTTATTTGTTCCACTAACTTCGTCGGCTTCTCCTTTATTTTCTTCGTAACTCTTGAAAAGATTACGGTCTTTGCAAATGTGAATGATTGCTCCAGTATCGAACCACCAATCATTATCATTGCCGCTAACGGAGTTCGTCTCTTGCACTACAGCCACAGGCGAGTCTTCGAACACATTCACTTTTTGTTATTTCTTCCGTAGACGGCAGTCTCGGGGATAGTGGTCGGACCTATTACAAAAATAGCAAGCACCTTTTTGTTGTTGGTTTTGAAATGATTTTTCTTCTTAAACTATGTCTCATTCTTTGGCTTTAACTTATCAGTAATTTCAACATTATTTGCCTTAAAATGGGACTCAGTTTGAACATTATCATCTAGATCGCGTTTGCTAGAATCTTCTTCAATACGAAGATGATGCTGTAAACCGTCTAAATTATAATCTGTTTCCGCATGCTTCATCTTTTTCTTATAATCATTCCAACTATGCAGAAGTCTAGAAATTATAACTCCAAAAACAAAAGGTTCAAGGAGATCAATTACAGTATCTTTAAGTTGATTCACCAACAGTAAGATTTCACTTACTTGTCCAATTATGGACTTATTGGTGACCATTTTGAAATCCATAAAGTTAGAAATAAGAAACTTTTTATTACTTGCCTCGGATATGCGGTATTTATTTTCCAGTGCGGTCCAGAGTGCCTTCATTGTTTCCAAGGTCCTATGAGCATTATAAACTGGGGTAGATAGCGCATTCAGAATATGGCCTCTGCATAGAAAATCGTCCTTTTTGCGCTTTGCACGTTTAGCCTTTCGAGCAGCATCATCTTTATCAGTTTCCTCCGAGATATCTTCCAAGTCATCTTCCAAAATGTAGAACAATTTGACGGTGACCAGGAAAAATTTCATCGTCTCTTGCCAACGAGTGAAATTGTCGCCATCAAAGCGCTCCAAACGAGTTAGATGCTGATTCATAACTTGTAGAGTGCTCGAACCTTCCATGGTTGAAGAGTATTGTTTGAAATTTGTTGGGAAATTTTATGGTTTGAGAAGAATTTGATGGCAATTGCGATGAAGATAATGTTGTACTTCCGACTTCAAGAATCCATGGAATAGATTCTTCCAGACAATAGTTCAACCCACTAGGTACAAACGTGTTATCGAACTATCGATCAGAATTCAATGAAGCCTTATAACAACATAATCGGATTCAAAGTTTGTACGTCTTTTATCCGACCAAGAACACTTTCGCAACGGTTTCTGATGATACAATTTATATAAAATAGAATGAAGAGAAAGAAGAGAGCAATCTGCGATGTTTTCTAAGTTTGCAACACTTCGGAAGTGTCAAAAAATAGAGCAATGGTGGCACAACGTTTAGCAACACTTTCCAACGTCTCAAAAATTGCTCCATGAGGGAGAAGAAGACGGAGTTCAGAGAAAAAATCTATCCCCAACATTTCTGGGCGTTGCTATTTATAGACGTGAAGAGATGTCCATTCGTGAAGCGTCACAACCGTTCGCAACGGTCGCGTCTGTTCATTATGTAACGGTTTACAACTATTACAAATGGTCACGTCCATTCGTTTTGTAACGGTTCACAACTGTTACAAACGGTCGCGTCCATTCGTTTTGTAACGGTTCACAACTGTTACAAACGGTCGGGTCCATTCATTTTGTAACGTTTTAGAAAACGTTACAAATTTCCGTCATCAATTCAAATTTAGATATTTCGGTTCTGGGTCCTTAACGGGCTGAAATCCGACCCGTTACTATTCACCTATGATCCAAAAATATTTTCGGATCCGAACCCGAAACGCGAAACCCGACCCGGTTCGGTTCTGTCGGACGGACGGACGACGGCGGCGCGCGTGTGGTGTTGCATGACTTCTCTCGTCGCAACAAAGAAAATATGTGGGAGCCCCAAGGCCCCAACATCCACATGAGAAAGTTTTATTTATACAAATATATTGCATAAGTTTCTAGCATGTGGGACTAACTTCTTTTCTTCCTCTTTACTTCTTCTCTTCTAAATCAAAATCCAAAGCCCCAATAAAATGTTTGAAAATTTTACAACAAAAAGTATTTCAATTTTATATAGTAAATTATATACATAGTCTTTAACTGAATATTATGGACTTGAGAAAAATAAAAGCACCAAACCTCAAGGCAACCTTAATGATTACTTAGGCAGTAGTTGGTTTGTTGTTTTTAGTTTTTGGTTTTCGTTCGTAAAAAAATGCACATACGTATGTATATTGTCGAAAACGACCAATTAATAAAGTTAACATAAAATAGAAAATATTTTTCCGTATTTTTAAAAATAATACACGCTTGTGAAACAATCCACCCTTCAATCGTCCGTCTATCATCTTCGTACTCACGTCCGTCTTTCTTTCATCCCTTCCGCTGTCTTTCCATTCTTTTTATATTTGACATACATATTGAAACCGAAAACACAAAATTCGTTTTTAAACCAAAAACTACATTAGTTTTTGAGTACCGACTAATGAAAACTATTCTAGTTTTCAATTTATCTGAACATGTGCATATTGACAAGGTTTGGAAGGCAATATACTAGCATGGCCAACGACATCAAGGAATTTGGTACCATCTAATTGCAGTTTTGCTTGACCAACATGAAATGTTCATTTTTGATATGCTTTACTTAGGAAATTTTTTGTTACATATAGAAAATGATACAATTTCGGTCGGGCTGCCATATATTGAAAATATGTATATTAACTAAGATAAGATATTATAGGAAGTATGATTTGTAATATAAAGATCATTTTCTTTTGATTTTTAGTAGGGTGATTAATCTTTCGACATTGATTTTTATGCTAAATATCTTCCCTTTGAGTAACAAATAGAAAAAGGGAAATTATTTTAAAGAATCTTAAATGTTGTATAAACGTATTTTCTCTGAAATTTTATGGTTTCATATTTTATATTATCGACCATTACGATGAGAAGTGTTTAAATATTCCTATATTTATTTCTGAATTTTAGAAATCAACACAGGTACAATATTATTTCCCACTTTAGCTTTTAGCTTTTGGTGATAGATCACAATAATACTGTGTATGGTATTAAAAAGGTAAAAAAAACCATCTTCTAAAACTACAAACCGAAACCTATTTATCCCTTGTAAGGTTAAGCAATCTATACTTCTGATGTTGGATAGTAATGATAATAATGGGATTTCCACCTGCATCGTGCATGTGGTTCATTTTGAGTGGGTTCAAAATAATTTAGAGCAATTTCAACAACTGATTCGCTGTGAAGTTGTGCATAACCCACTTTATAGCACCATCCATACTCTATTTAGCAAACTTAATTCTATTTTAGGTTTTTCTGCATATACTCCTTTTTATTTGTTAGCCAGTTGCTTCTCTTTACATCGAATGTATATGTGAAACAATAATGTTTACAACTTCTACCATTTAACTTAACTCATATCTTTATTGCTTTCATAATTTGGTAAATATGTTTCACTGTTTGTTAACTTAGAAATGTTTACCATGTTATTAGCTATGATATTCTATTGGGTTATACTTCTATGTTATGATCCAGGATTTTGGACACTTCGTGTTTAAATATCTGAATTATTTAAATATTTGAATCTAGGATTAAATGTTGTTAAAGTGATTTAATAACCTTGTTAATCCCCTTCAAATCATAAGTAATGATGTAAACTTGTTTTCAAAAAATGTTTACAAAATAGTTACTTTGAAGAAATATTGATAATGTGACCGAAAATCGTTTTACTGATAAACAGCTTTTTACTCGTCGAAAGTTGTTAAACATTTTTTACATACACTTATTTTCTTGGAAAATCGGTAAAATAAAATTAGAATATTAGACCATTTTCAGAAATAATTTTTTTGATGATATTATGGGTGATGGCGTAAAAAATATTTTGAAAATGAGTTTTTAAGGAAAGTCCTAAATATTAATTAAAGAATAAGAGGTGTAAGAGGAGGCTTCTTTATGACCTTCATGGGAGGTAGAAGGTAGTAATGACCTCTTGTTCAAACCTATAAATACTTATGGTAGGAGATAGTCACAAAAGCTTGAATTGTAATGAAAAGTTGAAAAAGGTGAAAGTAGATCGGCAATAATCCACTTTGTTCTTCACTAGCTTTCTCTACTTAACTCAATTATTCTACAAACTCCAGCAAACTTTCACCAACACCTTAGAACACCTTTGGAAGCTTAGGTATAAAGTTAAGGTGGGAGAAACGTGAAGGAGAAGGGGAGGATCTTGGATGGACCATGAGCAATAGAAGAGAAGGTGTAACGACCCACATAAACAATAATCCACATGTGTCTAACCCAAATTGAGTGGAAAGACGGATAGTCATGGAAAAGAAAGAAGAAAGAAGGAGAGAAGAGAAGAGAAGAAGAAGAAGAAGAGAAAAGAAATTAAACAACACAGAATCTCATAATCGCAGTGGAACAACATATATAATATAATGTCAATGTTCTTTACATAAGGGAAACTATAATATACATACATCCGTCAGAGTACAACAAATCACAATCATCATCCTAGATAGTCATAAAAATATATAGTCACAATTGCTGATAATTAAAATAACCAAAACAACGAGAAATAAACATATACATGACTATGACTTGAAGACCTCCAACTCGACTCTTGAGCTCCAACACATCCAAAACAATCTGTAAATATACTCGGTCTGACCTGAGCATTATAACAAAATAACATCCGAGTCGGTCTGGAAAACCAGTATGAGAAAGCACACCCAATTGAATTTAAAAGTTGTAGAAAACCTTTAAAAATCAAATGATAAGGAAATCCGTTCATTTAACAATTAAGAGGTGAACTCTGCTCTTGTTCTTTTGTCTGCTTATTTCCTAAAGAACAAGGTTTGAGTTTACCAGAAATGATCAAATGTTGTTTCGAAGAGACCGAGATCGGATATGTTATCCTAAAAGCACTTCGATCCAACTCAAGCATTGAAGTGAAGAATCTTGAAGATGTTGTAATTGAAGACGAAGCTTTTTGAAGTGCAAGGGCTGCTTACTACTAATCCTGAGGGCAATTCTAAAATGGATATAATAGAAGTAGTGTCTTCGGTTTGTTTATGTCCTAAACAACTTCTATGGATGAATGTTGGCATTGCATTGTTGCCTAGAGGGAAATGTTAGCATTCCAAGTGGAAAGTGCTTTATGAAATGTAAGGCGTAGCCTCAAGCCTCCTCAACCATGAATGACTAAAACAAGGGATATGCAGCAAGGCTGAGTGGGTTGCTTCCATTGTGGTATGATCATCTGTATCTAAAGTCGATAACTTCACTTATTTTTATGCTTTGGGACCTAAAGTGGGGTGATCATATTCAACACTACTAGTCAAGTGGTAGGTCGGTTCTGTGGGGGATCTCGTGAGGTCCTCGGTGTTATTTTATCTAAAAATGCATGGTGATGGACGCTACCCAATAGCCCAGTCATTGTATGAAATCCATTCACCAATAAGCACCGTAAGGACTTAGTTGTGCCCAACTATATTGAAATGTGAGATGCAAGCATTTATTCTATATTCATATTTTACTTTGACCTATAGACATTATTATTATATTAATGGATTTTCTATAGAAAATATTCTTGTTATCGTAAGGTAAAAAACCGTCCGTGTTTATGTGCGGCGTGGTCCTACAAGATACATTTAGTTGAAATATTTTTGATAAACATTAAATTCCATTTGGGTGTGTTCTTCTCACGTGTTTACCAAACTGATCCGGGTGTTCTTTCCCTTTCAATGCTCGGGTCAGATCGAGCATATATACAGATTGCTTTGGATGCATTAGAGCTCAGGAGATGAGCTGAAGGTTCAAGACGTATCTACGCATTTCTTGTGTACCGATGTGTTGTCTGTTGGTTGTATTTATCAGCAAACTATAGGGACAGGCTATTATAACTGCCCAGGCAGAAATAATTAGTGTACTTTGATTGATATATGTATATTACAATTTTTCTTTGTTTAAAGATTTGTTATATATTGTAGATTATTCATTCCGCTATGAGATTCTATGTTGTTTATTTTCTTCTTGCGTTCTTTCTTCTTTCTTCCATACAATCTGTCTTTCTGGCACTTGGTTGTTTGGCGCGTTTATACTATGGATGTATTAATGTCGAATTCTGAAGTTTGGAAAGACGGTTTGTTACACGATACGACTCCAAGGTTAGTGGTCGATAACGATCCCTAAAATGACCAAAATAGTTGTCTTAAACTCTTCAATTCGGCTCATCTTAGGGTTAGTTTCGTGATTCCATAGTTGTTTATATTAATATTAGCTTGTTTATGTAGTCTAAATGACAGAGTTGTAGAAGAACAAAGTTGTTGATTCAAGAGTTTGGGAAGATTGACAAGGAATTGTATCGAGTCAACAAAATGACACTGCAAATAGGCTTTCAACATCGAATAGGCCTTATAGCAGAAGATATACTCCTAAGGGGGGTTGTACATGGGTCGGTACCGACCCCACACTTATGGGCTTCGGGCCTTTGCCATTTTATGATGGTTTTATGTTAGAGTTGTGATCCTGGTTGTACTTGAGTTTTTGGCTTCATAATCACCTCTCCGGGAGTCTTGCCATGATAACGTTGAAGTTTAACTCGTTTGGTTCATCTGTATATGTAACAACCCGCATATTTATCGAGTTTACATTTAAATATTTTTATTTAAATATTAAATCGTTAATCGGATTTTGGTCCGAAAAACTACTTTTTGCAAACGGTCAAATTAGGACTCGAGACCACTTCCATTGAGTTCGAAATGTCGTTTACAACTTTTTAAGTATAAACATCGATAGGTTCGGAGTTAGTGAAATTTCACTAACTTTTCCCGCTTTGGACTTTGGGTTAGTTTAGCCTATTAAGCCCAAGTTCCAACCCTCTTCTCCTCACTCTTCATAAATTTCCTAACTAACTCAAGCTTTAGCATTAATGGTGAAGAGAATGGGAAATTAAAACTCCAAGCTCAAATTCAATTGCAACTCCATCATTCAACTCCAAATTCAAGTAGAAGATATTGGATTCAAGCTTTGGATTGCTTCTCCTTGCTTTCAAGCTTCATCTTCATAAATTTTAGTGCAAAGGTGAGATTTTTATCTCACAATTCTAGCCTATAACTATATTGGACTGTTGGGAATGATTCCCTATCATTTTAGCATGCATGTTAGCATTTGGTTTGGATTGGATTGGCGAAAAACTCCAATTTTTAGCGTTTTGTTGAATTTTCTGCACTTGAGTCGTTCTGGCCATTTTTAGGTCGTTCGGAGTTATGTCGTTCATCCATAAGTCGCTGAGTCGTTGGACCCTTGAGTCGCTGAGTCGTTGGAACCTTGAGTCGCTGAGTCGTTCACCCTTGAGTCGCTGAGTCGTTGGACCCTTGAGTCGCTGAGTCGTTGGACCCTTGAGTCGCTGAGTCGTTGGAACCTTGAGTCGCTGAGTCGTTGGAACCTTGAGTCGCTGAGTCGTTCACCCTTGAGTCGCTGAGTCGTTGGACCCTTGAGTCGCTGAGTCGTTGGACCCTTGAGTCGCTGAGTCGTTGGAACCTTGAGTCGCTGAGTCGTTGGAACCTTGAGTCGCTGAGTCGTTCACCCTTGAGTCGCTGAGTCGTTGGACCCTTGAGTCGCTGAGTCGTTGGACCCTTGAGTCGCTGAGTCGTTGGACCCTTGAGTCGCTGAGTCGTTGGACCCTTGAGTCGCTGATTCACCCTTGAGTCGCTGAGTCGTTCACCCTTGAGTCGCTGAGTCGTTGGACCCTTGAGTCGCTGAGTCGTTGGACCCTTGAGTCGCTGAGTCGTAGACCCTTGAGTCGTTAGGTCGTATGACCCTTGAGTCGTTAGGTCGTTAGACCCTTGAGTCGTTAGGTCGTATGACCCTTGAGTCGTTAGGTCGTTAGACCCTTGAGTCCTTAGGTCGTTAGACCTCATTTTGTCTTCACTAGGTCGTACCGTTTTGGTCGGGGCGCTGCCCCGCACCCCGCCGGGGGCGCTGCCCCCTGGACCCCCGCGACCTGACCGGGCAGGTCGAACCCCGTAAGCGGTGGCGTTGCCCCCGCACCCCCACCTTGGGGGGTTGCCACCCCCCCTGGACCCCCCCTCCGTAGGGGATCTTATCTGAAAAACATTGAGCTGGTTTCCTTGGATTTTATTCACATCTCCGTATGCGATTTTTGTGACTGATTGTTTCTACAATTGCTTCTGTGTTTTGTCACTTTATAATATAAAGGTTTCAATACTAGTAGTAAATATCAAAACTCTTTTAACAAACAATTTCAACTCTATTTTTAATAACAAAGCTCTTTTCTTAAACCGTTTTCCAATCTATTAGTATATACAAACCTTTACCTCACTCGGATGAGAAATCTAATTAAACGACTTAGTAAAACAAGTGGTATGAAACGCTTGCGTTCACTTCGTCGGTTAATTCTTGGACTTGTTCGATTGAACCTCTTGTGACAATTTTATTAGTGAAGATTTACAGTTTGTTCGTAAATATTTAAGTTAAGCAAGTGGTTATGGGACATGAAGCTAAACTTCTATATTTACTAGCTTAGTGTAATTGACACTTCTCGTTGATCTTGATGATCGCTTTATGAATTAGACTAGCAATTGCGCGATGTCTCTTTCATTGCAAGGTTAGACTAGACACCACTTGTGTGATTCCATTCACACATACCTTTCTGCTTTTTGGTTAGTCTTGACCTCATTCTGTGTGATTCCACTCACACATGTGGGGTAGCTCCCCATGGTCTTCGGACCGTCATGTGATAGGCCTCTTTCCCTTTTTATGATTTCTGGATTTCTCGTGTTGATTTCTGGAATTTATGTCATTGACTTGTTATGAGTACAAGTTTAGGGTATGATGCCCTCTTCGAATCTTTGAGAAGATTCTTGTGATATTGATTATCTCTTATTGATTGATCTTCTGTTGATCATTATTTACATACTTATAGTGGTATGTCGTTATGGATGTTTATGTTTATGCCATATCTTTTATGTTATATCATGTCATCTGATATTTATAGCTAGACTGATCCGTTTATTATTTTCTTAAATAATACTCGGATCAGACCGAGATGTTACAGGTGCTTCTGCTTGACTTCTTCCCAGGGATTCATCACTCTGACTTTTGGCTAACTGTTTATATTAGCAGTTTTTGTTGTATACACTTGAGATATAGACTCATAGTTGTATTCTTTTGTATAGCACGCGTTGCTATTCTTTTGTATTATCGTGGATCTTACTGACCACTACTCTGATGTACACTTTCATGTGTTAATTATATATTCATATCTTCTTCCGCCTTTGTGATATGGATATCTGTGACTGATTTGTGATATGATTATTTCTATGTTTGTTTCCGAAGATTATTTATAGCCACCGTGTGATAAGCAATTACATGGATGGTCGCTCCTCAACAGCCTTATTCTCCGTGCTAGTTGACAGCACTACTCCGGAGTGTTCTTGGCTAGCGTGGGTATAGAGGTGGGGCGTCACAGTATACTATTTGATCAAAAGGTAGGATAATAACTAAATAGAGAAAAATGATCATAGGTGAAAAACGAACACCATGGTAGGGGATCAAAGACTCTTACGATTTCTATTTGTTTTGTTGTGTATTCCAGTAAGATTGCAAAATAGATACGAGATAATAGGTCTTTCTTATTCTAATTATTTTATTGCATGTTAAATTAATATTAAATAATTACTTCTCATATTTTATATGAATTTGTTTGTCTGAAATTTTATAGGTTAAATCTATTTAAAAGAATTTATTTGTTGGGATTTTCAAATTAAATCTATCTTGATTAATTTGTTGAGTTATGCAGATTATATCTATTTGCAACAGCTAGGTGCCAGGTAATTATTTGGTGCTTCTCTTTTTTAAACTTGATTATTTAAATTTGGCATCTTCATATGTTTTGTTGCCAAATCCTTTCTGCACCACCTTCAAGATAGTTGGTAATTTGTCTTGCGATTTTCATAATTATTTTTATCAATCATTGGTGTCATTGCAATCATTTTAGCATCTAACGATAAAATTCATTTGAAGTCAAAACAAGTGGAAGGTCGATAATGGCTTTTGTAAAGCAAAATATTTTGCAAAAATCCATGATAGAGGTGAGGTACATTACATCACAATAGTAATTAGAAAATAGAGGAAAAGGAGGTTTAGACTCATGGTTTCAATATTATATCCTTCAATCTGAAAACTTGCTTCATAATAATGCTTGATTATATTTATTAGCAGTACGAAGATGATTTCAAATCTATAACAAAAAGGATGTTACTATTTACACCCATCTAAACGCTTCTCTCACCAATTTTATCCTCTCATCCACTCAATTACTTCACTCATCTACCCACATCAACTTTTTCATAAGCTTTTTATTTTCTTAAATCCATAACACAATTTTCTCTCTTTGTGTTTCTTTAAAAAACAAAATCAAAATTTCTTCATCTAATTTCTCTATAGTCGATATTTTTTTGATTTAATGTTTCACCAGTACATACAACTAATTTGTTAAAATTAAGTTGTTATTTAATTGTAAGTAGAATTTTCATTTTTTGTAAACTGTGTAACCCTAATTAAGATTAACATAGTAAAAAATAATTTGTAGCTCAAATTAGATACTATGACATAACATATAATAGAACATTTATTACTACTTCGATCAAAAATATGCAATCATTATCGTTTTAGTTGTTTTTTGAATAAAAAGGTTTAAACAACAAACAACATGATATAGTCAAATAGAAATAGTTATAGTAATCATTTCTTAGAAAATTAACGGGTTTACACAAATATTGATTTACATTCATATTCTCAAATCAACTTCTAGTCTGAAATTCATGAGATCAAATTGCTTACATATTTTATCTCATTTTTTGTCATTAATGATTGATAAGATTGAAAATAATTATATTTAAGTATTAGATTTCATTACTCATATGGTGTTCGATAATGCAAAATTGTTAGCATTTATTTGTAGATCATCTTTTAGGCTTTAGGTGGGTTTTTGAAGTGGATTTTGTGATTTAATTTTATTTATGTTTAAGTGGCGTTAGTAAGCATTTAGATAGATGTAAATAGTCATGTGTAAGAAAAATGATATTTGGCTTTTGTAATATTAAATTATATCTGTAGGCATAAATGCAATTAAATATTCCATCCTATGGAATACTAAGTATAATGGTATAAACCACATATGGACCCAATTTTGCCAATGCTGCATGATACAGAATCATAGAGACAATCTATGTAAATTAAATTGCTGCCATGTAGGACTATATTAGATTATAATAGTTCATTTCTTTCCAACCTTTTGTATCTGCAGCTCTCTTTTGGTAACTTCATTTGGTACATGTTGTTCCTTCCAGAGTATTGGTACTGACAATACTCTTTTTCTACGTCTTCTCTTTTCAGCACTCTTCAAGACGATCAATAAAGAAACTAAATAAGTTTTTTTAGGAATCATAACTATGATGACCCACCTCCTCGACCCTTAGAAATTGACACTAATATATCCTCGGTATTCATGTGCAGTAAATCCAAGTGCCGAAGACACAGATTATCATGGGGTAAAGAAATAAAGATAGAAGATATACAATAATAGAATCTCACATCGTAATCAACATATAACGATACATAGGAGTAGTACATGCAATTACTTCAATTTGTTCCATCAAAGTTATGACAGGTACTAACCCAACTAGGATAGTTATAACGACCTATCCTTACAGTGCTGGTAAATACTAATACATAATACAGACACAACTGAAAGTGACAGATGACTTCAACAAACGATCCAAAATGCTACATGCTCCATGCTCCATTCCCAAATGCTCCAAGCTGAACTAACTAGTTGGCTACCCAGGAAAATAGGGCACCCAAAGTTAAAGGGGAAAAGAAAATAAACTTCAGATCAGTCATGGGACTGGTATGAGAAACTCAAAATACAATGTTTGAAAACAAAAGGTATCTCATAAGACCACGCTGCACATAAACACTGAATTGGTTTTTTCCTTATGATAACCAAAACATTTGCTATGCAGAATATGTGGATATTATTTTTAATGACATTCTTTCATAACACTTTTCAAGTAAGTATACACAATCTTAGCCGAATTGTTACATTATCAAATTCCAACATACTAGGCTCTATAATCAAATCTTAAGGCACTTATTGGAGAATAGATTTCCATACAATGACAAGGCAAGTGACTACCTTCCGACAGTACATCTCTAGAAAATGCACCTAAGGCTCCAACCTCTACCAACACAGAACCGGCCTACCTTTACCATAGATAGTACCTAATATGTCATCACCCCAATCGTTTCCAACCTGCCCGGGATTTCTCTTTCCATGCACCATGTTAATTTTAAACCCAACGTCATAGCGAGAATAAATATATCTAGAAAGGCGATGACAAGAGCGGCTTACTTAGCTTTGCCGCATCTACCCTGTTTTTGTCATTTCCGGTTGGTGAGGCTCGAGTTAAGGATTACCTTAATCATGGCACATTCCACTCTGAATGCCACATTGCCACTCCATAATCACAGAACTGATTTCAACAAACGTATAAGTTTTGAGCTCGTATGTCTCAAAAAAGGGTGTTCGGCTAAGAGAAGTTGCCTTCTCCGCCACCAATCAAATGATATGTTCATTGAAATCAACCAATGTAACTACAATTGCAATGTCAAACATCCGTCCATGCAAGTTGTTCATGAACAGGACAAACCGAATGCACTCTCCTACCACATCCTATCGGGAGTAACTCCTAGGATTAGTAGTGATTAGTGCTTGCGTTGGATATTTCATAACGAAGAGACTACTGCTACTATATGTATATTGGGAGTTTACCCCCAAATGATCAACAAGCAGTCCTTCATTACGAAAATCCTTAATATGATATCCATGTCTTCACTTTGAATACATAAATTGGTTCGAAGTGGTCTTCAAATAGGAATTACCCAAATTCGACTCCGGTTCCTCTGAACCAATCATCGATTAAAAAGATGTTAAGTTCATATGTGATTATCAATCATTATTCAATTTAATTCATATTTCTATTCATTCATAGATATATCTTAAAGATATATTCATTGAAATATTTCTTTATCTTTCTCAAAGTATATGGAATCATCAAGCCTTATTTATCAATTCCTTTTGGTTACTTTAAACCTTTTAAAATCATGGAATAATTCCAAACCCTTTCATATTTTACTTACAAAAAAAATTTCCAATTCATTTCCTTTAAATCTTAACAAAGATTTCCTAATTCAAAACTCATAATTTTAGTTCGGTTAAAAGCATGTTATTTAGGATGTTAATCCAAAACCAGTAAATGATAAGTGAGTAGAATCTATAGAAATAATCTAATTATACTCAACAATAATTCCCGTATTCAACAAATACTATGGGCAGAATAACGGCGAAAGCATCCTTTAAATTCCATGAATTTTATGAGTTCCCCCTTCGTGCTTTAACACCAAGTACAAGAAGATTATCTCCATAAAATACAAGTTATTTATATTTGGAGAAATAAATCCTTTAACTTCGAAATTTTTTGATCCGAGTAAATCAAATTTACAATCCCATCCATCGGGCCCGTCCTGATAGCCAGGGAGAGCAGGAAACTGGATTTTCAAACTCAAGCTTAGACACTATCTCTTTGACACCCATAAGGCGGTCAAGTAATTTGATATACACTAAATCATTTAATATTTAACCATTTCATAAATCCTTCAAATCATCTTTAAAATACATTATTAATCATTTGAAAATATTTGCAAAAGATTTTGAAATGAACGGTTGCGTATAAAACTACATTTCAAAAGTTATAGAAAAGTGTTATGCAAAGTGCTTTTTAAGCTATATTAATCAAAATGACTTTTTTATCATTTGAAAACTCATTTCTATAACTCAAATCACTTTTAAAACATTTTAAAATATTTTTAGAATTTATTTCATATTTTTAAACAATTTTAAAGAGGTTTAACATTCCATATACAACAATTCATTAAATAAAGGAAAGTTCTTTCCTTTGTGCTTATCGATGTATATTTCCGTGACTTGCATATATATTCAACACTTATATTAAACAGCCATCATCAATATTCATAATCAAACATATATAACATCCAATTGCATATAATATGATAGTCTAGGAGTTTGCCCATATCAGGTTTAAACTACTAACTAAAATTAGCTACAGCTTTGCTAACTCGAACTCTTAGCTCACGATCACTTGGATTATTGCTTCTAGATGGCTCCGACTATAGATGAGAGGATAGAGGTGATGGAATCGATTAAAGTAGAGGTGAATAAGAAGAAGATGGAATGAAATGTGTGGATTTGTGAAGCCTTAGGGCCTTGTTTATAGCCTTAGGAAAATGTCAAATTACTAAATTACCCTTAGATATTATCAAAATATATCTTACATCACATGACTTCAACATCAACTCCTTGTCCCTGTACTCAAGTGGATGCATTAGTGGGATGTAATGTTATAATACATATTGCAAAAATATCTTAAGATGGAATGATATGCATTAATGGTGGATTTGATGTTTGCTTTCCATATTTTAATGGTGATTAGATGTTACTTTTTTCACTTACTTTTTGTAAAAATATCTTAGATATTTTCTTTTGCTTTGATTTGACTAATTGTGATACACATATATACGCATATGTGTATGTGTGTGTGTACAAACAATGTTGGAACAACTTAAGACAATTTCCATTGGTCAAACTGTTGAGATTTCAAGATCCAATTTCCGGTCATATTATCAATTTTTAATTCACACTATTTATTTATATAACAAAACCTGAAAATAAATTTATTATCATCTTTAACTAATTAAAACAAGTTTATTTAACTTATAAATCTATATTTAAAACTAATTAAATATTTCATTTTCAAAGTGGTAAAATTACGGGTCGTTATAGCTTGAAACATTTTGGACGAGCTTGGAGTAGAGTTTCCTCTGTAGATGGTTATCCAGTTCCATTTCCACTGCATTTGTTTACTATTTGTATTCGGCACTAGTAGGGACAGATATTTATAACTGTCCAGACTGAGATTTGGATAGACTCTGATGTATATATTTAAAAAATTTACTGCAAAGATTATATATTGAAATAATATATGTTATTCCATACATGTAAAATTATGTTATGTCATTATTTTTCTTTTTACCCTTCATGATCTGCTTTTCCAGTGCATGAATGCTCGGCACACAATACAATGGGTGCATTTATGTTGATTTTCGAGTGTTGAAAATTTCGACCTTCACATCCATAATATAACTTAACCAAAATCTTATAAACTAAACACCTAATTTTTATTTCAAATCATTTTGTAATATAAATACTTATAAATTTCGGATATCAAATAATACTTTCAATATTTAAATCAAAATATATTTTGCCAAAGCAACTAAGTAGCAAATTGCTACTATAATATCCCCACTTTAAAACTTGAAAATAAACGTCGATGATGCTGTAGTCATCATCGGAATTATTTTCCAATAAAAAAGCGAGTTTAGTACATCCAAACCATGCCTTGCAAAGTTAACCAAAATCATTTCCAAAATGGTATTAAATATTTCTTAAATACTACTAAGTACCATGATATCAATTCCATCAACCAATTCCCAAGTATTTAGTTCCAAATAATAATAGTATTATTTTCCAAAACTTAGAAAACCAAAAAAACCAAATTATAAAACAAAGGGATTTATGTTCTCAAATTCTCAGTTTAAATCCTTTTCATTTATAAATCATATTTATAAACCATATTTATACGAGTCACTTCTTGTATAAAACTATCACCAAAGTGTTTATCTTGTTCAGATTATAATAAACAAATTTTGTTATAATCAAAATTCTAACCCAAGATTATCAACGAATGCCTTATTGCCAAACTATGAAACATAATTCACAAGACATTCGTTATAGTGTCCCCATAGTTTTTTATCTGCCCAATCCATTCGATGAAAAGGTAAAACTGCTCATAAACTGGTCAAGCACAAATAATCAAACAATAAATGATGATAATAGAATATTATCATTTCCCAACAAACAAACATATTATAAATACCTACATCAATCTATGAAAATTATCCTTTCATATAAACACTATAATCTTAGCTAAAATTATTTCATTTACCAGTTTCGAAAATAATACTGTGTCGGTTTGCACTATCTAAATGTTTAGAGATCCCTATCAATAACGATAGTAATTCGTATCGACCAGAATCCATAAGCCACTCTAAAAACCAATCAGCACAATATAAAACATTTTATAATAATAACAAGTACGCAATCTCGTATGCATACGCTCAATTCATAATAAGGCATTCCATTACCCTATCACTCCATGAGTAATACCCCTAAATACTAAGGTTCTCGCTTAATCTTTATCTTTGATGACAAACGTACCAATCCGCCTTTATGATTATTGAATATCGACACTAATAGATCTATAGTATTTATATGTCGAGCACCGAAGTGCTGGAAAGATGAATTGTAGGGGAAAATAAAAAGAAAAGAAAATAGAACAAGAAAGATGAGAACACAATATCAGAATCTCACATGCAGAATGGTAATATATAATATCTCAAAAGTTCTTTACCAAAAAGCAAATTTTATATACATACATCAATACGATTTAACAACCCTATCATTAGCCAGGATAGTTTTAACATCTTGTCCTCACAAATGCTAATAGATACAAAC
This sequence comes from Allium cepa, assembly GCA_030765085.1. Taxonomy (NCBI): domain Eukaryota; kingdom Viridiplantae; phylum Streptophyta; class Magnoliopsida; order Asparagales; family Amaryllidaceae; genus Allium; species Allium cepa. The sequence continues at coordinate 720,204,602 of CM060938.1, read as the reverse complement.
CAACTAATGTAGCGGAAAATATATACTGTATGAAATCATTCAGCTCCTCTTCAAGAGCTCTAATGAACCACAACTAAATCTAGAAACATACTCAAGCTAACATAAGAATTAAGAACATAATATTCGGATCAGTCTGGTAAACCAGCTTGAGAAACTCAAATAATATAGATTTATTATATTTTAGACCCTTCAAAGTATGAGTAACTCGTAAGATCACTCTGTCGGTAAACACAGATGGGTTTTTACCTTACGATAACCAAACTATTTCTAATATAAAATTCATTTACAATATAATAATGTCTAAGGTATAAAATATAACAATCACATATTTGTGATGCAAGTGAGTGTATATCACAACGATAATAGGCATACAATCACAACTGCTAGAGCATGTTCGCTAGTTGTGTCGGATTTCCACGTACATCACTTCAGGGAAGCCAAAGACAAACTACTGCACAAGGATTATAGATATCCTTATGAAGTGTCGTATATCTCTAGATAAAATATACTATAGGAAAAACATATCTAGTCCATGCCCAAACATATGGCCCGGGTCATATCACCCCCGTATGTATATTCGTAAGTAACGCTAAATGGAGTGTCTGCACCTTTTAAGTTAGCTAAACCCGATAATCTATGTCTCCTGCCTCTGGTTTCTGTTAGCTAAATGGTGAAATCACGTTCAATATCTCATCACACAAGCAACAACTTGAACAGATCTCCACACGCAAGTTCCCAATTCGAACAGATCTCAGAACCACACGTGGATTCCTATATCTCAACAGATCTTAGAATCACACATAGATTCCTCAATAGACCTTAGAATCACGCACGAATTCTCATACGTCGGTAGGTCTTGGAATCACATATAGATCCCCACATCCCAAATAAATCACAAACATCTACATGTGTTCGAGCATCTCAAATAGATCTCGAATCTCCATATAGATTCCAGCATCATGAACCAGTCATGAAGCCATCAAGAAGCAAGCAGGAAGCAATCACAAACCTCTTCCGAAGCATGGAATATGCATATGATTTTGAAGTGGTTACAGTTTTAAGTCATCTCATATAAGTACACTCCCCTACTTATTGGGTGCTGCAAAACCAATCGATCGGTTTCTCGGTAATCTTAACCCCGGTTCTGTGGGAAATAAGTAGAAAATACATAAGATTAGATATCACCTCCTAACTATTTAAGTGGATAGATTCCCTTATCATTTGTCCTAGAAGAGCGAAACGAGTTTATACATACAGTATAATATCACTGAAGATAATTGTACCATATAATTCTCGTGTTTCTTCTAGATATTTCCATAGTATATTTGGTCGAATCAAATTATACTAAGAATAATCACATTTGGAAAATTAAGTCCCCTGTACTATTCATAAACAAGTAACATACAAAGCATGATCAAACAAACAAGCACAATCAAGTCTTATAGCGACTTCTAATCCCGTTTTTAATTAATCTTCCTTTATTAATTAAGAACCTCTTTTATTAGTAAAACACATTTAACTAAATAAACTCTTTTATAAATGGAACTCCATTTGTTAATAAAACCTCACTATTTAATTAAAACATAATTATTCATTTCAACATATTTTGATACTTCCTAAAAGTATTTATACGCTTATCTCAACTGTATAAGTATATTCACAAATCAATTTTCAAGGGCTTAAGACAAATTTTACTCAAACACTATCACTACAAACCAAAAACCAATGCCCTTATGATTATCTTTAAAATATTCTTTTTAAAGATCCATTTAAGTTCACAAGTATAATCAAAATAAGTTAAAGGAGAAATTTATTAACACTTTGCCACAACAAACCCAAAACCAATTCATACTCATTATTCTCTTTAAAATTCCATTATTAAAGATCTAAGTACTTTCCAAACTCATTTAACAATATTTTAACACTTCAAAATATTATCTAAGGGTTCAAAAACAAATGTTATTAAAACAATCTTTACATTGAGCCCCAAAATACCTTACTATCCCCTTATATTTAAAACTCCATTATAAAGATCCAATCAATTTCCAAAAGTGTAGTTAAACGGGTTAAGACAAATATTATGCAAACATCGTTACTATATACCCAAATAATTTTTATGCTTTCCATTTACTTAAAAATATCATTAGAAGTTCTAAGTATGGCGTTACTTATTAAACAATGTAATATACCTTTTTGTCAATGGATAAAACAATCCATTAAAATATAAGAGTTATAATCTAAAAACTCCTTTTTTATCCCTTTACAAAATGTTAAAATTTATTTTTAAACTTCTAAATATATTAAAATACTTTTAAAAAATAGATACTTACATATACTAAATTATTTATAAAACAAAGGTATTTAATAAATAATATAAACCATTTGTAAGATATTATAATATAAAAATATTTTATTTATCTTTAAATTTCTAAAACCATACGTATACTAAAAATATACTTTTAAAATACTTATACTATTTTAAAACCTTTTATTTCAAACACCATTTGAAAACCTGTATTATAATTTAAAACCATCATTTTTATAAGTCTATATATGAATTTTAATAATATATTTAAAGCTTGTTATTTACTAATAATAAGTATGCTAACAGTACTAGTTAATCAATATGAAGTAGCCCTGTGATGTCTTCCAAATTTAACTTTAAAATTGCTTATCACAGCGATTTCAAAGTGCATCCATCGTGACCTTTTTGCTTCTAACCTTTTTCAATTTCCATCTCCAAATTCCCAACAAAGTCTATCGTAATCCCTTTATGTTCATCACACCAAAACATGCGTAGAACAACCCAATATATATATATATTCACAATATATCACATTTTATCTAATTTATTACATATATCAAATATCAGAGATTTCAAAGCATGTTTATTATAACTATATCATTTCAAATATTTATAACTTACTATCACCTTTCATAATGCAATATTGAACATGCAAACTTGTAGTTTGTGCCATGAAACATGTTACAGATGATCAAATATGATTATACTCCATAGTACTTTTATCACTTCTTTTACAGTATAAGGCGGTGTCGAAAGTAATAACTTGCATTGTTCGTTATACAGTTTATATTTTCAATACAACAACAATTATATACACAATAATTATATAATCAACTGGTGAGTAAAACTCAACTAAGCTCCAGCTAATGCTTTTGTTTTTGCAAATAGTCCAAAATCAAATGTCGTTTGATTTTGACTAAAATTCCTACTGGCTCTAAACTTGATGAATCCAACTGCAAAGCGTAGATATCATCGCTATGAGTATAACGCAACTGACCACATCTAAATCCGACCTCGTATGAACAAGATATGGATATTAGAACTGAATAATAATTAACATAATTAATTAAGTAATTAAAGTTAATCACATTCTTCCTTAACCACGGCGAACACATCACGTAACCTTATGCAACTTCATCACCACGCTATTGTTGAATATGCGGTTATATGATTTTTTGTTTGATGATAATAAACATATATATATATATATTCGTGTAAATGTATTTGTTAATGTACTATTTTATTTTTCACAGATTAAATAAATATTTGCTGAATAAAATTAAATAACACAGAATTTGAATTCAAACAGAAATTTTATTCAAACAAATATTTATTACAATTTTGAATAGTACAAATTCAAGCTCTCACTATTCACTATACAACTTTGATACAAATTCAATTAAATCACAATTTTATATTTACAGTTGACCTCACTACATATCACTCACACTCGTATTTATCTTCAACTTCATTCCAGTTAGAATCCAGCATCTGAGCAATCTGCAAAAATATTCACTAACGCAGTAAAATTGAAAAAGAAATATTTTTGAAATATAAAATAAAATGTGAATTTTGAAAATAATATTTGCCTCAGTTATTTGGGTTGTTCGTCATCATTTGAATTTGAATTCATCATACACGAACAACTTGTGACATACACAGTGTACCACTGTAGATGCCACAAGGCCGTGCACATCGAAATATACACTTGATTGATTTAAAGGGACAGGTGAGCACAGGTCAAACCCAAATGAAAAGCCGGGTTCAACTCAAATGCAATATAAATAAAATCACAACACGCGCACAAGGTCAAACCCGAGCTATTTGCTAGATTCAACATATGGCAGTTGTACAGGCTACGACTTCAAGCATGCAAAAAAAAACCAAAATAGTGCACCAAAGCAAAATACAAGATGTAGAGCAGCAATGCACAAGTGACATGGGCATCAGACTAAAGTACATCATGAAGCAAAACCGAGTTCAGTGCCACAGCGAACATGGTTCGAAACAGCATACCAAATGAAACAAGGAACCAGACTCAAATGAACAGGTAGATGAAGATGCAGTGAAGCCAATATGGCAAACAATGAATGCACCAGAATTATGGCAACATAGTCAATATACAATGAATCAAAGCATGGTTCAGACCATAGGCAAATGGACAGAAACGACAACCATGTTATACACAGCAAAATACAACTTCAATGCAAACAAACCAAAGGAGATGTACAAGTTCGTCGCAACCAATAGCAAACGTCTGATTTAAGTACACCAGTGACACCAATGAATGACTAATGAACGCAACAGATATACGGTGATGCACAAGCAAGAATATGACAACAAACAACAATGCACCGAATAACTCACAAATATGCAACCAGACTAATACACACCAAATACACAGTGCAAAGATGCACTCAAATACAATAACAATGCAAGTAGATCAAATGAGGTGTTAAAAGCAACATGTATGTAACAGGTCCAATTACAACAAAGAACAAGGCACAGTGTAGAAGCTAATAAGCAGTGCAAACAAATATATTGAGTGTCAACAGTCAGCGGTGATGCAATAAAAATTGTATGCAACATGAACGGCTAGTGTCACATGGCAGTAAAGATATAATGGCCGTGAACAGCAAGTAAAATCGATCAAGTGTACTGTTCGATCAATATCCAGAAGTTTAGTCTAAGAAATCAAATGGCTAAAGTAAACACGATCAGTGAAGACGGAGTTCGAGCATAAAAACAAGAATAAATAAAAAGGAAATCACATACCATATCATTCAACCGAACTCGAAAAATTGAAGTAGCTGTCTGCAATTCAAAGTAACTTCTGATCGAACAAGCAAGCATCGAATTAAATCATCTGTTTCGATCGAACAACGAAGCAGCACTTCAATTTCATCAACAACCCTAAATTGGATCGAAGGGACGAAGCCCTAATTTGCAAAGACGAGAAGAGAGCCGCCGCTATCTCAAAAAACAACGGGCCGAACTTAAAAATATAAAAAGAGAAAAGGGCCGGCTATTTTATAAGGGGCTTTTGTTTCAAATTAGGGTTATTTTAATTTTAAATTGTTTTTAATTTGTAATTTCCTTTTAAACCGTTTAAATTTCTAGTCATGTGACTAGGGGACAAACTACGTGGCGTAGTTTGAGAATTCACAACTCAGTGGCTGAGTTGTGGCAGGGTTTTGAGCGTAGAGTTAGGTTTAGTCGATAGCGGGTGTCGCGAGTTTACGTGTGTAAGCGTCTGACTATCTAATTTCTAGTGGAAACCTTGGGGGCAGCACGTAGGCAGGGTTATGCCGAAGCTGGGTAAATTCTGTGTCGTTCTATTTCTGCATTTTATTATTCTGCTATTTTTTCTGTGTTGCTATTATTCTGCTGTGAACTGTGAATTGAATATTTTATAAGCTTCCGCAATAAATTTTTATAATTAATAGTATCACCCTATTCACCCCCCCTCTAAGGTGAAATCGATCCTACAAGTGGTATCAGAGCTAGGAACAAGAGCCGTTTTTGTTTTAAAAAATTGATTTTACAAAAACCAATTTTTGTTTTAAAAATTTGAATTTTTAAAATGGTTATTTTTTTGAGGGTCGTTCCAATATTATTCCTTCTATTTTTGATGGAACAGATTTTTTTAATTGGAAACTGAAAATGGAATTTTATTTAAAATCTGTTAATATTAAATGTTGGAATATTATTGAAAATGGATGTGATATAAATGACGAGAAAATTATCTCAATTAATGCTCTTGCTATGCTTATATTATATTCTTATATTAATCAAGATAATTTTAATTTCATCTCTTATTGTGAAAATGCATAGGAAATCTGGAATACTTTCGATGCAATATATGGTGCAAAAGTCAACAGCAATGAGAAGTCCTCCACAACCGACTCAGTTAAAGAAATTTGCTTAGCAGGATTGGTAAAAAGCAGTTGTGATGAGGATGATGATGATGGAGCAGCTGAGCTGGCATTAATAATGAAGAAATTCAAAAGGTGGAACCAAAAATACGGAAATCCAGCTCTAAATCAAAAATTAAAAAGCAGAATAATCAAAGCACTAGACAACTCGGAAGAACACGGGATCATTTGCAACAAACCCTGTGATATCAAGCCCAATTATCCCCGATTTCAACACGATTTTGAAAAGAAATCAAAAAGGAGAAATGCTGCAGCCACGTGGAATACAAGTGATGAAGATAATCAAAGTTCTATCCGTGAGAGTGAGAAAGCAGATATGTGCCTTCATGGAAATATAACCGATAGCGACGATGACGAGCCAAGCGAGGTATCAAAACTTACTCACTCTGAATTACTTATTTATTTCCACGAAGTAAATGGTTGTTTTGAACGACTTAGGGAAAATACGCTAAACTTGAATCACAAAAAGACACTTTGATAGAATTAAATGAACAACTTGACCAATTAATTAAAACCTATCAAAGTAGGATCCCTAAGTGTGATAAGTGTCCAACATTTGATGAAGAAATTAAAAATTAGAAATTAAAATGAAATCGCTTGAAAATGAAATTCTGATTTTAAAAGAGAATGAAAATACTAGAAGAGAGAATTCTATTAAAAAGTGCACATAATTGTTAAACGAAAACGAGTCTCTCAAAACACAAGTCCAACAATTGTCAACGACTTTAGATAAATTTTCAAAAAGTGAAAAATCGTTGAATATGCTATTAAGAAAGCAAACTGTTAATACGGTAAGACAAGGACTTGGATATAATCATTCTGAAAATGTTGAAAGAAATATTAATCAAGTTAATTCTATGTGCACGATTTGTAGAAAATATGGACACAATCACAGTAATTGTTGGTATAGACCCAAACATGTGAAAACTATACCTATTTGGGTTCCAAAAGGCACAAATATAAAATCTCTCAAAGTTAAACAAATTTGGGTGCCGAAGGGAACAATTATAAATAGTTTGGGTCTTTACAAAATTGTTTTTCAAAACTTTCTGCCACTAACAACCATGGACCTATAAATATAAATAGGTCACATAAATCTTTTCCCGTGTAGGTGAGGTGGCAGGCTAAGGAACAACAACATTGTTCTTTGGATTTTTGGCTGTTTCAGAAACACAACGGGCGACAAAGCAAAGTTCATTAGCCTAGTATAAAGGTGACAGAATCACAATGGGCAACGACGAAAAATTATCGTAATGGTAAAACGGGTTATTTTGTATTTATTTGAACGATATATTAAATGCGATAATCTGCACCAGATTCTAAATTAAATCAACCAATAATGCGATGATGAAATAATGATAATTTTGACTCTGACTTATTCAACATAGTTGGCAAAAATATATTCTTATGCCAAAACACTATAAAATTCTCTAGATTCTTTGAATTACTTCATATATATTAATTTGGATTAATAATAGTGTTTTTTTTGTTGGATGATAATCGATTTGCTTATAATACGGCTAACTCTATATTCACGGTTTTTGATTATTAACACGGCTTCAATTCAAATTCAAGAGAATGTCATTTTAATTGCTGTTAAAATTGAGTTTGAAATTTTTAGTGTTCACGTCATGGTTTGGTCGATCAAATTCAATTAATGATAATTTTGAGTGAAAAAGAAATTCAGATGCAGATTACACTGATAATCTAGTTGGTAGAAAAATTACTCGTTGAACGTGATTTTTGAGACATTTAGTAACTGCATTGTTTTTCAAAGAAAATATCTGCATATTTTTCATTTCAAATAATTTTCAAATAGCAGAAAATTTTCTTATAAAACCCCTCAAGAAAATCATTTTTGACCATATTTTCAGATTAGTCATTTTGAAAAATTTATTTCATAATTATTTTTGAATTTGATTTTAAATGACTATTTTGACTAATCTGACTCTCTAATAATTATCGGAAAAAAATAGTGATTGAAAAGTGATGAGTGTTGATATTCATCATATATTATGAATCGAGACGGTATAATTAGTAAATTTCTTTAGAAATTTGAACAAGAGTTATAAAACTTTTTGTTGGTAAAAATTCCATGACCATCTCTATCTCTATCATATTTCTAACGACCATCACTCATCAAAATTCTATATAGTTTGTCGATATGTGGTACTTTAAACATGAATCATTCGTTTTTCATTTTCACATTTTAAAAAAAAATAATAGAAAAAATTTATATAGTAAAAAAAATAAAAACCAAAGTATTCACTCTCATTTAAAATTCCTCACGGTTATGCATGGGTGAATTACATGGAATTTGTTATGTGCTTCCATGCTCTTTTAAAAGTCCTCACGGTTATGCATGTATGGAACGCATATCAAAAGTTGATTTTTAAAATAAACATGTTGATTCTAATCTCATTTAAAAGTTCTCACGGTTATGCGTGGTTTGAAGATACTTGAATTCATTTTTTTAAAATAAAATTAGAATACTACTAATCTCATTTAAAAGTCCTAACGGTTATGCATGGTTAGTAAATATTCAAATTCCTGATATAAATATACCACAAATAGACATAACTGTATGGTTTTATATGATGACATCATTCCCATCATTCTAAAAGTGGAATATGCGGCTAACAAAATACTTATGATTTTTGTTTGATTTTTTATTGAAATTTAATATTTATATTCAATTGAGTTTTAATGTTGGATTAATATCGATCACTTTATCCCTATTTTCTCTAACACTATTATTCTTTTGCTGATAACAAAAGGGGGAGAGCAAAGTTAAGGTTTTGTTAAATAAAATCAAGCAAAGGTCAAACAAATTTCAATTTGCATCTAGGCTCATTTGCATATTTCTATTTGTATGCATATATGTAGGGGGAGCTTTGTGCAGAGAGGAAGCATTTAAATAGGAGGAGCAATTAGGATATATCTATGGTCAAATACATTTAACATATTCAAAATCTTAAATATATGTTTGTTATCATCAAAAGGGGGTGATTGTTGAATATGCGGTTATATGATTTTTTGTTTGATGATAATAAACATATATATATATTCGTGTAAATGTATTTGTTAATGTACTATTTTATTTTTCATAGATTAAATAAATATTTGTTGAATAAAATTAAATAACACAGAATTTGAATTCAAACGGAAATTTTATTCAAACAAATATTTATTACAATTTTGAATAGTACAAATTCAAGCTCTCACTATTCACTATACAACTTTGATACAAATTCAATTACATCTCAATTTTACATTTACAGTTGACCTCACTACATATCACTCACACTCGTATTTATCTTCAACTTCATTCCAGTTAGAATCCAGCATCTGAGCAATCTGCAAAAATATTCACTAACGCAGTAAAATTGAAAAAGAAATATTTTTGAAATATAAAATAAAATGTGAATTTTGAAAATAATATTTTCCTCGGTTATTTGAGTTGTTCGTCATCATTTAAATTTGAATTCATCATACACGAACAACTTGTGACATACACAGTGTATCACTGTATATGCCACAAGGCCATGCACATTGAATTATACACTTGACTGATTTACAGGGACAGGTGAGCACAGGTCAAACCCAAATGAAAAGCCAGGTTCAACTTAAATGCAATATAAATAAAATCACAACACGCGCACAAGGTCAAACCCGAGCTATTTGCTGGATTCAACACAGGGCAGTTGTACAAGCTACGACTTCAAGCATGCAAACAAAAAAAACCAAAACAGTGCACCAAAGCAAACTACAAGATGTAGAGCAGCAATGCACAAGTGACATGGGCATCAGAATAAAGTACATCATGAAGCAAAACCGAGTTCAGTGCCACAGCGAACATGGTTCGAAATAGCATACCAAATGAAACAAGGAACCAGACTCAAATGAACAGGTAGATGAAGATGCAGTGAAGCCAATATGGCAAACAATGAATGCACCAGAATTATGGCAACATAATCAATATACAATGAATCAAAGCATGGTTCAAACCAGAGGCAAATGGACAAAAATGACAACCATGTTATACACAGCAAAATACAACTTTAATGCAAACAAACCAAAGGAGATGTACAAGTTCGTCGCAACCAATAGCAAACCACTGACTCAAGTACACCAGTGACACCAATGAATGACTAATGAATGCAACAGATATAGGGTGATGCACAAGCAAGAATATGACAGCAAACAACAGTGCACCGAACAACTCACAAATATGCAACCAGACCAATACACACCAAATACACAGTGCAAAGATGCACTCAAATACAATAACAATGCATGTAGATCAAATGAGGTGTTAAAAGCAACATGTATGCAACAGGTCCAGTTACAACAAAGAACAAGGCACAATGTAGAAGCTAATAAGCAGTGCAAACAAATATATCGAGTGTCAACAGTCAGCGGTGATGCAATAAAAATTGTATTCAACATGAACGGCTAGTGTCACATGGCAGTAAAGATATAATGGCCGTGAACAACAAGTAAAATCGAGCAAGTGTACAGTTCGATCAATATCCAGAAGTTTAGTTTAAGAAATCAAATGGCTAAAGTAAACATGATCAGTGAAGACGGAGTTCGAGCATAAAAACAAGAATAAATAAAAAGGAAATCACATACCATATCATTCAACCGAACTCAAAAAATTGAAGTAGCTGTCTGCAATTCAAAGTAACTTCTGATCGAACAAGCAAGCATCGAATTAAATCATCTGTTTCGATTGAACAACGAAGCAACACTTCAATTTCATCAACAACCCTAAATTGGATCGAAGGGACGAAGCCCTAATTTGCAAAGACGAGAAGAGAGCCGCCGCTATCTCAAAAAACAACGGCCGAACTCAAAAATATAAAAAGAGAAAAGGGTCGGCTATTTTATAAAGGGGTTTTATTTTAAATTAGGGTTATTTTAATTTTAAATTGTTTTTAATTTGTAATTTCCTTTTAAACCGTTTAAATTTCTAATCGTGTAACTAGGGGACAAACTATGTGGCGTAGTTTGAGAATTCGCAACTCAGTGGCTGAGTTGTGGTAGGGTTTTGAGCGTAGAGTTAGGTTTAGTCGATAGCGGGTGTCGCGAGTTTACGTGTGTAAGCATCTGACTATCTAATTTCTAGTAGAAACCTTGGGGGCAGCACGTAGGCAGGGTTTTGCCGAAGCTGGGTAAATTCTGTGTCGTTCTATTTGTGCATTTTATTATTCTGCTATTTTTCTGTGCTGCTATTATTCTGCTGTGAACTGTGAATTGAATATTTTATAAGCTTCCGCGATAAACTTTTATAATTTATAGTATCACCCTATTCACCCCCTCTCTAGGGTGAAATCGATCCTACAGCTAATGCCATGTCATACAATCGGCCACCGCCACCTACCTCAAGTCAAAAGCTTCGACCAACTTTGACCCAAGCCTCAAAGCTCGCCTCTGATATTGTCCTCATCGTTGAGATTAAACCAATATAGCCACTACCATTCATCTCATGTTTGCCATCGCCACAGGCGACCAATCGTCGCCAAACTCCACCAACACGTAACCCTTGTCCCCTCTAAAATTTCTCTTCAACACCACTGCCAAAGATCATCGACAACGATGAAAAACCCAAACTTAGCTGAAAAACCTAGAAGATGAAAATTTCAAATGCCTCGAACCACTACATGACGATCAACCGTTCACAACACTCATCCCCCTACCGTGCTCATTTACACCCAAGCCTAGATCGGCTTCTAATGAGGTCGATGATATTTGGTTGTTGGATACAGAGGCTAATTAGGGTTTGGTTTTATTTCTAAAAATAAAAGAAAAGTGAGGTCCTTATATAAAAAATTCCCAAACATTATCCACCCCTTAAAATCTCGAACTCCAAATGAGGCATGCTCACTGGTGTTCCTAGTTAATTACCCTATTCCAAACATAATGGAACTAGTATCGGGACCTAATTCCATCATACGGAAGCTAGATTTTAAAATCATATTATATTACATTTTAATTCTTGAAATTAATTGCTATATGTTTTGAGCTCGCACGACCACACATTAGTTCGATTGCCACAAAACTTGGCAGCGTATGATAATTCATTGTTCCAGATCCAATGATACTAGTTTCATCAAAATCCATGACAGTGTCCCAAAGTGATAAATTCACACATTAATTAAAATGAATTATTATAAAAACGATTTTAATAACTTTTAAATTCTAAATTAAAAGATTTCCATATCATTGTTATTTAAATAAAATTGAAATGATCTTTCGAAATTATTTTTATTCACGTTAAATCAAAGATTTAGATATTTAAATAATTCCAATATTCAACTATTTAACTATAAGCCTTTCAAAAATCTAGTTCATTATAGTTTGTCAAATGGTTGGCACAAAAGTTAATGAGTAAGCGTTTCCCATCCCTTATTCTAAACATAAAAGGTACAAATTTAACTCTAAATCTATTAATTATTTGTTTGTTTTGTATTAGTTGTCTAAGAATTTAAAATATCTTAGGGAACTTACGTAGAAAACTAATGCAGTGTTATATGTTGAAAGTAGTTTTAAGACACAATAGGTATATATCTGTGTGTGTATATATATTAATATAGGTTTGTATATATATATATATATATACATATATATATTATTATCTCTAGTGCTATTCTACTCTTTTCATTCAATGTTAATATACATACATACATATTACACATACACACATATACATGCATACATGAACATGTTCAAACGTTATTTTCATTAAATATAAATGCTCGAATTATGAATGAGTAGAAAAAAAAAAGTTAAATTCTTGAAATAACTAATACCAAAAGATACATTGCGAGATAAATAAAGCATATATAAAACTAAGCTTTCTTTATAATTGTCTCATATAGATATTATAAACTATAATGGTACTTGAAGTCGAAAATATACAAACCCATCACAAAAATTAAGCAAACACATTTGTTATCCTCCCAAAGGATATTATACAATTGTACTTCCCCATTTCTTTCAAAATTTAAGGCACGCATCATTGGTTCATGAATTAGAAATTTGTAATTCTTTCTATAATGCATAAAACATAATTTAAAGAATCTTTATAACTATTTTTTTGAGGAAAAGGAAAAAATATCATGTTTTATAGTGTGGAAAGCTTAACTCTACTGACAAAACACAGCCACCTCAAACTTGCCAAAAATTCACATAGAAAAATCTAGTACAATAATGAATAAGTGCTAACCAAATATAAAAAAATAAGAACATACAATACCTATTGTTCCTCTTCTTGTTCTATACTTATCATAATATGTTCCTCTCTCTTTCCAAACTCATTTTTATCCACTTCTAGCTTGTTAATAAAATTTGGAGCTTGACCCGCCATCTAGATTATTGTAAAATTAATAAAATGTTCAAGCTAATAATTTTTTTAAAGCAAATTATGACTAAATATACTTTATACAATTTATTACCCAAGAATAATGGATTAACAATGAAAATAAAAAAATGATTGGTAATTGTTGCATAAGATAGACATACCTGAATGTATTATGTAAAAAATATTTAAAGTATTAAACACTAATAGAATACTTGGAGACTTTATTTAAGATTGTTTAAATAATGAAGACACATTCTGACGTGTAGGGTGAATGTTGCCTTTAAGAAGGATTTTTTACTATAAGAAAATATGCATAAACAATGTTATAGTAAACTTTAAATATAAACTTTCAAATAGCAAAAGGTAGTTAAATATTTCTCTAAAAGAGGGAAACGAAAAAGGAAATTTATGTAATGGGCACATTGTTACTTAGTATGTCTTGACATAAATGATATTACCTAAATAATAGTAGTAAACATCATTGAGAAAGTGAGGCTCAATTGTAAATGGTATGTATGGATATGAAAATTGGAAAACTATTTCCAAAGAATGTAAATGCATCAGCCATTAATTCAAATGGGTAATATAGCATTAGTGTATCATATAACTATTCAAGGAACAAAGATATGATTGTTTAAGTAAGTAAACTTTAACATACCATAAAAGGATTAACATAACATTAAGCAATGTCCTATTTGATAATCCAATCATTTAGTTATTGAGTGTTTGATCAGAACAAAATTTTCCTATTATTTATTCTATCCTTGTACATGGTTTATACTACTACAACCACGAATTAAACTAAAGAGATAAAACTTTATTATCAACTCTCATAAATACTAACTACAAAAGTTAAGAATGAAAGGGCGTGGATGAAAAATGAAGTAACTATCTTTGTCTCTGTTATTTCAAATTCATGTCAGCCTTTTTTCCTCATCAAATCCTCATGATCCACTTCAACATCCATGTGTTTACATTATAAATAGAAAAGAGTTCTTAGTCAAATGCAAGAGTGATTTTTTTTCTTTTAAAAAGGAACATACCTACACAAACAGTGTATAAATTAAACAAAGTTCATAGTTAATTCTAAAATATTTTGTTTTTCGACAATACCTATTGTGTCTTAAAACTGCTTTCAATGCATAACACTTCATAGTTTGCTTCGTAAGTTCCTTGATATATTTTAAATTCTTGAACGACGAATACCAAATAAACAAATAATAAATAAATTTGGAGTTGAATTTGTATATTTTATGTTTAGAAGAAGCGATGGGAAATGCTTACTCATTAACTTTTATATCAACCATATGACAAACAATAAAAGCAATTATAGAAATCTTTCCTATCCCAGACTTGCACTTGAGCAATCACTTCGTGTCCCTTTATAATAGTGCTCTATTGTATATAGTAGATGTTTTTTTGAACCTATGGGCGTAGATTCCTCACAACAAATCCTCGCCTATCCCCATCTGGTCGAAGCTAGATATCTGCTCCACTCCCATGTTTGTTTCGAACGCAAATGAATTATCATCAAGTTTAGATTGGCTGTTTCACAGTGGTGGAATTAAAGTCATTGCCGACATGGCAGGGAAAATAAAATAGTGTATTGCTAAAAGCACCTAGGAAAGTGCTTACTAATACGATTAAATTTTTTAATTCATCTTAATTAATTCATATGCTTCCAAATACCATACTTTTTTCTCCACCCAACTATTGACTACCTAAGGAAAGCACTTTCCTTTTCTAAATCATGTTTCTGTTAGAACCTCAGTTGTTGGATTTTAATGACAACAACTATACAATTATTCAAAGAATCTCTAAGCTTATTTGCAGGTATATGATCATCAAAAAGAGATATACAAGAAGAGATATACACGATAGAGACAAGATGAAGGTGACAAACAAAGTTTATTAGTCATAAAGCGTCGTGTCTAGAGTTTACAAATGTTAAAATCTTCTCCAAACGGTATACACACATGTATGTTCATATTTTAAATAAAAAATCAAGTTTTCAAAAATTGCATGGAGTGGGACTCTAACCCAAGTCTCTATTTTAGAAGGTAAGTGCTCTAACCAAATGAGCTATGAAAATTTTTGTTATAGGCTAAATTCAGACGTCTGAAATACTTCATTCCGAAGTCTGAATGCTGAAACAAAAATATTGTTCCACAATATTCAGACTTCTGAATGAAATTATTCAGACGTCTGAAAATGGTTATTTTTAGCAAATTTCCTTTCTGGTTTAAGCTTGTGCAATTTCAGAAGTCTGAATTATTCAATTTAGAAGTCCGAATATCTATAACGGCTATATTTTAGGCACTTCCATTCGTGAAGAGATGCGTTCTTCATTTCAATAGATAGGACCATATCTCTTCATGATAACTCTTCACGAACATATGCACCAATTTATAATCTATATAAACACATTAGAATCATGTTTCCAAAAAAAATTCAATCTATTCTTACTCTACTCTCATATTCTTTGATTCTAATACTCTTGTGCATTCAGTTTCATATAAATTCATTCTATTACTTCTGTTATTCTTCACGTATTCATATATACATCATAAAGGAGAAGATTATATGAAGGGTGTACTATAATTGACAAATTTGTGTTATTAAAGAACACATAGAGTCAAGAAAAATTTATTTGTAAAATTCATGTTCTGCAGCTCAGGTTTGTGAAGTCCTCTTCGGCTGCTGAGGCAAAATCGTGTTCTGCTGCTCAGGTCCTTGTTCGGCTGCTCAGGGGTTGTATAGACATGTTCCTCCGGATTAAGTGAGGGTTGTTGTTGGTTGAAATTCCAAAAGGAGTCTGGAACTGGGTGTAGAATGAGAAGTTCGAACCAGTATAAAAATTCCTAGTGTGCTTGTTTTATTTTACTTATTCACATTGCTATAGTATCTTAGTTTATTTTCACACTAGTATAGCATAATTCCATATAGCACGATCCGCACAATCTTTTCATTTGGTATCAGAGCCTAGAATTTTAGAGATCGTAACAACATCCTATAATAAATGGTTATAAAGAGATCTGGTCAAGGCCATAAGAAGAGGAAGAGCAATAAAGAAAAATCAAAGGAGCAAACAAATAAATGCTTCATGGCTAAATTCAGATCACAATCGGTATGCTTAGATTCTTTATATAAAGATCAACCATTATCACATGATAAATTATTAAAAGATTGTAAAACTTTGAATAAAGTTAATAGAATTACTTTAGCTAAGTTAAAAGATTGTGAGCAAGAAATTTCCAATTTAAAAGAGGAAAATAAATTTTTGGTAAAACAAACTAAATGTTTTGAAGATACCTTAGAAGAACTTGTTTTACAAAAACATTTTCTACAAAAGGAAAATGAGCAGTTAGAAGATAAAAACAATGATCTTTTGAAGGAAATCAATGTTTTGCAAAATAAAATTATATTTTTGGAAAATTCTTTAAACAATTCTAGTTCTTTAATTTTGTCTCTTGTAAAAGAGAAAGAAGCTTTAAATAAGAAGAATATAGAACTATCTAAAGAATGTGAGATTTAAAAGTTAACAATAATATTTTTCAAAAATAAGTTTATGATTCGAAAGCAAATTTTGAAAGATTAAATACAAAAATCATAAATTTTAACAAAGGTAAAGATATCTTTTCTTCTTTAGTTACAAATTCAAAAGCTCACAATGATAAAAACGGTTTAAGCTATAAACAAGCTAAAAGTAAAAATAGTACAAGATATGCATTCTTGTATACTAATTTTAGTGCTAGTACTAGTAACCAAGGTAGTTTTAAAACCAATTATAGTCATAATAGTACACTGGTTAGAAATGGTAGAAATTATTTTTCAAGTACTAAGCTAATGACTAATAGTATTAAGATATGTATTCCAGCTAATATGATTGATCATGATAAACAACTTTATATTAGCAACTATTATAAGAATGTAATTTATAATTAAAACTATATCTATAAAGGTTCTACCACACCCAAATGGGCATGGTTTCCTAAAAATTAGGAAATTATAAGAAACTTGGGTATCGCATGCTTTAAATGTTAATTGTTTTCTCTGATACCTTAGATTATAAGTAAGTAGTTATTTTAAAATTGTTTCGTTATTTTTTGGACACAACCACACCTATTTTGGTAAGATTTTCATCTTACGATTACCCCCAGGACCCTTACATAGTAAGTGGAGACCAAAAATGATTATTTATTTATTGTAGGTACTCAGAGAAATAAAAGGAAAAGGATAGATTTTGCAATTTTAAAGAATGTTTCCGTACGTTTAATAGAATTACGTGCTTACAATGAAATATGGACTTCAGCAAATATGGTAAAATCTTTTTTTTCTCCATAATTAATATTGAGTTTATCCCACTATTTACACGATATTTTATAAAGCTTATTATAATTCCCCATTCTTTTTTATAATGACAAAGAGGGAGAAATTCATATGCATATTGATAGAGGGAGATATTATACTTAGAGGGAGACGTTATATTTAGGGTGTGCTTTAAACGTATTAATTTTATTTTATATACAGAATGAATATTTTAAAAAAAAGTATAGTTGTCATCATCAATAAGGGGGAGAATGTTAGAACCTCAATTGTTGGATTTTAATGACAACGACTATACAATTATGCCAAAGAATCTCTAAGCTAATTTGCAGGTATATGACCATCAAAAAGAGATAGACAAATACATTCAAAATGAAGTTTGGATGTACAAAAGAAGATGTAAGTATGTTTATGGAGATACAAGAAGAGATACACACAATAGAGACAAGACGAAGGTGACGAATAAAGTTTATTAGTCATAGAGCGCCATGTCTAGAGTTTACAAATGTTAAAATCTTCTTCAAATGGTATACACACATATACATTTTTATTTTAAATGAAAAATCAAGTTTTCAAAAGAATGCGTAGAGCGGGGCTCGAACCCGGGTCTCTAGTTTAGAAGGCAAGTGCTCTAACCAAATGAGCAATGAAATTTTTTGTCATAGGCTAAATTCAGACGTCTGAAATACTTCATTCAGATGTCTGAATGCTGAAACAAAAATATTGTTCCACAATATTCAGACTTCTGAATGAAATTATTCAGACGTCTTAAAATGGTTTTTTAGCTTATTTCCTTTCTGGTTTGAGCTTGTGCAATTTCAGAAGTCTGAATTATTCAATTCAGAAGTCTGAATTATTCAATTCAGAAGTCTGAATATCTATAACGGCTATATTTTCAAATAAGCACTTCCATTTGTGAAGAGATGCGTTCTTCTTTTCAATAGATATGACCATATCTCTTCATGACAACTCTTCACGAACATATGCATCTTTTATAATCTACATAAACACATTAGAATCATGTTTCCAAAAAAATAAGAAATTCAATCTATTCTTACTCTACTCTCATATTCTTTGATTCTAATACTCTTGTGCATTCAATTTCATACAAGTTCATTCTATTACTTCCTTATTCTTCACGTATTCATATATACATCATAAAGGAGAAGATTATAGAAAAGGTTTACTATAATTGACAAACTCATGGTATGAAAGAAAACATAGAGCCAAGAAAAATTTATTTGTAAAAGTCCTATTATGCTGCTCAGGCGTATGAAGTCCTCTTCGGCTGCTAAGTCGAAATCCTGTTTTGCTGCTCAGGTCCTTGTGCGGCTGCTCAGGGGTTGTATAGACCTGTTCCTCATGATTAAGTGAGGGTTGTTGTTAGTTGAAATTCCAGAAGGAGTCTGGGACTGGACGTAGAATGGGAAGTTCGAACTGGTATAAAAATTCCTGGTGTGCTTGTTTTATTTTACCTATTCACATTGCTATAGTATCATAGTTTATTTCCATACTATTATAGAATAATTCCATATAGCACGATCTGCACTGTCTTTTCATTTGGTTTCAGAGCCTGGAATTCTAGAGATCGTAACAGCATCCTAGAATAAATGGTTATAAAGAGATATAGTCAAGGCAATAAGAAGAAGAAGAGCAAAAAAGAAAAACCAAAGGGGCAAACAAACAAATGCTTCATGGCTAAACTCATATCACAATCGGTATGCTTAGATTCTTTATATAAAGATCTTTTGTTAGCACATAATAAATTATTAAAAGATTGTAAAACTTTGAATAAAATTAATAGAATTGCTTTAGCTAAGTTTAATGATTGTGAGCAAGAAATTTTCAATTTAAAAGAGGAAAATAAATTTTCGATAAAACAAACTAAATGTTCTGAAAATACCTTAGAAGAACTTATTTACAAAAAGATTTTCTATAAAAATAAAATGAGCAGTTAGAAGATAAAAATAATGAACTTTTGAAGGAAATCAATGTTTTGCAAAATAAAGATATATTTTTTGAAAATTCTTTAAACAATTTTAGTTCTTTAATTTTGTCTCTTGAAAAAGAGAATGAATCTTTAATTAAGAAGAATTTTTAATTATCTAAAGAATGTGAGATTTTAAAAGTTAACAATAATATGTTTCAAAAATAAGTTTGTGATTCGAAAGCAAATTTTGAAAGATTAAATACAAAAATCATAAATTTTAACAAAGGTAAAGATATATTTTCTTCCTTAGTTACAAATTCAAAAGCTCATAATGATAAAAGCGGTTTAGGCTATAAACAAGCTAAAAGTAAAAATAGTACTAGATATGCATTCCTGTATACTAATTTTAGTGCTAGTACTAGTAATTAAGGCAGTTTTAAAACCAATTATAGTCATAATAGTACTTTGTTTAGAAATGGTAGAAATTATTTTTCAAGTACTAAGCTAATGACTAGTAGTATTAAGAAATGGATTCCAACTAATATGATTGATGATGATAAACAACTTTATATTAGAAACTATTAGAAGAATGTAATCTGTAATGAAAACTATACCTATAAGGTTCGACAAATCGGTATGGTTTCCTAAAAATTATGAAATTATAAGAAACTTGGGTATCACATGCTTTAAATATTAATTGTTTTTTTGATACCTTAGATTATAAGTAAGTAGTTATTTTAAAATCGTTTCATGTTATAATATATGTATATGATGAAGTGAATATGCTTGTACATTGTTTTGTTTAGTCCCACATCGTGGGATAAGTTCAGTCCTTACCTCTGAAGCCCTTATATAAAGTAGGCCATGTAATGTAAATAGATATCTATTCTCTGAATGAATAAAATTGTTCTCTCTCTCCAATGGCTTCTATTTTCTTTATTCTATAACACGTTATCAGCACGATGTTTTATTCTTAATATTTTCTTTATGCATTTGAGATCTATTTCTTTTCTCTTGGGATCTAATTTTATTTCATAGATCAAATTTCGTTTTGTAAAAATTTGTTTTGATCTCATTTCTTTTTCCTGGATCTCATTTTGTATATCTTATAATGTTGATCTCATTATGTGAATCTAACATTATTTATTTGTATAGATCTAACTTTGTAGACTTCATTTTTCAGATCTCATTTGTAGAATTATTAAATTGATTTTATTTTTAGATGTTATTATGTTGATCTCAATATGATCTAATTTTTCTGATCTAATTCTATTATAGATCTAATTTTATAGATCTATAACATTTTATATTTTATATACTGTTGCTTTTCTTTTCGATCCACAGCCCTAATATGGTATAATGATTGATTTTAGATCTCATTGATCTTTCATTATTTTTAATTGATATTCTTTGTAATGAAGGATTTTATATTAAAAAAAAAATCTACCAAATTAATGCTGATTATCAAATATCCACATGAAATGGTTTTGATATTTGTAGCGTGTATAATTATATGTATTATTGCTGATTTAATAATACAAAGAGGTTTGAGTTGCAGAAGAAGCAAGCAGATTAATTTCCAATGACTCCAGTAATGGATATCGAATCGATGTTACTTATATTTTTGACTTGTTCCATTTTTCATTCGTCGATGTATAAAACACGTTTCCCTTTAATGGAAACACGCACTTTTGCTCTTGCTATGAGATTTCCGGTTTCATTCACGCATTGAGTAAAACAAAGTTCCGTGATGTTCATATTTTCATTTAGAAATAATTTAGAATTTATATGATTATATCTGTTTTTTTTTTGAATTAACCATATTCAGATTGTCTAGTGATTTAACTGAAAAAGAACATCTTTACCTATGGAACTCCCTGAAGGAGCGTTATGACCACCAAAATATGGTCACATTTTTAAACACTAGACATGAGTGGTTGAACTTGAAGTTTTAAGTCTTTAAATCTACTAGGAAATACAATTCTTCTATATTAAAATTACTTCTAAACTAAAATTATGTGAAAGGATTGTCTAGTGATGCTAACCTGAAGTTAGATCATTTCTTCGACGATGAAGGAAACTTCATTAATGATGAAAATCTAAGTACGGTAATAAATGATATGGTCGAATTGATCAATAATAGCAGCCTGAAGTCTGCTATGTGGATTTTATTTTATTTCAGTTCAGTAAATCAGTTTAAAGTTGGTAAAACCCAAGTTTTGATAATCTTTGGGTGTGTTTGCCAAACTATATATTTGAAGAAGTACATTTTAATATTCTCCAGAAGAGATAATCCATATGACATATTCTTGAAGAGATGTATTATGATTTTTATATTTCAAAATCCAAACATCCTAGAAGAGATGTTGTAGAATTATGTCAATTATGTAGAAAAAGATATTGATTATTGATGACATCCAAAAACAATGCATATAAAGTATCTTTAGAAGTGATATGTACCACTCTAGAAGCGGTGTTTATGAAATATCCCCAGAAGTGATATTATATCATCATAAATGCACTGGCTACGGTAAATTAAATGATGTTGTATTTTTATGTTTGGAATAAGAATAGACATATGGTTTATTATATGGTGTATTCATTTTGGCAAACAATGCTCGATATAATGAAAGAAATAAGTTTGAACAACAACCTGAAGTTGTGCAAAGATTTTCTTTTCCAACCAGAAGTTGTATAACTCAAAGTCCAAGACCTGAAGTCTTGAATTATGAAAAGATTTCTGATAAACTTTACAAGCTCGAATTCTAATAGACTTTTATTTTGTAACAATATGGTACAAAAAAAAGGGGAGAAGTTTACACAAAATTTGAGAACCTGAAGTTCATAACAAATCAATGAACTTGAAGTTCATGAATTAGAAGCCCGAAGCTCTATTGAAATTATGTAAAATGATAAGGTTGTACTTCCTGAAGAAGTTAAAGAAAATTAATAAATAATCATATGATAAAATGATGCTGCATTCAAGAGATTACAAATATCTCCAAATGAGTTATACCTTACTTTATATCTTAACATTTGCACTATATTAACCAAATATCCTGAAGATATTATGTTACATGATATTTCAAACATCATTGGATGCGTATGTGTGTATATTAATCTCTTGAAAAGATGATTTAAAGATTTATATATTTATATTGCAAAATATAACATCCCAGAAGAGATGTTATAGGAATTTTATCTTTGTTACATTGCAATTCCTTAAAAGGAAACACTATATTCCCTGAAGGAATAACCATATTTTTTTTTGAAGCAACAACAATAATTTTTCAAAAAAAAAAAGGACATTGTATGCCAATATTACACTCCAGAAGTAGTGGTTTTATCTCTTACATCTTACTTTCATTTGGTGAATCTAATTTTGTTATTGTATTTAAAGTTTGATATGTCATTTCAAAGATATTTACAACAAAAATCTCCAGCAGAGATATCTTATGCCACTATAAAAGGAGTAATTATGTAATTTATATAAAAGAAATATTGTATATTGATATGGCATTCCAATAATACATATATTTATCTCTTGAAGAGATAAATTCACTCCAGAAGTAGTGATAATAAAATATCCCTAAAAGAGACTAATAAATTAGGAAATGATAACATATCTCTAGAAGAGATTTGCTTATATGTTTGGTAATTTTATTAAACCAAATAAATGCATAGAAATTTGATTATAAAGGATCCTAATTTAGTTTAGATTAGATCCTAAAAGTATGAGAGCTATACATACGGTCCTGAGGAAATCCGTATCTGTAACATTCCAAGTATCTAGAAGATACTATTATTATTTTTGCTCTAATTTTTTTACAGAACTCTCAATAGAGATGTGTAGAAATGTCTATATGCAATTAAAAATTATTCCTTGATAAGTAATCATAATTAGTGTTCAAAAACTGATATTTGAGATATAATTGAGGAACAAAACTAAACAACTTGAAGTTGTGTATATTTTGTTCGAACTAGAAGTTCGATATGGTTTCAAACCAAATGTTTTGAACATTATCATGTGGTTTTGACAGGTTTGCATTGACATTGATTTATAAATAGAAATTAATAGTTTGGATACTTGTAATAGTTTGTTCTAAAAATCACTAATCCAAATGAGAAAGAATATGAAAATTTTATAATATATATGTGATACGTGGACGCACGTATACATCCATATATTTAAATATTTAGCTAACAACCTGAAGTTTGTTATAAGCTCATCTTATAGATTACGCATAGATATTATTTAGTGATTTAAAATTCAATCAACATAAATGTCGAATGACCTGAAGTCATGTATGTATTCGAATGATCTACACAATAAGTAAATTCCTCCAATTGCTTAGATCAATGAATGAGAACAAACTCTAATAATAAATATCAATTGAATGCATCTTATCAACTAATAAAAGAATTATCCTCCTATTATTAATATGTATGATGTATTTGCTAGTAGCAATATCATAATGGATCAAAATGAGAGTCCAAAGATGATTATTATTTAACGTGGCAATGTTTGTCAACATTGAGGGGGAGGATAAAGGGATACAAGTTCATTTTGATCATCAGGGTTAAATATTTATTAAAATATACAGTGGTGCAAAATATTATCAATATTATCCCTAGTAGACTTTCTCCAATATAGATTTGAATCCCTGAAGGATCAAAATTTGTAAACCATATCAGAAATATGGTTCAAAAGTCAGTTCAAAATATTTTTGGAGTAAGTAATAAAGATGCCAAATAAAGAAGGTGGGTGTTCTTGAAGAAACACTTAAGGATGCTCTGAAAGAGATCCATGACATGATTCACAAATAACCCTAGAAGTGGGTTAGGTACCTAAAACATAATTAAAGAGATCTCAATAAATCATGTCTAGAACTGACAAGAAATAATCATCGATGATAAATTTGCAAATAATAAAGCGCTTATATTTATAAATAGATTAAGAATCTTGAATTAGGGGAAAACATGACTGGCCATCATGAATCCTTTAATAGTAGAGAAATATGGACATGTAGTCCGCAAACTACCGAAAGTACTTGAAATGCTTAATATACCCTGAAGGTATAAATGTGGTTTAAAATCATATTAAATAATGAAAGTATACAAATTCCTGAAGAATATAAATAACTTTCATTGTTATAAAGAATGCAAAGAACAAGGAGAGTAAATTTCAACCTACTTTTAAGTATTGTTGTAATGAAAATCTTGATATAATTCATGATGAGTATATTACTTCCTATTTTTAAGTATCATTGTAATGAAACTCTTAATATCCATTGAAGTGATAGTTGCGATATGCAAATACTTATTAAAGTATACAAATTTCTGAAGAATATATATAACTTTTGTAGTTATAAAGAATGAAAAAGACATGAAGTCTAGATTACAAATTTCTTCTAAGTATTGTTGTAATGAAAATCTTGATACATCAAGATGAGTTGATTACTTCCTACTTTCTAGTAATGTTGTAATGAAATTTTTAATATTCATGAAAAATGTATAATTGCAATGCGCAAAACTAATTTGAGGCACAAAAATGAAAGCACATGAAGTGTGTTTCATAAAAGTAGCATACAAATGCATAAAATGCAAACCATATTTGGAAGAAACAATCTTAGAAAATTTGATTGTATCGAAGGAAACTATTAATAAATTGTATTATTAACGAGATACATATTTATGGATCCAGAAGTATCTATAACCAATTTAAGTTATCGAAAGACGAATATGAATTCAGAGGAAAAATTAAAATCAGGGGGAGAATTCATAAGTATTTTATAATGCACTCTTTTTCCTTAACTAAGATTTTTCCCACTGGGTTTTTATTAGTAAGGTTTTAACGAGGCATTATCTTGATCCAGAAGTATCAACTCCCTAGTAACATTTGAAATAAGCTATAATGTACTCTTTTTCCTTATTTAAGATTTTTCCCACTGGGTTTTTCTTATTAAGGTTTTAATGAGGCATTATCTTGATCTAGAAGAATCAAACGTCTTTTCAAGAAATAACATCTCAAATATGTTATTTAAGTTAAATTATATTTTTATCCTTGACTAAGGTTTTTCCCATCGGGTTTTCCTTTGTAAGGTTTTTACTGACGTATTAAATTGATCCAGAAGTATCAAACTCTATCTGATGCAGTAAATTATTGAAATATGACATACTATATCGTACTCTTTTTCCTTCACTAAGATTTTTCCCATAGGGTTTTACTTAGTAAGGTTTTAATGAGGCATTAGTTTGATCCAGAAGTATCAAGCTTTATTTAAGAAATAAGAAAATAAATTATGTCATTGTACTCTTTTTCTTCACTAAGATTTTTCCCATTGAGTTTTTCTTAGTAAGGTTTTAATGAGGCATTATTTTGATCCTGAAGTATCAAACTCTTATAAGAAATATCATTTTTAGTATGATATTTATGATTTCACAAGTTGCACTCTTTTCCTCGTTCAAGTTTTTTTCCCACTGGGTTTTTCTAATAGAGGTTTTTAATGAGGCAAATCTATATCGATTGAATCGATAAATGCAAGCGAGATAATAATGAGGGGGAGCAATCATCATACATGTTTCGAAACGGAAATTTCCAAATTATCCGAGCATTCAAGATTTTGAAGACGCATATTCAAGGGGGAGTGTTATAATATATGTATATGATGAAGTGAATATGCTTGTACATTGTTTTGTTTAGTCCCACATCGTGGGATAAGTTCAGTCCTTACCTCTGAATCCCTTATATAAAGTAGGCCATGTAATGTAAATAGATATCTATTCTCTGAATGAATAAAATTGTTCTCTCTCTCCAATGGCTTCTATTTTCTTTATTCTATAACATTTCATTATTTTTTGGATACAATCACACCTATTTTGTTAAGATTTTCATTCTACGATTAACCACCAGGACCCTTACATAGTATGTGGTTACCAATAATGATTATTTATTTATTGCAGGTACTCGGAGAAACAAAAGGAAAAGGATAGATTTTGGAATTTTAAAGAATGTTTCCATACATTTAATAGAATTACATGTTTACAATGAAATATGGACATCAGCAAATATAGTAAAATCTATTTATTCTCCATAATTAATATTGAGTTTATCCCACTATTTACATGATATTTTATAAAGTTTATTATATTCCCCCATTCTTTTTGATAATGACAAAGGAGGGAGAAATTCATATGCATATTGATAGAGGGAGATATTATACTTAGGAGGAGATCTTGTACTTATCGGGGGCTTTAGACATATTAATTTTATTTTATATATAGAATGAATATTCTTTATAAAAAATTGTATAGTTTTCATCATCAAAAAGAGGGAGAATGTAAGAACCTCAATTGTTGGATTTTAATGACAACAACTATACAATTATGCCAAAGAATCTCTAAGCTAATTGGCAGGTATATGACCATCAAAAAGAGACAAACAAATACATTAAAAATGAAGATTCACGGTACAAAAGAAGATGAAAGTATGTATATGAAGATACAAGAAGAGATATACACGATAGAGACAAGACGAAGGTGACAAACAAAGTTTATTAGTCATAGAGCGCCGTGTCTAGAGTTTACAAATGTTAAAATCTTCTCCAAATGGTATACACACATATATATTCATATTTTAAATGAAAAATCAATGTTGCAAAAATTGCATGGAGCGGGGCTCGAACCCGAGTCCTTAGTTTAGAAGGCAAGTGCTCTAACCAAATGAGCTATGAAATTTTTTATTACAGGCTAAATTCAGACGTCTGAAATACTTCATTCAGAAGTCTGAATGCTGAAACAAAAATCTTGTTCCACAATATTCAGACTTCTGAATCAAATTATTCAGACGTCTGAAAATTGTTATTTTTAGCCTATTTCCTTTCTAGTTTGAGCTTGTGCAATTTCAAAAGTCTGAATTATTCAATTCAGAAGTCTGAATATCTATAACGGCTATATTTTCAAATAGGCACTTCCATTCGTGAAGAGATGCGTTCTTCATTTCAATAGATATGACCATATCTCTTCATGATAACTCTTCATGAATATATGCACCTATTTATAATCTATATTAACACATTAGAATCATGTTTCCAAAAAAAACAAGAAATTCAATCTATTCTTACTCTACTCTCACATTCTTTGATTCTAATACTCTTGTGCATTCAATTTCATACAAATTCATTCTATTACTTCCTTATTCTTCACGTATTCATATATACATCATAAAGGAGAAGATTATAGGAAGGGTGTACTATAACTGACAAATTCGTGTTATTAAAGATCACATAAAGTCAAGAAAAATTTATTTGTAAAAGTCATGTTCTGCTGCTCAGGCGTGTGAAGTCCTCTTTGGATGCTGAGGCGAAATCATGTTCAACTGCTCAGGTCCCTGTTCGGCTACTTAGAGGTTGTATAGACCCGTTCTTTCGGGTTAAATGAGGGTTGTTGTTAGTAGAAATTCCAAAAGGAGTCTGGACTGGATGTAGAACGGGAAGTTCGAAGCAGTATAAAAATTCCGGATGTGCTTGTTTTCTTTTACTTATTCACATTGCTATAGTATCTTAGTTTATTTCCATACTAGGGTAGCATAATCCGATATAGCACGATCCGCACTGTCTTTTCAGTTTCTTCTTCATCATCACGTAAATTCCAAACCCCTATGCATGACTTTCTCTTTCTTCTTCATTGCGTAAATTCCAAAATCCTAAGATTCGACTTTTCTATTGTTCCTCATGTTAAAACATAAACCTAAAGTCCATATAGTTGAAACTCCCATTATGAAAAGCAATTTAAATTTTTTTACTTTGGATTCCTAACCAATGAAGTTCAAGGAAGAAGGTATTTAGATAATAATCAACGTTCTAGGGAAGATAATGTGAAGATTTGATTTAAACTCGAGATGATTTGATTTACACTAATCTTTTAGGCTTTCAATATTATTTGCAATATGTATTTGTTTAAGGGATGTTCAATTGTGGTATTTAGAAATGAGGAATAATGCGCTGATATTAATTCTCAATTGATTGATATGAGACATTGTTTGTGAATTCAAACAATGAAAAGAAAGAAGAAAACTCCACTAATCTAAATGCGGGATGTATTCATAGTTAAGTATTTGAATTTATACCGTTCATTTGATGAATTTAATATAAATTAATTTTGTAGGCCTTTCTTAATGAATTTGTTGAGTTTAAAAAATATCGATGATGTGAAGATTAACGTTGTAGTGATTGAAGTGCCATATATAAGTTCATTTTATTTTTATTTTCATTCGTTGGTTTAATGTTATATGTACATATGTATATACATATACAAACATGATTGATAATTGATGTTTTATGGATTGAATTGGTTATCAGCTTTTTACATGAGCAGCGAGAAAGCTATGGAGCATGAAAATGAGTCAATTGTAGAAGCAGGAAGAAATTAGGGCTTAGATGCTTGTTTTTTTAATTATTATAGTATTGGATAACATATATTTTAAATAATTGTGGTATCCTTTAGCAATGGTATTATGAAGTACTTTTTTGGATACTTTTAGCAGCACAGTAAAATAAAATTAGGGTTTGTAAAAGGTGGCTGCAAAAAATAAGGGACGACTGCCTCTTTTGAAATATTTACAAATCATGTATTTCAAGTTAGATCCAATTTTGGAATTTTTTGGGTTAGGAAATGAGAGGATGAAAAACTGAGATGAGGAATTGAAGAAATCGGTTGGAGAAAGAGGAGTAGAAAACATGGAACAAAAACAGAATGAAACGTAAAGAACATAAAAGATGAATATGCCCTTCCACTCATGACGTGAATTATTATTTTCCAAGTATTTGCTTCATAATAAGATATGGACCTAATTGTTTCATATTATCTGAGCCTATTTGTTTTGTTTGCACTGTGCAACATTACTATTAAAATATGTGTAACTTGGCTTGAATATTAGTGAATATATGTTGTCAGTAATGAAATTTTAATGCTGTTTAAATATGGTTTTGTAGGAGTTTACAAATTTCAGTTTGATCTACTTTTAATGCAACTCATACATGTTTCTATAACTGTTTACAAATTTCAGTTTGATCCACTTACATTTTGATGATATATTTAAAATTATACAACTAATATAAGTGTAATAACATTAATTTTGATGATATAATTACAGATACAAAAAATAATATTTTAGTCTGCATTAATGTCAAAATATTTGAATATGTGGACATGTATATATAGTTAAAACTAAAATGAAGAAGTAACTTATACTTACTATATTATTTTATCAATTATAAATACTTGTCAAACCTAGAATAAATTTTCATTAAATTTCAATGACCGATCTGAACTTTTGTTCAATGAAATTATTCCCAATTGATAAAGTTTCCCATTAAATTATTTCCCAATTCTAGCTCTTACCTCATTCTTGAACACTTGTCTTCCTTTGCATAAAAACAGTATACATTTCAAAAATATAAGCTTGCATAATGTCATTTATATTCATTTACTAACACCAGTTTCTTCAATATTTATCATTCAGTTTGCTCCAACATAATTTTGTTAAACAACTTCTCTGTAGATAAGCGAACACAAATAAATGACTCACAATAAAAACTAACTGATTTGGATGCGTTCATTTTATATGTATTAGATTTTTAGTACAACGGACATATTATCAATTTTTTATCTATTCCATTTTTTTAAATAGTAAAAAAAATTGGCTTACATTTTTTTATTTGTACAACCATCGGACATGCATTAGAACTTGTGAGTGTGTGTGTATATATAACCACGCTTACCAATTAAAAATAAGAATAAAAAAAATAGCATGACTTACGACAATGTTCGTATTAGTTATTAATAGCATATTAAACTACAGGTGTAATGGAAGAACGATAGTGACTCCAAAATTAATAGGGTAATAAATGGGCAGTTAATTAGAAGTCAGAGGAATTAAATGAGAGCAAAAATATATTTAATTAGACTGGTCAAAAAATTTAATATGACATTTATGGAAAAAAGAAAGGAGTGTAGATAGATTAAATTAGAACTAATAAATAAATGTCACTAGAGATTGTTTAACTAGAATAGTGACTGTTATTTATTACAGGCAATTAATATTTATGGAATATAGTAAATAAGAATATATGTTAGGAATTAAAGGCTATGGGACAATATAATTTTTGTAGTAGGAAATTATATAGCTTTAATAATATAAGAAAAGCATGAATAAACGGGCCTTGCTTAATACTTATAACTAGGGTAATTGATGGGTTGGGTTTCGAGGTCGGTAGAGATATACAACGAGAGTATGTCCTTTACCTAAAAGCTACCAATACTTGCGTATACTTACTACTAATGTGATACATTTCTAACCATAGGATCCATGGGGAAGGGATATACATTTGTGTATAGGGAGAGGAAAATATATGAAGGGTTCACCTTGAAATTGAAGTATTAAATGGCTCAGTACATTTAAGGAAATGAGGTCTGCTTTATTTTTAATTAGAGGTACTAAGTAACTGAAAGGAGGCATTTTCATGACTTGCAATAGGTTAGTCCTATTGGAATGTCAATTATCGAAGGTCAGCAAGCTATGTCAGTATTTTTGTTGGATCGGTATTTAGTAGCAGGCCTGACATATAGGCTATGACCCACCAATGGTCCTAAGAGGTCGGTAGCAAAGACTTGGGTTATGCCTTAGTAGATTTCATTTCCTACTATTGTGGAACCTGTATGGGATATGCACAGACCATACAGTTTAGTACGTTAGTTATTTGTTTATTGGAGATGGTCTAGTTAACTCTTAGATGAGTCTTTGAGATGCGTTAGTAGTATGATAATCAAATTATAAATTATAAAGCTCTGTATGTGGCAATCGGTCTCTATAACTAGAATCGATTGACTAGCTTTTAACTACGGAGGGCTTACTTCAGGATTGAGGTATGAAATGGCTGTTGGGTACGTTTCCTCCCTCTCTAAGAACCATATCCAAGAAGTATTTAGTGGTTGGGGTTTTCGGGTAGTTTATGTTTATATATATATATATATATGTATGTATGTATATGTATATGTATGTATATGTATGTATGTATATGAAGAAACAGACACGTAAATATATATATATATATATATATATGTATGTATATGTACGTATATAATTATACCTCGAAGAAGGTTAGGTTTATCATATGTACATATAGGATTTAACGGAATAGCCGTAAATAATAGAAATACCACTTAAATGTAAATCAATTGTATAAATTTGTGTTATAGGTAAAGTGTGTAATTTTCCATTCATAAAACGCCCCCCTACTCATTACAACCTACATGATAGATTAGAAGGACATATTATTGGAGCAAGATGGGAATGCTAGATGGAGAACTCTTTTTATTTACGCTCGATGCTGATAAGGAAATTATATTCCCAAGGAATACTATTGATTCCAAGGTAACAACCTCAGTCACTATTTATGTTCTTTCGTATTTTCGATTCCGCCATGAGTTTATAATGATCGATCTCTGATATACTTATATTTATTATAGGTTACTAAAACTAGCTTTTTGTATCTTAATAGACTTAGATTTCGATTTACTCGAAGTTCAAACCCATAAAGGTATGGATTGTTACAACGTTCCTACCATTAAAAAACAAATAATGCATTATGATTATAATAATGCAATATAAATCGCAATGGGAGCCAACATCTTGATAAGAAATCAAGATATGTTCTCTGTAATTAAAAAGTAATAAAAGAGTTTGTAATCTACATACAAGTATAATCAAACAGCAGATCAAATAATAATAACGTAGATGCATTCGCTAAAGCCCTTTCTTAAACTAATTTAACTAGGTTGATCAAAGGTATGGACATGAGGCACCATAACTGGCCACAAGTGCAAGTGGAAGATTGATGAAGTTAAGGGTATGTTCTAGGGAAAATTTTGTGACCAATTATGCAACTTAATTCTTATATACGAATCTTGTTCGAAATTAATTATGCTTTTTGTTTATCTTCTTTTATATGTGTTTTATGCATAGATATAAAAATAATAATTAAATACATTAAACATATATAAACAGAATTCCTTAGGTGAAGCATTTTATCGGTTGCAGCTATGAATGTTTTTGTAACCATGAGTATTAAATCGATACCTAAATGCTTACTCCTTAAATGTTCTTGATCAAGATGTATTGACAAAAGAATATTGATATATATATATATATTGAAATTAGTGCACATAACGCTCTCCATATGATGGATGGTGAATTACTCATGACTGTTGGGGCATCAAAGGCTTACGTACTAATGGTTATTTTGACCAATCGTAGAACTACTCAACGAGAGTCTTTTATAGGTGCAGCTAAGTCAAAATAGACATTCTTATGGTAATGACGTACAATAGTTTACATACCTAAAGGTATTATCGGTCATAAGTAGATAGGTTGTACTCTTATATGGTCAAGCACATGGCATGGCGACCATGTTATGACACTAATTAAGGATACATTGAACAAATTAAAGTAAAGCACTACTCAAGAAAGGATTCGTTTCTTTCTTTATAGAAGGTTAGTATCACTGTAATTGGTAATTAACTTAAAGTCACAATCTCTAGCTAGATTAAATTTGTTAATCCATAAAAGTTATCAGATTAAACCAAGGACTATAAAATGGTTTATACAATTAAATAAAGATGCTAATAGTGTTTTTGACTTTAGACCAAAGTCTAGATATCTAGTGATACAATGATGATGAAAAGAATACTTGTACAAAATATCGTTACTAGATAAGCATAAAATAGATTAGAAATTGGATTTCGTTGAAATGACCTATAAGTGTTGAACTTGTGCTAAATAATATACTTCAACGAAGTTTGTACGGATTTTAGTATTTGAATTGTTTAAATATTATCTGAGGAACAAGTTCACACTAAGGAGTCAACACAACTGCACTTCTAGCAAATTTCGAGCTTAACTAATTTTAAATTAATTTATAAATGTTATAAATTAGTTATAAAATTAATAAATATGTTGTATCGCTTTATCATTACATTTTAGCTAATTATTTGTAACCTAAACAATAATTAAAATGATATATAATTGTTATATGTTGATTTAATTTACTATTGATTTAAATGAATTAATTAAATAAATAAATTGATTGTTAAATTAATTGCACTACCCATAAAGGGAGGCTACCCATGCAAGGGAGGAGAAGGGTCTAAGGTTTTTATTTATGATAAATCATTTGTTGATTGGAGAGAAAGAGGGAAAATGATATTTTATCCTATAGCCCAAAATGCCAATAAATATGTCCCTTTCTCTTTCACTCTAATGCACAAAAACAAATAGGGAACATAGCCTCTGTTTCTCAAATGAAAATTAATAAAGCCTAGAAGGGATATTTAAAAGATCTATTCAAGGACAAGAGACATGAAGTTCAAGGAGGAAAATGCTAACAAAGAAGGTGTCTGTAATGGCAGGATCACAAACCGTACCTGATTTATTTAAATGAAATGACTTATACACATATGTACGTATGCTTCTTCAATTTTAGTTACAGCCATAACAAAAACATTTATTTTGAAAATCAATTAGCAAAAATATATATATTTGTACATTTATTAATAATTGTGTGTGTACATACGTTTGTATGTATATGAAAGATTTAAAACAAAGTTTATCCATATAGTTGTGTTTTACATAAAACCTTATATTACATGAGATCTAGATGTACATACTTACACATACACACATAAATATATATACATATACGTATATATATATAATATACCTTTTATTTATGTTTTAGTTTATAAAAAAAGTCTTTTAAGGTTTCAAAAGGAGAGAAAACAAAACTCAAAATATACAATTACATAAGTGCGTGTGTGTGTATAAATACGTTCAAGAAAATTACTAAATTATTTTTCTTTTGAAAGACTTATATATATGATCAAAATATTATTTTTCCTTTTTAAATTTAATATTTAAATTGGTCAAAATAAATCAAAGATTGCTTTTACAATAAACCAAAATCTTTAATATATTTGTATGTATGTCTTTGGCTACTTATTTGTATTATAAAACAAATATATATGTGTGTGTATGTGTGATCATTACAAGAAATAAATATTTTTTTATATGTATATTTATGTATATATAAATAAATATAAACATATATTTTCCCAGTTAAATATTTAGTGGCTAAAATAATACTATATGTGTATATGAACAAGATTATGTATATGTGTGCATGTGTATGTTTCCCATGTATACCATATATCAGTATGCCATGTGTATAATAGTTACCTAGTTTAGTGAATGCAAAAACATTTTAAATTTAACATCAATTCACTAATGTACACCATAGATCATCAGTCTACCACACAACACTTACCATTTTTGCACCGTGAATGCAAATACAGTATACCCTCAAACAAAAAATTGAACTAAAGAGGATAAAATAGCATAAGATATTATATATAGTAAAGATAAATCGTCATATATAAGTATAAAAATTTAATATTATTTATTTGAAATAAAATTAGAAAAACAAAACTCGTTTAATTAAATAACTAAGTATGATTTAGTGAAAAGATTACATTGTTCATGTAAACGCAAAAATACGATCTGGTGCAATTTAATAAAAGGGAAATATTAAAATTTCCCCTTTTTACCCCATTGCTGATGCATCTGATCTATTAATCCTAACCCTACAATTTTACTCCAGAATCCATACATATTCTCATCTTTAATTATTCCTAACCCAAAAATTTAAAAATGAAATAAACGTCTATTTATAGTCCTTAGTCGAGGACCGAAAGAAATGTGGGTAGAGGTGTTAATACTTAAAAGTATGTCAAAGAAAAATAAATAAATATTTGCTTATGAGTGATAAGCAGTTTCCCACTATATGCGATGCTTTTCGGATGGAGTATGGATGGTAAAAAGAATTTTCCCTTGAAAGAGTTAAGAGTGTGTCCTAGGGGAAGTTATGTAATCTATTATATAACCTAAATGTTATTGTGAATCTAATTCAAAATGAAGTAAGATTTCCTATTGTACATATTTTTATATTAGGATAAAAATAATATTATAAATATATTAAATATATACATATAAAAAACCCTTAGGAAAACTATTTAATCAATTGCAGTCACAAACGTGTTCCTAACCATGGTATTATATTACAAAATAAATATTTTTTCGTAAATATTCCCATATACGATGCATTGAGAACAGGATATTTATATATCCATTTAGGTTAGTGTACGTAACACTTTTCATATGATGGATGGTGAATTACTCTGATCGTTGGGGGCACCAAGGGATAACGTACATGTAGTTGTTTGGAACAATTACATAATGTACAACACCTAATAAATTAGAAATTAATTAATTAAAGAAGTAATTTTGTAAGTAATTTTGTGAATGAAGGTTTAAATGATTTAATTGTGAAACTAAAGAATGGAATATTATAAGCATATGAGTGTACACTTATCAAGATTTTATTTAAAGAGATTCGATTATAAAGAAAATTAATTACATAAGAAGGAGGGAACTATGGGCCATCAACCCATGAAAGGATCATACCTTTTCAAACCCTCGAATTAGTCCCATATAATTCAATCCCCACTTAGTGTAAAATAAAAGCTCAAAGCTCTTTAATGCTGGTTGCGGCCTAAACAAGAAAAAGAGGAAAAGAAGAATATCAAAGCAATGAGAACAAGAAATGCCAATTAAGTAATAAATCTTGGTGGGTAATATATTCCCTAATCTAATTTTCTCCCTAAAATTGTTCATGACCAAATTTTAAAAGAATGTTTCTCGTACTGCTTATAATTTGTTTAACCCAAAAAAATAATATTAGAGGGAACTAAATGTGTTGCCTTTTTCAATGTGATGCAATTACTAATGGGGAAAAATAGAGTTTCATGCAATGGAGGAAAGCTAGAGATTGGAGTAGGTTAATGTGTTGTGTCTAGTGTTATCCTTTTTCATCTTTATAAGACTAGTTTTTATTGCTTTAAGAGTTTTAATATGGGAGATTTTTATGGTACATCCATCCTTTTTTGGGACTGTAATAGAAACTTCATATATTTGTAAGTTAATATATGGATTTAATAAGGAAAATCTGCTTGGACACAATTTGTGATATAATAGGTGATACGGTAAATGTATATCATTGGATTGCATCATGAAGTACACCTTTCAAATAAGGACAAAAAGACGCATTATTTTAGATCTTTTGGGTCACCATTTGTGTTTTATTTTATGTCCAAATAGCTGATCTCGTATAATGTACTCCTTTTCCTTCCAACATACCTATTTAGGTTAAGGGTTTGTAAGGTTTTGATGAGGTATATTATTGAACTACATCAATAGTATAAATAAAGTACCAGTTTTCAAAAATTATATGGTTTTTGATTTGTAGACTTTTCCTATAAGAAATTTAATTGATATGAATTAATTGAGTGTCATATAAATATGGAAAAGCATTGGAAATGAAGAGTTTGAGAAATTTTGTAAAAGAATGTGTATATATATATATATTCAATGATTTTTCAAAATTAAAATAAGTAATTTCTAAAAGTAACTAGGGTTTAAATTGGATGACAAAAGGCAAATGTGGAGGGGAAGGTAATTTAGAAAATTAAATATTTAGTATCGGGTTAGTAGATCAGGTCCACATTCCATGCAGAATGTGTCGACAAAATATTATATAACAGTAAGAAAGGACTAAGTCAAATGAATTAAGATGTCTCACATGTAATGGTATTGTCAAATGTGTAGAGAATAGTTCCCAACATGTACTAGGAGGTACTACTAAAGGATTCGTTCTAAATCGAAAGTAAACTAAACCAGGACCTAAATTGTAAATACTTAAGTAAGAAGCTAAGAAATGTTAAGAAGAAGGTAGGATAAATAAAGCTAAGTTGTTTCCAAAGGCTGAAGACAGCCGAGGGATAGGATTGAATGTTGAGTAAAGGAGATTATTTCAGAAATTTAGACATATAAATGTCATAATCACTAAAATAAACTAAGATAGGTGTCCCTAGATGAGACCAAGGGTAGTGATTACTGCCGAGAGTGATATGGCTCTCGGAAATATGTTAAAATCGAAACTAGCAACTTTTGGATGTAGAAATGCATGTCAAGGCTTAATATGGCCTAAAATAATATTGGAATATTGATTGTAGTGTAGTAAGGTATCTTAAATAATTAAGTGAAAAGCCTAACAGTGAATGGTTTGGTAGTGTATTTGGTATTTGGCATAGGGCCTAAGATGGTGACCAAGGGATGAAAAAGCAAAGAAGTAATGCCTCAGTGGCATCCGCAAAAAAAAAATTAGGTGTAAGGCCTTGGTGCTTACCAGAACTATGAACTTAGGTGTAAGGCCTATTATGGAAATCATAAACTAAAGCATTGATATAAAGCATATAGTGGAAACCGTATTCTAAAATGTAGAGTAAGGCTAAGGTGGCATCTGAGAATTGAAAGAGATTTGTGTAAGCCATCTTGGGGTAACCAAGATCTGGTAGAAGATATAAGGCTTGATGTAGTAGTCAAGTACCAAAAGCGGAGTAGGTGTAAGGCCCTAGTGGCAACCAAAATACGAAAGCATAGGTGTATGGTTTGAAGTGGTAAACAAAAACAAAATCAAAGAAGGCATGAGACCAGATGTGGTAGCCAAAATACGAAAGCGAAGGTGCAAGGCCTAAGTCGCAACCGAAACTGGAAATGGGTCTAATAAAATTTAGAAAGCAATAAAGGCATATGGTCTTAGTGGCGGTCGAATGCTTATTAAGAAAACCTTTTGTCTTTTATAGAAAGCACAAGGCTTGGTGGCAGTCTAGTATAGAATATTTCAGGTTTATATTAGAATGTGTATGATAACTAATGGTAGATCGCGTGAAATGGCTATTTAGCCTAATTAAGACAATTTCGACCTTATTTTTGTATTATGTTGTTTTGAATGAATGTTTTAGTATATTGAGGGGAAACACATTATGTGCTTTGGAACGTGGTCACATCATGTTTTTTTAAGGAAAATATGTTATTCATATCAAACTTTATGTCTGACCCATGTTTTTACCATTACTTCCCTATAAATTCATGAATACTTATTCGAATAGGTTGGGTCATGTGTTTAGACATGGTTCATTT
The DNA here is from genome assembly GCA_030765085.1 of Allium cepa. Classification (NCBI taxonomy): domain Eukaryota; kingdom Viridiplantae; phylum Streptophyta; class Magnoliopsida; order Asparagales; family Amaryllidaceae; genus Allium; species Allium cepa. The sequence goes on along the minus strand of CM060938.1, from coordinate 720,165,590 downwards.
TGCGGGCACACGAATAAAGAAGCTAAAGACGAAGCGGGAATCTTGGGATTATTATTTGTTGGCTTGATACAGGTGTGCTAGGTTTTATGCCAGAATTTCCATAAGCTGGGAATTTCACCATTATTTATATTGTATTATACTTTCAACCCTTGTGTGGGCACGAATATCGAGAACTAAATTGTTAAACTAGAACTGTAGTGATGTTTTTCTTACTTTTTGTTAATATCTTCTCCGTTTACCTAAGATCGTATGATATAACTAATCTCATCTCTATTGTTGAAAGATAATTCCACGGTGGTTGAAGCACATTGGAGTTCCATCTTTGGGTCTTTGAGTGAGGCATGTTTATAGTCAGTACCAGAACTTAGGTTAGGAGACAAATAAGAAAAGCAGAGTTAAATAGAAGTCTAGTTAAAGTCAGATCATAGAAAAAACACCCTAGAATGATGTATTTATATTTTCTATATAGAGATACATATGATTTTAGTAGAAATGTTCTATTGTCAAGTCACTTTCTTCCTTTCGTTTTGCATGAAGACTTTCGTTGTAGAAATGGATCTTAGAAATGAAAGAATCACGGTAGGAGGAGCTAATTCTAGGAGAGAGAATGATAGTAATGAAAATGTCGAACGTAGTGGTAGGGAGGTGCACATATTATGGAAATGGATGTGAACGTTTTGTTCCAGTAGTTCATAATAAAGATAATGAGAGTAAATATAGAAAGTAGAAGACCTTAGGCTAGTTGTAAGAGAGTATTTTTCACAAGTTGAACGAAGATTACAGGAACCTAGGAGGTAAATTGTTTACCGGGAGAGACCGAATGGTGGAGATGTTGAATTGGCTGAAGGTGAGTGAGCATAACTTCAGGGATTTGGGGGTAAATGATGTTAAAAGTACGAAAGCTAGTTTCCAGACCGTAGCATGAAGACACATTGGATTGGTGGGAAATGGTGACCGTGGAGACTTTGAAGAGGAGATCACTTGGAAACAGTATAGGAAGAGGCTTGAGGCTCAGTTTATCTCTGAGTATCCGAGAAGTTTGTTGTTGAAGAAGTTCATCAATTTCAGGCTAGGAGATCTTTCTATGGAAAAAGTATGTCCAACAGTTCAATGCCTTGGTAAAATATAACTGAGAACAAATTAGCACCCCGTTGAAGAACAAGAAGAGACTTAGCCAAGTGCTAAAGCAAGGGTTGAACCATAAGTGATGGCACACTTAGCATCTCGTTTTGAGTTTGTAGTGGACATAAGCTAAAGGTATGATAGTATGTATCGAGAGGAGAGAAGGGTGGAGGAAAATTCAAAAGCTGAACAAAAGAAGAGGTTCACTCTATAACAAAAAGGTAAGAAGGGGAAAAAGCCAAAGGGGAAGACTCAAGAGGGCAAACGCAATAGGATATTTCAAAGATTACTTCTTACAGCTGCAGGTAGGGGTACCATGCATCAAGTGACTTAAACAAGTTGTAGTGGAAAAGGTTAAGTGTTTCAATTGTGGTAAGCCATACCAAAAGCAGATGGAATGTCCAAAGATGAAGAAAACAAGATATTTTCCTTCGAAGGACCGAGAGGAAGACCTTCTACCGAGAGAAAGGCAAGAATGTTGTGTCAGAAGATATGCTTCTTATTTCAAGTTATTCAGCTAGAGTTAGGTTTGATTCTAGAGCTACACATTCTTTCATTTCGAAAGATGTGGTTGATAATTTAGGGTTATGTGTTACCAATCTAGTTACTTCGTCGAGAGTGGCTAATTTGATTGGTGGGTATGCCACTCTCGTTTAAAGTGCACCAACCTAAATTTTTTTTCTATGTGACCATTTATATTCTTATAACCCATTTGTGTTTGACTTCGTAAGGTGCAGGGTAATTTTGGGTACAGACTGATTAGTACAGAATGATGCCATAATTTACTATATTGAGAGAATCATTGCCAAATAGAACACAAAGTGATGTGACAGAGTCATAATATCTTTGGATAAGATTAAAGGAAGGTCTAGCGTTTCATTGTGTATGATGGAAAGCCTAGAAGAGGAGATAGACAACTTTTTGTTATTTGAGAATTAGTTGATGTTTTCGAACCAATAATGGGATACCTCCAAGAAGAATGATTAATTTTGGTATAGATTTAGTGTTAGGGGCTCAACATGTTAGTAGGCCACAATGTCACTAATGGAGATGGAAGAATTGAAGAAGCAGCTAGTGGAACTTGAGCATAGGAGTCTCATTAGATTAAGTAGTTCACCTTGGGAAGCTTTAGAAATATTTGTGAAGATGTCAAATGATTACTATGAATGTGCATTGACTATAGGAAGTTGAATAAGTTGATAGCGAAGAATCGTTATCCATTGCCAAGAATAGATGATCTTTTTAAACAGCTGGGTGCAGATAGAGTATTCTTGTAATAGATTTGGCCATGGAATTCCATTAACGAAGGGCTACAAAAGAGAGTATTGTTTTGACCGTATTTAGGACAAGGTATGGTTCATATAAGTGGTTTGTCATGCCCTTTGGGCTAACCAATGCTATGGCTTTCTTTGTAGATCTTGTAAACCGATACTTTCACGATCAATTGAGAAAATTGTGTATGATCATCAAAGATGATATTTTAGTGTATTCTAAGGATAAGTGAGATCATAAAGTTTACCTTATATGGTACTAGAGACCTTAAGATAGATTGTTTGAAGGCAAAGTTTCCAAATGTCATTTTTGGAAGTGGGAAGTTAAGTTCCTAGGCTGTACAGTTTCAACGGAAGGGTTGGCTATAGATCCTTCAAAGATTGAGGCCATGAATAATTGGAGGAGACATGAGATTGTTACTGAGACAAGGAGTTTCTTAGAATAGGCTAAATACTACTAGAGATTTGTTAAGGACTTCTCTTGGGTAGCAACATCATTGACCGGACTTACCAAAAAAATGAAAGGTATGTCTGGATGATGGAGTGTGAGGCGGCATTCTAAGAGTTGAAAATTCGGTTGACCGAAGCTCCAATTCTAGTAATGTTGGAAGGGAACGAGATATAGTAGTGTACACATATGTTTTAGAATCGGGGTTTAGAGTGGTGTTGATGCAAAAGGGAAATGTTATAGTTTATGTACCTAGGCAGCCGAGACCCCATGAGTTTCGGTATCCAACTCATTATTTAGTGTTACCAACAGTTATCTTTGCGCTAATGATTTAGAGTTATTACCTCTCAGGGGAAAGGTTTGAGTTGTCCATAGAACATAAAACTTTGAGATATTTGTTCTTTTGGATGGAGCTAAAGATGAGACAACAAATATGGTTAGAGTTTTTGGTATGTATAATTTTGGGATAGAGTATACCCTATGCAAAGAAAATAAGGTTGTTGATGCCTTGAGCTGAAAGGAGTAGAGTTGTGTTTTGGTTATATTTGAACAACGGAATGTTTTAGACATGCTGGATATTTATAATATGCACTTTTAGTCGAGTGCCAATCCAAGTCAACCTTTTAAGATATTATCATGCCTAGAAGTTCACCCACCTCTCGTTAAAAATTGCTGAAAGACAAAAGGAGATCAGCTATGTGCTAAGTAGATCCAAGGATTGAAGAGTGGTGTTGAGACCGAAGAGCTCAAGGATACGTTATTGACGAGAAAGGTTGGAATTGGAAGAAGGGAAGATTGTATATTCCAGACAGTGGATATCTTTGTAAATTAGTCTTAGATGAATGTCATCGTTCAAGGTTTGTTATTCATCCTATAGGCACTAAGATGTATCAAGACATGAAGTTGAGCTTCGATTAGGAAAGGATGAAGAGGGATGTTAGGAAATGTATGAAGATTTGTTTCATATGCTAATAATTTAAGGAGGAACATCAGAAGCCTATTGGACTTTTGTAGCCTTCGGAAGTCCCAGTATTGAATTAGGATTCGGTTTCAAGGGACTTTGTTGATGGTTTGCCAAGGGCAAGCGTAAGGAACAAAAGTATATGGATCATAGTGGATGGAATGATTTAGAGTGTCCATTTCATTTTGATAAAGCATGCAAGCTAAGATATACATTAAGACTATGGTGAGGCTTCATGGAGTTCCAAGTACTATAGGTAATAACTGAAACTCATTGTTTGCCAATGATTTTTGATGGAGCATGCAGAGTGCTTTGGTTTTGGAACTGTGTAGGAGTACTGCTTACCATTTGTAGGTAGATGGTTAGATCAAAAGGGTCCACTAGATACTTGAAGACTTTCTTAGAGCGTGTGTACTAGACTTTAGTGGATCTTAGGAAGGCCATTTGCAATTAGTGTAATTTTCATACAATGCTAGTTACTAGTTAATTATTGAGATGGCAACTTTTGAGGCGGTGTATGGAAGAAATTGTAAGTCACTAGTGAGTTGGTGCAAGATAGGGATAGACTTGTTCTAAGGCCATATTTGTAAGAGAAGCATCGAAGAAGGTTGAGTCGACTTGGAAAAGGATGAATTATGCTTAATAAATGCAGATGTTATGTTAATAAGAGGTGGAAGGATTTATAATTTTGTAACACCCCACCTCTATGCCCATACTATCTAAGAGTATTACATAGTAATACTATCAGATAACTTGGAGAATGAGGCTATATGGGGTACACACGTGAATATTCTCATAAGCTAACACTGGTAAGTATTTAAACATCAAATACAACTCATCATAAAACATGCAAGTATTGGCACAAAGCAATAAACACCTGTCTCAAGGATAGAACAATGCATAATATACAATAAATATCGTAGATCACAGAGTCAATCGATAATATATAATATAAAAATACAACATATATCCAATATACATCAGAATAATAATAATATACACTCAAAAGACTATACAATTCAGGATGATAATTTACAGTACTGAATATCTAATCTCCTGTATGCTCATAAAACATATAAGCTCGTCTTAGTCCCTATACCGGACTAACCCGAGCGTTATGTAAATAACACATGGGTCAGACACCATCTAAATCATGCATCAACACACATATAGATGTATATTATGCATAGAATAACAGTGACGATATACAATAGTATAACAAAATAGAAACAACCATGAATCAAGCATAAAGATGTCATCACCTATATAAAGTCATATCATATATTATCCAATCAAAATAATATCAAATGGGTGAATCATCCATATTCATAATCATCATCAAAGTCCAAAAATCATCAAATATAAGATGCCGTTAGGTATAAATAAGCTAGAAAAGAGCAATGCCTGAGTATATCTCTTAATGTCAATAATAAAAACATCATTATCAACATATAAAACAAGATAGGCTACCTATTAATATAATAAAAGATATGAGTATCCACTATACTTTGGGACACTTATCTAGATATAATCTCATCTCCTAATGTATAAAACAAATTTTAATAAATTGTGATGGTTGAATGACTGTACGATAGACATGAAATTCCAACTAGAGTCATATATACATCAATATGTGGGTCACCTAACCCCAGGTCGCCTAACCTATATCTATACATAAGTAAGGTGTATCAATAGTATATGCCAGCCTACCATTTCGTTAGAACCAAAAGGGAGATTGATGGTCATGTGTCCGCTCCAAGAGCCTATGGTCATCTAATTGGATCTTCTAGTACAGTCTTCAGCCACCTCGATGGACATCGTGACTCATATCCATAAGTGGATCATCAACGCCACTAGAAGAAAAGTTGGGTTTTTCTAGCAGCGTTTTATGAAAAGTGCATTTTTTGATTTGACTTTACTCTTACATAATAAAATGTAAAAAATAAAACCGCTGCCAAATAGAAAATATGTTCGCGGGTTACTGCTTGATTTCGCAGCCGCTTTTCTTTTTCTTTCTACGCAATTTCTGTCCGCTTTTTTCCTTTCCCTCTCCTTATTTCATTTCAATCTAAAAAACCCTACCCTCATCGTTTGACATTGCAAGTCGTCGATCGCCGCTCCAAATTATTCGGTGAGGGTTCCTTTCATCGTAGGTATATATTCTATTTATCGCTCCAAATTTTGATTTGTTCAAATTTCTTCTGTTTATCACTCCCCCTTCATTGTATTTCCTTCCATCGAATTTTTTTCGATCGAGAGCTACTGATTGAAAGCTTCTTTAGATCGAAAGATACTGATCAAAAGCTTCCTTAGATTCAAAGCTATTGATTGACCAGGTAATTTTTTTAATAAACAAATTATATGCTATTATGTAGAATAATTTCTTTGTTTGTGATGCATCATCAACCACTATAATTCTCTATTTTGTTTTATATTATTTTTATTATTATTTTATTTTTGATATTCGTTGACTTGGCATTAGTTCCATAATCCTAGTTCTTTTATTTTGATTTTCTGGGCTTAGCATCGTGTGAAAACTGAAAAGCAAGAATAGATGTTGAAGGAATTCTTGTGAGTTAAATGGTGAAGTATGGTCTTATGTATTGATTATGTCAAATGATCATGTGAGACTTTACAAACAAACTAAGAACCAATGATAGACCAATACAACAAAGGCTTAAAGGTTTATACCAATACCTTTCTTTTCATTCTTTCATATTATAGTACATAGGCAATGTATCAATAGACAAACAATTGCAAAATATATGATTTCCTATCTCTAAACTGTTTACCGAATGTTTTTTGTCTGGTATATTAGTTACCAATCACTTTGAGTCCGGCCATTCTTTGTAATTTGCAATTGTTCTCTTTTAAGGTTTTAGGACTCTAATGGTTAATCTCTTTAAAAACAAGAAAGCTGTAAAGTGAAATGGATTTTTTTGTCATGGGTGGGTTGAGTGTGGGGTTGGGTAGTATGTTAAAGTGATATATATATATATATATCCCTATTATATATATTTTATTATGTGTTTTTTTGCAATTTTCTGCTATATTCAGAGTCTATTGCTTTTCTAAACTTTTGATAACGAAGCACTAGACCATCACTTAAAAATGTAATGTTAATGGAAGCAACAAACTATTGTCAGCCTATGTTTCTTATTGCTTTGTTACAATATTTCATATGATTCTCTTTTATGTTGTTCCAACAAGTAAACATGTAATGTCTAATAAGTAGAATTTTTGGTGAATTAGTTGCTTGCTTTATACCTTGCTTGGTTTAAAGTTCTTTCTCACAGTTTAAGGGTATTTGTATTGTTTGTTTGTGTAAATTTTTTATATACAGATTCTATTCCATAAAAATAACATAAAGATGCATCTATTGATTGTATATCTTACTATTTTCACTGACCGGTCGATTGTTCTTTTCTAGTTTGTAATTCCACATCTTTCCTTTATTAACCCACTAGTAATAAAAATGACTTAAAGATGCATGTAACTGGAAGTTAACATATTCCACCTCTAATCGGTTAACAAAAATATCTAGTTGATTAGAAGAAAACAAACATGTGTGTCAAAGGACACTTAACCCCACAGTAGCCTTTTCTTTTACCAATGTTACCCTTAGGTGAATCTTACATTTCTCTCCTTGTGAAAAATTCGTGCAAGGTAAAACTGGATGAGAGTTGAGTACGCTGAATCAAATAGTGGTACATGTAATATGCCAAAACTATGACACAACTGAATACTACTATTTTGTATGATGTTGGTAAAGTGGTACATATTAATATTCTATAGTTACAAGTACTAATAAACGAATCATAAAATTTAGATATCAAGGAAAGTTCCCATTTTCTTCTTGCATATTTATTAAATATTTTGCTACTCGATGTAAGGGTACAGGATCTCTCTCAAACTGTTTAAAGGAACGGTATGAATTATGCGAGTAATATACACATGTAACTTAATTGTGTAGTTTGAAGCCATGATCAGCGATACTTCTTATTTACCTAACCATGCAGCACTCATTAAATGGAGTATGTTGTATGCATGTAGTGATGGACCCTACTTGTACCTGAGGTGGCCAAGTGACTACCTTATGATTTTATGTTTGAAAAAAACATAAAGAAAATAAATTGTTTTGAAACCTTTGACCTGAGGAGATATTGGATGAATGAAGAATAATAGTAATTTGAAGAGATATGTAATTTTCTTTATGCAAGTGGGCCAATTATAATAATATACTAATAGGATATATTCTCTTTCGAAAGTCAGTTGGTCATTGTTGATTAATAGCATATGTCCATAGTGAACTTCATCCTCAATTTTTGTTTTCCATCCAACATTTCTTTGGCTACTCTCTGTGCAACCAAAATTATCTTTTTGTATAAAGTAATATTTTCAAAATTTTACTGTATCATTGTTATGTGCTTTTCGTTGTAAAATAAAACCAATAGTTATAAGCATATATTAAACTGAAGCCATTAAAATCTATGGTTTCTTAATTCATGTTTGCCAATGAAGAATATTTGATCTGATCACATCCCCCTATCTCAGCTGCACGATCAATCGTGCTTTGGGTTTCTAGTAGGGATGTGATAGGTTAGACATTGGAAGCAGAATAAATTAGGTCTATAAAATACAAATTTATATTAACTTGCATGAAATTTCTGTTGTGAATGCTTATGTTTTGCTATCCTTGAAAATCACCCTGCTGTAAATATTGTGTTGTGTTGGTTAACTGAAATAAAAGCATGCTTGTTTGATTGTTCTTATATTATACAAATGTAGCTTTTGCAGATCCCACTGTAACATTTCAGACACAATGAATATGAGAGATTCATCGTAGCGGCATAGCCATTACGATGGATCATCATTTTAAATGGTAAATATTTATTATTATTGGTAATAACATATCTTTTGGGAGCATTGACAACAAAGAAGCCAATCAATGTAATTTCGTCCATTTGGTTATCAGTATTGCCTAAATTTTGCTTTGGATGTTCACCATCTTAGTAACAACATACAAAAAGTCTGATAGTTTCATTTTTTGATTAGAAAATTTGGCTGCTTTATAATCATTTGAGTGTATCCTCTTATCGTGCAAACCTTTTACTCATTATGAATGATAATTTTATCCTTTGAAGCCTTATGAATTCAGATTATTGACTATCACCAGTTATTTCACTGTTGTGAAACTTGATTGAAATTGTTACTGTTTTGAAAATGGATATGCGTTAATCATCCTGCAATGTATATTTCTTTGTTAGAGTAACAATATACATTATCAAATTTTATAATTCAATAATGACAATGCATGGAATAATATTTTCCTACTATCAAATATGTAAAAGTTGTTGGACTTTGCACTTTCTTTTGGAGGTTTTGAAAATGCTTTTAACCTAGGGAAGCAATGTATCAATCTTTCGTATGTATTCAGGTTTCAAAAACTATTATTTTTCTCTTCATGATTTGATCATTTTTTGCTTAGCGTCTTTTTTACTACCTAATCAAAATATTTATAGCTTTACCCAGCCTCAGTTTGACACAATACTTTTAAAATTTCTACTGCATGCTAATAAGTTATTAAACGCATTAATGGTAGGGATGCAGCGATGATTTCTCAAGGATCTTTTTTCCGTTGATGCTATGCCTGACCTGGGAGATCTTTATGTTAGGTATATCCCCTTTCCCTGACAAGTTATTAGACATATTACGTGTTTTGATGTTTGTTTCACCTGGTAATATAATGCTTTAACTTAGTCTACGAGCACCTTTTCAATACAATGAAAAATGTGTAAGTTACAGGAAATACAGGGGCTCATAGTATTACAAATGTACAGGATTAATTAATGGAAATAAAGGTTACACAATGCTCATAGCATAAAAATAAATTGAGCTATGTAGTACAGGTTCAAAGCAAAGCATTGTTTTATTAAGCTGCACTTCAAATCAGAATGATAACCACATATTGTACAACAATATTGATTCTCTAATTGCTGTACTTATGCTACAAGCCTAAAACTTTTTCCAATCAGAACAACTGCTAAACCTCCTCTACTAATAAAATCTATCACTTACTGTAATTGATTCTTTCATCTCTTGAACAATTGGAGCTACCTCATCAATCATTGCAGTAGAAGTCACATTATCTTCTCCTGGATGGTTGTTAAGGTGCATTTGGAAATGTCTCACAGAGGTGTTAATAGGTTAATAGTCAATCAAAGCTATTAAAAACTGCTTTAATGGACCTCAGTTATGTTAGGAACCGAGTTGATGATGTTTTGATGACAACAACCTTATATAGTTATTATACTTTACTTTATAAAATATATAGTAACATTTCCATATATATATATATATATATATATATATATAGGTATATATTTATGTGTGTGTATAGGAAGTATATGCAGGTATCATCGAAGACTGATCAGTATAAAGACTCAAGCGTCAAGATGAAGATTAGAGATTCAAGATTCAAGACTCCAGAGAATCAAGATTTCAAGATCTCAAGATAAGTGTCTAGTATTTTGTTAAAACTTCATAATAGCACTCTCATCTTTCTTCCAATTTTCTTTTGGGATGGAACCCAATTTCTATCGAAACCAGTGGCTTACAAACCCACGACAAGTAGCTTACAAACCTATGACAAGTGGCTTACAAACCCACGAAAATCAAAATCATTTAAACTACTTTGTACAAGTTCTCGAGTCCTATGGAGGAGCTCTGTAGGAAGGTTCTTGCAATTTCAGTTTGAATAGATTTTTCAAAATGTTTTTAAATCTGTTTTCAAAATGTTTTAGCTTTCAAAATCATGTTTTCAAAAATATTTTCAAACTTTGTTTTAGCCTTGAAATATTCCTCTATTCTGATTTTAAAAACTTCTATTTTTAAAACATCAAAACTTATTCTGATTTTAAATATTACTTATGTAATTGACGGTCTATATCAATTATATATATATATATATATAAAATAATATTTTATACTCATTCTCTATCTCAAAATATTGTTTAAACACTTTACTTTGCTTCAGAGAAGTTTCAACTTGTTTGAAATTCAATTGTTTTTACAAAACAACATCTTTATAATTTTGAACTAAGGGATGTCGACATAAGGGGATACCCCATGTCGACATTGTGACAGTTGGATTCAAAATTCAATTTTCAAAAGAAAGGTCCATTCGTTCAAAAACCTTTCGCCAATGGTTATGACTGTTGTGCATCTATATAAAGGCTTCCAAAACGAATTTTTTTAACAATTACTTTCTTATTTTCTTCACTCTTTCTTCTCCACCATTCCATATCCACAAAACTTCATATTTTCAAGATTGTGCCATCATTCTGCCAAATTCTCAATAGGAAATCATTTAGATACTCTCTCTATTTGATTCTCCATCATTCTACTAAAGATCAAAGTGCTATTCAGAGTTATAGGATTAATTTGTATTCAAAAAGTCCATAGAGTCTATCCATTCAAAAGGATTGTTATTAAGAAGTATTAGGGTGATCTTGTGTCCCATAAATCAAGAGAGTTTACCCCAGACTCGGAGATAGGAAGGTTCCTCAAGGCCTTAGAAATTGAGGGTTGTAATTTGGATATTGGCTTATAAAAATCTGTACAAGGATATTGCCTTGGTGCAGGACTGGATGTAGGAGGATTCCGAACCAGTATAAAATACAGTGTGTTCTTTCCTTTTACTTGCTTTACTTTACTATTTGCATTTGTTATATGTTCTGTGATCATTCTGTGTTAGAATTCTGTTTAGATTTGTGTTGAAAGTTTTAATTTAGTCATATAGTTCATATATTCTTTAAAACACTATTCACCCCCCCCCTCTAGTGTTATTTCTGCCTTAAGATCCTTAATCTGCATCCCTAACAAGTTATGGTTAATAATCAATCACAAAGTCCTACAACCACTTTGATTAGAATACATATTAAATGGTAATCTAGCACGGAATGGATTTGCTATTTTATACTTTGTTTTCAGCGTTGTAGTCATGCATATATATATATATATATATATATATATATATATATATATATATATATATATATATATATATTCCAGCTGTGATAAGAGTAAATCTTGGGACTATGCAAAATTAGGGCCATTTAATAAATAATCTGGTAGGCTAATGAAGTTTCAAAAACTATTACAGAAGACGCTGATGATTCCAATCCCTCGATTGCGCCAGGCACCAAGATTCGGGTAAACCAGGAAAAAGGAATATGACATCTACTTCACTGGTTCATGAAAATTCATTTAGTTTCCCTCTTTTACTTCATTTTTTTATTATGCATTGGCAAACCCATGTCATAAATTTGTATTGTACCCATACTATATATTGTTCAATTTAATTTCATCCATGCACATTCAAAGCTCTGTTACCAACGAAAAAATATGAACATATCTAACATGATAACGTATATTCTAAGCAAAATCAACAAGTAACATTAATGTATACGAGTACTAATGCACGTTCGATGGATGTGCACGTAGAAAAATGTAAGCTAACTTTTTATTACATAAAACACATGAAATATCAAAAAAAATAGTTAACATGTCTGTAGCAAATCAGCTAGTCATTGATGTTGATCATTCATATGTATTGGCTTACTTGCAATGGCTATAATTATATTGTTTCCCATTTAGAGAAAAGTTTATTAAAAAATTGAGTAGAAGCAAATTGAATGATAAATATTAAAGAAATCACTGTTATTAGTAAATGAATATAAACGACATAGAAAAACTTATAGTTTGGCAGTGAGTTCTATTTTTATATGAAGATAGGACAAATGTTCAAGAATGAGGTAAGAGCTAGAGTTAGGAAAAAAAAATTAACATGAAACTTTATCGTTTGGAAATAATTTCAATATGAGCAAAAGTTCAAATCAGTCATTGAAGTTTAATGACAATTTATTCCAGGTTCGACAAGTATTTATTATACTTGATGAAGTACTGTAATAAGTTCAAATATCTTCTTCATTTTTAGTTGTAACCATATTCATGTCCACATATTCAACTATTTTGATGCTAATGTGGACTAAACTCCTACATATTTTTATCTGTAAGTATACCATCAAAATTTATGCTGTTGCGATTAACTTTCAACTTTTGTATTGGTTTTAGTTTTAAATATATCATCTAAATTTAAGTGGATCATACTAAAATTTGTAAATACCTATGACACATATATGAATTGCATTAAAAGTAGATCAAACTGAAATTTGTAAACTCCTAAAAAACCATATATAAACAACATTAAAAGTTCATAACTGAAAATATGACTTAGTGTTTACCAATAATCAAGTCAAGTTGCATATATTTTTTTAATAGTGCTGGTGTACAACGCAAACAAAATAAATAGGCTTGGACAATATGAAATAATTATACCCATATTTTCATAATAATTCACTAAATTCTCACAGATATGTAAACCAATTTTTTTGATAGAACAGTAATTATTTAAAAGCATCAACCTCATGGGGTTCCCATGAGAATCTCATTTTATGATACTTCAGCTTTTATATTCTTAGTTATCTGACCCTACCCATTTATTTTTTACCATCCCAAAACATTCAATTCTTCAATGTTACCTCTCTATTGTTGCTCTAGAGATCTTCTAGCTATGGTACATAGTCATAATTACTGCTTGAAAAATATAAATTCAATGTAACCAAGGAGACTCAACAGGGTAAACCAACGCCTATGCATTTTATAATTCCAAATTTTAACCCTGTCGTCACTGCCTACAAAATACAGAAATTAAGTGGTTTAATAACTTTGATCCAATGAATGCAATGATTCAAATAAGCATTCATGAATACACTTTTCTAACTGCTCTAGCTTAAAAGTAGTCAATCTTTCACAAATCGTTAATACAAAAGCCTCGTTTTAGTATTATCACAATTTATAAAATATAGAGAGTTGACGGTTGAATTATGAAAACTATACATTTTGTATCACTCTTATCACCTTAAGCAAGTTTAAAACCAAAACTAATATATAGTAGGATATTTATCTGCAAAGCTAAAATTATGGTAAACATAATTACCATGAAGCCAAATATGACCAACATTGCATCAGCAAGGCAAGAATTATAGTGGCCAACATTGCATCAGCAAGGCAAGAATTATAGTCAAGAGTTACGTGTATTCAAGATATAATTTTCAATTTATTTAACATAATTTCCTTTTTACCCAAAATTAAATGTAAGTCTGAAAATGGAACCTTATTTCTTTATTACAGGTCAATTGAGCCATAAACAAAATACCTATTGCCTATATACCGTAAAATAAATGCATACTTCTATCATTAATTAATTAAATTATATCCACTCCTATAATTTAGCTTTGTAATTCTAATTATTGTAACCATGATCATATAATTGCTGAAAATGTTGATAATGGAGTTTACTTTACCATCCTAATAAAGCTAAGATCAATAGTAAATTAATTCCTCATTTTTAACCTTTAGTGAAATTCATCAAGATGCTATTTGAAAAACATTACTTTGGAAAAATACCGAAGTCATGGCTAAAAACTAAATCACTAAGATTTTTTTTTTGTACATGTTTGTAAGTAGAACTATAAACTATGTTTAGAAAAATGTGCATGCTATATATGAATCTATAGAGAAGAAAATTCAATAAGTCTTTGACAAATAATTGACTTAACAAAATAACAAATGTTAGTGTATACATCTAAAAGTTCAGCATACCATATACAAAATGTTGATTATGTGCATATAAAGAATACACATGAGTATGTCAAATTCTTATAAATTGGATAAAATGAATACATATTGATTTTTTTGAATACACAACATTAAAGCAATGTATGGTTTTCCTTGGTGTGTTAACAACTGCTTTTTATCATAAAATGCAATCATGACTTTGCATTTATGATAGATATTAAATTATACCTTGAAATTGTGAAATTGCACAACCACAACAAAATCCTAAACAATTCAAACTAAATTTGGATTTTATGTGTATGGATAGATTGAACACAGATTCCCATACCTGTAAAAATGGATCCATAGTTGACCTGAATTTGATGGGTTGTCGCTCATAAAAATTAAATAACCAAGAGAATAGTAAAAGGTTCTCCTGCAGTGGAAACACCTAAACTCTTCCAGACATGGAAAAATTACCCTCTAATTTGCAGAATCTACTTTACTCAGTTGACGGCTACAATTCAAAATGAAGTTGATTTTCTAAAATTCTTTCAATCAAAATTACCATGCAATAATGAATTTAATAGTATCCAACTTAAGCATCAGTTTGACAGTCATGTAACTACAAACAAACTCAAAAATATTAGTAAAGTAGTTAAGAAATGGCTAGCCATTAGTTTTTACAGAATAACAAACTAACCCAGATGCTAACTTCTGGAATGGGGACAGGGTCTGCATAATAACCTCCTCACACTGCAAAATTAAATAAATAATAATGATTAATAAATATAGTATTAAAAACAATGTAAGGGGAACTGCACATAATGGAATGGAATAGTCACCTCTGTATAGTACTTCAAGTTCATAGCAATTTGTCCACATGATATCGAGGAGGACTAAATGATCGTGGATGCTAAGAAGTTCAGACAACCTAGAATACAATTGTTGCAAGAAATCTATGTCATAAGAGATTGTAAGTGGTAAAATGAAATTATACTACACATGACAATTTTTTTACCTTTAATGAATGTACTGCTTGATCACCCAGGTATGTCTTTCTAAAATTATGAAAAAAGTTCATAATTGCTCAATCGGAATTTAAACAACAGAAAAAACCAATTAAATGATTACATTTCTTAAGTTTTACAATTTTCACTTCATATTGGCTCTAAGATTTTTTTCCCTATTCTACAGAAAAACCAAATTTCACAAAGCAGTTAAAATAATTGTATTAAATGTTATATTATACTAATCGATATCAGTAAGCAATTTTTTCCATTTTATTTTGATTCAAACTCAAATTTTCAATGACTATACTTTTGAATTTGCACCATGAAACACTTCAAAACCATCAAACATCTGAAGTAGCATATCTCTTTGAGATGAAATGCTGAAAAGTCTTAATCCAAGATGCCATTTGGGAATACCCAACAAGACCTAACCCATAGAAAATCACACGACTTGTACAACTTTAGAAGAAGATAAAGGTTATATCTTTATTGACCTCATAAAACCTTTCACTAAGCTTGTTAAAATATATGACTTTATATGTGATTGCGGGACTGCTGTAGTTTTTGTTAGCTCATTATAGGATTATATGTGATGATAATAAATTATGGTGTTTATACTGCATCTGCATGTTGGTTGTGTGGATATACCCTATATTTCCAGATGCATGCAGGAAAACTATGACAAAGCCATGCCTTTGCTTGCAGAGATGGAGAAGAGGGCTATTATGGCATACAACATTTTAGAAGCCATATTGCAGTGTCAACTAGCCAAATTGTATCATATTTTCCAAGGTATTTTTTTATTCACACCTTCAACCATATTTACATAAGCTTACTGCAGTTTGAAACTTTGTTATAGTTAATAGCTAGATAGACTATCTATATGTTGAATTTAATATTTCTCATGGTGCACAATATTTGTTTATAAAAAATAATGATTTGTTTGCACCACTGTGACGACCCTCCCTTCCCGACCCTCGAAAATCGACACAAAACACTCCACAGTATAATATGCCGACGATCAAATGCCGGAAAAGACAGATTATTGAGGGAAAAGAAAGAAGATAGAAGAAAGAAGGAACTAAACAATATCATAATCTCACAACTTCAGCGGAACAAAATATAATATATAAATCAGCTCTTTACATAAAATGAAAACTATATCTTTTTTATATATTACAAAATCAGAGCATGACAAACAAACAACAATTACCAGCCTGGCAATTTCAAACGAGCGCAGCAGCGGATATAAACAAGCACAGATAAAACGTCTCGGACTCTAGCTCCCCTCCTGCCCCCTAGCATCCTATCCTAAATATATAATACTCGGTCTGACTCGAGCATTATAATGAAATAACACCCGAGTCAGTCTGGAAAACCAGCTGATAAAAATACACCCAAATTGATTATTAAAGTTCCAAAAATCCTTTTGAAAATAAAATTATCTCGTAAGACCACACCACAAATAAACATGTCGGGTTTTTACCTTACGATAGCTAAAACACTTTTTATAAAAATCCTATGATATTATAATAGGGTCTATATACAAATACTTATAAAATAGCCGAAATTGTTACATTCATTAAATTCCAACTACTAGCCACAATCGTGGGTAATACATACAAAACCGTAAAAGACGCGTAGGGAGAATGGATTTCCAACTAATGACTAGGCACTGGGGTACCATCTGTCACATTACCCGGTCTAGATCAGTATACCGAGGACCACGCCCGATCCCCTGCAACACAAGGCCGGGACTACCCTTTACTAGATAATCCCGAGTAAGATCATCCCATGGTTGGGATCAGCAACCGCACCACTAAGCCGAATAAAAAGGAACATCTAGACAGGGATGACCTCACCCTGAAATGGGTGCTGCCCACCTAGCCTTGCTGCATAACCCCTGATTTTCAGTCATTCTCGGTTGATGAGGCTTGAGGCAAAGCGTTGCCTTTTGGAACGTTTCACCTAGAATGCCCATCGTCCACCAGACGATATTCCGAAAGCATTCATCCATACAAGTCCGTCCCAGGTTCGAACGAAACCGAAGGCAATACTCCTACTACATCCATTTTGGAAATATCCTCATGATTAGTAGCGACTAGCCCTTGTACTTCGCTGCTCCATCTTCGACTCCGAACTAGTTTTTCCCATGAAATCGTACAAACCGGATCGAAGTGGTTTTCGAGAAATTAATCCCGATCCCGGTCTCTTCGAAACGATCAACGCATTGGCCAATATTGATAGTTGGTGATTTAACTATCAATTAACATCCGTAAGCATCCATCACACAATAAATAATTCCCCACATTATTTATTTTCCTCAATAATATCTTTGCGAGATATATTTTCCTTTTCAAATCCCGTTGAAAACACGTTTCAAACCCAATTCTTCTCATGGAATAAATTCCCAAATCTTACTTCCTCTGAAAACCTCCAAGTACCAACACTTAAGATTTAAAATAGTTTAAATTCTTTATTCTTGAAAATACATTAAACATTTGTATTAAAACTTCTTACATACTTAATTTAAAATATATATATACACTTCTTAAAAATATTTCGAATAAAACTGCTTTATAAAATATAAACTATTTTCTTCAAAATAAAGTTAAGTCATATTAAATTTTAAAATAAAGCTATGAAATCCTATACAAGTTTTAAAATAAAACTTTAATTATTATCTTTAAAATAAAACCATTTTATAAAGTATAAATATTAATAATATTTTTAAAAAAAACATAATACTACTTCCCCTTTAAAATAATTATTTCTATAACTAATTTGATAAATGTTCACTTTTAAGATTCTTACAACTTCAAAACTTCTAACTTTTTTCAAAAATCTGCTTTAAAACGTACTTGGCTTTTTAGGGAAATACACTTCCATTTTAGGATAACCCAAAGAATTCTTTTTTATAAATCCTACACGATTTACCCCAATTCAATTTTACGTTCATCCCGTAAATTCCTTTCCATACTGCAAAAATAAACTCTCTTTATTTTAAAACACATTGCTATTTCCTGGAAATCACTTCAAACTATATGTTTAAAATATTTAAAATAAAGCTTCTAGAAATTACTTAATTGAAAAAAAAATTTAAGGAAATATATAGAGGTTTTCTAAGTAATTTAAGTCAAATTTAACTTTTAAAATAAAGTTATTAAATCAAATATTTATATTATACTTTCCTTTGAAAACTTAATACTACTGTACTTTTCAAAATAATTAAATACCATAATTACTTAAATAAATGTTTACTTACACTTTAAACAATTAAAATAATATTCCTTTCCAAAATATTCTAAACACATTTAAACTGCCCATTTGTATTTTGAAAGCTTTCCTTTAAAACATACTAAAGTTTCCAGGAAAAAGCACTCTTTCCATCCTTTAAAATAAATCGAGCTATTATATTTAAAACAATCCACATTTTCTTTTCAAATCACAATTTCAAACACCTCAAATTTTCAACCAATTTCTTGAATTTAATTCCTTTCAAATTCTTTACTTAAGAATTTCTTTTATTTCCTTTTAAACCCAATTTATTTATTTATATTTAAACTCCCAGATTGTATTCATCCAATCATAACATAGCACAATTAAATTTCCAAAATAATCTATCACTGTATATAAATAAAACGCAGCATAACAAGATCTAAATCAATTTATCACAGGATATCAATGAAATGTATCACAAAATATAAATAAAATTTCTATTTGTGAGGAATCCAGTTGGATCCCTCCAACCTGTTTCTCTGCATCCACATATATTAGCACAACCAATAAATATCGATTCAATCAGATAATAATTATCATATTCCTAAAAAACCAATCAAACATTTAAATATTAGCTATTTAAATTAACCGGTATCCAGATGTGAGTGAGATTAACTCACCTTGGGTTTTCGACGAGCGTTCAAATTTAAATTAAATCGAACGGTGTTCGATTTAACCTAATTTTTTTCTTGCTCAGAATGATCCCAGAGTTTCTCCACTGCATAGTACTCGTCTCTGCGATTCCGGCGCTACCAAATTCGTCGGAATCTGATAATGTGTGCAATAGATATGAATTTTTATACTTTGAACTAAAATTTAAAACAATTTCTTTTTATTATTATATAATATATTATACCAAAACGAAATCAGCTGCAACTTCTCTACTCTCTTCCCTCCCGTACACGAATCGCACGAAACCCATCAGCCGCCTCAAAACCCTACCCATCGCTCCACCCTCGACCATCTCTACGTCGATCAGGCTCCACTACATCGAAGGCCACGTCACCCCGAACCCACGACCAGAACGCGGCAACGCTCGGCTACGCCTAGCCTTCTAGAAACGCGAATGAACCTTCATCCTTCATCGACGATCTGGCGTCACCTCGAGTTGTTGCGGCCTAGATCCACCGTTGGATAGCATCGTCTCGACGAGCCCTACCACTCCCTAGTTGGAGCCTCGGCTTGAAAACGCTTGGATGAAGAGAATTTGAGGGAGGAAGGTCGAGCGACTTCGGCCATGAAATGTTTTGTGGCAGCCGAAGAAAACAAATTAGGGTTTTGGTCCCTTATACGTATATATACGTATAACCCAATTATTTTGTTATTAAATTCACTTTAAAGCAACTTTTTCACACAATCACCAAACGACGCGTGCCGACAGGCGTTTATAATGTTTTACCCGCATTTCAAACACAATGGAACATGTTTCGGAGGATAATTTGATCATATGCACGAGTTACGGAAATAAACACTCAATTTTAAATTAAATCGATTAAAATAGTTTCCATGCGTTTTGAGCTTCCAGGGTCAAACGACAACTCCGATTGCTACGAAAATTAAAATCCGATAATAACTAAACATTACGGATCCAATGTAACTAGTTTCATCGAATTCCGAGACTGTCCCCGGAAGGCTATTTAACTCGTTGATAAATTCGAGCGATTTTCAAAATCGTCGAAATCATCTAAAATTTCACTTTTAAAATTTTATTAACTCTATTATAAATCGCATAGAATTTATATTCACATTAGAAATCATTCTGATTCAGTTTAAATCAAAATATGATTATTTGTATTATTATATTATTAAATTCCATTATTAAATTAATATAAAATTCCAAATTTAATTTATCGACTTTTGATTTCATCCAACAGTCCAATATTATAATTCAAATCCAAGTAGACTTAAATTAAATTTGAGAATCTATTTTTAGATCTATTTACCCCCAGAATCACCAATTATCCCAATTCTAATATTAAATTATTATTATTCAAATTTCAATTAAATTCCCGCATTTGAAATTTAACCAATTCTATTAATTTAACCAAAATCATTTTACTTCAAAATCAAATTCAAAATTCACACTTAACATTTAAATGAATTAAATGTTCAAAATTAACGACTAGAAATTCTGGGTCGTTACATTCCTCCCCCCTTATAAAAATTTCGTCCCTGAAATTTGCTAAGGTAGAAAGAATGCTCCAAACTCAATAGCAAAACCTACTTAGTGAAAATCTCAAATTTCACTTTGCCTAAATTCTTTAGTTTCAAATCAAAACTGTTAGTTTCGATTTCTATTCCAAAATCCTTTTATTTTAATTTTAATTTGTAATCAATTTATCGTTAACAAAACATTTCAAAAAAATTCAAAAAAATTCAAACTCCCAAAATTTCCGGAAAATTTTGGCAGAGTCTCCCTTGTACGGAGGAGCTTTTGCGATATCACAATAGATATAAATATATATATATACATCGACCCACATGGTCAGAAAAGCTAAAACAGTACATATTTCCTATTTTTATTGCGTTAGGCGTACCTTTTATTAGCATTTTAAAAGCAAGCGGCTAAATAATATTGCATATACAAGCTCCAACTCTATCGATTGCCTCCCGTACCTGTACTTACTTAAACAAACACATCAGTTTTCAATAATATGAGATTTTGTTAACATTCTATTTATTAAACTAGCCAAACACATCAATTACCTAGTTTAAACAAATAAACCTCATAATTTAACATGTTAACCATATTTTATCAGCAATCCAAAGGTTTCAATCACCATTTAATTTACCGACAAATCCAAACTTCATTTTTAATCTTCTCGAATGATTTAAATTCAAGTTTACTTTTTACAATTCATATTTACTACAACCCATTTCACTCTCTCTTCAATATGATTAACATATGCTTTACTTACATCAGTTTATTGCAATCCAATTCCAAATTGATTTACAATCAAATCTTTATTTCAAATTTGATACATTTACATTTCTTTTATGATCTACTTCCATTTTTTATGCAAAACCACTTAATTATATTACACTTATTCCAGTTGAGTCTTTATTTGC
This sequence comes from Allium cepa, assembly GCA_030765085.1. Classification (NCBI taxonomy): domain Eukaryota; kingdom Viridiplantae; phylum Streptophyta; class Magnoliopsida; order Asparagales; family Amaryllidaceae; genus Allium; species Allium cepa. The sequence goes on along the minus strand of CM060938.1, from coordinate 720,143,747 downwards.
TTCTTCAAATCAATCCACTTCCGTTTACAACAATCGACCAAATTCTATGCAAATTTAAGGTTATCCAAGCAAGTAACAATCACTTAAGCTTATAACCATTTAAAGTTAATTCCAACTTAAATTTATATTAATTTTATTTCATTCGGAATTTTTCACAATCCTAAATATTCTTATTTCCTTGCAATTTTAAATTAAATCCTTATTCTAACATCAAATTCATCATCCAACTTAAGTTTATATTAATATCATCCCATTCTGTAATATTTCCAACCCATACATTCTTATTTCAACACAATATTTAATTAAAACCATTTCACTTGCAGTTCAACTTTATTATCTAAACAAATTTCATTCAAGGTCTCTTATAAAACTCGACCATAATTATTTTCCAATTTGCTTAAGTTCTTTCAATTTCATAATATTTCCATTTCTTCTTATATCAATTTTATTTTATTTTAATTTTATTTTCATCCAATCAAATTCCAATTCATTTACAAATTTTAACTCAATTTGTTTATTTAATCAATCCATTTTAAATTTTAATTCATCTCCTCGATTCATTCTGAATTTTATTAATAATATGACCATTTTCAATTACTATGTACCCAAACTGAATTTTACTTGCATTTTGGACCATATCCATATTAAACTGATTTTTTTTATTTAATCCAAAACAATTTCCATTTAATTTAGATTGCACTAAATTCCTTTCTAAACAATCGTTTTTGAATTTAGTTGAGTGAGAATTTAATTCATTCAATATCATTCTTACTTAATTTAAATTCCATTTAATTCAATTCTTTTCCCAAATTTAATTCAAGTTTAACTAAATTTTATTTAGCCAACTTAAATTCATTCCACTTACTTTACTACCTAAATAAGAATTGAATTTCATTCAATATCATTTATAACACAACTGAATTTTGATTTCAATTCAATCCAAATTTAATTCAATTCCTTTAATTTAAGTGAAATCCAGTTCGACCCAATTCATTTCTCCTTTAATATAAGTTCAAGCATTATTTACTAACTTAAGTCCATTCATCTTTTATCTTTTATATTTTCTTCACCTTATTTCAATTTACATTTCATTTAGGATTATGTTTGAATTCACCATACCATTTAACTATTTCCCATTTGTGATTATAATTTCATTTACTTGGGTTTACAATCTGATTTTCTATTCTTAAGTTCACCAACTTATTTACTTAAAATTTTATATTGCACATTTGAATTTATTTTCATCTTATAATCACAATTCCAGATTATCTATGTAACACGTAATAGCTTAAGGATAAATTTTCATCTCATAATTATAACCCACACTTATAAAATCATTTTACATTTTAATTTTATATCCCATTTAATTCGATCCCAATTTATTTAACTTATCCCAAGTTAAATTCAAATTTTCTATTTACTTCCATATACTCAAGTTAAATTTTAATTCTAGGTTCAAAATTTCCATTTTCTTCTTATCAATATCAATTTCACTTAATATGTTTAATAGTTGATTCATTTTAATTTTACACATTATTTAAATAGAATTTTCCAGAATTCAATTGTCCGGTTTTATTTCAAAACCATTTTGAAATAATAATAAACACATATCCACTTGGTATATCAAATCAAATCTCCGGATTTCAAATAACTTGTTTATACCAAACAAATTTCCTCCTTTGAAATTTCTAAAACATCTTGTATATCAAACAAATTTAAACAGATATCATACCCAATTATTATGGAAGCAATCAATCACTCAAGAAACTCGAAAATGAATTTTGATGATGTGTCCATCATCATCAGGATTATTTTCCAGTGACTGACGTAAGTTCAGTGCTTCCTTACTTTCCTAATTGGTTTCAAAACAATTCTCATTCAAAAATACTTCCCAACATAATATTCCATTATTGCCTTCAAACACTTTGGAAAACATTTCAAAATTCCCAAGATTTTAAATTTCCAAACTTTTATTTTCAATACATTTAAAATACTTTTTCAAAATTTTCAGGATTTAAATTCTGGTTTAAATCAAATTTTAGTTATTTTCCTTTTGGATAAATCATACTTATAGAATTTTATTTGGTTATAACCATTTCAATTTTAGATTCTTATATTTGATTATAATATTAACAACCAAACATCCAAATGTATATATAATAATTTCAGAAAATTATTTCTTTTATATCAAAATATAACTTTGGGTAAAATTATTTCATTTACCCACTTTAAAAACAATACTATGTCGGTTTATCTTGTTTAAGAGTTTAGAAACCCCTATCGATACGGTGTACTTTCCGTACCGACCAGAATTCATAAACACTCAACTGATAAGTCAACACAGTATAAAAACAATTTTATATTCACTAACAAGTGTGCTTTCATATCTATTATTACACTCAACTCATTATAGAGTACTATTGACTATGTTTAATGAGTAAGTTCCCCACCAAAACCTAGGTTATCGCTAACCTAAGCTCTGATACCAAATGTGACGACCCGTCCTTCCCGACCCTCGAAAATCGACCCAAAATACTCCACAGTATAATATGCCGACGATCAAATGTCGGAAAAGACAGATTGTTAAGGGAAAAGAAAGAAGATAGAAGAAAGAAGGAACTAAACAATATCAGAATCTCACAATCGTAGCGGAACAAAATATAATATATAATATCAGATCTTTACATAAAATGAAAACTATATCTGTTTTATATATTACATCATCAGAGCATCACAAACAAACAACAATTACCATCCTGACAATTTCAAACGAGCCCAGCAGTGGATATAAACAAGCATGGATAATATGTCTCGGACTCCAGCTCCCCTCCTGCTCCATAGCATCCTATACTAAATATATAATACTCAGTTTAACCCGAGCATTATAATGAAATAACACCCGAGTCAGTCTGTAATACCAGCTGATAAAAATACACCAAAATTAATTATTAAAGTTTCAAAAATCCTTTTGAAAACAAAAGCATCTCGTAAGACCACGCCACAAATAAACATGTCGGGTTTTTACCTTACGATAGCTAAAACACTTTTTATAAAAATCCTCAGATATTATAATAGGGTCTATATACAAATACTTATAAAATAGCCGAAATTGTTACATTCATTAAATTCCACCTACTAGCCACAATCGTGGGTAATACAAACAAAAACCGTAAAAGGCGCGTAGAGAGAATGGATTTCCAACTAATGACTAGGCATTGGGGTACCACCTATCACAGTACCTAGTCTAGATCAGTGTACCGAGGACCACGCCCGATCCCCTGCAACAGAAGGCCGGGACTACCCCTTACTGGATAATCCCGAGTAAGATCACCCTACGTTTGCGATCAGCAACCGCACCACCAAGCCGAATAAAAAGGGACATCTAGACAGGGATGACCTCACCCTGAAATGGGTGCTACCCACCTAGTCTTGCTGCATAACCCCTGATTTTTAGCCATTCTCGGTTGATGAAGCTTGAGGATAAGCGTTACCTTTTAAAACGTTTCACTTAGAATGCCCATCGTCCACCTGACGATATTCTGAAAGCATTCATCCGTACAAGTCCGTCCCGGGTTCGAACGGAACCGAAGGCAATACTCTTACTACATCCATTTTGGAAATATCCTCAGGATTAGTAGCGACTAGCCCTTGCACTTCACTGCTCCATCTTCGACTCCGAACTCATTTTTCCCACGAAAACGTACAAACCGGATCGAAGTGGTTTTCGAGAAATTAATCCCGATCCCGGTCTCTTCGAAACGATCAACGCATTAACCAATGTTGATAGTCGGTGATTTAACTATCAATTAACATCCATAAGCATCCATCACACAATAAATAATTCCCCACATTATTTATTTTCCTCAAAAATATCTTTGCAAGATATATTTTTCTTTTCAAATCCCATTGAAAACACTTTTCAAACCCAATTCTTCTCATGGAATAAATTCCCAAATCTTACTTCCTCTTAAAACATCCAAGTACCAATACTTAAGATTTAAAATAGTTTAAATTCTTTATTCTTGAAAATACATTAAACATTTATATTAAAACTTCTTACATACTTAATTTAACATATATATATACACACACTTCTTAAAAATATTTCGAATAAAACTGCTTTATAAAATATAAACTATTTTCTTCAAAATAAAGTTAAGTCATATTAAATTTTAAAATAAAGCTATGAAATCCTATACAAGTTTTCAAATAAAACTTTAATTAATTATCTTTAAAATAAAACCATTTTATATAGTATAAATATTAATAATATTTTTTTAAACATAATACTACTTCCCCTTTAAAATAATTATTTCTATAACTAATTTGATAAATGTTCACTTTTAAGATTCTTACAACTTAAAAACTTCTAACTTTTTTCAAAACTCTGCTTTAAAACGTACTTGGCTTTTCAGGGAAATAAACTTCCATTTTAGGATAACTCAAAGAATTCTTTTTTATAAATCCTACACGATTTACTCCAGTTCAATTTTACGTTCATCCCGTAAATTCCTTTCCATACTGTAAAAATAAACTTCCTTTATTTTTAAGCACATTGTTATTTCCTAAAAATCACTTCAAAATGTATGTTTAAAATATTTAAAATAAAGCTTCCAGAAATTACTTAATTGAAAAAAATATTTAAGGAAACATTTAGAGGTTTTCTAAGTAATTTAAGTCAAATTTAACTTTTAAAATAAAGTTATTAAATCAAATATTTATATTATACTTTCCTTTGAAAACTTAACACTACTTTACTTTTTAAAATAAGTAAATACCATAATTACTTAAATAAATGTATACTTACACTTTAAACAATTAAAATAATATTCCATTCCAAAATATTCTAAACACATTTAAACTGCCTATTTATATTTTGAAAGCTTTCCTTTAAAATATACTAAAGTTTCCAAGAAAAAGCTCACTTCCCATCTGTAACGACCCGATATTTCCAACCATTCGCATCCGCACATGTCGGACTTGAATTGTTCAAAATACCGCGTTGTAAATAAAATTTGGCAAATCTCAAAATATACAGTAAATAATTAATCACAGAATCACAGACACAGAATCAGAATACTCGCAGCGGAATTTAAAAATACTTAGTGGTTCATGAAGCCACTATAAATAGTCTCAACAAATTACATATTAACTTCCAAATTTAAAACCCTTTTCCCAAAGATGATTTCCATAAATTTGTTTTAAAACAATCAATTTCAGTTTCCGTAACACTTCTAAAATGCTACCTAATGTCTATAGGTTAAAACAGTTCAATTCTAAAAGACAGCACTTAAATGCTGTAATAGATTATGTTCTTAACAATTTTAGTTTTAAATACCAAATATAACTTAATATTAATTATTTTCTTAACTGAAATCTTACCTTTAACAAAATCCAGAATTTCCCAAAATAAGTTATATTCCAAAATTTTATTAAAACATTTATTTATTTATTTAACATTTTTAACTCATTCAAATCATTATAAATCTTTTTAAAAATCCTTTAAATCATTTAAACCAGAATATTATAAACTTCCATTTTTTTTAAAAATAAATTAAAATATTTCAGAAAAATATTTATGTATGTTAATTTCATCCATTTGGCTATAATGGATTAAATAATAAGAATGAAGATTTAATTCAATGAAATTTTTGGGAAACTTAATTGATAATTTCTAATTTTAGCACATGTATATAGTTGGGTTGGAATAATAATTTGGAATAACAACTTCAATATATTTGGAAATAATAATTTATACAAAGGGAAGCTGGAAATTTGAATATATATGGAATGAAACGTGAGACAAATGTTAACTGCGTTACAAAGTAATGATAGGCTCAATTAAAGGGTTGGAATTGAATCTAATCAGTTTAATTGGAAACTGATTAAAATAAATTTGGATTGGGTAATTTATTTCCAATTAAATCAATTCACGTTTCAAAATTTAATGCTAATTTATTGCATATATGTTTATGCCTAAATTTAAACTTATGATTAGATCCAATCCGATCCATCTATTATTTTTCAGCCTTGTCTATATATAACCTGTTATAAACCCTAGCCACTCCTTATTTTCATTTTCTATACATACATCTCCTTCTCACCTCCTCATTCTAATGGCAGAAAAAAAACCTAATTCCCAAATTCCAAAAAAAAAAAAATCAAATTTAAAAAAAAAAAAAAATCGGATCTGCAGCAGCTTCTGGTCGCGCTTCGGGTTTCAGAGGAGAAAACCCTAGAGAAACTTCGGGTCAGGAAGAAAATGACTCGGGTCGCTCCGGGTCGTTTTGGAGAAAACTCCAAGCAAGCACCGGGGAATTGAGGCGGCGCACCGAAGTCGAACCCGAAGTCGACCCAGGACCAGAATTTTCCATTTTTCAAATTTTCATAACTTTTGCATACGAGCTCGGATTCACGCGCGGTTTGTTTTGCTGGGATCGTATCGGAATTTCTGACGTTTTGGCACTAGTTTGGATGAATTTGGAGACTGTCAAATTTTTGGGTTTAAATTGAATTTGAATTCAATTTAAATTCAAAAGGTGAGTGTTTAACCCACTCACAACTACTAAAAGTTTTTATGTTTGTTAAATTCATTTTAGATATGAGTAGAAATTTATTTATGACTGTTTGGCATGTTTATTCATCATATCTGTTAATTCGCATTTATTTAAATTAACTGTTAATTTAGTTTATTTATTGCATATTAATGAACAGTTAGAATTTATTTATTTGCATATAAACTGCTAGGAAACAGTTATAAATTTTACTACTGAATATAAACTGTTAGTTTAATAGTTGTTAAATTTATTTTGAATATAACTGCCAGTTATTACCTGTTATATATTATCAGATATATACTGATATTGTTTATTTGGATGATGATTGCGATTTGGATGATGGATGATGTTGATGAATGGATGTTTTATTTTATATCATTTAAACTGCAAGTTATCATGCATATTTCATTTCCTTCGGGATTGTGGTTTGAAATGATATACAACCGCAATATTTTATTTTAAATTGCGGATTGAAATGATAAATATCCGTATCACTTGACCATAGGATAGAAAATTATATACAGGCACCGTGGTCTATACATAAATTATTTTAAAAGTGATTTCTATGGTTTGGATGGGATACGGTTTATAAAAATTTAATTTTGATATTTTATAAAATATTATTCTTCGATATATACACATATGAAGTTAAAATTTTAAATTTAAGCTGTGTATAATCCTGTTGAATAAAATGATAAAAATTTGAGAAAAATGGAATTTGGTAATTTATTTTATATGTTTAAGTTTGGAAATTTTAAGGTATGATATTTATAAATGGATTTTCCAAGATTTACTTAAATGGAATATTTTTATAAATTAAATTGAAGAAAATATTTAATTTCTAGAAATTGGAGTTTTATTTATAGATTTTATGTAAATATTCAAAACTAAATAATAGAACATTTAATTTGTTGAAAGAATAAATTCCCACTTTAGTTTTGAAATATTAATACTCCAATGGATATATATATATATATAAATAGAAATTGAAGTGGTTTTGGAACTTGAAAGTGATATTTAAATTTGGTTTAGACTTTAAATAAAGAAGTATATTTGTAAAGCCCTGGAAATAATTTCTTTACAAAGTAACCTTAAAGTTAAACCATTTATTCTATATACCATTGACTATCCGAACCATTTAAGTTTTAGAAGTTATGGTTTTAAATTATGAATTTCGAAATATTATGCTTTGAAGTATAACTCAAATATTTGGTTTCCAGATATTTTAAAATTTAAAGCAGTATGATTTTGGAAAAGAATTATATTTGAGAAAAGGATATCATATTGTTTTGGGCTTTAAATTGACATCGTATTCATAGTTTTGAAATGAAAATGTTTATTTGGTTTTAAAGTATAAACTATATTTTTAAAATGACCGCGGCGTTATAATAACGATTGGTTGGCAAAGAGACCGGGATCGGATATGGACATACTCTCTGTCGATACTGAAAACCACTTTGACTAACCGTGTACGCGGTGGAGATTCCAGAATGAAGTAGGTTGGTGGCGGCGTTGCCTGTAAGGTAAATACGTGGACCCAACTCCCGTGAGTTGGCATAAGGTGGCTAAAACAGGAGTGATTCTCGGGCCAATGAGGTCATTCCTCTGATCGAACGCACTCCTTCGATACTATACTCTGACTTTGGATTGATTCGGTGGCCACTATTGATTTCTTTGATTTTGGGGGTGTTTGTTCGAGGTGGGCGGTAGCTGCGGCTATGCGTTACCATCAGCCCGAGTAGCAATTGGTATATCTACCCTGGCATTGCCTTGTTGTGCCGTGTCACCTACCCTATAGCGCCTTGTACGAGTTTGGATTTCTCCCGTAGCCCGTGTGGTATCCTCTGGTGGCTTCCCGATCAGGAGGGACTATGATATTGGATGGACTACTGGGACTATTACGTGTTAAGGTGGAAAATGTAAAGCCTTAATGCTATTTAAAAGTATGTTTATTTTACTATAGACACTATTATAATAGCGCAATATACTACATAGTAAATAGTTTAACTGATCCTTAGGAGATGTAAATCCCGAGCATCTCTTGAGTTATTGCACTCATATTTATTTCTGTTAATTTTAACTTACATAAGAACCTTTAGTTCTGACTCGAGTGTTTTTGTCCTTTCAAATTCGCTCGGGTCAGTCTGAGCGTTTCAAGATTGAAGACTTTAGCTTTGGAGGACGAAGACGAAGAATTCGTATTATTATTATCTATATTATTGCACCACACTCATACTGTTCCGCTGCATCGATTGTGTTGGTATGTGCAACTCTGATATTTATTGTATAAAGAAGAATCAAATGTTTTGTAAACAACTTCATGAACTGTATATTTGATTATTATATTTTATCCTTCCGCTGTGAGATTCTGTTTTGGTTTATTTCTTCTCTATTTTTCTTATTTACCCCATAACAATCCGCCCTTCCGTATGGTTTGAATCGTCATGTGTGTCGGTTTAAAGTGTGCGAAAAGGCGGGATGTTACACCATCCTTTAAAAATAAATCTCGCTATTATATTTATAACAATCCACATTTCCTTTTTAAATCACAATTTCAAACGCCTCAAATTTTCAACCAATTTCTTGAATTTAATTACTTTCAAATTCTTTACTTAAGAATTTCTTTTATTTCCTTTTAAACCTAATTCATTTATTTATATTTAAATTCCCAGATTGTATTCATCCAATCATAACACAGCACAATTAAATTTCCAAATTAATCTATCATAGTATATAAATAGAACGCAACATAACAAAATATAAATCAATTTATCACAGGATATCAATGAGATGTATCACAAAATATAAATAAAATTTCTATTTGTGAGGAATCCAGTTGGATCCCTCCAACCTGTTTCCCTGCATCCACAGATATTAGCACAACCAATAAATATCGATTCAATCTGATAATAATTATCATATTCCTATACAACCAATCGAACATTTAATTATTAGCTATTTAAATTAGCTGGTATCCAGATGTGAGTGAGATTAACTCGCCTTGGGTTTTCGAAGAGCGTTCAAATTTAAATCAAATCAAACGGTGTTCGATTTAACCTAAATTTTTACTTGCTCAGAATGATCCCAGAATTGTTCCACTGCGTAGTACTCGTCTCTGCGATTCCAGCGCTACCAAATTCGTCGGAATCTGATAATGTGTGCAATAGATATGAGTTTTTATACTTTGAACTAAAATTTAAAACAATTTCTTTTTATTATTATACAATATATTATACCAAAACGAAATCAGCCGCAACTTCTCTACTCTCTTCCCTCCTGTACACGAATCGCGCACTCAACCCATCAGCCGCCTCAAAACCCTACCCATCGCTCCACCCTCGACCATCTCTACGTCGATCAGGCTCCACTGCATCGAAGGCCACGTCGCCCCGAACCCACGACCAGAACGCGGCAATGCTTGGCTACGCCTAGCCTTCTAGAAACACGAACGAACCTTCATCCTTCATCGACGATCCGGCGTCACCTTGAGTTGTTGCGGCCTAGATCCACCGTTGATAGCATCGTCTCGACGAGCCCTGCCACTCCTTAGTTGGAGCCTCGGCTTGAAAACGCTTGGATGAAGAGAATTTGAGGGAGAAATGTCGAGCGACTTCGGCCATGAAATGTTTTGGGGCGGCCGAAGAAAACGAATTAGAGTTTTGGTCCCTTATACGTATATATATACGTATAACCCAATTATTTTATTATTAAATTCACTTTAAAGCAACTTTTTCACACGATCTCCAAACGACGCGTGCCGACAGGCGTTTATAATGTTTTACCCGCATTCCGAACACAATGGAACGTATTTCGAAGGCTAATTTGATCATATGCGTGAGTTAGGGAAATAAACACTCAATTTTAACTTAAATCGATTAAAATAGTTTCTATGATTTTTGAGCTGCGAGGGTCAAATGACAACTCCGATTGCTACAAAAATTGAAATCCGATAATAACTAACTATTATGGATCCAATGGAACTGATTTCATCGGATTCCGAGACTGTCCCCTGGAAGGCTATTTTAACTCGTCGATAAATTCGAGCGATTTTCAAAATCGTCGAAATCATCTAAAATTTTACTTTTAAATTTTTATCAACTCTATTGTAAATCGTATAGAATTTATATTCACATTAGGAATCATTCTGATTCAGTTTAAATCAAAATCTGATTATTTATATTATTATACTATTAAATTCCATTATTAAATTAATATAAAATTCCAAATTTAATTTATCGACTTTTGATCTCATCCAACAGTCCAATATTATAATTCAAATCCAAATAGACTTAAAATAAATTTTAGAATCTATTTTTATATCTATTTACACCCAGAATCACCAATTATCCCAATTCTAATATTAAATTATTATTATTCAAATTTCAATTGAATTCCCGTATTTGAAATTTAACTAATTCTATTAATTTAACCAAACATACTTTTTTGTTCATATTTGATGCTAAATAAATTTATGTTTGTTCTTCTACCACTCTCTAATTGCATTATTTTCTTATAGGGATATTGGACTTCGAAGGAGACACGCTTGGACTTTTCCTGATTTATATATTGCTCTTTTAGCAAACTCATTTTGTATAACTATGTTGATATCATTTGTGTTTAAAACATTCTTTACGCAATGTTGTATATGACGTAATTTTTTGGTGGACGATTTTGGTGCAGCTTTGATTGTATTTAATCTTATAGTTGCTTATATTATCAAATTATATTTATTAATGTTTTTTAAATTGAGCAGTTTGTTGTTAATTAGATTTTTAAATTGTGTTTTTTTTTAAATGTAATGGCATATACCAGATGCAGTAGAAAACCATTGCATTTTCTAAACGCTGTAATAACGCCTATTGCAGCGTTTCAAAATTGTTGCAATATAACCTGGTTTATTGAAACTTCTAGTTAAACTGCGTTCTTTAAAACGCTGCGAAATGAGTTGGCAACGTTTTTTAAACGTTGCAAAATTAATTAACTACAACGTTTTGGAAAAGCTTCAGTAAACATATTTTAGCAGTGTTTCTGTAAATGCTATGGTATCTCTTGACTCTATTACAGCATGGTGTTAGACAGCGTTCTTTGAAACGTTGCGGATGTGTATGACAGCATTTTTACAACGCTGCGAAATGTCTTTTTTTGTAGTGCGCGCGTAGCCTCGGTCACAACCCTTCTTTTCCGCTATAGGTAACAGATTGCTAGCCTATGCGACAAAAGGAGGGCTATATGGCATTTACCTTATGGGTCACCTAATCAAAAATTTATGATATTGGGCACTTACCCTATAGGTCACTTAACCCAAATCATGCGATGCTCATAGGTGTGAGCAAGGTAGACGCCCTCATATTTATTGATTTTGTATACGTTTATCATGATGTACTCCTTTTACTAGAATTAGAGAGGACTAGATGGCTGGAATCCATCATAGTGGCCTGATCTTAGGGTCGCGCCCCAGATCCGCCACACTTTTATTGGATATTTTATTGGATGCACATTTGTGACAACCTACTTTCTACGCTGTACTAATAAATAAATATAATTAAAATAAAAATATTTGAATTTGATTTTTGATAATTATTAATTTGAAAATAATATTCATATTTATTTAAAGTCTATTTAATAAAATATTTTTTTAGTAAATTGAATTAAATTAATAAATATTACTTGAATAATTTATTGAACTAGGATAAAATTTTAAATAAAAAAATATTTGTATCATGTAAATGATTTCTATATAGTTGAAAAGGAAGAAAGAAAATTATGTTTGATATTAATAAAATGAATGAATTAATAAAAATAAATAACTAATAAGTTTAAATATTTGTATAATCTAGCGATGTATATATATATATATATATATATATATATATAATTTTTATAAAATAGCCATTTCAGTTAAATTGAAAATATATTCATAAATATTTAATAAATTATCTATATATATGAATAAAATGGGGGATTGAACGTAAATAAAGAGGTAAATAGAAAATATATTTGCATAAGGACTTAATTGTGATTGAAGTTCTCTAACGCGTTCTTTAACCTTTCTCTCCTTTTAGACTTTTCTTCAGGCCCATGCCCACATAACTAATTGGCTACCCAAAATCTTTTCTCCCTAACCTTAAATTAATTCACTTATTAAAAGAAAGAGGAGATTGAATGTCGTGCTTGACCAGGGGGCTCTACTTAGGAAGCGGCAAACTTTGGATGCATGACACTTGATAGAGGTTCGACATAGGAGGCTGTTGACCTTGGAAGCACAATGCCTAACTATGGCTATGACTTGGTAAATGGGAGCTGGGTTCATGAGCACCAATGAGGAGTTTGGCATGCGATTGTTTATGGTGGATGGTGGAGCAACCATGGTAGTTTTTGAGGTATGTTAGTGCTGGCTGCGGCGTTGATGTGCTTCTGGTAATGATTGTAACAGCAATCCTGGATTTCTTTTGTCAGTTTCGATGATTTTTTACACTCAAGACTATATTCATATTCCTCCGTATATATTTATATATAAATATAGTATGATTGATTGAGTTGCTTGAGAAAATTGTTTGTTTTGGTATATTGGTTGGAATTTGTTGATATTGAAATAGTTGGTTGTCTCTACTCATTGGAAGTGTTGGAAGTTTGTCCATTTGTGAACTAAAATGATAAGTGTGTACTTGAATGTTGGTGTGAGTGTTTTAGTGGATATTTTATTTATTTTACTTTTCATAAGAAGATTTTTGAAAGGCTTTGGTAAATTAGTTAAGAGTTTGAAAATCATATTAAAATAATTTTACAAATAATTTAGTAATGTTTTATTTAACTCTAGTATTAAATAAAAAGGTACTTATTTATTAAAGCAAAATTTTTAAATGTATTGTTATTATTCTATAAAATATATTAACAAAGCAAATATCTTATTTCTCCCACATTGATTTTTGTTGTTATGAATGATTCACCGTCAGATATTGATTTGATTAATTGCTTTTGATGTGATTTTGTATGGCGATGACATCCTTCCTTCTAGATTAGTGATACTCTCATTTTTTTAGGATAATTTTGTTAATGATAATTTTAATTCCATGTGAAGAGGAATATGAATAAACGGGGTTATAATACCGTTTGATATGCAATTTTCGATAATATTTCTCCGGTTATTCTTCGAACTCGTTATATAGAATATTAACGATTGTAATTTATGAGCAGTTAATAAACATTTGACTGTAAAACCCTACCTCTATACTCATACTATATAAGAATATTACTAGGTAATACCGTCAGATAATATGGGGAATGATACCATATAGGGTATATATATGAATATTCCCTTAGGCTAACACTAGTACGTATTAAAACATCGATAGGTAACTTACCTAAATATACATAGTATCGGCAAAAAGCAATAAACATGTGTGCCTTTAAGATAGAATATTACACAATATACAGGAATACCTAAGATCACAAAATCAATTGCGGTGATAATACATAAATACATACAAAAATATGTATATATACACACACACACACATACAAGGTATATTCAATACACATAGCAAGAACAGTCATATTTGAGATTATATAATACAAAATAATAAAACCTGGTTTGAATACCTAATCTCCTCTATGCCTTATAAACACAAGCTAGTATCACTATTTCTATAACTGAAATGTCTCAGACTGATCCAAGTATTATATAAATAAAACATAGGTCAGATTATGTCTAAATCAAGGATCTATTAATTTGGGTTACACAGTATAAACTAGGAGTAATTAAACGATAACACTAACAGAATAACTCAAGTTAACTACTATATTGTCAATATATATGTAAAAACATGTACAAAGTATATAATTAAAATTTTGTAAACAATTCCACGGTCTCATAATGCTGACATCACAAATTCTTACATAAAGACATCATCATCCATATAAAAGCATATCATTTAGAAGCATTGAATCAACATCCACTGGGTGAATCATTCATATCCATAAATCATATTTAAAATCCAGAAATCATCAATATTGGGATATCACTAAGTATAGTTAGAATAGCACACGACATTTCATAAATATATCTCTCAATCTCAAATTATAAAATATTCTTATCAATTTTAAATATAGTTTGCATATCGGTAAAATCATATACAATAAATGACATGAGAATCCATTATACTTTAGGCATATATTCAGATACAATCTCATCTCCTCATATAGAAATAAATGGTGATAGGAATCATATAGTAAAGTATAGGTTACACTACCCAACAATCTCATAATGTCTGGGCTATGCCACCTTGTCAAACCACAATATGGCTATCCACCAACTCCAAGAAAACCTGGGTTATCTAGCTGGATCCATTCTAATACTTAAGGGGTGTGTGTATGTGTGTATGTATAAGAGATGTACACATTTGAATTTTTATATGTTCGTTATTAACAACCTTCAATTCTCAACTTATAAAGAGATTTGTCCCATTTCGTTTCTTTAAGCATTTCATATACATCTAACGTACCAAAATCCTATTTCGGCATCTTGATGGCCATAACTTTTCTTGTGACAACCCGACTATTCAACCCTCGTGTGTCGACATTAAACATATTTATGGTATCCATGTGTCGAACACCCAATTGTCCAAAAGGCAGAAATTTAAGGTAAAATAAAAAATATAATATAATAAGAAAGAGAGAACACAACACCAGAATCTCACAATGGAATGATAATATGTAATGTCAAAAGAATATACAAAAGGTTATTATGAATATAGAAATTTTAGAGTTACAAAACCTAAGTACTATCATCAACCTGGACATTTATAACTATTGTATTCATAAAGCTAATATATTCAATACAGTAATGAAGCGAAAGTAAGAATACTGCGATAGGTAAATATCTGGCTCATCTCCATAAACTCCAAAGCATCCAAAGCTAAATATGGAAATGTACACAAGGAAGACCTGAGCATGATAAGAAAATAACACCTGATTTAGTCTAGTAAACCAACGTGAGAAACTCAAGATATAAGCGTGACATATAATAACGCATTTTGAGACCGTACATATTCCTGTAACAGTTTTTCCCTCAAAGTAACCAACCATTCATTAGGTTTAATATAATGATAAGAAAGATAATGTCTAAGATGTAGAGTAACAATCCTAACAAATAGATGTGATGCTTACATTGGTCATACCATAACATATTTAGGATACATTCAAAACCTCCGAGGAACATTCGCATATTGGATTTTTCTATGGAGATCTCTTCGGAGGAGCCAAATCCGAACTCCATGTATAAGTGTCAAAAAGTACCTTTCGAGCATTGTATATCTCAAAATAAAATGTACTATCAAGAAAACACAAGCGACCCATCATCTGAACATAAACATGAACAATGTGACCAAATATCATTCAACTCCCGCCAGCGAGCAATCGATAAGTATCTCTAGATATGGAGTAGATATGACCATGATATGGATCGGTTAAACCCCAAGTTGTGCGTCCTACTCTATTTTCTGTCATTTTCGATGTCGAGGTTATCCTTGACATCTTTCACACGAGTCTTCATCACTTGAATAGAACACGAATTCCTAAATGGATTCCCATATCACGAAAAGATAATGAACCATTACATGGATTCGAGCATCACGATCAGATCTCGAATCTCCACATAGATTCTCACATAAGTCTTCCGAGGAATGCTAATATTGTCCTCCTCTTGGAATAATCCTTAAGATAGATAGTACTATACGATATCATCGTTTGAGGTGTTAATGTTGACCTCTCCCTTGGAATCTATCTTAGGATTGATAGTTCAACCCTATAAAATTTAACTTCACAATCACCCTTAAATCATATAACTCATATACTATTTTTGAAGTGATATTCGTAAGTAAAACACTTATCGATCTCAGTCTCTTCAAAACCAATTCGATGAATTTTCAATAAACTCAATTTCGGTTTTCTCAAAAGTAAGGAAAGCTAGAGACATTTTGTTCCAATACTCCTCACCAGGGGTTACATTGGTATGAAATCGTGAAGCTTTTAGATACTTCCTAAGTTAATATTAGATCAAGTTTGATAATAGACTAATCGATTATCAATTCAAAATAATTGCTTATACAAATCAATATTTGTATACTTAACTCATTTCGACATTCCAACTTAACTATTCCTTGTCCAAGAGTAAAGCTAGGTAAGCTAAAGTGCTGATTGCATATCAAAGCCTTACCTCTGCACTTTATTCTTGAATCTCACAAATAGATAAGTCTAACTTATCGGCATTTAGTGTTAAGTATACTATTAGTGATTTCCTTAAACAAGCAAGAAATCAACATGATTGTCATATTTTTGACATTCCCAATTTAACTATCACTTAGAGAAGAGGGAGGCTGGTAGGTTAGAGCTTTATTGCTTATATCCTTAATCGAATATCAATCTTAACTCTCACAAATAGATAAGCCTACTCCGTTGGCTTTCAGTATTAAACATAGTTAATTATCTATCAAATAAGTAATTAAAAAATTCACCATTGGTCTATTAAGCGATTTATAACACCTTTCTAAACCTTTTGTTTATACTTTTAAAACCCTTTTTAAAACGATATATTTATATGTTTGTGTGCGTGTGTTAAACCAAAAATTGGTATAACACCTATCTTTCCATGTATGATGAGCCAAAACTTGGTTATGCACCCTTGATAGCATGACTAAGCATGGCTTATTTGATAAGATTGCTAAGGAATCAAGATCCATCCCACCGTTTGAGGCGTAGTACATGATGATGCCATTAGGAGATGGTTCCATGATGCTCATGACCTTTGGCAAAGTTATTCAAAGGTTCATGTCATGTGTTCAAATGAGAGAAACAATAGGTTGCAAAAATATATGTGGTAGTTCATTAAGCATTTGTTAATGAACTAAGTAAGTGATCCTCATGGTTTACAATCCGTTATCCATATATAGTAAGCAAAATAAAGGTTAAAACACTAGTTTAGGCCGAAGCTCATGTGACTATGTGAAATAAAGTCAAGATGAAACATAGGTCCTAATGAGCTCTATTATATGCATATCCATGTTAAAGTTGCAGAATCAAGGAATGTGGCATGCTAGATATTTGTTCATGTCCTCGCGCATGAAAAATTGCAAAGTTTACAATCAATTTAAGATTTTCACTAATTTGATTTAGGGTAACAACTATTTAATTTTAAGAAGAGAGAAAAGAGAATTATCGCCACTTCCTCCGTGTGCTTTGTTCTGTATTTATAGGGGTTGAGGGGTACAACATGGTTGCTACGTGTCACTTCTGGCATGCTTGGTTTTCAGTATCATTAGCCATCTTGGTGGCATTCGACAAGCCATTGTGTATTGGTGGTTTATGACATCATCTTTAAGCATTTAGAATCTACATTCGGCTTTATAGCTTTTTACATCACCCCAAGAAGTGAAGTCATGTAGAATCCCTTATCGCACTGTTGGGCTACATGAATAATTGAGGGTATATGATTCATGGTATCACTTGTATAGCATTCCTCCACTCATGGTATCACTTGTATAGCATTCCTCCACTCATTGTTGCTTCTCAATAACTCCCATTATGCTATTAATATACTTAATAAACAACATCATGGTTAATGATAGATGACACCCTCTCTTACTTTAATAACACATGACAACTCTTGTAAATACTGTTATGTCACCTTACGACATTCTTTGAAAGCTGATATCTTGCAAAAATCAAAGGAGGCAACATCATCAACCTTTGTCTTGATGAAGTGTAGTGTTGGCTTCCTATGACATCAAGCACTAGTGATATGCAATACCAATGTGATAAGGCATCATGATATATAACATGTCTAAGCATGTTGACGAATTGCGATATGCTTTTCTTTGACATCATCCCTTCCCTGATGATATGTTGAATTGATGATATGCAACATCATTATGGGATTTTGATGTCCTCCCGCTTGCTAGTCTTCGTCATTGGCTTTCATACTAATGAGGTGTGACATCCTCCCTTTAATTGATTTAAGATCCCCTTCATCTTTGGCTATGATATCCTTTGATTTTGAATTCTTGATGTCGACCTGCCCTTATGCCTTCAGAATAATGAATGGTGGTAACATACAACATCCCCTTTAATGTTAAAGCTTGATGTATGGTGATGACGTTCTTCTAAGGATTCAACTTCCTTCATTTATTAATTATTGCAATGCTTGATTTTTCCCTTCACCCTTTCTGGTGCATGATGCTTCTTGCTGTGCGAGATGCTTTATGCTTATAGGTGTGATAACCTATATCATCTATGAGTTCAATAAATCTATGCTTGTTCATTATTATTTTGAAAACCCAGTTGTAGACTTTGTCAATATCGACTTCATTTTCCCTTTAGAAATAGTGTGGATAACATTTGTCCCCCTTATTGTATAAAATAAGTTTTTGACACTTTGATGTAAAACCAAAATTCTCTTGCTTTCCTAATTCTTTGCAATGTTTTCTTCCTTACCTTATTTTCCTGTAAACACAAAACAAGTAATGATTTTCATTACTAACTTTAAATTTGAGTTAGGGAAAATCCTCTCGAATTTGGTGACGTCATGAATTAGCTTTTCCTCCTTTTCCTATAAAAGAGTTTTTCATTTTCCAAAGTCAAATTTAACTAAGAAGACTTGAAATTTGTTCAATAGAAAAGCTATAAATTCAATCTGGCAATAGTATCA
Source organism: Allium cepa (assembly GCA_030765085.1). Lineage (NCBI taxonomy): Eukaryota > Viridiplantae > Streptophyta > Magnoliopsida > Asparagales > Amaryllidaceae > Allium > Allium cepa. Next base: position 720,124,490 of record CM060938.1, on the reverse strand, counting down.
TAGCTTTATTTGAATAGAAGACTAGACATTCTTTGGTGATAATAGTCTGAGTAGAAGAACAAAAATCCGTAATAATATTCTGAATAGAAGATTAGAAACACATAATAATATTTTGAATAGAAAGTTAGAAATCCATAATAAATTCCTGAAACAAGACTCAAAAAATCATCCGGTAACAATATTACATGAATAAAAGTTTTGGAAACCATTGGGCATTAATAATTTCTTGAATAAGAGAAGACCAGAAAATTATATGGCAATAATAATTAAAGTAGACTAGAAAACTATCTAATATTAGTAATTTCTTGCAATGAAGACCAGAAAACATTTTGGCCATAATGATTTGAATAGAAGACCAAAATCCCTTCTGGTAACAATAATAGAAGACCATAAAACCATTCGGTAATTAAAATTTGAATAGAAGACAAAAAAAAACCATTCTAGTAATAATAAATCCAAGTATGAGAAGACCAGAAACCCATCGGCCTTTAATGGAAATTCTCATTATTTGATAAATCGAATTCCAATCTAGGAATCAAGTGTGGGATGCAGAATTATGGATCTTAAGGCTAATTAAACATTATAAGGGAGTGAATATTGTTTTTTTAACTTTTGTAAATATTTTTAAATTTATTTCAGGTTTAATATTAAACCATAGATTTTTAACACAGAATTGTATCAACAATCATCACAAATGCGATCACGAATAAAATAAAAGCAATAAAGTAAAGTAGAGAGTTAGAGAGATGATGCCAGGTATTTTATACTAGTTCCTTTTCTTCTACATCCAGTGTCGTACAATTGCTTTTGTAGAATTCTTTTCAAATGCCAATCTTTAAATGGAAGAGGGAAAACCCAATTATAATCTCGATTCCGAAGCAAAAAGTCACACCCTTATGATTTTTCAGGCTCAGGTTATGCCCACTTAATTGGGATAGGCTAAAAGAAAATGCACTCGAATATCCGAGCTACCAAGTACGCCCAATCGATTTGAACGAGCTACAATCAAACCCAAGTAAATGCAAATAGAGTTTGCTTGTGTTTCCAAAGACAATTTCTTAAACTTTGGATAACAGATCTTATAGCCTCTTGGACAGCACTTCAATCTTTGATTTGAGAGAGAGATAACTTCAAAATAGTAAGAAAGTAATATTGAATCAATACACGAAGGTATGAATTGAATCTTTTGATTTTGGAGATATTTGATTTTAAATATATTTTGTTCCAACGCGGTAAATATATTTCAAAAAGTTAAGAAAATAAGAAATATTTGATATTAAATATATTTCAAAACAGTAAGAAAGTAAGACAATTTCAAAACAGTTTTTATTATAAAATCCTCTTCTTTAAAATTCACAACTGATTTTTAAAAATTCACAAATATCTCAGACCACTTTTGAAATAATCTAATATGAGTTAATAAACACTTCTAAAAAGATGAAATAAAATAAATAAATTTAAATATTTATTCAAACCTTTAATGTCAAAAATTCAAGGCTAAACGGGGCAGTTTTGCATAAGTGAAGTTTTGGCCACCTTTTAAGATGTTACTTAACATTTTACTGTCCAAAATTTTTATAGAAATAAATATATAAAACATTATAAATATGGTGAGAAACCCCAAAAGATCTCTTTACAAAGTTCCAATAAAATCGCCAAAAATAAGGCATTGCAAAGTGCATCCGCAACGACTATCGCTATAAGGGCACTTTCAAATACAAGTCCAACCAAAACCAAACTCCATCCATAACCTATGTGCTTTATTTCAAGGTCTTTACATAAGTCTTATAAGCCCATTTAAGTCCATTCCAAGTTAATAGACATGGATCACATATGCTTCTTGTTTTCAAACAAGAATCAAAACCTATGTTTTCAACAAATTCAATAATAATTCAACAACTTAAACACAATCAATCCCAAACAAATATGGGCTATATTTTCATTCAAAGAGGTGTGTTAACTCACCTTTAACCTAATAAATAACCAAGTCTATACTAATCCCCTTCTTTTTTTTTTGCAACCACCTTCTTCCTTCTCCTCCTTGCCCTTGCCGTTGCTTTTTTATCCTCCAATCACCCCAATAGGTCATGGTCTTTTCTTGGTGGGGGAGTTTGGCTTTGCTTATTATAAGAAAACTAGGTGGAAGGTGTTGTAATATTGTCCCAACGCTCTGCTCCAATTTTGAGTTGATTTGGATGAGTTTTGCAATTATTTTGCTTTAGGAAATCAGAGAAGAAGAAGACATGAAAATAGCTCGCTATTGCTTGGTGAATTTGTGATTTATCAACATGGGTATGCCCCTCTTTATATAACCTTAAGAATGGTACTACTTAGTCTTGTTCTTAAACCCCCCCCCCCCCCTCGGTAATCATGCTATAAAATGCTTACCTTTCATTACTTCTTCTTTACATCACTTCTCCTTTGGTTAAATACTTTTATACCTTTCTCATGATCACATCTCTTATCCACTTGGAAGCTTCTAGAAACATCCATTGCTTTATGAAAAGGAGTGTGTGTTAATTAGTCTCTTATTTGTTCATTTGATCATTATCCAAGTGTAAAAGAGTTATAACAACTTATATCGATCAAAAAGTTGTTTACCAATAAACCGATTTCTAAACACATTATCGATTTTTCTTTGAAAAATATGTTTTTGTAAAAAAATTCAAAAACAAGTTTTTATCGTTATTTATTAATTAAATGATGTTTAACAAGGTTATAAAATCATATTTATAACACTTAATTATATTTCAAAATGTTTCGATATTCAACGATGAAGTGTTCGGATTTCCAGGTCGCTACATTTCTATTATTATTCTATTTTCTGACTAGATTTTCCATTGCAAAAAATTGAGATTCACGATATTTCATTTTGTCCATAAGATGTTCACTATACACCACCATGCATACATCATTATCCCTTATGTGTTTTAATCGGTCGTTTTATTACAAGTTATTCCATATAAAGTGAAATAGTTTCTCAACTATAATCTAAAACAATGTGTTTGAGCTTCATTCAGTTGTTGTTGTGAATATTTAAGTTCATTTCTATTTTGTTCTATTTATCTTAAACATGTTATGATGGGTTTTTTCTTAGCTCAATATGTAAAATTATTCATAAAGTTACCGTGATGGTATGACTTTTTAATGTGATTGCACCTAATTTGGTTAAATTAAATAATACTATGTTTTAGGATGTATAACTTTTATTTAAATCCACATTCTATTGAATATGTAATTTATGCAACATTTTGTTCTCCTCCAAAACACAACTTCGATATATTTTACTAAATATGGTTCTTACACACGAAATTAATTTTAAAAAAAATTAGAAGCATATATTAACATTTTCCTCTCTTCTTCTGCACAGATTTGTGCACATAGTACATATGTCTGCATGTATGTTTGTGTCCTATTTACTAAGGTATCAAATTGTTAAAGCTTTTTTCAACCTTTTCAACTAACATATTTTGAAACAAATTGGCTATTTGAAGTCACAAAATTTGCACATGTACTTCACTTTTGGTTTACATACATTTACAAACATTTTAACATCAACTATACTCATTAGTATACATTTAATAATAAAAAAGAAAATGAGCACTATTCATCCTCTTGTCTAATACATCTTCACACTGTTATTTAAAAAAAGGACTGACGTTACATAATAATAATTAGAAAAATCAAATTGTACTAAATTTAGGGTCAACAAAGAGTAGGGGGAATAGAAAATAATAATTCTATTATACAATAGAACATATAAAAATTTGAATTTCGCAATTGCTCGTGTGTAGGCCACTCGCTTATTCTTTAAAATGGGAAAAATGCAACAACAACAAATTTTACGCTTTTAATATTCAAGTAATTAAAAATGAATTTTTAATAGAATACAGAATTGGGTGTCGTATTTATAATGGTTATGAAGATCTTTCTGAGCTGGTCAATTTGAAATATAATTTTGGTATATTTGGAGAAACTGTTTAGAAGCTATCTACTTTATAGTCTCAAAGATTTGCATCTACAACCAATAATTTTAATGTTCTAAATCTAAAAACACAAGTATGTTTAGTATAGCTGGTTAAGAGAGTAAACTCCACTTAGAGAGGCTATGGGTTCAATCCTAGCTAGCAATACATTTTTGAATTTTTACAAAAAACTAACAAAAGGATACATATCGAGGGAGGAAAATGTATGTATAGTGTGTATGTATAGTGTGTATGTGTACGTATGTATAATTTATGAGAGAGATAGGAAAGAAATGATATGGTAAAAATGTATTGTCAAATTATACACATATTTATATAAGGAAAGGTATATATATGTATGTACTTCGGTACATACACACACAATCAATTATATATTGATTTCCTATATTTTAGGGAGCTAATTGCATAGATTAGCAGTTAATTGTGCACTATTTGACATGTATCCTAATTTTTTAATTTATGTATACAATTTGTTTGTGCATTTATTTCATGTTTTATGGAAAACTAGCAAATACGATTGTATGCATCAAATTCTATATCTAGAGTTCCAGTTATGGAACCGATATGTATGTAGATACTATGTGAAAATATGCATATATGTTTATATTCTTCATACCTTGATTATAGAATTTTATTCAAAGATGGAAATTTGAATGTATATTTGTTTACTAAATACGCATTTTGGGAAATTATTACTTGGGGTATCAATAAATTTTAAATTAATTAGCATTGGTAGAAATTACCCTATTTATAAGTAGTTATTGGAAACAAAAAGGGATGAATCATAAATAAAACGATATCCTTCCCCTTTCTCTCACCTTCCTTCTTACAATACCATCATTGTAAATATTTATAAATATTTACAAATCCCAAACAAAAGGGGTGGAGGAAAATTTAAATTTTAGAGAAAGTGAAAGAAAGTAAAAAAAATTATAAAATATTAAAAAAAGAGGGCTAGGTATCTATTCAGTAACGTGCATGCCTAGATTTTGAAGGTGAATTGGATTATGAAGGAAGGATAAAAAAATTAGTTTTCACTGATTTGAAATTGACTTGACTTAATCTTCATTGAAGTGAGTACTTATGTATCCTCCATTGGTTTCTTTAGTTTATATTTTGTATAAATGATGATTATTATTTAAAAGTTAGACTTTTAATATGTATAATGTTTTAAAATTTATGTATAGATAATTGTTGGACATGAGATCTGTGTGGTTCTAATGAAATTTTTGTTGGATTTGTATTATATAATTTGTTATTTTTGGATGTTGACATTTTTATTTATTTATAGCAATTGAGTTAAAAAAATTACATTGGTTTAATTATTACATTGCTATGACATGAAGAAGAAGAAGAATAAGTAAGTTTTACATAAATAATAATGACACATGCTAAAGTTAATTAAGTGGTTTATTGGATTTATTTACGAACATACCATTTTCGGAATCTTAAGATGATTTGATATCTTAAGATGAAGATAATTACAAAATAACTTACAAATGCACAAGGTATTGCATTTATTTTATAATACTACTATTTTAAGATTAGTAAGAGAAATAACTTTAATTAGTAGATAACGATGTATTAGATTTTAGAATAAGATAACTATTTTAGAGGAGGAAATAGTAATAAAATATTTTTACAGATTTAATGTAGAACACGGTTATTTCAATTTAAGATACGATGTTTGATGTACTTGAAGAATTCAGTCTTGCTTAAAAGAATTATTATTGTTTTTGGAATGAATAAATATAGATGACTTTCTAACAAACAATAATATAATGATTTTATAACTAAGAGAATAACAGATGCAAATATATTATTTCGGTGGTTGTTGATTGTGTTATTAATTGTTGACTATAATTATCACGTATATTTGATGTTAAAGTAAAGTATCATTAATCAATGCGATATTTTACAAGTTTTACTATCAGAAGGTGTGTAGCATATTATGGTTAATTAGATGATTGATGTTATGCTGCTATTATGATGTGATTAGTATAAATTTAATGATTTATTCTTACATTAGTGATGGTTAGTATGAATGTATGTATACCTGTACTATTTTTATTTTGCTTATTTGATGATTGGAGTTGACATTGTGTGTTCTTGGTGTTAAATGACTAAGGATATTATTGCTATTGTTTCCCTATATGATGTTTTGTTACGATGAATGAGCGTGAATACTATATTCTACTTTTACTATTTGCATTGGCTATGATTGGAGCGTTGGTTGCGATTGTTGCAATGGTTGCTGGATGTTATTGTTTTTGTGTAGTAACAAGTATTTGGATGCAGAAGAAGAGCAGGAAATAAAACTACATGGGCTTGATCCTCCAAACCGGATACATAGGCAGTCTTTTCCTATGCAATAGTCATATTGGATCCATTATGTTGGGCTGTGGTGTATATAGTTAAGCACAGTCCAAATGTTTTTGAGTTCCACATTGTAAGGATTATTGAGAGAAACGATTGCATAAGTGCATTTAATTTTTTTCAAACGACTATAATATAACTTTAATTTTTGGTACAAATTAACGAAATGTTTTTATATTTGGATTCAAATTAATAAAATGGCCTGTAACAATCGATTAATTTTTGGAATGTTTTATAACGTTCATTTTAGATCCATGTTTCATTAAACGGTAATAAAACATTTTAAATGCTCCTTCATTTTTTCCTACTAGAACAGTAACTCTTTAAATTTGTCACGGTTTAATTGACGAATAGACAAAATGAAAAAGAATAACACATAACTATCTCTCTGCTCGTTTCTCTTATCTTCCATTCCTCTTTTCAAACAAAAAACGTGCAATATTTTAATCATCCGAGGGTGTAAATTTGGATCATCTACCTAGGTGCAGAGGTTCGGAGAAAATGTTCTCGGGGTTTTATTCTAGAGGTGATGTTCTTATATTTTGACTTTCACAACTTCGGGTATAACGGTAAAACATCTTTAAAAAGGTGACAAAGTAAGCGACTCAGTCAAGCAAAAAATTCGACTTGGTGATCCAAGTACAACATGAAATAATATTAGTTTTGGACATCTATCTAGGACATTAGTGTTATATACAATCTTAGAAGAAAAGGATTATATGTCGGCTAAACCTATATAGAAATCCAACCAAGGTTAGTTAAGATGGACATGCTATTTATGTCACACAAATGTAATATAATATATTCTAGCGGTCCACCAATTAAGCTTGATCAGTCCATCCCAAGCCAGAACACATCCATTTCTATTGTAATCTGTTTCTTGATGGAAGGTCTATGAAATGATAGAATAATTTTGTTTACCTATACTCCAAAAATACGAATTCAAACATCCTAAGAACATTTTCAACCTTACCATAGTCTAAGATGTTTTATATACCTTATTATGGCATGTTAAATTGTAGTAATAGCATAACTTTATTTAATACTGTAGCAAATAAGACTAAAGATTAAAAAGGTTGTCGAGTAATGTCTAGAATTGGACATTGTGCTTTTACTATGTTTTTATATTTTAAAACACACTAGATAACTAAATCGAAAATATGATCGAAAATGCTAAAACAAGAAAAAAATCCTCGATTTCTATGTGACAATGAGTGGCCATGTCCCTAGTTTCTAGCACCAATACAACGGAAGGAAGGAAAATATAGTGTTCATATCAAGATTCACAATTTCAGCCGTAACATCGAGATTTTGATCATTTGAAATTCAAAAAAAAGACCACAAGAATTTACTAAGTAATTTGGAAAAATCAATCAACAATTCCAATAATAAAGTCATTATTTTTATGAATATTGAACTTATGATTTATATATTCTTTTGAATTTGGTTCTATCCGTTGATTTTTCTTTCGGTTTTGCTTTATTATGCTTTCTTAGCTTATTTGACATGATAAGAAATATGTTTTCTTTGTTATACTACCTTGCTATTTTCTTTAGGCAATAGAGATTTTATTTCAATTTTCCACTATATTGTTTTTGAAGTTATGGTTTTAGAAGATGAGTTAGTCAAACAGATAGTGGTTTCTTTTTGGATTTTGGTTTTTCCGATGGATATATGGTTGTTGGTAGGTGGAGTTTAAGTACATGTTTCTTATGGGGCATACATCTCATGTTGATGTAGTTTGTTATTTTTGTACATTTAACCCTTTGCATAATTATGTATGTTTTTGTATTTTTTTGACATAAAGAACTCGATCTGTATCTCCTTATATACATACATACATACACATATATACACACACACACACAAATATATATATATATATATACATATATATATATATATATTTATGCATGTGTGTGTGTTGGCTAAGGATCCACTACACCTCTTTTTCATTACACCTTATTCTACACCAAATGGTTTCGATGATACACTATTCTACAATAGATGAAGCTTTGAGGAAGTTAAATATACACTATGAACATCATGTCTATGAAAAATGAAGTAATTTTGAAACACATAACATGTTCAAAAAAATTAGTCACATATCCATCGCTAAAATACTTATTTTAACCATTGATATAAAACAAGATTTTGAACTAGTTAAGGTTATTCAAATTAAGCCAAATTTTGGTTAGATGGTTTTGAGTTATGTAAGAACATATTTACAAATTTTCTTTCGGTGTCAAACTATGCAAATCAAAAAATAAGGGAGGTGTAGATTAGTTGTAGCAGAGATGGCCGTAGTGGAACGCTTCCTATATATATACATGCAAATACACACACACATGTACATACATATATTGTAACAACCCGATATTTTCAGTCATTCGCATCCACACATGTCGGACTTGAATTGCTCAAAATACCGCGTTGTAAATAAATATGGAGCAAATGAAATACAATCACAGAATCACAGACACGGAAATATCAGAATAACTCGCAGCGGAAATAAAAATACCGTAGTAGTTCATGAAGCTACTATAACAAACTCTCAAAACATAATACATAATATTACTCTGAAACATATACAATAGAAATCTCAAATACATAGAAGTTTATAAATACCAGAGCTGAAATAGAACAACGAAAACTAAAAGGAAATAGATAACTAGACAAGCAGAATCTCCAGCGATTCCTTGCTCAAGAAAAGAAATCCAAAGCTAAGCTGTAAATACTCAGGCTGACCCGAGCATAAAGTAAAACACAAAACACTCGAGTTAGGACAATATATACTTATATAATTTAAACCAACTCAAATGAACTGTAGTAGAAATGCACAATAACTTAAAGGATGCTTGGGATCGCCCATCCTTTAAGAATCAGTTAAACTATAAATTAAATACATCCCATGGTTAAAATTTCAAAATCCATTTCATAATATCAAAATATAATATCTTCCAAACCACACTCATTTTTATTTAATTTAATTACAAAACACATTTCAAAATAGTTTATATTTCGAAACAAATTACTTCCTTTTAAATCATAAAATGAAGTTATTATATTTAATAATTAAATTATTAAATTTACAAAATTTTAAACCTTTTCAAAGTTCATTCATTCCCTAAAATTTATCAAACAGTGAAAATTCACCTTTTCGCAGCATTTAGACAATGCTACGGAAAGTTACTTTTAAAACAATTCAATTTAACAAAAGACAGCATTTAAATGCTATAATAGGGTTACTTTAGTTCAAATAAAACCTTACTTAAATTCAACAATTATAGCCCTTACTAAAATTTAGCCATTTAGTTCATTTCTATCAACTACAGCATTTACAAATGCCGTAATATCATTTACATTAGAAAATAATAGCATTTGAAAATTGCTATTAATTAAATTCCAAATATTCAATATAATTTCACAAACAATTAAATTTTTATTTAATTCATTTTTAACTTATAATTATACATTTTCACATTTAAAACAATCATTTAAATACCCTTATATTCATGATTTTATAAGTTCAGTTTCCATTCAAAATCAAATTTAATAATAATTTACTTATTGAAATTCCATCATTAAATTTTAAATTCATTAAATTAAATTTAACTTAAAACTTAAGTTTAAATTTTCAAATATAACTCAATTTCATTTTTATTTACTTAACTTAAAATTCACTTTTAAGCCAAATTCACAATTTTCCAATTTTAGTTATATTTCAAAATTTCAACTTAAATATTCATTCATTTCACATTTAACTTTATTAAAAAATCATTAATATATTATAAAATAATTTAAAATTCTTTTAAATTCAAAATATCATAAATTTATCATATTTTCATATTTAATTTAAATTCCATTTATCACCAAATTATAATTTCCAAAATAACTTACATTTCAGATTTTCTAATTTTACCATTTATTTATTTCACTTATAAAATTTTAGAAAATCAATAATGCTTTACAAAAATCATTTTTTATCAAATTTACATCAAAATATTATAATATTTACATTTCTAAAATATTTTAAAATTTTAGAAAAACATATTTTAACAACGGGTCTGTATTTCATTTTCTAGCCTAGGTAAAGTGATACGGGCATATATCATTTCAACCCGTAATTTTCAAAGAAAACCCGAGTTTGATCTTTTCAACCCGCAATCCTAAGTAAATGAAAATAATTGAAAATCATTCAGGCCTATCATTTCAGCCCATAATGATTTTCTCCTATTTTAAAGTCCGTTCGGTTATGTATCATTTCAACCCATAGTGATTCTAATCTAAAGGGAACTTGCAGTGTGATAAACTGACAAAATAACAGAACAACATAATATAACAGTAACAGATGTTATAACAGGAGTATGAGCATGGGTGAATATCATATAATCATAATATAGCAGGTGTAACATGATAATGCATTTTACAGATTCAAAAGGGGTCAATTTACTAGTTATATATGTACATACTGTCTGGTGAGAATAACTCACTATTTTGAGATGGAGACACAACGACGAATGCACGAATGAGATCCAAAAAAGCACAATAACACGACACAAAGATGAGTGGAAGAGCCAAAGATTAATTCTCCTTGGATACATGAGACAAAACAAATAAATATAACATAAGTTTTCAACCCAAATTCAATTAAACAAAGCTAGAAATGAATACACAAAACATCACCGAAGTGTTTGCACTTGCTTTCTACCACCTATGCTTCAACTCTAGATCTGAAATGGCACGGCTAAAGGCATGGTTTGGACCTTGTTTGGGTTCTTAAAGGTCGGCCTAGCATGGCAAAATGATGGAGCAAAGATATATGAGCATGAACTAACACTACAAGGAAAATATCATGGATTCTTATGCACTAGAGGGCTCGGCCAAGTCCAAGGAGGGAACGGTCAGGTCTGTAGTGGGATTGAGGATGATGTGGCAGTGGGCTCAGGTCAGGAATTTGCTGGTGGTGGTGGTGTATGGTCGGCCAAAGTGATGGAGGAGGTGATGGAAGCAAGGTAGCTAGGCTATGTTGGATATAGTGGAGTTTGCTTCATATTTTGGTGGATCATCAACATGGATGGCCTCGGCTCTGGAATGGCAGTGGAGAGGAGAGTATGGTGGCTGGGACAGGTGGTGGTGGAGGCGGCCAAGGCGCTGGAGATGGAGGGGCCGAACTGCATAAGAGATTGCAAGTGCAAAAATCAAGTAAATCAAGTAGAAAATGTAAAAAGAAATGAAAGTTTTTATCAAAATTTCTTCTTGGAGATGGCCAAAACTTTTTTTTTAGGGTTTGAGGGAAAATTTTCACATGAGAAACAATGGAAGAGTCGGCTGAAACAAAGAGATATGGTCAGCAAATGATTAATGCAAGTGTTATTGAATTTGAAAAGACAAAAGGAGGTGAAAAGACAATAGTATGTTAAAGGTCAAAACTCTTCATATTTCTCTAATTTATTTTGCAAATTTTAATAAATGAAAACTTACTTATAATTATAGATAAAAACATGAAAATATAGTAAATAAACAAAATACATAAATAAATATTAATTATATATAATTTAATTAATAAAAACAGCAAAAATTGCAAACTAGTGATGAAAATATGAAAATAAATGCAATGAAGTTTGGAAAATTTTTATGTACTTGAAAAATATTTATAAATAAAGATAAGAACACAAAATAAAATTGAATTCACAAAATACATAAATAAATATTAATTTAATATAATTTAATTAATAAAAACAGCAAAAATTGCAAACTAGTCATGAAAATAAATGCAATAGAATTCGGGAAAAATTAAACACCACTTTAATAAAATTTAAAAGACAAAATATGTATAACATGACATATTGACACATTTTAAAATAAAATATGACAATAAAAATATAGTTTATATTATTTAAATAAACAGAATTGCTAAATAAAGCAGATTACACTCAATATTGGAATATACATAACTTTCACAATTTAAATCTGTTTTCAACGAAACGAAAAGCAGTATTCAAGTTATTAAGTATATTTTCATAATAAAAGATAAAATTTAAGAATCTAATAAATTTGAAATTTTAAAAATGAAAGTTTGACCCAAATTTACCGAAATCAACATTTAAGGAAAATATTCGGTTTATACCATTTTGAAATTATAAATCACATAATAATCAAAGTTTATATTTAAAAATGAAAAGTTTGAAATGGAACCAGTTAAAAAAATTTAAAAATGAAATAAAGTCAAAAATAAAATATACATAAAAATGTAGGGTTGTTACACTCTCCCCCACTCAAATCTTTTCGTCCTCAAAAAGGAAGGAAGTGGAGAAACAACTAGAAAGAGAAATAGGTTGAAAGACATTCGAAAGAAGGTAGGGAGAAAGTAGCTAGGAGGGAAAGCAGGTTGAAAGACAAGGATGAACCATTATTTAAACCATTATACATTTCAATTAAAATTTCATAATATTTTAAACATTTTATAATATGATGAATAGTCATTTGATTCAAATCTGATGGTTCAAAGTAAACAATTTTTTAAACATTTTAAAAACTTTAGAAGGGAAAATAACTGATCAAAATATTATTTATATAGTACTTTATCACGTGAGAAACAATAGAAGAGTCGGCCGAAACAAAGAGATATGGTCAGCAAATGATTAATGCAAGTGTTATTGAATTTGAAAAGACAAAAGGAGGTGAAAAGACAATGGTATGTTAAAGGTCAAAATTCTTCATATTTCTCTAATTTCTTTTGCAAATTTTAATAAATGAAAAATTACTTATAATTATAGATAAAAAACGAAAATATAGTAAATAAAAAAAATCCATAAATAAATATTAATTATATATAATTTAATTAATAAAAACAGCAAAAATTGCAAACCAGTCATGAAAATATGAAAATAAATGCAATGAAGTTTGGAAAATTTTTATGTACTTTAAAAATATTTATAAATAAAGATAAGAACACAAAATAAAAATGAATTCACAAAATACATAAATAAATATTGATTTAATATAAATTAATTAATAAAAACAGCAAAAATTGCAAACTAGTCATGAAAATAAATGCAATAGACTTTGGGAAAAATTAAACACCACTTTAATAAAATTTAAAAGACAAAATATATATAACATTACATATTGAAACATTTTAAAATAAAATATGACAATAAAAATATAGTTTATATTATTTAAAATAAACAGAATTGCTAAATAAAGCAGATTACACTCAATATTGGAATATACATAACTTTCACAATTTAAATCTGTTTTCAGCGAAACAAAAAGCAGTATTCAAGTTATTAGGTCTACTTTCATAATAAAAGATAAAATTTAAGAATCTAAATATTTAAATTTGAAAATTTAAAAATCAAAGTTTGACCCAAATTTACCGAAATCAACATTTCAGGAAAATATTCAATTTATACCATTTTGGAATTATAAATCACATAATAATCAAAGTTTATATTTAAAAACGAAAAGTTTGAAATGGAACCAGTTTAAAAATTTTAAAAATGAAATAAAGTCAAAATTAAAATATACATAAAAATCTAGGGTTGTTACATATATACAAAAATATACACACATATACATGTGTGTGTAAATATATATGTGTGTGTGTGTGTGTGTGTGTATTTATGTATATACTTATATAAATACGTTTTGTGTGAGTGTGTGTAGATGGAAGATTCTATTTGGACATAAGATAATGACGCCTAAATTTGGGATAAGTGATCTCAACCATTAGATCCCCCTTGATTTCGACCTTTCATGTAATAATAATTGTGTTAAATTTTATATCTTAATTGTGGCTTGATATATATACGTGTCTGTGTATTATTAGTTGCTCTGTACAAGTGTTTTTTTCTATATTTTTAGTTGTTGGAGTACACCTATTTGGAGAGCTAATGTATTTATACACTTTGTTTTTTTATAAATAAAGTACTAATTCTATATAAAAAAAATGTATAAGAAACATTTTAAAACTACATACTTAGATTAAAATAACAATTTTATTTTTTAAATTAATTATCTCAATAAATTCCAAATGCATTGAATAATATATTCAATTTTATAATAATTTATATAAGTTTAAACACTATTTTTTTTCAACGTTTCCATGTGCAATGTACATGTTACACATTAGTTTACTTTATGAGTTAAGGTTATGTATGAATTTCATATAGCTATATTTAATTCTTTAAAGCTAAATAAAAACTTTAATTCAGATATACAAAGATATGAACCTTTAAAACCAACATAATATTGAAATCTTAACATGAGTACATCTTAGATATCAACATTGTCTGTTTACTTGGACAGCCTTACATTTTAGTTTTGTTTATGAAGTGTCATGGGTATTATTATATTTTCATTTCAATCTTTTTATCTTTTAATATGAACATGTACTTTGATAGCAATAATTCACTTGCATATGAAAAGAATATTAAGATGGTTATAAATTTATTGCCAAATAGGAATGAATTGTTAAAAGAGGAGATAAAATAGGATACAGTAAATTCCTTTTAAATAAACATGATTTGATTGTCTAAATTAATAAACAATGAGTAATTTAGGTATTATGAATTATCTTATTAACACTTTTCTTTGCACATGTAACCAAGTTGTTTTGCTACACCTCAAATCCTAATTTCATCTCCTCCTAATTTTTAAAATTTTCTTACTAATCAAATTCGGGAGAAAATAACTTGAGAAATATATGATTCTTACATGTATAAGGTACTTACTCTATTGAAATTATTATTGTGGTTTTGATTAGGACGAAAATTGAATTTATTTCAGTTTCATACTATTTTCATGAATTCCATCTCATTTTTATGTCTTCATTAAATTTAAATTAGGGATTAAGTAATGAAAAGAAAGAGTTTAAGGTTGAAAAGGAAAGAAAAAGAATTTATAATAAAAGGGCAATTTTTTAATTTTAGTTTGGTATTATACCAAAACTTTTTATTGAGAAAATGTTTTTTTCATTTTTTATCGAAAATGATTATCTATTTACTGATTGGTCAAAGTGGTCATGATGTTATGCTTGATATTTTAATGTTTCTTCCTTTGTGAAATGATTTTGCTTTGTTGAAAGTTATGTTAATTTTTTCGTTAACTTTTTTCTCTAGTACAAATGACGTGATTTCTCATGTACACATACTTATATACATAGGTGTATGTATGTATATGTGTATGTGTGTGTGTGTATATATACAGTGTTGTGCTAAGGGCATCGCCAAAAGTGCTTGCTAATACCGCTGTTAAAAATTACCAGTTAATTTTATTCTATACTCTTCGTAATACTAAACATTTCAAGGGGACATCAAAGGCATTAATTACTACTATTTTTGCACGACGATCAACGGTTGCCCAAAACAATTTTCCACGGACTTCAACCTTTGAACTATTGATGTTTAATGGTTTATGGTCATGGAAAAATATTTTGGTTGGTGTTTGATGGATTTTCAAAAGAATTTTGGATTGTGGTTGATGATTGTGTGTATTTTTTTTTTTTTTTTTTTTTTTTTTGAAACTGGGTACTTATATTTACAAAGTAGGCAGCACACAAGTCTGCAAGAATCATCATGGCGCACAATTTAATATGCCAGAGACAGGGATCGAACTGCCGACCTTGTCGTCAACAGCCTGGCGTTTTACCACTGCACCAAGGCCTCGGACATGATTGTGTGTATTTATCTATGTATGTGTGTGTGTATGTATGTACGATGTGTGAAAAAAGAAATTAAGGTGGATTTTGTAGCTTTAAGTGAAAGAGCAAAAAGTTCTTCCTTCCATTATATTAAAATGCGATAAAAGCACTATAACATGTTTTTCTCAAAATGTAATGATATCCTTCGAGTTAATAGATAAGCATAAACTAATTGCTATTATGAATTATATACAAACATATATCTTTATTTGTTTAAATTGCTAGAACTAGCATATTTTCTCATGCGATTAAAATTGTACTAGTGTACTTTCGAAAAGAAAAACACAACAATATTATTCCAAATCGTGTCAGTGTATTATACAATGTTTTTTCAACAACAGATATTGAACGGCACTAATTGTTCTCGAACATAGTTCCTTAACGCCAACAAGTGTCGATCAAAGGGATTAAACTCATGACCTTTGGTTTGTCTTCTGAACAACCTATCACTGAGCAAACAATGTTGGCCATTTCATTTGCTTTATTTCAAACAACACTAATATCATTTTTGTAGAGTTTTTTGTGTGTGTGTTTAGGTGTAGGTTTGTTTTTTTCATGAACTTTGAGATTACCTTAACCTTCATATATTTTAACTATTTTATTGTTAATTTTAGATTTCTTTTAAAAGGTCATTTATCAGTTTTTATTTTGAATTTTTTTTTAAAAAAAAATAAGGATTTGCTTTATTACCAATTTTTTCCTTACTCTAAATATTAATCAAAATTACTTAATTTCAAATTTTATTAGAGTTTCTTAGTATGAAAAAATATTTTTTGTTCAAAATTTTTATCTTAAATATCGATCAAAAAGTAAATATGTCCATAGAAATAAATATATAGATATTTATATGTAATTCGGATATAAGTTGAACAATTAATTTGAAAAATATAAGATTCCATATTAGTAACGAGTGTTTGAATAACACAAGTGAACATTTATTATGATTTGCCACTATATTATTCAGAAGAAAAGTCATCCAAAAGCAGACATACCAATAATATATAGGTAGACCATGGAATAAAATTCATAATAATCTGAATAAACCACAAGCAAAAACCTATGATTCTAGTATAGCATTGGCCAAAAGCCTATAATTCTCTACCTTTATATAGTCCCAGTTCGAATCATATGCTTCTAGAAGTTATTTCAACACCGATTTAGTGATATGTTGAGTGAGCTAATCGCACTCCTCATATCAATTGCCAATTTTACCATCTGATCCATCTTCTCCTTAGATTCTACTTCGAAATTCCTTTATTTCTATTAAAACTGCCGTAGAATAAAATGATGAATCATACATTGGTATACTAAGCTTCCCTAGGAGTAAGACAATAACTAGAAAGTGAAAAAAAAGAGTAGAAAAGGCATCTTTTTTGTTTTCGTCATTTCATTAAGTGCCTATGTAAAAAACCATACATACAATTTCAAAAAAAGACTAATGTACGAAAAAAATGACAATATCCATTTTTCCATAAACGTCATGATAATTTAATTCAATTAAAACAATTATATAATAAAAAAATAAATCAGATATCAAAATTTCTATTTTTGCATCATATTAGTTAACAAATTCAAATCAAGTATTGTAACGATCTGGAATTTTGGTCTTCTGGTTTTGAACGTTTAATTTATTTTAAATGTTGAATTAGAAATATTAATTAATTTTGAATATGAAGATTTTAGTTGAATTAGTGAAATTGTTTAAAATTTCAAATATAGCGATTAAATGGATTTGGTGAATAGTAAATTTAACATTTAAAATTGGGTAAATATATGAATCTGAAGTTAAATGTGAATGAAAATGATTTCTATAGTTAATTTAAACTTTATTCGAATTAGAGTGATGATAGTGGACTTTTAATGGAATTAAAAGTCGATAAATTAAAATCTAAAATTATATATATATATATATTAATTTAATAGTGAAATTTAATATTTGGGGTAGTGTAAATAATTGAATTTGTGATTTAATATGAATCGAAATGGTTTCTAATATGGATATAAATTCTATTTGAATTATAATTGAGTTAGTAAGTTTCTAAAATTTGAATTTCAAGTAATTTCATCGATTTTGAAAATCATTCGATTTAATCGACACGTTAACATAGCCTTTTGGGGCACGGTATTAGAGTTCGACAAAACCATTTTCATTGAATCCATAATAATTTATTATTCTCGGATTTCAAATTTCGTATCGTTTGGAGTTACCGTTTGGTCATACGAGATAGAAACACGTTAAAATTAATATTGAAAAATTAATATTTTCATTCGATTTGAAAAACTATCTTCCACATATGATCAAATTAGGTCTCGAAACATATTCCATTGTGTTCAGAATATGGGTAAAACATTATAGATGACAGGCGGCATGGCTCGTTTGGAGTTCGTCCGAAAAAGTGCGTGAACTGTAAACATAATAATATTATATTTATATACATGTGTATATATACGCATGCACAGCCAATACCTTAGCTATTTTTGCCCTAGTCGCCACCCTCATCTTTAATCGCCAAAAACTTCCACACTTCCCTTTGTTTTTCTTTTAAACCACACACTATTATCAAAATCTTCCTAAGGCAATCGTAGAGCACCTCAAGAGCTATAGATCCAACAAATATGATCGAAATCAAGGCAATGGATTGATGGTGATTTGAGTTTAAACATCGCATGTTCTGCACAAATCTCGAGGTAAGGAAGGAGCCGAGCTCGACCAGGTTAAGGGCGGAGGAGCAGCAAGGGTAGGCACATGCTTTGATGGTAGTTGATCGTCATATAGTCGAGGAATGGTGGGGTGGCATCGATTTGTTGCCTACGTTGATGGGTTTCTCGACCTGGTAGATTGCGTGTGAACATAGAGAGAAGGAGGAAGCAAAGAGTGGCCTTGATTTCCAGAGGCAGATCGAATGGCTCAGATTTTATGAAGGTTTAATAAAAAAATTGTTTATATAAATTATATTCAAAACTTATAAAATGCATATCTTTCATATACGAGGTCCGATTAAGACAAAACAAGCGGTGATGGAAATGATGACAAGTACTACATTATGGAATTAATTTGGAGACAACTGGAAATAACTAAAATTTTAAATCAAATCGAACGTCGTTCGATTTGATTTAAAATTGGTGCGTTTGGCAAATTGAAAACTCAATGTGAGTTAAACTCACTCTTTTGGTTAATAAGTAGAGTTTTATAGCAAATAAAACTTATTATGCTGTTCGGTTTGTTGAAATTGGTGATTGTTGAAATTATTTTAGGATGGCGATATAGCATCTTGAAATGCTATTAGATTGGTTGACCGGATCTAAGGTCAAGATATTGCATCTCGAATAGCTATTAAAACTGTTTATGTTCGTTTTTAAGTTTATTCCTAGTATTATATCATGTATGTGTGGAATTGGTAAATGGATTGTTTTAAAATTTATATTGTTAAATTACAACGTAAGCTGAATTTAAATATGTTGGTGTTACATATTTGGCCAAATAAACACTGATGAATAATAAATGGAAGAGTTTGATTGTGAATGATAACTAGTTAGTAGAATCAATTTTTATTCTGCTTTTGATTAATTCGGACACTATTCAAATGCTTAGTGATTTATATTGGAAAGTTGATATGTTAACAAATCGTTGTTAAGTGTGGATTGGATTTACATATATGACTGTTATATAAATGCTTGTAATTTAACTTTGATATTTAAATTGAATTGAATGGTAGTTGATAAGTACCATTGGGATTTCCAAGCCTCGCTATAACATTCGAAGTTACAGGTTTTTGGTTTAACTTCAAATTGTATAATTTGAGGTGAATTGTTTTATTAGTAATATACACACACGTACACAAACGTTTTTTTTGAAATTTTCATTTACAAATGCTTTGTAAATGATTCCTATAGTGATATTAGTTATTTCACTTAAATCTTTTAAAGGTTTTTCAAGATTTAACAGTCGAATTATTTATTTATGGAAATATAATTATTTAATAAATGATTACGTAAACATCAGTTACTTTATTTGAAATATTTTGTTTTAAATTAATTACTTAAGCGTATTATAAAAGTTGTTTTTTATAGAAATTATTATAATATATTATCTAATAATTATGTAAAAGGTTTTAAATGATATTCTTATTGATATTTAAATTGTTTTAAATTCTTCCTTAATCATTCTTAAAGTTCTTATTTAATAATCTATTTTCAACGGTAAATTCTTGTTTTAAAGTTAGTTACTGTTTAAAGCCCGTTTGTAATCTAATGATGCTTTTCGAAACCAGATAGTTCAGAAGTTAATATCATGCAAATATTTGTAGTTACAAATGAATTGTTGAAAAAAAATTCAAAAAAAAGATTTGGAAAGTAATGGTATATTTTCATAGCATAATTCGACGGGCAGCGATTGCCTGTAGTTTGGGAGGTTTTCGCTGGGAAAGCGACATAACCATTGTGCAAACTGCGATATATGATTGATTGCATGGCAGAAATAGAGAGGCAGAGATTGCCTAAGTTAAGTTTGGTTTTTTTGGGATAGATACGCAACCATCGAGCTGCGATCCATGGTCGATACCGAATCACACTTCCATATCTATTTTTATAAAATAGTTTTCAAGTATTTTTGAAAGAAATCCATGGTCTTAAGAGATGACTCGGAACCCATGACGTACTCCGAAAACCATATATGGTTAAATGAAGGAGATGTGTTATATTTTGGGATGTTGAATCCATAAAGATTCTGTGACTCGTTGGAGTGTAGGAATCTGTGTGAGATTCCAAGATCTATTTGAGATGTGGGAATCTGCATACGATTCCAAGGCCATTGTGGGAATCAATATAGGATTCCATGATATATTTTTGGAGTGGTGCGTAAGATGGAATGTCGGACATAGCCTCATCAATGTAAATGACTAAAACC
The DNA here is from genome assembly GCA_030765085.1 of Allium cepa. Taxonomy (NCBI): domain Eukaryota; kingdom Viridiplantae; phylum Streptophyta; class Magnoliopsida; order Asparagales; family Amaryllidaceae; genus Allium; species Allium cepa. Next base: position 720,103,516 of record CM060938.1, on the reverse strand, counting down.
ATAGATAGGAGGCATGGCCAGTTGGGTTGGCAAACCCATAGGGTGTAATTGGCTCCTTTTCTAGCAATATGGTTACCTTCAATTGTTTTAGGCATGCCGGAGCGATGCACTCGGTCTTAGCAAGACCATTTATGTTTACCTATAATACCCCGGCTAGATGGGTATGAAGCTTCGAAAAAATAACTATGATCCTTGTGTAGAAGGACCGTACCCGAAGTACGGAGGACACCTCCGTGGAAATCAAAACTCGATAAGGGTCGTTCGCTAATTGTGTAGGATTTCCACGGAGGTGTCCTCGGTACTTCGAGAAAGGTCCTCCTGCACAAGGATCAGAGTTATCCTTACAAAGCATCATACCCGTCTAGCTGGGGTATTATAGGTAAAACATAATAGATCTTGTTAAGACCGAGTGCATCGCTCCGGCATGCCAAAAACAATTGAAGGTATCCGTATTGCTAGAAAAGGAGCCGATTACACCCTATGGGTTTTCCAACCCTACAGACCATGCCACCTATCTCTGGTTTTAGTCATTTGCATTGATGAGGCTATGTTTGGCATTCCATCTTATGCATCGCTCCAAAAATATATCACGGAATCCCATATTGATTCTCATACCACAATGGCCTTGGAATCGCATGCAGATTCCCACATCTCAAATAGATCTTGGAATCTCACACGGATTCCTACACTCCAACAAGTCACGTAATCATTATGGATTTCAACATCCTAAAATATAACGCATCTCCTCCATTTAACCATATATGGTTTTTGGAGTAGGTCATGGGTTCCATATCCATTGTCGATCCATAGTCTTACGATATGTTTATTTTGAAAAGGTTTGATAACTTAATAAATCAAATTGAGTGTGTTTTCTCATGTTGGTTTACCAGGATGATCCGTATGATATTATTTTATAATAATGCTTGGGTCAAACCGAGCATATTATAGATATAGATTTGGTTTGCTTTGTAGCTCAGGAGACGAGCTAGAGATTTAGACGCTTCTCGTACTTGTTTTATGCCGCTATAGTGTTTGTTGAAATTATCGTCAATTGTGAGGACAGACAATATATAGGCTGGTAATTATAGATATGTATACTCTGATTTGAGATATGTATATTATAGTTTCATTTGTGTAAAGAACTACTGATATTATATATTATTCAGTCCGCTGTGAGATTTTATATTTGTTTAGTTTCTTCTTTCTTCTATCTTCTTTCTTTTCCCCTAACAATCTGTCTTTTCGACGCTTCATTATTCGGCATGCTATACAATGAATGTTATTGATGTCGATTTTCGTGGGTCGAAAAGTCTAGTTGTCACAAGTATCTCAAGTTATATTAATTAAATTTTTATAAAATTTAGGTAGTCAACCAAAAAATTCACACACCAAGATGTGATAGAATTCATGAAAGCACTATGACATTTTCAAATCAATTTAATTTTCATCCTAATCAAAATTACAACCTAACCTTCAATAGATTCAATGATAAGATTATGTTATAACAAGTAAAATCCAAAAATTTCTCAACTTTTTTCCTCTAAAATTTAACTATTGAGAAAAAACAAAAAATTAGGAATAGAGGAAATTAGGTTTCTTAACCATGAATCTTAATCCCTAATTAATTTTCATGAAAATAAAAAACTAAGATATAATCAACGAAAATACTAAGAAAGTTTCAAATCGATTTAATTTTCATTATATCAAAATAACAATAATAATTTCAATATAGAAAATGGAAAGATAACTTATACATGCAAGAATCATAAATTTCTCAAGTTATTTTCTCTAGAATTTGATTATTGAGAAAAATTGGAAAATTAGGAGGAGATGAAATTAGGATTTGAGGTTTAGTAAATAAACTTGATTAATATGTGTAGTGAAATATGTTAATAAAACAACTTAGAGTACTGAAATTATCAGTTATTTATTAATTTAAATAACCAAACCATTTTTATTCAATAGGAATTTATTGTATCCTACTTTAATTCATCTTTTAATAGTTCGTTCTCATTTGACAATAAATTTATAACCATGTTAATATTCCTTGCATATACAAATGAACTACTGTTGCCTAAGTAAGGGCCCATATTAATAGATAAAAATAATAAAATTAAATACCTAATGCCATTGATACTTCATAAATGCAACCTAAATACAAGGTTGTCTAAGTAAACAAACAATCTTGATATGTACAACGGGTACATGTTAGCATTTTAATAAATCAAGTTGGTTTTAAAGGTTTATATATTTGTATATCCGAATTGAGAATTTTTATTTAGTTTTAAAAGAATTAAATGTAGTCATATGAAATTTGTACCTCATAAAGTAAGCTAATGTGTTACACATACACTGCATATGGAAATGTGGAACTATAGTGTTTAAACTTAATAAAGTATTAGAAAATTGAATACGTTATGCAATGTATGTGGAATTTGTTAAGACAATTATGTTGAAAAATAATTTTTTTATCTTAATGTGCATAATTTTGAAAAAGAAATTAAGGAGAAGGGAAAACTTTAAAATGTTACTTACTTATACTTCTTCTTCCTTTTAAAAATCAACACAGTGTACATTAGCTCTCAAAATAGGTGTATTTTTAACAACTAAAAATATAGAAAAACATAATTTGTATGGAGCAACTAATGATATACACATACATATATATCGAGTAGCAAATAAAACAAAAACACAAAATAAAACACAGTAAACATTGGCTATTAGATTTCTTCGTCTTTACATGGAAGGTGGAATTCAGGAGGAGATCAAATGGTTGAGATCGCTTATCTCCTATTTTTTGTCATTACCTTTTGTCAAAATGGAATTTCCTACCTACACAGACACACACACATATATATATGAAGCATTTCACCACACCCATATCCGCTACAGCTCATCTACATCTCTCTCTTATTGTCGAACCTATATAGTTCAAAATCGAACGAAAATTTATAGGTATGGTCTTACACATCTCAAGATCATGTCTAAAAAATTTGGCTTAATTTGAATAATCCTAACATGTTCAAAATCATGTTTTATACCAATGATTAAAATAAGTGGTAATTGATGTTCAGATAAATATTTTAAACATGTAAGGAGTTTCGAAATTATTTCATTTCCAAAGGACATGATATTCATAGTGTGTGTCTGATATCCTCAAAGCTTCATTTTATTTAGAGTAGTGTTTCTTCGAAAACTATAGGGTGTAGAATAAGGTGTAGTGAAACAGAAGTGTAGTGAATCCTTGGCCAATACACACACACTTACATACATACATACATACATACACACATATATATATATATATATATATATGAGGAAACACATATAAATGTCTTTATATCAAAAAAAAATACAACAAAACACACAATTATACCGAAGGTTAAAATATACAAAAATAACCGACTACGTTATCTTGAGATGTATTCCCCACCAACAACATAAACCTAACCTCCACCTACCGATACCCATGCATCTAGTGAAATAACCAAAATTAGAAAAGAAACAACTACCCATTTGACTGCCTCATCTTCTAAAATAAAAGATCCATTGACAAAAAAAACACCAAGATAGTATAGCAAGGGAAATAGATTTTTATCATGTCAAATAAACTGAGAAAACAAATTAAAACAAAATGAAAAGAAAATCAGTGGATATAATCAAATTCAACAGTATAGTGAAGTAATAAGTTTAATACTCCTAAGAATGATGACTTTATTATTGAAATTGTCAACTGATTTTTCCTAATTTCTTAATAAATGTTTGTAGTCTTTTATGATATGCTGAAATCTAATTTCTTACATTGACTTCTATTTCTATATACCCTTAAATTTTATTCAGTACAAATGTGCACAATAGTGGTAATAGTGACCGAAAGAGTTATTGGTATGCCTTAGGGACAATTATGTAATTTATTATATATATATATATATTACTCCGTAATCAATCTTGTTCTATTTCTTTTACATACTTTGTTATATTGTGATATAACTAAATAAGTGACTAACTTAAAGTATACAGTAAGCCAATCTATAAATAAAAGATGATTTCAATGTAGTTCTAATGGTCAAAATCGCAAGTAATTAATCATAAAACAAAATATCATTTGCTTTTAAATATTTCAGGTCAAGATGTTTTAGGAAAAAGATATTAATTCATCCATTGAGACAAAAGTGCATACATCTCTCCAAATATTTGGCAGTGTGTTACTCATGGTTGTTGGGGTTATCAAGGGTTATGTACTTATAGTTATTATATATCAATGGATTGAACCGTCTAAAAGTTTCAAGTTGCTTGATAATAACTAGATCAAAAATTAAATCTTAGTGCAATGATGTTACATAATTCTGTCCACTTGAGAATATTGCGGAACTTTGATGTAAATACTCTGCTTTGATTGTAGTCAAATCTGATGAACCTAAGCCGGTCAGAAGTAGGTGAAATAAGTAGATTTCAAAAAAAAAAAAAAATCTACGATGGGTCGTAGTGCATATGAAGTCTAATTGGTAGTAATGTATCCAATCTATATTAAAAAAATACAGCTTTACTTAATTTTCTATTTAACGGGTTATATTATTTTTATTAAATTTATTTTAATATTTTATATGAATATATCCAAAAAATACTCATATATATGTTTTGCATGTGTAACATATGACAAAGTTAATGCATCGTATATTAGCGCCGAGATTTACACCTAAAACGAATGTAGTCACCCTATATATACATGTATTTGTTGTCCAAAATAAAATTACAACATGTATTGTAACGATCTAGAAATTAAGTAATTTGAATTTGGAATATTTAATTTAATTTAAATATTGAAAAATTAATTTTATAAGTTAACTAACTTGAATTTCAAAAATGGCTATTTATTTCATATTTAGACTGTTAATTTCAATATTGAAATTGTTTAAATAATTAAATCTTGAATTTAATATGAATGAAAATGATTTCAAAAGTTGTTTTAGATTCTATTTTAACAAGGAGGAATCGTGGCACTGTCTTGGATTTTGACGAAACCAATTTCCATAATAGTGAACTATTATATGTCCTTGAATTTCATGGCGATCGAACGTATCATTTGGTCGTGCGAATTCAATACACATAGAAATTTATTAAAGGAATTTTGATCAAAATAATTTGATTTTGATGGTTAACTTTCGCATATGATGGAACCGACTTCCGATATATATTCCATTGTGTTCGAATAGAGATATAACATATAGAGCGCCATGCAGCACACTTCGTTTGGAGTTCGAAAATTCCACGGATGAATATTGACACGAAATTTTCTATATAAGGACTTGAAAAGTTTCATTTTGCAATCAAACCCTACTTAGGTCTTAGACGCTCCTTTTAATTTTAATTGCCGAAATTTCCTTGTCTTCTCCTCTCAATTTTTCCTCATCCATAAAATATTAACTATCGACTTCAACTGTGAAAAGGAAGAGCTCGATCTCCTCTCATATCGTGCGGTTGGATCGTGGCAAAGCGACTCGACTTCTCGTGATCAAAGAGCGGCGGCGGAGCCGACATGGTCGCAGGAGAAGGTGGCTTGGAGACTGGAGATTACAGCGGTGGGCTTGGATCGGGGTCCAGTGGCCCCTGGGGTGCCGCACGTCAAAAGTTTTGGATCACGTATTGGGTTCATTTGCTCGGTCTGGAGCGTAGATGAGGGAGAGAGAGGGAAAGTAAGTTTAAATATTTAATTTAATAAGTTAATGAATTTTAATCGTCTCAAATGTTATAAATCCGTAACTTTCTCGTACGAGGTCCAAATCAAGCGCGACAAAATTGTATTGCGTTCGTATCAGCGAGCGCTAAGCTATGAAATTAGATTGGACGAGTTCGGAGCTAGTTGAAATTTTGGATTAAAATTTGACGTTTTTTCAATTTTAATTCAAAACGGAGTGTTTTGACTACTATTAAAATCAAAGTGAGTTAATCTCACCTTTTTGTTTAACCAGGTTTATTTTTAGTCGACGAAAATTATCTATTGGATGTTTGGATATTTATTATTGAAAGTTATTGACTGTTTGGATAATTTACTAGTTATTATTAGTTGGATTGGATATATTCCCGCCTATTGGAGCGGATGAGACCCTATTACGTTCCGGTGTTAGAGCGGAGACCCTTTGTATACGAATCTTGTCTCAAAGTGGTTAATTTATATTTTTATGATTATATACTGTATTTGATGCATGGGGACATGTTGCAGTGCGACAAGTAGGGTATGATTATCCCAAGTCTAGAGTGATATTCATGTATGCTTCGGGATCCCATTTGTGTGGCTATTGCACAACCAAGGGGTGATCATGCTCGGTGCTACTGGAGAAGGGTGTAGTGTCGGTCCTGAGTAGCAGAGGTGCAACGTGTTGTAGCCTCCTGTACATTTATCTAGAGGTGTATAAATTCGGTGGGTAGACACTTTCTATTTCATAATTGGAATCCATTATCCACTACGAGCCTTCTGTTTTTGTTGTAGAACCTAATATGCTGGAATTTAATTAATGTTATAAGTTCGGCTATGATTAATAGGTATTTGTATAATAAACAATATTATATTATCAGAGGATTTCATATGAAATGTTTTTGTTATCGTAAGTTAAAACCTGTCCACGTTTATCTGCAGCGTGGTCTTACGAGATACCTTTGTTTTCAAAGGTTTTTATATAGCTTTAAAGATTCAGTCAGTGTGTGTTTCTTACGTTGATTTTCCAGACTGACTCGGGTGTTATTTTATCATAATATTTGGATCAGACGGAGCATATTTATAGATTCAGGTTGGTGCGTTGGAGCTTCAACAGACGAGCTGGAAGTCTTCATGTCATATTAACGTAGATGTTTATTTCTGCTGCATTGTTTTTTTAAATTATCAGCATTTGCGAGAATGGGTTATTATCACTGTCCAGGTCGATGATTATGGTTGATTGTTGTACTCTAATGGATATATGTATATAACAGTTTCTCCTATGTAAAAACCATTGATATTATATTATATATTATTCCACTGCGATTGTGAGGTTCTCTGTTGTTTTTAGTTTCTTTTCTCTTCTTCTCTTCGCTTATGTTTTTCTTTCTTTCCCTTACTATCCATCTTTTCGTTTAATTTGGGTTGGACATGTGTGGTTTATTATCAGCTTAAATTGTACGGAAAAGCGGGTTGTTACATGTGTGTGTGTATGTATATATCTAACAAAATATTTATAGAAATATTTTTTTTTTATTTCATAAGTAAATATTTAATAGTTAAAATCAATTACATCAAGTCAATAATTTATATTCAAATTTTATTCTTAAATCGACTTTTGACTTAGTACATCAATTAAAAAACATCTACTTGTATAATCTCAAAATTAATATGAATAAATTATTAATAGTTAAATCAATTTGATCAAATCAATAATTTTTATTACAAATTTTATTCAAGCCATCTAATTTTCACTAAGTAAAACAACTTCAAAATCAAGCTCGGTCCACAATTTCAAAATTAGTATTCGTTAATAATGTCAAGTTTAAATAAAATATGATAATTTTATAATATATATATTTATATATATTTGTAGAAATCAAATAAATTATAAAACTAGAAATATATGTAATTAAAATTTTAGGTGATAAAACTTGTCGGCTTTTATAACGTTTTTAATCATTGCCGAGGGTAATATAGTACAAAATATAATGTTAATTGATATCTTGTACTGTATATCTTAAAGTCAATTCTTTCGCGATTCTCTTCCTTTTCTTCTTCTAATTTTAGAAATTATATAGCGCTCTCTTCTTAATTTCACTTGCTCTTTGCGATTCGGGCCTCTGACGAAAATAAATTTCTCCGCAACCCTAACGCCCCTTCTCATATGCAAAAAAAGCAACTCTAGGTGCGATTTCTTCTCCTCTACAGTCACGCTTTCTTCTCTTCCACAAGCACCCTTTCTTCTCCACAGGTCCAATTTCTTCTCCTACACAAGCGATCATTTCCCCTTCCCCATGGTTTGTCGATTCTTAAAGGTAACTTCGCCCTTTCACTAACAAAAATACCCTATTACAACGTCCTTTTTACAATGGGCATTGGTTGCCCGTTGTAATAGAAGACTATTACAACGGTCCATTTGCTTTCGCTGTAAAAGATGCTACATATAGCTCCCTTTTTACAACGGGCATTGGTTTCCCGTTGTAATAAAAAGCTATTACAATGGTCCATTCAGACTCGTTGTAATAGATGCCAACTTTACAACGGTCACATGGCCGTTGTAAAATTTTGGCCGGCCCAACGTCAAATAATAAAACACTGTTCCCTTTTGTTTTATTTCTTCGGCCGCATCTCGTGAAAAACGGCATTCCTCCTCTTTGCCAAAAGTAGGGTTTTTGGGAATTGAGTCGCCGCTTCAATTTGTTGCTAATGCTTCGACACGCGAAATCATTTCTTCTCCTTGGCCACGTGAAATCATTTTCTCCTAGGGAACGCGAAATCAAATCGGCCAGGAGGAAGAAAGGTTTTAGTCGTCAATTTGCGATGCGCACTTTTTCTAGAAGAAAAGCACTTGGGTATGTTTCTTTTTTTACTTCACCTTTGTTGTTTCTTCTTTTCCTATTTTGATTTTTTGGGTTTCTTTATTTTTTCAGAAACAAATTTATTGTTTCTATTACAAGTGTAAAGAAATGTTGGTGCATCAATAAATTGCATTTGGTGTTAATTTTGGTAATTTATAACGTGTTATGCTAGTGGTTTAGATTTGTGATTTACTGCGAATGGGTTAGTCCATTTTAAGTTTTGTGGGTTTCCTCGAATTTGATGAAATTTTAATTTCTATTCCTATTTTGGAGAGTGCGCTAATGAATTTTACATGTCATAATGACTATGGTGGGAATACAAGTGGAATGTTCAGATTATTGCTAATTGTACACCTTAATTTATTTCACAGGATGAATATGACAACAGCAAAACTGATCTGGTAAACTGTGATAATCAATTATGGACATATTCCATTATGTTTTACTTCACATATTTTTATGACTAAGAGTAATTTAAAGATGGTATAGTGGTCTTTTAATTTTAGTTTTCATGTATAATGACTTGCAGGGAATTCAGTTAGCCGATATGAAGCTGTGTCAGTTTGTGCACCAAACCAAAGACTTTATCTGTGACCAAACCAAAGATTTTTGCATTGTTTTAAAAGTCGTAGCAGTATATGTAAGTCTTTTTTATATTTTTTATGTTAATTTTTGTATTGTTAACACTTAAAACTGTTTGTGTACAAAGTTGTCAGTAGGACATCTTGTATTGTATCACCAACTCCAAAATATTATTGTAAACCAACTGTACTTAGTATATTTGTTTTAAATTTCAGTTTGGCTTTTTGACATTGATCAGCTGAGAAAATATTTGCAAAGGTATTTAGTTGGCAACTTACAAATATTACTTGTTGGCAACTTACAAATATTACTTGTGCACCACTGCAATCAGAACCCGGTTGAACCATTACTAAAAAGTGGCAATTGACAGCAGCAAATATCTTGTGCTTAGTACAACAATTTTATTAGTATGTATTGTAAGAAGCTCATCAAGTACATGTTTGTAGTACTGGTGCCATGCAAATGAAATGAGTGTTTACATTCGAATTTTAGAATAATGTCCACGTAGGGGATTATTCATATGTATATCATCGAACAGACTTGGAAATTAGTTATAATACCATGCATAGCGACATGCATCCACAAACAACATTGGTATTTCTAACTTAGTCTTCTATGATTTATGTTGTGAAAAGCACGTTTAAGTGGTGCTTAAGCACAGATGATTGTATATTAATTGTTTTTGTCAAAAATATCTAGTATCATTAATGAAAAGCGCATAAGCATGCTTAGGCTGTGCTTAATTGAGCTAGAGCGTTGAAAGAAGAGATATTTATTTTCAGATTTTATGCACATATACTCATCACTTTTTCTTTCTTTTGCTACTTGAATTATTAACCATAAAGGAAATATGAAGTTTTATTTTTTTGCTTAATGTTAAATGTGATTTAGATTACGGCGATATGTGCTTTTAATAGAAGTATTAAGTAAAGGCTTTATATTTTGATACTCAACTGCTGTTTAACTGATGCCTAAGCCCATTTAGTGAGGCGACGATTTTATCTTCTTATTTATGCCTTGTTTGATCGATAGTTTGGGTAAAGTTCACTTTCTCATGCTTAGAGGTGGTTTGTTTCATGTCATCATAAATGTCATACATAAGTTAGGATATATTAATTTTATAAGCTTGTAAGGGAGGTTTTTTTACTAGTCCAGAAACATTCTTAAAAAAATAGTTTCACCACAATGTAAGACGTCCTAATTGTCATCTTGCATCGCCTTCATCACTCTTTATTCACGTTTTTAATTATAAGTATTATCTTCATACAGGTTGTACCTTTCACCCCAAGTGCCGGTGTATTGGAATGGGTTGATGGTACTATTCCACTGGGTGAATACCTTTTGGGAAGGTAAAACTTCTATATTTGGGGTGTGTATTGTAGTGAAAGAATGAGACACGTTCCTTATATTTGACAATTAAACAAAAGATTAAAAAACATGAACCCTCTGAAGTTTGTAAATCCATTCGACCATCGGATTACAGACTGGCCTCCACAAACGTTCACACAAATCCAGCTCTCTCACATGCTCATCTGAGATCCTTGTATATTTTACCAGTGGAAAATTATGTATTTTATGCTATTTGTTTATACTGGATGAACTTGTTATAGACCTCAAAGTAGCAGGAATTTTGTGAACTTCATAACATATGAATATGTGATCTTGGTGCGGTGGATAGGTGAACGCAGAAGGATTTGTCTGTTTTGGTATTTTCTCTCACCATCTTGAATATATCTAACCGGATCGCTTTCTTCTTCTCTAGTATTTATATATTTATATGCATACAAATATGCTTACATTATATGAGAAACTAACATGCTCAAAGTGCTGTATGTTACCTTTTCAGCTCGAGAAATGGTGGAGCACATGGATGGTATGGGACTGGAGATTGGTCATTTCTTCAATGTAGAGAGCATATGGCAAATGTATGTATGCTAGTATACTTGTGTGCTTTATATTTTTTTTATTAATTCCAATGTAAAGCTGTATGATGATGTTTTATAATTTTCTTTCATAACTTAGAAACCAGACATAAATAAATATGGGGAATTGGTCTATAATTTTAATTTTTAGTGAGAGCCGTAAACCTAACCAGAGTATAACCACATCAGCTTGATCCTACTTTAAAGTTTCAGGCTATACGACATCGAGTTGATAAAATTTTGAGTTTGTACTTGATTCCAAATTCTCTTTCTATGTTAAAATTCATTCCCTGTGTAGGAAAAGGATAAGCGCAAGGCATATATAAGAGTCTCTAATAAATTCAGGTGTCTGTTTTTTTAATCATATCTAATTTTTGTAGATTCTTAGTTCTGTGTTTTATCATTACTGAAGTTTTGGTTTTATAATTTGAGCAGGCCAGTGATGCATTACTTCTTCTTAGAAAGATTCTTGCAACCTTCGGAATGGTTTGAGAGTAGACTATCCTATACAAGAAGTGTTGCAGTTAGTTCTATGGTGCGTTTTAAGTTCTAAATTGTTTTGCTTAATCTTCTAGATTATTATCAATGAAACCGCTCCCACCAAACTGTCACAAGCATCATTCACCACCATCATCTTGGCTGTAATCTCTTCCTTAATCTCAATAAACGAATTGGATATATGAACATAAATGACAGTAATGATAGTTCAGATTGTTTGGTATTATCTCTTCACGCCTCTAAATTCAAAAAACTTTTCAACGTCATTTTTTATAACTTTTTCCTTTTTCTTTTTAGCTCTCCCTGTTAACTTTTCACATGTTTACTCTTTATCTCTTAACTGCAATTTCTTTGGTATTTTTTGAATGATTAAACATAACGCATTAAACTGCCTTATATTTTTTTATTTCCAGTATCTGACACCTTTGGGCTATAAAAAATGGAAATGAAAAAAATCACCCAAAATATGCAACTACTTTTTATGCCGACTCCTGGTTGCTTTAGGCAACCATTTCGATTTGCCATCTATGTATTGAATATCGGATAATATCATAGGTATATTGTTGATATACCACTTATTGGGCTCAGTGTTTTGAAACACTCACCTCAAGGCAAGGGAATGTAAAGCGTCTCGAGGCTTGAGCAAGAAGTCGTTTTGCCTCTAAGGCTTATGCCTCATCAATATGAGGCATGCGAAGCATACGTGTTGTACATCTCAGATTGCTGAGGCATATGCCTTAAGACAATAAACTATTCCAAATATAATAAAATATGGTTCTAATAAAAGTTACAAAATCCTAAGCATATCATAACAAACAAAAAAAGAACAAGATCACAAAAAAGAAGCACATGCTTAATTTACGAAGTTGATCATGAAATCAACATGAAGCAATCGCTTTGGAAGTTGATTTCTAAGTGCAAATAATTTTTTTATTTCAATTGAACTCTTTTAGAAAAATCGGTAGGAAGAAAAAATAAAAGAATAACTTACATAACTTGATACTGTTGTGTGTTGGTTAATATGATGTTGTTGCCAAGTTATATGTTGCTAACTTGTCAATTTATACGCTAAGTTAAATGTTGCTAACTTGCTAAGTTATATTAATAATGAATGAATGTTTACTATTTAATTAGAAAAACATGTTTATTGTTTGCAAAAAATGTAAATGATTCATGTTTATTAACATGTTTATTGGTTAACAAAAAATTATGTAGCTAATCGGTTTCATGTTATGTCTGATTCCTAGGTATGACATACATTTAATGCTTGCTCAGAAAAACTTATGCCTCATACTTACATCTCATTTCATGAGTGCAAAAACGCATTGTGTATGCTTTTTGCCTTTAAACCTTGGATTGGACTTTAGGCAATATCTTTTTGAATATCAGTTAAAATATAGATATCGATAAATTTGTAATATTGATTAACATATATTGGCGATACGACATCTCGGCAAATTGTATCGATATATCGACAGTATTAGACACTTATTTGATGCAAATAGCAGCAAAAATTGTCCAATGTTGTTATTGTATAATATGATACATAAGTGTCTCATATTTCAATAGAAGCGGTTTTTTATATAGATAAATTATCCAACAACCTAATAATTTTTTGTATCGATAATATATGCCATAATAATTTAAAGAATTCATGGAATCTTAACGATTTTATGTGATTTTCAAAAACATGTTGTATTGAAATATTCAGAGTCCAATTTTACATGTATGGCCGATTGTTTTAATTTGACAAATAATATCAGAGAAACAGAAATTTCCAAATTTATATAAACTTCAAAATACTTTTTTAAACAAATTAATATATACCTTAAATTTTAATTACATGCCTATAAAATCATCGTCGTCATCGTTGCTTTTTCCCCAAATGCTTTGTTGATTGAGGGGAAACTATAGCAATATATTGATGTTGGAGTTTGGTGATATTGACTTCGGAATTCTGGAATTTACTATTTTTACTGTAAAGAAGTGGTATAATGATTTTTGTCTTTCATTTTCCTGTATTTTTCCTTCTCCAAATACCTCATTTTGTATTCCTAGCTAGATTGTAGCCAATGTTCATTTATATTTCAAAACTTTGAATGCCATATCAGTCTTTCACAGTTTGAAGATCATGCTGGACACAGTCAAAGGCGGAAACCGTGAGTTGATGTTTAAAATGGTTCGCACATTTTCTTAGTGTACTTTCAATATGACATATGTATGATGCTATTTATTAAGGTATCATCATATATATATCAGCCTGATGGATTATCGTTGCATGATCTGTCAGTTATTCTATTGAGTAAATTCAATCCAGAAAACAGAAAAGTCAATGATGATGTCAGTAGAACATGCAAAGAAGAGCTTCTGGAGGATGTGGCAAGTACTTCAGTATGATTCTTATGTTTATTGCATTAACTCTCTCTCTGTATGCTTCTTTCCACAGATGTTCTGCATGCATATATTTTGTGGCCTGTATTGAGTGAGGAATGCAAGTATGTACCCCAAATTTGAGGATTTAGACGACCCATGCTTGTTCAAAATAGTTAGGATGTGTATCTAATTTGAATTACTATAAAGTTGTGTATGTACCTATATCTATTTAGGCATATATACGGTTTGGATGTGTATCTAATTTGAATTACTATAAAGTAGCGGACTGTTATGTGTTAATGCTTTATGTATTTGGCATGTAAACTTATCTAACTTTTTGGAGTGTTAGAATTCTATGAATCTAGCTTTTAGTCTTTTCGTATGTGATTTTAATTATTTTACGACAATATTTAGTATTAGTATGGATGTATTGCATGGATACTGATGTAATTTTTTTAAATTTGCATTTATTTTACAACGGACAATGTGAGTTGTTATATGAGCTTCTTACAACGGTCAATGCGTGTTGTGAAACAGGCTATGCAACAAGTATGGTTAGTCTATTGCAACAGGTTATGGCCGTTGTATTATAGTCTATTACAACGGTCATAACCCGTTGCAAAAAGGTATACTGCAACGTGCTTTGCGCGTTGTAAAATATGGTGGATCTATTACAACGAGGCTTATTACAACGGGCACATGCCCGTTGCGAAAACCATATTACAACGGGCATTGCCCGTTGTAAAAAGACTGTTTTGTTGTAGTGTTTGCACCTACTACTGATTCATGATTTCTTCTTTTTTCTTACGTCCGGCGCGATTGGATCTGCTGAACATTGCTGCTCTGCCTGCTGCACCTGTACCGCCAGTTGTTCACTTTACACAGTGGTCGACAATAGTTAGGTATGAGCCCCAGACTTGAATTCGTTTTCCCTAGTTCAATCCTCCGTGGTTACGGTTTTAATTAACATACATGTTTCTACTATTCAATTACTCTTTGATCCAATGATGTTTGTTAAAAAAAACTAATTATATCTTAGCTCTGTCCAAGCTAACTTTTGGTATATAGAATTACACCACTGGTACTATTTCGGCATTTCTGCAATATTTGTACTTGATCGACATAGGGTATTGTTTTGTTTACATTAATTTTCTCCAACTGTTTCGCATTATTAAAAGCATCTCATGGTTTCCATTTTCATTTATGCATTTGCAAATTTCATTTCCTACTGCCATTTAATATTTACTCTTACTTATCAAACGATAATAATATAATATTACTATATATTTCCTATTATTTATGTTGAAATTCAATAATTCAATGATATTAACATTTATTATCACCCACATCTTTGATGTTCATTTGTGAATGAGCTCATCGTATGATCATCTAGTATTACTACTGTTAGTACCAGTTATTGTTATTCCTTTTTTTTTCTTAATTTGATATCGTAAATTCTATGACCTTACCATTTATTCTAATTTATATTCTAATTTTATTATTAATTTGTTTTCATTGGTACTCCAAAATGTTAATTTGTTAATTCTATGTTATTTTATTTCATATACACATTTAATATTTATGGTTGTCATTGTTTTTCTTAGATATTTATGTTCGATGCTGTTCATGTTACATTTATCGTACCACCTACTCCAACTTAGATCTTACCGCAAATCAATATTAAACATAGATTGGTCGAAAACACAAAATCAAGTTATGGATTCTAAAAGTAAATTGTTATACAGTGTGTTAGCTTTTCAACATATATTTCGAAATACAAAAATATAGATTACAACTCAAGTTATGTGAAGTTATCTAAATGGAATAATATTTTTAGATAAACATGCAGGGCCACCAATGTAATTTGCATTTTTTAAGGCTAGAAAGTGATAAAATTTTGTAAAACACTTAAAATAAAAACTTATACTCTTGGCTTTCCAAAATGGGTAAAATCGTCAAAATCCAGTAAACCACTTGAAAGTTATAGCTAATTGAACATAGCGCTACTACTCAGGCCTGAAAATTAAAATACAAAACACATTTGCACCACCAATACAAAATTCAACTTTGGGCACAAAAGCAAGGCACACAAACATGCACATCAGAAACACACATACATGATCGTCTACTATTGCTATTGTAGTTCCAAATATTACTATTTCTTTTTTTCTTAATTAGGTAATGTAAATTCTATTATGTTACCATTTACGATATTTTATGTTCCCAATTTTTTGTTAATTATTTTCATTAATGCTCGAAAAATGTTAATTTGTTTATTCCGTGTTAATTGATTTTCATATTCCCATCTAATATTTATATTCGTCGTTGTTTTTATAGGATATTCATGTTCAACGTTGTTCATATTACATTTATCGTATCACCTATTTCGATTAGATCTTCATTCTAAAATTGAAATTAAACATGGGTTTTTTGGTCTTATTCCATGTATTTACCACTTAATGTTACTTCGGTTCTAAATAATTATTTAATTTCTTCTAACTTACCGATATTGTCATTAGTACCTACTTAACAAAATTCACCAATTCAAAAATGAAGCGACCTTACTTATTTACATGCTATTAAATTTAAATGGTCATATAAGTAACTGAATTCAAATAAATTAAGCACTGCTGTTTATTCCTTGTACGATGAAATAATGAGACCAATATTTGAATTTGCACCCTACAAAAAAATTGAGTAAATCAACAAAAGATATTAATCTTATATTATTTCATATTTACATTTATTGTTATACACTACTTTATATTTCTATGGTGTTATCATTTATTATAATTTATGTTCCATATTTTTTGATGATTTGTTTCCATTAATGCTCTAAAAATGTTTTATTAGTCTATGTTAATTTATTTTCATATTCACATATATACATGGTCATTCTTATTGTTCAGATATTCATGTTCAACATTGTTCATGTTAAATTTATTGCATCACCTACTTCAACTTAGATCTTGATTCTCAAACCGAATTAAACATTAATTTGTTGACCTTATTCGTGCATTACAAAATAATGTTACTTAAGTTGTAACGAACCGTATATTGGGACTTCAAATTTGAATATTTAATTTATTTAAATATTCAGATTTGAATTTAAATTATGATAAATTATTTGTTTCACATCGAGACTTGATTTTCAATGATGTATTTTTAATTTAATTTTTAAAGTTTTTCCATCTTATTGCTGCTTTAATTATGACCGCGTTACAGTATTGTGCGTGATCGTATTTTAAATTTTGTCATTCATGTCTCATACACCGACGACGGGCCACTAAAAACATTTTTAAAACAAACTTTATAAAACACAATCTTAGTCGTATTCTTTTTATCTGTACTTGCACATACTTGTGTTTTTTGGTCGCTGATTTTGGTCTTAGCTTTAATTGTTTGTACTTTTGTAGCTTAGTTGTGAACCAAAATTTTTGATTATATATTGAAGCTTACACATCACAGCAAGGCACGAGAAAAATATGAGTAACCAAAGGTAACATATTTTCTTTTCTTCATGCCAAATAAAAGACACAGCAAGCGTTCATTTTTGCTCCCTCTCATATTCACGTTATTTCTTCCTTTTCCTTTTTCTTCTCTCTCTTTTTCATTTTTCCTCTCTAAAGGTGTTGCAAGTGTACATGAGTAACTGTGTGTGTGCATGACATTGTGCGCATGTGAGTTGTGTATACGTGTGGGAAGATGTAGAGAAGAGAATGGTGGAGATGCACGCAGGTTGGCTTTGGCGTTGCTTGGAAAAAAGAAAAAATGATCATACGTGGGTATGTTGCGCTGTATAAGCAGACTTGAGCATGCATTGTGATCCTGGAGTTTGCGTTGTATAAGTAATGAAGGAGGGTCGTGATCAGGCATTGGCCTTGAAGATGGAAGGGGCAGCACTGTTCAAACCAAAGAAATTTGCATATAAGTCCTTCTCAAAGTGTTCAATTGCAAGTATTATATTTGGGTGTTTGGTTTCGTATGTTTGGAAATGAAGCATGCGTTGGAGTGGGTTGCAGGTCTGAAGCTTAGTGGCTTGAGCCCAAATGCATCAAGGGGTGAGAATTTTTTTATTAAACTAATTGTTTAAATTACATAATTATGTTATTAAGTAAAACGTTGTATCTCACCCACATGAAATCCGATTTACCAACGGATTTTTGCGTTGTGCTCGTATTGACGAGTACAACATTGTAAAGTAACTTGTTGGTAAATTTGAACAAGTATAAATTTATGACATTTAAAAACGGACGTGATTTAAATTACGTTATTTGTATAATAACATTGTTTAACATTTATGCAACTTAAATATTGATGTTTATTAGGCCGAATTAATTACTGTTGAGTTAAACTGGATCAAATATGGTAATTGCACATTGGTTATCTGAATAAAACACCATTCCGCTAATTAAAATAATTTGTCAATTAATTAGCAGAATAAATCACCGTTCTGCAATTTTATAGTTTTGAACGTTTGATTACATATCGTAAATGATATACCACTTTGAATTAGTGATATATTAACTAATGATGGTTAAGTATTGGATTTATTTACATCGTCGTGGATTATATAAATATTTGTTATTAACCTGAAAAGTTAATTGAACAGTATGGTAGCTTGTTTAAGTACCATTGAGATCGTTAAGCTTTCTTCAAAAGTAGAAAAGTTAATTATTGATTTGAAAGTTATTTAAAAAAAATTATTTTCATTATGAGGTTTAAAGATAATTATTATTTAGTAATAAGATAAGATTAAAAAGGTAATAACTTAATAATAATAATAATACTTTAAAGATAATTAATAATAGTTTATTCAATAATGATATAGGTTAATTATTTTATTTATATAATTCTTAAAGGTTATTTCTTAAATGTTGTTTAAGAATATTAAATTTTTATTTTAAAGTTATTTAGATATTATTTTAAAATGTTTTTAATTTATTTTAATTATTAATTTAAAGTGACTTAACTGTGCTTTAAATTTTAATTAAGTTATTTAATTATATTGATTTAAGTTATTTAAATATATCTATAGGTTAACTAATTATCATATAAATATTAATTAAAAGTTATTTAATTTGTGTTTTAATAACGTTTTAAATTTAATTAATTATTATATTAATATTATTTTGAAGTTAACTTATTGATACAATAATAGTGTTTTAAAATTAATTTAATATATGATTAATGAGAATCTAAAGTTATTATTTTAAATAAGATTTGATTATTGTGAAATAGAAGGATGTTATTTAAAGCTATTATAAATAACTTATGGTTTATCAAGAGGACCACTTAAAGAGTCTTGTAATGAGTTGGATTAAATATGGAGAGAGTTTTATAATGCCTTTGGATATTTATAAATGAGTTTTAAAAATCTGAAAAGGAGAAGTTTTGTAAACGGGGTTTGAGATTTATTGAGAATGTTTTTATAACGGGATCAGAAATTTATAAAGAAACTTTGTAAATAGATTTGGTAACATTCATAAATAAAAGGGATTTGGGAAGAAGTGGTTGACCTTCATGGCATAATTCGAGGGGCAGAGATTGTCTACAATTCACTATGGATTCGCTGGGATAGCGATGTAACCATTGTGTAAGCTGCGATCCATAGTCGATAATGAAAGAAACTTTGCATATATATATATATATATATATATATATATATAGAAGTTTTAAAGTCTCTAAGTTTTGAAAATGAAATGGTTTGTGAATATACTTATACTATTGAGATAAGTATATGATTATATTTTCTAAGTATCGAGAATATAGTGGTTTGTAAATATACTTATCTCATTGAGATAAGTATATGGAAGTGATTTTCAAGTATTTGAAATGTGATTTTAAATTAATAAAATATTAGTTTAAGAGGCTTAGTGATTTTCGAGGGAAATGTAATCTTTGTTTCGAATGTTTGTTTATTTGAAAATTAAGTAACCGACTATCAAATCTTGGCTTAAATATGTAACCTTTCTTAATTTTGGTTGTAGGGAAATATTCCTTACTTAACACCGAAGAACTTTAACTTTGAAAATATTTAGGGGAAACACGGGATTATATGGTACAGTTACCATCGGTGGTGCTATACTGTACATATAAACTCGTTTCGCTCTTCTGGGACAAATGAGAAGGAGATCTGTCCACTTAAACGGTTAAGGGGTGGTCCCCGCCTTTATG
Source organism: Allium cepa (assembly GCA_030765085.1). Taxonomy (NCBI): domain Eukaryota; kingdom Viridiplantae; phylum Streptophyta; class Magnoliopsida; order Asparagales; family Amaryllidaceae; genus Allium; species Allium cepa. Next base: position 720,083,411 of record CM060938.1, on the reverse strand, counting down.
TATTGTCTGATTATTTCCTAAAAAACCGATATTGAGCATTTTGGAAATCGGCGTTTGGTTTGTGGAGCACCTGAGAGGTGGAAGAGTGTACTCGTAAGAGATGACTCGAACTCGTGACCACTCCGAAAACCATATATATGTGGTTCTATGGAGGAGATTGGTGATTTATTGAGATGTTGGGATCCATGCGTGTTTTCGAGACCCATTGGAGTACGGGAATCCGAGTGTGATTCCAAGAGCTAATTGAGATGTGGGAATCTATGTGTGCTTTCGAGACCCGTTAGGGTATTGGAATCCATGTGGGATTCCGAGATCTATTTGGTGGTGGTGCGTATGTTGGAATGCCGAACGTAGCCTCATCAGTGGGAATGACTAAAACCAAAGATATGAGGCATGAACAATAGGGTTGGAAAACCCATAGGGTGTAGTCGACTCCACCTAGAAGTTACCTACAGTTGTTATGCATGCATGGGGGGTTGCACTCGGTCTTAGCGAGACCAGCTATGTTTTTTATATGATACATTACTAGGGATGTATGCTACTTCGAAAGGATATCTATGATCCTTGTGCAGGAGGACCGTTTCTCGAAGTACCGAGGGCACCTCCATAGAAATTCTACACAATTACCGAACGTGCTTTGTCGATTTTCGATTATATATCTAGTATTGTTGTGGTGTACACTCATGAGCATCACAGCTACTTTATTATTATTATTATTTTCACCCTTAGACGTTATTATAATATCACTAGATTTTCTTATATAAATTTTTCGGTTATCGTAAAGTAAAAGCCCGTCTGTGTTTGTGTGCAGCGTGGTCTTACGAGATGCCTTTGATTTTAAAAGATTTTACAAGTTAAAATAAATAAAATTCCTTGTGATTTGAGTTATCACACAAGTTTTAAAAAACTGACACGGACATTGTTTTTCTATAATGCTCGGGTCAGACCGAGCATATGTCAAGTTTAGTTGGATGTTTGGAGCTTCAGGAGATGAGCTGGAGGTCTAGAAACGTATTCACATACATGGTTATTTTTTTCCCTTGCATTCGTGGTTGTATTTATCAGTAATTGTGAGGACATGTTGTTATAACTGTCCATGTTGTGTAGCTTAGTATACTGATTGATGTCTGTACATACATATATTATAGTTTTGTTTTGTGTGAAGGTTTTGTATATATTATAGATCATTCGTTCCGTTATGAGATTCTATGTTTGTTAAGTTTCTTCTTGTCTTCTTTCTTTCATCGAACTATCCGCCTTTTCGTTCAATTTAGGTTGAACATGTATGGTTTATTATCAGCTTAAATGTTCGGAAAAGTGGGTCATTACACGTGGTATCAGAGCCAGGTTGAGCGAACACCTAGGCTTTGGTGGGCTGACTCATTTGAGATAAGGTAATTGGACCCTAGGATGAGTTTGAGTGTATATATAAGTGAGCAGATTTGTTATTTTCATAAAGAAGTTTTATATTGTGTTGTTTGCTTTGTTTTGTGGCTTAAGAATTTTGGTCGATGCGTTTGATCAACGTTATCGATAAGAATTTCCTAAACTCTTAAACAAGACCAGTTGACGCAATATTGTTTTAAAATTGGTAAATGAAATAATTTTACCCAAAATTATATTTTTTATATATAAAAGAATAATTTTTCAAAAATTTAATATAGTTATTCTTGTTTGTGCTTGGTGATAGAAATGATAACATTTCATCATTGTCATTTAGGATTTGATTGGTCATGCTCGTTCAATTCTGGGCATTGACAATTATCTATTAATCTATCTAGAATCTTCCTTTTGAAATCTGGATTGGGAAGATAGAAATTTTGGGAACATTGAAATGAATACCTTATGAGTTAAATTTCAAAATTTGAATATAAGGCAATCATTGATAATATTGGGTTAAAATTTGATTTCTAAGGGTTGTTTGTTTAAAAGAAAATTTGGATAATTTGGAATGAATATTTTAGAAATGATTTTATATAAAGGATGATTTGATTAAAATTAAATTTTAATAAATGTTGATTTATTAAAAAAGGAAATTTAGAATATTTTGAAATAAATATTTTAGAAATGATTTTATATAGAAAGTTGGTTGTAATTAATTGGAATTTTGTAAATGAAGTTTATTAAAACGAAAATTTAAATATTTTTGAAATAATACTTGAAGAATGATTTATATGAAGGAAGATAGAATGTTTTCGAAATAAATATTTGAGGATCAATTTCCCTTAAAAGGATATATTTTATAAATTTGATTTATTAAAATGTGCCTTATAAATAAAAGGAATTCGAGAGTTTAAATCAGGATGATTTTGGCAAAATGGTTTTCATGATTTATAGGTTAAATAATAGTAACTGAAAATGTTCTTGCGATAAAAACATTTCTAGGTAGGGGATTGCTATTGTAAGGATCTAATTATAAAATAGTTTTGATAAAATAAATTTTGATTTGATTTCAAAACATGATTTGATTTACCATAGAATAAATACGTATATAATCATTTTAAATAATTTGGGGAAAAGGAAATGCTAGTTTTATTTGAGACAATTTTAGAGTATAAATGATTTTGGAAATGGTAGTAGTGGTTTTCTCAAAGTGGTTTATTGTATCAATGTTTTGGATATAGTTTACTCAAAAATATATTTTAAGTATAAATTCTTTTGAAAAAGAGAATGTAAAGGAAATGTGTATTCCTTTGGATTGATTCGGGAAATGAGTCCCGATTTAATCTGTGGTGATCAGAACAATCTTCTAAGTAACGATCAGATGTTTGCTTCGGCAAACGGTATTGTGCACTTATTAAATTATTCTCTTTGTCATTGTATGATCAGGACGAGTTCGAATTCGAGCGAATCCAAGGCAAACTGAAATTGGATATTTTATTGAAATATATTTATGATATTGTTTCGAAATGGGTTTGAAAGAAAAAAATAGTTTTAAGTTAATTGGTTCGAGTGGCTCGAAAATAACTAAAAATGGGTAAGAGATACGTTCGGATGGTAAATGTTTCTCTTGAGTATTATCCTCCTAGTAAGGAAGTATATGATATTGTTTGGTAGTACCCAATTCCTTGGGTTACTCGAGCTATTTACATATGAATATTGTTTTTCTATGGATTAAAAATTTATAGCGTTATTTCAAAAGGGTGTTTTGAATAAAAATCCGAGTGTTTAAATTCTTAAGTAAATTCAAACTAATGTCTAAATTTGATAATGGTGTGTACCTTCGGGATGTGATAGGGTGTTATACCAGTTTGTAAACTTGTGCTATGTTTTATGAAAGTTTTGCATAAATAAATTAGTGGTAATAAAAGGGTTATTAGGAACATCCAATTAAATAAGCACGTGAAATGGAAGTAGATCACTTCTCTCTATATATAATTTTAATCTAATATTTGAGTACAAGATTTTAATGTATTCCACGCCGTTCCAAATAAGGATCATGTAACGACCCTCCATTTAGACCATCGAAAGTCGACATCAAACACTACCTAAGGACAATAGAAACTGTCACTCCAAACAAACAAAGTATATTAGAGTTAAAAACAAACCTTACCAGTCGGACAGTTAATAAATCCTGACCTTACAAATGCCGATAGTTATACTATATAATGCAGCGGAAAATTAAATATTACGACATGTGAATCTTTAGCTCCCCTCCATGAATCCCATAACACCAAAGCCAACCTGGGAAAATACTTGGTCTGACCCGAGCATCAAAAATAAATAACACCTGGATCAGTCAGGAAATACCGGTGTGAGATAACTCGAATAATGGGGAACCTATACAAAAATTCTATGAGACTACGTCGCTAACGCGAAATGGGTTTTACTCCATACATGCAAGAGTAGAAATAAATATCAGGAAACAAATCCAAATATGATTGAGCATAAATAATATTAAATCTGACTTGAAAGAATGGAAATAAACCGAGTAAAACCCAAACTGGACAGAATGGATGGAATAAGAAAAATAATCCAACTTGATAGAATGGACTAAATAAGGTAATAGTCCAAACTCGATAGAATGAGCTAAATAAAGTAACAGTCCAAACTCGATAGAATGGACTAAACAAATATTTAATGCTGTGATGAGGAGTTGGCTCTACTCGTGGCAATTTTAAGCTAAAACAGATTCAGGGTTTCCGAATCAAATAAGGAAAGGAATTTTTCCAACAAATGACAAGGAGGGTGCTCCTCCCTCATTGAAAGTATACCGCTGGAAATATACTTGAGAACTTCGATGGCTCTCGGACACGTCCAAGCCGGACCCCTTCAATGGTTATCAAGAATCCGAGTATTTCACATCTCAATGTGCAACACCGAATCCAATCTAGAGTGGATGTGAAAATACCCTAATGAGAGCAACCTCACATAGCTTGGCTTTCACTCGCTCTTTGAGTTTAGTCATTTGCGACAAAGGATAACAAAGCTCAAGTGAGAAACACACGTCTTAAAGTGACGAAAATAAAGTGGCTGAAGTAACCGATAGCCGAGATACCAACTATCGAGGACATAAAAGGTTGCATATGGAAATTAATTCTTGTATACTTATCACCACTCATTGAATTCAAACTTGTACCATTTCCGGGTTAACGATGCTACCAGATAAGTCAATGTAGTGTTACCTCAAAATAATGTCACACGTTTATTCTCAACTTTCCAAATAGGGACAAGTCTACTTCTTCGATGTTTATTGCTAATTATACAAATAAATCATTGCGTATAAGCGATTCGCTTTACAGAAATAATTCATTTCCATAAACGAATCAACCTTTTTCCTTTTAAAAAAGAACCGAACTTTTTGGCTTGATTTTCGTATCGGTAAAACACTTTTCGAATTAGTTCTAGATTGTTAAAATGTTAAGAGAATATTTTCTTTCTAAGCGCACGACCCCGAAGGCCTAAATCAACATCAGGCCGAACACCCAAAAGATTATCCAACTTATCATCCCAATAATCGAGTTCCAGTTCCTTTTTATACTTTAAAAAAAATATTAATTATCCCGAAAGATAATTAATTACATTTAAAATCCTTGTAAATAAACAATTCATTGTTTATAATATATAGATAATTATTCCCAAACATTTTTATAATATTGCTAAATTAACTTTTAAAATCTTCATTAAATCAGTTTATTAACTTTAAATCAGTTTATTAAAGCAAATTTCATTATATTAGTTAAATTACTTTGATCACCTTTATTAAATCAATTAGTTGAAAGGATTTATTAAAGTCAAATAGTCATTAATTAAATGAATAATTAATCTCAAACATCACTAATTAAAATGATGAGTAAATTTAAATTCCATTAGTTAAAACAATTAATGAAGTTTAAAAAATCATAAATTAATCGGATTAATTAAATTCAAACTCCATTAACTAAAACCATTAATTAAAACATCATTATTTTAAATGATTTATTTAATTATAAAACATCATTAATTAAGCCAATTTAACTAAATTCTAAAAATTAGTTAAAACAATTAATCAAATTTAAAAACAATCATTAATTAGAATGATTAATTAGATTCAAAAAATCATTTTAAAATGATTTATTGCTTTTAAATATCATTAATTAAAATGATTATTAATTTCAATTATTGTTAATTGAAATAATTAAATTAAGTTCAATAAATTAATTAAACTCCGGTAAATTTATTTAAAATAATTAAACTCCATTATCATTAATTAAAATAATTAATTAAGCTCCATTATCATTAATTAAACTCAAATAATCATAAATTAAAATGATAAATTAAGTATAAAAACATCACTAGCAAAAATGATTAAGTAAATCTAAAGATAAACCAATTTTAATAGTTATTTATTAAATTGGTTAATTAGTTCCAAATCAATTAATTAAATGATTAATTAATTTAAATTACCATTAATCAAAATGGTTAATAAATTTTCAATGTTCGTTTTAGTAGAAGCACAAGCTCTAGTTCATATGACAGGGGTTTAGGGATGAATTTTATAAACAATTGTATAACGAAAATCGCTATAATGACATTTAAACTATTAAATGGAACATCAAAAATTAATTTCAATTAACCATCAATAAAAACATATGGATGTAAATAAATAATTTATGAGCGAGAAAGCCCTTTAAGCCTCTCTGCATATTTTACATGCAAAACAATGATTATGGATAACACATGGATAATCATATTGGTTTATAACGATCAAATTAATATATCATCCATTTTCCAATCCGAAATGCAACCAAACAAGCAATCAAACAATTTAACTAAAATCAAAACAATCGGCAAACATTTATAACATCATAGATATGATATAATAAAATCTAATGCGAGTTAAACTCACATTAATTTTCGTTTTCGTCAAAATGGCCCGATTTCGGACTAAGCCGAACGGTCGTCCGATTTTAGCTCAAATTTTCATTTGCTCCAAATCTAACCAAACCAACTCCGCTGTGAAGCTCTTGACGACATGAGTCCAACGCAACAAACAGTGTTCGAATATGACCTCATATGAGTGAGATAAGAATTTTGGAATTTATCGATAATTTTTAATTAAAATTAAAACAACTTTCATATAATTTACAAATTTGGCCTTACTCCATCCTTCTCCTTCTTCCCTAAAACAATAATGCCTCTCCCTGTACATGAACGCAACCAACCCATTCACTCGTGCATGTATATGCACTGACATGGAGCATTTGTCAACGAAACCCAAAATCGAAAGCACCGATGAATTTCTCTTCTCAAACCTGACTTGTACGATACCACCACGGCGCCTCCATCCTCCTCTATCAAAACGCGTTGTTCACCATTACCCACGCTGACTGTACAGATCACGCCTCCTCCCAAGCAGCCGCACCTCACCAAAAACGACAATTAGATTCCCTCTGCAACCCTGAACCCAAATCCAAGCTTCACTTTCCGAATCGATGACTAAAATCTTGTAAGTCCTAAACCCTAGCTGCTGCCCCAAACCTTGATCTACCCAAAACAGCAATGCGTAGGGCAAAAATGGTATGGGATCACAACCTACGATCTTAGAGGTTCAAATATGATTTTTCCATGATTTTTAGATTAGTATATTTCCATATTTTAATTTTTGAATTTCAATGTTTTAAAAGAAAAGCTCTGTTCTTTTGTTTACAGTGAAGATTATTTAAGGGAGAGGGGACAATGCAGGAAACAGGGGAAATTTTCTCTGGGCTGATGTAAAGTGCTGTCCTATGATGTTGACCTATGTTTATTTTATTTTTAATATTATCTTTCAATAAAACAAAACTGAAAATTTCAAACTCCAAACAAGACGTACCGTCTAGCATTTTATATGTAATACCCTTATTCCGAACGCAATGGAACTTGTTTCAAAACCTAATTCGATCGTATGTAAAAGATAGGTTTTTGGACCTAGTTATTATATTAAATTTTTGATATTAATTTCAACGCGTTTTAATTCCGCACGACCAAACAATATGTTTGATCGTTACGAAATTCGACGATGTAATATAATTCACTATTACGGATTCAATGAAACTGGATTCATCCAAATCTAAGATAGTGTCCCGGAAGGCTAATTTCCTAGATTTAAATATTTAATTATCGATATTTAAATCTGATTTATTCATATTTGTAAATAAATTTACAAATTGAATCCACCAATATTATTTATTAATTAAAAGGACTCAAATAAAATTATTAAATCCATTTAATTGACATTTAGTTCACAATTCAAATATTTAAACATTCCTTATATTCGAATTATAAAGTTATTAAATTCTAAAATCCAATTATTTAAATATTTAAAATAAATTAAACATTTAAAATCAAATGACCTGAATTTTGGGTTGTTACATTCCTCCCCCCTTAACTGAATTTCGTTCTTGAAATTCCTAATGAAGAAAATATTTCTAAACCCTTAATTTTAAAACTATTAACTAAAATGAGTCGTCAAACTTATTTTTAAAACCAATTAGCTGGAATAGATTTTAAAATTTATAAGTCTTTTAAATTCATTCACTTATACCAACTAATTCTCTTTTATTCCTTCATTCCAAGATATAACCCAGAAAAGCAAATTTTTAGTCGTCAATAATTTTCCAAATTTCTTAATAATTTTCTAACTCTTAAATTTTCGAAAATTTTCGCCAGAGTCTCCTATGCGCGAATCGATCGGTACGACTACAAATCGTCTCAACGGGCTCCAAGCTAATCAAAGAAAACAAAATCCAAGTGGCCTCCCATATCTGTGGCATAAAATCATCAACCAATTTTAAATTTTCTGAGTTTATTACGTACCTTTTTCGTTTGAATTATATTCTTGGCAAGCAATTTATTATCTTCCATGCTAATGCAGATGCACAAGGATCAAACAACAATCACTTGCATGCTTGTACTTATGAAATCTAAAAGAAAATCAGGTCGACACAAACAATGTGATCCAATTCTACATTTAAAAATTAGTGTGATATAAATCCACATGTAATCAACCATCCATATCTCAATCATATGCAATAAACAAGCGAATATTCTATAATAGATGTTACGCATCCAATTATTTTTAGATGACAAATTTAGATCTAAATACCTGGGTTTTTCAATTCAAAATTTTATTTTCGAATTTCTCAGATGAGAAAAATCAAAGCTCAAAATCAAAATGACATGGAGGGGATCCCTCCAAATACATGATGGTGAAACTCTAGAGTCAAAACAACATGGAACATCCAGTGGTGTTCCGGTTCCTCCAAAACATCAACTAGAGTGAATAAGTATCATTCCTTCCCTAAAATCTTTAAAAATCTCCTTTCAAAATCACCAGGATTTAGGTCTTAATATAGACAATTGAAAATCCTTTTGTCTATAAGTTTAAACTTTATAGACAATGGTATATAAAATCACACAGCCAATCATTTCAATTCAATCAAATCCAAATAATCAAATTCCATGAAGTAATAAAGTAACAATAACGGTCAATCAAATTCCCTAAGGAAAAATTTATCACTAAACGTTGTTTTAAAATGTCCAATGACTAACAAACACATTTTAAATTAGGTTCAAAATTTTCTTAATTGTCCAAAAATATAGATAATTTTTTAAGCGTACCGTTTTGACCATTAGCCTTTAGTTATTGCTCAGAAGATTGTCCAAACTAACTCAGACAAAATGGAAAGTTATAATCTATATTTTATTAATTTCTAGTTCGGTTATATTTTCACCTAGTATGTTATTCAATACAAAAATTATTTATGAATTATTCCATAAATTCTCACCTATGTTTTCAAAAATATTGTATTAAGTTATTTCTTTACAAAACATCAAATCATAACTTATTCCACTTTATTTACTTATAAAATATTCTTTTATACCCCGAGAATACATACAGTTTTATTTTACTTTTTTTCAAAGACCTGGGTGGAGACCAAATTGAATTATGGTTTCTCAAAATCGAGTCAACTTATTGGCCATTTTTTATTTAAAGTTTTAAAATGAATATTATTTATGGGTTGACCCGTCAACAAGTAGTTCATACTACTTAGATGTTTTAAACAATTGTATGGTTTTAATAAAACAATGTTCATCATAACTTTCCTATTTAATTTAACTTAATTTAAATCTATTTTTAATTATGCCATAACTTTTCTAAGGGAAAAGTCCTATTTATCCAATTAATCCCTTATTATTAATACCTTTTGTTTTGTGAAACAATTCCTGTTTAAGGGAACTTAATAATTAGATACCCTATTTTAAATTTCAAAACTCATCTACAAAATCATACTACATATTTTTTTGTATATAATAACTTCAAACAATTTATTTATCAAAACTAACTTTGGTTTTGTTTGGATTAACTCAATTTGATCGCACAATGATAATGAGAATAATTTACTAACCATTCCACAAGTTCGCCTAAGCAAACATCTGACGTCACTTAGAAGACTATTCAAATTACCACAAAACTAGTCTAAACGATTTCCTCCTATCCATCCTAAAGAAAGTGTATTCTATTTAAAATTTTACTTCCCAATATATTTTTACCTTTAGATGCTTCCAAAAGTATTGCTATTTCATTTCTCAAAAATTTCGGGATTTAGATTCAAAATTCTTTTCAAATATAACTCTCAAACTAAATATATATAAAATTTCCTTTTTATAAATAGCATTCATATTATAATAATTCTTCTTTTTTATAATCAAATTTTCTCAAATGTTTATTATCTAAATGTTTTAGATTACCATTTAGGCTATATTCACAACTTTCTTTAAAGTTTAGTTCTTAACTCATAATTATTAAACGGTGAATTCTTACTTTAATCATATTCTTCAAATACCTTATAGTCAATTGTGAAAATTGATTCACATAGGGTTCATTTTAAATGAAGCGATAAATGCTCCTAAATAAATCGAGAACAATTTAGTGATCAACACACAACAGTCTATGCTTTTCATTTAAGTTAAGCATAACCCAACAAACAATAGTGATAATAAATAAATATTATCACATTTAAACCAACACACTACATAACAATATATAGTTTTGAAAATTATTCCTTTATATATATAAAATATAATCCTAGACCAAATATTAAATTTGCCAAAAATTTCAAAATTTTCAATACCATGTCATTGGCCTTGGTCAAGTGTTTAGAAATCCTTATAGATACTGTTGCGTCCAACGTCTCGACCAGAATTCATAAAAACTCGATAGACCAATTAACATAATATGTTTTCATAACGTTAAGAAATACACTCTCGTATGTATAGTACTCTCAAACTCATTTTAAGGTGTCGCTTAACCTTTCTAATGAGCCAAATCCTACTAAAGCCAAGGTTCTCGCTTAACTTTGCGCTTTGATACAAATGTAACGACCCGCCATTTTGACCATCGAAAGTCGACACCAAACACTACCGCCATGTTCAAATGTCGTGCATCCAATCGACAAATGGGCATATTATTAGGGTAAATAAAAAGAAAAGTATGGAGAACGGAGAAGAACAGAATCTCACAACAGAAAACGACAATATATAATATAACAAGAACAGTAGAAACTATCACTCCAAACATACAGAGTCAAAAACAAAAGTTATCGGCTGAACAGTTATAAAAACCTGACCTTAAAAATGCGGATAGGTATACTATATAATACGGCGGAAAATATAATACTACAATAGGTGAATCTTCAGCTCCTCTCATGAATCCCATAACACCAAATTCAACCGGGGAAAAACTCTGTCTGACCCGAGCATTATAAATAATAAACACCCGGATCAGTCTGAAAATACCAGCGTGAGATAACTCGAATAACGGAGAAGCTATATAAAAATTCTGTGAGACCATGCCCCTAATGCGGAATGGGTTTTTACCTCACAAGAATAACATCCATACATGTAAGAGTAGAAATAAATATCAGGAAACAAATCCAAATATGATTGAGCACAAATAATATTAAAGTAGACTTGAAAGAATGGAAATAAGCCGAGTAAAATCCAAATTGGACAGAATGGATAGAATAAGGAAAAAAAGTCTAACTTGATAGAATGGACTAGATAATGTAACAGTCCAAACTCGATAGAATGGACTAAATAAAGTAATAGTCCAAACTCGATCGAATGGACTAAATAAACACCTAAATGCCATTATGAGGAGTTAGCTCAACTCGTGGCAATAAAAGCTAAAATAGATTCAGAGTTTTCGAATCAAATAAGGAAAGGAAATTTTCCAACAAATGACTAGGAGGGTGATCCCTTCTCATTGAAAGTATACCTCTAGAAATATACTTGAGATCTCCGATGGCTCTCGGACACGTCCAAGCCGGACCCCGCCACCGGGTACCAAGAATCCGAGTATTTCACATCTCAATGCGCAATACCGAATCCAATCTAGAGTGGATGCGAAAATAATGGGAGCAATCCCATATAGCTTGGCTTCCACTCACTCTCTGGGTTTAGTCATTTCCAACGAAGGATAACAAAGCTCAAGTGAGTAACACATCGTCTTAAAGTGACGAAAATAGAGTGGCTGAAGTAACCGGTAGTTGAGATACCAACTATCGAGGGCATAAAACGATCGTTTACGGAAATTTAGTCTTGTGTACTTATCACCACTCGTTGAATTCAAACTTGTACTATTTCTGGGTTAACAATAATACCGGACAAGTCAAGGTAGTGTTACGTCAAAATTATGTCACGCGGTTATTCTTAATTTTCCACATAGGGACAAGTCTACTTCTTCGATGTTTATTTCTAATTATACAAATAAATCGTTCCATATAAGCGATTCGCTTTACATAAATAATTCATTTCCATAAAAGAGTCAACCTTTTTCTTTTTAAAAAAACGAACTGAACTTTTTGGCTTGATTTTTTGTATTGACAAAACACTTTTAGAATTAGTTCCATATTATTAAAACGATAAGAGAATATACTTTTTCTAGGAGCACGACACCGAAGGCCTAAATCAACATCAGACCGAACACCTAAAAGATTATCTAACTTATCATCCCAATAATCGAGTTCCAATTCCTTTTTATACTTTAAAACAATATTAATTATCCCAAAAGATAATTAATTACATTTAAAATCCCTTTAAATAAACAATTCATTATCTATAATAAAATAGATAATTATTCCCAAAAGTTTTTATAACATTGGTAAATTAATTTTAAAAATCTTCATTAAACCAGTTTATAAACTTTAAAATCGGTTTATTAAAGCAATTTTTATTATATTATAATTTACTTTAATCACCTTTATTAAATCAATTAACTGAAAGAATTTATTAAAGTCAAATAGTCATTAATTAAATGGATAATTAATCACAAACATCATGGATTAAAATGATGGGTAATTTTAAATTCTTAATTAAAACAATTAATGAAGTTTAAATAATCATAAATTAAACAAATTAATTAAATTCAAACTCCATTAGCCAAAACCATTAATTAAAACATCATTTGTTAAAGTAATTTATTTAATTGTAAAACATCAATAATTAAGCTGATTTAACTAAATTCTAAAAATATTAGTTAAAACAATTAATTAAATTTAAAAACAATCATTAATTAGAATGATTAATTAAATTCAAAAAATCATTATTTAAAATGATTTATTACTTTTAAATATCATTAATTAAAATAATCATTAATTTCAATTATCATTAATTGAAATAATTAAATTAAGTTCAATAAATTATTTAAACTCCATTATCATTAATTAAAATAATAAATTAAACTCCATTATTGTTAATTAAAATAATAAATTAAACTCAAATAATCATTAATTAAAATTATTAATTAAGTATAAAAACATCATTAGCAAAAATGATTAATTAAATCTAAAGATAAACCAATTTTAATCATTATTTATTAAATTGGTTAATTAGTCCCAAATTAATTAATTAAAATGATTAATTAATTTAAATTACCATTAATCAAAACGATTAATAAATTTTCAATACTCTTTTTAGTGGAAACACAAGCTCAAGTTCGTATGACAGGGGTTTGGAGATGAAATTTAATAAACAATGACATAGCGAAAATCGCTATAACGACATTTAAACTATTAAATGGGAAAATCCAATTAACCATCAATAACAACATATGGATGCAAATTAATAATTTATGGGAGAGAAACACACTTTGGGTCTCTTTACATATTTTTCCAGCAAAACAATGGTTATGGATAACATATAGATAATCATATTGGTTTATAACGATCAAATTAATATGTCATCCATTTTCCAAATGGAAATGCAACAAAAGAAGCAATCCAACAATTTAACTAATATCCAAACAATCGATATGCATTTATAACGTCATAGATATGATATAATAAAATTTAATGTGAGTTAAACTCACATTGATTTTCATTTTCGTTGAAATGGCCCGATTTCGAAGTAAAACCGAACGGCGGTCTGATTTTAACCCAAATTTTCACTTACGCCAAATCAAACTAAGCCAACTCCAATGCAAAGCTCTTAATGACACGAGTCCAATGCAATAAACGGTGTTCGAATCCGACCTCATATGAGTGAGATATGAATTTTAGAAGTTATCGATAATTTTTAATTAAAATTAAAACAACTTTTATGTAATGTACAAATTGGCGTTACTCCATCCTTCTCCTTCTTCCCTAAAACAACAATGCCTCTCCCTGTACATGAACGCAACCAACCCATTCACGCGTGCACGTATATGCACTGACACGGAGCATTTGTTCACGAAACCCAAAATCGAAAGCACCGATGAACTTCTCTCCTCAAACTCGACTTGTATGACACCGCCATGGCACCTCCATCCTCCTCTATCAAAATGCGTCGTTCACCATTATCTACGTTGACCGTATAGGTCGCACCTCCTCCCAAGCGACCATGCCTCACCAAAAATGACGACTATATGCCCTCTGCAACCTTAAATCCAAATCCAAGCTTAACTTGCCGAATCGATGACCAAAATCTTGTAAATCCTAAACCCTAGCTGCTGCCCCAAAACCTTGATCTACCCAAAACAGCGATGAGTCGGGCAAAAATGGTATTGATCAAAGCCTACGATCTTGCAAGTTCAAATATGATTTTTCCATGATTTTTAGATTAGTATATTTCCATATTTTAATTTTTGAATTTCATGTTTTAAAAGAAAAGCTCTGTTCTTTTGTTTACAGTGAAGTATATTTAAGGGAGAGGGGACAATGTAGGAAACATGAGAAAATGTTTGTAGGCTGATGTTAAGTGTTGTCCTATGATGTAACGACCTGGATCCATAATAGTTTATTATTATCGGATTTCAAATTTCGTAGCGTTTGGAGTTACCTTCAGGTCTCGAACCTCCTTTACTTGCAGGAATACATCTTGGATCTGTCAATTATGTTATGGTAGAAGTTCCACTCACGGCGATTTGGTTGAATTGGGGGAAGCTGTAGGTATTATTGCGGGGCAATCAATTGGGGAACCAGGGACTCAACTAACATTAAGAACTTTTCATACGGGTGGAGTATTCACGGGCGGTACTGCCGAACATGTACGAGCTCCTTCTAACGGAAAAATAAAGTTCAACGAGTATTTGGTTCATCCCACACGTACCCGTCACGGGCATCCTGCTTTTCTATGTTCTATAGACTTGTATGTAACTATTGAGAGTCGGGATATTCTACATAGTGTGAATATTCATACGCGTTGAAATTAATATCGAAAATTTAATATTGTAATTAGATTCAAAAAAACTATCTTCCACATACGGACGAATTAGGCCTCGAAACATGTTCCATTATGTTTGGAATATGAGTAAAACGTTATAACGTCGGGAGGCAGGTCTCTATTGGAGTTCGTTAGGAAAAGCACGTTAATTTTGAAAATTATATTAAAATAATATATATATATATATATATATATATACATATATACACACACGTCTACATATACTGTTGATAAAGTAAAACCCTACCCGAAACTGTACGCAGCCGCCTTTATCTTCATTAATGGCTGAAATGCTCCAATCTTTTTCCCCTCTGATCTCTCGATCCACAAATTATTTTCGAAAACTTCCTAAATGAAAGTCGAAGAGCTCGTCAAGCTCTACGAGGTGAATGGTGGTAATCGAGATCGGTGCGGCGAGGAGAGAGGAAAGGGGTTGCGTTCGTGCAACGTTTGTGCACGAATTCCAAGGGGATGAACGCGCCGAGCCCTTTGTGGCTTACAGCGTGGGTGCGGCCCTGGGTAGTTAAAGCGCTTGGCAGATTCAAAGCGGTGGAGGTGCAAAAAGTCATAGCGGGGATACAGGGAGGATATAGCGGGATATAGCGGATAACTCTAAAATAGCATATAAAATTCGTACTTAATGTTTTTACAAATATATAAATGGTAATTAAATGAAAAATTATCATTCAGTTGAATTATAATTAATACATAAATGATTTTAAACAAAAAACATGTGTGAATATACTTTAAATAAATGTAAAACTGTTATATAACATAATTGAATTCAGTAAAATATTAGAGTATTTTCATTTCTGAAAATATATTAAAAATTAAATCAAATAAATTAGTTTCATAATGTTTATAATGTATAAATTCAATTTCTTAATTCATTTTATTAAAGAAGATATAGCGAAAATAGCAAAATATAGCAGGAATAACGGGATATAGCGGAAATAGCAAAATATAGCGGGAATAACGGGATATAGCAGAAATAGCGGGGATTAAAGCGAAAAGGCGATATTTTGGGGCTATATGGAAAAATCGTAGCGGTAGAAATCCGTTATGAGATATTGCGGGGTTACAGCGGGGTAATAGCGGGGCATTAACTACATAGGTGCGGTCGTGACGAGCTTCGATTTGGTGGGGGTTGATCAATGCCAAGGTGATCAAGGTGGCCGCGAGGTGGAAGGATCGAAGTAGCGAATGGTTTCGAGTAACCTGGAAGATGAACGAGAGGGAAGAAGGAACGAATGCAGCCAAGATCCTCTAATTTGAAATGTAAGGCTCTGAGTGGTCAGGCTAAAAGCAAAATCGATTTTTGTAAATATATTTATAAATAAAATTTGGGCAATCTTTAAAATAGCATAACTATTTCATACGAGGTCGGAATAGGACGAAACAAGCAGCGACAGAATCATGGCGACGAGCACTACGCTCTGGAGTAGATCTGGGAATGTTTGGAGCGAGTTAAAATTTTAGGTTAAATCGAACATGTTCGATTTAATTTAAAATTGGAACGTTTGGAAAATTTAAAACTCAATGTGAGTTAATCTCACTCAATTTGAACTGTTGGTACTAATTTTAAATAGTTGAAATTAACTAATGATTGATTGATCGAATTGATGTATTTTTATCAGTTGAATGTGATATTATACATAGTACAATATATATATTGGAGTGATTGATATTCCCGCACATATATAGCGGGTGAGACCCTATACGCCCCGTATAATAGCTAATGGTCTTATGTACCATGATATTCCGCCTCGAAGCAGAATTGGTTTTTTATGTTGTATTAACATCCGTGGATGTAGGGAAACAGGTTGGAGGGATCCAACTTGTCACGGCCGAGATTTTCGACCTTCGAAAATCGACATCAATACGTCCACTGTATTACATGCGAGCAATCGAATGCCGGAAATAGCAGATCTTTAGGGAAAAGAAGAAAGAGTTAGAATAAGAAAATAGAAATAGCAATAGAGAATCTCACAATCGTAGTGGAACAATATATAGTAGATAATGACTGGTCTTTATACGAAAAGAACTGTAACTGTTTTTATACATTACATCATCAGAGTACATCACATAAATAACACAATACTGGACAGTTATAACTTGTCCTTACAAGTGCTGAATATACAGCCTACAAAAGACAGCGGAATAAAACTAAGTACGTGTGATACGTCTTCGCTATCCAGCTCATTTCCTGAGCTCCATAGCATCCTATCCTGTATCTGTAATACTCGGTCTGACTCGAGCATTATAATAAAATAACACCCAAGTCAGTCTGGAAAACCAGTGTGAGAAAACATACCCAATTTGAATTATTAAAGTTGTCGAAATCCTTTGAAAAACAATGGTATCTCGTAAGACCACGCTACAAATAAACACGATGGGTTTTTACCTTACGATAACCAAAACGTTCCATATCAAATCCTCTGATATTATAATAGTGTCTAAGTATAAATACTTATTTAAATAACCAAAATGCTTGCATCTCACGTTTTAGCATAGTTAAGCACAATCAAAACCGTACGGTGCTTATTAGAGAATGGATTTCATACGAATGACTAGGCACTGAGGTACCATCTGTCACAGAACAGCGTACGGAGGACCACGTTGGGATCCTCTGCAACACAAGATCGGACTATCCCTAACTTGGATAGACTGAATATGTTATCACCTCGGGTGTTCCCACCCTTTTTCGAGCTCATTCCATGTATCGTAGTAATAATATCCGAGACTATCTAGAAAGGTGATAAACATACCCTAATTGGGTGCAACCCACTTAGCCTTGCTGCATCACCTCTGCTTTTCAGTCGTTCCCCGTTGATGAGGCTAGAGGCTACGATTATCTTTTAAAGAATTTCACTTAGAATGCTCATTGTCCTCCAATGACAATGTACTGATAGCATTCTTCCATACAAGTCCACTCTGGATCCGAACGGAATCGAAGCCACCACTCCTACTACATCCATTTGGGAATAATCCTCCCAATTAGTAGTGATTAGCCCTTGCACTTCACTGCTCCATCTGTCTCCATGCTCTTGTTTTCATTCGAAAACATACTCGTTGGATCAAAGTGGTTTTCGAATAATTTATCCAATCCCGGTCTCTTCGTAACAACGTTCGGTATTTCCGGTAAACTCAACCTCAGCTCTTTAGAAAATAAACTGACGAAATAAGGTCAGAGATCACCTCCAAACCGTTAGTGGACGGATTTCCTTATAAACACCCTTGACGAACAAAACGATTCTATACATACAGTATAACACCTCGAACGGTAACTGTATCATAAAATTCCCGTGTTTCTTCTAGATATTCCCTAGTTAAGTTTTGGGTCCAGATTTGATAGTCGGTGATTTAACTATCAAATAAACAATCATTCAACCAAATATTCTATTTTCCACTGAAAACACCAAATCTCTTTTTAATTTAGTTTTAATAAGTTAAATCTCTTTATCAAAAATATATGCACTTAACTTATCGAATTTAGTAAATTCATCAACTATCCCTTCTTTAAAAATATTTGAAAACCCTTTTAAAGTAATATGGAAAGTACCACTACGGTATCAAACCATGGATTCACAGCTCAATGGTTACGTCTCTATCCTGGAGAAATTCCAGACTTAACTGCAGGCACTCAGTGCCTCCGATTACGCCATGCGAGTATATTATTACTTCCCGAAAACTTATTTAACAAATTTCAAAATAATACTTATGGAATTTTTATAAAAATCACTAAGTAAAACTTTTGGCGAATACTCTTTAAAATAAGAGTTATTTATATAATAATGAATATTGAATAATTTATCACTTTAAAATAATGATACTGATTAATCTTTGAGTAATAATCAACTTACTATAAACTAACTTAATTAATATTTAAATATACTTTATATAATTTTTTAAAACAACTAAATAATAAATTTTCTGAAATATTATTTAAACACTTTTAAATTTTCAAACTAATATTTAAAAATTTCCCTTTTTGAAATAAACTTAACTTCTCGGGAAAAATAAATTTTCAACTCCAATATAGCCAGTCTAATTATTTATAAATCCCTCTCGATTTATTTCCAGTTTGATTTACGTTCAAATTTCATAAATTCTCTTTTTTCGCATTTCTAAAAATAAATTTACAATTTGTTTTTAAACCGATTTACACTTCTCCTTATAAATCCTCATCGTGAAATTATAATTCCCATTTATCACTGATAAATTACTTTACTTTATTTATAAACTTCGTTTATAAATTCCATAGTCTCATTTCCTGTTTTATCACTGTTTCACAACACTTAATCGATTTTAAATCGATTTTCTAAATTAAGTTCCATGTTTAATTCAATTTCTTAAATAACCCAAATATATTCCAAATCCCACTAATTTCAGATCTTACTTCCTTTTTATGATTTAAAAATCTTATTTAAATCTGGAGCATCAATTTCATATTTTTATTCTCAAATTCCCTTTTTATTTTTCCCAAACTATTTAAATCTAGATTTTAAAAATAAATCCCTTTTCACTTAAATAATATTGTTTGAATTCTATTATTTAAAATCCTTTAATTTAACTTATTTCCAAAATCCCTATTTTCCTTATTTCAAAATTTCAAGCCCAATTTTGAAAACAAACTATTTATTTTGCCCAATATTCATTTCTTTAAATAAATCCAAAATATCACTATAAATATTTTTACTTCAAATTCTCCTTTTTAATTTCTTTCCTAATTTTAAACATTTATCATTAGTATTTAAAAATATCAAATCTAATCAGTAATATCATTGCATCCAATAAATCCAAATTCCATTATAATCTATCACAAATTATTCAAACAAATCATATCACTGAATATGAAAATAATTTCAACGTTTTTGAGGAATCCAGTTGGATCCCTCCAACCTGTTTTTCCTGCTTCCACGGATGTTAATGTAATATAAAAATACCAATCCCACTTCAAGGGGGATATCGCGGTATATAGGGTCATCTGCTATTATACGGGGCGTATAGGGTCTCGTCAGCTATATATATGTAGAATATCAATCACTTCAATATATATATATATATATATATATATATATATATATATACTACTATATATGTAATATTACATTCAACTGATAATAACTATTAGATTCAACAATCAATAAACAATGAATTTAACTATTTAAAATTAATTGCAGTATTCCAAATTTGAGTGAGATTAACACACTTTGATTGTAGTCGCCGCGATAGCGATTTATTTCAATTGAAATTAAACAAGCGTTTAATTTTAACTAAAATTTTCACTAGCTTCAAATCTATCCAAACCAGTTCAAAAATGTAGTGCTCGACAATACGGACCCAATGCAATTTGTTTCGTGTGATTTCGACCTTATATAGCAAAGTTATACAATTTACAAGATTAATTTTTTTAAAACAATACAACTTATAAACATTTTGTGGATAAATGAAGACAACCCATACTCATTTGAAAACAAACCTGGCCCATCTAACATCCATCTTCCCCAACTGTTCTTCCCTCCAGTTTTCCAGAAACCTAAGTGCACGACGACCTCGTGCACGTGCACGCGACCTTCCGGCCATCGCCGCCGCTTCCAAACCACCACCCACATTGCTTTCCTCAAACTCGACCTAATGGCACCACCGCAATCACCCCTAGTTTCCTCGATCAAAACGCGACCTAACAGAGCCTTCGCCTGGCTGTACAAATGTCGCACATCCCCCTTAAGGATCGGGCGCCACTAACGTTTGCACGCAGCTGCCATTTCATCCCTCGATCAAGAATCTGCACTCCATTTTCCAAATCGACGACCAAATACCCCAATATTCTCAACCCTAGCTCGAGATCACCTACACCTCCAGTCGATCACCGAAAACGATGTCGCTCCCATCAAATTCTATACCAGATTGAAGCTCGTCACACAACAATGTTTTTGAAATAAATTTCATGGTTTTTAATTTCGTATGTAAGGAGAACGAGATTTTTCGAAGTTGCCATTTTTTCTACCTGCTGCTTTGTTGCTCGGCTGTGATGTTCAAATAGGCTATATACAGTGACTGAAGTGAAGGGGAAAAAGTTGATGTGAATATATATGTCAATCAATACAAATAGATATTTTTGTTTAAATATAAATCTCCTCGATTTTGCAACTTAAAATCTCGACCTCATATCAAGACGTGCCGCTAGGCGTTCATAATGTTATAACCATATTTTGAATGCAGTGGAAAAGGTTTCGAGTCCAAATTCGATCGTACGGAGAAGACGGCTTTTTGGACTCAATTATTATATTGAATTTTCGATATAAAATTCAACGTGTTTATATCCCGTACGACCAAATGATAGCTCCAAACGCTACGAAATTTGAAATTTGACAATAATACACTATTATGGATCCAATTGAACTAGTTTCGTCGAAGTCCGAGAATATGCCTCGAAAGGCTATTATTAAATGTCAGTTTAAATAATATATTTTTCAAACTGAACAAATCACTTTTAAATTTAGTTTAGAAAGTTTTATTATGTTCATTATTATTTATATAAATTTTATAAGCCTTTAAATTATGTTTTAACAAACTTAAAACTCCATATTCAATATTTTACCCAATCTCCAATTATTTCATTCAATAATTAATTGTCCAATAAATAGTTATATTTGAAATTCAAGTTAAAAATTAACTTTTAAATATTTAAAGTCAATTAAATATTTCAATTTTAAATATCCAAAATTCTGGATCATTACACAACTGGATTCCTCAAAATGTTGAATTTAATTTCATATATAGTGATATATGTTTTGTTTGAATAATCTATGATAGATTATAGTGTGATCTGAATTGATCGAATGCTATGACAGTTTTAGCCTGGATTTTGGTATTTTGAAAATACCAATAAAATATGGTTTGAGTTGGAAAAGAATTGTAAATGGGGATTTCAAAGTGAAATATTTATATAGTGTTTTGGATAAACTAATTGGATAAAATAATGGTTTTCAAATTTATACTTAACTATTTCGGAATATCGTATATAAAGATTTTGGGATAATAAATTCTTAAGTGGCACTTAAATATAAAGGTTTTTTAAATCGAGATTTCTAATAGATTGGAAGAATAGAAGTGAAATTTGGAATAAGTATAAAATTGGTTATACTGAAGCTCAAGTAAGATTTCCAAATTTACGAAATGAAATTAGAATCGAGAAATTGGGCTTGTTTTAAAAAGAGGATTTTTAATTATTAACTAGGTAATTTTATAGGTGTTAAAAAAATTTCCAGAATTGGTTATTTAATTATTTAATTTTTTTTAAAGTATATTAAATTATTATTAAGTTACCTTATAATGATTTGTTAAAGGTTTATTATTTAAGAATTAGTCGATATTATTAATTTAAAGAGATAAAGTATTAAATATTAATATAGTTTTATTTAAAAACTTTTATTAAGATTATTTTCCTAAAAATAAACTTGGAAATTTATATAGGGATTTTATAGGTATTGATTTGAAAACTTTTAAATAAAGTTTTCGGGAAGCAGTTGTATACTCGCATGGCGTAATCGAAGGCAGTGAGTGCCTGCAGTTAAGTTCTGTATTTCTCTGGGATAGAGACGCAACCGTTGAGCTGTGAATCCATGGTTTGATACCACAGTGGTAATTTCCATATTATTTTAAAGGGTTTTCAAATATTTTTAAAAAGGGTAATTTGTGAATATACTGAATTCAATAAGATAAGTACATATTTTTGGATAAAGATATTTTATTTATTTACAATTTAAATTAAATATGACTTGGAGTTTCAGTGGTAAAAGGAAACATTTGGTTGAATGATTGTCTATTTGATAGTTAAATAACTGAGTATCAAAACTGGACCCAGAATATAACTTTGAAAGTGCCTAGGAGAAATACGGAAATTATATGATACAGTTACCGTTCGAGGTGTTATAATGTACGTATAAACTCGTGTGTTCTTCAAGGATGATGATAAGAAAATCCGTCCACTAACGGTTAGGAGGTGAACTCCGATCTTATTTTCGTCTATTTATTTCCTAAAGAACCAGAGTTGAGTTTACCGAAAATATCAAACGTTATTTCGAAGAGACTGGGATCGGGCAAGTTATCCGAAAACCACTTTGATCCAACGAGTATGTTTTCGAAGGGAAAACAAGAGCATGGAGTCGAAGATGGAGCAGTGAAGTGTAAGGGCTAATCACTACTAATCCTGAGGGTGATTCCAAAATGGATGTAGTAGAAATAGTGCATTCGGTTCTGTTCGGACCTAGAACAGACTTGTATGGATGAATGCTATCAGTACATTGTCATTGGAGGACAATGAGTATTCTAAGTGAATTTTTTTTGAAAAGGTAATTGTAGCCTCTAGCCTCATCAACCGCGAATGACTGAAATTCAAGGGAGATGCAACAAGGCTAAGTAGGTCGCACCCAATTAGGGTATGTTTATTACCTTTCTAGATATCCGCGGATATTATTTTATTACTACGATATATGGAAGGAGCTCGAGAGAGGGTGGGAACACCAGGGGTACATTCAGTCTATCCAGGTTAGGGACAGTCCGATTTTGTGTAGCAGGGGATCTCGGCGTGTTCCTCGGTACGCTATTTCTAGACGTGTACTGTGTCAGGCGGTACCCAGTGCCTAGTCATTCGTATGGAATCCATTCTCCAGTACGTGCCTTTACGGTTTTGATTGTAGAGCCTAGTATGCTAGAATTTGATTAATGTAACAATTTCAACTATTTGAATAAGTATTTGTACTTCGACACTATTATAATATCAGAGGATTTGATATGAAATGTTTTGGTTATCGTAAGGTAAAAACCCGTCGTGCTTATGTGTGGCGTGGTCTTACAAGATATCTTTGATTTCAAAGGATTTTTTTGAAAAATTTAATAATTCAAATTGAGTGTGTTTTCTCACGCTGGTTTTCCAGACTGGCTCGGGTTTTTTTGAAACTTTAATAATTCAAATTGAGTGTGTTTTCTCATGTTGGTTTTCCAGACTGACTTGGGTGTTATTTTATTATAATGCTCGGATCAGACCGAGTATTACAGGTTCAGGTTAGGATGCTATGGAGCTCAGGAGATGAGTTGGAGACCAAGACGTATTCTCGTACTTGTTTATTTCGTTGTAGTGTTTGTTGAAATTACCAGCAATTGTGAGGGTAGGTTGTTATAACTGTCCAGGCTGGTAATTATTGATTTCTGTACTCTGATGTGAGATATGTGTATTACAGTTTTGATTCGTGTAAAGAACTATTTATATTATATGTTATTCAGTCTGCTGTGAGATTCTGTTTTGTTTAGTTTTCTTCTTTCTTCTACCTACTTTTCTTTCCCTCAACAATCTGTCTTTCTGGCACTCGGTTGTTTGGCATGTTATACGATAAGCGTATTTATGTCAATTTTCGAGGGTCGAAAAGGCGGGTCGTCGCATTTGGTATCAGAGCTTAGGTTGGCGATATACCTAGGCTTTGGTGGGGATTACTCATTAGAGATGGCGTCAGAAGTAATCTAGAATGAGTTTGAGTGTATTAATATATATCTGAGCGCGCATTTGTTAGTGAATATAAAATGTTTTTATATTGTGTTGATTTAGCGGTTGAGTGTTTATGAATTCTGGTCGGTACGGGAAGTACAATCGTATCGATAGAGGTTTCTAAACTCTTAAAGATGATAAAATGACATCGTATTATTTTGAAGTGGGTGAATGAAGTAATTTTATCCAAACTATATTTTGTTATAAATGAAATAATTTTCTAAAATTATTATAGGGTATATGTTTGGATGTTTGGTTAATAATATGTAATCAAACAAGATTATAAGAATTGAAATGGTTTATATAACCAAACAGAAATTTTATATGAATGATTATACAAGTGAGTTATAACTAGAAGTTGATTTAAACCAGAATTTGAATTTTAAATTCCAGAAATTTTTCGAAATGGGTTAAAATGAATTTGAATCAAGTGTTTGGAATTTTTAAATCTTGGAAATTTTGGAAATGTTTTCCGATGTGTTTGAAAGGAAGAATGGTGATATTATTTTGGAGATATTCCTAAATAAGAAAATTGTTTTAAAATGAATTTTTGATGTAAGGAAGCACTGAACTCACTACAGTCACTGAAAAATAATTCTAGCGGTGACGGCCGCATCATCAGTATTCATTTTCGAGTTTTTACGTGACGGATCGCTACCATAGCGATTGGCTATGATTATTGCTTTGGACTTGTTTGATAGACAAGTTTTGTTTTAGAAGTTTCAAAGGGAATTTTTTTTGGGAAAAACCAAGTTGTTTTGAAAATCCGGAAGTATAATTTGATATACAAAAATGGACATATGTATGGTTACAATTTCAAAATGTTTCGAAAATAAAACCAGGTAATTAAATTCTGCGATTTCCATTTAAATGAGTGTGAAGTAAGGAGAAATCAGTTATTGCACTTATAAATTGAAGTTGATATAGACAAGAAAGGATAGTGTAAAATTAAATCCTAGAATAAAAGTTCAACTTGAAGTAAGTTAAAATGAATAATATGGGTTGAAATTTAACTTAAGATAAGTTAAATAAGATTGAATTGAATTTGATTTGAATTGGATTTAAGTTGAAAATGTAAAATGATTATATAACTATAAGTTATGATTATTGGATAGAATGGATAAACTTAAGCTATCAAATGACGTGTATAATTCAGAGTTATGATTCTAAGGTGTGAATAGGCTCAAGTAAGCAATATAAGATTTTAAGTAAATAAGTTTTTTAACTTATGAATTGAAAATGCAATGGTAAAACCTAAATGAAAATAGTTTGATATTATGATAAAAGAATGGAAATTCAAAATTTAAATTTTAAATGGAGAGTGAATTTGAATGGAGTAAATTGAATATAAATATGAATTATGAAGTGATTATTTAACTATATGTTATAAATATAGAATATGAATAAAATTTAAGTGGAAATTCAAAGAATTTTGAATAAATAAATTGTATAACCTATTAAACTGGAATAGTGGAAAAGTGTGACCAAATTAAAAGGTTAAGCAATTGATAACAAGAAATGAATTCAATTTAAGAGTAAATGATATGAATTAAAATAAGATTTTGGAGTATAGTTGGGGTATGAACTTAAGTAACGATATGGAGTGTTTAAAATAGGCTCTAGAAATAAATTTCATAAAATGGTTGATAAATAAATCAGCTTACAATGGAATACAAATGGAATTTAAAAAGGAATAAATTGAAGTTTAATAAAATGGATTTGCATATAATGGAAGTGAATATAAATGAAATGCAAATAAATTGATTGTGAATCAATTTGAAATTGAATAAAAGTGAATTTATGCAAGTAAAACACATACAAATCAATTTGGAACGGATATGAGTTTGTTTGTTGTAAATATGAATTGAATACAATAAATTTGGTTGTAAATCATTTCGTATTGAATGAATTGATATATGGGTCCATGGAAAGGAATTAAACTAGTGTTGGAACCTTATAATTGCTTGTAATATATGATTGGCATGTTTGGGTTATGGAGTTGTATCTTTAGCTAGTTAAATAAATGAAATGTTATAAATTTTCATGATTGAAACTTATGTGCTTATTTTGAGTAAGTACAGGAACAGGGAGATGTTGGATAGATTATGGTTGCGTAAATGCATATAAAATAAGTCGCTCGCTTAAAAACGCTAACAAGAGGTACGCCTACGTAATAAAATAAAGATATGATTATATTTTGTTTTCTGACCGTGTGGGTCAATGTATACATTTTTATCACTCTTGTCATATTGTAAAAGGCTCTCCGTACAAAGGATACTCTGTCAAAAAATTTAGGAAATTTTTGGTGTTAGAAAAATTTTGGAAATTTTTTTTGTTAACTAAAGAGTTGATTTTTGAATCGTATTAGAAATCAAGACTTTTGAAATAGAAATGAAAGCTAATTGTTTTGGATAAAAACTAAAGGGTTTAGAGAAGTGAATGTAGGATTTTAATTAAGTGGGTTTGGGTAGGTAAATGGGTTTAGAAGCAATTTTCATACCTTAGCAATTTCGACGACGAAATTCTTGTAAGGGAGAAGGAATGTAATGATCCAAAAAATTTGTCGTTTAGTTTTGAACATTTAATTTTTTTTGTAAATATTGTACTTGAATTATTAATTGATTTTGAATGTGAAAGAATCAGTGAAATAGTTTAAAATTTCAAATATAGCGATTAACGGATTCAATAAATGGCAATTTAATATTTGAATTTGGGTAAATATGGGAATCTGGAGTTAAAATGGGAACGGAAATGGTTTATAAGTTGATTTTAAACTCTTTTTGAATTAGAGTGATGATAGTGGATTTTCGAATAGGTGAAAAATCGATAAGTAAAATTTGGAATTTATATATTAATTTAATTGTGGAATTTAATATATATAGTAATAGTGTAAATAATCGGACTTTGATTTAATATGATTCGAAACAATTTCTTGCATGAATATAAACTCTATTTGAATTATAAAGGAGTTAGTTTTTTTAAATTGAAAATTAAAGAAATTCCGTTTATTTTGAAAATCACTCAATTTAATCGACGCATTAAAACAGCCTTTCGAGGCACAGTCTCGAAATTCGACGAAACCAGTTCCATTGGATCTGTAATAGTTTATTATTATCGTATTTCAAATTTCGTAGCATTTGGAGTCATCGTTTGGTCGAACAGGATAGAAATGCGTTGAAATTAATATCTAAAATTTAATATTTTATTTCGATTCAATAAGCTATCTTCCACATACGGTCAAATTAGGCATCGAAACATGTTCCATTGTATTCGGAATGGGGGTAAAACATTATAAACGCCAGGCGGCACGTCTGTATTGGAGTTCGTTCGGAAAAGCACGTTAATTATGAAAATAATATTAAAATAATATATATACTCCTATATATACAGTTGATACAGTAATACACTTGTCGAAACTATACGCAGCCGCCTCTATCTTTATCAATGGCTAAAATGCTCCAATCTGTTTTCCCTCTGTTCTCTCGATCCACACATTATTTTCAAAAACTTCCTAAATGAAAATCGAAGAGTTCGTCGAGCTCTATGAGGTGAATGGTGGTGTTCGAGATTGACTTGACGAGGAGAGAGGAAAGTGGTTGCGTTCGTGCAACGTTCGTGCACGAATTCCAAGGGAAGGAAGGCACCGAGCCCTTTGTGGCTCACGGCGAGGGTGTGGCGCATGATGAGCTTCGATTAGGTATGGGCCGATCAACGCCAAGGCAATCGTAGTAGCCGCAAGGTGGGAGGATCAAAGTGGCGGGTGGGTTCGAATAACCTGGAAAGTGAACAAGGGGGGAGAAGGAACAAATGCAGCAAGGATCTTTTAATTCGAAATGTACGGCTCAAATTGGTCAAGCTAAAAGCAAAATTGATTTTTGTAAATTTATTTATAAACAAAATTTGGGTAATCTTTAAAATAACATAATACGAGATCGGAATTGGACGAAACAAGCGGCAACGGAATCGTGACGATGAGCACTACGCTCTGGAACAAATCTGGGAACGTTTGGAGCGAGTTAAAATTTTAAGTTAAATCAAACGTGTTCGATTTAATTTAAAATTGGAACTTTTGGAAAATTAAAACTCAATGTGAGTTAATCTCACTCAATTTGGACTGCTAAAATTAATTTTAAATAGTTAAAATTAATTAATGATTGATTGGTTGAATTGATGTATTTTTGTCAGTTGAATGCGATATTATACATAGTAGTGTGTGTGTGTGTGTATGTGTATTGGAGTGATTAAGATTCCCACACATATATATCGGATGAGACCCTATACTCATCGTATAATAGCGGATGCCCCTATATACCGCGATATTCCGCCTCGAAGCGGAATTGGTATTTTTATGTTGTATTAACATCTATGGATGCAGGAAAACGGGTTGGAAGGATCCAACTGGATTTCTCAAAATGTTGAATTTAATTTCATATATAGCGGTATATGTTTTGTTGGAATAATCTGTGATAGATTATAGTGCGATCTGAATTGATTGGATGCTATGACAGTTTTAGCCTGGATTTCTGTATTTTTAAAATACCAATAAAATATGGTTTGAATTAGAAAAGAATTGTAAATAGGGATTTCAAAGTGAAATATTTATATAGAGTCTTGGATAAATTAATTGGATAAAATAATGGTTTTGAAATTTGTATTTACCTATTTCGGTATATCGAAAATAGAGATTTTGGGAAAGAACATATAAAAGGATTTTTAGTTAATAAATTCTTAAGTGGCACTTAAATATGAAGGTTTTTTCAAATCGAGATTTTTAATAGATTGAAAGAATAGAAGTGAAATTTGGAATAAGCATAAAATTGGTTATACTGAAGCTCAAGTAAGGTTTCCAAATTTACGAAATGAAATTAGAATCGAGAAATTGGGCTTGTCTTAAAAAGAGGATTTTAATTATTAACTAGGTAATTTTAAAGGTGTTAAAAAAATTCCAGAACTAGTTATTTAATTATTTTAAATTGTTTAAAGTATATTAAATTATCAATTAAGTTATCTTATAATGATTTGTTAAAGGTTTATTATTTAAGAATTGGTCTGTATTATTAATTTAAAGAGATAAAGTATTAAATACTAATATAGTTTTATTTAAAAACTTTTATTAAGAGTATTTTCCAAAAAATAAACTTTGAAATTTATATAGGATTTTATAGGTAATAATTTGAAATTTTTTAAATAAAATTTTCGGGAGGTAATGGTATACTCGCATAGCGTAATCGGAGGCAGTGGGTGCCTATAGTTAAATTATGGATTTTTTGGGGATAGAGACGTAACAATTGAGCGGAAAATCCATGATTTGATACCGCGGTGGTACTTTCCATATTATTTAAAAGGTTTTCAAATATTTTTGGAAAGTGTAATTTATGAATATGCAGAATTCCATAAGATAAGTACATACTTTTCGATAAAGAGATTTAATTTATTTATAATTTAAATTAAATATGACTTGGAGTTTCAGTGGTAAAAGGAAACATTTGGTTGAATGATTGTTTATTTGATAGTTAAATAATCTACAATCAAATCTGGGCCAAAATATAACTTTGAAAATATCTAGGAGAAATACGAAAATTATATGATACAGTAACCGTTCGAGGTGCTATATTGTACGTATAAACTCATGTGTTCTTCGAGGACGATGACAAGGAAATCTGTCCACTAACGATTAGGAGGTGATCTTTGATTTTATTTTCGTCTGTTTATTTCCTAAAGAACTGAAGCTGTGTTTACCGGAGATATCGAATGTTGTTTCGAAGAGATCAGAATCGGGTAAGTTGTCCGAAAACTACTTCGATCCAACGAGTAAGTTTTCAAAGGGAAAACAAGAGCATGGAGTCGAAGATGGAGCAGTGAATTGCAAGAGCTAATCGCTACTAATCCTGATGGTGATTCTAAAATGGATGCAGTAGGAATACTGCCTTCGGACCCGTTCGGACCCAGAATGGACTCGTATGGATGAATGCTATCAGTACATTTTCATTGGAGGACAATGAGCATTCTAACTGAAATTTCCTTGAAATGGTATTCTTAGACTCTAGCCTCATCAACCGGGAATGACTGAAAATCAAGGGAGATGCAACAAGGCTAAGTGGGTCGCATCCAAATAGAGTATGTTTATCACCTTTCTAGATGCCCGTAGATATTATTTTATTACTACGATGTATAGAAGGAGCTCGAGAGAGGGTGGGAACACCCGGGTGATAACATATTCGGTCTATCTAGGTTAGGGATAGTCCGGCCTCGTGTAGTAGGGGATCCTGGCATGATCCTCGATACGATGTTTCTAGACATAAACTGTGACAGGTGCTATCCCGGTGCATAGTCATTCTTATGGAATCCATTCTCCAATACGTGCCTTTACGGTTTTGATTGTAGAGCCTAGTATGCTGAAATTTAAATAATGTAACAATTTCATCTATTTGAATAATTATTTGTACTTTGACACTATTATAATATCAGAGGATTTGATATGAAATGTTTTGGCTATCGTAAGGTAAAAACCTATTGTGTTTATGTATGACGTGGTCTTACTAGATACCTTTGATTTCAAAGGATTTTTTTTGAAAACTTTAATAATTCAAATTGGGTGTGTTTTCTCACGCTGGTCTTCTAGACTGACTCGGGTGTTATTTTATTATAATGCCCGGGTCAGACCGAGTATTACAGGTTCAGGTTAGAATGCTATGGAGTTCAGGAGACGAGCAGGAGACCGAGTCGTATTCTCGTACATGTTTATTTCGCTGCAGTGTTTGTTGAAATTACCTGCAATTGTGAGGGCAGGCTGTTATAACTGTTCAAACTGGTAATTATTGATTTTTATACTCTGATGTGAGATATGTATATTACAGTTTTGATTTGTGTAAAGAACTATTTATAATATATGTTATTCAGTCCGCTGTGAGATTGTGTTTTGTTTAGTTTTTCTTCTTTCTTCTACCTACTTCCCTTTCCCTAAACAATCTGTTTTTCCGACACTCGGTCGTTCGGCGTGTTATACGATGAGCATATTTATGTCGATTTTCGAGGGTCAAAAAGGTAGGTCGTCACATTGACCTATGTTTATTTTATTTTTATTATTATCATCTTTCAATAAAACAAACCCGAAATTTCGATCTCCAAACGAGGTGTGCCGCCTTTCATTTTATATGTTATACCTCTATTCCGAATGCAATGGAACTTGTTTCGAGACTTAATTCAATCGTATGCATAAGATATTTTTTTGGACCTAGTTATTATATTAAATTTTTAATATTAATTTCAACGCGTTTCGACCCCGCACGATCGAACGATACGTCTGATCGCTACGAAATTCGACGACGTAATATAATTCACTATTACAATCCAATGATACTGGTTTCATCGAAATACAAGGCTGTGCCCCGGAAGGCTAATTTCATAGATTTAAATATTTCATTATCGATATTTGAATCAGATTTATTTATATTTGTAAATAAATTTACAAACTGAATCCACAGTATTATTTATTAATTAAAAGAAGTTCAATAAAATTATTAAATCCATTTAATTGACATTTAATTCACAATTCAAATATTTAAACATTCCTTGTATTCGAATTATAAGTTATTAAATTCTAAAATCCAATTATTTAAATATTTAAAATAAATCAAACATTTATAATCAAATGACCCGAATTTTGGGTTGATACAGATCTATTACTCGATTTTTGACAGCGAGTATTTGTCGAGGGTTCTTGACATGGAACCGGGGTATTCTATCATAGCTACATCTATGTGAGAAGAGCAGAGGTTTCTAACCAAAGAGCCTGATCGAAGTCCACACTAGAATATCGAGTAACTGATGATAGTGTGGAAATAGAGTCATGTATTCGAGTAGTGAGCGAACCAGATTCTGTATATATAAATGATCTATGAACATCCGGCACTACACCAAAATAAGCTTTTACGGTGTTTTAAAAACACTGTAATAGCATATAATAGCATTGTTAGAAACGCTGTATAAGGACATGCTGTCGTATATACGGAATTAATAATAGCAAAAAATAAACGCTATTGAAAACTATATTGGACAGCGTGCTTTTACCGCTGTATACAATTTTCTACAGCGGTTACTATTTGCTTTCAAAAACGTTAATAGTGGTTTTTATCAGCAGCTAATAAACGATGTTATTAATTTTTCACTGCATTTTTTATTATGTTGTTGAAGCAATGGCATTATTTTTCAATGAATTGACAATACGATTTGAACACTGTTGTTTGTTCATGCTATTTTTATAGTGTTGCACCATTGCAATATTTACACACATGTATCGTTAACCTAAATTGCATTTTATTACATTTCAACCGGATAATATACATTACATATATAAATCAAACTAAAAAAATATCATATAAGAACATAACAATTATCTATTTCAATATATTAAGTTGAATACAATATCCATAAACACGGTAATATTTATAAACCAATTTCCTACAACAATGGATAAAAGCACAATATTTGCACCGGCAACCAAGACAACAAATGCAACTACGGATACTTCAGATTGACATATGGTAGACGCATTAGTCATCAAATTTGTCATCATGAAGTCTGTATATATCCAGATTTAAATTACTTTGTAGATATGCATAACATACCATCGGTAAACAAGCTCACGCCCTAAGCAAGTACATCGAATACATTACCTGATCCATCAATCATAAATGAAAGACTTTTTATCCATTCAACCTTTAGTTCAGGCACATACCACTACAGCACGTTAAAAACAAACCTATTAAAAATAAAAAAAGAAACGATAAGAAACAATATACACTGGCAAAGAGATAAGAGTGGAATACATAAGGCAAAGTTTTTATTGTGAAGAATAAATTGGTCCATCTGTCTATAGAAACACATTAACATAATTGTCCATATATGGTAGCAATGATCTCTTTTCTATATCAGCAAAACCCTGCCCAAAAAATTCAATATTTGTATATGCCATGTTTAATTTTGTATCACGTCAAAAGTTGGAAATTAACCATAATTTTAGACTCAATCAAGAAGGTGCACTTTGAATACTGATATCTAACCATAATATTCATGAGATAATTATTACTTCAATGTTACGGCGCTCGGAAGGTGATAAACTATGAAGCTAAACTAGATACACGTATTGATTTTGTAACAACCCGCATATTTATCGGTTGTATATTTAAATATTTTATTTAAATATGACGTCGTTTGTCGGATTATGGTCCGAAAAGTTACTTTCTGCAAACGGTCGAATTGGGACTCAAGACCAATTCCATTGTGTTCAAAATGTCGTTTGCGATCTTTTTGGGTATAATCTTTGATATGTTTGGAGTAAGTTGAATTTCGCTACTTTTTTCTATTGGGTTTAGGGTTTGGGTTCAGCCCACTAGCTTAACTAATACCCTAACTCAGCCCTCTCCTCTCCATTCTCTCATTCCACTCTTCTAAACTCAAGCTCGAACTGAAAATGGTGGAAGGGAAAGGGAAATAGAAATTGCAAACCCTAGTTCTTCTTGCTAGCTCATATTCTTGCTCCAAAATCAAAGAGAAGTAATTGGTAAGCCTCTTCTTCATCTTCTCTATCTCTTTCTCTCTTCAATCTCAGAAATTCCTAAACCTAAACTTAGGAAATGTTTGTTTGATCTTAGATTGAAGCTAGTAGAGTTGAAGTAGAGAGTGGTTGGCCTTGTTCCTTTGCATTTGAGCTTCTTCTTCTTGTTCTTGAGTTAAAAAGGTGAGTTTTTGGAACTCACATCTAAGCTATTGCTTTTGTTGAGGTTAGGTATGAATTCCTAACCTCTATTCATGTCTATTGCATTGGATTTGGATCGATTGGTTTCGATATATTTTGGCCACTTTGGCCTAGGCAAATTGTTGCCCAGACCAGGTGACCAGACGTCTGGTTACCAAGCTCAGACGTCTGGTTTGTACCTGGAGTGAAAAATATAAACATACGGCAGTTGGAAGAAAGTCAGAAACCACTCTCAGACGTCTGACCCTCAGTTTCAGACGTCTGAATGGTTTCAGACGTCTGGTTCGCAAAATCAGACGTCTGGTCTGTTTTGCTGGGATTTTCCAAAGGATGAAACCAGACGTCTGAAGGCACCCTACAGACGTCTGGAATCCCCTGTTTTGCCTAATTTGCCTATTTTGGCTAATTTTGAGTTAATTTCCAACTTTTATCGATTCGTGTTGATTCCAATTAGTTGTTATTGCATATTTACTTTGATGACTTCTTTTTAACTTCACTCACGGGTTTTTTATAAATGATCTCTTCAATTCGTATTAAAAGCTCGCTTTTCCAAATTATAAATTCTATTTAAAACATACACACACAATTTCGCACTCCGAGCGAAGTGGGAGGAGAATTAAATGATTAGATAAAACACGTGCAATGAACACATGCGTTCATCTTTTCAGTTAATTCCCAATCTATTCGTTTGAACGTTTTGACCTTTGGGTTTGGTTCACCGATGAGATGAGGTAAACTTTGTACTGCTTTGAGTGTGAAATTGACTAACGGATAGTAAACCGTTTAGTGCGAACGGGTGGTTATGGGACTCACGTTAACACTTCTCGGGTTCCTTTCTGGGAGTTTGTGACACATGCCGCCTTTGGGATAGTGTCTTCGGACTGTCTCCTTCTGGCTTGTTGCCTTTAGTATCGCTTTTGGAGTTGGTCCTTTGCCCCAGCTCGAGAGATATTTGGGATTGTCTGCTGCCTTTGGGATAGTGTCTTCGGACTGTCTCCTTCTGGCTTGTTGCCTTTAGTATCGCTTTTGGAGTTGGTCCTTTGCCCCAGCTCGAGAGATATTTGGGATTGTCTGTTGTCTTTGGGATAGTGTCTTCAGACTGTCTCCTTTTGGCTTGTTGCTTTTAGTAGAGCTTTCGTAGTGGTTTCTTCACCACCGCTCGAGAGATATTGGAGTGGTTTCTTCACCACCGCTCATGAGATATTTAGGTTTGTTGCAATTGGAATTTTTCTGATGTTTTACTGATATGATTATATTCCCTTGGTATCGCCCATCGGTGTTGGTCTTTTTGAGTCGCATGATGTGTAGCGGTTACCTTGTGAAACTTGTATACCTCATGGGTATTTGTTATTTGCCATTTTGGCTTGCTTTGGGATATTTATATCCTTTGATTATCTATGTTGCCGATGATATGAGGCTTGTTTTATTATGTTCATCTTTTTCTAGATGATTGTGTTATCTCCCTTAGAGATATTTGCTATGCTATATGATCTTGCAGGTTCATTATCGTTCAGTTTATCTAACTGATTTGTTTAGCTAGACTGACCCGTGTATTTTATACTCGGGTCAGACCGAGATGTTTCAGGTTAGGTGCTTTGGACTTAGCCTCTTTTGCTTCCGCATGGACTATTCCGCTAGTTTCTTGTTTGTCATAGCTTTTGTGTAGTCCTCATCTGTTTTAACTCTGATATGTATTATTGACTCGTCTGTATATTGTGGTTTGCTATACCACTTGTCATGCATCGTTTTATATACTCTGTTATGTATATTACAATTGAGTTGTTATATTCTGTTCTGATAGATCCTTTAGCCAACTATGGTTTTGTTTTAAGTATTCATTGGACATGTCGATCTGCTAGGTAAGGGCAATTGTCGATGTATTCAATAGATAGTTAAAGCAAGGCTATAGATGGTCGCTCCTATCCAGCCTTATTCTCCGTATTAGCAGATGGTATTATCTAATAATACTCTTTGCTAATGTGGGTATAGAGGTGGGGCGTTACAGCTTGGTATCAGAGCTGCGTTCAGAACAAAATATGATAAACACAGAATAGAAGCACATATTAGGATACATTAGAGTGTAACAAGTGTTACAAATCCTTGAATCTTCGCGTCTCTATTCCTTCCGTGTTTTTGGGTAGATAGAATTTGGGAATACGTCCAGGAATGTATTTTTATTCCATAGTATTCCGTATTGAAATATCTACCTTGTGGTTAATCCTTATCTTCTTTAACTTTCAGCTTATGGCTGGAAGAGGCAGAGGACGACGTTCGGATGCTGGGCAATCCGGTGGCTCACATCCGGATGGCGTTTATATGTCAGCCGATCAGTTTATGGAGTTGTTTAGGAGCATTCAGCCTCCAGCTCCTACTCGTGTATCTCCACCTCACAAGTCTACCTTTGCACGCCTGTGCAGTGATTTTTCTCATCTTGGAGGAAAGCCGTTTAAAGGCTCCGAGTCTATTCTTGAAGTCCAAGCTTGGATTCGCATGTGCGAACGTATCTTTTCTCGCATGGATCTTTCTGGCCATGATAGAGTTCTTGTAACTTCTAGCTTATTGCAAGAGCGTGCCCTTGATTGGTACGAGCTTGTTGTAGCCAAAATTGATGAGTCTGCTCTTTCTTGGACTCAGTTTCGGGAGCGATTCGAACTCAAGTTCGTTCCTGAATCTGAGAAAGCTTTGTTGTCCCGGCGCTTTCTTGAATTAAAGCAAGGGGAGTCTTCCGTTTCTGAATATGTTGCATCTTTCGAGGCCTTATCTAAGTATGGTCCTGAATTCATTAGCACTTCTTATAAGAAGAATTTGAAGTTTGTTTTTGGTCTTAAGAAATATCTTAAGAAATCTTTGATGCTTGAGCTTAAGCTTTCTTTTGAGGAGTTAGTTGATTTTGCACTGCATCTCGAAACCATCGAGAGGGAGTGTGATAGTGATGATGATGTTGAGGTTCGCAAGAACCCCGACAAAAAGCAGTCTCCATTGGATGAGCCGGAATTTTTCCCTTCCAAGAAGAAAAAGCCCGATGAATCTGATTCTCAGTCTCAGTCTGCTGGAACACCTTCCATTCGGAAGTGTTTCAATTGTGGTTCTCCTGATCATATGATTCGAGCTTGTCCTAAGCCTCTCTTCTGCTGTTATTGCAAGAAGGAAGGTCATCGTAGTTCCACTTGTCCCATTGCTCCGAATAATTCTCCATCTGGAAAGTTAAATATAACAGATGCTTCTGGAGGTTCTTCTCAGGGATAAGGTATGTCTCCATCTATTTTGGAAAGTCTCTATTTTTCTTTGTGATCTCGATTTCCAATTTGATGGCATCATTTTATTCTTTAAGCCCTCATGATGAGGAAAGTGTGTTCTCCCATTTATGTATTTTGAGAATTTTCTGCTAATTTGTTCTTGTCTTAGGATTATCACCTAAGCAATCTTTTGAGTAGTGTTAAGGTCTTTTTAGCTCGACCTTACCACCGGTTTTCATTTGGCTACGAGTTGCGGAAGTTAGAATTCCACTTACCACATTCCGCACTTGTTGTGATTCTTATGAATGATTTGTTATGTCATTTAGTTGTCTAGCTCATTTCATCCATTTTATGAATCGAGTATTCTGCGAATATCTCGATGATTCCATTTTTAGTATTTTATTGGTTTCGGATGGAAATTAGCAATTTAAAATTTTTGCAAATCTTTTTCATAAGATTTATTTATAAGTATAAATGGAATTTTGTTCTTAAAACGAACAAAGTGAATTTTTAAAAGTTTTTAGAAACATGTTTATCTTATAAAAGATGGTTTTGTGATTGTATTGCCCATTGAGTGCTTTAAGAATTCTGGTCGATGCGCTTGATCAACATTATCGATAGGAATCTCCTAAACGCTTTGATGAGACAATTTGACACAATAAATTGATTTGAAATAAGAAAATTTTCTCGAAATATGATTTCATGAAGGTAATTAAAATTTTGAAGCTTTAGCTTTTTGGTAAAGAATTTTAATTGAAGGTTTTAGTATTTAAGAAAGTAGATTATTTGAAAGGACTCTTTTCCGGTACTCTTATCTTGGGATTCCCGAAGGGAACCCAGATTTTATCTTTTTACCAATACTAGTCGTGTTGGTTTGAATGCCGTTCTCTTGCAAAAGAAAACGTGCTATCACTTGTGCTTCTAAATCATTAAAGCCGATAGAGGCTAGGTATGCCACTCATGATCTAGCGCTCATGGCTATTGTTTTCGCTCTTTATATTTGGCATCATTATTTTTAGGTAAGGAATTTTGTTCTCCTCACCAATCATAATTTTTGAATGTTTAATTTCTCATAAGGAACTTAGTATTGGCTCGAGTTCCTTGCATCTTATGATCTTGATATTCTTTTTATTCCCGAAAAGGAGGATCGTGTTGCCAATGCATTTAGTTGTAAGCAACAAGTGATTGTTTCTTTATTGATGTCCGAATGGAATGATTTTTTTACCAAGTTCATCAGACGTTTTGTTGCACTTCTTTTGTTGAGCTTTGGATCATTTGACGTATTGTTTGTACCACGTCAATGTTCCGAATTATTTTGAGCTTAGGAATCCATAGAATTCTCTGAGCAAGCAAGTTCAGGCTTATCTTTTCGTGCACTTTATGGTGAACTTCTTATTCTGTTATTCTTATGTGTTGATGTGTTTTGGTTGTTACTCTTTATTTTCTTCTTAAGAATTGCGAGGACGCAATTTCTTTAAGGAGGGGAGTCTGTAACAACCCGCATATTTATCGGTTGTATATTTAAATATTTTATTTAAATATGACGTCGTTTGTCGGATTATGGTCCGAAAAGTTACTTTCTACAAACGGTCGAATTGGGACTCAAGACCAATTCCATTGTGTTCAAAATGTCGTTTGCGATCTTTTTGAGTATAATCTTTGATATGTTTGAAGTAAGTTGAATTTCGCTACTTTTTTCTATTGGGTTTAGGGTTTGGGTTCAGCCCACTAGCTTAACTAATACCCTAACTCAGCCCTCTCCTCTCCATTCTCTCATTCCACTCTTCTAAACTCAAGCTCCAACTGAAAATGGTGGAAGGGAAAGGGAAATAGAAATTGCAAACCCTAGTTCTTCTTGCTAGCTCATATTCTTGCTCCAAAATCAAAGAGAAGCAATTGGTAAGCCTCTTCTTCATCTTCTCTATCTCTTTCTCTCTTCAATCTCAGAAACTCCTAAACCTAAACTTAGGAAATGTTTGTTTGATCTTAGATTGAAGCTAGTAGAGTTGAAGTAGAGAGTGGTTGGCCTTGTTCCTTTGCATTTGAGCTTCTTCTTCTTGTTCTTGAGTTAAAAAGGTGAGTTTTTGGAACTCACATCTAAGCTATTGCTTTTGTTGAGATTAGGTATGAATTCCTAACCTCTATTCATGTCTATTGCATTGGATTTGGATCGATTGGTTTCGATATATTTTGGCCACTTTGGCCTAGGCAAATTGTTGCCCAGACCAGGTGACCAGACGTCTGGTTACCATGCTCAGACGTGTGGTTTGTACCTGGAGTGAAAAATATAAACATACGGCAGTTGGAAGAAAGTCAGAAACCACTCTCAGACGTCTGACCCTCAGTTTCAGACGTCTGGTTCGCAAAATCAGACGTCTGGTCTGTTTTGCTGGGATTTTCCAGAGGACGAAACCAGACGTCTGAACCAGACGTCTGAAGGCACCCTATAGACGTCTGGAATCCCCTGTTTTGCCTAATTTGCCGATTTTGGCTAATTTTGAGTTAATTTCCAACTTTTATCGATTCGTGTTGATTCCAATTAGTTGTTATTGCATATTTGACTTTGATGACTTCTTTTTAACTTCACTCACGGGTTTTTTATAAATGATCTCTTCAAATCGTATTAAAAGCTCGCTTCTCCAAATTATAAATTCTATTTAAAACATACACACACAATTTCGCACTCCGAGCGAAGTTGGAGGAGAATTAAATTATTAGATAAAACACGTGCAATGAACACGTGCGTTCATCTTTTCAGTTAATTCCCAATCTATTCGTTTGAACGTTTTGACTTTTGGGTTTGGTTCACCGATGAGATGAGGTAAACTTTGTACTGCTTTGAGTGTGAAATTGACTAACGGATAGTAAACCGTTTAGTGCGAACGGGTGGTTATGGGACTCACGTTAACACTTCTCGGGTTCCTTTCTGGGAGTATGTGACACATGCCGCCTTTGGGATAGTGTCTTCGGACTGTCTCCTTCTGGCTTGTTGCCTTTAGTATCGCTTTTGGAGTTGGTCCTTTGCCCTAGCTCGAGAGATATTTGGGATTGTCTGCTGCCTTTGGGATAGTGTCTTCGGACTGTCTCCTTCTGGCTTGTTGCCTTTAGTATCGCTTTTGGAGTTGGTCCTTTGCCCCAGCTCGAGAGATATTTGGGATTGTCTGTTGTCTTTGGGATAGTGTCTTCGGACTGTCTCCTTTTGGCTTGTTGCTTTTAGTAGCGCTTTCGTAGTGGTTTCTTCACCACCGCTCGAGAGATATTGGTGTGGTTTCTTCACCACCGCTCATGAGATATTTAGGTTTGTTGCAATTGGAATTTTTCTGATGTTTCACTGATATGATTAAATTCCCTTGGTATCGCCCATCGGTGTTGGTCTTTTTGAGTCGCATGATGTGTAGCGGTTACCTTGTGGAACTTGTATACCTCATGGGTATTTGTTATTTGCCTTTTTGGCTTGCTTTGGGATATTTATATCCTTTGATTATCTATGTTGCCGATGATATGAGGCTTGTTTTATTATGTTCATCTTTTTCTAGATGATTGTGTTATCTCCCTTAGAGATATTTGCTATGCTATATGATCTTGCAGGTTCATTATCGTTCAGTTTATCTAACTGATTTGTTTAGCTAGACTGACCCGTGTATTTTATACTCGGGTCAGACCGAGATGTTTCAGGTTAGGTGCTTTGGACTTAGCCTCTTTTGCTTCCGCATGGACTATTCCGCTAGTTTCTTGTTTGTCATAGCTTTTGTGTAGTCCTCATCTGTTTTAACTCTGATATGTATTATTGACTCG
This sequence comes from Allium cepa, assembly GCA_030765085.1. Lineage (NCBI taxonomy): Eukaryota > Viridiplantae > Streptophyta > Magnoliopsida > Asparagales > Amaryllidaceae > Allium > Allium cepa. The sequence goes on along the minus strand of CM060938.1, from coordinate 720,041,911 downwards.
TCTGTATATTGTGGTTTGCTATACCACTTGTCATGTATCGTTTTATATACTCTGTTATGTATCAGTATATGTGCATGTGATGATTTACTGTTCTGTGATGTATATTACATTTGAGTTGTTATATTCTGTTCTGATAGATCCTTTAGCCAACTATGGTTTTGTTTTAAGTATTCATTGGACATGTCGATCTGCTAGGTAAGGGCAATTGTCGATGTATTCAATAGATAGTTAAAGCAAGGCTATAGATGGTCGCTCCTATCCAGCCTTATTCTCCGTATTAGCAGACGGTATTATCTAATAATACTCTTTGCTAATGTGAGCATAGAGGTGGGGCGTTACAGATCTATGATGGATGAAGGATGTCATACAGGAATACAACAATGACACTGAAATTCATAAGAGTTTAAAAACTATTCGGAAGCTTGTAGAATTTTGTTATAGTTGCATATTCTAAAATAATTTCTCAAAACTTTTTGACAGATGCACGGGGTTGTAAATTTCTTTGGTTAAATTTTAGTTCTTATCAATCAGAACACGCACGCTTTTCACATGTTTATGTTCGCCTTTCTAAAAGTAACTATTTTCCATCTCACTCAGACTTTTTTTAATTGAAATTGAACCAAAGTGTGCAGGTCAAAAAATTGATTGTATATATGAAAATGGTAAACAACGCCTAATTCCAAAATGCATGGTATAGAGCAACTATTCGATCATTCGAGCATGATATATAGCAAGCTTATAAGATTTGTGCTGAGAATGCTAGGAATAAGGACAAAGAGAATAAGAAGCAGGAAGAACTAGGACCTGATGGCCGATAACACCCACAATAGCAGCAACAGTATATCCTTTGAAAATGACAAAGTCAAACGCCTTGTTGTCAAGTTTGATGATAACACAAGATACTCTTTGAGAATGACAACGTGAGATGGTTTCTTGGGCCATACGGACATAATCTAAGTTACAATTATTATTTATAAATCTTGGTATAGAATGGTTTCCAAAGTCAAAAGTCTTGCTGTAGGATACACTTATTTAATATTCATAAATCTTGGCTAATTTATTATTATTATAAATATAGTTATGATTATTATTATAGAATATTTAATTATATTTTATATTTTTATATACTTAGTTAATTTGTATAAACTTAGTTAACTTCGTTAAAAATTTACTTACTTATTTAATATTTATAAATCTTAGCTAGCTTATTATTATTATAAATCTAAGTTAATAATAACAACAACAATGGTGATCATAATAGTTGTTGTTGTTGTTACTACTACTATTACGATTATATAAGATTAGTTATATTTTACAATTTTACATACTTATTTAATTTTTACAAACTAAACTTGTCAATTTTTATAAGGCTTAGTTGACTTGGCAAGTCAAATTTTATAATACTTAGTTAATTTTTATAAACTTATTTAGTATTTATACATCTTAACTAACTTATTATATTATTATTATAAATCTTAGTAAATTATTATTGTTATTATAGAAGATTTAGTTATATTTTATATTTTTATATACTTATTTAATTTTATAACATATTTATTTAAATTTTTATAATACTTAGTTAATTTTTATAAAATTATTTAATATTTTTAAATCTTAGTTAATTATTATCATAATTACTGTAGAAGATTTAGTTATATTTATATTTTTATATACTTAGCTAATTTTTATAAACTAAACTTGTTAATTTTTATAAAACTTAGTTAACTTAGTTAAATTTTTATAATCCTTAGTTACTTTTTATAAAATTATTTAACATTTATGTACCTTAGTTAACTTATTATTAATTACATTTTTATAATACATAGTTAATTTTTATAAACTTATTAGTATTTATAAATCTTTAACTACAATATTACTATTATAGAAGATTTAGTTGTACTTTATACTACTTGGTTAATTTTTATAAACTTACTGAATTTTTATAAAAAATTATAACTTTCATATGTTATTAATGGTCCTATATAAAAGAAAAGGAAAAAAAGAAAAGAAAAACATTATCTATTTGTTGATGATCATCTTGTAAAAGCAGAACTTTTCTAATAGAAAATGTAAGAAATGATTAATAAAATTTCATATCTCTATCAATGTGCACTACATAATCATTTAGCAATTTCCATTACATGTATAGTAATAGAATATCACATAATCTAATTACTCCTGCAATTTTATCCGAAATTCAACATTTTGAAAAGGTATAAACTATAAAGATGAACATAACTTAGATTACAATTTCAGATCAAATAGGAGTGAGCATATTTTGGTTTGTAACAGGGACGAGGGCACATTTGTCAGGCTAAAGACTATAGAGCATGTTAATGTTCTTTTTACTAAAAAAATGAGAAAGTTGAGGTTACTTTATTTCACTTTGCAATAATGAAAAGAGGGTGGCAAATATTTTTCTTCCAAGTTCTTGAATGAAAGGAATTCGATATTCAAAAAACTTTCATAAATTTTTATCTTCATGAAACTACCAAGTAATGTGACTCATGTTGTAGGACACATAAACTTTGGTATATTAATGTTATTAACGTGTCACAAACAAAAGATTGCCTGCAAATTACGGCTATATTCTACTTTGACAAGGATTGATCAATTGAGAATGTCAATACTGAAAAATAGCAGGAAAAAATAAATTAATTAAATAGCACGACTGACCATCCATCTTTGTGACCACCCTGTTAACAGCACCAACACAACCTTGGCATGACGTTGCAACCTTGAGTACAACAGTCTTCCACAAAAAAATATTTGATTCTTTTCAAAAATATTTCTAGAGCAGTAAACTTGTGTACACGAACCATTCAAGAATGCCATATGCACCCACTGTGAGGAACGGTTTCTTCGACTCGCGTAGGCCGACATTAATACGTCCACTGTATCAACTGCCGAGCAATCGAAGGCCGAAAAACCGAGCCCTTAGGGTTAAAGAAGAGGTAGAAGATAAAAGAAGAAAGAAAAAGAAAAAGCAACAAAAACAATATCAGAATCTCACAATCGCAGCGGAACAACATATAATAGATAAATGAATAATCTTTTAAACAAAGAACTATATCAGTTATTACATTACATCACATTTCATCACATTATCAGAGTTTACAACAACAAACAACGGAAAAGTAATACTATATACTAGTTGATATGCCAAGCCATCCAACTTGCCTCCAAATCTCTACAGAAACTTCTGAATTCCTGAATATCCTGATAACCTGACTTTAGACTGCCCGTGTTAAAATTGGTGGGCACCCAGAGTTTAGGAAGAGAACAATAAACTCCAAGTCAGTCATGTGACTGGTGTGAGAACTTAAAACAGTTTATCTTTAAAAATAAACAAAGAAATATTTTAAATTAGAATCGCAATGCTTTTAGAAAATGAGACTATCATAAGTCCTCCCGCACGCACACACACAATGCAAACGCAGAATCGGAGGAGATTTCTCCTTATGATAGTCAAATATGCTTGATACGCAAATTTTCTTTGATATTATTACTATAAGTGCAAAGTGGAAAACCTTTCGAAAGTATAATATAAATCTTAGCCAACATACGACCAGTATCGTATGCCTACTATAGCTACCATGTTCAATAGCAGGTTACCGCCACATTCCATGGCAAGTTATACAACTAAAACCGTTCAAGGCTCGTATTGTTTCTTTGGATTTCCAACAAATGGTCGGGCCAAGGAGCTACCCATTTCCACATGGAAACGCCTCTGGAAAGACGCCCCGAGAACCTAACCGGATCTCTGCCAACACAAGGTCGGGTTACCCCTAACTGGGTAACTACTGACACGAGTATGTCAACCCCCGGTCGTAAACGACCTTTCCCGGGATCCCAACAACAAATCGCAAAGTAATATATATATATATATATATATATATATATATATATCTGTGATATCAACATAAATTAAGTATCTGGGCTTCATACCATGATACCACTTCTATCCAGAAGGATATGCACATACCCTAAAGGGCGCTACCCCCAATAACCTTGCTGCGTCTTTCCTGTTTCGACCATTACGGGGTGTGAGGTTCAATGAAGTCTCGTCCACAAAGCTACGCTTTTTACAAAAGCCACACTTTGATCAACAATGATCAGCACCACTCAGCATGCCACACTACCAAATTGGGAGTATATCACTGATAACCTTCAACTACATAACCTCTGAGCTCGTACATCTCAGAGAAGGTGGTTAAGCTAAGAGAATAAATTCTCCGCCACCAACAGAAATGTATTTGAAAGGAATCTGCTTTATATCTCAATTTGTAACGTCAGACATACAATCCATTCAAGTCTATTCTGGGTTCAAACAGAATCGAAGGCACTTCCAAAGAAGCCCTTGCAATCCGGGTATTCACAATCCCGATCGGACTTCCCATCACTTAGGGAATCTCCATACCGGTGCGATTCAGTGCAGAGACAATCAACGAGTTATCCTTTCGTTCTCGAAATTCCCGGTCTCCAACACCGGTCTTCAAATGCTATCCATAACGACATATCATTATTCGGAATGGGTTATATGACACAAAGGTCCTCTCCCGGCTAACCGAATAACGAGCGCTTATTTTTAAAATAAATGTAGCATTCAAATTCAAGCAATCACAACAAATACCCATTTAAAGGTAAATATCGATAGTCAGTTATTTAACTATCAAAGCAACCTAATAAATATTCAGCACCATAACAACCACTAGGCCCGTTTTATTAATTTTTCATCAATTAAATAACTTGCCAAATATTCACTTCAATTTATCTTTGAAAAGATATATTCTCTAAACCCTTTCAATTTCTACATTGAAAAACATTTCCAAATACTTATTTAACAATAAGTAATTCACAAATCTATTTATTTTTAAAACTTAGAAAATATTCGATATACTTAAAACACGATTAAGTATATATTTTAATCTTTTAAGGAAAACATTCTCTTAAACATTTATTTGAGTCAAAACGAATGTTGCGTAAAACATCGTTACGACAACTCAAAATCACTGAGTATAGGGATTCGAAATTAAGATAGACATATAAACCCCAATACTATATAAAAAAATTCCTTTCGGAAATCATTCATTATAACAACAGCGTTATAGTCTATCTTTTCCTTATTTCTCGAAAACGTCTATTTCAACAATGAATGTTGAAATCTATGGTTTCGACACTTATACATTTTAAAACACTTCAAATTGTTTTTAATTCTATTAAAATATCACTTCCCCAAAACATTTCTTTAATATATTATTCACCGTCCAAAAACGTGAATATAAATCGTTTACCAAATTCAACACTTCTACATATTTAACTTAAAGGATTATCCACTGTCCAAAATCATGAATATATTTCTTTTAATAAGCTTTCCTATTTAGTTATCAAATTCAATCAACTTTTGAATTTATAAATCAGTGTTGATAAATTCACATTTATATATTTAATAAAAACTTCAACTTATTAAATCCCTTAATTTACAAAATCAATATATATCCCATTTAAATGCCAAAATCCAATTTATAAGCTAATTATTTATAAATATTTTATTTTACAAAATCTATTCATTTTATAACTTCATAATTTATAAATCTATAAATTTCATTCACTTATGAATCCATTTATACTTCATTTTAACACTTATAAAAACTCGTTTTATAATTCCAATATTTTAATTTATAAATATCAATTTTATAAATCTTTTATATAAAGCTTTTTATAATAATTCAAAAATCTCAATTTAAACTATTTTATACAACCATTAATTCCACATTTCAAAAATCACATTTTCAACTATATTTCTCAAAAATCATAATTTTTTATAACATTAAAATTATAACGTTTATTTAATTAAAATGAATCAATTTCAAAATTTAATAAAACGTATACTTTCAAAAATCACTTTAAAATCCTTCTAATTTTCCAAAATAGGCCCAATGCTGCAACAACACTAAATATAACAATCACGGCATCCAAAACATCATATAACATATGATAACAGAATATATCACAATATCTGTAAATAAATCAATACGGGTGAGGAATCCAATTGGATCCCTCCAACCTGTTTCCCTGCATCCACAGATGTTAGCACAACACCAATTCCGTTCCAATACGGAATATCGCGGTATATAGGATTTATAAATATTATCCGCTATTGTGCGGCGCAATAGGGTCTCATCCGCTATATAATGCGGGAAAATCAACTCCAAGTACATATATAATACCAATTCCACTCAAGTTGGAATTATCGCGGTATATGTTTTTAATAAATAGCATCCGCTTAATATACGGCGTATAGGGTCTATTTAACTACAACAAATAATAATTTATCATTCAAAAATACAATCAAGCAATTTTAAATCTAACTATTTAAAATGTAAATCGAAACAGTTTCGATTGAGTGAGAAGTTCTCACCTTGCTTCAAATACAGTTGCAGTGCTTTGTTTCGAATAAATTTAAACGCGCGTTTAATTTTATCCAAAATTTTCACTAGCTCCAATCGATTCCAATCCAGCTTCATCGCGTAGTGTTCGTCCATACGAACCCAATGCAATTCGTTTTGTGCGTTTTCGACCTCGTATGAAAAGGTTACACATTTTAAAGTTTACATGAATTAAAATATAATTAATTTACAATTTTCTTTTTAATTTTCAACCTCAATCCATCACTGCCATTCATTTCATTTAAGCAAGATCTGGCCGTGCATCTCTTTCTCCTCCCTCACGCGCATCTACAGGCCGAAAAAAACCCATCACCATCGTTCTAGGGTTGAATATCGCGACCTCCACGATCCCCTAAACATCGATCAACCACCTCCATCACGAAGCCCTTCACTTGTGCTACCTTCGGCCACCATAGCTTGAATCTCGGCCCTCCCGTTGCATAGAAAATCATGCGCAAACCCATGGTGAACGCGGCCTTCCAGCTCCCTCCACGTCACGCCATTTCAAATCTCGACCGTTGGATAGCTAGTATTCGTTGAGATCTTTATTTTGTAGTTGATGATTTTTGCTAAAAGCTGATGGATTTGAAGGAATCAGAGGAAGAACGAGAACAATTTTCGGCCATTAATGAAGTAAGTGGCGGATGAAGCTCTAGGGTTAGGGTTTTGTGAAAAATGAAATGTTAGAGGGGCTTTTATAGAAAATTGACAAACACTATTCACTCGAAATTTTTCCGAACTCCAAACGAAGCATGCCGCCTGGCGTTTATAATGTTTTACCCTCATTCCGAACGCAATGGAATATATATTGGGAGCCAATTCGATCATATTTGAAAGATAAGTTTTTGAATCGACAATTTAAATTTAAAAATCACTCGAATCGATTTCTGTGCGTTTTAGCTTGCCCCGGACAAATCGTAAATCCGATTGACATGAAATTTGAAACCATACAATAATATAACATTACGGATCCGATGAAACTAGTTTCGTCGAAATCCAAGACTTTTTGAAAAATGGCTATTCTAACTCGTCAATTAAATATTAAAATATTTAATTTCCACAAATTAACTTTTAATTCAATTTTAAAAGTTCTATAACATCATTCTGACTCCAATATGATATGATATAACTTTACTGATCATTTTTTTTAATCATATTAAACCCAATTTCCAATTATTTCTGTAATTTCAAATATTTAATTATTGATTTAGTTATCCAATTAAATCCAGATATTCAAATTTTAATTTATTCGACTTACAAATTTTACTTATTAATATTTAAAATCAATTAAATATATGAATTTCAAATGACAGAAATTCTGGGTCGTTACAAACTTCCCCCCTTAAAAGAATTTCGTACTCGAAATTACCAACTAAGAAAAAGTTACATAATCCATTAACTTTCAAAACAAATTGTTCAAATTAAAATTAAAAATTCACTTAAGTGTTTAACTTTCCCAAATTCCAATAGTTAAACTTCTTACAATAACTTTACTAAGTTTTCAAATCATACTTAGTTATCTTTTCAAAAAAATTCAATTTTCTCAAAAAAAAATCTAACGCCTTAAATTTTCAAAAATTTTCGCCATAGTCTCCTTTGCGTGGCTCGATTCGAAAAAAAAATGATAGCATATATCACAAACATACATCTCATCAAGTAATGAGGCATCTCGCAGGGAAAAAAGTGTAAAAGTACGATATGTAATCCGAGATATGTACCTTATATATTATTAGCGAGTATATACGGCTAATATAGCGCGAAAGCGAGCTCCAAATGCGAAGCAATGCGCAATCTGCACCTACTATACACTCAACAAACAAATGAGAACATGCATATATGAAAATAATTATATATATATATATATACACTACATATACCACAACTATATATGTCAATATAGCAAATGCAATCAAAAGCGACAAATTCAACCATCAACCAACTATCATCCAATTAACATCCATAACCAAATCAATATTCATGCACTTCTCATTAATATTTGATTCACATTTAAAATCACATTTGATTCATTAATATTTGATGTTTTAACTAACATTCATTTATCCATATTCAATTAGTTTACATTCACTAATTCATATTCAAGTTGGTTCACTTCCAAATCAAATTCAATTTTATTTAAGATTCACTTAACTTCCAATTTGATTTTAATGGTTTATAGCTTTCAATTTCATTGATTCAATTTCATATGGATTTCTATACAGTTAACTAACAATCAATCTAACAATCAATGTATATCCAATACAACAAAATTCATTCAATTTTGCTTACATTCATTCAATTTGGTTCATCACTTTTAATTACCGATTGGTTGATATTAAATTGACTTCCATTTAACTATTCAATTTTTTTTCCAACTTCATTAGCTTCTAATGAATAAACACTTACATTCATTATTTCATATCAGTTTATTCACATTCAATTGATTTACATTCAATTCATTCATTAATTCAATTGCTAATTCATTTAACCACAAAAGTTGAATTTCATTACATGGCACAAGTTAATATTCATCACTTCACTTTATTAATTTACTTCGATACCAAAATCAACTTCATTCAACATTCCTTAAGTTATATTCCATTTAAACATCATTTGTTTAACTTAACTTAAATTACCAAATCCAATTCAGATTTCGATTCTAAAGTAAATTCTATTTTACTTTTATTTACATTTCATATAGTTTCATTTCTTATATATAAGATTTTTTCACAATTGTAAATCATAATAATTAAAATTCCATACTTAATAATTCATTTGCTTATACAATTATCCTTTTACAATAAGTTTTATTTAATTTATAATTCCCATTCAAACATTTTTAAATTAATTTATATATATCCTTATATTTTCACGACCAAATAATCAATTTATATACACTTTAATAATTTTTGAAAAATTAATTCCTTTATATATAAAATATAATCAAGGTAAAATTATTTCATTTACCCAATTTTAAACAATACCATTTTTATATTCACTAACAAATACGCTCTCATAGCTATTACTACACTCACACTCATTCTAGAGTACTACTGACTCTATCTCTAATGAGCAATTCCCAACAGAGCCAAGGTTGTCACTTAACCATATGCTCTGATACCAAATGTGAGGAATGGGTTCTTCGACTCACGAAGGCCGACGTCAATACGTCCACTGTATCAACTGCCGAGCAATTGAAGGCCGAAAAACCGATCCCTTAGGGGTAAAGAAGAGGTAGAAGATAGAAGAAGAAAGAAAAAGAAAAGGCAACAAAAACAATATCAGAATCCCACAATCGCAGCGGAACAACATATAATAGATAAATGAATAATCTTTTAAACAAAGAACTATATCAGTTATTACATTACATCACATTTCATCACATTGTCAGAGTTTACAACAACAAACAGCGGAAAAGAAATACTATATACTAGTTGATACGCCAAGCCATCCAGCTTGCCTCCAAATCTCTACAGCAACTCCTGAATTCCAGAATATCCTTATAACCCGACTCTAGACTGCCCGTGTTAAAATTGGTAGGCACCCAGAGTTTAGGAAGAGAACAATAAACTCCAAGTCAGTCATGGGACTGGTGTGAGAACTTAAAACAGTTTATCTTTAAAAATAAACAAAGAAATATTTTAAATTAGATTCGCAATGCTTTTAGAAAATGAGACTACCATAAGGCCTCCCGCACACACACACACAATGCAAACGCAGAATCGGAGGAGATTTCTCCTTATGATAGTCAAATATGCTTGATACGCAATTTTTTTTTGATATTATTACTATAAGTGCAAAGTGGAAAACCTTTCGAAAGTATAATATAAATCTTAGCCAACATACGACCAGTATCGTATGTCTACTATAGCTGCCATGTTTTATAGCAGGTTACCGCCACATTCCATGGCAGGTTATACAACTAAAACCCTACAAGGCTCGTATTGTTTCTTTGGATTTCCAACAAATGGTCAGGCCAAGGAACTTCCCATTGCCACATGTAAACGCCTCTGGAAAGACGCCCTGAGAACCTAACCGGATCTCTGCTAACACAAGGTCGGGTTACCCCTAACTGGGTAACTACTGACACCGGTCGTAAACAACCTTTCCCAGGATCCCAGCAACAAATCACAAAGTAGTATATATATATATATATATATATATATATCTGTGATATCAACATAAGTTAAGTATCTGGGCTCCATACCATGATACCACTTCTACCCAGAAGGAAATGCACATACCCTAAAGGGCGCTACCCCCAATAACCTTGCTGCATCTTTCCTGTTTCGACCATTTCGGGGTGTGAGGTTCGATGAAGTCTCGTCCATAAAGCTACGCTTTTTACAATAGCCACGCTTTGATCAACAATGATCAGCAGCACTCAGCATGCCACACTACCAAATTGGGAGTATATCACTAATAACCTTCAACTACATAACCTCTGAGCTCGTTCGTCTCATAGAAAGGTGTTAAGCTAAGATAATAAATTCTCCGCCACCAACAGAAATGTATTTGAAAGGAATCTGCTTTATATCTCAATTTGTAACGTCAGACATACAATCCACTCAAGTCTATTCTGGGTTCGAACAGAACCGAAGGCACTTCCAAAGAAGCCCTTGCAATCCAGGTATTCACAATCCCGATCGGACTTCCCATCACTTAGGGAATCTCCATACCGACGCGACTCAGTGCAGAGATAATCAACGAGTTATCCTTTCGTTCTCGAAAATACCCGGTCTTCAATGCCGGTCTTCAAATGCTATCCATAACGACATATCATTATTCGGAATGGGTTATATGACACGAAGGTCCTTTCCCGGCTAAACCGAATAACGAGCGCTTATTTTTAAAATAAGTGTAGCATTCAAATTCAAGCAATCACGACAAATACCCATTTAAAGGTAAATCTCGATAGTCAGTTATTTAACTATCAAAGCAACCCAACAAATATTCAGCACCATAACAATTACTAGGCCCTTTTTATTAATTTTTCATCAATTAAATAACTTGCCAAATATTCACTACAATTTATCTTTGAAAAGATATATTCTCTAAACCCTTTCAATTTCTACATTGGAAAACATTTCCCAATACTTATTTAACAATAAGTAATTCACGAACTATTTATTTTTAATACTTAGAAAATATTCGATATACATAAAACACGATTAAGTATATATTTTATTCTTTTAAGGAAAACATTCTCTTAAACACATTTATTTGAGTCAAAACGAATGTTGCGTAAAACATCGTTACGACAACTCAAAATCACTGAGTATAGGGATTCGAAATTAAGATAGATATATAAATCCCAATACTATATAAAACGTTTCCTTTCAGAAATCATTTATTATAACAACAGTGTTATAGTCTATCTTTTCCTTATTTCTCGAAAACGTCTATTTCAACAATGAATGTTGAAATCTATGGTTTCGACACTTATACATTTTAAAACACTTCAAATCGCTTTAAATTCTATTTAAATATCACTTCCCCAAAACATTTCTTTAATATATTATTCACCGTCCAAAAACGTGAATATAAATCGTTTACCAAATTCAACACTTCTACATATTTAACTTAAAGAATTATCCACTGTCCAAAATCGTGAATATATTTCCTTTAATAAGCTTTCCTATTTACTTATCAAATTCAATCAACTTTTGAATTTATAAATCAATGTTTATAAATTCACATTTATATATTTAATAAAAACTTCAACTTATTAAATCCCTTAATTTACAAATTCTATCTATATCCCATTTAAATGCCAAAATCCAATTTATAAGCTAATTATTTATAAATCTTTTATTTTACAAAATCTATTCATTTTATAACTTCACAATTTATAAATCTATAAATTTCATTCACTTATGAATCCATTTATACTTCATTTTAACACTTATAAAAACTCGTTTTATAATTCCAATATTTTAATTTATAAATATCAATTTTATAAATCTTTTATATAAAGCTTTTTATAACAATTCAAAAATCTCAATTTAAACTATTTTATACAATCGTTAACTCCACATTTCAAAAATCACATTTTCAACTATATTTCTCAAAAATCATAATTTTTTATAACATTAAAATTATAATGTTTATTTATTTAAAATGAATCAATTCCAAAATTTAATAAAACGTATACTTTCAAAAATCACTTTAAAATCCTTTTAGTTTTCCAAAATAGGCCCAATGTTGCAACAGCACTAAATATAATAATCACGGCATCCAAAACATCGTATAACATATGATAACAGAATATGTCACAATATCTGTAAATAAATCAATACGGGTGAGGAATCCAGTTGGATCCCTCCAACCTGTTTCCCTGCATCCACAGATGTTAGCACAATACCAATTCCGTTCCAATACGGAATATCGCGGTATATAGGATTTATAAAATATTATCCGCTATGATGGGCGCAATAGGGTCTCGTCCTCTATATAATGTGGGAAAATCAACTTCAAGTACATATATAATACCAATTCCATTCAAGTTGGAATTATCACGGTATATGTTTTTAATAAATAAAATCCGCTTAATATACGGCGTACAGGGTCTATTTAACTACAACAGATAATAATGTATCATTCAAACATACAATCAAGCAATTTTAAATCTAACTATTTAAAATATAAATCGAAACAGTTTCGATTGAGTGAGAAGTTCTCACCTTGCTTCAAATGCAGTTGCAGTGTTTTATTTCGAATAAAATTAAACGCGCGTTTAATTTTACCCAAAATTTTCACTAGCTCCAATCGGTCCCAATCCAGCTTCATCGCGTAGTGTTCGTCCATATGAACCCAACGCAATTCGTTTCGTGCGTTTTCAACCTCGTATGAAAAAGTTACACATTTTAAAGTTTACACGAATTAAAATAAAATTAATTTACAATTTTCTTTCTAATTTTCAACCTCAATCCATCACTGCCGTTCATTTCATTCAAGCAAGATCTGGATGTGCATCTCTTTCTCCTCTCTCACGTGCATCTATAGGCCGGAGGAAACCCATCACCATCGTTCTAGGGTTGAATATTGCGACCTCCGCGATCCCCTATACATCGATCAACAACCTCCATCACGAAGCCCCTCACTTGTGCTACCTTCGGCCACATAGCTTAAAGCTCGGCCCTCCCATTGAACAGAAAATCATGCGCAAACCCATGGTGAACGCGGCCTTCCTGCTCCCTCCACGTCGCGCCATTTCAAATCTCGACCGTTGGATAGCTAGTATTCGTTGAGATCTTTATTTTTGTAGTTGATGATTTTTGCTAAAAACTGATGGATTTGAAGAAATCAGAGGAAGAACGGGAACAATTTTTGGCCATTAATGAAATAAGTGGCGGCTGAAGCTCTAGGGTTAGGGTTTTGTGAAAAATGAAATGTTAGAGGGGCTTTTATAGAAAATTTGCAAACACTATTCAACCGAAATTTTTCCGAACTCCAAACGAGGCGTGCCGCCTGGCGTTTATAATGTTTTACCCCCATTCCGAACGCAATGGAATATATATCGGGAGCCAATTCGATCATATTTGAAAGATAAGTTTTTGAATCGACAATTTACATTTAAAATTCACTCGAATCGATTTTCTGTGCGTTTTAGCTTGCCCCGGACAAATCGTAAATCCGATTGACACGAAATTTGAAACCACACAATAATATAACATTACGGATCCGATGATACTAGTTTCGTCGAAATCTGAGACTGTTTGAAAAATGGTTATTCTAACTCGTCAATTAAATATTAAAATATTCAATTTCCACAAATTAACCTTTAATTCAATTTTAAAAGTTCTATAACATCATTCTGGCTCCATATGATATGATATAACTTTATTAATCATTTTTTAATCATATTAAACCCAATTTTCAATTATTTCTGTAATTTCAAATATTTAATTATCGATTTAATTATCCAGTTAAATCCAGATATTCAAATTTTAATTTATTCGACTTACAAATTTTACTTATTAATATTTAAAATCAATTAAATATATGAATTTCAAATGACAGAAATTCTGGGTCGTTACAAACTTCCCCCCTTAAAATAATTTCGTCCTCGAAATTACCAAGTATGAAAAAGTTACAGAATCCATTAACTTTCAAAACAAATTGTTCGAATTTAAATTTAAAATTTACTTAAGTGTTTAACTTTTCCAAAATCCAATAGTTAAACTTCTTACAGTAACTTTACTAAGTTTTCAAATCATACTTAGTTATCTTTTCAAAAAAATTCAATTTTCTCAAAAAAAATCTAACGTCTTAAATTTTCAGAAAATTTCGCCATAGTCTCCTTTGCGCAGCTCGATCCGAAAAAAAAATGATAGTATATATATCACAAATATACATCTCATCAAGTAATGAGGCATCCCGCAGATAAAAAAGTGTAAAAGTACGATATGTAATCCGAGATATGTACCTTATATATTATTAGCGAGCATATACGGCTAATATAGCGCGAAAGCGAGCTCCAAATGCGAAGCAATGCGCAATCCGCACCTACTATACACTCAACAAACAAATGAGAACATGCATATATGAAAATAAATATCAATATACTACATATACCACAACTATATATGTCAATATAGCAAATGCAATCAAAAGCAACAAATTCAACCATCAACCAGCTATCATCCAATTAACATCCATAACCAAATCAATATTCATGCACTTCTCATTAATATTTGATTCACGTTTAAAATCACATTTGATTCATTAATATTTGATGTTTTTACCAACATTCAGTTATCCATATTCAATTAGTTTGCATTCACTAATTCATATTCATGTTGGTTCACTTCCAAATCAAATTCAATTTTATTTAAGATTCACTTAACTTCCAATTTGATTTTAATGGTTTATAGCTTTCAATTTCACTAATTCAATTTCATATGGATTTCTATACAATCAACTAACAATCAATCTAACAATCAATGTATATCCAATACAACCAAATTCATTCAATTTTGCTTACATTCATTCAATTTGGTTCATCACTTTTAATTACCAATCGGTTGATATTAAATTGACTTCCATTTAATTATTCAATTTTTTTTTTCCAACTTCATTAGCTTCTAATGAATTAACACTTACATTCCTTATTTCATATCAATTTATTTACATTCAATTGATTTACATTCAATTCATTCATTAATTCAATTGCTAATTCATTTCATTCATTAATTCAATTGCTAATTCATTTAACCACAAAAGTTGAATTTCATTACATAACTCAAGTTCATATTCATTACTTCACTTTATTAATTTACTTCGATACCAAAATCAACTTCATTCAACATTCCTTAAGTTATATTCCATTTAAACATCATTTGTTTAACTTAACTTAAATTTCCAAATCCAATTCAGATTCCAATTCTAAAGTAAATTCTATTTTACTTTTATTTACATTTCATATTTATAAATATATTCATATAGTTTCATTTCTTATATATAAGATTTTTTCACAATTGTAAATCATAATAATAAAAATTCCATACTTAATAATTCATTTGCTTATATAATTATCCTTTTATAATATGTTTTATTTAACTTATAATTCCCATTCAAACATCTTTAAATTAACTTATATATATCCTTGTATTTTCACGACCAAACAATCAATTTATATACACTTTAATAATTTTTGAAAAATTATTTCCATTATATATAAAATATAATCAAGGTAAAATTATTTCATTTACCCAATTTAAAACAATACCATTTTTATATTCACTAACAAATACGCTCTCATAGCTATTATTACACTCACACTCATTGTAGAGTACTACTGACTCTATCTCTAATGAGTAATTCCCAACAGAGCCAAGGTTGTCACTTAACCATATGCTCTGATACCAAATGTGAGGAACAGGTTCTTCGACTCGCGAAGGCCGACATCAATACGTCCACTGTATCAACTGCCGAGCAATCGAAGGCCGAAAAACCGAGCCCTTAAAGTTAAAGAAGAGGTAGAAGATAGAAGAAGAAAGAAAAAGAAAAAGCAAAAAAACAATATCAGAATCTCACAATCGCAGCGGAACAACATATAATAGATAAATGAATAATCTTTTAAACAAAGAACTATATCAGTTATTACATTACATCACATTTCATCAAATTATCAGAGTTTACAACAACAAACAGCGGAAAAGAAATACTATATACTAGTTGATACGCCAAGCCATCCAGCTTGCCTCCAAATCTCTACAGCAACTCCTGAATTCCAGAATATCCTGATAACCTGACTCTAGACTGCCCGAGTTAAAATTGGTAGGCACCCAGAGTTTAGGAAGAGAACAATAAACTCCAAGTCAGTCATGGGACTGGTGTGAGAACTTAAAACAGTTTATCTTTAAAAATAAACAAAGAAATATTTTAAATTAGATTCGCAATGCTTTTAGAAAATGAGACTACCATAAGGCCTCCCGCACACACACACAATGAAAACGCAGAATCGGAGGAGATTTTTCCTTATGATAGTCAAATATGCTTGATACGCAAATTTTCTGTGATATTATTACTATAAGTGCAAAGTGGAAAACCTTTCGAAAGTATAATATAAATCTCAGCCAACATATGACCAGTATCGTATGTCTACTATAGCTGCCATGTTCAATAGCAGGTTACCGCCACATTCCATGGAAGGTTATACAACTAAAACCCTACAAGGCTCGTATTGTTTCTTTGGATTTCCAACAAATGGTCAGGCCAAGGAACTTCCCATTGCCACATGGAAACGCCTTTGGAAAGACGCCCCGAGAACCTAACCGGATCTCTGCCAACACAAGGTCGGGTTACCCCTAACAGGGTAACTACTGACACCGGTCGTAAACGACCGTTCCCAGGATCCCAGCGACAAATCACAAAGTAATATATATATATATATCTGTGATATCAACATAAGTTAAGTATCTGGGCTCCATACCATGACACCACTTCTATCCAGAAGGAAATGCACATACCCTAAATGGCGCTACCCCCAATAACCTTGCTGCATCTTTCCTGTTTCGACCATTTCGGGGTGTGAGGTTCGATGAAGTCTCGTCCACAAAGCTACGCTTTTTACAAAGGCCACGCTTTGATCCACAATGATCAGCAGCACTCAGCATGCCACACTACCAAATTGGGAGTATATCACTGATAACTTTCAACTACATAACCTCTAAGCTCGTACGTCTCAGAGAAGGGTGTTAAGCTAAGAGAATAAATTCTCCGCCACCAACAGAAATTTATTTGAAAGGAATCTGCTTTATATCTCAATTTGTAATGTCAGACATACAATCCATTCAAGTCTATTCTGGGTTCGAACGGAACCGAAGGCACTTCCAAAGAAGCCCTTGCAATCCAGGTATTCACAATCTCGATCGGACTTCCCATCACTTAGGGAATCTCTATACCGGCGCGACTCAGTGCAGAGACAATCAACGAGTTATCCTTTCGTTCTCGAAAATACCCGGTCTTCAATACCGGTCTTCAAATGCTATTCATAACGACATATCATTATTTGGAATGGGTTATATGACACAAAGGTCCTCTCCCGGCTAAACCGAATAACGAGCGCTAATTTTTAAAATAAGTGTAGCATTCAAATTCAAGCAATCACGACAAATACCCATTTAAAGGTAAATATCGATAGTCAGTTACTTAACTATCAAAGCAACCCAACAAATATTCAGCACCATAACAATCACTAGGCCCTTTTTATTAATTTTTCATCAATTAAATAACTTGCCAAATATTCACTTCAATTTATCTTTGAAAAGATATATTCTCTAAACCCTTTCAATTTCTACATTGGAAAACATTTCCAAATACTTATTTAACAATAAGTAATTCACGAATCTATTTATTTTTAATACTTAGAAAATATTCGATATACTTAAAACACGATTGAGTATATATTTTATTCTTTTAAGGAAAACATTCTCTTAAACACATTTATTTGAGTTAAAACGAATGTTGCGTAAAACATCGTTACGACAACTCAAAATCACTGAGTATAGGGATTAGCAATTAAGATAGATATATAAATCCCAATACTATATAAAACATTTCCTTTCGGAAATCATTTATTATAACAACAGTGTTATAGTCTATCTTTTCCTTATTTCTCGAAAACGTCTATTTCAACAATGAATGTTGAAATCTATGGTTTCGACACTTATACATTTTAAAACGCTTCAAATCGTTTTAAATTCTATTTAAATATCACTTTCCCAAAATATTTCTTTAATATATTATTCACCGTCCAAAAACGTGAATATAAATCGTTTACCAAATTCAACACTTCTACATATTTAACTTAAAGGATTATCCACTGTCCAAAATCGTGAATATATTTCCTTTACTAAGCTTTCCTATTTACTTATCAAATTCAATCAACTTTTGAATTTATAAATCAATGTTTATAAATTCACATTTATATATTTAAGAAAAACTTCAACTTATTAAATCCCTTAATTTACAAATTCTTTCTATATCCCATTTAAATGCCAAAATCCAATTTATAAGCTAATTATTTATAAATCTTTTATTTTACAAAATCTATTCATTTTATAACTTCACAATTTATAAATCTATAAATTTCATTCACTTATGAATCCATTTATACTTCATTTTAACACTTATAAAAACTCGTTTTATAATTCCAATATTTTAATTTATAAATATCAATTTTATAAACCTTTTATATAAAGCTTTTTATAATAATTCAAAAATCTCAATTTAAACTATTTTATACAATCATTAACTCCACATTTCAAAAATCACATTTTCAACTATATTTCTCAAAAATCATAATTTTTTATAACATTAAAATTATAATGTTTATTTATTTAAAGTGAATCAATTTCAAAATTTAATAAAACGTATACTTTCAAAAGTCACTTTAAACTCCTTTTAATTTTCCAAAATAGGCCCAATGTTGCAACAGCACTAAATATAATAATCACGGCATCCAAAACATCATATAACATATGATAACAGAATATACCACAATATCTGTAAATAAATCAATACGGGTGAGGAATCCAGTTGGATCCCTCCAACCTGTTTCCGTGCATCCACAGATGTTTGCACAATACCAATTCCGTTCCAATACGGAATATCGCGGTATATAGGATTTATAAAATATTATCCGCTATTATGCGACGCAATAGGGTCTCGTCTGCTATATAATGCGGGAAAATCAACTCCAAGTACATATATAATACCAATTCCATTCAAGTTGGAATTATCGCGGTATATGTTTTTAATAAATAACATCCACTTAATATACGGCGTTTAGGGTCTATTTAACTACAACATATAATAGTTTATCATTCAAACATACAATCAAGCAATTTTAAATCTAACTATTTAAAATGTAAATCGAAACAGTTTCGATTGAGTGAGAAGTTCTCACCTTGCTTCAAATACAGTTGCAGTGTTTTATTTCGAATAAATTAAACGCGCGTTTAATTTTACCCAAAATTTTCACTAGCTTCAATCGATTCCAATCCAGCTTCATCACGTAGTGTTCGTCTATACGAACCCAACGCAATTCGTTTCGTGCGTTTTCGACCTCGTATGAAAAAGTTACATATTTTAAAGTTTACACGAATTAAAATATAATTAATTTACAATTTTCATTTTAATTTTCAACCTCAATCCATCACTGCCTTTCATTTCATTCAAGCAAGATCTGGCCGTGCATCTGTTTATCCACCTTCATGCGCATGTACCGGCCGAAAGAAACCCATCACCATCGTTCTAGGGTTGAATATCGCGACCTCCACGATCCCCTATACATCGTTCAACAACCTCCATCACGAAGCCCTTCACTTGTGCTACCTTCGGCCACCATAGCTTGAAGCTCGGCCCTCTCATTGCACAGAAAATCGTGTGCAAGCCCATGGTGAACGCGTCCTTCCAGCTTCCTCCATGTCGCGCCATTTCAAATCTCGATCGTTGGATAGCTAGTATTCGTTGAGATCTTTATTTTTGTAGTTGATGATTTTTGCTAAAAGATGATGGATTTGAAGAAATCAGAGGAAGAACGAGAACAATTTCGGCCATTAATGAAATAAATGGCGCCCGAAGCTCTAGGGTTAGGGTTTTGTGAAAAATGAAATGTTAGAGGGGCTTTTATAGAAAATTTGCAAACACTATTCACCCGAAATTTTTTCGAACTCCAAATGAAGCGTGCCGCCTGACGTTTATAATGTTTTACCCCTATTCCGAACGCAATGGAATATATATAGGGAGCCAATTTGATCATATATGAAAGTTAAGTTTTTGAATCGACAATTTAAATTTAAAATTCACTCGAATCGATTTCCGTGCGTTTTAGCTTGCCCCGGACAAACCGTAAATCCAATTGACACGAAATTTGAAACCACATAATAATATAATATTACGGATCTGATGAAACTGGTTTCGTCGAAATCCGAGACTATTTGAAAAATGGCTATTCTAACTCGTCAATTAAATATTAAAATATTCAATTTCCACAAATTAACTTTTAATTCAATTTTAAAAGTTCTATAACATCATTCTGACTCCAATATTATATGATATAACTTTACTAATCATTTTTTTAATCATATTAAACCCAATTTCCAATTATTTATGTAATTTCAAATATTTAATTATCCAATTAAATCCAGATATTCAAATTTTAATTTATTCGACTTACAAATTTTACTTATTAATATTTAAAATCAATTTAATATATGAATTTCTAATGACAGAAATTCTGGGTCGCTACACCCACAAACTCCGATATATGTACACATTTAAGTGAGAGCGCGATAAAATTTGGTATAAAATGATAAATTAACCCTATTTGGTGCTTTTCCATCTCAATAGAATGTCCTGTCATCATAGAACAAAATTTACATATTATAAGAGATGAAGACCTAACTAACCTCTAATTGTTGTGAAAAACAAAGTTCGAAGTTAATATTTGATGATTACTTAACATTTGGATAAATCCCTCAGTTTCTCTTAATGGTAGTGATAACACACAAACAAATTAAGAGGTTGTGCTGTAGAATTTCGTAGAGTAAAATTATTCTACAGGATAGTGAACCAGTCTAGCAGTCACAATATTTTTTTGGTCACGAATTGAAGCATGCACTCACACATATGACAATATACTATAAACATGAAATCTAGTATGAACATGCGAATCTGTAAGATTTAAACAGTAAACCGAAAGTCCTACATTGACCTATGCAAACAAACTAAATATTTATTTTTATTTTTTTGGCAAGACCAGCTGGTTTTATAGTGGACCGTCCACTTTTTATTACGAACGTAATAAGAATTTGAAGTACATGAGAAAGGTATAAGCACCTTAACTACTATGAAAAAGAAAGAATACAGCAAAGGAGTGTGATAGACATATCACAACTACTATATAATATCAAAAACAACTACTCCTCCGAAGAGGTAGCAACACCATCATCCACTAAATCCTGAGAAGACTCCAAAAGTACATTCCCCAACAGACCAGCATAGGGGCAGAAATGGAAAACAAGACAGGGATCATAAGCCACAGAATCAGAAGAGTACACAAAGGAACAATCCCAGGATGAATCAACAAGCAAGATAGATTTCGATCTCGAAAAATAACTGTAAAAAACAAGAGCTAATGAGTCACCAGACGGTCTATAATAAAGGCATCTAAGGTCTAGATGATCATCAGAAACAAATCTAAAGAAAGAATCATCCAAGGGGTTAAATCTCATGTCAGAAATGTGATCAAACCAACACCTCTCATCATCCCAAACAATAGAGGGACAAGGCAGACCAGGTACATGTGCAACACCAGGAGGCAGAACCGGAACAGCAGTAGGGACTGCAGAAACAACACCAGGGTCCACATAAACGGCGGGGGATAAAGGCCGAGCAGGCGATAAGGCAGGCCGATCGTCAGTACAAGTAAGCGGATCCAGGACAGAAATAGGAGTCGTAGGAGGAGGAGCAACCTGAGAAGATACCTTAGGAACCCATTTCCTGAGCGGATGCCAAGGAAGAGGGATCTTAGGAGCAGCCGTAGAAACAACAGAATGTGAGCAGGCGATTGCTAGGTGGCCAAAGGAGTGACAGGAGGAACAAATATCTGGAACCCAACCGTAGCAAACACGGACTTCCACTACGTGCCCAACAACAAGCTGTACATGAATAGAGGATGGGAGGGGCTTAGATGGGGAAATCTCAATCAGAGCCTTAGCGAACATCAATTTTTCACGCGCAACCGTATTAGAGTCGAAACATTTCAATTTACCTACATTACAATCTAGCCAATTCAAACCAAGCAAGGGTTGCAGAGCAGAGGGTATATGGAAAAAGTACACCCAAATGGGGATAGAGAGGACTTGCTCACGAGCACTAGCAACTGTTGGAGACCAAGGAGTAATAATAAATGGTTGCCCACCGAAAAAAGAAGGCTCTGCCTCAAGAACACGACAGCGATCCTCGTTGGAGGAAAACAAAAGGAAATACATAGAATCCACCAGCCTAACATGAAGATCGCTACGAAGACGCCAAGCTTTACGACAAAGCGAAGCCGCATCGTGAAGGCGATGTGATGGGTCTAGAAAGAAACCAACCAAGTAATATGACCAATAGTCCACACCAGCTTGCATAACAATAGGAGGAGGAATATTCACTACATTTTCCTCAACAATTTCAAATTCGATCGGATTGCAGTCCCCCGCATTACGGGGCAAAGATGAAAAAAGCGAAGTCCAAGATTTGAAACCGGACAGGGAAGGAGCAGCAGGTCCGGGAGGCACCACACTAATGGGTTTACCTGCAGCGGCATATCGAATAGATTCTTTGAACCCAAAGCATTGTGAATGGGAGCACACTTATCATTGGCATTAAGTCGAACACAAGGTAAGCATCGTGCACAGCTCAAACAATTAGCAGCAGGGACTAACAAAGCACAGCCAGGCATACCATTCTCCGCCTCAACAACACAAGCGACATCACCAACTGACGCACACGAAGACACGCCACCGAAATCAGCTAGACAAACCTCATCAGGCATAGGAGACGTTGCCATCGAAAGAGGGCAAGTGCTAAGAACAGAAGCGATGGCAGGAGGAACTTAGGGAAGAGGGGAAAATCATCAACGGGTAGAAAAACAGGCTCTTGGAGAAGCAGCACCAAGCCTTGTAATACTTCCCAGATCTGGAGGATGAAAGCGTAGGAGACGATGGAAGAAGTAGGTTAGGATGATTAACCATTTTATGATGATTTTAATATGTGTGCTGATTTGAATTGTGCCGATGGTGGCTTTTATTCATTATCCTATCTCAGTCTATGCAATTAGGTTTATATTTTACCTTTCTACTTTTTTGCACCATTTCAAAATCTCATTGTCAATTCATTATCATGTAAACAAACTATAAACATAAAAGGGGTTCCTCATTTGTACAACCATTATCATGCAAACCGAATATACTATCTGTACTCTCCTTCAGCTATCCATTTGAAACAAAATAAGTAATTCAATAATTGAATCAATAAACTAAAGGGGTTCCTCATTAATATTCAACAGCAATAAATGTTAGCAAAGGAAAGCACAGTTCCCTTGCTCCAATATAGCAGAACCCAAAACTGATAGATTTATATCATAAGCTTGTACGTATGTTAACAAAGAGTAACGACATACTTTAAAATCAAGAATGAATAATAAAATATAATATAATAAAACCTTATCTTCTTTGAAATGCAGATCCAACCACTTTCTTTTCGAAACTTTGTAAAGTGTAATGACTACTCTTGAAGGTTAACCAAAACTTTACACTTCTCAGGAACAATCTCTTTGTTCAGTTTTGTTATGTCGCATCGACAATTCTCCCCTTGCATGTCATGAAATTCTATATCAACAGACATTCGCTTGAAAACTGTTTCCACCTTTTCTTTCTTAACGCCCTCAAGGAATACATA
This sequence comes from Allium cepa, assembly GCA_030765085.1. Taxonomy (NCBI): domain Eukaryota; kingdom Viridiplantae; phylum Streptophyta; class Magnoliopsida; order Asparagales; family Amaryllidaceae; genus Allium; species Allium cepa. The sequence continues at coordinate 720,017,510 of CM060938.1, read as the reverse complement.
AATTTTGTATAAAAATGGAGTAAATGACTGTCAGGTATATGTCAAATGAAATTACCGATGGAATCAGGTATATGTCAAATGAAATTACCGATGGAATGTGAAATAAATCAAAATATTTGGCGCATGAATATCATATGAGACATTGATTATCAGTATTATTAGCACTATAACGAAAAAAGGGACAATATTATAACATCAACCTGAAGGTAAAGGAAATAATATACATGCGTGTATTTGCTTCAGGTTAAAAAACATTTGCAGCTATGTGACTGAGCTATGTAAATTCCACATATCATTTTTTTTAATTCCTCTAACCTTGGGTCCCATGCTGAATCAACCATAATAACACGGTCTACTTTTGTTAGTGTAAGACCAAGTCCACCAACTTGTGAAGGTCAACAAAAATATAGGAGCTCCACGTCCCTCTTGAAAATCCTGAAAAGAAAATAAAATTGGTACAATATTAATTAAATCGTCTTAATTGATTGAAATACAAGATTGCAAATGATATAGACCTTCACTGTGCTTTCTCTACCTGCAATTTTTGTTGTGCCATCAATCCGCATCAACCTATACCCTACAACAGTGGTTGCTTCCTACGGAACAGAACAAATAGAATATAACAAAAAGGAGATCCAGTAATACAAGGACATGAGAAGGCTTTTGGTTCTGTTGAATAATAATAATATAAGGAATCGACGGTGTTTATTTGGATTAATCAAATATGTTTCTTTGTCCCATACACAACTAGAATCCATACTGGTGAGCTTGGCTTCCGAAGTGCATGTACAGAGGTTGTAGAAATGTACATATTTTAGTCAAGGAGGCTATTTCAGAAATTTGTTATGTGTGTGATTGCGACAGTTATTTTATACAAGTGTGTACACGTGTGGGAACCAGTATTCAGGTCCAAGTCAAGACAGACCTTTCAGGTATGTACAAAATGACACATCAACCTATGAGTATGAAGAAGAAGAAAAATTCCTTCACGTAAGAGAGTGAACAACCAACAGCAAAGTAATCTACTGTTTTGATGTGGTAAGCCATGGAGATCAACTTGATTTATTCACGCTAATGCCTATTCAACCAGAAATAAAATGTGTATACAAGTAGTAAATTAACAGAAATTACAAAACCCAAAATGAAATGTATAAAGAAAGATCCATCAAACTTCAAATTTCTAACGTAACAAAAATAGCCATAACCCTTATCAAGTTGTTGACTTGATGCACAACAACGAAAATTTCCATATCCCTATAGTACACTCAACCAAGTTCAAGCTTGTCTAGTTAGCTATCCATTGTACTTTTAATTCATGATTTAATATGCAAGTACCCCAATGCAGAGGCGTGTCAGTGGATCAGATTTTGATCTGTATCCAGTCTTGTAGTTAGATAAAAGGAGTTCATGGTTCATTTATGACTGGGATTAAAAAATTATACTGATAGAACAGTGCCTAACCAATTAGTTAATAACTGAAATATTTTTCTTTACATGAATATGTAACAAGCATGCATATTGAGCAGAATAATACCTGGATAAGATTCAACATTTTCCATGTTTGAGAGAAGATTAATATAATGTGCCCATCGACGATCAAATTATCCTGTTTATAGAAAAAAGGTAAGCATCTGAATTTTAGACTCTCATGTTGTTGATGGAAAATAAGAATAGTAATCTAACAAGCAAAGTCATCATGAAGCATATTTTTCAAGACTCGTTGTGATCCAATTTTTGAAGCTCGTTGCTATTTTTTTTGCCATTTCTTCAACCAAACCAAGTTCCTCGTGATTTAACATTGAATCCATTCCTTCCAGCACGCCTTCAGCAGCTTTTTTGGTTAGAAGACGTTAGATTTTGGTGGTACAATATTTCATATACATGTAGATCTTGGAGATATTTGAGTCTATGTGGAATTATGACTCAAATTTATTGTCTATTTTATAAATTTGGTAGATTTTGGAAGGTGATTTATTGCATCTCTTAGAGATTTTGCGCATTTGGTAAAGAGATTAGTTGCCTCTTTTATTGTATTAAAGAAAGCAACAAATTATCTACCTAAGAAAGATTTATGAAGGTATTCAATAGCTTCTTAAATAAGATATTTTATCAAGTCTATTATAAATAGACATGTCTATGATTTATAAGATGTGCGGGAAAATGTGTATTTTGTTGGGTGTTTGGAATTGAGATTTCTTCTCAATTTTAAGTCTTTTTTGTATTTTCTTGGTTGAATCAATAAAAGTTTTTGTTTTTGGGGGAATTAATTTTATTTGCTTTCTTCCCTACTTTCTCTTCTGAATCTAATTGTATAGTGATCCCGAAAAATTATTAACAGTTGGTATCAGAGCCAACTACACAAATTTTTGGAAGAGTCTTTGGCTATGGAGAAGATAAATGTTGAAAAGCTTAATGGAAGAAACAGGGATTTATGAAAGGCGAAAATGATAGATTATCTCTATCTTAATGATCTTCACCAACCCTTGGAAAACAAAAGGGAAAAGCCAAACGGAATAACTGAGGCAAAGTGAGAAATTTTGGATAGGAAGGCAGCTGCAGCAATTCGATGTTTTATAGAGAATTCTGTGTTTCATATCGTTGCTTGTGAAACTTCTGCTTTTGAAATATGGAAGAAAAATTATGCAAAAAATTCTACGATAAGGCATTTTTGATGAGAAAGTTGGTCAATCTAAAACTAAAGAAAGGCGAATCGATCAACGAACATCTCAACAGCTTTCAAGCAATTGTGAACCAATTGGCGGAGATCGGCTTCAAAGTTGATGACAAAACTCAAGCTTTAATATTAATAAGCTCATTGCCTGAAATTTGAAAAACTCTAGTAGCTGCATTGAATAATTCAAATTGTAGTGGTGTTGTTTCCATATAGACTGTGGTTAGCCGCCTTCTTAATGAGGAGATGCGAAGGATAAATTCAACGAAAGGAAAGACCACTGAAGAAAAGGAAACTACAAATCCATTGGCAGAGGTCCACTATGCAAAGAGAGAAAGACGCTCATTCAAACCAAATACGGATGAGAATTCATGTGCTATTACTGTGAAAAACTAGGCTATCAACTGAAATTTTGCAATAAATTAAGAAAGGATAAAGAGAGGATGAGAACTCAAGAAAGAAGCAAAAATATGGTGGAGATAGACCGTGATGAGGAGGTAAACTTGGCATTAGCAATGATGTTCTTTGTGTTGATATTAGTATGGGAGGAGAGTGGGTGTTAGATTATGGTGCATGTTTCCACATTTGCAATCAAAAGGAAGCATTCACTGGAAGGTTGGTGACGCTTACAGAGGTTAGGCATATTCTAGAAATTAAAAGAAATCATGTCTATGTTGGACAGCTGGAAGGGAAAGGTTGTAATTTCTCGACTCGAGGTGGAGTAACTAGGGTTTGGAAGGGTAATAGGGAGGTGCTGCGCACGGAGAGGAAAAACAATAATATTTATTCATTGCTTGGAAAAACCTTAATGACTGTAAATTCTTATACAAGTGAAGTTAGAGAGACAAGTCTATCTGAATCAAGGTGGAGCCAACAATGGAAAACCACAAAGCCTACTTAGAGGTCTTTGTGGTATTACAAGCAATTCTGATCTGTTGATAATGTGCATGTTCGATTGGCGGGCATGCATAATTTGGAGCCTGAGGTTTTAGGAGAAGCTTGGATAACATTTATGGAATATTGTATCAAGGTGGAGATTGTTAGATTTTTGTGGTACAATATTTCATACATATGTAGATCTTGGAGATATTTGGGTTTATGTGGAATTATGACTCAAATTCATTGCCTATTTTATAAATTTGGTAGATTTTGGAAGGTGATTTATTGCATCTTTTAGAGATTTTGCGTACTTGGTAGAGAGATTAGTTGCCTCTTTTATTGCATTAAAGAAGGCAATAAATTATCTACCTAATAAAGATTCATGAACGTATTCAATAACTTGTTAAATAAGATATTTTATCACATCTATTATAAATAGACATGACTAGGATTTATAAGATGTGTGGGAAAAATGTATTTTGTTGGGTGTTTGGAATTGAGATTTCTTCTCAATTTTAAGTCTCTTTTCTATTTTCTTGATTGAATCAATAAAAAAAATTGTTTTTGGGGGAATTAATCTTGTTTGCTTTCTTCCCTACTTTCTCTTCTAAATCTAATTGTGTATTGATCCCGAAAAATTATCAACAGAAGAAGCGGATGGTCACAAATTTTCTTCAATATCTAAAAGATTAGTAGAAGTAATAAGTATATCCCCTAGAGTAAACCATATTTACTATGGTGAACACGCACTTCACAGCTGTAGTACAGCACAAATTCATGATTGCAATAAAGTATAATGTGAGCAAGGATAAAAGTTTAAAAAAGGGTCTAAATACCATTAACTTTGAATAGGAAAACTCTAAAATGACAATCAAGAATACCTTCAGGAATGGAGAATGTTTGGTAAATTTTATCTCATAAACAAAACAAATGACAGAATATTTAATGATCAAATTGCACTAATTCCAAAGAAAATTAATGATGTAGCTAGAAAACAACAAATTAGTAATATAAACATATACTGGTTTTGTTGCCATGTACAAGAAGACCTATTGCTCCAACTATGATCAACCATTCGTCTACAGGTAATTACAATTTGTCAATCAGTCAACACTCTAATTCAGAGGTAGAGCGTTTCATTGAGTCCACAACTTACCTTAAACAGTTTTCAGTGATGCTCTGCCTAACAACCATTCTTTCTGTTTGCACCAAAATTGGTCACAAACCCCAGTATCGCGAAAGCACCGATATATAAATACAAATCAGCAATATTCAAACACAAATCTCAGATCTAAGCAATATCAAGCACAACAATTCAGAAATAACAATCAGAAACGCAAGATTTATAGTGGTTCGGCGATCTTGCCTACGTCCACTCTGAACTTTATGACTTTATTGATTCTTTTGATGATTTCAATCCGTTACAGCAGATTACAGTAGGTTATAACTCTGATGATAGAATACAATGGTGATAGAAAGATGTAGAATTGAATCCGACAGAGTCTGGACGTCGAATGACCAAAAAGATCCATTTTATAGGCTTCATGGGGCTATTTATAGGCGTAGGAGGCTGAGATCGCGCTCAAACTTCCGGAGACTTCTTTTGGCATGTGAGTGGGCCCACGCGACCGACCCCACCAAGTTTCGATTCGATCTGTGATCGATATGAAACGATTTCGTATCCATCAGAAAATGATCCAATCGAGCTGAAACTTGGCAGGAACATTCTTTACCTTGTATGGAAGCTGCTATGAAAATTTCGTTGCATTTGGACTTGTGGATCTTGAGTTATGATCGGTATGAGATGGAGTTTCTCCGTTGGTTGTTTGCTTCGACTCGATCACTTTGAATCCATGTATTCGAATCGATGGATGCACGTGACAACGCGGCGACGTGGCGTGCATATCTCGCATCGATCCGCCTTTTGCTCCGAGTTGACCGTGTCGCATCCAGAACTTCGCCTCGGTTGTATCGATGACCGTTGCCTTGTTCGATTTGATAACAGCTGCCAACACGTATCGATGGAAGCACGCTCGTTCGTATCGATAGAAATTGGCCCTGTTCGTATCGATCAAACATGATGGGCACGATTGATGGATACGAACTAACGAGCTTCGATGGGTTCGAATAACGACTTTAGGTAGATCGATACGAGCAAGCGTACTCTTTTGATGGATACGAAATGGTGTATCCCGATCGATTCGAACAAACGCTCGCTGATGGATACGAAGTTGACCGATGCAATTTATGCGAACAAGGCTGTTACGTGAGAGCCCTGATTGATACGAAGTGACTGAGCTCAATGGATTCGAACAGTGTGATGGTGGATCGATTCGAACGTGATGGATTCGAATTGATCGAGGCGGACTCATCATGATGGATATGAATCTGATCGGTGCGAATAGACCATCACCTTGACCTCCTGATGGATACGAATATGATGGATTCGAAACGGTCAATCTGATGGATACGAACAACATATTTTCTCCAACTTGCATCGATCATATCTCATTCATACGAACTCCGATTAACTTGAAATTTGAAACGCTGGCTTTTATGGTCTTGCTTGTCATGTCCTATCAATTGTAGCCTGATCTGGTCTTGAAAAAAATTCATCGATATCCATAGCGAAGCAATACATAACCAATCTTTGAGACAAGATGTCTTTGGTTTTCGATCAATTTTTTGGTATCACGGCCTTGCCAAAAGGCGGGATAACATTTGCCCCCCAAAACATGCCTTGCGATAGGAAGGTGTGTTCTGTAATGCCATAAGCTGGATGTTCATATCCTGTCAACAACCTGCAAAGAACTCGATAGTTTCATGTGACCTCGAATGACGATCGTTCGGGATCGTATGCTATTTGAGGTGAATCAGGACCGTTCGCGGCAAATGATGGGATGGGACCGTTCGCGGTCGGATGCCGTTCGCGGCAAATGGTGAAATGGGAACATTCGCGGTCAGATGCCGTTCGTGGCAAATGGTGATTGTTCGCGATCGGGAGCTTTTCAAGGCAAATTGTGACCATTCGAGGTCGGGTGCCGTTCGAGGCTAATTGTGACCATTCGAGATCGGGTGCCATTCGAGGAGAACTGTGACCGTTCCAGGTCGGGTGTCGTTCGAGGCGAATTGTGACCGTTCGAGGTCGGGTGTCGTTCGAGGCGAATTGGTGTGCCCGGGGGAGACTTAGTATTATCGATGCCAGATTTCACGTTCGGGTGAGTTTCTGAATCAAAGACTTTGGCAGTTCATTGCCATACAAGAGATGCTCGTGGACCGTTCGTGATCTATCGGGTATACAAGTAAATTTTTTCACAGAATTGCAAATATTAAAGCAATGATCATACGAATTCCACAACAGAAATGTCCAAACAAACTAAGTCCAAATGTAAAAATCAAAATCAAAGTAAAAGCAAGACGAGGATGTCGAAGCGTAAACTCTTACTATGGTGCGGTCAGTAGTCATTCAGAGCATACCTAAGAATCATGCCTGATCTCATACATGTGTAAATGATTTAACCGTGTTAGTGAGAGGTGTACGACTTGTTCATCGTTATTTCAATCAATCAATCAATTGATAACCATATGGTGTCCCGGTTCAGTGTCACCTCTAGCTGATGCAGACGGTGGTCGCTCTGGCTCTATCGTTGGAGCTCGCCTCCTCACATACTGAAGTAGCATACCGTTCCTGATATGCCCTTCCACCTCATCCTTCAGATGTCTATAATCATTAGTGTTATGACCGTTCAGTTCATGTAATAAGCAATATTTATCTGATTTTCTCTCGTCAACAGTTGGATCTCTTCGCATTGGTCTACGATATGGAACCTGCTCTCTCGTATCTTGATAGATTCGCTCTAAACTATCATTCAGCTCTGAGTATGTGGTGAATCTTGTTTCCTTTCGTGGTCGCATTGATCTGTTATCGTTATTCTCAGCCTTTCGTTTTCCCTTGCTAGTTTCTGTACCTTTCTCAGGGGGATTTCCATCTTTGACCGCATAAACATTAAATTCTTCTCCTTCTTCTCTTTCGGCGTTTGCATCCTCCAATCGCAAAAACTTTTCCGCCTCGTGATAGAATTATCCTAGATCCATAGGAGGATCTTTAGTCAATGAATTTTTGAACTCTGTGCCATCAGCTATTCCGGACACAGCTGCCATCATAACCATGGATGGATCTGGTCGATCCACCGATGCTGCTGCCGCGTTGAATTGCGTCAGAAAACTCCTCAAAGACTCCCCAGGTTTCTGCTTTAAAGTTGCCAAACTCATCACATTCTTGGGTCTTGTAATGTGAACCCTAAATTGCATCATGAATTTCTCAGTTAAATCTTCCCACGTTCCTATGGAGTCACTCCTCAGCTATCTAAACCATAATGCTGCGATATCCGTCAGATATAACGGAAAACACCAGGCTATAACTTCCTGTGATGCCCTCAACACTTCCATGTGCCTCATATACCTTGTCAGATGGACCGCGGGGTCCGTCCTCGCATCGTACATCTCCACTGATGGTAACTTAAACTCTGGTGGGTTCCTAGCCGTCCTAATCGCAGGAGTAAAGGGACTCTTGTTCACGTCTTCAAGATCTCTGTTTACTAATCCACCCCTCATGGATCGCCTGACCATCTCCGCCAATCTATCATTGTCTCCAAGGTGTAATCCTCGTTCTTCGCTTTCGACCTACTCCCCGAGTTCACGAGGGAATTCTGGAATCTGCCTCCCGGCTGATTGTTCATTCCTCTACTACCACCAGGTTGCTCGGATGCCCCTGTCTCTCTCTTCGGGATTGGATCAATATGCTCCAAGTGTGTACCTCCTAATCCAGGTGCTACGCCGGATGGTCCTGCTCCGTTCTGAACTCCATCTGCTCCTCAGTTCTGCGCTCCAAGTTGCCTAATCTGTTGAAGCAAATTATGGATCGTCTCTTCTTGCCTCTTCATCATCGTCTCCATCTCATCCCTGGTGACGAAGACCGATGCCTGATTCGCTCCTGAGGAAGCCCTCTTGACTTCCTTCGTGTTGACTTCTTTCTGGTCTCTGCCTTCTACTTGTTTGTCTTGTCATAGCTCCTTAGATCTGAATTCTTAAATCTTCAAATTCAACTTTCAAACGGTAGAATCCTTAAGTTAGCCTTCTCAGTGAAAGCACCAAAGTGTTTGCACCAAAATTGGTCACAAACCCCAGTATCGCGAAAGCACCAGCATATGAATACAAATCAGCAATATTCAAACACAAATCTCAGATCTAAGCAATATCAAGCACAGCAATTCAGAAATAACAATCAGAAACGAAAGATTTATAGTGGTTCGGCGATCTTGCCTACGTCCACTCTGAAATTTATAACTTTATTGATTCTTTTGATGATTTCAATCCGTTATAGCAGATTACAATAGGTTATAACTCTGATGATAGAATACAATGGTGATAGAAAGATGTAGAATTGAATCAGGCAGAGCCTAGATGTCGAATGGCCAAAAAGATCCATTTTCTTTAGGATTCAGCGGGCTATTTATAGGCGTAGGAGGCTGAGATCGCGCTCAAACTTCGAGAGACTTCTTCTGGCACGTGAGTGGGCCCACGCGACCGACCCCACCAAGTTTCGACTCGATTTATGATCGATACGAAACGATTTTGTATCCATAAGAAAATGATCCAATCGAGCTGAAACTTTGCAGGAACATTCTTTACCTTGTACGGAAGCTGCTGTGAAAATTTTGCTTCATTTGGACCTATGGATCTTGAGTTATGATCGATACGAGATGGAGTTTCTCGGTTGGCTGTTTGCTTCGAGTCGATCACTTCGAATCCATGTATTCGAATCGATGGATGCACGTGACAACGCAGCGACATGGCGCGCATATCTCTTATCGATCCGCCTTTTGCTCCGAGTTGACAGTGTCGCATCCAGAACTTCGCCTCGGTTGTATCGATGACCGTTGCCTTGTTCGATTCGATAACAGCTGCCAACACGTATCGATGGAAGCACGCTCGTTCGTATCGATAGAAATTGGCCATGTTCGTATCGATCAAACGTGATGGGTACGATTGATGGATACGAACTAACGAGCTTCGATGGGTTCGAATAACGACTTTAGGTAGATCGATACGAGCAAGCGTACTCTTTTGATGGATACGAAATGGTGTATCCTGATCGATTCGAACAAACGCTCGCTGATGGATACAAAGTTGACCGATGCAATTTATGCGAACAATGCTGTTAAGTGAGAGCCCCGATCGATACGAAGTGACTGAGTACAATGGATTCGAACAGTGTGATGGTGGGTCGATTCAAACGTGATGGATTCGAATTGATCGAGACGGACTCATCCTGATGGATACGAATCTGATCGGTGCGAATAGACCATCACCTTGACCTCTGATGGATACGAATCTGATGGATTCGAAATGGTCAATCTGATGGATACGGACATTATATTTTCTCCAACTTGCATCGATCATATCTCATTCATACGAACTCCGATTAACCTGAAATTTGAAATGCTGTCTTTTATAGTCTTGCTTGTCATGTCCTATCAATTGTAGCCTGATCCGGGCTTGGACAAAATTTATCGATATACATAGCGAAGCAATGTATAACCAATCTTTGAGACGAGCTGTCTTTGGTTTTCGATCAATCTTTTGGTATCACAGCCTTGCCAAAAGGCGGGATAACACCTTCATCATCTCATTTTCTGCTTCATCTTTGCATATTTATGTTTTATCTCAAGCTATATTTCTTAATGCAACTATTCTATAAAACACCATTGATTCCATAAATAAACATATTTCAAATGCAAACAGTTTACTCGATACGCAAATCAGAAAAACATACATCAAATATAATATTCATGATCAATGATCAAAGTTTCAAACATGTTGAATTGTAGACACGCTAGTTTATTAAAAAGCAAACGATTAAGAGACAAACCAACTTAAAATAAAAACAATGCAATATCCTGAAACACATATGGACTACAAAACTCTTTTCAATTAGAAGACAATGAATGAGATATCAAGCAGGAGCCAATGTGTTGGCCACATCAAGCACAAACCGATATCTGACATCATTTTTAGCAAGTCTCTCCATAGCCGTGTTCAGATAATCCATAGGAACAAGCTCGATATCAGCGGTTATACCATGCTTTCCAGCAAAATCTATCATCTCTTGAGTCTCTTTCATTCCTCCTATGCAGCTTCCAGCTATAGTTCTCCCAGCTATACATCATTTTTTATTGTCAACTGTTAGTTGAATAAAAATTGTATTAAAAGATAACATGTTTGATTTACAGTAACAACTAACCCATTATTATAGTAGCTACTGGGAGCTCCAAGGGCTTATCAGGTATCCCAAGCATGATCATCTTTCCATGTGGTTTTAGCAGTAAAATCAAAGGAGCAAGATCGTGCACAGCGGATACCGTGTTTATTATACCATCCATTGTGCTCATTGCGGCCTAATAACACATTTACCAGGATTGAATTATCAAATATAAGCTTAAGGTATACGGAGGACGGAAGTTAAAACAAATCATATGTACCTGCATTGCTTTGGGGTCCCTGCTGACGAGAAATGCATCAGCCCCTAACCTCTCAATCGCCTCCTTCTCCTTCGATGGAGAAGTACTAATAACTGTGACTTTCATTCCAAATGCCTTTCCAAATTTAACTGCGACATGGCCAAGCCCGCCAAGCCCAACTACACCTAGATGCTTTCCAGGGGCATCAAGCCCATGTTGCTTCATTGGGCTGTACACTGTAATCCCAGCACATAGCAACGGTGCCCCTGGTTAAAAGAAAAAACGTAAATTAATACTGACAGCGTACATAAGAATGCTTTGGCTAAATGAGCTAACATTTGAGGATAGAAACCATTGATTTTTTATTTTATTTTTTAAAAAAGGTGAATTTATTGCCTGTGTATATACCTTTATCCATAGACAAATTGTCAGGGAATTTGACAGCAAAGCGCTGATTGACCACAATGAAATTGGAGTAGCCACCATAAGTCATGGTACTATCAACGTCGCGTGCGTTGTATGTAAGCACCATTTTAGGGCAGTAATTTTCGAAGTTTTCATTACAGCTGTTGCATGACTGGCAGGAGTTCACCATGCATCCAATTCCGATCTTGTCACCAACCTTGCATTTGGTCACTTTGCTACCCACTTCAGTTGCAATTCCCACTATTTCATGCCTGTACATACTGTTTTATTTAACCAAATACTTTTTATTTGAAATGAAATAAAGCTTGGAATGAACATATATGTACCCTGGAACAATTGGATAGTTGGTGTTTTTCCATTCGTTCTTAATGCAATGAAGGTCAGAATGGCAAATTCCACAGTAAACAATCTTCACTGTGATATCCTCGTCTCCGTTGTTCCTGTCAAAAAAAACAAACAGATGTTATTCGCATTAATATGTCAGATTCTTCCAGTTCTATTCTCTGTCCTTTTAAACTTTACCATCCAATCCATGTCATTCATCTAATTACCATTACACGTATTTTATTCTCTACCTGTGCTGCAAATATTGTTATTGTTTGAAAACACACAACTAAATCAGACACTGAACTTTTCGAAATGTGCATCATAAAACACCAGACCACAAAGATACGTTCTTTTAAAACTTCATTTAAGCATAATTTTGATGTTTCGGAGGGTTCATCTTCGTACCTTTAAAACTTCAGTCTAGAGTGTTATAGGTTATAACGCTTCTTTTAATTATAGGATAAATCTTAGCACAGTTACTGGTCCTTAAATTGAGGACCAACTTCAGTTTATGGTATCTTTCTTTCCCTCCTTTTTCCCCCTTTTTTACAGAAAAGGCAGAGATTTAGTTAGCAAGGACTAGTAGATTAAAGAGAAACAATTATCGACTTCATTATATCTACTACTAATAAAGAAAATTCGTTGAACTAATTTACTCGGTGTCTTTTTGAAATTCCAAAAATGCATTTGCTTTCCGTTTACTTATTTGCGTTCAAACAAATTACAATAACACAAACAGTCCGTGTGCAAAGCACAGGTCCATAGTAGTATCTTGAAAGACAATTTGTGATAACTTTAAGCACTCGTCTATTTAAATGAGTGGAAAAAAAAAGGCAAATAACGTGTTCAATAAGGAGCCAATGACGTGTTTTGCAGCAATGTTTATTTATTTTATTAGCACTGTTGTTGTCTCGGTTTACCGTAATTCAGACTATCCACTTACAAATGTAGCTGGGCTTCGTAGCTGGGCTCCGTAGCTGGTCAATATCTTAAGTAACTAAGAGCATGAATTATCAAATCCAACATCAACCTAGCCCATTTAGTTCTTTAATAAGTTGGATACTCGCTGTTTTTCTTAAAATTCATTCCTATATAGGAAACTACCAAAAAGAGTACAAAACAGAGTTTGGATCCACTATTTCTATTTCCCTTTTTGTGTGTCGCATTTAAACAACTAAACGAACATCAAATAAAAAAACTAATATAAAAAATTTCGAAAATAAACTGTGCATACGAGGACATAAAGTTGGGGATAGATGAATTAGTGTGGATCCTGTGGTACAAAAAGTACTACAAATCAACTAGAAATTTCATAATCCTTTGTTTTTTCTATTCTAAAAATCATTCTTCTCAAAATATCATTATCTCATCCATAAAACATTGTTTCTCGACTTCCTTCTTTGTACAAGACTTTACTCAACTTTTGATCACTTCAGACTCTCAGTTGAATCACATTTCTGATATTACTTGCACTTCCATTCTACTATGTAATTGTGTTAATTTTATTTGGAGGTACCAAATTTTATTATGAGATCACCTGATATTACAAGTCAGATAGGGCAGCGGCTGACTGGCAGTATATAGTATTATTCATCATTATTTCTAAATTGTTTTCATTCTTAATCACGATGTTGGAACAAATACCGTTTTTACAAAAGCATAATTATCAGTATCTCCAATCACGTCAAAATTAGCTAGAAAAATAGGAAAAGATAGGATTAGATGATTAATCTTTTAATGTCCTGTATCATGTTAAAGTCCGTACACATTTCACACTTGTAAATTCAACAAACACTGAAAAGAATACTAGCGAAGTGATAAGGGCCTTCCAAGTATAGATCTAACTGTCTTCAATTCTTAATACCTTTAAATATGAATATGTTCAACAAATATTACTGATATTACAATAACACAATTAAATTTTGAAAGAAATGAAAGACTATACTGAAAATATTTGTATCACAAAATCTAATTCTAGACTATGAATGTTAATGGCGGATTTGTTAAAAATCATAAATTACACCATAAAAATTATTTAAAAAAAAACATATGGATTCAGCATTTTTATTTCTAATGAAATTTATTTCCCCAATCACAAATCAATTGGAAAAAATTCTCTTCCACGTCATAGATTCACAAATGAGATCAAACAGAGCCAAAAAATAACGAGCAGCGATGTCAAAAATTTACGTTGATCAAAACATGTAAACATTTCAATTAAAATATATACATTATACATAATAATACCTTCTAGAAAAAGCGAAAGGCGATAGGACGCCTGAGCTATCTCTAGCAGCCCATCCGATTGCCTTTCGCGGATGCTCTGTTTCTGGAGATGCTGCCATTGATTCCTGATTTGCAAGTAACAAAAGCTGATATTGGGAGGGTAAAGTTTTGTTCCTTTTATGTGCGTATTAACGTTGTGAGAATATGTACGAAAGAAGGGTGTGGTAGAGGTGCCCCTTTTATAGGATAGTGTTTCAATGCAATTCGTCGTAAGTGACGTCACCTGCAGTCCAATTTTTGAGAAGTTACTGGAACGGTCTCATCGCGATTAATTGGTTTTACACGGCACCTGCTAGCCTGCCTTAATTGATTTTGCGCATTGATAACTAGACTGCCATATTTCCGTATTTATTTACATTAATATTCACCAGCAATTGATTTTGCTTGTGATTATGAATACGTGGTAGGGTAGAATGACAGTGATAAAATTATCCTTTTGCTTTTAATTTTGAACCATAGAAATGTCGATTTGTTAATTTCAATACTTTCATTTGAAGAATGGAAAAAAAAAATGATGGACAAATTAAAGTAAATAATTACTTACAAGGACACGCGTAAATTTTTTTTACCGTAAGGATAAAGCCCATATACAATTTAAAACAAAACAAAGAATTCTGTTCGTCTTCTCATCCTTCCTTTCACTCAGAATTTGACGAAATTTTGCTCGAACAAAAAATAACACCGCAAACCAGAAACAAATCTACATCTCCAACATAACCGCAACAATTGACAGCCAACGAACAACAAGCACAACAGTCGACAATCGAAGAAAACCTAACTACATCGGAAGTGGAGCAACAAAGTGAAAATCAAAATGTCGAATCACTTCTAATAGTAGATATTCAAAAGGAAAACGCAATGATACAAAAGAGAAACCTACCTTTAGTGGAAATGATAGCAAAGACAGTAAAAAGAAAAAGCAGCAGGTTAAAACTTTAAAAACCTACATCAGTAAAAGAGGAAAAGCAAAATAGAGAAAAAAGAACAAAACGAAGACATGAAAAAAATACGGTAATTGAAAGCAAACCAGAAACAAGAGAAAGTATACCACAGAAGGTAACTGATACTATAAAATCAAGTATAACAAATTTAGTACAGTTTTATTATAGTAATAGTGAATTTTTTTGCACAGAACAAAAAAAGAACATGCAGCAACAAATATTGGAGAGAAAACAATTGAAGAAAATATGCAAAAAAAAAGAACAAAGAACAAAAAGAAGAAATGAAAAAACGATTCAAAAAAAATACAAACAAAAACTGAGGTAACTGAAATTGAAAATTATGAAACTAATACTAACAGTTTCATACTGTTAAATGTATTCTAATATTGTCAAAAATGTTAAACAGGAAAAATCTCAGAAAGAAGAAGGCAAAAAAGTTGCAGATGAAGAATTAGAAGAAAAACAACTCAATTCAGTAAAATTAGAAACATTTTAACTTTATAACATGATAGATATTGCAAAAATAATGACTGTAAATCATTTGGTAAAAGAAAAGACCTATAATTACAACAAACTGATACCTACTTACAACAAATAATAGTCAGTATCATTTAGTGTAAATCGTTTGGTAAAATAATTGTCAGTATCATTTAGTTGAAATCTAATACTCACAACAAACTAATACCTACTTACAATAAATCAATGCCTACTTACAAAAAACCGATACCTACTTGAAAGAAAATTGATACCTACTCATAGAAAATTGATACCTAGTTATTGCAAACTAATACCTAATTACTGCAAACTTGAAATCGTTACATATTTGACTGAAGATATTTCACTGTAGCTAATACCCAACCTATTGTTACGTTTCAACATAATTTGTTTCACAAATTACTTATTATCTTTATTTTGAAAAAATAGGATGGTGATTTTGTTAATCCACATCCAAAATGCATTAAAGGAAGATCACAAACAGAACAACAGAAAGTCTCAAAATCCAAAGACAAAAAGCATGAAACTGCTTATAGATGTGGATTGCAAGCGGTATTCAAAACGGTGAAAATGATAAAACAAAAAATGCTCTATCCAAAAAGCAGATGGACATATTGAAGAGTACTCATTTCTACAATTTCTTTAAAAAAATTATGAAGAGAAAATTCTGATGAAAGAATGTAAAAAGCATCAACACAATTTGGATGCTTTATACCAATGCTACTCAGTTGAGGAAGATGCATTCTTATTTTCTAAAGGAAGAATGAAAGTTATAACAAGAGATATAAGTTTGATTTTTGGTCTACCATTAAAAGGAATTAACATTGAGCCAACTCAGAAAATGACAAACAAAACAATTCCAATGCAGTGCAGAGAATTTGCAAAGAGAAACTTTGGCAATTGCACTTGCATAACAAGGAATGTTTCGGAAAAAAGAATAAAGCAAGAAGTGGCAAAGAAGAAAAAGAAGTACGAAAAAGACTTGCCACTATTAATAGTAATGACAATGCTATTAACATTCTTCTTCCCAAAGAACCAGCAAAAGTTAAGATGGGGAACTCTACCATACTTAATTAATGTAGAGACAATGCAATTTGTTTCTTAGCCACTAACAATAGAAAAGAATTTTAGTAAATTTTCAAGAAGTTCATCCATAAGCCAAGAAACATGTCAGGATGCTCCATGCTTCCATTGGTAAGATAAAATAATCAAAATTATTACTTGATTTTTTTAACAAACATATCTAATCTATTCTTTTTATGTTAACAGTATTGCGTTTGTGAGAAATTGCATCTCATTCAACAAAGACAACATTATACTGTAGCTTTACCCAGAATTGCAAAGTGGGACTTAAGGAAACTAAAAGACAAAGAAATCAAAAAAGTTTTTGATAATGTGAAAGAGGATGATATAAGTTAAAATTTCATTTAATTTTTGTTAATCAATATGTTCTAACTCTTATGTGGAATAAGGTTTTGTATATACTTTCTTCCATAACATAAAACTGATACTATAGTGAGCAAAAACTGATGCCATATCATTACATACTAATAGTATAAGAAATAGAAACTAGAATGAAAAAACTGATACCATACGTTTATTTGCTTGAAACTAATACTAATAGTATCAGAAACTAATCCTAGAATGCAAAAACTGATACCATATGATTACATGCTTGAAACTAATTATAGAAATATCAAAAACCAGAATGCAAAAACAAATACCATATGATTTCATGATTGAAAATGATACTAGAAGTATAATAAACTGATACTAAAATGCAATAACTGATACCATAGTTTTACATCCTTGAAACTGATACTAATATTATAAGAAACTGATACTAGAATTCAAAAACTGATACATAGTTTTACATGATTAAAGCTGATATTAATAGTATCAGAAATTAAGACATTAGCTATTTGTTTTATTGCATAGTATTTCCTCTTTTTTCGTTACAATAAAAATTCAATTGCCATTGTAAATTAAAATCATAGCTTAAAACTAAAACAAATTTTCCTATACCAATTTTATAGGTGAAAGAAATTACAAATCTTAGCCCATATGAAGAATGTCTACTTCAAACAGTAAGTGTAGAACAAAATTTGCTCAAAATTCAAAAAGAATTGGAAGTAGAAAAAAAGAATTAAAGTAGAGCAAGAAGTTTTGAGCTTGAAAGAAGAGTTGAGAGAATTTAAGTTGAAGTTGAAAGAAAATGAAGAGAAAAGATCACAGGCTGAAGACAACACCAAGAAATTTGAAGCTGATTTGAATGACAATGAAGAAAATAGAGAAAAGAAAAATGAAAGTTTCAATGTACAAAGCGATAGTTTACAAACTGAACTAAATGCAGATACTTTTGCAGAAATGGAAACATGAAGAAATGAAGAAGATAAAGAAACGATAGCTGAAGAGAGTGTACAGAAATCGGCAGATAAAACAGAAGAAATGAAGAAACATATGTCCATCGAAATAGAAAGTGAATTGGATAAAAAATTGAAAAATGAAGAAATATAATGTGAACATGAAGAAAAAAACATACTCCAACTGAAGTGCATCAAAAGGAAGAGTTGGAAAAAAAAAGTCAAATGCAGAAAGACAAACAGAAGATACTCAACATCTTGAAGAGGATATAAATGTAAAAAACCAAAATGTACCGTACAACGTTTCAGTGCTTGACTTTACCCCTCCATCTTTCAAACTTTACGACACACAAGAGTTTGAAAGTGAAAAAACTGAAGAAAAAAAGATGCAGAAAAACCTGTGCAACCAGCTGGTAGAAACGGGAAACAAACGGTGACAAATTTAAGTGGCAAAAAAATCAAAGCAACACAAAAAAGTACAGCTTCTTATATTCAAAGATTGAAGGCAAGAACAAGAGTCAAAAAACAACGTGACAGCTTTGAAGGTGGGATGAAACAAAAAAAAGTTAGCAAATAAACCAAAACCCAAAAAAATAAAGATGTTGAAAACAAAAGTGCACAAGACAACTGTCCAAAGCCACTTATAGTGGTAGAGCCAACGCTTTCAGAGATAGGCCTTGCATATTGCAATTGTTTGATCTATCTCAATGTTGAGCAACAAAACGTAATCAAAACTTTCTTTTCATTGACGGCAGCATCACAAAAGTAAGTGTACAAATATGTATATTAATATTAATTATGAAATTAAGTTTATCTAACATATACAAATTGTTTTGGTTAAAATAGTGCTGTTAACCCGCCTTTTTACAAGGTCACGGACATGCAGATTTAACCAAATCGACTATTCATTTGTCGAAAGTGGAATACAATTGATTGGAACCAGTTGGATGGATAGATGGTCGGTCAGGAATGGGTTCGATGTGCATAGTTCGGCACTGAGGAGAGCAGGTTGGTTCGGCATTAATTGCCGCTCGGCATAAGGCATGGGCGACATTGATTGCCGCTCGGCATAAGGCATGGGTTGGCGTTGGTGGATCGTTCAGCATGATGAGTCATTCAGCACGGTGGGTTGTTCGTCTTGATGGATGGTTCGGCATGGTGGGTCGTTCGACATGGTGGATCGATTGGCACGGTGAGTCATTCGGCACGGTGGATCGATCGGCATGGTGGATCGTTCGGCATGGTGGATCGTTCGGCATGGTGGATCGTTCGGCATGATGGATCGTTCGGCATGATGGGTCATTTGACAACAAGGGTCGTTCGGCATGATGGGTCGCTCGGATGATGGGTCGTTCGGCAACAAGGTTCCTTGGGTATGATGGGTCGTTCGGCATGATGGGTCATTCGGCAAGATGGGTCGTTCGGCATGATGGATGGTTCGGCATGGTGGATCGTTCGACATGGTGGGTCGTTCGGCATGGTGAGTCGTTCGGCACGGTGGGTCGTTCGGCTTAATGGGTTGTTCGGCATCAGGTGCGGCTCGGCACTGGGAAGAGGCCCTTGTGACTCGGCATTGTGGCTCGGCGTGGGCCGTTTGGCCTTGATGGGCTCGGGTTATTCAGAGAGCCCAACAACTACCTGGACATGTCTATAAATACAGCGTGTAGGAGTTCAGAATGGGGGATCTCTTCTCTCCTGCTCTATGACTTTCTATTTTCGGAGGCTAAGGCTAGTTTACCACTTTTTAACTGTAATCAATTGTTACAGCAATAAAAGAAAACTTCTGGAGTGGATGTAGGCCGGAGTGTTAGACGAACCACTATAAAAACATGTTGTTCTTTACTGCTTAATTTCTATTCTGACTGTTTTTCATGTTATTACTCTCTACACACACTTTATCCATTATCAGTGACTGTTAGCTGGTGCTTTCATTTACATTTGGGTGTTAGTGACCAATTTCGGTGCTAACATTTTGGTGCTTTCATTGAGAACGCAAGCACTCGGGAATTTTGGAGTTAGGAACTTGGATTCTAAGGAGCAATGGCTAGGCCATCAACAAGGAAGCAATTGACAGGAAGAAGCAATCAAGAGGGAAGTCAGGAGGCTACCTTTGGAAATGGAGCAGGTCAAACATCCGTCTACATCACCAAAGAGGAGATGGAAGCGATGGTGAAACGGCAAGAGGAAATGATGCAGACTCTTCTTAGGCAATTTGGACAATCAGGAACTGTAGGTACTCAAGGTCTTAGGGCTGGACTAGAGGAATTCAATCAGCAGGTTGATGGAGTGACTCAATGGGGGCAACCCCCAATCAGCAGACAACTATCAATCTGGAAGGACCTGGGCTCGGGGGCACAACATCAGGAAATGCTGGACCAATTCATGAAGGGATTCCAGTTAGCACTACACAACAAGATGTTGGCAGGAATATAGGAGCGCGAGATGAAGAGTATGTACTAGAATTCCCTCGGGGACTCGGGGGGCAACCCTTGACGGACATTGCTGGATTAGCCGAGATCATTAGGCGAACAATGCGTGGAGGTTTGACCAATAGAGATCTGGAAAGAGTAAACAAGAGTCCGTTCACTCGTGAAATCAGGATAGCTCGGAATCCGCCAGATTTCAAGCTACCTAACGTGGAAACGTACAATGGCAAAGCCGATCCAACAGATCACTTGATGAGATATATAAGACACATAGAGGTGCCAGGGGCATCGGAAGAAGTTATGGCTCGATGTTTCCCTTTATTCTTGACAGACATAGCTGTTATGTGGTTTAGGCAGCTGGAAGAAGGATCTATCAGGACATGGACAGAGTTGGTGGACAGGTTTCTGAAGCAGTTTCGGGTACATATCAAAAGGCCAAAGAATGTAATGACGCTGACATCGGTAAAACAAAGGACATACGAATCACTCAGATCTTTCTTAACCCAGTTCAATGCAGAGGTTGCTTCGGTGGATCGACCGGATCCATCGATGGTTTTAATGCCGGCAGTGTCAAGAGTTAGAGAAAATTTAGATTTCAAAGTGTCACTGATACGGGACTCTCCAATGGATCTTGGGAAATTCTTTCACGAAGCTGAGAGATTCCTTCGGCAGGAAGATGCATGCTCAGATATGAAGTTAAAGGAGGTGAACGCGGCTGAGGATGGAGGGCCGTCCAGCGGAGGCTTGGAAAAAGATAAAGATAAAGGAAAAATGAAGCTGGGTGACAAATTAGGAAAGGCTAGGAAGAGGTGGAGAGAGAAAAAAATCTCCACCTGCACAGGATTGAACGAGACGTTGGAACAGATTTATTTGGAGACTCGAAATCGCCTTCCCTACCGAAGGCCGACTAGGAGAGAACCCTCCGAACGTGAGAGGGCATCAGGAAAACACTGCCTCTTCTACGATTTGGATGGGCATGATACAAACAGTTGCAGGCACTTAAAGGACATAATTGAGAAGCATGTAAGGAGTGGACAGCTGCGACAATACGTCGAAGCTCGGAATGCAGCGGTGGGGAAGGAGCAACCACCGTCTACCTCACACAGTGATGGTGTGAGGCACATGAATGATGGTCGATTGGTCATTAATTGACTGGGATATTATGAAATAAGTAGCAAACTACGGGCAAATGGCCAAGTCACTTACTCATGTACGGGGACGGAGATAGCCCCTAGGCATGCTCTGAGATGATGATAAACCACGACGCTCTAGTTTGTGAAATCTGCTTTTTCTGTTTTGGCTTGGACATTTGCTTTTTCCTGGTTTGGTTTGAACTTCTGTTTTTGTTTGTTTCTTGGTTTGGCCTTTTATTTGGATGATTGCTTTCTGGTTTGGATATTGGTTTGGATTTTTGATATGGATTTTTTGCTTTCTGATTTAATATGGATTTTGGATTGGCTTTTGGTTGGATTTTTATCTGGTTTTTGATAAATGGTCGTCGGGTATGGATTGTGCCCGGCAAGGGGTAAGTCTCTTCGCCCAAACAAGGTGAATTGGCTTATTCAGGTCGTCGAGTATGGACTATGCTCGGCAAGGGTCTCGAGAGACCAGGATTCGGCCTAGGACTTAGGCCCCATATTATCGGTTACTACTTCAGGTCGTCAAGTATGGACTATGCTCGGCAAGGGTTCGGAGAGACCAGGATTCGGCCTAGGACTTAGGCCCTGTATTATTAATTATTATTTCAGGTCGTCGGGTATGGACTATACTCGACATGGGTCCGGAGTGATCAGGATTCGGCTTAGGACTTAAGCCATGGCGTTACTCAATGTTCAGGGACACTGGACCACGGTCGTCAGATGTGGATTGCATTTGGCAAGAACCCGGAGAGGTTATGGATATGAACATCGGCTATAAACGGTGAAGGATTTGGATATTGACCCGGAGAGGTCCTGGATTCGGATATTGAATGTGGATGAAACATGGACTTTGGATATTGAATTTGAGACTATTCAAAACACACCTTCCAACAACAAGACATGTTTTAGGGGGTAAGTGTTAACCCGCCTTTTTACAAGGCCATGGACATGCAGATTTAACCAAATCGACCATTCATTTGTCGAAAGTGGAATACAATTGACTAGAACCAGTTGGATGGATAGACGGTCGGTCAGGAATGGGTTCGATGTGCATAGTTCGGCACTGAGGAGAGCAGGTTGGTTCGACATTGATTGCCGCTCGGCATAAGGCTTGGGTTGGCATTGATGGATCGTTGGCATAGTGAGTCGTTTGGCACGGTGGGTCGTTCGGCTTGATGGATGGTTCGGCATGGTGGGTCATTCGACATGGTGGATCGATCGACATAAGGCATAGGTCGGCATTGGTGGATCGTTTGGCACGGTGAGCCGTTTGGCACGGTGGGTCGTTCGTCTTGATGGATGGTTCGGCATGGTGGGTCGTTCGACATGGTGGATCGATCGGCATGGTGGATCGATCGGCACGGTGGATCGATCGGCACGGTGGATCGTTCGGCATGGTGGATCGTTCGGCATAATGGATCATGGTGGATCGTTCGGCATAATGGATCGTTCGATATGATGGGTCATTCGGCAACAAGGGTCGTTCGGCGTGATGGGTCATCCGGCATGATGGGTTGTTCGGCAACAAGGGTCGTTCGGCGTGATGGGTCGTTCGACATAATGGGTCGTTCGACATGATGGGTCGTGCGGCAAGATAGGTCGTTCGGCATGATGGATGGTTCGGCATGGTGGGTCGTTCGACATGGTGGGTCGTTCGGCATGGTCAGTCGTTCGGCACGGTGGGTCGTTCGGCTTGATGGGTTGTTCGGCATCAGGTGCGGCTCGGCACCGAGGAGAGGCCGTTGTGACTCGGCATTTTGGTTCGGCATGGGTCGTTCGGCCTTGATGGGCTCAGGTTATTCAGAGAGCCCAACAACTACCTGGACATGTCTATAAATACAGCGTATAGGAGTTCAGAATGGGGGATCTCTTCTCTCCTGCTCTCTGACTTTCTATTTTCGGAGGCTAAGGCTAGTTTACCACTTTGTAACAGTAATCAATTGTTACATCAATAAAAGAAAACTTCTGGAGTGGACGTAGGCCGGAGTTAACCAAGCCACTATAAAAACCTGTTGTTCTTTACTGCTTAATTTCTATTCTGACTGTCCTTCATGTTATTACTCTCTACACACACTTTATCTATTATCAGTGACGGTTAGCTGGTGCTTTCATTTACATTTGGGTGTTAGTGACCAATTTTGGTGCTAACAAGTGCAGTGGCATAAGAAGATTAGGACACAATCAGAGGAGGTTGTGTCATAACAAAAAAATAGCAAATATATCTTAATGTAATAACTATAAACACAAAAATTCATACATAAATTGATACTAAGTGATCTAGTAAAACTGTTAAATATTTTAATTCAAAGCATACTATATGCTTGTACCATTATCTCTAAAATTCAATGTTTTGTATTAATTATAAACCTGATAGTACAACTTATGCAAACTGATACTAACATTGCATTTTGGTTTCAATAGGCTTGGTTGTGGATTATTTGTAATGATATTCATCATTTCACTGAACAAAAGCAGAATATCGATAAAACTTGAAAAGAAGGAAATATTATCCACAAGAGCAAAGATTTTACATGCAATATTGACAGAAGATGAACAATGCCGGAGTCTATCTAAATACATGTCGAGCTTAGAAGAAGAAAGAAAAGAATTGAATTCACATTGTGTTATTTCACAATTAAATTTGGTACTTGTAAAGTAATATAATTCTGTTGAAATTTGTACTTGTGAAGTAATGGTGTTCTGTTGCAATTTGGTACTTATAAAGTAATGATGTTCTGTTCTTAAAACAAAGCTGCTCTTACTTGTAAAAACAATACTGATCTCTTGGAATGATATGTTGTGGTTGGTGTTCTTTTCTTTTCATTATAACAAGATTGTATAGTGTAAGTTCTATCATGCAGCTATGGATCCCACATAATATAATCACTTTTATGATGCAATTATCAGTTGTATAATGATATTATCAAATTTCAATACAAAACAGTATCCGAGTATCAGTTCTTATGACTAATAGTATCAGTTTTGCTAAAACTAACACTCAACATACTTTATGAAACAACAATTAGTGTTGATGTTAGTTTTTTCTAACACTAGATATCATTCTAATTATTTATTAGTACTCGTGTCAATTCTAGCACATATTATAATACACGAAAATGATACTAAAAACAAACCAAAACTGATACTAAAGTCGTTTCCAATCAAACATTATCTCCAACCAAGCTAAATGATACTGATACTGTAAAAACTAATACCAAAGCTTATAAAAACTGATACTTGTAAAGACTTATAAAAACTGGTACTGTAAAAACTAATACTGTAAAAACTGATACTATTAAAACTGATACTGATACCAAAACTTATAAAAACAAACACCAGAATTGACACTGTAAAAACATATAACTGATACTAAAACTGATACTATCACTTATACAAAATTCCTAAAATTAAAATCAATTTGATAATATGCTATACTGAATACAAATTAATAACAAAAGGTTCAATTACAATAAACCAGCAAAACAAGTCACACATCCACTTATTAATCTGAACAAATTCAAAATGTAAAATCAAATCATATCCTCTTCGAAGCTCGACGATTCCGTTTATTATGACCAAACTGCTTGCACCCGCCGCATCTGTTTTGCTTGTTATGAAAATATGAAAAATCCTCCTTTATGCTTGACTGATGGTCTACCAGCGTCACGTTTCTCCTTTGATGGCTTGATAACATCTTGAATGCTACCATCAACAATAGGCCTATCATAATTTGGAATAGGATTTATAGCATTGGCATAAGAACATCGATAAGCATCAACAGTGAAATTATTCTCGACAAAATCATATACAGACAACTTAGACTTGTTCATACAATTTATAGCATGAGCACAAGGCAATCCCGTAATTTTCCATTGGTTGCAACCACAAACTCGTTCCTTTAAATCAACACAATGAGAGTTTGAAGATTTCACGTCAAAAGCAAAATCGGAGATTTATATACATCCCATCCAAATCCTTCTTCAATCAAAACACCTAAACTTAACTCCATAAAAGGGCAAAGACTTGTTCTCCACAAACGACACTTTTATCTTCTTCTAGCCATTTGTTCCATAATCTTAACACGAATACCATCTAAACACAAAGTAATAGGCAATGTTCGTTCAACTAAAATCCAACTATTAAAAATTTCCGCAACATTCGAACTATATTCACCATAACGTTTCCTTGGAAAAAAAAATCCACTCACTTATCAAATTGCTTATCCTTTAAAAAATTCACACCGGCAACACCACCAATTTGACAGAACTTAGAACGTGCTTCTTCAAATTCATATAGATTAGAAGCTCTAAAACACATTTTTAATATATCAACAATAGGCACATTTGCATTTTTGGCTTTTACCGCTGAAAGAAGATTTTGTTCCATATGCAAATAGCAATAACTATGATAAGCTAAAGGAAAAACATCACGAACACCTGTGTAACGACCCGTAAATTTCGTTAATTAAATTTGTCATTTTAATAAGATATTGAAATTAAATTTAGGAAGAAATGAAAAAAAATTATAATTAATAATGAAGCGAATGTTGAAGATGGAATGAAACCACGGAAATTTAAGATAAGTGTTAACAGTTGAAATGAAATTGAGAATAATTGAAGTAATGTAAATTATTATACTAGGCTAAGATTGGAATATAAGAATACAAAGGTAAATAGTGAATTAATTTAATGAATTAATGTATGTTATTTATTTAGGGTATTGAATAAATTTGATAATCCTATTGAAATTAATGGTAATAATGTTGATATAAGCTAATAAATTAAATTTCAATGCAATACCCATTTATGGATGGAATGAAATGGGATTTATGTATACTAGGTTTTACATCAAATGGAAGTTTTTTTAATAAGTGGATGTAAATATTGAATTAATTTATGAAATAAATCTAAAGGTTATGTTTGGTTAGAACATAGGCGAATGAAATTAGTAGTATGGAAATAAATGCCAACACTGATTATAAGTAATAAAGGCTTATTTATGTGACTAAGAGTAACGGTAATGTTTATTCAGGTTACCTATTTAATTAGTTTGTTAATTGGAATTTGAGATAAATTGTAATAAATGTAATAAATGTTACATTTGTGTGGAATGCAATACAATGGTTAGGAGTGTTAGGATGGATATATTAAAGTAATGAATGGGAAAAACAAGGTAACTAAGTTTATATAGTAGTATTAAACTTAATAAAGATTTGAAGTAAACGAATCAATTGATATATGTTTATTTCTTTAGTATGTGCATAAAATTTGGAAATCAAATTGCAATTAAGGGAAATTAGGTAGTACGTTATTTGGAAATAAATTTAATAAATACATTAAGGAAACGTAATATAATTCACTGTTAATTATACCTATAAAATGTCAATTTTAATAGCAAGATTTTCAATCGATAAACGGATCTATTGAGATTTCAATTTATAAATTAATAACATTTAATGTGAAATCAAGTATAATTATTTGACTTAATTTGTGCGGATAGGGTAGGTGTGATTTGTCATTTAAAATGGTTAAATTTTTAAGATGTAGTTAATGCTAATCCTATTTATAATATGACAATAGGCTAATTTAAAGCAGGATTTAATTGAAGAAAAATTTCAATAATTAAATTTATTGCGAATAAATGAAATTAAATACAGTGGTTTGTGAAATAATTTATGTAATAATTTTAAATCCAATGGTAAACCCTTCTATTTGAAATTAATGAATGGAATAATTATGGGTTAATTTAATTTAATGGAAATTTTGGAAATTTTATCTATAATTTTGAATCTTATGAAATTGAGGATTTATATTGATTAATCTTCTCTAAATTGATATTTAAAAATTGTTTAAATCATTGTAAATATTTGAGAATTATAAAGTGATAAAGATTGCAAATTTCAGAATTTAAACGCGAAATTTGATTTAATTAATTTATTTTAAATTTATTTAACTAATGGAAAAATAGCCATTTTGGCCACTGGCTTGGATTTCGACGAAACCAGTTTCATCAGATCCGTAATGGTGAATTATAATAGGGTTTCAAGTTTCGTAGCGATCCGATTTGTCGTTTGATCGTACGGACTCGAAACGCCTTGAAATTTATGCAATTGAAATCAATTTGGAAAATATTGTTTTTAGCATAACTTCTTCATACGATGCTAGTTGAATCTGAAACCTTTTCCATTGCGTTTAAAATATTTTAAAACACCTATTTTGATATATGGGTTTACCCAATTTCGTTCCGGGGTCAGAACGGTTTTTTGGGTCACTTTGTCGTTAGCGCGTACTCAACCCGATCCATTTATTCCATTCCAAATTTCTCTATAAATATCCTGCTATAAACCCTAGCCTCTCTATTCTCATTTTTTTATACGTAAATTCATTCTATTTCTCCTCTTCCTCAGTGGCAGACAAAATTCTATATTTCCAGATCTAATTGCAAAAATCAAATCCAAAGCCTAAAATTCAAAGTCCTCAGAAAAATATGAAAAAAATATATGTTGAAGCTCTCGACTAGTGTAATTTACTAGTGGTGTTCGTTTTTCGTTTTTGGTTCATCGTCTGATCAGTAAAAATCAAAGAAGTTTCGGTCGTTCATCGCTCGACGATGAACTTCGTCGGATCGGAAACCCTTTCTGGGTTTTAAAGAGGGAACGGAGGGGAGTTCATTGGCGGTGTTCATTTGTCGATCTAACGGTTGGATCTACGGTAATATTCGATTAGGGTTTGCATTTTAGGTGGCGGCTGTTTATTTTAGGGGAGCGCGACTGTGTCGCGTGGCCGCGCAAGGGCAGGGGGACGTCGGCCTCCAGGCGGCGCGTGCATCGTGGATTGTGGGGCGACGTGTTGAATGAGGCATCGGGTAGTAGGGCGTGAGTTGCGTGTTCCTGCTGATTGCATGCGTAGTGTGTGTCCATTTGGAAGAAGGAGTGGCGTATTCGCTTGATGACGTGGCGGGTAATGTGTGTTCTTTTTGTTTTTTTAATTTATTTCAATCGCATAAATCACAATAACTTTTGCATATGATACCCTTCTTATACGCGGTTTCTTTTGTTAGGATCGTATTGAAATTCGGACTTGATGATGCCGGTTTAGACGAATTCTGAGACGGTCAAATTTTTGGGTTTAAATTGGATTTAAATTCAATTTAAAATTCAAAAGGTGAGTGTTTTAACCCACTCACAACTTCTAAAAAATTTTATGTTTGTTAAATTGATATATGATGTGATTTGAAATTTATTTATGTTTGTTTGGCATATTTTTAATCATCATCTCAGTTAATTACATCTATTTAATTAAATTGTTCTTTATTATTTATTGCATATTAATTGCCAGTTAGATTTATATTTATTTTTATTGCGTATAAACTACCAGTTAAACATTTATAATTTATTTTTGAATTTAAACTGATAGTTGATACCAGTTATTTATCACCTGTTATATATTGATGTATTGTTTGAATTTGGATGATGATTGTGGTAAATGGATGTATGATTTTGATGGATGAATAGATGTTTATTTATATTAACTGCAAGTTGTTATGCATTTCATTTCATTCGGGATTGCGGTTTGAAATGATATATAACCATAATTTTTATTTTAAATTACGGATTGAAATGATAAATATCCGTATCACTTGACCATAGGGTAGAAAATTATATACAAGCGCCGTGGTATATATATAAATTATATAAATTATTTTGAAATGATTTTTTATGGTTTTGGAAAGGAATATACGGTTTAATAAATATTAAATTTTGATAATATATCAATACTATTGTGTGTATATATATAGTTGAATTCTTGGATTTAAGCTATGTATAAAATTGTTTAATAAAAATGAGTTTAATAATGAAGTTTGACTGTTTTACACTATATGGTTAAGTACCTATTTAAGATATTGTATATATAATGTTTTAAAATGACTTAAGTGAAATTTAAGTTGGAAGATAAATATGAAATTAGGTTAAATTGAATTATTTAAGAATTGTACTTGGATAAATTTGATTTGAAACTTAAATAAAAATGGAGATTTTAAGGGTATGATTCTTATAACTTGATTTGGTTTAAAGTGATTTAAATGAATATAAAGTTGAGAGAAATAAATATATCAAGTTAAATATAGTGAAAGAATATCCAGTTGTTTGAAGTTAAAAGTTTTACTTAAATTATATTGGATTTATTAAGTAAACATTTCAAATCAAAATAATAGTAATCGAATTGGATATTGTTGGAATCATAAAATTTAGTTTTGAAATATTGAATATTTAAGCTTTGAAATATATGAAGATTGAAATGGTGTATTTGGAGATTCAAATCGGTATTTGGAAATTTATTGGTGAAATTAAAGAAGCTATTTTATTATATATATAAAGTAGTTTATTATTTAAACCATCTAGGTATTAAAAGTTGTATTTCAAAGCTATGGGGTTCGAGGTACACAGATTTGAAGTGCTATGATTTTTTTGAAAAGGGATATATTTTAAAATAAAAATGATATCATATTGATTTGGGTTTTTAAATGGAAATGATATTGTATTTATATGGTTTTGAAAGGGATATTTTATTCTGGTTTTAAAGTATAAACTCTTTTTAAAAGACCGCGGTGTTATAATAATGTTTGGTTGTTGAAGAGACCGGGATCGAAAGTTGTCATACTCTCTGCCAACTCCGAAAACCACTTTAACAACCGTGTACGCGGTGGAGATTCCAGAATGAAGCAGGATGGTGGCGGCGTTTCCTTCGAGGTAAATACATGGACCCAACTCCCGTGAGTTGGCATAAGGTGGCTAACACAGGACCGATTCTCGGGTCAATGAGGTCATTCCTTTGATCAGACGCACTCCTTTGATATTATACTCTGACTTTTGGATTTGATTCGGTGGCCACTTTTGATTTTTGATTTTGGGAGTGTTGTTCGAGGTGGGCGGTAACTGCGGCCACGCGTTTCCACTATCCCGGATGCGTAATTGGTATATCTACCCTGGCATTGCCTAGTTGTGCCGTGTCACCTACCATACCGAGCCTTGTACGAATTTAGATTTCTCCCGTAGCCCGTGTGGTATCCTCTGGTGGCTTCCTGATCAGGAGGGATCATGATATTGGATGGACTACTGGGACTTTTACATGTTAAGGTGGAAAATGTAAAGCCTTAATGCTATTTAAAGCATGTTTATTTACTATAGACACTATTATAATAGCGAAATATTACTACATAGTAAATAGTTTAATGGATCCTTAAGAGATGTGAATCCCGGGCATCTTTTAAGTTACTGCACTCATATTTATTCCTGTTGATTTAACTTACGTAAGATCTTTTAGTTCTGACTCGAGTGTTTTGTCCTTTCAATTCGCTCGGGTCAGTCCGAGCGTTTCAGGATTTGAAGACTTTACTTCTGGAGGAAGAAGACGAAGATTTCATTATTATTATTATTATTATTATTATATATTATATGGTTCCACTACACACTGTATTCCATTGCATTGAAGTTTATTGGTATGTGAACTCTGATATTTATTGTGTAAAGAAGAATTAAATGTTTTGTAAATAGTTTTATGAACTATATATTGATTATTATATTTTATCCTCCCGCTGTGAGATTTTGTTTGTTTTTCTCCTCTATTTTCTCATTTACCCCCTAACAATCCGCCCTTATGTATGTTTTAAGTCTGACGTGTGTGTTTTATCGTCGATTTAAAGCGTGCGAAAAGGCGGGGAGTTACAACCTGAAAGCAAACCTTAGTGGCGATCTGACATAAAAACTAAAGTATGATCTTCTTGAAGCATTTGTTTTAAATGGTTCAAAAACCATGTCCAATTATCCACATTTTCTACAGAAACTACACCCATAGCTAAAGGGAAGAAACCTGGAAATGAAAAAATAATTAGTGAAAAAACTAAAACTAATTATGACCATAAATCTGAATCAATTCATGAAACTGATACTAACAGAAGAAAAAACTGATACCGAAAACCTGATATGACCGTTATAAAAATATTGATAACCACAACAGTATGCACATTAATCTTCATTCTAACACAACAAAGTAATGAACATTGACATATATTATGATACAAATGAAATTTCAATACTTCAAACTATGTATGATACCATATATTAACATACTTGAAACTGATACTAACATTGTACACAAACTGATACTAATCTCCTGCCAAGAAGTATGGAATCATGATACCAAATACAAACTTACAATTCAATACAATGCAAATTCTGATACTAGAAACTTTTAACTATAAACTACATATCTTAAAACTGATATCAACACAATATAAATTATGATAACAAATTAATATTATGCTAATGCTAACTATTATGATCTCAATACAAATAAGTCAAAACTGAAAACAAAGACATACCTTGATTACCATTTTTTGCAGTAGCACTCATCAACACACCAGGACGTCCCTTCAAGTGAGTAGCATCTAAGAATATCATAGGACAACAATACTTGAAACCAAGTAAACAAGCGCTAAAAGCAATAACCACCCTCTCAAATTCATTACTACAAGGATCAACATCCATATCAACATAACTATCTCGATTAGACTTCTTCACTGCTTCCAAATACCAACTCAAATCATTATAAGATAAAGCATCATTACCATGCAACTCCATTAATCTAAGTTGTTTCCCATGATAAGCATAACCGTAAGACAACTGAAAATTGTATTCTCTTCTAAAATCATTTATAATATCTTTAGACTTTTACGAGGACAATCACGGATCCCGTCAATAATCAACGATTTAACAAACGAACTAGATATATGTGGATTATTCACATTTCTAAGACCAGCCCCACAAGAATGATCAGTAACCATATTTCTCATAAAAACTCCTTCAATTCTCCAGAATCACAAGAACCATGGATTTTGAAAAGACAGTCATCCTTATATGAAGAGCTTGCAGTAACTCTTGTAGCATAATGCTTTAAAAATACTAATTCATACCCATTTTGAATTTGATATGCCATCAAAAATTCTCTAAAATGTTCAGCTCCTCCAAAACAAAAACCAACAAAGTCGAAAATGCATAATGTCGAACCTCTCCTCAAAATATCTTTTAAATAACTTTTACCATTAACAACAATATTTGAACAGACAGATACAGTAGAAGATGAAGACGCTTGAACATTAGATGAACTTGAAATAGAAGCACCATTAACATATTCCAATTCAAAACCCTTAAGCTTAATAGTAAAACCAAAGAAAGAATTTTTCTTGTATAACTGAAAACAAATATACTCTGAATATCAGAATTAGTATCAACCATAATATTTTGTCCTCAAGTACATAAGAAATCTGAATAGAAAGAGTTAGTTGAGACCAACATCGACATATCTCATTCTTCAAATCATACAAAGAGCAACCGATAGACAATTGAGTGCTAAAAGTGTTATTATTCAATACAAACAGAGAAAGAAGACTGTTATCACCGCTGCCAAAAAAATAAAAATAAAAACATTAGTAAAAATATGTTCAATTTAGAACAATAGTCTTTCCATTTTCGAAAACTGATACCTACCGTATAAAAAACTGATACTCGTCACTGATAAAAAAAAATAGATACTAAGAAAAACTAAAAATGATACCAAGAAACTGAATCAAAGATATGATACTTTTCCACTCTATTACAACCTTATATACAACCCAATCAATGATAATTTTCCGATCATCCCAACAATAATGCAAGATAAATTAAATATAAAGCATATTAGAATACCACATTGCATGAAGAAATGAATAAAAAAACCTGCTGTTGCTTCCAAAAGTTGTCATAGAAGAATGAACAAGTAATCAGAAAAATAACATTACATGTAATTTTTGAAAATGAACACAATTAAAAATCGCAAACAATTTTTTTAACTCTATTAGAAAGAAAAAAAAATTAGAATATATAAGCATACGTAGTTAATACAATTTGAAGAAAAACGAGATCATGGTAGAAATATGAAAGAACGAGACCGATAAATGCGCGTGAGAAAATTTTGGTCGATGAACTTGAATTTTCAGAAGAACGATATTCAAATGACCAAACGAGGTTGATCGATATTTTGATTGCGAGAGAGATACCGGATCGCGACAGAAAAATTTTGATTGAAAAAAGAAGAAGAAGCGCGCGAAAGTGGACTGGAAGGAAAATACAATAATTTGTCCTTTAGAAAAAATTATCAGTAGGCTGTGCTACATCCAAAAAAAAGCCTTAAAAATTGTCCTTGAGGAAATTTCCTGTTGAAGATTTTCCCGTTATATGTAGATTTTACATTGTAAAAAAATGATTTCTATATAATATTCGTCATATTGTTACATTTAAGTCATAATCATCAATTTTTATTTACTTTACGTGAACAAAAGTATGTTTTATAGTTCGAAAATTTTCGGTTAACATCCTCATGATAGAAAAAACTTGGGACACACAACCTTCTAAAATCTTGTTTCTAAAATACATCATGTTTTTAAAGTATTATAAGATTACACTTTTTCCTTAGTTAACACGTTTTCATCTGACAATTAATAGCCGTTAACATTCTACAAAAATACGCATATCGTATTGCAATTTCTTAAATATTTAAATTGATTTTGCAGCATCTATTACACCGAAATCCACTGTAATTTGTTGTTCAATCTCAAAATCGAAACCTAATCTGACATATCTCTATATAAAAAACCTAAGTCGAAATTATAACAATGGATAGGACATGCAAATTCTTTCATAAAAACAAAGCTTGCAACAAAATTGCACTTATGAAGAATTCTGCAATCAACGCATGGCATAAAGTCAAATCAAAATGGAAGTTCAAACCACATAAAGAGCACATATAATATTCCCAACATATTATTCTATGCAAGTTCTGATAAACATTAAGTTACATTCATGTAGATTGCAAGTCTGAATAACGATATTTACTGCAATTTCATGTTGTATTGTACAAAATAGAATAGCACTAATGATAGAGCATTGTACAAAATAGAATAGAACTAATGGTAGGCTATAAAATTATACTAAGCAATGGAAAAAATCATGGCAAATAAAGTACTTGCCAATGATATATTTCTAGCAAAAACATATGTTTCGTTAATACTTTTGCGGTAAATATTTACGTGACATTTATTTACAGGAAAATGTTTGTACGAAAATGTTTGCAATTATAAGCCTAGCAATTTATTTCAAATATAAATATTAAAATGCAGTTTTTTTAATACTAAGTTAAAAAACTTTAAGTGGATTGTAAGTTTGAATAATGATATTATACTGCAAATGTATTATATCACATAATATTAGCTAAAACATAGACTATAGAAATAGAGTAGAAAATGACAAGATATCCTAAAAAATATTTGCCAGTTAAAAATTTGCCTAGCAAAATATTTGTCAGGCAACTATATGCCAAACATATGTTTTGAAAGATAATTATTTTAAAATGCAATAATATGTGAGATAAATCTACAAATATTTGCCAATTGCCTTTCCAATATTTGTTGGGAAAATATTTTACAATTACAATTGACTATAACAATCATATCATTATAATTTTGTTTTATAGATTCAACTTCACAAAATCATATATTCAAAAATAAGAGCTCGAAGGATCAAAGTAATAGCACACAAAGAATTTTTTTTGAAAACAAATATATATCAAGGAAATCACTAGGAGAATTTGAAACAACTAATTCTACATAAGGAACTGAAATAGAAACTCTAAGTTAGTCACAATAAATCTGCTACTCTGGGTGATCTGAAAAATCTAATGCTGAACCGAGAAAAGAATCAATAGGTGTTGAAGCTACTACAGATGAAATATGTAACTGAAGAAGATCCTGAAAATGAAATAGTTCAATAAAAAAATTAAACGGAAATGCATACTGATTCGGAAGAAGACGTAGAATCAGAAGCAGATGAAACAATAAAAGAATATGAAAAACTAAAAAAAATTCAAAATGAAAATTTATCGCAAAAGGAAGAAATTAAAAAGAAACAATGAAGAAACGGAAAAAAGTAGTTCAAGACGAAAATAATGAGAGCTACAAAAGCAGTTAAAAATCTTTTCATAACTTGATTGAAAAGTTGGTAGAAACTAACGAACTTTAAAAGACGATCTCCTTCCACTTTCGATACCAAATAAACTCGAAGCAGATAATAATTTTGTAACGGTACCCAGCCGATGAAGGGAAATTTTCAAGGATTTAATGATGAAATCGATCAATAACTTATTATACTTTCATAGCGCGTGAACAAAATATAACATCAAACATACATATGTTGGTTCTGGAACATATAAGCATTAGATCCAATCTATTAACTAGCATAAACAAATTTTTTATTTGGATCTTAGTGGACCTACATACTATAATTAACTAGTATTAGATCTAATCTAGTAATTAAAATAAAATCGTATTTGGTTTAAGGTATTTTATATTTATTTAATTAATTCTATCAATTAAATTTATTCAATGATTATTTTGAATATATCTCATATATTCATGTCATGACCTGATAACCTATAAGGGTGTGTGCAATTAATTAAGAGTTTTTTTTCTCAATTACTTAAGTACGTAAAAAGTCATATTCTTAATTACGGGATACAAATTAAGAGATAAATGTGACATATGTGAAATTAATTAGGGCTTTTTGTTTAATCTCCCTTAGGTATGTGAAAGGGTACACGAACATGTAGGGTGTATATTATAAAGTGAACATATGTGGGACATGTTAGTACGATGATAAATAAGTATATGTTGTTTTAGACAAAAATATACATAAGTGATATATATTGCTATATAATTATAAATTTGAGTTTATGTATGTGTACGTATGTGTGTATGTATATATATACACGTATGTATGTAAAAAACAATAATTTGAAAAAAATCAAAGTAAATTATACACTCATCTCGTTCTAAGTAAACATCAAAGTACTTAATCTTAAATTTGAAATCAACTTGGTCAAATATTTAAATTAAATAATATTTCACTATTCAAACAATTAAAGATATTTATAAAATCCAAATTTGAATAATTCAATGTTAATTATATTAAATGTATTGAATTTATAAACTTAATATATTAAATATATTTTAAAATGATTTAGTAACCAAGTATATATGTTAAATCCAATTTATGTTATAAATAATACATATAAACAATTTTGAATATATAAAATTTGCATAGTTGCAATTATTAAATAAATAATTTCGTATGTGTGTATATATATAGTTTGTTACTAAATAAAACATAATTTGTTAACCTAAATTAACATGATTAACATGACTTAACCTAATGTATAAATCAAATTCTATTACATATACATGTTTTATTTCGAATTTTGTCTATAAAAGGACATATATAAATGTTTTTAAATTATATCAAATTCTAGGGAAATTATAACATATCACATACATCAACATGGGTCATGAGTGAGAATATATGAACCTATAGTATAAAACAAGAATCATGCTTAATTAGATCCCGCCTTTCATGACACTTTAATTTTAGAATAGTCTCCTAATTTGCCTGAATCATCACATGATGTTGCTAGGATTGAATGAACCATCTTTATATGATTTTTTTTTGATGTTGAATAGTGAAAATAAATTTTGTCCATGAGCATTTTTTGAAGAGGAGGCACACCATGATTTTAAGATGGAGGAAGCAACTTGAAGAAGAAGTTAAAAAAGAATTAATGTGGAAGCTTTTGTAATTAAAGAGTTAAAAAGACCTTTCACCTTCCTCTCTTGTAACATCTCTAATTTTTGTTTAGCATTATTCAAAGAATTTAATTAGATAAATTAAATATAATAATGTGAGGTGATAAAGAAAATGAGATTTGTTAATAAATTTGGATCAGGACTTAATTAATTAATTAATTAGGGGGGAAATAATTTAAAGGACGGAAATTCGTATATTTTTAGCCTCAAGGACATGACCTCAATATTTTAACCACAAGGACAAACATTCTCCTAAAAATTATTCAAAATGACAAATATTCTTCTAAAATTATTCATAAGGATAAACATTCTTCCAAAACTGCTAATGAACTAAAAACTAGTACCTAAAAATTGCTACCGTAACTACAAACTGATACCTAAAAAATGTTATCAATAACTAAAAACTGATACCTAAAGAAAGTTGTCCTTCAGGTAAAAATACTGAAGGTCTGTCCTTGAGGCTAAAATGCTGAAATTTTTTGTCCTTCACAGTAATTTCCTGAATTAATTAATCAGTTTGTTTTAAACATAAAATAGGAAGGGATCAATGAAAGGGACATAATGGAAATTATTCCTTAATACATATCCTAAAACCTTCGTCTCTCATTCATTCTCATTTCATTTTCTAAAATGAAAACAAAACTTGAAGGTGGCCGGCCATTACCTAGAGATGAAAAGAAGAGGAAATCTAAGGAATTCAAAGGGGAAAGCTTAGAGGAATTAATCTACATTAAATCTCAATCTCTCTTATCCAATCCAATGTAAACAATAGTTAACCATCTTAACAGTTTATGATTTTTTGGGATTTAGGATTGATTTATAAATTGGATGTGATAATATTTCATACTTAGAATGATAATATCATTATTTGATTGAATGATGGTATGTTGGAATTTTATGGAATTGTTTTAATGGGTTTTAAAGGGAAAACCAAATTATTTTTATCCCTTATTGATTTTAAAATGGAATATGTTGTTGAAAATATAATTTTGGAGATGGGTTTTAATTTCATAATTTTTCGATTTCATTTGAATAATTTATGAATTTCCTAAGAGGAAAAATGTGTATATTTTAGGCTTTAAATTATTAAAGGTAATTAAAATAATATTTTAGTACCAAATTTTTTTATATGAAAGTATAAAAAAATTTGGATTTTTTTATATTTTTGAGGATGTTTCCCTGATTGTTATGATTTTCTATGAATTTGTTATTGTAGAAATGTTTATAATTAATATGAGTTAAGGATACTAACTATAAGGGTATTGCAAAGTTATCTGAGAACGCAGTACGTGGATTTCAGTAAAAAATATGAATGGTGTTTTATTATCCAATGAAAATTCGATATGAGGCAAGAGTTAGTAGAAAGTTTTAACTATAGAAGAAAATAAATCAGTTTTTAAGTTATTTATAGTCATCGACATTATAACTTAGAGTCTCGATACCTTTATATTCATAGAAGCTCGACAATTATAAGGGTTGATACATGTGATAACTACTAGATAGCTATGTGTTGTATCCGCTTGCATAGGAACTCGATACCTTGTATTTTTAGAGGTTTGGAACCTCATGTTTTGTATAGGCTCGACAACCCTAAGGTTTAGGGACTCGGCAACTTCTTCCTATTTAAAACTTGACATCCTCAAGTTTTTAAAGGCTCGATACCTCATATTTTTTAGAACTAGACACCTCTTATCTTATAATGACTCGATAGCCTCCGTGTAGCTACTCGATAACTATATTTTTAGCGACTTGATAGTCGTATGTTTTACAAACCTAATAACTATGTTTTAGCGGCTTGAAAGCCATATGTTTTGCAAGCTTGAAAGGTATGTTTTAGAGGCTCGATAGCCCATGTTTTCTAGATACTCAACATCTATATTTTAGCAGCTATATTGCCATATGTTTTACAAACTTGAAAGCTATGTTTTAGAGGCTCGATAATCCATGTGTTCTGTTCAACATCCCTATTTTAATAGCAGGTATTTTAAAAGCTACATAAAGATGATAATGCTTTGACATAAGATTTTGGCTAAGTATTAGGGCTATGTTTTCCTCGTTTTGATAATGATTTCAAGTGGTTTATTATTTCTAAAGATAAATGTTTTCAAGCAAATGTAATGGTGTTTTAGCCCAATTTTATATGAATTTTGCCAAAAGAAAACATTACTCAAACTTAATTAATTTGGTTAACTATATGACTATTGATTGAACATATTTTGATGAAAGACATTATATATACTTATTATAATTTGATCTATATGTTCTTATTATAATTTGATTGGTTAAATATACATATTTATCATTTACCATGCTCAAATTTTCATTACCGAACATTACACCTTAGGATTTAGGAACAAATTGCCAGTTAGGTTATTCCAGTAGTGAGTATGGTCAGACTAAACTTCTGAGCGAGTATAATTGCATTCAGAGGATCGGATAGATTAATTGTGTTATGATGCCTTGTACTGATCAAAAAGATATGATTCATGGATTTAAAACCAGACAAGAGTTTGGTGGTCGCGTCTTATGCATCATCCGTTAGCCTCGGTTGGTAAATGTTTGCGATTCCAATGCGCAGGGCTTTGTTAATATTGAGATTAAAAGATGTGTGTGCACATAAAGGAACTCGTGACTTTATATGCTCACTGTACTATTTAATTGGATTTCCTCCTAACCGTATTTGGAGATTTTGGTACATATGGTTATGTTGTGGTCTGAGTCAGCTTGATAGGTTATTAGCTGGCTTTTGAAAACTAATAGGTTCATAGTGACCCTAGGAAAAGTATGATTTGAGAAAGACAGTCAATTTCATAGGACATGTAAACTTTTGGAATGCATAACCCTTTGGTGATAGTCTAGTCATATTTACCTATATTGCATGCATAGGATCATATCATGTTTTGTTTTAACCATTGTGGTTTCATGTTCATGGTTTATATTAAGATTGACATATTTGATAAGGTACTAGTGAGGGGAAAATCAATTCAGTTCTACAGCGTGGTCTCATTAGATATTTGTTTTTGGTTCAAGATGGCATATTCTTATTCACACCAAACTTTTTTGGTATTCTAATTTGACGAATAAGCTTCTGAAGACTTGCATGAGGCAAGTTAGTATTAAGTGTTTATTTTATGTTGTGTTGTTTGAAGTTTATACTTTGTTTGAATGAATGAAACGACAGAATTTATAATTGTCAAGTTGTTAGACTCTAATCATCCAAGAGGGAATCTTCATATGTTGCTCTTGAAAAATAATTGTATTTATTATTATTTATTGAATGTTGAATCGATGGGATCATGTAATGAATGTAAAATTTTAATAATAAAATGTGTTTTGAAATTTTTTACATTCATGTTCCCTTGTTAAAGATACAATTAACCGCTCATTTTTTCATTGGAAAATAATACTATTGATGGTTGCAACATCAACATCACTTATTTTTTGGCCTCAAATGGAGGACATTGCAGCTTGGTGTCATATCATGGGTTTATGTAAAACAAAAGATTTTGAAAACACAATCCAAATAAATCAGAGAATAAGGTAAGGGTATAGGATAAAGCTATAGTAACGTACTTGTTATTTTTATATATAAGTAGTATTCTATTTTCTATTCTCCTCTCTCACTTAGACCATTCTTTTGTATCCTACAAAGACAAGTATGCAAAATACGAGAAACCAAGATATGGAAGTCTGAAATAGAAGAGTGAATATAGGCTGAGGAAGCACCATAACTAAGGGAAATGTTTGACCCAATATTAGAAGGAATCCGGGTCGATCAGTAAATGCTAATCCAAATGCAAATGCTAATGTGAGTGCTGGAATCCTACCAGTAGATATGATGACTATATATCAGTTCTTTGTGAATATGCTACAAGCTGGGGCTACAACTGGTTTGGTTGGAGGAAACGCTGATACTGTGGGAGTTGCTAATCCTGAGGTACCTGCCCATAATAATTATGCCAAATTGAGCCATGATTATACCAGTCTTGGAGGATTGCCTTTTCGTGGAATGGAAAGTGCTATTGAAGTTGAGAATTGATCGTTGCATTGTAAAAGGATCTTTACTAACTTAGTCTTGAATGATGAGTAGAAGAAAAGATTGGCATCAGACAGTTGTAAGAAGCTACTTTGTATTAGTGGAACAGTCCAACTATACGAAAAGCAGGGGAAAATTTGACTTGGAATGAATTTAGATGGAGGTTTAAGGAAATATATTTGTCTAACATTGCTAAGTCAACTTTGCTTAATGAGTTTGCTGAATTGGAGCATGGAGAGACGTCTGTAGTGGATAAGAGATGTCTGTACTGAAGTATTCAATTAAGTTTGATGAGTTGGTCAGATATGGATATGTACTATTAATATGGTAATAAAAAGGAATAAGAAGTTCATTTTGGGCCAGATATCGCCAAGGTGATTTGTCGCATCTCAGAGATCTATGTGATGTGGTGGTGGAGATGGAGTTAAGGAATGAGGAAATGCTTTCGACATTTAATAGTGAAAAACCTGAAGCCAAGAAAAGGAAGATCCTTGATAAGAAGGGAGCTCAAAAGGGCGAAGCTGCCAAAAAAGGGAAGTCTAATATTGTTTTCTATAAATGTGATAAGAAAGGGAATTTTGCTAATGAGTGTCGATCTGATAATGAAAAGAAGGTTGTGAGAAAATAGGGTTTGAAGTGTTGCAACCGTAACCAGATAGAGCATTACAAGAATGAATGTCCAGAACCAACCAAGGCTGATAAAGGAAAAGCTTTTGCTCTGGAACCATTAGCTTCTGGATAGACTGTGGAAGAGAAAGGAAAGTCTGTGAAGGGAGATCCGCTTTTTATTCATGGAGTAACTTTTAAAATATTATTTGATACTGGTGCATCACATTCTTTTATTTCAAAATGTTTGGTAGATTAGCTAAATCTAGAAACATCATACCTTATTACTTCCAAAAGGGTTGCGAATCCGATAGGTGGTTAAGCAACTCTTAGGATGAGATGTGACCGTTTGGAATTTAAGCTTTTAGGCCATGCATTTACCTACAATTTGCATGTATTTGATTCTATGGGTTTTGGAATTATTTTGGGTATGAATTGGTTAAGCGGATATGATGTTAGAATATTGAGCCAAGAAAGGAAGATGTCATGAAGACACTCTAATAGCCATGATCGAATTATACACCTAGTAGAAAATTCGAGCTTAGATGTATGGGCTTTATTGGGTTCAAAGGAAGTAGATGGTGAGGGGAATAGGGTTTTCATTTTAAGAGAGCATACAGATGTTTTGAACCAGTTACAACACTACCGTCAAGACGAGCTATTGAGTTTCGAATAGATATTGTACCTGGAGCTGAACCCGTAAGTAAGCGGCTAGTAGAATGACACCTATTGAGACGAAAGAGTTAAAGGTACGGCTGTCAATAGATACCCGAAAAATTTAAAAATTTTCCGCATCCGCATTCGAGAAGCAGATAAATATCCGAAAAAACGGATGCAGATGCGGATATGAAGACATCTGCATTCAAAAATTATCCGTCCTCTTTATGTCAAGATTATAGTTCAAATTATGTGTATTATAATTCAGTAAATGATATTCTTTTACTATTTAATTTAGCAATTTATATTATATGCATTTAATGCTTATTAACTGCTTGAAACTATTTATTATCATCATATTTGTTAATTTTTAACACTTTTATAATCAATAAGATTGAATAATATTTATGTTAAACTAAAATTTTCTTTTTGTAATTCTTGATTTATCATTCATTAGCGGATAGGATAATTAAAAGATATCTGTCTGTATCCGTAGATGTGGATATCCGATATCCAAAAATGATTTTGGATATGGATGCAGATATGACACTATCCGCATTCAAAAGCATCCATTGACAGGCCTAGTTAAAGATGCAACTGATGTTAGAAGGAAAGAATTTCATTAGACCAAGCAGTTCACCTTGAGGAGCAATCACGGTGTTCGTGAAGAAACCGGACGGGTCGTTAAGGATGTGTATTGATTGTCGTAAGTTAAATGAGTATAGGTAAAGAGTCACGGGTCGTTAAGGATGTGTATTGATTGTCGTAAGTTAAATGAGTATAGGTAAAGAATCAGAATCATTTTCTGAGAATAGATGATTTGTTTGATCAGTTGATTGGAGCCAAGGTATTTTCCTAATTGGATTTAGCAACAGGATTCCATCAATTGAGAGTGGCAGAGGACAACATTCCATCAACAACATTTCAAACAAGATATGGTTCATATCAATGGTTTGTCATGCCCTTTGAACTGATCAATGCGCCTGCTTTCTTTGTGGACTTGATGAACCGCATCTTTCAGGATCATTTGGATGTATTCGTGTTAGTGTTTATAGATGATATTCTGATATATACACAAGATCAAGAGATTTATCTTCGAATAGTGTTAGAGACGTTGAAGCAACATTTATTAAAAGTTAAGTTTTCAAAATGTCATTTTTGGAAGAAAGAAGTGAAGTTCCTTTATAATTTCAGAGAATGAGTTATCAGTAGATCTAGCTAATATTGAAGTTGTTTATAATTGGGAAGGACCCAAGACTGTGACTGAGATAAAAAGTTTTTTAGGGTTAGCTAGCTATTATTAGAGATTCATTAAGGATTTCTCTCGTATATCCGCACTTATAACTAAACTAACTAGGAAGGACGTAAAGTATGTTTGGATTGATAAATGTGAAGAATCGTTCTTAAAGGTAAAACATTTATTGACCAATGCGCCTGTGTTAGTTGTTCTAGTTGGAAATCAAGAGGTGTATGTTGATGCATGTTGGATAGGGTTAGGAGCCGTGTTAATGAAAAAAGTAAAGTGATTG
The DNA here is from genome assembly GCA_030765085.1 of Allium cepa. NCBI lineage: Eukaryota > Viridiplantae > Streptophyta > Magnoliopsida > Asparagales > Amaryllidaceae > Allium > Allium cepa. Next base: position 719,973,483 of record CM060938.1, on the reverse strand, counting down.
CCTTCGCTTCTCAACAGCTTCGACCACACGAGGTTTGATATCTGACTCATGATTTGGAGTTAGCAACGATGATCTTTTCTTTGTAAGTGTGGAGATAATACCTTATTCAAGTTATTTAAGGATCATAAGTCTTTGAAGTACTTATTCTCTCAAAAAGAGTTGAATATGTGATAGCAAAGGTGGTTTAACTTTTTAACAGCTTATGATTTTGATATTGAGTATACGCTGGGGAAAGGAAATAAAATTGCGGATATACTTAGCATAAAACGTCAAAGTGTGGTGTTAGCTATGTTAGCAGAATGGAAAGATTTATATGCATTGACTTCTTGGAGTGTATGGTTAAGTTCGACGGCTAGTTCTATTTAGAATATTGCATTGTTGTCATGTTTGGAAGTTCGATCGGTAATAATTGAAAGAATTGCTTCTAAGCAGAGATATGATCATTACTAGCTGAACGAATTAGAAGACTTGAGGATGGAACTAAGATTGATGATTTAAGATATTTTAGTCTTGACTAGAGTGTATGGTTGAGGAAAAAGAGATGGTTGTGTGTTCCAGATGTTTGTAGCCTAAGGAAGGAAGTTCTCAGGGTGTGTCATCGGTTGAAGTTTACTATTTGTCCTGGAGGAACTAAAATGTATCGGGATATTAAAAGGAGCTTCTTTTAGGAGGAATGAAAAGAGATATAGGATTATAGGTGAAACAATGTTTGAATTGCCAGCAATTAAAAGCCAAGCGTTAGAAACCAAGTGGATTACTTCAACCTTTAGAAGTGCTACTTTGAAAATAGAATTCTATATCCATGGATTTTCGTGATGGGTTGCCAAGGACGAATAGGGAAAATGAAAGTATTTGGGTCATGGTAGATAAACTGACCAAGAGTGCACACTTTATTCTCGTTAAGTCGATAAGTATGGCACCTACTCTGACAAAGTTGTTTATGAAGAATATTGTAAGGCTGCGTGGAATTCCAAGTAGTATAGTCATGACAGAGATACTTTGTTCACAGGTGAATTCTGGAAGAGTCTGCAAGAAGTATTAGGTACCAAGCTGAAGATGAGTACCTCTTACCATTCACAAACGGATGGGCAGAGGGAAAAAGTTAACACTTTCTTGAAGATTTGTTAAGGGCTTGTGTACTAGACTTTGGAGGGTCATGGGAAGACCATTTCCACTTAATCGAGTTTTCCTAAAATAATAGTTATCAAACTAGCATAGGAACGGCGCCTTTCGAAGCTCTTTATAGAAGGCCATGCAAATCACTAGCATGTTAGTTGGAGACCAAAGACAGATTGATTCTTTTCTCAGATATAGTGCGAGAGTCTACAGAAAAGATTGAGTTGATCCGAGCAAGGATGAAGGAAGCTCGATCAAGGCAGAAAAGTTACGCAGGTAAAAGGCATAAGGATCTAGAATCACGGTTGGAGACCAAGTTTTTGTTAAAGTATCACCGATAAAGGGTATGGTACGGCTTGAAAAGTCAAGAAAATTGGAACCGAGATATGCTGGTATATTTTCTATCATAGAAAGGATCGGGAAACTCGCTTATCGGATAGATTTACTGAGTAGTTTGGCAGGAGTTCATAATGTTTTTCACGTTTCTCATCTTAGAAAGTGTGCGCATGACCCAAAGACCAATATTGCACCAACTTTATCGAAGGATTTAGTAGTGGAATCGAATATAGCGTTTGTTAGAAAACCATTTCATGCTGTAGCAAGGGATGAGAAGAAATTTAAAAACAAGATCGTCAAGTTAGTGGAAGTCTAGTGGAGTGACAATGAGAAAAACTGTACTTGAGATACAGTAGACAAGATTAAAGATACTTATCCTGAATTGTTTTGATGGTGTGTTCTATATTTGTCATATAAACTTTTCTCTAGTAGGATATGCTAGTATTGTTATGTGTTTGTCATACATGTTTGCATGGTTGTTATGCTTGCTGTTTTCCTTATCGTAATTTAGAGGATGAAAGTTTTTAAGGAGGGGAGTCTATAACACTCTTAATTTTTATTTAACATTAATCAGAGCATTTAAATAGATATATTAAATAGAATAATATGAGGTGATAATGGGAATGAGATATTTTAACTAATTGAGCCATACCTTAATTAATCAATTAATAAGATTGTTTTAAACATAGAATGGAAAGGGATTAATCACGGGGGAATAATGAGAATACTTCCTTAATTCATTTCCCAAACCCTTCCTTTCTCATTCATTCTCGTTTCGTTTCCTAAAATCAAAACAAAACCTAAAAGGAGGTCGGTCATTACCTAAAGAAAAAGAAGAGGAAATCTAAGGAATTCAAAGGGCAAAGCTTAGAGGAATTAACCTACATCAAATCTCAATCTGTCTTATCCAACTTAAGGTGAATACCATATCATTTATTTATGTTTTGTTTTTGGACTTAGGACTGTTTTCGGAATTGGTTGTGACAGTATTTCATGCTCAGATTAATATACCATTATTAGATTGAATGATGATTTGTTGGAATTTTATAGAACTTTTTTAATGGATTTTGAAGGAAAAAGCTAATTTTTTTGATCTCCTATTGACTTGAAGTTATAATATGTTGTGGAAATCATTGTTTTGGAGATGTTTTTCAATTTCATGATTTTTCAAATTCATGTGAATATTTTATGAATTTCCTAAAAGGAAAAATGTGTATATTTTATTGTTTTTAACTATTAAAGATAAATTAAATACTTTAGTCCCAAAAATTTTGTATATGGAAGAAGGAAAATCGGTTTTTTAGTGATTTTTGGGGATTTTCCTCAACTGTTATGATGTTCTATGAATTTCTTATTCTATAAAAGTTTAAATTAATATGAGTTAACGATTTAAACTATAAAGGTTTTACAAAGCTAAATGAGAAGGTAGAACGTGACCTACCAGTAATTTAACAGAGAATATGAAAGTATTTTTGTGACGACCCGACTTTCCACTCTTGGAAAATCGCATCATCTTTAAGAAAGAAAGGGATAGAAAAGAGAAAAGAAAGAAGAGAAAGAAGAAACAACACAAGAATCTCAACAGCGGAATGAATAAATTATATTAATAACAAAGTATTACATAGTATACATCAAATATCAGAGTTACGCAGACAATACAACACATACTAGACAGTTATAAACACCTGTCTACTTATTACAACTCAATACATATCAGACAAACACGCAGAGATACAACACAGCAGAAAACTATATAACTATACGCAGAAGCCTCCTGCTCCATTTGCTCCCCCACAATACGTCAAAGCTACTTCGAATCCTAACCTGAATTCCCTTGGCTACTCGTAAAAATTTGAGTACCCAAGAATTACAGAAAAACAGAAATAACTCCGGGTCAGACATGGGTCTGGTGTGAGTAACAGGTTAAAGTTGCTTAACTTTGAAAAACCTTTGAAAAGAAAAGGTATCACGTAAGACTTCCCACACGTAAACATGGAAAAGTTTTTACCTTACGCTAACCAAAACAATTGATAGGAAATCCGATGATATTATAATAGTGTCTAGGGTTTTCAAGTAAATAAGAAATAGCCGAAATTGTTACATTCATTAAATTCCAGCTACTAGCCACAAAAGTGGGTAATACAATCAAAACCGTTGGCACTTATTGGATTTTGGATTCCATCAATGGCTGGGCTACTGGGGTACCGCCCGTCACAGTACGTGGCCTAGATCACCGTACCGAGGATTACTCCCTTCATCCCCTGCGACACAAAGCCGGATCGATTCCTTACTGAATAGTTCCAAACAAGACAACCCCGCAGTTGTGATCAGCAACCGCACCACTAAGTCGAAAATAAAGGGACCTCTAGACAGGGATAAATCTTGCTCTCAAGTGGGTGCTACCCACGAAACTTTGCTGCACCTCCCCTGTTTTAGCCATTCCCGGTTGATGAGGCTTGAGACTACGATTACCTTTATAGGACATATTACTTAGAATGCTCATCGTCCACCTGACGATGTTCTGAAAGCATTCGATCCATACAAGTTCGTTCCGGGTTCGAACGAAACCGAAGGCATTATCTCGTTACACTCGTATTGGAATCACCCTCAGAGTTAACGACAATAACCCTTGCACTCTGAATCTTATCTCGAATCTATAAGTGCTATTCCGTCAAACTCATTACGGAATCATCCACAGAGTTATACTGACGTATAGCCCTTACACCTCGAGTCTTCACTCGCTCCACTTGGATTAACGACCTAACGTTATTTGGAGTCGATGTGGTTTTTGGATCCTAAATATGGAAACCCGATCCCGGTCTCATCGAAATCCAAAGCGTGTCTTAATAAGGCCAAGTTGTTTTAATTTTAAAACAATTCAATTCATTATCTAAAAATACACAGATAGATAATTCACAACACAATAGATAATCAACATTATCATTACCATCAGATAATTCATATTAGATAATTACTATTATCATCCAAAAGCAACCAATGCATCCATATTACATACTCGACTAATCTCATAACTGAGATTACAAACCATACCAAGCAATCAAAACCAATCATCAAATATAAGCAACTATCTAATGATCATTTCATTCTATAATTAATTTAAAATGAATTAAATTAATTACTTAATCTCTAATTAATTTAAAATAAATTAAATAAATTACTTCACCATTAGAATTCTGCTTGCTTCAACCATTAATTGGTTACAAATCAATTTATAAATCATCATCTCAATATTCATTCCAATTAATCCTTATTGATTAACTATCTCTAATTACAATAAGTAATTAGCCTACAATATTAATTACACAAGTTAATTATATTAAACCCTTAGCAAATAATTAACTTGTAATTGCTTAATTAATTGATTAATTAAAATTACATTAATCACTTATTCATTATTAATTATACCTTAATTAATTAATTCCAAATTACATCATTAATTAATTAATTAATGATTTCTAATTACAATTAATCAATCTCTAAATATAAATTAATTACATAAGTAATTAATCTTCAATTTAAACAACATATATATTAATCACCTTTGATTAATAACCATTCAGAAATTAACAACCTTAATCATTCTTCCCATAATTAATTATTCTTAATTAATTATCTAAATTAATACTTGATTAATTCTAAAGTAATTTAAATCAAATTACTTCTATAGTAAATATCTTTAATTACATTTAGTAATTATTAACTAATTACTTTTCTAAGTAATTACAATCCATAAATTACATAAAGTAATTATCAAACAATCCTCAATGTTTAAATTAATTAATCTTAATTAATCTAAACTAATCTAAACTAATCACATAAATCAAATTAATTACACTAAGTAATTAATTCATTAATTACTTCCATTAAGTAATTAAAACATAAACAATTGATTATTATTAAATTAATTAACCTAATTAATTATAAAAAATTAATCACATTAATTAATTATTAATTAATCTTAAGTTAATGACCTTCATTAACATTCCTTAATTACATAATTAAGAAATTAACTTATAATTAATCATTATTAATTATTAATTAACTAATATTTAATTACAATTTAATTAAATCCTAATTATTAATTAATTAAGTGTTAATTAAAGTCTAAATTATCATTAATCTCTTGATTAAGTAAATCTTAATCATAAATTAAAATTTAATTAACCATCCTTAATTATAGATTAATTAACCTTAATTAATTAATCTCAAATCTTAATTAATTAACTTAAAAATTATTAATTACTTGATTAATCATCCACATTATTAATTAATTAAATAATTAATATTCCATTTAAATTAATTTAATAAATTAAAATGAAACCAATTTTCTTAAGTTTAAAATTTAAAAACATTCTTCTTTATACAAAGTATTTTAAACAAATTGTTTCACACAAAAATTCAAATTTAATTTTTTTTTTTTTTTAAATTTCAAACTAAACACAATTCAAATTTCCATTTCAAATTCAAACTTAAAATTTTAAAACTTTATTTACACTTCCATCTTCATTTTCAAATGCAAATCATTATTTTAAAACAAATTTAAATTTAATCCTTTATTTTTAAAGACTGAAGTTTGAATTTAAACTCCAGATTTAAATTAAATCAAACTCAGATTCATTTCATACTTCACTTCCAGATTTAACTTGTTTAAATTTTTAATTTGCATTTTGAAATTTTACTTTGTAATTTAAATCAGAAAAACAGAAAACAGTTTCTTGTTTGTTTGAAACAATCTTAAATTTTGATTTCAAATTGTTTTCAAAAACCAAAATTTAAATTACTGAATTCATATTTAAGTTCCAGGTTTAAAAATTCTAGATTGAACTTCATCTTACAAAATTTAAATTTACTTTAAATCTGAAATAGAAAAACAGTTTCTGTTTTGTTTGAAACCCAAACTAATTTTAAAAACTCAAAAATTACAAAAAAAAAGATTCAAATCATTTGAATTTATATCTAAATTCAGGTTTAAATATTTCAGATTGTTTGCAATATTCATTACTTCAAAACTCAAAAAAAACTGGAAAACAGGTTTTCTACTTTTGTTAAGTACAAATAAAATTTCCAAAATTTAAATTATTTCAGACCTAAAATTAAACTAATTGAATTTACATTTGAATTCAGTTTAAATGTTATACTTGTTCAGGTTTTAATTTACATTTTAAAAACTTTTTTTTTAAAAAAAAATCTTAAAACCTGAAACAACAGATTCTGGTCAAAAACACAACCTGAAACATTATATAACCCGAGCAACTTGGATTCTACTTCGGGTCAGAAGCTCACTTGCTTCGAGTTATTTCCTAAAATTCCCGAGAAAATCTCGAGCTACCAAAACCCTGCAACCAAAATCCACTTACCCATCATCACCAACATACACAACTCCCCTGTGCATGCACTTCCCCCACTCCGGCCATCACTGGCGATCACCTAAGACCATCCTCCATCGACCAAACTCCCTATATCAACATCCAACCCTTAAATACCCAAAATTTGACTTGAATTTTGAATTCAAGTTTTATAACAGAAACCTGAAACTACACAGGCCACAACCCAGTTAACATGTCAACACCAATTTTCCCCATCACCGACCATCATCAACACCCAAACTCTGGTGAAGACTCCAACAACACATCATCTATCCATTCCCAAAAGAGCTTTGAACTCGATTCACTTTGAAAGCCGCAGCACCCAATTTCTTGAACCCAGTAAAAACTAGAGTTCTTAACTAGAAATCCCAAATTACCATCTCAAAATTGGATTGCAAAACAATTTTTATAATTTTCCTATCATACTTGATGGCTACTCCATCAATAGAGCCAAATTCAACCAATTTAAAGGCAAGTATCAACTGAACTTAGCAAATATGTAATATACAGTACGTTTGAAACTGCACAATATACATAGCTCTAACATTTGAAATTTTTGTTTTAAAATTCTTGAGTTCACTTATTGTTTCTATTGGTAAACCTGAAACACTTAATTATGAAGTTTGAAGTTCACATTATATGAATTGTTGCTCTGCATAACTTGATCTCCAGGTTACAGAAAATTTTGTTAGTTTATATGAAATTTTAAAGCTTATTCTATTCTAAAATAAACAAGCTTTGTTCAATTGTTTTAAATCATAATAGCAACAAGCTACAGAAAAGCTCAGGGATCAATATGAGTTTGAAAGCTTGCAGAAACCCACATGCACAACCATCAATTTGAACACAGGCAGATATTTGTATGTATAACATTCAAAGAAATCTCATATGAATCTATTTGCAACTTATAAAACATATACACAATTCAATTCATCAGATAAGCAAGCAATGAAATCCTACTAAACTTATTTAAATTAGGTGTTACTCACCTGAAATTGTGCAGAGTCCAGATTGAAAATGAATGCAGATGCAAATCCCCCCTAGGTTGCTTCCAGATCTTAAAGAATTGAATGCAGACCTCCTTGCCCCATTTTTTCCAGATGAATGCATGTTTATATTTTGGGAAATGTAGATTGCAGGAACAAAATGCAGGCTTTATTTGATTAAAATTGAAATGCAGGCCTTTGTTTTAATGCTTTCTAATCTTTTGTTTTATACATGCTTCCATTTTGAAGATTCATGCAGGTTGCTTGAAATTGGAGTGCATGTTTGCATTTTGCAGATTTTAGAAAGAATGCAGGCCTCATGCTTTTTCCCAGATTCAATTGCATGTTTCAGAGTTTTGAAAAGTGAATGCATGCTTTTGATTTTGCATTTGAGGAGATGAACTTGCAGATTTGAGGAATGCATTTACAGGTTTGAAATTTGTTGCATGCAATGTTTACTTGATTGAAAAATGTAAGTGTTTGCATTATGATGAAGAGGGTTTCAGATTTCTTTATGTTTAGAATGAAAAAAAAAGAGAAAAAATGAAGAAATGAATATATGCAATGTTTTATAATGTAAATTATTATTTAATTAAAATTAAAGAAAACAAAATGACAACATGACACTTGTCTAAGATGTTAGCACATGTAAACTTATATTTTAGATTACTTACACATGTCATTTTTAAATGATTTGTTATTTAAATTAAGATTAAATGAAATATTAAACTTAGTTAATTAGTTATTTAGATTAAGTGTTAAAGATAAATTAAACTTAATGAATGCATGTTCATATTTTAAATTGTATTTCAAATTTACAAATTAAATTAACAAATCAAATTTATCAATCAATATTTTAAAAAGAATGACACAAACATTTTATAACTTATTTTAATATACAAACTTAAGTAAAGATGAATTTTAAACCAATTAAAACATTTATCTTATATTTAATAATCATATAGTATTTTATTAAATATTTTTGAAAAACCTAATATTAAAAATAAATCACAATTGCTATTTTTAAAACATTAAAAATATGCTATACTAATTTAATTAAAAACAACTTGTCTATTTAAAAATATATATAAATACATATACATTATTAAATAGAAAACAAATTTATTAGTTTATTAAAAATAAATTCACAAATTAAATATTTAAATAAAGAAGATTATTAAATCAATATCAAATTATTAACAAAAGTTATCAATTCAATATAAATTTAAACACAGATTATTAAATTTATATTGTCCAAAATTCCGGGATATTACAATTTTGTTATCCAATAATAATTTGATAAGAGGCAGGAGTTAGTGGAAAGTTTTAACTTTAAAAGGAAATAAATTAGTTTTTAACTTAGTTGCAGAAATGTCATCGTCACAATAACTTAGAGTCTCCATACCTCTAAATTCATACATTCTCGATAGCTATAAGGGCTGATACGTGTAATAGCTACTCAATATCTATGTGATGTATCCACTTTCATATCGGCTTGACACCTTGTGATTTTAGGGGTTCGATATCTCATGTTTTGAAGAGGCTCGACAACCCCATGGTTTAGAGATTAGACAACATCCTTTTTTACAGGCTCGACATCCCTAAGATTTAGAGGCTCGACACCTCATGTTTTCAAGGACTCGACACCTTATGTCTTATAGTGACTCGATGGCTTCCGTGTAGCTACTCGACAACTATATTTTTAGCGCCTCGATAGCCATATGTTTTACAAACCTGATAGCTCTGGCCCGACAACCCTATTTGGATAACAAGTGTTTTAAAAGCCATGTAAATATGACAATGCTTTAGCATAAGATTTTGTCTAGGCATTTGGGCTATGTTTTCCTTGTTCTAATAATGATTTCAAGTGGTTTATCATTTCTAAGGATAAATGTTTTCAAGGAAATGAAACAGTGTTTTAGCCCAATTTTTATTAATTTTTCCAAAGGAAGATATTACTTAAACTAAAGTAATTTTTTTAATTGTACGACTATTGATTGATCATACTTTGATGAATGATGTTACATGTTCTTGTTAACGTTTGGTCGGTTAAATTTACATATTTTATCAATTGTCATACCCACATTATCATTATCCAACATTGTACCTTAGGATTTAGGAATAGAATTACCATTTAGGTTGTTTCAATAGTGAGTATGCTCAGACTAAACTCTTAAAGAGTAGAATTGAATCTAGGAGATCAACTAGATCAATTATGTTAGGAGGCCTTGAACTGATGAAAAACAATAGGACTCATGGATTTAAAAATAGATAAGATTTTAGGTGGAACTAGTGTAGGATCACGCCTTACGCTTCAACCGGTATCCCCGGTTGGTAAAGGTCCATGATTCTAGTGCATAGGGCTTTATCAGTAGTGAGACTAAAAGATATGCACGCACAGAAAGGACTCGTAGCACTATATGCTCACTAGATTGTTAATTTGTTTTCCTCCTAACCGTATTTGGAGATTTCTGGACATTTAGTATGTTTTTGGTTTGAGTAAATCAGGAGTAGATTATACGAATAAGCTTTGGGAAACATGTAGAAGGCAAGCTAATATTAGGAGTTTACTTTCGCTATGCCGTTTGAAGTGTATGTTTTGTTTGAATGGATGTAACAGTTGAATTTTTAACTGTCAAGTAGTTAGACTCTAATCATCCAAGGGGGCATCCTCATATGTCGCTCTTGGAATATAATTATATTTATTATATTTTCTCTAAATGTGGAACCGATAGGATTATGTAATGAATATGAAAGTTTATTAATGAAACATGTTTTCAAAATTTTCATATTCATACGCTCTTGATGTTATAAATACAATTAACTGATCTTATTTTGTCAACAAAAAATAACACTATGGATGACTGCAGCATCAATAGCGCTTATTTTTAGGCCTCAAAATGGGGGATGTTACAAGAGAAACCTCGAAGTTGAACAAATATTTAAAAGTCGTTTCAAATATTAGTATACTCAAATACTTTAAATAATACTACTATTATTTTCCAAAATCTTGAAAAACATTTTTAAAGGGACCGAGATTTCAGTTCTCAAAATATTAGTTTAAATCTTTTTATTTATAAACCATATTTATATAAATCACTATCCTAGCAAATTTATTCTAAACTTCTTATGTTTAAAATAATTTTCTAACCCAAAATTACTATTGAACACCTTATAGTCAAACTATGAAACTCAATTCATTAGGTGTTCACTTCAATGCATCTACCAATACTGTCTACCCAACCTATGTATTAAAAAGGTAAATTGCTTACAAAATGCTTAAGCACAAATCAAAAATCACTCGACAATACGAAATTCTCATAAACCGGTCGAGCATAAATCAATAATCATTAAGCAATACTAAGTGCTCATAAACTATCCAAGCATAGTTAATCAATCTACAAGTAATAGTAATGCTCATAAATTGGTCTGACATGTCAAATCATTCTACAGAGGATAGTAATGCTCATAAGCTGGCCGAGCGTGGTTGTTAACCCTCCTTTTGGCAAGGCCGTGGACGGCGGATTTAAGTAAATCGACTGCTCGTTTGTCAAGGCTGCAATACGATGGGTTTGAGCCAACTGGATGGATAGACGATCAATCACGGATGATATATATATGATTATTGAGATGGGGTTCGACACAACATGGTTCGGTCATTAGAGTTCGTCTACGTGGGTCAGCCATTCAGTCAAGGTGGCTCGGTCATACATGGCTCGGTCGAGGAGTGGAGATCATGCATGGTTCAGTCTTGGTGGCATGGTCCGGCCTTGGTAGTAACGTTCGGCGATGGAAGTGGGTCGACTGAGGAGGATCGGTCGGGCAAAGGAAGGAAGGTCATGTTGTAGGGTCATGGTGTGAAAGTTGAGGTGGGTCGGCCAAATATGGTTCGACATCGGTGATTCGACCTCGATGGGATCGACCTTGGTGGTTCGTCATGTTCTGGTTCAGTCATAGTGAAGTCGATAGGCATTGGTATGGCTCGGTATTTGGATGGGTCGGTAGGCAGTAGGCTTCGGGACAACACTCGAATAAGCTCAAGTCGTCAACTTAGTTTCAGGGTCGGTCGGTATGATGGAGTGGGGGTTATTTACTTCGGGTTGGTATTTACTTTTCCCCAGGTCGGCATAGGGGAGTAGGTCGATAACAACATTATGGGCCGGCATGTTATAGGAAGGGATCGGCTTCATCTTGCTTTGAGTTCCAATGTGGTTTACTTCGAGTCACGAGCGGATTTGCTCCAGATCATCTTTAGTCATTCCCGAGGCAATATTGGATCGGTGTGTTTTGAGCTTGAGGTCGGTCATAGTGCTGGAGTTGGGTTCGGCTATGACCTTGGTGATCCCGGATCATTCAGAAAGCCCAGTTGGTCAGGTTTTGCCTATAAATACAGCAGGTAGGGCTGCAGAAAGGGGATCTGGATTATGTTCCCCTTCCTCTTCCCCATTAAGGTTACTCTTCCATTTTGTTTTGAAAACTTTGGATTGTAACTGTAATTGATTCAGATATCAATAGAAAGGAAATTTCTAGAGTGGACATAGGTCGAAGTTAGCTGAACCACTATAAATCTTATGTTATTACTGCATTCTTTTTTTTATTGTTCTTCATATTTATACTCTCTACATACATTCTATCTGTGATCTGTGACTGAGATTTGGTGCTTTCATTTGGATTTGGGTGATAGTGACCAATTTTGGTGCTTTCACTGAGACTTGAATTCAGGGATTGGAAAGCTTGGATTTTGGATTTAAAGGCTTAGGAACTTGGATTCTGAAGACTATGGCAAAGCAATCGACCAGGAGACAGAGGACGAAAAGAATTCGATAAGTGGGAAGTCAGGCGGCTTCCTCTTGAGCTAATCATGCCTCCGTCTACATCACTAGGGATGAGATGCAGGTCATGATGGATTCCATGCAAGAGAAGTTGAAAAGGAAAAAGGAAATGATACAGACACTTTTCAAACAATTTGGACAAGCAGAAACTGCAGGAGCTCAGATCCATGCAGTTGGATCAGAAGGACTCAACCGGCAAGTAGATGGAGTTGTTCAGCAGCGAGAAGCCCCTAATTAGCAAACAACTATCAATCTGGATGGATCTAGACTTGGGAGCATGCCACTAGGTAATGCTGGACCAACCCATGAAGGGATACCAGATGACTCTGTGCAACCCGACATCAACAGGAATATAGGAGTGCGTGGCGAGGAGTATGTACTGGAAATCCCTCAAGGACTTGGAGGACACTTAGGAAATGTAGATGGGGAGTAACCCTTGGCAGGTAACACTAGATTGGCTGACATCACTAGGTGAACTATTCAAGGTGGTCTGACAAACAGGGATTTAGAGGGAGAAACAGAAGTCCATTTACCCATAACATTAGGTTGGCTAGGAATCCGCCCGATTTCAAGCTACCCACTCTGGAGGTATACAACGGTAAGACGGATCCCACTGACCACTTAATAAGATACGCAAGGCATATGGAAGTGCTGGGGGCATCAGAGGAGGTTATGTCTCGGTATTTCCCCATGTACTTTACCGATATAGCTGCTATGTGGCTCAGATAGCTAAAGGATGGATCTATTGGAATATGGACATAACTGGTGGATAAGTTCTTGAGACAGATTTGAGTTCACATAAAAAGACGAAGAATGTAATGACACTGACGTCAGTTAAATAGAGGACGGGTGAATCACTTAGGACTTTATTAACTCGATTTAATGCAGCCGTTGCTTCGGTGGGTCGGCCGGATCCATTAATGGTTCTGATGACTGCAGTATCAGGAGTCGGGGATAATTTGGATTTTAAAGTATCATTGATACGGGACCCACCAATGGCTCTCAGGGAATTCTTTCACGAAGCCAAAAGATTTCTTCGACAAGAGGATGCATGTTTGGATATGAAATCAAAGGAAGTAAACATGGTTAAGGATGGAGGACCGTCCGGCGAAAGCTCGGCTAAAGACAAGGATACAGGGAAAAGGTAGCGCCGGGGAGAACAAAAATTCTCCACTTACACAGGGTTGAATGCAACATTGGAGCGGATATTCTTGAATACTCAAGATCTCCTTCCTTATCGAAGGCCGGCAAGGAGGGAACCCTCAGAATGCGAAATGGCATCAGGAAGGCAATGTCTCTTTCATGACTTAGACGAGCATGATACTAACAGCCACTGACATCTAAAGGATATAATCGAGGAGCATGTAAGTAATGGCTAGTTGCGACAAATATATCAAAACTCGGAATGCGGTGGTGAAACAGGAGCAGCCACCGCCTACCCTGAACGAGGATGGCGCAAGGCCCAAGAATGGTGGTCGGTTGGTCATCAACTAATCATGATGGTTTGGAATAAGTAGCAAACTCTGAGCAGACGGCTAATTCACTCACTCATGTACGGGGATGAAGATAACCATAGGCATGCTCTGAGATGATGGTAAACCATGACGCTCTGGTTTGTGAAATCTGTTTTTCCTTTTTGGCTTGAACACTTGCTTTTTCCACGTTGGTTTCGGAGTTTGGTTTGAACTCCCGGTTTTGTTGGTTTTTTGGTTTGGATTTTGGTTTGGATGCTTGATTTTTGATTTGGATTTTGATTAGGATTTTTGAAATGGATTTCTGGTTGGATTTGGATTTCGGATTGGATTTTGATTGGATTTTCCTCTAGATTTTGGCTAAAAGGTCATCGAGTATGGACTATGCTCGGCAAGGATCTGGAGAGACCAGGATTCGGCCTAGGACTTAGGCCCCATATTATCTATCGGTTACTATTTCAGGTCGTCGAGTATGGACTATGCTCGGCAAGGGTTCGGAGCGACCATGATTCGGCTTAGGACTTAACCCACGGCATGACTCAATGTTCAGGGACACTGAACCAGGAACACAATGGCATTACTTGACATAGGTCGTCAGGTGTAGGTTGCACTTGGTAAGAACCCAAAAAGGTTACGGATTTGGATAATTGCTATGAACGGCTAAGGATTTGGGCATGGACCCGAAGCGGTCCCGGATTTGGATATTGACCTGAAGAGGTCATGGATTCGGTTATTCGTTAATAGGTATGGACGGATTAGGGCTCGGCTATCAGATTCGGATTGGGTTTAGGATTTGGACCCAGTGAGGTCCCGGATATGGATTTTAGGACCCGATGAGGTCCCAACTTAGGATTTGGACCCTGAAAGGTCCCCAATTTGGACTATAGGACCCGTAAAGGTCCCAGACTCGAATAAAATGATCCGGAGAGATCAATGAATTCGGTTAGTTAATTTCGGATGGATGTGGAATTGAATGAGGATTTGGTTACTGGATAGGAATTGGATATCGACTCATAGCAGTCGTAGATTTGGATAAGGATATGGCAATGGCACTTGGATAAAATGGATTGGATTATGAATTAGAAAGTGTGGCTATGGATAACATATGGACTTCGGATATCGAATTTGAGGCTATTCAAAACACACCTTCCAATAGCAAGATATGTTTTGGGGAGCAAATGTTAACCCGCCTTTTGGCAAGGTCGTGGACAGATGGATTTAACTAAATTGACTGCTCATTTGTCAAGGCTTGAATACAATGGGTTTGATTCAACTATATGAATAGACGATCAATCACAGAAGATATATATATATATATATATATGTATATATATATATGTATATATATATGATTACATAGCTGGGGTTCGACATAACATGGTTCAGTCTTTGAAGTTCGGCTACATGGGTCAGCCGTTCGGTCAAAGTGGCTCGGTCATACATGGCTCGGTCAAGGAGGGGAGATCATGCATGGTTCGGTCATGGTGGCATAGTCCGGTCTTAGTGGCATGGTTAGGTGATGGAAGTGGGTCGGTTGAGGAGGATCGGTCGTGCAAAGGAAGGAAGGTCATGTCGTTCGGTCATGGTGTGAAAATTGAGGTTGGTCGGCCAGATATGGTTCGACATCAGTGGTTCGGCCTCGATGGGATCGACCTTGGTGGTTCGTCATGTTCTGGTTCAGTCATACTGAAGTCGATCAGCATTGGTATGGCTTGGCATTTGGATGGGTCGGTAGGCAGAAGGCTTCGAGACAGCTCTCGAATAAGCTTGGGTCGTCAACTTGGTTTTAAGGTCGGTCAGTATGATGGAGTGGGAGTTATTTATTTCGGGTCGGTATTTACTTTTCCCCAAGTCGGCATAGGGGAGTAGGTCGGCAACAGCATTATGGGTCGGCATGTTACCGGGCCGGTGGTAATGCAAAGCAGCTATTACCACCCACCTTGGAACACACTTCCATAATCAAATCGAAGATGACCACCAAATCAATCATAAAGTAACAGATATGGTATCGAAGAAGCATGTCCGATCGGAGGAGCGACCTCACTTGGCCCAGGTATAGCTCCTGTTTCAGTCATATCAAGCTGACCCGAGGAGGTTAGGGTCAAGTTCATACCTCATACAGTAGCATTGCTAAACCATCCTACTTCGTTCTGAATTGTCCACCACATGCACTGTTGCTAAAGTGATTTTTGGTATTGGCAGAGAGTATGACAATATCCAATCTCAGTCTCTTTAACAACCAAACGCTTATTTCACACCGGTTGGTTCTTTTACATTTCCAAAACCGATTCATAATTGATATCAAAATATCATATTCACTTCAAATCAAATAACTTTTGAAATCTATTATCTTTAAATCATATTCATTTTCAAAACCATAACCACAAAATAGGTTAAACCATCATATCAAGATATTCGCATTTAAATCAATTAGACCTAAATCATAATAGTTCCAACTTTAATCAGTTTGAATATTGAAGGTAGTTTATATAATCGAATAGTTAGACGTTAAAAATAATATAGATATTAATATATATATATATATATATGTATATATTAAATGTTGTTTATAAATTTAAAATAATATATATTAAAACAGTTTATATTTAAAAAATAGGTTATAGATTAAAATAGTTTATATATTGAAAGTAGTTTATATGTTAAAATAGGTTATATATTAAAAATAGTTTACATATTAGAAGTAGTTTATATATTAAAATAAGTTATATATTAAAAATATTAAATTTATTAAAAATTATTAATATATTAAAATGGTTTATATGAGAAAAAAAATTATATGTTAAAAGAGCTTGTATATTAAAAGAGTTTATATCGAACATAGTTTCAAATTAGAATTGTTTCTTCCAATTTTACAAATCGTTTCAAATCAGCTTTAGTTCCAAAAGTTCAATTTAAATCAATTCAAGTTCAACGATTTTAATTCAAAAGGCTAAGGTTTCAATTCAAATTCTCATTAAAAACCATTTCAATTTTGTATCGATTTCAAATCCATATTTGAACTACAAATTTAAAGCACTTCAAATTCAATAAGTTTCAAAGTTTGAATATTCAAACATTTATAATAACTCAATCTTGACAAATTTCATTTATATTTCAAAATTCAGCTTTAAGATTACAATTAAAATTCTTCAAACAACTTATTTAAACCAATTTCAATGTCAACATTTTAAAAGCTTGTATTTTGAAAATAATTCAGTTTATATAAATCTAATTTTATTTCGTAATATCATTTAACTGGATTCAAAATTTAAGGATTTTAAAATCATTTAATTTAACCAATCCGGTGTCCGTATATAATTTTCTACCCCATGGTTAACTAATACAGATATATATATCATTTCAACCCACAATAAATTTAAATTTATGATTATATCATTTCAACCCGCAATCCCGAGTTAAAATTCAAAATCCATAAAATCGCTCGAGTTTATCATTTCAACTCATAGAGATTTTTCCCTAATATATAAGACCGTCAGGTATGTATCATTTTGTCCCATTGTGATTTCCTAACAATAACTAAAGGAACTTGAAGTATGGGAATGATATATAAAATAAATATAATATACAATCATTAAAATATCAATAATTAAACATCCATCATAATCATCGTTCAAATCAACCAATAAATCACAACAAATAAACTGGTTATTATTACCAGGTATTTAAATGGCAATTTAAATTCAATATAAATTCAAATTGAACTCGAATGAAAATTTAAATATACCAAACAGCAATCAATCAATTTCTAATCACATCATAAATTTAATTTAACCAACATAAGATGGTTTAGTGGTTGTGAGTGGGTTAAATCACTCACTTTTGGTTTGTATTCGATTTAAAATCCAAATTAGGCCCAAAAATTTAACAGTCTTAGAATGTAGCTAAGCCAAATCCATAATGCCTAGAATTTCCATACGATTACAACGGAGAAAACCGCGCGTAAATCCGAGTTAATATGCTAAAGTTATAAGCGTTAGAAGTTTTTAACATTCAAATTCAAATTAAATAAAATAGAAGGAAAATTAAAAATGAACACGTCACCTTTCTCTTCATGCGTTAACCCTACAGCCACTAGTCGAACCACGCTAACCTCCAATCTCCATCTTCTATGCCAAACGCACGCCGCTTTGATCGACCTCACCACGATCAGACATGCTCGCCAACTTCGCCTCGACCAGGGGCCCACTCCAAACTTGCACGCAGAGCTCCGCCGCCTCTGGCACGGTGCACCGCTGCCGCCCTTCTCCATCAAATTCTGGTGATTTCCAGCCCATCTACGACGAATGAACACCATAGATGAGCGCTGCTCGTCGATCTCTACAATATTGCACCTTCGGTTGTCGTAAAATCGGCGATCCACCGTCGGATCGAAAACCCTAGGATGAACGACCAAGAATAAATCATCAATTTATGGCCAAACGATGCATCAAATCAAAGTACTGCAATAGATTGCGCTCATCAAGAGCCTTCCAACAATACATAATATGACGTAGTTTGGAGAGCTTAAAATTTTAAATTTGATTTTGATTTGAAATTGAGAATTAGGTTTTGACGTTTCGACTTTTGAGAAGGAGAAACACATGAAAGTAAAGTACGTATAGAAATAAAAATGAAAGG
Organism: Allium cepa; assembly: GCA_030765085.1. Lineage (NCBI taxonomy): Eukaryota > Viridiplantae > Streptophyta > Magnoliopsida > Asparagales > Amaryllidaceae > Allium > Allium cepa. Next base: position 719,954,716 of record CM060938.1, on the reverse strand, counting down.
CGGCTAAGGTTAGAGAAAAGTCTATTTATATATACGAGATAGATAAGGACGAATGGACATATTGAATTGGTTCGAAACGATTACGCTAACTTTAAAAGCCTGTTTCTTTCCCGCAATGAAAGTATGTCATCCAATATATCGAAATATATGTTTCCGATGTTTTTGAAGTCAATGGAACTAGTTTCAAACGCTGATTCTGTTGTATACAGAAGTTAGCTTTTAAAATCAGATTATATTAATTAAATTTCTTTAATTGATTACTACGCATTTCGAGCACGCACGGTCGAAAGACAAGTCCGATCGCTACGAAATTTGAAATCCTAGAATAATTCACTGTTATGGATTCGATGAAACTGGTTTCGTCGAAATCATAGACAGTGGCCAAAATGGCTAATTTCACGTTAATTAATTAAATAGATCATTATCAAATTAATTCAATCACTTTTAAATTCAAAATTAAAAGTTAACCATTTTTATCTTTCTTGATTACATAAAAATTAATAACCTATTAAAATAAATTTCCATGTTAAATCCACTATTTAAATATTACACTAATTTCAGAGTTCAATTGCAATTGTAATAAAATTCTTGTTAATTATAATTCATTCAAATTCTTTTATTTCGATTAACACTCTTATTATTGAATCACTATCATCTTATGAGTATAATAACAGAAATTTAAGTTTACTTTTTGTTACATTCATACTCTACAATTTCATCTTAACTTATATCGACTGCAATATTAAATTATATTAATTCACATTGATTTTGCAAATTAATTTCAACGGATTAAATAATGAAATGATAATTAAACAATTATTACACATTAATAATTCAAACACTTTTCTAAGTTTATTGTTTACAAACAGAGCTAATAAATTCTTATTCTAGTTAATTGATTTCATATTCCTAAATAAACCTATTTTAATTGATATCCTATAATTTCAATATTAAATCCAACATTTTATTTATTCCTTATTTACAATTATAACCAAATTAACTTTACAATTATTTCAATTGATCGCAATTACATTAAAATAGTTATCAATCAAATTAAATCAACATTATTAAATTACATTCTAGTTATTTTTCTCATTAATAAATCACAAATTTTAATGCTCCCAATATTAAACTCAAAAATCATATTTAATTTAATATTTTTAATTATCGAAAAATATGGGTCTTTACACTCTCCCCACTCAAAACTTTTCATCCTCGATATGTGTAAAGAACCGAAAATCCGTACTTCCTTGAGCTGGCAACATTCCACCACAATCCAGCCAAAGAGGAACGAACTTCCGAATCTTTAGGGTTTAAGAAGAAGAAAGAGGTAGAAGAAGAGAGAAAAGAGAGAAGAAACAGAAACAACCAACAGAACATGAAGACAATATCAGAATCTCACAATCGCAGCGGAACAACATATAATAGATAAATGAATAATCATTTAAACAAAAGAACTATACATTTTATACATACATCACAATACATCATATCATCAGAGTGTACAACAATAAAACAGCGGAAAGAATACTATATACAATAGATAATAGACTACGCTATCCAAGCTCGCCTCCAAATCTGCACGGCAACTCTCGAATCCAGAATAACCTGATAACCTAACTCTAGGCTGCCCGTGTGGAAAATAGTGGGCACCCAGAGTTTAGGAAAGGAACAATAAACTCCAGGTCAGTCATGGGACTGGTGTGAGAACTCAAAACAGTTTATCTTTAAACAAGCAGCAAGAAAATTTAAATTTTGAAATCCGCAATGCTTTTTGAAAATGAAACTACCATAAGGCCTCCCGCCACACACACAATGCAAACGCAGAATTGGAGGAGATTTCTCCTTATGATAGTCAAAGATGCTTACTACGCAAAATTTAAATCATTTTGATATTATTATTAGTGCATAGTGTAGAAAACAGTTTCGAAAGTAGAATATAAATCCTAGCCAACATACGACCAGTATCGTATGCCTACTATAGCTACCATCTAAACAGTGGGGCGCCACCATAAGTAAATGGCAGGTAATACAACTAAAACCGTACAAGGCGCGTATTGGATGAATGGATTTCCAACAAATGGTCAGGCTAAGGAACTTCCTACTGCCACATGGGATCGCCTCTGGCGGGACGTCCCGAGAAACTAACGTTACGGTTAGATCTCTGCCAACACAAGGCCGGGTTACCTCTGTAACTAGGTAACTACTACACGAATATGCCATCCCCCGGTCCTTTGGGACCTTTATCCGAGCGCTCGATCCAACAACACCACACAGTAATAGATATAGTGTATCAACATGAGTAAGTATCTGGGCTCCATACCATGATACCACCCTTTTCCAGAAGGAAATGACATACCCTAAAGGGAGCGACCCTCATAACCTTGCCGCATATTCCTGTTTCGACCATTTCCGGGGAGTGAGGTCCTGACGAAGTCTCGTCCACAAAGCTACGCTTTGTGCAACAAAGCCATGCTTTGGGTCAACAGATGACCAAAGCAATGATCACAAAGATAAATGATCAAACAAATGATCATATCACAAATGACCAACCAATGATCATCACACAGCAGCACTCAGCATGTCACATTACCAGATTGGGAATATATCGCTGATAACCTTCAACTACATAACCTCTGAGCTCGTACGTCTCAGAGAAGGGTGTTAAGCTAAGAGAATAAATTCTCCGCCACCAACAGAAATGTATTTGAAAGAAATCGGCTCTAATTCTCAAAATATAATGTCAGACACGTAACCATACAAGTCTGTTCCGGGTTCGAACAGAACCGAAGGCACTTCCAAAGAAGCCCTTGCAATCCGGGTATTCACAATCCCGATAAAATTTCCCATCACAAAGGAAATCTCCATACCGTAGCTAACGATGCAGAGACAATCGATAGGTCATCCTATCGTTTTCACAAATGCCCGGTCTTCAACACCGGTCTTCAAATGCTATCCATAACGACGAATCACATATTCGGAATGGGATATACGACACAAAGGTCCTCTCCCGGCTAAACCGAATAGCGAGCGCTTATTTTAAAAATAAGTGTAGCATTCAATTTCAAACAATCACAACAATTACCATCCAAGGGTAAATACTGATAGTCGGTTATTTAACTATCAATAAAGATGCGCCACATCATCAGATTCCAAATAATTTTCCAAAATTATTTAATCCCAAAAATATCTTCACAAGATATCTATACACACACCTTCCAAATAATTGCCCAAATTATTTGTTTTACCAAAATATCTTTACACGATATAATTTCACACTTCAACCATTTGAAAACCAATTTCAAATTACTTTTCATCCTTTATACCCTTTGAAAACAAATTTCAAATCATCAAATAAGTCTTTACCGATTTATTTTAAATTTACGTTCCAAATTCGTAAATTCATTTCCATACTTCAAAATAAATCAATATTTATTTTTAACAAATTTCCTTTCCTTTATAAATTCCATAGTGAATTTAAATTCCAAATATCTACTGATATACGATTTACAAATCGATTTCAAATATTTGCTTTCAATTTACCTTTAAAAGATGAATCCTCAAAAACGTTCCATTTATATTTGAAAAGCATTTCCATACTTATATAATAATAAGTAATCCACAATTTTATTTATTTTCAACAATTCGAGAATATCCACCATACTTAAACCCTAGTTAAGTATATATTTCATTCTTCAAACATTCTTTTATTCACTTTTATTTGGGTTAAAACGAATGTTACGTAAACCATCGTTACGACAACCCAAAATCACTAGAATAGGGATTCAAAATAAAAATAGAAACATAAATTCCAATACTACACAAAATATTTCCATTTGGAAACCATTTACTATAACAACAGTGTTATAGTCCACCATTTCCTTATTTTCTCGAAAATGCCTATTTCAACAATGAATGTTGAAATCTACGTGTTCATTTCCTTCTATTTCTCGAAAACGTCTATTTCAACAATGAATGTTGAAATCCAAGTTTTCGATACTTAATGCATTTTAAAGCATCTTTAAATCGTTTTAAAATTCCCTTTAAAACATTCTTCTCCCAAAACATGCCCATTTGACTTAATAATATATTCATCGTTTAAAAGAGTGAATATAACTCCTTTAACAATCCTAAATTCAATTTACCAAATTCCATTGATTTCAAATTTATAAACAACGTTTATAAATTCTATTTCTATTAATAACTTCGGTTTAGAAATCTCTTTTATTAAGCCAATTCAATTTATAAACCCAATTTCTATACCAAAGGTTCATATTATAAGTCAAGAGCTTATAATCTATTTATTTACTAAACCGTTCCTTTAAACTTCACAAATTTTAAATCTTATCACTGATAAGATTCCTTTAAGTTTTATAATAGTTTTCAACTTATAGAAAAATCTCCTTTATTAACAATTTCTAAAAGTATCCCCTTTAAATGGTCAAAATCCATTTTATAAGTTAATTACTTATAAAACTTTTATTTTTAACATCATTTCTTTTTACAACTTTCACAATTTATAAATCTATAAACTTTAATGAAATTCATTTCATACGTCAACTTAACACTTAATCGACTCGTTTCATAATTCCAAATTTTTTTTTATAGATACCAATTTATAAAATCCTTTATACAACTGTTTATAATAATTATTCAAAAATCCCAATTTAACTATTTTATAAATCTATTTATTTTAAAATTTTCCTTTTGGTTATATTTCATAAAAATCATAGTTTTATAACTTTAATATTTAAAATCTTAATTTATTTAAAATGAATCAAGTTCAAAAATTTAATAAAAACATATACTTGAAAAATTTACTTAAAAATCCTTTTAAATTCAAAATCGTTATTTTTAACTTTTTAAAAAAAAATGAATCCGATGATGCAACAGCACCAAATGGTCAATCACGGGAATAAACATCATATATCAATATGATAGTTAACAATCAACACAATATCTATAAACAAATAAATATTTGCGAGGAATCCAGTTGGATCCCTCCAACCTGTTTCCCTGCATCCACAGACGTTAGCACAATACCAATTCCACTTCAAGGTGGAATATCGCGGTATATGGGATTTATAAAATATTATCCGCTTACTAATGGCGCAATAGGGTCTCATCCGCTATACGAGGCGGGAAATCAAATCCAATATATACATATGCCAATATATATATATATTGCTATATATAGTATATATCCTACTATATCTACTACCACAATCAAACGGCAATCATCAATCAACATTAACTATTTAAAATTTTAAACCAAACTGTTCGATTGAGTGAGGAGTTCTCACCTTGGTTTTATTTCTGGTTTCGGCGTTCATTTCGAATAAAATTAAACGAACGTCTAATTTTTACCCGAAATTCAAACGATCTCCAATCGACTCCAAACAAGCTTCATCGCGAAGAGCACGACCATACGATCCCAACGCACTTTGATTCGCCCAAATCGGACCTCGCAGCAAAAAGATATTGATTTTTAAACGTTACACGAATTTAAATAAAAATAGATTTACAAATTCTTTTACAAACCCTACCCCCAAACACATCTGGCCGCTCATCACCCTAGCACGCACGCGCATGCTTCTCTTCGTTCACGGCAACTCCTCTCCAGGTAGAAAACGCACACCAAACCCATATGCACAAATCTAGGGTTCGAATTCGCGACCACCACACTCGCCTTTGCATTGATCAGGGAGCGCCACCCCGTAGCCCACGACAAGAGCCACCTTCGGCCCAAGCATGGAGGGGTTCGGTCCCCCCATTTGTCTCGAAAACCGTGCGCACATCATGGAGAACGCGGCCCAAAATCTCAAGATCCACTCGCCCATATTCAATCACAGCCGTTGGATGTGGAGTACTCGATATGCTCTACGATTTCCTAGTTTGGAGTTTTCGAAATTATTGAGTGGGTTGGAAGAAAATTGGGTGAGAAGTAGAGAGGATTTCGGCCATTGGTAAGAGAAAGTGGCGGCCGGCTATGTTGATTAGGGTTTAGAAATAAATTAATATATATATGTGTGTTATTACTATTATTTTAAATAATAAATTTCCAATTTAACACTTATGCAAACGACCTCCAATCTACGCGTTCCGACAGGCGATCCTAAGGTTTTTCCGCGTTCCGGACACAATGGAACAGGTTTCGGAGGCTAATTCCATCGTATGTGTGAGATACGGCAATAAACGCTCGATTTAAATTTAAACCGATTTAAACGATTTCTAGGCGTTTTGGCTTGTACCGGACAAACGATAAATCCAATCGACTTGAAATTTGAAATCTTACAATAATATCACATTACGGATCCGATGAAACTAGTTTCGTCGAAATCCGAGATCGTTTGAAAAATGGCTATTTTAACTCGCCGAATTAAAATTAAAACGATATCGATGCGTTTCGAGCTGCCACGGTCAAACGACAACTCCGATTGCTACGAAAATTGAAATCCGATAATAACTAACTATTACGGATCCAATGGAACTCGTTTCGTTCAGTTCTGAGACTGTTCAAAAATTGGCTATTTTTCAGTCGATAATTAAATATTAAAATATCCAATTTTCACAAATAAATTCCAATTTCAGTTTTAAAAGTTCTAAAACATTTCTATAACTTTAATATGATAAAACAAAATTTTCCAAATCATTTTCAATCACATTTAACCCAATATTTAATTATTTTTGGAATTTCACTATTAAATCATCGATTTAATTATCCCATTAAACCCAATATTCGAAAAATAAATTATTCGACTTAAAAATTCCACTCATTGATATTTAAAATAAATTAAATACTCAAATTCAGATTATCAGAAATTCTGGGTCGTTACAATCTTCCCCCCTTAAAAGAATTTCGTCCTCGAAATTGCAAGTTAAGGAGAATAATTCATAATCCGTTTATTATTTTTCCAAAACTAATAGTTTTATCAACCTTCTAACACCAATCTTTTTATTAAAGATTTACTATCATTTCAATTAGCTTTCCAACTTCAATTATAGGTTTCAAACAACATTGTTTACTTAACAATTCAAATTTAAATTTAAATTTAAATTTCAAATTTTCAAAATTTTCTAACTCCCTAAATTTTCGAAAAATTTCGCCAGCGTCTCCTTTGCGCGGCTCGAACGGTACGACTACAAAATGGCACTACGGCCCCTCAGAATCAAAAAGAAAAGAGAAAGCCAAGTGGCTAGAGAAGGAAATCATCAAATCTCATATTAAAATTAAAATACGTACCTTTTTTGTCGAGCAATTCAATTTTTTAACTTCAAAATCAAAATCCCAATTCCATTATATACCTGTATATCCTGCTAGTAGTAGTATCCAATTCCAACATTCAAACTATTTTGCCAAATTCATTTACAAAATTTCGATACTTACTTTTTATCTAAATTTTAACTTTACTATTGAAGTTACATCTTCATTTTCATTCGTTTCCAAATTAGTTTACATTCACTAATTAAATTCACATTAGTTTATTTCCAAATTGGATCGAATTCAATTCATATTCAAATTTGTTTACTTCACTTTCAATTTGAATTCAATTACATAACTTTCAATTGCGCTAATTCAATTTCATTAACACTTAATGAATTTACATACAATCAACCAACAAGCAAATAACAACCAATGTATATCCAATACAACCAAATTTATTTATTTTACTTACATTCAATTTGGTTCAACCCTTTCAATTCTAATTGGTTTTAACACTCAATTGATTTCCATTCAATTATTCAACTATTTTCAAATGAATTTACACTTACATATTTCATTTCATATCAACTTATTTACATTCGATTGATTAATTTTCAATCCATTCTTTAATTCAATTGCTAATTCTTTTTACAAATAAAATTGAACTTCATTTATATAACTCAAGTTCACATCATTTAACGATTTCATTAGTTCACTTTATTCATTTTATTTTGATATCAACATCAATTCTTTCAACATTACTCAAGTTATATTCCATTCAACTTCATTTACATTTACTTCCTCTATTCAACTTAAGTATTCTCCTAATTCATTTCAAACTCTATTCCATTTAACATAATTTGTTCAAATGAACTTAAGTTTCCACTTATCAATCCAATTCGGTTTCCAATTCTAAAGTAAATTCTATTTAACTTTTACTTAAGTCAAATTCATATCAACAATCAAATTCGTATTTCATTTTACTTAACTTAATTGTTTAACCACTTCAATAATTGGTTTTACTTACATTTTCTCATTCTATAAGTTATACAACTTATTATTCAACTTCCAACTCATATTATAAGTTCAAAACCCTTTTTTTTCACTTATATTTGACAATTTCAAGTTGAATTTTAATTTCAAATTTGTTTATTACAACAAAGCTTCAATTTTAAATTCATTATTGTAGCAAATCCATCACATAGAAACTCGAAAATGATATTGATGATGCTGCAGTCATCATCCTTATTATTTCCCAGTAACAATAGTGAAATCAATGCTAAATATTCTTTTAAAATTTCCTTTTATTTATAAATTACATCTATAATCTTACTTATAAAATTTCACTTCTTATGTATATATAAGATTATTTCACAATTGTAAATCATTCTAATTATAACTTCATACTTATAATTCATTGGTTATACTATTATTCTTTTACAATTGTTGCTTTCATTTAACTTATTCAAACAACTTTTAATTAACTTATATATATTTATATTTCAAACAATCAAACAATCAATTATACACACACTTCAATAATTCTTGAAAAAATTATTTTCTTATATAGAAAATATAGTCAAGGTAAAATTATTTCATTTACCCAATTTAAAACAATATCGTGTCGAATTGTTCTATTCAAGTGTTTAGAAACCCCTTCGATCCAGTTGTACAGACTGTGCCGACGAAGGTTCATATGCCACTCAATAAACCAATCATCACCATATAAAACAATTTTATATTCACTAACAAATACGCGCTCATAACTATTATTACACTCACACTCATTCTAGAGTACTACTGACTCTATCTCTAATGAGTAATACCCAACAGAGCCATGGTTGTCGCTTAACCATATGCTCTGATACCAAATGTAAAGAACCGAAAATCCGTACTTCCTTGAGCTGGCAACATTCCACCACAATCCAGCCAAAGAGGAACGAATTTCCGAATCTTTAGGGTTTAAGAAGAAGAAAGAGGTAGAAGAAGAGAGAAAAGAGAGAAGAAACAGAAACAACCAACAGAACATGAAGACAATATCAGAATCTCACAATCGCAGCGGAACAACATATAATAGATAAATGAATAATCATTTAAACAAAAGAACTATACATTTTATACATACATCACAATACATCATATCATCAGAGTGTTCAACAATAAAACAGCAGAAAGAATACTATATACAATAGATAATAGACTACGCTATCCAAGCTCGCCTCCAAATCTGCCCGGCAACTCTCGAATCCAGAATAACCTGATAACCTAACTCTAGGCTGCCCGTGTGGAAAATAGTGGGCACCCATAGTTTAGGAAAGGAACAATAAACTCCAGGTCAGTCATGAGACTGGTGTGAGAACTCAAAACAGTTTATCTTTAAACAAGCAGCAAGAAAATTTAAATTTTGAAATCCGCAATGCTTTTTGAAAATGAAACTACCATAAGGCCTCCCGCCACACACACAATGCAAACGCAGAATTGGAGGAGATTTCTCCTTATGATAGTCAAAGATGCTTACTACGCAAAATTTAAATCATTTTGATATTATTATTAGTGCATAGTGTAGAAAACAGTTTCGAAAGTAGAATATAAATCCTAGCCAACATACGACCAGTATCGTATGCCTACTATAGCTACCATCTAAACAGTGGGGCGCCACCATAAGTAAATGGCAGGTAATACAACTAAAACCGTACAAGGCGCGTATTGGATGAATGGATTTCCAACAAATGGTCAGGCTAAGGAACTTCCTACTGCCACATGGGATCGCCTCTGGCGGGACGTCCCGAGAAACTAACGTTACGGTTAGATCTCTGCCAACACAAGGCCGGGTTACCTCTGTAACTAGGTAACTACTACACGAATATGCCATCCCCCGGTCCTTTGGGACCTTTATCCGAGCGCTCGATCCAACAACACCACACAGTAATAGATATAGTGTATCAACATGAGTAAGTATCTGGGCTCCATACCATGATACCACCCTTTTCCAGAAGGAAATGACATACCCTAAAGGGAGCGACCCTCATAACCTTGCCGCATATTCCTGTTTCGACCATTTCCGGGGAGTGAGGTCCTGACGAAGTCTCGTCCACAAAGCTACGCTTTGTGCAACAAAGCCATGCTTTGGGTCAACAGATGACCAAAGCAATGATCACAAAGATAAATGATCAAACAAATGATCATATCACAAATGACCAACCAATGATCATCACACAGCATCACTCAGCATGTCACATTACCAGATTGGGAATATATCGCTGATAACCTTCAACTACATAACCTCTGAGCTCGTACGTCTCAGAGAAGGGTGTTAAGCTAAGAGAATAAATTCTCCGCCACCAACAGAAATGTATTTGAAAGAAATCGGCTCTAATTCTCAAAATATAATGTCAGACACGTAACCATACAAGTCTGTTCCGGGTTCGAACAGAACCGAAGGCACTTCCAAAGAAGCCCTTGCAATCCGGGTATTCACAATCCCGATAAAATTTCCCATCACAAAGGAAATCTCCATACCGTAGCTAACGATGCAGAGACAATCGATAGGTCATCCTATCGTTTTCACAAATGCCCGGTCTTCAAATGCTATCCATAACGACGAATCACATATTCGGAATGGGATATACGACACAAAGGTCCTCTCCCGGCTAAACCGAATAGCGAGCGCTTATTTTAAAAATAAGTGTAGCATTCAATTTCAAACAATCACAACAATTACCATCCAAGGGTAAATACTGATAGTCGGTTATTTAACTATCAATAAAGATGCGCCACATCATCAGATTCCAAATAATTTTCCAAAATTATTTAATCCCAAAAATATCTTCACAAGATATCTATACACACACCTTCCAAATAATTGCCCAAATTATTTGTTTTACCAAAATATCTTTACACGATATAATTTCACACTTCAACCATTTGAAAACCAATTTCAAATTACTTTTCATCCTTTATACCCTTTGAAAACAAATTTCAAATCATCAAATAAGTCTTTACCGATTTATTTTAAATTTACGTTCCAAATTCGTAAATTCATTTCCATACTTCAAAATAAATCAATATTTATTTTTAACAAATTTCCTTTCCTTTATAAATTCCATAGTGAATTTAAATTCCAAATATCTACTGATATACGATTTACAAATCGATTTCAAATATTTGCTTTCAATTTACCTTTAAAAGATGAATCCTCAAAAACGTTCCATTTATATTTGAAAAGCATTTCCATACTTATATAATAATAAGTAATCCATAATTTTATTTATTTTCAACAATTCGAGAATATCCACCATACTTAAACCCTAGTTAAGTATATATTTCATTCTTCAAACATTCTTTTATTCACTTTTATTTGGGTTAAAACGAATGTTACGTAAAACATCGTTACGACAACCCAAAATCACTAGAATAGGGATTCAAAATAAAAATAGAAACATAAATTCCAATACTACACAAAATATTTCCATTTGGAAACCATTTACTATAACAACAGTGTTATAGTCCACCATTTCCTTATTTTCTCGAAAACGCCTATTTCAACAATGAATGTTGAAATCTACGTGTTCATTTCCTTCTATTTCTCGAAAACGTCTATTTCAACAATGAATGTTGAAATCCAAGTTTTCGATACTTAATGCATTTTAAAGCATCTTTAAATCGTTTTAAAATTCCCTTTAAAACATTCTTCTCCCAAAACATGCCCATTTGACTTAATAATATATTCATCGTTTAAAAGAGTGAATATAACTCCTTTAACAATCCTAAATTCAATTTACCAAATTCCATTGATTTCAAATTTATAAACAACGTTTATAAATTCTATTTCTATTAATAACTTCGGTTTAGAAATCTCTTTTATTAAGCCAATTCAATTTATAAACCCAATTTCTATACCAAAGGTTCATATTATAAGTCAAGAGCTTATAATCTATTTATTTACTAAACCGTTCCTTTAAACTTCACAAATTTTAAATCTTATCACTGATAAGATTCCTTTAAGTTTTATAATAGTTTTCAACTTATAGAAAAATCTCCTTTATTAACAATTTCTAAAAGTATCCCCTTTAAATGGTCAAAATCCATTTTATAAGTTAATTACTTATAAAACTTTTATTTTTAACATCAATTCTTTTTACAACTTTCACAATTTATAAATCTATAAATTTTAATGAAATTCATTTCATACGTCAACTTAACACTTAATCGACTCGTTTCATAATTCCAATTTTTTTTTATAGATACCAATTTATAAAATCCTTTATACAACTGTTTATAATAATTATTCAAAAATCCCAATTTAACTATTTTATAAATCTATTTATTTTAAAATTTTCCTTTTGGTTATATTTCATAAAAATCATAGTTTTATAACTTTAATATTTAAAATCTTAATTTATTTAAAATGAATCAAGTTCAAAAATTTAATAAAAACATATACTTGAAAATTTTACTTAAAAATCCTTTTAAATTCAAAATCGTTATTTTTAACTTTTTTTAAAAAAAATGAATCCGATGATGCAACAGCACCAAATGGTCAATCACGGGAATAAACATCATATATCAATATGATAGTTAACAATCAACACAATATCTATAAACAAATAAATATTTGCGAGGAATCCAGTTGGATCCCTCCAACCTGTTTCCCTGCATCCACAGACGTTAGCACAATACCAATTCCACTTCAAGGTGGAATATCGCGGTATATGGGATTTATAAAATATTATCCGCTTACTAACGGCGCAATAGGGTCTCATCCGCTATACGAGGCGGGAAATCAAATCCAATATATACATATGCCAATATATATATATTGCTATATATAGTATATATCCTACTATATCTACTACCACAATCAAACGACAATCATCAATCAACATTAACTATTTAAAATTTTAAACCAAACTGTTCGATTGAGTGAGGAGTTCTCACCTTGGTTTTATTTCTGGTTTCGGCGTTCATTTCGAATAAAATTAAACGAACGTCTAATTTTTACCCGAAATTCAAACGATCTCCAATCGACTCCAAACAAGCTTCATCGCGAAGAGCACGACCATACGATCCCAACGCACTTTGATTCGCCCAAATCGGACCTCGCAGCAAAAAGATATTGATTTTTAAACGTTACACGAATTTAAATAAAAATAGATTTACAAATTCTTTTACAAACCCTACCCCCAAACACATCTGGCCGCTCATCACCCTAGCACGCACGCGCATGCTTCTCTTCGTTCACGGCAACTCCTCTCCAGGTAGAAAACGCACACCAAACCCATATGCACAAATCTAGGGTTCGAATTCGCGACCACCACACTCGCCTTTGCATTGATCAGGGAGCGCCACCCCATAGCCCACGACAAGAGCCACCTTCGGCCCAAGCATGGAGGGGTTCGGTCCCCCCATTTGTCTCGAAAACCGTGCGCACATCATGGAGAACGCGGCCCAAAATCTCAAGATCCACTCGCCCATATTCAATCACAGCCGTTGGATGTGGAGTACTCGATGTGCTCTACGATTTCCTAGTTTGGAGTTTTCAAAATTATTGAGTGGGTTGGAAGAAAATTGGGTGAGAAGTAGAGAGGATTTCGGCCATTGGTAAGAGCAAGTGGCGGCCGGCTATGTTGATTAGGGTTTAGAAATAAATTAATATATATGTGTGTGTTATTACTATTATTTTAAATAATAAATTTCCAATTTAACACTTATGCAAACGACCTCCAATCTACGCGTTCCGACAGGCGATCCTAAGGTTTTTCCACGTTCCGGACACAATGGAACAGGTTTCGGAGGCTAATTCCATCGTATGTGTGAGATACGGTAATAAACGCTCGATTTAAATTTAAACCGATTTAAACGATTTCTAGGCGTTTTGGCTTGTACCGGACAAACGATAAATCCAATCGACTTGAAATTTGAAATCTTACAATAATATCACATTATGGATCCGATGAAACTGGTTTCGTCGAAATCCGAGACCGTTTGAAAAATGGCTATTTTAACTCGCCGAATTAAAATTAAAACGATATCGATGCGTTTCGAGCTGCCACGGTCAAATGACAACTCCGATTGCTACGAAAATTGAAATCCGATAATAACTAACTATTACGGATCCAATGGAACTCGTTTCGTTCAGTTCTGAGACTGTTCAAAAATTGGCTATTTTTCAGTCGATAATTAAATATTAAAATATCCAATTTTCACAAATAAATTCCAATTTCAGTTTTAAAAGTTCTAAAACATTTCTATAACTTTAATATGATAAAACAAAATTTTCCAAATCATTTTCAATCACATTTAACCCAATATTTAATTATTTTTGGAATTTCACTATTAAATCATCGATTTAATTATCCCATTAAACCCAATATTCGAAAAATAAATTATTCGACTTAAAAATTCCACTCATTGATATTTAAAATAAATTAAATACTCAAATTCAGATTATCAGAAATTCTGGGTCGTTACAATATGGAACGGAAAGGAATTAGAAACTTGGTAAAATTTTATTCAAACATACAATTTATAAACACTTTAAATTTACATAACTAAGTAGTTTAAATAAAATATATCAATATGTAAACAATTAAATCTTACATAATTTAGTTAAATAAAAACTTGAAAATAACTCAACTTTCAATAAATTTTCTAAGTCTTAAATTCACGGAAAAATTCGGTAGAGTCTCCTTTGCGCGTTAGGTCCGAAAAAATAATAATATCAACAATTACAATATATACAATATTTCAATAATAAAACATCCCAAACCATGGGAAAAACAATTAAAATATCATTGCAAAACCGTAATCCGAAAATGTACCTATTTGTCGGGCAAACAAATTCATTTATGAAATCAAAAGCAGTAGCTATTGCTTCCATAAACCTGTATTTCACTTATATAATCCAAAATAGTGAGAATTATGTAAAAGAGAAATATTTAGTTGTTCTAATTAGTAACAAAAACAAATCAACACAAAACATACGCGAACAAACAACATGACCATCATATGCAACAAACGAATCCATCACACATCTATAACAACCAAAACAAATGGTTTGTTCAGGTTCAGAAACTTTTCATTGTACAAAGGTAATAAATAAACTATCAAGTGTACCATGCGCTCAACCGCTATGACGACCCGCAAATCCGTACCCTTTGAATCGAAAATAATTCACACATGTCCGATCCAAAAAGCACAAACTGACAGAAAGTCAAGAGAAAGAAAAGAAGAGAGAAGAAGAGAAGAGAAGAAAGAGAGAAGATAGAAACCAAACGGACAATACAGAATCTCACATCACAGCGGAAAATATATAATATCGTACCAATGATCTTTACAAAACAGAAACTGTATATATATACACATCAATTAGAGTTCAACAATCAATCAATAGTTATCAGCTTGAATAGTTATAATAACCTGTCCTCACAATTACCGATAATATAAACAACTAAGCACAGCGGATAATAAATAATCAAAACAGAAACGCGTATACGAAATGAAGATCTTCAGCTCGCCTGCTGAAGCTCCAAAAGCATCAAATCTGAACCTGTAAATATACTCGGTCTGACCCGAGCATTGAAAGGGAAGAACGCCCGGATCAGTCTAGTAAACCAACGTGCGAAATCCACTCATCTGAATTTTTCAAATTACCAAACTTTTCCTTTATTAAAACAAAAGTATCTCGTTAGACAAGTCCATACACAAACACAGACATGTTTTTACCTTATGATAACTAAAACATTTCATATCAAACTCATGTGATATTTTACTAGTGTCTAGTATACAAATAATATTAATCATAGTCGAAATGGTTACCCATATAGCATTTCGAGGCTATTCATTACGCCTTTACAAACAAAATCACAGCTCGTAGTGGGTTTTGGATTTCCATACAAATGACCAGGTGAAGGGACTACCTTCCGAAGGCACTACACCAAATACTGAGATTTGCAACTAACCATCTGCGCATTTGGCAACGGTTATTAACCATTGCCATTTAGAAACGGTTAATCACCGTCTTGGTTCAATTAGCAACGGTTTTTTGTCGTTGCTAATTGGGAACGGTTATTAACCGTAGCTTCTTTGGAGACAAATGATGGCGGTGAATTTCATCCTTTCGCGCCATAATTTTTGGCGCGCTTCGTTCCAACTAGCAACGGTTTTCAACCGTGGCTAATTAGCAACGGTTTTTAACCGTCGTAAATGTTATGGCAAATATTGGCGCTAATTTTGTGCCAAATATTCGCTGGGAGCCAAAAAGAATTGGCCCGTCACTTTTCCTTCCCTCATTTGATATTCGTTTCGTCCTCTTTCAACCAAAAGAAAACCTAAATAAAAAAACCCCAATTCCACCAACTCGATTTGCTTCAACCCACTCATCTTTCCATCTAATCGTGAAATCATCTTCCATCCAACCGCGAACCCATCTTTCCACCTAATCGTGTCCAGATGCAAACTCATCTTCCTTCCAGCCGCACCAGTTCTTCCTTCATTCAACGCCAATTAGTGGCCCTCTCAGATCTGTGTTTGGAGAAGTATTACAACGTGAATTTATCGAATACCTACTCTGGGTTGGGTACTCATTTTTAATTATTTGATTTCTATTTTAAATTTGATTTTGTTTCATACTTGTATTATAAAATCTAATTTGAAATCTTAATTATCTCAGATATGTGTATCTTTGATATTTGGTTCCTCGAGTTTCATTGGCATAATCGAAGAGAGCGCATAACTACTAGGCAAGCTTTGTTTGGTAATAATACTTGTTGTCAATTGAAATGGAAACTCTGTGTACATGTATTTGCGGTGCATTGTTATATCACAGTACTTATGTGTAGAATTAAAAGAACCTTTAACTTCATACGTTGCTCAGCTAAGTCTTGAAGAACCTGGTTCAAATTTAACGTGAATATCTTCATGGTGATAAGATAAACTTTTAACTATGTACCAAGGATTTTTTGATTCTTCTCGGCCAAAAATTTGCCACCTTTTGCTTGTTCCATGTCGCTGAAAGAGATTTAGGACGAATGTTACAGTCAGGGCCGGTTATTGGGCTAGGCCCGATAGGCCATTGAATAAGGCAACCCTCCTTACGGGGCAACGAACGACCGAAAAAATCAAAACCCTATCTTCTCAAAATTTCAAATCGCGACAATCGCACAGCCTCCCACCTCCACGACGCGATCCACTCGGCGGGGAATTCTCCTCCACAGCGCGCTTTCTCCTCCATGACTCGGCGACAGCAATCTCCAGGCGACAGCAATCTCCAGGCAACAGCCACAGCACTTGGCGACAGCCGACATCAATCTCCAGTCTCGAGCTACATAAACATTCTGCTCCAGCCTCCACGGTTTCACCGCTCCACGACTACACTGCAGAGCTTCCAATTTGATTACTGGCCTGATTCCTGAAACAATTTGATAAAGGTAAATGTGGATACGATTTTTTTGAATCTAAACAGCTGAATGACTGCTTTGTGTAATTATACTAGTAGTTTCAAAGTGATTAGTTCTTGTCGAAAATTCACATTAATTAATCAGGATTTTTCTTGCTTCAGTCGAAGCACCAAAATCACTTATGTTGACTGTACTACAGGCTACAGGCACAGCTATATGCTTTATGAGTTTCAACTAGCCATTCATTTGTTTGTTGGTTAAAAAGTACAAAATTATTGCTACTATATCAATATGTATTAACAATATGTCAATAACACAAAACTCTTTATGTTATTGATCACATAAAAAAGAGATGCCTAATCTAAATCAATGCTCTTATTCATTCTCTCATTCATAGGCATTTCTGCGCGATATCACAGAAATCACTGCGTTATTGGCACTGATTGAGTTTTCTCATTAGAAAATAGCAAAATATAATAAAAATAAAATATTCTAATTTAATATACTTAAGCATCTAGCATGTTTTAAGCCCTCGGCGTCTGTGACCAACACTTCCAGTACACCGACTTTCATTAGAGAGACAAACAACATATAATGCGTGTTGCATATAATTTTATATTGTAGAGAAATATGAGAGTTACACATGGAATTTTTATTTATTGAAATGTAACTCATTAGTAAATGAACAGAGTTACATAATTAGTATTTAATGTTTATGTTTCCTCCTATTTATAGCTTGAGTAAATATTATAAATTACAGTTAAATAATATTGCAGTGACTCGACAATGATTCCTTACTTATAATGACAAAGAATGTAAATTTTGTTTTACAACATCTGAACTTCAAACTTGCATATTTTCTTTCATTAATAACTCTAAAAATGAATAGAAGACATATTCATTCATTCATAATACCATGCCAGCCTTGACTTCTTATCATTGCTTGGTTAGACATAGCTGCTTATAGTGACTGCTAGGATATAAGTTGATGCAAGGATTTTGTTTTACTAAATATGAGACCATATTTAGTAAGTGGATAAAATGGTTGTCAATGGCGCAAGACAAGTATCAGGAGAGGGGTAATGCATAGACATTACTCTGGTGCTACAAAATGGCATCGTTGTAATGGCAAATTTTTTGGAAACAGTTTGATGCTAATGTTAAATTTCAAGTGAAATCAGAAGAATATACATCTGTTTAGTTAATATCAGAGTTGAACTTGGTGGAAAGCCATAAGATATTGTTACCCATGATTTCTTATTAGCTCTTGTTATTTTCTTTCAGTATGTCTTTTAGT
This sequence comes from Allium cepa, assembly GCA_030765085.1. Classification (NCBI taxonomy): domain Eukaryota; kingdom Viridiplantae; phylum Streptophyta; class Magnoliopsida; order Asparagales; family Amaryllidaceae; genus Allium; species Allium cepa. The sequence continues at coordinate 719,935,818 of CM060938.1, read as the reverse complement.
ATAGACAAACAATGGATGAATCAATCTAATCGAAGAAATACAGAATATGTGGAAGGTGTGAGAAATTTCATTAAATTTGTTGCTGAAAACGGTGGCAATAAGGAAAAGTATTCGTGCCCTTGCACGCGGTGCAAAAATGAAGATACATTCAAATTAAATGACATTCATTTTCATTTGCTTAGATATGGTGTTGTTCAATCATATACCGTGTGGTGTTTTCACGGGGAAAGAATACCGAAGAAGCCAAAACAACAACCGGTTAGTCATGCCACAAATACTGATGAGTCTGAACATATTAGGATGGAGGATTTGATCAATGATGCAGATAGATTCCATCATTTTCAACCTACAAGTCAGTTGCATGATAATGCTAATATTGGTGAGCAGTTTACGGATAAATCATTTTTTGATATTGCAACTGCAACAGAGCCATTGTATCCTTCTTGTCCAAAAGAGATTACAAAGTTGTATGCCATTGTGAAACTGAATAGCTTGAAGACCCAATACGGCTTTTCAGACAATGGTGTGACTGCACTACTCGAATTCATAAAGGAGTTACTCCCCGAAGGTAACACGCTACCGTCAAAGTACCCCGACGTGAAGAAGATCATTAAGCAAGTTGGGATAAATTACATAACTTATGATGCATGCATTAATGACTGCATCTTGTACTGGAAAGATAATGCGAACGAAGTTTCATGTACAAATTGCAGCGCACCAAGATATAAGACATCAATCGACGAAGAGAGAAAAGCTACCACAGTACCTCAAAAGACCTTAAGACATTTTCCTTTAATTTCTAGATTGAGAAGACTGTATACTATACCATGGATAGCAGAAGCGATGACCTGGCATGGTCGTGCCAAGTCCGGTACAACAGTAACGCGTCACCCGCGTGATACTTCTCAATGGAAAACTACATATTCTTTTGATTCTTTGTTTGCTGCTGAACCACGAAATATCACGCTTGGAATAGCAACAGATGGTTTCTGTCCGAATGCTTCTTTAACTAACCCTTACAGCTGTTGGCCAGTAATTGTAGTACCGTATAACCTTCCTCCGTCTTTGTGCATGAAAAGAGAGTTCTCAATGTTAACACTGTTGATTTCTGGGCCAAAACAACCTGGGAAGGATATTGATGTTTATTTAGAACCTTTGATAGACGAGTTAAAGCAGTTATGGTAAGGAGTCGTTACATTTGATTCATTTAAGAAATCTGAGTTCATAATGAGAGCTAGAGTGTTGTGGGCAATCCATGATCATCCCGATCTTGGGACTTTATCGGGATGTACAACTCACGGCTACTTTGCATGTCCTATTTGTGGAGAAGAAACTACATCTGTTTATCTCCCTGAAAGTAAGAAGATTTGTTACATGGGACATCGTAGATTTCTTCCGTTCGGACACAAGTTTCGATGCGATAAGACAAATTTCAACAACGAGCAAGAACTTAAGCGTCCTCCAAAACCACTGACTGGTTATCAAGTTGCAAAAGGGCAGCGAATATAAATTTGAAAGTTGGTAAAAACATACCGGAAATTGGTCGAAAACGGAAAAAGGCAATCGATGAAGAAGTTCCTGCATGGTATAGGAGGTCGAAGTTCTTTGATTTGCCATATTGGAAAACAAATTTGACCCGACATAATATTGATGTTATGCATACGGAGATGAATGTCACGAAACATTTGATCAACACAATTATGAACCATAAAGACATGTCAAAAGATGGGATCAATGCACGGAAGGATTTGAAAATCACAGGTATAAAACAAAAGTTGTGGGTGATAGAAGATCCTGAAACAAGTAAAGTAACCATACCAAATGCGACTTTCACTTTGAGCAAAGAAGAAAAGATACGGTTTTGCACCGTTTTGAAAATTTTGAAAGTGCCGAGCAAATTCTCTTCGAACTTCCATAACAATGTGAGCATCAACCCTCCTGAACTAAAAAATATGAAGTCACATGATTACCACATCATAATGCAACATTTACTTCCGGTATTGCTTCAGCATTGTTTTCCGCAACATAAGGACCTACGGAATGCTATTCACCGCATTAGTCTCTTTTATAACATTTTGTGCTCAAAGGTGATCGACAGGGAACATCTTCTAAAAGCAAAGGCTAGTTTGGTAGAAGCAATGTGTGTTATTGAAAAACATTTTCCGCCTGCATTTTTTGATATCAGTATTCACCTTGTGGTTCTTTTAGCCGGTGAAGCATTGATTTCTGGTCCTTTTAGATATAGGTGGATGTACCCATTTGAACGGTAAATTACTAATTTTAGTTATGTACATAATTATTCGATTTAAATAGCTATTGATGTCTACATTTTACAATTATTCATCTTCATAGGTTGATGAAAACATATAAAGGATATGTGCGCAACAAAGATATATTGAAGGGTGTATTGCAGAAGGATATATTGTACAAGAAGCTAGTCTTTACTGCATGGAGTATATGCCAAAAGGAGGTGCTGGCACTCATAAACATACCCGTGAAGCGTTTTTAGACGAGGATGATGAGTTTGCTGATGAAATAGCACTAGATAATGGTAAAGATATAACGTTAACTCAAGTGCAATTTCAAAAAGTGCGTAAATGGGTCCTTGATAAGTACGACGGATTGGATGAATGGAAGAAGTAAATTCATGAATTTGTTCTAAATTCTTATTATTGTAAATCAATTCATATATATAGTATTTATTGTGTGTTTTTCGTAGGAGGTATAACTCCTATGTTCAAAGCACCAAATCTCAAACTTGAGGCGGGGGTACATCTGGGGAAGCTATTAAAAATTTCACTTTTTGATTACGTGAGGAGGTATATGTATTAAATATTTAACGTATTTTCAAGTTGACCATACACCTCCTTGACAATGTTTTTTTACTTATTGTATTTGTTGTAGTTGTTGAAGACCGTCGATGTTGACTCAACTCTTTGGCGGTTAGTTAAGAGGCCGAAGTTTGATGCCCGTAGTTATATGAAGTGCCAAGTGAATGGGTTTTTATTTTCTCCAAAGAGTTATGAAGAGCGAAAGCTAACACAGGATAGTGGTGTATGCATGAGAGCAATTATACAATTTAGGGCGAGTGGGAAGGATAAAAATTTTAAGGAAGCAGAAACAACTTATTACGGAGTCATTCAACAGATAATTGAGTTGGATTATATTGACTTCAAACAAATAGTTTTTTATTGTGATTGGGTAAAGGTCGAAGATAAGATCAATGGTTGTAAAATAGATTCTGTTTCAAGCTTGATCACAGTTAACTTGGGAAAATTGAAGAATAAAGATAGTGTGAATGATGAGCCATTTATTCTTGCATCGGAAGCGAGTCAAGTGTTCTACTCAAAAGATTTAAAAAATAACGGATGGTTTGTGGTTTTGCATACACCAAAACGGTTGACCATAAATGTGGATGACACTGAGTTTCCCGCCGTTTATCAATCAGCTTTTGAAGACAATGAAAAATTAGAAGATCTTATCAAATGCATATGTTAACTTTGTATTTCAGAGCAGTTATTGTAGCTTAACAAAATATTTATTTAAAATGGTGTAAAATGTAAAATGATGTGTTATATGATAGTAATAGATGCATTATATTTTTTATTAGTGCCATTATAATATCCTGATGGATCCATAAGGATGGATATATTGCAAGAGTTCATTTTGTGTTTGTAGTTGTAGGTACTTATATATGATCACATACATACACACATGTACACATGCATACATATGATCAGCTTGACTATTCTTTCTTTCTTTTTGTTTGTAGGTAGACAGACAGTTCAAGATATTGTATTTGCACCCTTTAGTTCAGCAGTGCTAAGGTAATATATTTTTGTATTTGCATCCTTTATTTCAGTCAGTATTTTAGATATTGTTTTGAATCCGCTTAAGTTTAAAATTCTGGTGATGCAGGAAAACTTTATCACTGCCACATAAAAGTGAATGTTCCCCTTCCCGCCCATCCCTGTGATGCCCGATTGCTGTTAGCCAAATTATTGCACGGATTCCCCTCCATAACAAGATCAAACGCATTAATGACTTAATAAAATTGCTCCAAGCGATTACTGGTAAGCTGCTGTACATCTGATATAGTAAACAACATCCCCTTCTGATTTGTCTGATCCCACCAGTTTCTCATCACATTACGATTATTGTCAGTCGGACTGACAAAAATCTTAATGTGGTGAGAAGTTGGTGGGATCAGACAAATCAATAAGGGGATGTTGGTTCATATATCAGATGTACAACAGCTTAACAGTGATCACTTGGAGCAAATTTTATTAAGACATATAAGGCGTTTGATCTTGTTATGGAGGGGACTCCGTGCAATAATTTGGCCGACAGCAATCGGGCATCACAGGGATGGGCTAGAAGGGGAAGAAATGTACGTTATAATGTTGTTGGGATTATTTTAGGATTTTAGACTTTGCAGGACATAATGTCACAAGAGGCCACACCACCGTCAAATGATACAACTTCACAATCATCCACTTTAAAACGGGAGAAAATTGATATAGACAACTACGGTTCTCCAGTCGGAAAAAATGGTTCAAAGGTCGCTACGAAGATTGGTAAACTAGTAAGAAATCATGTGCCAATCTCATATCCAAGTTGGAAAAAAGTTCCGCCAAATTACAAGGAAGACGTGTGGATTCAATTGGAGGTAAGTTCTCCAATCTCATAACCATTTTTATGTACTGTTTTTGTTTGCAAAATATAGTCGTCTGATTGTAATATGCACCCTTTTTATGTACTGTTTCTGTTTTTGATTGTAAAATAAGCCTGAATGAGCGAGGGTTCATATGAGACCATATTTATGTACTGTTTCTGTTTCAAGATATATTCTTTTATGATATTTATAGGATATTTAGATTGATCACTTTATTCATAGAGGCTGATGAAGCTATATACGTTGAAATGTAAAAATCCATATACTTTGAAATGTAAACTGTGTACATGAACTTAGATGGTTTAAATTCATTTATAATGCTTTCAGTACATAAATAAAAAATGGTTTACATGCATTTTTTGTTATGCAGAAATATTATGAGCTCGATCCTCTATCAAAGGACCTTATTATGAAAAAAATGTCCAAGGCTTTTAGGAGACACAAGAATGATTTGCGCAAGAATCATTATGACCATTTCATCACCGACGAAGAAAGAATGAGAAATTGTCCAACGAAAATTGCTCAAGATGATTGGGATGAGTTCATAAGAAACGAATCAAAACCCGAGGCGAAAGAAAAAAGGAAGCGAGGCAAACGAAATAGATCAATGCTCGAATATGGTCTTCATTGGGGACGTAAGAGTCACGCTGTGATTACTCAAGAAATGGTATGTGTCATTGAATTGGTGCATCACATTGCATATACCATTAGTTCCAAATATAATTTTAGGTCATTATATGCAGGTCGATTCAAGTAGTTCGGGAACAGAAGTATCACGTCTTCAAGTATGGGAGAAAACACATAAGAAAAAAGATGGCAGCACGTCAGATGCGACATCTTCCTACTTTGTAAGTTAAACAAATAATAACGCCTCTAAATTAAATTTTCATTATTCATATATATGTATTTACTTTTTAGGACAAAATTGAAAAAGAAAAGGAAACGACGAGTGGTGGTGATGAAGCCATCTTTATATCAGTGTTTGGTAAAGATGTAAAGGGCAGGAGCCGAAGTATTAGGACCAATATAGCTCCTAGCCAAGTTAAGAGTGCTGCCATTCCATGCAAACGGCTCAAACAGGCCCAAGGAGTATATGAGCAGCGACTGCAAAATGTGGAGCAAAAATTGATGAAGCTGGACAATATGGATGATAAACTGGAGCGTCTTCTCAGCATAGCCCAAGATAATCGTCAAGCAGGCAGTTAAGTTGCATCTTCTTAGTTTGCCACTCCGAACAATCAGTTAATCGACCAAAGATGTGAAATCCTGAACTTCGAGGACGAAGTAATTGCAACAGGTACTATTTTAATCGACCAATCAGTCTTTTTGTGCTTCAACCAAGTTTACTGCTCTCTGTTATTGTGCATATAAACAAATTAATGAGTATTAGTGCATGTGTATTTATAGATTCCAAATTATCTTTTGTTATAGAAAAAGAGGTTAGGCAACAAAGGTTCACGTTTGACATGTACGTCATAATTAGGTTCACAAGAGGTGTATATGACATTTTCAAATCCAAATTAACATAATCATAAGATATAAGAGAATATTTAGCAATATTTATAATGCTATAACCATAGGATAGAGCAAATTAAGCAGTTTTAAGTAGTTTTAGCAAATCAATAATAATGATCACATGGATAAGTTCTGGTGGGCACAACCTTTACTAAATTCTTGCTTGGCTGAAAGTATAGTGTTATTTAAAAAAAGGTTGTGTTCATGATTAGATTTGAGAAACAGTGAGAGATAGCAAGAAATGATGAAGAATCACGTAAAAGTTCAAAATGCTATTGCAGAGCTGGAGTTTGAGACAGCGAATGAATGACAGAGATGAGAAGTAATTCATTGTCAATAGCGATCTAGTTTGTATACTTATACTCATCGTAGTCTCTATCTTATATCTGTTTTGGTTTCAATTTTCATTGACACTCATAATAGCCATTATGTCCAAAAATAAGTCAGTAAACTCCAAAACAAAAAAGGATATAGAAAGATCATAAAAGTTTACACCTTCCATTCCAATCTTGCATGATTTTAAAGATCGAATATCGCATACACAATGGGTCTAGGACTTGTGTAGCTCTGCATAATGGTCTTAAATGTTTAGGAGCTTGTTAGTTCTGTAAATGTGATTCCATATATTCACTCCAGAAATGCTTATATAACAGGTACTATATGCCGAGATTCCACAGCATTAGTAATTCATGGAAAACCAGTACCACCCACATATGAAAAAGTGTTGTTGGACAAAATTTTATTGCCGGATGAGATAACCGCCAAAATATGTCAACAATTTACCGAGACCTTTGGGGATGTTGGAGCCGGAGGTTATGTGAGCCATCAAAAGGGTTTGATACGGTATCTTTAGTCGGAGGTATTGATATTTCTGACTTGTTCTTTGCATATATTGTTGATTTTCTTTTGTTTGCTGTATATGAAATTTGCATATGCAAATGCATGTGTATTTTGTCCTGGTCTGTCTTGTTTACAAGATAATCGACAATTTATCAAATACTAGGAAGTAAAGTCAAAATTCAAGGACAAAATCAAAAAACAAAAAACATGATCAATGTGCCCGAACGATGAATGGAGGTCCAATAAACTAAAAATTGATTAGGTAAAATAAATAATGTGCGTATCGTACTAATTGGGTTTAATGGGTGGTAAAATAATTTGGCTATGATGTAGGGGAGGGCTGAAATGGTAGGGGACTGGAATGTTTGGTAGGGAACTGGAGTGGTTACTGGAGTGTTTACTGGTGGTTGGAGTGGTTGATACTGGTGGTTTGTGGTAGAGTTGGTGAATAGGAAGTGGGAGGCAGTTTGTAATGCTGGAGTTCATTGCAGAATGTGGAGTTAGAGAGGTTGGTCGGGATAGTTGAATTATGCTGACAGTGTTATGGTTGTGATTTGGTTTGAAGAAGAAATGAAATGTGTAGTGATTGGTTTGAATAGGAAATATGGAAATGTTGTTGGAGTGCAGGCAGGTTTGTAGTTTGTGTTTGATGGCTTACTGGTATCAAGGGAACCAGGTTGGAAGTGTAAATGGTGGATGAAAGGGAAGTTGAAGGCTGCGGAGCAGTTAGAAGAAGACTGTTACAGTTTTTGTGATGTGATGTGAATGTGCAGTTGACAGGGGATTGGTTTTGAAGCAGACAATAAAAGGAATTATAGTTGCTAGAATGCATATAATTGATTTAAAAGTTATAACAGTTAGAATGCATATAATTACAGTTGAAGACTGTTATAGTTTTTGTTAGTGTTGTGATAGTTGTTTAAATGTTTGCTGCCACTTTTACTTGTGCATTATTATTGCTTACATAGGAATTCCGTTGCTCTATTAACTGAACTTGACCAAGCTAAAATTCACTGTATGATTTGAGTTTAAAACCTGTTTTTACTTTTGCGCAGGAATTGGATAGAATACTGTATGTACCACAGCATGAGCCAAAGAAATATCAGCTTCGGCTAACCTTCTCAGCATCCTTTTAATGTGTTTATTATATGTAGACTTCACTGCTTGCAAAACAATGTAGTGTAATTAATGAAATCTTTGTGGTGTAGTGTAATAAACAATGCAGTGTAATAAGTATGATATTTCGGCACAGTAGCATTCTGTTTGCAAAACAATGAGTGTAATTATAAGTTTGATAATTTTATATGTATGGTATATGTGCGATATGTTTATAGTGCTTGTGTACCAATATTATGATATTCTGGCATATTTTGATATATATTGATATTCTGGTATATATACTGAGATATGCGTGTAACGCAGTAGTGAGTTACAGATGTGATTTTGTAGGAGCAGGAGCAAACACTATGTGCAACGGGTGTTAACCGTTGCTTTATGTGTGACTTTGGGCATAAAGCAACGGTTTTTAGCCGTTTTTTACTGGACATAAAGCAACGTTTTTTGGCCATAAAGCAACGCTTGCACCCGTTGCTTTTTGGACAGAAAGCAACGGTTTATATCCGTTGATTTTTTGCCCATTAAGCAACGGTTTTTAGCCGTTGCCTTTTGTACATTAAGCAACGGTTTATACCCGTTGCCTATTGTCCATAAAGCAACGGTTCATACCCGTTGCCTTTGGCCCAATTTGCAACGGTTTATACCCGTTGCCTTTGGTCCAGTTTGCAACGGTTAATACCCATTGCCTTTGGTCCAGTTTGCAACGGTTTATACCCGTTGCCTTTGTCCCAATTTGCAACGGTTTATACCCATTGCCTTTTGGACATAAAGCAACGGTTTTCTCCCGTCGCTAAATTCAACCACTCCTGTGTTGAAGACGGTTTTTACCCGTTGCTTCTGGACTTAACAACGGTTTTTACCCATTGTTAATAGCTTATAATGGTGTAGTGAGGGGTACACCTCCAGATGGATGTCCCGAGGTATAGAACATCTGCCCTCTACCAACACAAGACCGACCCACCTGTATAACTAGATGGTACCGAATATGTCATCCTCCGGTCGTTACCGACCGAGGGCCCTCACAGCGTACAAACCACAATAATCAGATACGCGATGTCATAGCGTATAAAGATATATCTAGAAGAGGATGATCACATCCTAATGGGAATGACCCACTTAGCCCTGCTGCATCTAACCCTGTTTTGGTCATTTCCGGTTGATGAGGCCTGATGAGGTAACGATTACCTTTCACAATCACATATCACATCACTTAGAATGTCACACGACCATTTCCGTTGAGTATTAATTGCCTTCCATAAAAATACAACCCTTAAGCTCATACGTTTCAAGGAGGGTGTTAAGCTAAGAGAAGTTACCTTCTCCGCCACCACTGATGTACGTTCGTAAAAACCAATGTACGTAATCTACAGAAATGCAATGTCTGACAAACATCCATACAAGTTGTCCAGGAACAAGACAAACCGAAGGTACATTCCTACCACATCCTGTCGGGAAATTCCGAGGATTAGTAGTGAATAGTCCTTGCATTGGATATTTCAAAATGAAGAGACCAATGCTACTAGATGTATATTGGGATTTTAACCCCAAACAATCAATAAGCAGTCCCCCACTATGAAACTCCGGAATATCAATATCACCACAAGCAACTTGCACAATCTTCGCATATACATTGGTCCGAAGTGGTTTTCGGATAAACCGATCCCGGTCCCTTCGCACCAACAACACAAAAGTGTTTCTTAACCTCATACAGAAACTAAGTCTCGTAGACTTATCACGTTTCCAACTTTCAACTTTCTATCCTTCGGGCCAAGAAGGAAGCTCGACAGATTGGAGTAATACTCCGCACTATACGAATAAACAACCTCAACACAAACGATAATCAAGCCTACACAGAAGGCAATGTACTAAGTGTATTGCTAAATAGTTTCCACATCAAGTCGAGGAACTAAAATTTGGCCAAGTTTGATAGTCGGTTATTTAACTATCAAAACAAACGAACAAATATTCAGTACCATAACAATCACTAGCCCTTTTAATTAATCTTTTATTAATTTAACCATTTGCCAAATATTTACCTCAAATTATCTTCAAAAAGATATATCTTCAAAACCATTTCAACTTCTATATTGGATAGCATTTCCAAATACTTATTTAACAATAAGTAATTCACAAATCAATTTTTTTTCAACATTTAGAAAATATTGCATATACTTAAATCATGATTAAGTATATATTTTATTCTTTAAGGAAACCGTTCTCTTTAAACCTATTTATTTGGGTCAAAACGGATGTTGTGTAAAACATCGTTATGATAACCCAAAATAACTAGTATAGGGATTCGAAAATAAGATAGATATATAAATCCCAATACTATACAAAAACATTTCCTTTCGAAATCATATACTATAACAACAGTGTTATAGTCCATTATATCCTCATTTCTCGAAAACGTCTATTTCGACAATGAATGTTGAGATCTATGGTTTCGATACTTAACACACTTTAAAACATCTTTTCATCATTTTATTCCATTTAAAATATTACTTCCCAAAACATTTCTTTAATATATTATTCACTGTCCAAAATCATGAATATAATTCGTTTACCAAATTAAAGCTTCTACACATTTAATCCAGAATTATCTACTGTCCAAAATTGTGGATATAAATCTCTAATCAAATTCAACACTACTACATATTTAATTAAAGGATTATCCACTGTCCAAAATCGTGGATATATCTCCTTTAATAATTTCTACACTTACTTATCAAATTTATTTGATTACGAATTTATAAAACAATATTCATAAATTCCATTTTCATTTTGTAAAAACTACTATATATAAAATCCCTTTATTAACCAATTCCATTTATAACTCAATTATATACCCAAAAACCCAAATTATAAGTTAATTACTTATAATTCATTCTTTTCCAAAAATCATTCTTTTCATAACATCATCAATTATAAATCTGTAAATCTTATTTACTTATAAAACCCATTTATAACATCATTTTAACAATTATAAAAACTCCTTTATAATTCGATTATTCTGATTTATAAAAATTCAATTTTATAGATCTTATATATAAAACCATTTATAATAATTCAAAAATCTCAAACTTTACCATTTCACAAAATAGTTAACTTCATGTTTCAAAAATCACATTTCAATTATATTTCCCAAAACATAGTAATTTTTATAACATGAAAATTATAACTTTTATTTATTCAAAAATAAATCCATTCTTTCAACAAAACGTATATTTTCAAAATCAATTGAAAATCCTTTTAAATTTGGAAATCATCACTTTAACATTTTTTTAAAATTTTCAAAATAGGTCCAATGCTGCAACAGCACTAAATACATCAATCACGGCATCCAAAACATCATATATCATATGATAACAGCATATATCACAATATCTGTAAATAAATAAATACTTGTGAGGAATCCAGCGGGATCCCTCCAACCTGTCACCTGCAACAAATATACATATTAGAATATGTGTACAATGTCCGCTTCAAGGCAGACGCGCGTACAAAAGATCATTTGCTCATACACGGGAACGTATCAGGTCATCTGCTCCACTAGGCAGGTACATATCCAAATACCAATCAATATATAGATAATATATCATATATCATATATCATTCAAACAATCATCAATCATCATAAATAATATTTATTCTCACTTATATAAAATATCAGTGAGTCTGAAAGAGTGAGTTGTACTCACTTTGATTCCAATAGCAGCTGTAGTGTTTTATTTCGAATAAAATTAAACGAGCGTTTATTTTTACCCAAAGTTCACATTAGCTCCAAACCAGCTCCATCGTGTAGTGCTCATCAATACGAACTCAACGCAATTCGTCTCGTTAGAAATGGACCTCGTATGAAAAAGATACGACGTTATAAAGTTTAAACGATTTAATATATAAATTAACTCCATTTTCTTTTTTTTATTTTAAACCATATCTTCACCTCGACCGTACGTTTTGATCAAGTAAATCTAGGCCACCCGTCTTTTTCTTCCTCCAGCTGAATTCGAACGAAGATAAACCATGCCGTTGATCTACTTTCGATTATCGCCACCACTCAAACGTCGAGGCAAGGATCAGGGACCGCCATTCGAAGCGCCGCAGCACCATATGCTACTTCCCTTAGTCCGGTCGAGCTCGGCCATGTGTCGAGTTAGAAAAACGTGGGTGAACCCGTGACGTTCAACGACAATTTGCCGCCAAACCATCTCATCTTTGTCGATCATAACCGTTGAACGCGTAGCTCTCGATGAGCTCTCCAACATTGATTTTGGAACCGAAGCTTGATAGTGAAGGGATAGAGAGAAAAACGAGGAGGAAGATAAGCCATTTCCGTCCATTGAAGAGTTGGAAGGCTAGCCCTAGATCCACTAGGTTTTAGTGAAAAATGAACAAAAATGAGTCCTTTTATAGAAAATTTACAGGACACTATTCACCTGAAAAATTTCCGAACTCCGAATGAAGCATGTCGCCTGGCATTTATAATATTTTACCCCTATACCGAACGCAATGGAATATATATTGGGAGCCAATTCGATCGTATTTGGAAGATAGTTTTTTGAATCGACTATTTAAATCTAAAATCCACTTAAACAAATTTCTACACGTTTTAGCTTGCCTCGGACAAACCGTACGTCCGATTGACACGAAATTTGAAATCTTACAATATTATAACATTACGGATCCAATGAAACTGGTTTCGTCGAAATCCGTGACTGTTTGAAAATGGCTATTTTTACTCGTCAATTAAATTAAAATATTCAATTTCTGTAATTTAACTTATAATTCAATTTTAAAAGTTCTCTAACATCATTCTAATTCAAATATGATTTAATTCAACTTTATAAATCATTTTTACTCATATTAAATACAATTTCTAATTATTTCAACAATTTCAAATATTAAATTAACCATTTAATTATCCAATTAAATTACTATATTCGAAATAAAATCTAATCAACTTAGTAAATTAACTTCTGAATATCTAAAATTAATTAAATATATGAATTTCAAATGACTGAAATTCTGGGTCGTTACATTCTCCCATACTTAAAAGAATTTCATCCCCGAAATCACCAAGTAAGAAAAAGTCACAACTCGTTCCAACTAGATATCCAAAATCCTTTAAACCTTTTAACATTTCCAAAATCCATTAGTTAAACTTCTTATAAAAACTTTTCTAAGTTTTCAAATCCATTTTCAGTCAGCCTTTCAAAACCAACTAATATCGTTTAACTTTTAACCCAAAATCAAAATTTTAGTTATCACAAATTTTCCCTATAATTTTCTAACGGTCTAAATTTTCAAAAAAATTCGCCATGGCCGGTCTCGTTTGCGCGGTTCGATCCAGAAAAAATAACAATGTATATATCACAAATATACATCTCATCATCGAGGATGAGTCATCCCGAAGGGAAAAAAGTGTAAAAGTACGATATGTAATCCGAGATATATACCTTATATATTATTAGCGAGCATATACGGCTAATATAGTGCGAAAGCGAGCTCCAAAAGCGAAGCAAGCGCCATACGCACCTACTAAACACTCAACAACAATGAGAAACATGTATATGTGAAAGTAATATCAATATACAGCATATACCAATACAACAACTATATATACCAACATAGCAAATGCAACAAATCCAACTATCAAACAACTATCATCCAACTAACATCCAACAAACCATATCTATCAAATATATCCATAAACGAATCAATATAAATTCAATTCTTATTCATATTCAATGAATTGGTTTTCAATTTAATCACATATGATTCATTAACATTAGATTTCACTAATATTCATTCATTCATTTTCAATTAGTTTACATTCATTAATTCATATTCCAATTTGTTCACTCCCAAATCAAATCAAATTCAATTCTATTTAAATTCACTTTACTTCCAGTTTGAATTAAATTACTTAGCTTTCAATTTTATTAGTTCAATTCTATATGAATTTTTATTCAATCAACTAGCATCTATCCAACAATCAATGCATATCTGACATTACCAAATTAATTTACTTTGCTTTGCTTACATTCATTTTAGTTCAACACTTTTAATTTCAAATTGGTTTAACATTCAGTTGACTTGCATTCAATTATTCAGTTCACAACTTCTTAACTTAAGTTTTATTCAATTCTTAACAACACATTTTCTATTCCATGTTTATTCCCTAATTCACTTTTACAGTTAAAGTTGAATTTCTTCATATAACTCAAATTCACATTCATCTAACTACTTTTATCTCATTAATTCACTTTATTAATTTACGTCGATACCCAAAATCAACTTCATTTACATTACTTAAGTTACGTTCCTTTTTATAAACATCACTACATTTCACTTACTTAAATTTCATCTCTAAGTCATTTTATTAACCTTTCACTAAGTCAAATTCATAACACTTATTCAAATTCTGATTTTGTTTTGCTTAACAAAATTGTTTTACCATTTTAACAATCGGTTTTACTTACTTTTTCTCGCTTTATAAGTCATACAACTTTTTATTCAACTTCTCTAAACATTTACCTAAGTATACTTCCATTCACATTTTTATAATTTCAAATCATATATTTATTATGTTAACTCAAATTTCTTTCAACTTTACCAAAGCTAAATTTTATTTCATATTATAAATCCCATTTCATTTCATTATATTCATCAATTACAACGTGGATTTTAAATTAAATTTGCTTATCAAAACAAAACTTCAATTTCAATCTACTTTTGGTAGCAATCCATCACAGAGAAACTCGAAAATGATACTGATGATGTTGTAGTCATCACCCTTATTATTTCCCAGCAACAATAGTGAATTCAATGCTTTATATTCTTAAAAAAAATTCCTTTTATATATGAATCACATTTACAAATCTATACTTATATAATTTCACTATTCACTTTACTTACATAAGATCATTTCAAATTCATTAACCTTATTTAGATTTATAACAATATAATCTCTTTTACTTTTGAAAAATAACTTTCAAAATAAACGGGATTCAAAATTTCACAAATTCGTAGTTAAATCCAATTTTATTTATAAATCATTTTTATAAATAAACTCATGTTGTTTCCTTTCCTATATATAAGATTATTTCACAACTGTAAATCATATTAATTATAATTCCATACTTAATAATTCATTTGCTTATATAATTTATTCTCTTACAATTGTTGTTTTATTTAGATATTCAAACATCTTTTATTGACTTATATGTATTTTTACATTTCAACAACCAAACAATCAATTTATATACACTTTAATAATTTCCAAAAAATTATTTCTTTATATATAAAATATAATCGAGGTAAAATTAGTTCATTTACCCATTTTAAAATAATACTATGTCGACTTGCCTTGTTTAAATGTTTGGAAATCCCTATCGATAATATGGCGTCCCACATACCGACCAGAATTCACAAATAGCTCAACGGATAAGCAAACACAATATAAAAGATTTTACATTCACTAACAAATACGCGCTCTTATATATAATACACTCAAACTCAATCTAGGGTGCTACTGTCCCTATCTATACTGAGTACACATCAAAGCTTAGGAATATACAAAATCTAAGCTCTGATACCAGATGTGACGATCTAGGTTTTTCAACCATCGAGTGGATAAACTCCACCGTAGCTCACATGGGTACCTTACGATTTGCTTTTATGGCCAATCTCTCGACTGTAAGGCAAACTACCAAACCAACCCCTCGATACTCGATCTCAGGGACATGTAGGAGTAAAAGTCATCCGTTCGCTACCTAACAAGAAGTGATAACCCCCTATCATGTACGCACATCACTAAGAAAATCTGATCCCGTAAATATACTCGGTCTGACTAGAGCATTGAAAGGGAAGAACGCCCGAATCAGTCTGGTAAACGAGCGTGAGAAACACACTCATCTGAATTTGTAAATGTAACGACCCTGAATTTCCGACCCAGTTTAAAATTTAAAAATCCATCGTTTTAATATAAAATTTTGAAATTTATAAACGATCTCAATTAACGTCCAAATTTTATTTATGAGATACGTCTAGTTGATATGAATATAGAAAAAGTTTCGTCGTAAAATATTACAGTAAATTTCGTTCGCGTTTTACTGTATATCAGTCCATATGAAGCTGCGTAAAATATATCTTTCAAACCCAAATATTTTTACACAGTTATGTTGTAAAAATTATTCTGATCATGATAATGTAATTCGTTTCGTCAAAAACTGTCATCGCCTGTTCCGTTTAAATTGTTTTGCAAATCGTACAATTTAAGCGGCGTAATTTCGAATTTTTATAAAACCATCGTATCGCAATAATCTGTGTATCATTGGAAGCGCGTCGTTGCACTGATCAAAACGGTATATTTACTCGTGCTAATCGAAGTTCGACGGAAATCTTCGCGTTGATTTAACCGTTCCGGACGGACCGGTTAAATAATAGTCAGCCCAAATTGTTGCCCATATCCATTCAAAAATTTGAAAATAAATTTCGGTTAGAAGAAATAAATGCGGTAGTTGGAAGATGGGATAGCTTGGAAATAGTGTGACGTTTGGGAATTTGAAATGAATTTACTGTTATGACTTATAAAATGAAATAAAAAGAAACGAACAATTCATTTCAATACACATTGTTCATTCACGTAAGCTTCAGGTAGCTACTCTCCTCCTCTTTCTCTTTTTATTCTTCCTTCACACTTTCTCTTCTGTAAAAAAAAAACAGTATGGCCAAACAAAGAAAACACGCACAGACCGCCTACTCCATACTCCTCTCCTTCCTTTCTTATTTCATTTTTCTTCACATTTTCATTCCTGTGCACTCACTCTCCCCTCTCTCTCCACTCACTTCCTCCCTTCCTCACATCATGCACAACTTCATCAAACATGGCCGAAATTTCATCACGCACAACTGCAGCGTTGGAGTGGTGTGCGTACTGTGTTGTGCATGTATTGCATGTATAGCCGAAAACTAAAAGGGGAGGGAGGTTGCTGCATTTTTCCTTGTCTCGACCGATTATTAAAAAAAAAAAAAAGAGTGCAAATGGACCTGCGCATGAATCTGTGCGTGTATGGGTTGCGTGTGTATGGATGATGTATGCGTGATGTGTGTTTTCTTGTGTGTGAGTGTTGTGTTTTATTCTGTGTGCGTGTGTTTTATAAAAAAATAGAAGCAACTGTGTTGTAATGCAATGCATGCATGAGTTGCATGTGTGAGGGCCTGTGTTAGTGTAATGCATGCGTGAGTTGCTTGTACATGGACGTGCGTGTTATAGCAGTGCTTGGGAGGATGAGAAATTGCAAAGTGTAAAAAAAAGGATGAGAAATTGCAGACTCTTTCGTAGGAGAAGAAAAAAAGGAGTTGTGCGTGCGTATGTGGGAAATGAATATGCATCAATTATGTTCATGCATAAAGATACAGTGGTGCTTGCGTTGAATTTTTTTTTGAGATGAATCACTGCATCCAAGTATATATATATAAAAAGAGTAACAGCACGTCTAAGAAAAAATGGGCTAATGTCAGAAAAAAGATAAGGAAGCAAAACAAACTTTGTTGTGAAAGTGAAAAGTGACGGTGTACTGTTGCTTTATACAATAGTGGTAGTGCACTGTAACTTTCAAAATTATTGCTGGAAGAATATATACACAGTGTGTATATTTGTTACTGAAGATTAGTAACCACTTTTTTTTCTTTGCTTGTTGTATGCAGAAGCAACCGACTGGGCTTCTTTTTGCGGCAGCATCGATTTCTCAGTTTTGTTCTTTTCTCCGTCGTCGGTAAGCGCATTTATATAAATTTATAAATTATATACAAACGTTCATTATATTAATATCGTTTTCTTTTGTCGATATTACAGTGTCCGTTGTTCGCATTATACCGACTCTATTCGTGCTTCTTCTTACTTCGCCGTCAATTTCTTTATCTACGAAAGGTAAATTAATTTTCACGACTATGTTCTTATGCAACTTTGAATTGATGAATGATTGCTATGTGATGTTGAATTGGATGTTAATTGTTATTGTTAAGTGACAAAATTTGCAATTAAAATTTGAAATAGGATAGTTAACAAATTAAATCGGATTATATACGTCGAACTTTGATTTGTTAAACTTGACCCCTTTATATGTTAAAATTGGTTAGTTAAACTTGACCCTTTTAATTGTTAATTAACACGTAGAAATTTGTAAATACACTTTGAACCATCGAACATATATCAGATTAATTGTTGTAGTGTAAATTTGAAATTGAAATTGAACGACAAGTGAAAAACCGTAAAGAAATAATCTTTAATCTACATGAAATGATAGTGTAGATTCTAGAAATAATTATATTAATTTGCATAAATAACAAATGTAAATTAATACGATTATTTCGGGATTATTTAAACAAATTGTTAAATTGTTATGTATGGATGCTATTGCTTGTTTATTTACTTTGACACCATCCAATTTATCGCACTGCAAGTTCTCTTTGTATGCTTTGATTTTTTAATGGAAATGGAATCGGGTTGAAATGATAGATATCCAAATAACTTTGACTTAGGATAGAAAATTAAATTAAACCCGATTGGTCAATGTTTTGATTTAAAATTTAAAATAAAGTTATTTGATTAATAACAAGGTTTGAATAAAATTGGAATTTAAATTCGAATAATGTAAATGTGAATATTTGAATTTGAAACAAATATTAACGTCGAAATTGACAAAAGAACATTGTTTTAAAATTTAATTATTTAATAATTAAATTTAGAACTATTTGATAATTAATTTTGAAATTATTAATAATTAAATTTTGAATTAATTAACAATTTAGTTGGAAATTATTAATAATTAAGTTTTGAAATTAGTAGTAATTAATTCGGGATTATTATTAATTAATTTGGAATTTTAAACAAAGTTTGAAATTATTAATAATTAAGGTTTGGAATTATTAATAATTAAGTTTTGAAATTGTTAATAATTAAGTTTGAAATTGTTAGTAATTAAGTTTTAAAATTTATTAGTAAATTAAGTCCGGAATAATTAATGAATGAGTTTTGAAATGATTAAAATTTAAGAAATTGAAACAATTGATAAATTGATGAGATTGGATTATTTAATAATTGATTTAAATTGAATTCTTTGTTAAGTGAATGGAACCTCTTGAATAAGTAAACTAAGTTCTTATTTATTGAATTTGAAAATGTAACTAAGGTAATAAGTAAATGAAATTAGATTTCTTTTTCAAGAAATAAAATGCGTTTTATCGAAACAAATGAAAGACTTGAAATTTAAAGAATTGGATTTGACAATTTTAATTTTAATTTTATTTGTAAGCTTTAATAATGAAGTTGAACTTAAGAAGTAAATTTAATGAATTATAAATTTAACGAAAATTGTTTAAATGATAATTAAATTAACGAATATCGAACGAAATCGATAATTGAGTTTAAATCGATTTGAACGTTAAATCAAGTTAAATGATTATGGAATGAACTTATGTACGAAATTAAATGAATATTTGAATTGTTTTAAATTTGAACTTGAATTATAGAAATTTTGAAATGAGATTTGGAAGTTATGAAACGTAAATTTTGGAATTTGATTTAGAAAGACTAAAGAAATGTTGAATTACGAATTCTAATTGAAATTGAAATTGATTCGGCTTTGAAATATATTAAACGGCCAATCGTAAATTAATTAAGAAGGTTATTAAAGGAACCAGAATCGGTTAGGGACATACTCACTGTCTAAACCGAAAACCACTTTAATAACTATATGCGAAGAGTGATCCAGAATGAAAGTGGTTGGAATGACGTACGCGATGAATGAAGAAAGAGAACGATAATGGATAGCCTTGACACATGTGTCAAATTGGAAATGACTAAAACATGAGACGTGTCGGGCCAAATGGGGTTAGCTACCTCGAGCGAACACACTTCTTCGTAAACTACTCATTTACTTTGTGATTGATTGGTGTGCACCCTTGAATTTGGAGTGTTGTTTCACGGTGTTGCGATCGTTGCGGCGATGCATTCTCACCAGTCCGGATCAGGCAAACGGTAATTTCACTATCTTGGGTATCGCCTCATGTGCCTTGTCCTACTTGTCATATACGCGATCACTACAATTTTGTTTTGTATTATACCTATGGAGTACTCCCTAATATCCCACTAGCTTACGGTGGAGTTTACAGTGCTGTATAGTCTATAATGCTATATAAAAATGAGTTAAGAGGATAATGGTAACACCTTAACACTATTTTGATATTTTACTTTACTGCTAGACATTATCTATTTATCGTACACTACCATGTATAGATAGTTTATCGGATCCTGAAAGATGTTATTCCATTCATCTTTGAGTTATTGTTATTTCAAATCTTGAACTATATTATCTGTATAAGAATATATGTCCTGATTCGAGTGTTTGTTTGTGCATATGCTCGGATCAGACCGAGGATTGCTGTTGCTGTTTTATTTGGAGCTGAAGACCGAAGACTATCACTATCTTATCTTATCTTATCTTATCTTATCTTATCAGTATTTCTCTTTCTATTTGGACAATTGGACATCTATGCTGTTCTATTTATTTTATTTGAGACATTGTTGTATTTATGGGTAGCTTCATGAACTACTCTTATGACTATGTTGTATTTCCGCTGCATTATTCTGTAATGTTATATTTCTGGGATTCTATGATGATTCGTGTTTTGTACTATTTAAGATGACATGTGCGGATTATTGTCGATTTAAATGGTCCAAATATACGGGTTGTTACAAGTGGTATCAGAGCTTTGGTTTCCGACAACCTTAGCCTGTGGAGGTTAAAGCTCATTAGATATAGGGTAAATATACCCTAGAATGAGGAGAATCATTTCAGAATCCATATCCTTTGATTCATCCTTCTTATCGAATTCGTTTGAATAGAATTTCTTTAAGTTACATAAATTTCTATCTTTGGTTCTAAAATCACTTTAGGTATTCCAGGATGGCTACCAGAAGAAATGTTAGAGGCAGGGGTAGGGGAAACGCTCCCGAACCACATGCCCCAACTCCCGCAGTCAGATTCTCCACTCTTAGCAAGGAGTACACTCAGCTTGGCGGAGTCAAATTCGCTGGCTCCGAGAGTATCATCGAAGCACAACAATGGCTTAAGAGTTTGGAGAGGATCTTTACTGGCTTAGAGATCACAGACGCTCAGAAGCATAAGTTGGCCGCTTGGTAGCTTCAGGATGCTGCACAGGATTGGTGGGAATCGTTACTTCTCGTACCGATGAGGAAACCATCACTTGGGCCCGGTTTAGGTAGAAATCTATCTTAACTACATCAAAATAATTCTTTCTATCTCGTTCAAATTTTGGACTCATCATATATCGCTTGTAAATAGGGATTCCTTTATGGCTCAGTGGATGCCAGCTGCTGGGAAGGCCCAACTCTATCGGTCTTTTATGGATCTCAAGCAAGGCAACATGACCTTCACTGAGTATGAAAGGAAATTCAACGAACTATCTAAGTTCGGACCCAGTTTGATCGACACACCTCTGGTTAAGAATGAGAAGTTCATACATGGCGCACGACCAAAGTATTACGAGCTCCTCACCGCTCATGTCCATGGAACTTTCACTGAGTTGATGGATTTTGCTCTTTGATATGAGGGAAAGGTAAAGGGAACATTAGTCGCTAAGGCTCCAGCTACTCAGCCATCCTCTAGTCATACTGGGAAGAGGAAGCCAAATTTTGAGCAACAGAAAAAGAACTGGCAGAAGAAATCTGGGCTTGGCTATTCTCAAAAGAAACCCATTGACATATCATCTATTACTTGCTTCAATTGCAACCAAAACGGTCATTATGTTAGTAACTATTCGTCTCCAAAGGGCGCAACTGTTCCGCCACCGGCACAGATGACTAGGAGGGATGTGTGTCATATCTGCTTACAACCTGGACACTTCAAGAAAGACTTCCCAACACAGAAGAGAGGTACACCATCAGCAGTATTTGCTCTTTCCACACTTGCCTCGGAAGTTCCCACCTCGGAAGTTCCTGATAATCAAGATACTTTGCAAAGTACTTTTATATTGCATACCTTGCCTGTTAGAGTTCTATTTGACACCGGAGCAACACACAGCTTCATATCTATTGATTTATGTAATAAGCTTGGTTTGGAACCCACTCTTGCATCTATTTCCTTATGTGTATCTAACCCTATTGGAGGGCCCGCTAATCTCAAAAGGGTTTGCAAATATGTCACTCTTATGCACGTCATTCATCGTTTTACTTGGGATTTCATTGTACTTGGATTCGAGGCATTCGACGTCCTATTAGGTATTGATTGGCTACGGAAGTTCGAAGCCGTTATCTCATGCAAAGCTCGAACCGTCTCTCTTATTGATGATAAGAGTATGCCTTCAGTCATCAAAGGCAAATCACCTTAAGAATATGCTGGGAGTTTTATATTTTCTCTTGACTCACATCCAAATGAACTTAGCTCTACTTCAGTAGTTCAATCCTTTTCTGATGTATTTGGAGAAGTCAATTCTCTACCACCACCGCGGGAGATCGAATTCCGCAATGACCTTATTCCTGGTGCACGACCAGTAGTTTCCCTCCAAGGAGAATGACTCCTAAAGAAAAGGCAGAGTTGAATGTTCAAATTGAAGATTTATTTTCTAAAGGCTTGATTAGGCGTTGTCATTCAGAATGGGGTGCTGCAGTTGTATTTGTCACCAAATCTGATGGTTCTCTCAGAATGTGTGTGGACTATAGAGAGCTAAACAAGCTCACACACAAGAACAGGTACCCGATGCCCCGCATCAACGACCTATTCGATCAGCTTCATGGAGCTAAAGTCTTTTCTCAACTTGATTTGGCTATCGGCTTTCATCAACTCAGAATCGCTGAGGATAGTATTCCTAAAACAGCATTCCACACTGAAAATGGTTTCTATGAATGGCTAGTTATGCCGTTCGGTCTCACTAATGCTCCAGCATATTTCGTCGACTTGGTGAATAGAGTTTTCCAGGATGTTCTTAACAAATTTGTTCTTGTTTTCATCGATGATATTCTCGTCTTCTCTAAAGATGAGAAAGAGCATAGATCACATTTGGCTTTTGTTCTGGAAACTCTTCGCAGAGGCCATCTTAAAACCAAGTTTTCGAAATGCCACTTTTGGAGAGATGAAGTTCGTTTCCTTGACCATATTGTTTCGGAGAGTGGGATTTCGGTCGATCCAGCTAAGATCGCCGTAATCAATGTAAGTTATACCATTACTTGTAAATTCTATCTAAACAACTTATCAATATCTAAATTCGAATCCTTGGTATTTGCAGGATTGGGAGACTCCCAAATCTCCTACAGATATCCGCTGTTTCTTGGCTTTGGCCGGCTATTACCGCAGATTCGTAGAAAACTTTGCTCGTATTGCTGCCCACTTACCGCATTGACCAGGAAGAATGTAAAATTCATTTGGAGTGAAAAGTGCGAAGCAGCTTTCAATGAGATGAAGCGAAGGTTGACATCTGCCCCAGTTCTTACAGTTATTGATGGTAGCGAAGGATTGACCGTCTATACAGATGCCTGTCGTGATGGTCTTGGAGCAATCTTAATGCAAAAAGGAAAGGTTATTGCATATGTGGGTCGTCAATTAAAGATCCATGAAGAAAATTATGCAACTCACGATTTAGAGCTTCTTGCGGTTGTATTTTCTCTTAAGCTATGGAGGCACTATATATTGGGAACCAAATTCGAGTTATTCACTGATCACAAGTCATTGAGATACATCTTCTCACAAAAGGATTTGAATCAGAGACAAGTCCGATGGCTCAAATTCTTAGCTGCATATGATCTTGATATTAATTACACTCCAGGGAAAACAAACGCCGTAGCCGATGCTTTAAGCAGAAACCAAGCAATGGAATATTGTAATCTTATTGAAGGAATGTTGTTTTAGTTTTCCGTCTCACCAGCTCTTATGGATCGTATTATAGCCAAACAATACGAGGACACTTTGCTTTATCGCATCAAAGAAATAGTTCTCGGAAGAGTTGGAAATGTTGATAATAAATTGGGTGCACATGTGGATAGTAACGGGGTCTTGAGAATTGATAATCGCATTTGTGTCCCTGATGTTGATGGTCTTAGGAAGGAAGTGTTGAAAGAAAACCATCAATCTTCACTTTCATTTCATCCCGTTGTCACTAAAATGTACCAGAATATGAAGAAGTTATATTGGTGGAGTGGGATGAAGCGCGATATCTCTACATACATTAGCAGATGCACAACTTGCCAACAAGTTAAAGCTGATCACAGAAAGACAGCTGGTTTGCTTCAACCATTAGAGATTCTAGGATGGAAGTGAGAGCAGATTTCTATGGACTTTATTGATGGGATGCCAAGGACTAGAATGGGTAACGAAAGCATATGGGTGATTGTCGACAGACTGACGAAGTCCGCTCACTTTATTCCAGTCAAGTCCACTCGTACAGTTTCGAGTTTGGCAGAGATATATATGAGAGAAGTTATTAAACTTCATGGTGTACCATCTAGCATCGTATGCGATCGAGATCCTATTTTCACCAGTAAATTTTGGAAAGCATTTCAGGATACTTTGGGCACCAAACTGAATCTGAGCACTGAATATCACCCTCAGACAGATGGCCAAACTGAGAGGTGAATTAGATTTTGGAAGACCTTCTCCGAGCTTGTATTATTGACTTTGGTGGATCCTGGGAAGACCATCTGCATTTGGTTGAGTTCACTTATAATAATAGTTACCAGGTAAATAAATTGAATTTCAAATTTGAATAAGTATATTTGAATTTGAATTAATCATCTTTAACAAATCAGGCAAGCATTGGTATGGCACCGTTCGAAGCCTTATATGGATGGCCGTGCAAATCGCCAGCTTGTTGGATTGAGTCGGGTGATCGATTAATGCTTGGTCTAGAAATAATTATGGAAGCTTCTGAAAAAGTCGAAGAAATCAGGAAGAAGATAAAGACGGCACATGATAGACAAAAGAGCTACGCTGACAGAAGGAGAAGAGATCTCGAATTCAGCGTAGGTGACAAAGTATTTTTGAAAGTGTCGCCTTTAAAGAATATTGTTCGATTTGAAGAAAAGGAAAGCTAGCTCTGAGATTTGTTGGTCCGTTTAAGGTTACGGAAAGAGTCAGAACATTGGCATATAGAGTTGCATTACCAGAGAAGTTCGCTGGTGTACACAACGTGTTCCACGTCTCACACCTTCGCAAAGTTGTACACGATCCATCTATGACCATCCATACTGTTCAGTTGGATGAGATAGTTATCGATCCTGACTTGACTATTGAGAGGAAGCCACTTCAGATAGTCGATCGTGAGACAAAGCAACTCACCAGGAAGTCGGTAAATCTCGTCAAAATCCAATGGAGTGCAGATGAGCGAGATTGCACATGGGAAACTGAGGATAGTATTCGGGATTCAAACCCCGAATTATTGATTTCAGGTATAATTCAAATTTCTCAAAATCTATATTGACTTTTCCGTTTACTTCATTCCTACTTCATTCATCTCGTTCCTTTTCGAGGACGAAAAGTTTTGTGTGGGGGAGATTATAACAGTCCTGAATTTCCGACCCAGTTTAAAATTTCAAAATCCATCGTTTTAATATAAAATTTTAAAATTTATAAACGATCTTAATTAATGTCCAAATTTTATTTATGAGATACGTCTAGTTAGATATGAATATAGAGTTTCGTCGCAAAATACTACAGCAAATTTCGTTCACGTTTTACTGTATATCAGTCCATATGAAGCTGCGTAAAATGTATCTTTCAAATCCAAATATTTTTACACAGTTATGTTGTAAAAATTATTCTGATCGTGATAATGTAATTCGTTTCGTCAAAAACTGTCATCGCATGTTCCGTTTAAATTGTTTTGCAAATCGTACAATTTAAGCAGCATAATTTCGAATTTTTATAAAACCATCGTATCGCAATAATCTGTGTACTGTTGGAAGCGCGTCGTCGCACTGATCAAACGCTATATTTATTCGTGCTAATCAGAGTCCGACGGAAATCGTTGCGTTAATTTAACCGTTCCGGACGGACCGGTTAAATAATATTCAGCCCAAATTGTTGCCCATATCCATTCAAAAATTTGAAAATAAATTTCAGTTAGAAGAAATAAATGCGGTAGTTGGAAGATGGGATAGCTTGGAAATAGTGTGACGTTTGGGAATTTAAAATGAATTTACTGCTATGACTTATAAAATGAAATAAAAAGAAATGAACAGTTCATTTCATCATTTCTAGACACACTATTCATTCACGTAAGCTTCAGGTAGCTACTCTCCTCCTCTTTCTCTTTTTATTCTTCCTTCATACTTTCTCTTCTGTTAAAAAAAACAGCATGGCCAAACAAAGAAAACATGCACAGACCGCCTACTCCATATTCCTCTCCTTCCTTTCTTATTTCATTTTTCTTCACATTTTCATTCCTCTGCACTCACTCTCCCCTCTCTCTCCACTCACTTCCTCCCTTCCTCACCTCACGCATAACTTCATCAAACATGGCCGAAATTTCATTACGCACAACTGCAGCGTTGGAGTGGTGTAAATACGGTGTTGTGCATGTATTGCATGTATGGCCGAAAACTAAAAGGGGAGGGAGGTTGCTGCATTTTTCCTTGTCTCAGCCGATTATAAAAAAAAAAGAGTGCAAATGGACCTGTGCATGAATCTGGGTGTGTATGGGTTGCGTGTGTATGGATGATGTGTGCGTACTGTGTGTTTTCTTGTGTGTGAGTGTTGTGTTTTGTTGTGTGTGCGTGTGTTCAATAAAAAACAAAGCAGCTGTGTTGTAATGTAATGCATGCATGAGTTGCATGTGTCATGGCCGTGTGTTAGTGTAATGCATGCGTGAGTTGCTTATACATGGACGTGCGTGTTATAGCGGTGCTTGGGAGGATGAGAAATTGCAAAGTGTAAAAAAAAAACAAGAAGGATGAGAATTTGCAGGCTCTTTCGTAAGAGAAGAAAAAAAGGAGTTGTGCGTGCGTATATGGAAAATGAATATGCATCAATTATGTTCATGCATAGAGCTATAGTGGTGCTTGCGTTGAAATTTTTATTGAGATGAATCTCTGCATCCAAGTATATAAAAAAAAAAGAGTAACAGTACGTTTAAGAAAAAATGGGCTAATGTCAGAAAAATGGAAGGAAGCAAAGCAAACTTTGTTGTGAAAGTGAAAGTGAAAAGTGACGGTGTACTGTTGCTTTATACAATAGTGGCAGTGCGCTGTAACTTTCAAAATTATTGCTGGAAGAATATATACGCAGTGTGTATATTTTTTACTGAAGATTAGTAACCACTTTTTTTTTCTTTGGTTGTTGTATGCAGAAGCAACCGACTAAGCTTCTTTTTGCGGCAGCATCGATTTCTCAGTTTTGTTCTTTTCTCCGTCGTCGGTAAGCGCATTTATAAAAATTTATAAATTGTATACAAACGTTCATTGTATTAATATCGTTTTCTTTTGTCGATATTACAATGTCCGTTGTTCGCATTATACCGACTCTATTCGTGCTTCTTCTTGCTTCGCCGTCAATTTCTTTATCCACGAAAGGTGAATTAATTTTTACGACTATGTTCTTATGCAAGTTTGAATTGACGAATGTTTGTTATGTGATGTTGAACTGGATGTTAATTGTTATTGTTAAGTGATAAAATTTGCATGTAAAATTTGAATTAGGATAGTTAGCAAATTAAATCAGATTATATACGTCGAACTTTGATTTGTTAAACTTGACCCCTTCATATGTTAAAATTGATTAGTTAAACTTGACCTTTTTAATTGTTAATTGACACGTAGAAATTTGTAAATACACTTTAAACCATTGAACGTATATCGGATTAATTATTGTATTGTAAATTTGACATTGAAATTGAACGACAAGTGAAAAACCGTAAAGAAATAATCTTTAATCTACATGAAATGATAGTGTAGATTCTAGTAATAATTATATTAATTTGCATAAATAACAAATGTAAATTAAAACGATTATTTCGGGATTATTTAAACAAACTGTTACATTGTTATGTATGGATGTTATTGCTTGTTTATTTACTTTGGCACCATCCCAGTTATCACACTGCAAGTTCCCTTTGTATGCTTTGATTTTTGAATGGAAATGGAATCGGGTAAAAATGATAGATACCCAAATAACTTTGACTTAGGATAGAAAATTAAATTAAACCCGATTGGTCAATGTTTCGATTTAAAATTTAAAATCAAGTAGTTTGATTAATAACAAGGTTTGAATAAAATTGGAATTTAAATTCGAATAATGTAAATGTGAATATTTGAATTTGAAACAAATATTAATGTCGAAATTGACAAAGAACATTATTTTAAAATTTAATTATTTAATAATTAAATTTAGAACTATTTGATAATTAATTTTGAAATTATTAATAATTAAATTTTGAATTAATTAACAATTTATTTGGAAATTATTAATAAATAAGTTTTGAAATTAGTAATGATTAATTTGGGATTATTATTAATTAATTTGGAATTTTAAACAAATAAGTTTGAAATTATTAATAATTAAGGTTTGGAATTATTAATAATTAAGCTTTGAAATTGTTAATAATTAAGTTTGAAATTATTAATAATTAAGTTTTAAAATTTATTAGTAAATTAAGTCCGGAATAATTAATGAATGAGTTTTGAAATGATTAAAATTTAAGAAATTGAAACTATTGATAAATTGATGAGATTGGATTATTTAATAATTGATTTAAATTGAATTCTTTGTTAAGTGAATGAAACCTCTTGAATAATTAAACTAAGTTCTTATTTATTCAATTTGAAAATGTAACTATGGTAATAAGTAAATGAAATTAGATTTCTTTTACAAGAAATAAATTGCGTTTTATCGAAACAAATGGAAGACTTGAAATTTAAAGAATTGGATTTGACAAATTTAATTTAAATTTAACTTGTAAGCTTTAATAATGAAGTTGAACTTAAGAAGTAAATTTAATGAATTAGAAATTTAACGGAAATTGTTTAAATGATAATCAAATTAACGAATATCGAATGAAATCGACAATTGAGTTTAAATCGATTTGAACGTTAAATCAAGTTAAATGATTATGGAATGAACTTATGTACGAAATTAAATGAATATTTGAATTGTTTTAAATTTGAACTTGAAATTAAATTATAGAAATTTTGAAATAAGATTTGGAAGTTATGAAACGTAAATTTTGGAATTTGATTTAGAAAGACTAACGAAATGTTGAATTACGAATTCTAATTTAAATTGAAACTGATTCGGCTTTGAAATATATTAAACGACGAATCGGTAAATTAATTACGAAGGTTATTAAATGAACCAGAATCGGTTATGGACATACTCACTGTCTAAACTGAAAACCAATTTAATAACTATACGCGGACAGTGATCCAGAATGAAGTGGTTGGAATGACGTACACAATGAGTGAATAAAGAGAACGATAATGGATAGCCTTCACACTTGTGTCAAATTGGAAATGACTAAAACAGAAGCCGTGTCGGGCCAAATGGGGTTAGATACCTCGAGCGAACACACTTCTTCGTAAACTACTCATTTACTTTGTGATTGATTGGTGCGCACCCTTGAATTTGGAGTGTTGCTTCACGGTGTTGCGATCATTGCGGCGATGCGTTCTCACCAGTCCGGATCAGGCAAACAGTAGTTTCACAACCTTGGGTATCGCCTCATGTGCCTTGTCATACTTGTCATATACACGATCACTACGATTTTGTTTTGTATTATACCTATGGAGTACTCCCCGATATCCCACTAGTTTACGGTGGAGTTTACAGTGCTGTTAGTCTATAATGCTATATAAAAATGTGTTAAGGGGGATAATGGTAACGCCTTAACACTATTTTGATATTTTACTTTACTGCTAGACATTATCTATTTATCGTACACTACCATGTATAGATAGTTTATCAGATCCTGAAAGATGTTATTCCATTCATCTTTGAGTTATTATTATTTCAAATCTTGAACTATATTATCTGTATAAGAATATATGTCCTGATTCGAGTGTTTGTTTGTGCATATGCTCGGATCAGACCGAGGATTGCTGTTGCTGTTCTATTTGGAGCTGAAGACCGAAGACTATCACTATCTTATCTTATCTTATCTTATCAGTATTGCTCTTTCTATTTGGACAACTGGACTTCTATGCTGTTCTATTTATTTTATTTGAGACATTGTTGTATTTATGGGTAGCTTCATGAACTACTCTTATGACTATGTTGTATTTCCGCTGCACTATTCTGTGATGTTATATTTCTGTGATTCTGTGATGATTCGTGTTTTGTACTATTTAAGTTGACATGTGCGGATTATTGTCGATTTAAATGGTCCAAATATACAGGTTGTTACAAGTGGTATCAGAGCTTTGGTTCCCGACAACCTTAGCCTGTGGAGTTTAAAGCTCATTAGATATAGGGTATATATACCCTAGAATGAGGAGAATCATTTCAGAAGCCATATCCTTTGATTCATCCTTCTTATCGAATTCGTTTGAATAGAATTTCTTTAAGTTCCATAAATTTCTATCTTTGATTCTAAAATCACTTTAGGTATTCCAGGATGGCTACCAGAAGAAATGTTGGAGGCAGGGGTAGGGGAAACGCTCCCAAACCACATGCCCCAGCTCCCGCAGTCAGATTCTCCACTCTTAGCAAGGAGTACACTCAGCTTGGCGGAGTCAAATTCACTGGCTCCGAGAGTATCATCGAAGCACAGCAATGGCTTAAGAGTTTAGAGAGGATCTTTACTGGCTTAGAGATCACAGACGTTCAGAAGCGTAAGTTGGCCGCTTGGCAGCTACAGGATGCTGCACAGGATTGGTGGGAATCCGTTACTTCTCGTACCGATGAGGAAACCATCACTTGGGCCCGGTTTAGGTAGAAATCTATCTAAATTACATCAAAATAATTCTTTCTATCTCGTTCAAATTTTGGACTCATCTTATATCGCTTGTAAATAGGGATTCCTTTATGGCTCAGTGGATGCCAGCTGCTGGGAAGGCCCAACTCTATCGGTCTTTTATGTATCTCAAGCAAGGCAACATGACCTTCACTTAGTATGAAAGGAAATTCAACGAACTATCTAAATTCGGACCCGGTTTGATCGACACACCTCTGCTTAAGAATGAGAAGTTCATACATGGCGCACGACCTGAGTATTACGAGCTCCTCACCGTTCATGTCCATGGAACTTTCACTGAGTTGATGGATTTTGCTCTTCGATATGAGGGAAAGCCAAAGGGAACATCAATCGCTAAGGCTCCAGCTACTCAGCCATCCACTAGTCATACTGGGAAGAGGAAGCCAAATTTTGAGCAACAGAAGAAGAATTGGCAGAAGAAATCCGGGCGTGGCTATTCTCAAAAGAAGCCCATTGACATATCATCTATTACTTGCTTCAACTGCAACCAAAAGGGTCATTATGCTAGTAGCTGCCCATCTCCAAAGGGCGCAGCTGTTTTGCCACCAGCACAGATGACTAGGAGGGATGTGTGTCATATCTGCTTACAACCTGGACACTTCAAGAAAGACTGCCCAACACAGAAGAGAGGTAAACCATCAGCAGTCTTTGCTCTTTCAACACTTGCCCCGGAAGTTCTTGCCTCGGAAGTTCTTGATAATCAAGGTACTTTGAAAAGTACTTTTATGTTGCATACCTTGCCTGTTAGCGTTCTATTTGACACCGGAGTAACACACTGCTTCATATATATTGATTTATGTAATAAGGTTGGTTTGGAACCCACTCTTGCATCTATTTCCTTATGTGTATCTAACCCTACTGGAGGGCCCACTAACCTCAAAAGGGTTTGCAAATATGTCACTCTTATGCATGGAATTCATCATTTTACTTGGGATTTCTTTGTACTTGGATTCGAGGCATTCGACATCCTATTAGGTATTGATGGGCTACGGAAGTTCGAAGCCATTATCTCATGCAAAGCTCGAACCGTCTCTCTTATTGACGACAAGAGTATGCCTTTAGTCATTAAAGGTAAATCACCTCAAGAATATGCTGGGAGTTTTATATTTTCTCTTGACTCACATCCAAATGAACTTAGCCCACTCCAGTAGTTCAATTCTTTTCTGATGTATTTGGAGAAGTCAATTCTCTACCACCTCCGGGGAGATCGAATTCCGCATTGACCTTATTCCTGGTGCACGACCAGTAGTTCTCCCTCCAAGGAGAATGACTCCTAAAGAAAAGGCAGAGTGAAATGTTCAAATTGAAGATTTATTTTCTAAAGGCTTGATTCGGCGCAGTCATTCAAAATGGGGTGCTAGAGTCAGGTTATCAGGTCATTTTGGAATTCAGGAGTTGCTGTAGAAATCTGGATGCAAGCTGGATGGCGTGGCGTATCAATTAGTATATAGTATTTCTTTTCCGCTGTTTGTTGTTGTAAACTCTGATAATGTAATGTAATGTGATGTGATGTGATGTAATTTAATAACTGGTATAGTTCTTTGTTTTAAATATATTTATTTATCTATTATGTGTTGTCCCGCTGCGATTGTGAGATTCTGATATTGTTTCTATTGCTTATTCTTTCTTTCTTCTTCTATCTTCTATCTCTTCTTTAACTCTAACGGTTCGGTTTTTCTGGCCTTCGATTGCTCGGCAGTTGATACAGTGGACGTAT
Source organism: Allium cepa (assembly GCA_030765085.1). Lineage (NCBI taxonomy): Eukaryota > Viridiplantae > Streptophyta > Magnoliopsida > Asparagales > Amaryllidaceae > Allium > Allium cepa. The sequence continues at coordinate 719,902,972 of CM060938.1, read as the reverse complement.
TAATGTCGATTTTCGGGAGTCGAAAATCCCGTTTGTTACGATGGATGTCCCGAGGCATGGAACACCTACCCTCTACCGACACAAGACCGACCCACCTCTATAACTAGATGGTACCAAATATGTCATTCTCCGGTCGTTATCAACCTTTACCGACGGCCCTTATAGCATACAAACCACAATAATCTGATACATGACGTCATAGCGTGTAAAGATATAACTAGAAGTAATGGGAATGACCCACTTAGCCCTGTTGCATCTAACCCTGTTTTGGTCATTTCCGATTGATGAGGCCTGATGAGGTAACGATTACCTTTCACAATCACATATCACATCACTTAGAATGCCACACGGCCATTTCCGTTGACTACTAATTGCCTTCCAAAAAATAAAGCCCTTAAGCACATACGTCTCAAGCAGGGTGTTAAGCAAAGAGAAGTTATCTTCTCCGCCACCACTGATGTACATTTGTAAAAACCAATGTACGTAATCTATAGAAGCGCAACGTCAGACAAACATCCATACAAGTTGTCCAGGAACAGGACAAACCTAAGCTACTTTCCTACCACATCCTGTCAGGAAATTCCTAGGATTAGTAGCGAATAGTCCTTGCATTGGATATTTCAAAATAAAGAGACCACTGCTACTGGATGTATATTGGAATTTTAACCCCAAACGATCAACAAGCAATCCCCCACTATGAAACTCTGGAATATCAATATCACCACAAGCAATCTGCACAATCGTCGCATATACGTTGGTTTGAAGTGGTTTTCGGATAAACCGATCTCGGTCCCTTCGCACCAACAACGCAAAAGCGTTTCTCAACCTCACACAGAAACTAAGTCTCATAGACTTATCACGTTTCCAACTTTCAACTTGCTATCCTTCGGGCCAAGAAGGAAGCTCGATAGATTGGAGTAATACTCCGCACTATACGAATCAACATCCTCAACACAAACGATAATCAAGCCTATATAGAAGGCAACGTACTAAGTGTACGACTAAATAGTTCCCACATCAGGTCGAGGAACTACAATTTGGCCAAGTTTGATAGTCAGTTATTTAACTATCAAAAAAACAAACAAATATTCAGCACCATAACAATCACTAGGCCCTTTTAATTAATCTTTTATTAACAAACCATTTGCCAAATATTTACCTCAAATTATCTTTAAAAAGATATATCTTCAAAACCGTTTCAACTTCTATATTGGAAAACATTTTCGAATACTTATTTAATAATAAGTAATTTCACAAATCAATTTATTTTCAACATTTAGAAAATATTGCATATACTTAAATCACAATTAAGTATATATTTTATTCTTCAAGAAAACCGTGCTCTTTAGACCTATTTATTTGGGTTAAAACGAATGTTGCGTAAAACATCGTTACGACAATCCAAAATCACTAGTATAGGGATTCGAAAATAAGATAGATACATAAATCTCAATACTATACAAAAACATTTCCTTTCAAAATCATATACTATAACAACAGTATTATAGTCCATCATTTCCTCATTTCTCGAAAACGTCTATTTCAACAATGAATGCTGAGATCTATGGTTTTGATACTTAACACGTTTTAAAACATCTTTTAATCATTTTATTCCATTTAAAATATTACTTCCCAAAACATTTCTTTAATATATTATTCACCATCCAAAATTGTGAATATAAGTCGTTTACGAAATTAAAGCTTCTACACATTTAATTCAGAATTATCCACTGTCCAAAATCGTGGATATAAATCTCTAACCAAATTCAACACTTCTACATATTTAATTAAAGGATTATCCACTGTCCAAAATCGTGGATATATCTCCTTTAATAATTTCTACACTTATTTATCAAGTTTATTTGATTACGGATATAAAACAATGTTTATAAATTTCATTTTCACTTTGTAAAAACTACTATATAAAAATCCATTTATTAACCAATTCCATTTATAACTCAATTAAATACCATAAAACCCAAATTATAAGTTAATTACTTATAATTCATTTATTTACAAAAATCATTCTTTTCATAACATCATCAATTATAAATCTGTAAATCTTATTTACTTATAAAACCCATTTATAACATCATTTTAACAATTATAAAAACTCCTTTATAATTCGATTATTCTGATTTATAAAAATTCAATTTTATAAATCTTATATATAAAACCATTTATAATAATTCAAAAATCTCAAATTTTACTATTTCACAAAATAGTTAACTTCATGTTTCAAAAATCACATTTCAATTATATTTCCCGAAACATCGTAATTTTTATAACATGAAAATTATAACTTTTATTTATTTAAAAATAAATCCATTCTTTTAACACTTCAAAATTCAACAAAACGTATATTTTCAAAATCACTTAAAAATTCTTTTAAATTTGGTAATCATCACTTTAACATTTTTTAAAATATTCAAAATAGGCCCAATGCTGCAACAGCACTAAATACATCAATCACGGCATCCGAAACATCATATATTATATGATAACAGCATATATCACAATATCTATAAGTAAATAAATAAATACTGGTGAGGAATCCAGTTGAATCCCTCCAACCTGTCACCTGCAACAATATACATATTAGAATATATGTAGAATGTCTGCTTCAAGGTAGACGCGCGTACAAAGGGTCATCCGCTTATACACGGAAACGTATAGGGTCATCTACTCCACTAGGCAGGTATGTGTATATATATATATCCAAATACCAATCAATATATAGATAATATATCATATATCATCCAAACAATCATCAATCATCATAAATAATAGTTATTCTCACTTATACAAAAATATTAGTGAAGCAGAAAGAGTGAGTTGTACTCATTTTGATTCCAATTGCAGTTGCAGTGTTTTATTCCGAATAAAATTAAACGAGCGTTTAATTTTACTCAAAATTCACATTAGATCCAAACCAGCTCCATCTTGTAATGCTCATCAATACGAACCCAACGCAATTCGTTTAGTCAAAAACAGACCTCATATGAAAAAGATATGACGTTACAAAGTTCGAACGATTTAATATATTAATCAATTCCATTTTTTTATTTTACACCTTATCTTCATCTCGACCATACGTTTTTATCAAGAAAATCTAGGCCGCCCATCTTTTTCTTCATCCAGGAGAGTGTCGAACGAAGATAACCCATGCCGTCGATCTACTTTCGATTGTCGCCACCACTACAAACGTCGAGGCAAGGATCAGGGACCGCCATTCGAAGCGCCGCAGCACCGTATGCCACCGCCCTTAGTCTGGTCGAGCTCGTCCATGTATGGACTTAGAAAAACATGGGTGAACGCGTGACGTTCAACGTCAATTTGCCGCCAATCCATCTCATCTTTGTCGATCATAACCGTTGAACGCGTAGCTCTCAATGAGCTCTCCAACATTAATGTTGGAACTGAAGCTTGATAGTGAAGGGATAGAGAGAAAAACGAGGAGGAAGATAAGCCATTTCTGGCCATGAAGAGTTGGTGGCGGCTAGCCCTAGATCCACTAGGTTTTAGTGAAAAATTGAACAAAAATGAGACCTTTTATAGAAAATTTACGCGACACTATTCATCCCAAAATTTTCCGAACTCCAAACGAAGCATGCTGCCTGGCGTTTATAACATTTTATCCCTATTCCGAATGCAATGGAATATATATTGGGAGCCAATTCGATCGTATTTGGAAGATAGGTTTTCGAATCAACTATTTAAATTCAAAATTCACTTAAACGAATTTCTACACGTTTTAGCTTGCCCCGGACAAACCGTAAGTCCGATTGACACGAAATTTGAAATTTTACAATATTATAACATTACGGATCCAATGAAACCGTTTTCGTAGAAATCCAAGACTATTTGAAAAATGACTATTTTTACTCGTCAATTAAATATTAAAATATTCATTTTTCTGTAATTTAACTTATAATTCAATTTTAAAAGTTCTCTAACATCATTCTAATTCAAATATGATTTAATTCAACTTTATAAATCATTTTTATTCATATTAAATCCAATTTCTAATTATTTCAGCAATTTCAAATATCAAATTAACCATTTAATTATCTAATCAAATTAATATATTCGAAATAAAATCTATTCAGCTTATTAAATTAGCTTCCGAGTATTTAAAATTAATTAAATATACGAATTTAAAATGACTGAAATTCTGGGTCATTACAACAGCCTTAGATAATTACTTAATGGATTATTCATACAATATTAAACAATTTGAAGTATCATTTTCCAAACTTCCCATTAGCCAAACAACAAAGAAATTTGTATATCTTTTAAGTTTATTCTATTGGTTCCTTTTTACATTGTTAACCTCAGATTTATTTTAAATTTTCATTTATTCGTACAATGTCATCTTTTATTAGTTTACATTCATTTACTTACATAAATTATTTCTCATTAATTATTTAAAATTATCAATGAAATCATTATTTAAGTATTACATATGTTTCAATTATTTCCAATTTATTCATACAAGGTTACTTCTTATTAATTTACATTCATTTTAATGCAGTTCAATTCCTGTTTATTATTATATATAACATGATTTAAATTTAATATTAGTATTCATTAAGGAATCATTCAACTTAAGTCTCTTAACTTCTTAATTGACATTCATCCTTTCTTATATAGTGCATTGAATATTAAATCTATTTCTGAATCATTTCAACATTTTCTGAAGTTATAATCATTTACTTTATATAGTATTCACTCTTACTATTCAATCTAATTGTTAGCATTTCAAAACATTAACTTATGCTTATAACATTTTTGTACATCAAAATTCTTATTTATAGAAATAAATCCATTTGAGCACTTTCATTACTTAAGTATTACTTGTATAATATTCACTTACATATGCCTCTTTAACATTACAACTTTTATACATTTTTAGTATGTTGTATATAAGTTTTAAGAATGTAATTGAATGCCAGACAAGTATATCTTATTCATTTTAGTTAACTAAATATAATGTTCAATAATTACATCTTCTAATTTTCATATCTTTTATTTACAAGTTACAAGTTTACAATTTCTTATATATTTCATTAATCACCTAGCATCTAATTTCTTATTTCTCATTTTAGAAGTTTCCAACTATTAAATAGTTAAGATTTCATTTCATTACAATAATTGAAATCCCTAATTTACAGAAACTTAAGAAGTAATTACTGGGTTCATTTCAAATCATCTTGAAATAATATATATATTCATATCTTCTATATATAAAATCATCCTTATATATTTTAAATCAAAATCTGTTTATCGAACCAAATGCATAGCAAAGCTACTAAGTGGTCTCCCCTACTTTGAGATCCAAAAATGAATGTCGATGATGCGACCGTCATCATTGAAATTATTTTCCAACGATAGAAAAGGGGAGTACGGAACTTATTTCCTTTTTAAAATTCTCTTAAAACATTTCCTTCAAATCGCTTTGAAATATTTGTACCCAAAATTACTTCCAAATAATACTAATATTATACTGTAAAATCTTTTGAAAAAAAATTTCAAACCCCGGAACTCAAGTTCTCAAATTTCCAGTTTATTTTTACTTTATTTGTAAGTCCTATTTTACAACCAATATTTATAAAATTTCACTTCCTAACAAACATATCACATACAACTATATTCATTTATAAAATTTATTCTTTTATATACAAAATATAATACTAGGTAAAATTATTTCATTTACCAATATTTCAAAACAATATTGTGTCGGTCTACCCTATTTAGTGTTTAGAAATCCCTATTGATGTCATAGCATCTTATTTACTGATCAGAATTTATAAATACTAAACAAAACAAATTAACACAATACAAAACATTTTATAACACTAACAAGTACGCTCTCTCATATATATACACTCGGACAAATTCATTCTAGGGTATTACCACCCTATCTCTAATGAGTCAGACCCCACAAAGCTAAGGTTATCACTAAACCTCGCTCTAATATCAAATGTAATGATCCACCTTTTTCGACTGTTTGAATCGACAATCAACCAAACATATCAACTAAAACCATTCAAAAGGGAGGATTGTTAATGGGGTAAATAAGAAAATAAGAGAAAAGAAGGGAAAAACAAACCACGGAATCTCACAAAGGAATGTCAAAATGTAATAATCAAATAAACAATTCATGAAGCTGTTTTACAAATAACATTTGATTACACATTTACAATACAATCAAAGTTATACATACATCAGGAATAAATAAATAATGCAGCGGAACAACATGATGCAGATACATACATCAGGAATAAATAAATAATGCAGCATAACAGCATGATGCAGTGGAATAAATATAATAAATAGTAGACTAATCTCCGTCTTCATCCTCCAAATAAAGTGGTCTTCAATACTGAAATGCTCAGGCAGAACCGAGCATGATGAAAAAACAAAACACTCGGGCCAGAACTAAAAGATCTTATATAAGATAAATCAACAAAAAATAAATATGAGTGTAACGGCTTCAGAGATGTTTATGGGATTTTACATCTCCTATCCAGCGTCTAACGTACGTGCAATAACTTAAGAGATGTCCGGGATTCCATCTCCTAAGGATCCGTTAAACTATCTACATACATAGTACAATACGCTATTGTAATATGTCTACAGTAAAGTAAAATATTAAAATAGCATTAAGGCATTACCCATATCACCCTTAACACATTTTTATATAAATATCATAGTCTATATATATACTGTAAGCTCCACCAAACCGGTGGGATACTCAGAGAGCACTCCATAGGTACGATACAAACCAAATTCATAGTCGGCACGATAAGGAATATGACAAGGCACGCGAGGCAATGCCCAGGGTAGGATACTATAATTTTGTAGAACCAGGCAGGTGGTAACGCATAGCAGCTACTACCGTCCACCCTGGAACACACTCCCATAATCAAATCAAAGGTGGCCACCAAATCAATAACAAAGTAACATATATGGTATCAAAGAAGCATGTCTGATCGGAGGATCGACCTCACTTGGTCCAGGTATAACTTCCGTTTTAGTCATATCAAACTGACCCAAAGCAGTCAGGGCTGCATTCGTACCTCATATAGTAGCATTGCCATACCATCCTACTTCGTTCTGGATTCTTCACCACGTGCATAGTTGTCAAAGTGGTCTTCGATATTGGCAGAGAGTATAACAATATTAGATCCTGGTCTCTTTAACTACCAAACGCTTATTTCACATCGATTGGTTCTTTTACATTTCCAAAACCGATTCATAATTGATATTGAAATATCATATTACACTTCAAAATCATAACACTTTCAAAATCATATTCACTTTAAATCACATTCATTTTTAAAACCATAACCACAAAATAGGTTAAACCATCATATCAAGATTTTCGCATTTAAATCAATTGAATTTAAATCATAATAGTTCCATCTTTAAACGGTTTGAATATTGAAGGTAGTTTATACATTGGAATGATTAGACATTAAAAATAGTATAGATACTAAAATATCTATATTAAATGTTGTTTATAAATTTAAACAAAATATATATTAAAATATTTTATATTTTAAAAATGGGTTATAAATTAAAATAGTTTATATATTGAAAATAACTTATATAATAAAATACGTTATATTGAAAAATAGTTATATATTAGAAGTAGTTTATATAATACAATAAGTTCTATATTAAAAGTAGTAAATGTGTTAAAAATTATTAATACACTAAAATGGTTTGTATGAGAAAAAATAGTTTATATGTTAAATGAGTTTGTATATCAAAAGAGTTTGTATCGAAAATAGTTTCAATTCAGAATTATTTCTTCTAATTTCATAAATCAATTCAAATCAACTTTAGTTCCAAAAATTCAATTTAAATCAATTATAGTTTAACGATTTCAATTCAAAAGGCTAAGGTTTCAATTAACTTCTCATTAAAAACCATTTCAATTTTATATCGATTTCAAATTCATGTTTGAACTACAAATTTAAATCGTTTCAAATTCAATAGGTTTCAAAGTTTAAATATTCAAACATTTACAATAACTCAATTTTGAAAAATTTCATTTATATTTCTAAATTCAACTTTAAAATTACAATTTAAATTCTTTAAACAACTCATTTAAACCAATTTCAATTTCAACATTTTAAAAGCTTGGATTTAGAAAATAATTCAGTTTATATAAATCTAATTTTATTTCACGATAACATTTAATTGGATTCAAAAATTTAAGGATTTAGAAACATTTAATTTATCCAATCCGGTGCCCGTATATAATTTTCTACTCCATGGTCAAGTGATACGGATATATATCATTTCAACCCGCCATAAATTTAATTTTACGGGTATATATCATTTCAACCCGTAATCCCGAGTTAAAATTCAAAATCCATAAATTCGCTCTAGTTTATCATTACAACCCATAACAATTTTTTCCTAATCTATAAGATCGTTAGAATATGTATCATTTCAACCCATGGTGATTTCCTCATAATAACTAAGGGAACTTGTAGTGTGATAACAACATATAAAATAAATACAATATCCAGTCATTAAAATATCAACAATTAAACATCCATCATAATCATAATGACCAATAAATCACAACAAATAAACTGGTTATCATTATCAGTTACTTAACTGGCAATTAAATTCAATATTAATTTAAATGATAATTTAAATTCAATATAAATTCATATTAAACTTGAATGACAATTTAATTATACCAAACAGTAATCAATCAATTTTTAATCACATCGTAAATTTAATTTAACCAACATGAGATGGTTTAGTAGTTGTGAGTGGGTTAAATCACTCACCTTTGGTTTGTCATCGATTTAAAATTCAAATTAGGTTCAAAAATTTAATAGTCTCAGAACATAACCAAACAAATTCCTTAATGCCCGGAATTTCAATTTGATCGCAACGAAGAAAACCGCGTGCAAATCGGAATTCATATGCAAAAGTTATAAGCGTTAGAAGTTTTTAACATTTAAATTTAAATTAAATTAACACGTCACCCCTCTCTTCACGCGTTAACCCTACAGGCACTAGTCGAACCACGCTGACCTCCGATCGCTATCTTCTAAGCCAAATGCACGCCGCTACGATCAGCTTCACCACGATCAGACATGCTCGCCAACTTCGCCTAGACCACGCGCCCACTCCGCCTCGACCACGCGCCCACTCCAGGCTCGCGCGCAGAGCTCCAGCGCCTTTGGTACGGTTCGCCGCCGCCGCCCTTCTCCATCAAATTCAGGCAATTTCCAGGCCATCTACAATGAACGAACACCATAAATGATCATTGCTCGTCGATCTCTACAATAATGCACCTCCCAATCATTGTAAAATCGACAATCCACTATTTCGGATCGGATACCCTAGCATGAAAGGCCGAGAATAAATCATCAATTTCTGGCCAAATGATGCATCAAATCAAAAAACGAATTGCTGCGGTTGATTGCGCAGAGCTTTCCAATGATATATATTATGACACAATTTGGAGAGTTTAAAATTTTGGAATTGATTTTGATTTGAAATTAGGTTTTAACGTTCTTACTTTTGAGAAAGAGGAACAGACGACAATAAAGTACCTACAGAAATAAAGATGAAAGGCTGTCGGGGTTAGACAAAAGTCTATTTATATATAAGGAGATAGATAATAACAAGTGGACATATTGAATTGGTTCGAAACGATTAAGCAAACACGAAAAGCCCATTTCTTTCCCGAAATGAAAGTAGGTCATCCAATATATCGAAATATATGTTTCCGATATTTTTAAACTTAATTGAACTAGTTTCAAACCTTAGTTCTGTTGTATACAGAAGTTGGCTTTTATAATCAAATTATACTAATTAAATTTCTTTAGCTGATTTCTACGCTTTTCGAGCCCACACGATCAAACTACTAGTCTGATCGCTACGAAACTTGAAATCCTACAATAATTCACTGTTACGGATCTAATGAAATTGGTTTCGTCGAAATCCAAGACAGTGGCCAAAATGACTAATTTCACTTTACTTAAATAAATAAATCATTCAATAAAATAGGCACAAGTAAGAAGTTGCAAAAAAAAATAGTCTCAGAAACAACAAGTTTGCTTTTTAGCCCGAAGGACACTTTTTAGTGTAAACGAAAAATGATAGTTACAACTTTCAGTCTGTGATTTATAGTAGAGAGTGTCTTTCAGCCTAAAAACAAACTTCTTGTCCTTAAACTAAAAGTTTTCAACTTTTTCCTTGAGCCTAGAATCCCCTAAATCATTATTAAATTAATTTAATCACTTTTAAATTCAAAATTAAAAGTTAACCATTTTTGTCACTCTTGATTACATAGAAATTGATAACCTATTAAAATAAATTTCCATGTCAAATCCACTATTTAAATATTACATTAATTTCGAAGTTCAATTGCAATTGTAATAAAATTCCAGTTAATTATATTTTAAATTCAATCAAATTCTTTTATTTCGATTAACACTCTTATTATTGAATCACTATCATCTTATGAATATAAATAACATAAGTTTAAGTTTACATTTTATTACATTCATATTCTACAATTTCATATTTAACTCATATTAACTGCAATATTTAATTACATTAATTCACATTGATTTCCAAATTAATTTCAACGGATTAAATAATGAAATGATAATTAAACAATTATTACACATTAATAATTCAAACACATTTCTATGTTTACTGTCTACAAACAAAGCTAATAAATTTTCATTCTAATTAATTGATTTCATATTCCTAATTAAACCTATTCTAATTGATATCTTATAATTTCAATATTAAATCCAACATTTGATTTATTCCTTATTTACAATTATAACCAAATTAATTTTACAGTTATTTCAATTGATTGCAATTAGACTAAAATAGTTATCAGTCATTAAATCAATATTATTAAATTACATTCTAGTTATTTTTCACATTAATAAATCACAAATTTTAATTTCGTCCAATATTAAATTCAAAAGAATTGTTTAATTTAATATTTTTAATTATCGAAAAATACGGGCGTTACAGAACCCCTTAACAGTGCACAAATCTCTCCATGAATCCCAACATAAGTCGTCCAACGAATGCTAACACTGACCACTCCCTTGGAATTAACCTTAGGATAGGTAGTTAAACTCTATAGCATCCCATTAAACAACCACTTTCAAAACATAGAACTCTTATATCAGTTTTAAAGTGGTTTTGGTAAGTAGTACACTTATTGGATTCTGGACTCTTCAAAACTAAACTGATGAATTTCCGGCTAACTCAATTCCGCTTCTTTAATAAGTAGGCAAACGATATAAAGGTGTCCACCCCGAGGGATCTCGTATATATATGTTCTTAAAGCATGAGATGATTCACACGAATGAGTCCTTCCCGAGGGATCTCAAACCATATGAATACATAATGCTTACATATACTTTTAAAGTTAATTTGGTCGATTTTGGTGGCCGACTAATAGACTATAAAGTACAAAATAAAAATGATCCTATATGGAAACTAAGACTAGTATATTTATCACATTTTTGACTGGTTCAACTACACTATCCATCGGTTAAGCGTGAAGCCAGTAGGTTAGAGCACTGTTAGCTTCTAAACCCTACTCAAACATCATTCTTAAATCTCATGGATAGAATATATCTACTTTTTGGCTTATAGTGCCAAGTAAATATTTTCCATAAAAAAGTAAACATACAAAGCATGATTAATTCACATAAGTGACTTATAATCTCCTTATTTCATTAATTCCTTCTTAATTAAAAATCCTTTATAAATACTTGTATATATATTTAAAATACTTTTACAACAAATATATACATATACAAGCCATTCCCTACTCATTTCTACTCTTTTCAATGCTTAGAAATATATTCATATTCTTATCCCAAATGGTATAAGAATATTCACAAATCATAAACGAGATTTCACGTTTTCAAAAGTATAATTAAATGAGTTAAAAATAAATGTTGCTTAAACATTTTTACTACAAACCTAAAACGATTTTATAATTAACATTATTTTTAAAACATTCTTTTTAAAGATCTAATTATTTTCAAAAGAATATTTAAATGGATTAAAAACAATTATTGCTTAAACATTGTTACTATAAACTCAAAACCTTTTTACACTTAGCATTATCCTTAAAACATTCTTTTTAAAGATCCAAATATATTTATTAACAAGATAATGTACTTTTGATTAACTTCTCAAAACCATTCATTATAACTAAGTGATATAATCCAAACCATCTTTATTTTGTAATAAAATACTTAAACTTTTCCAAACTCATATATATATATATATATACACATTACTTATAAATAGGTTTTAAATATCTATCCAAAATATTACTTAAATATAACTAATTTAGAAATTAGACAAGTATCAATTAAAAGGCATGTTTTGTATTTCAAAACTCTTTACCTTAAAAATTCATAAATAATTAATAAAAATATATTTAAACTTAAAACCACTTTTAAAATACTCTAATATATATATTATTAAACTTTCCTAAAAAGATCACAAAAAACATAATTAATTTAAGACATTATCTAAACATATTAAATCTCAAAACTTGCTTATAATTTAACACTACACCAAGAAGGCTAGAAGTGTTGTTATAGCTCAAATGCAACATTTACAAACGCCGTTATAATTCCTTAGTAGAGAACAATATAGAAAAAGTATGAACCTTGTAGCCAATTTTCACCACTTAGATAAATAATTTAGGTTCTAATTTTTTTCTCTAGTACGTATTATCCTTAAACAACTTAAAAACCATGAAAATGAACCTTATGGATATCTTCCAAAATTATATCGAAGGTTTCTTTACAAGGCTTTAGTAACTATTCGTATAGCAACCTTTTTACTACTTACGTTTTCCACTTTGTTCTGCCTTTTAGAAAATGTTTTATACTCTAATTTTTTTTTGTAGTAAGAAGCAAATATAAAGTAATTATTAAAATAGAAAAGAAACCCGTAAGGATGTCTTTCAAACTAATTTTAAAAATACCAAACATAAGACATTTTCAAAGTGCATCCATATCGACCTTTTTGCTCCTAACTTTCAGAACTTTTTTTCACAAATTATACAGCTTTTAAAACCATTTTCTTGCTGCCCCCATCCTTTATAACATGTATAAAGAACAACCAATATATATTATGTCACAATATATTAACATATCCCGAATTTAAACAAGTTAAAAGCAAGGGGATTTTAAAGTGCACTTATAACAACTATTGTTATACAAACACTTCCATATTCAACTCAGTTAAACATACAAGTAAACAAAAGTCTATAAGATGATACATGTTCTAAGAGAGTAATAGAAGTAAATATAAATAATATAAAGTTGTCACTTCTTTCCAAAACAAGGGTCCAAAAGTGATAGCTTACATATTTTTTTACTTTACTTAACTTTATATTTTTGCACACATATACACATATGATATATGTCATCAAACGGTGAGTAAAATCACTTCACAACCAAGCTAACACAAGTCTTTACAAAAACAATACCAGTTCGTACCATCACCAAACACAATCCAACAACACCACCTTTCCATCACAAGCTCATGATCATGCATTTCTATCTTATATTGCTCACGGCCTCATCATGATTGAAGGTGTGCACGTCTCTCCTTTGACTTTTGAGTTGATATTCTTTCTTCCTATGTTGAGTTAGGACCTTTGCTAAAGTTTGAAGGAGTTTTTATTTCATCTTCATTGAATTTAGAATGTTAAAGAGGAGAAAAGAGTGGAAGAAACCATTTTTGTTTCATGAATTAGAAATCCAACTCTGTGAGCTATTAAGATGTATTAATACAGTTGTTCAAGAGATCAAACCACAAACCATCCCCCTTGTGTGTTTTCATTACACCTCACCATTGACCAGAAAGAAATATCTAAAACACTATTCACCCAAAATATCTCCTTCTTAATCCATTTCCTAATCTTTTTACTATTCATATTTAGTAGCTAATTAATTACACATTAATATATTAGGAAATCACAACAAGTTCAAATAACTTTCATCAAGTACATTTATCAATAAAATGATTTTCGGTTATATTATCAACATATATTTTTTTTAACATTTTTCAAGAATAAGTTTACCATCATTAGTTATTAATTAAAAGGGGTTAACAAGTTTGTAAAATCAATTTAATCATATTAAATCCAAGATTCAAATATTTAAATATTTCAGATATTTAAATACGAAGTGTTCAAAATTTCTGGTCGTTATATTAACACCGAATATGATTTTTGGATTGATGTACTATTTTTGATATCACCAATGGAGTTTGAGTCCGAGCACTCCTAACTGAGGAGTTCGTTGTTTCAATAACAATTCTCTATTTCATAAATATTTGAGAATATTCTAAACTACCATATAGCAATCTTAATTTGAACTTGATATTCGCTTAATTTTCCAAGTACATAACCGAAACGTGATATAGTAGACAACATAGCAAATGTGATAATTCTTATTGCCAATGCATAAAGAATCCATCTCATATGCTACACATTAAATATTTTAATATGATGCATATGTATATGTATGGGACTATACCAACATCCTTTTATACTGATTATAAAAGATGTCATTTTTAATTCTAATATCAAGAATTAAACAACCAAATTAAAATGATTCTAACACATGTACATCATCAACAATTATAAGTTTGTTGTTTACTTATAGTTTTAGAAATATTTCAATACCTTTAATGTTCTTTTTTATAGACACACTCTTCCTCTGCATTTTGACTGAAAATAAAACAATTTGATATTTCTATCAAAATACTTGTTCAACTCTGATGCTTATCGAATGGCACTTTCGTATCAATTCATGAATCATACTTGAAACCCACAAACTCAGCATCACACCCATTAACTTCGATGCGGTTTGGTTATTTTGTGTAAATAGTCCATTCTAAATCATTATTAAGAATTTTTGTTTCAATATATATGTACCAAAAATCAAAATCATAACAAGTTATAATTTTACGAGTATAATCTAAATTAACTTAAGCACGTTGAGTAATGACTCCGTTACTCTAATTTCAACAATTTAAATTTACAATGTTATTTCTATTAACGTTGCTTACTATATTCCAACCATATTGGTCTTCTTCTCGAAGATAAATTTATGACTGATGGATCATATCCCTTCGGGTACAAATATCAATATCATATTTTGATTATGTATTTGGAATCCATTTCAGATTTGCGCATCATGCTATATGGAAGAGTCGGTAATCTTAATGGCTTATTGACAACTTAGGTAGTTTTCTTCTAAGCGTTGATATGAAACTAATAGTTTCTCTTCAATGTGCGAGAATACTTATTAGACATTCTAATGCAGTATGTCCGATTTGGTATGGTTAATTTTATTTAATCCCTTGTGATCAATTTTTTCTTTAGATCGTATTCAAATCCATTTTACTACCAGTAATTTTAAATTAAATTCCTTCATTACGTAGTTGGGGTTTAAACAAAAACATTTTTTAATGCAATGGAATAGGTGTTCACAAACATTTTATGAATTTCCATAACTATATATATAACTGATTTGGTTTTAGTTTACAAAACTTGTGTTTATAATATAAATTAGTCAGTCAATATTGGTTGGTCCTAAACTCTTTTAGGGTGGCCCACATAAGATCTCTCATGAACAACTACTACTTGCAGTCTTTCGACCAACACAACCTACCAACTCCTTGACCTAGGATATTTAGAAGTTTCTTGTGAACAATTATCTTATATGATTCTCGTAAACTATACTTTGGATGGCATTTACTTTAACCTTATGTGCATACTCTTAAGTACATGATCTTACAGAAAGAAGTTAACTCAACTTCGCTCATTGTCAATCGTACTTGTTTAGAAAAGTCTAATTAATCCTTAGCAATATGCTATTATGTATCATAGGGATGAATGACTTTAAATATTGAATATTTATTTATTTTTAGGTACATTTGGAACTCTTTCTAATGTATTCGACTATTTGACCAAATCAAATCATTTTATTTACTATTACACGTTATATTACTTACTTCTGTTTTTTATTCTATGAAATTACTATAGACATGCTACATGTTCAACAAATGCACATGTTCATTTTTATAATAATTTATCGATGGATTTAACGAAATATGTAGAATCATTGGTATCATTAAACTTACGACGCATATATATATGTATGTATATGTATATATGTATGTATATATATATATATATCAATCCAAAGAGTTCACCAACTCCTATGTTGGTCCCATGTGTGCTCTACCCTTAATCACTTGAGATACAATTCAGTAGTACCATATAACTCATAATCATATGATAAAATAATTATTTCTCAAAACTAAGGCTTAGTCCATAATTCTAAAATATTTGCCAAATTTCAAGTACTTTTGTATTTTTTAATGCATCATTTTGTTATAAAATCAAATACCATTATTGTAGTTTTATCTTATAATGAATATTTATAATGTTCATTTTTATTTTTAGTCAGTACTGAAAGTGGCTATTATTTCATATATAATATTTGGTATATTTATGAAAACAATTTTTCATAACTAAATGTGTCCACTATAAAGTATTATAAGGCATGCTTCCACTATTTATGCCATTAGTATAATAGCTTACGAAATATGAAGCTCCATTTAATCATTTAATAAAAAAATTTATTTCATATGCTGTAACTAGCTTACATTTGAGAGTTTCAGATCAAATATCTTAAACTCAAAGAAATAAATCACGTAGAAAATAATTTTTCTATATGAAAATACATTTTGGAATAAAAAATATATTTCTCGTTCCTTGTTATGTATCAATTATTATTATTTTATACAATTCTCATTTTTGATGTCTCTTTATGTAGCAGAAGTGACCATTTACTCTCTTCATCCCAATCGTGCCTTGAGTTACATCCACTCTCGTACATTCACATTTCTTTTCAAATGGTCAGACCTAAGAAAAAAATCGTTACTAAAAGCCTGTAATGAACTCTTTACAAAAGTATATTTGTCATCTTTAATAATATTTGAGGATACCAAATATGTTGTAGTTTACATAATGAATCAAACTGACATTTCAATAATCATGTCCCTAAGTCCATCTTGTAGTCCATGGTCTAGTGTTACATCAAGCACAAAATAATCCTTATTGTAATCAATCATATTGAATACATGTTCTTTCACTATGGTACTTTCTCATTTCGAATGAATTAATTTTGTCGAGGTTTAGTGCATTACGAATTGTGGTCGTTCACCATATAGCATTTATATATAATTGAATATGGATCAAACATCCATATTCTTGTATATTTTAGAGTTTGAAACTCATAGAAGAAAATACATAGTCTTGAGTAAATAAATACGTAAATGATCATGTTACGACGGTGGAAAATTCTATTCAAATAGCGTGAATTACTTAATATGGCCAACAAAATTTTAAAACAATATACACCGCTATTTACTTAATATATAACATACGTTTTACAAAATCACCCTTATTTTGAAGTAAAACAAAACATTTATCTCGTTTCACTGAGTCTCTCTTATCCACCAATCAAACTAAGGTTTCTAAATTCCTAAATTCACTTTTGCCAATTTCAAATTCAATTTTCAAATTTAAATACTTTAAATGGAATTTTAATTTATTTAATTATAGTGTGTGTGTGTATCAATTTGAATTTAATTTTTTAATATTAGAATGTTAAAATATTTAAATTTTGATGTCATACATTTGATTTAATTAATTAGAAGATAAAGAAGAATTCAGAATATTATGGATCATATAAATTTTGATACAAGTTTTAATTTTTATGTTTAATTTGAAGTTAAAATGCAAAATTGACTATGTATAACTTGAACCTGTATGAATAGAATTTGATACCTAAAAAGACTTTAAATTTAATTTTAAATCACTTGATGGTCTATATAAATTTGAGTTAGTTAACAAAAGAAGTTTCGTTGGCTATATTTTCTATTTGTGATTCTTTAATATTAGTTTTATATTTTAACTAAGAGCATTTTTTGCTAAAACATTAGGAAAACTTTTGGGTCTATGTAAAGCAATTTATGGTATATGAATAGAATTTTCCTAAGAGATTATTTGGTAGTTGTATATTTAGGCACTTACATGGGTGATGAATTGACAATATGCAAAAAGATGTGTTGGTAAGTATATTTTATATTTCTATGTCAACCCTAATTTAGTCCATTTATATATTTTAATTGACAAACATTTTATCAATTATATTAATTGCACAAATTTATTGAAGTAGATTACTTTAATTTATACATAGCAGATGTTCTTATAATATTAGTAAGGTCAAACATTATATTTCATTTTACCAGTAAGCTCCCATTGGACTTTTATATTTCTCAAAACCCTAAGAGGAAATGTAGAAATCTTTCGATTTCTTTAGTGGGTGTTGGGACTAGCATGCCTTAGAATTCTGATCTTGAGGAAAGCTAAACAAATTATAGGCCTATATGCGATGGGAAACGCCATATGGGTTGTATCATATACAACTCCTAACATGTGGTTTTTGTCTTAATCTCATCTTTACCTTGATGATTACTCAGCAAATAAAGAAAAATTATTCCCTCGTAACTACCATTTCACAACGGCTAAAGTATAATGCACATACCTTGAGAAAAGCCCAACAAATTGCGCATGTATCTTACCATATCTTGTCTATAGATTAATAGCACGGCCCATTAAATCTCTAGCTTAAGGAAAGCTCAATAACTAAAGAGTATGCAAGTAATCTAGTAACATATAAATGGTGGAGGACAACACTTATATTAAAGATTCATAACCTTTAATATATTCATCTGATTGATATCGACTTATCGCATAATGTTGTAATGAAATACCCTCGTGATTCAAGTGTTAGACACATCTGAAATCACAGTATACATATGTATTTATTCAGTAAATCAAATTTGGGTTTATTATAGTTCCACCTTTTATTATACGTTCATATTATATAAGTTTAGTTCATGCATAACTGTTTATAATTTTAATTAACTTATTTAATTTTCTTATGTATAATTTTATATTAACTATTTTAATTAAATCTTAATTAATTAATTAATTAACATTCTTACTTTATTTTGTTTTATTCATTTTAAACATTTACAATTGAATATGGATTATATAATAATTATAGTTATATATTTATATCTTAATATATAAATATATAATTTTATTTATTAATTAACATTTAATTTATTTATTTAATTAAAAAATAATTAATTATATATAATTTTGAAAATTATATATATGTATACATACTACCTTCGACATTTTAAGATAATGAACATATATCACTATGTATGTTTTTAATGTAATTAATCAACATTTAATTTAATATTTATTTAATATAATTAATTATTATTATAATTTTTAAAAATAATTATTTATTTTTCAAAAATTAAAAAAATATTTTATAACATATATAAATATTTTACATATTTTAAAATTAAAATATTTTTTATAATTTCAAAACAAATTTTGAAAATTAACCAAAGGTCCAAAATTCAATTTGGGCCCTTATATTATGGATAACCTTTGGGCTTACTTTACCTTTTGGGCCAGACCAATAGCCAAGTAGGGCAGGGTACTTGATTACCCAACAAACCAACCTTTGCTACTATTTTTCTAGATACTTTACTAAATGGATAGGCTTTAGTAAGTTAGCTCTAATATTGCTAATTCAAACGGCATAAACTATTAGGCTTAGATACCATTATTGGAAGTTGGCCAACACATAGTGAATTAAATGGGTCAATTTCAATTATTTTTAAAATTTTGGATCTTATTAGGCTTATGAATTCTAGATTAATTTAGACCCAATCTAAACAATTTTGAATAAAGTCCTTATTTTATTTTATTAATTGATACAAAGATTTGGTTTGTTTATATTTGTATTATATAAAGTGTATATGTGTATCGAATACACACATATTGTAAGTGGGGTTCTACGTATAATGTGTATATGGTTTAATGTACCCATATACATGTGTTGGAATTTACACTACAATGGACACATTAGTCTCATTTTATACATATTATATATATATATATATTATTTAATATAAATATGCTTGTATACACACACATTTGTATATATATATATATAGAAAAATATATGTATGTATATATATACTAAAAAATTATATATAGATTTAAGTTTAAACATAAAACCAATTCAAAATTAACATCGCTTAAGAAAAATTAAATTTTGAAAATATATCTAGATCCAAAATTATATCTTACTTAAAATTCAATTTGAAATTTAAACGTTATATGTTTAATATATAAAATATATATAAAAACAGACACACACACACACAGATATATGTTATCCAGCTTTGGGAACAAGCTGTATTCGATGGGTTCGATGGACTAAAAAGAGAAATTACCAAGTAGGAATTCAAAGCGCCAAGTCGGATATCGAGTAGAAATGATAGATGAAGCCCAGAGCACGTCAAAGGCTCCCTTAATAGGGAATGCACAAAGCAAATACAAGTGCAAAATTCAATGCTCGGATATCAATCAAAGTCATCGATCCGTACTGATCCATGGTTGTAACAAC
This sequence comes from Allium cepa, assembly GCA_030765085.1. Taxonomy (NCBI): domain Eukaryota; kingdom Viridiplantae; phylum Streptophyta; class Magnoliopsida; order Asparagales; family Amaryllidaceae; genus Allium; species Allium cepa. The sequence goes on along the minus strand of CM060938.1, from coordinate 719,882,351 downwards.
TGGATGATTTTCGACCCACGAAAATTGACACTAATACGTTCACTGTATAGAGTTTCGAGTAATCGACTTTAGAAAATACCAGTTTGTTAGGGTTTATAAGAAAAGAGATAAAAGAAGAACAGAAATAACAACACAAAATCTCACAATTACAACGGAATAAACTATAATATACAATAACAATTTTTTATAACAAAGAAAGCTATATCTGTTAATATACATTCAAGCTATCAGAGTACACTCATCAACAATTAAATCTGGAGAGTTATAATAACTTGTCCTCAACTTCTGACTATGCAACCAATAATACACGGCGGAATATAGTCAAATATGTACATTACGTCTCTGTCATCCAGCTCGTCTTCGGAGCTCCAAAGCACCCTAACCTAAAATCTATAATACTCGGTTTGATCCGAGCATTACAATAAAGTAACACCCGAGTCAGGCTGGAAACCAGCGTGAGTAAAACACACTTAATTTGAAATACTTAAGTTATGATATGAAAAACCTTTTTGAAACAAACGTACAACACGACGAGTTTTATCTGAATATAACCAAAACACTTTACAGAAATCCATCAATATTTTAATAATGTCTAAGTACATTTACTTATTCAAATAGTTGAATTTTGTTAAATTAATCCAATTTTCAACCTATTAAACTCTATAATCGAACCCGTAAAGGTTCATAGCAATTTCTTCATATTGAAGTGGTCTCGGATAACACTAATATCCGATTTCGGTCTCTCCGAATTCAAGTAATCAATTTAAAAAGGTAAGTTATTTAAAATAAAACAATTTATATTTAGGGTGACTATATTCACATATGGAAATTCATTACATATGTTTGTTTTCAAACAAAACTTGTTAACGTTTCCCTGGCACTATAATAGGTCTGGCTACCGAATGATAAGGATAAAGAAATAATTTAAATAATTATCCAAGAGCCATAAACTAAAGCATAGATCATTAACAAATTTAACGATTTTCAGCTCATATTAACAATTCACAACCGAAAATTTATCAAATTAAATTAAATTAAATCTGCTTATACTTTTATTCTAAATTTAAACAAAATTAATAATTTTCAAATCCTGCTTACTTATAATTAAAATTAATTACAAAGTTATTTATTATAAATTTTAGAATTTCATCAATAATTATCTTATATAAATTAACATAGGATTTTATCAATTTAAAGTTTAAATTGTTTATATACTTTAATTATTTTAAAAAAATTAAATAAATAAATTTCCAAACTTAATCATATGCATTAGGCAAATACGTTAGGTGATAGAATAATTACAAGTCCTATGTTGTTTCTAAATTAAAGAGAATAGTTGTTTAAAGGTTAATAGGTTTTTGAGTGGAACATTTTATATATTTTTTAAAAAAAAGATAAAGGCCAGGCCCATCGGCCCAACCAGACAATACAAGATAAAAATTCTCTCATCCTTCTCTTCTCTTCATCACTATACTTTCCTTCTCTATCTTTATCCCTTTTCTTTCGACCTGCACCGAAACCTCGCCATGCACGTGCACACGCCGACGACGCCTCGCCGTGCACCTCCAACCACTTCCCCATGTCACTATGGCCTCGCAGACCCACTGGAACAACTCCCCAGTTCGAAAATTTCGAACTCTAATCCAAAACCAGGCATGAACCCGGCCTCTTATCTCCGCCTTGTTCAGCCACCTCCGACCAACGGCGCCCCTCAAACTCCATCACTAGGACCACCGCCCTTCCCTCTTCCTTTCCCCTCATACCGTAGCCTTGATAATCCACTGTATCGCCGCCATTGACTCGAAACCGACCATGATTGAAGACTTCCTTTAAACCCTACAACGACTTCGATCGACCACCACGCCGCCATGTAAATTGCCACTCCAATTTTCCCAAGTTCCCCCTTCTCCGTACTTCCTTCTGACTAAGCGTCGACCCCACCATTAGCTACCTCACCGTAATTTGACCCAAGACCAAAAATGGTCATCTCCAATTATCTCACCATATACGAAATAAAAAATCGTGAAACCACCTCTAAAATTCAATATTTTCAGTGACGATCACGCTTATATAAGCAAAAACTTAAAAATATGATGTTTGAATTTCTTCCATTTTTGGTTGCTTACTGCAAAAAACATTTTTCAATACGTATACTTCATATATCCAACTAAACCACTTTAAAACAAAGTACCATAAGAAACGAACAGTTTTTCTTTAACATCATAACCTAAATCTTATTAGGTTGAAAGGCAGGAAATTTAAAAGCTAAGCCTAACATTTTTTTCTCAATACACAGAACAGAGGTAAAAAGGTTGTTGTACAGGCCTGGGTTTTCTCTGGTTAAAACACTTAACCATATTCGTATATTAGTGTATATCTACATTCCTGCTTAAGCATACATGTCAACAACACTACTATTTCTATATCCAGGCATTGTAACCCAAATTATAGTATATAAGGAGTTAAGTTCTACTCACAATTCTTTAAACAAAGCAGTGTTTTGAAAAAAGAATTTTGCTGCTTGCTTTTTATTTTGATCTCCTGTCACCTTGATTCTACAGAATTTTAACCGGTAGCTTGTATTTTTTTCTTGTTCGAATGAATAAAAGTGAGGTAAGGTAGTGTTATATAGAGAGAGAATGTGTCATAGCCTTAGCAGGTCCATTAAGTTTATTTCTACCCTTTTTTATACTGTATATTATCTTTGATTTGAGAAAATGACTTGATTTGAAAATTAAACAAGGGATTTGATTATTTAAAAGAAGGATTTAATATAATATATGCTTGAAATGATGTGCATTTAATGCTATGTTCCCTAAGGTGTTTACATGTACATATGTATATAGAGAGAGATTTACATATGCACTATTTATATTAACATATATGTACCTATTTACTATCTTATGTAACATATGTACATATACATTTACCCTTATATATTTTGCCATCATATACCCATTTTATTTTATATATTTAGATATACACATGCTTACTTATATATATAGATATTTATTATTTCTATAAGCATTTCTTTTATACATAGCATTAAGTTTTGAAATCTTACCATTTTGAAGTTATACATCCATGTATATATATTTATTTACATACATAATATTTTCCATAAACATGTATATTTTAACATCAAATTGAAGCTTGTATAAATTTTTATATAGATATATAGATTTTTCATCTTAATTTTAGGTATATAATTTATTATATCTAGAATATATATATATATATATATATTAAATTAACCTGGTTTTTAATCAATATATATATATATATTCAGATGTTTGACATCAGAAAATTTATCCACTTGACTCACAGAAATTAATATTCCAAAAATTTAAATTAGTTAATTATCCCATTAACTGGCGTCAAAAACCTGGGTCGTTACATTTCTCCCCCCTTGGAACTTTTCGTCCCCGAAAAGGAGCGAACCAAGAATTTTAATTTTTTTTGGTATGTATTATTAATTCAATCATTTTAACATTTAACTCCTTACTCTTCTATTTTACAATTTAAAACACTTTAAATTATATTGTATTTCCAAGCTAATTTTATATAAAATACTTTTCATAACTCGATGTCTAACAAGTCCACCCTTGTTCTCACAGAAATTTAGTCATACGTTGATCAGACATAGGACTGAAAATCTATAAGTGCTTAGCGTACCCATTTCAACGTCCGGTGAAAATACTTGAAAATCATTTCTTTTCAAAAATGCTATGGAAAGTATCGCCCCCCTTCACCACCATGGGTCATAGTTAGCACGATGGTTGTATCGCCATCCCGGCAAAATCCATAAGAAAACTATAGGCATCCACACCTCTCGACTTTCGCCACGAGAACACCATAGATCGCAGCTACCCCAAGGTTACGTTGCTATCACAACAAAACCGTAAGTAGTCTGTAGGCAATCACTGCCCCTCGAATTACATTGCCAAACAAAACTTTACCACATAGATCGCAGACTACACAAAGATTTTGTCACAATCCCAGTGAAATCCAATGTAGACTATAGGCACTTACTGCCGAACGAATTACGCTATGGAACCAAACCACATAGATTGTAATCTACCGATGTTACGTCGCTATCCCGGCGAAATCAAACGTAGATCGTAGGCAATCACTGCCAATCGACTTACGCTATGGAACCGCGATAGATTGAAGTCACAACAAAGGTTACATTGCCATCATAGCAAAACCCAATGTAACTTAGGCATCAACAACACTCGACTTAAGCTACCCAACAAATGATCATCAGGAACTCATGAGTTTTGTCCAGATGTCCTTTGGGATCCCAATTTCATTGAACCCTGTTAACGGTAAAAATGGCTTTAACGCTAACACCCGGTGTATGCCGTGATGAAATGAAAGCACCACCCATTTGCACGGGAATTAAAGTAAAAAGAAAATAGCAGAAAAAGTAAAAGAGGCAGAGATTTTTATAGTGGTTCGGCTTCTAATAAGCCTACATCCACTTTACATCCTCCATTATGTTTTTCGAGCTCACTTTACAAGATTACAACACTTTTACAACACGATCTCTTGATCACAACACTTTTACAACACGATCTTACAATTACAACACGATCAGAGAAAGAAGTTTGAACTTTGATGATGAATTGCTCTTTGGATTCATGGTTAATGAGGTTGATCTCTAGATGAAGATTCTTCAGTGTTTGAAGTGTTTGGAGAGTCGAGAAATCAGTAGAGTATAGGCGCCTTGAAATCCAAAAAATTCCCCCTCGAATGTGGAGTTGGTGGAGTATTTATAGGCGACTTCGGAGTTAGGTCGGCTGGAGCGACCTAAGATAGGTCGTAGGCCGGTTGGAGCGACCTAAGGTGGGTCGTTGGCGACCTAGAGGAGCGGCAGAAGAAGGAGGGTAACTTAAGGGATAACGGCATTAGAATGTATGGCCTGGAGCTACCTAAGGGAAAAGGCGGGGTATGCTTTAGGTCGTGTGCGACCTATGGGTGTTGGGTCGCGAGCGGCCTGATTTTGATGAGGTGAGACTGGTTAGGTCGCGAGCGACCTAGGTGATGGCGGGTTAGGTCGCGAGCGACCTATGGGTTTAGGAGAAGAGTTAGGTCGCGAGCGACCTAACTTTGTTGAGGAGAAGCATAAGTCGCTTAGCAAGTAGGTCGCTTGAGCCATTGAGTAGTTAAGTCGCTGATTGCTGAGTTGCTCTAGGTCGTAGGTCGCTTGGATTTATAGGTCGTTAGGTCGCGAACTTTCCTGTGAGCTGTTAACTCGTGAAGTCTTAGGTCACTAAGTCGTGAGGTCTGTTAAGTCGTTAGCCCGCTTCATCAGTTAGGTCGCTAACTTGCTTCATTGGTTAGGTCGCTAGGTCGCTTCATTGGTTAGGTCGTTAACTAGTTGAGTCGCTGGATTACTTCACTCTTTAAGTCGTATACCGTTTTGGACGGGGCGTTGCCCCACACCCCGCCGGGGGCGCTGCCCCCTGGACCCCTGCGACCTGACCGGTCAGGTCGAACACCGTAGCGGTGGCGTTGCCCCCGCACCCCCACCTTGGGGGGTTGGCACCCCCCCCCCCCCGGACCCCCCCTCCGTAGGGGATCTTAGAGGAAAAGTCATTTAACAGAACTTGCTTTGTTGAGATGTTGAGATGTTGAGTTGACCAATCTTTGAGACGAGCTATCTTGCTTTTCTCGGTCGATCTTTTGATATCAAGGCCTTTCTAAAAAGACGGGATAACAAACCCTCCCTTCGGATTCATAGGCAGAACCAACCAGTGGATCTCCTACTATAAGTTTCGACTTTCATGGGGGTGCCTTTCCATACTTTTGTCTCAAAACATATCATACTATATAAGTACCTTTCAAAATCATATTCTTTATATGCATCACATATAAACTTTATCTATACAAAATCGATATCCCAAAATTGATATCCCAAAATCGATAGTTTTCAAAATTTGACTTATCAAATTTCTAAAATTGACTATTTGCCAAAACCAAAATCATTTAAAATCAACGGGTTTCAAAACTATTTCAGTTCCATTCTCATATACATACAAAATCATCCTTTCTAGTTATGAATTTAATAAGGAAATTTGAACATATGCTAACGTTTATATTCTCATTAAGGCCAAATCAAATTTCCGAGTTCGATTACCTTTTAAAGTTATTTTTAACTTTTGTTACTTCTTATAAAGTGAGTTTCAGTTATATAAACTACTTAATCTTCATCTTTAAGTCATCACATTTACTCAAAATATACTGTTTCTCTTCAAAATGATTTTCCCCTATTAACTTGGCTCCGGTTCCAGTTCAGAATTGCTTCAAATTTTCATTTAGGTTACAACATCAATTTATCCCAATTTGTATTGAAATTCATGATTTGAATATAACAATTTCTACTCTGACCAGTTTGAATTTAGAAAATAGCTTGAATAGTTTTAAAATAGTTAAATAGTTTATATAAGATAGTTTAGGTATTAAAAAGAATGGTTTGTATAGTAAAACAACTTGGAAAATCAAATAAATTGAATATTTATGAAATAGATTTAAGACAGTTTATATAAAATAATTTATTTGAAAATAGTTTCAAGATCAAACCGATGCAATCTCCAATTCAAATCAATTTCAGCTTCCATTCTAATTCAAATCAATTTCCATTTCAATTTTAATTCCAATTTGAATTAATTTCAATTCAATCCTCAATTTTAATCGTTCCAATTTCATATAAGTTCGAGTTTGGATTTCCAAAATACCGATTTAATCACTTAAATTAAATTAACCTTTAATATTCAATTTAACAGTCCAAGTCTTTAAAATAATTCAATTTTGAGCCCAAACTTCAAATATTCATTTAAATTACCTTTACTCTTATTTTGAGGTTCGAGTAAGAGTCCAAATCTTTTTAAACAAATAATTTTTCAGAATTCAATTCATTTCCTAATTATAACTTCAAAATTTTAAACTTGATTGTTTAAACAATTCCTGTTGATAAGTGTGTTTTTAACATTTCAAACTTAAGTTCAAAATTATTCATTTTCGTAAGTTCAATTTTATTTCTATTCAATTACAGAGTTGGATATATAATATCATTTCAACCCATTTCATAATTTATTCGAAATAATCCAATTTACATTTTTATATACTGTAAATAACTAACAGGGTGATAGCAGAATATGTCAAAGTAAATAAACATCCAAAATATCTAAAACACCAATCAATAGCATCCACCACAAATTTCCAGAATTCAAAACTCATTTTTATTTCAAAATCCTTTACACATACATCCTTACTTTGCAACTCTCATCAAATCCATGCCCTTTTCTTTTACAATTCATTTAACTTCCATAAGTTAAATTTTTAATTCCATCCTGAAATTTCTAATTCAGGTTATAAGTTCATTTCATTTAAACTTAATCAATTTAAATTTTTACATTCCAAATTTGAATTCTATTAATATCGCTTTCCGCTTATAAGTCCAAAAACCTATTTTCCTTTGGGTTATAATTCACATTTCAAAGGGGAATTCAGAATTTAATCACTCAGTTATTTATTTAAAATCAACTTTGAAATCATATATATATATATATATATATATCATTCACATATCAAGTCACACTTAAAATTTTAAACCATTCTTGATTTTTAATCCAAAACAAATTCATCTTCAAACAACTCTTGTTTTAAAACAAAGATTTCTATCATTCAAAATATTCTAAATAATATAATTTATTATTTCCTTCAAAACTTTGAACTTTTTTTTAATTTCCGGAATTAGATTCAAAACTTCACACTTAAGATCCATTTTTAATTTATAAGTCATGCCTATATAATTTTATTTCCCTAAAACATTTCACTCTATTTCATCATTGTTTATTCCGTAATAAACATCCTTTACAATAACCAATTTATGATAATAATCAATATTATCACATCTAGAAACCAAACAACCACGTATATCCATCATAATTTTCTGAAAGATGCAATCAAGGTAAACTTATTTCATTTCAAAACATTTTGAAAAACATTTCTGAAATCTCTAGGATTTAAAATTCTTTTTTGATTTTATTTTTAGCTTACTTCATTTGTATAATTCATTCTTATCTAATTTCCATTTTATTATATATATATATAACCACTTAAATTTTTAATATTATTTAATTTCAATAGCAATAACCAATCACCTTAATATACTATAATAATTCAGAAAAATTATTTCTTTTTATATAAAATTATAATATTGTATAAAAATTATTGAAAATCATTTTTAAAATTATTATATATGAAAATAAAAAGTACGCTCTCATATACGATACACTCAACTCATTCTAGGGTACTATTGACCCTATTTTTAACAAGTATCCCCACTAGAGCCAAGAGTCTCTCTTAACCTTCAGCTTTGATACCACGTGTAACGACAGGGCGATTTTTTATCCCCGAAAATCGATACTAAATACATTCACTGTATAGAGTGCTGAGCAATCGAGTGGCGGAAATGCCAAGTTGTTAGGGTTATAAGAAAAGAGATAGAAGAAGAAAACAGAAACAACAGCACAGAATCTCACAATCATAACGGAATAAACTATAATATACAATAACAGCATTTTATAACAAAGAAAGCTATATTTTTTAATATACATTCAAGCTATTAGAGTACACTCATCAAAAAATAAATATGGACAACTGTAATAACTTGTTCTCAACTACTGACTATGCAGCCAATAATACACAGCGGAATATAGTCAAATACATGTAATACATCTCTGCCATCCAGCTCATCTCCGGAGCTCCAAAGCGTCCTAACCCGAAATCTGTAATACACAGTCTGACCCGAGCATTACAATAAAGTAACACCTGAGACAGGCTGGAAACCAGCATGAGTACACACTTAATTTGAAATACTTAAGTTATGAAAAACCCTTTTGAAACAAAGGAAACTCGTACAACACAACGAGTTTTATCTAATTATAACCAAAACACTTTACAGAAATCCATCGATATTATAATAATATCTAAGTACGTTTACTTATTTAAATAGTTGAATTTTGTTAGATTAATCCAATTTTCAGACTATTAAACTCTATAATCGAACCCGTAAAAGTTCATTGTGGTGTCTTCAAATCGAAGTGATCCCGGATAACACTGATATCTGATTTCGATGTCTCCGAATTCAAGTAACCAATTTAAAAAGGTAAGTTGTTTAAAATAAAACAATCTATATTTAGGGTGACTATATTCACATATGGAAATTCATTACATATGTTTGTTTTCAAATAAAACTTGTTAACGTTTACCCTGGCACTATAACAGGTTTGGCTACCGAATTACAAGGATAAAGAAATAATATGAATAATTATCCAAGAGCCTTAAACCAAAGCTTAGATCATTAACAAATTTAACGATTGTCAACTCATATTAACAATTCACAACTGGAAATTTATCAACTTAAATTAAATTAAATATGCTTATATTTTAATCCAAATTAAACAAAATTAATATTTTTCAAATCCTTCTTACATATAATTAAAATTAAATACAAAGTTATTTATTATAAATTTTAGAATTTCATCAATAATTATCTTATATAAACTTCGGGTTGTTCCAACCACTACTGGTTGTGATTCCAAGAGCCGAACTTAGAATTTTATTAATTTAAAGCTTAAATTTTTTATTTACTTTACTTATTTAAAACAAAATTAAATAAATAAATTTCAAAATTAATCACGTGCATTAGGAAAATACGTTAGGTGATAGAATAATTACAAGTTCCTATGCTGTTTTTAAATTAAAGAAAATAGGTGTTTAAAGGTTAATAGGTTTTAAAGCGAAACATTATATATGTATACACACACATATGTATTTTAAAAAGATAAAGGCCAAGACCATTGGCCAAACCAGACAAAACAAGGCGAAAATTCCCCCATCCTTCTCTTCTCTTCATTATTGCACTTTTCTTCTCCATCTTTATCCCTTTTCTTTCGACCTGCACCGAAACCTCACCGTGTAAGTGCACAAGCCGGCGACGCCTCGCTATCCACCTCCGACCAGTTCCTTATGTCACCTCCGGCCTCGCAGACCCAGTGGCCCACACCAAATCACAATATTGCCCCAGTTCGAAAAATTCAAACTCGAATCCAAAACCAGGCACGAACCCGACCTCCTATCTCTACCTCGTCTAGCCACCTCTGACCACCGATGCCCGCCAAACTCCGCCACTCGGACCGCCACACGTCTCTCTTCCTTCCCACCCCATATCGCAGCCTTGAAAACTCACCACATCTCCAACATTGACTCGAAACCGACTACGATCAGAAACTTCCTTTAAACCCTACAATGACTTCGACCGACTACCGCGCCGCCTTGTAAATCTCCACTCCATTTTTCCTAAGTCCCCCTCCTCCGTGCTTCCTTCTGACCAAGCACCGACCCCCACCGTTAATTTCCTCGCCGTAATTTGATCCAAGAACAAAAACTGGTCATCTCCAATAATCTCATGATATACGAAATGGAAAATCGTGAAACCACCTCTAAAATTCGTCATTTTCAATGATGATCACACTTATATAAGCAAAATTTAAAACTTGATGTTTGAATTTCTTCATTTTTGGTTGCTTACTGTAAAAAATATTTTTCAATACATATACTTTATAATATCCAACTAAAGCACTGTAGGATCGATTTCACCCTAGAGGGGGGTGAATAGGGTGATGCTATTAATTATAAAAATTAATTGCAGAAGCTTATAGAATAATTTCAACACAGATCATAGAATAATAGCAGCACAGATAATAATAAATGCAGAAATAGAACGATACAGAATTTACCCAGCTTCGGCAAAACCCTGCCTACGTGCTACCCCCAAGGTTTCTACTAGAAATTAAGTAGTCACACGCTTACACACGTAAACTCGCGACACTCACTACTGACTAACCTAACTCTACGCTCAAAACCCTGCCACAACTCAGCCGCTGAGTTGCGAATTCTCAAACCACGCCGTGTAGTTTGTCCCCTAGTCACACGACTAGAAATTACAACGGTTTAAAACTGAAATACAAATTAAAAAAAATTTAAAGTTAAAATAACCCTAATTAAGAAATTAAAAGCCCTTTATAATAAAAGAGAAAGCTCTTTAAAATAGAAGAGGTCGGCCCTTTTTTTTATTTTGACACGATCCTCTTTGCTTTGTTTCTTTGTGAAAATGGTGGCTTCATTTCTCGGTTCCAAAAATAGGGCTTTTGAAGCTGCGCCTTTTTGTTGATCGATACAGTGGTTATTCGTTTGCTTTGTTCTCGTTTGTTCGCTCTTGGCTGCTTCTATTTGATCGAGTTCACTATTTGCTTCGGTATGTAATTTTCACTTTTTGTGCTTTTATGATTTTTGTACTCGAACTTGATGGATTGAATTTGCCGATGATGAATGGTTTATATAGGATTTGAATCCCTAGATTTGCGTTCGTCTGATTTCTTCAACATTATGTTTCGGCCATTTGATTATTGCTTGGATGCTTGTAATTTCACTGACTAAATCAAATTCGTATAAATTCGTGTTACTTGGTTGACACGGTTTTGAATTCTATCATGGTCACCGCGGTGTTGATTTTTTCTTTGACTTTGCCCATTTTTGATTTCGTGAATCTCTGGCTTTGACTTGAATTTGTTCGAACTTGCATCCTTGGCTTTCCTTGGAATTTGCTGATAAACTTGATTGACTTGCGGCTTGATGCGTGAATTTCTGGTCGGCTTCGACTCTGGCCATCTTTGTGTTCATCCCTGAGCATTTTCGATCTGCTGTTTGCATTGCATCATTCATGTATATTGTCTTACATTTGATTTTATACATCTGATGGCATTCATGTGTACACATTATCACTTACATTCATATTCTTGCTGTCAATTAGTTTGCATACATATTCATCATGTAGTTCACTGCGTACATGCACAGTTTCATACATTGTGTCATTTGTTTTGCTCTGGAGTGCCATTGTTCTTCTAGAGCTCGTACTTAAGTCTGTTGTGAGTAGTTTGTAGTTGCTGGCTAGCCTTTGCTGCAGTGTTGTCATATCTTCGGTGCACTCACTAATTTGAGTTTTGCTTGTATAACTCGAGCTTGGCTTGGATTTTTGCTTCGAGCATGTATTATTGAACACTTGAGTCTGTACTTGCAGCATTGAAACTGTACTGTGCCTTTTTCTTGGTCGTAGCTAGACTTGTTGCCTTGATCATATTGACTAACTTGATCTTGTGATGTCTAGACCTGAATGTGCTTATGTATTTAGAGTTGAGGCTTGTATTTTGATGTTCAAGTTGCAGTATCCTGTGTAGACTTGTTTTCTCTGTCTTTGATCGTCTCTGGTTTGAGGCTGTGCTTGCATGCTCTAATCTGATGCATATTGCCTGACCATTCATATACATGTTGAGTCTTGTTTCTATTGAACTAGTCGACACTTGATTCTTGAGTTTTGGCCATTTGCACCTGTGTTGAATCCAGCTAATAGCTCAGGTTTGACCTTGTGCTGAAGTTTGTGACATTATTTTATCACACCTGAGTTGAATCTAGCTTAAAATCTCAGGTTTGACCTTGTGCGCATGTTGTGACTTTATTTGTGTTGCATTTGAGTTGAACCCGACTTTCCATTTGGGTTTGGCATGTGCTCACATGTCCTTGTAAATCAATCAAGTGTATATTTTGATGTGCACGACCTTGTGGCATATACAGTGATACATTGTGTATGTCACAAGTTGTTCGTGTATGATGAATTCAAATTTAAATAATAATGAACAACCCAAATAACTGAGGCAAATATTATTTTCAAAATCCACATTTTGTTTTATACTGCAAAAATATTTCCTTTTCAACTTTACTGCGTCAATATTTATTTTTGCAGATTGCTCAGATGATGGATTCAAATTGAAGTGAAGTTGAAGATAAAATACGAGTGCGAGTGATATGTAGTGAGGTCAACTGCAAATGTAAAATTGTGTTGTAATTGAATTTGTATCAAAGTTGTATAGTGTATAGTGAGAGCTTGAATCTGCACTATTCAAAATTGTAATAAATATTTGTTTGAATAAAATTTCTGTTTGAATTCAAATTCCGTGTTATTTAATTTTATTCAGCAAATATTTGTTTAATCTACGAAAAATGAAATAGTACATTACCAAATACATTTACACGAATATATATATATATATATATATATGTTTATTATCATCAAACAAAAATCATATAATCGCATATTCAACAATCTCCCCCTTTTGATGATAACAAACATATATTTAAGATTTTGAATATGTTAAATGTATTTGATCATAAATATACTCTAATTGCTCCCCCTATTTAAATGCTTCCTCTCTACACAAAGCTCCCCCTTCATATATGCATACAATTAAAAATATGCAAATGAGCCTAGATCCAAATGGAAAATATTTGACCTTTGCTTGATTTTATTTGACAAAATCTTAACTTTTCTCTCCCCCTTTTGTTATCAGCAAAAGAGTAATAGTGTTAGAGAAAATAGAGATAAAGTGATTGATATTAATCCAACATTAAAACTCAATTGAATATAAATATCAAATTTCAATAAAAGATCAAACAAAAATCATAAAAACTTTGTTAGACGCATATTCCACTTTTAGAATGATGGAAATGATATCATCATATAAAACTATACGGTTGTGTCTATTTGTGGTATATCTATACCAGGAATTTGAATATCTACTAACCATGCATAACCATTAGGACTTTTAAATGAGATTAGTAGTATTCCAATTTTATTTTTAAAAAATGAATTCAAGTATCTTCTAACCACGCATAACCGTGAGGACTTTTAAATGGGATTAGAATCAACTTGTTTATTTTAAAAATCAACTTTTGATATGCGTTTCATACATGCATAACCGTGAGGACGTTTAAATGAGCATGGAAGCACGTAACAAATTCCAAGTAATTCACTCATGCATAATCGTGAGGACTTTTAAATGAGAGTGAATACTTTGGTATTTATTTATTTATTATTTTACTATATAAATTTTTTCTATTATTATTTATTTTATTTTTAAAAAAATGAAAAATAAAAAATGAATGATTCCTGTTTAAAGTACCACATATGGACAAACTATATAGAATTTTGATGAGTGATGGTCGTTAGAAATATGATAGAAATAGAGATGATCATGGATTTTTTTCCAACAAAAGTTTTATAAATCTTGTTTAAATTTCTAAAGAAATTTACTAATTATACCATCTCGAGTCACAATATATGATAAATATCAACATTCATCACTTTTTCAATCACTATTTATCTTTTCGATAATTATTAGGGAGTCAGATTAGTCAAAATGGTCATTTAGAATTAAATTCAAAAATAATTATGAAATCAATTTTTCAAAATGACTAATCTGAAAATATTGTCAAAAATGATTTTCTCGAGGGGGTTATATGAGAAAATATTCTGCTATTTGAAAATTATTTGAAATGAAAATATATGCAGATATTTTCTTTGAAAGAATGATGCGGTTACTAAATGTCTCAACAAAAATCACGTTCCTCTAGTAATTTTTCTATCAACTAGATTACCATTGTAATCTGCACCAGAATTTCTCTTTCACTCAAAACTATCATTAATTGAATTTGATATGCCACGAAGTGTGCACCAAAAATTTCAAACTCAATTTTAAATGACATTCTCTTGAATTTGAATTAAAGCCGTGTAAATAATCAGAAAACCGTGAATATAGAGTTAGCCGTATTATAACCAAATGTATTATCATCCAATCAAAACACTATTTTTAGTCCAAACTAATAGATATGAAGTAATTCAAAGAATGTAGGGAATTTTATAGTGTTTTTGGCATAAGAATATAATTTGGCCAACTATGTTAAATAAGTCAGAGTCAAAAATCATCATTATTTCATCATCTCATTATTAGCTGATTTAATTCAAAATATGGTGCAGATTATCACATTTAATATATCGTTCAAATAAATATACCATTACCTGTTTTACCTTTACGATATTTTTCGTTGTTGCCCATTGTGATTCTGTCACCTTTGAACTAGGCTACGGAACTTTGCTTTGTTGCTCGGTGTGCCCTTGGAACAGCCAGAATCGAAGTGGCACTATTGTTGTTCCTTAGCCTGCCACCACACCTACATGATGAAAGATTTTGTAACCTATTTGTTTTTATAGGTCCATGATTGTTAGTGGCAGAATGTATTGAAAAATAATTTTTTGGAGACCCAAAACTATTTATATATGTTCCTTTCGGCACCCAAATTAGTTTAACTTTGAGAGATTTTATATTGTGCCTTTAGGAACCCAAATTGGTATAGTTTTCACATGTTTGGGTCTATACCAACAATTATTTTGATTGTTTCCAAATTTTCTATAAATTGTGCACATAGAATTGACTTGATTAATATTGCTTTCAACAATTTTAGATTGATTATATCCAAGTCATTGTCTAACTGTATTAACAGTTTGTTTTCCTAATAGCATATTCAATGATTTTTCACTTTTTGAAAATTTATCTAAAGTCGTTGACAATTGTTGGACTTGTGTTTTAAGAGATTCATTTTCGTTCAATAATTGTTTGCACTTTTTGATAGAATTTTCTCTCCTACTATTTTCACTTTCTTTCAAAATCAGAATTTCATTTTCAAGTGATTTTATATTGATTTCTGATTTTTTAATTTCTTCTCCTAATGTTGGACACTTATCACACTTAGAGATCCTACTTTGATAGTTTTTAACTAATATGTCAAGTTGTTCATTTAATTTTACCAAAGTATCGTTTTATGATTCAAGTTTGGCATACTTCTCCCTAAGTCGTTCAAAACAGCCATTCACTTCGTGAAAATATATGAGTAATTCCGAATGAGAAAGTTTTGATACCTCACTTGGCTCGTCATCATCACTGTCAGTTATTTCACCATGAAGACACATGTCTACTTTCTCACTCTCACTGTTAGTACTTTGATTATCTTCATCACTTGTATTCCACGTGGCTGCAAAACTTCTCCTTTTTGATTTCTTTTCAAAGTCGCGTCGATTTTGGGGACAATTGGGCTTGATGTGTCCGGCTTGGTTGCACTTATGACAGATGATCTTCGGTTCTTCTGGATTGTCTAATATTTTATTTATTCTGCTTTTCAGTTTTCGATTTAGAGCTAGATTTCTGTATTTGTAATTCCACCTTTTGACTTTCTTTATTATCA
The DNA here is from genome assembly GCA_030765085.1 of Allium cepa. Classification (NCBI taxonomy): domain Eukaryota; kingdom Viridiplantae; phylum Streptophyta; class Magnoliopsida; order Asparagales; family Amaryllidaceae; genus Allium; species Allium cepa. The sequence goes on along the minus strand of CM060938.1, from coordinate 719,866,151 downwards.
GCTCCAATTCTGCTGCTCCGTCATCATTATCATCACTATCACTTTCTGTTGTTCCTTTAAGAGCTATTGATTTCTTTCGAGTATCACTTCCTTCATGCTCTTCCTTGAATTTCATTTCTAGCTCATAAGCGGTGAGATTTCCGATGAGTTCTTCGACTTTCATTTGTTTCAAATCTTTTGATTCCTGAATGGCAGTCACTTTGGCTTCAAAACTTCGTGGAAGGACTCTGAGGATTTTTTGGACTATCTCCAACTCTATGTATGATTTCCCAAGAGCTTTTGATTTGTATACGATATTGGAATTTCGTTCATGCATCTCTTTGACATTTTCTTCCTTCGCTATTGTGAAGTTCTCGTATTCGCTGCTTAGCATGGCAAGGCGAGATTCTTTGAATTGAGATGTTCCTTCGCCAGTCACTTCTAGTGTGTGCCATATTTCCTGCGCAGTTAGACAATGTGAGACACGATTAAATTCAAATTGATACAATGAACAGATAATAGAATTCATAGCTTTAGCATTAGTATTTTGTAATTTATTTTCTAGTTCTGTCCATTGATCCTTTAGTTTCTCTATTTCTTGATTATCTACAGTTATAGTTGGTGCTTATAACCTGTCTCAACAATAATCCAAGCGTCAATGGTTTTCAGAAAAATTTCCATCCTATTGTTCCAATAAGCATATTCGCCATTGAACATTGATGGTCTAACTATGGACTGACCCTCAGCAAAAGCAGTATTAAAAGAAGCCATTTTAAAAATTCAACTTTTTAAAACAAAAATTGTTTTTGTAAAAACAAATTTTTAAAACAAAAACGGCTTTTGTTCCTAGCTTTGATACCACTTATAGGATCGATTTCACCCTAGAGGGGGGTGAATAGGATGATGCTATTAATTATAAAAATTAATTGCGGAAGCTTATAGAATAATTTCAACACAGATCACAGAATAATAGCAGGATAGATAATAATAAATGCAGAAATAGAACGACACAGAATTTACCCAACTTCGGCAAAACCTGCCTACGTGCTTCTCCCAATGTTTCTACCAGAAATTAAGTAGTCACACGCTTACACACGTAAACTCGCGACACCCTCTACTGATTAACCAAACTCTACGCTCAAAACTCTGCCACAACTCAGCCACTGAATTGCGAATTCTCAAACTACGCCACGTAGTTTGTCCCCTAGTCACACGACTAGAAATTACAACGGTTTAAAATTGAAATACAAATTAAAAAAAATTTAAAGTTAAAATAACCCTAATTAAGAAATTAAAAGCCCTTTATAATAAAAGAGAAAGCTCTTTAAAATAGAAGAGGCCGGCCCTTTTTTTTATTTTGACCCAATCCTCTTTGCTTTGTTTCTTTGTGAAAATGGTGGCTTGATTTCTCCGTTCCAAAATCAGGGCTTTTGAAGCTGCGCCTTTTTGTTGATCGATACAGTGGTTATTCGTGTGCTTCGTTCTCGTTTGTTCGCTCTCGGCCGCTTCTATTTGATCGAGTTCATTGTTTGCTTCGGTATGTAATTTTCACTTTTTGTGCTTTTATAATTTTCGTACTCGAACTTGATGGATTGAATTTGCCGATGATGAATGGTTTATATAGGATTTAAATCCCTAGATTTGTGTTCGTCTGATTTCTTCAACATTATGTTTCGGCCATTTGATTATTGCTTGGATGCTTGTGATTTCACTGACTAAATCAAATTCGTATAAATTCGTGTTACTTGGTTGACACGGTTTTGAATTGCTATTGTGGTCATCACGGTGTTGATTTTTGCTTTAACTTCGCCCATTTTTGATTTTGTGAATCTCTAGCTTTGACTTGAATTTGTTCGAACTAGCATCGTTGGCTTTCCTTGGAATTTGATGATAAACTTGATTGACTTGCGGCTTGATGCGTGAATTTCTATTCGGCTTCGACTCTGTCCATCTTTGTGTTTATCCCTGAAAATTTTCAATCTGCTGTTTGCATTGCATCATTCATGTATGTTGTCTTGCATTTGATTTTATACATCTGATGGCATTCATGTGTACACATTATCACTTACATTCATATTCTTGCTGTCATTCAGTTTGCATACATATTCATCATGTAGTTCACTGTGTATATGCACAGTTTCATACATTGTGTCATTTGTTTTGCTCTGGAGTGCCATTGTTCTTCTAGAGCTCGTACTTGAGTCTGTTGTGAGTAGTTTGTAGTTGCTGGCTAGCCTTTGCTGCCGTGTTGTCATATCTCTGGTGCACTCACTAATTTTAGTTTTGCTTGTATAACTCGAGCTTGGTTTGGATTTTTGCTTCGAGCATGTATTATTGAACACTTGAGTCTGTACTTGCAGCATTGAAACTGTACTGTGCCTTGTTCTTGGTCGTAGCTGGACTTGTTGCCTTGATCATATTGACTAACTTGATTTTGTGATGTCTGGACTGAATGTGCTTATGTATTTAGAGTTGAGGCTTGTATTTTGATATTCAAGTTGCAGTATCCTGTGTAGACTTGTTTTCTCTATCTTTGATCGTCTCTGGTTTGAGGCTGTGCTTGCATGCTCTAATCTGATGCATATTGCCTGACCATTCATATACATGTTGAGTCTTGTTTCTATTGAACTAGTCGACACTTGATTCTTGAGTTTTGGCCATTTGCACCTGTGTTGAATCCAGCTAATAACGCGGGTTTGACCTTGTGCTGAAGTTTGTGACATTATTTTATCGCACCTGAATTGAATGTAGCTTAAACGCTCGGGTTTGACCTTGTGCGCATGTTGTGACTTTATTTGTGTTGCATTTGAGTTAAACCGGGCTTTTCATTTGGGTTTGACCTGTGCTCACTTGTCCCTGTAAATCAATCAAGTGTACATTTCGATGTGCACGGCCTTGTGGCATATACAATGATACATTGTGTATGTCACAAGCTGTTCGTGTATGATGAATTCAAATTTAAATGATGACGAACAACCCAAATAACTGAGGCAAATATTATTTTCAAAATCCACATTTTGTTTTATACTGCAAAATATTTCCTTTTCAATTTTACTACGTCAATATTTATTTTTGCAGATTGCTCAGATGCTGGATTCAATTTGAAGTGAAGTTGAAGATAAAATACGAGTGTGAGTGATATGTAGCGAGGTCAACTGTAAATGTAAAATTGTGATGTAATTGAATTTGTATCAAAGTTGTATAGTGTATAGTGAGAGGTTGAATTTGTACTATTCAAAATTGTAATAAATATTTGTTTGAATAAAATTTCTGTTTGAGTTCAAATTCTGTGTTATCTAATTTTATTCAGCAAATATTTATTTAATCTGTGAAAAATGAAATAGTAATTACCAAATACATTTATACGAATATATATATATATATACATATGTTTATTATCATTAAACAAAAATCATATAATCGTATATTCAACAAGCACTTTTAAAACAAAGTACCATCGAAAATAAACAGTTTTTCTTTTAACATCACAACCTAAACCTAATTAGGTTGAGAGGGAAATTTAGCAGCTAAGCCTAACATTTTTTTTCTCAATACACAGAACAGTGGTAAAAAGTTTGTTGTATAGGCTTAGGTTTTCTCTGGTTAAAACACTTAACAATATTCGTATATAAGTGTATATCTACATTCCTGCTCAAGCATACCTGTCAACAACACTACTATTTCCATATCCATACATTGTAACCCAAACTACAGTATATAAGGAGTTAAGTTCTACTCACAGTTTTCTTTAAACAGAGCAGTGTTTTGAAAAAAGAATTTTGCTGCTTGCTTTTTGTTTTGATCTCCTATCACCTTAATTCTACCGATTTTTAACTGGTAGCTTATGTATATTTTTTTTTTCTCGTTCGAATGAATAAAAGTGAAATCAGGTAGTGTTATTTATAGAGAGAATGTGATCTAGCTATAACAGGTACAGTAAGTTTATTTTTACCCTTTTTTATACGGTATATTATCTTTGATTTGAGAAAATGACTTGATTTGAAAATTAAACAAGGGATTTGATTATTTAAAAGAAGGATTTAATATAATATATGCTTGAAATGATGTGCATTTAATGCTATGTTCCCTAAGGTGTTTACATGTACATATGTATATAGAGAGAGATTTACATATGCACTATTTATATTAACATATATGTACCTATTTACTATCTTATGTGACATATGTACATATACATTTACCCTTATATATTTTGTCATCATATACCCATTTTATTTTATATATTTAGATATACACATGCTTACTCATATATATATATATATATATATATATATATTTCCATAACCATTTCTTTTATACATAGTCATAAGTTTTGAAATCTTACCATTTTGAAGCATACATCCATGTATATATATTTATTTACATGCATAATATTTTCCATAAACATACATGCACACGTATATTTTAACATTAAATTGAAGCTTGTATAAATTTTTATGTAGATATATGGATTTTTCATCTTAATTTTTTATGGTGGAGTGTGTGTGTATATATATATATAATTTATTATATCCAGAATATATATATATATATTAAATTAACCTAATTTTTAATCAATATATATATATATATATGTTCGGATGTTTGACATCATAAAATTTATCCACTTGACTCATAGAAATTAATATTCCAAAAATTTAAATCAGTTAATTACCCCATTAACTGGCGTCAAAAACACGGGTCGTTGCAATGGCAGTTGCTTCAAACTACTTCGACTGTTATGGCATGTAATGCTAAGACATTCATCAATTCAAAAATGCAATTAGATGATGATTTATCTGCAATATATGATTCAAAGGTTTGATGAATGATCCAAGTTCTATCAACCAACATTCGAACCAAGGAATTCCATCAAATTTGTACTCACGTCGGTGCAACTAGATACCAAGGACCAAGGCACCAACCAAGCAAGCCACTACATCAACTCGACGAAGGATTTTCCATTCATCTTATGGGTCGGTACAGAGCCATAGGCATGAATCGATGTTGATCCATGAAACTTGATGATGTGGCCATGATCTTCTCCAAACAACTTCCTTTAGACGTAGGAAATGTGGGTGCAATCTTCAGAGCTACATCTATAAATAGATGAGGAGATGCATCATTTGGAGGATCTTTTGGCTCTTTTAAATTTTTTCTTTGTAATCCCGAGTGTTGTTGCCGATCCACAAGAACATCATTTGTAAATAGCAACCAAGTCAACAAAAAGCTAAGTGGACCTAGGCAATGATTAACCAAACCACCATAAAACTCTTGTCTCTTGTTATTTATTATTATTATTTTTTTTACTTTTTCCACTCTTTTTCTGCTGTATTAATTTGGGCGTTTCTGCCATATTTTGATACATTCACCGAGAGATCCTTGAATTTAACAACTTGAGACTCAAGGTTGAAAAGGATGACGAGACCATCAACCTGGAAAACCGCTATTAGAGGAAGCCAACAAGGACATAGGTGCAGTCTGGAAGTGTCCTCAGGATCTAACCCCTCTTCCATCTACATGACTAGAGAATAGATGGAGACAATGATGATGGAGATGTAGAACAGAATGAGAGCCCGCCAAGAAGAGATGATGGAAGGATTCTTTGGAAGAATAAAGCAATGAACGACCATTGAAATAGCTGAAAACCAAAACCGAAGGCTGGAAGGCAGGACATGCATGGTTGGAATTGAAGTGGAGTAGGTTTGAGCAACCCCTGTAGACCTCGTATTGATACCAATCCAAGAGTCTATGAGGGAAATATCGACTTGAACCTAAAACTTGGAGATGCTTGTTAGAGGAATGGTGTTGGACACCAGAATGTGAATCAGAACACAAGCATGCTACCAGAAGGTTGCATGCCTGAATTTTCCCATGGGAACGGGGGCCAGAACGAAAATGTGGAGCGGAGACTTCCATTAGATGACGACGACAGAATTGTGAGATAGTTAGACAAGAAATGAGAGGTGGACCGCCAGACCAGAGTTTGGAAGATGTAACCGGAAACCCTATCACTCCCAACATCCAGTATGCGAGAAATCTACCCGATTTCAAGCTACCAACAGTGGAAATGTACGATGGAAAAATCGATCTAATGATTCATTTAATGAGATACATCCAAAATATGGAGATGTTGGGTGCTTCTGAAGAAGTAATTAGACCGTGTTTCCCCTTGCATTTAATAGGCTCAGCGACAATATGATTTAGACAGCTGGAAAACAGTTTCATAAGCACATGGACTGAATTAGTGAGTAAATTCATGGGGCAATTCAAAGGGCATATTTAACGATCGAAAAACGTGATGACGTTGTTGAACATGAAACAAAAGGTCGGAGCAACCCTGAGTTATCTGACTTGAATTAATGTGGTAGCTACTGCACTTTATAAGCCAAACCCATCTGTAAGGTTTTGATGGCGGCTATTTCGGGAGTTGCTAGTAAGACAGATTTTAAGATTGCTTTGGAAAGGGTCCACTAGCGAATTATTTGGAATTCTACCATGAGGATGAAAGATACTTACTCAGGAGGACACCGAAATTGAAAAGGTAAAGGTTAATGCCCTGGATGATGGGGTACAGTCTAGGGCAGGATTTGGCAAAAAGGAAAGCGAAAGACTGATGATGGCTTTGGAGTACCAAAGCGGCAGAGAAGAGAAAATGAATTTTCTTATTATACAGAATTGAACAAAACCCCGAAAAGGATTTACCTGGATACTTGGGGGCATGTTCCCTACCAGATAACAATGAGAAGAGAATCCACTGATTGAGAGAGAAAATCAAGAACATACTGCCTATTCCATGAGCCAGATGGGCATGAAAAAAACAATTGTAGGCACCTTCATGATCTGATTAAGGAAAATGTTAAGAACAACTAGTTGAAGCAATATGTAAGAAGCCAAGTTGTAGTGTCCGAACAGAGCTGCCATTATCTGCAGCAAATCGAAGCAGCCTCAGAGATGGGCCAAGGATAGTTATCTGTAAACAAGATGACAGGGGGCTAGGTTCAATTTCCACACTTTGCTTTCTGCTTTCAATAAATGATATAGCATTACAGGCAAACCACCTACTCGTGTATGGGACCTCAATCGGTCTCTAGGCACGCTCTACAGCTGGATGTTAGGCTGTAGTGTCTGGATGAATGTTCTAATAGATGTTAAAATTTAATTTCTATGAATTATTGATTTTGAAAACCACTTGAACATGATGATTGATATTGATTGTGGCAGTCTTCTTCGAAGAAACAGGGCGATGACCATAAGGTGTAAGCCCCCTTGCCAGAGAGCAGGTGGATTGGGCTTGTGCGATGGTAAGTCCCCTTATCGGAGAGTGAGTAAATGGACTTACTTGATCATTAGGTACCCTCGTTAGAGAGCGAGTGGATTGGACTCAACAAGAATCCAGAGAGATCAAACCCAAATAATCCGAAGAGATCGAACCCAAGACTGAATGTCAAACGGTTTGGAGAGATTGAACTCTAGATTGGATGTTAAATGATCCAAAGAGATTATAGATTGTAACGACAATCTAGAGAGATTAGGTATCGAACTAACGATCCGAACATATCGATGATTGGATTAACGATTTAGAGAGATCGAAGATTGAGCTGACAATCTAAAGGGATTGATGGTTGGATTAGTGATTCAGAGAGATCAAGGAATGATCTAGAGAGATTAAAGAACGGTCCAGAGAGATTGACAATGGACTTGCGGCCCAAAAAGGTTGAAGATTTGATTAACGATCCAGACTGATCAAGAATTGAATTGGTCATCGAGTAAATGACCCAGAGAAATTGAAAATTAGACATTCGTTTTGAACTCTACTTGACCTTGAAACAATTCGATACGATTGTCAAATTGAACCATTGATGTTGATACAAGGTTGTTAAATCTCGGATGAACATGGAATGATTGTTTGTGACTAACACTCAATCAAGGACTTGAGTCCTTAGCTATTGTGGTCTGGAACGGTCTTTGACTTACATGTGGATCCAAAGGAACTGGATGATTCAACGCATCTTGGTCGATTAGTAGCCAAGAAATTCAACCACTAATGTTCATCGGCTTTGATATTTTTTTTTAAGCGGAGCACACATTCCATTCGCAAGGCATGCTTTGGGGTCAAATATTATCCAACCATGTGAACAGGCCGTATTCGATGAGCTCTATCGATTAAATAGAGAAATTACCAAGCAGGAGTTCAGAGTGATAACTACTAAATTCGGGTATCGATTGGAAAAGATAGATGAAGCCTAGAGCACATCAAAGGCTCCTAAAATGGCCAATAAACCAAGCAAACATAAGTGAAAAATCCAATGCCCAGATATCAATTGAAGTCATGGATCGGTATCGATCCATGGTAGTTGCCCTAGACTACTTCGATTGTTACGCCATGCAATGCTAAGATACTCATCAACTCAAAAATGCAATTAGATGATGGTTCGCCTGCGGCATACAATTCAAACGCTTGATGAACGATCCAAGTGCTGTCAACTAACATTCGAACCGAAGAATTCCATCAAATTCGAGATCACATCGGTGCAACTAGATACCAAGGACCATAGCACAAGCCAAGCAAGCCATTACATCAACTCAGAGAAGGATTTTCCATCCATCTTATGGGTTGGTACCAATCCATAGTCATGGATCGATATCGATCCATGAAACTTGATGACATGTCCACGATCTTTCCCAAACAACTTCTTCTAGAAGTGGGAAACGTGGGTGCAGCTATGATGAAGTAATTTTAAGCAACCTGCAGAAGTAATTAAACAAGGAGAGGCATCATTTGGAGCATCTTTTAGCTCTCTTAACAATTTTCTCCATAATCTTCTGTAATCCCAAGGATCATTATCGGTCCATGAAAACAGATCTGTAAATAGCAACCAATTCAGCAACAAAGCTAAGTAGACGTGGGAAATAGTCAGCTGAACCATTACAAAACTTTTATCACTTGTTATTTCTTGTTTTTTTATTTACTTTTTCACTCTTTTTAAGCCATACTCATTTGGGTGTTTGCGCTACATTTCAGTGCGAACGATATATATTTTTGTTCTTCTTTTACTTAAAAATAAATAAAAGCATATATATATATATATATATATTAAAATTCATAAAATTTTAATTTTAAAATATATAAGTAATTTAAAAATATATAAGTACTATTATATATTAAACATAAAAGTGAATTTTTTTTACTTTCGACTGAAATGTTTTGACAAAAACAGTAATTCTACTTTGTACGGATTTAAAATTTTAATGTTTTTATTTTTTAAATTCTGTATGGATTTTCAATTAAAAAATTAAAAAGTTAATTACGAATAGTTTATTTTATGAAATATACATTTATTTATATATATACTATATTAATATATTATAATAAAAAAATTGAAATACAAACATATATCTATATCAATATTTTATTAGTTTTAATATATGTAATACTAATTTTTATCGATACATGTGAAAATATATGCATATAAAATTTATTAAATAATATTATATAAATATATAGTGTGTGTATATAACAATAGTTTAAAATTCTAATTATAATTTAAAATTAGTTTAATATATTTTCACATTAAAAAAATGTATTTTTATTTTGGATAGCCAAAAATATAAGTACTCACATATAATTTTTTTATATTTGTAAATATATATACATATGTAGATTTGACAACAAACAAATATATAAATTCATAATAGTATATGATTCTAATCTATACTCATACTATAACATAAATGAATGAATAAATATAAATTAGATGTCACTTATATTATGGCCTTAGTATAACATATTGAATGTCGAATCAGAAAAGCTCCTAAAATCAGATTTAATCTCTTTCGAAAAGCTACTGACCAGAGAAACCATCGCACCTTGAATTGTATTTGATTTGATTTGCATTTGGAATGCAAATGTAGAGGAGAGGAAGGCTATAATTTTTTACCAAGGTTAAGTTAAATAGAGGCAAAAAAATCAAAAATAAAATGAAGGGATTTTGAGTTTATATAGGAAAAAAGAGAGAAAATGTGAGACCTAGATCTCATTTTTACCTCTTCTTTTAAACCAATTCAAACCCATATTTTCGAGCAAAATATCACACCCCTCCCCCTTTTGTCATTGTCGGCCAAACAAATAGGCTAATGGGCCTACACACATTTCCAAACCTGATCAATATTTGCACATTTAAAATCCAGTTTAAATGTACATCAATATCATATATTGATACGTACATATATAACTTTTATATATGTGCTATATATAAAGATTCAAATAAATCAAATGAAAAATTATAATTAATATTTTGTTAATATTAATTAATCTAATTAATTTATAACAATTATAGTTTAATTAAATTAAGTGGTATTCGGGGTATTTAACATTGCAATTGTGGACTCATAAGTGTAAATTCAGCCAACGATTCATACCAAACAATATGAATATTAGCATTCACTTGTCACCTTTGTTAGTGGTGTGACAGTTTAGCCGAATTTATCGCATACACAAGCTTGGTAAAATCCAATTTTACTATTTAAAGCAGTCCTCGGTTGTGACAAAATTATTCACACCAATTCTCTTTGTCAAAATAATAAAACCTTAAGGCCTATGGAATTTGGTATTGGACAAAATTCCACTATCATCCACATTCAACTTATACAATTCAAATACAAAATCTTTGGTTTAATAATAACAATTATTATTAGCTGAACTGCCATGGCTAGAGACTTTTACTTTGAGTTGACTACAGTTGAATGTGCTACTAACCTCGTATAACTAAAACGATGAATATTTTACTGAATAATATTTCACTTCTAATGTTGCTACTCAGACCTAACTATAGTCATTCGATGGACGCGGTGTCACAATTTAACTATAATTAAAGTGAAATGTCCACATTGAAGTTCAACAGTATTATCAAGTCAAGAGAACTATGTAATATTATTACTTCAATACTATTTGACCTTGGTTATATTTACCAACAGAAAACTATTAGGGATCCGTTCCACCAATACTATCAGTGCGTAACACCTTGGTGCATCCAACGGCTATAAGTAATACATTGCTTAATATTTGGAGAGCGTTACTTACTATAATCTCAATGGACGCATCAATATTTAGTCTTAATACATCTTTATTAGGAATTTTTTTTTGATAATAAGAGTAGTACTTTATCCTAATGGAGCACTCATTTTTTATGTCTTGGGGCCTCGAACCCATCATCTCTAGAACTTTTGTCTAAAGCGTCATACCTCTAACCACTCGATTCATTAACATCTTGAATAGGAATATTTAAAATGATAATTTATTTTAGTTATGATAAATTTCTCATGATTACAACATATTGTAATTACTATCACAAAATATATCATTTATGAATTTTCTATTAAATATATTTAAATTAATCAATTGATTAACATAACACATTATGAAAAATATATAATAGAAAGGAAAACGCCTTTTATTTCGAATGTGACTTTATTACGGAGTTAATAATTTACAATAAATTACAAATTTCTCATATGGCATACCCCTAATTCTGTCAAGTACAACAAATAAATAATGTACATGGTTAATGTATGTTTATAGGTGTTGGAATTTATATCGCAACGAACACATTCATCTCTTTACATATGCTTTTGTTGTCCATGGTTTTATTTTGAAATTATATAAGAATAATATATATACGCACACACAAATATAAGAAATTTCAAATCAACAATTTGAAATCTAACTCCGGCATAGGAATAATTCGAAATTAGATCTATAGTTTTAAACAAAATTCTTCAATAAGATTTTTTTTTTTTTTAAAAAAAAAAAAGGGGTTCATCTGTTTATACTTAACAAATATAATACACGCATTATTACAATGCAATACACAAGTACACTGCCCTTACAAACACATCACCTTCATCCACCGAGTCAAACCAGTCTAGCCCGATTTCAAAATACATATAATATGAACATTAAATAAAACTCTAGGCCTAACCCATTTCGTATTTAGTTCTACTTCTTGCTTGCGTTGTCAACCAATTGCATTATAAGGTGACCCAAAGTCACATGCATTTGCATTGTAACCACATCTTGTCACGTGATTCTTCTCCAATTGAATTGGGAAGCGCAAACGTTTATCATCAGTAGTTGAAAATAAATCAAAGCCTACTCACGTAGCTCTCTTCTCCATTGCAAACGCGAACCCAAATCCACCCTATTTTGAGGTGTCCCCATCTCTGACTGCTTAAAGGAACCACGCCACGAAGATACTTAACCAACCTCATCTCCTTCATCATGCCAATCGATGGTATGGCACCACCTTCAACCCAAGCTTTGCCAAGAGATTCAGATACTAAAAACCCCATTCTCAAGCAAAAACTCGTTTAGCCGATGATAATCCTCATTTTGAATCTACAAATAAAGGGTTTATGTAGAATTAAAAATTCATACCATCAGTATTTGAGTTTGCTTGATGATTAGAGTAATAGCATCACAGAGGTTATTCCCTATAAGGCAGTCGTCGATGTCAGGGCTATTAAGCGCGTCTCTTAGGGTATGAAACAGATCTGGGTCGCATAATTTCTGCTCAAATATTTGCTTGAATATGTTCTGGAGCATAATTTCCTCTCGCAACGGCATTTGAATAACAGTAGAAACTCAATTTCGCCACTAAAACCACACATCGGGAATACAATATTGTAGAACATGCCTACCACATCCCGTAAATCACTGTGACAATGAAAAAAGCAGTTTCAGGCTTTGTATAATATAGGGAACGTGAAGATTTGAATTGTAATCCTCTGTTTCTATGCTTATGGAGGAAAAACCGATGATATTTGAATTAATATTCTTCAATAACAGCAGTTGTCTGCTGCTTTGGTGTAAACATGAACTTTCAATGTCCGCTTTTTAGAATGTTGAGAATTTTGCGGTTCGAGACGGATTTGATGGCGATAGAGATAAAAACAATGTTGTACTTCCGACTTCAAGGATTTATGAAATAGATTCTTTCAGACAATAGTTCAACCCACCAGGTACAAACGGGTTATCGAACTATCGACTTTCATGATTCAATGAAGCCCTATAACAGCGTAATCAGATTCAAAGTTTGTACGACTTTGATCCGACCAAGAACACTTCAGAAACTGTATCTGATGATGCAATTTATAGAGAACAGAATAAAGAGGAAGAAGAGAGCAATTCTGCAATGGTTTCTGATTTCGCAACACCTTGGAAGCGTCACAAAACAGAGCAATGGAGGCACAGCGTTTTGCAACACTTTCTAGCGTTGCAGAATCGCTCTAGGAAGAAGAAGAAGATATTGAACTCTCTGCAACTGTTTCTGGGCGTCGCTATTTATAGACGTGAGGAGGTGTCTATTCGCCAAGCGTCAACGGTTCATAACTGTTGCGAACAGATTTAAACTTAAACGTCGCGACCTTTCATTTGCAACGTTCATAAAACGTTACTAATTCCCGCCTTTATTCAAAGTTAGATTTTCCGATTCTGGGTCCTTAACGGGCCGAAATCTGGCCCGTTACTGTTCATATATGGTCCAAAAATATTTCCGACCCGGAACCCGGCCCGGTTCGGTCGGACGGCGGCGGCGCGCGTGTGGTGTTGCATGACTTCTCTCCTCACAACAAAGCAAACATGTGGGAGCCTCAAGGCCCCAACATCCACTTGAGAGAGCTATACTTATACAAGTATAGTCTCCTCTTTTCTACAATGTGGGACTTTACTTTCTTTTCTTCTACTCTTCCAAAACAAAATCCAAACCCCAATAACTCTTTGAAAATTTACAACAATCTCCCCCAATTTTCAAAATAATAAATAAATAAATAGGACGGCTGAATCACTAGAGTGACTTCCTACATACCCAAGTGGGATCAAGCCTATGTAGTTCTAAGATCAAGTTTGCATCATCGTGAAAATCAACACATAAATAAAAGGTATCTTTTGGATTTCAACCTTTACTTAGTGTAAACCATTCAAAGCCTTATCGAGATTGTATGGTGAACGAATCTTGAACCAAGTATCCCTAATGATAAAACCGAAACAATCACACATGTTGATTTCCTTAGGTAAAGTGTTCTGTATTGCTCAGCACGTTAATGACCATGTGCTTAAATCCTGGTTCATGAGTCTACTTAGAAAGCGGTCTTACTTTCCTAGGAAACTGCATGATTTCCATATTCATATAGGTAAGTCTCTTAAGGTGTTTCTGCGATACACCTTTTAAGGTTTCTAGACTTATTAAGGATATATATATCCATCCTTTGTTCTTGCAAAATCCAACACTAAATATTATGGGATTATCAATTTAGTGTTCCATAATCATTCTCTTAACTTTTTGGTACCCATTGAACTCTGTCTATCCTTTTCAAGACATAAGTTGGGTTTCTATTAAGGATGATCAACCTTCATTCACAGACCTTAGTCCCGTTTCGTGTGACTTTATAGAAACCATTGCCTTTGGAAGACCTTTTGTAAGTGGGTCAGCTAAGTTTTTCTTCGTTTCTATGTAGTCAACAGTTATAACTCCTCTTTTGAGTAACTGTCTCACCATTTGATGTCTTAGACTCAAATGTCTAGACTTTCCATTATATGTCTTATTAGACACATTGTATATTGTTGCTTGATTGTCACAGTTAATCAAGACTGCGGGAGATGGCTTCTTCCACAAAGTGATTTCCATTAATAAATTCCTAAGCCATTACGCTTCTTTACATGCATCTGCTAATGCAATCAATTCTGACAACATTGTTGAGTCAGAAATACAGGTCTGCTTCTTGGAAGCCCAAGACACAACAGCGTCTCCTAGTGTAAAGATCCATCCAGTCGTAGACTTGGATTTGGATTCTACATTGTTTCAGGTTGCATCACTATATCCTTCTATTACAGAAGGGTATCATTTATAAGATAAACCATATTCAATGGTTCCTTTCAAATAAGCTAAAACTCTGGAAATGACTTTTCAATGTTCGAAACCTGGATTATACGTAAATCGACACAATATACTTATAGCATGCGCGATGTCTGGTCTAGTATAATGCATAGCATACACAAGACTCCTAATAACATTGGAATACTCTAGTTGAGAGATAGTACGTCCAGTGTTATTTTCTAATTTAATACTAGGATCTAAAGGAGTTGGTGCTGGTTTGTCATCGTAATGACCATACTTTTGTAGGAATTTCTCTATGTAATGGGATTGAGTTAGTAATAACTCCCCCTCTTTCCTAATAATTTTAATTCCCAGAATTACATCAGCCTCTCCTAGATCTTTCATATCAAATTTAGAAGACAGAAACTTTTTAGTTTCGTTCACACGGGATATATTGGAACCAAATATTAGCATGTCATCAACGTATAAACATATTATAACAATACAGTTGTTATCCGATTTGCTATAAATACATTTATCAACATCATTAACAATGAATCCATATGACAGTGCAACTTTATCAAACTTCTCATGCCATTGCATGGGAGCTTGCTTCAGGCCATAAAGAGATTTTACTAATTTGCAAACTTTCTTTTCTTGGCCTGGGGTTTTGAAACCTTCAGATTGTTCCATATATATCTCTTCTTCTAAATCTCCATTTAGAAAAGCAGTCTTTACATCCATTTGATGTATGACTAATTTATGAATTGAAGCAAGTGCAATTAAACAGCGTATAGAAGATATGCGAGCAACTGGAGCATATGAATCAAAATAATCTACTCCATGTCTTTGCTTATATCCCTTAGCAACTAATCTGGGTTTAAACTTATCAATGGATCCATTTTTATTCAACTTTTTCTTGAATATCCATTTACATCCTATAGGTTTAGCACCAGGAGGTAAATCAGTTAAAACCCAAGTTTGGTTTAACATTATGGAATTCATTTCATCATTGATAGCTTCTTTCCAGAAATTTGAATCTCTGAAACTCATAGCTTCGGAATAAGTTTTGGGATCATCATCAACGTTCATTACATATTTAGTCACATTAAGGACTTCGTCCTTACTGCCTTCTACAAGATATGTAATGAAGTCAGGACCATAGTCCTTCTCTATTCTCGCTCTTTTACTTCTCCGTTGTTCAGTACTATTATCTGGTACTGACACTTCCTTGCTGTTTTGAGCAGGAGCATAATCATCGTCATTGATATCATTAGTCATACTACATTCTGGACTAGATGATCTCAATGGGATCTCAACAGTTTGATTTTCAAAAAATTCTACATCTACAGATTCTATAACTTCTAGGGTGTCAAGAATAAGAAATCTATAAGTTATACTATTAAGTGAATATCCTATGAAAACACATTTAAATGCTCTATTTCCTAACTTTGGTCGTTTAGGGTCTGGTTTTCTAACATAAGCTAAGCAACCCCAAACTTTAAGTCTAGTTAGGTTAGGTTTCCTGTTAAACCATAATTCATAAGGGGAAATATTATTCTTTTTAAGTGGTACTCTATTTAAAATATAACATGCAGATAACATAGCATCACCCCATAGGTTATAAGGTAAACTAGAACTTATGAGCATAGAATTAACCATTTCTATTAAAGTTCTATTCTTCCTTTCAACAACACCATTTTGTTGTGGTGTATATGGGGCAGTACATTGGTGAATTATACCTTCTTGTTCACAAAACAAGGTGAATTCATTTGAGAAATATTCACTACCCCGATCTGAATGTAATACTTTTATTTTAACTCCTAATTGTGTTTCTACCTCTGCTTTGTAAATTTTGAATTTATCAAAACCCTCATCTTTAGTTTTCATTAGATATACATATGCATATCTAGTATAATCATCAATGAATGTTATATAGTATTGGTTGCCACCATGGGTGATATGACTTTTTAAGTCACCTACATCACTATATACCAAATCAAGCAAACCAGTTTTTCTTTCTACGGATTTAAAGGATTTTCGGTGTATTTTTGCTTGAACGCATATTTCACATTTAGAGATGGTATCGAAATCACAATCAGAAATTAATCCTAATTTATTCATATTCCTAATGGAATTATCATGTCCTAATCTACCATGCCATAAATTAATAGAATCAACAATATAAACAGAAGATTTCTTTATTAGATTCAACTTAATCATGCCGTTACAAGCGTATCCATGTCCAATGAATTTACCATTCTTAGACAACACTAGCTTATCAGACTCATACACCATCTTGAATCTTCCTTTGTTAAGAAGGTATCCAGAGACCAAATTCTTACACATATCGGGTACATGGAATACATTGACTAATGTAAGAACTTTTCCAAAGGCGAGAAGAAGTTCTATAGTGCCTTTTCCTAGAACTTTGCTTGGAACCTTATTTGCTCCAGTAACTTCGTCGGCTTCTCCTTTATTTTCTTCGTAACTCTTGAACAGATTACGGTCTTTGAAAATGTGAATGGTTGCTCCAGTATCGAACCACCAATCATTATCATTGCCAC
This sequence comes from Allium cepa, assembly GCA_030765085.1. Classification (NCBI taxonomy): domain Eukaryota; kingdom Viridiplantae; phylum Streptophyta; class Magnoliopsida; order Asparagales; family Amaryllidaceae; genus Allium; species Allium cepa. The sequence goes on along the minus strand of CM060938.1, from coordinate 719,848,732 downwards.
TAACGGAGTTTGCCTCTTGCACTACAGCCACAAGCGAGTCTTCGACCACATTCACTTTTTATTGTTTCTTCCGCAGACGACAGTCTCGGGCAAAGTGGCCGGGCTTGTTACAAAAATAACAAGCACCTTTCCTTTTGTTGTTAGTTTTGGAATGATTTTTCTTAAACCGTGTCTCATTCTTTGGCTTTAATTTATCAGTAATTTCAACATTATTTGCATTAGAATAGGACCCAGTTTGCATATTATCATCTAGATCGCGTTTGCGAGAGTCTTCTTCAATACGAAGATGACGCTGTAAACCATCTAAATTATAATCCGTTTCCGCATGCTTCATCTTTTTCTTATAATCGTTCCAATTATGCGGAAGTCTAGAAATTATAACTCCAACAACAAAAGATTCAGGGAGATCAATTCCAGCATCTTTAAGTTGATTCACCAACTGTAAGATTTCGCTTACTTATCCAATTATGGACTTATTTGTGACCATTTTGAAATCCATAAAATTATAAATAAGAAACTTTTTATTACTTGCCTCGGATATGCGGTACTTATTCTCCAGAGCAGTCCAGAGTGCCTTCGCTGTTTCCAAGGTCCTATGAGCATTGTAGACTGTGGTAGATAGCGCATTCAAAATATGGCCTCTGCATAGGAAATCGTCCTCTTTGCGCTTTGCACGTTGAGCCTTTAGAGCAGCATCATCCTTATCAGTTTCCTCCGAAATTCTTCCAAGTCATCTTCCAAGATGTAGAACAACTTGACGGTGACTAGGAAAAGTTTCATCGTCACTTGCCAACGAGTGAAATTGTCGCCATCAAAACGCTCCAATCGAGTTAGATGCTGATTCATAACTTGTAGAGCGCTCGAACCTTCCATGGTTGAAGAATATTGTCTGAAATTTGTTGGGCATTTTGCGGTGCGAGACGGATTTGATGGCGATAGAGATAAAAACAATGCTGTACTTCCGACTTCAAGGATGTATGGAATAGATTCTTTCAGACAATAGTTCAACCCACCAGGTACAAACGGGTTATCGAACTATCGACTTTCAGGATTCAATGAAGCCCTATAACAGCGTAATCGGATTCAAAGTTTGTACGACTTTGATCCGACCAAGAACACTTTAGAAACTGTATCTGATGATGCAATTTATAGAGAACAGAATGAAGAGGAAGAAGAGAGCAATTCTGCAATGGTTTCTGATTTCGCAACACCTTGGAGGCGTCACAAAACAGAGCAAAGTAGGCGCAGCGTTTTGCAACACTTTCTAGCGTTGCAGAATCGCTCTAGGAAGAAGAAGAAGATATTGAACTCTCTGCAACTATTTCTGGGTGTCGCCATTTATAGACGTGAGGAGGTTTCTTTTCGCCAAACGTCACGACCGTTTGCAACGGTTCGTAACTGTTGCGAACAGATTTAAACTTAAACGTCGCGACCTTTCATTTGCAACGTTCAGAAAACGTTACTAATTCCCGCCTTTATTCAAAGTTAGATTTTCCGGTTCTGGGTCCTTAACGGGCCGAAATCTTGCCCGTTACTGTTCATATACGGTCCAAAAATATTTTTGGATCCGAACCCGTACCCGGCCCGGTCGGACGGACGGCGGCGGCGCGCGTGTGGTGTTGCATGACTTCTCTCCTCACAACAAAGCAAACATGTGGGAGCCCTAAGGCCCCAACATCCACTTGAGAGAGCTATACTTATACAAGTATAGTCTCTTCTTTTCTACAATGTGGGACTTTACTTTCTTTTTTTCTTCTTTCTTTTCTTCTACTCTTCCAAAACAAAATCCAAACCCCAAAAACTCTTTGAAAATTTACAACATAGAATTATTATTATTATTATTATTATTATTATTATTATTAATTTCCTTCCCTAAATATTCTCCCCCCTCAGTTAAATTCAAATTTTATTTGCTTTGTCAATACATCTACCAAAATACATGTTAGGACCCATGTACTGAGGTAGTCGCAAGCTATAAGACGCATGTGCTTGATATATATAATATTAACCATATGAATATTTGCTATTTTACCTACCAATACATACATATATTTTACATATTATGTACAATGTCCAGCATGCTGCACATGATGATGATACACCATGCGTGTAAGGGCTATCAGCCTACACTCCTTAAATATTGTTTACAAAACAAAGCCCTATGCCTCTACTTTAAAATAAAATAAAGTTCACAACATCATACTTTACAAATTAAACTTCTGCATGGTGATAGAAATCCTTTGCTGAGTCATCATCGTACCCGGTGCTATCCTTAAATATCTCCACGTTTGAAGTTTACCGAGTTAAAATATTTACCAAGTCATACCTATTTTTGTGCTATTATGAACACGTTAGTTTTATTTCCCCTCTATAAATACTAATACCATATTTCCTCATTTTTTTCACATCAGCCTCTATAATCACACTACTTCATTTTGATACTTTCAACATCTCCAACCTAAGGACCAAAGAAAGGTTCCCCTCTACTAGGTATCATATTATTAGTTTGCTTATATAATTCTATCTATATATCATATAATATATTGTTGAATTGGGATTTAAGTCAAACATTAAAATATATTTGTTGGATATTTATATCGATGATTCGAGAAAGATGAAGATTATAAGTGACGTACTTCTGACTTCAAGGATTTACTGTGTATATTCTTTTAGACAATAGTTAAACCCAATAGGTACAAACGGGTTATTGAACAATCGAATTCAGGATTCAATGAAGCCTTGGAATAGCATAATCGGATTCAAAACTTGTACGATTTTGATCCAACAAGAACAATTAAATTTGGTTTATGATGATACAATTTAGTAGAGAACATAATGAAGAAGAAGATGAAAATCGATCTGCAACGTTTCTACGTTCGCAACACCTTTCAGGCGTCGCAAACTGTGGTGAAATGCAGTGTTCTGCAACACTTTCTGAGCGTCGCAGATCTGGAGGAAGAAGAATGAGATAGAAAGAAAAAAGATTGTTCTTTTTGATGGTTCCTGGACGTCACTATTTACAGTAGTGAGGAAGTGTCCATTCGTCAAGCATCGCATCCTTTCCAACAGTCCGAAACCGTTACAAACGGTTGCGCCTTTTCACAACTGTTAAAAACTGTTACTAAACGGTCGTGTCCCTTCATTAAATGACCCGCCAAAAATATCCGTTCAAACTCAAATTCTGGATCCGGCCTGTTAACAAAGATTAATTCGTCATTTTAGACCTGAACCCGAACCGGTCGGTGGGACGGACGGATGGCGGCGGCGCGCACGTGTGGTGGTGACGCATAACTTCCCTCCTCACATCAAAGCAAAGCTTTGGGTGCCCAAAGGGCCCAACCTTTCTTAGAGAAATCCATATATAAATTAATATATTCTCTTAATTTCCTAGATGTGGGACTATTAATCCCCTCTTCTTCCTTCTTCTTCCACTTCTTCCCTCTTCAAAAATAAACCCAAAACTATTTTGAAAATTTCCAACTATTTTCCTTCATTTTCAAAATAAGTAAAATAAATAAAATAGGCGGTTGCATCACTAGAGTGACTACCTACATACCCAAGTGGAATCAAGCCAATGTAGTTCCAAGATCAAGTTTTGCATCATCGTGGAAACCAATACATAAATGATAGGTATCTTTTGGATTTGAATCTTCACTTAGTGTAAACCATTCAAAGTTCTATCGAGGTCTATGGTGAACGTATCTTGAACCAAGTACCACTAGTGATAGTACCGGAACAATCACACATACTGATTTCCGTATATAGAGTGTTTTGTATGCTCAGCACATTAATGGCCATGTGCTTAAATCCTGAGTTCATGAGTCTACTTTAGAAAGCGGTCTTACTTTCTTAGGAAACGTCCTGATTTCCGTACTCATATAGGTAAGTCTCTTAAGGTGTTTCTACGATACACCTTTTTAAGGAAACTAAACGGATTAAGGATATATTATCCATCCTTTATTCTTGCGGAATCCAACACTAAATATTATGGGATTATTGATTTAGTGTTCCATAATCATTCTCTTAACTTGTTGGTACCCATTGAACTTTGTCTATCCTTTTCAAAAAATAAGTCGGGTTTCTGTTAAGGATAATCAACCTTCATTCACAGACCTTAGTCCCATTTCCTTTGATTTTATAGAAACCATTGCCTTTGGAAGACTCTTTGTGAGTGGGTCAACCAATTTTTTCTTTGTTTCTATGTAATCAACAATTATTGCTCTTCTTTTGAGTAACTATCTTATCATTTGATGTCTTAGACTCACATGTATAGACTTCCTATTATATGTCTTATTAGAGACACTGTATATTGTAGCATGATTATCACAGTTAATCAAGACTGCTGGAGATGGCTACTTTCATAATGGGATTTCTATTAATAAATTCCTAAGTCATTCCGCTTCCTTACTAGCATATGCTAATGCAATCAACTCTGACAACATTGTTGAATCAGATATACAGGTCTATTTCTTAGAAACCCAAGACACAGTAGCGCCTCCTAATGTAAAAATCCGTCCAGTCGTAGACTTGGATTTGGATTCTACATCGTTCCAGGTTGCATCACTATATCCTTCTATTACAGTAGGATATCCTTTATAATATAAACCATAGGTAACGGTTCCTTTCAAATAAGCTAAGACTCTAGAAATAGCTTTCCAATGTTTGAAATCTGGATTACTCGTAAATCGACATTACATGCTTATAGCATGTGCTATGTCTGGTCTAGTGCAATGCATAACATACATATGACTCCCAATACTGGAATAATCAAGTTGAGAAATGGTACGTCCGGTATTCTTTTCTAATTTAATACTAGGATCGAAAGGAGTAGGCGCTGCTTTGTCATTGTAATGACCATATTTTCGGAGGAACTTCTCAATGTAATGAGATTGTGTTAGAAACAACTCTCACACTTTCCTAATAATTTTAAATCTCAGAATTACGTCAGCTTCTCTTAGATCTTTCATATCAAATTTAGAAGATAGAAACTTCTTAGTTTCATTCACACTGGATATATTGGAACCAAATATTAACATGCATCAACGTATAAACATATTATAACATAGTCGTTATTGTCTAGTTTGCTATAAATACATTTATCAGCATCATTAATAATAAATCCATATGACAATACTATTTTATCAAACTTCTCATGCCATTGCATAGGAGCTTTCTTCAGACCATAAAGAGACTTTACTAATTTGCAAACTTTCTTTTCTTGACCTGGGGTTTTGAAACCTTCAGGTTGTTCCATATATATCTCTTCTTCTAAATCTTCATTTAGAAACGCAGTCTTTACATCCACTTGATGTATAACCAATTTTATGAATTGATGCAAGTGCTATTAAACAGTGTATAGAAAATATGCGAACAACTGGAGCATATGTATCAAAATAATCTACTCCATGTCTTTGCTTATATCCCTTTGCAACTAATCTGGTTTTAAACATATTAATGGATCCATTTGTATTCAACTTTTTCTTAAATATCCATTTACATCCTATAGGTTTAGCACCAGGAGGTAAATCAGTTAAAACCCAAGTATGGTTTAACAATATGGAATTCATTTCATCATTAATAACTTCTTTTTAGAATATTGAATCTCTGGAACTCATAGCCTCAGAATAAGTTTTGGGGTCATCATCGACGTTCATGACATATCTACTAACATTAAGTACTTCATCCTTACTGCCTTCTATAAGATATGTAATGAAGTCAGTCCTTCTCTATTCTTACTCTTTTACTTCTCCTTTATTCAGTACTATTATCTGGTACTATTACTTCCTTGCTGTTTTCAGCAGGAGCATAGTCATCGTCATTGATGTCATAAATCGTATTAGGTTTTGGACTAGATGATCTCAATGAAATCTCAACAGTTTGATTTTCAAAGAATTCTACATCTACGGATTCTATAACTTCTAAGATGTCAAGAATTAGGAATCTATAAGTTATACTATTAAGTGAATATCCTATGAAAACACATTTAAATGCTATATTTCCTAAATTTGTTCATTTAGGGTCGGGTTTTCTAAAATATGCTAAACAACCTCAAACTTTAAGTCGTGTAAGATTAGGTTTCTTATTAAACGATAATTCATAAGGTGAAACATTATTCTTTTTAAGTGGTACTCTATTTAAGATATAACATGCATATAACATAGCATCACCCCACAGGCTATAAGGTAAGTTTGAACTTATGAGCATGACATTAACCATTTCTACTAAAGTTCTATTTTTCCTTTCAGCAACACCATTTTGTTGTGGTGTATATGGGGCAGTGCATTGGTGAACTAAATCGTGTTGTTTACAAAATAAGGTGAATTCATTTGAGAAATATTCACTACCCGATCTGAATGTAATACTTTTATTTTAACTCCTAATTGTGTTTCTACCTCTGCTTTGTAAATTTTAAATTTATCAAAGGCCTCATCTTTAGTTTTCATTAGATACACATATGCGTATCTAGTATAATCATCAATAAATGTTATATAGTATTGGTTACCACCATAGGTGATATGATTTTTTAACTCACCCACATCACTATATACTAAATCAAGCAAGCCAGTTTTCCTTTCTACAGATTCAAAGGATTTTTGGTGTATTTTTGCTTGAACACATATTTCACATTTAGAGATAATATCGTAATCACAATCAGAAATTTTTCCTATTTTATGCATATTTTTAAGAGAATTATAATTAACATGCCCTAGTCTACCATGTCATAAACTAACAGAATCAACAACATAAATAGAAGAATTCTTTATTAGATTTAACTTAACCATGTCGTTACAAGAGTATCCCTATCCAATGAATTTGCCGTTCTTGGACAACACTAACTTATCAGACCCATATACCATCTTGAATTCCTCTTTTTAGAAGGTATCCAGAGACCAAATTCTTACACATATCAGGTACATAAAATACATTAACTAATGTAAGAACTTTTCCAGAAGTAAATGTAAGTTTTATGGTGCCTTTTCCCAAAACTTTGCTTGGAACTTTATTTGCTCCAGTAACCTTGTCGGCTTCTCCATTATTTTCTTCGTAAGCCTTAAACAGATTACGGTCTTTGCATATGTGAATGGTTGCTCCAATATCAAACCACCAATCATTATCGGTTTCTTTAACGGAGTTCGTCTTTTACACTACATCCACAAGCGAGTCTTCGACCATATTCACCTTTTATTGTTTCTTCCGCTAACGGCAGTCTTGGGCATAGTGGCCGGGCTTGTTATAGTAGTAACAAGAACCTTTCTTTTTGTTGTTGGAATTTATCTTCTTAAACTGTGTCTCATTCTTAGGCTTCAGCTTGTCAGTAATTTGAACAATATTTTCCCTAGAATAGGACTCAGTTTGCGGATTATCATCTAGTTCGCGTTTACGAGAGTCCTCTTCAATACGAAGATGATGCTGTAAACTGTCTAAATTATAATCCGTTTTCACATGTTTTAATTTTTTCCCATAATCATTCCAAGTCTTGAAATTACAAATCCAACAACAAAAGATTCAGGGAGATTTATTCTAGCATCCTTTAGCTGATTCACAAACAATAGAATTTCGCTTACTTGTCTAACTATGGACTTATTAGCATCCATTTTTAAATCCATAAAATTGAAAATAAGGAATTTTTTGGTAGTTGCCTCGGATATGCGATATTTGCTTTCTAGTGCAGCCCAAAGTGCCTTTGCAGTTTCCAAAGTCCTATGTGTGTTGTAGACAGGAGTAGACAGGAGTAGACAATGCATTCAGAATGTGCCTCTGCATAGAAAATCATCCTCTTTGCGCTTTGCACGTTTTTCTTTCAATTTGTCCATATCTTTATCAATTTCCTCTGGTATTTCCTCCAAGCTATCTTCAAAATATAGAATAATTTGACGGTGATCAAAAAGAATTTCATTGTCTCTTGCCAACGAGTGAAGTTTTCGCCATCAAACCGCTCCAATCGCGTTAAATGCTAATTCATAACTTGAAGAGCGTTGAGATTGATTGAACTCGAACCATACATAGTTGAAACTATTGTCTAAAAATTGTTGGATATTAATATCGATGATTTGAGAAAGATGAAGATTATAACAATTGTACATTTGACTTCAAGGATCTACATTGTTAACGCTAAAAATTGAACGCTAACACCACGGTGTGTAGAGTGTAGTTGTGAAAGCACCACCCGTTGGTACGGGAACCAGAAAAAAGTAAGAATCACAGAAAAGCAGTAAAAGACACAATTTTTATAGTGGTTCGGCTTAAGATCGAGCCTACGTCCACTTCAATCTTCTTTATTTCTCATTTGATTACAACTCTATACAACTTTCTTCAATTACAATACACTTTGGACTAGTAGCTCAAACTTCAAAGAAGTATAATCTCTCGAATTCATGTTGAATGATGTTGATTCTCTTTTGAAGTTCGTTGTAGCGTCCTTGATGATAGAAATGCTTGAAGTGTTGTTTGAGTTGAGAATGCAGCAGAGTAATGGCGTCCTCCAAGAATCTCCAGAAGATCCTTTGAATGATGGAGCTAGTGGCGTATTTATAGGGGTTTTTGAACAGGTCTTAGGTCGTGACCGACTTAAGGTAAGTCGTAGGTCGGCCGTTGCGACTTATCATAGGTCGTGGGTCTCTTCTGAGCGAGCTAACAAGTTATGGACGACTTAGGGATAAGTCGGCTAGGATAGGTCGGCTATAACTTAGGTCGTGGGCGACCTAAGGAATGGCAGGGGAGAGAGATGCGACCTACCAAATACGGCCTAAAGGAACAGCTCCGACCTACTTAGGTCGTGAGCGACTTATTGATACTTAGGTCGCGAGCGACTTAGTGATACTTAGGTCGCGAGCGACTTAGTGATACTTAGGTCGCGAGCAACTTAGTGATTCTTAGGTCGCGGAGTACTTAGGTCGTTACCTGTTAGGTCGCTTCTCCTGTTAGCTCGTTAACTCGGTTGAGCCGCTTTATGCCTTAAGTCGCTGAGTTGCATAACTCACTAAGTCGCGATGCCTTTTAAGTCGGTAGGTAGTGCCACTTGTTAAGTCGGCAACCTTGTTAAGTCGGTAACCCACTTCAGAAGTTAAGTCGCTTGGCCCGCTTCATGTGTTAGGTCGCTGACTTCGTGTAGAAGATAGGTCGCTCCATTCTCTAAGCCGTATACCGTTTTGGACGGGGCGCTGCCCCGCACCCCTCACCCCGCCGGGGGCGCTGCCCCCTGGACCCCTGCGACCTGACCGGGCAGGTCGATTACCGTAGCGGTGGCGTTGCCCCCGCACCCCCACCTTGGGGGGTTGGCACCCCCCCTGGACCCCCCCTTCGTAGGGGATCTTATCTGAAAATCCATTCAACAGAACTTGCTTTGTTGGGATGCTGAGTTGACTATTCTTCGAGACGAACTATCATTGGTTTCTCGGTCGATTTTTGATATCACGGCCTTGCTGAAAAAGTGGAGTTAACATACATATAGATTCTTTTAGACAATAGTTCAACCCAACAGGTATAAACGGGTTATTGAACTATCGACTTCAGAATTCAATAAAGCCTTGAAACAGTGTAATCGGATTCAAAATTTGTACAATTTTGATCCACCAAGAACATTCAAATTTGATTTCTTATGATGCAATGTAGTAGAGAACAAAAGGAAGAAGAAGAAGAAAACCGATCTGCAATGTTTTTGTGTTTGCAACACCTTTCAGGCGTCGTAAACTGTGGTGAAAGGTAGTGTTCTGCAACACTTTCTGAGCACTGCAGATCTGGAGGAAGAAGAATGAGATAGAAAGAAAAGAGATTGTTCTTTTTGATGGTTCCTTGGCGTCGCTATTTATAGTAGTGATGAAGTGTCCATTCGTCAAGCGTCACATCCTTTCCAACAGTCTTAAACCGTTACAAACGGTTGCGCCTTTTCGCAATAGTTTAAAACTGTTACTAAATGACCGTGGCTCTTCATTCAAATGACCCGCCAAAAATATCCGTCAAACTCAAATTTTGGATTCGGCATGTTAACAAAAATTAATTCGTCATCCCTATCCCGGTCCGGTCGGTCGGACGGACGAACTGCGGCGGCTGCGCGTGCGTGTGGTGGTGATGCATAACTTCCCTCCTCACATCAAAGTAAAGCTTTGCATGCCCAAAGGGCCCAAACTTCCTTAGAGAAATCCATATATAAATCAATATATTCTCTTAATTTCTTAGACGTGGGACTATTCATCCCCTCTTCTTCCTTCTTCTTCCACTTCTTCCCTCTTTAGAAACAAACCCAAACCCAAAACTATTTTGAAAATTTCCAACAATATTTGTGCATTTAAAACTAAACCAAGCCAGATCTATTCTTAAACTCCAATAGAAATTTATTCTCAAACTCTAATATAATTACTCGATACTATATATTCTTCACATGGGAATAAATCTACTGTATTTAAATTATAGTTAAGTATATTGTTGGCTTTGGTTTTTCTGTTTGGGGAATGTCTAAATAGTTAATTTTTTTGCCAAATTTTGCTAGCAGTGTGTTTTATAATTTTCAAACTTTTAGGTTAACTAATATGTTTTAGACAGTGTTGAAACATGGCTTCTTTTTACAACCAACTTCCACTGCATATGTTGCTTTAACGAGTCGTAAACTAATTACTGTATAATCTGTTGCAGAGAAGGGAGGTTGTTGGATTGCACTTTAAATCAAACTAACAGTGCATAGCTATGTCAATAGGTAAAAGTTGCTAGCTAGGTAACAATTTTAATTATTTTTTTTCAAGTTTAAGCCCCTCTCATTTTCCATGCTTGGTTGATTAACTCTTTTCCAAAACTAACTGCAATACGTTTTTGATAAAGCAAATGATTTAATTGTCTTCGTATGTTTTTTTGTGCATTTAAAACTAAACCAAACCCTATTCTTAAACTCCAATATAAATCTATTCTTAAACTCCGATATAATTACTTGATACTATATATTCTGATGGTATATAGTTTACATTCATATTTATCAAAAGTTTGGAGTAGGTTAAGCTAGGCAATGAAAAGCAAATTGTTTGTTTATATATATTGCAGATTGTTATATTACATATGTTTTGTTAGTGAATTATGTTTTGAGGCCCTCAAGAGCTTGTCCTTTTGTGTGCAATGTTCTGTGAGTTATACCTTTTCATTGATTTGGTCAGTGAACTTAAGTTTGCAATGTTCTGTGAGTTTTTGGAGATTTTAGATTTGCTTCTTTATCTTCGATTTTATGAAAATTCTGACACAGAGGGCGATATTTTATGTATGCTAACACTATTTACGAACTGTTAGGAACATTAAAAGTCTGACTGAATGGGTTTGTTGTATTTAACTTTTTTGTAGTTTGAGTGTTATAGTTTTGATTATGATTTAAAACAATGAAAACTAATTTAGATATAACACGTGTCCCTTTGCATGTTCATTTATTTATGCATGCATTCCTTCGTGTTTCATGTGTTGGCATTTAATTATTTACACTTATTTCAATGCTACATATTTGCATGAAACTATTTACTATTCGCTCACAGCCTTGCTTTCGTATATGTGAAGGCTCAGGCAAAGGTTTAATTCGCACACAATATTCATATTTGACATTGTTTGTTTCCTTCGCATGGTTTCAATTCATTCACGTACTTCATATTTCATGTACTAGTAATAACTATAAAGTGAAGTATTGTTTAGTGTTGGTTGTGCGTATATATAAAGGGGTTGGCTAATTCTACATGTGGGCAGGCTTTAGTGATTAAAAATTAGAATATATTTTTACATTGTGCGTGCGAATACCATACATAATTTCAAAACTTCAGTAAATATGATAAGAATAAAATAAGTCATTGCGCTCTCTAAGGCGAGATACCACTGAATAAAACAACCAAAAATTACTATATGCATTCATTTTTTTGCTCTTAAATTTGATATGCATAATATTTTAAAATTAGTTCTCATACTTTTTTTTTGAAACTAATTTTAGACTTTTATAAATAACCACCAAAAACTGTCAGCATGCCTGACAGGTAACCAACAGAAGAATGAAAAAAAAATCCGCCGAAGCTGGCAATAGACAAACAAACACAGAAGACCAAAATAACAGCGAGGGCTGGCAAAGACGCCCTCCTGAGATAGACGCAAAACATACAGGTCGATAACCTGAAAAGACAGCCGATAACGAGACCGACGATAACGATCTCCGGGATATCCTCCGCCCGAGATCCAATATAAGAAGAGGAAAGAAGTCCCCGTTCCAAACCTGAATATCCAGAGCCTGAAGAACAAGAGCCACTAAATCAGAGGAAAAAAGGGGGGTGGGGGATTAACGGTGACGGGAAAGCCAGAAACCACCTGGCTCGAAAGCGGACTTCATCCAATTCCCGCTCTAGAGGACGATTAAGTACAGGAAATAGAAAGCAGGACCACCAGGGGGCCAGAACAGGAACTAACCGAACCCTTGAAAGGTCTGCCAAGAAATGCCAAGAAACATCATTTCTAACCCAACGAATAATGGAAGAGGGATCCATGGGAGATTCCTCAAAAATTGCCTTATTCCGCGCGCACCAGAGGTGCCAACAGATCAGACAAGGTATCAAGCGAAAGACTATAGAGCATAGAGATTTACCAGAGATTCCGTTCCATCAGGTTCTCTATAAATCAGCCGGCGAGCTGTTTCTACCTCGGATACCAATCAGATTTCCGAAGTAATTCCAGCAGGATCTGGCTGTGAAACCTGAGAAAAGAAAATGGTCCAAAGATTCTGAATCCCTGTTGCCGCAGCATCTACAACGGGAGACATATGGAATGCCAATCTGCTGAAGGTTCTCATCAACTGGCAACCCCTTATGAAGGGTTTGCCACATGAACAAAGACACTTTAGGAGGGATTCTAGCGTCCCAGATGAAAGAGAACAGAGGGAGAACCGGTGCCGGATTACGAGCTAAGCTCCAGGCCTTCAAGATTGAAAATGAACCACCATCCCATCCGGATTGGCCGCCATGAGAATCAGAGAACGATTTGATCGATTGCATGTGCTTCCAAGTCTCACTAGCGAATGAGGGAGAACCGGAAAAGCCAACGGACGCCAGCCTGTGGTACTTGGCATGCAGGAACTTCGCCCATAAGGAGTCGTTAGTCCCAAACCTGTACCACAACTTGCAAGCAAAGGCCGATCATATGTCCTTGGGATTTCGCAAACCAAGCCCGCCCTCATTCTTGGGATGGCACACGTCGTCCCAAGATACCCAGTGATGACGGTGGTTGTCAACCTTCGACTCCCAGAAGAAGGACGATGCCAAAGATTGGAAAGACCGAAAAAAAGAAGAGGTAGGGGACATCGCAGCGAACACATGAGTGCCCAACGAGCCTAATAACGAGTTGATAAGTACCAATCTTCCTGCTTGAGAAAGAAGCGACGCATTCCAACGAATAATCTTTCCCCTAACTTTTTCCGTCAGAGGATCGAATAGGGCGTTAAGTTTCCTACCTCTGTAGAGAACAATACCCAAATAAGGAAGAGGAAGGGAAGCTTCCCGAAAGCCGGTAAACGAATGGACCCAAGAAACCCTGGAAGGGTCCATGTCCTTTGCGTGAACGAAGAAACTCTTCGAAGAGTTAACGAGCTGGCCCGAACACCGCTCGTACTGATGGATAAAGCGAATCAGCCGTCGAACAGAGGTTCGGCTGCCGTTGGAGAAAATGACAATGTCGTCCGCAAAGGATAAAGAGGAAACGAGCGGGCACCCTCTCGGAAGCCCAAAACGGTGTACTTGGCCGAAAATCGTTAAGGTGTGGATCCCTCGAATGAAAGCCTCTGCCACAATCACGAAAAGAGATGGAGATAGAGGATCACCTTGTCGAAGACCTCTATCCGTCCTGAAAAAACCATTGGCCGATCCGTTACTGAGAACGGAGAACCAACAATTAGAGATTAGCCTCCAAACCAAATCGATAAGAGTTTCAGAAAACCCAAAGGCACGAAGTACCCTAATGACGAAAAACCACGACATACAATCGTAGGCCTTTTCCATATCTAGTTTGAAAACAACATTAGATCCTCTGACCTTCCGGTCAATCTGGGAAATCAGTTCCTGGGCTAACAAGACGTTATCAGTGATTAAACGGCCTTTAACAAAACCCGCCTGAGAGGAGGAGATGATACGATCAAGGAGCGGAGCCAAACGATTGGCCAACACCTTAGAAATCACTTTGTTGGAGAAATTACACAGGCTGATCGGACGAAATTCCATGCATGACCGAGGGTTATCACACTTCGGAATTAGGACCAAGTTGGTGGAAGACCAACTAATGGGAAGAATGCTGTCGGAAAAGAAATGCTGGATTGCCAGGCAGAAGTCTGGCTGAATGATAGGCCAAACACTTCGATAGAAGGAACCGTTGAAGCCATCCGGGCCACAGGCACTGTCCTTGCTAAGAGCAAAGACACAGGCTCGGATTTCTTCCAGAGAAGGCGGAGCAACTAAAGCGTCACTTCCCTCTGGAGGGACCAGACGGGGAATGAAGGAGAGGAGATCCAGATCCGATTCCGACACAGAAGGAGAACCCAGAAAGGATTGGAAATGAGTCAAAATGATCTCCTTGACTTCAGCCGGGATTGTAGCCACAGAGAGATCCGGCCTTAGAATTTCTTGAATAGAAAGAAGGTTGACTTTCTTACGAATTGAGGAATGGAAAATTTTTGAATTCGAGTCACCTTCGACCACCCATTTGACCCTCGCCTTTTGGCGAAGATAGGAGTTTTCGATACGAAGTTCCGAAGAGAATGCCAGTTGAGCAAAGGCCCATTTCTCCTTGTTATCGGCAGAAGGGTTCTCATCGAACAAAGATTCGGCAAGGATGAGGGACTCCTCTGCCGCCCGAACACGATCGAAAATGTTTTTGAAAACAAGGGTATTCCAGTTCTTAAGGCAAGCCTAAAGACGTCTCAGCTTTTGGGAGAAAGCCCCCAAGGGAGAAGCAGAAATAGGAGAGGACCGCGAGTCCTCCACTACCTGAAGAAAAGATTGATGGGAACACCACATACTTAGGAAGTGAAAAGATGAAGGCCCCGATAGACAACGCGGAGAACAGCGCAAAACCAACGGGGCATGATCAGAACATGAACGATGGAGATGAGAGGTCGAGAAGGAAAAGGGGAGATTCAGCCAATCAGGAGAACCAAAAATTCTGTCCAACCGGGATAGGATCCGGTTCGGTCCCTCCTGGTTGTTAGACTAGGTATAAGCAGAGCCCACGAAGGGGATTTCTGATAAACCGGAGCTCACAATGAAAGAATTGAAGTCAGAAACCGAGGAGCGATTGATGGCCAACCCCCCTAGTTTTTCAGCTTGACTAGCGACAACATTGAAATCACCACCCACAACAGAGCAAGAAAACCCCATCTCAGCTAGTGAAAGAATGTCATCCCAAAGGGATAATCTCTCCATCCTATCGCACTTGGCGTATACCTCCGAGAAAAGAAAAGGTTGAGGGAAGAAGGAAGCTGAACACACCACAGAGATAAGCTGGACTGAGTCAAAAACAGGGCGAACAACACAGCCTTTGGACCAAAGAATCCATATCTTACCCGATACATTGGACACGGCACCGCCAAACCTAAGCGACGGGACAACCTTGGTAACCTCTCCAGGACCCACAAATGGTTCTAAAAGAGCCACCAAGCAAACAGAATGTTTCCGGACAATGCACTTCAACCTAGTGGAAGAAGCTTCATTGCCAATACCACGAATATTCCAGAAAAGAAAGTTTGACATGAACGCTGAGACAACTGAGGAGCAGGAAACAAGCAGAGCAAACGCAACTCAGATAAGATACAAGGAATAAAGAGCAGACCGATCGGTCTGCTCAGTCGCCGCTATAGAGCGAGTGCGGATAGTGCGAGGAGTGTCGGGAAGACCTCTCGATCTGCGACGAGAGGGTCGATGTGGAAGCGAAGCCGAGTTCCGAGGGTCGGACTCCGCAGAAACTCCAGTCAGCTCCAGCGAGCCCGTCAGCCTAGAAGAAGATCTGGAAGGAGCCGAGTTCTTAGTTAGATGAATAAGGCGATCATTAATGATCGCAATCTCCGCTTCGCTAAGCATCGGAATGGAAATCGATAAAGAGTAAGAGGAAGAAGGAAGGGAGCAAAGAGAAGAACAACAAACAGACCATGGGACAGAAGAAACCTCGTCAATCGAATAAAATCGGAAGAATGTAGGGGTGCTGATAATACGCAACCCACGGTGCTGTAGGAACCTAACCCAAACCGGACTGTCACTGATGAGACAGCCCCGCGAGACAGGTGTGGTTCGCAAGGCGGCCCTGACAGAGAGATCATCAGAGCGGATCAAAGAAGGCTGGAAAAATTCCCGGCTGTCCGCATAGTGATCCGAAACAGTGGCCACTATGCGACCAGACCTAGAATATCGCCCGAGCCACTCGATCCTGGCTAAGTGAAATTTCCGTAGAGACCAAAGAAGACCAGCCAGAAAATGAAGTCTCAAGAGAGCCATAAACGACACAGAAGAGGCCTCGCAATGGCTAAAAACCATAAACTAACTAAAGGACCTGCACTGTCCGCTCCAAATGAAGCGCTCAATGCCAATAGGACCTGCACGTCACCAGTCAAAGACTGGGCAACAATGTCAGGGAGCACACACCTAGGCGTGTCATGGCTCAGAAACATAATATAAACAACATCAGCCAAAAACCAAACAGCCACTGCTAACCCTTCAACATTGAACAAATAAGAAACCAAAGGCGAGGAACTCACCTGCCTGCTCAGACCGGAACTTACCTGTTGTGCCCAGGCTTGACACTTTACTAAAGAATCTACCACCAACTGCTCACTATCCAATTCGGCCAACACACATGGGGAATCAAGCTCAACTGCCGACCAAGCCCGGACGTCACTAAGCAATGAACAGTCCCAAGAAAAGTAAGCCAAAGCAACGCTACCCATAGCCAATGCATTCGCCCCAAAGCAAGTAGGGGACTGCAGAATCGATGAAGATGTAGCAACATGCGCAGGGCTGAATGGGGGCGATGAAATCCCCATCAGCCGACACACATTCAAAAAAACCAAAATCGCAAACCACCGAGCCCACCGACACCGGCTCCTCCCTACAAGGCAACAACTCACACGCCGCAGAAAATGATAAAGCAGGTTCGAATTGGGCGATGAACTCCCGCCTCGATACAACCTCATTTAAGCTAAGTCTAGCCGGCGCCACCATCAAATCATCAACTAGTGAGTATCGCCCGAGGGGATGAAGCCACGCCTTTAACCCAACATCGAAAACCGGTAGAATCTCCATAAAACAGTCCTCAACCATCAGAAAGCGAGATCGACAGAGCTCCCCAAATTGAGCCAACGAAAAAACCCTAATTTCCACCGAACAATCACCAGTGAAAATTACCGACATGGGACCAGCCACCTCCGCCAAAATGGCAGAGGCAATAGCGGCGAAGGAAGGGCAATCACGCAAGAACGAGCCAGAGAGTACGAACTCGCCTTCGATCGAAATCGACATCGGAGGCAAAACAGAACTCAACAAAACTGTAGATGCTCAGAGGGAAGGTAGCGAAAATAGAGAAAGCAACAGGAGAGAGATAACCGCAAATTTCACGAGCACAATTTCAATCGCTATTCAGAGGCGGCCATTTTTTACCGTTGAAAAAAAAGTGTGTGCTCATACATTTATATCCCATAAGTGAAACCATTATCATCTCTTTATAGTCCAGCATTTTTAGCGCATTAAAATCATAAAATAAACAATAGACGTCAAACAATCCGATAAACAAAAATCGGCACACGATAAGGCATCACTTACCAAAGCTACAACAAGGGAAAATAAAAAAGAAGTAGAAGAACAACCACGCAATGATCAACACACCCTCTTGATAGACTACTATGGCTGAGACCCAGATTTTACTTCTGAGTTGGTGTATATATATATATATATATATATATATATATATATATATATATATATATATATATATATATATATATACGCGCACACACACACATACATACACATATATAATAACAAGTGTACATTATCTAATCTTATTTTTCTTCGTTCATTTTTGTTGATAAATTATTTGGAGAAAAATGGATGGTAACAATGAAGGCAACTAAGATGAAATCATTTATCGTCAAATCTTTGACAATAGTTAATTTGGACAAATGTATATCGTTTAGTATTATCGTATTAAATGTTTCATTATTAGATTTTTGTTTAACATTTATGTTTGTTAGTTATATGATCTTTCCATTTTTTTAATACTGTAGAAATTATTGTGTATGATTAACAAATTTAAAGTCTTATTAATCAAACATGAATATTTATATTTTTAATACAGTTGCGTACCAAAAATGAATAATCAAAGAAGGCGAAATAGAAGAATAAATGTTTCAACCGTTGAACAAAGAGAAATTAACCAAGTAAGAGCAAGAGAACGGAGACAAGCCATGACTCCGGAGGAAAGAGAAGCATATCTTGCTCGACATCATCAGGCTTATAGACTACGCCGAGAAAGGCTTAAAAATATGTCTTTAAGTAGAAATTTAGATGGGATAACCAATGAAAATTTGAATGACATGCATCAACCAAATGAAGAATTATTTATAGTACCGAATTTAAACAACCACCAAACAAATTTAAATCAATCTAAAGAAACTAAAATGATGGTTATAGAGACAATTAACTCAAATGCGACAAATGTGCATGTAAATGAAGAGTATCATCATTACCGCCAAGAAAGAAATCGTCAAAGACGAAGAGAACAAAGAGAAACTACATCTACAGAAGAAAAAGAAAACATCTAGCTCACCGTCGGAATTCTGACCATCAAAGACGACAAATTATGGAAAATGATAATGACATGCAAAGACATCAAGGAGTACGCATACATATACGAACTCATAACGTTGCAAAAAGTTTCAAAGACCACATTAACTTTCGAAGGCATTCATTACAACGACCAAAATTTTGTCCGCGTTGCTTAGCAAAATTATTTGAACATGAAACATATTCTCTATGTTGTGAGCAGGGACGAACTATACTACCCCCATTACAGTCACCAACCGAGCTCTTCAACCTTTACATTAGCACAAGTAATGATCGTGTCCACTTTAGAAGAAATATTCGGTCATATAATCGTGCATTTTCTTTCATTTTAATACGAGTTCATATTGACGAAAATTTAGCAAACGGAAAAGCTGGAGTCTACATCATACTCAAGGATGTATATATCACAATATTGGCAGCTTACTACCCTAAGAAGGATATAGACCAAGGTTTTTGCAATTGCATATATATGACACTGACCATGAAACTGAAAATTGTATGGCAGAAAATGAAGAGTTGGGTAGAAGAATACTAGAAAAGATACAACACATATTAGGTGAAAATAATAATTTTGCACAAAATTTTCATAAGTTTCACAACTTCTGAACATTCATGATTGTTGATTTATAATCAAGGAACAACCATTACAATGATAATGTGTACTTCCAACAGCTTCACAAGTTGCAGGAATAGTGAAAGGTGATGGGAAAAGTATCATAAATGATAAGGATATTGTTGTACAAAATGTATCAGGACATGTTATGAGAGTACCGGAGACGCATGGTTGTTATGATCCTTTACAGTATTATCTTCTACTACCTTATGGAAATAAAGGTTGGGACCTAAATAGTCGTAATGAAAATGGTATCCATGTTACATGCCGAGAGTATTATGCATGTCTCTTACAGGTGCAAACATAGATCACTGATTACTTTATATATCTTTATAATCTCGGTATTAACCAAATATATTCCTCAACTTTTATTTACCTTAGTAAAATACCTATATAATTAATGAATCTTATAATTATAGATTCGACAAGAAAGCACATCTCTTTTATTTCTCGGTGGACATTTGTTACAACAATATAATGTGGATAATTACGTAAGAATTGAAAGTAGTAGAATGAGATGGTTTCGCAAAAAACAACATCACATAAGATCAGAATTGTATATGGGTCTACAAGTTGCGTTGAATGTTGGAGAGAACAATGCAGGTATATGAATTTATTTACATTGCTCAATAAAGTTAATATGTACAATATGTTATATACATACATACATACATACATACATACATACATATATAATATCATCAACATGCTAAAAATAATTTGAAAATATAGGAAACATCAGAAGAAGAACAGTATTACCCGCTTCATTTAATGGAATCCCACGCAACATGTACCGACGTTACTAAGATGTTATGGATTTGGTGCAGAAGTTTGGAAAGCTTGACCTTTTCACTACAATGACATGTAATCCTTCATGGGATGAAATCACTTCTGAACTACTATATGAACAATCAGCTCAAGATCGTCCAGATTTTACGACAAGAATATTTCGTGCAAAATATGAGCAGCTGAAGGACGATATTTATAGCAAACAAGTTCTCGATTTAGTTGCAGTAAATGTGCACGTTATAGAATTTCAGAAAAGAGGACTTCCTCATGCTCATATTCTTATCATATTAGATTAGCAAGATAAACGTCATAGCCCAGATGATTATGATGTTATTGTAAGAGCACAAATCCTAGACCGTGATGAAGAACCAGAATTATATAGTATTATTATTAAATGGATGCTTCATGGACCATACAAAAGACATCGACCAAGTTCACCATGTATGAAAGATGGAAAATGCAAAAAAAATTATCCAAAACAATTTTCTCCAACTACTCTTCAAGGTAATAATTCATATCCAATCTATCAGAGGTGAAATAATGGTAGAAGCATTGCATTGGACAATGATAATGATTTTGTTGTCGATAATCGTTGGGTTGTCCCATATAATCCATGGTTGTTAAAAAAAATATGATTATCATATTAATGTCGAAGTTTATAGTAGTATCAAATCTGTCAAATACTTATACAAGTATGTCTATAATGGTCCAGAAACAATTGATGCATGCATTGTTAAATCGTCACAATGGAATCAGGTAGAAGTCATCCAATTTACTCAAAATATGATAGCAAAAAAAGATTCTTTCTATTTGAATTTTCTATTATGTGTTGGTGATGGGAATGAACTGCACATAGGCGACGACTTGATTCGAATTTCGGATGAATTGGTAGTGTCATGGGAAGATGAATGTTCAATAACTACTCTTATAAATATAATTTTTCCCACATTACATGAAAATGCATTCCTAAAGGAATTATTGTGGCAAGAGCTTTAATTACCCCTCTCAATGAATGTGTCGATAAGTTGAATAACCAAATTATTAATCTATTTCTTGGAGAATTACATACATACTACTCATTTGATTTTGTCGAAAATGATACAAGAAATCTATAACAACTCGAATACCTTAATTCAATAGCTTCAGGTGGTTTGCCTCCACATAAGTTGGTCTTAAAGAAAGGAGCACCGATCATGCTACTTTGAAATTTTGATCCAATGAATGGATTATGCAATGGTACCAGATTAATATGTCGTGAATTTTACAGAAACCTTATAGATGCAGAGATTGCAACTGGATAATTTGCAGGACATCGAGTTTTCTTACCAATAATACCTATGAAGCCTTGCGAAGATATCCATTTGCCATTCATATTATTGCGTAAACAATTTCCTATAAGGTTGAGTTTTTCCCTCACTATCATCAAAGCACAAGGACAAATAATTCCACATACAGGAATTTACTTGCCTCAACACGTGTTCGATCATGGTCAGCCTTATGTTGCGTTATCAAGAGGAGTTTCAATGAGTAATACGAAAGTTTTGATAAAAGATGACAATGTTCATGGAAAATCAAGAACTTATACTAAAAATGTGGTTTATAGAGATGTACTTATATCGACTAAAAGACAATACAGTTGGATAAATTTTATAAGCATTACTTTCGAATCTGTTTATACAGTTTAGTCTTCCTAGTTCTTTTTCTTGGAGTAATAGTTTTATAAATCAAGCAATATTTGTGCAAATCATTTTTCCTTGCATATGTAAAATACATAATATTTGTAGAACAACAATTCACACGCGAAGCGCATGCCATTACGCTCGTGCATATATATAATCAATGGGGGCGGTTGTTTAGACACAAAATTAGATACAAATTAGGGACACAAAGCATCTCAGACGTTAGATATTTTTATCCTTATACGGGAGGTGAAAATCAGGGGACAATCTAATGGTAAAGATCAATTGTGTCACTAATTGTGTCCATATTTTATGTCTAAATAGACTTATATATGGGACGGCTATTTAGACATAAAATTAGACACAAAATGGGGACACAAAAACTCACGACCATTGGATCTTTTTGTCCTTATATGTAAGGTGGAAATCAGGGGGAAATCCAATGGTGCAGATCCATTGTGTCACCAATTGTGTCTATATTTTGTGTCTAAATAGACTTTCCCTATATATGTATATATGTATGTATCTGCATATATATATATCTTATATATAAAGAAAATACTTCATCAACAAAGTCATAGTGAAGCCTTTTGTGTTCTATCGAAATAGTCCTTCGCAACAATGCAAACGAATGGAAATACAAAGGATAATTTTGTCATCTTCTTTTCACACTTCCTCTTTCCCACGTTACTCGGTACTCCAGTAAGTTTCCCATCTTCTCCACTCTTCCATCCATCCACAACTACTCCAACAAATCTCAAAACAAAAGAAAACCCTAACTGCTGCCTCCTTCAAATCAATATCAATTGTCTTTGGTCTTCTTTATTCAGCTTCTAATTTAATTCTTTCTTTCCAATTCCTCCTTTAGGAACCAACCTCTTTCAAACAAACCGCTGTTGAAGTTAGATAGATGCCCCTGGAACAGTAGATGTTGAGTAAGGATATTATTATCAGTTCGCTAGCGCACACTCACATAACTTCTCGCCTTCCGTACATGAACACCTCTCTTAGCGTTCTCGATTGCCAACTCTTACAACGAACTTCATTGATTTTACTCCCGATGCTTCCAATCCCTATTCTTTGTTTCAAGATTTTTCCTTATTTTTTCGTAATTATGAAGATCAAAAGAGATCTATGCCTTGGTTGAAGAAACTCTTGTTAGGTATCATCCTTACCTAACAGTTGAGAACAAAAGGGATCCATGCTTTGGTTGGAGCTCCAATCAGGTAATTTATTTTGTTATTTTCATTAACCGTTTTTGATTAGATAGTTAACTCTTGACTTATTGACGTAGTCAATTGATATGCCAACGTTCGAATGCACAATATCCATTGGTACAAACAATTCTAATATAAAAAGTTGCAGATTGATGAACAATATTATATTTAATCTTTAATCAAAATGTGGTTAAAATTTGTTTCCATTCGTTGAATTTTACTATAAAAAAATTAATTAATGACCTAATTCTGTGCTCTTCTTTTCAAAAATCAAGGCTTGAAATGTTATATTTCAGTAACATGTAACATCAAGGGAAGAAAATAAAGGGCATTTCAAACCAAATTTATTGTCTGCGCTGGTCATAATTCTATAATTATTTGTTTTTGGTTTTATGATACCCTATTGGGTTTTGATCAAAATAATGTGATTGATCGTTTTTTGATTGCTTCTTTTATTAGGCTTGTTTTCCCACATTTCAAACCTAATGCTAAATTGGCATATTAATTTTTTGAATTTGGTACCATCTAATCGATTATGCTCAGACTAATGATATAAATATCAATCAAATAAATAACAATAACATAAATTTTTAGTGTAAAATGAAATGTGATATTGATACGGATTATGTACACCACACATGTACTTACGTACGTACACACACATAGATATAGTTAAATGGCAGTTTTAATATTGTTTACTGAAATTAGTTAATATTATTTGATTCAGGGAATAATTTCCAATTCCTTCATAATAAATGAGTAAATATGAGTGAGTTTCTATGTCGTTAGAACTAACTGAATTCTTTAGCTGCACTTAAAGGCATATTTTAGCCAATCCTAATGTTATGATCGCTTATGTTTAAATAGTTATTTTCAATGCATTAATATCAATTGTAACAAATGTTCTTATTTATTCTTTAAAACCAAGCGACGCTAAAATTTTAGTTTCACAAAGGATTCGTAGAAGGTCTGGTTAAATTCATACTATATTGGACATTTTCAAACATTATTATTTAAAGATGACTTTTTGAAACTCATATTTATGTTTACTGCATATTCTGTTATTTGCCGATTTAGATAACAAATTCTTACCCTTATTTTATTGCTCAAATCTAGCTATTATTTTTGTATAAAAGTATATGATTTTATATTTTCCTTCAAGTAATAGTGCATAGTGCATAGAGAATGATGCTTATCCATTTCAACAAACATAGTTTTTTTTTTTAAATTTGTTCATTCTATTGATTAGCTTTGCAAGTTGATGTGCTACCATTATATTCAATCCAAGTTTTGACTCACACCTATCATAAGTTGAATTATTGATATTATAATAGGTAAGACCATAAGAATAAGTTGAATAACCACTTCAGTCTTTCCCAATATAGTAAATGTACATTTAATATAAAGTTATTAGTTTTCGAATTGTTAAATGCTTTTATAGCTACAAAAAACTGGTACGGTATAAATGGTAATCAATAAAGATATTACCTATTATGGTTATAAATTTAATTTGCATATAATTATACATATTACCTGTTATTATATTTAGGCATTAGTAATTATTCAATGTGTATAAATATTCAATGTACATTCGGGCTATTAATTACCATACCAATTTCTATATTTGTAAAGATGTACCTATTATTAGTTATAATATACAATTACCTCTTTGACCGTATATTTAGTGTGCGTAAATATCTCTATTAACAAAGCAGTTTTTGGCTTGGTAGTTTTTATTTGTTTTCCAAGCTACCCATGTTCTTGGCACAATAAACAACTAAAAGTTATATATTTACGGCTTTGTACTTTCCATGTTGCCTAATGAACAGAGTTGCTCTCAATTTTAAATTCGAACCCTAATGTCCCAATGTAACATGTATTTATTTCTTCAATTCAATTAAAATATGGCAATGAAGGACTGGATATTTTAAAGTGAAAAGAGAAAGTCCTCCACAGTTTCGCTTTCCCTCTAAAGATAAATCAAATCGATGATCGGTTTGTACAATAGAAACTGATGTGAATCTCGGTTTCTTATATTTCCAAGATGTTGTTTTTTGCTCCTTTTTATTTAGGAATCATATTAGTAATAAAATTATGTGCCCTATCTATAGTCATACTAATTAGCATCCATGTGCATTAACCATTATGGAAGATGTGTTCTTACATATACAAGTAAGCTGACATTTACGCCTTAGACGAAATTTACTTCTGCATAATGCAAGCCACTTCTCTCATTTAGGTAGAAGAACGGTTATATATAATTTCTCCTTTTAACTTCATAACGTATACGGTACTGGGGACTTAGATTCATTGATCATTTTGATGGTTTTCATGGCACCATAAGTATACCTGAAATTAAGCCTTTCGAAGATAAGTGGGACTACAAGACTCCCTAAGCCAACATCTTTGGCTTATATATATGGACCTTCTGTTGGTACCTTCCTACTTCTACAACAATATTAGTGAAAAGCCCAGATTCAATCTCATGACATAAATATGAAAATGCATTTAAAAATTACATATTCTACCCAATTATTTATATATCAAGTTCTGTTTCGAGAAAGAACTTCAAAATATATTGACGAAGAGTTAGAAATGATAGGACACTAAATTCTTGAAATTAAGATATCATATTTCAAACATATTAAATATTGGTTATGCCTTAATAATGTACTTAAGATTCCATATTTACTACAGGTCATTAAATGAGATTTACTAATGATATTTATTTTAAGCCGTGAATATAGGAACCTGGAACATTTCTAATTATATACTTTAAATTTTGGCACTAAAACTTAACGATCATTAATTTCTGTGTATAATTTATCTATGCAAGTAACTGATCTAAGATAGATATAACTGAAATAATTGAATATTTTTTGAAATAGTAATCATGCTCCTTAATTTTATCAATCTTTTAAGTACAAATTGAAACTTCTAAAAGCTTTAAAGCACAGATAAAATAGATAGCAAAAGCCTTACTATAGGATTATGGTACATTCAAAAATTTAATGGTAAGATTTGGTAGTATGAATTGAAAACATAGATACAAACTATGTAAATATAAATATAAAGTTTGTAAATCCACGATTTATTAAAGTTTTTATTTTATTTTATTTTATGAAGACTTTCATGTTGGTTGGAAGAAAATGCTGTAATCTATATCTTGCGAATAAGATAAACCCTAAGATCTAGAATTACATGATTATCACATATGTAATGAATCAATAAAACATACCTCCAGACATCTCGTATATGAATCGGCAATGGTTGTTGTCGAAATCTGTTTCAATGGATAAAGGAAATGGTTTCTCTCTCTTTTTCTATATCTTTCTTTATGTGTTTTTTCTATATACTTTGTGATGTGCAAAGGTTAATATGTGCAAAGGTAACTTGATTTTCTATAGGTGAGCATGTAATTACTTGTTCCCTTTGGGTATCTCAGTACCTTCTTTGCAGCTTTCCAATGAGCAATTCTCGGGTTACTTTGAAATATATCCATCATACCAACTGCATGACTGATATCAGGTCTTGTACAGACCTGTGAATGCATCAAACTCCCTACAAGAGATGCATAAGGATATTTGGTCATTTCTTCTAGTTCCATAGGAATCTTTGGGAACTGCTCTAGAACAAGTTTGTCTCCTTTCTACAGTGGGACAGGACTAGAGGAACAATTCGTCATGCCAAATCTCTCAAGAATTTTGTCAATATATGCTTTTTGAGACAATCCTAGACTTCCTTGTGATCTATCACAGAATATTTCTATTCCTATCACATAGGAAGCCTCACCCATATCTTTCATTTCAAAGTTCGTTGAGAGATGATACTTAGTTTCACGTAATAAACCAAGGTCGCTGCTAGCTAATAATATGTCATCAACATACAGAATCAAAAATATGAACTTGCTCCCACTGAACTTGAGGTATATACAAGGGTCAACTATGTTTTCTGTGAAATCGAAAGCGGTAATGATTTCATGAAACTTTAGATATCATTGTCTAGAAGCTTGTTTTAGTCCATATATTGATTTCTTAAGTTTGCAGACCATGTCTTCATGTCCTTCAATTATGAAGCCTTCAGGTTGACTCATGTAGACTTCTTCTTCCAAGCCTCCATTTAGAAAGGCTGATTTCACATCCATTTGATGTAACTCGAGATCATAATGAGCTACTAATGCCATGATAATTCTTACAGAATATTTCTTGGAAACAGGAGCAAAAGTTTCATTATAGTCAATGCCTTCTTTCTGATTAAAACATTTGAAAACAAGTCTGGCTTTATATCGTTCAATTTTACCATTGCAGTCACGTTTGGTCTTGAAGACCTACTTACAACCGACTGCTTTATGTCCTTGCGGCAATTGAATGATTTCCCAAACTTGATTATTATCCGTAGATTTTAGTTCATCTTTCATGGCATTAATCCATTTAATAGAATTAACATCCTTAATGTCTTGTGAATAAGAAATTGCGTCCGTAGTTCCTTCAGATTCTATTAGATAAAGCATATAATCATCAGGAATAGCTGATCTTCTTTGTCTTTGAGATCTTCTTAATGCTCGTTCCTATGGTACTTCATCAACATTATGATTGGTGATAATTTCATTATGGAGTTGTTGATCATTTATTGGGTTTTCCTCATTGCGAACAGGTTCAACAATGGGATGATTCCCGATATCTTTCGAAATAGAGGGTAAGATAATGGGTACCCTTATTTCATGAATGACCACTTCTTGTTTTTTGTACTCCCACTGATTTCACCATTCTCATAGAATTTGGCATTGCCGGTTTCAACAATTCTTGTACTATAGTTAGTACAATAAAATCTATATCCTTTAGATTTTTCTGGGTAACCTAAAAAGTAACCACTAACTATCTTAAAATCCAATTTCTTTTCATTTGAATTGTACATCTAGCTTCAGCTGGGCAACCCTAAATTTGGAGATGTCTTAAAGTAGGTTTCCATCCTTTCCAAAGTTCAAAAGGAGTCTTTGGAACGGCCTTATTTGGAACTCTATTTAAAATGTAGACAGCTGTTTGTAATGCATCCATCCATAATGATATAGGTAAATTTGCATGACTCATCATGGATCTAACTGTTTCCATGTATGTACGATTTCGCCTTTCAGCTACATCATTCTGCCATGGAGATTCAGGCGTTTTGTATTGTGCAACAATTCTAAGTTTTTTGAATAAGTCTAACAAAAGGTCCAGGATGTTGTCCCGTTTCATCATACGTTCCATAGATTTCATCACCCTCATCTGACCTAATGATTTTCACTTTTCTTTCTAATTGCCTTTCGACTTCAGTAATGAACACTTGTACAGCATCCACTGATTGAGATTTTTCATGCAACAGATAAAGATAGCAGTAACGTGAAAAATCATCGATAAAAGTGATGAAATATTTCTCTCCTCCAAAAGTTGGAACATCAGAAGGTCCACAAATATCTGTATGTATTATTTCAAGAAGTTGTGTACTTCTTGTGGCTCCTTTCTTTGTGTTTTTTTGTTGTTTTTCCTTTAATACAATCAACGCATGCTGTAATGTTAGCGAAGTCTAGGTCCGATAGGACACCATCTTTCACTAACCTCTTAATTCTTTCACTGGATATATACCCAGTTTTTATGCCACAAGAAGTAAGAATCATTCTTGTATGACTTTCCTTTAGTTTCTTTTCCATGCGGGGTGAGTTGGATTTTAGCATTTTGTTGAAGATGAAATTTATAAAGTCCATCAATTAATATTCCAGAACCAATACGACTAGAATTTTTAAATAAACTAAAATTTCCATTTCCAACTTCAAAAGAATATCCAAATTTATGAAGTGCACTTACAGAAATCAAATTACGGGAAATAGACGGAACATAAAGAGTTTGACATAAATCTAACTGATAACCGCTAACTAAAATAAGACGAAAAGTTCCAATAGCTTCAACTGGAGCTTTATCTTTATTCCCCATGAAAATGAAATTCTCACTTGGGTTTGTGGTTTGGATTGTAATGAATCCCCGCATAGAATTCGAAACATGAACGTTAGCAGCAGTATCAATCCACCAAGTAGAAGAAGGTATATTAGTAAGATTTGATTCGAAATGACTTACGAAACCCATTGGGTTACCTTTCTTTTCGAACCATGCTTTGCGCTTAATGCAATCTGCCTGGAAGTGTCCAGGTTTCTTACAGAATTTGCAGACATCATCCTTCTTTTTCTTCTTGGATGGTTGAGTGGCGTCATCAGATTTGGATGGTGCTCTGTTATGCTATGATTTGTTCTTTTTGCCAGCTTGTTTTCCAAACCCTTGAGTGAAATAAGCAACTTTAATGCCTTATGAGCCTTGCCTAGACTCCTCTTGAACTAGTTTGTTAGTCAATTCATTTAGACTCCACTTTTCCGTAATAGTGTTCTAATGAATTTTGAATGGTTCATACTGAGGAGGTAAGCTAGTGAGAATGAATTGGAAGAGAAAAGCATCATCCATAACTAATCCCAAGTTCTTAAGTTTGGCAGCAAGGTTAATCATTTCAATGACATGAGCGCTCATTGAGCGAGAACCATCAAACTTAATAGTTACAAGATCTGCCATAAGTTTTCCAGTAAGGGATTTGTCTGCAGTCTTGAAACGATTTTCAACGGATTGCAAATATTCTTTTGCGCTTTCAGTTTTGGGCAGGGAGGTTTTGATGTTGATATCAATCACCATTCGCATAAACATCATGCTGAGCCTATTAGATCGTTCCCGATCATCATGGGTTTGTTTTCCTCAGGCGTACTTGTGTCAGTAAGTGGGGCTGGCTTTTCCTTAAGGAGCCATGTCCAGTTCAAGTACGCCCAAAGAAAATTCAACTTGCTCTTTCCATTCTGAGTAGTTGGTTCCATTGAGTCTGACGATAGACGTAGCGTACGAATTAATGTTTGAGGGCATTGCAACTGCAGATATAAAAGAAATGCAGGCTTCTTTATTAGAATAAAACACATGTCATAATAAGAGGTTAGGTTTAGCGCCTCCTGTGGGTAGGCAGTAGAACCATACTCATGTAAGAATGATAAACATTAATGTTTCATACGTTTTTGTGCAAGCAACAGCCGCCTGTGGACGGGACTGCATGCATCAGACAAGAGGAAACAAGGAAATTAAGCGCGGAAGCGAAAACTAAAACAAGAGAGAAAGGAGGAAACCATATCGAACCAGGTGGTCACCTACTTTTTTTTGGCATAAATATTTGCCATTCTTTCAAGTAATCCAAGTAAATTCCATACATGAATTTAACATATAAACAATTATTTTACAAATCATATATAAACAATTATTTTGCAAGTTCCAGATCATGAATTTAATGCCAAACTAGGAAACAATTGTTTCCAATATGTATACTTTCTAAAAAGTATTCGCATACAATAAGTTGTTCCATATTATACAGTAGGTCAAACATTAAAGTAGAAAAAATTAACTTTTGCGGAAATATAAACTTTCCAGATCCAGATCTAAGCATACAGTCAATAGAACAATATTGATAATCATTATTACTATAGCAACTTAAATAATATGAATATTAAAATTGAATCATATTAACACTAATAATCATTATCATCATCATAGTAAAATTACAAACATCACATCATAGATCTATGCTAGTTTCGTTTCATATATTGATGGATAATCATGAATTCTAAAACCATGCTCTGATACCACATGTAATCTATATCTTGTGAATAACATAAACTCTAAGATCTAGAATTACATGATTATCACATATGTAATGAATCAATAAAACATACCTCCAGATATCTCGTATATGAATCAGCAATGGTTGTTGTCGAAAGCTGTTTCAATGGATAAAGGAAATGGTTTCTCTCTCTTTTCCTATATCTTTCTTTATGTGTTTTTTCTATATACTTTGTGATGGGCAAAGGTTAATATTTATAGGCAGAGAGAGGACCAAATTTCCAGATTTGTAGACTTAGTCTTGATCGTCCATCAAGATCAAGATGAGAGAAATTAACGCTCTAGATTATAACCGTTTTATTGATTAGCATATTAATATGAAAACCCTTTAGATTTTATTGACCACAAAATGAAGAATGAAACGTTTGAGGAAGGAAACGGTCAAATTTCCTTAAAAATAAGGAAGGAAAATCCATTAATGTTTTTGTATTAATTTCCTTACAAAACGGTCAAATTTCCTTACAAATGCTGTAAGAAAATTTTATTTTGTTTTAATCTCCATGTGTTATTGCTTATTGTTGTATGTCACTTCATTATAACTATGTTTTCTTCTTTTGTCTCTAAATATTTACCTTTTTTGCATTTTCATAGGCAACAGTAATATGATGGATAATGTGGCAATTTGGTTAATCAAAAGGTTAAAATTTTGATTTCATGAAGCTGCCAATTAAAAATATTGGAAATTAGGTTGAAGGGCTTCTATTTGCAGGGTAATAAGTTTTAAGGACAGCACTTTTGAATAATTAGTTTTAAGAACAATTTACAGCATAATACTAAATTCATTTATCTTTTTATGTTATACGGAAAAATGATAAATCCTTTTACCATTATTTCTTTATATAACTGAAAATGATAAATTCTTTTACCTTTTTCCTGTAAAATATCCTTAAAACTAATTTTTCAGAAGTAGTGTCCTTAAAACTTATTACCCTGCACAAATAAACCTTGAAGTAAAAATCCCCTTAAAAATATTAATTCAAACTCTGAATATAGTAAACTAATACAAATTACATCAACTATGGTAAGACTATTTTATGCCATTTTGTTTTAGTCGCATATATTAGTGAAGCAATCATTATATAAGGAAAATAAACTCATATTTGGTTCCAATCATAATATAAATGGTACTCATATTTTGCTCCATTAATCATCCAAGAAGAAGTCATATGGTTAGTGTAAATGCTTCTTTTTGGATAAAGATTTGCATCTAAGTTCGCTTTAGATATGATGTTTGAATTAATTCAAATGAAAAAATCTTAAACATATTTCACACGTGTTTAATTTGTTGTTTTGTTTTTTTTCATACCATGTAGATAGATATGATTTGATAATTTTATAAAAATGTTATACATAATATTTTCCAGTTAAAGCAATTTTTCCCAAAATATTTATAATTTATAGCAATTTTGCATAGAATATTTTTCATTTAGCAAAGTTTTTACAACATTTCACTGTATATTTTCACGTTTCAGAGTTGATTTTTACAACTCATTACGGCAGGTAGATTTTCCATTTACATTGCAGAGAACTCTATGTGTGTAAAAATAGACATATGTTTTTGAAAATATACAAGGGAAGGGAGATTTTAAAGGAAAGATGAGTGAAGAGAAAGCAGAAAATGGGAAGGTTTAAATGAGGGACCACTTTAGTTCATTTATAGTTTTAGTTCAAATTTAGCTGTATAGGTTATAACTTGGTTCTTTTCAATTTGGTTTGTCTTAGAACTCTCTTAAGTTTGTCATAAGCTATATTGTACCATTCATGGCTACACAATGGCTATAATTCATGTTTTTTTATGTCTTGATAAAATAGCGAATATGTATATCAAACTTAAGTATGCGCTAATAAAATCTCATTCATGGCACATACGTAAACAGAAAATGCCATGTCACAAAATGGAAGTTGGCGGTTGCCGAGCTACTCATGATGCTCGAGAACAAGGGAAAGTAAATTATAGGAATAGAAAGTAACTACAGCTCCAAGGATCAAGCACAAGATGCATGGCACCCATCCAAGCGATGTAAACACAAATGGAAAACTCAGCAACGTCGGAGCTATTGTTGATGTTTTCAAATGGTACCTACAGTGGAACCATGAACCTGTGTATTACATAGCACTAAGCTATTCAAAACTACAGCCAAAATGATGGGTTGAAATTGCATCAAAGAACGAACCTTTGGATTTCAGAACAAACAATGCTCCTACGTCCAATTTTGGTGTTTGTTTTTATGTAGCAGTTGAATTAGTGTTAATGCTTGCAAGGTTTAATGCATGATCATTAGGTTGTCGAGTTCTTGTCTTTTTCAAAATATTTTTTTTGGAGAAATTCTGTGTCCAGGGATTATTTATATAAATGGCTAAAATAAGTGATTATATGGGGCCTTTATTTGTATTACGTATAAAGTTTGTAAGTATTGGTCTTAATTGTTCCTAATTGGCAAGCGCAACCTATTATAACGTGGACAATTAAACAACCTATTTCATTACAACATTTTATTTTACTTTTAAATCTTACTTAATATAATAGAAACTTTTAAATAATTGCAAGTGAATAGTAATATGAAAAATTGTTCATATAAATAAATTGAAATAGCAGTAAAATTGTTGAAAAGTAAACTCAATACACGTCTATTAGAGCATTCCCAGGGTTCTACATCTAATGCTAATGCGAATAATTCATATTTATTAGTTTAACGTCTCTCCGACCTTGACAACCTTTTCAAACAATATAACAAAATAATTTTTGATTATGATATTCCACGTAATAATTACAATGTTTTTACTCATTCCAATACCTCCGCTCTTATTTCAAAAGAACAAAAAAATCCCTTATAACATTTTTACACTCCATCATCAACAGATTACTGATGCCAATCTCCAGCCCGTGACAAGGAGGAGACAAAAATTACTATATCTGTACTTAGTGCTTGCAGATTACTTACGAGCTACTATTATTGACATCAACCTTGAAAAAACATAGAGAAAAATTATCATCAATTTAAATCCTACAAAATTTTATAACAATATTACAGCAAATGATAATTCGAAATCTATACACTGGCATCAAGTAGTTTTATACTTTAACAAATATTGAGCGTTCTTGATGAAAGGAATATCATGGGAGGTGCGATCTTTATGGTTGAGAAGAAAATTTTCATATATATATATTAACATGCTAATTTATTACCTTTTAAAGTAGAGGCGATGCAAGTTTTTTAAGTTCCAAACTATTAAAAATGCTAATTTTAATATTTAGTACATTTCTACATATTGATGTAATAGTTAATTGCTCTCTTTACCGGTTTAATTGTTTCCTAAAATAACTTAATCTCATTCATGCTTTGATAAATGGATGATTTGTGCATGTATGCACATACAAAATGCATCATTATGTACACATCAAGTCATTTCATAAGGTTAAAATAATGTTACAAATAGTGTTTTATAATACCAATTTCTCTTACGCACGTGCATCGTACGTGCCAAAGTACTCGTGTGTGTGTGTGTGTATAATATTTTATATTCAAAAATAACATATAGATAACTTATATTATATTTCATGAAACAATTTTTAAACAGTTGATATATGAAGTTTACTTATACATATACATAATATGTTATACAAATTATTTTAATCAATTAAAAAAATAGTTTTAAGTATGAATGTTTTTTATATAAAATTATAGCTGAAAACGATTTCATTATAACGATGTTATGAATTTTTTTTATTATTGAACATTAATTTGTGTTCTAAGTCTACAACAAGCAATAGATTGGACAATATAATCGTATATAAATTTGTTGTACAAGATATAGGGTCTGAAAAATAAAAATAATATTGGATAATTACCCAATGATATAGTTTAACACTCACACTTGATTGATTGAATAACTCCAAAATAGAATCAAATCAGCCCTCGGATTTTTCCATGATCTAGAGGCTAATATAACCTTGTATTAATATGAAATCTTTTTTTCTTTTGGGAATTTTTATGGCCTTGGAGCTATAATTTTTTTTAGCTAATATGAACAAGAGAGTAGGGACTAAAAACAATGATAATTAATGTGTTTAAGTCGGCATTTAAGAAGAGAAAAATGTAAAGGACTTTTCCCCTTACTCCGTTTTTAAGTACCATTTCAAAATTATTTTGAACACTCAAACCCTTCCTCTACTTACACCCTAGGCCTACCATGATTAATACTATACGGGCCTTCAACAATTCCCAAACCCATTTAGTAACCAATCGATTTAAATCAAATTTAAATATTTATCAAAATTATATATCGATATGTACATATACAACTTCTATATATACACCTTGGTGAATACTAATGCCAGTAAAAACTCAAATAAAATTTAATAATTAATAACTAATAAATATGAATTAATTTACAACTATTATAAATTAATTAAATCGTACT
The DNA here is from genome assembly GCA_030765085.1 of Allium cepa. Classification (NCBI taxonomy): domain Eukaryota; kingdom Viridiplantae; phylum Streptophyta; class Magnoliopsida; order Asparagales; family Amaryllidaceae; genus Allium; species Allium cepa. The sequence goes on along the minus strand of CM060938.1, from coordinate 719,813,464 downwards.
GTATTTTGGAGTATTCATCATTATGATTGTGCAACTCGTAGTTGTAAATTCAGTTAGCGGTTAATATCAAACAATTCGAACAATAATGTTCACACGTTACTTTTGATAGTGGTGTGACAATTTAGCCGAATTTGCCACTTACACATCATTTTAGTGAAATCCATTTTTTTAATTAAATGCTTGTATGATTCAAAGATCATACAGTCATACTAGATATATATAATATATATAGCAACCAACAACGCTTGGCCGATAGCCCAATTTTTAAGGTGGACCGACCACAACACACAAGAACAATACAGGTGTGAGGCAGAGCGCCTCAACATCTACAGATCGCAAGTACGAAAAAAAAGCTACCAACATGCTTGGCCAGCAGCAAAATAAATATCGTAGCAGTACACAGAATGAACCGGCATGACCACACAATAGTAACAAAGACATATTAACAATACAACAGCACCAAGAAATGCAAAACAACTGAGCAGAGAACCCATCTAAATACGAGCACACCTACGGAACCAGCTAATAATATACGGGTAGTAACCTGGAGTGTGAGGGGAGAAAATAAATTTTTGATCCCAATCTGGAGCAGCTAGAATCGCTTTGCTGTTTGCATCATACTCCCCATCATTGCAGAGGACCAACTCCCTATCCAAAAGCCAGTAGAAAAGTTCCCGCTCATCCACAACATCATCAGAGACCATTTCGAGAAAATATTCCATCTCAAGTGGTAACAAAAACCCACTCTCCCAATGAGACCAAATTTCAATTTTGACACAACATACCAGCGACGAACTTGCGACGCGCCTTTCAACGATCTCTTAAGCGACGAGCTCAGTACTAGAAGGGTCCGATTGGAAGGCTTTGATAAAATTCAGTTGCAGACTTGTGTAAGGAGAAAAAGGAGGGTCAAGGCTAGAGGCATAGGGATTGGCGAGGCCGGAACTAGAGAGGCAAGTGGCGACAAAGCAGGAGAGGCCACAGCGAGGGCGGTGGTGTCAAATAGGCACAAGGACTAACAAGATTGGCGAAGGGTAGTGGATCACGGGGAGGAGGAGGATGGAAAGGACCGGACGGGGTAGGGGAAATAGGTTTTGCAGACTTGATCCGTCATCGTCTAGCCGGGGATTTAGGAAGGGGAATCTTGGTAGGAAGATTATTCAGAACATCCGTCGAATGGGGACATGAGGCAATAGTACGGCCAAAGGGAAGACAGTGATCACAAATGAGCGATGTCCATTGATATGAAATGTCTACGAAGGCAACCCCATCAACAACCTGTGTAGTTAAAGCGCTTAGCAGTTCCAAAACGGTGGAGGTGCAAAAGGGTATAGCGGAGATATAATGGAAAACAACAAAGATGAGAAAAAGATTCATGAGATATAAAACTAAATATTTAAAGTTAATTTATCCTCTCCTCACATATTTTTTTTAGGAGACATGAATATTTTTTAATTTTATATAACAATACAAAAGAATATCATGATTTATGCAGTCCAGATGTAACGACTCGGAAATTTTGAACGATTTAAATAACGTAATTAACTAAATTTTTCTTGAAATTAAATAATAAAATTTAGTAATGAAAATTTGATATTTGGAGTGTGTCTATTTAAACATAGCAAATGATAGATTTTCATTGGTAAATATAAAAGTTAATTCTGTTGTGTAATTTTTGATTTCAATTTAGAATTAGTTAAAATTTTTAATGAAATAAGTATTTTCAAAATCTGTATATTTTATACAATAAAAATGTAAAATCATTTTCTAAGAGAGACGTAATATTTCGTTTTCCAAAGTTGGACTGCTCTAGCCCCGTTATCTTATTTTCGGCGTTTTAACAGCATTTACGGCAGCGGAAAAATTGAGTTTTTATAACTTGGTCGTATCTCTGATATCTATTTACCATTCTGTTCGTCTCGTCGAGCTGATCTCCATAGTATATTCATTTGTGCATTGCGGTGTCCGGTACGCGGCGAAATCTACCAAACGATTGCTGTAACGGTTCCGTATTTGTGTTTTGTTTCCTTTGTCTTTTCAATTGCCACCATATGATTCCAAAAGCCATTTGTATTTATAATTTGGATTTCAACAGATGACGTTTCCTTTTTCCGCCTTTTCAAATTTATACATGTAAATACTGCCTCTTTTATTTCATTTTCTGGCTGTTCTCTTTCCTTTTTCTGTCTGATAACTTTCTAAAAAAAGGTGAAATTTACATTTCTCTTCTTCTTTCTTGCTTCTGCCATCAATTTTCGTGCACTTGCCTCCTGGCTTGAAGTCGTCCTCGAGAAAACCCTCCTCTGACTCAAAGCAAACAAAAATCGTTATCCCCTTTTCGCCTCTCCTTTGACCCGAAGCCCAACCCGAAGCACCAGCCTCCAAAACCCGGAGCGTGACCCGAAGTAGCCACCATCGAAACCCAGAAACCTTGCTGAGACTCCAGATTCCTAAAACTCGAAGTGACCCTCCTGTAACCCGAAGCCATTCCTAAGTTTTAGCCCTGGCGACCCGAAGCAAACCTAAAAACCTACGATTTTTCCAAAACCCGTAGCGCCCTTCCCCGACCCATAGTCAAACCCAAAGTAAACTTTCCCCTGACTCGAAACCTGACCCGAAGCAATTTTAGCCCTGTCGACAAATGTCGTTTTCGTCGATTTTGTATTTGTCAATGAATTTCTATGTTATTTATACTTGTTCCTTCTAATATCTAACAGACAAATGTATATATGTATTGCATATATATATATATATATATATATATATATATATATATATATATTGTTTTTCATCGAATTTAGTGCTAAATCCGTTTTGTTTGTCGCAGCTAATCGAATTTAGTTGCTTTTCAATTCCATCGTTCTCTAGCCGCGAAAGGTGAGCGATTACTCACGACTAACATTGTTATATTTAGTAAATTTATTTCACGTGAAATGACTATTGAAATATATTGTTAAAATTTACTTTGTTAGTACTTAAATTGTTGAATATTCTATGTTATTAATTGAATTGTTCGCCTGTGATTGATGTATGACACCTTGACATGTTGAATATATATTATATTTAAATTGTTACTTATGATATATGCATTTGGTTGATATGTTATGCTATTTTATATTATTATTTATTGTTCTCACTTTGCAAGCTCCCTAGTTTTAGGAATCCCTATGGGTTGAAATGATACATACCCGAACGATCTTATAAGTTAGAGAAAATCGTTATGGATTGAAATGATAAACCCAAGCAATTTTATTAAATTTTGAATTTCGAGATTGTGGGTTAAATCATATATACCTATAAAAATTTAAATTGCAGATTGAAATGATAAATATCTGTATCACTTGACCATAGGATAGAAAATTATATACGGACACCGTTGGTCTATATGAAAAATGATTTCCAAGTTTTTAAAAGGAAGTATATGGTTTTAATAAATATTGGTTTTAAAATATAATAAAATGATTTTTTTATATGAGCAAAAAATTAGATTATTAAAATTATATATTTGTAAATTTTAGATTTATTAGTTAGTTTTCAAACTATAAATTTTAAGATTTTACATAATAATTTTATTATTTTTAAATATATAAAATAATATTTAATATAATATGAATTTAATAATAAGATTTAATTTAATAAGATTTAAATTAATTAATATATATATTATGTTTAAGTATTTATTTAAAATTATATTCTGAAAATAGATTTTGTAATAACTTTAATAATTAAGGTTGGGAAGATAAATTGAAATTGATTTGAAATTGTATTTGTTTAAGAATTATATTTAAATAAAACTGATTTGAAACTTATTGAATTTGAGATTTTAAAGATATAATTTTATAACTTAATTTTGATTAAAGGTGATTAAATGAATATTTTCAAATTTAAATCAATTGAATTGAATATTTAGTTTTGATTTAAATGTGTAATTGGAGATTTTATTTAAATGCTTGTAAAAAGTGATTAGGTGAATATCTTAAAATTAAATATAATTAAAGTTAGATATTTAATTTTGATTTTATTTAAATTTGTAATTTGAGATTTTAGTTAAATGTTATTAGAATGATTATATGAACATTTTCCGAATTGAATAAAAATTAAGAGTTGAATTTTGAAATATAAATAAAATTTATCAAATTGAGTTATTTTAAATTATTTGAATGTTTAACTTCGAAACCTATTGAATTGAAAATGATTTAAATTTGTAGTTCAAACTTGGATTTGAAATCAATATAAATTAAAGATGTTTTAATGAGATTTTGAATGGAATCTTTTTAATTGGAATTGTTGAGGTGAGATTGATTTGAATTTGATTTGTGAAATTGGAAGGATTAATGCTAATTTGAAACTATCTTCGATATGAACTATTTTAATATACAAACCGTTTGTAATACATAAACTCTTTTTAATATGTAAACTATTTTAATTTATAACCTATTTTTAAACGTATAAACTATTTTTAATTTATAACCATTTCAATATATATACTATTTTCAATATTTAAACTGTTTAACTTAGAATGTTATGATTTAGATTTAATGGATTTAAAATTCTAATATTTTGACATAATTGTTTAAACAAAAATGTGATTTCAAAAGTGATATGATTTCGGAAGTGAAATCACGAAAGTGATATGATTTGGAAGAATATGATATTTTGGTATGAAGTATGAACCGTTTGAAATTATTATAAAATTGATTTTACAAAATGGCCATGGTGTGAAATAAACGTTTGATTGTTAAAGAGACCGGGATCGGATATTGTCATACTCTCTGCCAATACCCAAAACCACTTTAACAACTGTGTACGTGGTGGAGATTCCAGAAAGAAGTAGGATGGTTTGGTGTACGATTTTGTATGAGGTATTTACTAGCCCTGACTTCCATGAGTCAGCTTAGATGTGACTAAAACAGGAGCCACGCCGGGCCAAGTGAAGTCATTCCTCCTATCGGACATGCTTCTTTGATACCATGTTATGACTTTGTGACGATTTGGTGGTCACCCTTTGATTTTGATTATGGAAATGTGTTCCGAGGTGGGAGGTAGTAGCTGCTATGCATTACCACCAGTCTGGATCCGCAATTGGTAGAATCCTACCCTGGCATTGCCTCGAGTGTCGTGTTTACATGCCCTATCGCACCTTCTATGACTTTGTTTTGTACCATACCTATGGAGTGCCCTCCGAGTAAACCTCACGGAGGAGCTTACGGTACTATGTAGACCATGAGAATATATAAAATGTGTTAAGGGGGATAAAGTTGCCTTAACGTTATTTTAATAGTTTACTTTACTATAGACATTATCTATGTAACTATTGTACTATGCATGTAGATAGTTTAACGGATCCTTAAAGGATGGGAATCCCAAACATCCTTTAAGTTATATTGTATTTTAGTTGACATTTCACTTGAGTTGAATTTATTGGTAAAAGAATGTTAATCCTCACTCGAGTGTTTTGTGTTTTACTTTATGCTCGGGTCAGATTGAGTGTCACGACATTTGAGACTCGCCTTTGGAGATTGGAGCTTCGCTTGGAGATCCATCTGTATCTATCCAGCTTTCAGTTATTTTAGTTTATTTCAGTCATTTATGTTCAGACTTGTCAGTTGCTTATGTATTAGAGATTCATTTGTATTTGAGATTCTATTATACTTTGTTTCAGACTCTGATGTTTTATAGTAGCTTCATGAACTAATATTTATCTATTCCGCTGCTTATTGTTGTAATACTCTGTGTCTGTGATTCTGTGATTGATTTATTTACTGTATATGCTGAGTTTTATCAAATATAAATTACAACTTGATATTTTGAACAATTCAAGTCTGACATGTGCGAATGCGAATGATTCGAAATAGCGGGTCGTTACACTAGATGTGGTGACTAAATTTCTAACTTATATTGAGCATTTATGCATTAAAATTAGGCTTTTACCCTAATTTTGTTGATTTGTTTAAAAGAGAATAGTTAAATCAATATTCTTATATAAATATTGTTAAACAGGTGCTAAAAAGCCTTGATTTAGCGAATTTAGCAAAAAAATAGTAGGGCTTAAAGTGGACCTACTGTTTAATAGCATTATATTGAAATAGCGTAGCGGTCGAAGAGCACTATGCGCTATAGCGGGGATTTTACGGGGTTTAACTGCACAATCGGCAGCAAGGGAAACCGGTATACTGGTAGACAACTGCCTGGATTAGGTAATTTCGGTAAGAGCCTTGGAAAAACGGAGCATCTATCTACGTTCGATGGAGATGTCAAAACAAATTAACCCGCCTTAGCTTAAGTAATACCTTTTAGTAACGATTGTTTATACCAATTCTCTTTGTCAAAATTGTATCACTTTAGGACTAATGAAATTGGTTTTGATCAAAATTTCAATATTGTCCACATTCAACTCGGTTAGTCCAAATACAAAAATTTTACTTAAATAATAACATTTAATATTAATTGTATTACTTCGGCTAAAGACTTTGACTTTGATTTAATATAGTTGACCATGATACCAGCCTCTTATAACGGAGATAAATTCTTTATTAAATAGTGTTTCACTTTCAATGTTTCAACTCAGATCCAACTACAGTCCCTTGGTAGATCATCATGCCATGATTTAACTATAGCCAAAGTAGCATATTCACATCGAAGTTCAACGATATTCTCAAGTCGAGATAGGCGTCACTTCAAGATTGCCCATTTGACTTTAGTTATTATTCCAATAAAAAACCCTTAAAGTGAGTCATTCCCTAGTTATCTAATAAATATTAACACATAACTCTTGGTGCCTCCAACAGCTACGAGTAATACATTGTCTAACATTTGCATAGTACGACAAAATTTAGTTTCAATGGATATATCGATATCCCGTCTCGAAACATCTTATTTAAGAATATTTAAGATAATATATTGTTTTCATGTGACAAATTTATCAAGATTACAATATATTATAATTATTATCACATAACATATCTTTTAAGGATTTACTATTTAACACACTTAAATTAATTATATCATTGTATAACAAAGTATATTATAGAAATCAAACACTTCTATTATGATCAAGATTGATTATCAAGTTAGGTGTATGTAACAAATTATATAATTACCGCTAAAGCTTATCCCTAACTCTATCGGTTGCTCTGTGACCAAACCAATGATCGTGCAAACGACCATGGTGGCTGTTTTCTAAGATTGATCTACCGATAGCCCTATGCGCATTTCTATTATATCCAACAGGATTACTACTTGGATCCCTTTTCGCTTTCGACTTCGCAACCCATCTCACTTGCTTCCACCACTTCCAACATGATCTTCGTCGGATGACTTGACATCATTCCAGAATCAATCACCAATAAAATTCGAGGTGGTCGTGAATCTCTGAAGTGAATAAGAATTTTGGTCGAGATTTTCGAGCGCTTTTATAATTTTGATTATTTCATGGATTTTTATCATCATCTCTATGATCGCCTACCACATCCTCTTCTTACCGTATGTATATTGTAACGATGATCCAGTGACGGTCAATTTCCGTGCGCAGCATATTTTTTTGCCAACATTTTCATCAGTGGACACAAACTTTCCTTACGAAACTGGTTGTATGTCTCGCTCATTCTCTACATAGACACATTCTCCACCATTTGCACCATTATTTCATGCGTTTAAGCCCTCCAAAATTCTTTTCAAGAACTGCATGTATTCTTGATGTTCTTTCATCATTTTCTTCCCCGATGAAGCAAACATCTTTACCAAGCCCACATCTTGCTTTTTCCACCAAACCCACTTCTCCTGCATTCAATGATCCTCCAACGTCTGTAGGTTTAGCGTCTTCCATGTGAGAGGTTCATTTACCATAATGTGTTTTAAACACCATTCTTAAAATCAATTTATTTATAAACAGAAAAAGAAAAAGAAAAAAAAAAAAAAAAAGGAGATTAAGAGCCATGAATTTTAACTCTAGTTGAAATAACAAAAATGTTTATATTATTTTTGTACGTAACGGTTAGTCTGGAAACGTAAACGACAACAATATTTCAACCGAGGAAATTTGTTTAATCTTGAAGAAGACAAAAAACTGAAAAGTACCTAAAAATAATTATTGAAATATTCTAGCAATGGAAGATTGAACATCACAACCTTTAATGGTCCGACCATCTCTATTTTATCATATATTTTGTCTATCTTCTGGATTCTATCTTCCTATTCATTTAAAATTTAATCCAAGAAGAAAATATTCTTGTTTACTATAGAGCTTACATTGTTCGCCATTAAATTTTCCATTAGAGCTTGCGAAGGTAAATCAATTATCTTCGCCATTCAAAAAACGATGATCGCCTTTAAATAATTCTTTGAAAAAGTTAAGCTAGATTTAAATTTCTCTCTCTCACGAGAAGAAGAAAGATGTTTACTTCACGATTTGAGTATCTACCATCATAGTTCTTCACACTCAAACATAAAGATGATCTCACGTTAAGACAAAAAATTCTGGGATAGCGCTTGGAACAAGAATGGCTGTTATTCATTCTTTAAGATAAAGTTGTTTTCCTTGTCCGCAGCTTGAGTGGAGTTGATGAGAGTTCCCAACTCCCAAGCAGACGGAGAAGGTTAGCCCGACTAGAAAGAGGAATCGGTTGCGATGGACCTACCGAATTCTCTAACTGTACTCTTTGGACTAGGATTTTTTCCCATAAAGTGTTTTTCTTTTCGGGAAAAGAAATATATATTAGTTCATCAAACAGCTTAAAACTAAGATTTAATTACTTAATTTTTTTTTAACTAAGATGAACTCCCATTTTAAAAACTTTGAACATACATAAAAACTAGTAAAATATAAAATACGGGTTGATGTTTAGATATAACAGGGAATGCAATTCCTCTCTTGTGTGAAAGTATAGCATTTTAAATATTAGGCAAAATTTGATGAAGTAAAAGACACAGTAAATTTGAAAAATATAAATTAGTTTGATGAATCCAACTAAACAAAGAAAGATGGTTGAAATGTTTGCGTAGGGAACAACATTCACTAGTAAAAATGCATAATTTTTCAACTTTTCTCTCATATGAAATCAGCAGATAGTAAAAGAAAAAAATCAAAAATTTATACGATTCAAATATGCTTAGATTTTCACTCTCTTTGGAGCTTGAGCAAATAAGTGTACAATTGATGTAATCTATCATCACAAACTTATAAGTTCTCATCCTATAAATTTATAATAGTACATCACACAAGTGTTACAGCATCCAAGAAATTCAAGATAAATAAACCGTGACAATTGAAACATACATGTCAAATTTTTAAATGTTTTACCACTTACTGAAGGATATCGGTGGCAAAATTTTGATGTACAGTTCACTGCCAAAAAATTAATGCTGGATTACGTGACTTGAAATAAATAAAAAATATCCATAGGATAAATTGATTCACTTTTGTTCTATTTACTGCTACTTCTTACTGATTCTTTCCCTCCTGAAAAAACAAAAAAATATTAGCTGAAAAGATAATCAACATGACTATTGTTTATTCATGGTTATACATTCATACGTGTGTGCATATGTTATTCACGGTTATACATTCATACGCGTGTGCATATGTCTGTGTGCGCACGTGCTACACAAACATCCATTTATATATGTATGCATGTAATGTATGTATATGTACACACACATAGTGTGTGAGTGGGTATGATTTATAAAGTCGTACAATCTGAATGAAATATATTTTGTGGATATGTTTTTAAATTAACACTTCGACCATCTTCTCAAAATTTGAGACCATTCTGAAATTTGATGTGTTCAAAACTGTGGAACTAGTTTTAGAGGTTATCTGAAATAATCTTTTAGAAAATGTTAGTATAAACAAACAATTTTTTGCGAAGATCTTCAATGTTATAAGATCACATGCAAAAGTTTTGTTTCGTTTTGAAGTGCGGAACACCAAAAAATCATAGAGGTGTAGTGAGGTATGCAAAAAGAAGAAAGAGAAAAAAATGGACATCTGATTGAACATTGTTGCCTTTATGCTATCAGTTTTATGCAGCTGTTGCCTTTGTATTTGTAGAAGGATCAGAATAATATAAAAAATAGTCATAGCAGAAAATTGATGCAAGTTATATATGTATAAGAAAAAAATTAAAGAAGTTTGTTTTAATCGTGATTACATTCCATTACCAGACAAGAAAAACCATTTAAGAGATGATAGTCACTTACAGCTAAGGGGCTTGTTGCGGCAAAACGGGCTTCCACATGAGCATCTGAAAGCTTTTACAGGATGATTGATATCACTAAAATCAATACCATAATCCTGCAGAGAATGAATTTTTTATATAAAACATACTATCATTACGTGCATATAACATGGTTCTTTGGAAAAATGAAGCTAAAGCTTGAGAAAACAGATTTCAAAGAACTGTATGTGCGTTTACATAATTTAAAGAAAGCAGTACACACCCAACATAATTCTTCTTTAGCCTCTATTTTTCTCGTAGTGAAAAATGCAACCTGCAGAGGTAAACGTATAGGTATAAAATGTGTATTTGACAGCAGATTGGTTCAGTATATAATGCAAACTCAAAGCTCGAGTCAAGTTCCAGATGTAGCATACATGATAGTAATGATGATCTGGTGTTTCAATCTCAACTGGAATCTCTATTGTGTTTGCATCACAGCACCTAAATAGAAGAAAAAGACAGCAATGTTAGTAAGGATGAACTTTTTGTTGAAATCGGGTGGAAGATTAATGTGGATGAAGGGAAACCTCCTCTTTAGTGCAATAGATAGAAAAAGAAAAATTACCTAAGATTCATTCCCATATGTTATATGAGACCATATACCCAATAAAAAATAATAAAAAATTATTAAAGAGAGAATACACCCAATTGAAGGACGGATTTCAGTACGTGTATTTTTAATCATGAATCAAAATGACACGAAATTTTACCAAATATATGTCAAATCATGTAGGCAAACTAAAACATAACTTCATCATGTATATAAAAATAATCATGGGAAGTGTTATATTTAAACATGAATAGCATATGATTAGATAAGACCAAATCTTTTTCCACCAAATGAACCATCTAACGAAATTGGATTGTCTACCCATGTAAAAGCAAGAAGAAAATATTTCACAATCTTTGATGGGCATATCCTGCGATATGCGGACATAGAAAAGGTGTGTTTTAGCTACTCAAAATTTAACTGCATAGAATGCACCTATAATTCAGATCGTTATTATCACGCTATGACATTCGAATCACCGGATGTTTGTTTACTATGAATTTCACCGTAGTACACGATCTAGTTTTAACATGAACTTAGTACCCCGACATCGTTTTAGGTGGGGAGAAATCCTTAACTATCCTATTTATTATGTACATGTGATTATTATTAGTAATCACATTTATATCAAGTATTACTAGCAACTAAGATTTGCAATAATATTTAACGAGTGCTCATTCATTTGTAACGGGTATGGTGATAAATAAGCAAGGGATGCGTCGCCACTCCCTTAGTGGCGTGCCATATCGAGGTTCAGGGTATGATGATAAATATGCAAGGGTTGGATCGTCATTTCCTTAGTAGCACGTCATATCGAGGCTCGAGTATAGTATAAATATACAAGGGTTGGATCGTTACTCCCTTCGTGGCATATTATATCGACGCCCCGATGTAGTGATAAATGAATAAGGGTTTTTATACTTTACTCGGCGGGTACAAGAGGCAAAGAAGTTGGTCGATGAAAGTAGGTAGATAATTGGAATGTAGGGTCCGTAACAGGAAAGTTAAGCGAGGTAGTTGATACTATGACTAGAAGACGTGTAAATATATTATGCGTTTAGGAGAACAAATGGACGGATCAGAAGGTGGAGGAGGTGGGGAACACATGTTTCAAGTTATGGTACACGGAAAAAAGTAACAAAAACGAGGTAGACATCTTAATTGATAAGAACCTTAAAAACGGAGTAGTCGCCATTAAAACAAAGGGGACATGATCATGCTAGTCAAGCTGGTAGTTGATGAGATGGTTCTGAACGTCATCAGTGCATATCTCCCGACAAGTAGGCCTAAGTAAATCCGTTAAGAGAAATTTCTGGAAAGAGCTGCATGTCATGATTAGAGATGTACCTAATAGCGAGAAATTTTTCATAGGATAAGATTTCAACGGCCATGTTTTTACAACTAGCGTGGGGTTTGAGAAAATGCATTGTGGTTTTGGATATGACGATAGGAACCGAGAAGGAAAAAATATATTGAATTTCGCTATTGCTTATGACATCACATAGCTAATACATTCTTTAAAAAGAGACAATCACATTTGGTTATTTTCAATAATGACCAACACTCTAGCCAGATTGATTTTATCTTTACTAGAAAAGATGATAAACAAACTTGTGTAGATTGCAAAGTTATACCTGAAGAATGTGTCGTCTCACAACATCAGCTTTTGATATCCGAGTTTTGTCTTCGGATGCATGTTCGACAGGATAAATGAGCCAAGATTAGTCGGACGAAATGGTGAAAGCTCAAAGGAGACGCCTCATGGGTGTTTAAGGATAGAGTCATGGAAGTATGGGCATAGAGTATAAAAGAAGAAGCAAATGACATGTGGTTGAGATGACAAAACGTATTCGGAAAATGACAACCGAGATGTTTGGGATAATAAAAGGAAATAAACGCGAACCTAAAAATTCATGGTGGTGAAACAGTGATGTGCAAAAAGCTATCAAAGAAAAGAATAAATGTCATAAATGCTTGCATCACCACAGGAGCGGGGACAACATGCAAAAGTACAAAGCGACAAAGAAGAACGCAAAGAGAGTGGTGAGTGAAATAAGGGGTCGGGCGTATAAAAATCTATATTAAAAGCTAAGTACGAAAGAGGATGAAAAAACGTTTATAAGATGGCTAAGCTCCACGACAGGCAGACGAGAGACTTCAACCAAGTTAAATGTATCAAGGATAAGAACAATAGACTTTTGGTGAAGGACGGTGAGATAAAAAATGGATGGAAAGAACACTTCGATAAGCTATTCAATAAAAAAGGCGATAACATTATGATCGAGCCAGACGACTCTTTTGATGACATTAGACATTTTATTCGGAGAATTCAAAAGTCCGGGGTAAAGAAGACGCTAAAACGGATGAAAACAGGTAAGGTGTTGGTGCCTGATGACATTCCCACTAAGGTGTAAAGATGCCTTGGAGATGCATGAATAGTCTGACTAACTAAGTTGTTCAATAATATTTTCAAGCCAAACAATATATTAGATGAGTGAAGGAGAAACATATTACTCCAATCTTCAAGAATAAAAAAGATATTCAAAGTTTGTACAAACTACAGAGAAATTAAGCTTTGAGACATACAATAAAACTTTGGAAGAGAGTCAATGAACATTGATTAAGAAGGATGACAAACATTTCAAAAAACCAATTTGATTTCATGTTTGAAAGGTCGGTCACATAGGCGATTTTCTTCATAAGAAAACTTATGAAGAGATTTAGAAAGCAAAAGAAGGATCTACACATGGTATTTATTGATTTGAAGAAAGCTTATGACAAAATACCGAGAAAGATTATATGGTGAGCTATGAAAAAGAAGAAAGGCGATTTTCTTGATAAGACAATTTATAAAGAGATTTAGGAAGCAAAAGAAGGATCTACACATGGTATTTATCGATTTGAAGAAAGCTTGTGACAAAATACTGAGAAAGGTTATGTGGTGAGCTTTGAAAAAAAAGAAAGTTCCAACAAAATACATTAACTTTATCAAAGATACATACGACGATGTTGTGACTAGTGTCAGAGCATGCTATGGTGAAATTGGTTACTTTTCCATTAACATAGGATTACATTAAGGATCAGATTTGAGTTTCTATATTTTTCCCTAGTGATGGATGAGGTTACAAAGAGTATACAAGGCGAGATTCATTCGTGTATGCTCTTTGCTGATGATGTTGTGCTAATTGACGAAAGTAGGATAGGGGTACAACTGGAGTTGTGGAAGCAGACTTTAAAATCAAAGGGTTTTAAGATTAGCAGAACTTAAACAGAGTATATGAAGTGCGAGTTAAATGGTGTCGGTTCAGAGAATGGAGATGTCACTTTGGTCAGACAAGTAGTGTCCAAACAAGAATCCTTTCGATATTTAGGATCAATGTTGCAATATGATGGTAAAATTGATGAAGATGTTAGTTTTAGAATTTGAGCGGGATGAGTGAAATGGCGACTAGCGTCTGGCATTCTTTGCGACAAGAAATTCTCACAAAAACTTAAAGAAAGGTTCTATAGAACGGCAATCAGGCGTGTAATGTTGTATAGTGCAGAATATTGAGCTACTAGAAGACAACGCACTCAGAAGATAAAGGTAGCAGAAATGCTATGCTGCGATGGAACTGTGGTCATACAAGCAAGATCGAATTAGAAATGATGATATACATGATAAACTTGAAGTAGCACCAATTGAAGAAAAACTAGTCCACACCGCTTAAGATGGTTTGGACATCTCCAATGGAGGCCTCTCGAGGCACCTGCGTATTTGAAATTATAGACCGCATCGAATGCTTAAAAAAAAAGTAAAGGTCGACTAAGATTGACATGAAAGAAAATAGTAAAAAAAGACTTGAGGGATTTGAATATATTCGAAGAGCTGGTGTTGGACAGAAGCATGTGAAAGTTAGTAATCCACGTACATGAACAATGAGCTAGAAGTTTTTTTTTGCCTTAGGGCTGGTTCAGGAATAGTGTTATAAGTTTTAGATTATAGGACTAGTGAATAGGAGCCTAAGACGTAGTGTTTGGTCTACAGTCTCTATCACTATTAGCACCATTATTGCTATTATTATTATTACTACTATTATTACCATGATTTTTTTAATTTTTTTATATATATTAATTTTTTATTTTATTTTTATTTTACTTATTTATTATTATTATTATTTGTTTAATTATTTTATTTTATTATTATTATCATGATTTTTATTGTTGTTGTTGTTGTCACTACTTTTACATTAACTTTGTCATTTAGTTTTGCGTTCCATCTCTAATCAACCTCAACTTGTTTGAAAATAATGGCTTAGTTGTTGTTCTTGCTCATTTACTTGTAAGTTGTTGGGGACTTCATAGATAAATACCACTAATGAACTGCTCAACCAAAATTTAGAAACTTTTCTCATCATTTGATCCCAAAATGACAACTGACACTGTCTGAATGCACGATTTGAATTTTTGAATAGTAAAAGTGGTACTTTATTCAAGCAAAGTATCTGTTTTGATATCCCACCGGTTCGAAACCATAACCTCTGGAACTTATATCTAGAGCATCATACTAGTGACCAGTTGAGCTAGTGGTCCTTAGCGCAAGATTTGAATTTATATATGCCAAATTCAGGTATTCATCTAAAATGTCACAGCTATCATCTTTCAAATTTTGATATTTTGATCGACCATATTACATGAATTCGGTCTTGTCTCAGTGCTTCCATGTCTAATCTACATTAATTAATTAAACAACTTGCTTTACAGATACAGTATAGAAAAAACATGTTATATCTGACACGGTTTGTTTTAATTATACCAGTCTATTATGAGTTTTATTCACACATCGCTGGATTTAGTTCCTGTGAACGCATGGTTTTAGGACCAAGTTTCGGAAACAGTCAATGGGGTTGATACTACCTACAGCTTATCCATCTCAAGTTCCGCTCAAGCGAGAGAGCAGTAGGTAGAGAGTGATGAATGATGGCATTTAACACGGTTCATCAAAATATTGTGTTCATAAACTGATGTAGCAATAGTGTGCATTCCATGCTCATACTCGTATTGTCACCAATGTATTACAACCACATTTTTGGTAGGAAAGCCTGCACAATTTGTAACAGTTTGTATTCACAAACAAGACAAATAGTATATCCAGCAAAATGCTTCTATCACAGAAATTTAATTTGTTATTTTATGTGGAAGACAGGGGAACCATCAGATTTGCAGAGGCCCCCTAATTTCCGCCGTTCAATTTTTGATCCGTACAATTATATCTACAGATTTCAGTCATTGTAGCATCATCCCTATATCCAGCTTAATTGCATTCACCAAGCCAGGGGATCCTTTTTTCTTTTTTTTCCATGTTAGAATCTAGAGGTTAATGGTTAGGTGCCTATATTGGATTATGTTCTATGAAACATCCAATATTCCAAAATTTCAGCTGGAACCTTCAACATTTGTTTTAATAACGCATAAATATTTGAGTTATAGGAACACTAATAGAACTTCTAAGATAACAACAAAGGCAACCATTGCCTAGTTTCAGTGGATAAAAAGTTTTGTCATTGAGGTTAAAGTTGACTCGATCTTTAGCCAAAAGCATAAGAAATGGCAAATAAACCATCTCAACCCTACATGGTAGATTGCATTTCATATTCATAACTTAATCTAAAACACATCAAAATTATTACGAAGAGATGCACTACGGCGTAACAAATGAAAGAAAATAAAGATTGCTAGAATAAATTACCTATGGTTCATAAATCTGGCAACATTGCCATATCTTGTTGCATCCAAACAAAGTGCATCTTCATCCTCCAGTAATCCCTCGGAAGCCCAATCAGCATCAAGTGTTACTGGATATGTATGTTTTTCATTTCCTGAAGCACTCATTGTCCTTTCATAGAGCTCCAAGTTTGTTAGTATCTCCCCAACGTATTCGCAAACAAATGTCCCTCTTGGAAGTTCTTCAGTGGAGCGTAAGCCCCATCCCTTAGCCTTACCAGAGTAAAATACCTAATAAAAAACGTTGTTCGTTTAGAATAGGACAAATTTTCATTTTAGGCTAATTTTCGAAATTCATTCCAGTTTTAGACTGATTTCTAAACTATTTGCACATATAGATGGATTTTCTACCATGTTAGCACTGCGGTGACAATATTTTTCAAAAACCTACGTAACGGAATAATTGTGAATCTATATAAATTTACATGGTGCAACACCCATAGGAAACATATAGTGGTGCAACTGGTGATTACACCGATGTAAATTTTTCTGGAAGCAATTCATAATTGCACCCACAAATTCTTTTTTCCTTAAAAAAAGCAATCACTTCAACATTGATGTGATAGAAACCATGTTATATTTTTTCAAATAATTTCAAAGTAACCTAAAATTGCAATAATTTCAGAAATTGGCCTAAAAAGAAATTTTCTTCCCAAGATATTAAATTGAAAAGTTTCAATAATATAATGAAACTTCAATAAATGTACCTCTAAGCGGCATCTTATCCCCCGCTGCACCACACGATTCCCACATTGGGAATGGCATCCACATTTTGTCCAGCATTCCTTGATAAAGGTAGAAATCAAATGTCCCTTGCACTTGTCAGGCATTTCCTCATTCTTTATTCTCTCAAGAGGGCAATTCTGGCAAAAGTGAAGGTGTTTATCTTTTGTATTCCTATACTTGTCAATATACGAATTCAAGAAGTTCTCACTAAGCAATCCATTAGATGTATAAGCGTATTCACCTCCAGATTCGGCAGCACATGCACAAGGTACCGAAGCCCTTAAGCAATCTCCGTAGCAATCTGAGCAACAGTATTCATCGCCTATTCGATCTAGAGATACTGGCACTGATGCATTCCGATAGACAACGTTGTTTTTTATATAATGGAAACTTGGAGGGTCATAATCGATATCCTCACTGACTAGTGGTATCTTAAACCTTTCTTGCCCGTTTGTTATGTCTCTAGGGTTTACAATACGCTTTACAGTATCAACTGGAACGACAGGAGGCATTGTTCTCATTTTCTTTTTACTTCTCTCATGTCTTTTATCGTCATCAATTTTATAGCTAGGCATCATCTTCTTTTGGGCGGTGCTTCTTTTAGCCAACTGGGAACCCATTTCCACCACAGAATCACACATATGTTTAAGGAGATTCACGAAGGATAATTTTGGGTCTAGCTTCTTGGCTGAGTGAAGAAATTGATCCTCTACAAGTTTGCATACGCTCTTGACACTAGGCATTTGGAAGTTCTTTTTCTCAAGTAAAGCAGAGCTACATTGTAATAACAGATTTACTTCACGTTTACAAGAAGAAACAACTTTAAAATCACAGGAAGACATGTTTTGACCACTTGTTAATTTATAAGATGCTGGTGCGAGTTCTTTTCCAGGCCTCTTCCTACTGCCGGCAATGCTATCTTGATCACTTGAAGTACTAAGGCATGATGGAACATATTCTTTTCCTGTTTTCCCCAAGCTGCTAGAACGGCTATCCAACTAGCAAGAAAAAAAAAATGCAGTATTTAACACCATTCATAGAAGCAAATTTGCAACTTCCTTGCAAATAATTATAGCGATGTTTCGTGAAACCTGCCTTCAGAAAGGGACGGAAGTGTATTTTGAAACTTATAAAAGAGTGTTTGACAAAACTTTCCTTAGCTTTAAAGTTTGAACTTAAAAATAATTCCCCACCGTGTCAAGGTATAGGAGAAGAAATTAGGTTTTATTTTTTTCTTTCAAATTAATATTCCAAATGCCGAAGATGGTAGAAACAAGCTTGTCATCTTAGCATTGGACAAATCATGCCCCTTGTAGAATAAAATTTGTAAAATAGCATGTTAAAGTAGCATTGTTAAATATATTGTTATACATGGGGCATGATAGAGTAAGTTGCATCCATCTTGATTCTTAGAAATCCAACTCGGTGGACTTTACGATTCACGTTACTCTTGTTACAACCATATCTAAGAAGTTCAAAAGGAGAAATGATGAACGAGTGATTTTGGAAATGGATTCGAGGATGGATATGAGGAAGAGCGAGTCTTAGAAAAGTCTAAAATTGAAAATGAAAAGCAATTATAAATATATTTATCAAAGTTACTAAACATCTTTGTTAATGCTATAATTAAATTATATAAATGTTTAAAGTGAATGATTTTTTTCATTCTTCTATGAATTTATACAAACAACTATTTAACCGCTTTTTAAATAATTTTGCGTACAGGTTAAAAGATAAACAATTAATTAATTATTTAAAAAAATAAACATTAAAAGATAAAACCAAAAAAATATTACTTTTGCATACAAATTCATGTTATCATAATTCATATTTTGCAGCAATATTTATATTTTTCTATACATACACGAATATAACAGCTGTAAAGGTAAACTAATGTATCACTTATTGCATATTTGAGTAATAGATATTGCATTCTTTTGGAAGGTAAGACTAGTTCCAAATGGTGACCGCTTTTATATCCTCATATGGTTGTAAACTTTCCGCACTGGGTTCCTCAATTTTGTTGTATGAGTATGTAATTTAAAGCTATATTTTACAATAAAAGAAAGTCTAGACCATATTAGTGACCTGTTTGATATTTCAAAGGATTATTTCAAAGATGGATAGGAAAATTATAGGTTAGAGTATCTTCAATGTTATTGTCGTCAAGTAGAAGAAATCCAATGTGTCATGTAATGTGACATAAAAAAGTACATATTTATTTTAATACACATTTCGATGCACTTGAAGCACACATTATGAAAGAAAAGAACATCATGTGGACATCTATGTGTGACATTGTTGACTCTTTCGTTATATTTGCTACAAGATTGCATTGAACGTTTTTGAATAAGAGTGTGTTCTCTTTCAAGTCACATCACCATAACAAGTATGATTTCTCTTAACACTGATTGTTGTGTGAATTCTAGTTATCTCTCTGAACACTGAAGCATTTGAAAACCTCTTACCTGGTTAAGATGCCTCGCAGAAGACACAATATTAGTTGTGGACATTGACCTAAGGCATTAATGTTAGACGGAAAGCTTATATGTTGGCTTAACCTATATGGAAACCCGAATGAAGTTGGTTATGTTAGATATATTATTTATGTTGCACAAATACTATATCCTATATGCTAATGACCCACTAATCAAGCTAAATTAATCCACCACAACTCAAAAAACAACTATTTTCTATTGTAATATATCTCTTGATGGAAGGTGTATGAAATGATAAAATAATTTGGTTTACCTACACTCCAAGAAGACGAATTTGAACATCCTAAGAGCTTTTCAGCATTACTATCTTCTAATATTTTATGTATCTTATTGTAGCATGCTAAAATGAAGTAAAAACGTAATTTTATTTAAGAATATAGCAAATTAGACTAAATATTTTTAAAAAAAAAATGTTATCAAGTATTGTCTAGAATTGGATATTGTGTTTTTACTATGTTTTTTATTTTATTTTATAAAAGCGCGATATACAATTGAATTGAAAATATGATCGAAAATGCTACAACCAAAACATAAATAAGACCTCGATTTCTAATGTGAAAACAAGTGTTCATGTCCCTAGTTTCTATGCACCAATACAACAAAAGGAAGGAAAATATTGTGTTCATACCACAGGTCTGTATAAAATATCTCGTGTTTCTGCTTAATATCAATTACATGAATTCCCATTCATTCTTATATACATACACACACACTTGCACATAATATTACACACACGCACAAATAATGTTACATAGACATACACATTGGGGGGGGGGGGGGGGGGGGGAGTTGGGTTGGTTGTATAGGAGTTAGCGACGGTAGAGATAAATTATTGTCACGTTTTGTCTAACCTGCGGTTCTGGAAAACACAACTGGTTTGTATGTTTCAAAAATATATTTTCGGATAAAATACGTTTCATTTTTCCCCCATTGAATTTAACCGTCCTTAATGGTTTTTTTTTTAAATTTAACTAGCTTTTTTAAAAATGTAAATAAATTTTGTACCTTGCATAAATAAGTGTTTTGAATGAAATCAATTTTCTTTTCTTTCATCGTTGAAAATAAAGATTCTCGTAGCACAAACCAAGTTCGTGTAAAGGTAAAAAAAGGTGGAACCCAGTGCACGAGCCTCCCACACTATGGCGGGCTCTTAAAAGGTCGATAATGCACACATTATTTCTCTCGCATCGTGAAGAAGCTGTTTCCAGACTCGAACCTAGGTGTCCAGATCACTGTGCGAATGACCTAACCATTGCGCCAAGTTTGTGTATTTCATAAATATTTTTTGGATAAAATTAATTTGTTCCTACCGACTTACATATTTTCTGTGAATTGCTTTGACATAAACTTGTTTTCTAAACCTGTTTGCGCTCTCTCCCTATACACCAAACCCCCCCCCCCCCCCCCAAATCCCGCACACACACACACAACCTCCTAGTCGTCACTTTCACACCCCCACACCTTTGTGCGTGCGCGTATGTGTATGCAAGTGTGTCTATATTTATATATGAAATTATAGTTGTTTTACCTCATCATAAAATGTTAAGGGATTTCAACGTGAAATAATTTGGCGTAACTTGCATTCAAAAGTTTTATTTGTGTATATATATATATATATATATATATATATATATATATATATATATCGGAGTAGACACATGTACAGCGATCCTCACAACCTCTTTAACAATACACACATATGTATGTACGTACACATATAAAGAAATATAACCAAAGGGCACCGAGTTTTCTAGTTTTTAGTACTGATATCGAAAATAAAAGAATTAATTAAATCTATGTTGTAAGTAAGAGCATAAAATGATGCATGTAACAAGTCTATGTTAAAATCATCAACTTACATTGTTGAGGTTCTCATTGTTGACGTCATATATTTCCATTTTTGCCTCCTCGGCCTAAAAAATAAATACATTATCAAAACAAATGAATTACATAAACATCATCAAACAAAAACACTTCAATTTACTTGGATGCTTTGTTGTATAGGTTTTGACCATTCATTAGCATCCCTATTTGATTGTTTAGTATGGTCATTTTTTCCTCAAATGAGAAAATGTATCGGTTTTCAATAAATTAAACACTTATTTACAAAGAGGATGGTGTTAGAGGAAAAAGAAATGATCAAAACCTATATATCTAGCGTACCAAAAAATACCGCCGAAAATAAAAAAGGTTGGTTATGATCGGTTTGTAAAAACCATTAGATAATCACTTTGGTTGTCTATATAATTAATCTTTTTTTCTTTTAATTAAAATTTAAAAGCACGGCCAAGGCTTGAGGTTTAAACCGAAACACCAATATTTCGATCATTCCGTTTCGATAGAGACCGAAACTAAACTATTGAACTTCAAACTTTACACGGAAAACTGAATAAAAGAATCAAGTTGAGTTTCAAATATATGAATATTTAAAATTTAAAATTTTAACTTAGCAAACATACAAAATCACAAAATATATAAATGGTTTAAGTAACAAAATTAAACCAAAGAATGAATAAACATTTTTAGAAGTTATAAATATATACAATTAATCGGTATTGTTCATTTATATTTTATTTTTCAATTAAAGATAAATTATACACATGATATTCCAAATCTGAAATCGAAATTCTCGAGTTTTACGAATTAGACCGAAATTTCTAAAATTACAAAAGATAGAATTTGAAATCGAAATCGAAATCTCGAACCTTGGATTCAATTTTCCATTAATAAACCTGAATTAATTATAATATTTTGATTTTATTATTTTTCTTTTTACATTTCTTCTCTGTTTTATACCTAACCTCAAAAATTCATATGGTAAACCACAACTATTCCTTTTTAAGTTCATTAATAATGAAGAAAATTGAGGACATTGGACTTCGTTTCAAGATTCGAACAAGCATTTTGAAAAACATTTAATACTGTTACATATTATCACAAATCATTGTTCTTACCAGAAAGGAATAAATTTTGGAAATTCAAAGGAATACATAATGAGGATTTGTGTTACATTAAGTATAGGCAGTTAAGGTTCACATGAATGGTTGATCCATCCTAACAAGCCGATCCAATCTAAAAAAATTGGATTGAATCCAGCCCATTAACGATGATGGATTGGAACACCTATAAATCTGATAATCCAGTTTGGACAGACTGGTCAGTGGTAATTGAGTACAAAAACTGATTACAGTTGTTGATGCTAAAATAAATACAATTTTAATCAAGTTCATCTGGATATTTCTTCATTATTGGCTTTTAAAAATGATCCTATGTAATCTATCTCGACAATTACTTTTATTCCAATTTTTTTCCTGTCTTAAAAGTTATCTTAAAAACAACAGCTAACTAAGGTTTATACTTAGTATTTCTAAATTTTGAAATTAACAATCTTATTATTGGTATTGCCGGGGTGACTAATGAGGATTTATGTTTCATTGAGTATAGGCAGTTAAGGTTCACATAATGGTTGATCCAACCAAACAAACCAATCCAATCTAAAAAAAAGTGAACCGAATCCAACTCCTTAAAGATGCTGGATCTGAACACCTTTAAGTATGATAACCTAATTTGGTAGACTGGTTAGTGGATAACTAAGTATAAAACCAATTCAAAAACTCATCCACAATTGTTGATGCTAATCTATCTCAACTATTGGTTTTGAATATTTCTTCATTATTGGTTTTGAAGAATGAACCAAATGCAATCTATCTCAATTGTTACATTTTCCAAATATATTTTTCCTTGTTTTAAAGTTTTCTTTAAGACATGACTGCTAAATAAGGTTTATACTTAATATTTCTAAATTTTGAAATCAACAATCTTTTCATTGCATAATTTAGACTAAAGTTTAGTGAAAACGTCAATATGTTTATTATATATACATACATATACGTATATATACATATATTAGTGAAAATTGAAAAGTTCAAATTAAATAATAATCACATCTACCACAACTCAATAACATTCGGATTATACAGGCACAATTTTGAATTCCAATAAAAAATTGGATTAAATTGAAAATTTTCAAAATCCATTTTACTTGATCAGTTGTGTAGTCTTAATGGTATTTTATAATCGGTGTAGTCTCTACTATGTTTCTCTAATATAATTTTCATTGTTAAAGAAAGATTTTTCAAGAAAAAAATGAATTCTAACTAGGGTCTATGATTTATATTTCTAAATATCTTGAAATGTGCAATGTTCTATCTGCTTAACATTAATTAAATTTTAGTGAAAATGTAAGCTTGTTTAAAATTTGATAAGATAAACATATATTAA
Organism: Allium cepa; assembly: GCA_030765085.1. NCBI lineage: Eukaryota > Viridiplantae > Streptophyta > Magnoliopsida > Asparagales > Amaryllidaceae > Allium > Allium cepa. Next base: position 719,789,429 of record CM060938.1, on the reverse strand, counting down.
TAAGTTTATATTAAATAATAACTGAAGCAGTTCACCATAATTCAATAATAACTGGATTAAACAAGATTTGAAAAGTCAAACGGGTCAATCATTCATCTGAAGTTCATGATTAAACTATAAATTGGATTGGACTGAATTGGAATTTTTCGAAAATCCATTTTATCTGATCCAAGATTAAGTCCTAAAAAGTATTATAACTCTGAATAAGGGTGAATATATATTAAGCCCACAGGGAGCAGATGGCTCCCCTTAAACTTTAATTTACCAATGGTATTTTGTGCCCTATTAGTAAAATGATGATTAGTTGAGCAAGTTTTATCAACATTATACACACCTGCCCCCTTTCAAATCTTGATCCCCTTAAATGGATGGCTAGATTCGCCTCTGCCTCTGAATTATTAACATAAAGTAGTACTCGCATGTGTGATGGATTTGCTAAAAGTTCAGGCATACAATAATCAAAATTTCAGATTTCTACGTGCCTACACATGAAAATTTTGTAAAGTTCATGCATTAGATAAAAGAATGTAAAAACTATCAATGATAAAATATTGCAAAAGTAAATAGTATATGGAAGTCCTAAAACAACATTAAGAATTAAAAAATACATGACGACTGAGAAGGATAAATTTTGAAGGGTGTGTTTAGGAATAATAACTACGTGGGGTTTATATGAAAATATCATATATAATTAGTTTGTTTGTGATTCATTATGATTCAGGGAATAAACAAAAACAAATGGAATTTTTAGCATCTCTTATGATTACAAAAATGTATCTCACGTATCTCACATTGATTATACTAAGAGTTTCATAAAATCAAAGTATACTTGTATAACCATGAAATATGTACTTCTAACTTGCAATTATTTGGTTGCAAGTATTTTTAGTTTAAGATTCAAATTATGTTTATACTTTATATATGGTCTTCACTGTGTCTAGTGAATGTTTTTGCATATTCATGCACTGAAATATAGGCTTTTATCTTCAGAATTCTATTCCAGTATAAAAGTACGATTGATGTGCAAGTACAAGCAATAGTTGTTTGCACCATTTTCCAGTAAGGCATTAAAATGCTCATTCCTATAACTAAATTTGAAATTCGTTTTTAATTTTAGTTTATTTTCATTAATTTACTAGTACAACTGTATAGCGATGGGGAACTAACCGTTCAATTCTATAATTTAGAAGGAAAAAGAATTTGAATGTGATTTTTTCTAAACATCAAATGATAATATGTTTAAAAAAAAATTAAGTGATTTAAGCAGACATTAGTGGAGAAAAAAAAGTAAAAGTAATTGGAGAGATTTAAGGAAAAATGTTAAAGACATGTTCTTAATTTTTTTTAGCTTCACACAATTTGATTTGGAAGCCTACAGTAGACAAACCTTCCTAACAGTTGGTTTGATTAATTTGTCTAAATGTATATGAATTTAGATATTTTTAAGATAAAAATTGTAAATCCAAATACAAAATATATGTATATATATTTAGGTAGAGTTTTGTTTTTTATTTTGTTTTCAAAATCTTTATGATTACCTTAACCTTAATACATTTTTACTACTTTTTAATTGCTAATTTTGGAAAAAAAAATTGTCGTTTATTAGTTTTACCTTTCAATTGTTTTAAGAAAAAAGTGAGGTTTTTCTTTGTTACCAATTTTTTCACTTAATCTAAATATTAATCAAACTTGCTTATTTTCATATTTTGTTAAAGTTTTATAGTATGAAAAAATTATTCTTTGGTCAAACGTTTTATTTAAAGATTGATCTCAGAATTATATATGTAAATATTTGCATGTGGTATGATAATAAGTGAACATTTACTTTGAAAAATATAAGGTGGCATTTGGTTTAAAATGAGTTTATTGTTTTGAGTTTTTAACATTAATTCCAAAATACTAGAATGAAGGGACGACGAATAGGATGGAAGGAAGATGAAAAGGACCATGGAGGGGACGGAAGAACGATGAAAGGATGAATAGTTTTTCGTGCTTATCTTATTTCTCAAAACATGAAAAATAAAAATAAAAAATATTTTCTACTTTGTATGTTAATTTTGTTTTGTAAATTGGTCTTTTTCATAATATACATGCGTCGTACACATTTTTTTATGGACGAAAACTCATAACTAAAAAGGGTAAAGCAAACATTACCTAAGATTCCACATCAGCAATGAGTGATTGAGTAGATTATGAGATTAGAGAATAAGTAAAGGATAAATATGTGGTAATATGTATACTTTAATATGGTAATTTTATTTATCTAGTTTTTAAATTGTATAAACTTAACGAAAAGAAAATCCAAAATTATCTTGTGAAAGTTTAGGATATTCTGGTTGTTATACTATTTAGTACAAACAAGAAGGGTGAATATGTAACCAGACATGATACACCAAAAATTTAGAACATCATAAAAAAATTAGAACATCAAACATATGAGCATGTTTATTAAATGATATAGCATTTTGCATATGTGATATACTTGCTTTATGCACTTGAACTTATAAATCAAATCAAATCAAATTCTTACTCAATATACATACCACAGTTAAATTATAAATTATAACAATGCACATATACAAAGAAACACAGACATCAACCTTTACATGTATATTCCCACACACATTGTTTTAGATAAATATATACAAATTTGGAGATGTTTAAAGGATTTATTACATGTTATCCTCGTTTTGAATCCAATTTTTTTCACTTAGTTTATATATTTGAAAATATAAACTCATTAGATTCTGAAAAAAAAATGTATTGTGGTGATATCTAATACAAAATTTGGATCATCCAAAGATATTATTTTGTTGAGCTTTAAGTCGCTTCTTTATATTTCCATTCATATGATAATTTAAGTGGGTTACTCATAGAGTGAAAGACATTTTTTAAAATACTCATATCAAAACGTTTTGAAAATCAAATATGCTAAAAGTACGATTTTAAGAAATGGAAAAGATTGGTACTAGAGCTTGGTAGATTATAAGTGAAGGATGACAAAAGGAGCGGCTCTCCTTCAAGTTGTCTTACTCAATAAAACTATTATAATAACTGAAGCATTCATGTGAAGGCATTGTTTAGATCGCAAGATTTTTATAGACGATAAGCCATCTATCATCAAGAATCCCTTATTATGAACGCATTTCACATATTGATACATGTTATTATTTTATTCGAGAGTACATTGGGAGAACTGAAGTAAAAGTGAAGTATATAAATTCAAAGAATCAAGTGGTAAATATTTTTATTGAGCTCTTCGAACATAAAAAATATTGAAGGTTGTGAGTCTAGTTCAAAGCTACAAAATCGATTTTATAGAAAAATGTTGAAACTAAATCTTGGGTAATGCTAATAATTTTAGGCTTTAATCGGTCGGATTACAATTAATTAAGTTGTTTGGAGTTAGCTAAAGTTTATAGTAGCCTAAAAAATAATTAGAGTATGTTGTCATAGTAAAATGCGTTTAGGCATATCTTACCTAGAGTTATGTACAGATAATATCCAAGACATTTTGTATGAAAAGTATAAAGAATTCTAGATAACACTTATGAACCATAGGATTTAATGTAAATCCGCAACAATTAACTTGAGGTAGATAATAATAAATGTGTTTTATCCTTCGTTTTGCAAGTAAGAAAATATTGTAAATAAATTTTGCAATAAAGATATATATATATATATATCCATTTTTCAAATTCATATTTCCCAAAAGTAGATAATAATTTAAAATTCGCTAGTCAAAATATTTGCATTTGCTCCGTTGAATAAATTAGCTGCTTCGTTTTTAACATGCACTTTCAAATGTAAAATGCAAACTATAGATTTTAGTACAATATTTGTGGTTAAATAAGGTAAAAGAATAAAAATAAAAATTGATTTTAAATCAAGTAAATAACGAATCAAGGTTTCATATAAATGTGAAAGAGGTTTTTTAGCGCAAGCTTTTACATTTGCATTTAAGATATAATGTATTGTTATAAGGGAAGGCTCTGAATTTTACACCAAACAAATATCATTTCCATTACAATCACAAAGCGCAAACAATTTCGATAAACATCAAAGAAACTGCACGAACTTTTCCTAGGCGCTCTGGCTTTAGTCCGTGAGGTCAGATGTTCGAGTTCTACATAGCATGATTCGAACCACGAGACATATATTGACTTATAATATGTTATATATTGTTTGTTTCAAAGTGCATATAAGTGTAAATATTTGGAATGTCTATTTCAAAGTCCATATAACTGGAAATTTTGCAATTTCTATTTTAACCTGCAAATATTTACACAAACAAATCAAAATATATTATGACATATGGACCTTATTAGGACAGAAATAATGCATAGGAATTCAAGAGACTACCATATCCCCGGCCCCCCGCTATTAGCTGTAAAGTTCATATGAACTATTTATATATATATAATATAAATAAACTATATATTATATATTCTAGTTCATAATTCTATCCATAACATAATATAACTAATAAAAGAATATAAAATTAATATGCAAATTAATATTAATAATATATTTAATAAATAAATAGAATAATATGACTAAATAAAATTCTATTCTAACAAATGTAACAGATCTAATAATGTAACAGAAATAAAATATTTGACTAATTTCAAGAATTTTGAATAGCAACTTACAAGTAGTTTTAAATAACAACTTATAAGTAGAAGTATTTGGATTTAATTGAATTTATAAGTAGAAATGTTTGATCGAAATTGCTTATGAAATTGTTTTATAAGTCATAAGCAACAAATAGCCTCTTCTTAATTTCAATTTTGACTATTTTTGCAAGCTACTTGTTTGAAGTTCTCGAATGTTAAAATTGAAATAAGTTACTTAAAAGTAGTTTTGACTATACTATAAACAGTTGTCAAACACGCTATAAGTGTTTAGATATTATTTAACTTCCAAGTAAAAAATGTTGGAACAAAAATTACATATGAAAATGCTTCATAAGACATCAACAACAAATATTTGCTTCTCAAATTCTATTTATTAACTAATTTTGCAAGTTGTTTATACGAGGTTTTCAAACATTAAACTTGAAATAAGTTACTTGTAAGTAGTTTGACTGCATACAAGGAGTTGTCATGCTCTTATTTTTTGTATCTTCGCTTTGTTTAACGCATGCCCCGCTCTACTTGCAACAATCTAATTAATTTTTCGAATAAAAAATTATTAAACTATATATTTTAAAACCAACACATCTAACGTAACTCGTCGTACAAAAGGATTTGCAACTCTTCAGATCGATAAACATATCCATAAACATGCTGGACCTTATTAACCAAAGAAATATGGTTTTGGGCTATAGCTGGCTTAGCTCCAAAGCTCCCAAAGGTTAATTTAGCCATCATCTTAAAGATAAGGAACTTAATTATAAGGTATCTTAGACATAGCAGAAGTTAATACAGCATTAGGAAAGTTATTATTGTGACGCGAAACCCACGAACGTTTAAAATTTATTAGAGGTTTATCTCCAAACACTAGGCGTTCACGTCTTTTAGTCAATATTTTTTATAATTAGCCAACGTGATATTCCGAAGAAAAGCCATCCAAAAAAGCAGCCATCCCTAAAAAAAATCCAAGTGGACCCTTGGAATAAAAGATCGTAATAATCTAAATAAATTAAGAGTAAAAAAACCTGCGATTCGAATACAGAATCAGCCAAAAGCCTATAGTTCTCTGCTTCTATATATTCCCAATTCGAATCGTATGCTTCTAGAAGCTTCTTCAGCACCGACCTAGTAATCTGAGGAGCGATGCCAATTACGCTCATCGCGTCAATTGCCAATTTTACCCTGTGATCCATCTTCTCCTTGGATTCAGCTGCCGAAATTCACTTATTTCGGTTAAAACTTCCATAAAATAAAACAATGAATCATTCATCAATATACTGAGGCTCCCTTTGTGGAAAGTAAAAACAACTAGAAAAGGCGTCGTTTTTGTTTTCATTGTTTCGCTAAGCGCATACATAAAAAACCATCCATAGTTCATTACGAACAAAGTGATTTACAAACAAAAAAGAATTGACTGTATGGTTTTGAGATAAACCTCGTGCTAATTTAATTTAAATAAATAAAATAATACAATCAACAATAATAAAACATTAAAAAAAGAAAAATCCAATTGTGTTGGGTTAACAAACTCAAATCAAATATCTAGAGCTTATATTGGTCAAAATTATACACAATTTGGGTAGCCAATCAAAAAACTCACAACTCAAGATGAGATAAAATTCATGAAAACACTATGACAATTTGAAATCAATTTAATTTTCATCCTGATCAAAATCACAACAATAACTTCAAATTGAATGAAAAGACTACCTCATGCATGCAACAATCCACAAATTTTCTCTCTCTAGAATTTGACTATTGAGAAATTTGAAATATTGGGAGGAGAGGAAATTAGGTTTTGAGGTTTAGTAAAACAAGGTGAATGACAAGGGTAAAGTAAATGGTTGCAATTTAATGGATGTGGATATTCGGATCTTATGGTGTTCACACTTGACTTGAAATTATGATACAATCCAATGGTTGAAAATAGCGGGATGTAAAAAACTTCATTACATATAAAACCAAAACGGAAGGCTATTGGAACACAGAAGGCCGTTGGAACACAAAATTGGACATAAGAAGCGTGCACCAATGGATTTGTTTGCCTTTACATGGAAAGTGAGATCCGATGGAGGATTTGATAGTTAAGATTTCTTGTATCAAATATTGTATCACCATTGCGTGTCCAAATATAATTTTCCAAAATTGAATATTTATAACAAGTGGTTTATAACAAGTAATACGACACATGCTTTGTGCATGAATTGTTTTTCTTATAAATTGTATATGTTTAAATTAGTTAAAAAATGATTTTTTATTTTCAAGTGATATTAAGATTTGTGCATTTGTAAAGAAGTATTCTGAATTTATAAATGAAACTAATCTTATATTCTATTTTTAGAAGTGTTTTGACTTTGTAAAGTATCTTTAATTGTTATACCATTCTTTTAGGGGCGTTTGAATTTTGTAAAAGAAGTTTAATATTGAATTCTATTTATAAGTGATTAAGATTTGATAATATATAGATGGATGTTTTTGGTAGTTCATGTTGATACCAAAATAGTGTGACATCAAATCTATTACAACTATTATTAAAAATAATTTATTTTTATTCTCACATCATCTATGTAGACAAAAGAAATATTTTTTGATGAAGAATATTATGATTTTTGCAGTTCAGATTTGGTCCGCCAATAGGTTTCTAACTTATATTGACCACTTATGCCTTAAAATTATAACTTGACATTAATTTTTCTGATTTAGTTCAGAAGAGTAACCAAATCAACATTTTTACATCAATGTTGCTAAAGTAGATGCTAAGAAGCCTAGATTTAATGGGTATAGCGGAAAATGGCGGACTTAAAGTGGATCTACCGTTTAATAGGGCTGCATTAAAAAGTCATAGCGGCTGAAAAAGTGTCATACGCTGTAGCGTGGATTTTGTAGGACTTTAACTGCAAAGGTCGCCAACTTTTATTCTAATAGATTGTCCCTTGAGTTAATGATTAAACCATTATTATTCAAAAGTGAATTATATGTATTGGATAGAAGAAATGAAAGAAAAAAACATTTTCTTAACAAAAGTTTTTGATAAAAATCAAACTAAGATTAAAAAGTTGCCCTTTGATCATAACTATCTTATCTTTCTTTTTTATCTTTGAGCTCTTTGTCTTTTCATTCCTTAAACCTAAACCTAAACCTTAATCCCTAATTTAGTTTTCGTGAAAACATGAAAATGAGATCGAATCCATGAAAACACAATGAAGGCTTCTAATCAATTTGATTTTCGTCCTAAAAATCACAATGATAATTTTAACATATTAAATGCAAAAAATGCCTTATACATGTAAGAATCCACAAATTTCTCAAGTTTATTCTCTAGAATTCGATTATTAAGAAAAAATGGAAAAATGGAAGGAGAGGAAATTAGGTCTCATGGTTTTGTAAAAGAATCTGATTAACATGTGTAAAGAAATACTTTAATAAAAGAATTTACAATGCCAAATTACCCATCATTTATTCATTCAAACATTCAAATCATTTTATTCAAAGGAATTTACTATATCATATTTTATCTCATCTTTTAGTAGTTCATTCTCATTTGACAACAAATTTATAACCATCTTAATATTCCTTTTATATGCAAATGAACTGTTGCACTACACAAGCATCGCTTCATGTTAAAAGATAGAAAGAATAAAATGAAAATTCAATAACACCCTTAATACTTCATAAACATAACCAAAATACAAGGTTATCTAGGTTAATAGACGATCTTAATATGTACAACAGACACAAGTTAACATTTCAATAAATCAAGCTAGTTTTAAAGGTTCGTATCTTTGTGCATTTGAATTAAGAGTTTTATTTTGTTTTAAAAGAATTAAATGTGATTGTATGAAATCTGTATATAAACTTAACTCATAAAGTAAACCAATGTGTAACACATACATTGAACATGGAAAGGTTGAAAAGAATAGTATGCGGACTTAAAAAATTATTATAAAATTGAACACGTTATGCAATGAATGTGGAATTTGTTGAAATAATTAAATTATAAAGTAAAATTGTTATTCTAGTCAAAATATACAATTTTAAAAGGGGATTTTCATCAAAGGACTTCTTTGTGTAGGGTAATAAGTTTTAAGGATAGTGCTTCTGAAAAATTAGTTTTAAGGATAATTTTCAAATAAAGCCTATCATTTTCAAGTATACAGAAATAATGATAAATGAATTTATCATTTTCCTGTATAACTTAAAAGATAAATGAATTTATCATTTTTTTTGTAAATTGTCCTTAAAACTAATTATCTTTTTAAGTTATACAGGAAAATGATAAATTCATTTATCATTATTTCTGTATACCTGAAAATGATAACCTATTACCTTGGAATGAGATGCCCTTCAATCTAATTTCCACATTATAAAATGTTACTTACACTTTTCTTGAACATCGGTACTTCATTCATAAAAAAACTGTATAAAGACAAGCACCATTGTCCAAGTGGTTAATTGATCGGCTTGGTGCAGGATGTCACACGTTCGAAACTTGTTTTCGAACGTTTATTTGACATGGGATATGTTGTCCCATTGATTTGTTGTATATAAAGTACCAGTTCAAAAAAAAAAAACTGTATAAATACATTAGCTCTCCAAAGGGATGATACTTTTTTTTTGAAAATTGGTACGTTATTCATAAAAAAACACTAGTACAGAGCAGCTAATGATATATACATGCACAAAGACATATATATGTATAGTATGTGTATATATATAGGCAAGGATCGACTACACCTCATTTCTGTTACACGTCTATTCAAACACAATATATTTTCTCTTTCTTGTCACCTCGTTATATTATTTAAATTAGAATGCGTGGTTGAAATCAAAGGGGATATAGGTTCAGCAAGAATGAAGTGTAGCCGAACCTTGCCCATATATTGACACATCTACACGCGCGCACGCGCGCACACATATAACAGCTATTAAAAAACAAAATAAAACACAAAATTTAACACAATAAATATTAGCTATGATTTTTCTTTATCTTTACATTGGAGGTGGAAATTAGGGGGAGACGACTATTGAAATAAAACACTGAATCATTCATCAATGTACTAAGGCTTCATTTATGGTAAGATGACTATTAAAAAGTAAAACAAGTAGAAAAGGCCTCGTTTTTTGTTATTATTTCATAAGTACATACATAAAATACCATACATAGTTAAATACGAACAAAGTGATTTACAAACAAAAAAGAGTTGACAATGTAGATAAACCTCATGCTAATATAATTTAAGTAAAATAATACAATCAAAATAATCAAATATTCAAATATCAAATCGTTTTCCCTCGTTGTATTGGGTTAACAAATTCAAATCAAGTATTTAGAGCTTATGTTGGTTAAAATTATACACGATTTGGATAGCTAATCAAAAAGTTCACACATCAAAAGGAGATAGAATTCACGAAAACGATATGACAACTTCAAATCAATTTAATTTTATCTTAATCAATATCACAACAGTAACTTCAATAGATTGAATGAAAAGACTACTTTATACATGTTAGAATACACAAATTTAATTTTTTTTCTCTAGAATTTGATTGCCGAGAAAAATTGAAATATTGGGAGGAGAGGAAATTAGTTTGAGGTTTACTAAAAGAATTTGATAGACATGTGTAAAGTAAACAGGTTGATAAAAAAAATGTACATCCAACTTACCCTTTATTAATTAATTTTAGGGTTCGGCTATTTGGATACAAAATAAAAGGCAACTGGTGACACTATATGTAGACATTTGGATACTAATGTATTCACATTTTGAGGTTGAAATCAGATAGCAATCCAATGATTAAGATGCATTTTGTTACCAATTGCATCTCAATAGAATTTTTTTTAACAAATTTTTTGATATAAAACCAAACTAAAATTAAAAGTTGCCCTTTATAATAACTTTCTTATCTTTCTATTTCATCTCTAAACTCTTTATCTCTTTATTCCTTAATCCTAAACCTTAGTCCCTAATTTAATTTTCATGAAAACACGAAAATGAGATAGAGTCCATGAAAACACTATAAAACTTCAAATCAATTTGATTTTCATCCTAATCAAAAAAACAATAATAATTCCAGTAGATTAAATGAAAAGATTAGAATCCAAATGTTAACCCGCCTTTTGGCAAAGTAGTATACATGTGGATTTAACCCAACAGACCCCACAATTATCAAGGTCGATGAGTACAGAGCGACGGTTGTAGGATCCGAAGGTAAAGCGCAAATGGTTATACGAAGCCATAGTTGGATGGAGTTAGTAAATAAACAATGCAGAGGTCTAGAAATATAGAAGTTAGGTTGGAACCTAAGGAATGGGCATAGCATAGGACGGATTGGCATAACTTTGTAGCATAGTAGTGATCGACATGCCTTCATGGAGTAGGAAGGATCTGCATACCTTCATGGCATAGGGGGATCGACATACCTTCATAGAGTAGGAGGGATCAACATACCTTCATGGAGTTGGAGGGATCAACATAGTTTTATGAAGTAGGAGGGATCGACGTAGCATTGTTGATGCAGCCCGGTTCCCTGAACTTTTAGGTCGTGTGCGACCTAGCCAGTTTATAAGTCGCCCGAGCGACCTAACAGCTCGTTTAGGCGAATTATACATGCAAGTAAAGCCTTCTAACAAGCTACGACCTAACTATGCCTATAAGTCGCTCCAACGACCTAGTGTTGAAGACGAGCTAAAATTAGGTAGCTTCCAGCCTAAGCAGCAAGCGCCAGAATTCTTGGGTCGCGAACGACCTAACGAGTCATGACCTAACAGGTCACGGGATAAGGGGTTGCGACCTAACGAGTTGGGGTGTAACACGTTCAAACGACCTAGTGTGAAAATAGGTCGGCAGCGACCTAGTGGAGATAGGTCGTCCAGACAATCAAGCGAGGTAATGACCTAGTTAGGTCGCGTGAAGAAAATTCCATTGTTAAAACCTTAAGTCGCGTGAAGTAGTTCTGAAGCTCACGACCTACGATAAGTCGCGGCAACGAGTTACGACCTAAGCTAGGTCGCATGAAGGTTTCCTGAAGCTGTTTTTTTTCTTGAGTCGCTACAGTTTTGGGTCGTGTGCGTTGTATCTTAGGTCGCGTGTTGTAAATACAGGGAGTTGTAGCGTCTGGGGTGTGGTCTTGTTAGGTCGCCAACGACCTATGGAAGGTCGTAAGTCGTGTAAACGACCTAGGGGTCAGGGTGTGAAACTGCTATAAATAGTAAGGGTGTTGTACCTTTTAGTTGGCAATTGTTGAATAAAATTTTTGTTTGTTAGCTTTGTGCTTTCATTAAATCGGTAGTTGAGTGTGATCTCCTATCTCCACCTACGGTATTCGAGTGCGCTCGAATCAACGTTCGTTGAAGCCAATTCATGGAATCAAGTGCGCTTGATCAACGCTCGAAGAATTGTAGATCTCTCTTCACGGTATCGTGCGCGATCAACGTGTCAGAGATAGCTAGAATTCGGTATCTTTGGATCAACGAATTTGGACATTTCAGTATCTTTCAGTCCACCGATTTCTACTTTCACCGTTCCATCTAATTTTCGTATTATCCGCTGCGTCAGTTTTGGTATCGAAGCCAGACTTAGTCAATCATAGCTAAGCCGAAACTTGGAGCCGAGTTTGAAGTTTGAAATTGAAGTGTTTGAGCCGTGCTTTGTTTGAGTTGAGTCGACCTAAGCCTTAGGTCGTTGCATATTGTTCGAGCTAGTGGTAGCCGTGACTTGTTGTTCAAGTTTGAGTTGAAGATTTGTGAAGTTTTGAAGTGTTTGTGTTGATTCAATCATGCCGCCAAAGAGAGCTAATCGTCATCAAAATGTTGAAGCGTTGTATAGAAGGGAAGAAGCCGAGCAGATGGAGCAACGCATTAATGAGAAATTTGATGAAGGTATTGGAAAGTTAGAGAAGTTGATGATTGATATGAATCAAACTCAAAGGAGGAGATCGCCAATCTCGAACCATGGAGGAAACAGAGTTTCGCCTTTGGTTACGGAAGCAAGAAGGGTATCACCGCAATCTTTTAGAGAGAGAAGAGAAACATCAATTTCATCGAGGAGAGATCACCATGACTATGGACATGAAGAGAGAAGAACTCCACGTGAGTTTGAAGATGAGCCATATAGAGATGAATAGAGGCATAGTGGAAGGGACATGCGTGATCGAAGGGATGATAATGGTCGAGATCGATATAGACGTACATTTGATTTTGATGAAGAGGGGGATAGAGCTAGCATTCATTATCGAGATCGAGACCAAGTTCGAAATTTATATCGGGATGTAGAAGATGATCGTCGATGGGAATCGGGAATGAAGATGGAAATTCCAGAGTTCAAGGGTGGAATGGTAGCTGAAGAATTTCTTGATTGGTTGTCTAATGTTGAAGAGATCTTTGATTTCAAGGAGGTTCCTGAGAATCGAAGAGTTAAGTTGGTTGCTGCTCGTTTGAGAGGTAGAGCTTTAGCATGGTGGCAGCAGACTAAACTTACGCGGGAGAGAATAGGGAAGTCAAAGATTGTTACATGGGAGAAGATGAAGAAGTTAATGAAGGCTACATTCTTTCCTTACAATTATCAATCACTCATGTATCGGAGATTGCAGAATCTGAGACAAGGAACGAAGACTATTAATGATTATGCTGACGAATTTTATCAACTGATTGCTCGAAATGACATTATGGAGACGGATGAACAATTGACTGCTAGGTTTGTTGGAGGGTTGAGGATGCAGATTCAAGATATGGTAAATATGTTTGATCCTAGATCTGTAGCAGAAGCACATCAGAAAGCGTTGGCTTGGGAGAAGCAGGGAAGACGAGGTGGTGGTGTGTTTACAAGTTCCAATATTCTGAACAAAGGTGTTAGTGGGAGTTTCAATGTTTTTAAAGCTGTCAATAAACCAGTTGTGAATGAAGTTGCAAAGGCGAAGGTCAACAACAATTTCAAGTGTTATAATTGCCAGGAAGTGGGTCACAAGAGTAATGAATGTCCGAAGCCAAAGAAACGAACTATGATTGCTGAAGTTGAAGCTGAGGATGTTGGCGAGGATTATTCTAGTCCAGTTGAAGAAAATGAACAGGATATCGCGTCGAGAGATGAAGGATGCAATCTAATGATGAGAAGGTCTTGTTTAACACCCAAACAAGAGGATGAGACTAGTTGGTTGAGGAGCAACATTTTTCAATCTACATGCACTATTCTGGGAAAAGTTTGTAAGTTTGTGATTGATGCAGGAAGTTGTGACAATATTATTTCTACTGAAGCTGTGAGGAAGCTGAAGTTGAAGACGGAGAAACACCCTAATCCTTACAAGTTAGCGTGGCTGAGAAAAGGAGGAGAGGTGAAGGTGGAAAGGCGAGTTCGAGTTCCATTTTCTATTGGGAAGAAATATAAAGACGAGATCTGGTGTGATGTAGTTGAGATGGATGTTTGTCATTTGCTTTTGGGAAGACCGTGGCAGTATGATCGAGCAGTGCAGCATGACGGTCGAACCAATAGCTGCAGTTTTATGTTTGAAGGCCTTAAGATTATTTTAGTTCCAAAGAAGAGACAGCAGGGAGAGAGTAAATCTGAGGAGATTGAGGAGCTGGAAACTTTATTGACTTTGAAAGAATTTGTTGAAGAAGTAGAGGAGAGTCCAGAGGTATTTTTGTTGATTGGACATGAAGCTATTGAATCAGTTGAAGTCCCAAAGGAAGTGAAGCCGGTATTGGAAGAATTCAGTGATGTGTTTCCGGAGGAGTTGCCAAAGGAATTACCGCCGTTGAGGGATATTCAACATCAGATTGATCTTGTGCCAGGATCGGTATTACCACACAGACCACATTACAGGATGAGTCCTAAGGAGCATGAAGAACTGAGAAGGCAGGTGGAGGAGTTGTTAGAACAGGGGTGTGTTCAGGAGAGCTTGAGTCCTTGTGCAGTGCCAGCTTTGTTGGTGCCGAAGAAGGATGGTTCGTGGAGGATGTGTACGGACAGTCGGGTTTTAAACAAGATCACTGTGAGATACAGATTTCCCATACCGAGGTTCGATGATTTGATTGATCAGTTGAGTGGGGCTGTTGTGTTTTCAAAGATTGACTTGAAGAGTGGATACCATCAGATTCGTATTAGACCGGGTGATGAGTGGAAGACTGCCTTTAAAACGAGGGAAGGTTTATACGAATGGCTGGTTATGCCGTTTGGCTTATCAAATGCTCCGAGTAATTTTATGAGAGTGATGAACCAGATTTTCAGACCATTCATTGGGAAGTTCGTGGTTGTTTACTTTGATGATATTTTAATCTATAGTGGGAGTATGGAAGAACACATCCAGCGTTTGCGAGAAGTACTGTTGATTCTACGACAAGAGCAGTTCTATGCAGTAGCAAAGAAGTGCGTGTTTATGACGGACAGTGTTTTATTTCTGGGGTATGTTTTGTCAAAGGAAGGTATTCAAGTGGATGAAAATAAAGTGGAAGCTGTCAGGAGTTGGCCACAACCCAAGACAATTACTGAAGTGGGGAGCTTTCATGGATTGGTATCTTTCTATCGAAGATTCATTCCGTACTTTAGTAGTGTAATGGCACCTGTAACCGATTGCATGAAGGGAAAGAAGTTTGAGTGGTCAGAGGAAGCAGGGGTTGCTTTTGAGAAGATCAAGACACTATTGACGACAGCACCAATTCTAGTTTTACCGGATTTTCAGTTGTTGTTTGAATTACATACCGATGCATCGAAGGTTGGGGTTGGTGGAGTTTTGAGTCAGAAAGGAAGACCAGTTGCTTATTTCAGTGAGAAGTTGTCTGAAGCTAAGTTGAGATATAACACTTATGATGTTGAGTTTTACGCAATTGTTCAAGCTGTGAAGCACTGGAGACATTACATGTTTCAGTTCTTTATACAGATCATGAAGCTTTGAAGCATTTGCAAGGGCAGGACAAGATTTCAGCTAGGCATGCTTCATGGGTCGCGTATCTGCAGCAGTTTACTTTTGTTGTAAAGCATAAATCAGGGGTGACGAATCGTGTAGCTGATGCATTGAGTAGGAGGAATCATTTGTTGACAACGATGAAGGTTGAAGTGACAGGATTTGAACTATTGCCGGAATTGGTTGAAGAGGATCCTTACTTTGCAAAGTTTGTTGAAAAAGTTAAGGATGTGAGTACTGACGAGTTTGTGTTGGTAGACGGATTTTTATTCAAGGGAAATCGATTATGCATACCAGATGGCAGCTTGAGAATGAAAATTGTCAAAGAGTTGCATGAAGAAGGACATGTTGGACAGGATCGCACATTGCAGTTGATTTCTCAATCTTATTATTGGCCATCGATGAGAAGGGAAGTTGAAAAGTTTGTGCGTAGATGTCATGTTTGTCAGGTTTCGAAAGGGACAGCTACAAATGCGGGATTGTATATACCTTTACCTGTTCCAACAAAACCATGGGTGGATGTGAGCATGGATTTTGTGTTGGGCTTACCAAGAACACAGCGGGGAAACGACTCTATATATGTTGTGGTGGATCGTTTTTCGAAGATGGTACATTTTGTTGCTTGTAAGAAGAAGGCGGATGCTGTTCATGTTGCTCGGTTATTTTTCAAAGAGATCTATCGACTTCATGGGTTACCAGAGTCTATTGTATCTGATAGAGATACTCGTTTTCTGAGTCATTTTTGGCTAAGTTTGTGGAAGATGATCGGAACGAAGTTGAATTTTAGTAGTGCTTACCATCCGCAAACTGATGGGCAAACAGAGGTGGTTAACAGGTCGTTGGGAAATTTATTGAGATGTCTGGTGAAAGAATAATCTGAAAAGTTGGGATGTGAAGTTATGTCAAGCAGAATTTGCTCATAATCATGCAGTGAATCGTAGTACAGGTTTCAGTCCATTTCAGATTGTGTATTCGAGCTTATCGAGGGGATCGTTGGATTTAACGGTAGTACCACAACCAAAGGGAACAGTTAAACGAGCTGTTGATTTTGTTGATGGGTTGACTGAATGTCATAAAATCGTTCAGGAACGATTGGAGAAGGCGAATGAGAAGTATAAGCGATCTGTGAATCTGAAGCGGAGAAGTGTTGAATTTAACAAAGGAGATTTAGTATATGCTATACTAACAAAGGATCGTTTTCCAGTGGGAACATATAATAAACTTAAAGCTCGAAAGATTGGTCCTGTAAAGATTGTGAAACGGATCAATGAAAACGCGTATAAGTTGGAGCTGCCAGAGGATGTGTACACTTCTGACGTGTTTAATGTTAAACATCTTGTACCTTATTTTGGAAATGAATCATCCGTTGGAGATAAACATTTAAATTCGAGGTCGAATTTCTGTCAACCAGGGGAGGATGATGCAGCCCGGTTCCCTAAACTTTTAGGTCGTGTGCGACCTAGCCAGTTTATAAGTCGCCCGAGCGACCTAACAGCTCGTTCAGGCGAATTATACATGCAAGTGAAGCCTTCTAACAAGCTATGACCTAACTATGCCTATAAGTCGCTCCAACGACCTAGTGTTGAATACGAGCTAAAATTAGGTCGCTTCCAGCCTAAGCAGCAAGCGCCAGAATTCTTGGGTCGCGAACGACCTAACGAGTCACGACCTAACAGGTCACGGGATAAGGGGTTGCGACCTAACGAGTTGGGGTGTAACACGTTCAAACGACCTAGTGTGAAAATAGGTCGGCAGCGACCTAATGGAGATAGGTCGTCCAGGCAATCAAGCGAGGTAACGACCTAGTTAGGTCGCGTGAAGAAAATTCCGTTGTTAAAACCTTAAGTCGCGTGAAGTAGTTCTGAAGCTTACGACCTATGATAAGTCGCGGCAATGAGTTATGACCTAAGCTAGGTCGCATGAAGGTTTCCTGAAGCTGTTTTTTTTCTTGATTCACTACGGTTTTGGGTCGTGTTTGTTTAGTTCGTGTGCGTTGTATCTTAGGTCGCGTGTTGTAAATACAGGGAGCTGCAGCGTCTGGGGTGTGGTCTTGTTAGGTCGCCAACAACCTATGGAAGGTCGTAAGTCGTGTAAACGACCTAGGGGTCAGGGTGCGAAAATGCTATAAATAGTGAGGGTGTTGTAACTTTTAGTTGGTGATTGTTGAATAAAATTCTTGTTTGTTAGATTTGTGCTTTCATTAAATCGGTAGTTGAGTGTGATCTCCTATCTCCACCTACGGTATTCGAGTGCGCACGAATCAACGTTCGTTAAAGCCAATTCGCGGAATCAAGTGCGCTTGATCAACGCTCGAAGAATTGTTGATCTCTCTTCACGGTATTGTGCGCGATCAATGTGTTAGAGATAGCTAGAATTCGGTATCTTTGGATCAACGAATTTGGGCATTTCAGTATCTTTCAATCCACCGATTGCTACTTTCACCGTTCCATCTAATTTTCGTATTATCCGCTGCGTCAGTTTTGGTATCGGAGCCAGACTTAGCCAATCACAGCTAAGCCGAAACTTGGAGCCGAGTTTGAAGTTTGAAATTGAAGTGTTTTAGCCATTCTTTGTTTGAGTTGAGCCGACCTAAGCCTTAGGTCGTTGCATATTATTCGAGCTAGTGGTAGCCGTGACTTGTTGTTCAAGTTTGAGTTGAAGATTTGTGAAGTTTTGAAGTGTTTGTGTTGATTCAATCATGCCACCAAGGAGAGCTAATCGTCATCAAAATGTTGAAGCGTTGTATAGAAGGGAAGAAGCCGAGCAGATGGAGCAACGCATTAATGAGAAATTTGATGAAGGTATTGGAAAGTTAGAGAAGTTGATGATTGATATGAATCAAACTCAAAGGAGGAGATCGCCAATCTCGAACCATGGAGGAAACAGAGTTTCGCCTTTGGTTACGGAAGCAAGAAGGGTATCACCGCAATCTTTTAGAGAGAGAAGAGAAACATCAATTTCATCGAGGAGAGATCACCATGACTATGGACATGAAGAGAGAAGAACTCCATGTGAGTTTGAAGATGAGCCATATAGAGATGAAGAGAGGCATAGTGGAAGGGACATGCATGATCGAAGGGATGATAATGGTCGAGATCGATATAGACGTACATTTGATTTTGATGAAGAGGGGGATAAAGCTAGCATTCATTATCGAGATCGAGACCAAGTTCGAAATTTATATCGGGATGTAGAAGATGATCGTCGATGGGAATCAGGAATGAAGATGGAAATTCCAGAGTTCAAGGGTGGAATGGTAGCTGAAGAATTTCTTGATTGGTTGTCTAATGTTGAAGAGATCTTTGATTTCAAGGAGGTTCCTGAGAATCGAAGAGTTAAGTTGGTTGCTACTCGTTTGAGAGGTAGAGCTTTAGCATGGTGGCAGCAGACTAAACTTACGCGGGAGAGAATAGGAAAGTCAAAGATTGTTACATGGAAGAAGATGAAGAAGTTAATGAAGGCTACATTCTTGCCTTACAATTATCAATCACTCATGTATCAAAGATTGCAGAATCTGAGACAAGGAACGAAGACTGTTGATGAATATGATGACGAATTTTATCAATTGATTGCTCGAAATGACATTATGGAGACGGAGGAACAATTGACTGCTAGGTTTGTTGGAGGGTTGAGGATACAGATTCAAGATATGGTAAATATGTTTGATCCTAGATCTGTAGCAGAAGCACATCAGAAAGCGTTGGCTTGGGAGAAGCAGGGAAGACGAGGTGGTGGTGTGTTTACAAGTTCCAATATTCTGAACAAAGGTGTTAGTGGGAGTTCCAATGTTTCTAAAGCTGTCAATAAACCAGTTGTGAATGAAGTTGCAAAGGCGAAGGTCAACAACAATTTCAAGTGTTATAATTGCCAGGAAGTGGGTCACAAGAGTAATAAATGTCCGAAGCCAAAGAAACGAACTATGATTGCTGAAGTTGAAGCTGAGGATGTTGGCGAGGATTATTCTAGTCCAGTTGAAGAAAATGAACAGGATATCGCATCGGGAGATGAAGGATGCAATCTAATGATGAGAAGGTCTTGTTTAACACCCAAACAAGAGGATGAGGCTAGTTGGTTGAGGAGCAACATTTTTCAATCTACATGCACTATTCTGGGAAAAGTTTGTAAGTTTGTGATTGATGCAGGAAGTTGTGACAATATTATTTCTACTGAAGCTGTGAGGAAGCTGAAGTTGAAGACGGAGAAACACCCTAATCCTTACAAGTTAGCGTGGCTGAGAAAAGGAGGAGAGGTGAAGGTGGATAGGCGAGTTCGAGTTCCATTTTCTATTGGGAAGAAATATAAAGACGAGATCTGGTGTGATGTAGTTGAGATGGATGTTTGTCATTTGCTTTTAGGAAGACCGTGGCAGTATGATCGAGCAGTGCAGCATGACGGTCGAACCAATAACTACAATTTTATGTTTGAAGGCGTTAAGATTATTTTAGTTCCAAAGAAGAGACAGCAGGGAGAGAGTAAATCTGAGGAGATTGAGGAGCTGAAAACTTTATTGACTTTGAAAGAATTTGTTGAAGAAGTAGAGGAGAGTCCAGAGGTATTTTTGTTGATTGGACATGAAGCTACTGAATCAGTTGAAGTCCCAGAGGAAGTGAAGCCGGTATTGGAAGAATTCAGTGATGTGTTTCCGGAGGAGTTGCCAAAGGAATTACCGCCGTTGTGGGATATTCAACATCAGATTGATCTTGTGCCAGGATCGGTATTACCATACAGACCACATTACAGGATGAGTCCTAAGGAGCATGAAGAACTGAGAAGGCAGGTGGAGGAGTTGTTAGAACAGGGGCGTGTTCAGGAGAGCTTGAGTCCTTGTGCAGTGCCAGCTTTGTTGGTGCCGAAGAAGGATGGTTCGTGGAGGATGTGTACGGACAGTCGGACTTTAAACAAGATCACCGTGAGATACAGATTTCCCATACCGAGGTTCGATGATTTGATTGATCAGTTGAGTGGGGCTGTTGTGTTTTCAAAGATTGACTTGAAGAGTGGATACCATCAGATTCGTATTAGACCAGGTGATGAGTGGAAGACTGCCTTTAAAACGAGGGAAGGTTTATATGAATGGCTGGTTATGCCGTTTGGCTTATCAAATGCTCCGAGTACTTTTATGAGAGTGATGAACCAGATTTTCAGACCATTCATTGGGAAGTTCGTGGTTGTTTACTTTGATGATATTTTAATCTATAGTGGGAGTATGGAAGAACACATCCAGCGTTGCGAGAAGTACTGTTGATTCTACGACAAGAGCAGTTCTATGCAGCAGCAAAGAAGTGCGTGTTTATGACGGACAGTGTTTTATTTCTGGGGTATGTTTTGTCAAAGGAAGGTATTCAAGTGGATGAAAATAAAGTGGAAGCTGTCAGGAGTTGGCCACAACCCAAGACAATTACTGAAGTGAGGAGCTTTCATGGATTGGTATCTTTCTATCGAAGATTCATTCCGCACTTCAGTAGTGTAATGGCACCTGTAACCGATTGCATGAAGGGAAAGAAGTTTGAGTGGTCAGAGGAAGCAGGGGTTGCTTTTAAGAAGATCAAGACACTATTGACGACAGCACCAATTCTAGTTTTATCGGATTTTCAGTTGTTGTTTGAATTACATACCGATGCATCGAAGGTTGGGGTTGGTGAAGTTTTGAGTCAGAAAGGAAGACCAGTTGCTTATTTCAATGAGAAGTTGTCTGAAGCTAAGTTGAGATATAGCACTTATGATGTTGAGTTTTACGCAATTGTTCAAGCTGTGAAGCACTGGAGACATTACTTGTTTCAGAAGGAGTTTGTTCTTTATACAGATCATGAAGCTTTGAAGCATTTGCAAGGGCAGGACAAGATTTCAGCTAGGCATGCTTCATGGGTCGCGTATCTGCAGCAGTTTACTTTTGTTGTAAAGCATAAATCAGGGGTGACGAATCGTGTAGCTGATGCATTGAGTAGGAGGAATCATTTGTTGACAACGATGAAGGTTGAAGTGACAGGATTTGAACTATTGCCGGAATTGGTTGAAGAGGATCCTTACTTTGCAAAGTTTGTTGAGAAAGTTAAAGATGAGAGTACTGACGAGTTTGTGTTGGTAGACGGATTTTTATTCAAGGGAAATCGATTATGCATACCAGATGGCAGCTTGAGAATGAAAATTGTCAAAGAGTTGCATGAAGAAGGACATGATGGACGGGATCGCACATTGCAGTTGATTTCTCAATCTTATTATTGGCCATCGATGAGAAGGGAAGTTGAAAAGTTTATGCGTAGATGTCATGTTTGTTAGGTTTCGAAAGGGACAGCTGCAAATGCGGGATTGTATATACCTTTACCTGTTCCGACAAAACCATGGCTGGATGTGAGCATGGATTTTGTGTTGGGATTACCAAGAACACAACGGGGAAACGACTCTATATATGTTGTGGTGGATCGTTTTTCGAAGATGGTACGTTTTGTTGCTTGTAAGAAGACGGCGGATGCTGTTCATGTTGCTCGGTTGTTTTTCAAAGAGATCTATCGACTTCATGTGTTACCAGAGTCTATTGTATCGGATAGAGATACTCGTTTTCTGAGTCATTTTTGGCTAAGTTTGTGGAAGATGGTTGGAACGAAGTTGAATTTTAGTAGTGCTTACCTTCCGCAAACTGATGGGAAAACGAGGTGGTTAACAGGTCGTTGGAAAATTTATTGAGATGTCTGGTGAAAGATAATCTGAAAAGTTGGGATGTGAAGTTATGTCAAGCAGAATTTGCTCATAATCATGCAGTGAATCGTAGTACAGGTTTCAGTCCATTTCAGATTGTGTAATCGAGCTTACCGAGGGGACCGTTGGATTTAACGGTAGTACCACAACCAAAGGGAACGGTTAAACGAGCTGTTGATTTTGTTGATGGGTTGACTGAATGTCATAAAATCGTTCAGGAACGATTGGAGAAGGCGAATGAGAAGTATAAGCGATCTGCGAATCTGAAGCGAAGAAGTGTTGAATTTAACGAAGGAGATTTAGTATATGCTGTACTAATAAAGGATCGTTTTCCAGTGGGAACATATAATAAACTTAAAGCTCGAAAGATTGGTCCTGTAAAGATTGTGAAACGGATCAATGAAAACGCGTATAAGTTGGAGCTGCCGGAGGATGTGTACACTTCTGACGTGTTTAATGTTAAACATCTTGTACCTTATTTTGGAAATGAATCATCCGTTGGAGATAAACATTTAAATTCGAGGTCGAATTTCTGTCAACCAGGGGAGGATGATGCAGTCCGGTTCCCTGAACTTTTAGGTCGTGTGCGACCTAGCCAGTTTATAAGTCGCCCGAGCGACCTAACAGCTCGTTTAGGCGAATTATACATGCAAGTGAAGCCTTCTAACAAGCTATGACCTAACTATGCCTATAAGTCACTCCAACGACCTAGTGTTGAAGACGAGCTAAAATTAGGTCGCTTCCAGCCTAAGCAGCAAGCGCCAGAATTCTTCGAATGCCTAACGAGTCACGACCTAACAGGTCACGGGATAAGGGGTTGCGACCTAACGAGTTGGGGTGTAACACGTTCAAACGACCTAGTGTGAAAATAGGTCGGCAGCGACCTAGTGGAGATAGATCGTCCAGGCAATCAAGCGAGGTAACGACCTAGTTAGGTCGCGTGAAGAAAATTCCGTTGTTAAAACCTTAAGTCGCGTGAAGTAGTTCTGAAGCTTACGACCTACGATAAGTCGCGGCAACGAGTTACGACTTAAGCTAGGTCGCATGAAGGTTTCCTGAAGCTGTTTTTTTTCTTGAGTCGCTACAGTTTTGGGTCGTGTTTGTTTAGGTCGTATGCGTTGTATCTTAGGTCGCGTGTTGTAAATACAGGGAGTTGTAGCGTCTGGGGTGTGGTCTTGTTAGGTCGCCAACGACCTATGGAAGGTCGTAAGTCGTGTAAATGACCTAGGGGTCAGGGTGCGAAACTGCTATAAATAGTGAGGGTGTTGTAACTTTTAGTTGGTGATTGTTGAATAAAATTCTTGTTTGTTAGCTTTGTGCTTTAATTAAATCGGTAGTTGAGTGTGATCTCCTATCTCCACCTACGGTATTCGAGTGCGCTCGAATCAACGTTCATTGAAGCCAATTTGCGGGATCAATTGCGCTTGATCAACACTTGAAGAATTGTAGATCTCTCTTCACGGTATCGTGCGCGATCAACGTGTCAGAGATAGCTAGAATTCGGTATCTTTGTATCAACGAATTTGGGCATTTCAGTATCTTTCAATCCACTGATTGCTACTTTCACCGCTCCATCTAATTTTCGTATTATCCGCTGCGTCAATTGTGCAATAGGAGGGATCGGCGTAGCTTAGTGGAATAAGAGGGATAGGCATATCTTAGTTGAATCAGAGGGATCGACATTAAATGACGGAATCCAACGGATGAGCATGATTAAGCAAAGCATGGATTGACATGCGTAGAAGGGCATGTATCGGCATATTGGAGTTAGTCATGAGGGATCATTATGATCCATTAGAAGGGTTCGACAAAGATATCCTCCAAGTTGGTTCGAATCAAAGATCAACCAAAAGAATGAGCTCCACTAGTCCAATCAGTATGATATTTTGGAAGCCATCATATATAAGCATGAAGAAGCCAACATAGGGATCGCTGCCCAAGAATCAACCAATGGAGGGATCGATACCGATCCCTCTTCATTAGGATTTGGGCCTAACGACCCCTATGGTTGGCCCATATTGATAAGAAGGTTCTACAACCGAATTTTCAGAGAGATTGATGCGCGTCTTCCCTTATAAATACAATCGCGTTGGGTTAACAAACTCAAATCAAATACTAGAGCTTATATTAGTCGAAATTATACACAATTTGAGTAGCCAATCAAAAAACTCACACCTCAAGATGAGATAAAATTCATGAAAACACTATGACAATTTGAAATCAATTTAATTTTCATCCTGATCAAAATCACAACAATAACTTCAAATTGAATGAAAAGACTACCTCATGCATGCAAGAATCCACAAATTTTCTCTCTCTAGAATTTGACTATTGAGAAATTTGAAATATTGGGAGGAGAGGAAATTAGGTTTTGAGGTTTAGTAAAAGAAGGTGACTGACAAGTGTAAAGTAAATGGTTGCAATTTAATGGATGTGGATATTCGGATCTTATGGTGTTCACACTTGACTTGAAATTATGATACAATCCAATTGTTGAAAATAGCGGGGATGTAAAAAACTGCATTACATATAAAACCAAAACGGAAGCGGCTATTGGAACACAGAAGGCTGTTGGAACACAAAATTGGACATAAGATGCATGCACCAATGGATTTGTTTGCCATTACATGGAAAATGAGATTCGATGGAGGATTTGATAGTTAAGATTTCTTGTATCAAGTATTGTATCACCATTGCGCGTCCAAATATAATTTTCCAAAATTAAATATTTATAACAAGTGGTTTATAACAAGTAGTACGACACGTGCTTTGTGCATGAATTGTTTTTCTTATAAATTGTATATGTTTAAATTAGTTAAAAAATGATTTTTTATTTTCAAGTGATATTAAGATTTGTGCATTTGTAAAGAAGTATTCTGAATTTATAAATGAAACTAATCTTATATTCTATTTTTAGAAGTGTTTTGACTTTGTAAAGTATCTTTAATTGTTATACCATTCTTTTAGGGGCGTTTGAATTTTGTAAAAGAAGTTTAATATTGAATTCTATTTATAAGTGATTAAGATTTGATAATATATAGATGGATGTTTTTGGTAGTTCATGTTGATACCAAAATAGCGTGACATCAAAGCTTTTACAACTATTATTAAAAATAATTTATTTTCATTCTCCATCATCTATGTAGACAAAAGAAATATTTTTTGATGAAGAATATTATGATTTTTGTAGTTCAGATTTGGTCCGCCAATAGGTTTCTAACTTATATTGACCACTTATGCCTTAAAATTATGACTTGACATTAATTTTTCTGATTTAGTTCAGAAGAGTAACCAAATCAACATTTTTACATTAATGTTGCTAAAGTAGATGCTAAGAAGCCTAGATTTAATGGGTACAGCGGAAAATGGAGGACTTAAAGTGGATTTACCGTTTAATAGGACTGCATTAAAAAGTCATAGCGGTTGAAAAAGTGTCATATGCTGTAGCGTGGATTTTGCAGGACTTTAACCGCAAAGGTCGCCAACTTTTATTCTAATAGATTGTCCCTTGAGTTAATGATTAAACCATTATTATTCAAAAGTGAATTATATGGATTGGATAGAAGAAATGAAAGAAAAAAACATTTTCTTAACAAATTTTTTTGATATAAATCAAACTAAGATTAGAAAGTTTCCCTTTAATCATAACTATCTTATCTTTCTTTTTTATCTTTGAGCTCTTTGTCTTTTCATTCCTTAAACCTAAACCTAAACCTTAATCCCTAATTTAGTTTTCGTGAAAACATGAAAATGAGATCGAATCCATGAAAACACAATGAAGGCTTCTAATCAATTTGATTTTCGTCCTAAAAATCACAATAATAATTTTAACATATTAAATGCAAAAACTGCCTTATACATGTAAGGATCCACAAATTTCTCAAGTTTATTCTCTAGAATTCGATTATTAAGAAAAAATGGAAGGAGAGGAAATTAGGTCTCGTGGTTTTGTAAAAGAATTTGATTAACATGTGTAAAGAAATACTTTAATAAAAGAATTTGCAATGCCAAAATACCCATTATTTATTCATTCAAACATTCAAATCATTTTATTCAAAGGAATTTACTATATCATATTTTATCTCATCTTTTAATAGTTCATTCTCATTTGACAACAAATTTATAACCGTCTTAATATTCCTTTTATATGCAAATGAACTGTTGCACTACACAAGCATCGCTTCATGTTAAAAGATAGAAAGAATAAAATGAAAATTCAATAACACCCTTAATACTTCATAAACATAACCAAAATACAAGGTTATCTAGGTTAATAGATGATCTTAATATGTACAACAGACACAAGTTAACATTTCAATAAATCAAGCAAGTTTTAAAGGTTCGTATCTTTGTGCATTTGAATTAAGAGTTTTATTTTGTTTTAAAAGAATTAAATGTAATTGTATGAAATCTGTACATAAACTTAACTCATAAAGTAAACCAATGTGTAACACATACATTGAACATGGAAAGGTTGAAAAGAATAATACGCGGACTTAAAAAATTATTATAAAATTGAACACGTTATGCAATGAATGTGGAATTTGTTGAAATAATTAAATTATAAAGTAAAATTGTTATTCTAGTCAAAATATACAATTTTAAAAGGGGATTTTCATCAAAGGACTTCTTTGTGTAGGGTAATAAGTTTTAAGGACAGTGCTTCTGAAAAATTAGTTTTAAGGATAATTTTCAAAAAAGCCTATCATTTTCAAGTATACAGAAATAATGATAAATGAATTTATCATTTTCCTGTATAACTTAAAAAGATAAATGAATTTATCGTTTCATTATAAATTTTCCTTAAAACTAATTATCTTTTTAGGTTATACAGGAAAATGATAAATTCATTTATCATTATTTCTGTATACCTGAAAATGATAACCTATTACCTTGGAATTGGATGCCCTTCAATCTAATTTCCATATTATAAAATGTTACTTACACTTTTCTTGAACATCGGTACTTCATTCATAAAAAAAACTGTATATATACATTAGCTCTCCAAAGGGATGATACTTTTTTTTTGAAAATTGGTACGTTATTCATAAAAAAACACTAGTACAGAGAAGCTAATGATATATACATGCACAAAGACATATATATGTATAGTATGTGTATATATATAGGCAAGGATCGACTACACCTCATTTCTGTTACACGTCTATTCAAACACAATATATTTTCTCTTTCTTGTCACCTCGTTATATTATTTAAATTAGAATGCGTGGTTGAAATCAAAGGGGATATAGGTTCAGCAAGAATGAAGTGTAGCCGAACCTTGCCCATATATTGACACATCTACACGCGCGCACGCGCGCACACATATAGCAGCTATTAAAAAACAAAATAAAACACAAAATTTAACACAATAAATATTAGCTATGATTTTTCTTTATCTTTACATTGGAGGTGGAAATTAGGGGGAGACGACTATTGAAATAAAACACTGAATCATTCATCAATATACTAAGGCTTCATTTATGGTAAGATGACTATTAAAAAGTAAAACAAGTAGAAAAGGCGTCGTTTTTTGTTATTATTTCATAAGTACATACATAAAATACCATACATAGTTAATTACGAACAAAGTGATTTACAAACAAAAAAGAGTTGACAATGTAGATAAACCTCATGCTAATATAATTTAAGTAAAATAATACAATCAAAATAATCAAATATTCAAATATCAAATTGTTTTCCCTCGTTGTATTGGGTTAACAAATTCAAATCAAGTATTTAGAGCTTATGTTGGTTAAAATTATACACGATTTGGATAGCCAATCAAAAAGTTCACACATCAAAAGGAGATAGAATTCACGAAAACGATATGACAACTTCAAATCAATTTAATTTTATCTTAATCAATATCACAACAGTAACTTCAATAGATTGAATGAAAAGACTACTTTATACATGTTAGAATACACAAATTTAATTTTTTTTCTCTAGAATTTGATTGCCGAGAAAAATTGAAATATTGGGAGGAGAGGAAATTAGTTTTGAGGTTTACTAAATGAATTTGATAGACATGTGTAAAGTAAACAGGTTGATAAAAAAATGTACATCCAACTTACCCTTTATTAATTAATTTTAGGGTTCAGCTATTGGATACAAAATAAAAGGCAACTGGTGACATTATATGTAGACATTTGGATACTAATGAATTCACATTTTGAGGTTGAAATCAGATAGCAATCCAATGATTGAGATGCATTATGTTACCAATTGCATCTCATTAGAATTTTTTTTAACAATTTTTTTGATATAAAACCAAACTAAAATTAAAAGTTGCCCTTTATAATAACTTTCTTATCTTTCTATTTCATCTCTAAACTCTTTATCTCTTTATTCCTTAATCCTAAACCTTAGTCCCTAATTTAATTTTCATGAAAACACGAAAATGAGATAGAGTCCATGAAAACACTATAAAACTTCAAATCAATTTGATTTTCATCCTAACCAAAAAAACAATAATAATTCCAGTAGATTAAATGAAAAGATTAGAATCCAAATGTTAACCCGCCTTTTGGCAAGTTAGTATACATGCGGATTTAACCCAACAGACCCCACAATTATCAAGGTCGATGAGTACAGAGCGACGGTTGTTGGATCCGAAGGTAAAGCACAAATGGTTATACGAAGCCATAGTTGGATGGAGTTGGTAAATAAACAATGCAGAGGTCTAGAAATATGGAAGTTAGGTTGGAACCCAAGGTATGGGCACAATATAGGAGGGATTGGCATAACTCTGTAGCATAGTAGTGATCGGCATGCCTTCATGGAGTAGGAAGGATCTACATACCTTCATGGCATAGGGGGATCAACATACCTTCATGGAGTTAGAGGGATCGACATAGTTTTATGAAGTAGGAGGGATCGACATAGCATTGTGCAATAGGAGGGATCTGCGTAGCTTAGTGGAATAAGAGAGATAGGCATATCTTAGTAGAATCAAAGGGATCGACATTAAATGACGGAATCCAGCGGATGAGCATGATTAAGAAAAGCATGGATCGACATGCGTAAAAGGGCATGGATCGGCATATTGGAGTTAGTCATGAGGGATCGGTATGATCCATTAGAAGGGTTCGGCAAAGATATGGGCCTAACGACCCCTATGGTTGGCCCATATGGATAATAAGGTTCTACAGCCGAATTTTCAGAGAGATTGATGCGCATCTTCCCTTATAAATACAATAGGCATGGCATCAGAAAATGGATCTTTATTCTGCTCCTCTTCATCTTCTACCTAGGCTATAATTTACCATTTTTATTCTTGAATTTCACGGATTTGTAACTGTAATCAGCAGTATAAACTAATAAAAGGAAAATCTTTAGAGTGGACGTATGTAGGAGTTAGCCGAACCATTATAAATCTGTGTCTCTGTTTACTTTCCTTCTAATTGTTTTAATTCATTTATTTCTCTTCATACTTCTGTGATTGGATTATGGTGCTTTCATACGACTGGGTGTTGGTGGTCAATTTTGACGCTAATATTTTGGTACTTTTATTGAGAGAGCTTACACCCATGGTTGTGGAAGCTATGATCTTAAAGTTGGAGGCTTGGATACTTGGATCTAGAAAGCAATGACTAGGCAATCAACAAAGAGAGTGCTACCGAAAAAGAGCCACCATGGAGGGAGTTAGGAGGCTTCCTTGGGGGCTGGAGCTAATCAAACATATTTCTACATCACCAAGGATGAAATGGAAACAATGATGCATGCCGTGCAGGAGAGGATGCTAAAAAGGCAGGAAGAGATAAAGCAGAATCTACTCTAACAAATCGGACAGGCTGGAGCCATAGGAGCTGCTGGAATGCAAAACCAAGGAGTTGGAATGATAGGAACTACTAGAGCCATGGACCATGGAGTTGAAGTGGTAGGAATCGTTGGAAATTAGAACTAGGAACACGAAAATGGAGTTAATATACAGAGGAGTGGAACAGAGCAGTCGGGGACAGTCCCCTTCCATCCTAGAGGGATCGGCACCGATCCCTCCAGAGGGATTGGCACCGATCCCTAAAGGCTAGGGGAATGCCTTTGGGTTTGGTTGGTCGTGATGCTGGAGGACCTGCGATCGATCCCATGGAGCTTGGTGCGAATCAGAATTTGGATGCTCGTTTGGAGGAATATGTTCCAGAATTCCCTCGTAGACTTGGGGGCAACATGGATGTGATGATATGAGACTGCCACTGAAAGACAATGAAAGGTTTGCAGAGATGATCATGCAAGTTTTGCATGGAGGATTAGTTAACAGGGATTTGGAGGATGTAAATAGAAGTCCATCACTCCTAATATTAGGCAAGCTAGGAATACACCGGAGTTCAAACTACCAACGCTTGAGACATATGATGGAAAAATGGATCCCGCTGTTCATATGATGAGATATATGAGACGCATGGAAGTACCGGGGGCATCAGAGGAAGTCGTGGTACGGTGCTTCCCTTGTACTTAATGGACATAGTTGCACTATGGCTCAGACAGTTGGAAAGAAGATCTATTAGCACATGGACGGAATTGATTGAAAGGTTTATGAGGCAATATCGGGTCCATATCACGACACTTAAGGGTGTGATGAATTTAACATCGATGAAGCAGTGAAAAAAAAATGATATTTTGAAATCGAGTTCGGAATTGAATCATATTTGGAATTTGGATTTAAACTTGAATATTGTTGGAAATTTTTGTTAAGTGTTATAAATTGATATTTTGAGAAATCAAGCTCCAAATCGATATAAATTGAAATTGAATAAATTAAAGGTGAATGAAAAATTGAATTAATTTGAAGAAAAATTGACGTTGATTGAATTGAAATCGAAATTGAATCGGTAAATTGGAAATTGAAATTTATTTGAATTGGGAGGTTATAATTGAAACGGATTGGTTTTGAAGCTGTTTTAATTTGTTTTTCCAAATTACTCTGTTATATAAACCATTTTGAATACTTAAACTATTTTAATCTATTTTTAATCTACTTAACCCAATTTAAATTATTTAAACTAGTTTATCTATTTTAAATTCATTTTAAAGATTTTAAGTATTTTTTAACTATTTTAATTATTTAAACTACTTTTAAACTACTTAAACTATTTTTCTAAAAATTTCAAGCTGGTTAATAAGGTGAAATGTTTATATTTAAACCTTGAATTTAAATACAAACTGAGTTAAATGAAGTTGGAACCTAAATTGAAATTCGAAATGATTTTGAAAACCGAAATGAGATATTGATGCAAAAACGATTTTTGAAACGAAATCTTATATTTGAAAAGATACGACGATATTTGAAATGGATTTGATTTTTGAAGCGAACATGATATTTTGATATCAGTTATGAATCGATTTGAAATATAAAAGAGCCATCGGTGTAATAATACGTAGTTATTAAAGAGACCGGGATCGGATATGGACATACTCTCTGTCGATACCGAAAACCACTTTAATAACTATTATACGCGGAGTGTTGATCCAGAACGAAGTGGTTGGTTTGGTGAACGCGTTGACTGAAGAAAGAGAACGATATTGGATGACCCCTGACATGACTAAAACAGGAGCTGCGCCGGGCCATTGAGGTTCGCCACCTCTAGCGGACACACTTCTTCGATACCATTTCTATTACATTTGTGATTCGATTTGGGTGCAACCCTTGATTTGGGAGTGTTGTTTCGCGGTGTTGGGGTAGCTGCTGGCTATGCCCAACATCAGTCCGGATCACGCAACTACTAGTATCCTAGTTGGTATCGCCTCATGTACCTTGTCATACTGATTATCCTATTCGCGACCACTACGTTTTGATTTGTACCTTGAGTATATGGATTGCCCTCTGGTGACTTCCGGTTTTGGGGAAACTACGGTCTTGTATATGCTTTTGGGAATATAAAATGTGTTAAGGGGGATTATGGTAACGCCTTAACGCTATTTTGATACTTTATATTACTGATAGGCATTATCTACTTAGCGTATATTACTACATAGTAGATAGTTTCACGGACCCTTGAGAGATGGAAAATCCCGTAACATCTCTTCAGTTATTGCACGCACGTTGACACTGGATAGGAGGTGTCAAACCCCGTAAACATCTCCGACGCCGTTACACTCATATTTATTTACGATTGATTTAAATTTCATAAGGATATTTTAGTCCCGACTCGAGTGTTTTGTCTTTTCATTACGCTCGGGTCAGTTCTGAGTTTTTCAGATTTTTGAAGATTTATTCTGGAGGACGAAGACGAAGATTTGGTATACTATTACTATTATTACCCTTGCATCATGTTATCTGCTGCATTATTTAATTGTTCTATTGTATATGTATAAACTCTGATAAATGTTGTATATATAATTGTCAAAGTATAGTAGACAGCTTCATGAACTGTTTATTTGACTATTATATTTTATCGTTCCGCTGCGAGATTCTGTGTTGTTTCATTTCCTTATTTCTCTTCTTTTCTTTTCTTATTTACCCCAATAACTATCTGCCCTTTTGAATGGTTTGGAATCGACATGGGTATTTGAGCGTCAGTTTAAATCGTCCAAAAAGGTGGGTTGTTACAGTTGGTATCAGAGCTTTGGTTTAGTGATAACCTTAGCTTTGTGGGGTATGACTCTTTATAAGTAGGGTAGTAATACCCTATGATGAGTCGCTGAGTGAATATATATATATATATATGCATATATATGAGAGAGCGTATTTGTTAGTGATATAAAATGTTTTATATTGTGTCGGTTGATTTGTTGAGTGGCTTATGGATTCTGGTCAATACGAGTAATTAACGTTATTGATAGGGATCTCTAAACACTTAAATAGAACAATTCGACATAGTATTGTTTTAAATTGGGTAAATGAAATAATTTTGCTCTAATTATATTTTGTATATAAAGAAAAAATTTCAGAAATTTATTGTGACTTATCTTGCTTACCTGGTTGTTAGGAATTTAAAATATTAGTTATTATCATGAATTGGATATTGTAATTTAATAAATAAGATGAATTACAAAATGAACAGTAATAAAACAACTTGTAGAATGTTTAAGAAAAATCCTATAAGATATTTTATAAAGGTGACTTATAAATTTAAAATAGATTTAAATTGAAAAATATTGAATTTAAGACCCGGAGGTTTTGAAAAATGATTCTAAAAGTTTTGAAGAAATATATAGTAATATTAATTGGAAATTGTTTATGGAAATATTTTGAAAGGATTTTTAAAGAAAGGAATGAATTTAGTACTCCTCACTTATGTCGCTGGAAAATAATTTCGGTGATGACTGCGCAGCATCATCGACGTTCATTTTCGAGTCTCAAAGTGGGGGAGACTTCTAAGAAGCTTTGCTTATCTTCAAAATTATTTTGGGTAAATGGGTTTTGGTTTAAATTCCAAAGGTATGATTTGATATATTTCAAAAATATAAGTGTATATATTTATTTCAAACGACTTGAAAAGAACCGGGCATTTATATTTCTAAGTTCTGTTAATTAATAATTTTCAAATTATTTGAATGAAATGTGAATAACCAGAATTTATAAATAAGAGGATTAAGATATATAAGCTTATGTTTTGGGAAAACTTTAAAGTTGAAAGGTAAAGAGGATTTAAATAAATCAAATTTGTGAACATTCTAATTAAGTAAAATGAAATTCTATAAATTTGTATAATACCAAATTTGCATTCTGATAACATATAACAAGACTTACCAAATATTAAGAAGTTGAAATAATGTTTTGGATATGTAATGAGATATTGTACAAATAAACAGAACCTGAAAGTAATTGAAATATACAAGTAAGGAAAACTCAAAAGGAATTAAAATGTATATAAATGGGAAATTTTGATTGTGATAAAAATTATATATACTTAAATATAACCTGAAATGATGAATGGATAAATGGAACAAGTAAGTGAACTTAAGAAATGAATCGTATTATATCTTTGTAAATTGGTTATAGAAAATAAATATAAATTGCAAAGGGATTGTAAAATAATTGAATTTGTAACCTTTAAGATATCTGTAAACTAAGAGAAGTCATATATGAGAAGTTAGACTTTTATAGGATGATTAATAAACTAAAGTGCTGGGTAATAAAATGTTCCATAAATAAATTTTTTATTAACTAAAATTTTGAAAATGCAATAAATGAAAACAAAGGAATTTCTTATAGCTAAGAATCAAGTAGAAAATGAAATTGGATTTAATTAAATGATATAGAATGTTTAAAATGAACTTGAGTAAACAAATTCTTTGATACGATGTTTAAGAAAAGATAATGTTGAAGAGCATGCTATGCAAAGAAATAGATATATTAACTAAATAATGGATTGTGAATAATTAATTGTAAATAAAATGAAAGTCAATAAAATAATTTAACATAGATAAATTGATAGAAATCCCTTGGAAGGTAATACGTGAGATTGTACGTATATTATTTATTCGCATAACGATTTGATCCAAATTCGAGCACAAAATTTCGAGATGATTTATATCAATCCAAGTAAGGATTTTTCACTCGATTTTCGACGGCGAACCCTAGATATGGATTTTTAATTTGATTCTGGAATTCTCTATCATAGTATATGGCTATGCAAGGATAGTAATAGTTTCCAATCAAGGAATCAAATCTGAGTCCGCACTAGAGAGTCGTGTGAACGATACTAGTTTGGAAGCGAAATTGTGTGATCGAATAAGAAATTAGATTGATATTGCTCACGGATGATATATGTACAGCTTACGGACTTAATTAAAGTTAATATTGGAAATTTAAGATGCCAAATATAAAATGATTCTTTTAAAATTATATAACATGATATATATATATAAAAGGGATAAATCAAATTGAATGTAAAATTAATAATTTGGTTATATTGGGTATGATTTGGTTGTTATATGATTGTTAGTTGATTGTATATAATTCATGAAGTGTTAATGAAATTGAAAGCTATAAATCATTGAAATCAAATTGGAAGTTAAATGAATTTAAATAGAATTTAATTTGATTCGAATTGAAAGTGAACTAATGTAAATATAAATTAGTGAATGTTAACTAATTGAATTGAGAATGAATGTTAGAAAAATCCAACGTTAATGAATCAACTATGATTGAAATTAAAACCAAGTCAATAAATATTAATGAGAAGTGAAATTTATATTGATTGGTTATGGATTTGTTGGATGATAGTTGATTGATGGTTGCATTTGTTGTTTTGTTGCATCTGCTATGTTGGCACATGTAGTTGTTATGTTGCTATATGATGTATATTGATATTATTTTCATATATGCATGTTTCTCATGGTTTGTTGAGTGTATAGTAGGTGCGGATTGCGCTTGCTTCGCATTTGGAGCTCGCTTTCGCGCTATATTAGTCGTATATGCTCGCTAATAAAATATAAGGTACATGTTTATTTTGTCATTGGATTTGGTGATTTTGGATGAGCCACTTGGCTTTTGATTTTCTTTTGTTGGTTTGGGGCCCGTAGAGGCGTTTTGTAGTTGTACCGATCGAGCCGCGCAAAGGAGACTCTGCCAAAATTTTCCGTAAAATCCGGGTGTTAGAAAATTTTTCAAGTTTTAAAATTTTTATAACTTGTTTTGATAACTAACTTTTAAAGTTAGAAAGCCGTTTGGAATAACTTAGTGAAAGTGTAGTAAAGACTTTATAAATGGAATTTCATTGTTTATAAGTTGGTAACTTTGAGATAAATATACCTAAGGTTGAATTCTATACTTAGTTCATTTTCCCTTCTTTTTCCTTTTCGGAGACGAAAAGTTTTGAGTGGGGGAGAGTGTAACGACCCGTAAATTTCAGATAATTAAAATAGCTAATTGAATAAGATTTCGTGTTTTAGTGTTAGAAAATTTTTGTAATTAGTTTGAAATAATAATAACTGGAATGAATTGCAACAATAATTATCCGAGTAATGAAAAACGAATGCTACTTAGTGAATGCCTTTGCAATCAATAGTTGAATAGGATAATAAATGTTAAATTCATTGGGTATAATAGAGAAATTGATGGATAAGTAAAATCTATTTAAAATCAAATATTGAATATTGAACAGGTAAATTGTTTAAATTAAATATTTAAAACTTATTGAATAATTGAATAACTGTAAAATGAAAATAGTGTTCTAAATTGTGAATTGTTTTAAAGGTTGAATCTTGTAAGTTCAATTTCAATATTTCAAGAGATAATGAATTATTGGATAAGCGAAATTGTTTAAATTTAATATTTGGAAATTATTGAATAAATAAATAATGGGAATTGAATAACCGTATAATGGAAGTGGTTGTTCTATAATTTTAATTCATTTCAAAAGTTAAATTTTTAAGTTTGTTTTGAATATTTCAAAAGATAGCGATTTAAGAATAATCAAATTTGTTTGAATTTAATATTACAAATGTTTGAATAATTAAATTTCGAATTTGATATGATTAATTTGATATTGAAATTTAATATATGAAAATAGAGTGAATAACTAAAATTTGATTTAATATGATTCAAATTGGTTTTCAAAGTGAATGTAAGTTATATTGGGATTATAATAGAGTTAATAAGATTTTAAAATTGGAATTTATTGGATAATTGAATAGCGGGTTTAATATGATTAAAAATGATTTGGAAAATTTTATTTTATCATATTAAAGTTAGAATGATGTTATAGAACTTTTAAATCAAATTAAAAGTAAATTTGTGAAAATTGAATATTTTAATATTTAATTATCAACTGGAAAATAGTCAAATTTTGAACAGTCTCAGAATTGGACGAAACTAGTTCCATTGGATCCATAATAATTTTTTATTATCGGATTTCAATTTTCGTAGCAATCGGAGTTGTCGTTTGACCGTGGCAGCTCGAAACGCATCGAAATTGTTTTAATATTAATTTAACGAGTTAAAATAGCCATTTTTCAAACGGTCTCGGATTTTGACGAAACCAGTTTCATCGGATCCGTAATGTGATATTATTGTATGATTTTAAATTTCGTGTCAATCGGGTTTACCGTTTGTTCGGGGCAAGCCAAAACGCATTGAAAATCGTTAAATCGGTTTAATTTAAATTTGATCGTTTATTGTCGTAACTCGCACAGATGATCGAATTAGCTTCCGAAACCTGTTCCATTGTGTCCGGAACACGGAATAAACCCTAGGAACGTCAGTTATCGCGCGTAAATCGGAGTTCGGGAATCCCGGATGAATAGTATTTGTCGTTTCCTATAAATAGCCTTTTTTTTTCACAAAATAAAAAAAAAGTTAGAAACCCTAGTTTAATGGCCGACCGCCTCTTATACATGAATGGCCAGAAAACTCCCTCTTTCTCCCTCGATTAACTTCCAATCCGTAAACATTCAGCAAAAATTATCAGCTAACAAATTGAAGAGCATCACGAGTGCTTCGCATCCAACGGCTGAGATCGTCATCGGAGCAACGATGGAGGAGAAACACAGCCGCTTCCTTCTGCAGTTCGCGCACGAATATCGAGACGAGGGGGTGGCCGAGCTTCAGGTGGTGGCAGGCGCATGTGGCTCTTGCGATGCTCGTTCGTTTGGCGTTGGTTGATCGGCTTGGAATCGATCGTGGAGGGAGTAAAATTTAACCCTAGGCCGGCTTCTTTGGGTTCCTTGCACGCGTAATCACCTGGAGATGAAAGAGAGCGCACGCGGCCTGGATCTTGGGCCATGAGATGGACGGCTAGATTTTAATCTGGGTATAAATGAAATAAAGTTGTATAATTATTTATATTCAAATCCGTACGAACTTTAAAACTGTGTAACTTTTCCATGCGAGGTCCGTTTTGGACGAAACGAAGTGC
This sequence comes from Allium cepa, assembly GCA_030765085.1. Taxonomy (NCBI): domain Eukaryota; kingdom Viridiplantae; phylum Streptophyta; class Magnoliopsida; order Asparagales; family Amaryllidaceae; genus Allium; species Allium cepa. Next base: position 719,751,403 of record CM060938.1, on the reverse strand, counting down.
TTGGATTCATATAGGCGAGCTCTACGCTATGGAGATGGATTGGAATCGTTTGGAGCTAGAGAAAATTTTGAGTTAAATCGAACGTCATTCGATTTGATTTAAAATCGTAAAAATCAAGGTGAGTGTTTTATAACGCTCACAACGTACTAAATATCTTTATGCTAGTTAAATTTGATATTATGAAGTGTTATGAATTTTATTGGTCGTTGTTTGATAGAATTTAATTGTCATATAGATTGTCATTCGAGTTAACCGTTGAAGAAAAAAATTAAATTGACAGTTAAATTGAAGTTAAAATGGAATTGCGATTAAATTACCTGACATTGATAACTATGAAACTGCCATGAATTGTATTATTTATTGGATGATGTATTTTGATGGATGCTATTGGTTGATAATTGAGTGTTTGGATGTTTATTTGCTTATATAGATTCTGTTATGCATACATATGATACTGTGATTAAATTTAAGTAATATATGTTCATCCCTGACATTTAATTGAAATAAATAACTACTTGGCCATAGGATAGAAAATTATATACGGACACTGAATTGGCTAAATTAATAATTTTTGAAATGGTCGATTTGAAATTTATTTAAATGTTTTGATTTAAAGGTTATAAATAGAAATCGATTTATAGAAATTGAATTCATCGAAAAATTGAGTTTGGAATGTTGAAATAAATTTTGGATAAAGGAATTTTGTTAAATAATTAAGTTGAAACTTTAAAATTTGAAATTGGATATGATTGAATGTCGAAAATTGATTTGTTTAAAGATTTAACTTTAATTCGAGCTTTGAATATTACTAAGTAAAAGTGAAAAAAAATGATATTTTGAAATCGAGTTCGGAATTGAATCATATTTGGAATTTGGATTTAAACTTGAATATTGTTGGAAATTTTTGTTAAGTGTTATAAATTGATATTTTGAGAAATCAAGCTCCAAATCGATATAAATTGAAATTGAATAAATTAAAGGTGAATGAAAAATTGAATTAGTTCGAAGAAAAATTGACGTTGATTGAATTGAAATCGAAATTGAATCGGTAAATTGGAAATTGAAATTTATTTGAATTGGGAGGTTATAATTGAAACGGATTGGTTTTGAAGCTGTTTTAATTTGTTTTTCCAAATTACTCTGTTATATAAACCATTTTGAATACTTAAACTATTTTAATCTATTTTTAATCTACTTAACCCAATTTAAATTATTTAAACTAGTTTATCTATTTTAAATCCATTTTAAAGATTTTAAGTATTTTTAACTATTTTAATTATTTAAACTACTTTAAAACTACTTAAACTATTTTTCTAAAAATTTCAAGCTGGTTAATAAGGTGAAATGTTTATATTTAAACCTTGAATTTAAATACGAATTGAGTTAAATGAAGTTGCAACCTAAATTGAAATTCGAAATGATTTTGAAAACCGAAATGAGATATTGATGCGAAAAACGATTTTTGAAACGAAATCTTATATTTGAAAAGATACGACGATATTTGAAATGGATTTGATTTTTGAAGCGAACATGATATTTTGATATCAATTATGAATCGATTTGAAATATAAAAGAGCCATCGGTGTAATAATACGTAGTTATTAAAGAGACCTGGATCGGATATGGACATACTCTCTGTCGATACCGAAAACCACTTTAATAACTATTATACGCAGAGTGTTGATCCAGAACGAAGTGGATGGTTTAGTGAACGCGTTGACTGAAGAAAGAGAACGATATTGGATGACCCCTGACATGACTAAAATAGGAGCCGCGCCGGGCCATTGAGGTTCGCCACCTCTAGCGGACACACTTCTTCGATACTATTTCTATTACATTTGTGATTTGATTTGGGTGCAACCCTTGATTTGGGAGTGTTGTTTCGCGGTGTTGGGGTAGCTGCTGGCTATGCCCAACATCAGTCCGGATCACGCAACTACTAGTATCCTAGTTGGTATCGCCTCATGTACCTTGTCATACTGATTATCCTATTCGCGACCACTACGTTTTGATTTGTACCTTGAGTATATGGATTGCCCTCTGGTGACTTCCGGTTTTGGGGAAACTACGGTCTTGTATATGCTTTTGGGAATATAAAATGTGTTAAGGGGGATTATGGTAACGCCTTAACGCTATTTTGATACTTTATATTACTGATAGGCATTATCTACTTAGCGTATATTACTACATAGTAGATAGTTTCACGGACCCTTGGGAGATGGAAAATCCCGTAACATCTCTTCAGTTATTGCACGCACGTTGACACTGGATAGGAGGTGTCAAACCCCGTAAACATCTCCGACGCCGTTACACTCATATTTATTTACGATTGATTTAAATTTCATAAGGATATTTTAGTCCTGACTCGAGTGTTTTGTCTTTTCATTATGCTCGGGTCAGTCCTGAGTTTTTCAGATTTTTGAAGATTTATTCTGGAGGACGAAGACGAAGATTTGGTATACTATTACTATTATTACCCTTGCATCATGTTATCTGCTGCATTATTTAATTGTTCTGTTGTATATGTATAAACTCTGATAAATGTTGTATATATAATTGTCAAAGTATAGTAGACAGCTTCATGAACTGTTTATTTGACTATTATATTTTATCGTTCCGCTGCGAGATTCTGTGTTGTTTCATTTCCTTATTTCTCTTCTTTTCTTTTCTTATTTACCCCAATAACTATCTGCCCTTTTGAGTGGTTTGGAATCGACATGGGTATTTGAGCGTCGGTTTAAATCGTCCAAAAAGGTGGGTTGTTACAGTTGGTATCAGAGCTTTGGTTTAGTGATAACCTTAGCTTTGTGGGGTATGACTCTTTATAAGTAGGGTAGTAATACCCTATGATGAGTTGCTGAGTGAATATATATATATATATACATATATATGAGAGAGCGTATTTGTTAGTGATATAAAATGTTTTATATTGTGTCGGTTGATTTGTTGAGTGGCTTATGGATTCTGGTCAATACGAGTAATTAACGTTTTTGATAGGGATCTCTAAACACTTAAATAGAACAATTCGACATAGTATTGTTTTAAATTGGGTAAATGAAATAATTTTGCTCTAATTATATTTTGTATATAAAGAAAAAATTTCAGAAATTTATTGTGACTTATCTTGCTTACCTGGTTGTTAGGAATTTAAAATATTAGTTATTATCATGAATTGGATATTGTAATTTAATAAATAAGATGAATTACAAAATGAACAGTAATAAAACAACTTGTAGAATGTTTAAGAAAAATCCTATAAGATATTTTATAAAGGTGACTTATAAATTTAAAATAGATTTAAATTGGAAAATATTGAATTTAAGACCCGGAGGTTTTGAAAAATGATTCTAAAAGTTTTGAAGAAATATATAGTAATATTAATTGGAAATTGTTTATGGAAATATTTTGAAAGGATTTTTAAAGAAAGGAATGAATTTAGTACTCCTCTCTTATGTCGCTGGAAAATAATTTCGGTGATGACTGCGCAGCATCATCGACGTTCATTTTCGAGTCTCAAAGTGGGGGAGACTTCTAAGAAGCGTTGCTTATCTTCAAAATTATTTTGGGTAAATGGGTTTTGGTTTAAACTCCAAAGGTATGATTTGATATATTTCAAAAGATATAAGTGTATATATTTATTTCAGACGACTTGAAAAGAACCGGGCATTTATATTTCTAAGTTCTGTTAATTAATAATTTTCAAATTATTTGAATGAAATGTGAATAACCAGAATTTATAAATAAGAGGATTAAGATATATAAGCTTATGTTTTGGGAAAACTTTAAAGTTGAAAGGTAAAGAGGATTTAAATAAATCAAATTTGTGAACATTCTAATTAAGTAAAATGAAATTCTATAAATTTGTATAATACCAAATTTGCATTCTGATAACATATAACAAGACTTACCAAATATTAAGAAGTTGAAATAATGTTTTGGATATGTAATGAGATATTGTACAAATAAACAGAACCTGAAAGTAATTGAAATATACAAGTAAGGAAAACTCAAAAGGAATTAAAATGTATATAAATGGAAAATTTTGATTGTGATAAAAATTATATATACTTAAATATAACCTGAAATGATGAATGGATAAATGGAACAAGTAAGTGAACTTAAGAAATGAATCGTATTATATCTTTGTAAATTGGTTATAGAAAATAAATATAAATTGCAAAGGGATTGTAAAATAATTGAATTTGTAACCTTTAAGAAATCTGTAAACTAAGAGAAGTCATATATGAGAAGTTAGACTTTTATAGGATGATTAATAAACTAAAGTGCTGGGTAATAAAATGTTCCATAAATAAATTTGTTATTAACTAAAATTATGAAAATGCAATAAATGAAAACAAAGGAATTTCTTATAACTAAGAATCAAGTAGAAAATGAAATTGGATTTAATTAAATAATATAGAATGTTTAAAATGAACTTGAGTAAACAAATTCTTTGATACGATGTTTAAGAAAAGATAATGTTGAAGAGTAAGCTATGTAAAGAAATAGATATATTAACTAAATAATGGATTGTGAATAATTAATTGTAAATAAAATGAAAGTCAATAAAATAATTTAATATAGATAAATTGGATAGAAATCCATTGGAAGGTAATACGTGAGATTGTACGTATATTATTTATTCGCATAACAATTTGATCCAAATTCGAGCATAAAATTTCGAGATGATTTATATCAATCCAAGTAAGGATTTTTCACTCGATTTTCGACGGCGAACCCTAGATATGGATTTTTAATTTGATTCTGGAATTCTCTATCATAGTATATGGCTATGCAAGGAGAGTAATAGTTTCCAATCGAGGAACCAAATCTGAGTCCGCACTAGAGAGTCGTGTGAACGATACTAGTTTGGAAGCGAAATTGTGTGATCGAATAAGCGATTAGATTGATATTGCTCACGGATGATATATGTACAGCTTACGGACTTAATTAAAGTTAATATTGGAAATTTAAGATGCCAAATATAAAATGATTCTTTGAAAATTATATAACATGATATATATATATATATATATATATATATATATATATATATATATAAAAGGGATAAACCAAATTGAATGTAAAATTAATAATTTGGTTATATTGGGTATGATTTGGTTGTTATATGATTGTTAGTTGATTGTATATAATTCATGAAGTGTTAATGAAATTGAAAGCTATAAATCATTGAAATCAAATTGGAAGTTAAATGAATTTAAATAGAATTTAATTTGATTCGAATTGAAAGTGAACTAATGTAAATATAAATTAGTGAATGTTAACTAATTGAATTGAGAATGAATGTTAGAAAAATCCAACGTTAATGAATCAACTATGATTAAAATTAAAACCAAGTCAATAAATATTAATGAGAAGTGAAATTTATATTGATTGGTTATGGATTTGTTGGATGATAGTTGATTGATGGTTGCATTTGTTGTTTTGTTGCATCTGCTATGTTGGCACATGTAGTTGTTATGTTGCTATATGATGTATATTGATATTATTTTCATATATGCATGTTTCTCATGGTTTGTTGAGTGTATAGTAGGTGCGGATTGCGCTTGCTTCGCATTTGGAGCTCGCTTTCACGCTATATTAGTCGTATATGCTCGCTAATAAAATATAAGGTACATGTTTATTTTGTCATTGGATTTGGTGATTTTGGATGAGCCACTTGGCTTTTGATTTTCTTTTGTTGGTTTGGGGACGTAGAGGCGTTTTGTAGTTGTACCGATCGAGCCGCGCAAAGGAGACTCTGCCGAAATTTTCCATAAAATCCGGGTGTTAGAAAAATTTTCAAGTTTTAAAATTTTTATAACTTGTTTTGATAACTAACTTTTAAAGTTAGAAAGCCGTTTGGAATAACTTAGTGAAAGTGTAGTAAAGACTTTATAAATGGAATTTCATTGTTTATAAGTTGGTAACTTTGAGATAAATATACCTAAGGTTGAATTCTATACTTAGTTCCTTTTCCCTTCTTTTTCCTTTTCGGTGACGAAAAGTTTTGAGTGGGGGAGAGTGTAACGACCCGTAAATTTCAGATAATTAAAATAGCTAATTGAATAAGATTTCGTGTTTTAGTGTTATAAAATTTTTGTAATTAGTTTGAAATAATAATAACTGGAATGAATTGCAACAATAATTATCCGAGTAATGAAAAACGAATGCTACTTAGTGAATGCCTTTGCAATCAATAGTTGAATAGGATAATAAATGTTAAATTCATTGGGTATAATAGAGAAATTGATGGATAAGTAAAATCTATTTAAAATCAAATATTGAATATTGAACAGGTAAATTGTTTAAATTAAATATTTAAAACTTATTGAATAATTGAATAACTGTAAAATGAAAATAGTGTTCTAAATTGTGAATTGTTTTAAAGGTTGAATCTTGTAAGTTCAATTTCAATATTTCAAGAGATAATGAATTATTGGATAAGCGAAATTGTTTAAATTTAATATTTGGAAATTATTGAATAAATAAATAATGGGAATTGAATAACCGTATAATGGAAATGGTTGTTCTATAATTTTAATTCATTTCAAAAGTTAAAATTTTAAGTTTGTTTTGAATATTTCAAAAGATAGCGATTTAAGAATAATCAAATTTGTTTGAATTTAATATTACAAATGTTTGAATAATTAAATTTCGAATTTGATATGATTAATTTGATATTGAAATTTAATATATGAAAATAGAGTGAATAACTGAAATTTGATTTAATATGATTCAAATTGGTTTTCAAAGTGAATGTAAGTTATATTGGGATTATAATAGAGTTAATAAGATTTTAAAATTGGAATTTATTGGATAATTGAATAGCGGGTTTAATATGATTAAAAATGATTTGGAAAATTTTATTTTATCATATTAAAGTTAGAATGATGTTATAGAACTTTTAAAATCAAATTAAAAGTAAATTTGTGAAAATTGAACATTTTAATATTTAATTATCGACTGGAAAATAGTCAAATTTTGAACAGTCTCAGAATTGGACGAAACTAGTTCCATTGGATCCATAATAATTTTTTATTATCGGATTTCAATTTTCGTAGCAATCGGAGTTGTCGTTTGACCGTGGCAGCTCGAAACGCATCGAAATTGTTTTAATATTAATTTAACGAGTTAAAATAGCCATTTTTCAAACGGTCTCGGATTTTGACGAAACAAGTTTCATCGGATCCGTAATGTGATATTATTATATGATTTTAAATTTCATGTCAATCGGATTTACCGTTTGTTCGGGGCAAGCCAAAACGCCTTGAAAATCGTTAAATCGGTTTAATTTAAATTTGATCGTTTATTGTCGTAACTCGCACAGATGATCGAATTAGCTTCCGAAACCTGTTCCATTGTGTCCGAAACGCGGGATAAACCCTAGGAACGTTAGTTATCGCGCGTAAATCGGAGTTCGGGAATCCCGGATGAATAGTATTTGTCGTTTCCTATAAATAGCCTTTTTTTTTCACAAAATAAAAAAAAAGTGAGAAACCCTAGTTTAATGGCCGGCCGCCGCTTATACATGAATGGCCAGAAAACTCCCTCTTTCTCCCTCGATTAACTTCCAATCCGTAAACATTCAGCAAAAATTATCAGCTGACAAATTGAAGAGCATCACGAGTGCTTCGCATCCAACGGCTGAGATCGTCATCGGAGCAACGATGGAGGAGAAACACAGCCGCGTCCTTCTGCAGTTCGCGCACGAATATCGAGACGAGGGGGTGGCCGTGCTTCAGGTGGTGGCAGGCGCTGTGGCTCTTGCGATGCTCGTTCGTTTGGCGTTGGTTGATCGGCTTGGAATCGATCGTGGAGGGAGTAAAATTTAACCCTAGGCCGGCTTCTTTGGGTTCCTTGCACGCGTAATCACCTGGAGATGAAAGAGAGCGCACGCGGCCTGGATCTTGGGCCATGAGATGGACGGCTAGATTTTAATCTGGGTATAAATGAAATAAAGTTGTATAATTATTTATATTCAAATCCGTACGAACTTTAAAACTGTGTAACTTTTCCATGCGAGGTCCGTTTTGGACGAAACGAAGTGCTTGGATTCATATGGGCGAGCTCTACGCTATGGAGATGGATTGGAATCGTTTGGAGCTAGAGAAAATTTTGAGTTAAATCGAACGTCATTCGATTTGATTTAAAATCGTAAAAATCAAGGTGAGTGTTTTATAACGCTCACAACGTACTAAATATCTTTATGCTAGTTAAATTTGATATTATGAAGTGTTATGAATTTTATTGGTCGTTGTTTGATAGAATTTAATTATCATATAGATTGTCATTCGAGTTAACCGTTGAAGAAAAAAAAATTAAATTGACAGTTAAATTGAAGTTAAAATGGAATTGCGATTAAATTACCTGACATTGATAACTATGAAACTGCCATGAATTGTATTGTTTATTGGATGATGTATTTTAATGGATGCTATTGGTTGATAATTGAGTGTTTGGATGTTTATTTGCTTATATAGATCCTGTTATGCATACATATGATACTGTGATTAAATTTAAGTAATATATGTTCATCCCTGACATTTAATTGAAATAAATAACTACTTGGCCATAGGATAGAAAATTATATACGGACACCGAATTGGCTAAATTAATAATTTTTGAAATGGTCGATTTGAAATTTATTTAAATGTTTTGATTTAAAGGTTATAAATAGAAATTGATTTATAGAAATTGAATTCATCGAAAAATTGAGTTTGGAATGTTGAAATAAATTTTGGATAAAGGAATTTTGTTAAATAATTAAGTTGAGACTTTAAAATTTGAAATTGGATATGATTGAATGTCCAAAATTGATTTGTTTAAAGATTTAACTTTAATTCGAGCTTTGAATATTACTAAGTAAAAGTGAAAAAAAATGATATTTTGAAATCGAGTTCGGAATTGAATCATATTTGGAATTTGGATTTAAACTTGAATATTGTTGGAAATTTTTGTTAAGTGTTATAAATTGATATTTTGAGAAATCAAGCTCCAAAATCGATATAAATTGAAATTGAATAAATTAAAGGTGAATGAAAAATTGAATTAATTCGAAGAAAAATTGACGTTGATTGAATTGAAATCGAAATTGAATCGGTAAATTGGAAATTGAAATTTATTTGAATTGGGAGGTTATAATTGAAACGGATTGGTTTTGAAGCTGTTTTAATTTGTTTTTCCAAATTACTCTGTTATATAAACCATTTTGAATACTTAAACTATTTTAATCTATTTTTAATCTACTTAACCCAATTTAAATTATTTAAACTAGTTTATCTATTTTAAATCCATTTTACAAATTTTAAGTATTTTTAACTATTTTAATTATTTAAACTACTTTTAAACTACTTAAACTATTTTTCTAAAAATTTCAAGCTGGTTAATAAGGTGAAATGTTTATATTTAAACCTTGAAGTTAAATACGAATTGAGTTAAATGAAGTTGCAACCTAAATTGAAATTCGAAATGATTTTGAAAACCGAAATGAGATATTGATGCGAAAAACGATTTTTGAAACGAAATCTTATATTTGAAAAGATACGACGATATTTGAAATGGATTTGATTTTTGAAGCGAACATGATATTTTGATATCAATTATGAATCGATTTGAAATATAAAAGAGCCATCGGTGTAATAATACGTAGTTATTAAAGAGACCGTGATCGGATATGGACATACTCTCTGTCGATACCGAAAACCACTTTAATAACTATTATACGCGGAGTGTTGATCCAGAACGAAGTGGATGGTTTGGTGGACGCGTTGACTGAAGAAAGAGAACGATATTGGATGACCCCTGACATGACTAAAACAGGAGCCGCGTCGGGCCGTTGAGGTTCACCACCTCTAGCGGACACACTTCTTCGATACCATTTCTATTACATTTGTGATTCAATTTGGGTGCACCCCTTGATTTGGGAGTGTTGTTTCACGGTGTTGGGGTAGCTGCTGGCTATGCCCAACATCAGTCTGGATCACGCAACTACTAGTATCCTAGTTGGTATCGCCTCATGTACCTTGTCATACTGATTATCCTATTCGCGACCACTACGTTTTGATTTGTACCTTGAGTATATGGATTGCCCTCTGGTGACTTCCGGTTTTGGAAAAACTACGGTCTTGTATATGCTTTTGGGAATATAAAATGTGTTAAGGGGGATTATGGTAACGCCTTAACGCTATTTTGATACTTTATATTACTGATAGGCATTATCTACTTAGCGTATATTACTACATAGTAGATAGTTTCACGGACCCTTGAGAGATGGAAAATCCTGTAACATCTCTTGAGTTATTGCACGCACGTTGACACTGGATAGGAGGTGTCAAACCCCGTAAACATCTCCGACGCCGTTACACTCATATTTATTTACGATTGATTTAAATTTCATAAGGATATTTTAGTCCTGACTCGAATGTTTTGTCTTTTCATTACGCTCGGGTCAGTCCTGAGTTTTTCAGATTTTTGAAGATCTATTCTGGAGGACGAAGACGAAGATTTGGTATACTATTACTATTATTACCCTTGCATCATGTTATCTGCTGCATTATTTAATTGTTCTGTTGTATATGTATAAACTCTGATAAATGTTGTATATATAATTGTCAAAGTATAGTAGACAGCTTCATGAACTGTTTATTTGACTATTATATTTTATCGTTCCGCTGCGAGATTCTGTGTTGTTTCATTTCCTTATTTCTCTTCTTTTCTTTTCTTATTTACCCCAATAACTATCTGCCCTTTTGAATGGTTTGGAATCGACATGGGTATTTGAGCGTCGGTTTAAATTATCCAAAAAGGCTGGTCGTTACAGGATCCACCCTTGGATCTCGGGGAATTTTACCATAAAGCAGAACAGTTTCTGTGACAAGAAGATGTGAAAGCTGATAGAGATGGAAGAGAGGAAGTGGAACTTTATGCAGTTAAAGGTAGAGGTCCGCATGGGGAAAGTTCAAACAAGGATAAAGGAAATTGGAAAGCAGAGGATGGCTCTGATGGATCGAAGCAACCACAAAGGGAACCGAGATTCACCTCTTACACGGAATTGACTGAAACATTAGAATGGATATATTTGGACACTAGGGGGTATATCCCCTAACGAGGGCCAATGAGAAGAGAGCCTACAAATAATGAAAAGAAATCAAAAAAATACTGTCTGTTCTATGAGCTAGAGCGGCATAGTACAAATGAATGCATGCACTTAAAGCATGAGATTGAGGGACATGTCCAGAACAATAGGCTGTTACAATACGTAAGAACTTAGGCAGTGGAAGTGGAACAGAAGCAACCACCATCCGCATCGAATGGGAACTGCCTTGGATCGAGACGTCAACTTGTCATCAATTGACCAGAATGGCAAAGAATAAGTAATAAAATCTACAATGAAAGGGTTGATTCACCTACACATGTATGGGATCGAGAATGGTCTCTGGGCATGCTCTGAGATGATAATGAACCATCACACCTGGAGATGCATGCATTATAGTGTTTATTTTTTGTTTTTATTTCTCTTTTAGTACTTGGACTTAATTTTATTAGCTGAATATTTTGATTATTAAACTCACTCGAACGTGAAATCTGACATTAATAATTCGGAGTCTAATTCGAATGATCAAATTTCACCTCGAATGTCACTTGATCTCGAACGATCATATTTCACCTCGAAAGACACTCGATCTCGAACGATCACATTTCGCCTCAAACGACACTTGATCTCGAATGATCACATTACGCCTCAAATAGGCACTCGATATCGAACGATCACATTTCATCTTGAATGGCACTTGATCTCGAACAATCACATTTCGCCTCGAACGATAATTGATCTCGAACGATCACATTATGCCTCGAACAGGCACTCGATCTCGAATGATCACATTTTGCCTCAAACAGGCACTCAATCTCGAACGATCACATTTTGCCTCAAACAGGCATTTGATCTCAAAGGGTCGTATTTTGCCTCAAACAGCCACTAGTTCCCATGCGATCATCATCATCTTGGGAAGGCTATGAATTTGATTAACGGTCTCAAATGGTCGTTACTAACAATCAGGCAAGATTACTGATTCGTTCATAGGTCATCAACGGGTTTCGAATATTGGACTTAAGGAAATTCAAAACACGCCTTCCTACCATAATGCATGTTTCGAGGGATAAAGTGTTAATCCGCCTTTTGGCAAGACGGTATGCAGGTGGATTAAACCCAACAGACCTCATAATTATCAAGGCTGATAAGTGTAGAGCAACGGTTGTAGGACCCGAAGGTAAAGCACAAATGGTTATACCAAGCCAGTATTGGATGAAGTTGGTAGATTAACAATGCAAGGCTCTAGAAATATAGAAGTTAGGTTGGAACCCAAGGGATCAGCATAGCATGGGAGGGAACAACATAGCTTTGTAGCATAGGAGGAATCGGTGTACATTCATAGAGTAGGAGGGATCCGCATACCTTAATGGCATATGAGGGATCGACATACCTTCATGGAGTAGGAGGGATCGGCATACCTTCATGGAGTAGGAGGGATGGGCATAGTTTCATGAAGTAAGAGGGATTGCATAGCATTGTGCAATAGGAGGGATCGTCGTAGTTCGATGGAATAAGAGGGATTGACAAAACTTAGTGGAATCATAGGGATCGATACTACATGATGGAATCAAAGGGACGAGCATGATTAAGCAAGCATGGATCGACATGTGTAGAAGGGCATGGATCGACATATTGGAGTTGGTCATAAGGGATCGATATGATCCATTAGAAGAGTTCGACAAAAATATCCTCCAAGTGGGTTCGAATCGAAGATCAACCAAAAGCATGAGCTCCACTGGTTCAATCAATATGATATTTGGGAAGCCATCATATATAAGCATGAAGAAGCTATCATAGGGATCGCTGCCTAAGAATCAACCAATGGAGAGACCGATACCAATCCCTATCTATTGGGATTTGGCCTAGCGACCCCTACGGTGGGCCCATATGGATAAGAAGGTCCTATAGCCGAAATTTCAGAGAGATTTGTGCACGTCTTCCTCTATAAATACAGCAGTTATAACATCAAAAAATAGATCTTCATTCTGCTATTCTTCATATTCTACCTAGGCTATACTCTACCATTTTTATTCTTGAATTTCATGGATTTGTAATTGTAAACATCAATCTAAACTAATAAAAGGAGAATCATTGGAGTGGACGTAGATCAGAGTTAGCCGAACCACTATAAATCTGTGTCTCTATTTACTTTCTTTCTAATTATTTTAATCTTGTTCTTTGTTTACTTCTCTTCATACTTTTGTGATTGGACTTTGGTGCTTTCATACAACTGGGTATTGGTGGTCAATTTTAACGCCAACACCAAAACCCTCTCAAATTTTATTCTCTATATTTGATTATCAAGAAAAATTGAGAAACTAAAAGGAGAGAATTAGATCTTGATGTTTAGTAAAAGAATTTGATTAACATATGTAAAGAAATACTTTAATAAAAGAATTTACAATACCAAATTACCTATTATTGATTAATTTAAACATTCAAATCCTTTTTTTCAAAAGGAATATACAATATGATATTTTATCTCATTTTTTAATAGTTCATTCTCGCTTGACAATAAATTTATAACCATCTTAATATTCTTTTTACATACAAGTGAATTGTTGCTGCCAAAATACCGCTTCATATTAAAAGATAAAAAGATGAAAATAAAAACTCAATAATACCCTTAACCCTTCATAAACACAACCAAAATACAGGTAAATAAACAAGCTTAACATGTATAATGGAAACATGTTAACATTTCACTAAATCAAGCTGGTTCTAAAGGTTCGTATCTTTATATATCTGAATTTAGAGTTTTATTTGGTTTAAAAAAAATTAAATTTAGTTGTATGATACATGCATATGAACTTAACTTATAATATAAACTAATATGTAACACATACATTAAACATGGAAATGTTGAAAAAATAGTGTTTAATTTAATAAGTGATTAGAAAATTGGATACATTATGCCATGCATATAGAATTGAGATGCACTGTATTAGCAGTTGTATCTCAAAGAATTTTCATACCGAAAAATTATGATATAAAACCAAACTAAAATTAAAAGGTTTCCTTTTATAGTAACTTTCTTATCTTTCTTTTTCATCTCTAAACTCTTCATCTTTTCATTCCTTAACCCTAAACCTCAATCCCTAATTTAATTTTCATAAAAACACGAAAATGGGATAGAGTCCATGAAAACACTATGAAAGCTTTAAATCAATTTTATTTTCATCCTAATCAAACTCACAATAATAATTTCAATAGATTAAATGAAAGGACTAGAATCCAAAACTTTCTCCAGTTTTATTCTCTACATTTTATTATAAAGAAAAAATGGAAAACTGAAAGGAGAGAAATTAGATCTTGACGTTTAGTAAAAGAATGTGATTAACATGTGTAAAGAAATACTTTAATAAAAGAATTTATAATACCAAATTACCCACTACTTATTGATTTAAAAAATCAAATCATTTTTATTTAAAAGGAATTTACAATATCATATTTTATCTCATCTTTTAATAGTTCATTCTCATTTGACAATAAAATTATAGCCATCTTAATATTCTTTTTACATGCAAGTGAACCATTGCTGCCAAAGTACCGCTCATATTAAAAGATAAAAAGATGAAAATGAAACTTCAATAATACTCTTAATACTTCATAACCACAACGAAAATACAAGAAAATAAACAATATTGATACATACAATGGATGCATGCTAACATTTCAATAAATCAAGCTAGTTTTAAAGGTTCATATATTTTTACATCTAAATTAAGAGTTCTTATTTGGTTTTTAAAAAAATAATGTTGTTGCATGAATCATGTACATAAACTTAATTCATAAAGTAAACAAATGTGTAACACATACATTGAACATGGAAATATTGAAAAAAGAGCGTTTAACTTAAATAAATCATTAGAAAATTGCATACGTTATGCAATGCATGTGGAATTTGTTGAGATGATTAAGTTATAAAATAAACTTGCGATTTTAATCTAAATATACAATTTAAACTATTGCTTATATTATTTTGTGAGAATTGGTACTTTATTCATCAGACACAAAGTGTATAAGTACACTAGCTCTCCGACATGTGTATTCCAACAACTCAAATCTTGGAAAAGCCAGCTGTATAAGCAATTAATGATATGTGTGTGTGCGTGCGCGTGCGCACACATACAAATATCTATTGAGCAGCTATTAAGAAAACAAAATGAAACATAAAATTTAACATAGTAGATAATAGAAATTAGTTTTCTTTCTCTTTACATTGAGGGTGGAAATTCAAGGGAGATCTAATGGTTAAAGTCACTTGTCTCTAATATTGTGTCACCAACTTGTGTTATACGCACACATATACACACACATATAAACACATGCATATATATATATATATATATATATATATATATATATATGGGAAGGTTCTGTTGCACCCATTATGCACCTCTCACATTTTTAGACCTATATAGTTTGAAATTGGGAGAAAATTTGTAAATATATTCTTACATAACACACAATCATCTCTACAAAATTTGTCTTAATTTGAATAATCCTAATATGAAAAAAATCGTGTCTCAAATCAACGATTAAAATAAATGCTTTAGCGATTAATATCTGACTTAATAGTTTGTATCTGTTAGGAATTTTGAAATGATTTTACTTTTTACGGTCATGATGTTCTTAGTATAGATTCAACATCCTCTAATTTTTATTTAATTTAACATACTGTAGTATCGAAAACCGTAGGGTTTAGTCAAAGTGATATGTAACATATCCCTACTATGCGTGTATGTGTACGTACATACGTACTTGTTTGATCTAGTATATTGTAGCACCGAAAACCATAAGGTGTAGTGAAAGAGATGTTTAGTGAATCCTTACTGTATATGTGTGTGTGTGTGTGTATGTATGTATATACGTATTTACGTGCGTATGTACATATATAGATTTATGTATGTACGTACGTATGTACATGAATACGTGTGTTTGTATGTATGTGTCTGTACGTATTGTTATTCGTCTAGTATACCAAAACAGAGAATAATCAATTATAAACTCGTTGCACAAGTTTATAACTCAGATTTCCACTACACTGGAATTCTGTGGTAATTATTATAACAATATGAATGTTGTAAATAAATTACAACAACAGCGTTATACTATTTTGAATGAATAGTATAACCAGAATAACAAATAGAATGTAGAATAATGCATATAAATATACAATCAGACCAGAATTCTAACCGGATTATGTCTGAGGCTCGTCGTAATGATTTTCTTAAGAATTTTATTTTAAAATTCTCCCAAGATACAACAGACGTATTCTGCTCGAGATTGTAATGAGTATATCACTATGTGATTTGAATATATAAGAACAGCAGTTAGAAGAGAGAAGATTCGAATCGGAAAAAATGAGTGAGGAAAGTGATCAGTTTTCCTCCTTATTTATAGTTGGTTCGTATCCCTTCGAACGGTCGCGTCTGCACCCGTTTTTCTAAACGGCCGCGCCCGTTTCTGCTGCTGTTTATCAGTTGCGCCCATTCATTATGAATAGGCCGCATCCGTTCGCCAAAATCGCATCTGTTCGCCAAAATTAAACTGCGCCCGCTAACGGCCCGCATGCCATAACAGGTCGCATCCGTTCAGAACGATGCTTCCAACAGGTCGCACCTCTTCCGGCCAAAACCCGCGTTCGTAATCACCCGCCCGCTTCTCTTCAAATCGCAGGCCCAGCCTAGTTTCAGACGAAGCCCAAAACCGTTAAACAACGGCCTAGCAAAAAGAATGGTCATTTTAGACCCGCACCCGAGCCCGGCCCAGCCCAACCTGGTTCGGTCGGTCGGACGGACTGCGGCGCCGCGCGTGTGTGTGGTGGAGATGCATGATCTTCTTCCTCACAACGAAACATACATTTGGGAGCCCCAGGCCCCCAACCTCCTCGTGAGAAAGCCATATATAAACCAATATAGCTTCAATAATTTGGCGATATGGGACTTTGTATATTTCATTCATTTAATTTTTTAAGGAATTCCAACAATCCCCCACATGAATGATAATATACATATCCCCCACACAAAGCGAAATATCACAGAGTATATATGGAATAATGCTTTATCGTGGAGAAGTAGATATTTCACTTTGAACTTTCCCTAGTTAAAATTTATCGGATCTACTTGGCTAATCGGTAAATTATTTCATCTTGAACCGTCGGCCTTTATTGTATATCCAGACAATAAGTTTTACGAAGCATTGATTCCTTTCTCATTCAATCTCTTGGTTGTGTTCATTTTGGTCCTGAACAATTTTTGGTTCTGCGAGTGTTTTAGAGAATAAAAGCCTTTTAATATTCTCATAGAGCTACCCAGCTCACACTAACATAGGTGATCGCAACCATTAAGAGTATCCTACATATACCCCACTTGTTATTTCCAAGATATGGTCATCATTAAAAAACATAGTTTTAACCTTTAAATACTTCTGTAGGCATGCATTTATGTTGTGCACCATTAGAATGGAGTTGGACTATGTCCATGCAAATGCATTACGTCTTGAGTTATTCAGAACTGGTTTGCCTATTGATCCTAGTCCGTGGGATCTCCAGTCGCTAGGATAGGTTTCCTATAAGATAACTCTTTGTAGTTTAGGCTTTTAAACCCATTCCCCTCGATGCGCAGTCAATTTTTTCTCTTGATAAACCTTTAGTAAATGGATCCGCTAGGTTATCATTTGTTCTCACATAGTCTATGGAAATTGTTCCATTTGAGAGTAATTGCCTAATTGTGTTATGGCGTCGACGAATGTCGTGACTTTCCATTATACACAAAGTTGTGCGCTCTACTTAGCGCAGCTTGGTTATCACAGTGTATACATATGGCCGGTACAGGTTTAGGCCAAAATGGAATATCTTCTAAAAAGTGACGAAGCCATTCTGCCTCTTCGCCTGCTTTATCTAATGCGATGAACTCTGATTCCATAGTGGATCGAGCTATGCATGTTTGTTTAGTAGATTTCCATGACACTACTGCCCCTGCTAGGGTAAAGACATAACCACTTATTGACTTTGATTCCTATGAATCTGCAATCTAGTTTGCATCACTATATCCTTCTAAGACGGCAGGATATTTTCCATAATGTAAGGAATAATTTGTGGTACTTTTAAATATCCAAGCACTCCCATTAGTGCTTTCCAGTGTTCCTTTCCTGGATTGCTTGTATACCTACTCAGTCGACTTACTGCATAGGCTATATCTGGTCTTGTGCAATTCATGAGATACATGAGACGTCCTATTACACGAGAATATTCCAGTTGCATTACACTCTCATTAGTGTTTTTATGTAGTACTTCTGATGGATTAAAAGTTGTATTTACTCCTTTGATTCCAAAATTTTGAAATCTTTCAATCACTTTTTCTACATAATGTGATTGAGATAACTCAATACCATTAGGTGTTCTTATTATTTTTATTCCCAAAATAATATCTGCAACACCCAAGTCTTTCATGTTGAAATTGTTGATCAACATTTTCTTTATGGTCTCAACTACCTGAGTATTTGGACCGAATATTAACATATCGTCCACATATAGACAGATCATCACATATGATTGTCCAAATTGTTTATAATAAACACATTTGTCACATTCATTTATACGAAAACCATTTCTCATCATGACACTATCAAATTTTGCATGCCATTGCTTTGGATCTTGTTTTAGTCCGTATAATGATTTGACTAATCTACAGACTTTGTTTCATTTCCTTTGGAAATAAATCCCTCAGGTTGCTCCATGTAAATCTCCTCATCGAGGTTTCCATTTAAGAATGCTATTTTTACATCCATCTGATGAATCTCTAGATTATAAATGGATGCAATTGCTATTAGCATTCTTATAGAGGTTATTCGTGTTACCGGCGAATATGTATCAAAAAAGTCTACTCCTTCTTTTTGACGATATCCTTTGGCTACTAATCTGATTTTATACTTGTCGATAGAGCCATCTGCTTTCATTTTCTTCTTGAAAATCCATTTGCAGCCAATTGGTTTTATTCCTGGTGGAATATCAACAATTTCCCAAATTTTATTACTTAGAATTGAATCAATCTCACTTTGGATTGCTTCTTTCCAACACGAAGATTCAGAAGATGACATTGCTTCCTTGTACGTTTGAGGTTCGTGCTCTAATACATATGTAAAAAAAGTCCGAACCAAATGTTTTGGAAGTTCTAGCCCTTACGCTTCTTCTTGGTCCAGCATCCTCAATTTCATGATGAGTTTCATCTTCATGTGAATCGTTTGATTCTACCCTTGTCCTTTTTGGGACATTATTTCCTTCATTCCTTTTGTGCGGAAACACATCTTCAAAGAATGAGGCATCTCTTGATTCCATGATTGTATTTACATGAATATCAGTTATATCAGACTTGAATACCAAAAATCTGTAGGCACTACTATTTTGGGTTGGCCCAAGATAATAACAATCTACTGTTTTTGGTCCAAGTTTGACTCTCTTGGGAGGCGGAACTGGAACTTTTGCCAAGCACCCCCACACTTTGAGGTATTTAAAACTTGGTTTGTGTCCTTTCCATAACTCATATAGAATTGTTCCTGTTTTATTATGAGGGACTTTGTTTAATATGTGATTAGACATATTTAATGCTTCCCCCCACAAATTCGTCGATAGACCAGAAGTTAAAAGCATGGCAGTAATCATGTCTTTTAACATTCTGTTCTTCCTCTCAGCTACACCATTTTGTTGTGGTGAATATGGAGCTGTTGTTTGATGAATTATACCATTTTCGGCACAGAACTGTTCAAATGGTGATTCATATTCTCCACCTCGATCAGATCTTAGTATCTTGATCTTTTTATTTAACTGATTTTCTACCTCAGCCTTGTATTTTATAAACGCTGTTATTGCTTCATCTTTACTATTTAAAAGATATACAAAGCAATATCGCGTATAATTGTCAATAAAAGTGATGAAATACTTTTTTCCACCTCTTGTAGGTAGTGATTTAAAATCACATAAATATGTATGTACCAAACCTAATGGTTCAGTGCTTCTGTCAACAGATTTAAATGGTTGTTTGACCATTTTTGCTTCTGCACATGTCTCACATTTGTAGTTCTTATCTACTTGGAATTTTGGAATTAATCCCAAGTTTGATAATGTTTTCATTTTGCGGAAATTTATGTGTCCCAATCTATCATGCCATAGTAAAATTTCGTGCTCAAGCAAATAAAAAACTTTAATTTTATTAATAGCACAATCAGAGTACATATTTTTGTTGCCGACAACGGCTACATTTGCCTTAAATAGGCCATCACATAAATATCCCCTTCCTATATACATTCCAGTCTTGGACAGAACCATCTTGTCTGACTCGAACACCATCTTGAATCCCTTCTTTGATAGGACTGCACCAGAGATGAGATTCTTGCGTATGTTTGGAATGTGGAGCACGTTATTCAACTTAACAGTTTTTCCAGAAGTAAACTTGAGGATTACTGTGCCACTGCCTTCGATCATGGAAACTGCAGAATTACCCATGTAGAGTTTTTCTTCGTGATCGAATTTTTGATATGTAGAAAACATGGATTTGTCAAAACAAACATGACTAGTAGCGCCTATATCTACCCACCATTGGTTAGGATTCTGAACCAGATTGCATTCAGATACCACCGTCGAGAAGTTGGACTCGTCTACTTCCATGTTATCCACTATATTTGCCTCTTTATTGCGTTCTTTCTTGAGTCTGCAATCTCTAGCGGCATGTCCAACTTTTCCACAAACCCAACATTCGCCATTAAACTTCTTGGTTCGTTTTTTGTCTTCTGATTTGTTGTCTTGAGCTTTCCTTTTCTTCTGGAAATTCTTCTTTTTGTTTTTGGTCTTTGACCCTTCAGCCATAAATGCCTCCTCGCTTGGTTTTGTAACTACACGGTTGTCTGCCTCAATTTTTAATCGGACTATGAGATCCTGTAAAGAGATTTCCTTCTTCTTATGCTTTAGATAGTTGCGTAATCTCTCCATGATGGCGGCAGTTTTCCCGTGATGGCTTCAACCAAAAACGATTCTCCAACCTTATGACCTTCCGCCTCGAGTTCATGAATGATGATTTGCAGTTCATGTAGTTGAGCAGTCACCGGTTTGGAGTCAACCATCTTGTAGTCCATGAATTTGTCTACATTGAATTTCTTAAGACTGATATTCTGCGTCTTGTACTTTATGGTAAGTGCATTCCAGAGTGCTTTTGATGTCTTTGAAGGCTGATATACTTTGTATAGCACCTTGTCGAGACAATTCAGAATGTAGTTTCTGCATAAAAAATCGAAATGCTTCCACGTATTCACCTCTGCTTCCTTGCCTGGTGCAGGAATCGGTTCCTCCTCCTCGAGGTACTTTTGCAGACCGAGTGTGGTGAGATAAAACAACATCTGATTCTGCCATGTCAAGAAATCATCACCATCTCCCTTGAACGGTTCAGGTCTGTTGTGAGTAGTATTCTTTGAAAATTCTACTGTTGCCATCTCTGTTTTAGTAAGAAAACAATAAAATTCTTAAGATGTTATTCGTCTAGTATACTAAAACAGAGAATAATCAATTATAAACTCATCGCACAAGTTTATAACTCAGATTTCCACTACACTGGAATTCTGTAGTAATTATTATAACAATACGATGTTGTAAATAAATTACAACAACAGCGTTATACTATTTTGAATGAATAGTAGAACCAGAATAACGGATAGAATGTAGAATAATGTGTATAAATATACAATCATACTAGAATTCTAACCGGATTATGTCTGAGGCTCGTCGTAACGATTTTCTTAGGAATTTCATTTCAAAATTCTCCCAAGATACAACAGACGTATTCTGCTCGAGATTGTAATGAGTATATCACTCTGTGATTTGAATATATAAGAACAGCAGTTAGAAGAGAGAAGATTCGAATCGGAAAAAATGAGCGAGGAAAGTAATCAGTTTTCCTCCTTATTTATAGTTGGTTCGTATACCTTCGAACGGTCGCGTCTGCACCCGTTTGTCTAAACTGTCGCGCCCGTTTCTGCTGCTGTTTATCGGTTGCGCCCATTCATTTTGAATAGGCCGCATTCGTTCGCCAAAACCGCATCTGTTCGTCAAAATTAAACTGCGTCTTCTAACGGGCCACATGCCATAACGGGTCGCATACGTTCAGAAAGATGCTGCAACAGGTCGCACCTCTTCAGGCCAAAACCCACGTCCGTAATCACCCGCCCGCTTCTCTTCAAATCGCAGGCCCAGCCCAGTTTCAGACGAAGCCCCAAACCGTTAACAATGGCCTAGCAAAAAGAATGGTCATTTTAGACCCATACCCGAGCCCGGCTCGGGCCGGTTCGGTTCGGTCGGTCGGACGGACTGCGGCGGCGCACGCGTATGTGGTGGAAAGCATGATATTCCTCCTCACAACGAAGCATACATTTGGGAGCCCCAGGCCCCCAACCTCCTCATAAGAAATCCATATATAAACTAATATAGCTTCAATAATTTGGTGATGTGGGACTTTGTATATTTCATTCATTTAATTTGTTAAGGAATTCCAACATGTATGTATGTATTTATGCATATGTATATGTATGTACATGTGTATATGTATGCATGCATAAGGAAATACAAATAAAGTTGTCTATATCAAAAACATACCCAATTAGAATAAAGGTAAATTGTATAAAAATAAACTACTAAATAAGCATGAGAAATATGCATCACAAGCAACATGTACCCAACCCCTACACACCAATAATCATGCATCCATTGAAAGAAAAAAAATCAAAAAAGAAACCACTGCACATTCGAATATCCTATCTTCTCAAAACATAACTTCAAAAAATACGTGGTGAAAAATTGAAGCAAAAGCTTCTTTGACACAAAGAAAACACTAAGATAGTACAGCAAAGAAAACAGATTTTTATCTATCAAATAAGCCGAGAAAGCATGTCAAAACAAAACAAAGGAAACCCAACTGATGGAACCAAATTCAATAGAATAAAGAAATCATAAGTGCACTATTCATCAATTATCAATTGATTTTTTTCTAATCTATTAGTAAATGTTTGTGGTCTTTTATAATAGATAGGAACTTGATTTCTTTCATTAACTTATATTTCTATATTCCGTTGAATTTTGATTCAATTCAAATGTGCCAAATATTGGTGGTAATATACAATATCAAGGACGTATGTGGTTAAATTGTGTGATCCAAGTACATATATTATCAAATATATATAAAGAAAGAAAATTAAACGATTAATCAATCAAGTAATTAATGTTTCAATATGAGGGGAGAATGAGAGAATTATTAAAAAAATGTAAAGAATGAAGTTATGAATATTAATTGATTCATTCAATCAACTAATTGACGAAGATAAGAGAAAGGAAGTTATTTGGGTAATTATTTATTATTCGTTATTTAATATAATTATCACCGAAATTGTAACATCCTATAAAAATTAATAAGAAACAAATTAATTAAAGTAAGGCTAAAAATGGAAATTTTGCAAACTTAGAATTTGGTTACGAATGTTACAACATTGTGTTCGTGGTGATTTTTTGATCAAATTTCATATATAAAGTTTTGTAATTAGAGCTCAAAAAGAAAAGTTATTGACGTTTGAAGTTTAGAATTTAAAATAATTCAAACAAGTTCAAATTTAAATTTAAATAACATTAACGTGGAAATTAAAATGTATAATAAATAGTTTAAAATAGGACAAATTAATTTGGGAAAAACATTAATGTGAGTGATTAAAATAGGAAAGAAATACCAAAAGATGGCTAGAAAATAAATGTATGCTAAAAGTAATGGACCGATAATCGCCTACACTGGGTCAGCCGACTGCTAGCGGTTGATTGCCTAAGTATGAGCGGTCGATCTGTTAATTAAGGGCGGGTAGGGTTTGGTTTGGCTGCAAATGGCCTAGAGTTTATTCTTTTGATTTGGCTTAAATACTACGGCTCTGGCGCATTCTAACTACTATAAATAAAATGCAAGTCCCTTCACTTTTATTCAAAAAAAATTGGAGCGCTAGCGAAACTCCATCAGTCTTCTTTCTCGATCATATTCAAGAATTCAATTTCAAGGGAAAAAAGTAACAGGTTTATAGACACACGTGCACACGTGCACACATATAAGTTTTTCTATTCTTATTCTTCCTTAATCTTTGAATTCTAAATTTGATTTATATACAATTGAATGGTTATATGTTCAAAAAGAAGAAACCTGAAGGAGTAGTCAGGCAAGGGCGTAAATCGGTCCAAAGGAAGTAGGAAACTGTCTGTGAGTTGTAATTTTAGTTTTTCACATTTTAGTGGTTTGTGTAGTAAAAGTTTGGATTTGTTTTACGCCTTAGGGAATTTTGTATATGAAATCCGAAACCCTAAAACCTTAAAATTCCATAAAATAAAATGTTAATTCTTGGATTTATTGGAATTTCAATTATTTTATGTTAATATAGTAAAATTAAATTTTTTGTTTGCAATTTTTATAATTTATGTTCTATTCCACTTTCACATTTTTTTTTTGTTTTTGTTTAAAAAGGTTTGAAAGAAAATTATTAGGAAATGATGTGCAAAGTATAGATTTTCTTATTTGTAGTTTGTACTGTTTTATTCCGTAATATAAATAAATATGAATTCCTTTTTCTGCTTCAAGGTTGTATATATAAATGTTGAATAAAATATAAAGGGTTTCAATTATAAGTTTTATTTTCTTGAAATAAAGGCATGGATTCTATTATATTAATGTAAAATAAGTTTGGTATTTTGATTTCATTTTTGAATATAGATTTATACAAGTCTGTTTGTCTGGCTAAGCGAAATAGTTATTTTGTTAAATTATTATATGGAACACAGGATTGTATGAATACGAAAGTTTTAACATTTTAACAATTAGTATAGGAAGCATTAATCTTAGAGTAAGAATATTTATGTACATGCTTATGAATATTTAGTTAGCTAAAATATTACGTACATATAAATAAAATTAACAGCTTATTAATAATAATGTGTAATTCGTATCGTATAGAATAAATAGGTCGGTAAATAACATTAAACCCCATAGGAAGTAAGTTAACGATAATTATGGAAATTAATCCATAATTAAAGGCGAAATAAGGAGTCTTCCTTATATGGCCTTAAGTCATAAATGCGGTGAGATATTAAAAATATGTAGTGTGTATGTCTATATACATACATACATACATAGACATACATACATACATACGTACGTACGTACGTACGTACGTGTGTGTGTGTATATATATATATATATATTTGTGTGCGTGCGCGCGCATAGTTGTATGTTAGGAGAGTAAAAATATGACTAAGTTATAGGAATGGGAGGTCAGTCAAAAGCAAAAAAAAGTCTGCCCAACTAATTTTGCTACCAACAGTGTAACTTTAGGAATAATCTAAGACATTGCCTATAATAAGTACCCACAGTGGATGCGAGGTTAGTTTCAATTCTGTAGGGTAAGCCTACTTAGCTAATCTAGCACCTAAGAATAGTCGGACTAATGTGAGACGTCACGATTTGCGTTTCGGGTCATGTGATGAATATCCTAGCGAGGGCATGCTCCTACGTTGGGAGTATTAAGTGGTTGTTATAGGGTTCGCATCCTTTCCATTCAAGAAGTATTAAATGGTCAGGATTATCTTTAGATGTAGTAGTGGGAAATCTTTGGTAGGGTATGCTTTGGGGTTAAGGTATTAAATGGCTATTGTTGGGTTCGCCTCTTCCCATTGAAAAAGTATTAAGTGAAATAATGAGATTTCTTAGGATGTCAATTATCAAGTACAAGAGAGGGGTCCACCTTAGATTTAGGTATTAAATGAAGGGGATCTGCGTTCGGAAACGAAATCAAATGGTCAAAGTCTGCCTAATTCCCATTAAAGAGGTATTAAGTGGCATAAGTGCTTCCTCTCACATCGTTAGGGCATGATTTATGGTAGTTGCAAAGATGGATTGGAAATTGTCTTTGCTTATAGTTAAAGGTATGATATGGAGTCAAACTCGAAAAGCCTTTGGCTCACAGTGGAGGTATATTTGGTAGGATATAGTGTATAATGCGTAAGATATATTACTTATTTAAATGATACTACCTAAATACTATTATGGTAAGACTTGAGATATTCATTCACCAAACATTGTTGTTTTGACTCTCTTCTCATTATAACCCATAAGTTAGTCGGGGACGATGCTGAAGGAGAAAACAGCATAGCGGTGGAAATTTGTGGCAGTTTCATTATTTATCTATGTTTTTAATATACTCCAATGTACATAGGTTCAAACATATTAATGTTATTTTGAGATACTGTATTATGAACATTTTTGGATGTTATGATTTTAGGTTTGGCTTTTATGAAATAGGTTTATTTTTTGTATTATATTTTATCCCTTTCATTGTGAGATTTTGTTAACATAGATAGATGACTCTCTATATTATTCTTTGTATCAATTTTACCAACAACAGCCAGCTTTGGAATGGACATAAGGATCGATGGGGTTTTATTGGGTTGGAAATTATGCCCATTTCAGAGTAGGTTGTTACATTTGGTATTAGAGGCAAGGTTATTTGATCAACGGGAATAGCCATACGTAAGAGTGCTTATTTGTTATTTTTGGAAGTTTTTTTTAAAACTCTACTATATATACACACATACTTTTATGAACATATGCAACACACTAGGAAAATCTTTATTTTAGCAAATAATACTATTTTAGGAAGTTGTAACCAAAAGCTCAAACCTACAAATAATTTATTATGGTTGAAAATAATAGCTCAAAGGCTAGAAACCCCTCCACTCAAGAAACACCTACCATTTAAAGTATGCAAGAATAGTACAAGCAATACCTAAGGCACGTGGGAGCAAGTTCTCATTCCTCAACAAGCTACACCAACAACACCAACTGTTGTGCCTGCTAAAGCAACACCATACCCACTAGACTCCCACAAAATATATACGATGTATATGGGAGTTGAATATTTTATGGAAACAAAGATTTGGATTACGACTATGAATGTATATTATAGGAACCTGGATGGAAAGAACAAATCAAGAAAAGGATGGCTGCTTGGCATTTAAAGGGAGAGGCACTGGATTGGTGGACCATTGCATTTGAAGAGAATACAGAGGAAGGAATTACTTTTGTTGAATTTTAGGCTCGCTTCGAGTCATGATTCATGTCCAAAGCTAAAGTAGGTTTGCAGTTGGTGAAGTTTATACAACTGAGGCAAGGAGACTCCACATTGAAGGAGTATATCAACAAGATCACTGAATTAGCTATGTTTGGATTGAGATTGATTAAAACCCCTGCGAAGAAGGCTGTGAAGTTTATTAAAGGCCCAAATTCTCCACTCAGGGAGCTGCTTTTGACCTAAATTCCTATAAGCACCACTTATAAGATGATATTTGAAATGGCCTTGCTTTAGACAATTGGTATTGAGGAAAAGAGAAGGCATGATAGGCACAAAGTCAAGATGGATCTAAGGAAGGAGGATTTTAGGCGCACAAGAAGGCCATGGGAAAGATCAAGAAAGGAAGTGTGACATGTCATAGATGTCAGAAGAAGGGACATGTTGCTAATAACTGCAAAGTTAGTTTGATGAAGGACAAGTTCAAAGAGAGATGCTATCACTGCCGTGAGGATGGAGACTATAAGACCATGTGTCTTAAGCTAGCAAAGGAGAGACGAAGTTGGCAAGCTTATGCCATTACGGCTGTACCTATCTCAAGTAGACCTCCTCCTAGAGACTAAGGAAAAGCTGCAATGGAAGGTACAACTATTATCTTCGGAAATACTATTCGTACCTATTTGATTTAAGAGCATCAAATTCGTTCATAGCAAGAATTATAGTCAAATCCTTGAGTCTAAAAATCTAAGTTACCACCAACCAATAATCACGTCAAACCATATTTAGGGAGTCGACACACCTTTCTTTGATTTGTAATGTCCTAGTTGTGGATATATGTAACATCGATTTTACATGTAATGGGTATGTTCTTGGTGTTGAGGGGTATGGACTTATCCAAGGGGTGGATTGGTTATCTTACTACAGGGCTATCTTAGATTATGATAGGAGGATCGTTTGGTTAATTAGTTTTAAGGGGAAAGTTATCAATGTTCGTTGCGCACCCCAAAACTCAGTCAAGTTAAATTATTTATATTATCTTAGCCTATAATAAGATGGGCTTTCATTTATGCCCGTAGTCCGAGACTTTCCAAACGTTTTTGAAGAAATCTCTGGTCTTCCACCCAGAAGGGAGATCGAGTTTAGAATTGATATGGAGAAGGTCCCTATACTTTTCGCATTGCAATTAGGGCATATGGCTTACAAAGAAAGGCGAGAGTTGGATAAGCATATTTCAGAGCTATTATAGAAATGATTTATTCGTCATAGTACTTTAGAATGGGAAGTACCAATTGTCTTTGCCATAGGCATACGATTCATTAAGGCTATGTGTTGACTATCGAGAGCTTAACAAGCCGATCAAGAAAAATAGGTTCCCCATACCTATAATTAATGGCTTCTTTGACTATCTTATTAGGGCCAAATCTTTTCTCAGTTGAACTTAGTCATCGGACTCCACCAATTAAAAATAACCAAGGATAGAAAGTAGAAGACCACTTTTTGCACTCTATATGGACTATATAAATGTAATGCCTTTGGGTTGACAAATGCCTATGCATACTCTATAGATTTGAGTAGTAGAGTCTTTAGGAGCAGCTAAATAAGTTCATCATTATATTCATAGACGATATTCTAGTATTCTCTAAAAGTGAAGGTGGGCATGAGAATCACTTAAGGGAGGTGCTAGGGACCTTGAGAGGGCATCAATTAAAAGCCAAATTCTCAAAATGACATTTTTGGAAGACGAATATGAAATTTCTCAATCATATTATTTTCGAGAAGGGATTATCTATTGTTCCTGCGAAGGTGGAAACTATTCAAGACTGAAAGATTCCAAAAAACACTACAGAGGTTGGGGGTTTTCTTGGGTTGACGCGTTACTCTAGGAAATTCATCAAGGACTTTACAATGACAATGGTCACACCGACTTACTTAACCAAGAAAAATTAGTTTTTTCATGAGATGAGAAATCCACGGAAGCATTTGAGAGATTGAAGGAGCTGTTAGCTAGTGCGCTTGTACGTGCCATTTCGAATGGGACAAAGCCCTTCATTGTTTATATCGATGCATGCGGTATGGATTTAGGAGCTGTTCTTATGCAATAAGGTAAAGTGACAGCCTATACAAGCAGGCAGTTGAAGTGCCAAGAGAGAAGGTATACCACTCACAAGTTAGAGCTAGCGGCTATCATCTTTGATTTAAAGATGTGGAGGCACTATCTTTTGGAAGAAAGGTTTGAGTTATTCACAGATCACAAATTCCATAAATACCTATTTTCCCAAAAAGATTTGAATCTTAGACAACAGTGGTGGGTGGCGTTTATAGCATCATATGACTTTGAGATACAGTATACCCTCAGAAAAGGGAATTTCATCTTAAACACCTTAGCCAGGGGAATTCTACCCTTGCTGCTATATAAGAGTGGAGACAGCTGGAGTTCCTCTCGAATTTCAATATCTGACTGCCATATGATGTCTAATTCCCATTAAAGAGGTATTTAGTGGCTTAAGTGCTTCCTCTCACATCGTTAGGGCATGATTTATGGTAGTTGCGAAGATGGACTGGAAATTGCCTTTGCTTATAGTTAAAGGTATGTTATGGAGTCAGACTCGAAAAGCCTTTGGCTTACAATGGAGGTATATCTGGTAGGATATAGTGTTTGATGCGTAAGATATATTACTTATTTAAATGATACCGCCCGAATACTATTATGGTAAGACTTGAGATATTCATTCACCAAACATTGTTGTTTTGACTCTCTTCACATTACAACCCATAAGTTAGTCGGGTCGATGCTGATGGAGAAAACAGCATGGTGGTGGATATTTGTGGCAGTTTCATTATTTATCTATGTTTTTAGTATACTCCAATGTACACAGGTTCAGTTATATTAATGTTATTTTGATATTCTATATTATGGACATTTTTGGATGTTATGATTTTAGGTTTGGCTTTTGTGAAATAGGTTTATTTTTTGTATTATATTTTATCCCTTTCATTGTGATTTTGTTAACATAGATAAATGGCTATGTATATTATTCTTTGTATCAATTTTACCAACAACAGCCAGCTTTGGAATGGACATAAAGATCGATGGGGTTTTATTGGGTTGGAAATTATGCCCATTTCAGAGTAGGTTGTTTCATTTGGTATCAGAGGCAAGATTATCTGATCAACGGGAATATCCATACGTAAGAGTGCTTATTTGTTATTTTTGGAAGTTTTTTTCAAATCTCTACTATATATATACACATACTTTTGTGATCATATGCAACACACTAGGAAAATCTTTATTTTAGCAAATAATACAATTTTAGGAAGTTGTAACTAAAGCTCAAACCTACAAATAGTTTATTATGGTTGAAAATCTCAAAGGCTAGAAACCCCTCCACTCAAGAAACACCCACCATTCAAAGTATGCAAGAATAGTACAAGCAATACCTAAGGCATGTGGGGGCAAGTTCTCATTCCTCAACAAGCTATACCACCAGCACCAACTGTTGTGCCTACTGAAGCAACACCATACCCACTAGACTCCCCTAAAATATATACAATGTATATGGGAGTTGAATATTTTATGGAAACAAAGGTTTGTATTACGACTGTGAACGTATATTATAGGGAACTTAGATGGGAAGAGCAAATAAAGAAAAGGATGACTGCATGGCATTTAAAGGGAGAGGCACTGGATTGGTGGACCATTGTATTTGAAGAGAATACAGAGGAAGGAATTACTTTGTTTGAATTCTAGGCTCGCTTCGAGTCGTGATTCATGTCCAAAGCTAAAGTAGGTTTGCAGTTGGTGAAGTTTATACAACTGAGGCAAGGAGACTCCACATTGATATATCAATAAGATCACTGAATTAGCTACGTTTGGATTGTGATCGATTAAAACCCCTACGAAGAAGGCTGTGAAGTATATTAAAGGCTTAAATTCTACATTTAGGGAGCTGCTTTTGACCTAAGTTTCTAGAGGCGCTACTTATAAATGATATTTGAAATGGCCTTGCTTTAGACAATTGGTATTAAGGAAAAGGAGAAGATAGGGTAGGCACAAAGTCAAGATGGAGCTAAGGAAGGAGGATTTTAGGTGGACAAGAAGGCTAGGGGAAAGATCAAGAAAGGAAGTGTGACATGTCGTAGATGTCAGAAGAAGGGACATGTTGCTAATAACTACAAAGTTAGTTTGATGAAGGACAAGTTCAAAGGGAGATGTTATCACTAGCGTGAGGATGGAGACTATAAGAACATGTGTCCTAAGCTAGCAAAGGAGGGATAAAGTGGGAAAGCATATGCCATTAGGGCTGTACCTATCTCAAGTAGACCTCCTCCTAGAGACTAAGGAAAAACTGCAATGGAAGGTACAACTATTATCTTCGAAAATACTGCTCATACCTTATTTGATTTAAGAGCATCAAATTCGTTCATAGCAAGAATTGTAGTCAAATCCATGAGTCTAAAAATCCAAGTTACCACCAACCAATTGTCATGTCAAACCAGATTTAGGGGGTCGACACACCTTTCTTTGATTTGTAATGTCCTAGTTGTGGATATATGTAACGTTGATTTTACATGTAATGGGTATGTTCTTGGTGTTGAGGGGTATGGACTTATCCAAGGGGTGGATTGGTTATCTTACTACAGGGCTATCTTAGATTATGATAGGAGGATCGTTTAGTTAATGAGTTGTAAGGGGTAAGTTGTCAATGTTCGTTGTGCACCCCAAAACTCAGTCAAGTTAAGTTATTTATATTCTCTTAGCCTATAATAAGATGAGCTTTCATTTATGCACGTAGTCCGAGACTTTTCAAACGTTTTTGAAGAAGTCTCTGGTCTCCTGCCCCGAAGGGAGATCGAGTTTAGAATTGATATGGAGAAGGACCCTAGACTTGTCGCATTGCAATTAAGGCATATGGCCTACAAAGAAAGGCGAGAGTTGGATAAGCATATTTCAGAGCTATTATAGGAATGATATATTCGTCATAGTACTTTAGAATGGGGAGTACCAGTTGTCTTCGCCACAGGGCGTACGACTCCTTAAGGTGATGTGTTGACTATTGAGAGCTTAACAAGCCGATCAAGAAAATTAGGTACCCCATACCTATAATTGATGGCTTCTTTGACTAGCTTGTAAGGGCCAAAATATTTTCTCAGTTGGACGTAGTCGTCGGACTCCACCAATTAAAAATAGCCTAGGATGGAAAGTAGAAGACCGCTTTTTGCACTCTATATGGACTATATGAATGTAATGCCTTTTGGGTTGACAAATGCCCTTGCATACTCTATAGATTTGATCAGTAGAGTCTTTAGGGAGCAGCTAAGTAAGTTCGTCATTGTATTCATAGACGATATTCTAGTATTCTCTAAAAGTGAAGATGGGCATAAGAATCACTTAAGGGAGGTGCTAGGGACCTTGAGAGGGCATCAACTAAAAGCCAAATTCTCAAAATGTCATTTTTGGAAGACGGATGTGAAATTTATCAATCATATTATTTTCGAGAAGGGATTATCTATTATTTCTGCAAAGGTGGAAACTATTCAAGGTAGGAAGATTCCAAAAAAAAACTACAGAGGTTGGGAGTTTTCTTGGGTTGAAGGGTTAGTCTAGGAGATTCATCAAGGAGTTTACAATGACAATGGTCACACCGACTTATTAACCAAGAAAATTTGTTTTTACAAGCATTTGAGGGATTGAAGGAGCTGTTAGCTAGTGCGCCTGCATGTGCCATTCCGGATGGGACAAAGCCCTTCATTATTTATATCGATGCATGTAGTATAGATTTAGGAGCTGTTCTTATGTAAGAAGGTAAAGTGACAACCTATGCAAGCAGGCGGTTGAAGTACCATAAGAGAAGGTACCCCACTCATAACTTAGAGTTAGTGGCTATCATCTTTGATTTAAAGATGTGGAGGCACCATCTTTTGGAAGATAGGTTTGAGTTATTCACCGATCAAAAATTCCATAAATACCTATTTTCCCAAAAAGATTTGAATCTTAGACAGCAGTGGTGGGTGGAGTTTATAACATCATATGACTTTGAGATACAGTATGCCCTCAGAAAAGGGAATTTCATTTTAAACACCCTTAGTCGGGGGGCATTCTACCCTTGCTGCTATATACGAGTGGAGACAGCTGGAGTTCCTCTCAAATTTCAATTTCCAACTGCCAATAGAACCCACTCTAAGCTATTTGGCAGCAATGGAGGTAAGATCAACATGTACCGCATCAGGCAAGAATATAAGAAATATACGACAATTGTAGATTTCGGGGCAAGTTAAGAAAAGGAGAGCATTTCCTCCATGTCGGTAGATATATAATAGACAAAAGGGGATTTTATATGAACGATGCATTAAAATTTATTATTTGATTTTTTGGACATGACATCTATATAGTTCAAATGATATTTTGGTTGGATTCACATTATTAATTTTGGTGGAGCATGAGGTATATATAAAAGAGATTTATCACTTAAACAAGAAACTTTTATATGACTAATGTTTTAGTAACTATGCGTATGAGATTTATTGTGGAATGATGTTTAAATCTTTATTGATTTAAAAAAATATATTTTATTGTTTAATTTTATTTAAAATGTATAAATGGATTTTATTTATAAAGATGATAATTTTTTGTTTGAACCATACATTCATTTCTAAAAAATTTAGAAGGCCGGCTAAAACGATATTTTGAGATATTTAAAGTAGTATTTTGAAAAATGAATAATTATGAAGTATATTATCATTATTAGAAATATTTTTATTTTGAGATAATAGAAATAAACGTATTTTTATAATGTACAATAGTGAGGCACTTTCTACTTAAGTGGATATAATAGGTGTGGGTACACCATTTTCGATTGTTTTGACGTATGCATTAATTATTGATTTGAATTATCATGTACGTTTTGTTTAGTGATATTAAATCGCGTCAGGACCAACTACGTGACGTTTTAACACTATTACTATGTAGATATTGTGTAGTTTATTATGATTTTGGACTATTGATGTATTTGATGTTGTATTACTAATATGGAGTGGTTAATATATCAGGTAGATTCACGCTTGCATTTATGCTATTGATGTTATGTTACTAATGTTGGATGATTCTAACGCATATGATGATATTTGCTGTTGATTTATTAGATGCTTGGGATTAACATGGAGTATTATTAAATTTGTTACTTCAACGTGAATACTCCACTTCAATAGAAGAGAAGATTTTAGGACATGAAAATATATCACGACCAACTATTGTCAACTCAAAGTCAAAATCTTTGGCCAGAGCAGTATGGTTAGTAATAAATGTTATTATTAAATAAAGGATTTTGTTTAAAGACCGACCAATCTAAATGTGGACGATGTATGGGATTTGACCAAACCAAATCTCGTAAGTTCTAATGTGATATAGTGCCGACGAGACCAATTAGCGTAGATAATCGTTACTAAAAGGTACCACTTAAGTTATAAAATTAGGTTTAACAATAAAGAAGCATAAGTGATAAATTCGCCCAAAATGTCATTCCACTAGTTAAGATGATAAGTGAATGTTAATATTCGAATAGTTTGATATTAATCGCCAATTGAATTTATCCATGCGAGTTGTACAACCGCATTGATAGGTTCTCTGAAATACCATGTGATCTAATTTATTTTTAAATTCTAATAAGTTAATTAACATTTATGAAAATTAGTTATTATTAACATTGATGTATTGGGAATCCTTAGTATTTTTTTAGAAATCATTAGTATTTAATTGGGTGCTTATATAATAGTTGTATATGTGTGATCGATATGCAATATCGATTAACATATAAATTTGATTTATATATAACTATTTTACTAAGATTTGTTGAATAAATTGAAGGCCCATCTAGCCTCATTCATGGTAGGCCATGGGAAGAAAAAGAAGGCTTGAAATCCTATGGTTAGATCTAGGAAATGAAGGAAGGAGGCTAAGGAAGGTTTCCTCTAAAAATACGTTGCATTTCATTTACCTATCTCCTTAAACAACTCCCTTTCAAATTATCCTAGCTGTAACTCCCCGCCAATTTATCAATTTGGTAAATTATATTTATTTTTAAATAAAAGGTTGATAATATAAATAATATTATTTTGAGTGATAATAAGTAATAGCAATCTTATTTTGAATAAATATTTACAAAAATATTTTCTTGGAAATCTAAATCAATAAAATGGATGAAAATTGTTTAATCGATAACCAGCCTTATAATCGTAAAACATTGTGCATGGAACTGGATACATACACTTATTTTTATAATTAAATAATAATATGAAATAAAATTAATTGATTTGTTTTTGAAAATAAAATGTGTTTTTGACAATGTTAATAATGCCTTTATATATGAAAATTGATTTATTAAAGTAAATTGAGATTTAACGATTCTATAATTATTTTATTTATCCAAATAATTATTTTAAATGATGATAATTCATTTTGAATAGTTATAAAGTGATAATAAATCACTTACAATAGTTCTATAAAGAGATATATTTGATTTGAAAATATAAGAAAAAATCGATATCGCTTTATCAATATAATAGCGATTTTTGTAAATAATTTTAATGTAAATTTATATGGTTTTATGAATTAAATACGATCATTTTAATTCATCTAAAATGACAAGAAATTTATTTTTAAATTTTGTTTACAAATATATGTACGTTAAAGTATAAGTGAAAATGTGATCGAGAATCGATTCTCCGATCGGCAATGGTTTATCGAACGAAAGTTGTTTAAAATCAATGGAATGTTGTTTACATGTCACGTACACATATGTAACATACAAATGCATCCATTAACATGCACATGAATATATGTATGCTTACATACATACTTATACATTTACAAATACATACATATACAAGTCTAAGATATTTTATATAAAGCTTCTTCCTTAAGCTTTCATAAGTCAGCTTGTGAAGTGGATGGAAGTGATAGGCACATGGGGAAAGACTTTTGCTGGCCTAGGAAGGAGGAAGGTGTATTGGAGAATCCATGAAGTGATGATGTGTGTATGACTTCCTTTGCACTCTTCCTTTGGCTTCACCCTCTCATCACATTTTTTTTACTTTCTTCACTCTAGTCTAACTTCCTCATATCTGACTGAAATAGGGAATTTCTTTTATTCAAACCCTTCAAAATTTTAGTGGCTACAACTTTCTAGTTGACCACTTCTTCCCATTTCAAAGTTAGCTATGCCCAAAATAGCATTCTTTCTAAAGCATTTTCAAGCCCAGTTTTGATTGCTGAAAATACCTCTTTTTCATATGAGTATAACTCCTCCAAAATAGATCCAAATGAGGTAATACTTTCTTTCAAATCGTGTGAAATTCCAATGGATACAACTTTCATCTTTAGCACTTCTACTAGTTTTGAGTCTAGCTATGCCAAAATTCCACTTTTTACAGTGGATTTTCGGGCTTTCTTTTGACGAATCCGATAACACCTCTTCTTCTCTTAGCTATAACTTCCTTATAACCAATCCAAATTAGATGATTCTTTTTATGAAATCATAGATAAAATAATTTCCTACAACTTTTACGTTGACCACATTTCCAAATTCAGAGAGCTGAGTGTCCAAAAACCCAAGAGAACATGGCCTATTTTTTAGGTCTTGTTTTCAACAAATTCAATTATAATCCAAAGTCCTACACCTCATTCCCCATCTTGGCCGAGCACCATTTTTGGCATGGATTGGTTAAGCATGCTAGGAGGCAAGAAGTTAGGGTTCGTGAGCTCGGATCGCAAGAATAGTGAAGCTATAGCCTTTTTCCAATAAGAAATCAATGGCAAAAACTCTTAAAATACTTTGTTTTATTTTGAATGACGTTGTAATGTTTGCAAATGGATGTTTAATATGCTTTGACCATCAAGTTTAGTTGTTTTCATATGAATGTCAACTATACATGCAAGTCACGAAAATACACGTCGATAAGCAAAAAGGAAATCACTTCCTTTGAATTAATAAAATGGTGTATATGGAATTGTTAAACCTCTTAAAAATGGTTTAAAATGTATTTGAAATGTTTTATTAACATTTTAAAGTGTTTTGGTGAAGTTTGAAATGAAATGGAAAATATAGTTAAAAATAAGCGCGTCGCGTAACAGTAGTTCACGATTTCACGCTATAAAAGTCAAACAAATGTAAAGTTGGTATATGGCTTGTAATTCTTCAAGATAAGAATTTAAAGAAATATTATATCTATAGTTTTCAAAGAAGAAAGAAAATCGAGATTTCGATAAGTGAATTTTGAAATATGAGTAAAAAAAAATTTGAAAAATCCTGAATTTGCAGTTCGGAATCCAAAACTGGATTTCTTTGCAAATGTTGTTGTAAACTGTTAAAAAATGTGGAATAGATCTTATAAATATTTTAAAATGTTTAAAAGTGATTTAAGTAATAAAAATGAATTTTCAAATAATAAAAAGTCGTTTTGATCAATATAGCTTGAAAAGCACTTTCCATGGCACTTTTCCACGGCACTTTTTTTTATAACTTTTGAAATATAGTTTTAAACGAAACCGTTCTTTCTGAAATCCTTTATTTAATGTTTGTAAATGATAATAGTGTTTTAAAGATGATTTGAAGGATTTATGAAACAAATAAATGTTTTAGTGATTTAGAGTCAATCAGATAACTTAACCGCCTTATGAGTGTCCGAGAGATAACGTGTAGGTTGAGTTTGGAAAACCAGTTTCCTGCTCTCCCTGCCTGTTTGGACTAGCCCGATGGATGGGATAGTGAATTTGATTTACTCGGATCGAAATTTTCTGAAGAATAAAGAATAAAGTTTTCCAATATTAATATTGTTATCCCACCTTTTGGTCAAAGCTGGAATATCAACAAATTGGAAAGGAATGATGGATAGCTGCATTAGAGATTGATTGGAAATAAGGCTGCAATCGATGTTGTTAATATTTGGCTAAGCTCCGATCAGGATGGAATCGATGGGAGATGATGATCGAGGTTAAGGAAAGCTACATTTCAAATTTCCGGTCGATCGGAGTTCGTATGCTCGAGATACGGATGGATTAAGGTGCGCAAGGACTGGTTCGTATCGATGCATTTCGCATCGATCAACAGAGGGTGTGTCGTATCGATTGGGTTCGTATCGATCGGTAGTGGTTCGACTCGATGAAGTTCGAATCGATCGGGTTTTGGTTCGACTCGATGGCATTCATATCGATCAGGTGGGAAGGCCAGAAGGATTTTGACTCGATAGCAGTAGACCCAGATTGGTAAGTAAGCGTGCGGTGGTTTGTTCGTATCGATACATTTCGTATCGATCGGTTGTTGGCATTTCGAGTCGATACTGTTCGTATCGATCAAAGACAGAGCATAGTGGTGGACTTTGAATCGATATCGTTCGTATCGATCAGCATGGACTCGACTCAATGGTTTCGCATCGATCAGGTAAGCGGGCAAGTGAGGCATTGTTCGTATCCATCAGGTAAAGTACTTCTCGCATCCATCGCGTAAGGCTTTGTTTGGATCCGTCAGGTAAGGTCTCGCTCGTATCCATCCTAAGGACGATCTTCGTACCCATCCTCTATTTCACATCTCTCTTCACGGCCACTTCGTATCGATGACCCTCATGGTCATTTCGTATCGATCAATTCATAAGGGATCGATGCGATGTGTACTCCTAGAATCGATAGAAAGAAGGACACGAATTAATGGGTGCTAGCATACCGTTGCGAGGTTATGGATATGAACGAGCACGAAATACGGATGTGAGCGAAGAATATCCACGAATCAATGGAAGAAGCGTTCAAAACGGCGAGCAATATGGATCTCCCCTGGTTTATAGTTCCACATCATCAGGCGAGCGCGTGTGCATGAACGACACGAAGGGGATGGATTCGAACCAATGGATTCGAAATCTGCAGCCTACGAAGAACACGAGATTGCATCGATCATATCTCCTAAACCGCTGATCCAAATGCAACAAAATTCTCACAGTAGCTCGCATACAAGGTAAAGAACATTCCTGCCAAGTTTCGGCCCGATTGGATCATTTTTTGAT
Organism: Allium cepa; assembly: GCA_030765085.1. Lineage (NCBI taxonomy): Eukaryota > Viridiplantae > Streptophyta > Magnoliopsida > Asparagales > Amaryllidaceae > Allium > Allium cepa. The sequence continues at coordinate 719,712,132 of CM060938.1, read as the reverse complement.
GGATACGAAATGGATTCGTATCGATCATGGATCGAGTCAAAACTTGGTGAGGTCGGTCGCGTGGGCCCACTCACGTGCCAGAAAAAGTCTCCCGAAGTTTGAGCGCGATATCAGCCTCCTACGCCTATAAATAGCCCTCTGAAGCCTACAAGAAAGGGGATCTTGGCCAACTGAACGCCCAAAATCTGCCGGATTCATTTCTACACTTCAATACAACTATTGTACTCGAAATTCTCCATTGGTACTGCTGTAATCATCTGTAACCAGCGAGGATAATAAATAAAAGATAAAACTTTGGAGTGGACGTAGGCTGGAGATAGCCGAACCACTATAAATCTTGTGTCTCTGTGCATTATTTCTGAATTGTTGTTTGCTGTTCACTTAGATCTGTGATAAATACTGCTGATTTATATTCATACTTTGGTGCTTTCACGATATTTGGGGTTTGTGACCAATTTTGACGCAAACACGTTGGTGCTTTCACTGAAAACGACTTGCACCCGCTACATAGGATTGAAGTTCAGATTTGAAAAGAGTGAAGAGTTTAGATTTGAAAGACAATGACTCGACAAACCAGTAGAAGACAGAGGGATGAAAGAAGCCAACAGGAAGGAAGTCAAGAAGCATCCTCCGGGGCTGGGGAAGTACAAGCTTCGATTTACATAACCAGGAATGAAATGGAGGCTATGGCCAATTCATTGCAGGAGAGATTGTTGAAAAGTCAGCAGGACATGATGCAAACTTTCTGTGAACAAATGAGAGCTGTAGGAACGCAGAACCTTGGACCAACTACGGCGGCTATAAATGAAGGACAAGGAACTAGGGTCGCAGAACCCAAAGGAGGACAGAATGCAGAACTAGATGGCAACCAACAAAGGCTTGGGGGCAGGCCCGCAGGATCTGACGTTGGAAGGCCCCTGGATGGAATTCAACAGGCTAGAACTAACGCTGATGTTGATGAACCGCATGAGGAGTATGTGCCGGAATTTCCTCGGGGACATAGGGGGTAACCCTTGAAAGACAATGTTGGGTTAGTGGAGATCATTAGGAAAACTATGCATGGAGGTTTGACCAATAGAGATTTGGAAGGAGTGAACAAGAGTTCGTTTACTCAGGAAATCAGGATAGCTCAAAATCCACCCAAGTTCAAGCTACCTAGCGTGGAAGTATACGATGGCAGGCTGACCCGACTGATCACTTGATGAGATACACTAGAAATATGGAAGTGCTGGGGCATCGGAGGAAGTAATGGCCCGATGTTTCCCTTTGTACTTGACGGACCTAGCTGCAATGTGGTTTAGGTAGCTGGAAGAAGGATCTACCAGGACTTGGAGGGAATCGGTAGATAGGTTTTTGGGGCATTTTCGGGTTCATATCAAGAGACCAAAGAACGTAATGACATTAACGTCGGTAAAGCAAAGGACGGATGAATCACTTAGAGCTTTTCTAACTTGATTCAATGCGGCAGTTGCTTCGGTGGATCGGCCAGATCCATCAATGGTCTTAATGGTGGCAGTGTCAGGAGTCAGGGAGAATTCAGATTTCAAGGTATCTTTGATATGAGACCCACCACTGGATCTCGGGGAATTCTTTCACGAAGCTAAGAGGTTCCTCCGACAAGAGGATTCATGTGCGGACTTAAAGATGAAGGAAGTAAATGCGACTGAGGGTGGAGGATCATCCAACAGAAGCTCGGATAAGGATAAGGGGAAGTGGAAGCTGGATGACGATTCAGGAAAGGCCAGAAAGCGATGGAAGGATCCAAAGTTTTCCACATACACAGGGTTGAATGAGACGCTGGAGCGGATATACCTGGATACCCGAAATCGCCTTCCCTATCGAAGGCCAACTAGGAGAGAGCCTTCTGAGCGGGAGAGGGAATCAGGAAGGCACTGCCTCTTTCATGATTTGGATGGGCACGATACCAACGGCTGCAAGCACTTGAAGGATATAATCGAAGAGCATGTAAGGAATGGACAGTTGCGACAATATGTCGGAACTTGAAATGCAGCGGTGAAGCAGGAGCAACCACCGCCTACCACAACCCATGATGATATGAGGCCCAGGAATGATGGTCGATTGGTCATCAATTGACCGGGATGGTATGAAATAAGTAACAAGCTACTAGCAAACATTAAAGTCATTTACACATATATGGGGACGGAGATAGCCCCTAGGCATGCTCTGAATGATGATAAGCCGCGATGCTATGGTTTTTGAAATTTATCTTTTGCTCTCGGATTGGACACTGACTTTTTTGGTTTGGTTTTGGAGTTTGGATTGAACTCCTGGTTTTGTTTGCTTTCTGGTTTGGATTTTTCTTTAGATGATTGTTTTCGGTTTTGGATGCTGGTTTGGATTTCTGATTTTCTGGCTTGATTTGGATTTTGGATTGGATTTTGATTGGACTTTTATCTGGGTTTTGGTAAATGGTCGTCAGGTATGGATTATACCTGGCAAGGGGTAAGTCTCTTCGTCCGCATGTGGCGAATTGGCTTATTCAGGTCGCTGAGTATGGACTATGCTTAGCAAGGGTCCGGAATGACCAGGATTTGGCCTAGGACTTAGGCCCCATATTATCGATTATTGTTTCAGGTCATTGAGTATGGACTATGCTCAACAAGGGTCCGGAGAGACCAGGATTCGGCTTAGGACTTAAGCCATGGCATTGTACAACGTCCAGGGCCACTGGGCCAAGGTCGTCAAGGGTGGATTGCGCTTGGCAAGAACCCGGAGAGGTTGGCTCAACGTCTAGGGACACTGGACCACGGTCGTCAAGTGTGGATTGCGCTTGGCAAGAACCCAGAGAGGTTAGCTCAATGTCTTGGGACACTGGACCACGGTCGTCAGGTGTGGATTGCGCTTGGCAAGAACCCGGAGAGGTTAGCTTGACGTCTAGGGACACTGGACCACGGTCATCAGGTGTGGATTGCACTTGGCAAGAGCCCGGAGAGGTTATGGATTTGGATATCGACCCGGAGAGGTCCTTGATTCGGTAATTGGCTATTGGATAAGGATGGATTAGGACTCGGTTGTCGAGTTCGGATGGATATGGAAATGACTAAGGCTTTGGTTATTGGATTTGGAATTGGGCTTCGACTCTGAGCAGTAAAGGATGATATACTCTGATGATATGGTTATAGGCTTCGGATACCGGATTCGGAACTATTCAAAACACGCCTTCTTATCACAAGGCATGTTTTGGGGGGAAAATGTTATCCTACCTTTTGGTCAAAGCTGGAATATCAACAAATTGGAAAGGAATGATGGATAGCTGCATTGGAGATCGATTGGAAATAAGGCTGCAATAGATGTCGTTAAAATTTGGCTAAGCTCCGATCAGGACGGAATCGATGGGAGATGATGATCAAGGTTAAGGAAAGCTACATTTCAAATTTCAGGTCGATCGGAGTTCGTATGCTTGAGATACGGATGGATTAAGGTGCACAAGGACTGGTTCGTATCGATGCATTTCGCATCGATCAGCAGAGGGTGTGTCGTATCGATTGGGTTCGTATCGATTGGCAGTGGTTCAACTTGATGAAGTTCGAATCGATCAGGTTTTGGTTCGACTCGATGGCATTCGTATCGATCAGGTGGGAAGGCCAGAAGGATTTCGACTTGATAGCAGTAGACCTAGATTGGTAAGCAAGCGTGCGGTGGTTTGTTCGTATCGATGCATTTCGCATCGATCGGTTGTTGGCATTTCGAGTCGATATTGTTCGTATCGATCAGAGACAGAGCATAGTGGTGGACTTCGAATCGATATCGTTCGTATCGAGCAGCATGAACTCGACTCAATGGTTTCGCATCGATCAGGTAAGCGGGCAGGTGAGGCATTGTTCATATCCATCAGGTAAAGTATTGTTCGCATCCATCGCGTAAGGCTTCGTTTGCATCCGTCAGGTAAGGTCTCGCTCGTATCCATCCTAAGGACGAACTTCGTACCCATCCTCTATTTCACATCTCTCTTCACGGCCACTTCGTATCGATGACCCTCATGGTCATTTCGTATCGATCAATTCGTAAGGGATCGATGCAAAGTGTACTCCCAGAATCGATACAAAGAAGGACACGAATAAATGGGTGTGAGCATACCGTTGCGAGGTTATGGATATGAACGTGCATGAAATACGGATGCGAGCGAAGAATATCCACGAATCAAGGGAAGAAGCGTTCAAAATGGCGAGCAATATGGATCTCCCCTGGTTTATAGTTCCACATCATCAAGCGAGCGCATGAACGACACGAAGGGGATGGACTCGAACCAATGGATTCGAAATCTGCAGCCTACGAAGAACACGAGATTGCATCGATCATATCTCCTAAATCGCTGATCTAAATGCAATGAAATTTTCACAGTAGCTTGCATACAAGGTAAAGAACATTCATGCCAAGTTTCGGCCCGATTGGATCATTTTTTGATGGATACGAAATGGATTCGTATCGATCATGGATCAAGTCGAAACTTGGTGGGGTCGGTCGCGTGGGCCCACTCACGTACCAGAAGAAGTCTTCCGACGTTTAAGCGCGATATTAGCCTCCTATGCCTATAAATAGCCCTCTGAAGCCTACAGGAAAGGGGATCTTGGCCAACTGAACGCCCAGACTCTACCGGATTCATTTCTACACTTTAATACAACTATTGTACTCGAAATTCTCCATTGCTACTGCTGTAATCATCTGTAACCAGCGAGGATAATCAATTAAAGATAAAACTTTAGAGTGGACGTAGGCCGAAGATAGCCAAACCACTATAAATCTTGTGTCTCTGTGCATTATTTCTGAATTGTTGTTTGCTGTTCACTTAGATTTATGATAAATACCGCTGATTTATATTCATACTTTGGTGCTTTCACGATATTTGGGGTTTGTGACCAATTTTGGCGCAAACAAATATGATTTCGATTTTATGGAAATGATCTTCTTGTACTCGGTGGAATTCGTAGTATTCATGGAATTTAAAAGGTGATTTCACCATTATTCTACCCATAATATTTGTTGAATTGAGATTGATATTGAGTAGAATTAGATGATTTCTATAGATTCTGCTCACTTAACATTTACTGGTTTTGGATTAATATCCTAGATAATATAGTTTCAACTAAATCAAAGTATGAGTTTTGAGTAAAGAAATCTTTGTTAAGATTTAAATAAAATGATTTGGAATATTTTCCTTAGAAAATATGAAATGGTTTGTAAGTTTAAAAAGGGTTTTAAGTAATCAAGATTTAATAAGAGAGACTTAATGATTCCGTATATATCGAAAATAATGTTTTAGAAATATATATTTCCAAAAGAGATTTTGATAAAAATAACATAATCAATTAAAGAATGATTCCCTATTCACAAAATCTCTTTTTATTGATGATTGGGTCATAGGAACCGAGGTTGGATCTGGGGTAATCGCTATCCGAAAACCATTACGAACCAATTTATATTTGAAGTAAAACATGCCGAAGATAAAAATATTGAATATGGAGATTTTCATTGTAACAACCCTAGGTTTTAATGATTACCTGTAATATCAAATTATAACGGTGGTTATAATTTGATAATGGGGAAATAAAATAATCCAAAGACGTAAAATTTGTTACAATTGTTTATTTTGAATAAATAATGGGTTTTTGAATACAAAATGTTGAAAATAAACTTTTAGAAAATTAATTATGTTAGTTTAGAGAAAAATGAACATTAGATGGTTTCAATTTGATAAAATGCAATAATTTTGGAAACTATTGCCAAACAGTGATTTTTATTAATTTTAATGAGATATTAAAATTTAATATGGATAATATTGTAAATAAAATGTGGAATATTGGTTCAAAATCAATATTTGGATGTAAAATGATGTTAATAGAGTTTGCTATATATAATTGAACAAGAAAATGAGTTTTTGTGGAAATTTTGTTGTTAAAAATATTGTTTTATGAAATTAATAGTTTAAATTGAAGTCCGCGGGCTTGGCGGTGGTGGGATGATGTGGCTCCCAAGTGGGAGGTTTGGGGTTCGAGTCCCACCTTGTGTGGGAGGAGAAACGACTTTTCACTTGGGAGGTATCCGGTTCATTTTCGCGCCTCCTGCCCCAAGCCAACCGAAAGGTCTTGCTGCCCGGAATAGTTGGTTGTGGCAGGCCTTCCGGCAATTCCCTAAGTTTACTGTTTAGGAATCGCTGGTCGGTAGTGATTGAACAGGTTTCCCTAGTTCCAAAAAAAAAATAGTTTAAATTGAAGTATTTAGTTAGAAATAAGAATTTAATCATGAAAATAATTTTAAATGGATAAAATATCTTTTATATATTGTAAAACATTTTTGTGAACATAAAACATGTTAATCTGATTTTATAAAAGTTGAAAACATGAGAAAATAAGTTGTTTTGGTTAAATAATGTGAAAATTGTGTAATAAAGGGAAAATATGAATTAACTTAGTTTATTTTAGACTATGTATTGTCATATAGGCTTATTGGGTGGTTTTGAGCCCAAACCCAAACCCAAAAACTCAATTTCTTATTTCTGGTTGTGAGAAAGAAAAAAAGAGTACGTACAGTACTCATTCCTCTACTCCTTCCTGAAAAAGAAAACAATGGTCGCTTTCTTCTAGTTTTCAAATCTAGCTTTAAGCTAATCAAAATAAGAAGAGAGATTCAAGAAAGTTAGCAAATTAAAGATAATAACGGGTAATCAAAACCAAAATCACAAATTATTCCATCAGTATCTAACTTTGGAGAGTTTATGATTGTTTGTAACTTCATTTTCTCTTTGCGTGTTTGTATACTTTCTTTTTACAGGTTCCTACAACTAAATTAAAGGCCAAGCTCCTATCTTCCTCAAGGTTGCTCTTATTTGCTCAAAATTTTGATAAGGTGAGTATACAACTCACAAACTCTAGCTTAAAGTAATTATATATGCTGAGAATGGCTTGAATCAGGTTACCATAAACAAAAGTTTACTGCTTGAATAGTTACAGTAAAAATATGTTCTGAGTTGCTTCGTTTTATGTTCATATCTTCTTGTTCTTGTCATGAATCCATGCTCGAATTTTTTTCGAATTGTTACCTATGTGTTGTAGATTGTACCTGTCTAATTTCATGTTCAAATTCATTCTGGAATTGCTTAAATCATTTGCTCGAAAATTGAATCGAACAAGGCAAAATAGCCTGTAGAAAATCACGACTTGATGGTCGACCTGAATACCATAGGGGTCGACCTTAGGGTTGACCCAGGCAATAGGGTCAACCTATGCAACATTAAGGTCGACGTATAGGTCGACCTACATGGCGACCTACATGTCGACCTGGGCACTTGCATTTGCCCAGTTCGATTTCCTTTCCCTCCATTATATTGTTCTGTTCATTTTACTTCTTCCAATGATTTTGACAACCAATTCTTGTGATATTCCGCACTGTTTTGAAGGGCTTTAACCTATCAATTGGTAAGCCAATATTTTGGGTTGATCCCTACTTCGAATTGACATGTTTTTGGAGATGATTTCATATGGAATTTTAGCATTTTCAGTGATTTTTGATGTTTTCGAACACGTGAGTACTAAAAAAAATTTGAAATGATTTTTATAATAGAATAGCTTTCAAAGTAATATTTTACAATATTTATAATCATTTTTAAAAGTTATTAAAATTTGTATATTCTCTGTAATAAAGAGAATTACAAAGCCAAAATTTTGCAAAACAATTTCAAAAATTGTTTCGAAACTAGTTTTCTCAAAACAAATTATTTTCTATATAAAATACACTATTTTTGCACTCTTCAAGCGTATGAGAAAGAGAATTAAATGGTTTAGTAAAACAAGTGCTTTGAGACACATGCTTTTACTTTTTCGATTAATTCCGGACTTGTTTGTTTGAAGCTATGCATATTTTATTGACCTTCGGGTTGTTATTGCTAGTAGTTGGGCTGTTGGGTCCTATGTATACATTTATAGCTGTTGGGCTAATATTGGGATGTCAGGTCCTGTTTGAGGCTGTTGGGTCTCTTATACATTGTACTTGGTAGGCTGTTGGGCTACTGATTGAGTTGTTGGTTCCTTTCTACATTTATAGCTGTTGGGCTAATATTAGGCTTTTGGGTCATATTATTTACATTGTAGCTTTTCTAGATTTCTTTATGTTGATTTCTAGAATTTTGATGATTTATAAATTTTTTCACCATGGTTGCTTCTATTGGATTATTTATATAGCCTGAGTGCTATCGTGTTATTTATTATATTATGATTACATTTCGGAGTTTTGAACTCTTAGTCGAGTTCTATATAGTGTGATTTATAGTTGCCATCCTTTGGCATTTTGAGATTATTGATTTCCTATCCAGAAATTATGGTGTTGAAAGACGCCATTATTTTGATTATTAATGTTGATGATATGAGGCAATTATTTATGATGAATTGATATTGTCTTTGAACTTGCCTCATTCGAGTTACTACTATATTATGTATTTACCGATATTATCTCATATAGGGTAGTTGACATATCTGTGTTACTTCTTCTCTTTAGAGAAGAAATATTATCGTTTATCCCTTTATTTCACCTACCATATGCTAATCAGCTAATTTTAAGCTAGACCGAGCCATGTATTTTTATATACTCGGGTCAGACCGAGTTATTTTAGATTAGACACCTATCGTAGACATATGATATGCTACTTCTGCTTTGAATTATCTGCTAGTCACCTTTTGTTCAGTCTTATTGATGTTTTGTAAACTCTAATATGTGCCTATTCATTTTGACTCGATGTATATATTATGGTCCATGTACCACTTCTTTTGTATCGCTATGTAGTGTACTATGACGTATATATATATGTGTGTGTGTATATATATTTAACTACTGTTTTGTGATCTGTTTACATTTGTTGTTATATTTTGCTCTGATAGATCCATTACCCACCGTAGTTTTGTATTAAATATTTATTGAGTATGCCGATCCACTTAAGAAAGAAAAAAGAGAAAGAAAAAATTAGAGCATTCAACCGACGTATTCAATAGATGTTTAAGAGAAAGTTTATGGATGGTCACTCCTTATTTGCCCTATTCTCTGCATTAGTAGGCAGTATTACTTAGTAATACTCTTGGTTAATGTGGGTCGCGGGGTGGGGCGTCATAGCTTGGCATCAGAGTTGAGCTTAGAACAAAATATGATAAACATATAACTGAACATATATTATGGTACATCAGAGTATAGTATAAGTGTTACATATTCCCTAATCATCGTGTCCTTAATCTTTCTGTGTCCTTAGGGGTAGATATAAGTTGAGAATACGTCTAGGAGTGCATTTTAATTTTGTAGTATTCCATAATTGAATTAATGATATCTTACCACATGAATGATCTTTATCTTATCTTATACTTTCAGCTTATGGCTGGAAGAGGCAGTGGCCGCCGTTCTAATGCTGGACCATCCAGTGGCTCACATCCAAACGGTGTTTATACGTCTGCCAATCAGTTCATGGAGTTATTTAGGAACACTTGGCCTCCAACGCCTACTCTTTCGTCTCCTCCGTGCATGTATGCTTTTGTGCATATGTGCAGTGATTTCTCTCATCTTGGAGGCAAGCCTTTCAAAGGCTCAGAGTCCATTCTTGAGGTCTAGACATGGCTTCGTACATGCGAGCGTATTTTTACTCGCATGGACCTTTTCGACCATCACCGAGTTCTTGTAGCATCGAGTACGTTGCAAGAGCATGCACTTGATTGGTATGAGCTTCTTATTGCTGAGCTTGATGAGTCTACTCTTACTTAGATCCAGTTTAGGGAGCGATTTTAACTTAAGTTCATTCCTGAGTCCAAGAAAGCCCTCTTAGCCCGTCATTCCTTGAGTTGAAGTAAGGGAAGTCTTTAGTTTTCGAGTATGTATCTTCATTCGAGGCCTTGTCCAAGTATGGTCTCGAGTATATTAGCAATTCTTATAAGAAGAATCTCAAGTTTGTTTTCGTCCTCAAGAAATATTTGAAGAAGTCTTTAATGCTTCAGCTTAAGCTATCATTTGAGGAGTTGGTTGAATCGTTGCTTTACCTTGAAGCAGTCGAGAAAGAGAGAGACAGTAGTGATGAGATTGAGGTTCATAAGAAACCCAACAAGAAGAAGTTTCCTTTTTAGAAATCCAAGTCTTTTCCCCAAAAGAAGAAGGAGCCACTTATCTCCAGTTCACGGTCTGGTGCAACCCCTCCTTCTCATAAGTCATGTTTCAACTGTGGTTTGCATGATCATTTCATTTGGGAGTGCCCTAAGCCTATCATTTGACGCTATTGTAAACATTAGGGACACTGGTTTTCCAATGCTCTACTTCTTCTAGGGGTCCTCGTTCGGGAAAGCTTAATGTGGTGGATGCTTTAGTGGTTCTTCGCAGCCGAGAGGTACAGTCCTTCTATTCTCGAAGGCTCTATATTATTTCATGACCATTCTATTCAAGTTCTTTTCGATACGGGTGCTTCACGTTTTCATATCGAAGGAGCTTGTTGATGCTATACCATTAGATGTTTCTTGCCTTGTTACTTCTTTGAGGATTGCGAATCCTATTGGAGGATCAACAAATCTTAGCATGTTGTGTGAGAGTGTTGAGATTATTCTTTGTGGTTTTTCTTTCCATGTGAATATGCACGTTATTCACTATCTTGGATTTTATAATATATTTGGAATGGATTGGCTTGCATGTTATCAAGCCCGAATCCTATGTTCTGAAAGGATCCTATATCCTAGGCATCTTAATTCGGTTGATCATTTATCTCTTGTTCTTCGAAATGCTGATGGCGATTCTAAAGCATCTTTATTTGCTCTTGAGTCTCGAGATGATGATGATGTATCTCGAATTCCAGTCGTTTGTGATTTTGATGATGTATTTGAGCCTGTTTCCAGTTTTCCACCGAAGTAGGCAATTGAGTTCCGTATTGACCTCATTCCTAGTGCTTAGCCTGTTAGTCGTCCTCCCATGAGGATGTCCACTAAGGAAAATGAGGAACTCAAAAAGCAATTGTTGGAGCTTGAAGCTAAGCAATTCATTCAGTTTAGTTCTTCACTGTGGGGTGCCGCAGTCATCTTTGTTAAGAAATTTGATGGTACTCTTCGGCTTTGCATTGATTATCGTAAGCTTAATGAGTTAACCATTAAGAATAAGTATCCATTTCCCGGAATCGATGACATGTTCGAATAGTTGAGTGGTGCTAAGGTCTTTTCTCAGCTCGACATTGCCACCGATTTTCATCAGTTATGAGTTGCGAAGAATAGCATTCCTCTTACCGCATTTCACACTTGATATGGTTCTTATAAGTGGCTCATTATGCCGTTCGGTTTGACGAACGCTCCAAATTATTTCATCGATCTCATGAATCGAGTATTCCAAGAATATCTCTATAAGTTCGTCCTTGTATTCATTGATGATATTCTTATCTACTCTAAATCCAAAGCTGATCATGCTCATCATTTGAAGATTGTTTTGAATACTCTTCGTCAGCATCCACTTAAAGCTAAATTATCCAAGCGCCACTTTTGGGAGAATAAGGTGAAGTTCCTTGGCCATATTGTATCTTCTGATGGCGTTTTTGTCGATCCATCGAAGATAAAAGCCATTCAGAATTGGAAAAGGCCATAGAATGTTTCTGAGATTCACAGTGTCCTTGGATTGGTGGGTTATTACCCTCGGTTCATCAAGGAATTTTTCCGCAAATTTCTTCCTTTCACTAGCCTTACTAGAAAAGGCATTCGATTTATTTGGTCTGATAAGTGTGAAGCGTCTTTTTAGAAAATGAAAGAACTTCTCTCTAATTATCCTATCCTTGTGGTTCCCGAAGGGAATCAAGATTTATTGTCTACACCGATGCTAGTCGATGTGGCCTTGGTGCTGTGCTTATGCAGAGAGATTGGGTAGTTGCCTATGCTTTTAGGCAATTATGTCAGAATGAAGTTCGCTATGCCACCCACGACTTAGCGTTAGACGCCATAGTCTTTGGCTTGAAGATTTGGTGCCATTATTTATCAGGAGAGCATTTTATTCTTTATACCAATCATAAATCATTGAAATATCTATCCAACTAGAAAGAGCTTAATATGCGGCAACAACGTTGGCTCGAGTTCCTAGCCTCTTATGATTTTGATATTCAGTACACTCCTGGAAAGGGGAACCGAGTTGCAGATGCGCTAAGTCACAAACACTTGGCTATTGTCTCTATGATATTAGCCAAGTAGGATATGTTGGAGACCTTATCTGTCACGACTCGAAATTCAGCGTTTAAAAATCGACATCAAATACCTCACTTGTATTCGACTGCCGGAGATTCGAACGTCGAATCCCAGTTCGGATGGAGCTTATAACAACATTAGATGAATATAAACAACGAAAACAAAATGAACTGCCATACATCAATATTCCAGATACAGCATCATCTCAATATTCATTACAACATCATCTCAAACATCAGAGTATTTTTTATACATAACACAACTTCAAAATAGAACATCATGACAGAACAACAAGTGATCGCATTCCAAGAAAGTCTTCAAAGAAAAGAAGCGATAGCGAACTTCCAAAACCAAGCACCTCAAGATCCAAAAGTTTTCAAAATATCTCCAAGTCAAAAGCCTTCGAAAACCGATAGCCTCCAAACCATAAGACTTCAAAATCCAGCTAGTACCAAAACACGGAAAACCTGCTACTAGGCTGCCCGTGTGGAAATTATGGGCACCCAGAGTTTAGGAAAGGAACAATAAACTCCGGTTCAGTCATGGGACTAGGTTGAGTAAAAAAAACAGTTGTTGAAATAAAACAGTTCTTTTTTTATCAAAAGCAAAACAAAGGAATTTTAAAGAAATCCGCAGTGTCTTTTTGAAAATGAAACTGCCATAAGGCCTCCCGCCACACACACAATGCAAGCGCAAACTTGGAGGAGATTTCTCCTTATGGCAGTCAAAAATGCTTGATACGACAAAAATTCTTTTAAATATTATTATTAGTGCATAGTGTGAAAACATTTTTGAAAGTATAATATTAATCTCAGCCAGCATAGGTACCATTATACTATGCTTACTATAGCTACCACCTGAGGTGGTAGGTTATACAATTTAAAACCGTATAGGGCTCGTATTGTTTTGTTTGGATTTCCAACAAATGGTCGGGCAAAGGAACTTCCCACATAAAAATGGAACGCCATTGGAGGGACGTCCCCGAGAACCTAACCGGATCTCTGCTACACAAGGCTGGGTTACCTCTGTGACTAGGTAACAACTAACACGAGTATGCCACCTCCCGGTCGTTACCAACCTTTATCTGAAGCGCTTCTCAACCGACAACCACAAAGCAATAAGTTTGCAGCAACCACAAAGTAAGTATCTGGGCTCCATACCATGATACCACTTATAATCCAGAAGGAAATGGACATACCCTCAGGGGCGCTACCCCCAAATAACCTTGCTGCCACGATTCTTGTTTCAACCATAACCGGGTTGTGAGGTTCAACGAAGTCTCGTCCACAAAGCTACGCTTTTTCACAAATCCATGCTTCGATCAACAAATAATCAGCAGCACTCAGCATGTCACACTACCAAATTGGGAGTATATCACTAATAACCTTCAACTACATAACCTTTGAGCTCGTACGTCACAGAGAAGGGTGTTAAGCTAAGAGAATAAATCCTCCGCCACCAACAGATATGTATTTGAAAGAAATCAGCTTTATATCTTAGTTTTGTAATGTCAAACATACAACCATACAAGTCTGTTTCAGGTTCGAATAGAACCGAAGGCACTTCCGAAGAAGCCCTTGCAATCCGGGCATCCACAATCCCGATCGGACTCCCCATCACATATGGAGTACTCTATACCGGAGCAACTCAGTGCAGAGTCATTCGACAGTTTATCCTATCGTTCTCGAAGACATCCAGTCTTCACCACCGTCTTCAAATGCTATCCATTTCGTTGTATCACTATTCGGAATGGGTTATATGACACAAAGGTCTTCTCCCGGCTAAACCGAATAGTGAGCGTCAATTTTAAAAACATGTGGATACGTCATTCACAAAGATTCACAGGCTCGATGTGGGTTTTGGATAACCAACTGGAATCCAACTCCCTATCGTATCGAAATTCAAGAGCCGTTTTACGGCCAAAGGGGTTTCATATTCACCAGAAAAAATACAGAATCATAGCTCAGCACAAAGCAATTCATATCAGATAGCATCACAATTACAATCAGAGATATCAATCAATACACATCATACAATAGTTATCAATCATATACAACTAAGATGAATCAATCATGTGATTTAAAATAATTAATCACATAATTAATTTCATTAATTATCTTTAATCAATGATTAGTTTACCCAAATTAAAATTAATTAAATCTTTAATCATCTTCATTAATTAATCATTCCTTAATTATACCCTAATTAATTAATCCTTAATTGTTCATTAATTAAATCTTAATTACTTTTATTAATTAAATATCAAGTAATTAATTTAAATAGTTTATTTTAAGTAAATCATTTATTACTTAAGTAAATCATAAATTACTTATTAAATTCAAAAGATAAACCTTCTTATCTTTGTTACCATTTTGATTTTCTTGTAGCCCTAATTTAAATTCATCATGTGAATTGTCTTGAGAGATCAAAATTGTTTTGTATAACATTTTATCTTAACATCATTCTTAATTACATTTTATAATTAATTTTATAAAGTAATGTGACAAAATTAAATTAAATTACTTAAAAAAATGTCTTACTTAAACTTTAGTTTGTTTTAAATCCAAATCAAAATTATCCTTTAAAACTATGACTTTAAAATTGTTTTAAAAGTTTTGAATTTTATTGTTTTTATTTGAGAAAACTGCCCTGTATGCTGACTCCCCTGAAGTTACTTCGAGTCTTCCCCGAAACTTCATCCTGCTTGCTTTGAGTTTTGCCGCATTTAGACCCGAGTGACATTTTTTTCTCAAAATTTTGTTACGTGTTAAAATCAAACCCGATACAATGCTAAATTAACACGAGCTCATCTTCGAGTTTTTCACCAATTCCCCCGCGTACTGCTTCGAGCTACCACCTATCTTCCCCCACCCATCAACCTGACACACAAACCCAACGCGTGCACTACACCGATCAACATCAACCTTTCGGCCTCCAAGAACACCACCGACAGACCAACTTCGACCCCCTCTTGCTACCCCAACACAAGGAAACCCAAGTAGAATTCGAAAAAAAAATCGAGTTGCCTCGATCAAAGTAACCACAACAGCCATCACCAGAATAACACCTCGAACACCCCACGCCGACCACCAAAATGTCCAATACTCCGGCCACACCTAGCGATCCCGACACACTACGATTTCCCAAAATCCCAAACGACTCGATCAATCAGAGGCACGGCAGTGGCCACAAATTTGATCGCAACCCATTTTAGGGCTTATACCTCGCACCGATCAACCTTCGATGCCACAGTGACTGGAAAAATCACCTGATATTTTTCGTGGCTTCGACAACTCCCCTACCACCTTCAAGCAAAATTTCGACCATCCAAATCGCTTCTGTCGCCAGAAAAACCCAAATACGTATTTCCAGTTCAACATTAAAATGCTCACTCCAAACGTAATTTAAAATCATGATTTTAATCTTAAAAATCAACAATTTCAAAGACGATTTAGGTTATATGATCAAATCAAATAATCAAAGAATTCAAATTAAAAATATAAATCGAGTTTTACAGTGTTTTCTTGTTCCAGACCCTATATCCTGGATATTAGTCTTTTAAATGTTTTTAAAATTCAATCTTAGTGAATTTAAACACTTCTTGTTTTGACACTTCAATCTAACAAAACTGGAAATGAAGAATTTGGGGTTTTTGACATTTTTTCTTAAAACCTGTAACTAGAACAGGATTAGCAACCCTGTACATCAACATGCACAAGCAAGATGAATATACTTGTTCACAGATTTTGCATGCAAACCCATATTCAAACTTGCTTACATCATGTATTCAAACAACAGATCAAAAATCAAGTTTTTGAAAGATTTACTCACCTGTATAATTTAGCAAAGACAGTTTTCTTATTTGGATTTGAAAATCAAAACCTAGAACTTCCTATCTTTTCTTAGCTTGATCTTGAGTTTGTTATCTGCAACTAATTTTGTATGAACTTGCTTAATCTTTGATGTAATTTACTTACTTAATCTTTTAACAACAAATTAAAATTAAAATTATTTATAGTTTATTTTTAAATGGAACAGAGAGAAGAAAGATCTCTGGCCTGCACTTTAAATATTGTGTTTGCTAGTTTTTTCCTTCTTTTTTTAAAGTTGATTCCTGATTCTCTTTAATCCTTGAAGTTCTCCTGCTTGATTCTGTAGTACTTGTTGAAGATTTGAAACTATCCTTGAATTCTTCTTCTGGCTTGAGATATGGAAGAAAATTTGTTATAGATTTACCTTTTTCTGGAAATTTGTTTCTTGATTTCAAAGTTGAGGAAAATAGGCTTGTTTTTGATGATATTTTTTTTCTCAGATCTGTTTCTTTTAGGCTTTTGAAAAATGAGATAAAAGAGTAAGAAGAGGAAGATGAATTACCCTATATAATTTTTATTTTATTTTCTACGAATTTCTAAGGAAAACAAATTGAGATAATGACACTTGTTTTTAATTCCTTCTACATGAATTACATTTGTTGAATCATTTGTTTAAATTATACACTTGTTAATACATACGCTACCTATGTTCCATGCGTCCCTTGCATGAGATAAATTTTTTAAATGTTTTTCTCTTCTTAATTAAACTTTTAAAAAAATGCATTTCTCTTTTTTTCCTTGTGTATATAAAATTAAAAGAAAATATTTTTAACCCAATTAGGCATTAAATAAATTACCTTTATACACATTATTTTGAAATCCAAAATATTTTGTTAAAACATTTATTTTAAAATTTAAATTCAATTTAAAAATCAAATTCAATATGTAAATTCAAATTTACCCATATATGCACACATACATATATATTCACACATATGTATACAATTTAGATTCGAATGATTTTTTTATTTTTAGTATTTCAAATTTTATATTCAAAAGAAATTTGAAACTTTTTTATTCATTTAAATTATCACTTATTATTTATTTATTTTGAAACTTTTCAAATTATATTACAAAAGTTCAAAAATGACCAAATTTAAATTAATAAATTTTGGTATGTTACAGATTTCCCCCTTTTAAGAAAATTTCGTCCTCGAAATTTTGAAAGAGAGAGAAAAGCAAACAAAGAATATATGAATTCAGCAAAGGATAGAGAAATGGCTTACCAGTTTAAGCTGAGATATCCCCTCTGCAATTGGGATAAGACTTTTGCATACTGTCTTCTGTCTCCCAAGTACAGTCCTTTGGATCACCACTACACTTTAACCAGTTTCACAATTTTGTTCCTCAATTGCTTTTCATCATGATCCGCAATCTTTATTGGTTCTTTTTTAACTGTTAAATTTGGTGTGATCTCGAGATCCTGCTGAGCTGCATCTTCGATAATACTGTCTGGATCGTGCACGTACTTTCGAAGATGTGAAACGTGAAATACATCGTGCATGCCGGATAACCAGTTAGGTAGCTGCACTCGATATGCTAGAGGACCTATCTTTCCAAAATAGGAAAAGGACCAGTGTATCGCGGTGCCAGCTTACCAGTCTTCCCAAATCTTAACACACCCCGCATTGGAGATACTTTCAAGAAAACGGAATCTCCAACTTGAAATTCCAAAGCTCTTCTTCTACGGTCGTAATAACTCTTCTGGCGACTTTGAGCAGTTATTAACTTCTTTCGAATAAAGTGAACCTTTTCAGTGGCTTCTTTAATAATATCTGGTCCAAGAACGAGTCTATCACCGGATTCAATCCAGCATGCCGGTGATAGACATGGACGACCATATAAAGCTTCAAAAGGAGCCATTTCGATACTGGCTTGATAGCTATTGTTATATGAAAATTCGACCAAATGTAAATAGTCCTCCCAAGAACCACCAAAGTCGAGAATACAAGCTCGCAAAAGATCCTATAATATTCGATTTATCCTTTCAGTCTGCCCATCAGACTGTGGATGATAAGCAGTGCTGAAATTCAGTTTTGTTCCCAACGTGGCTTGAAATGCCTCCCAAAATCTACTAGTGAAGATCGGGTCACGATCACTCACTATACTACTTGGTATACGTGGAGGCGGACAATCTCTTTGATATATAGCTCAGCTAAACTTGCTGCAGTCTGAGTGGATTTCACTGGAATGAAGTGAGCAGTTTTGGTTAGACGATCCACTATAACCCAAATTGCTTCATTTCCCTTCTTAGTTCGTGGCAATTCGTCAATAAAATCCATCGATACCTGATCCCATTTCCACTTTGGTACTTCCAAAGGTTGAAGTAAACCCGCCACTTTCTTTTGATCGCTTTTAATTTGTTGACAAGTAGCACATCGACTCACATATATAGATATGTCCCTTTTCATTGTCTTCCACCAAAACGTTCTTTTAATATCACGATACATTTTATTGACTCCTGGATGGATGCAAAGTTTGGACTTGTGGCATTCGTCCAAAACTTCACGTTTCAGCTCCGGAATGTTTGGGACACAAATTCTTCCTTTCAGTCTTATAACTTTATTGTCGTCAACTTCAAAACTAGTATTTTTACCACGACGCATTTTCTTATAAATTTGATGAAGAAACTCATCTTCTTTTTGTTGGCTGGCGACTTTCTCAAGAAGAGTAGGAGTAACGACAAGATGAGCGAGAATGGCATGTTTTCTACTCAAAGCATCGACAACTATATTGGCCTTTCCAGGTGTATACATAATATCTAGGTCATAGGATGCCAGAAATTCCAACCAACATTGTTGTCGTAGATTCAAATCTTTCTGGATGAAGAGATACTTTAAAGATTTGTGGTCGGTGAATAATTCGAATTTTTCACCTAAACAAGAAGAATTTATTAAGTATATATTAAGTTAAGTTGAACTTTAAAGTTTTCTTTTAGAAAAGCTGAAGGAGATTCTTACCCAGAAGATAAGGTCGCCGGATTTTTAAGGCGAAAATAAAAGCCAAAAGCTCCAAATCATGAGTTGGTTAATTTCTCTCGTGTGGACGTAATTGTCTACTCACGTAGGCAATTACCTTCCCATTCTGCATTAATACTGCACCTACCCCTTCACCATAAGCGTCAGTATAGACAGATAAGCCTTGGTTTCCGTTAATGATAGCGAGAACGGGAGCGGTAGTTAATCTCCTTTTCAATTCCTGGAAAGCTTCATCACATTTTGGAGTCCAATCGAATTTAACATTCTTCATTGTTAGTATAGTCAATGGACTAGCAATCTTAGAAAAGTCCTGAACAAACTTCCGGTAATAGCCTGCTAAACACAGAAAACTTCGAACTTCTTTCGGAGTTGTGGGTCGCTTCCAGTCAAGAATAGCGGAAATTTTGCTCGGATCAACAGAAATCCCTTCTTCATTAACAATATGGCCAAGAAATCTGACTTCTTTGACCCAAAAGTGACATTTAGAAAATTTAGCGAATAAGATGTTCCTTCTCAAAATTTCCAAAACAATTTTGAGATGTTCAGCATGCTCTTCTTCGGTTTTGGAGTAGATTAGGATATCATCGATAAATACAAGAACAAAGTTATTCAGCACCTCCTGAAACACACGGGTCATAAAATCTACGAAGAACGTGGGAGCGTTGGTTAGTCCAAAAGGCATGACTAACCACTCGTAGAACACATCCGAACCCCTAAAAGCAGTTAGGTGAACACAATCTTCGGCAATTCGCAACTGATGGAATCCCTGGGCTAGATCCATCTTAGAAAAGAATTGTGCACCATGAAGTTGATCGAATAAGTCGTCGATCCTGGGTAAAGGAAACTTATTCTTGAGAGTTTTCTTATTGAGGTCGCGATAGTCGACACACAATCTCAAAGATCCATCAGATTTTGCAACAAATACTTCCGCTGAACCCCTTTCAAAAACTCTAGGACGAATCAATCCCTTTTTTAGCAAATCATCGGTTTGCTTGACTAGTTCAATTCTTTCCCGCGGTGCCATCCTACGACTAGCATGAACGACAGGGCGAGCATTTGGAATTAAGTCAATTCTGAATTCTGTTTCTCTATGTGGGGGTAATGATTCTACTTCTTTGAATACATCGAGAAAATGCTGGACAGTAGGAATGGACTCCTAACTAGGTTTTGGACATCCCAACGTATACATCAGTTTATCCCTTTTCGGACTAGGGTCTTCATAAGAAATTTCAACAGAATCTCCAAGTTTAGTTTTGATTAGAATTGTTCGATTGCTGCAATCTAATTTAGCTTCGTATCTCGATAACCAATTCATCCCGAGTAGGATTTCTAATTCATTGAAGTCGAGAACATAAAGGTTAACAGGAAATTTATGGCAGAATAAGTGATAGGCACCCTCCTACAATATAGACAAAGATTTGCAGGACCCCCTACTGGATTCTTCACACAAATAGGTTCATCGACAAACTTGAGTTTAAGTTTTAATTCATCCACGATCTGTTGGGAGATAAAGCTATGTGAAGCTCCCGTGTCGAATAAAACCCTAACAACTCTTTCACCAACAATAAGGTTACCATCCAAAACTCCCTTTCTTTCATTCACCTTAGAAGTTGAGGGGTTATCTTTTATTGCGCACACTTTTGCTATTTGTGCTCATTTCTTTTTCGGGCAATTCTTAACTCCATGATCTGACTGGTGACAACAATAGCATTCTTTGCATCTTCGACTTGTCTTTACAAGTTGATTTTTCTTAATTTGTTTCTTTGGCTTCTCACAATCATTTACTAAATGGCCTTTCTCCTGATAGTTATAACAAGTAACATTTCGAGTTGAATTCTCTTGATTACTCCTCTTCTTCTCCTTGCCTTGAACCGGCCTCTTTCCTTCAAATTTTCTTTTCTTCCAATTCGAACTACTTGAACTCCGCTTCTCTTTCGAAACTTTCTGCATATCTAGAGTAGCATATAGACAACCCATATCAATCAGGTCCGAGAAAGATTCTTTAATGTGGGCTGTCATTCTCTCGTGATACTCCTTATTCATTCCCCGAATGAATCTTTCATTTTTCTTCAAGGGTGCACTCACTAACTCCGGACCAAATCGAGACAATTCATTGAATTTATTCAAGTAACCTTCAAATGATAGACTTCCTTGCTTCAAATCTAGGAACTCCTGGTACATTCGAGAGATACCAACAGATGGAACGTATCGCTGCTCAAACACTTCTTTAAATCGTCTCCAAGTAAACTTATCTTCTGACTCATCCACAGTAACCGTCTCCCACCAAGCTGATGCTTCCTCTTGGAGTTGCCAAGAAGCTATTAATCACTTTTGATCGTCTTCCAACTTCAATCCCCTGAAAATTCTTTCACAGGATCAGATCCAGGCTTGGGCTTCTACAATAGATTCCTTACTAGTAAACGGCTTTCCACCAAGTCTCGAAAAACTTTTATATAGATCAGCCAGATTCGGCTGAGATTGAGTAGGCATAGTTGTAGTTGCAGGGACTTGACCAGTTGCTCTAGTATTTCCCCGTTCCCTACCTTGTCCTTTTCTTCTGCTCATTCTTACTATATGTAAATAGCAAGAAAACTTGATTTAGGCATATGGACAAGATATCTTAGGAAACATCAACAGTTAAAAGGAATAAACCAAGAAATTAAGGTTTCGGTCTTTTGGTTTATACTCATTCTAGGGTATATTTCACCCTATCTCTGATGAGCCATCTAATGTGTTATACTCCATAGCTAAAGTTCTTACTCAACCTTCAGCTCTGATACCACTTTGTCACGACTCGAAATTCAATGTTCGAATCTCCGGCAGTCGAATACAAGTGAGGTACTTGATGTCGATTTTTGAACGCTGAATTTCGGGTTGTGACATTATCTCTTTGTGATATTCATGATTATGCTCCTGCTTTAGATTCTCCTATCTTGTTATTTAGTTTGTAAGCTCGTCCAAGCTTATTAGATCGTATTGTCGATGCTCAACGACAAGATCC
The DNA here is from genome assembly GCA_030765085.1 of Allium cepa. Taxonomy (NCBI): domain Eukaryota; kingdom Viridiplantae; phylum Streptophyta; class Magnoliopsida; order Asparagales; family Amaryllidaceae; genus Allium; species Allium cepa. The sequence continues at coordinate 719,690,096 of CM060938.1, read as the reverse complement.
AGATCTTGTGCACCTTATTCAGCTTTGTAAGTCTGAATCCCGTGATGACGAGTTGAGGGATTTCAACATTGATACTCATGGTTGTCTTCATAAGAAGAATCGATTGATCATGCCTTGAGTTAAGGGACATTCTTGATGATTTTCACCATTTAAAGTATACTATTCATCTCGACAGTAGCAAAATGTATGCCGATATGAGACGCTTATATTATTGGGAAGGCATGAAGCATGATGTGGAAAGTATGTGAGTAATTGCATGACTTGTCAACTTATTAAAGTCAAACATCAATGTCCCAGTGGTCTTCTTCAGCCTCTTGAGGTCTCATTGTGGAAATGGGATTTTCACGTGAAATGTAACAAATTATTCCATCAAAATCTTATAACGGATAATCATGTGTTCTGTTCATTTTACTTCTTCCAATGATTTTGACAACCAATTCTTGTGATATTCCGCACTGTTTTGAAGGGCTTTAACCTATCAATTGGTAAGCCAATATTTTGGCTTGATCCGTACTTCGAATTGACATGTTTTTGGAGACGATTTCATATGCTGAATTTTAGCATTTTCAGTGATTTTTGATGTTTTCGAACTCGTGATTTCTAAAAAAAATTGAAATTATTTTTATAATAGAATAGCTTTCGAAGTAAATATTTTACAATATTTATAATCATTTTTAAAAGTTATTAAAATTTATATATTCTCTATAACAAAGAGAATTACAAAGCCAAAATTTTGCAAAACAATTTCAAAAATTGTTTCGAAACTAGTTTTCTCAAAACAAATTATTTCTATATAAAATACACTATTTTTGCACTCTTCAAGCGTATGAGAAAGAGAATTAAATGGTTTAGTAAAACAAGTGGTATGAGACACGTTCTTTTACTTTTTCGGTTAATTCCGGACTTGTTCGTTTGAAGCTATGCACATTTCATTGACCTTCGGGTTGTTATTGCTAGTAGTTGGGTTGTTGGGTCCTATGTATACTAGCTGTTGGGCTAATATTGGGATCTCAGGTCCTATTTGAGGCTGTTGGGTCTCTTATACATTGTACTTGGTAGGCTGTTGGGCCACTAATTACAAGTCAAGCCAAGTCGATATGCAAGTCATAAATTACATTAAATGTGCTATGCCAAAATTCAATGTTCAATCCTCTATGTGCACAAAGTTTAAGTGCTACAATCAGCCAAAATCCTCAAATTGAGTTTTGGTTACAAATTGAAAAATGTAAGAAGATACATATGAATGATTCACCCCCTCTTCAATGCCTCTAGGTCTGTATTTATAGGGGTGGTTAGGCGCCACAACAGCTTGGAGTCAGCATTAATTGTTTTCTCGACGTCAACAATGTGTAGTGAGACGTTCTTGTTTGGCGTCATCAGTTGAGCATTGATGAAAAGCAACATTAATATATGGGAGTATAGAGATGGAGTAAATTCATTTAATTTAGTGTCGACATCATTAACTTCTATGGATGTTGATGGCGTTCACCATCAACATCGCATGTGTAGCCTCTTTAGATATTGACGAAGTTCGTCATCAACATTGTAGAGTGGCGGCTTTGATCATTGGCAACATTAATGATTAGTGGTTCTATCCGGAAGATGACTCTAAGGAGCAACAACGTTTGTATTGAAGCAACATCATGGAGGTCCAATATCATTATTTAACATTATAGATGAATAGTGGTATGGAATAGTGGCGACATTGGTGACAATGTCTATCATGCTCGATATCCTTACTTTCGTCGATAATTTACGATTCTGATTCCATTCAGCATTGCTTTATGATGCAAGTCCACTTAACCTTATGGGTGATTGGTAGCATTAATGTTGTCTAGGGTCTTTCACTTGCTGATGAAATGCGATGCCAACATTAATAGGACTCAGCATTGTTGGTGTCAGCACTAACTCGTTTCCATTCCTTTGGCACTGCTTATTAATGCAGCATCATGATCAAGTAGCATGTCGAACATCTTCGAGGTCGACAATGGTGATAACAACAATATATTCAAATTTCAGCCAATTTAACATATGTTAAATACAAGGGATTTTGAAGTGCGTTTACAATGACTATTTCGCTTCAAATATTTACAACACATAATCAAACTTGTAAACAACAAGTCATGGCTACATTACATGTTTTATAGGGTTATAATAGAGATTATACTACATATAATATTATCACTTGCTTTCCAAAACAAGGAGTCCAAAAGTAATAACTTTCTTTATTATTTACTAAATTTCATATTTAACACAACAAACATTACATACGTAACATATACAATTCGACGTCGAGTAAACTCACTCAAGCTCAAGCCTAACCAAGACATAGATAATCCCACTACGAATGCAATAGTGAAGACAGTGTCTCGATTGGACCTCGTATGCAAAAGTTATTGACTTTATAAGATTTTGGATTTTATAATTTTATTAATTAACTTAATCTATAATTTAATTACCTTATCCCCCAAATCCCTAATCTCCTTTGCATGTATATGCACATGTGCATGTCCTCCTCCTCCGTCCCTCCTTTCTTCACAAACACGCACAACCTTCTCCAATGAACTCCTCTTTGAAATCCCTTCACATCCTACCCCATCATGTCAAGCTTGATCGACTGTAGAAAAAATTGAACCGGTGCTCTGTTCCTTAGAAATGTTGTGCCGTGTTTTGCCTCGTCCCTTCGTAGCTGCTCCAACCTTTTCATTCCGCTCCACTTCGAACCAATTTTGCAATGGAGACCTTCATTTCACCAACCGTGCCCCTAGCTCTACCATATCATTACCAAGTGACGGCAAGAAAATAGGACCTTCTCCAAATATCAATAGACCCAACAACACCTATAGGGATTTGAAGCTCTTCATTACATGAGTACAATGGGTTCACTCTCATCGATTTTCATTAAGTGTAGCACTCGATTTAATTGAATTTGAATTAGCGGTTGTGTATTTTGTTCACTATGAAAAGAAGGATAGGAAAAATGAATAAAGTGAGAGTGAGAGGAGTGAAGGTGAGGGTTATTTATAATGAAATAAATATTATATTTAATTTCTTAAATTAAATCGACCAATGTTTCGAGCTCATATGATCACACCATACATCCGATCGCCATGAAACTCATCGGTGTATATCACCTTGTTATTTTGGTTCCAATGACATTAGTTTCATCAAAATCCAAGGCAGTGCCTCGGGATGATAATTTCATGTGTTTCAATGCCATTTATCGATGAAACGATTTTCGATCACATTATTGATATTTGTTCAAACTATTTATTTTTGTAAAAAAAATTCAAAAACAAATTTCTTATCATTGGTTATTATTCAAAAGGGGGTTAACATTAAATCCAATATTCAAACATTTTAATAATTTAGCTATTTAAATAAGAGGTATCCAAAATTCCAGGTCGTTACATTCTCCCCCACTTAGAATATTTTCATCCTTGAAATTTCAACACAAGCAACAAAAGGAAACAATCACCTAGCAATACTCAACATTATTCAAAATTACCAACAAAAAAAGCCCACGGTTTATTCAAGTTCAAAAATCCTCTTATTGCACAAGCACGATAAATAGTCTACTAAGCGCACCTTACGCTCAATAGCCTTAGATTATTGCTTAGTTGATTAGTTATACTACCTAAAATAATTCGAAAAGTCATCACTCAAACCACCCATAAGCCAACAAATGCAGTATTCAGTTATACTAAACCCATACGATGTACATATGTCATATGTGTCGATATTAGCCCAATCACTTGCTCGATTACGTAAACTCACTTTCAAACTAGTATAGATCACTTTACCTGTCTAGTGCGGCCTTCGATCAGGTTTCTTGATTAATAAGCCACTATCTTCCTTACATAGTCATATATTATGATAGAAAACATTAAGATTGTATCAATTATCTGTATCAAATGTTTGTGTTAAGAATTAGATGATAAATTCTAACTTGGACTAGTATAAATCACTTTGAAACCATGTGCTCGAATACTGGATCAAGAACAATCATGTGAATATAATGATCTATGTATAACTTATGCATTTATTCTATTAATTTCTTTAACTATACCAATAATTTTTTAGTACATTCATTTATCCAAAAAAATATCATTCAATACTAAAACCATTTATGAATCATTTCATAAAACATAACTTCAAGTTTATAAACATTTTATAACCTAAGTTCATACTTATATAATATTCCACTACAATTAAGAGTATATACAAAACATCAAATTCATTTTACTTAACAATTATGTTTGATAATTTAAACATGTCTTAACTTACTACCTTTCTAATTAAAGTGTTATATAAACACTACTTATATTTTATTTTTTCAAAATCACTTAGCTCCAAGTTATATAACGATTTGAGAGTTTCCGACCGTCCAAAATCATCGAAAATCTCATTTCATTTTAACAAATGAAAGCTACCAAACAACATATCATAACATGATGCATATACAAAACTGTTCTAATGCATATGCTACATGCATTCATAAAATAACTTAACAGAGTTTCACTTATTTATTAAATACACTTTAAAGGTCTTTCATTTATTATAGGCTATGCCACTTCCACTTAGGCACCCTACATAATATGCATATAAAACTTATCCATAAAAAGTTCATATCAAATTTTCTTTAAAGCAAAGCTTTAGAACTAAACACTAGGTTTTACTTCAAATCCTTTTGAAATAATAATTCATACATATATCTTTTGTATATCAAATCATAGTTTCGGGATTAAATCAAAACCTACTTTTCTAAAACATATTGTAGCTTCCCCTACTTAGAAACCAAAAAATGAATGCTCATGATGCTGTAATCATTACTAAAAATGAATCCAAACCATGCATTTTGCAAATTTAATTTTAAAGCGGTGTCAAAAACTTTGTAAATATTACGGAGTATAATGATCTCAATTTCATAAAACAAATTCCCGAATATTTACTTTCAAAATAATACTACCATTATTTTCCTAAAATCTTGAAAAACATATTCAAAGATACCGAGAATTAAGTTTTCAAAATATTAGTTTAAATCCTCTTCATTTATAAACCATATTGTATAAACCATACTTATACAATATCACTTTCTTATATAAAATCTTTTCACAACTGTTTATTTACAAAAATCTTGTCTTTCTTTTTGATTAATATAAACATATTTCATTAGATTTACTTCTAACACAACATTTTTACCGAATGCCTTATAGTCAAACTGTAAAACTAAATTCATAAGGTATTCACTTTAATGCATTTATAGATACTGTATATCCAATCCATATAGTGAAAATGTAAAACTGCTCATAAACTGGTTGAGCATAGATCAACAATCAATAGTCAATGCTTATAAACTGGCCGAGCATGATTAATCAATCAACAAATAATCAAGCTTGTAAACTGGCTGAGCAATATTAAGCTAATAATTCTACAAATGATAACAATGCTCATAAACTGGTCGACATGTCAAACTATTGAATAAAGGATAGCAATGCTCATAAATTGGATAAGCATAGCTAAATTAATTAAGGATAGGTATTGAATGAACATTATTAATCCCTACATTAATTGAACTACACCATTAACTTATACTTATATAAGTTACCTTATATAAATCTTTAATTTCATAGTTATAATTACCTTTAAGGCATAAGTTTATAAAAATTACAAAACACTCTCATATGTATAATACACTCAACTCATGCTATGCCATTCCATTACCCTATCTCTTAAAGAGTCATACCCAACCAAAGCCAAGTTTCTTGCTTAACCTTCAGTTCTGATACTAGATGTAACGACCGGCATTTTCGACCCTTGAATTCGATACTAATACATCCACGATATTCATATGCTGAGCACCCAAGTGCCGGAAAGATAGATTATTAGGGTAAAGTGAAAAGAAATAGAAATGGAACAGGAAAGAAGGAAAACCATACCAGAATCTCACAGTAGAATAATGACAGCTAGTATTAAAAGATGATACAACCTATCACTATTAGATATATAGTTTTTTCGGTTACAACTCTAAATACTATTGTTAGCCTATATAGTTATAATAACCTTTCCTTACAAATGCTGATATGCACAATATAGTAATGCTGCAGAAATAAGAAAACTACGGTAGGTGAAGCATCTAGCTTGTCTTCCAGAGCTCCAATGGACATCAACAAAAACTCACCTTTCTAGACTATCCAAAAGAGCACACGAAGAATTTAGGGAAAACAAAAATCGCACGTCAGACATAAGTGTTGTATGAGAAATTCAAGAAATATGTAGCTAGCTATAATAGTACTTTTGAAACCATATGGAATTCCATAACGATTATCCTCCAAAAGAACCACCAACTAATAAGTACATAAGGTGATATAATAGATAATGTCCAGGGTGAAGAAAATAAATCAGAAAATAGCCATGCTGCTTACATCTTATGACATAGCAATATTGAAGTACTATCGAAAATGCTAAGGTACATTTTCATAATGGATTTTTTATGGAAATTTATTTGGTCATGCCAAAATCCAATCTCCATACAAGGGTCAGAAACTACCTCTGAGGTCGCATATATTTAGATAAAATATACCAATTAGGAGAAACATCGCTGACCTACGTCCTAACACATAATCCCCCATATAACCACCACCCACATGCAACATCGATAAGTATACTCTAGATTTGGAGTGATAACATCCTCTCATGGGTTACCTAAACCCCAAACTATGAGGCCTACTCTGTCTTCTGTCATTTTCAGTGTCAATGCTACATTCGGCATCTCTCACACGAGTCTTCATCACTTGAATAGAATAGGATGGATTCCAGCATCTCAAACTTACCATGAATCTCTACATGGATTCAAGCATCTTGAAAAGATCAAATCTCTACATAGATTTCCGCATAGGTCCTTCGACGAATGTTAATGCTGACCTCTCTTTTGGACTTAACCTTATGATAGATAGTTCAACTCTATAGCATTCTACTTGACAATCACTTCTAAAAAATAGAACTCATATATCAGTTTTGAAGTGGTATTCGATAATAGAACACTTACCGATCCCGGTCTCTTCAAAACTAATTCGAAAAATTTCCGGTCAAGTTTGATAGTCGACTAATTGACTATCAAGTTCCAAGTCTCATATTCTTATCATATTTCCGACCCTTTCATCTCAAACTATCCCTCGGTCAAGTGTGAAATCGGTAGGTTAGAGCACTATTGCTTCTATCCCTATTCGAACATCATTCTTAACTCTCATAGATAAACACGTCTACTTCATTAGCTTTTAGTGCTAAGTAAACAACTCAATATTTTCCATAAATGAATAAACCACTTCCCTGTTGAGCTACTCTAACCACTTCCATTGTGTTCCCCTTCAAACCAATTTTACAATGGGCGACCTTCGTTTCACCAACTGTGTTCCTTAGCTCCTTCACTTCATCACCAAGTCACATCAAGAAAAGAGGGAACTTAGCCAAACATCAAAAGATCCAACAACGCTTATAGGGATTTGAAGCTCTTTATCACACGAGTGCAATGGATCCACCCTTATTGATTCTGTTTGAGTGCAGCTCTCGATTTAATTGAATTTGAATTGGCAGCGGTGTATTTTGTTTACTATAAAGTGGAGAAGAGGGAAAATGAATAAAGTAAGAGAGAGGAGTGAAGGCGAGGGTTACTAATATCATATTTAATTTTTCAAATTAAATCGATGCGTACGATTACACCGTACATCCGCTCATCACAAACTCGTCGGCATACATCATCTTATTATTCCAGTCCCGATGATAATAGTTTTATCAAAATCCTAGATAGTGTCGTAGGATGATAATATTACATGTTTTGATGTTTACGGATAAAACGATTTCCAGTCACATTATCCATATTTATTTGAACTATTTATTTTTGTAAATAAATTTTGAAAACAAATTTTTTATTATTGGTAATTATTAAAAGAGGGTTAACAAGGTTATTAAATCATTTTAATCACGTTAAATCAAATATTCAAATATTTAAATAATTTAGATATTTAAATACGTCGTGTCCGAAATTCCGGGTCGTTACAATGATTTTTCTTGATAATTTTATTTTTAATTTCTATTGATGTTGGTGTTGATATAAATCAATAACTAATAGTTAATTTTTATCTTTTATATTTACTTATTTAAATTTCGACAATAAATTCAATTGATTCATAATTGGTTTTCTATTTCAAAACGCACATGTTTATATGTATTAAAATCAATTAGAAAATTATTTTACAATAATTAGTTTTGGAAAAAACAAAACCAAAATATTATTATATACATATATAAACATATTAATTAAAAAAAGCGGTTAAATGGAAGGTCATAATGTTGGCAAGTAAATATTATTTACAAAATTCCTTTATTTCTTATTTCATTTAGTTTTAAATTATTAGTACATAATTTATTTTGAATTTGTAGATCTATATTTGTTTTCACATTGTCTTACCAAAGTAGACAGCTTGATATTTATAAAATAAAATTTTGGATTCATAATTGTTGACTTGGTCAAAGTCAACTTGGTTTTATTAAAGGATTTAAAAATAAACCTTTTGAAGTGTGTGTGTGTGTGTATATATACGCATATATGTGTGTATGCATATGTGTGTGTGTATATATATGCATTCGTAAGTAATGTTTCAGATAACTAATGCGTATATGAAAAGTAAATGTGTCCATTGCGGTGTAAATCCAAGCATATGTCCTCGTACACATTAACTATATAAATGATTTAATATACTGCACTTGCACAATACACTTGAGTATATTTGGATATACTCACAAAATATACCAAATACAAAATATACCATGTTGTTTCATCCTATCAACCTTCTCCTCTGCCTAAAATAAACCCCCCTTCTTCTTCAATTCTCCCCTCTGTTCAATGGAATTCTCTATTCAAGGCAAAACCACGTAATGCAGGGAAACACATCCCGATTCAAGTCCCACTTGTCTATGAAGGCCATGTCCTAGTTCCTTCTGAGAATGTAATAAGAGCTGGAAATGAAGTGTGGGCAAATTATCTGGTAGGTTTCTTCCTTGATAAACCCCTTTCTTATCTCACTATTATAGCTCACCTGAAAAAAGTTTGGAAATTAAAAGGTTCTATAAAAGTTAAGTCCAATGGTTTCTTGTTCCTATTCAATCTATCTTGCGAAGAAGATAGAAGGAAAATAATTGCAGCTGATCCAATTATCATGAGGAACAAGTTATTCATTGTTAAAAAATGGGATCCAAACGTTGGAAATAGTTGTAGTACGATAAAATCTATACCGGTGTGGGTTAAGTTATCGAATATCCCTTTATATGCTTGGTCACATATAGGCATAAATTGGCTAGCTACTCGAATTGGAACTTTTATGTGTATGGATGAACAAACAGAGAAGTTGGAAAGAATTGGCTATGCAAAATGCATGGTAGAAATCACACCAGCAGCTGAGTTATTGGATGAATTTACAGTGAGATTACTGGATGGATCAGAGCAGATTGTAAAGGCAGATTATTTATGGAAGCCTGAGGTATGTAGTGGGTGCAAAGAATTTGGGCATATGACTGAAATGTGCATGAAAAATAAAACAAAGCAAGAAGGGAATGCAATATCAGTAACAAAGTTTAGTAAGGGAAGAATGATAAGTGTAAATCAAAATGAAAAAATTAAAGCTGACACAAAGAAAAAGCAAGAGTGGAGAAAGGTTGAAAGAAAGGGAACTAAAACGAGAAGAGATAATGAAAAAGAAATTAGAAGTGAAATTCAGATAATTGAGGAGGTTAATAATGATGTTGAACCAAAAAATAGTGATGTACTGGATGAAAATGCAAGTATAATTAAAAAAGGAGGCATGGTGGAGTCAAATGAAGATATAAGAAGAGACATTAATAATTTTAATGTCTTGTTGGATGAAAACGAGATTGATTCATGTAATGACACAAGTGATAATGAACTATGCAATGAAAACCGTGACAAAGAAGATCAAATTGAGGAAGGGGAAATTTTTGCAGGCAAGCAAGATGAAAATTGTGGTATGCATGTTGCACCCCTCTTAATAATGCAAAATGTACAAGGAGAACAGGAAAACAACAGAACTGGGATGGTGGATAATTTTGTTAACTCAAATCCTGCTGATCAGAGTCTCAAATCCACATATACTGTTGACAATGCTATGGCCAGTTCAAGTGAAGGAATAACAAAGCAAACCAGTGACATGCAAAATTTTAAAGCAAGTAAAGGTAGAATTAAAATTAATTCACTTCAAGCTGAAGCACAGTTTAAAGAGGAACTTGAAAAAGAACCAATGGCCATAATCTTAGCTGAACATTCAGATTGTATACCCCCCTCTTCAGGTGGTTACTTTTTCTCTGGTCATCTGCCTGGATGGCTTTCCTTGCCACCTGCCTCAATTGCCTCACAAAATACTCCAAAGAAAGGCAAGAATAAAGGTAAGTGTCTTAATGATGGGAATGAACAAAATGTTGACTTAAACAATGTTCAAAGAAACTCTCCTGCAACTAGGAGCACGAAAAATGTGGTACATCAATCTCTGAAGTATACCAAATGATGCACAGCTATGCTATATGGAATGTCAGAGGAGCACATTCTGTAACTAAGCTTGATCAAGTGAAATATATCATTAACCAACACAAAATTTCCCTTTTTGCTATACTTGAAACTAAATTGAATGAGTCCCTAACAATTAAAGCTGCAAACCATATAAACCCCAGCTGGTCTCTAAATCATAATCTGAATCAAGCCTCCTATGGCAGAATTATGGTCATCCATGATCCTACTGTCTTATCTCTAGCTTCTGTTCATTCCACTGATCAACTCATCCACTTTCAAGCTAAATATTTTGATTCTCCTACATCATTTTATATAATAGTAGTCTATGCCCAAAACTCACCATCATCAAGGCAAACTTTTCTTGATCACCTGCCTGCTTTCAGGCAAAATACACACCCATGGCTTTTTTTTGGGGATTTTAATTGCTGTTTATCCTTGAATGACAAACATGGTGGTCTTCCACTTCTCCCTAATGATATTTATCCCCTCAATAAGGCTATTGAGGACTCTAACTTGATTTCAATTCCTTCATCTGGTGCTGAGTTCACATGGAATAATAGGAGCAGATCTGGTGTCAGAACTTACTCAAAAATTGATCACTCCTTTGCCAACCTCAATGCTTTAACCACATGGCCAACTCTGTCAACCTTTATCCCCCACCCTGTTCTATCAGACCATTCCCCAATTATTTTCTCTTCTGGTCAGAAGATGTTAAAAGATAAAAGAAGCTTCAAATTTTATAATGCTTGGGTCCATGAACCTGAGTATAATAATATAGTAAAGCTTGGAATGAAAACTTTTTTGGTAACCCAATGTTTATATTTTGCAGGAAATTAAGAGCTACTAAATTAGCACTAAAAGAATGGGCCAAAGGAAAATTTGGTAATGGCAATTTAAAGTCTGCATTGTTAAGGAGCCACCTCATACTTGCTCAGGAAGAAATGATGAAAATCCCTGACAACCCTGAGGCTGCTGCTGCTGAGAGGACTCTTTTTGATCAACTTTCAGAAGCCTTGAAGTCTGAAGCCAATATGAAGAGACAAAAATTGAGACAAAAATGGGTTTATGAGGGAGACAATAATACTGCCTATTTTCATGCTGCAATCAAGGTAAAACAATCTAAGGAGCATATCACTAACATATATGATGAAGTAGGAGAATTGCACTCAACCCCTGCTGCTGTTGATAGAGCACTTCTGTTCTACTACAAGAACTTGCTAGGTAACAATAATGATTTCATTCCCTCAATTGATGACCTATCCCAAATCCACTTACCTGAGGTGCTTCCTGATGAAGCTGTCAAACTTGTTGATAAGGTAACTGATAAGGAAATTAAAGAAACCTTATTTGCAATGAACAAACATTCAAGTGGAGGCCCTGATGGATTCAATGTCATCTTTTTTATCCATAGTTGGGAAATTATTAAGAAGGATTTTCTAAAGGCAGTCCATAATTTTTTCAGTTCTTTCAAACTTCTTAAACAAGTGAATGCAACTAATTTTGTTCTTATACCCAAAGTTCAGTCTCCAACTTCTGTTGCTTCCTTTAGACCCATCTCTTGTTGTAATGTCATGTATAAGTGTATTTCAAAAATATTGGCATCCAGACTTGTTATAGTCCTCTCCAAAATCATATCCAATAATCAGACTGCATTTCTTCCCAATAGAAACATTCTTGATAATATATTGTTATCCCATGAATTATTAAATGGCCATGGTCGATCTCATGCTCCCAAAAATGCTATGCTTAAGGTCGATTTGATGAAAGCCTATGATAGTGTTCACTGGACTTCTATAGTTAGAATTATGGCCCTGATGAAATTTCCCAAAGTTTATGTGGCTTGGATATACAGTTGTATCTCAACTGCTACTTTCTCTTTAAAGTATAATGGCTTTTCTTCTGGGTTTTTCAACAGTAAACAAGGGATCAGACAGGGGGATCCTATATCTTCATATATTTTCATTTTAGTTATGGAAGTGCTTACTAGAGTGCTGTCTACCAAATATATGCAAAGTGACATATTGTACCATTCAAAATGTAAACCCCTCCAAATCACATCTTTGTTATTTGCTGATGACATTATGATCTTCACAAAGCCAGATCAAAAATCAATTGAAAATATTAAAATAACCCTTGATTATTTCTACCACATGACTGGGTTGAAATTAAATGCCAATAAATCTCATATTATCACCTCAGGAATATCCACTGAGGAAGCTAATAGAATTACTGGTATCTCTGGGCTGCAACTGATGGAAAATAGCATGAATTATCTGGGTATACCACTTTGTACTTCAAGAATCACCACTAGACACTGCCTGCCCTTGTATACTAAAATCTGTAATTTAATGAACACATGGGCTAATAGGTTTCTCTCTCATGCTGGAAGACTAGTTCTAATAAAGTCTGTTATCACCTCAATGATGGTGTATTGGTCTAGAGTTTTTATTCTCCTAAAAAAACTGGTGAACATGGTTAGAACTGCAATGCTTAGATTTTTTTGGACTGGCTCTGTTCTATCAAAAAAACTCATTCCATGTTCCTTTGCTAAAATGTAACTGCCTAAAAAGAAAGGAGGTCTTGGTATCATCTGCTTGAATAAATGGAACAAAGCAGCTATCAGTGCTCACATAAACTCCTTACTCAGTGGTGCTGATTCTTTATGGGTTGAATGGACCAGAAAGTATAACATGGGTAGTAGGAATTTCTGGACAATGCCAGTTCCTCAGAGTTGCAGCTGGACTTGGAGGTGTTTACTAGGGTTGAGATCAGAATTCACTCAGTACATTAAGTATGATCTCACTTATAACTGTAGTATCAAGTTTTGGAATGAACCTTGGATGGATGAAGGCTTGATACTTGTCAATGTCTTCTCTCCCCATTAGATTGAACAGTCAGGCATAGTTACACTTGCTAATGCTACTGACCACTTGAATGAGGGAAAGCTGTTGCTCCCTTATACTAGTAATCAGGAAATAAGGGCTTTTTGGAATTTATACCTATCTCAACAATATGGTTCAGCTGAAAAAGATGAAGTTTTGTGGAAGGGGAAACAACATTCTATATCTGTAGCATATGATATTCTTTATAATGTGACTGGCAGTTCTAATTCTGTTTGGTACAAAGCTATATGGTCCAATTCCTCTCCTGCTAGGGACAATCTGATGTTGTGGAAGGTGATCATGAATGCATTGTTAACTAAGGAAAAAAATGTTGAGTTATGGCATGAACATAGATCCCCTTTGTGTTTACTGCAAGCTGCAGATAGAGTCAGTGTCACATCTGTACTTTGAATGCAATGAAATACTTGGTCTATGGGGAAATTTGGTTACAAGAATTGCTGATGATCATAGGCATGGCATATCAGAAATAGAATGGGATCTGATTTGCAAGTCAACTAGGTGGAGGAAGGAAAGAAGAACTGTTTTCTTTTTCTTTCTTAAAAAGTATCTGAACATTGTTTGGGAGGAAAGAAACTTGAGAATTTTTGAAAACAAGGTTAGAAGTATACAGCAATTATGGGAAGTGCTTAAGACAACTATCATCACGGGTATGAAGGAAAGCAATTTTGCCTTCAGTTCATTATTGGCTGATGCTATGGATTGATCTTTTAAGTTTTTTTTTTCCTTTTTCAGCTCCCTGTTTTTCTCTGTGTCATGATCTTCTTTGTTCTTTTGTTTTTCATTGTTTCTCTTGCCCATGTTTTTGTTCTCTGTTTTTTTGTAACTATGAGCTTGTCATAGTTACTTTTATCTTTTACTCAATAAACTGGTAGGGGACCAGTTAACCCCGCTTGCCTTGCAAAAAATAAAATAAAATAATATTTTTAATTCCTAATTAATTTCACATTCATAACTTTTATGACCTATTAAATAGTTTCCCATAATTAATAACTCTTTACTTACCAAGATTATAATATAAAAATAGACACAAGTATATTTTGTTATACTCTATTATATTCATACATACATATATCAAATTGATTAAAGTAAATCAATTAATAAAATTAGGAACATAAATAAAATTTGATATTATTAGACAACTAGATTGGATATAGTATTATATATTATACTTCATAGGCCAACTATGATCCAAATAAAGGAGATTATTTGAAATCTACCTAATCTACCCATTGAGGATTAGCCTAATTTTATCAGATCTTTGATGCAGTGTTGATATAGACGAATGGTAGATGACCTTTTTGTGACATTGGTCATTATATAAGATGTTATGTATTTAAATATTAGTAAATATATTTCTAGTGTGAGGGTTTTCCCAGTTTTTTTATATTTTATTTTTTCAATTTATTCACTCAACGACATACTAATTTTATCATTTGAAATTTATAAGCAAGTGTTAGTTGATGGAATTGGAATAAATGATGATCAACTCTACATAATTTGGCTCAATTTAAATAATCTTAACATGAAAAAATCGTGTTTCAAATCAATGGTTAAAATAAGTATTTTGGTGATTTA
Organism: Allium cepa; assembly: GCA_030765085.1. Classification (NCBI taxonomy): domain Eukaryota; kingdom Viridiplantae; phylum Streptophyta; class Magnoliopsida; order Asparagales; family Amaryllidaceae; genus Allium; species Allium cepa. The sequence continues at coordinate 719,675,042 of CM060938.1, read as the reverse complement.
TATCCAACTTAATAGTTTGAACATGTTAGATTTTTTGAAATGGTTTTATTTTTTATGCACATGATTTTCACAATGTGGATTTAACATCCTCAAGTTTTATTTGATTTAGCATAGTGTAGCACCGAAAACTATATGGTGTAGAATAAGGTGTAGTGAAAGAGATGTGTAGTGGATCCTTACCTTATATGTACGTATGTATGTACATATGTACAAGGAACTCTAAATTAATATCTCTATATCAACAACATACATGATTAGACTAAGGGTTAAATGTACAGTAGTAACCCACTACACCAGCATGAGATGTATGCCCCAAAAGCAACATGTACCTAATCTCTACCCACCAACAACTACACATCCATCAAAAGAACCAAATCAAGAAAGAAACGACTATCCCATTTCTCAAAACATAACTTTAAAAAATATGTAGTGAAAAATTGAAGCAAAAGGTCAATTAAGCCAAAGGAAACACCACGTATAACAAAAAAAGAATTTTTTTATCATATGAAATAAGCTGAAAAAGCATACTACAGGAAAAAAGAAACTAAACTAATAAAACCAAATTCAATATGATAGAGAAATCGTAAGTTTGATATTCCAGTAGATTTTTCCTAATTTCTTAGTAAAATATTTGCGGCCTTTTATAATAAGCAGGAATCAAATTTCATTTATTAACTTCTAGCACTATATCCTTGAAATTTCGTTCCATTCAAATGTTCCAAATAGTGGTAGTAATCATAGCATCAATGATGTATGTAGTAAAATTGTGTGACCCAAGTATGTGTCAACATGAGGAGAGAATAAAATTGAAACAAATGAAGTAACGAATAGAGTCATTTGATCCATTAAATGATGAAGATAGGAGAAAGAAAGTTATTTGCATAATTATTTGTGGTTCATTATGTAATACATTTGTCATCAAAATGGTGATTCTAGATTTTTAAGTAATATTTATTATGCAAAATTAAAGTTTTGGCCTACTAAATCCTAGTAATTGGCATCAAAGGAAGGATCACTGGATAATGATAAGTAATGGATAGATCAAAGAATTTGAATAGCTATGCAATAAATGGATTCAATAGGAAAGAAGATTTTAGGACATGTAGGCCGATGATGGACTTTAAGAGATGTTAAGCCTAAAAATGGCACAACACCCTAAGTTCTATAGAAATCTGGAAATCTAGCAGAAAATATATGATAAACAAAGGGAAACCAAGGATTTTAAGTAGTTCGGCAATCTTTGGCCTACGTTGTGACGATCCTGAATTTATGAATATTTGAAATTGAATTATTTAATTGATTTTAAATTTTGGAGAATGGTTTAACTTGAATTTCAAATATCAGAAGGGATTTGACAATTAAATGATCGAATTTAATTTATTAATGATGGATAAAAATTTATATCTTCAGTTTTATGCTTATTAAAAAATATTTTCAAGGCTTTGAAAATTTATATTGATAATACTGAAAATAATGGAAGCTTCAGAATTAGATTTGAAAGTGTTTTGTTCATTTTTGAAATTATATCATTTAAATCAATAGTTAAAAATAGCCTTCCGAGGCACAGTCTCAGAATTAGACGGAACCAGTTCCATCGGATTCATAATATTGTATTGTTATCGGATTTCAATTTTCGTAAAGTTTAGAGTGATCATTTGGCCATACAATGGGTAAACGCATTGAAATCCATATCGAAAGTCTAATTTAATAGCTGGTTCAAAAAACTATCTTCTCCATGCGATCGAATTTGAACTCAAAATCTTTTCCATTGTGTTCGGAATAGGAGTTTAATATTATAAACGCATGGCGGCATGCCTCGATTGGAGATCGAGATTTTGAGTTGCATTAATCAATACGATTTAAATTTGAATTTAAATTTAAATTGAATATATATATATATATATACATATATATATATATATATCTAATCACATGCATTAGTCAATTTAACACGTAGAGGAATTCTGGACAAGTGTTTTCTCTAATTGTACACACGTTCGTTCTTCTTTATAAAACAAATGATCTTGTTCAAATTAAAAAGGAAAAAAACAAACGAAAACTTTTCATTCAAACAAAAATAAATGGCTGTAGAACAAAATCGTCAGAGAGGGAAAAATTGAAAATCAAATCAATTCATAGCCGCGTCTCTTACCTTTCTAAATCGAAAAAAAGAAAAGAAATAATGGCAGAAGTCGAACTGGCGGCCGAGTCTCCATCACGCGAACGCATGGCAATAGGAAGGTCAGAGTGTCGATGCAAGGGCGCCGCGCTCGCCCGAGCATCGGGAGGTGGCACGCGCACACGAGAAAGGAGGCACGCGAGTTGCAGTTACAATACGTAGGGTGGAATCAGAGCTGGAGCCAGGGAATGTTGACGCGACGACTAGGGCGACGTCGAAGTCGAGTTTGGGTTGCGAGCTGGGGTTTCGCGAGCAAGGCCGTGGTTTCAAAGTCGACAATGAGGTAATCACTTGATTACTTTCATTCAATTTGAAATTTATAATATATATATACATGCAGATTTATATATACACACACACACACACACGTATGTGCAGAAAAATGTAAAAATAGTCTGTTTAATTAAATGTATATGCATCGGATTTTTTTAAGGAAATGTATAGAGATTTGAAATATATAAGGATTTATGTCAAAATAAGTTTTTAATCTATATAATTTTATTTTATAAGGATGTGTTTCAAAATAAAATAAATATACATATTTTTATTTATTAAAAATAATTTATTTAAGGAAATTTAGTTTTAAATTTAATTTTTTTGGTTAAATAAGTTTATTGAGAAGAATTGGTTTAAAATTAAATAAAATAATTACTTAATTAAATCTATAAAATGGGGACGTATTGTTCAATTTTACTGAATATTAATAAAATCATATAATTTTTATGCAAGGTCGAAACCATGAAATCAAGTCGGAATTGGATGGATTGCAAAATCAAAGGCAAAGGAGAGATCTTCTCACTCAATTAGATTATTTCTAATTAAATTTTAAATAGTTAGATTTAAATTTTTTGATTGTGTTGGTTGTGTGCTTGATGATAAATTATTATTATTAGTTGTTTTGAATTAGACCATACGCGCTGTATAATAGCGGATGATATTATATTAAACCTATATACCGCGATATTCCATCTCAAAGTGGAATTGGTATTATCTATGTATTTGGAGTGATTGATTTCCCGCATTATATAGCGGATGAGACCCTATGCGCGGCATAATAGCGGATGATATTATATAAACCATATACCACGATATTCCACCTCGAAGTAGAATTGGTATTTAATTGTTATGCTAACGTCTGTGGATGCAGGGAAACAGGTTGGAGGGTCCCAACTGGATTCCTCAAACATTGAATTTGTTTCAATGTTATGTGTTGATTATTTATAATCTGTGTGTGATTATATTGGTGATTGAAATCGTTGAAGGCTATAGTTTAGCCGAATTTATTTTTGGTATCGTAGCATACCCTAAATAAATGAAGTTGGATTTTTAAAATTAAAATTGAAAATTTATAGTAAAATTTATTTTTGAGAATTAGATAAATTTAAAAGAAGGAATTTTAAATGAATAAAATTTTATTTTGAATCCTATTGAATAAAATTCCAAAATATGGGGAAAAAGGTTTGATTAATGGATTTCGAGTAATATTATTCAAAAGTTTGAAGAATTTATTTAGAATTCAGATTTTAAATAGTTTGGGAAAAACTAAAGAGATTTATTTAAAAGAGAATAAATTTGGTAAATCGATATGAAAATTTGATTTGATGTTTGAATATAAATCTTTGGAAAATAAATTTGAAAATTTGATTTGGTATTGGAAATGAACTTAGAAAAATCAATTTGGAAATTGATTTGGTGTTTGGAAATAAATTTGGAAACCAATTTGGGATTTGATTCGGTATTTGAAATGATTTTGGGAAATCAATTAGAAAATTGATTTGGTGTTTGAAAGTGAATATTTGGGAATCGATTTGAAAATCGTATATCAGTTGATATTTGAAAATCTAAATTCGCAATGGGAATTTGTAAAGGGAAGAGAATTTTGCTTTAAAAATAAACATTGGGTTATTTTTAAAGTATGGAAAGGAATTTACGGATTTGGAACGTAAATTTAAAATAAATCGAGGAGGGTTTATTAATTAGTTTAAATGGACCATTTTGAAATGGAAAGCGTATTTTCCCTAGGAAGCCGAGTATATTTTCAAAGTAGCTTTGAAGTATAAAATAAAAGTTTTAAAGTTGCTTTTAAAAGAATATTTTAGAGAAATTATTTCTTGATTTGTTTTTAAATCTTTAAAGTCAAGTTTTATTTAATTAATTATAGTAGTGATTATTTTAAAGATTTAATTGATATTTGATTTAGAAAAGGGTTATTTAAATATTTAAACTCTATCTACTAATTTTATTTTAAAATTAGATTGGACTTGAAGTTTTATATAAGATATTGGTATAATGTTTTCATAACTAATATTTTAAATAAATGTATTAAAATAGTTTTATCTAAATATTTTCAAGTATATTTTGGATAAGTGATTTGAATTATTTTAAAGTTTTTGAACTAGGCAGACTTTCAGTGGAAATAAAAAATATCGGGAATCTTATTCCGCGAGTGAAAAGTGATTTGAAATTTGTTTTTAAATGGTTGAAGTGTGAAAGTATATCTTGCAAAGATATTTTGATAAATAACTAGAGGAAAATTATTTGAAATCCAGTTATTGTTGTGAATGTTGATTGATAGTTAAATAACCGACTATCAATATTGGCCTTTAAATGGCTTTTGAATTTCGATGCGATCGGGGGTCTGATTCCAAATGGATATTCGAAAACCACTTGAATCTTTGCTTTTGTTTAGAAGATCAAAGCCAAAATTGTTGTGATTTGTTTAAAATCTGAATGTGACACTTATTTTTAAAATAATCACTCGTTATTCGGATTAGCCGGGAGAGGACTTTGTATCATAAAACCCATTTCGAATAATGATGCGACGAAATAGGATTGCATTTGAAGATGGTGTTGAAGACCGGGTATTTTCGAAAGCAAAAGGATTACCTATCGAATGTCTCTGCACCGAGTTGCTCTGGTATGGAGATTTTATCACCCTTTGTGATGGGGATTTCAGATATGATTAGTGAATATCCGGATTTGCAAGGGCTTCTTTGAAGTGCCTTCGGTTCCGTTCGATCCTAGAACGGACTTGTATGGATGTATGTCTGAAGTTACACTTTGAGGTGTAAAGCTGGTTTCTATCAAATACATTTCTATTGATGGCATAGAATTTATTCTCTTAGCTTAACACCCTTCTCTGAGACGTACGAGCTCAGAGGTTATGTAGTAGATTATTACTAGTGATACATTCCTAATTTGGTAATATGGCATACGAAGTGCTAATGATCATTTGTTGATTGAAGCATGGCTTTTGTGAAAAGCATAGCTTTGTGGACGGGACTTCCTCGAGCCTCACAACCCGAAAATGGTCGAAACAGGAATGTTGCAGCAAGACAATTCGGGGGTAGCGCCCTTAGGGTATGTCCATTTCCTTATGGAAAAAGGTGGTATCATGGTATGGAGCTTGGATACTTAACTTATATGGTTACTGCAAATTTATTGCTTTGTGGTTGTTGCTTTACGGTTGAGGATCCTCGGATAAAGGTCGGTAACGATCAAGGATGACATACTTGTGGTAGTTACTCATGTTATAGTTGTATTACAACGTGGGGTAACTCGGTCTTGTGTCGGCAGAGATCCGGTTAGGTTCTCGGGGATGTCCCTTTAGAGGTGTTCCATTTCGGTGTAGGAAGTTCCTTTGCCTGGCCATTGTTGGAAATCCAAAGAAACAAAACGCGCCCTGTACAGTTTTAGTTGTATAACCTGCCATGGAATGTGGTGGTAACCTGCTATTGAACATGGTAGCTGTAGTAGGCATACGACGAAAAATGGTATGCTGGCTATGATTAATATTATACTTCCGAAATGTTTTCTGCACTATGCACTAATAATAAAATCCCAAGGTTTTTGCGTATCAAGCATTTTTGACCGCCATAAGGAGAAATCCCCTCCAAGTGTGCGTTTGCATTGTGTGTGTGGCGGAAGGCCTTATGGTAATTTCATTTTCCAAAAGCATAGCGGGTTTCTTTTCCTTTCTTTTTGAAAATAACTGTTTTTTTAAGATCTTACACTAGTCCCATGACTGACCTAGAGTTTATAGTTCCCTTTCTAAACTCCGGGTGCCCATAATTTTCCACACGGGCAGCCTAGAGTCAGGTTATCATTGCTCTGGAGCGAAGTCAGAAAAGTTGCTGTGTAGATTTGGTGGCAAGCTGGATGGCGAGACGTAACACTTATATTATATAGTGTCCGTTGCATCGGGTTGGTGCAAGCAAAAATTTTCATGTAGGCAAGTTATAATAACCGACAGTGTTATATTGTGGCATTGTAAACTCTGATGATGTATTATCTGTTTTTGTTTTAAAAGATATCCATTTATCTATTATATTTGTTCAACTGCGAAATGTGAGATTCTGTTATTGTTTCTGTTTCTTCTTCTATCTTCTTCTTCTTAAACCCCAACGGTTTGGTTTTCCAGCATTCGACTGTGCGGCATTTGATATAGTGGACGTATTGATGTCGACTTTCGAGTGTCGTAAAATTGGATCGTTACATACATTCACTGCAGTTTTCATTGATTATATTAAGAGTCACTAGTATAAGGGTTTTACTGATCTAAAGGTGTATAATAGCAAATAGTTGCTTCCTTAGTGGCCCTGATGGAGAAGAGATAGAAGATGAAGAAGATAATGAGCTAAAGGTCCTTCTTCAGTTGCTATAAGGTTTGCATTTATACGGAAATTATCCAACAGAACATGAGCCAACAAAATACAAGTCCAGATATATATCCAAGAAAGCAGGAGGGGAAGATGAAGTTGCCTGAGCTACAAAAACTACTGGATACTGACCAGCTGTGGTTGGCAACGACTCGAATTTTGGAAGGGGACTTCCCCTTCTTCCTTTAATTGGTCTTCTATCCCCGTTCCATTATATTTCGAGAGTTTTTCTTAAAGGTTGTGTTGATTTCGGGAGGTTCCAATATTGCAGGTACTTGTCTATTTTCCCTTGGAATTCCTTTAGAGTTCGTCTATTCTATGATAAATATACTTCACAACAATCGCTTATGCCATATCTCCATATATGAGAGCTCTAAGAACTCATAATGGGCAAATGAAGTACTCGGTATCAAGTATGAAGCGCTTGGTATAAAGTGCTTTCCTTTGTTCAAGCTAGCCCCTAATTTCTCAAGTCCATTCCTATTGTCCTTTTAAGCATGTTCCCAATTTTGTGAATTGTTTCATTTTCGGCTCGACGTCCAGATTCATCTAAGAGCTGCTTGTTCTAAAAGTCAAATAACAATTTCCCTCTTCTTTTATTAAAAACAAAGCATGCTCTGGAATAAGGCAAGCATCCACTACCATCCCTGTACGTCCATTGTTTATTCAAGAGTTGTTTCAAAGTGTTGTATTCATTCTGTGGGTATCCATTCAATCACTTCATATAGTAAGAAGTCCATCATCCATGCTAAGGAAAAAATATGCACTTTGGAGATTGTTTCACACCTTATCTATGCATGCAATGCCTGTTCCTTACTTTTTCTCCAAATTTTGTCCAAATTTTCTTCTCGGTACCAAATTGTTCTTCTCGGTATCGAGCTCTTTCGGCCAGTCATCAACTGCTTTAAATACCTAATACTTAGCCGTTTTCTTTCTATCTATCTTAAAATTTCATGACCGAGTCTCTCTTTATCGAGCACTCGCAACTAGTTTGTCTTCCCTAGAATCGATCATCGCTGCCTCACTCCGATCGCCACTGCCATCTCTAGATCGTTGCTACTTGTAGATGTCGATTTTGACCACTACTATCAAACTTGAGCTTCTCCTCATCAAATATCTTTATTTTAATATGAAATTTGATCTCGTTCAGCCAAAGTTGGTAATGCTTTTACATGTGGTGATCAATGTTGAAGATGGTGATTTAGAGGGTGCAGATAGGGGGTTGGTCAAAGTTAAGGTTAAGTGATCCTAGGGTACCCCTTGGGTCTGACCCAAGAAGAAATCGGGTTCAACTTGGGGCGTGAACTGGTTATTCCTATGAAATGTTTAGCTGCTCTAACTCCTAGCCTTTAAATTCTAAAGTGCCTTGACAAACCCCCATCAAGACTTAGCCGGTCACGTATCCTTGTTCGAATACTTATAGGACAATTCTCTTCCTAAAGGAGGTCATATTGGATGGGCTCCAAAAATGATTCCATCACCTAGCAATTCCAATTGCCAAACCTTCTGTGTTCCTATGAAAGAAAAAATTTCCACGTCGATCCAGACAACGGTTCCATTATCGATTATCCGATGATAATGCATAAAATTCAATGCATAGTTTTATTTTGCGGCATGTCCCATTGTTCTAGCATAAGTGAGCTACCTACACAAGATGGCCCATTTTCCATGTACATGATATGGGTCCCACACAACATAGACTAACACTTTTACTTGCCTTGGTCGACACTCAGAATCCGATTGGTCAACACATATCGACTGGATTCTACGTGCTAGTCGTGGGTTTAAATTTGAAATATAATTCCAAAATAGAACATACCTGATCGTGTTGAGTGCTTAGTTTTCCTATCCAGATTTACTAGCTAATCAACCCATTTCAAGACCAATGACATGTCATCCACTCTTCTCGAAGCTAGGTCGACCACTGCATAGACTTCGACCTCTACACCTTCTAGACCTAAATGTTCAATCACCATCGATCTTCAAGGAATGATCATGTCAATAGGACCTATCCAAGAGCATCTTCCTCCTCTAAACGAAAATGTTGGCTTAAAGTTCTGGATAATCCACCTGAATAGGTGCCAATGATTCAAATCGCGAAGATGCTTCGTAAATATGTAGGCTGCACGAGATTCTTGAAGACGACGTGCTTCTCTTGACACAAATCCAGTGGGCACATAACCATTAAGTGGGTTATACAGTATGAAACTGATACATGTGCTTGGGCGGTGCCATACCGCCATATGATCCATTCCTAAGCATTATTCTCCAAGAACCCAAACTAGCTCTGCCCCAAACAAAACGATAAACACTCCTGAGCTCTATTTATGTTTTATATTTGAATCGGTTCTAGCGATCTCCAAACTTCAATGAGCTTACACACATTTTAAGGTTAAAATAATGGAGAGATTCGCCGTCTTATATGATAATTGAAGCTTGTTGATGATGTAAATTCGTCGAAAAGCTTCATAAAAAATGCTTATTTAAAAAATGAGTACTTCTTTGTCCGTTGCCCATATCCCTTCAATGGGTGTTAGCATTCCAGCAGTAAAACTCTTTTCCCGTCTCCCTCTCACATTTGAATTTCAACCGTCCAAACATCTAACTTTTAATTAGATTCCAACGTAGATATCCTTGCCCGAGGTACTAGTGAGGCACATGCCAACACCTTAGAGGCTCTCAAGCGAATCGGCTTCCTACACCACACCACCATACCATCGTGTATATTCCGACAGATGAGAACCTTCATTGTTCGGTCTATTACCTCCGGGTTGCTTTGCCATTCCTACGACTGCTCCACCAATAGTTTGAGACGACATCAACCAAGGCAACCCCATTGGCCGGTCTTTAGGAGATGTCTTCGGCACCTTGAGTTACTTTGATATTTCTATTAGCATTCTCCTTAAGGACGGCTCTCCAAATTTTGGCTTCTCATCTAGGGATATCCTAGCCGAAGGTGAAGAGATTCCATCTTAACTTGCCTTCAGACATGGTCCATAGAGTACTTAGGGTAGTCATCGACAATCTACATTGCACTAGGATCACAAACACATGTCTCTTGAATTCACATGAATCCTAAAATTCTTGAACTTATAAGTCCTTTTCCTTGTTTCAAATACCATGGCAAGGGACATATACAACAAGCTTCACTATAGTGTTAGCGAGTCAAGTGGATGAACTCCTGATCCATACCCGCCTTATCTAGCTATCGAGGTCGTCAAAAGATCGAGGAAGAAAGATTTTGAAGAAAAGAGAGAGAATGAGAGGTGGAAGAAAGCCACAAAGTAGAGAGAAAGAAAAGGCAAATTGAAGAAAGGTTACCTCATCACCAAGGAAAATGACAAAAGGAGCCACCCGATCAAACTTCAATTTCTTGTTCCTTAACCATAGCCATGCTTCCTCAATCCAAAAGAATTGTCGCTCCTCCAACTCCCATTCCTGCTTCATTATCCCACATGTAGGCTGCTTTTCCTGACCTCTTCTTAAATAGTAACACCCCTAATTTTTTTAACATTACTTTGAATAATTAATTGGGTAAATAAATAAATTATGTGAAGATTAAAAGGTTGAGATTTGATTAACAAAGGGTAGTCATGCTATGTTAGTGTGTTAATTAAAATGAAATAACCTAACTTAATGTGTTAGGATACGAGAAGGGAAATATGAGAAATAGGCAAGGTTTATACCCTAAACCCTTAGGAATGCAACTCACGTTCATTTTCATTTCATTCAAATTGAAATTTCCTAAGTCAGCCACCATGATCATTCTCAAGAAGAAGATTAAAGCTAGGATTCAAAAGAAGAAAGAAAATCAACTAAATCAACATCAAATCTCACATCTATGATTTCAAAGCCAAGGTGAATAATTACCACATCCTAATTTATTTTATTTTTCGGCTTTAAGATTAGACCCGAAATGATTTTGCAAGTATATGCCACGTTTTGATGGTTAAAATTATATATATATATATATATATATATATATATCCGTGTGTGTGTTGTTGATGAATTATATATGTTCATGTTAGTTTTTATGATATGTTTGACATGAAAACCTTATTAAAAGACATCCGAATGCCTAGAAATTTAAATATAGGTAAGAAATGATATTTTAGAGATGGGTTATGATTTTCATAGTTTTTTGAATAAATATAGATTTTGTATTAATTTTCTTGTGAAAGTAATTATTTATTGGGTCATAAATTATTTTCGGCTAAAATAATTATTATTTGGGGTTGAAATTTTTATATGTTGGGCAACATATTAAAATATATTTTCTATGATTTTTTTCAGATTTTTCCTAAGTCATCTAATGAATGTATAAAATTATTTAAGGTATGTGACTTAAATGTTTTATATATTTGATTAAAGAGAAGGGGCATTTTATAAAAGGAAATTATTATTTAATTCTGAAATAGTGGTAGCATATTTTCGGAAAGAATTTGTTAACTAATGAATATTTGACAAACAAAGGCAGGTTAGCTGAAAAGTTATCTTTTTTAAGTTAAAAACAAAGAAAACATACTTTTAGCACGTTTCAGCCTTTACGACAACAAACCTTACGACCTAGACCTTCCGACAAGGTCGAGAGGTTCTAAGATTTCTACGAGGTCAAGTCAATGCATATGGTATCAAGCTACTTGGTATGTAATGAATTGGACAGAGTCGAAGGGTTCTAAGTTGAAAGGTTGATGGCCAAAGAGGTTGGGGTATGTTTGTTTTATAAACCAAAAGCTTTTCCCCACTTTGCTTTTGAATAAGAGCTTTTGACTTGGTTTTCGACCAAGTTAAAATATTTAAAAGAAAGATTTAAAACCCTTCGACACTTTTGAAAGGTTACTGCTATATTACTACTTTGTTTTGAAACATTCCGACATAGTCGAAAGGTTATTGCCACTTTATAAATGTTTCGTTTTGGACCTTTTGACAAAGATGGAAGGTTCACTTGTTTTAGAAAGTAGCCGCTTCTCCATGCTTTTGAAAGAAAGCTTTGACTTAGGCGATTCACCCTTGTTTTATAAATTGAAGTAAAAACCAAAAGCTTTCGAAAGAGTTGTTTTAAAGGATATGCTTAAAGCTATCGAAGTAGAACTTTCGACAAAGTCGAAAGGTTGCTTCCAATGGTTTTGAAAGGTTTTAGTTGAATGATTACGAAAGGTTTTAGTTGAATGATTTTGAAAGGTTTTAGTTGAACGACTTTGAAAGGTTTAGTTTAGTGGTTTCGAAAGGTTTATTGAATGGTTTCGAAAGGTTTTAGTTGAGTGATTTCGAAAGGTTTAATTCAATGGATTCGAAAGGTTTAAACGGAAGGTTTTCCAAGCTTTTTTAAGGAAATGTTTTAAAGCGATTTTAAAGAAGGATATCCAAAGATTTATAGCTTTCGAAAGGTTTGCTTTTCGATGTGTTCGAAAGGTTTGGAGAATGGTTTTGAAAGGTTTGATGTATGATTTCAAAAGGTTTGAGGAATGATTTCGGAAGGCATGATATTGGTTTTGAAAGAGATGATTACAAAGGTTTAGAAAGAGGTTCTTTTAAATGGTTAATTTTTTTCATCAACTAAGTTTTGAGTAAAGTGTGTGTGTGTGTATAACATGGTGATATGATTTTGAGTAAAGTATAAATATTATATACTTTTCCTTATTTAAGTTTGATTTAAAGGTTTTAAATCATTTTGAAAATGTTTTCAAGGAAAATTATGGGAGGGGATCCTTAAGTGAAAATGACTCAGATATTAGAATACTGGATGGGACTAGTATGGGGTCGCACCCTATGCATTAGCTAATAGCCCCAGCTAATTGTTTGTCCAAAATTCCACAATGTAGGGCATTATCACTGGTAGACTAAAACTATGATTAAACGTCGAAAGGAATATATGTTTGTATAAAGATAGGTTATTGGTGAGCCCGAAAAACCATTAGGATCAGGAAGACCTGAGAGATGATTAAGTTAGGGACAGACCGTCCAGAAGTGAAGTATTTAACAGATAGTTAAGGACAGACCGTATAGATGGGAAATATTTAATAGATAACTAAGGTTAAATAATCCAGAAGAAGAATATCTAACAGGTGTTAGGTTTATTTTGATTGTATTGTCTGGTAGGCCCAAGTCAGGAAAAGGTTAAAAGTTATCCAAACAAAACTTGTGTATTTGAACAGATAGTTCATTATTACCTGATATTTATGTGTGTTTACATAATGATTGCTTTACAGTATTTAACCATTGTGGATGCAGGAGCACCGTATATGGTTTTATGGAAGGTTTTACAAAGATATGTTTTAAAAAGATGTTAGTGAGGGGAAACACGTTCACTAAGCGACATGGTCTTACTTAACATAATTACTCTGGGATGTTTAATATTATTCACACCAGGCTTTATATTTGACTCGGAGCTTATGTTTTCCCCTTAAACTCTCGGGTGCTCAAAATTAATTTAAGTAGGCTGAGGGGTTAAGGTCTTTTCAGGTTTAGTAGCATGACGAGTAAAGCTACCGGAGGCATGCAGGAGGCAAACAAATAGCTATTTAGGAGTTGCAGTATTATGTTTTGTTGTATTTCCACTGTGATTGTATTAAGTCTACTATGACTATATAACTCTGATCATCCAAGGGGGTATCTTCATATACCGCTCTTAGCATATTTTGTCCTAAGTATATTTTATCTATGGTTGGGAATGTATTGGGATTATGTATTAAGAATATGGAACATCTGTGTAAATGTAATGAAGAAAAGTTGTTTTGAAATCTGTGTTTTATTTCATATTATAGTGCTTTTGATATTATAGATACCATTAACATAGCCGTATTTAGTCGTCGGAAGCTAATACTATAGATGACTGTAGCATATGTAGTGCTTTATTTTGGTCCTTTAGATAGGGGACGTTACATGACTGGTGTAATGTTTGACCATGACATCAAAAATATTTTGAAGGAAGAAGCAGACTAATGTGTCCAGCAGATAATTATGCCTTCTCTAAGGTAAATTGAAATTAATCATGTGAACATTCAGTCGTTCGAGTCTGAGAAAAAGACTTACGAAAGCCTTATCAAGGGGTACAAAGGAGGCTTGAAGAAGTGAAAGATAGAGAGGACGCAACTTTAGAGGTAGAGAGGAAGGCAAAGGATTTGATGAGGTGATGAGAAGAGAACACACTAATGTAGAAATTATGCATAAAGATCCGCTGAGGGCTGCCTATGAAGACAATGCCTCTCTAAAGTCGTAGCTTGCTAAGAAAGACTTGCCCTCACTGCTAAAGATGAAATTACTTGAACTAAGGATTAAATCGTTAAGGATTAGCCAGCCAAGATCCAGAGGCACCTAGCAACAAAAGATAAACTTGTGGAGAGCTTACTATTGGAAAAGACCAAAAAGCTAGCAATGAAATCGAATATTCTGTCACTGCACACGATCAGAAAACACTTAAAGAGTAGAAAACTAGGGAGTGAGATGAACTCAAAACCACTCTCTGACACTTCTTTGCCAATGTTATACATTACAAGAACCTAAAATGGCTGGGTAGTACATATGCCGTCACTCTTGCCGATGCCTCGGAGGAAGTTCTGTGCCATTCTAAAGTAGCCAGTGATGGCCTTACCGAAGAAGATAATGACCAAGTACCTTGAAGTGGACGATATTGAAAAACTTAAGGAGCGAAAGGCTATCCTTGCCAACGAAGATGCCACTACTGCCATATGGCCCGAATGCATCGGATCAGGAAGAATCACCAACTCCAAAATACAGGAGCTTTCGATAGATATTACTATGAATAAGGGTGCTAGCTCTAAAGTTACCCAAACCATCCAAGCGTTTTCCATGGCCACTCCCGTTGAACCCTATATTCCTCCTTTCATCGACCAACCAATCCAACATTCACCCGAAGAAGGTGAAATTCCCAACTCTCCTACTTCACAATCAATTCTGGCCGAAGGTATATCCCTTGTTTCATCGATTTTTGAGAAGCTCTATTTTTTTCCTGAATCCATCTTTGATCTTTACCATTTTGTCATGTTATCCACATCTTCGTCTTCCACCGTCGGCCTTAAGACCTTGGTTCTACAACAATTTTCACTGCATCGACCTCCACGGGACTTGTCACTTTTGTTCCTCTTCCTTATTCTAGCCTAAGACCTGATGTTGAGATGATATTTGCACTAGAAAACTTGGAGGACATGTCCTTGTCCCTGGAGGAAATTTTTTTTATCACTAGTGTTGTAGATCCAATTGATTAGGTTATCATGGCGGAGAGACTGAAGATCGACCTTTCAAGGTCAAAATCAGGGCCGAGCCTGGTATTAAAAAGTTTGCAAGTTCCACATCAAAAAACCTTTCTGTTAAGCTTCTCCCAATCAAGCTGAAGCCTCTTAAGATTAAATTTAACGATGAACCTGTTGGAAAATCCAACGAACCCCTTGCTAGAACCAAAGGGGAGACCACACAGTCCGAAAATGACTCCTGCAAAGAGGGGAAAGCCAAAGGTGGATGCAAGTAAAAGAGGTGACTTGGTGGTTCCAGTGGCAAAGGCAGCAAAAGAAGGAAGAATAAGTAGAAGACACCTGAGACTTGCAAGTGAGATGGGTCCATTGGTCGTGCATTTTGCTTTCCATTTTGTTGTACAAAGGCCATGCTTATGTGGAAGTAGCCCTTATAATCTTTGTATATAAAGATTTAGCAATGAAAGATCATCTTTCTTTTGTAATCTTTGTTACATTTACTTTTCTGCACTTTTACATACTGTACTTTCTTATATACAACTACCTGCATACATATGTTAGTCCGTGAGATGATGGTTTTGATGACAACAACCTTAGAATAGGATTATAAAATATAAATACTAACATTATAGTTTAGAAATATATGTATATGTAGGATTTAACCATGCAGGCACCAAGAATGAAGACTGTACAGTAGAGAGATTCAAGATATCAAGATTGAAGACACATGAGTATCAAGAATATCAAGATTATCAAGAGTTCAAGATTTCAAGTAATTTATTTTTTTAATTAATTAGGGATTTTGTTAAAACTCCTAGAAAAGCACTGGCATCTTAAAATCTAATTTATTCATGGAATGGAATCCATTTCAAGCCCGTTAAAGGGATGGAACCATAAGTAGGATGGAACCTATGAAAAATCTAGTGGAACATTGTTTTGTATCCGCTAACTTTTTATTCAAATGATTTTACAAAATTATGTTGTTTTCAAAATGATTTCAAAACCTTCCTTTTAAAAAGAATCAAAAACATCTATCCTGATTTTAAATACTTTTAGCCTCAAAATAATCTTTATTTTCAAAATCAAATTGTCCTTTGTTTTAAAACTATCTCTAATATTAATATATTTAACTTTTAATATTTATATTTAGATTTAAAATAAAATTATAGTATAATTTGATATATATTATTCTCTATATTTATTTATGTATTTTTATAGTCAAGTATATTTATAAAAGTTTAAAATAGTTTTAATATAAGATAAAAGTTATTTTCAAAGAAAAACAAATCACCAAAATCCCCTTTGGGATGTCTACATACTCAATATATCCATGTCGACATAGTGTCAGTTAATTTCAAAATTTAAATTTCAAAAGAGTGTCTATTCGTCATATCTCTTCATGAATGGACATGGTTGTTGTTCTTCTATAAATAGGGGTTGTTTTCAACGAATTTTCAATCATATTTTCTGGTTATCATTTCTCTTCTTCTTCCACATTTCTTTATATATATTCCTACCATTATTCTTCCGAATTCAACATTGAATCTAACTAGATTGTCTCTGGTTTGATTCTCTATCACTATCTCAACAAGATCCTCGGTGCTATTTAGAATTATAGGCTTCTTTGTAATCAAATAAGTGAGAAAAGGTGTGATTTTAGCCTTGGAAATCAATCAAGCGAGAAAAGGTGTGATTGTAGCCTTGGAAATCAATTGGGTGAACTTGTTGCCCGTGAAATCAAGTATCTCTACCCAGAGGATTGTGAGTCTGGAGGGTGTACCTCGTTGCCTTGAAATCGAGTGTGTAATTGTACAATTGCTTTTGAAAGGAAATCCATACTTGTGTGTGGGACTGGATGTAGGTTAACTCCGAACCAGTATAAAATCTAGTATGTTCTTTCCTGTACTGCTTTTATTTTATTTCTGCATCTGTGTTTGATTCTGTGATCATATCTGTGTCTGAATATTGTATACATTTGTGTTCAAATAAACAAAAACTCAAAAAGATTTAATAATTCCTTAAAACACTATTCACCCCCTTCTAGTATTTATCCTAGCCTTAAGATCCGTAATCCACATTTCTTACATTTGGTATTGGAGCAAGGTTTTCAAAATTTCATAATCTGATTTTTGAATTTTTTTTTTAAAATGGCTATGTTTTTTAACACTAGTTTAGAAATATTCATATCATCATTGCCTCATGAGTCTGCATATAATCAATGTTCAAATTCAAGTTGTCTACCGAAATTCTTTGATGTGTAGGAAACATGCTTTATGGGAGTTGAGGAATCAATCCACAATGGATAAATTGGGCAGATAAAAAAGAACAAATGGATACTCAATAGTGGATGTTCTAGACACATGACTGACAATCCAGATATGCTGAATGATATAATATACAAAGACGGAGGACTGGTTAACTTTGAAGAAAATTCAAAAGGATATATGATTGGCATTGGCAAAGTCGGTAATTCTGAAACTCCTATTATTACTAATGTTTTGGTAGTTAAGAATCTAAAACATAATCTGCTAAGTATAAGTCAACTCTGCGATAAAGGATATAAAATTAAATTTGAAAAAGATAAGTGTCACATTGAAGATAATAATTCAACCATAATATTTGAAGGAATTAGGAAAAAGAATATTTATATTCTTAGTATGAAAGTTTCAAATGATAATCGGTATCTGTTGGCAAATACAAGTGACCCTTGGATTTGGCATAAGAGATTTGGGCATCTGAATTTCAAACTCTTATCTGGACTGTCAAAACATGATCTAGTAAGAAGTCTCCCTAAAATGAATTTTAAAGTAGATAGTTTATGTGATGCATGTCAATTAGGAAAACTTAGAAAAAGTTCCTTTAAATTAAAATATATGATTTCAACTTCAAAACCTCTTGAATTATTTCATCTTGATTTATTTGGTCCATCTCAAATTCTGTCAATAAATCGTAGTAAATATGTTTTTGTAATTGTAGATGATTATTCTAGATTTACATGGACAACATTTTTGAAAAATAAAAGTGATAGTTTTGAATGTTTTAAGAACTTTACAAAAAGGATTCAAAATCAACTTTCTCTAAAAAATTATAACCATTCGTAGTGATCATGGCGGTGAATTTGAAAATGAAAAGTTTGAGGAATTCTGCAATAAAAGGAGAATAACTCACAATTTTTCATTTCCAAGAACTCCACAACAAAACAGAGTAGCAGAACGCAAAAATAGGACGATCCAAGGGTGTGCGAGAACTATGCTTTCAGATAGTAAACTACCAAAGTATTTTTGGGCAGAAGCAGTTGCTACCGCCTGCTATATTTTAAATAGAATTTTAATTAGACCTTTAACTGATAAGACATCTTATGAACTTCTTCATAGAAAGAAACCTAAAGTATCTTATTTTAGAATTTTTGAAAGTAAATGTTTTATTTTAAATACTAAAGATAACTTAGATAAATTTGATCCTAAATCTGACAAAGGTATCTTTTTCGGATATTCTAATAAAAGTAAAGCGTACAGAGTATTTAATTTAAGAGCTAACACCATCAAAGAAACAATGCATGTTTCGTTCGATGAAAATCTAAAAAATTTTAAAGATACAAATGATGAAGAGGATTTAATCACTCAAAATCAAGAGTCAACTGAAACTTATAATGAAATTAATCATCCTAATAAAAGGACTAAACTTTAAAAGATCACCCTATTGAAAATATACTAGGAGATATGCAATCTGTTGTTAAAACTAGAAATCAACTAAGTCAAATGAGTAATGTAGCTTTTATATGAACTATTGAACCCAAGAATCCAATAGAAGCATCAACGGATGATTCATGGATTTTGGCTATGCAAGAAGAACTAAATCAATTTACTAGAAATGATGTTTGGGAACTTGTTCCTAGACCTGAAAATAAAACTATAATTGGAACTAAATGGGTTTATAAAAATAAAATGAATGAAAAAGGAGAGGTAGTTAGAAATAAAGCTCGATTAGTCGCTCAAGGTTATTGCCAAGAAGAAGAAATAGATTTTGATGAAACCTTTGCTCCCGTAGAAAGATTAGAAGCCATTAGGATTCTACTTGCTTTCGCAAATCATAATAATTTCAAATTATTTCAATGGATGTTAAAAGTTGATGCAGCGCATCACGAGGTTCGTCTGGAGCCGCGACCTAACTCAAGCGAGTTAGTGTATCAACGACCTAGCAAGATGTTAAGTTGCCCATGACCTAGTGAATTATGGTGTAACGAGTCAACTCCTCAGGAAGTCAAAGCCAGCGACCTAGCAAGCTAGAGCGTGGAGAGGTACAAAGGGAGGTTGAAACATTGCATCGGGATAACAACTTATACTTAAGTCGCGAACGACCTACTTAAGTCGCGAGCCTCCTTATGCCGTGAATGCCAGTAGGTCGCTGCCATGTATTTTAAATCACTTCTAATACTGAAGCCTTAGGTCGCTCCTACCTTATGTTGCTCCTTTCCTTAAGTCGCCAAGTCGCAAGTTCCTGAAGCTGGGCATTGATGTTAGGTCGCTGAAGCTCATGTCTTATGTCGCTGATGATAAGTCGTATATTGTTGTAATGTTCTTACCTCGTATGTCGTTAGGTCATGATGTTGTGTATGTTGTTGTGTTGAAACTTGTACTTGTCATGTTGTTAAGTCGTTTGTACTGTTAACTCGTGACTTGTTAAGTCGTAGGTCGTTGAGGTTAGGTCGCGTTTGTTAGGTCGTGAACCTATGTGTTGTAAGCCTATAAATAGACGGGTTGCACTTTTCATTATTATTTCCCGTAAACTTCAAAAAAAAGGATGAGAAAGCAGCAAGGAATATTTGGTTCCAAACCAAAGCATAAGAAAATACATAAGTATAGAATGAATAAATGGAAAATGTGGTTAAGGGGTCATTATCAATATAATTTATCTCAGACTAAGTGGTCTTATTTAGTACCAAAAAAAGGGAAAAATAGGGCCAACGAATGTCGTATAATTCAAAAAAAAAGACTCAACGAAATCGGATTTATATAAAAAAGTTTGGAACTGCCATAAAAAAAAGAGTTCTTCCTTTTTATTGTTGTATGTGAAAGACATGTATTGATCTATATGGATTGTTTTTTTAGTTTTAGCCATTTTTTATATTATATTTAATTTCGTCGATAATCTTTTTTTTTGTAAAGTGGTTGATTTTGAATAAACTTTTGTTTGAGTGCTTTGTGCCTCTTTAAAATTGGAAGTTGAGTGTTATCTCCTTTCTCCATTTTTGGTTATCCGAGTGCGCTCGAATCAACGGATTTGAAGACGATTCACGGAATCTCGTGCGCGAGATCAACGTCGAAGAATCGTAGATCTTCTAACACGGTATCGTGCGCGATCAACGTGTTAAAGATATCTAGAATTCGGTATCTCGCGAGATCAACGGATTTGAGCATTTATCCTTCGGTATTTACAATTCATCATTCCATCTTTACATCATTTCACCCATTTTTGTATATCCGCTGCGTCATGTTTGGTATCAGAGCTAGACTTAGCCAATCATAGCTAAGCCGAGCCTATTGGGAGCCGAGTTAAAGTGTTGAAGCAAGATCCGAGCTAACGAAGATCAAGGCCGAGAGTTACAAGCCAAGCCGAGCTAAGTGCAGGCAGAGTGAAGTCAAGTGCAGATTTGAGTTACAGCCGAGAGCTAGAGAAGGTTGGAGATTGTTGTTTGATTCATGCCGTCGGGATGTGCTAACCGTTTTCAAAATGTTGAAGATGTGTATCGAAGACAAGAAGCTGAGCAAAAGGAACAACGTATCAATGAAAAGTTCGATGAAGGTATTGGGAAGTTAGAGAAATTGATGAATGACATGAATCAAAGCCAAAGGAGAAGGTCACCAGTCTCGAACCATGGAGGAAACAAGGTTTCACCATCGGTTACGGAAGCGAGGAGGGTGTGACCACAGTCTTATTGGGGAAGAAGAGAACCCTCAGTTTCGGGAGAAAGAAGAATGTCACCACAATCTTATCGAGATAGAAGAGATATGCATGATCGTAGAGAAGTTGATGGTCGAGATAGATATCGAAGTACATTTGATTATGATAAAGATGGTGATAGAGGAAGTATTCATTATCGAGATCGAGACCAAGTACGAAGTCAATATCGGAATGTAGAAGATGATCGTCGATGGGAGTCGGGGATGAAAACAGAGATTCCAGAATTCAAAGGAGGAATGATAGCGGAAGAGTTTTTGGATTGGTTATCAAATGTTAAGGAAACTTTTGACTTCAAGGAAGTACCCGAGCATCATAGAGTTAAGTTGGTTGCTACACGATTGAGGGGAAGAGCTATGGCGTGGTGGCAGCAAACTAAACTTACACGGGAAAGAATGGGAAAATCGAAGATTGTTTCATGGGAGAAGATGAAGAAGTTGATGAAGGCTACTTTCTTACCTTATAATTATCAGTCTTTTATGTATCAGCGCTTACAGAATTTGAGACAAGGGACAAAGTCGGTAAATGATTATGCAGATGAGTTCTATCAACTGATTGCTAGAAACGATATCATGGAGATGGAAGAACAGTTGACAGCTAGATTTGTTGGAGGATTGAGAATGCAAATTCAGGATATGGTGAATATGTTTGATCCAAGATCCGTTGCTGAAGCACACCAGAAGGCTCTAGCTTGGGAGAAGCAAGGTAGAAGAGGAGGTGGTGCGTTTACAAGTTCAATCAATCAAGTGAAAGGGGCTAGTAGCAATACTAATGTTTCCAAGGCTGTTAGTAAATCGGTTGTCAATGACGTTGCTAAGACCAAGGTCAACAACAATTTCAAGTGTTATAACTGTCAGGAGTTTGGTCATAAAGCAATGAATGTCCGAAGCCGAAGAAGCGAGCGATGGTTACTGAGGTTGAGGATGAGGATGCAGAAATAGAATGTTCCAATTCACCACAAGTTGAGGAGGAAGCAGAATTATTGTCGGGAGACGAGGGATATTCTTTAATGATGAGGAGATCTTGTTTGACGCCAAAGCAGGAAGAGGAGACTAGTTGGTTGAGGATTAACATTTTTCAGTCAACGTGTACTATTTTGGGAAGGGTTTGCAAGTTTGTTATTGATGCAGGAAGTTGTGATAACATCATCTCTATAGAAGCTGTAAAGAAGTTGGCGTTAAAGACAGAAAAGCATCCCAAACCTTACAAATTAGCTTGGTTGTGGAAAGGTGGGGAAGTGAAGATTAGTCAAAGAGCTTGTATAACTTTTTCCATCGGAAAGAAGTATAAAGATGAAATTTGGTGTGACATGGTAGATATGGATGTATGAAATTTGTTGTTGGGGAGACCGTGGCAATACGATAGAGCTATGCAACATGATGGGAGGACTAACTGCTATAGTTTCATGTTCGAGGGCACCAAAATCACTTTAGTTCCTAAAAAGCGACAACAAAGTGAAAACAAGTTGGAGGAAATCGAGGAACTAAAAACTCTGTTATCTTTGAAGGAGTTTTTCAAAGAAGTAGAGGATGAGCTTGAAGTATTTCTGTTGATTGGACGTGAAAGTAGTGAAACGGTTGAAGTTCCTGAGGAAGTTAAGCCAGTGTTGAAGGAGTTTGAAGATGTATTTCCTGAAGAATTGCCAACAGAGTTACCACCGTTGAGAGACATACAACATCAGATTGATCTTGTTCCGAGAGCTGTGTTACCACATAAACCACATTATAGAATGAGTCCATAGGAGCACGAAGAGTTGAGAAGGCAGGTGGAGGAGTTACTTGAACAAGGGCGCGTACAAGAAAGTTTAAGTCCTTGTGCAGTACCAGCTTTGTTAGTGCTAAAGAAGGATGGAACTTGGAGAATGTGTACAGATAGTCGAGCACTGAACAAGATTACAGTAAGGTACAGATTTCCGATGCCGAGATTGGATGATTTGCTGGATCAGTTGAACGGTGCTGTTATATTTTCAAAGATTGATCTGAAGAGTGGGTATCATCAGATTCGAATTCGACTAGGGGATGAATGGAAGACATCGTTCAGGACACGGGAGGGGTTGTATGAATGGTTGGTCATGCCATTTGGTCTTTCGAATGCACCTAGTACTTTTATGCGAGTGATGAATCAGATCTTTCGACCATTTATTGGAAAGTTCGTAGTAGTATACTTTGATGATATATTGATATACAGTGGAAGCGCGGAAGAGCATCTACAACACTTACGGGAAGTGTTGATGATACTTCGTCAAGAGCAATTCTACGCGGCAACAAAGAAGTGCATATTCATGACACACAGTGTTTTGTTCTTAGGGCATGTGTTGTCCAAGATAGGTATCCATGTGGATCAAAGTAAAGTTGAAGCAATCAAGGATTGGCCACAACCCAGGACTATAACCGAAGTGAGAAGTTTCCATGGGTTAGCATCATTCTACCGAAGGTTTATACCACATTTCAGTAGCGTAATGGCACCAGTGACAAATGTATGAAAGGAAAGCAGTTTGTGTGGACTGGAGAGGCTGATTCTGCTTTCCAACAGATCAAGACACTTTTGACTACAACACCGATTCTTAGATACCTGGATTTTCAGTTGTTGTTTGAGTTACATACTGATGCATCGAAGGTTGGAATTGGAGGAGTATTAAGTCAAAGGGGTCATCCAATTGCTTATTTTAGCGAGAAAATTTCTGGAGCCAAGACAAGATATAATACCTATGATTTGGAGTTCTATGCTATTGTCCAAGCCATAAAGCATTGGAGACACTACTTGTTTTACAAAGAGTTTGTGTTATTTACGGACCACGAAGCATTAAAGCATTTGCAGGGACATGATAAGATTGCAGCCAGACATGCTTCCTGGATTGCGTACTTGCAATAGTTTAAATTTGTTGTCAAGCATAAGTTGGGAGTTATAAACCGGGTGGCAGACGCATTGAGTAGAAGAAATCATTTGTTGACTATGATGAGAGTTGAAGTGACGGGTTTTGAAGTATTTCCAGAATTGTTTATTGAAGATCCTTACTTTGCTGAGATTGTAGATGAAGTCAAGAAAGGGAAGACGGATGAGTATGTGTTGGTAGATGATTTTCTATTTAAAAGAAATCGGTTATGTATACCAGAATGTAGTTTGCGAATGAATATTGTGAAGGAATTGCATGAAGAAGGACATGTGGGAAGAGATCGTACCTTGCAGTTGATTTCTCAATCATATTTTTGGCCTTCCATGAGGAAAGAAGTTGAAAGATTTGTGCAGAAATGTCACATATGTCATGTTTCCAAAGGGACAGCTACGAATACAGGATTGTATATGCCATTGCCCATGCCTACTAGACCATGGGTTGATATTAGCATGGACTTTGTTTTGGGTTTGCCAAGAACCCAATGAGGGAATGATTCTATATATGTTGTGGTGGATAGATTTTCGAAGATGGCACATTTCATAGCTTGTAAAAAGACCGTCGATGCAGTCCGTGTTTCTCAATTGTTCTTTGAAGAAGTTTATCGACTACATGGGCTACCTGAGACCATTGTTTCTGACCGGGATACTCGATTTCTATGTCATTTTTGGTTGAGTCTGTGGAAGATGGTTGGGACTAAGCTAAATTTTAGTAGCGCCTATCATCCACAAATGGATGGGCAAACTGAAGTGGTGAACAGATCTTTGGGAAACTTGTTGAGATGTCTTGTGAAAGATAATTTGAAGAGCTGGGATGTGAAGTTGTGTCAGGCAGAATTCGCACATAATCATGCTGTTAATCGAAGTACTGGATTCAGTCCATTTCCAGTAGTATATTCAGCAATTCCGAAGGGACCATTGGATTTGTCAATAGTTCCATGTCAGAAAGGAGTTGTTAAACGAGCTTGTGATTTCGTGAATGAGTTGCAGGAGTGTCACAGGACTGTTTATGAACGATTGCTTATGTCAAATGAGAAGTATAAGCAACTGGAAGATAAGAAGCGAAGGAGTATGGACTTCAAAGAGGGTGATTTTGTGTATGCAGTATTGACGAAAGATCGTTTTCCAGTTGGAATTTACAACAAATTAAAAGCCCGAAAGATTGTTCCAGTAGAGATCTTGAAGAAGATCAATGATAATGCATATCAGTTGAGGTTTTTCATAGTCACACTGCAGACGTTTTCAACGTCAAACATCTGATTCCGTATCATGAGCACAAGCTTGTCGAGGAAAAGGAGAGTGTGAATTCGTGGTCGAATTCTTGTCAACCGGGGGAGGATGATGCAGCGCATCACGAGGATCGTCTGGAGCCGCGACCTAACTCAAGCGAGTTAGTGTATCAACGACCTAGCAAGATGTTAAGTTGCCCACGACCTAGTGAATTATGGTGTAACGAGTCAACTCCTCAGGAAGTCAAAGCCAGCGACCTAGCAAGCTACAGCGTGGCGAGGTACAAAGGGAGGTTGAAACATTGCACCGGGATAACAAATTATACTTAAGTCGTGAACGACCTACTAAAGTCGCGAGCCTCCTTATGTCATGAATGCCAGTAGGTCGCTGCCATGTATTTTAAGTCGCTCCTGATACTGAAGCCTTAGGTCGCTCCTACCTTATGTCGCTCCTTTCCTTAAGTCGCTAAGTCGCAAGTTCCTGAAGCTGCGCATTGATGTTAGGTCGCTGAAGCTCATGTCTTATGTCGCTGATGATAAGTCGTATATTGTTGTAATTTTCTTACCTCGTATGTCGTTAGGTCGTGATGTTGTGTATGTTGTTGTGTTGAAACTTGTACTTGTCATGTTGTTAAGTCGTCTGTACTGTTAACTCGTGACTTGTTAAGTCGTAGGTCGTTGAGGTTAGGTCTTGTCTGTTAGGTCATGAACCTGTGTGTTGTAAGCCTATAAATAGGCGGGTTGGATCATTTGTAAAGTGGTTGATTTTGAATAAACTTTTGTTTGAGTGCTTTGTGCCTCTTTAAAATTGGAAGTTGAGTGTTATCCCCTTTCTCCATTTTCTGTTATTCGAGCGCGCTCGAATCAACGGATTTGAAGCTGATTCACGGAATCTCGTGTGCGGGATCAACGTCGAAGAATCGTAGATCTTCTAACACGGTATCATGCCCGATCAACGTGTTAAAGATAGATAGAATCCGGTATCTCGCGAGATCAACGGATTTGAGCATTTATCCTTTGGTATTTACAATTCATCATTCCATCTTTACATCATTTCACTTATTTTTGTATGTCCGCTGCGTCAAAAGTGCTTTTTTTAATGGATTTGTAAAAGAGAAGTATATGTTGAACAACCACCACTTTTTGAGAATGAAAAATTACCAAATCATGTTTACAAACTTAAGAAAGCTTTATATGGTCTAAAACAAGCTCCTAGAGCCTGGTATGATAGACTAAGATCTTACTTATTACAATCAAACTTTGAAATTGGTAAAGTAGATAATACTCTTTTTATTAAAAGAAATAAAAATGATATTCAACTAGTACAAGTCAATGTAGATGATATCATTTTTGGATCAACTAATCTTGAAATGAATAAAGAATTTTCTGAAATAATGACAAAAGAGTTTGAGATGAGTCATATGGGTGAATTAAACTTCTTTTTAGGATTACAAATAAAACAATTAGATAATGGTATCTTTCTTAGTCAAGAAAAATATGCTAAAGACCTAATTAATAAATTTGGTTTGACTACTGCAAGTGGAAAACCCACTCCCATGGCAACCAATGAGTACCTTAATAAAGAAGATTTCTTGAAAGATGTAGATCAAAAATTATATAGAGGAATGATTGGATCACTACTCTATATTACTGCTAGTAGACCTGATATCATGCATAGTGTTTGTCACTGTGCAAGATATCAATCCCAACCTAAAAGAGTCCCACTTAAAAGCCGTAAAACGTATCATAAGATATGTTAAACACACCTCTGATTATGGCTTATTTTACCCTAAAAATGATTCTTTTGACTTAACATCTTACTGTGATGCTGATTATGCTGGTTGTAAATCAGATCGAAAAAGTACAAGTGGAAATTGTCACTTTTTGGGGGCATTCTCTGATTTCCTGGTTTAGTAAAAAGCAAAACACAGTTTCTTTATCAACAACTGAAGCATAATATATTTCTGCTGCTTTAGCTTGTTCTCAAGTAATATATATGCAACAAACTTTAAAAGATTATGGTTTAAATATATCAAAATCACCAATTTATTGTGATAAGACTAGTGCGATAAATTTATCCAAAAATACTACTCAACATGCTCGAACTAAACATATTGATATAAGACATCATTTTTGTTTGCGGCAAAAATGGTCAGAAACCCCAAGTATCATGAAAGCACCAGTGTATGAATACAGATTAGCAATATTCAAACACAAATCTCAGATCTATGCGAACAACAAACAACAATCCAGAAATAACAAACAGAAACACGAGATTTATAGTAGTTCGGCTATCTCCGGCCAACGTCCACTTTGAATAGTAAACCTTTATTGATTATCGTTGCTGGTTACAGTTGATTACAGTGATTACAATGAAGTAATTCAAGTACAACAGCGATGGCAAGGTGCAGAATTGGATCCGGCAGAATCTGGACGTTGAATAGCCAAAGATCCTTTTTCTGTAGGCTTCAAGGGGCTATTTATATGTGTAGGAGGCTGATATCGCGCTCAAACTTCGGGAGACTCCTTCTGGCACGTGAGTGGGCCCACGCGACCGGCCCTACCAAGTTTCGACTCGTTCTGTGATCGATACGAATCAATTTCGTGTCAATCAGAAAATGACCCAATCGAACTGAAACTTGGTAGGAATATTCCTTTGCTTGTGTGTAAGCTCCTGTGAAAATTTCATAGCATTTGGACTTGTAGAACTCAAGATATGATCGATACGAATTGTAGTTTCTCAATGTTGTCCGGTTCGCACTTATCAATACGAGTCGATGTCCCTCCGTGTCAATCCCCAGCACATGCGCATCGATGACGTGGCGCTACTTCCAAGGCTCGATCCAGTTTCCTCGCCGTTTTGAACGCTTCCTCCCTTGATTCGTGGATGTTCTTCGCTCGCATCCGTGTTTCATGCCCGTTCGTATTCATAACATGGACGTTCGCACCCATCAATTCGTGTCCTTCTTCGTATTGATTCCAGGAGTACATTTCGTATCGATCCCATATGTGCTGATTGATACGAAATGAGCATGAGGGGTATCGATACGAAGTGGTCGTGAATAATGGACACGAATCTCATCCTTAGGATGGATACGAGCGAGACCTTACCTAATGGATACGAACAAGGGTTTACCTGATGGATACGAGCAAAGCTTTACCTGATGGATACGAACTCCGATTGCCTCCCATGGATACGAAAGTGCCAAATCCTTCTACTATCGATATGAGAGCATCGATTCGAGATATGCCACCTCTTTCCATCCTGGCCGATACGAAACCATTGTGTCGAGTCCATGTTGATCTTTACGAATAGTATCGATTTGAAGTCTACTGCCGTGATCTGACTTGATCGACACGAACGTACTGTTCGCATCCATGGGTATCGATACGAAATCGATGGATACGAACAGTATCAATACCAGACCAGCCACCTTTAACATTGATCCATCCATACCTTGAACAGATGAGCTCCTTTAACCTGAAATTTGAAACGTAGCTTCCCCTAGCCTTGATCATCATCTCCAATCGATTCCGTCCAGATTGGAGCTCGGCCAAATTTTAACGACATCGATTGCAGCATTGTTTCCAATCGATCTCCAATCCTGATATCCATTATTCCTTGCCAATTTTTTGATATTACAGCCTTGACCAAAAGGTGGGATAAAAATTTTCTCAGAGATAATATAAATAAGGAAGCAATTACTGTAGATTATATTAATTCCGAGAATCAAATTGCTGATATATTAACAAAACCCTTCAATGAATCAATATTTACTAAATTAAGAAGAGAATTAGGTATTTGTTCAATAACTGAAATACAAAAAATATAAATAATAAAGTATAATTAAAAATTAGATCAAAATAAATTTAAAAGCAAAAATTCAAGCACCATGTCGACATCCCCTTGTACCCTATGTCGACATACAACAATTTTTTATTTTTGAAATTTTTCCCACCAAAATTCAAATAATTGGTTATATATTCTTCTTATTTTCGAAATTCTATTCGTTCTTTCTGTTATTTCTTTGTTCTATCTTTCGAAATTAAATAATCAATGGCCTTCTCTTCCAAATTAAACAAAAATTCAACCTTTTCTTTCCCTTCTCCTACTTCTGGACCGTTTCAACGAACAACGCTCGCTCGTGTGACAAAAATGGAGGATTCTCTAAAGGATGCACTTCAGTTAATGACTGAAATCCAAGTGATGCAACTTCGAATGGCCAAAGAACAAGAGAGTCAAGGCAAAATCATTAGGAATTTACAAAAATTTCTAATGGACAATCACGGTAATCCGATCTTGATTGATGAAAACTCTTCAGGAGATCAAGTATGAGAGGCCAGCGAGGAAGAAGAAGAAGAAGCCCCCATAGAAGAAGAGCACGCAGAAGATCATCATGAAGTAGTTTGCGTTGGTGAAGTGTGCTTTGACAAAGATGGAAATCTTGTCGAACAACGTGGAAATTTCTGTTTCCACTATCCAAATTGTTCGGTTCATAGATCTCTCATTTTCAAAGACACTCATTAGTTTCTTTTCTCTTTTTCCCTATTGCTGTATGTTCTTTTTTACGTTTCCCATGAAAATGTAAATATAACTATATAACTAATAAATAATTTGTGTTCTTATATGGATACTTATTTAGGATAGTTAGTAGTTTAGGACTAAGTTTTAGTTTTAGATCTAAGTGTTGATTATTTATGATAACACTATCATTATAATCACATGTCATAGGGTATTAGATTTAGGGGGAGTTATATTGTTTGGAGTTGTATATTTAGAGTTATTTTTTTTTTGTTGGTGACAAAGGGGGAGAAATATAAAATATGATAGTTAGGCACGGATTAAGGGGGAAAGTAATATTTTATAAACGAAGGTTGTCATCATCAAAAAGGGGGAGATTGTTAGTCCGTGAGATGATGGTTTTGATGACAACAATCTTAGAATAGGATTATGAAATATAAATACTAACATTATAGTTTAGAAATATATGTATATGCAGGATTTAACCATGCAGGTACAGAGAATGAAGACTATACAGTATAAAGATTCAAGATATCAAGAATGAAGACTCATGAGTATCAAGAATATCAAGGTTATCAAGAGTTCAAGATTTCAAGTAATTTATTTTTTTAATTAATTAGGAATTTTGTTAAAACTCCTAGAAAAGCATTGACATCTTAAAATCCAATTTATTCGTGGAATGAAATCCACTTCGAGCCCATTAAAGGGATGGAACCCTAAGTAGAATGGA
Organism: Allium cepa; assembly: GCA_030765085.1. Lineage (NCBI taxonomy): Eukaryota > Viridiplantae > Streptophyta > Magnoliopsida > Asparagales > Amaryllidaceae > Allium > Allium cepa. The sequence goes on along the minus strand of CM060938.1, from coordinate 719,644,670 downwards.
ACCTATGAAAAATCTAGTGGAACATTGTTTAGTATCCGCTAACTTTTTATTCAAATGATTTTACAAAATTATCTTGTTTTCAAAATGATTTCAAAACCTTCCTTTTAAAAAAAAATCAAAAACATCTATCCTGATTTTAAATACTTTTAGCCTCAAAATAATCTTTATTTTCAAAATCAAATTATCCTTTGTTTTAAAACTATCTCTAATAATAATATATTTAACTTTTAATATTTAGATTTAGATTTAAAATAAAATTATAGTAAAATTTTATATATATTATTCTCTATATTTATTTATGTATTTTAACTATAGTCAAGTATATTTATAAAAGTTTAAATAGTTTTAATATAAGATAAAAGTTATTTTCAAAGAAAAACGAATCACCAAAATTTCCCTTGGGATGTCGACATACTCAATATACCCATGTCGACATAGTGTCAGTTAATTTCAAAAGAAGTGTCTATTCGTCATATCTCTTCACGAATGGACTTGGCTGTTGTTCTTCTATAAATAGGGGTTGTTTTCATCAATCATATTTTCTTGTTTTCGTTTCTCTTCTTCCACATTTCTTTATACATATTCCTATCATTATTCTGCCGAAATCAACATTGAATCTAACTAGATTATCTCTGCTTTTATTCTCTATCACTATCTCAACAAGATCCTTAGTGCTATTCAGAGTTATGGGCTTCTTTGTAATCAATTAAGCGAGAAAAGGTGTGATTGTAGCCTTGGAAATCAATCAAGCGAGAAAAGGTGTGATTGTAGCCTTGGAAATCAATTGGGTGAACTTGTTGCCCGTGAAATCAAGTATCCCTACCCAGAGGATTGTGAATCTGGAGGGTGTACCTCGTTGCCTTGAAATCGAGGGCATAATTGTACAATTGCTTTTGAAAGGAAATCCGTACTTGTGCGCGGGACTGGATGTAGGGTAACTCCGAACCAGTATAAAATATGGTATGTTCTTTCCTTTACTGCTTTTATTTTATTTCTGCATCTGTGTTTGATTTTATAATCATATCTGTGTCTGAATATTGCATACATTTGTGTTCAAATTAATAAAAACTCAAAAAGATTATTAATTCCTTAAAACACTATTCACCCCCTCTAGTGTTTATCCTATCCTTAAGATCCGTAATCCGCATTTCTCACAACATAATGTAATTTCTTGTGTTGTGACTTGTCCACATTATACATGTCTATTTCCGTGCCATGCATTTATTTACTACAACTTTGTGCATATGAATAGAATGCACACAATTGTTTTAATTTTATATGATCATTCAGTTATGTTTACTACTGCCAAAGTGTTTCTGTATGGCTAAACAAAACTATTGCTCAACCAATTCCATGGTCAATCCTGCTTATGTTAGGCCGAGTTTCCTTTGATCGGTTATTAACTATGAATAATCCGAATTTTTTGCTAATATTTATTTTCGAGGAATAATGATTTGAACGTTGAATTCCCAACGTTCCTGATCTCACCGATAATCAGGCTTGATCAATATTTCCAGAAGTTTACACTATTAAACCTAGACAAAACATATCCTGTTATGCCATGAGTGAAGCCATAACCTTTTTGCAATTTAATCGTATAACAAGTCATACCTCCGAGGCTCATCTAAATGCTAGAATCCGAGCATCTTCTCTGACCTTGCAATATCCAGGACTTGGTCATATATTAACCATATAGAGCCAAATTATCTAATCACCCTAGTTCAATTGACTCTTCTGGTCCTGATCTTGGACCGAAGGAGTCCAATGGTTCATGCTTCCATTTTTCAATGACAATCCTCTCTTATCCTCGACCGAGCACATCCCCCTATGCCGCAAGTGCAGTTGCGAATATCCTGACCATTGATCGGTTCATGTGTCTAAGAACTTGTGCCTTTGGACGCCTATCTGTAGGCATCCGCTCTCTGTCCTACCTGTATCTATGTATTGATTAATAGCATCGGTTGACCGTCCTTACTTAACCTTGACCGAGCATATTCTGCTAGGCCGTTAGCATGGTCATTAGAATTCCAACCGCCTACTAGTTACTATCTTCAGAAGATAGCACCTTAGTCGCCTTATCCTTGACATTCTTTTTTGACGCTGCCTAATTCCAAGCAACAGTCAATACCTGAAGGTCAAGGTCGAATTATCCGATCGACCCCTATATCGACTATCATTGGTCCTAATCCTGGGTCAGAGGAGTCGGTACCGTTACCCGAGCATCTAAGCATGTAGGATTGAATTACCCGATCAACCCTTGAAGTTATACTCCCCGGTCCTGAAACTAGACCAAAGGAGTTTTTATCAAACTATTTTACTAATCGTGCATCATAAGAATTTTGCTTACAAGGACACTGTTCCAATGGTTCAAGAAACTAACGCTTATTTATAAACCAAAAATGTGGAAAATCCTGCCTTATTACATTTCCTCAAAATCCTTGTATGGATCATTTGCAAGAAATAAATTAAATAAAACTAAGTATGATAGCGCTGTAGTAAGTTGATATTCCATGCTCGTGGGATTGAGATCCCATCAATATTTACTAGCTTGAACATTGTTTCCAAGCTTTTGCTCGATTGCATAAGGACCATCCCATTTTGGAACGAAAGCCCCTAAACCTAGGAGAACTCATTTCAAAATGCCCTCAAAAGTAAATTGATGGACTTTGGTGTTAAAGTATCGTGCTACATTTTTTTGGTGAGCAGTTGTCCTTAGTTCTGCTTCTTCCCTTTTCTCATCAACCAAATTGAGGGACTTAAGCAAGAGTTCCTCATTTACCTTTAGACCATAAAAGCTTTCACGAGAAGGGACCTCCAATTCTATTGGGATAATGGCCTCTGATCTGTATGCCAAAGTGAATGGTGTATGTCTAATCGTAGACTTGTGAATCATCCTATAAGCCCATAATACTAGTGGAAGCTCATCGACCCAGTTTCCCTTGGCTTTCATTAACCATTTCTTCAAAGTGGAGTTGATTATTTTACTCACTTCCTCCACCTATATGTTCGCCTATGGGTGTGATACCACTGAAAATCTCTTCTCAATCCTATATTAGTTGCAAAAATCCTTGAACTAGGTTTCGAACTATGTTTCATTATCCGTTATAATCTCTTGAGGTACTTTGAACCTATAAATGATGTTCTTCATCATGAAGTTGATTACCTTTTTTATTGTGATAATGGAAAATAGTTCTGTTATGGCCCAATTCGTGTAGTAATTAACCATAGTCATTGCAAATTAGCCCCCATTTTGCATTGGTAGCACTCCGGTAATATCAACTGCCTTTACCGCAAATGATCGTAGGCTAACCATTTGCGTAAGCTTTGTAAATAGGGCTCTAGAAATCTTTAAAAATCTTTAGCAATGATCGAACTGTTTGAAGTAATCAACCGCATGCTGATTTACTGTTGGCCAAAAGTATCTACAGCGATGTACCATTCTTACCAAAGTCTACTCCTCGGTGTGGTCACGACAGCTGCACTCATGAATTTCCATAAGGATTTTCCTAGCCTTATCCTTGGTCACACACTATAGCAAGGGAGTAGAGAAACCTCTTTCCTACATCACTCCTTCTTGCATTATGAACCATGACACTTTTTGAAGGAGTTTATTCCATTCATTCCTGCCTCTTCATAGAGTTCCCTAGAGAAAATATTCCTTGATCAGAGTTATCCACGGCTCCTTTTCCTTTATGGTTTCCAAAATCCACTCAACATCCATCTGATCAATACTTGGAGCCATTAAAATATCTACAGGAACCATACCCATCATCAGTGCTTCCCCAGAACTAGCCAATGAATCAGCTTTGCCTTCTTCTCTCTGGGGATATGCATAATAGGTTAATGCTCTATATCATCCAACAGTTCCAGTGCTTTCATCAGGTGAGAAGCAAGTCTTGCACCGTTAACCTAATATTCCTTCCTTACTTGACAAACTACTAACCGTGAATCAATGAATATATGCGGTGTCCTTATCCCCAGTTCCTTCGCTATCCTCAGTCCCACCATTAATGCCCCATGCTCAACCTTGTTGTTTGTCATGGAAAATTCCAACTTCAATGCATAACAAATTGATCATCCTTTCGAAGTTACAAGCATTACTCCTGAACCTAAACTATGTTTGTTTAAAGCTCCATCTAAAAATAATTTCCAATGAAAAAGCATGACCTTGTCGTCCTCTTCTTGACCATTTCATGTGGTAAACTCAACTATGAAATTTGTCGATGCCTGCCCATTTATTTCTCTCCTCCGATGGTAAGAAATATCATACTAACTCAACTCTATGTTTCACTTTAGCAATCTTCTCAAAGTCTTGGGTCGGTATAACACCTACATTAAGGCTAATTCGTCGACACCTTAATCAAATGACCCTGGAAGTATGGTTACAACTTCCTCAATGCAATCAACGAGCAATAGGGAAATCTCTCCAACTTCATATAATTCTTTTTAAATCTGGTAAAATTCATGCTAATAGAATAACTTTGCCTTTGAATCCATTACACCTTATTTACTAATGTTGCACTTAGTGCATGAGCAGATACTGCTAAATAAACGACCAAGTCCTCCCTATCCAATGGTTTGGATAGAACCGCTGATGTATTTATGTGCTCAACGATTCCTCAAAGGCATTTTGATAGTCTTGATTCCATTAGAAATTCTTCTTTTCCTTTTTAAGGGCATTGAAGAATGGTATGCACTTACCCATTGCCTTTGAGATGAGCTAATTGAAGGAGTCAATCTACTCCGGATTGCCTTCAATGCCTCTGGCATTCGCGATAAATCCCAGAAACTTTATCGATGCGACTCTAAATGGTCATTTCAATAGGTTTTTCTTCATCCTATACTTTCATAAAAATATCGAACATCTTCAAAAGATCATCCAAGTGGTTTCATGATAGCTGTAATTTTACAAGCTTGTCATCCATATATACTTCCATCATCCGCCCAATTTGATTCGCGAACATAGAGTTTTCCAATCTTTGATACCTAGCTTTGGCATTCTTCAAACCGAACGAAATTACTCAATAACTGTACGATACCTAATTCATTATAAAGCTAGTATACTCCTGAACCAGTATGTGCATAGGTATATACTTATAATCTGAACAATCATCCATAAATGGGAGCAACCTTGAGGTCCCGTTAAGAAGTTGGTCGATCCTAGGCAAGGGAAAGCTGTCCTTTGGGCACACATTATTCAAATCAAAATAAACAATACATATCTGTCACTTTCCATTCAATTTCTTGACCAATATGGGGTTAATACCCATTTCAGGAAATAAAGCATCATGGATAATGCTATCGTCATCAACTTGTCCATTTCCTCCTTTAGCGTAGTGGATTGCTATGGACCTAAACTATGCCTCTTTTGCTTTCTCGATGGAAACCTTGGATCGACATTCAATGCATGACATGCCACCTCCGACGATATCCCGCACATATCTAAATGCATCTAAGAAAATATACCCAAATTCCCTCAAAGGAAATTAAATAAGTCCTTTTTTAGTCCAATACCGACTTGGAATCCAATCTTGAAAGTCCTGGAAGGATCATCCATATCAATTGGAACATCAATCGTCAGTTTAGCCTATGTTACCTACACTTCATATTATTTCTTCCTTGGATCCATTAACTTATTGAAGCTGCTGTTGTTCCCGAGTCAGAGTTGGGCTCTAATTGCTATGCTTTCAAATTATTAATGCAGAGAGCCTTCTCTATATTCTTACCTTTCTACTGTCGCTTTGCTTTCCTTGGTCCACGATATAACATTCCCTTTCTATACTTGGTGCGCTCTAATCGATCCAACTCCATTCTCCATGGGGAACTTCATCATTAAGCACCAAGGAGCCAGTGCTATTCTAAAATTAGTTAGAGCCAACTAACCCAAAAGGACATGATATGCCAAATATTCATCTATAATGAAAACTTTAGAATTTGAACTACCCTGCAATCTCCATCACCCAACTCCACGAGCAAATCAATCATCCCAATTGGTTGCTTCATTTCACTTGTAAATCCTTGATTCTTGGTTTTACAAGCTACCGCCTCCTTTATATTAATCATCATTAGGTCAAATGTTCTCTTGAACAAAATGTTCAAAGAACTTCCATTATCGACTAGGACCAGATGTATTATTTCCAGTCCGATAACAGCCATTATCTCCATAGGGTCGAAAGTTGGTGCTTCGACACCATTAGCATCCTGATTCCTGAACACTGTATCATCCTCACCATCCTTTGTTGCTTAGCCAGAGCTCCTTCCTCTATAGAAAAGAAAATCTCCTGTGGTGCATGCTTTAACGAGCTCATGTACGGTTTCATTTCCTTCTAGGCTTTCTACACTGGGTAAGGTCCTCCCATTATGGTATTTATAATTAGCCATCCATCAGTGCACTTGGGCCCTTCTCCGCTGGGTTTAGGTTAGTTCTTTTTGGTATTTGGCCCATAGGGCTTGCATTTTGCTCGCTATCCTATTGGTCTTTGACATACTATTGCAACCTTTCCTCTTTATCAATTCCTCAATAAATTCTCTCAAGTATAAGCATTTTTTTTATGTTGTGTCCACGAGTTTCATGGAAAGGACAATACTTTCTCAAGCGCCTTTCCTCCTCGGTTGCCTGCTTCCTAGGTGGTCTTTTATACCATTCAATTCCTAGGGTAGCAACGTACATATTCTCGAATGTGTCCTTTAAAGGAGTGTACCCATCAGGACTCATGTTCCATAGGCGCTTCTTTGCTTCATTCTGCCTACCGCTAGAGCTTGAATTCCTTTTCTTTTAATTATTTGAATTTAAAACATTAAATGCCACATTATTGTAGCTTTCTTTGTTCTATTTAATCACCACATAGCTCTATATTACTTCTTTCGGCTGTCCACCATCAGTATGTCCAACTGCCCCACTTGCTCTCTCCAAACGTAAGAAGTGTTTCATCTTCAAATATTTTCCAAAGTCGATGTTTGGATATATGCCTCGGACCAAAGCCACACTCACCTCTGTAACCGCGATACTGAACCTATTTAAGAAACTCTTCAACGACTTTGTAGGTCCTTAAGAATGGTTCGATAAAGGCATCACATCCTTAGGCCGGGTAGCGTAGAGCCGGAATTGATCCATGAATTTCTTTTCCAACTCATCAAAAGTTGATATGGATCTCGGTGCGAACCGAGTGAACTACATTGATGCAACACTTTCTAAGAAAATAGGAAAATACCTACACCGTACCGCGTTTCTCACCCTAGGACCATCCATATTCCATTCATACTTAAAAAAATGATGCTTGGGGTCAGTGCTTCCATTGTACGATGGTATTGTTGGCATCATAAACCTCCTGGGATACTCCGTCCTTAGAATGTTCTCCATGAACGGATTTTTGCTTAGCGCAGAACCACAATCCTTATTTTTCTACATTTTCTTTCTTCTATCAACCATTTAATCATATCTGGTATATATTCCTCACGAGCACAGTACTCAAAAGATCGACTTTCAGGGGCTATGTCGAGTGTTTGGATCTATAAAAGATCTCGATTTTCCCATTGACATATAGGTTCTCCTGTTTCTAGGACAATCACTCCTTTGGTCTTCCGTTGATGTCTGGTTGGTTCCATTGTGGTTGTTTAAACTCCAACATCTGGAACAACAACATCAAGCTTATAAAAATCATCACCTTGTCCCTCGAAGTGCCCAAATTCTTCTCCGTACCAACCCGATTTTGGTTGGTACCATATTGAATTCTTTTACGGGAGCTTCCCGACTTCCTCCAGCAACACTTCTGCCATTCCAGTTACCCATTCCTTTTTTGTTTTCCATCTCGCCGGTTTGACCAAAAATAGATGAGTTCTCTTCTTTAGATCTGGCAAGTGGAACTTCCTTCGTAGTCCTCTTGGTCCACTGTGTCTACTGGGTCAGCAAAGCTATCAGCATCCTTTTTTCTATTAGAACCTTCTGATTAACAACTATCTTCTGATTCAGACCTTGCATCATTTTGTCAAACTCCACTCTTGTAACCATCTCCTAAGGAGCAGATGGTCCTTTCAACGCCTACTGGTTTCTATCTTCCATGTGATGAGATTTTCGTTCATTTATAGCCATTACTCCCAATGATCTTCCAAATCTCCTAGGTACTGTGAATCCCAGTATACTAGTTCTTCTAATCCTTAATTAAAATCTTCTAGATCTAACATATGGATGCTCCAATCTAAATTAGAAAGCTAGATCTAATCTCAAAAATTTCTATTCTCAATGAAAGTACCAAATTGTTGAGCCTAAAAATGGCATAACGCCCAAGTTCCAGTAGAAATATAGAATTTAATCAGAAAGTGTATGATAAATAGAGAGAACATCAAGGATTTTAAAGTGGTTTGACAATCGTTGTCCTACATCCATTGTAATTTTTATAGATTATAGATTTGAGAGTCACTAACATATGTGGTTTACTAATCTAAAGGCCTAGAACAGCAAGTAATAGCTTCCATAGTGATTGTAATAAAGGAGATATAGAAGATGATGAAGATAATGAGCCAAAGGGTCCTTCTCTAGTTACTGCAAGATCTCTATTTATATAGAAATTGTCCAGTAGAACTAAAGGCCCATGAGATACCAAGTCTAGATCCAAATTTGAGAACGCCGGAGGGGAAGATGGAGCTCCCAAGCTATAAAAACTACTTGGTACTGACCAAATGTGGTCTATCCGACATGAATTTTGGAAGAGGACTTCCTATTCTTCCTTCCATTAGTCATCTATGCCTAGCTCATTATGTTCCGAACACATTTCCTTAACGACTGTGTTATTTTTGAGAGGTTTCAATATTTTGTACTTGTCAGTTTTCCCTTAGATTTCCTTCATAATTATTCTTTTATTCCTTATGAAATATCATTCACGACATTCATTTAGGTTATATCGTCATGTGTCATAGCTCCAAGGTCCCATGAGGGCAAATAAAGCGGTCAGTATCGAGTAGGAAGTTCTTGGTACCTAGTTCTTTACTTTATTCCAACTACCCCCAATTTCCTAACTCCATTCCTACCATATTTCTATGCGTATTTCCAAGTTCGTAAATCATTTCTTCTTTGCCTTAATATCTAGATTCATCTAAGAGCTGCTTGTTCAAAAAGCTAGATAACGGGACATGAATGAATGGATTTAAAAGAGAATACTTTAAGATAATTTCTAGTATTGACAAATTAAAAGACCTTAGCCTACAGAAAATGGAAGAGATGAAGATGAAACTTTACTACTAATTCTAACCATGTTTTGCTAATGAGGTACTTAAGGAATTTGTGATGGAGTTTAAGATATGCCAAACAGACAGTTATGTAATTAAATTATGTTATTAAACTCTTATAGATAATCTTATTTGGTTTTTTTATTTATTTTGTCTATATTATACTTGATTTTTTGATCATATTAGTTTCATACATATCGAAGTTCCAAGGTGAAGTATTTAGTTGATCGTGTCTACAATATATTTTGTAAATACGAGTTTTAAATCGATAATAGAATAAACATTTAACCATAGATATTCCTAGTTGTCTGGTGGTTTGATAACGAAATATCAATAAACATTAAATAACAGTGTATGTAATGCTATCCATATAGTGGATAGTGATTTACTGATGACTATTTGGTGCATCGTTATGTTACATACACGTAGTTGTTTGGAATAGTAACTAAATGATTCGTTGAGTGGTTTCTATACGTTATTATATCTAGTCAAACAAAAGATCTCACTAATAGTATGTAGTAATACCATAAGTTGAGAGTAATTTGGATCTTGCATAGATTATACTTTGATTTTGGATCGCCATACGATACGATTTTGTGTTACAGGAAATTCTGGGTATGATCGAAACACTTGAAGTGAAGTACAACTCAAGAGAAGATTTGTCTACTTAGGTGTAGCATGTTATTATCACCGTTATTAAAGTTAACATAAAATCATGACCCTTTAGTCAAAGAAGTAATGCTAATAGATAATTGTTACCAGATTGAACCAAGTGGCTTCAAATTCAATTTCGTTTTTAATTATGGGTGCTATTAGAGTTTTGACTATTGATCGAACTTTAGATGTCAAAGTGACACAGTATTGACAATAAGATAAGTGTGGACACTAAACCATTTCTCAAGGGTGTTAAACTTATGATTATAAAAATGGATTTTAAACAAGATGATCCATAAGTAATTGTTCATGTGTTTACTAATGTGCTTCAACAAAGTCAACTTATGTTTGAATTGTTCGAATAATACCGAGGATTGGTGTCACAACTTAGGGTTTTAAAAATGTGAATTTCAAATTTTTATGAAATTAGAATTGATGAGCAAAGTTATAATTTTATAATTTGTTACTAGAGGAAAATGATTTAATTAGTCCAAAATATTTATGAAATGTTAGGATAAAAATTTATTTTGAAAAGGTTATAATGTGTTGTATTTTGGAATTATCTAAAGCATCCAAATAACATCAAAATTAAAAAGAGCAAAAAGCCACATGATTAAATTTATTTTTAAATTTCTTCAGCAAATGCAGTTACCTAAAGGTATACAATTATATAAGTAACTCCTTATGTAACCACTCATAGATTTATATATATTTATTCGGGATAATAAATCACAAATAATCGTAAATTGTTGAGTAATGAAATAAAAGTGAATTTATAACAACAATGTGATTTTGATGTTGTATTCGAAACAGTTGCATTGATCTTTTCGAGTCGATCAATTTGGACTATGAGTTTGCTATAGTAGGAGTTATAGTGTAGAGGATATTAATGTTATAATTATAAAAGATATATGTATTTTCAAAAAAAGAAACTACAAGATATATGTATTTTCAAAAAAAGAAACATATTTAATGTAGTTGGTAAGATAATAAACTTTAATCGAAGATGCCATAGGTTCAGTCTTGACTAACAACATGCTTTTTGAATTCTTTTGGAACTAACAAAAAATACATTTCCATGGAGAAATATGTACACCTATATGTGTGTGTGTGTGTGTGTATATCTATGTATGTGTACGTATGTATCTATTTATATGTAAGGAAAAATATATGTGTATGTGTGTGTCTATATATATATATATATATATATATATATATTTATATGTAGTTAGACTGATGTATGAAAATATAAATTTGGTAACCTTGCAAAAATTGAATTATATGAATTATGGATATATAAATTATGTATGTACAAATATATACATATATTCAATGTGACAAATTTATTACATATAACTTAATTGTTGGTTATATATATAATTTGGTTGTATATTAATTACTTATATTGTGAGAAATTAATTTCACGTTGATTAACATTGCACTAAATTAATCTTTTATCTCGAGAGTCTAGTTCCCTGTAGTTATTGAGAATCAATTTTACATGTATAAATGGTAACTTACTAATAAAGTAAAACATATTCACATGTTACCCTCTTTACATGGTAACATCTAAATCAATTATATCCTTTCTCTAATCCTCCTTGAGATGAAAATACATAGAGAGGGTTAGGAGGGAGAAAATTAACTTTTAGAATAGCCATTAAGCATTTTTTGAAAATCATCATTCCTTTCTTAATGAAAAAGTGCAACATCTAGTTAAAAAGTGAAATAGTAATTAAATCAGAAAAAGCTAAGGATTCATTTAATAACGTATACATTGGATTTTAGCAGTAATTTGGGTTCTGATGGATGGGAAAATGCTATTCTTTGTTAATTTAATTAGATTTTGCCTGATCTTCATTTTAGTCGCTATTGTATCCTTTATTAGAAACTTTGATTTAAATTTATAGAAATGGGATTTCTATTTAAAAACGAAATTTTCTAATATGAACGGTTTATTGAAATTCGTATAGATGAAATTTATTATTGATATTTGGACATGATATCTACATAATTCAAATAATATTTTAGTTGGATCCACATTACTAGTTTTGGTGGAGCATGAGGTATATATAAAAGAGATTTATCACTTAAATAAGAAATTTTTATGTGATCAACGTTTTAGAAACTATGCATTTATTGTTAATGATGTTTAAATCTTCGTTGGTTTAAAAACGATGTTGTATTATTGAATTCTTATTAAAATATGTAAATAGATTTTATTTCTAAAGATGATAATTTTTTGTTAAACCCATATATTCATTTTTTAAATAATTTAAAAAGCTGACCAAAACGATGGTTTGATTAAAGTAGTATTTTGACAATGAAGAATTTTCGGAGTATATTATCGATATTAGAAATATTATCGTTTTAAGACAAAAGAAATAAATGTATTTTTATAATGTATAGTATCAAGACAATTTTACTAAGTGGAAATAGTAGGTGTGGGTACACCATTTTCAATTGTTTTGACATCCGTGTTAATTGTTGATTGGAATTATCATGTATGTTTGTTTGGTGAAATTAAATCGCACTAAGATGAATTATGTGATATTTTTCGCTATTACTACATGGATCTTGTGTAGTTTATTATGGTTTTGGACTATTGATGATGTAACGACCTGCAATTCGTCGCTTCAGAAAATTCTAAAATGTTGAAATATAAGAGCTTTTAACATAAATGATAATGTTTTGAACAATAAATAATATTGATAATCTTATTTTGAATAAATATTTTAGAAAATATATACTTTAGAAGATGTATCAATAAAATGACGGAAATTCATTTTATCAATAAACAACTTTTAGACCATCCGACATCATGCATGGAGCTGAACACATACACTCATTTACATATATGAGTAAGGATATGTAAATATTTTATTTTTGGAAATAAAATCTCTTTATGACATCATTAATGATATCATTATTTTGGAATAGATGACTTTTGAATTTAAATTGAGTCTAAATGATTTAATAATTGTTTTAATTATTATATAATGATGGAAATATTATTTTCAAACTTTTTTTTACAAATATATAGATATTAAATAAGAAGTGAAAATATGATTGGAAATCAAAATTGAATTCCATAACGATTCAATGTAGAAAAGTTATGCAACGCTGCGAATCACTTGAGATATACATATGCACACATACATGTACGCATACATGAACACATTCACATGCACATGAGCACATATACACATATAAATATACTTATAAATATTTTCCTAAATCTTAACCCTTAAGTAAAAACAAAGTCAACACCTTACATCCTAAGTACAAGCACCTAGCCACATACATAGGGGGTATGCTCGACCGAGAATGCTCAGGGGAGGAGGGAGTGGTGGTGATGAAATGGCAAACAAATATCATGATATTTCCATCCTTACATTTGTCTATAAATAGCACCCACTCATCTTCACTTCATTCACAGTTCTTCTTTATAAAAATTCCTAAGCTCTTCATCCTGTTCTTTTTTATATTAATGGCTTCCATGGCCTAAGATTTTTTTTTTACAAAGATCAAAACAAAGTTATGCCAAAATCAATCAAAATCTATGCCACTTTGAACCAAAGTTCAAGCCAGTGATCTCTTCCTTTTCCACTACCAAGGCCCTATGCAACCAAGTCCTCCACCACCATTTGCCAAGCAAGGCCGAGCCTTCTAAGCCTTCAAGACCAAGGCCATACCCCTAGGAGCATTTTTGCTAGTTGTCATGAGCTTCAATTTCAAGATAGCAAGTTATAGCCGTTTTAAAGTTAGCCCGATCAAAAAGCAAGTGAAAAACTATATATATATTTGTATGTATATATGTATATACATATGATGTGATATGATTGCTATCGATGTTTATTATGCTTTGATCATCAAGTGTTGGTTGTTTAAATATAGTGTTTAACTGTTTAAACAAGTCATGTTAAATACATGTCGATATTACATAAGGAAATTACTTTCCAAATCAAGTTATAAAAGTAACATGGAATCATTAAACATCTCTAAAATGATTTATAAATGTTTTATAAACACTAAAACCCAATTTTTAAAGTTTGGAAGAGTTATAAGCGTTGAGTCAAAAATAGGTATGTCGGATAACGACAGTTCGCGATTTTACGCCGTAGAAAGTTAAATCCATTTATAGAATGGATTCAGAGTTGGAATTTTTGGAATAAGAATTTTCTGAAATCTTATAGTCATAGTTTTAAAACAAAAAAATATAGAGATTTCGTGTAGTAGATTTTGTAATATGAGCAAATCAAATTTTCAAAATAATCGTGGTTAGGTAGTTCGAAAACCAAACGATAAATTCTTATAATGATATTTTAGATTCTTTATAAATATGGAATAAATTTTATAAATCTTTTGAAATGTTTTAACAGAAATTTGAGTTATAAAAATGGATTTCTAAATGACAGAAAAGTTATTTTAATCAAATAAGCGTAAAAGCACTATTCGCAACACTTTTAATAACTTTTGAAATATGGCTTTAAACTTAAGTATTCTTTCCCAAATCTTTTGTAAATGTCTTAAGATAAATAATTATGTACTTTAAAGGTGATATAAAGGTTTTTAATTTATTTTAAAAGAGTTTAAATAAATGATTTAAAGAAAAGATGTTATAATCAACTAATTTAATCTTGACTCTAAAAGCCAATGAGTATACTGGATTTTTCTATTCGTGGGATATGAATGGGTGGTGCTTAAACTAAGAAGTTGTTCAGGAGCAACCAGTTCCCTGGCTTACCTAGCCTCTTTCCTGTGCGAGGGATAGATAAGCTCGAAGTTTCGAAAATGAGGCAAGTATAAAAGATTTGATTTTTCCAAATTAAATACAACTTGGATTATGTAGAAATAATCTTTTTATATTTGGTATTAAATTCTGAGGGGGAATCTATATTATCCATGTGAATTTAAAAGGTAATTTCACTGCTTTTCGACGAATAGTAAAGGTTGAATACGGAAATTGATGTTAAGTAGAATTAGAATCAATATGATTTATGAGAAATGATTTTGATTATTTAAAGAGAGGTTCAATGATCGTGTATGTATTGAAAAGAAATGGTTTTAAAAGATATATATCTCTAAGGTGATATTTTGGATAAAAGGATACAAATTTTAATCAATCACTTAACATCTTTTTATCGAGGATCGTTCAAAGGAAACATGATCGGATTTGGGCAATTCCTATCTGAAAACCACTTTGAACCAATTTACGAGTTCGAAAGTAAAGACATGTTAAAGACAATGAATTTGAAGGCGGGGATCTTCATAATGGAAGGACTGCTTATTAATAATTTCGAAGTAGCTCCCGAGATAAATAAATACTAGTAGTCCCTTCATTCTGAGATCTTCGTGTGCAAGGACTACTCACTACTAATCCTTGGGGTAACGCTTGATAGGATGTGGTAGGAGAGTGCCTTTGGTTTGTCCTATTCTTCGATAACTTGAATGGATGAATGTCTGACATTGTATTTCTAGGAACATAGTACATTAATCTCTACACATCTGTTTGGTGGTGTAGGAGGTAACCCCTTTTATGCTTAACACCCTTCTCTGACATTGTCCACATAATTTTGACTTACATGCTTTTTCGAACATACTACCATTATTCTCATTTTGATGTATATAACATAACTTATCACATTCAAATTCATGTCCAAGCCAGAATGATTTTTGAAATATCAACAAATTACTACAATGCCAGTTAATATATTTTAAATGAAAGGGCTAGAGTAGAGTAAAGAAACAAAATTACTGGAAGTATCCCGGCTTAAATGAAAAGTTGGACCACAGCTAATGCAATCATATGTGTATATTCTGATGATGGCCTAATAATGACATTACAACCACTAACCAAGGCAGGGCCTACCTACATAAGATTACAAACAAGCAAATAGTGCTAGTTATAAAAACATGCAAGATTTTGTTGAGAACTTTTACAGGTAGGGAAAAAAGAAGTTATTTCCTCAAGAATGGAAAACCTTGCGTGCAGTCATATCCTGTAGAAAGTTCCATGGGTTATTGCTCCAACAACTCCAACTGGCTGCAATTTTGTGATGCAGATATATATTAGTTTAAGAAGAGATATAATATTACTATAATCAAGTTTAACAAAAAGTTGAATATGGTTGACACTCAATCACCAACATCATTTGACCTTTGAACCATTATTATTTTATAATGTAAATTTACATTATATGGTTCCCTTTTAAGTTTGTTCTTCAGTTTAATACAAAGTTGAATAATAAAAGAAATATCTAAATCTCACTAGCACTATATTTTAGCATATTACCTTATTATCATTAGCAAACAACCACTGCAAATGGAATTTCTGAAAGGTAAAAGGACAACGCAAATAATAAAGTATGTGGATAAGCCTGAATAAATTTTTGTTAAAAATCAATCATGGCGACTAGGATTTAGAACTCTATACAAATTAATCTAAATTTGAATGAAAATTCATGACTTAAATTCAAGTAATAACCTTATCTTGGATACAAATGACAAGAAAATTCGTACCTCCAAAAACGTGGATTAGAGATATAGAAGTGGAAACGGAAGCAAAAAGATGGAATAAGCCTAATTTTTTTATTGTAGAAATCGATTGAAGCCCTACTTTTTGGTCTTAGAAGAAATTTTATAGATATGTAGTTGGAATTTGACGAGAAAGAAAGGTAAATATAAATTTTTTGTTGGGTTAAGTGTGTATGCTGGTTATGCAGTTTGGAATCATTAAAACCAATTACTTTGTTGGGTAAATGTGTTTACCCAATAATTCCATTTAACCAAATGGTTTTGACCCAGCACATTTATTTTATGGGTAATTGAGTTGGGTATGTTTTTGAAAGCCTTACAATTATGTAATTGTTACATGTATCTAACTAGATAATCAATGTTATTCGAAATAAAAGGTGCTTTCTTTCTATTACATACTTGATATAATGCATCGTATTAATTGATAAATTTGGTTAAAAGTATATTTAATATAAAATTCATAAATGTTATGTTTTATGATAGTAATTACAATGTGTTATAACCATTAGTAATTGATCATAATGAAATTAAACATATCATTTTCAATATTCATAGTCAAGATGTATCAAGACTAGATGTCGATACATCCATTGAGACTAGAGTATGTAATGCATTCTAAATATTAGACAGTGTATTACTGATGACTGCTTGGGATACCAAGGGGTTACATACTTATAGTTATTGGACAACTATGGAATGACTCACTTGATAATTTTCTATTGGTTAACATAATTTAGGTCAAATAGAAAATAACGGTATGACAAAGTTACATAGTTTTCTTAATTTGAGAATATTGTTAATCTTCAATATGGAAGCTCTGCTTTGATTATACTTAAATCGTGGCATGGTGACCATCGAATGACTATGGTTGGGTCAAATGGAAGCATCAGAAGTGAAACACTATTCAAGAGAGGATTTGTCTCCTTAATTACTTGAGGTTAGTATCACGGTCAACTGAAGTTAACTCAAAGTCAAAGTCTTAGCCAAAATAGTATGGTTAATGATAAGTGTTATTATTGAACCAATGCTTTATGTTTGGGCTATAAAGTTGAATATGGACAATATTGGAATATTGACCATTTTTGAAATCTAGAAGTCCTAATGTGGATAGTTTTAACAAAGAGAATTAGGGTAAATAGTTATCACTACTGGGTAATGCTTAATAAAGTAAAATTGGATTTTAAGAATGCCATTTAAGCGATAATTTTGGCCATAATGTCACACCACCTGCTAAGTGAAGTGTGAATGTTAATTTTTGAATTGTTCAATATTAATCGCCGACCAAATTAACACCTGAGAGTCACAGAACTAAAACATTGAATACTCATATTACCATCTAATTTAATTAATTTGTAATTGTTATAAATTAATTAAATTAACTAATATTTATGAAATAATAATAATAAATTTTACTTGATATGTTGATTAATATTAAATGTTGTGTATATAATAGTTATATATACACTTGTCAATATGCAATATCAGTACACATTTCAATTTGATTTAAGTGTATTAAATATAGCCCGGGCTTGAAGTGGTTTGAATCCCATATAGAGGCTGGTTATTTTCGACCATAAAGAGACAAAGAGGGGCCAGCCATGATGGCCATGGAAGCTTGAATTTTAAATAAAAGAAAGGAAATAGGTAAGAAAAAAAATAAGGATCTAGATTGTTTTACTCCTTGGTTTCTCCTTATATAAATGAATCTAATTCTCGCTTCTAGATCTATCTTTTTTGGCTTCCTTCTCCATGATATTGTAGTCCGAAAATATCCACTTCCTCCTTTATTCATTCAAGCATTTCAAATACAAAATCAAGTAAAATACAGTTGTCGGTGGAAGCTGTATACGGGAGATAGCAAAACTTCTTGATTTGGAATTGGACTCAAGGATCTTGGTCCTTTGTTTCATGGTGCGAATTCAACGCAAAAGACAAAGGTACTTTTACTTAATTAACATATCATGTATTAGTTTAAATAAAATCATTTATCATGAAGTATATATCTTTGTATTGCCACATATTAGATGGTTATATATGTGTGTGTATGCATGTCTGTGTATTAAAAAAACATGTTTTCCATGTACACTCACGGCCTTGATTAGAAAAAATATTTCGAAAACAAAATATACATATATTAGATATTATTTAACTACAAATCAATTTCATAAGAAATAACATTACATTAAATATAATCCATATTTCATAAAATTTTATTTATTTATATAAGATTTCAAAAATTAAAACATTTTTATATTTAGTTTGCAATTATCTTATATATATATATATTAAATATGAAATCAATTTATATGAATAATGTGTGTACATATATATTTGTTTATAATTAATTTAACATGTAAATACATAATTTTAACTTAAACTATGATATTATTCTTTTTTTAGCAAAGCTAGCAGGTTTGACTTGTCCCCTACCGGTTTATTGCAATAATAACAAAAATTCGAATCATAACATGCCATGATTCAAAAATAAAAAGACATGGAAAAAAGAAAGGAAGAACAAATATAACTAGCACTGGTAGACTAGAATGCTTCATCATATTCATAAGCGCTAGCAAGGATTTCATTTTTGATTACAAGTTATGTCTTAATCCTAAGTTGCACATCTATTTTCATTCTCCCACTAAATAATCTAGCTTCTGTAATCTAGCATTTCTTTCAAACCAAATCACATGAACAATCTTCTTTAGGATCAGGAGGGTTATAAAAGTCTCACAACTCTTCCATCTACTAGCCTTGTAGATTAGGTTCCACCCAATTTCGCTGTTCCAATTTTCATTATTTCTTCTGGCCTTAGTGATCAGACTGTGCTAAAGTGGAAATATAATAGGGAAATTGAAGAAAATATTTAAGTTATCCTCAACCTCAACAGCACATAATAAACAAGTAAGGTCGATAATTATCTCTTCAAATAATAGTCTTTCTTTGCTTTGCATAGCATTCCTCAAAACCTTCCACAACATCAAATTATCACACTCTCTATAGTGGATGTTCCAAATTCTTTTGTTCTAGGAAAAACATGAAAGATCAACATTATTGGAGAGGCATCTGTAGATAGTTGAATCAGAGCGGTCCATCTTCTTATAACACCAAACCATCTTGTCCATATCAGAAGATGGAAAACATGCTTGTTGAATCACATTCAAACACTTCTTATGTTTTGATTACTGGAGTAAGGAAGAGTAACAACACCATTAAATAAAATCTCTAGCATAAGCATTAAGGCTTATGCCAGTTAGAGTTAACTGCTGATAGGTGAATATGTTCTTAAGTATAATGCCTTGCTACAACCAAGGATCATTCCAGAAACCGACCTTTCCATCAGCAGCCACAAGACTATGCATATGAGGAAGCATAGCAGTTTTTAAGTTTAAGATAGCATGCCAAATCCAACTACAATTCTGAGGGGCTTACATGTTCCAAAAATCTCCGATGCATTATGTTCTAAGACCAAAAAATCCAAATGTTATCTTTTCAATTAATCAAGTGGTTAAAAATACTAAATGCTGCCAAGTTCCGTCTATGCAAGTTATAGAGGCCAAGGCCACATTCTTCTTTGGCATGGCATTCTTTGAAAAGGAAATAGGAATAAGCTTAGAGGATTGAACATCAATAAACCAGAGGAAGTTGCTAATAGCCATCGTGATCATATGTATTAATTTCATTAGTAATATTAAGGTTTTACTCCAGTAGGAACCCATTGCTTGGATGATGGATTTGATGAGAACCAAGCGACCAGCTTGATATAAAAATCCATTGAACCAATTGCTCATTGACTTAGTGATTTTAGCATGGAGGCCAATGCATTGCTAGGTGGTGATCTTGGATGTAGCAATAGGAATACTAAGATAAGAGACGAAATCAGGGACATATTGCAGACCAAAAAAGGATATGATGTTGAGGGAAAGACCATCGGATACATCAACCAATAAAATACCAGATTTAGAGGTGTTAACGCAGAGCCCCGTAAACATGTAGAAATCCTGGAGAACACAAAGAATACATTGAATAGAATTGATAGTGGATTTTGTGAATAAGTTGACATTGTCTGCAAACATCAATGTAGCAATTTGAGGCTCTTTATATTTAGAGTGCAGCAGTTACAGGATGCTAATAACACATTGATTGATCATTTTAGTGAGAACATCCATCACCATGATAAATAGGTATAAAGACATAGGGTCCCCTTGCCTAACGCATCGTTTGCTTTTGAAATATCCTACAGAGTTGCCATTAATGCAGATAGAGAAAGAAGCAGTTGATAAGCATTCATAAACCCAGGCGTTAAATTGCTTGGAAAACCTCATCTCTGCCATAACTCTGATGCTAGTGGACCATTGTAAATAATCAAAGGCTTTCCTAATATCCAACTTAATCATGGCCCTAAGAGAAACATTTACATTATTGTGACCCTTTAGTAGCTTACGAGAGAGTAACATTATCCAGTATGTTGGGGAAGATCCCTTCAGATGACCAGTCTAAGGGAATAAAAATCCAACGCAGCTGAAAATAACTGGATTGTGATTGCAGTGAGACAATACAAATAGTGATAAAAACCTAAACAGAGAGTCATAGATTAATGCAATCCAAAAAAACAAATAACACCGATATTTATAGTGGTTCCACTACTTCGAGGCAGTGTATGTCCACTTGGGGAGAGGAGATTTTATTATTCATTAAAGATTAGAGTTACAAGATTGATTCACTCTTGGAGGCTACATATAAGAAGAAATAACAATACAGACAAAATTCTGTAGAGTTTCAGCTTAGGATGGCTTCCATTGTTGTCCAGAAGTTCCACTTTTTATAGAGTGAAGATATAAGGAGGGGTAGCTATTATATAGCAGCTCTGGGGTTTGGTTCGGCAAACATCTGGTTTGGCATAACTTTGGTTCGGCAAAGATCACACATGTTTGGTTTGGCATACATCACTTGGCATTTGGTTCGGCAAAGTCCAATCTGGACCGGCACGCTAGCTTCACTGCTCCAAACTTTTGGTTCGGCAAAACACACTGCTTCTTCACGGCCAAATGAAATCACCACCACCGGACGAGATATTTCGTCTGGTCCTCCTTAATGCCAAACGAAACATCACCAAACCAGATCCTCTCCTTCAGATAACTGAACGACTTCACCATGAAGCCTAAGCACTAGATGAAACTGCTCCTCCATTGAATCAGATTACTTGTTCAGTCTTCATAGCATCAACACTGAACGAACTTCACCGGACGAACTCCAACGGACCAAATCTTTGGTCCAGCATCTCCTCAACGGAACCAAAAATTTGGTTCGGCATCTTCTTCTCCAACGCCAGATCCAAACCCCATGACTTCCTCTGCTTTGCTTCAACAACGTGACTTAGGGTTTGAAGCTTCTCCTCGTAGCTTCTCCAAGGGCGATGCTTCTTTATGAATTCCAGGTATCATCTCTAACAATCTCCACCTTGATACCGAATTCCAAACCAGCCTTCCAACTTCATCTAGACCTTCATGCTACAAACAATGGATACTTACTCAATGAGCTTTGGCAATGCCATCATCCATTACACTCTGTCAACGAACTCTAGTAAGGCTATCGCCCGTTAACGAAGTGTTCAAAGTACCTAGTCCGTGTAGAACCTATCAATCTCCATCATGAAAACAAACTTCTCCATAAACCATCTCAACTCTCCCCCCATGCCACCCGTGGCACATAGCACTTCATTAAGCAACGAGCAATGCTCGAACTTGGAAACATGTAACGACTTGGTAAACATGTCTATTGCATTCTACTTTGTGTGAATCTTCTGAAGACAAACTAGCTTCTCGTCACTCATCGAGACAAGGAACGAATCTTTCACTTCAATATGTTTCGTCCTTGAGATGAATGCCAGATTTCTAGCTAAGTGAATTGCACTTTGACTATCATAATGCACATTCACTCCTTCGTATGCAAAGCCCAAATCACACAACAATCGCTTTAAATAAAGTATCTCCTTAGCTGCTTCAACTGCAACTATGAGCTTTGCTTCTGCAGTGGACATAGCTACGATCATTTGCAACCTCGCTATCCAACCGATCATTATCCCACCAAATGTGAACACATATTAGGAGGTTGAATTCCTTCCATCTCTATCACCGGCATACTCGGAATCACAAAATCCAACCAAGCTAAAATCTCTTCCTTTGCCGCAAAATACAAGTCCATGGTTTGGAGTTCCTATAAGGTATATGAAGATACACTTCACTGCTTCCTAATGCATCTTTCCTAGATTTTCCATGAACCTACTCATCAATCCAATTGCCTATGCAATGTCAGGCCCAGTGCAGACCATGGCATACATCAAGTTGCCAACCGCACTTTGCATATGAGACCTTCATCATATAATCCTTGTCCTTTTCCGAGATCGAAGAGCCTTTACTAGAAAGTTGTATGTGTAAAGGCATGGGTGTGCTGATTACCTTTGCCCCTTCCATGCTAAACCAAGAAAGCACCTTTTGAATGTATTCCTTTTGAGTGAGGCTCAAAAGTCCTAGCTTTCTATCTCTTTAGATTTTCATACCCAAAATTTTCTTTGGACTTTCATTTCAAAATCCTCTTTTAGCTTTCGCTTTAGATTATCGATTTTAGCTTTATCCTTAGAAGCAATCAATATATCATCAATGTACAAGAATAGGTACACCCATCTACCATTCTTTAAATGCTTGAAGTACACACAAGCGTCTTTGATGCTACGATCTAAACCAAGTGAAAGCATAAAAGAGTCAAACCTCTTGTACCAGTGTCTAGGCGGCTACTTAAGTCCATACAATGACTTCTTCATTTTGCAAACCTAATTTTCTTTTCCATCCACAACAAATCCTTATGGCTGCTTCATGCAAATGGTATCATCCAAGTCTCCATGCAAAAATGGTTTTCACGTCCAGTTGCTCTAGCTCAAAGTCATGAGCTGCGACAATAGTGACCAAAATGCGAATGGATATATGCCTCACTACTGGAGATAATATCTCATCATACTCCAATCCCTTTATTTATGAAAACCCTTTAGCAACTAGTCTAGCCTTGTATCTCCCATCATCCTTCACCTTGATCACCCATTTGCAGCCTATGGCTGAAATCTTGTTCTTCTTCAACAACTCTAACTCCTCTTCCATAGCGCACATCCACTTCGAACTGTCACATGACTTCAATGCTTCATCAAGGTCAAGCGTCTCCTCAAGAACCACATGTAGGGCATATTCAAGCTGATCACCAAGGCTAAGGTTCACAAAATACCAATCACCATACCATTCAAGCAGCCTAATAGTCCTATGACTGACTCGGATAGGTACTACTTTGCCTAAACTTCTGTCAGCTCCACCTTGAGCCGAACTTCCTCTAGATTCATGCACATCACCAGCACTACAAGAAAGAACTGGTGGACTATCCTGTGATGTTTCGTCAACAGCGTTTTCACCGATAGCATCAACAACAACTCTACTCCTTTGGTGGAACACAGGAATCTTCTTCCATCTCCTTAGGCTTATCATAGTCTTCTAATGTGGTAGGTAGCTTCTCCTTCGGATTGAACATAGTGGACACAACAAAAGTAACACGTCTGGAATGAACAATCTTCTGATTAATAGGGTTTCAAATTCGATACCCTTTGATACCATCGGTATATCCCATTAGTATGCCTTTGTATGCTTAGCCTCCAACTTGTCATCACCTGTATGGTGATCATACATAGGACAACCAAAAATTTAGAAGTAAGCAAGATACACTGCTTTACCTCTCCACTTATCCTCTGGAATCTTCCCATCCATGGATGAGCACGGAATTCGATTCATGATGTGCACCGCAGTTGATAATTCCTCAGCCCAAAAGCCTCTAGACAAGCCTGCTGTCAGTCTCAAGCAACAAGCCTTCTCCAGTAGAGTCTTATTCATCCTTTCTGCGGCCCCATTGGATTGCGGATCTTCGGATGTAGTAAAGTGTCTCTGAATGCCATGCTATCTACAGAAGTCGAGGAACTCCTTAGAGACAAATTCACCACCATTATTAGATCTCAGGACCTTCAACCTAGAATCAGATTGGTTCTCAACAAGCGCTTTTTAGTCTTTAAACTTCTCAAAACTCTCTGATTTGGCCTTCATCACATACACCTATACTTTGTTATAAAAATCATCAATGAAAGAGATAAAATACTTTGTTCCTCTAACAGAAGGAGTAACAACCGGTCCCCAAACATCTGTATGCACGTACTCAAGTACGCGCCTCGATCTATGGAGTCCAACTCCAAAAGGTACTTTAGTTTGCTTGCCTAACACACATTGCTAGCAAAATTCCATCTTGTCGAAGCTTTCTCCTTTGATCGTCTTCTATCTTCAAAGCAATTCTAAGCCTCTCTCTAAAATATGACCCAACCTGAGATGCCAAAGTTTGTGGCGTCCATTGCACGAGAACTATCTACTCTGATACACGACTCTCCAAGAACCGTGGTTCCTTTTAGCAAATACAGAATTCGGAACACATCTCCTTTCATAAGAACTAGTGCACCCCTCGAAACCTTTAGAATATCCTTCTCCATATTACCTTGCATCCCAAAGATGCCAAGTATCCTAAAGAAATTAAGGACTTTCGGAGACCTGGAACATATCGAACACCTGTCAAAGTGCGTATCACTCCGTTGAACATCCTGATTCCCACTATACCTTCACCCATTGCTCTACAGCTTGAAAGTGTGTTATGGATCGTGTAATATGGATATACAGTAATACAAAGTATAATGATGATAGTTATATGGTAAATAATGCTGAATATCAAAGCAGTAAAGTAAAATGACACCAGGAATTTTTATACTGGTTCGGAGCACCGTCCTACATCCAGTCCCAGACTCCTATTGGAATTTCACTAAAACAACAAACCTCACTTAACCCGAAGGAACAAGTTTATACAACCCCTGAGCAGCCGAATAGGGACTTGAGCAGCAAAAATGGATTTCGTCTCAGCAGCCGAAGAGGACTTCACATGCCTAAGCAGCAGAACAGCACTTCAACAAATACAAAAATTATTTTGACTTTATGTGTTCTTAATAACACGGATTTTTCACTTGTATCACACCCTTCCTATATCTTCTCCTTGAGTGTAAACATATATTTGAAGTATATGAAGAATATAAAGGTATAGTATTGCTTTAATGCAGAATTATTGAAAGCAAATAGCGAATAGATTCAAGAGTGTTAGATTAGAGATAGGGAAATTCGTTAGTAAATCAGATTGTAAATCAGTGATTTTGAATCAAGTTGGAGTATGTATTTATAAAGGTTAGAAAGCACTGACTATTGATGAAGAGTTTCAATTAAAGTGTTACGTCTAAATCTTTTCGTAGAGGTTTGTAACTCTTCACAAAAAGTCGTGTCTTTTCAAAAAGTAGCTTTTGTAGAAATTCTATCAACCGAGCCTCTGAATTAGTCGACCGAATATTCAAACGGATTTGAAAATATATATTTGAATACCTATGCACCTATGCATGTTGCATAGATTTTCTAGGGTCAGTCGACCGACCTTGTAAAATCTGTGCAATCTGCACAGTTTTTACAAGTATAGTAATATATATAACTTTAAAACACTTATATATATATATATATATATATTATATGCTTGTATATGTATAAAATATCTGAGAATAAGATGATTAAATATATAAGATAATATATACGTAATCGAGGAGATATTTTAACAAGATTAACCCAAGACTCAAAACTAAAATAATATAATTGATGCACCGGTTTTGAAGTCTTGTCTCCTTGTAGTATATATTCTCCTTTTGTCGCAGCATTCGTCAAATCTATATGTTGCAGTGATAGCTTTGTGTCATGAATCAAAACCAAGTCCTAACATTCTCCCCTTTTTTGATTGATGACAACCTGTAAATAGATATAAATTTCGACCGTATATATAATATAAATACTTACTCCCCCTGAATCTTTGACACTATATATCCTGCATTCTCAACGTTAGTAATAATATTTCTCCCCCTTTATCATCAACAAAAAGAAATAAGTAATATAAACAATATAGAGCAAAATAAATACTACTTATAATTTAAGGTATCAGAAAAAAATTAACATTTAAAGCATGCGATACCCAAGGTTCTTATAATTTCCCAATTTTTAGGAAATCATACCCATTTTGGTGTCGTTGAACCTTTATAAATATAATTTTCATTATTAACTGCCATATCAAAATAATCATCAATGTATTTTTCTCTGTTTTTTCAATTAAGAGGGACCCAAATACTTAGATAATTTTTATTCGTATTTCCCGTTAACGATTTTGTACTTCTAAAGAAATTATAAACATTATTGGTCATAGCAGTATTTGAATTTCTATAAAAATTGGATTTAGACTTTACTCGTAATCTAGTACTAGCACTAACATATTTACTCTACATGAAAGCATGTCTAGTGCTATTTCTATGATCTGTTTTATTATATCCTAAACCACTTTTACCATGTAATGGTCTAGAACTAGATAAAATCATGTTTAAATTGTTTTGATCTTTATTAAATTTTGTGACTTCTGTGTTAAGTTTATCAAATATAGATTTAAAGTAACAATTATTATTTTCAAAAGAAATATTACTGTTTTTCAAAATATTAATTTGCTTGTTTAATTCAAAATTCTCCTATTTTAACATATAGATCTCATTTTCGAGAAGAAAAATTTGAGATTCTGAATTATCTAAAGATGAATGTAATAAATCATTTTGTCTTTTAAAATCCGTAATTTCTTTTGAAAAATTTTCTTTTTCTTTTTCGAACATAGTATTTTGTTCATCTAGAAGATTTTTAAGAGCCTCAAAATTATTTTTCAAAACACCCTGCTGATTTTCTAAATTTCTCATTTTTCAATTTCTTATTTTCAAGTTTAATTGATTTCATCTTTTCTAAAATAAGAAAATTAAGCTTGGAGATCTTATCACATACTAAATAATTCATTATTCTCATTTACTGAAATTTGTAAATCAGAAAGTACCTTTTTATAGTCCTCACTGATGGCTTTGATAGGGATTTTGCCTGTTGCATTTCGACTGGATCTTTTTCTGGCCATAATTCTATGATGTTGCGACAATCGATAGAATTCCAGGATCTAATACCAAATGAAAGTGTGCTATGGATCATGTAATATGGATATACAGTAATACAGATTATAGTGATGATAGTTATATGGTAAATAATGTTGAATATAAAAGCAGTAAAGTAAAATGACACCAGGAATTTTTATACTGGTTCGGAGCACTGTCCTACGTCCAGTCCCAGACTTCTTCTGGAATTTCACTAAAACAACAACCCTCGCTTAACCCAGAGGAACAGGCCACCCCTAAGCAGCCGAACAGGGACCTGAGTAGTAGAATAGGATTACGCCTCAGCAGCCGAAGAGTACTTCACATGCCTGAGCAGCAGAACAGGACTTCAACAAATACAAAAATAGTTTTGACTTTGTGTGTTCTTAATAACACAGATTTATCACTTGCATCACACCCTTCCTATAATCTTCTCCTCGAGTATATATATATATATATTTGAAGTATGTGAAGAATAAAAAGGTATAAAATTGCTTTAATGTAGAATAAATGAAAGTATAATTACGAATAGATTCAAGAGTGTCAGATTAGAGATAAGAAAATTCGATAGTAAATCAAATTTTAAGTCGATGATTTTGAATCAAGTTGGAATATGTATTTATAAAGGTTAGAAAGCAGCGACTGTTGATTAAGAGTTTCGATTGAAGTGTTGCATCTAAATCTTTTCGTAGATGTTCGTAACTCTTCACAAAAATTCGTGTCTTTTCAAAAAGTAGCTGTTGTAGAAATTTAGTCAACCGAGACTCTGGGTCAGTCGATTGAATATTCAAATGAATTTTAAAATATATATTTGAATAATTGTGCACCTATGCATGTTGCACAGATTTTCCAGGGTCATTCGACTTAATCTCTAGGTCAGTCGACTGACCATGTAAAATCTGTGCAATTTGCATAGTTTTTGCAAGTATAGTAATATATATAACTTTAAAACACTTTTATATATATTTTATATGCTTATATATGTACAAAATTTTTGAGAATAAGATGATTAAATATATAAGCTAATATATGCATAATCGAGGAGAGATTTTAACAAGATTAACCAAAGACTCAAAACTAAAATAATATAATTGATGCATCGGTTTTGAAATCTTGTCTCCTTATAGTATATATTCTCCTTTTGTCATAGCAGTCGTAAAATTTGTATGTTGTAGTGATAGCTTTGTATCATGAATTAAAACCAAGTATCAACACAGCTAGCATCATTAACCACAAGAATAGAGCTTCCCTCTCGTCCAACAAAAGAACTGAAGTAATCCTTATTAGGTGTCATATGGAAACCCTAAGTCTAGCACCCCATTTTTTGAGACATCCGACACTTCTTTTGACAACACAATAACAGATACAGACTTCTCCATCGCAAATGATGAAAACCGTCTTCTTCCTTCTTCTTCAAATTTGGACAATCCTTTTTCCAATGACCAGTTTCTTTCAAATAAAGCACTTCCCATCCTTAGACTTTCCTCTCCTTCCATTACCGGGCTTCTTGAACTTGGAACGCCCTCTAGAGTGCCAATTCTTCTTATAATCTATTCCTCTTTCAACAAACAAGTCATGACTACTACTTCCACCTCTACTTCTTTCACTTATCTCCTTCATCTGATCTCTCAAGCCCTGAGATAGAAGGCTTGACTTCACATCTTCCATTGTCAAGTGTCTCTAGCGAAGATAAGGCTATCAGCGAAACCTGTGTATCGCTCCAGAAGATAACACAAATGAATCATTGTCATTTGCTCCTAATCCATCTTCGAGTCAACAGTCTTCATCTTCATCACGAGATCATCAAAGAAATTAAGATGTTCCTTCACTGAAGTACCTTCTCTCATCCGCATAGTGAAAAATGTCTTCCGTAATTCCAGACGTTTAGTCAAAGATTTCTTCACGTAGAGATTTTAGTCCAAATGCCCCCAGCAGTGGTCTCATTGCTAATCTTTGAGATAACATTCTCTCCCATAGCTAGTTGTAAAGTAATAAATGCCTATTTCTCTATCTCCTTCCTTTCCGTGACTGAGATGTCTGTTGTCAACTCCTCAGGAGCAAACACTATTGGATGGACTTCATTCCTCATTTGAACAGCCTTCATTCTCTATTGCCACTTCTCGAAGTCTTTATCCCCATTTTCATTTCTTAATTGCTAACTGTGATCCTAATGCGATATACATCCCTCTAGTATAGGGTCTTGTAATAACTAGAGCCGCTTCATTTCCGCCACAGCGTCTAACACTCCTCAATCAACCTTTGC
This sequence comes from Allium cepa, assembly GCA_030765085.1. Classification (NCBI taxonomy): domain Eukaryota; kingdom Viridiplantae; phylum Streptophyta; class Magnoliopsida; order Asparagales; family Amaryllidaceae; genus Allium; species Allium cepa. The sequence continues at coordinate 719,614,893 of CM060938.1, read as the reverse complement.
AGCTCCGATACCAGACTGTTTGGGGGAAAATCCCTTTAGATGATAGTTTAAGGGAATAAAAAAGCCAACGTAGTGGAAAACAACTGAATTGTGATCGTAGTGAGACAATACAAACAGAGATAAACACCAGAAAAGGCAGTCACAGATCAATACAATGCATAAAAATAAATAACACAGCATTTATAGTGGTTCCACTACCGCGATGCAGTGTACGTCCACTTGGAGAGAGGAGATTTTATTAATCACTGAAATATTAGAGTTATAAGGTTGATTCACCTTTGGAGGCTATACATAAGAAGAGATAACAATACAAAAAATTCTACAAAGTTTCTGTCTTTAGGATGGCTGATTTTGTTGTCTAGAAGCTCCACTATTTATAGAGTGATGATATGAGGAGGGGTAGCTTCTATATAGCAGCTTTGGGGTTTGGCTCGGCAAACATCTAGTTAGGAATAACTTTTGTTCGGAAAAGAGCACACATGGTTTGGTCTAGCATACATCACTTGGCATTTGGTTTGGTAAAGTCCAATCTGGATCGGCATGCTTGCTTCACCGCTCTAGACTTTTGGTTTGGCAAAACACACTACATCTTCAAAGCCGAACGAAATCACCACACCGGATGAGATATTTCATCCAGTCCTCCTTAATGCCAAACGAACCATCACCGAACTAGATCCTCTCCTTCATATCACCAAAAAACTTCATCACAAAGCCCAAGCACCGAATAAAAATGCTCCTCCACCGAACAAGATTACTCATTCAGTCTTCATAGCATCAACACCAAATGAACATCACCAGACGAGCTCCACCGGACCAAATCTTTGGTCTGGCATCTCTTCCACTGAACCAAAAATTTGGTTTTACATCTTCTTCTCCAACGCCGGATCAAGCCTCATGGCTTCCCTTGCTTTGCTTCAGCAACATGACTTAGGGTTTTGAGCTTCTCCTTTAAGCTTCTCCAATGATGACACTTCTTTATGAATTCCAAGTATCGTCTCTAACACAGTATTCTTCTGCCAAGCAAGAATGTAGCTTGGTTTTGGGAAATTAAATCAGGAAGGACCATCTTTAACCTACTAGCAATTATCTTAGAAATGCATTTGTATATAATCTTACAGCAGGAAATAGGCCTAAAATCTTAACACTGGTAGGGTTATCAGCTTTAGGAACTAGTGCAATGTTAGAATTAATTCCATTGGGAAGTTTACTATGCTTGAAGAAATCACACATAGCCCTACAAAGGTCCTTGCTGATGATATTCCAGCATGTTTTATAAAATAATGCATTGATGGAATCAGGGCTTCAATAAAAACCCATATTCATACCAAAGATACAGTTTTTTATTTCATCAAGTGAAACCTCAGCAGAGATCCTAGAAATCTGATTATTAGACAAAGTAGGAAGGCTTAGTGAAGAAATAATGTCTAAATTAGGAGAGAAAAAATTAGAGGGATTACCCAACATGTCTGGGAAATAGTTTAGGAAGGCCTCATCAACTTGTTGAAGGCTGGATGCTAGGTTGTCATGCTGTTTAGTGATAGTGTGGATGTGGGATTGAGCCTGCTTGCATTTTAGGATTTCATGTAAATAACTAGTGTTCTTATCACCCTTCAAATCCCATTGGTGTCTTAATTTTTGCTTCTTCATTTCAGCCTCGGAAGCAAGGGCTTTAGAATACTGATAAGGTAGATCACTTTCCAAAGTAGTGGCATTATAATCATCTGGGTCCAGTAAAAGGTTATTCGAGCAATCTCTAGTTGAGTCTTAAGAGAAGTAGAGAGAAGTATCCCTTTTCCCAATTTTTTCTTTGCCCATACTCTCAAAGAAATTTTCACATTCTTCATTATCTTTTAAAAATAAACATAGGATTACCATATATTTTAGTTGACCAAGCATTCCTAACAATGTCAATAAAAGAGCTATTATGAATCTATGCACTAAAAAATTTAAAAGAGGATTTCACATTAGGAGCAGCAACTCCATAAGATAGTATTTAAGGAGTACGGTCAGATATGGAAGGGGGATGAAGGTGAGCAGAGATGGATGGCCATTTATTAAGGGAAGCAAGGTCACATTAGGCATTATCATTTTACTCATAATCAATTATGCCACTCCTACTCTTATTATTCCAAGAGTATCTAGCACCATTGAAAGGGATGTGAAGTAGGGAGGAAGCGAAAATAGCATCATTAAAAGGGACTCTTCATTGTTAGTCACATGCCTACCTCCAACCCTATTATTCATATCAAGGAGACAATTAAAATCCCTTAGGACAAGCCATGGATGGCTTTCCTAAGAGAAGCAAGGGAGGTATTTGAGAAGCAATTATATTGAGCTAAGATTATTATCGGCTAAATGATGGTGATTACATTGATGCGAAAGAGGGAATGTGAACCATATGACAGTGAATAAACTGCCTGTCAAACAGAATATGCCAAAGAGTGTAGATTGAAGGATCATATGAAATCATGATAAAACCATAGGAAGCAAGTTGAAGATTATAGACATGGGACCAATGCGTATTGATGAAGTTGGCAGCTTCGAGAGGGAGTTGGATGTTGAGCTTAGTTTCTAGAACATCTAGAAAGGATAGATGGTAAGATATGATTAATTGCTTTAATCTATCACGTTTAGTTTGATTGTATGCACCTTTGATGTTTGTTTGCACCAAAATTGGTCACAAACCCCGAATATTATGAAAGCACCAGTGTTTACACATAGATCCACAATACTCTAACACAAATCTTAGATCCAGATAAAGTAGGGAATAAAAATGAAGAATAACAAACTTAAAGTGGAAATAAATAAACAGAGACACAGGATTTATAGTGGTTCGGCTATCTCCGGCCTAAGTCCACTTTAAAAGATAATCTTTTGTTGACTTTCCTTGCTGGTTACAACGGATTCAGTAATTCTTGAGTTACAACAGTGAAATTCGAGTACAATGTTGATTATGGCAGAGTGTAGAAGAGTCAAAAAGTCCCTTTTCTAGTTGGCTTTGAGATGCTATTTATATGCATAGGCTGCAAATATCTCGCTCAGATCTCGGAAGACCTCTTCTGGAACGTGTGTGAGCCCACACAATCGATCCTAGGTGATTTCGACTCGATCCATGATCGATATGAACCAATTTTGTATAGATCTAGATTTGATCCAGTCGAGTTGAAATTTGGCATGAACATTTCTTAGGTTGCACGTAAGCTCCTGTGAAAATTTGGTGAAATTTGGACTTGTGGATTGTGAGATATGATCGATACGAATTGTAGTTTTCGTGAAGGCTGAAGCGTTCGTCTCCATCCATTCGTCTCCATCTCTTCATATTAACTGCACTGATGACGTGGCTCGGAAGTCTAGGAGAGATACACTTTTGATGCCGAGTTGGCCGCTTCTTCATTCAAACACGTCTCCTTCGTATCAATCGAATACACTTTTGATCAGCCATTCCTATGTTCGTATCGATTCCTCTGCTCTCTTGTTTGTGTCCAACATGTAGATCACATCCATTATCTCGCATCTAATCATTCACATTGGTTTTTCTTCATATCCATCCTGGGTTCCTTCCCTTCATGTTGATCCTAACCGCATCGATCACTGCTTGATCGACATGAACCTGTACCGAGTCGAAGTTCATTGCACCCTCTCCTTGATCGATACAAACAACACGTTCGTATCAATTTTCTCCATCTCTTTCATGTCCTTAATTCACATCGATCACAAGGCTTGATCGATACGAAAACACATCGAAAATCTACTCAATCCAAGTCCGTAGTCATCGAGTCGAAAACCACCTAACCTTTCTATCTGATCGATGCGAACATCTTGTTCGTATCCATGGGCATCGATACGAAACGTGTGGATACGAATAGTGTCGATACCAAACAAGCCACTTCCATCATTGATCCATGCATATCTTGAGCATACGAATTCCGATTAACCTGAATTTTGAAAGGTAGCCTCTCCTAGCCTTAATCGTCATTCCCAATCAATCCCGCCTTGATCGGAGCTCGGCCAAATTTCGACGACATCGACCATAACCTTGCTTCCAATCGATCTCCAATCCTGATATTCATCCTTTCTACCCAATTTGTTGATATTCCAGCCTTTACCAAAAGATGGGATAACAATGTTCCAAGCAATGTTGTTCAACATTAAAAATAATTAGAGGAGGAGTTATATTGATTTCTTCCCCTTCTAGCTGATGAGGATCTAGTGGATTTATTGTCAAGAATTGTGGAATTATAAGTTAGGATGTTGGTTTCATTCAAATATGTAGAATTTGCATTCTTCAGCTTCATGAATTTTGAAATCTTGTTTTGATAGTTTGGTTTTGTATTGGAGGAAGAAGGTTTGTGAATGGAGAGGTTAGAAGTTGAGGGATTGGAGGTGACATTGAAAATAGCCTAACAAGCGAGTTTAATATTTCCATCAGATTGAAATAAAGAGAAGGGATGTTGGTAAGATATTTTAAAACAATTCATCAAAAGAATGAAGGCTGTAAATGATGGGGAAGGAGAAGTGGTAAGAGATTTGGAGTTTGGCAGATCGAGAAGATCCAGAGAGGATTTGTTAGAGGGAATAAGGTTAGTTTGCTATTTATGAATAGGATGCATGGCTTTTGCTTTAGTTAGAGCACGTGAATTAGGTGGGGTTGGTTTGAGCTGTAAAGCAAGGAATTAATGCATGGGGGAGTAAATTTACTTTGGGAACCATGTAATAAATTAATGTTTGGAATATGAATAGACTCAGATTCAATGCTGGAATTAAAAGTGAGGACAAAGCATTCAAGTGGAGCAATATTAGATTGGGCATTTATGTTAGAGGGTAAAAGAGAGTTTTGCTTTTGAGGGGATAAAGCATTTATGCTTTGGTTTTTAAAGAATGCAACATTTGTACAAGCATGCACATAGGATGCAACATGCATAGTAGCACTAGTGGAAATACCACAATCCTCTTTACTTATATTATGTAATCTTGCTAATACTTCAAGCTCATCAACATCATTACAGATAGTAAGGGAGTGTAACGTAGTATTAGACAATAATCCATCAATTTGATTATTCAAAGGTAGGGAAACTTTAGCAAGGCCAGAGGGTTGCATAGTGATACTAACATCCCTCTCTACATCAATCTGTTCCACATCACTGTTAACGATGGTTTTCTCTACATTGGTAGCATCATCAATCACATTACTCACCATTACTTTGGCTTGTTTAATTGATCTAATTGTCCACTTTTCTTATTATTCCCTGCAATTTTCCACCATCTCTCTTTATTTGAAAATTTAAACTTCCTTTTCACCACCTTACTTGACTCAATTTCAGGTTTCTTGACATCAGCCATTTTAATTTTATTATTTATGACATTGTTTTCAACATCCAAGCTACTTTTGCATTTAGCAGTTCTATAACCAAATGATTTATAGACAATACAAATATAGGCTTTAATAACTAATCAACTTGAATCATTTGTTCACCACCACCGATCAACTTAATAGGGAACTTATTTAACAATTCTTGATCAAGGATGATCTCAATCATACACTTTGCATACTCAATATGGTCAAGATGTTTTGTGAATTCATCCATACACAACAACTTGCCTAGTCTACTCACAAGCCAGTTGATGCTAAGGTAAGACCATGCATAAATTAGAATATTTGACAATCTAACCCATATAGGAACTGACTTAATGCTCCCGCAAACATTCTCAATCTCGGGGTTCCAAGCTTTAGTGATAAACATTTTATTACGCATGATAATGGGGTTACCTTGAAGGATTCTAGTTATATCCTCCATACAAGAAAGCAGAAAAAGAAAGACAAAACCACCAAACTTCACCTTTACAACATAGCCTTTGAGCTTCCAAATTCGCGTTAAATACTCATAGCCTTTACAATTATAATCTTTGTATTTATGAAAATGTAAAATTAAGCATAAAGAAAAATCTAGATTTACCAAATATGTAATTTAGAGAATTCTAGTATATGCTTTATCATGAAAAATCTACTAAATAGAAGATTGGAAAAAAGTATAAAAGTTGTATCACACGATAAATAAAAAAGTTTTCTCTTCTTTTGTAAGTAAGCGAAAAAATGCAAAGAAAATAAAGCTTATTTCCTCTACAAAATATTCTGTCAATCTCCATTAGCAAATTGGGAGTTACATCTCCCTTTTCCTTCCTATAGAAATTTCCCAATAATGATAGCAGAGCTCGGTTGCTAATCAAGGAAGATAGCGACACTTTTTCAATTTCTTTTATTAAAAAAGGAGAATTTTGAAAATTGAAGCATTCACATGAAGGCACTGCTTGGATCACAAGATGCGTGGGATATTATAGAAAACCGGTATGAAGAACCCGTCGATATTTCCACTTTATCCTAAATTGAAAGGGATAATTTGAAGAATTTTAAGAAGAAGGATCAAAAGTATCTTATGCTCATTTACCAAAGTTTGGATGCTGCTATGTTCGAGAAGATAGTTAATGCACAAACCAGCAAGGAAGCTTGAGTGATTTTGAAGAACGCTTTTAAAGGAATCGACAAAGGAAAGAAAATTTGACTACAAATTATGCGAGATGAGTTTGAATCTTTATATATGAAATCATCAGAATCGATTGATGATTATTTTTCTCAAGTTTAATCTAATGCAAATCAAATGAAAAGATATCGAGAAAAAATAGAAGGCTCTAGAGTTGTTGAGAAAATTCTACGATCATTAGGTTCAAAATTTGATATATAGTTGTAGCAATTGAAGAATCTAAAGATCCAGGATCCATGATTGTTGATCATATCATGGGTTCACTTCAAGCCCATGAAGAAAAATTGAAGAAAAATGTTAAAGAAGAGCTAATAGAGCAAGCTCTTCAAACATAACTCACCTTGTGGGAAAATGAGACATTTAAAGAAGTCAAAGCCAAAGCAGAAGAGGTCACAGCCAAAGTTATGGAAGAAATTACAATCATAAAGAGGAGAAAATGCAAAAGACATGTATCCCAAGAGGACGAGGAAGAGGAGGAAATATAAAGAAAAATGGAAGACCAAAGTATGATAAAACACAAATAAAATGTTATAATTGTAATAAATTTAGGCCTTTTTTCGATTGCAGGTCCACTTTTTATAAAGTCCGAGCAAGAAAAAATTATGCTAAAGAAGATGAAGAAAATTAAGCACTATTGTTGGCATATAAAGGAAATGAAATTAGGGACAATAATACATGGTATTTAGACACGAAGGCAAGCAATCATATGTGTGGAAGGAAGAGCATGTTTACAGAGATTGATGAATCGGTAAGCGGTAACATTCATTTTAGAGATGAATCTAAAATTCCAGTTAAAGGAAAAGGAAACATAAAAATTAAGTTGAGAATGGAAAAAATGACTTTATTTCTAATGTTTACTATGTGCCTAAAATCAAAACGATTATATTAAGTTTGGGGCAGCTTTTGGAAAAAGGATATGATATACAAATGAAAATAAAAGTCTTTTAATGAGAGATGGTAAAGGAAATTTAATTGCTACAGCGGAGACGCCAAAAAATAGGATGTTTCATTAAATATCTCGAATAAAATTTCTAAATACCTAAAATCATGCTGTAAAGTTTCATCGTAGCTTTGGCATTTAAGATTTTGACATCTTAATTTAAGGGGATTCAAATTATTCAAAAATAAAAACATGGTGAAAGGTTTACCATCAATAAATCATGAGAACAAATTAAGTGAAAGATGCTTATTTGGAAAACAGCCAAGGAACAATCAACCACAAGAGCCAAACAAGCATTAGAATTAATTCGTACGGATATTTGTATCCCTATAAAACCATTCTCACTTGGAAAAAGTAACTATTTTGCACTTTTTATTGATGGCTCTTGTAGAAAAACATGGGCTTATTATCTCAAATAAAAAGATGTATTTGATGCTTTCAAGAAATTTAAGGCCTTTGTAGAAAATGAAAGTGGTTATAAGATCAAAGCCATGAGAACCGACCGAGGTGGAGAATTTAAATCAAAAGAGTTTGAGAAGTTTATGAAGAAAATGGAATTCATCATCCATTAACGGTCCTGTACACTCCACAGCAAAATAGAGTTGTAGAAAGAAAGAACAGATCTCTTCTTAACATGGCACGAAGCATGTTAAAAGGAAAATTGTTCCAAAAGAGTTTTGGGATGAAGCCATCGAATGTGCGGTATATTTATCAAATCGTTCTCCAACTTGAAGTGTGTGGAACAAAGCCCCCGAAGAAGCATGGAGCAGTAAAAAGCCATGTATATCTAACTTGAAAGTATTCCGAAGCATCGCGTATGCCATTGTGCCAGATCAAAGATACTCCAAATTAGATGACAAAAGCGAAAAATATATTTTCATTGGCTATGATTTACTTAAAAAGGATACACATTATTTAATACTATTAATGAAAAAGTTGTTGTTAGTCGTGGCAATGAGTTCGATGAAGAAAGTGCTTGGAATTGGAATAAATAAGAAGATGATTACAGTTTTTTTTTCCATTTTATGGAAAGGACTGCAACGATGATGTAGAAGAAGAACTCATTAGTCCAACGCTGTCATCTCCTTCTACTATCCATCAAGAATATCCATTTGAAGAAAGCTCAAATGAAAGACCACCACGCATAATATCTTTGCAAGAATTATATGAGGTAACTCCAATTTTCGATGATACTACCTTATTTTGTCCTTTTGCCAATTGTGAACCAATATATTTTGAAGAATAAAAACAAGACAAAAGATGGAGGGAAGTTATTAATGAAGAAATTAAAGCAATTGTAAAGAACAGTACATGGGAGTTGGCTACTTTACCTAAAGGACATAAAGCTATCGGTGCAAATGAGTATATAAAGTGAAGAGGAACGCTAAAGGAAAAGTTAAAAGATACAAAGCAAGATTGGTAGCTAAAGGATACAAGCAAAAAACATGTATAAACTATGATCAAGTATTTGCTCCTTGTTCTCGCCTAGAAATATAAGATTATTAATTTCTTTAACAGCTCAAAAAAAGGAAAATACATCAAATAGATGTGGAATCTGCTTTCTTAAGTGGTAAATAGAAGAGGAAGTTTATTTGGAGCAACCATAAGATTATAAATTTAAAGGACATGGAGACAAAATTTTAAAATTGAAAAAAGCACTTTACGGTTTAATACAAGCCCCAAGAGCATGGAATACAAGAACTGATAAATATTTTTTAGAAAATAATTTTGTAAAATGACCCCACGAATATGCTCTTTACATAAAGAGAAATCAAAATGGAGATATTTTAATTGTATATTTATATGTGGATGACTTAATCTTTACTGAAAATAATCCAAAAGCTTTAGATGATTTCAAGAAGGAGATGAGTTTAGAATTCGAGATGATGGACATTGGACTTATGTGATACTATCTTGGAATCCAAGTGATTCAAAGTGAGCATGGTATATTTATTTCTCAAGAATCATATGCAAATGTAATATTGAAGAAATTCAAAATGGATGGATGCAAACTCGTAAGCACTCCAGTAGAAATTGGTGTAAAGCTCTCAAAACATATGCAAGAAGAGAATGTAGATCCTACCCTATTTAAGAGCATGGTTGCTTGTTTGAGATACTTAACATTCATAAGGCCGGATATACTTTATGGAGTGGGTCTTATTAGTCGCTACATGGAAGCTCTTACCACATCGCAATTGAAGATGCCAAAAAGAATCCTTTGATATATTAAAGGTACCACTAATTTTTGATTATTGTATTCACTATCTAATCATTTTAAGTTGATTGGTTATTGTGATAGCGATTGGGATAAAGATATTGATGACCATAAAAGTGCAACTGGATTTTCTTTCTTCATGGGAGATACAACATTCACTTGGAGCTCAAAAAAAGCAACCAATCAAGACACTATCAACCTGTGAAGCTGAGTATGTTGCTGCTTCAACTTGTGTACGCCATGCAATTTGACTTATAGATTTATTGAAGTAGTTGCATATAGCATAGCACAATGCAACAGAAATATTTATGGATAATAAGTCGTCCATAACACTCGCTAAGAATCCTGTCTTTCATAATCGAAGTTCGCATATCGATACACGCTACCACTTTATTCGAGAAAATTTTACAAAAAAGGAGGTACGATCGAAGTTTATCAATTCAGAAGACCAAGTTGCAGATATAAAAAGGCATTGAAGCATGAAAACTTTGAAAGACTATGAGTTATTCTTGGAGTTACAAAACCAAGTTTGGGGGTGTTGAAAATAAACTTGGTTTTTAGGAAACATTGGTTATGTTGACAATTATAATCTTTGTATTTACGAAAATGTCAACTTAAAAATAGAGAAAAACCTAGACTTACCTAACATGTGATTTGGAGTATTCTAGAATATGCTTTGTCAAGAAAAATCTAGAAAATATAAGATTGAAGATAAGTCTAGAGATTGTATCACACCATAAATAAGAATGTCTTATCTTCTTTTGTAAGCAAGCAAAAAAAAAAAAAAAAAAAACAGAAAAGTGCAAAGAAAATAAAGCTTATTTCCTCCTTCACAAAATATTCTCTCATTCTCCATTTAGCAAATTGGGAGTTACTTCTCCCACCTTCGTATAGAAATTTCCTAACATGAGGGAGAGGAGGAAGGGAAGAGGAAGACATGAGCGGGAAAAGATGTACAAAAGCTAGGTCAAAAAAGTGGAAGGCGGGAAAGAAGAAGAAAGAGGAGCTGCCACAAATGTGAAAATAATATTTTGAGGAATGATATAGTATGTTTCTTTTTTCAAAAATTATTAATATAATTAATTTTAACTTGTTCTTTATGGAATTAAAAAAGTAGAAATTAGGGAGGCATCCCTATCATACTTTCATATTGTAAAGCGGGTCCCTGTCAAAGTTTTATTGTAAAGCGGGTCCCTATTTTTTGAAAACGAAGAAAATTATTGCTGAAATGTCAGCAACTTTTATAAATAAGTGCTGATATTTCAGCAACTTTCACTGACAAAGTTTCATTGTAAATCCGGTCCCTATTTTCTAGAAACAAAGAAAAATTATTGCTGAAATGTCATCATCTTTTATAAATAAGTACTGATATTTCAGTAACTTTCATAAATTGCGTTTACAGTGTACATGAATGTTGCTGAAATGTCAGCAACTTTTATAAATATGTGCCGATATTTCAGCAACTTTCATACACTATGTTCACAGTGTACAGAAAAGTTGCGGAAATGTAAGCAACTTTCATACACTATGTTCACAGTGTACAGAAAAGTTGCGGAAATGTCAGCAACTTTTATGAAAAGTTGCATCATGCTTTGCAATAAACGTGAATAAAAAACAGGGACCTAATTTACACTGAAATTTAGTGAAGGACTTTTCGTGAATTTTGAAACTTAATAAGGACTTCTGCCAAAAGTACCCTTAAAAAACCTTTTTTAACCGTTAAACTCGTTTAAACCATAAAACATTTATTTAGGTCAACCACATTTATTATATGTAACATATATTCTTTATCTTGATTTACATTATAATATATTTACAAGTATATATATATTTAAATATGTATATTGTGTATAATTTTTTAAATTTCATTATACATATAATTTTGAATTGTATGTAATATTTATTTAAAACTACATTGTATATTTACATTCAACATATTTTGCAATCTAATTATATTTTATACATGCATTTGTATTTATATAAGTGTATTACATATATTTTACTTCAAGTAATACTTTATAATATAAACAGCCACACATATACATACATACACATGTATGTATATATGTACGTATATAGACAACATACATGTATACAGAGTGGCTAACATATCATTGCAGTGTCATCCCAACATTCATATACGAGCATGTCAAATTACGTATGCTATATATGTTGCACGTGCATGTACATACATATGTGTATATGATATACACATATAATATGAAATACAAACTATACAAAATAAATCAGCATTTGTGAATTAAATAAACATATTGATTTTATTTAAAAATACTTTTGAAAAGTTCTAAATACTTTTAAACTACATAGGCTATGATATCCTGGAATTTTGGCAATATCAATTCAATAATCTGTATTAAATTTTAAATTGATTTGATAATCTTTGTAATAAAATTTGAATTAATTTAATAATCTAATTGAATAAATATTTAATTGATAGATTTTATCTTTTAAAATCTAATAAATTGTTTTCTATTTATAATGTATATAGAAAATGTATATATTGTAAATAGGTAAGCCTTGTTTTAAATTTAATAAATAAATAAATCTTTTTTTCTAATATATATATATCTTTGGTAAATTGGGAATTATGACTTATTTAAAGTTAAACTTTTAAAAGCTATTTTATAAATAACTATATGTTTTTAAATTGTTAAGATAAATTGTTTAAACTGATTTCAGCATAAGTTTAAATTTAAATAAAATTAACAATAAGGTTTGTTTTGTTTTCTTTTTAAATATAGTTTGATAAAATAAGTAATTTATTAATAAAGAAACAATTTCTTTTATAAATTATTTAAAGTTATCAATTTTTTTATTTTCAAAATATAATAATGTATTGTTTTTAATAAAAATAGTTTGTTATTTCAAATTGAATTTTTGAATTTGATTTGAATTTGAATTTAGAGTTTTGAAATTCAAAGTATAGATACTTAAATTGTTTTGGATTTTAAAATATTTGTATAAACTTTTATTTATATATATAATTGTTTCATTTCTTTTAAAATTATATATATATATATATATATATATAAATACTTATTAACTAATTACTTAAACATCATCCTTCATTAACATTTAACATATTAACTAAATACTAATTAACATTTAATTATAACTAATTAACCTTAAAAGACATGTGTTAAGTAATTAACATATCTATATGACAAATGTTAGTATAAAGGACAAGTGGCATTTGTAATTTATTTTTTCTTTTGTTTTGATTTCTTTTTAAATAATTTCAGCCTTTATATTTATAAATCTCCTTCCCTTCCCTTTCTTTTTCTATTTTTCTAAATCTAGAAGCTAAGTTCAAATCTAAAACTAAGAAACTTAGCATGTTCTATGCTCAAACCAGAAAATCACTACCCTGAAATCAATCTTCAAGATCAAAACAAAAATCCTTGCAACCATAACCAAATCTGAGAACAACTTCCTCAAAAAATCAGATCAAAACCTTCATTATTTTCAAACCAATGCCTGTATATTTTCTTCAATCTGAAAAGCAAAGCTTACAACATCTTTTTCAAACTTGAGATGAATCAAATCCTGTATTTAATTTTCAAAAGCAAGACTGCAGATCATTTTCAAAAAAAGTAAACAAGCCTGCATTTTCATTTCATCCTGGAAATCAAATCAAGCCAGCATGCATGTAGTTCTTATTTAAAGATCAGTTATAAAGCTCCAACAACTCAAGTTTTCTAAGGCAAAGAAGTATCTTACTTCAGCAACTCAAGGTTTTAAAAAGATTCAAAAGCTGTTTTCAAAATGGAGGCTTTGCTCGTATTTATGACAGGTGAGTAACAATTTCTTTAAAAAAAAGTTTAAGTAGGAATTTGTTTGCATGTTAATTTCTGGGATATGTTAGTATTGTGTGTTTATATTCAAGTGCATTTATTCTGTATATAGATGGATATATGGATGTGTGTATGCCTGTTACGTCTGTAACTTCTCTGTCTTAGTTTTCAAACTAAGATTTCGAACAAAATTCATATTCTCTTGATTTAATTACTATTAGGACTTGGTCTATAAACAAAACTTGTTTGTTTCAACCTAAATTATAGTCTAAAATTTTGTTTAAGTTAAAATAAATTAGAAATATCTTTGGAAAACCATAACAACAACGCATGTGTAATAAAACTAAAAAATCAAACATTTTAATTGATAAATTCAGGGATATATTCTGAATTCTTAATCCAAAACATGATTTTTAAAATCGAAATCATAATTTTTAATGTTGAATTGAAGGTGCAGTTTTGAATTGCACTGTTTTTAGGTTTTTCGAAAATTCTGGTGATCCCAGTGGTCGGAGAGGCCAGGGTTGTTTCTGGAGGTAGAGGAGTGAGTGGAGAGGCTGGCAAAAATGGTAGAAGGTTGGTTTGAGATCGGTGGTGATGATGGTGGCTCGATTTAGTTTCTAAACCTAGTTTGGAAGTGGCTGGAATGTCTGATCATCTCGAGGCCTAAAATTGATCGAGTGCCACTATACTTTGGGGAATGGAAGATGGAGCATGGACGAAGTTGTGGCCGGAGGTGCTGGCGTTCTGATGATCGGAGAAGCTTGGACGAAGCGTTGAAAGGTTTTGGTGGTGGTTGTTTTCTTTTCTGTTCCAGGTTTTAATTTTGAACTCGAATTCAAATTCGAGTTGTGTGTAAGCGATATGATGATCGGGGTGGAGTGAGGAGTTGTTCGTCGATGAGGGAAGATCGTCGAATTTGATTGGAATCGATCAAGATCATTGTGCAGGTGCACGGTGTTCATTTGTGGACGCTGTTAGTTTTTGGTTTGAGCAGAAGATTGAACTCGGGTTTTACTCGTGATTTTGGGTAGTTTGCTCGAAGATAGGGTTGGTTTGTCTCGAAGCAGAAATAGGGTGGCTCGGGTTTAGTAATTGTAACAGGTTTTAAACAGAAACCTGTAATGTTTTGTTATAAAATTTTAAACTGAAGTTTAAAGATGAAAAGCAAAGGTCTAAACTAAGTTTTAATTCCAAGTTAAAATCTAGAATTCAAGTTTAAGTTTAAATCAGTTTTTAAAAAAATAAATAAAGTTTTTTAAACTTGAATTGTTAAACTACTTTAAAATGTTTAAGTAGTTTGAATTTTAAAAATAAAGTTTTAAAATGTAAGCAGAGTTTAAAAATCTAAAGATTAATCTGGATTCAAATTTAAATATGTATTCCAATTTTGAAATGAAGGAAAGTTTTTAAATTTAAAATGATTTAAACAAATTTGAATGTTTAAAGTGTAATTTAAATTAATTTGAATTTAAAAATGAATTTGGTTCTAAATTCTTTTAAACTTCTTTATTAAATGAGTATTTCTTTAACTTGTGAAATGAAAAGGTTTTAGAAATGTGTTTTAAACTTTGTTGACGATAATTTGTATTCAATTTAAATCTTTATATTTAAAATGAAATTTGAAAGTAAATTTAAAGCAAATTGTTTAAATGCTTCGTTTGAGTAAGAAATGTTTTAGCTTAAAGTTAAATAGAATTTAATGATTTAGATTCATTAAATTATTAAGTTAATTGAAATGGATAATTAATTTATTTAAATTAATTAATGTTTGGATTAAGTAAGTAAGTAATTAAATGTTTAAATTAATTAATTAAGATTAATTAATTAAGTAATAATTAATTTTTAATTAAGGATAATTAATTAGAATATTAATTAATATTAGAGATTAATTAATCAAGTAATTATGAATTAATTAATTTACAGTTAACACTTAGTTAATTAAATAAGTAAAGGTTAATTAATTGGTTATTAAAGATTAATTAATTAATTTGAAATTAATAATGATTAATCTAAGTTTAATTACTTAGGAAAAGTAATTAAAGAATTAATAATAGTTAATGAAGGTCATTAACTTGAGATTATTTAATAATAAATTAATGTGATTAATTTTAATAATTAATTAGATTAATTAATTTATGATAATCAATTGTGAAATTTATTTAAGTGTAATTACTTAATGGAATTAATTAAGGAATTAATTACTTAATGCAATTAACTGAGTTTAATGTGATTAGTTTAGATTAATTAATTAAGTTTAATTAGTTTTAGACAATGGATGATTTGATAAATAATTACTTAATGCAATTAATGAAGTAAAATTACTTAGTGAAGTAATTAATGATAATTACTGGATGTAATTAGAAATGGATGATTTATAAATGGATGTAATTTAGGTTTAAGTACTTGGTAAAATTAATAAATAAAGGAATAATTACTTGGGGAAAAAGTAATCGTAGGTTAATAAATCAGGGGATTAATTAGAGGTAATTAACTATGGAGTAATTAATTTATGTAAGTAATTAAGGGTAGTTAATTATTGATGTTATTAATCAAGGGTGATTAATAAATGTGTTTAATTAAAGATTAATTACTTAATGTAATTAATTTAAATAGAGTAATTAATAAAATGTAATTATAGATCATTAATTAATATAATTAATGATGTGATTAAGAATTGATTAATTAAGATTAATTAATCAATGATAAGTGATTTAAAACAGTAATTAATTAATGTAATTAATTAGGGATTAATGTAATTAATTAAGGATTAATGTAATTAATTATAAATAATGAAGTAATTAAAGGTTAATTACTGTTTTTGGTTAAGAGTAATTAATTTGTGAAATTAATTAAAGGATAATTACTTGAATGTAATTAAAGAATAATTAATCAAGGGTGATTAATTAAGGTGGATAATTAGAGAATAATTAATTAATTAATGGATATGTAAGCAAGATTTATAGTGATGTAAGTAATTAATTTAATTCACTTTAAATTAATTAGAGATGGAAGTAATTAATTTAATTCATTTTAAATTAATTATAGATGATGTGATGTAGCAAATCATTGCTTATATATGAATGGATGATATTAGTTGTCTTAAATGGTTTGAGATCTTAGATATGAGATAACTAATGTTGTGTGATATGGATGCTTTGGTAACATTGAGATGATAATATGGATTATCTTTTGATAATGATAATATGGATTATCTATTGTGATGATAATGATGATTATCTATTGTGGTATGTGAATTATCTATCTGTGTGTATATAGATAATGAAATTGAATTGTTTTAAAACTTTAAAACAACTTGGCCTTAAAACATACGTTTTGGATTCCGATGAGACCGGGATCGGGTTTCCAGATTTGGATATCCGAAAACCACATCGATCCAAATTAACGATAGGTCGTAAATCTCAAGTGAAGAGTGAATACTCGAGGTGTAAGGACTATTCGTCGTTAATACTCTGAGGGTGATTCCAATACGAACTTAACAGGGTAGTACTTTCAGATTCGAGATAAAGATTCAGAGTGCAAGGGTTATCGTCGTTAACTCTGAGGGTGATTCCAAAATGAGTGTAAAGAGATAATGCCTTCGGTTTCGTTCGAACCCGGAACGAACTTATACGGATTGAATGCTTTTAGAACATCGTCAGGCGGACGATGAGCATTTAAGATAGTGTTCTATAAAGGTAATCGTAGCCTCAAGCCTCATCAACCGGGAATGGCAAAAACAGGGGAGGTGCAGCATGGCTATGTGGGTCATGCCCATGTAGGACGAGATTTTCCCCTGTCTAGAGGTCCCTTTTATTTTGGCTATGTGGGCAGTTGGGTATGCACACCAACTGCGGGGTTGTCTTGTTCGGGACTGTCCAGTAAGGGATGGTTCCGGCCTTGTGTTGTAGGGGATTTAAGGTGGATCCTCGGTACGTTGATCTAGGCCACGTACTGTGACTGGCGGTACCCCAGTAGCCCTGCCATTGTATGGAATCCAAAATCCAATAAGTGCCATCGGTTTTGATTGTATTACCCACTTTTGTGGCTAGTAGCTGGAATTTAATCATGTAACAATTTCGGCTATTTCATATTTACTTGAAAACCCTAGACCTACTATAATATCACTGGATTTCCTATCGAATGTTTTGGTTAGCGTAAGGTAAAAAGTTTTCCATGTTTATGTGTGGGAAGTCTTATGTGATACCTTTTCTTTTCAAAGTTTTTTTCAAAGTTAAGCAACCCTAACCTGTTACTCACACCAGACCCATGTCTGACCCAGAGTTTATTTCTGTTTTATTTAAACTCTTGGGTACTCAAATTTTTACAAGTAGCCAAGGGATTCAGGTTAGCTTTGACGAATTGTGGAGGAGCAATGGAGCAGGAGGCTTCAGTGTGTAGATATATAGTGTTCCGCTGTGTTTGATTTCTCTAAGTTGTATTGAGTTGTATAACTAGACAGGTGTTTATAACCGACTAGTATGTGATGTATTATCTGTGTAACTCTGATAATGATTGTATAATATGTAATACTTATGTTATTAATATAATTTATTCGTTCTGCTGTTAAGATTCTGATGTTGTTTCTTTCTTCTTCTCTTTCTTTCTAATTTCTATCCCTTTCTTTCTTATTAATGATGCGTCATTCTGTGGAGATGAATGGCGGGTCGTTGCATAGACCAAATATGATCCAAAATGAATTAACTTTTTGGAATCTGCCCCCTTACTCGTTGCGTGATGGCCTTGTTCCAATAATGGTATTGGAGCCAAATATGATATGCGATCTAAATTAGCAATATCAAGGCTAATTTACTAAAACTTACTCATATAGGTGACGTTTAGAAAAGTAGCGTCTAAGGTTGAGTTTGGGTAATCAAGTACACTGCCCTATCTGGCTACTGACCTGGTTAAAAAGGATGAGGCAAGCCGGAAGGTTATCTCTAATAGAATATGCCCAATTTGACTTAGGCCTTGCGCTAATTTCTAACTATTTTGATTTTTTTTTAAATTTAAAAGTTCAATTTAAAATAATAAAAATATTATAAATGTGATAATATAGATTTTCAAATTATTTGAAAATTAAAGTATTAAATTTAAAAGTTAAATTTAAAATAAAATAGATATTATAAAAGTTATAATATATTTTTTCGAAATGTTTGTAAAAGTTATAAAATTATTTTTAAAAATATTATTTATTATTAAGATTAATAAAATAAATGGAACAATTAAATAAGCGAATTAATTAAATATATATACACACGCATGCATAATATATATAATTATATATGTTATGTTGTCTTGAATTGTTTAAGGCAATATGGGTATACAAGTGTATATAAAAGAATTTTCGAAATTAATAAAATTTAATTAATTTTTTTAAATGAATAAATTAATTAAAAGTTAATTAATAAATTAAAATACATACATACATATATATATATATATAAGATGTATGCATATTAGTATAAAGGTTGTAGTATATATATTTAATATAATATGTTTTAATTGAATAATATAATAATTAATTAAAGTGTTAATTAATCAAATTAGTTAAGGTTTAATTAATATAACGCTACACTTAAAATATTATATAAGTAAAATAAAGTGTAAAATTTATATAATAATTAAACTTATATAAAACAAATGTAGAAATTAAAGGTAGAATAGTAAGAAACCCAATTAAACTTAAGAATAAATACATGCATACAGTATGTATGCCATGAATTCTGATGTGTCTGACACTTGAATAACGAGGGTATTTCTTAAGACATACATTATTCCATCGGTCGATATCACTCGATTAAATATATTAAAATATTATGAATCTTTAATACAAGTGTTGTCCACTACCATTTATATATTAATAAATTGCCTGCATACTCTTTAGTTATTGAGCAAACTCAAGATAGAGATGTTATGTGTAGTATTATTGATATATTTACTAGATTAGGTAAGATAACCATATGTATTTGTTGAGCAAACTCAAAGTACATATATTATTCTTAGGTCGTTGTGAAATGGCGGGAATGAGTGAATAATTTCTTTCAATTTGTTGAGCCAACTCAAGGTCGAAATGAGATTAGAACAAGGAACTATAGGTTAAAAGTTGTATATGACACAACCGATAATGATTTACCTATAACGACCCGTAAATTTCATAATAAATTTATTAATTAAATAAGTTTTGGAATTTAATATTGTGAAAAATTAAAATTTTAAGTTTAATAACGAGAATAATAACAATAATGAAATGTAATAATGTTAGTGTAAGTTAATGGATAATCATTTTAATGCAATTTCAATTAATTGAAATTTAGTAATGTTAATTTAAGGAAATTGATAACTATTTTAATGAAATCTCAATTAATTGGAATGATTGTAAAGTTAAAATTGCATATAAACTATAAATGAGTAAATAAATCAAATGTTGTATTAAATGGTGAAATTGTATGCCACGATCCGTTTTTCCGTACCCTTTGAATCCACAATAAACCACACATGTCCAACTCAGATTGCATGAAAATACGAAACATGAAGGGTAATAAAAAAATAATATAGAATAGAATCTCACACGAATGGAATAACATATAATATTGAACAAATATCTTTACAGCGGATTTTTTTTAAAATACATATGTCATAGTCTAACCTAAATTCAACCTGGATAGTTATAAACCTCTATCCTTATAATTGCTGACAAACATCAAACTAAAACAACTAAGTACAACGAATAATAGAATATGTCCATATATAGATGAATATCTCCAGCTCTCCTCTAGAGACTTCAACCGTTTTCGACTAACCTGGAACTACTCGGATCTGACCCGAGTATTGAAAATAAATGAAAGTGTCATATATCAGCCTTTGAATAAAATCCTTTAAAAAGAAAGAGTATCTCATAAGACCACGCCCATACATAAACATGGACGGGTTTTTACCTTAAGATAACTAAAACACTTTTATATCAAAACATTTGATATTATTTTAATGATATATCTTTGAAAACATTTGCAAATAAACTTATTAATCTTAGCCGAAATTGTTACATTGATTAAATTCCAGCATACAATCAAGTCCGTAGGTTCTTATTGGAGAATGGATTTCCATACAAATGACCAGGTGAAGGATCTACCTTCCAAAATGGGTACAGCTCTAGATGGATGTCCCGAGGAACCATCACAATGCTCCTCTACCAACATAAGACCGGCCTACCTTTATAACTAGGTAGTATCGAATATGTCATCCCCCAATCGTTACCGACCTTTTGACTGAGCGCTCGTTTTCATGCACCACATTAGTTTACACCCCGAACATCATAGCAGGAAGAAATATGTCTAAAAGAGGATGATCATACCCTAGTTGGGAATGACCACTTAGCCTTGCTGCATCTAATCCTATTTCGGTCATTTTAGGTTGGATGAGGCTTGAGATTACGATTATCTTTTCACATAGCACATATCACATCTCTGAATGCCACATTTTCCATTTCCACTGACTACTAATTGCCTTCCACAAAATACAACCCTTGAGCTCGTACGTCTCAAGGAGGGTGTTAAGATAAGAGAAGTTGCCTTCTCCGCCACCACTGATGTACGTTTGTAAAAACCAATGTACGTAATCTTTTAGAAATGCAATGTCAGACAATCATCCATACAAGTTGTCCAGGAATAGTACAAACCAAAGGCACTCTTCTACTATCACTGGTAGCGAATAGTCCTTGCAATCCGAAAAATCTCCACCACGAGGTGACCACTGTATAAATAACTCTATAAAAGGGCCAATCAGAGCATGTTCAACAAGCAGTTTTCACGCTATGAAGATCCATGGTCTTCAATAATCATTATCTTCAAGATGTCTTCAAGTTCGAACTTATACATTGGTTCAAAGTGGTTTTCGGATAGAAATCATCGAAATCCGACCCCCGTTCCTTCGAAATCCTATTATCAATAAAAAGTGAATATGAATATATATGATTTATTAAGTCTCTTTTCACTTTAATTCTTTTTGGATGGTTTTGAAATCTCTTTATTTTGACTTAGGATAATTCTAAATAATTCATTCTTTTTCTTTGGAAAATATTTCAAATTTCCTTACTTAACTCTCGATCCAAATTCCTTAACTTTTAAGCAGGTTAGAAATAATGTTATTTAGGACATCGTTTACGATACACCCTAAAATAAATCTTTACAAACATCTTTGAGTAAATATAAACCATTCATTCTAGAGATTGCTTAAATTTTGGATAATACCGATCTTCTTTTATTTCGGAAACTTAATACAATCTTTTTATTTAAGAGCATCCGGGCTTTCCTTCGATCTGTTACACCCCTCGCCCAAGAAAAGAAAACATAGGCCATGTAAGTTCAGGGCACTGGTTGCTCCATCCCTAACCTTAATTGAATACCTTTTTTTATCTTCCTAGATCTCACAAGCGGGACAAATGTACTAGTCTTTCCGCATTACTCAGTTTGTTATTATATTCAATCTTCTTCACTTATTGTTTAAATGGTGTAAATAATTCCTCTTTCCCATTTATTCAAACTCTTGTTAAAACTTTCTAATCATCTTTAAATTAATTAATTATTCTTTTAAAATCATTCACAAGATTTATAGGAAAGAATTGTTAAGTTTAAAACATGTATTAAAAGTTATTAAAAACTGCTGCGAAAGGTGTTGCGAATAGAGTTTTAAAAGCTATATATTGAAGTAAACCAAACTTTAAAATGAAATTTTTACTTCTTTAAATAATTAAAACATGTCTCTTTATATTTTAAAAATCATATTTAATTAGTATCAAAATCTCTGTTTTTACAGTGTATGTAAAAATGACGAAATGCGACAAATTTTGGTTATTTTTGTAAAACAGTTATTAACATATTTTTAAATATATAAATATACTTTTATTATATTTATTAGATGAGAAATATATTTTTAAATAAATATTTAAATCCATTTATTTAAGTCTTTATTTATTTTTAATAAAACTTAACTTTGTCGATTTGTTCTAAAATCCAAATATATACTTTTAGTTTATTAACTATAAGAATAGATAATTTATTTATTATATATAACATAATTATTTAAGTTTTAAATTCCTTTTAAATTTAAAATAGACAAAATCTCTCATTTTCGAAATAGCGAAATTACGAGTAGTTACGTTCTCCCCTACTTAAAAGCATTTCGTCTTCGAAATAAAAGTTAGATAAAGGAATCTATCTCATACTCATCTCCTCAAATAATTTGACTTATTTATAATGATAAGAGAAAAGAAGAAGTTCGATATCAATAATAAAACAAATGATGTCAAACATATATACAGAGATTCCCCATACTAACCTGAGTATCTATCACATACTTAAGGTTATATAGACATACATTAAATTAAACTTCTATCGTACCTATCCTAGTGTGTACTGCACAATTAAGATAATATATACAACAACCAAACAAGACTATATATATCCAAAAACAACCACATTAATACTGTATCAATATAAATGAATACATCCACATAACTAATTCCCTGCCTGAGCATGTACTACATTTGAGGTCTATATATACACATATCAAAACATAAGTCTAACCCTTATCTCTTGGTGTCTACTATTTAGGATAACTATCCAACTACCATGTGAACAGACCAAAAATCGTACTATATGTGATATTTGATTCGATCTATTATTTGAATCCACAACATTACTTCCGAACTAGTATCGATCCCCCGATTTTCTAGTGCAAACTTTGATCAGACTTCCTAATCACAAACCCTTGCTTTCCTTGCATAGCTCTCAACTACGATAGAAAACTCGTGTACGTAATCATAAACTCTCATCAACATTCGCCATCAAGAATCGAATGATAAATCCTTTTTTGGATTGGTGTAAACACCTCGAAGTTCTGTACTCAAATCTTATATCAAAATTTATGTGCCGAAATAATCTATGTTTAACTTATGTACTTATTCACATTCATTTTTACCTAATACATTTTTTCAAAATTTCTATTAACCCAAGTTTATTTCACAAGCATTTACTTTCTACTAAATACATTGTTACTTAAGCATACAAATATGACTTAAAACTTTTATAATATACCTTTACCTCCTAAGAGTATATATACATATCCCCGACTTCAAACCGTTATTACTTCAATTAGGATGTTTAACAAATGTAGAATTCTACTATTATCTCAAATTAATAAGTTATAAAACTTAACCCTTAGCTCTATTTATCTAAGGTTTCAATTGGCTAATATTATTTATCTTATCGATATATTAATAAGACAACTTTGCTAAGTGTACATCTTTTCTCCTTGACTCAATGATTAACCACTTAATTTATTTACCTATCCATTTTCTAAATCAAATTTTTTAACCTTAAATCCATCAAATACCTTATAGTCAAATTGCGAAACTTAAGTCACATGGTATTTGTTATTTAAACATTTTCATCCAATAATCAACCTATTAACCATTTTATTCAAAACTATCCACTTCTAATTTTACTTCACTCTAAGTTACAAGTTTTA
Organism: Allium cepa; assembly: GCA_030765085.1. Classification (NCBI taxonomy): domain Eukaryota; kingdom Viridiplantae; phylum Streptophyta; class Magnoliopsida; order Asparagales; family Amaryllidaceae; genus Allium; species Allium cepa. The sequence goes on along the minus strand of CM060938.1, from coordinate 719,590,860 downwards.
CCCTAAATGTATCATTAACTCAAAGTTTTATATTAGGATGATATTTTTTATATATCTTATTCCTAAATTTCACCTTGATTTTAACCTAATCAAAGTGTCTAAATTCCGAATTATCTTATCTCTTTTATAAGTTATAGAACTTATCCTTTGATATTATATTTACCCAAAATCTCAATTTCGGCTTATCTTTTTCTATCTTATTGTTAAGAATTTTTTTCTAGGTATGCATTTTCTTTTTACCTTCTCCAATTAACACTTCTAGCTTCAATATTATCATCAAATATCTTATAGTCAAATCATGAATTTTACTTCACAAGGTATTTGTTCTTAGCTTTTAAATCCATCCATTATGATAATCACTTAACCATCTTAATACTAAATATCTAAGGGCATATGATTAAAGTTCTAAATTCTAGTTCTCAACCAATTGATTCTATATGAAATATCTTATAGTCAAATTGTGCAATTCGAATCATAAGATATTCATATTTTAGTGTCACTAAGCTAAATTACAAACAATCCTTAATTTATAACAAAAAATAATAATATCCCCTTTTATATTTAAAATATAAACCCAAGGTAAAATTATTTCATCTACCAACTTCTTTAAAACAAAATCATTTTTATAAAATTAAAAAATACGCGCTCATATATATATATATATATATATATATATATATATATATATATATATATATGTAATACTCTCATAACTCATTTTAGGGTGTTACTAACCCTATATCTAATGAGTTACTCATCCTAGGATATTACTAATTCTATCTCTGATGACCCTATCAGGCTTCGGTGTTCGCTCAACCAAAAGCTCTGATACAAAATGTAACGAACGGATTTTTTAGACCTGCCTCGGTAGGCCTTTCAACCATCCCGCTACCCTTCTCCTTTTCAAGATGGGGGTATTCCCACTTTTCAACATGGAGGTGTCTACAAGTGGTACCTCGGATCTGCTTTTATGGCAAGCCTCTCGACTATCAACCAACCCTTTCACACTAGGGACATGCAGAGATAAGAGTCTAAGCTTCGTCACTGTTCACAAAGCAAGAACCCCTATCATGCTGAACATAATCAAGCAAATCTGATACCCAGAGCATGTTCAACAAGTAGTCTTCACGCTATGAAGATCCACGGTCTTCAATAATCACTTCGAACGTATCAATTGGTTTGAAGTGGTTTTCGAACAGGAATCACCGAAATCCGACTCTGGTTCCGTCGAAATCCAATTATCGATAAAAAGTGAATATGAATATATAGGATTTATTAAGTCTCTTTTCACTTTAATTCTTTTCGGATAATTTTGAAATCTCTTTATTTTGACTTAGGATAATTCTAAGCAATTCATTCTTTTGCTTTGGAAAATATCTCAAATTTCCTTACTTAACTCTCGATCCAAATTCCTTAACTTTTAAGCAGGTTAAAAACAACGTTATTTAAGACATCGTTTACGATAAACCCTAAAATAAATTTTTGCAAACATTTTTGAGTAAATCGAAATCATTCATTCTAGAGATTGCTTAAATTTTGGATAATACCGATCTTCTTCTATTTCTGGAACTTAATACAATCTTTTTATTTTAGAGCATTCGGGCTTTCCTTTCGATCTCTTCCAACCCTCGCCTAAGAAAAAAAACATAGGCTAGGTAAGTTCAGGGCACTGGTTGCTGCATCCCTAACCTTAGTTAAACATCTTGTTTTATCTTTTTAGATCTCATAGGCGGGACAAATGTACTTGTTGTTTTCGCATTACTCGGTTTGTTATTATATTCAATCTTCTTCACTTATTGTTTAAGTGGTATAAAAAATTTCTCTTCCCCATTTATTCAAACTCTTGTTAAAACCTCCAAATCATCTTTAAATTACTTAATTATTATTTTAAAATCATTCACAATGTATATAGGAAAGAATTGTTAAGTTTAAAACTACGTTTCAAAAGTTATTAAAAACTGCTGCGAAAAGCATTATGAAGTGTTGCAGACAGCGTTTAAAAGCTATATATTGAAGTAAATCAAACTTTAAAATGAACCTTTTACTAATTTAAATAAATTAAAACATGTCTCTTTATATTTTAAAAATCATATTTAATTAATATCAAAAGTCTCTATTTTTACAATGTATGTAAAACTGGCAAAATGCGACAAATTTTGGTTATTTTTGTAAACGATTATTTACGTACTTTTAAATATATTAATATACTTTTATTATCTTTATTAGATGTTTTAAATAATATTTATCTTTTTAAATAAATATTTAAATCCATTTATTTAAGTCTTTATTTATTTTTAACAAACTTAACTTTTGTCGATTTGTTCTAAAATCCAAATTTATACTTTTTAATTTATTAACTATAAGAATAGATAATTTATTTATTATATATAACATATTTATTTAAGTTTTAAATTCCTTTTAAATTTAAAATAAATAAAATCTCTCATTTCCGAAGTAGCAAAATTACGGGTCGTTACATTGTATGTAATTAATTGAAATTGATTAAAATAGAATAATTAATTCGCATGTGAATTTATTAGTTTTGCTTGTTAACTTAAAAATAGAATTATGTTTGAAATTGTAAGTTGTATCAATGGTTTAATTATCATTTCATTATTTAACCTGTTGAAACTTAATTGTAAATCAATTGCAAAATATTGTGTTAATATGAATTAGGATGAAAATTGTAGAATATTGATGTAATAAATGGAAAAACAATGTTAATTATGTCCGTAAATTAATGATTGATTGAATAAAAAGATTGAAATAAAAATGAATCAATTTATTGGATTTTAAATTATAATTAATGAATTTATTGCAATTGGAATTAGAACGGTGTAATTAGCGTAATATTAATAGTTTAATTTGACATGGAAAATTTGTTTTAAAAGATTATAATTACTAGTTAACAAAAGTGATAAAAATTTGTTAGTTATAAAATTTGAATTTGAAAAGCCATAAATTTAATTTAATAATAATTTAATTAATTAACGTGAAAATAAACATTTCGGCCACATTCTCGGATTTCGACGAAATTGGTTTTATCGAATCTGTAACAGTGAATTTTTGTAGGGTTTCATGTTTCATAGCGATTAGAATTTTCGTTTGATCATGTGGGCCCAAAACGCGTAGAAATCAATTTAACTAAAATCAATTTGAAATAAGGTGTAACGACCCAGAATTTCAGTCATTTGAAATTTGTAATATTTAATTGATTTTGAATATTAACAAGTAAAATTTGCAAGTCGAATAAATTTTATTTCGAATATCTCGATTTATTTTGATAATTAAATCGGTAATTTAATATTTGAAATTACAGAAATAACTGGAAATTGGGTTTAATATGATTAAAATTGATTTATAAAATTTTAATAAATCATATTGGAGTTAGAATGATGTTATAGAACTTTTAAAATCGAATTAAAAGTCAAACTGTGAAAATTGAATATTTTAATATTTAATTGACGAGTTAAAATGGCCATTTTCCAAACAGTCTCGGATTTCGACGAAACAAGTTTCATCGGATCCGTAATGTTATATTATTGTAGGATTTCAAATTTTGTGTCGATCGAATTTACGGTTTGTCTGTGACAAGCCAAAACGCATAGAAATTAGTTTAATCGGTTTAATTTAAATCTGATCGTTTATTTCCGTAACTCGCACATACGATGGAATTAGCTTCCGAAACATGTTTCATTGTGTCTGGAACGCAGGGTAAACCCTAGGAATGCCAGCCTGCACGCTTCGTTTGGAGTTCGGAAAATTTCGGATGAATAGTAATTTGAGAATATTCTATAAAAGGACCCCCTTATTCACAATTTTCAATAAAAATCAAACCCTAGTTGTTTCCAGCCGCCATCAACAGAAACAATGGCCGAAAATTTCCAAACTTCTTCCTTTAATATCTCTCAATCGGTAAACATTTAGCAGAAGTGTTCAACTACAATGTTGTAGCACTCGTCAAGTACTTTAGATCCAACGGTGATGATAATCATCGAAGCATTTTTGAGGCCAGAAATCGACCGCGAGTTGGCCACGTTCGTGCATGCAAAACGAGGGCTAGGGGCAACCGAGTTCGCTGAGATCGCTGCCGTGGGTAGAGCTCGAGTAGGCGAACGCTCTGGTGGTTGTTGATCAACTTGGAAACGATCGCGTTCGTCGCGATAATTGGATGATTTCGGCGGCTAATGGGTTGTGTCGCGTGATAACCTGAAGGTGGAAGAAGAACATATGCATGGCCTGATTTCATCAAGATAGATCTAACGGCCTGGACGTAAAGAGGTTTAAAATTGAAAATAAAGGTTGTAAATTTAATTTTATTAAATTGTGTAAACTTTGTAACGCGATAACTTTTTGATACAAGGTCAAAAATTTACGAAACGAATTGCGTTGGCTTCGTTTTGACGAGCAATACGCAATGGATCTGGATTGGAGTCGATTGGAGCTAGTGATAATTTCGGATAGAATTAAACACGCGTTAAATTTTATTCGGAACAAACGCTGAAACTATATTGGAAGCAAGATGAGAACTTCTCACTCAATCGAATTGTTTCGATTTACATTTTAAATAGTTGGATTTAAAATTGCTTGATTGTGTGTTTGAATGATAAATTATTATCTGTTATATTGAAATAGACCCTATACGCCGTATATTAAGCGGAGGTTATTTATTAAAAACATATACCGTGAATATTCCATCTTGAAGTGGAATTGGTATTATATATGTACTTGGAGTTGATTTTCCGCATTATATAGCGGATGAGACCCTATTGCGCCGTATAATAGCGGATAATATTTTATAAATCCTATATACCGCGATATTCCGTTTGGAAACAGAATTGGCATTGTGCTAATGTCTGTGGATGCAGAGAAACAGGTTGGAAGGATCCAACTGGATTCCTCACTAGTATTTATTTGATTACAGATATTGTGATATTTGTTGATTATCATATTGATATATGATGTTTGGATGCCATGATTGATTATTTGGTGCTGTTGCATTATTGGGCCAATTTTGAAGTTTTAAAAATGTTAAAGGAACGATTTCTAATTTAAAAGTGATCTTTGAAAATATATGTTTATTGAATTTTGAATCTTTTAAATAAATAAATGTTATTATTTTTATGTTATGAAAATTATGATTTTTGTGAAATATAACCGAAATGTGATTTTTGAAATAAATAGTCGATTAATTTATAAAATGGTTTAAATTGGGATTTTTTAATTATTATAAATGATTTATATAAAAGATTTATAATATTGATATTTATAAATTAAAAATATAGGAATTATAAAACGAGTTTTATTAAGTGTTAAAAAGAAGTATAAAAGGATTCATAAGTAAATAAAATTCACAGTTTTATAAATGGTGAAGTTATAAAATGAATAGATTTTTGTAAAATAAAAGGTTTATAAGTAATTAACTTATAAATTAGATTTTGGCATTTAAATGGGATATAAATATAATTTGTTAATAAAGTGATTTTATAAGTTGAAGTCTTTTTAAAATATAAATGGGAATTTATAAACATTGTTTTATAAATCCTAAAACAATTGAATTTGATGAATTAAACATAAAAGTTTATTAAAGGAGATATATTCATGATTTTGGACAGCGAATTATCCTTTAAGTTAAAATGTTGTAATAATAAGAGTTTGGTTGGGAATTATATCCATGATTTTGGACAGTGGATAATCTTTTAATAAATGTGTAGAAACATTGAATTGGGTAAATAAAGTATATTCACGATTTTGGACAGTGAATATACTATTAAAACAAATGGATATGTTTTGGGGAAGTGATATTATAAAATGAAGCTAATTGTTTTGAAGATGTATTAAAATGTGTTAAGTATCGAATACATAGATTTCAACATTCATTGCTGAAATATGCGTTTCGAGAAATAAAGACATAGTGGACAACAACACTGTTGTTATAGTAAATGGTTTCCAAAAGTAAATGTTTTATATAGTATTGGGATTTATATATCTATCTAAATTTCGAATCCCTATACTAGTAATTTTGAGTTGTCGTAACGATGTTTTACGTAACATTCGTTTTGGCTCAAATGAATGTGTTTAAGAGAACGCCTTCCTTAAAGAATAAAATGTATACTTAATTGTGATTCAAGTATACTGAATATTTTCCAAGTGTTGGAAATAAATAGATTTGTGAATTACTTATTATTAAATAAGTATGGAAATGTTTTTCCAATTTGAAGTGAAATGTTTAAGATTTATTTCTTTTAAAAGATAAATTGAGAAGTGATTTGAAATTTGTTTTCAAATGGTTAAAGTGTGGAAATTATATATCTTGTAAAGATATTTTTGGAAAATAAATAATTTGGGAAATTATTTGGAATCTGGTGATGTTGTGCATACATATTGATAGTTAAATAACCGACTATCAATATTTACCTTTAAATGGGTATTTGTTGTGATTTGCTTGAATTTGAATGCCACACTTATTTTCAAAATAAACGCTCACTATTCGGGTTAGTCGGGAAAGGACCTTTGGGTCGTATAACCTATTCGGAATATGTGATACGTCGTTATGGATTGCATTTGAAGACCGGTGTTGAAGATCGGATATTTTTCAAAACGGAAGGATTACCGTCGAATGACTCTGCATCGGCTGATCTCCGATATAGAGGTTTTGTCACCCTTAGTGACGGGAAGTCCGGACGTGATTAGTGAATATCCGGATTGCAAGGGCTTCTTTAGAAGTGCCTTTGTTTCCATTCGATCCCGGAACGGACTTGTATGGATGTGTGTCCGACGTTATAATTTGAGATGTAAAGCTGGTTTCTATCAAATATATTTCTGTTGGTGGCAGAGAATTTATTCTCTTAGCTTAACACCCTTTTCTGAGACGTACGAGCTCAGAGGTTATGTAGTTGATGGTTACTAGTGATATATTCCCAATTTGGTAACGTGGCATGCTGGGTACTGTTGAGCATTTTTTGATCAAAGCACAACTTTTGTATAAAGCGTGGCTTTGTAGACGAGACTTCGTCGGACTTCACACCCCGGAAATGGTCAAACTAGGAAGGATGCGGCAAGGTTATTAGGGGGTAGCGCCCCTTTAGTGTATGTCATTCCTTCTGGATGGAGGTGGTATCTTGGTATGGAGCCCAGATACTTAACCTATGTTGTTGCTGCAAATTTATTACTTTGTGGTTGTTGGAATCGAGGATCCTCGGATGAAGGTCGGTTACGACCGGGGGATGGCATATTCGTGTCAGTAGTTACCCAGTTAGGGGTAACCCGGCCTTGTGTTGGCAGAGATCTAACCGTTATGTTAGGTTTGGTTCTCGGGGGGTCTTTCTAGAGGCGTACTCATGTGGCAATGGGAAGTTCCTTGGCCTGACCATTTGTTGGAAATCCAAAAAAATGATACGATCCTCGTACGGTTTTAGTTGTATAACCTACCATGGAATATGGCGGTAACCTGCTATTGAACATGGTAGCTATAGTAGGCATAAGTGTAAAATGACTATGCTGGCTAAGATTTATATTATACTTTCGAAATGCTTTCTGCACTATGCACTAAAAATAATATAAAAAAAATGATTTGATTTTGCGTATCAAGCATCTTTGACTATCATAAGGAGAAATCTCCTCCGATTCTGCATTTGCATTATGTGTGTGTGTGCGTGCGGGAGGCCTTATGGTAGTCGCATTTTCCATAAAGCATTGCGAATCTATTTTAAAATATTCCTCTGTTGTTTGTTTTAAAGATAAATAACTGTTTTAAGTTCTCACACCAGTCCCATGACTGACCTGGAGTTTATTGTTTCCTTCCTAAACTCTGGGTGCCCACCAATTTCTACACGGGCAGTCTAGAGTCAGGTTATCAGGTCATTCTGGAACGCGGGAGTTGCTGTAGAGATCTGGAGGCAAGCTGGATGACATGGCATATCAACTAGTATATAGTATTTCTTTTCCGCTGTTTTGTTGTTGTACACTCTAATGATGTAATGTAATAACTGATATAGTTCTTTGTTTAAAGATTTTTCATTTATCTATTATATGTTGTTCCGCTGCGATTGTGAGATTCTGATATTGTTCTATTGCTTCTTCTTTGTTACTTCTTCTATTTTTTTCTACCTCTTCTTCTTTAAACCCTAATGGTTCGATTTTCCGGCCTTCGATTGCTCGGTAGTTGATACAGTGGACGTATTGATGTCGGTTTTCGAGCGTCGAAAAATCGCGAACGTTACATTTGGTATCAGAGCATATGGTTAAGCGACAACCATGGCTCTGTTGGTAATTACTCATTAGAAATAGAGTCAGTGGTACTCTAGAATGAGTTTGAGTGTAATAATAGATACAAGCGCGTATTTGTTAGTGAATATAAATTGTTTTATATTGTGATGATTGGTTTGTTGAGTGATATATGGATTCTGGTCAACACGTGTAATTATCGTTGTTGATAGGGATCTCTAAATACTTGTATAGAACAATTTGACACGATATTGTTTTAAAATAGGGTAAACGAAATAATTTTACCTTGATTATATTTTATATACAAAGGAATAATTTTTCAGAATTATTAAGTATATATGAATTGATTGTTTGGTTGTTGAAAATGTAAGAATAAATATAAGTTAACTAAAAGAATAAATTATATAAGCGAATGAATTATAAGTGTGGAATTATAATTAAATATGATTTATAAATAAAGGAAATTTTTTGAGAGAATATTAAGCACTGAATTCACTACTGTTACTGGGAAATAATAAGGGTGATGACTGCAGCATCATCAGTATCATTTTCGAGTCTCTATGTGATAGATTTGCTACCATAGTAAATTGGGAATTGAAGTTTGATTGTGATAAACAAATTTGAAACTAAAATCCAAGTTAAAATAAATTTGAGTTGTCATCAAAGACATGTGATTTGAAATTTAACTAAAGGAAAGTTAAATAAATTGATTTGGATTAGATAAGCTATTGAAATTGATGAATATAAGTGAAATAAGTTTTGAACTTATAATATGAGTTAATAAATTTAGCTTTGGTAAAAGTTAAATATAATTTACTTTAGAATTGAAATCTGAATTGGATTTGTAAGTGGAAATTTAAGTTAAGTTAAACAAATGATGTTTGAAATGGAATATAACTTAAGTGAATGTTGAATGAAGCCGATTTTGGTATCGAAGTAAAATAGTAAAATGAAATGATGAATATGAACTTGGGTTATGAAATGAAATTCGATCTTATTGGTTAAATGAATTAGCAATTGAATTGACCTAATGAATTGAATATTAATCAATTGAGTGTAAAAGAATTGATATGGGATAATGAATGTAAGTGTAAATTCATTAGAAGATAATGAAGTTGAGAAATTGAATAATTGAATGGAAGTCAATTTAATATCAACCAATTGGAGTTAAAAAGCGTTAAACCAAATAGAATGTAAATTTAATAATTTGGTTATGATTTGGTTGTCATATGATTGTTAGTTGATTGTATATAATTCATTAAGTATTAATGAAATTGAATTGATAAATGGAAAGCTATGTAATTGAATATGAATTAGTGAATGTAAACTAATTGAATATGAATAAGTGAATGTTAGTAAAAACATCCAATGTTAATGAATCAAATGTGATTAAATTGGAAAACTAATTCATTGAATAATAATGAGAAGCGAATGTGTATTAATTTGATATGGATTTGTTGGATGTTAATCGGATTATAGTTGTTGATGGTTGTATTTATTGCTTTTGTTGCATTTGCTATATTGGCATATATTGTTGTAGTGATATATGTTGTATATTGATATTACTTTCATATATGCATGTTTCTCATGGTTTTTTGAGTGTTTAGTAGGTGCGGATTGCGCTTACTTCGCATTTGGAGCTCGCTTTCGCGCTATATTAGCCGTATATGCTCGCTAATAATATATAAGGTACATATCTCGGATTACGTATCGTACTTTTACACTTTTTTCCCTGCGGGATGCCTCATTACTTGATGAGATGTATATTTGTGATATATATATTGTCATTTTTTTTCGGATCGAGCCGCGCAAAGGAGACTCTGGTGATTTTTTCTGAAAATTTAAGGCGTTAGAATATTTTTGAGGAAAATTGAATTTTTTTTGTGAAGACTAAATTTTGTTTTGGAGTTAAAAGTTAAACGATATAGTTGGTTTTGAAAAGATAATTAAGTATGATTTGAAAACTTAGTAAAGTTATTGTAAGAAGTTTAACTATGGATTTGGAAAAATTAATGGATTCTGTAACATTTTCTTACTTGGTAATTTCAAGGACGAATTTTTTTTAAGGGGGAAAGTTTGTAACGACCCAGAAATTCAGTCATTTGAAATTCATAATATTTAATTGATTTTGAATATTAACAAGTAAAATTTGTAAGTTGAATAAATTTTATTTCGAATATCTCGATTTATTTTGATAATTAAATTGGTAATTTAATATTTGAAATTACAAAAATAATTGGAAATTGGGTTTAATATGATTAAAACTGATCTGTAAAATTTTAATAAATTTAATTGGAGTTAGAATGATGTTATAGAACTTTTAAGATCGAATTAAAAGACAAACTGTGAAAATTGAATATTTTAATATTTAATTAACGAGTTAAAATTGCCATTTTTCAAACAATCTCAGATTTCGACGAAACTAGTTTCATTGGATCCGTAATGTTATATTATTGTAAGATTTCAAATTTTGTGTCGATCGGATTTACGGTTTGTCCGGGCCAAGCCAAAACGCATAGAAATTAGTTTAATCGGTTTAATTTAAATCTGATAGTTTATTTCTGTAACTCGCACATACAACGGAATTAGCTTCCGAAACACGTTCCATTATGTCCGGAACGTGGGATAAACCCTAGAAACGATAGCCGGCACGCTTCTTTTGGAGTTCAGAAAATTTCGGATGAATAGTAATTTGAGAATTTTCTATAAAAGGACCATCTTATTCACAATTTTCAATAAAAAGAAAACCCTAACCCTAGTTGTTTCCAGCCGCCATCAACAGAAACAATGGCCGAAAATTTCCAAACTTCTTCCTTTAATCTCTCTCAATCGGTAAACATTTACCAGAAGTGTCAAGTACAATGTTGTAGCACTCGTCAAGTACTTTAGGTCCATACGGTGATGATAATCATCAAAGCATTTTTGAGGCCAGAAATCGACCGCGAGTTGGCCACGTTCGTGCACGCAAAATGAGGGCTAGGGGCGACCGAGATCGCTGCCGTGGGTAGAGCTCGAGTAGGCGAACGCTCTGGTGGTTGTTGATCAACTTGGAAACGATCGTGTTCGACGCGATAATTGGATGATTTCGGCGGCTAATGGGTTGTGTCGCGTGATAACCTGAAGGTGGAAGAAGAACATATACATGGTCTGATTTCATCAAGATAGATCTAACGGCCCGGACGTAAAGAGGTTTAAAAATTGAAAATAAAGGTTGTAAATTTAATTTTATTGAATTATGTAAACTTTGTAACGCGATAACTTTTTGGTACGAGGTCAAAAATTTACGAAACGAATTGCGTTGGCTTCGTTTTGATGAGCACTACGTAATGGAGCAAAATTGGAGTCGATTGGAGCTAGTGATAATTTCGAGTAAAATTAAACGTGCGTTTAATTTTATTCAGAACAAACGCTGAAACTATATTGGAAGCAAGGTGAGAACTTCTCACTCAATCGAATTGTTTCGATTTAAATTTTAAATAGTTGGATTTAAAATTGCTTGATTGTATGTCTGAATGATAAATTATTATCTGTTATATTGAAATAGACCCTATACGCCGTATATTAAGCGGAGGTTATTTATTAAAAACATATACCGCGAATATTCCATCTTGAAGTGGAATTGGTATTATATACGTACTTGGAGTTGATTTCCTGCATTATATAGCAGATGAGACCCTATTGCGCCGTATAATAGCGGATAATATTTTATAAATCCTATATACCACGATATTCCGTTTGGAAACGGAACTGGTATTGTGCTAATGTCTGTGGATGCAGGAAAACGGGTTGGAGGGATCCAACTGGATTCCTCACCAGTATTTATTTGATTACAGATATTGTGATATTAGTTGATTATCATATTGATATATGATGTTTGGATGCCGTGATTGATTATTTGGTGCTGCTGCATCATTGGGCCTATTTTAATGTTTTAAAAATGTTAAAGGAACGATTTCTAATTTAAAAGTGATCTTTGAAAATATATGTTTATTGAATTTTGAATCGTTTAAATAAATAAATGTTATGTTATGAAAATTATGATTTTTGTGAAATGTAACCGAAATGTGATTTTTGAAATAAATAGTCGATTAATTTATAAAATGGTTTAAATTTGGATTTTTGAATTATTATAAATGATTTATATAAAAGGTTTATAATATTGATATTTATAAATTAAAAATATGGGAATTATAAAACGAGTTTTATTAAGTGTTAAAAAGAAGTATAAAAGGATTCATAAGTGAATGAAATTCACAGTTTTATAATTGGTGAAGTTATAAAATGAATAGATTTTTGTAAAATAAAAGGTTTATAAGTAATTAACTTATAAAATGAATTTTGGCATTTAAATGGGATATAAATAGAATTTGTTAATAAAGTGATTTTATAAGTTGAAGTCTTTATAAAATATAAATGGGAATTTATAAACATTGTTTTATAAATCCTAAAACAATTGAATTTGATGAATTAAACATAGAAGTTTATTAAAGGAGATATATTCTTGATTTTGGACAGTGAATTATCCTTTAAGTTAAAATGTTGTAATAATAAGAGTTTGGTTGGGAATTATATCCACGATTTTGGACAGTGGATGATCTTTTAATAAATGTGTAGAAACATTGAATTGGGTAAATAAAGTATATTCATGATTTTGGACAGTGAATATATTATTAAATCAAATGGATATGTTTTGGGGAAGTGATATTATAAAATGAAGTTAATTGTTTTGAAGATGTATTAAAATGTGTTAAGTATCGAATACATAGATTTCAACATTCATTGTTGAAATAGACGTTTTAGAGAAATAAGGACATAGTGGACTATAACACTGTTTTTATAGTAAATGGTTTCCGAAAGTAAATGTTTTATATAGTATTGGGATTTATATATCTATCTAAATTTCGAATCCCTATACTAGTAATTTTGAGTTGTCGTAACGATGTTTTACGTAACATTCGTTTTGGCTTAAATGAATGTGTTTAAGAGAACTCCTTCCTTAAAGAATAAAATATATACTTAATTGTGATTCAAGTATTTTGAATATTTTCCAAGTGTTGGAAATAAATAGATTTGTGAATTACTTATTATTAAATAAGTATGGAAATGTTTTTCCAATATGAAGTGAAATGTTTAAATTTATTTCTTTTAAAAGATAAATTGAAAAGTGATTTGAAATTTGTTTTCAAATGGTTAAAGTGTGGAAATTATATATCTTGTAAAGATATTTTTGGAAAATAAATAATTTGGAAAATTATTTGGAATCTGGTGATGTTGTGCATACATATTGATAGTTAAATAACCGACTATCAATATTTACCTTTAAATGGGTATTTGTTGTGATTTGCTTGAATTTGAATGCCACACTTATTTTCAAAATAAGCGCTCGCTATTCGGGTGAGCCGGGAAAGGACCTTTGGGTCGTATAACCCATTCCGAATATGTGATACGTCGTTATGGATTCCATTTGAAGACCGGTGTTGAAGACCGGATATTTTTGAAAACGGAAGGATTACCGTCGAATGACTCTGCATCGGCTGATCTCCGATATAGAGGTTTTATCACCCTTAGTGACGGGAAGTCCGGACGTGATTAGTGAATATATGGATTATAAGGGCTTCTTTGGAAGTGCCTTCGGTTCCGTTCGATCCCGGAACGGACTTGTATGGATGTGTGTCTGACGTTACAATTTGAGACGTAAAGCTGGTTTCTATCAAATATATTTCTATTGGTGGCGGAGAATTTATTCTCTTAGCTTAACACCCTTCTCTAAGACGTACGAGCTCAGAGGTTATGTAGTTGATGGTTACTAGTGATATATTCCCAATTTGGAAACGTGGCATGTTGAGTGCTGTTGAGCATTTGTTGATCAAAGCACAGCTTTTGTATAAAGCGTGGCTTTGTGGACGAGACTTCGTCGGACCTCACACCTCGGAAATGGTCAAAACAGGAAGGATGCGACAAGGTTATTAGGGGGTAGCGCCCCTTTAGTGTATGTCATTCCTTCTGGATAGAGGTGGTATCATGGTATGGAGCCCAGATACTTAACCTATGTTGTTGCTGCAAATTTATTAGTTTGTGGTTGTTGGAATCGAGGATCCTCGGATGAAGGTCGGTTACGACCGGGGGATGGCATATTCGTGTCAGTAGTTACCCATTTAGAGGTAACCCGGCCTTGTGTTGGCAGAGATCCAACCGTAACGTTAGGTTAGGTTCTCGGGGCGTCTTTCCAGAGGCGTACTCATGTGGCAATGGGAAGTTCCTTGGCCTGACCATTTGTTTGAAATCCAAAGAAACAATACAATCCTTGTACGGTTTTAGTTGTATAACCTGCCATGGAATGTGGCGGTAACCTGCTATTGAACATGGTAGCTATAGTAGGCATAAGTGCGAAATGCCTATGCTGGCTAAGATTTATATTATACTTTCGAAATGCTTTCTGCACTATGCACTAAAAATAATATAAAAAAAATGATTTGACTTTGCGTATCAAGCATCTTTGACTATCATAAGGAGAAATCTCCTTCGATTCTGCGTTTGCATTGTGTGTGTGTGCGGGAGGCCTTGTGGTAGTCTCATTTTCCAAAAAGCGTTGTGAATCTATTTTAAAATATTCCTCTGTTGTTTGTTTTAAAGATAAATAACTATTCTAATTTCTCACACCAGTCCTATGACTGACCTAGAGTTTATTGTTTCCTTCCTAAACTCTGGATGCCCACCAATTTCTACACGGGCAGTCTGGAGTCAGGTTATCAGGTCATTCTGGAACGCGGGAGTTGTTGTAGAGATCTAGAGGTAAGCTGGATGGCATGGCGTATCAACTAGTATATAGTATTTCTTTTCCGCTGTTTTGTTGTTGTACACTCTGATGATGTAATGTAATAACTGATATAGTTCTTTGTTTAAAGATTATTCATTTATCTATTATATGTTGTTCCGCTGCGATTGTGAGATTCTGATATTGTTCTATTGCTTCTTCTTTCTTACTTCTTCTATTTTTTCTACCTCTTCTTCTTTAAACCCTAATGTTTCAATTTTCCGGCCTTCGATTGCTCGGCAGTTGATATAGTGGACGTATTGATGTCCGTTTTCGGGCGTCGAAAAATCGCGAACGTTACATAAGGTGATGTTGAAAGCTAACTTCTGCATGCAATGGAATTAGGACTTGAAACTTGTTTAATTGAGTTTAAAAATATTTAAAACCTGTATTTTGGTATATTGAATGACCCATTTACGTTTTGGGAACGAAACGGGCTTTTCAAGTCGTTGTTATCGTTTCGATCCAACTCTGCCTATATATAGGCTGTTATAAACCCTAGTTGTTTCTCATTTTATTTTCTTTGTACGTCATCTTCTTTCTCCCTCTCAAATGTCAAAACACCAACCTAATTTACAAATTCCAAAACCTAATTTCAAAAAAATATTCTAGGTTTACTTCGAGTTAGGAAGACGCCACTTCGAGTTCCAAAGGCGAAAACCCTACAACGACTTCGGGTCTGAGAGAGTTCCATGCCAAACAAAGAGGATTTGGGCATGCTTCGAGTTCCAGTGGCAAAAAACCTATAGCGACTTCGGGTCAGGAGCTAAATGACTTGGGTCTTGGGTCATTTTGGCAAAAACTTGAAGCAAACACCAGGTAATTGAGGCGGCGACTCGAAGTAAGACCCGAAGTCGAAATTTTCCAATCTTTTAACGTTAATAACTTTTGCAAACAAGCTCGGATTTACGCATGGTTTTCTCCATTGGGATCGTATCAAAATTTCGGACATTTTGGAACCAGTTTGGCTGCATTCTAAGATTGTTAAATTTTTGGGCTAATTTTGGATTTTAAATCGACGACAAATCGAAGGTGAGTGTTTTCACCCACCCACATTACTAAATTGACTTATGTTAGTTAAACTGAATTTATGACGTTATTAGAAGTTGATTAATTGATGTTTAATATATTAAAATCGTCATTCTAGATAAATCTAAATTTATTGAATATAATTGCCATTTAATATAGTATTAAATTTTAATTGCTAGTTTATACCTGTTAATGATTATCAGTTAATTGTTGATGTCTATTGGTTGATTTGAATGATGATTGTGGTGAATGATTAATTGTTTATATTGGATGACTGGATGTTATGCTATTATATATATTGATATCACATTGCAAGTTTCCTTAATTTATTGTTAGAAAATCCCTATTGGTTGAAATGATGCAGGCCCGAACGACTATAGATTAAGGAAAAATCGTTATGGGTTGAAATGATAAAACAGAGCTATTTTATGGATTTTAAACTTATTATAGGATTGCGGGTTGAAATGATATATACCCATAATTTTAATAATTGTGGATTGAGATGATAAATATCTGCATCACTTGACCAAAGGGTAGAAAATTATACACGGACACCGGATTGGTTAAATTAAATGATTTTAAATCCTTAATTTTTGAATTCAGTTAAATGATATTTTGAAATAAAATTGGATTTATAAAACCGAATTATTTATGAAACTAAAAGCTTTAAATGTTGGAATAGTAATTGGTTCAAAGGAATTGTTTAAAGGATTTAAATTTGAATTTCAAAGTTGAATTGTCAAATATAAATGAATTTTATCGAAATTTAGTTATTGAAATTGTTTGAATATAACTTTAAAATCTATTTTAAACTATTTTATTCAATTTAAACTATTTTAATTTATTTTAATCTATTATAATCTATTTAATCCAATTTAATCTATTTTACCTGTTTTAAACTAATTAAATTTATTTAATCTATTTTAAATCTATTTAATTTATTTTAAATCTATTTAATCTATTTTAAATTTATTTAATATATTTTAAATCTATTTAATATAATTTAAATCCATTTAGTCTATTTAAATCATTTTTCATCTAATTTAAATCTATTTAAACTATTGTAACTATTTAATCTATTTTAAACGATTTTAAATCATTTAAACAATTTTAGAGTAGTTTAACTCTTTTAAACTATTTTTAAAACTATTAAAACTATTTATGACTATCTAAACTATTTTTTAAAATTTCAGACTGTGTAAAGTTGAAGTATTTATATTTAGATTCTTGATGATGATACAACCTAAGTTGGGATTTGAAATTGATACATTTTTGTGCAATGACATACTTGAGTAAATATGATTATTTTGGAATGAGGATTTAATTAACCTATCTTATCGATAATTGGAAAGTGAATATGGTTTTGAAAGTGAATATGATTTCGAAAGTCAAATGGTTTGAAATAGAATATGACATTTCGATATTAAATATGAATTTGATTTTTTTGAAATGTAAACGAACCATCCGGTATGAAATAAGAATTGGTTATAAAAGAGACCAGGATCATATATTGTCATACACTCTGCCAATACCGAAAACCACTTTACCAACTGTGTACGCGGTGGAGACCCCAGAATGAAGTAGGATGGTTTGGTGTACGATTCTGTATAAGGTATTTATGTATCCCCGACTCCGGTTAGTCAGCTAAGATGTGATTGAAACAAAAGCCATGCCAGGCTAAGTGAGGTCGCACCTTCGATCGTGCACATTTC
Source organism: Allium cepa (assembly GCA_030765085.1). Lineage (NCBI taxonomy): Eukaryota > Viridiplantae > Streptophyta > Magnoliopsida > Asparagales > Amaryllidaceae > Allium > Allium cepa. The sequence continues at coordinate 719,573,079 of CM060938.1, read as the reverse complement.
TTTGATACCATATTTGTGACATCTCGGAAATTTAGGGCAATATCAATTTAATAATCTACATTAAAAATTAAATTGATTTATTAATGTTTGTTAATAATATATGAATTGATTTAATAATCTTCTTTTAAATAAATATTTAACTGATAATTTATCTTTTAAGAGCTAATCAAATTGCCTTCTATTTATAATGTATATATCTGTATATATTGTAAATGGATAATCTTTGTTTTAAATTTAATAAATAGACATGTTTTCTAATTCTAATATTTTTGATAATTTAGAAATATGATATTAAGCTATTTAATAAATGATCATATGATTTTAAATTACTCAAGATTTAAGTTTAGTTTGTTTAAAATAATTTTAGCTTACATTTAAATTTACCAAAAGGGTTGTTTAATTTGTTTTAAATTTAGTTTGATAAAAATAAGTAGTTTATTAATAAAGAGATAAATTCTTTTATACATCATTTTGATTTAGTAATGAGCTCAATTAATAATGTAAATCTTTACAAATGAATTTTTAATAACATTGTTATTTCAACTTTAATTATATATATGTGTGTTTGAATGAAAGTTATGATTTGGAAATTAAAAATAAAGGTTTCAAAATGTTCAAATTAAATTAAACATTTATAAATATTAATATAAGTATAAAATAAAATAATGATAAATAATCAAATATTTGTTAGTCTGTGTTTAAAAATAAAAGAAAAATAAGAGTAAACACACATGTTAGAAATAGAATTAAATACTTAGACTAAATTCATAGCAAAGACTAAAACAACTTTATATATATTTGGACATAAGTAAAAAAAAAATTACCCAGGCAAGTAAAGAAATAAATAAATGCAAAGTTAAGAACAAAGTAAAATAAATAACTTTGTATCTAAAGAATGAAAGCAAATCAGGTGTATATGTGTAGCCTGTAAGAAGTTGGAAAGCAAGAAAGAATAGAAAAAAATATATGCAGGTAGCTTACGAAATTAAGATTCAGGCAAGAAAATAATAATAATAAAACAAATATCCATAAACAAGTAGCTTCGTATACAAGCTAAACTCTAACCTACAGATTGTACACTTACACACATATTTTTAGCAGTCAAACATAAATATGTAGGTAGCCTGTAAAAATTAAGATGCAGGCAAGAATAGAAAAAAAGAGACAAGCATGCAAAACATAATAAAATATCTAAGCATAAAATTTGGTAAATTGAGACACAAAGTACATTAGCATTAATGACACCAATTCTTAGCTGCTAACAATAGTCATTTCGAGTTGTATTTCAGCTCCTAATACAAATATCTTGCCTAATACAAACAAGAACATAATTATACCTGCATGTGCTTAACCAGTTATCACCTTCCTCTATAAACTTCTTTATATACATGCCATCTTCTTCAGTTCGTTCATTACTTCATAGAAAATATGAAACAATAACAAATGTTTCTATTCTCACAAACTTAAGTAATATTTGCAAATCCAACAAAGACAAGAAGATTTAGGAAATGAAGGCAATTACTTTCCAGTTTTGAAGTTCAACTTGTTTCAGACATAAAGAAGTGCTATGTTTATTTTCAAAACTAGGTGAGCAACACTTTTTGTTTTAAAATCTCTTAAGTTTTTTTTAAAAAAAATCTGTTGCATGAAAACTCTAGAATCATTGTGTTGAATGCATGAATGTATTAGTGCTTTCTCTGTATGCATATGTATATTTGTTTCATCTGGATACTCTTTGCTTTTATCTTCCAATATTCCAGTTTTGATTAAAAAACTCAAATCTTTGATCTTGTCTCGGTTTAAATCTAATATATAAATCAAACTTGGTTGCTTAACTATAAAATCTAGTTTTAAAAATGGAACTTAAGTCAAATAAGATATTTTTGACTCTGGAAACCAAGTTTACTGCTTAAAACTAAAATAGGTGGAAATTTAGGTTTCACAATGTATTGATTCAAGACTAGGATTTGAAATTTCATACCTGATCATCATTTTTAGAAGCAATACCACAATTTCTAGTGAGGGATTCTTGATGCAGTTCTGGTTTGAAGAGAAGTGGGTTGTTGTCGACTCGTGGGTGATCAAGTGGACCGGAGTGCTCGGGGTTCTATGTGGTGAGGGACGAGTGACTGGAGAAGCCAGGAAAATTGGGTGGTGGATGATCAGAAGCAGGTGGTGGCAGCGGTTGACATTTTAATTTTCTAAACCTAATTTTTACTGTGCATAAATAATCGATCACCACGGATCACAGAGACGATCGAGTTCAACTGGGTTTTGGGTATTGGAAGAGGGGATGTAGGCGAAGGTTTGGCCGGATTCGTTGGTGCTCTGATGGTCGGAGATGAAGTGACGAGGCGTGTTGACAGGTATGGGGCATTGTTTCAGTGTTCGAGTTCCAGGTTTTGGATTAGGAACTCGATTTTGATTTCGAGCGACTGCGTGATTTCTGGTGGTCGAGATCACATATGGGGATGGACGGCGACATGATGAAGGTGGCGATGACGGCTGGACGTTGCCAGAGTCACGGTGCATATGCACCGTGCATTTATTTTTCTGGTGAACTGCTGGAGTTGAGCAGGAAATGGAACTCGAGTTTTACTCGAGGAATTCAAGTATTTTACTCGTAGCGGTTAGGGTTCTAACTCGAAGTGCTAGCAGCGTGGTCTCGGGTCTGTTTGGCTTCAGGTTTATAACCTGACAGTGATATGTTTTTGAAATTTAAGTGAAATGTAAATTTAAAATAGAATGTAAACAGGGGTTTTTAAATTCAAAGTTTAAGTTTAGATTAATGAACTTTTGAATCCAAAGTTTTAAAATGAAATTTTAATTTAAAGTAAGATTTAAATCAAGTTTCAAACCTTGAACTTAAATCAGTTTTATTAATGTAAATGTGAACAAGTTTAAATGTTTTAAAGTAGATTTTTAAAAGTGAATTTGTTTTCAAATAAATGTTTAAATGGTTAAACATTTTAAATCTTAATTTCAAAATGGAATTTGAATTTAAGTGAAATGTTTTAAATGCACTTTGATATTAATGAAATCATTAATTAAAGAAATGAATTAATTTAGAGATAATTAAGGAAATGGAATGATTTAAATAATAAGGTAATTAAAGAATGATTTATTTAATTAATAATTTAGATTAATTTATACTCCAGAATAATTGATAATGACTAAATCTAAGATAATTCCTTTGGAAAGTAATTTAAGAAATGTTGTTAGTCAATGAGATAATTAACTAAGAATTATTATGTAATTAATTAATGTGATTAGTTTTTAATAATTAATTAGATTAATTAATTAAGATAATAAATTTTTAAATGGTTTAATTAATTACTTAATGAAAGTAATTAAGGGATTAATTACTTATTGTAATTAATTGAGATAAGTGATTAATTTAAGTTAATTAATTTAGTTTAATTGATTTAAGATAATCATTTGATAAATGGATAAGTGGGATTACTTAATGTAATTAATGGATCATAATTACTTAGGAATAAGGGATAATTACTGGAATGTAATTAGTGAAGGATGATTTGTTAATAAAGTAATGTGGGTAATTACTTTTGTAATTAATCAAGGGATTAATTAATGAAGATAATTAATTATGGAATAGTTAATTTATTAATATGTAATTAAGGATAGTTAACTACTGGTTGATATTAATCAAGGATGATTAATAATTATGTTTAATTAAAGATTAATTGCTTAATGTAATTGATTTAAATAAAGTAATTTAAAATAAATCTAAATTAGAGATCATTAGTTAATAATTAATGATGTAATTATGAATTGGTTAATTAAGAATAATTAATAATGTGGTGATTAATTAAGGAGAAATGTAATTAATTATATTTAATTAATATAAATGAAGTAGCTAGATGTTAATTACTATAAATGATTTAGGATAATTAATTTATGCAGTTAATTAAAGACTAATTACCTATTGTAATTAGAGATTGATTAATCAAGGGTGTCTAACCAAGATGAATATTCTGAGGATGATCAATTAATTTGTAATTAATTAATGATTGTATAAGCTGGATTTATAGATGAAGTAATTAATTCAATTTACTTTAAATTGATTAGAGATAGAAGTTGTTAATTTAATTCATTTTAAATTAATTACAAATGGTATGATTATAAATCATTGCTTATGGATGAATGATATTGGTATTTCATTTGATGATTGTGAACTCAGATATGAGATGAATAATATCTATGTGACTTGGATGTTTGTTTAAGTATGATAGTATATTATTATCTGTTTGGATGATAATTTTGATTATCTGTTTATGATGATGATGTGATTATCTATTGTGATATATGAATTATCTATCTGTGTGTATTGATAATAATGAATTAAACTGTTAAGACTAAATAGACAACTTGGCCCTAAAAGACACGTTTTGGATTTCGATGAGACCGGGATCGGTTTTCCTTATTTGGAACATCTGAAAACCACATCGATTCCAAATTAACGATAGGTCGTGAATCTGAAGTGAAGATGAAGATTCTGAGTGCAAGGGTTATCGTCATTAACTCTGAGGGTGATTCCAAAATGAGTGTAACGAGATAATGCCTTCGGCTTCGTTCGAACCCGGAACGAACTTGTATGGATTGAATGCTTTCAACACATCATCAGGTGGTCGATGAGCATTCTAAGTAATATTTTCTATAAAGGTAATTACAGCCTCAAGCCTCATCAACCGGGAATGGCTAAAACAGGGGAGGTGTAGCAAGGTTAGGTGGGTCATGCCCAAGCAAGACAAGATTTTCCCCTGTCTAGATGTCCCTTTTTATTTCGGCTGTGTGGGCGGTTGGATGTACACCAACTGCGGGGTTATCTTGTTCGGGACTGTTCAGTAAGGAATGGTTCCGGCCATGTGTTGCAGGGGGTCGGGAGTGATCCTCGGTACGTTGATCTAGGCCACGTACTGTGACGCGCGGTACCCCAGTAGCCCTGCCATTGTATGGAATCCACAATCCAATAAGTGCCAACGATTTTGATTGTATTACCCACTTTTATGGCTAGTAGCTGGAATTTAATAGATGTAACAATTTCGGCTATTTTCTATTTACTTGAAAACCCTAGACCTATTATAATATCACAGAATTTCCTATCAAATGTTTTGGTTAGCGTAAGGTAAAAACTTTCCCATGTTTATGTGTGGGGAGTCTTACGTGATACCTTTTATTTTCAAAGGATTTTTAAAGTTAACCGACTTAAAACTGTTACTCATACCAGACCCATGTCTGACCCGGAGTTTATTTTTGTTTTTCATAAACTCTCGGGTACCCAAATTTTTACGGGTAGCCAAGGGATTCAGGTTAGCTTTGACGGATTCTGGAGGAGCAATGGAGCAGGAGGCTTTAGCATTGTAGATATATATATAGTTCCGCTGTGTTGGTATCTCTGAGTCGTTTTGTTTGAATTGTTTTGTGTATTGAGTTGTATAACTAGACAGGTGTTTATAACTGTCTAGTATGTGATGTATTATCTGTATAACTCTGATTGATGTTGTATATTATGTAAATACTTATGTGACTATTATAATTTATTCGTTCCGCTGTGAGATTCTGATGTTGTTGTTCTTTCTTTTCTATCTTTTCTATTTTCTCATCCCTTTCTTTCTTTAAGAACGATACGTCTTCCTGGGCGTAGGAAGTCGGGTCGTTACAGTGGTATCAGAGCGCTAGGTTGAGTGAATACCTAGGCTCTTGAGTGTTTTCTTTCCTGAGAGAGCGTATTTGTAATTTTGATATATATGTATATATTTATTTCTACCTATTGTTAGGTTACCTGTTCATGTTTTCCAATGTGTTATAAAGGTAGATAGGTAGTGGTGTGTGTAACACAACTATCAATGGTGGGAAGTGTAATTGTCGAGACGGTAGGCCTAATACTGTCTCGAGTAAGTTTTGGGCAGTGTAAGGATTTCATTGATCTCTGAAGGAAACCTGTTAAGGTTCGGAGTTCATCTTTGAAGTGTAAGAGTTTGGTTGAGCTAGAGTTTGGATCTGTCGGGTGGACAGAAATAAGTCAAGATATTTTGATACATCAAGGTGTAGTAGCTGTGTGATGAGACACAGTGACTATGGATGTCTCCGACGATGTTTCTTTGGAACAAGTAAGGAAGAGTGACTGCTTCGGTGTTGTGGCTGTGTTCAGCTGGATGTTTTTTTTTGCTTTGAGGTCCGAGTTTCTCGAAGAGCTTTGGATAGGAAATCTTAGCATCTGTGGCAGCAATGCAGCTTGGGATGATTTCGGTGTTGGCAAGAGATCTTCTGGCTTAGCAGTTTTTCTGGAATGGAATTCAGAAGTAATTATGTAGACCCGTTTCTTCGATGGATTGGCTACATAAGTGTAAGCTTTTTTGATTTGTAAGAGAAAGCAGTATCTTTGGAATTAGGCTGGAATGATCGCAAAAGTGACTTGCGATAATTTGAGTGTACTCTTGTGTTTCAGAGATTTGCTAACATTTGGAGATTGAGTTTGGTATCAACTGGATTTCAAAAGTGGTACTGATGGATCGGCTTAGTAATAGGATGGTTTTTGAGTTTGGTGAAGCAGCTCAGATTTTGGAGGAACTTCTGAGTTTTATTTTTGGAATGTGTTGACCAGTCTGTGCTTGAGTTCATAATCAGCATTTTCTTCTGATCAGTCAGAGTGGAGCAGTGGAAGCATGGTGGCAGCTGTTTTAGTTTGGAAGCAATTGGATGTTGCAGTGTTTGGATTGGAGAATTCTACAGGAAATTTTTCAGGATCTGAGGCCAGTTTGAAGTGCACCTGTTTTATCTCTCCGAACGAGAGATGTGAGTTCTGTTTTTTGATTTTGGAATAGAGTTTGTGTTCTGAGTTTTGGTCAATCTTGGAAAGAGCATTTTGTTGGATTTTTTTGGTTCAATTTGTTTCTAAGGAACATCAGCAAGAGTTGAGCTGATCAGTAAGGATGAAGGAAGCCCAGGATCGACCGAAGAGTTTTGTGGATTAAAGACGAAGGAATTTGGATTCCCAAGTCAGAGATTTGATTTTGGATAAGTGTTTGTTCTTCAGGATTTAATTGTCAGTTTGGATAACTGGAATTCGTTGTGTTTCACGTATCTCTGAGGGAGTACGTGTAAGATTTATCCCTGGTTGTAGAACCAGCAGTTTAGGGAGTTTTGGTTGTTAAGTCAGACTTGAGTTTTGTCTGATATCTTGATTAGTCCTGAAAATCTAGATGTGTTTATCTTAGTAGTATTGATTGTTTGGATTCTGTAGAGCGAGTAACCAGGTATTTATGCTTGGGGAAACTCGAGGAAATTCTATCCGGAATTTTGTATGGTTAGTTAATTTTGTTTGATTGGATAAATTGAATGCTATGATTGTTTGATGATATATGCTTGTGTTTGAAATTAAATCTTTAATTAGGTTATTAAATTACCTTTGTTTTAAATTTCGAGGACGAAATTCTTTTAAGGGGGAAGGAATGTGACATCCCGGAAATTTGGGGCAATATCAATTTAATAATCTACATTAAAAATTAAATTGATTTGTTAATATTTGTTAATAATATATGAATTGATTTAATAATCTTCTTTTAAATAAATATTTAACTGATAATTTATCTTTTAAGAGCTAATCAAATTGCCTTCTATTTATAATGTATATATCTGTATATATTGTAAATGGATAATCTTTGTTTTAAATTTAATAAATAGACATGTTTTCTAATTCTAATATTTTTGATAATTTAGAAATTTGATATTAAGCTATTTAACAAATGATCATATGATTTTAAATTACTCAAGATTTAAGTTTAGTTTGTTTAAAATAATTTTAGCTTACATTTAAATTTAGCAAACGGGTTGTTTAATTTGTTTTAAATTTAGTTTGATAAAAATAAGTAGTTTATTAAAAAAGAGATAAATTCTTTTATAAATCATTTTGATTTAGTAATGAGCTCAATTAATAATGTAAATCTTTACAAATGAATTTTTAATAACATTGCTATTTCAACTTTAATTATATATATGTGTGTTTGAATGAAAGTTATGATTTGGAAATTAAAAATAAAGGTTTCAAAATGTTCAAATTAAATTAAACATTTATAAATATTAATATAAGTATAAAATAAAATAATGATAAATAATCAAATATTTGTTAGTCTGTGTTTAAAAATAAAAGAAAAATAAGAGTAAACACACATGTTAGAAATAGAATTAAATACTTAGACTAAATTCATAGCAAAGACTAAAACAACTTTATATATATTTGGACATAAGTAAAAAAAAATTTACCCAGGCAAGTAAAGAAATAAATAAATGCAAAGTTAAGAACAAAGTAAAATAAATAACTTTGTATCTAAAGAATGAAAGCAAATTAGGTGTATATGTGTAGCCTGTAAAAAGTTGGAAAGCAAGAAAGAATAGAAAAAAATATATGCAGGTAGCTTACAAAATTAAGATTCAGGCAAGAAAAATAATAATAATAAAACAAATATCCATAAACAAGTAGCTTCATATACAAGCTAAACTCTAACCTACAGATTGTACACTTACACACATATTTTTAGCAGTCAAACATAAATATGTAGGTAGCCTGTAAAAATTAAGATGCAGGCAAGAATAGAAAAAAAGAGACAAGCATGCAAAACATAATAAAATATCTAAGCATAAAATTTGGTAAATTGAGACACAAAGTACATTAGCATTAATGACACCAATTCTTCGCTGCTAACAACAGTCATTTCGAGTTGTATTTCAGCTCCTAATACAAATATCTTGCCTAATACAAACAAGAACATAATTATACCTGCATGTGCTTAACCAGTTATCACCTTCCTCTATAAACTTCTTTATATACATGCCATCTTCTTCAGTTCGTTCATTACTTCATAGAAAGTCTGAAACAATAACAAATGTTTCTATTCTCACAAACTTAAGTAATATTTGCAAATCCAACAAAGACAAGAAGATTTAGGAAATGAAGGCAATTACTTTCCAGTTTTGAAGTTCAACTTGTTTCAGACATAAAGAAGTGCTCTGTTTATTTTCAAGACTAGGTGAGTAACACTTTTTGTTTTAAAATCTCTTAAGTTTTAAAAAAAAATCCGTTGCATGAAAACTCTGGAATCATTGTGTTGAATGCATGAATGTATTAGTGCTTTCTCTGTATGCATATGTATATTTGTTTCATCTGGATACTCTCTGCTTTTATCTTCCAATATTCCAGTTTTGATTAAAAAACTCAAATCTTTGATCTTGTCTCGGTTCAAATCTAATATATAAATCAAACTTGGTTGCTTAACTATAGACTCTAGTTTTAAAAATGGAACTTAAGTCAAGTAAGATATTTTTGACTCTGGAAACCAAGTTTACAGCTTAAAACTAAAATAGGTGAAAATTTAGGTTTCACAATGTATTGATTCAAGACTAGGATTTGAAACTTCATACCTGATCATCATTTTTAGAAGCAATACCACAATTTCTAGTGAGGGATTCTTGATGCAGTTTTGGTTTGAAGAGAAGTGGGTTGTTGTCGATTCGTGGGTGATCAAGTGGACCGGAGTGCTCGAGGTTCTATGTGGTGAGGGACGAGTGACTGGAGAAGCCAGGAAAATTGGGTGGTGGATGATCAGAAGCAGGTGGTGGCAGCGGTTGACATTTTAATTTTCTAAACCTAATTTTTACTCTACATAAATAATCGATCACCACGGATCACAGAGACGATCGAGTTCAACTGGGTTTTGGGTATTGGAAGAGGGGATGTAGGCGAAGGTTTGGCCAGATTTGTTGGTGCTCTGATGGTCGGAGATGAAGTGACGAGGCGTGTTGACAGGTATGGGGCATTGTTTCAGTGTTCGAGTTCTAGGTTTTGGATTAGGAACTCAATTTTGATTTCGAGCGACTGCGTGATTTCTGGTGGTCGAGATCACATTTGGGGATGGACGGTGACATGATGAAGGTGGCGATGACGGCTGGACGTTGCCAGAGTCACAGTGCATATGCACCGTGCATTTATTTTTCTAGTGAACTGCTGGAGTTGAGCAGGAAATGGAACTCGAGTTTTACTAGAGGAATATTTTACTCAAAGCGTTTAGGGTTCTAACTCGAAATGCTAGCAGTGTGGTCTCGGGTCTGTTTGGCTTCAGGCTTATAACCTGACAGTGATGAGTTTTTGAAATTTAAGTGAAATGTAAATTTAAAATAGAATGTAAACAGGGGTTTTTAAATTCAAAGTTTAAGTTTAGATTCAATGAACTTTTGAATCCAAAGTTTTAAAATGAAATTTTAATTTAAAGCAAGATTTAAATCAAGTTTCAAACCTTGAACTTAAATCAGTTTTATTAATGTAAATGTGAACAAGTTTAAATGTTTTAAAGTAGATTTTTAAAAGTGAATTTGTTTTCAAATAAATGTTTAAATGGTTAAATATTTTAAATCTTAATTTCAAAATGGAATTTGAGTTTAAGTGAAATGTTTTAAATGCACTTTGATATTAATGAAATCATTAATTAAAGAAATGAATTATTTTAGAGATAATTAAGGAAATGGAATGATTTAATTAATAAGGTAATTAAAGATTGATTTATTTAATTAATAATTTAGATTAATTTATAATCCAGAATAATTGATAATGACTAAATCTAAGATAATTTCTGAGGAAAGTAATTTAAGAAATGTTGTTAGTCAATGAGATAATTAACTAAGAATTATTATGTAATTAATTAATGTGATTAGTTTTTAATAATTAATTAGATTAATTAATTAAGATAATAAATTTTTAAATGGTTTAAGTAATTACTTAATGAAAGTAATTAAGGGATTAATTACTTATTGTAATTAATTGAGATAAGTGATTAATTTAAGTTAATTAATTTAGTTCAATTGATTTAAGATAATCATTTGATAAATGGATAAGTGGGATTACTTAACGTAATTAATGGATCATAATTACTTAAGAATAAGGGATAATTACTGGAATGTAATTAGTGAAGGATGATTTGTTAATAAAGTAATGTGGGTAATTACTTTTGTAATTAATCAAAGGATTAATTAATGAAGATAATTAATTATGGAATAATTAATTTATTAATATGTAATTAAGGATAGTTAACTACTAGTTGATATTAATCAAGGATGATTAATAATTATGTTTAATTAAAGATTAATTGTTTAATGTAATTGATTTAAATAAAGTAATTTAAAATAAATCTAAATTAGAGATCATTAATTAATAATTAATGATGTAATTAAGAATTGGTTAATTAAGAATAATTAATAATGTGGTGATTAATTAAGGAGAAATGTAATTAATTATATTTAATTAATATAAATGAAGTAGTTAAATGTTAATTACTGTAAATGATTTAGGATAATTAATTTGTGCAATTAATTAAAGACTAATTACCTATTGTAATTAGAGATTGATTAATCAAGGGTGTCTAACCAAGATGAATATTCTGAGGATGATCAATTAATTTGTAATTAATTAATGACTGTATAAGCAGGATTTATAGATGAAGTAATTAATTCAATTTACTTTAAATTGATTAGAGACAGAAGTAATTAATTTAATTCATTTTAAATTAATTACAAATGGTATGATTATAAATCATTGCTTATGGATGAATGATATTGGCATTTCATTTGATGATTGTGAACTCAGATATGAGATGAATAATATCTATGTGACTTGGATGTTTGTTTAAGTATGATAGTATATTATTATCTGTTTGGATGATAATTTTGATTATCTGTTTATGATGATGATGTGATTATCTATTATGATATTATGAATTATCTATCTGTGTGTATTGATAATAATGAATTAAACTGTTAAGACTAAATAGACAACTTGGCCCTAAAAGACACGTTTTGGATTTCGATGAGACCGGCATTGGTTTTCCTTATTTGGAACATCTGAAAACCACATCGATTCCAAATTAACGATAGGTCGTGAATCTGAAGTGAAGATGAAGATTCAGAGTGCAAGGGTTATCGTCGTTAACTCTGAGGGTGATTCCAAAATGAGTGTAACGAGATAATGCCTTCGGTTTCGTTCGAACCCGGAACGAACTTGTATGGATTGAATGCTTTCAACACATCGTCAGGTGGGCGATGAGCATTCTAAGTAATATTTTCTATAAAGGTAATCGCAACCTCAAGCCTCATCAACCGGGAATGGCTAAAACAGGGGAGGTGTAGCAAGGTTAGGTGGGTCATGCCCAAGCAGGACAAGATTTTCCCCGTTTAGATGTCCCATTTTATTTCGGCTGTGTGGGCGGTTGGATGTACACCAACTGCGGGGTTATCTTGTTCGGGACTGTTCACTAAGGAATGGTTCTGGCCTTGTGTTGCAGGGGGTCGGGAGTGATCCTCGTTACGTTGATCTAGGCCACGTACTGTGATGGGCGGTACCCCAGTAGCCCTGCCATTGTATGGAATCCACAATCCAATAAGTGCCAACGGTTTTGATTGTATTACCCACTTTTGTGGCTAGTAGCTGGAATTTAATAGATGTAACAATTTCGGCTATTTTCTATTTACTTGAAAACCCTAGACCTATTATAATATCACAGAATTTCCTATCAAATGTTTTGGTTAGCGTAAGGTAAAAACTTTCCCATGTTTATGTGTGGGGAGTCTTACGTGATACCTTTTATTTTCAAAGGATTTTTAAAGTTAAGCGACTTAAACCTGTTACTCATACCAGACCCATGTCTGACCCGGAGTTTATTTTTGTTTTTCATAAACTCTCGGGTACCCAAATTTTTACGGGTAGCCAAGGGATTCAGGTTAACTTTGACGAATTCTGGAGGAGCAATGGAGCAGGAGGCTTCAGCGTTGTAGATATATATATAGTTCCGCTGTGTTGGTATCTCTGAGTCGTTTTGTTTGAATTGTTTTGTGTATTGAGTTGTATAACTAGACAGGTGTTTATAACTGTCTAGTATGTGATGTATTATCTGTATAACTCTGATTGATGTTGTATATTATGTAAATACTTATGTGATTATTATAATTTATTCGTTCCGCTGTGAGATTCTAATGTTGTTGTTCTTTCTTTTCTATCTTTTCTATTTTCTCATCCCTTTCTTTCTTGAAGAATGATACGTCTTCCTGGGCGTAGGAAGTCGGGTCGTTACAATATTATGACCTTGTGATAATTTGCCCCTTGATTTTGATTATAGGAATGTGTTCTGAGATGGACGTTGGTAGCTGCTATGCGTTACCACCAGTGCAGATCCGCAATTAGTATATATACCCTGACATCACATCGATTGGCATGTTCACATGCCCTATTATGCCTTCTTCGAATTAGGTTTGTACCATACCCATGGAGTGCCCTCTAATTGCCCTCTGGTTTACAGAGGAATTACGGTATGTATAGAATATGGAAATATATAAAAATGTGTTAAGGGGGATATGGGTAATGCCTTAACTCTATTTTAATACTTTACTTTACTGTAGACACTATTATAATAGCGTATTGTACTACATAGTAGATGGTTTAATGAATCCTTAGGAGATGGTATTCTCGAACATCTCTAAAGTTATTACACTCACGATGGATAGCAGATGCAAACCCCGTAAACATCTTCGACACCGTTACACTCATATTTATACACTGTTGATTTAACTTACTTAAGATATTTTAGTTCTGACTCGAATATTTTGTCTTTTCAATTCGCTCGTGTCAGTCCGAGCTTTTTAGTCTGTCGAAGACTGCTTTCTGGAGGATAAAGACGATGATTTTGTAATATTGTTATTTATTATATTTACTCTACCGCATCATGTTGTTCCAATGCATTTATTTATTATTTATTCTCGTTGTATGTAACTATGATTGTATTATAAAAGTTTAATCAATGTTATTTGTAAACAGCTTCATGAACTGTTTATTTGATTATTATATTTTGGTCACTCTGCTGCAAGATTCTGTATCTATTTTCTTTCTTTCCCTGCTTTTTCTTATTTACCCCATAACAATCTGCCCTTTTGAACGGTTTGAGTCTGACGTGCGTGATTTATCGTCAATTTAGTTACAACTGGTATTAAAGCTTTGGTCTAGAGATAACCTTAGCGTTATAGGGTCTGACTCATTAGGAATAGGGTAGTAACACCCTAGAATAAGTTGTTGAGTGTATATATATGAGAGAGCATATTTGTTAGTGTTATAAAAGGTTTTTTTATTATGCTAATTTATTCTGTTTAGTATTTATAAATTCTGGTCGGTACATGGGACACTACGGCACCGATAAGGATTTCTAAACACTATATAGGGTGGACCGACACAATGTTGTTTTGAAATATAAGTAAATGAAATAATTTTACCTAGTATTATATTTTGTATATAAATGAATAATTTTGCAAATAATATGATTAAATGTGATATAATTGTTTGTTAGGAAGTGGAATTTACAAATTTTGGTTGTAAAATAGAAAATTACAAATAAAGTAAATAAAATTTGAATGTTTAGAACTTAAGTTCTGCGATTTTGAAATTTTCTTTCGAAAGATTTTGGAATATAATATTAGTATAATTTGAAAGTATTTTCTAATATAAATATTTCAATGTGATTTGAAAGAGAGTTTTGAAGGAGTGTTCTAAAGGAATGTTTTAAAGGAACTAAATTCTATGCTCCCCTCTCCGTCGTTGGGAAATAATTTCTATGATGAGTGCATGCATCATCGACGTTCATTTTCGAGTTTCAAAGTGCGAAGACCGCTATAGCAGTTTTACTACACATTTGTTTAATGAACAAATCTTAATTTCTTAATAGGATTTGATATATAAAAGAGATATGAATATATATATATATATATATATATATATATAAAATTTTGAAAGGATTTGAAATGCAACCCGGTATTTAGTTCTTAAGTTCTGTAAATTAGAAACTTCAATTATTGTAGTGAAATGCAATCTTAACTATTTAATAATTGGATATGAAGTGTTCAAAGGGAATTATGTTTCTAAGTAAAGAATTAAGATATATAAAAATGTTATAAACTTAAGTGATGTTTGAAGCCAATTATAATAGCGAAAGTGAATACTATATGTGGAAGAATTAAAAGTGAAAAGAAAAGGAAAGAATAAAAATCTAAGTATGAATGGTTCACAAATGAATATTGATGTTAAAAGGAAATCAAAGTAAATAATAATTATGGAGTAAACTGAAATTATAAGTATGCAATACTTAAAAAATGAATTCATTGATTATTTTAAATAATTGAATGGAAAAAGTGATCATGTAAGTAAATGGATGTAAAGAAATGGAAAATAGCATTATATGTATAAATGAGAAATGAAATTTTGTAATAATAAATGTAAATTTATGAAGACAAGCGTAGTACAAATGAATGAACCTTCTTAAAACGAAAAAAATAAAAAATTCGATGCTTAGTGAATAATAAATATATAAGAAATTGAAATTCTGTAACTGGTAGATATGAAAATTTAGAAGTTATAATTATTGAACATTTGTTAACTAAATGAATAAGATAAACTTGTATAACATTCAATTATATTCTAAAAGACATATGTATAACTCATTAAAAGATTAAAAGTTAAAATGTTAATAGGACTTGGTAATAGAATGTTATACAAGTAAAACTTATGTAGTGCAAGTGTTCAATGGAATTGTGTCTATAAATAAGAAATCTAATGTTATAAAATGTTACGAACTTAAGTTAATAATTTGAAAGGCTACAAATTAAATTTAATCGTGAATACTTTAAGTAAATTATTATAAACTTAAGTTAGTGCTTGAAGTCATTTATAATCAAAATGAGTAGTAAATGTGAGTACTATATAAACTGAATGATTATAACTTCAGAAAATGTGAAATGATTTAGAAATGGATGTAAAAAAGAAATAATCTATTAATGGTGAAATAAATTGTAATGAGGCTTACATAATAATGGATAATCTAATAATTAGAATGGAAATACCTTATGTAAGCAACGAATGTTAAGTAATGAAAAGGAAAATTTTGGCATTATATGAACAAATGAATGGGAAATGAATCTTTGTAAGTAACGAATGTAAATTAAAAAGAATAATCAATGTATGAAAAATAATAATGATGGTGAACAGTAAATAATGTGACTGGAGATTAATAAGAAAAACTTATACGACATTTGAAATTATTGGTTTTATTGGCTTATGGGATGGTTGGGAAAGGATACTTCTAACTGTACGAAGATGTATAAATAATCTATTAAGTTTTATCTAAGACTGTTGAGTATATGATATACTTAGTAGTTTATTTATCATTCATATGATTAAAAGTTTCTAAACCCGAACAAACCATTTGTTTTGGTTGTTATGGATGGATGGTTGATTACTTTGAACGCATGTGATGATTGTATTATTTGTTTGCAAGTTAATATTGTTATGTTGTGTTGAATTGGTTGTTATTAATTGAAACAACTTAAATATTTATCTTTTACATAATTATTAACTTGTTTGGATTATATAAGTGAAATAAAGGTTATGAAAGCAATTGCTACTGCATTTGGTTTCATAAACAAGTGTTGTTTTCCCGATAAATAGGTACGTCTTCGGATTACAGTTCTCTAGCGATAATATATTGTTTTTATAGTGGTCTGGGATAATTTATTTTGAAATATGATATATATATGTATATATATATATGTGTTTATTATTGATATTATTATTTCTCTCGGATCTCTTCGTACAAAGGAGACTCTGCCAAAATTTTCCATAAATTTTGGACTTAGAAATTTTTGTGAAAGTGAAAATGTTTTTCAAACTTTTATTAACCTGAATATAATGGGCTTAATTGGTTATTAATTGATATATTTTATTTAATACTTAATTATGTAAATTAATTGTCATAAATTGAATATTTTGAATAAAATATATTAATTCCTTAATCCCTTCTTTCCCTTTTCAAGGACAAAAGTTTTAAGTGTGGGAGAGTGTAACGACCCATAAATTTGGATAATTAAATTTAATAATTAAATAAGTTTTGGAATTTAATGTTGTGAAAAATTAAAATTTTAAGTTTAATAACGAGAATAATAACTAGAATGAAATTCAATAATGTTAGTGTAAGTTAATGGATAATCATTTTAATGCAATTTCAATTAATTGAAATTTAATAATGTTAATTTAAGGTAATTGATAACTATTTTAATGGAATCTCAATTAACACGAATGATTGTAAAGTTAAAATTGGGTATAAACTGTAAATGAGTAAATAAATCAAATGTTGTATTAAACGGTGAAATTGTATGTACTTAATTGAAATTGATTAAAATAGAATAATTAATCCGTATGTGAATTTATCAGTTTTGCTTGTTAAGAATAAACATAGAGTTGTGTTTGAAATTGTAAATTGTAACAATGGTTTAATTATCATTCATTATTTAATCTGTTGAAAATTAATTGTAAATCAATTGCAATAAATGTAAGTAAATATTGCACTAATATGAATTAGGATGAAAATTGTAGAATATTGATGTAATAAATGGAAAACCAATGTTAATTATGTCCATAAAGTAATGATTGATTGAATAAAAAGATTGAAATCAAAATGAAATAATTTATTGGGTTTTAAATTATAATTAATGAATTTATTGCAATTGGAATTAAAACTCTTAATTAGCGCAATGTTAATAGTTGAATTTGACATGCAAAATTTGTTTTAAAAGATTATAATTCCTAGTTAATCGAAAGTGATAAAAATTTGTTAGTCATAAAATTTGAATTTGAAAAGCGATAAATTTAATTAATTAACGTGAAAATAGCCATTTTGGCCACTGTCTCGAATTTCGACGAAACAATTTTATCGGATCCGTAACAGTGAATTTTTGTAGGGTTTCAAGTTTCATAGCGATCAAACTTGTCGTTTGATCGTGCGGGCTCGAAACGCGTAGAAATTAATTTAACTGAAATCAATTTGAAATAAAATGACTTTGAAAGCTAACTCCTGTATACGATGAAATTAGGACTTGAAACTTGTTCCATTGAGTTTTAAAATATCAAAAGCCTATATTTTGATATGCTGATGATCGATTTTTCGTTCAAGGAATGAAACGGGCTTTTCGAGTGGTTGTTATCGTTTCGATCCAACCCTGCCTATTTATAGCCTGTTATAAACCCTAATTGTTTCTAATTTTATTTTCTCTGTACATATATCTTCTTCCTTCTTCTAAAATGTCAGAACATCAAACCTAATTCCCAAATTCCAAAACCTAATTTCAAAAAAGAAAATCTAAGTTTACTTCGAGTCGGGAAGAGGTTCACTTTGAGTTCCAGAGGCAAAAACCCTGTTACGACTTTGGGTCAGAGAGAATTCCATGCCAATCAAGGTGGATTTGGGCACGCTTTTAGTTCCAGAGGAAAAAATCCTATAGCAACTTCGGGTTAGGAGCCAAACGACTTGGGTCTCGGGTCATTTTGGCAAAAACTTAGAGCAAGCACCAAGTAATTGAGGCCGCGACTCGAAGTAAGACCTGAAGTCAAAATTTTCCAATTTACTAACATTAACTACTTTTGCAAACGGGTTCGGATTCACATGCGGTTTTCTCTGTTTGGATTGTATCGGAATTCCAGACATTCTGGAACTGGTTTGGTTGTATTCTAAGACTGTTAAATTTTTAGGTAAATTTTGGATTTTAAATCGATGACAAATCGAAGGTGAGTGTTTTGACCCACTCGCATTACTAAATTGTCTTATGTTAGTTAAATTAAATTTATGATGTGATTAAAAGTTGATTGATTGCTGTTTAATATGTTTAAAATTCATTCTAGTTAAATCTGAATTTATTGAATATAATTTCCATTTAATCTAATATTAAATTTCAATTGCCAGTTTATACCTGTTAATGATAATCGGTTAATTGTTGATGTTTATTGGTTGATTTGAATGATGATTGTGACGAATATTTAATTGTTGATATTGGTGTCTGGATGTTATGTTATTATACATATTGATATCAGATTACAAGTTCCTTTTTTTATTGTTAGAAAATCCCTATTGGTTGAAACGATACATGCCCGAACGTTCTATAGATTAGGGAAAAATCGTTACAGGTTGAAATGATAAGCCTGAGCGATTTTATGGAATTTGAACTTATTCTGAAATTGCGGGTTGAAATGATATATACCCATAATTTTTAAATAATTATTGATTGAAATGATAAATATTTGTATCACTTGACCATAGGGCAGAAAATTATGTACGGATACCAGGTTGGTTAATTAAATGATTTTAAATCCTTAATTTTTGAATTCAGTTAAATGATATTTTGAAATAAAATTGGATTTATAAAACCGGATTATTTCTGAAAATCCAAGCTTTAAATGTTGAAAT
Organism: Allium cepa; assembly: GCA_030765085.1. Lineage (NCBI taxonomy): Eukaryota > Viridiplantae > Streptophyta > Magnoliopsida > Asparagales > Amaryllidaceae > Allium > Allium cepa. Next base: position 719,553,745 of record CM060938.1, on the reverse strand, counting down.
TGGAATTGGTTTAAAATAATTGTTCAAAGGATTTAAATAGGAATTTCACAGTTGAATTGTCAAATATAAATGAATTTTATCAAAATTGAGTTATTGAAATTGTAAATAAAATTTTGAAATCTATTTAATCCAATTTAATCTATTTTACCTATTTTAAAATAATCAAATTTATTTAATCTATTTTAAATCTATTTAATTTATTTTAAATTTATTTAATCTATTTTAAATTTATTTTATCTATTTTAAATCTATTTAATATAATTTAAATCTATTTAATCTATTTTAAATCTATTTAAATCATTTTAAATCTAATTTAATCTAATTTAAATCTATTTAAACTATTGTAACTATTTAATCTATTTTGAACTATTTTAAATCAATTAAATTATTTTAGTGTATTTTAACTCTTTTAAACTATTTTTGAAACTATTAAAACTATTTGTGACTATTTAAACTATTTTCTAGAATTTCACATCGTGTAAAGTTGAAGTATTTATATTGAAATCCTAAGTTGGGATTTGAAATTGATAACTTTTTGTGAAATGATATACTTGAGTAAATATGATGAGTTTGGACTGAGGATTTAATTAACCTATCTTATCGATAATTGGAAAGTGTGGTTTTGAAAGTGAATATGATTTCGAAAGTGATACGGTTTGAAATCGAATATGATATTTGGATACTAAATTTGAATTTGATTTTTTTTGAAATGTAAAAGAACCATCCGGTGTGAAATAAGTGTTTGGTTGTTAAAGAGAGTGGGATCGAATATTGTCATAATCTCTGCCAATACCAACAACCACTTTAACAACTGTGTACGTGGTGGAGACTCTAAAATGAAGTAGGATGGTTTGGTATACGATTTTGTACTAGGTATTTGCGTAGCCCCGACTCCCGTGCGTCAGCTTAGATGTGACCAAAATAGGAGTCACGCCGGGCCAAGTGAGGTCGCACCTCCGATCGAACACATTTCTTCGATACCATATTATGACTTTGTGATGATTTGGTGGCTACTCCTTGATTTTGGTTATGGGATTGTGTTCCAAGGTGGGCGGTAGTAGCTGCTATATGTTACCAACAGTCCCGTAATTGGTATATCTACCCTAGCATTACCTCAAATGCCGCATTCATATTCCCTATCGCGTCTTCTATGAGTTTGGTTTGTACCATACGTATGGAGTGCCCTCTGATAGCCCACCAGTTTACAGAGGAATTATGGTACTATATAGACTATGATGATATATAAAAATGTGTTAAGAGGGATATGGATAGCGTCTTAACGGTATTTTAATACTTTACTGTAGACACTATTATAATAATGTATTGTACTACATAGTAGATAGTTTAACGGATCCTTGGGAGATGGTAATCCCGAACATCTCTTAAGTTATTACACTCACGTTAGACACTGAATAGGAGATGTCAAACCCCATAAACATCTTCGACGCCATTACACTCATATTTATTTATTGTTGATTTAACTTACATAAGATATTTTAGTTCTGACTCGAGTGTTTTGTCTTTTCATTTTGTTCGGATCAGTCTGAGATTTTCGGTTTATCGAAGACTGTTTCTAGAAGATGAAGATAAAGATTTTGTAATATAATTATTTATTATATTTACTCCACTACATCATGCTGTTCCGCTGCATTAAATTATTATTTATTCTTGTTGTGTGCAACTCTGATCTGTATTATAAAAGTTTAATCTATGTTATTTGTAAACAGCTTCATGAACTCTTTATTTGATTATTATATTTTTGTCATTCCGCTGTGAGATTCTATATTTGTTTTCTTTCTTTCCTTGATTTTTCTTATTTACCCCATAATAATCTGCCCTTTTGAATGGTTTGATTCTGAAGTGTGTGGTTTATCGTCGATTTAAACCGTCCAGAAAGGTAGATCGTTACATTATCCATCGTTTGTGGGCCTATGACTTGTTGAGCAAGCCGAAGGTTAGAATCCCAAGATAAAGGGGTCCTAACACCCACCAGCGAAGTCGAAAGACTTCTATGTTTCATCTTATGATTTAAAGAAACATAAAATACTAGCGAGAGTCTTATTTGAAAAATGAAATGATAGCATTTAACCTTTCTAAAAATGTAAGAACATTTGCTATATAAATTATAATGATCTGCATCGATAAATTTGTCAATTATTATAATTCATGAAATGTTTATCAATTAAAATATACAAATGCACTGAATTAATTTTGACAAACAAAAATATTAAATATACTTACCTATATTATTTTTTGCATTTGATCCATATATGCGTCCAATTAAACAACTATTAAATACATTCATAACTTAGTCACTTATGTGTTTACTTGCCTGAGACTATGTATTGTCTTCAATGAGTTTCGAACTCTACAGCAATACAAGTATACTAATATTTGATTATTTTCCAGTCACTTTTCCAGTCACATATAGCTGTTATATGATGATGGTTAATACTCTTAATGTACGGAACCTCGATGAAATTGGCTCATTCGAAATAAGGAAGTAAACCTTAGTGTAAGATCATGTATTCAATATAATTAATTATAATCATGATCTTATTATGTTAAATGTAACATAAATTACAGGATAAATCTAATGTAACAACCCGTAATTTTATCATTTTGAATTGAAATATTTAATTAATTTTAAATATTCAAATATCGGATTATTTTAAAAATATAATCATGTTTTGTATAGTAAATAATAATGGTGAACTAATCTCTAAAATTCGTTTGCAAACATAGATTTTTTCGATTTTCGTTGGAAAAGTGATAAAAACGTTATTCGATAAAAATGAATTTTTGTCAAAATAATTATTTTAAATGTTAAATAATCCATTTTGAATGTTATATAATGATAATAGTTGTTTTTATAATATTTTTATAAATATATAACTTGTTTAATAAAGATATATATACTTCGTTGCATTTTGGCATATCGACGTCGTATTTTTACAATTGGATTTTTATGTTTTCTAATATTTTTTTATAGCTTAAACAATCCTGTTTTAATTATATAGAGATGATGAAAAATTTATTTTCAAGTTTTTTTTGCAAAAATAAATAATTTTATTTCAACTGAAAATATGACCTAAATTTGGATCTCGAATTCACAACCGTTAGACGAATAGAAGTTCTATTGAAACATTACAACTTGGTTGTCAAATGTAACATTTATACATGTACATGCATATACACATTTAAAAACATTGCAATTAGTCAAGACAAGACTTTAAAAACTATCTAAGATATTTTTAAGTGAAAAAGTAAACATCATGTTTTACTTTAATATCAAGTAAGGAGACAAAGGACAATGTGATGTATTAATGGAAAATGATGGAAAAGATGTGGTGTAAGAGATATATTAATGGAGGCGCATTTTGGTCTTTACACATGAAGATATTTTGCAAGTTTTCTATAGCTATAACTACACATGCACACTCTCTTTATTTCTACACCAACTCCACTCTCTTCTCTTCTTTAAACAATGTCTTCTACCTCTCCTCTTCCATCATAGACATATGGGATAAAAGGGCCTTAGGTCGAGAGTAATATGAAGGAGGAGGAAGTGGCCGAGAGCAAGGTAGAGTGGAGGCACTAGGCCGTGAGCATATAGTGATGGAGGGAGGAGGCCATGAGCACGAAGGAGGTGGAGGAGGACGTGCGTGAGTAATAGGAAGGGAAAGGAAGATTTTATATGATACTTTGGTGGAGTTAGAGATGATAAATGAAGTTTTGTTGTGATGAACGATGGTAAGAAGAACTTGGGTTAAATAAAAGTGAGAACACATCTTGACTTTATTTCTTTAAATCTTAAATTAATTGTAAATAATGATATGCATGATTCATTTGTAATTAATAGGCTTGGATAAATATTGGTTGATTATATTGGTGGATAACTTGGTTGTGATTGGTTGATAACTTGGTTGTGATAAAAAGAATTATTATAACTAATGATATGAAAATCATATCCAATGGAATCGAAATGATTACTTAAAATAGCCATAGTTAATTCAAATAAAATAATATGTGTATGTAAAGTATTAAGCCTCTTGGATTTATGAATGAAGAAAATATCATTTTATAATGGTTAGAATTTGTTTCGAAAGAAAAGGAAATGGTAAATAAGAAGTTTTGAAATTATTTTTAAAATAATTTATATTGTTTGATTTTAGAAAATAACGTTTTTAAAAGATGAAAAATGATATATCATGTACATCATATAAAAGAATTTTCTTGGAAAAATAGCAAATTGACAATTATAATAATTGAAACAAAGTGATAATGGATTTTGAGATCATGTTAAATCGTAAAATATGGTTTTAACATGGTTTAAAATATGATATAAAAATTTTAAAAGTGTTTCGGCAAAGTTTGGAAAGGTTTTGGAAAATCAACCACAATGAACGTATTGCATAACGCCGGTTCGCAATTCTACACCTAAAAGTTAAATCATGTGTAAAGTGGAATGTAAGTCAGATTCTTTGAAATAAGAATTTTCCAGATCCATGTGGGTATAGTATTCAAACAAAAGAAGAAAATCAAGATTTCATTTAGTAGAGTTTGAAATATGTCTAAATCAAGTTTTTAAAAACATCGCGTTTTGGCAATTTGAAAATCAAATGGATAAATTCTTCAAACGAATATTTTTAAATCTTTAAAAGTATAAAATAAATTCCATGAATTTTTTTAAATATTTTAAAAGAGTTTTGAATAGAAAAATGGGACATATATGAGATGAAATATATATATATTTAGAGCCAAGAAGCTTTAAAAACACTATTCGTAGCAGTTTTTACAACGATTATCGGTAATTTTTGCTAATCATAGTTTTTAACTTAATTATTCCTCCCCAATATTTTTAGTAATCTTTTCAAATGAATATTTAAGTAATTAGAAGATGATTTGGAAGTTTTATGAATATTTTAAACGAGTTTAAGATAAATGGTTAAAGGTAAATTATTTTAAACAGTATTTGGAATAGTGTTAAGTAAATGAAAATCATCTTTAAAAAAAGATCATATAAAGGATTTATAGTCAATTAAATAACTTTTCAACCTTATGCATGACAGAGAGATAGCTTCTAGATCCGAGCTAGGACAGTCACTATCTGGGTTCCGCTTTAGCTATCCGGACTGGTCCAACGGAGGGTATAATTAATTTGATCTAGTCGGATGCATTTTATTAAGTTAAAAAAAAGATTTGGAGTTTCTCAAAAGTTAAAAAAGATTTTAAAATATGATTTTGGTGGTATATAGAATACCTTAGTTAAACTCTGTATTAAATTCTGAGGTGGGAACTTGTACTATCCGTGTGAATTCAAAAAATGATTTCACTATTATTCGACGAATAGTACAGGTTGAATGCAAAAATTGGTATTAAGTATAATTAGTCTAATCTCTATGGATCTTATCTACTCAAAACTAATTGATTTGGGTTTATAGTAAATGATGTCTTAAATAACAACGTTTTTGACCCATTTAAAAATTATGATTTGAGAATAAGAAATCTTTGTTAAGATTTGAATAAATGATTTGAAAATATTTTCCTAAGTAAAAGGTGAAATGATTCGAATTGTTGCAAGATTAAAGAGGTTTAATCAACCAGATAATTTCATAAATGAGGCATAATGATTCCATGTACTCTTAAAAAGATAAAGGAATAGTTTAAAAGAATATATCTTGGAAAGGTAATTGATTTGATAAAAGGATAAATTAATTGGATGTTGCTTGATAATCACCTATATACTTCACATCTTATTGTCGATGATTGGTTCGAAGAAACCGGGGTCAGATTTGGGTAATTTCTATTCGAAAACCACTTCGATCCAATATACGTGTTAGAAAATGAAGACGTGTTGAAGATAATGATTTGAAGATGGAGATGTTGCTTGCCACTAACCTATGGGTTAATTCCCATATCATGTATATGATGGCTGTAGTGCCTTCGTTTTGGAAAATCTTCGATTTGCAAGGACTACTCGCTACTAATTCTAAAAGTGATTCCCAAACATGAAGTAGTAGGAGGAGTGCCTTCGGTTTGTCCTTCACTTGAACAACTTGTATAGATGAGTGTCTGACATTTCCTTTTTAAAACCATGTACATTGATCTTTACGAACTTACATCTATTTGGCGAGGTAGGAGGTAAACCTACTTATACTTAACACCCTTCTCTAAGACGTACGCGCTCAGGAGTTGTACTTTTGTGGAAATCAATAGTATGTTGTTAGAAATGGCAATGTGGCATTCTAAGTGGAATTTGCTTTATGAAAAGCGAAGAGTGGCTTTGTGAAAAGAAAAGCATGGCTTTGTGGAAAGAAGAACGTAGATTCACGAACCTCACATTCCAGGAATGATATGGGATACTATGTGGTATGTAAGACATATATTTTATGCTATCGATTTTATTGATGATGGGGGACTGCAATAGTGTTCGGACCCACAATGGTTTAAATGGGTAGGTATTGGAGGCTCTACTGAGGAAGGGCAAAAGTCACTGAAATACGTTATTTCATAGTAGTGTAACAATGTAGTATAGAGGCTTGCTTGAGAAAAGTAAATAGTTATCGAGGACTGGGATTGTTATGCATGGATTTCGCATCGGAGCAAAAGGCCACTACTTCCCTGTCATTTTGGAAATCCAATTTTAATACAAGCATTACGGTTTTGGTTGTATTCTTAAAATAACTATAATGCCTTGCAAACATTTTAGCAACCTTTTCGTATCGTATACACTGCTATTTGGGTATTGATACCTACCTTTCTTATATAATTATTTGGAAAGTGTTTTCAGACCAATGTCATTAGAGATAATATCAAAATGTTTCGGTATAAAGTATTTTGGTTATCGTAACGTAGAAACTCATTGTGTTTATGTGCGGCATGGTCTAACGAAATAACCTTTCTTTTCAAAAAGATTTTGTTTGACATCGATCTGATCTATGACACTATCATATACATTTATAATTCGAGTTTTCTCACGCTTGTTTATCAAGCCCGATTCAGATATTATTAATACTCGGGGTGGACCCGAATATTTTCAGGTTTAGCTACACTTGGAGTTTTCAAAGGAAAGCTTGAGATATTCATCAACGTATGAATGTATTCTATTTTTTCTGCTACATTTGTTTTGTTATTTTTTGGCATTTGCAAGGACAAATGATTGATAACGATACAAGCTGAATCTAGGCTAGACTCTGATATTGTATTCAAAATTTTCTACAGCAAAATATTTCATGGTTAATAATATATGATTATTCCATCCATGTTAGATTGTGTTTTCTATTTTATTATGTATTATTTTCTTTTTACCTTTTATCATCTTCCTTTCCGACACTTGAATTTATGGCACATGAATACAGAGAATGTATTCGTGTCGATTTTTAAGAGTAAAAAACATAGGTCATCATATATAAGAACTTGATCACTGAAATGTCGGTTTAATCGGTTTATTTAAGGTTTAACTTATTCGATATCCTTAAAATTTAAGGATGGTCAAATGCACTTTTGTCAAGATTTTCTTATGATATAGCAGTAAAATTTTCTTTTGAATGGCTTGACTACTTAGAAAGGAAAGCAAATGAACGAGAGTGGATGTAACCTAAGGCACGATTGGGATTAAGAAAGTGAATACTCCCGTTTCTTGGAAAGACATTGGAAACGAGAATTGTCAAATAATAATTGATACTTAACATTAGAATAAATAATATGATTTTAATTCACAAATATAATTCTATGAGATTTATTCATATAAGTTCAAGATATTTGATATGAAAACTCTCGTATGTAAATTGCTTACAATAGATGGAATTAATTGCTCATATTAAGTGGTTTAATGGAGTTTCATGTTTTATACGCTATTATAGTAATGGTGCAAAAAGTGGGAGCATGCCATATAGCGCTTATTAGCCGCATCGAGTTATGAAAATTATTTTCATAAAACATACGAAACAATATTTATGAAATAACGACTACTTTTCAATGTTGACTGAAAATAGGCATAATTTATTCTAATATCAGTATTGCAAATATTCGTTATAAAATAAAACTATAATATTGGTATTTAGATGCATTGGAAAATATAGAAGTATCTAAATTTTTGTGCATTTATTTTGGAATTATAGATTAAGCTACAGTTTAGAGAAATAATATTTTGATTATATGATTATGATTCATATGGTACCAGTGAATTATATCTCAAACAATGTAGGTAAAGCATTCGTTGTGGAAGCATCATAAATGTTGATGAACTCTTTGGATTGACATTATATGCAACCGTAAGTCAAATAATACAAAAATGTTTCCACATGCTTCATTGTATTCTTTAACGAGTTATCACCATCATGAACATGTTTATTTGATGCACATGTAGTACGTCTATAATAAGCTCATTAAGTATAAAATGGGAGTAAATAAAATAACGTGCAATGAAAAATAAAATTGATTCAATTTGATCGAGTATGTGAGTATATTGGAAAGAATTCTGAACATGCCCAAATATGAATAAAGAATCAATCTAAAAAGTCACTCTATCTTATGATACATAATGATTTATTAATAAAGAGTAATCGAACTTTATTGAACAAAGTACGATTAATGAAGAGTGAAGTTGAGTTGACCACTTTTTATAAAGTGGTGCTTAAGAATAATATACAAGGTTAAAATTAATCTTATATAAAGAATTCAGAAAATCAAACAAGATAAGGGTTTATAAGAAACCATAACATACCCTTGGCTAAGAAGCTAGCAAGTTGTGTGAGCCGAAAGACTACACGCGATAATTGTACGTAAGGATCTTGCATGAATCACTCCAAAAGAGGTTTAGGAACGATTGTCATTGGATGACATATTTATGTTTTGAACACATGTTTTGGAAACTAAAATCAACTTATTTTTATAAATAAGGAAATTCATAAAGTTTTTTATGAATACCTATTCCATTGTATTGAGAAAAAAATGTTGTCTCAAGAAATACAAACTTCATAATGAAGGAATCTCTTTTAGAAATTATTGATGGTAACATGGATTTGTATACTATCCAAAGATGAAATCGATTACATAAGATGAAAAGAAATTAACCAAAGCTAAATGAACACAGCTCACTAGAATGTCTAATAAATATTCTTACATATTGAATGGAAACTATGCGTTTCTTATCAATGTCGAGCAAAGATAATCCTTAATTGTCAGTTAAATCATTAAGAGTATTGACTCTGCGATATGGTATGATGCGCAAATTCGAAATGGATTTATAGTACAATATAAAAATATGATTTTGATAGTTGTACTCAAAGGATGTGATCTATCAGCAATGAATGAGTCTCCAAGAGAAAGAGTAATGCAGTTGGAATACAGTGAACAACGTTGATAAGAATGCCATCGTAAATTTCAATTATTGAAATTAGCGTAATATATTTGTTATTCAATGTGCTCAAGTTAGTTTGGATTTACTCACCAAATTATTGCTTATTATGCCTTTGTGTTTTTGTACATATGTGTTGAAATGAAAAATTCTAAATAATGATTTAAAATAGATTATTTGCATATAAAACCAAAGTGTCTTGAAGTCAATGGGAATGATATTGAGTTTGTGGGTTATAGGACATGATCCATGAAATGATACAAAGATATCGTTCTATAACGATAAGAGTTAAATAAGTATTTTTTTAGGAATATCAAATAGTTTGATTTTCAATCAAAATGCAAACAAAGCGTGTGTCCATTAGAAAGAACTATTGAACCTACTAACATAGTTCTAAAAGGTAAATAACATAATACTGATTGTTAGTGATGTACTTATGTTAAAATCTTTAGCAGTTTAGTTGTTTAATACTTGACATTGTATTTGTAAATTATGTCTCTTGTAATAAGTATAAATGATGAGGGAATGTCCTAAAGTGATATGTAATGATACCTTATTAAAATGCTTAATACGAAACATGTAAGACGGACTTCGTACACATTGGCAATAGGAATGATCATACATGTTGTATTATCTATGGTATCGTAATTTCTTACGTATTTAATACATAAAGAAAATAACAAACCCAAATTAAGGTAAATAAATGATAGTTTATAGTGTTCTTGAGTATTAACGAAGTACTAAATAATTGTTTACATAAACAATGAACACCTTATGTAAGAGTACTCAGGCTAGAACTTCATAAGTGATATTAAGTATAATATGTTAATATTAAATTAACATTCAAACTTTAGTTAAGGAGATTTAAGTTGAAAATGTTCCATACAAGAGGTTGTGGCTAATTTGATAAAAGGGCTAAGTACATCGCCTTGAATAGTACCACTATAAAAGCAATGTATAAAAATAAATGCACCAATTTATAACTGAGATACGGATGATTCCAACTATTAGAAATACAACATTATTGTTATAAGATAATAATGCAATAATAAGAGCTTGCTATAGGTCAAGAAATAAACTCCGAATAGTTTCACGTGATAGAATTAGTTTACCAGCATCAAAAAGTGTTGATTAACAGAGTAGATAAACCACATAGCAGATCTATTCATAAAGGGTCTAACTCAATCAGTTCTCATCAAACTAATTGAAGGGATGGAATAGAGACTCCATAATTTTCCCTAAGTGGGAGATTGATAGAGTTAGAGGTATGTTCTAAGGGCAATAATATAATTGTTACATATATCTAACTCGATAACAATCTTGTTTGAAATAAAAGGTGTTTTCATTCTATTATATACTTAATATAATGTGTTATATTATTTAATTAATTTAATTAGAAGTTTATTTAATAGAAAATTCATAAATGGTATGTTTCGTGATAGCACTTACAATGTGTTGTAACCATAAGTAATTCATCATACTGAAATTAAATATAACGGTTTAAATATTCCTAGTCAAGATGTATCAAGACTACATATCGATATATTTATTGAGACTACAATATATAACACTCTCCAAATATTGGGTAGTGTATTATTCATGACTGTTGGGGGTTACTAACAGGTTACGTACTGATAGTTATTGGATAACCATGGAATGACTCACTTGATAGTTTTCTATTGGTTAAAAGGTCAAATTGAGAATATCAACGAAACAAAACTACATAGTTCTATTGACTTAAGAATACTATTGATCTTCAATGTGGAAGCTCAACATTGATTATATTTCACGACGTAGCATCTACCGAATGATTACAGTTGGATCAAGTGGAAGCATTGTGCAACGACTCAGAATTCACTGCTTTGATTAGTGATATTTAATAATTTTAAATATTCAATATATAGGTTTTATAATGAACATAAAATCATTTTAATTAATTAATAACGACGGTAAGATCGTTTTCAAATTTTTTTACCAAATTAAATAGTTTGTAGAAAAATAGAAAATATGACCGAAGAATGTTTTTCGAAATTTCGACATTTTGACACCGAAAAGTTGTCACGAACGTTGTTCGTCTTTGTGCACCATATAAACATATATAAAATAGCTCATCAATTAAATAATAATAAACTTGGAAATAAATTATCTTATGTTGATTTGGATTAGTCAGTGATGGTCAACACAGTTTTAAAAAAATATAAACATTTTTATAAATATATATTAACTATTGTCACATCTTAAATTTTGCAATGATTAACCATCATCATATCTAGTCACATTTAGCTTTAATTAATATTAAACTTATACATACATATATACATTTATATATATAGAATGATGTGAAAATTCATAGTTTTCAAATATGATGTATATATAAAAGAAAGTGATGTGACTAAACATAATAATTATATATATACAAAGAAAGTGATGTGACTAAACATAATAATTATATATATACAAAGAAAGTGATGTGACTAAACATAATAATTATGTATATAAAGTGATGTGATTAAACATAATAATTACATATATATAAAGTGATATGACTAAACATAATTATATATATGAGTACATTATAAAAGATTTGTGATGTGGATATAATGATGATATAGGAAATTTGCTTATAAATAGCTCCAACCTCCTCTCATGTTTACCACATCTTTCTCCTACCATAACTTCTTCATTCCTACCTCAAACGGTGATCTACATTTTTCCAAATTACCTAAAATTCCCGTGGCTATGACATTCTAATTGATCACTTTTTTCAATTTCGATCATAGTTATGTCAAAATACCCAATCTTTGCAAAAAAAATTTTCACCCAAAATTTCAAGTCCAAAAATTACCTTTCTTATTTGATCACAACTTCTTTAAAATAAAATAAAAAGCGAGTGTCTCTTTTCTTGAAATGATAAAGGAAAGAAACTCCTACAACTTTTCTCTTGACTACTTTTCCAAATCCTAGGAGTTGTTGGCCCAAAAACAATGGGAAAATGGCCTAATTTTGTATTTATTTTCGACAAATCAACGATAACCAGAAGCTCCTCTACCTTCAATTTACTATCCCACATCCACCCCCACACCTCTTGCCGAGCTACATACACCTGGGACAAGTCCATTTTTAGGGTTGCTAGCACCTGATGCCTTCATCCTTCAACGCTAGGGAGTCATTGGCAAGTTTAGCTTAAGTTCGGGTAGCATTTGCGGAAGTTGGTAAGTAAACTAATTCAATTTTTAGTATAAAGGTTAGCTTAAATGTTGACATTATATGTAATGAGTAAATATTGTTAAGATTGGTTAGTTATGATGTTGATAATCATTGATTTGAATAGTGTTAGTCGTTGGATTTGGTCATGTGATTTGGTGGTGATATATGTAGTTAATAAGCATGAATCTTCATGAGTATATATGTGGTATATGGTGTGGATGGTGTATGTTATGTGAACTAAGGCCTTGATATTTAGAAACAAAGTTAGCGACTTTGTAGGTAATTGCGACGGATCCGAAACCCAAATGGAATCATGTTTTGTTTATTTTTTATAAAAGAGTTTAAAGTTTAAATTGGTTTTTTAAAATTTGTATATTCAAATTTAAAGTTTGTAAAAATTTCTAAAAGGTTTATAAACATGAAATGGTAAAGTTAGTGAGTGTTTAGCTTTAAATATATGTTAATGCGAACTGCATTCATAGCGATAGTCGCTATAGATGCAGTTCGACTAAAGTTTTGAATTTCTATTTCATTTTTTTAATTTGAAACTGTTTTGTAATTTTTTTTCAAACTTAATTAGTAATATTAAAAAGTAATTAAGTGCAATTTAATTAATATTTAATTAAAATGTAATTAGCACCTAATTGGTAAATAAAAAGATGATTAGAGGTTAATCATCACTTAACTTAAGTTAATGACTATTAATTGATTATAAAGTTTTAATTAGTGATTAATGGGGTGAAGAAGTAATTAAGTGATTAATAATTATTTAATTAAGATTAATGATTAATTAACTATTTAATTAAAGAGTAATTCAATTAGTATTTAATTAATTAGGGTTTAACTCTTAAATAATTTGGTTTAAGCCTAACCAAATTTCATTAGGAAGTTAATTAATACTTAACCAAGTTCATTAAGCCTGATTAGAGTTCAATTATGATTTAAACTTTATTTAAATTGGATTATTTAAGATTTAGTTAGGGTTCAAGGTAATTAAATATACTTTCAACTTTTCAAAGGTGATTTTAAACTAAATGGAATGTGTTTTAATCAATTCTATTTTTCAAAGTAAATCGATTTTATATCAAATGATCTCTGGTCCAAACCCTTAAGTGACCCATATGATTAGGAAAATTAAATGACAACCATTAGCATTTCAAAACACCATTCTGCTCTAGTGTAAGTAATTTGACTGTGTGGACAAGTGTTAAGCAGAATAAATCCTTGTTCTGCTATAAATTGATTGGATTGTTTGGTCATCTATTTAGCAAAATAAATCACCATCATGTTGTTATGTTGCTCGTACTTGCATATGCCAACTAGTTATATTGACGTGTTATTCCCTGACTAGATATGTATTGTATTTACATATATAGTAGCGTATGTAAATGATTGTTAAGTGACTTGGGAATCGAATTGGGATTGAATGGTAACTTGAACTAGTACCATTGGGATTGCCAGGCTTCCTTTTGAATTTGTAAAGTGTGCTTTGAATTAACCTAAATTATTTAATCAATTTATAGTTTAAAATTTATAAATGATTTCCAAGTTATGCTATTATGCTGTATAATTATTAATAAGTAATAACTTGTTTACAAAAGGGGTTTTACTGAGCAGTTACTTTAAGCTTTTACAAATGATGTTTTGTAAATGATAAAGAAGTATACAAAGATTTATATGAAGAGTTTTAAAAATAAGAAAAAAGTTTATAAATCATTTCAGAGAATTAGAAAGAAATTTACAAATTAAAGGTTTATAAAAGTGGGTTATAACTTTATTTTGAAGTTATAAGTTAATTGAAATATGAGATAAACTTTTAAAAGGGAATTTTTGATAAAGGATAAGCAGAATGTTTTATTTAGAAGAAATATGGGATTTGGAAAGAAGAAAATTTGAAAAGTTTTTAGATATACTTATACTGATAAGACAAGTATAGGATTTTGTTTCAAGGCATGAAAAGTAAATTTTTTTGGTAATATACTTATGAAATTGAGATAATATATAAATGTTTTCCAAGTATAAATGAAAACGTAAGGGTTTTGGGAATAGTGCTTTGAAAAGATCTTTTGATCAGATTTTATAGAATGGTTTTATTAGTTAAGAATTAATAAAGGCTTAGTGGATCCCATATGGAAATTAAACCATGATTGGATGTTTGTTTATTTGATAGTTAAATAACCAACATCAAATCTGGACAAAACGTAAATTTGAAAATATCTAGGAGAAACTCGAGTATTATATGGTATAGTTACCGTCGAAGGTGCTATACTATATGTATAAACACGTTTCATTCTTTTACGATGAATGATAAGGAAATCTACCCACTAACGGTTAGGAGGTGAACTCCGCTCTTGTCACTTGTCAGTTTATTTCCTGTTTGCACAAAAAATGGGCAAACACCTCCAAGTCGTATGATTTAGTTGATTATACGTTGTTCTTAGTGTTTGGGTGATTTATACAAATATATAAAATAGATGGACTAAACTGTAAAAGACACACAGATTTATAGTGATTCCGTCAGAATGTGCCTACGTCCACTTTATATGTTATTCTCGTTTACTTTTCAGGTTACAAGTACAAATCTTTGATTACAAGTATCTGAAAGTTGTTTGAACGTTCTATCCATGCTTGAGCTCTCAAACTTGTCTGCCATTGTTGTATCCCTGCCCCTCTATTTATAGAGTGAGGCTGGGGGTAGGGGTCTTGGATGTATATAGCTGCTGGTGGGCCTGGGCTGATGCTATCTGGCCTGGCAACGTTGGTTCGGTATCCCTTGGTCCGGCGATGGTTCTTGTTTGATTGCATGTTGGTCCGGTGTCTCCTTCTTTACTCTGGTTCGGTAGTATGCTGGTCCGATGGTATGTTGGAGATGTGTTGGTTCGATGATGGGGACGTAGCTTGGTCCGGTGGTGGTCTACCTTGCTTCTGGTTCGGCAGTGGAAGGAGGTGGCTGGTTCGGTAGCACTTTGGTCCGGCTATGCTTGGAAGTGGAGTTTGGACCGGCAGTGCTTGGGAGAGGATGGTTCGGCATTGCTTGGAAGTGGAGTTTGGACCGACAGTGCTTGGGAGAGGATGGTTCTACATTTCTTGGAACTGGAGTATGGACCGGCAGTGCTTGTGAGAGGATGGTTCGACATTGTTTGGAAACGCATCCAACATTTGCCCCCCAAAGTGGGGCATATGCCAGCATATGCCGCGCTTTGTTTTAACATGGACACTCTTATCCGGCATGCTCATCTGGCCTTGTGTGCCGAACCAGTGGTCCGGTCGCTCCCATTTGCCTATAAGTATGGGCGTTATGCTATCGTTATTCCCTCCGAGTGAGATAGCCGAATCAACTGAGTGCCGAACCAAACTAGACTGTTCTAAACAGCCGAATCAACCGAGCACTGAATCATACTTAACTGCCGAACCAGGTGAGTTTGCTTTTGCCGAATGAACCTTTATGGCTGGACTACCAAATGGGACATGGGGTTCGAATACCGAATGAACTTTCATTTTTGTATTCCCGAATGAAACTTGGGGATTTAAATGCCGAATAGACCTTATATACATGAATTTTTATGTTTCGAATTACGAGTGAAATTCTGGACTACATATACTTGCATGTTTATACCTTCCGTTTTAACGATGTACTTTCTTAACTTGCAAATAAATGTCTCATAAAGTGGAAACTCGATCAGATAAGAGGAAATCTATGGACATAAGAGAGTCCCTCGTTGTGCCCCCAGCCCAGCCAGGACCGGGACGACAGGGACCCACCCCGAGATCACTAGTGGATGGGTGTGGCCCTCAGGAGCTCTTGAACTCCCCTCCTGACTGCTTTCCTAGCTCTCTCAAAGAGGAGCAGCTTGACGTTATATCTTGTTCTTTCGGGATTGACAGAGCACTCATGGTGCTGCCAGGGAGTGGAGTCATGCCGCATGACCCACCTGAAGGATATTTCGCTTATGGTAGGTATCATTGCATGTGCGGGGCCATTCCCCCGATCAATGCTTGGATAGTCAGCTTCATCACCTACCTAAAGGTGGCCCCGTTCCAGCTTCAGCCCAACTCTTATGCTATCTTGGTAGGCCTATTTATCATTTTCCAACGAAAATACGGGCGCCCTCCTTCCAACCGGGAAATCCGATATTTATACAACTTGAGGGGCTATAAGAAAGGGTCTCCATACATCAGCTTGGAATCGGCCGTGTCCTTCAAGCCGGTCCTGGACTTATATTTGAAGTTCACCATGTTCAAGAAATAATGGTTTTTCGTCAAGGACGACTCCGTTTCTATCCACCGCTTTACCTCTGGCTGTAAGTTGAAGCTTATTTATAATTTCCGTTCTGACTAGAATGCTTCTTCTTACGTGTTTTTATTTCTTGCTAGCGACCGGTGGCTTTGCGGTCGTGGAGAACGATCACCTGGTTCAGATGGCCGCGGAGATAGAAGCCATTTTGGGAAGGGAGAGGTCAGCTTCTTACCTAATCAGGAATGCTACTCTTCTACAGCACAACTTGATTCTACCACGTTGGTCTGTGGTTAAGCAGAGAGACACAGCTGAGGAAAGGGCTGCCAAAGCCAAAGGAGGGGCCACGACAAAGAGCGGCAAGAGGAAACCCTTCTCGATACCTCCAGTCGTTGGGGGGAAGAAGCTCAGGAAGTCCGAGTCCAGATGTTCCGGAGGAGGAAAATGTAGAGGAGGAAAGAGGCGAGGAGGAGAGCGGAGGTGATGGAGAAGGTGATGGTGGCGAAGGACTGAGCGGTGATGGCGTCGGGGCTTTGTCTTCTAGGCAAGTAGGGTAGATCCAAGAGTGGACAGATGAGGCATTTCGTCAAGCTTTTGAGGGGTTGGAGGAAGGATCGCCCTTGGTGGAGAAGCCAAAGAAAACTGATAAGGTGGGGACTGGTGCCGATTCGTCTTCCCAGAGCGTTCCAGCTAAGGCCACCCCTGCGTTTCAAGGTGAATTTCTAACTCCGGACGACTCCATTTATGATAAGGATTTAGGAATATTTTATGGCCAGCTCCCGCCTTGGAATGAGATTCAGGATTTATTGTAGTATCCTACTCCTCCCCAGGGTTTGTATAACAAAAGCGTCTTTTTACTCTTCTTAACTTGATACGTTTCTTGAATTATAGCTCAAAGCATGCTTGTAATACTTGGTTTTGATTTCAGGAACGGGTAGGGCGGCTAAGACATCGGACATTCGGCACCGCCTCGAACAATTCAAACTCCTCAAAGCTTCCGCTAAACCAAAGCCTCCTACCAATCGTTCCAAGGACGTAGTCGGCTACCGTCCTCTTCTCGGAGTTATTGAAGAGGATATTCAAAAGAAAAGGAGGAAGCGCTCTTTATTCGAACCTTCACCTGGTCCTCAGCCTCCAACCCAGCCTATTCATGATATCACGGGGGAGGATTCTGAGTTCATACCCTTTCCGCATCCATCAGAGAATCCTACCGTTACTCATATTGATCGTCCCGGCTTGGCTCGTAATCCATTTGCGGGTCATCCAGATCTGGACCCGAGTTCTTATGATATTTCTTTTGACGAGGTTACTGGTGAGCACCTTCTCCCTCGCAATCCTATGGTAAGGGTGCTTGATGAGGCCAAGTCCCTGGATCTTGATTTGCTTATTACTCAGATTGTAACTATGGGGGATGAAGCCAAGGCAAATATCGATCGGGTTGCTGAGGAGACTAGGAAGTTGATGGGGCATCACGCCCGACTGGTCAAGGCCGGGGAGGAAATTGGGAGTGCCAACATAAGATTGCGGCTAGTGATTGCCGACCAGGCTAAGCAACTCGCCGATCAGGCCATCCATATCTCTCAGCACGAGGCTGCCTCCAGACGGCTAAAGAAAACTATGGAAGAGGCTAGCAGAGCCGAGCTGCGGAAAATGGAGGCCATCTGCAAGGAACAGATCGATATAGCCATTGCAACGGTAGACTATGTTCGGAAGGCGGACCTCGAGAGGGTAGAGGAGTTATCCGGGAAGCTTGAAGCCGCAGAGCTTGCTCAAGCCAAGCTGAAGGAGGAGATGGAGGCGATGAGGAAATCCCTTCAGGCTGACCGCTCGAGATATCAATCGGAAAGAGATGCTGCCGTTGCAAGGCTGTCGGTTTCCGAGGTCCGGATGAGGGAATTTGAGGAGAACGAGGGGATGATGGATGAGATGCTTCAGGACATGTACTTTCGTACTTGGAAGCAGGGCAACTTATCCTGGATGGATGATTATCCCCGGGTCATGACCAAGATTTATCTCCGGGCACTGGAGGAGGCTAAGGCTGATGCGGACAAGGAGGGTTGTGTGGCTTTCAGAATGGATGTGGTTACGGCCCAGTTTACTGAGGAGGAGAAAGTGGCAGTGAAGGAGGGCATGCGGCTGCTTACCGCTGAGGAAGTGGGTGTGCAGCTAGAGGATGACAACCAGGGAGCAGGTGCTGGTAAGTCTTCCCTTTTAGTCTTTTCCTGACTTGATTGCTTATCGTTTATCTGATGGATTCTTCTCCTGAATTGGACAGGTGGGACTTCTGGTCAACATGCTGGGAGTTCTGATCCTGCGGTTAAGTAGATCTTGGAGGGCTAGCAGGATAGAGGCGGAGTCCCGATGCAGCTGACTATTTTTCTTTTTTGGCCTACTTGACATTCCTGTATATACTAGTCCCAAAACATTAATGTACTTTTGGGCTGTAATTATGTCATTTGTAATGAACAACTTTATTTTTAACATGTAATTTTATAACATAAGCTGATTCTGTCATATTTAAATGCTGTCGTTATTTTGATGTGTTGCATAAGAAATATAGCCGTGCATGTGCTAGTGAGTCAATTGTGTTTGACGCCAAGTTTTTGCTTAAAATATAATTTCATGTATTGCAATGTTAGTGTGATGTGCGTAGAAATTATAGTTACATATTTATGTACAAGATAAGAAAGTACCGCCCTTCAAGTTTTTGCTGTAGACGGTAGCTTTGGATGCCTTATGTGATCGAATACGGAATGCAGTTGAGTGACCCGTCATCCAGCTAAGAGTTCTCATTCCTATTAGCGAGTGCATCCTATTTGGTGTCCCGTACTTTAAGGGTTGTTATAGAGGATAGGAGGAAAGTTTTTAAATAGAATGGAAATATAAGAAATAGTAAAACTTCCAATCACGGAAGTCCTTCGATGTGCTTAAGTTCGTGGCAAATGGGTTTTGTAGTCACTTTCCCTAGTTGTGGGTCTTGGGGACATTTGTCACCCATCTTACGCCTCTGCGGTGAGTTTTATTTTTTACACAGCCGCACTTAAGACACATCGGAGCCGAGATCGCGCACGGTAACTACCCGGGCCATTATGTCCCGTAATCGTGGGTATTATTCGATTTACCGTGGCCGGCTAGCGCGGGTGCCGATCGTCAACTGTGAACTGCCTCTGGCTGGCCACATCTTATGTTGGGGCTTATAATCGGTTCACGGTTGCCGGCGAGCCGAACGCCGTAATGAGCTGCCTCGGCTATAGTCGGCCTTCTCGGTGGCTTATAATCGGCTCATTACAGTTGGGTTTGAGGGCCGTCGCGAGCAATGAGTTAACCCGCAGCAGAGGGATGCTGGAGCAAAAGTGTCTCATTGGCGAGGGCATAGATTCGTATAGTACCTGTTAGGTCTTGTCCAGGTGAGGTTGTGCCGTGAAGTGTCCAGAATGGAAATGTCGTTACACAGGATTTTGTTCAACAGAAAAGGATAAAGTTTAACAAGCAGCCAAGATATAAAGGAACAAGTTAAAAAGAGACAAGATTTTTAAAGTGGTTCGGCACAAAAATGCCTACGTCCACTGATCCTCTTTGTTAATTCACTTCATATGGGCAGTACAAGTTAAGAAAAGTATCGACGAGGGTGTTGGATGTTCCATGCCCTCTGGAACACCTCTCCGTCCGCTGTTGACAAAATATAAGCTCCGTTGTGGAGATCTTTATGAATTACATAGGGTCCGTCCCAGATTGGATCTAGCGCTCCGGGGCGCGGGAAGATCCGCTTGAGGACAAGATCTCCTTCTTGTAAGCTGCGGTGCTTAACTTTGGAGTTGTATCGTGCTGCCACCTTTTGCTTGTGAGCTGTAGCTTTGAGTGCTGCATCATTTCTTCTTTCTTTGATTAGATCCAAAGACATGTGGAGGAGTTCTTCGTTCTCTTCTGGGTTGTAGTGGATCCTACGGTAGGATGGCACTACAGTTTCGACTGGGAGCATGGTCTCCGATCCGTATGCCAAAGAGAAAGGAGTATGCCCTGTTGATGTTCTGAAAGACGTGCGGTAGGCCCAAAGCGCCGTAGGAAGTTCATGCACCCAAGCGCCTTTTGACTTTTCAAGCTTCTTCTTGATTAGAGTTTTGAGAATTTTGTTGACAGCTTCGACTTGCCCGTTTGCCTGGGGATAAGCTACAGATGAGAAGCTTTTGTGAATTCCGTGCTCTTGGCACCAGTTGGTGAATTCCTCGCTGTCAAATTGAAGTCCATTGTCCGATATGATCTTGAGTGGAACCCCGTACCTGCATAGAACGTTTTTGATTAAGAAATTAATAACTTTTGCCGAAGATATTTTATTTAAAGGTTCTGCTTCCACCCATTTGGTGAAATAGTCGACTGCCACTATAGCATATTTGGCTCCGCCTCGGCCCATCGGCAGTTCGCCAATCAAGTCAATTCCCCATACTACAAAGGGCCAAGGGCTGGTCATTTGAGTAATCTCATTTGTTGATAGTCGAGGAATCTTAGCAAATTTCTGACATCTGCACATCTTTTGACGAAGTCTAAGGCGTTTTTTTTAAAGTGGGCCAGTAATACCCATATCGGAGTATCTTCTTTGCTAGAGTCTGCCCTCCAGTGTGATCTCCGCAACTTCCTTGATGGATGTTGGATAAGACTTCCTTGGCTTCCCTTCAGCGACACACCTTAATAAGGGGTTAGAGAAGCCGCGCCGATAGAGGATGCCTTCTTGTATTGTGTAGTGGGAAGCTTTCCTCAAGATTTTCTTGACTTCGTTACGCCCGTCGGCAGTGTGCCATCTTGTAAATATTTCCGAATAGGAGTCATCTAAGTTTCTTCTTCGATTGCAGCTATCAGATCCTCTTGTTCGGAACTTGGGGCTAGTTGTTTTGAGATGACTACGGTTCCGGAAATGGTGCTGCCCTTCATGCTAGCTTGCTTTGCCAGTTCGTCGGCCTCCTGATTCTCTCCTCGAGGAATGTGTTTGATTAAATAGTGATCCAATTGATTGAGCAGCAGCTTGGTCTTCCTTAGATATGCTGTTAGTCGTTCTCCTCGAGTCTGAAATTCTCCCAGTATTTGATTTACAATAAGTTGAGAATCACTATGGAGACATAAAGAACCGACTCCAATTTCTAAGGCAAGTTCTAATCCTGCTATTACTGCTTCATATTCTGCATCGTTGTTGGTGGCCGCAAATTCCAACCTTAGAGCGTAGTGCAGCTTCCTTCCCCTGGGGGTGATTATTACAATACCTGCCCCTGAGCCCTATTCGTTTGATGCTCCATCTACAAAGAGATCCCACTTGATATCTTTTGTTATTTCAGATTGATCCTTACCTTCGTTGGTAGTGAATTCGGCAGTAAAATCGGTCATGGCTTGTCCCTTGATGGCGGTGCGAGGATGGTAGGTGATATCATATTGACTCAGTTCAATGCACCACTTAAGTAGTCGCCCAGAAGTGTCGGGGCGATGGAGTACCTGCCTTAGCGGTTGATCGGTTAAAACTCTGATGGAATGAGATTGGAAATAGTATCGCAGCTTCCGTGACGTGATTAGCAGACAGTATGCTAGCTTTTCAAGTTTAGGGTATCTGGCTTCTGCCCCTGTAAATCTCTTGCTTACAAAGTATATGGGCCGCTGCGCGCGGTTCTCTTCTCTCACCAAAGCGGCGCTTAAAGCATGGAACGATACAGCAAGGTATAGGTATAGTTCTTCGCCTTCATTTGGAGTTGAGAGTATTGGTGGTCTCTGAAGGTGTTCGATTAGGTTAAGGAAGGCTGTCGAGCATTCATCAGTCCATTCGAACTTTCCTTTGTCTTTCTTTAGAGCTTCGAAGAAAGGGATGCATTTGTCGGTTGCTTTAGAGATGAACCTGCTTAGGGCGACCACTTTCCCGTTTAGGTTTTGCATCTCTCTTCGAGTGGATGGTATTTTGATATCTTGCAAAGCCCGGACTTGTTCGGGGTTTGCTTCAATCCCCTTGGCATGGACGATGAATCCCAAGAACTTTCCCGATGATACTCCGTAGGAGCACTTTAGAGGATTCAGCTTCATTCCATATTGGCTAAGTACTTGAAACATCTCGTCCAGGTGGTTTATATGATCGTTGGCTTTCCTTGATTTTACCAGCATGTCATCCACATAAACTTCCATAGTTCGTCCTACTAGTTCCGCAAACATCTTGTTGACGAGGCGCTGATAAGTAGCTCCGGCGTTTTTAAGTCCAAAAGGCATTACTCTGTAGCAGTACAATCCCCGGTCAGTGATGAAACTAGTGTGGTCTTGATTAGGGGCGTGCATAGGGATCTGGTTATATCCTGAGTATGCGTCCATAAAGGATAAGAGTTCGTGTCCGGCTGTGCTGTCCACGAGTTGATCGATTCGAGGGAGTGGGAAGCAGTCCTTCGAGCAAGCGTCATTTAGGTTGGAGAAGTCGACGCATGTTCGCCACTTCCCATTAGCCTTCTTTACCAGTACCGGGTTGGCGATCCATTCTGGGTAGATGGCTTCTCGTATGAAGTTATTGGCAAGTAGGTTCTTTACTTCTTCCTCGAGGGTTGTTGATCGTTCTGCCCCCATGCTTCTCTTTTTCTGCTTTACTGGCACCTTGGTGGGATCGATGTTCAGTACATGGCATGCTACGTCTGGGGAGATTCCAGTCATGTCATCGTGTGTCAATGCAAATACATCCCAGTTGTGGCGAAGAAAATCGATGAGTTGATCCTTCAATTCCGCTCTTAACTGAGACCCGACTCTCAGCAGTCTACTTGGGTCGTGTTTGTCTACATATACAAACTCCATAGCCTCTACAGGCTCGGTGGTGGCCTCCTCCTCCTTGTCCCTGGGGTCTAATTCGTTGAAAGGATCGCTGGTATATCGAAGAGGAGGGGCTTTCTTTAATTGCTATGCTTCCAAGTTTTTCTCGTAGAGAGAAGTCTCTGCATCCTTCCCTTTGTCCTTCCTGCGGTTATTGCGAAGTTCAGCCACATAGCAATCTCGGGCGGCGTCTTGATCTCTAATCACTGGATCTGGGATACTACTAGTTGCGATGTTCTTTCCTTTGTTAGCATCTTTCTTCCGTCCGGGAGGCATGTTTTCCAAGCAATGAACAATGCTGATAGGAAAAGGGTTAAGTGGGAGAAGCTGAAGCTTCGAGCTCCTGTTCTCAGTGAAAGCACCAAAAATGTTTGTACAAAAAATGGGAAAACACCTCCAAGTCGTATGATTCAGTTGATTATACGTTGTTCTTAGTGATTTGGGTGATTTATACAAATATATAAAATAGATGGACTAAACTGTAAAAGACACACAGATTTATAGTGGTTCGGCCAGAATGTGCCTACGTCCCCTTTATATGTTATTCTCATTTACTTTTCAGGTTACAAGTACAAAGCTTTGATTACAAGTATCTGAAAGTTGTTTGAAAGTTCTATCCATGCTTGAGCTCTCAAACTTGTCTGCCATTGTTGTACCCCTGCCCCTCTATTTATAGAGTGAGGCTGGGGGTAGGGGTCTTGGATGTATATAGCTGCTGGTGGGCCTGGGCTGATGCTATCTGGCCTGGCAACATTGGTTCAGTATCCCTTGGTCCAACGATGGTTCTGGTTTGATTGCATGTTGGTCCGGTGTCACCTTCTTTACTCTGGTTTGGTAGTATGCTGGTCTGGTGGTATGTTGGAGATGTGTTGGTTCGATGATGGGGACGTAGCTTGGTCCGGTGGTGGTCTACCTTGCTTCTAGTTCGGCGGTGGAAGGAGGTGGCTGGTTGGTAGCACTCTAGTCCGGCTATGCTTGGAAGTGGAGTTTGGACCGGCGGTGCTTGGGAGAGGATGGTTCGGCATTGCTTGGAAGTGGAGTTTGGACCGGCAGTGCTTGGGAGAGGATGGTTCGGCATTGCTTGGAAGTGGAGTATGGGCCGGCAGTGCTTGGAAGAGGATGGTTCGGCATTGCTTGGAAACGCATCCAACATTTCCTAAACAACCGAGGTTGAGTTTAGCGGAAATCATCGAAAGTTGTTTCAAAGAGACTAAGATCAGATATGTTATCTGAAAACCACTTCGATCTAACTTGAGCATTTCGAACTGAAGACATCGTGAAAAGTATGGAATCGAATATAGAGAGGTGAAGTCTAAGGACTAATCGCTACTAATTTTTAGGATGATTCTAAAATGGATGTAGTAGGAATAGTGCCTTTGATTTCATTCATACCTAGAATAGACTTGTATGGATGAATGCTATCAGCACATTGTCATTGGATTGCAATAAGCATCCTATGTGTAAATTTTCTTGAAAGGTAATCATGGCCTCAAACCTCATCAATCGGGAATAACTAAAACATGGGAGATGCAGTAGGGCTAAATGGGTCGCTTCTGAGTAGGGTATGATCATCCCTATCTAGAGTCGCTTTTGTCTCTCAATTGTATGCTTCAGGTCCCATTAACGGTGGGGTGATCATATTCGGTACTATCCGACAAGGGGTCGGTCCGTCCTGCGTTGTCAGAGGATCTAGGCGAGCTCCTCGGTGTTATTTTATCTACAGAAGCGCCATGACAGGCAGTACCCCAGTAGCCCAGTCATTAGTTGGAATCTATTCTCCAATACAACTTTACGGTTTAAGTTGTATACCAAATATGTTGGAACATGAGATATTAGCATTCCAGCTATTTTAATATTTTATTTTGAACCCTTAGACATTATTATAATATCACTATATTTTCTATAAAAATGTTTTGGTTATCATAAGGTAAAAACCCATCCGTATTTATGTGCGTCGAGGTCTTATGAGATACCTTTGATTTCAAAGGATTTTTCAAGTTAATAAATCAATAAAGATTTTTTTATGATTTGAGTTTACTCACACTTGTATTCTAGACGGACCTGGGCGTTATTTCCTTATAATGCTCGGGTCAGACCAAGCATGTTTGCCAGGCTATGTTTAGATGCTTGAAGCATGCAGTCAAGTTGGACGCCCGGGACATACTCTCGTATTTTGGATACCTTCCGTTGTGTATGGGATATATGTAGTTTGTCTGTTGTTGTAAGGACATGTGTTATAACTATCCAACTCTGATATGTATAGTATATGTATGAAATAAAGGTCTTAGATTTTGTAAAGACTTGATTATATTATATATTATTCTATTGCGATGTGAGATTCTACATTTGTTCCTAGTTCTTTTATCTTCTGTCTCCTTTCTTTTCCCTAACAATATGTCTTTCTGGCACTTTGTTATTCGATAAGTTAACACCGTGGATGTATTAGCGTCGACTTCTGGATTCGGAAAGGTGGGTCATTACACATTGGAAGTGAGAGTCTATTCAAGAGATAATTTGTCGCCCTAGTTATATAAGGCTAGTACCATGGCCAACTGAAATCAACTGAAAATCCAAGTCTTTGGCTAGAGCAGTATGGTTAATAATAATTGTTATTATTGATCCAAGGACTTTTCATTTGGACTATAAAGTTGAATATGAATGATATTAGAATTTTAACCATTAACAAATTCAACAAGTCCTAAATGATATTGCTGGCCAATATTTGAAATTTTACTGATGCTAAGTAAGCAATAGATTTGATCATAATGTCACAATACCTACTAAATGAAGCGTGAATGTTAATATTCAAATTGTTCAATACTAATCGTTAACCAAATTTACATTTAAGAATCACATAATTGAAATGTTGAATACTCCAATTACCATACGGTTTAGTTAATTTTTAATTTATAGAATATTAGTTATAATTTTTTTACTTGATATGTGTTGATTAATATTCAATAGTGTGCATATAATAGCTATTAATTACACGTATTGATATACAATATCAATATGCATTTAAATTGGATTTAAGTGTATTAAATATTGAGCGGACTTGAAGTACTTTTTAGTCTAGTATAGGGGATATTTATTTTCTGCCATAAAGAGGCAAAGAGAGGTCGACCATATGATGACTAAGGGAGGTTGGATTTTGAATAAAAGAGATGAGGATCGGATGGAGAAAATAAGGATGTAGATCCTTGTTTTACTCATTGGTTTCTCCTTATTTAAATGAATCTAGCTCTCGCTTTTAGATCTCTATTTTTTGGCATCCCTCTTCTTGATATTGCTGGTCGAAAATATCTACCACTCCTTTAGCCGTTCAAGCATTTCAAACACAAAATTAAGTAAAATGCAGTTGTTGGTGGTAGCTGTATTCGGGAGCTAGCCACTTCTGCATTTGGAATTGGATTCTTGGAGCTTGTTTTTTGTTTCAAGATGCGAATGCTAGGCATAAGGCAAAGGTAATTTTACTTGATTATAATTATATAAATACTTAACAACCGATCGTATCATGTATTAGTTTAGATGGAATCATTTATCACAAATCTGTATGTCTTTGTGTTGTCACATATCTTATGGTTATACACACACGTGTGTATAATTTTTTTCCATGCATATGTGCCTATAGCCTTGACTAAAAAAAGATTTTTTCTGAAAACAATATATGTATATATAATATTTTTTTAACTAACAACCACATTAATAAGACATTATATTAACTGTAATCTGTATTTCATAAAATTTTATTTATTTATATAAGATTTTAGAAATATAGAAAAAGAAATTATATTTGATTCGCATTTATATTATATATATTTTATTTAATATGAAATTAATTTATATGGACAATAAATGTATATATTTTTGTTTATAATCAATGTAACATGTATGTATATAATTTTAACATAAAATATGATAATGTTTTTTTCTAAAACTATTAAAATAATTAATTTTAATTTATTCTATATGGAATTAGAAAAAGAATTTCTTAATTAGAATACATTATAATACATTTATAGGTATACATTTAAATATGTATATTATAAATATATGTTATATTTTCAAATTTCTTTTAATGTATATAATTCGAATTATATGTAATATTTAGTTTAAACTACTTTTTATATTTATATTTAACATATTTTATAATCTACTTATATTTTATATATGCACACATATTTATATAAATGTATGTGATAAATTTTATTTTAAGAAATATTTTATAATATAAACAATTATACATACGTACACACACACGTAATTATTATATCCATTATCATTGTGACGTAAATCCAAGCATCTATATATGGCTATACCAAACCATGTACATTATATTATGTTGAACGTGCACGTACAAATATGTGTATATGATATATATATATATATATATATATATTATAAAATACAAACTATCCAAAATATATCATTATATATGAATTAAATAAAATATTGATTTTATTTAAATAGAAAATTTATATAGTTTCTAAATAAATTTAGGCTACATAAGCCCAATAAGATTCAAAATGGATTTTTTTTTTGAAATTTACCCATTTACCGTGCTACCTATTGGTCCAATTCCAAAAATAAAAGTATGCGATTTTATAAAATAATGAGAAGGAATTATTTTATAAAATGGTATTAAGGTTATTTTAGAATAATTATAAGATGAACACTTAATTTAATAAAGAAGTTAAGTATTATAAAGGCTTAGATCGATTTATACGCTTGTTTGGTATTTTATAAAATAATGGATTGGTGTTATAAAATAGTAGAAAAGGAGATTTGACTTTTATTGAAAAGATTTAGCAAATAAAAGTAAGTTTTGATTTAAGAAATAGTTGAAATACTTATTTAAATATATGTGTATGTAAATGTATATGAGTTATGTATAAGTGCATTCGAAGTTGTGTAACAATCAATACAATTCAAGTATGGTAGTTAGGATTGTTAAATGGTTTGGATTGTTGGTATTGATTTTTTATTTTTGTGAATAACTATATATGCATTTATAAACACGTAAAAGCAATATCACGTAGCAATAGCGATTATTGGGTAGCTACTTGTGAGAATACTGGTTTGAGTAATCGCTTCGGTGAAGCCCGAAATATGATTTGTGAAGTTCATACATTTTCCCCTATGTATGTGCATATGGGTGCATAAGTAGGTGCACCGACACTCGGGAAGCATCACGTGAAGCAAGAAGGTCGGTTGGGTTAATTTTGGTATATTAGAGGAGGTCGGGTCATTGGTAACATCTCATGAAATTCTATACATAAAAGAGTTGTTTTCTATATCAAAATCGATTTTCGAATATTTAAGAAACCACTTTCCAAAATATCAACCAATGGACTTTGGGAGAGGTCCGATGTGGTGAAGGTAGGGTAGAGGCGCTAGATGAGTCATCGGGCGAAGCAATGGAGAAAATGGAGCTCGGATCGATGATCGGCGGCGTAGTTTACATCTTCCCCATGCTTTACTACATGGGAGATGCCACCATCGATCCACCGCTGGCTTACCACTTGTGCAACAGTGGTGCACTAGCCTAGGCAACAATGCCTAAACAGTGTGCATTTAAAACGGCGATTCTTCCCTAGTTTCAGACGTAGGTTGACACAATGCTTTGGCCTAACTTCAATAAAACATTGGGCTACTCGAAAAAGTAGAATGCAAGGTGAAGCTAGGGATCCATATGTAATGTTTATCGATATGTGTGCGATCAATAACGATCAAATACGATATTGGTGCAATTATTGGTTACACGGTCACACTTAGTGCACGTGTACGGTTAAGTGGATCTCGTCCGTGCCTCTTGGTTTTAACGTTGGTTATATATGTTTAAATAATGGTATCGATCTTATGTTTGTGACCGTACCCTATATTGGCCTATATTAGTGGCCTTGCATATTATTGGTCTTTTAATAGCGACTATACGTATAGATAAATGATGATGTGTTATTGGTCCTCATTTTTTATACGCATATATGCTTGCATGATGTTATATTTCACGTATAAATATATCTGAATGGCATCAATGTTCCTTTGTGGTCCCAATGGCTATTATATGGAATATGTCAATCGCTCTATTTTGTGGAGACATTATGTGAATTTGTTAAGAAATCCATGATGGTCGAGAGGGAGACGATGACAATCATCTACAAGTGGATCATATATCATTTGTGCTCACTTGGGGTACCATGAGATCCACATAGGCTTTAAGTAAACAGAGTAGGTCATATGTCACCATGCTCACTAAGGAGTGTGGCGAGTCCTACTTGAGCCTAACGCAGACTCATATTTCAAATTTATATGGTAGGTCATATATCACCTATACTCACCGAGGGGTCGAGTGAGACCTAGATGAGTTTGACAATAATTGATGTGACTCTGGGTCTATGGTACAACTTTTTACTGACTTTATTTACCCTAGGCATGAGTCCACCAAGAACTGCACTCATCAGCAATGATGAGTATCAATTTATATTCTCCATCTACCGCTTGTCGTTATATTGTGTGTTATATTTACTCCTGCATTTGTATATTTGGTTACCTTCATTATAATACGTTGGTATGTTTCAGTTGCAATATATTATTTTTACTGATTTATTGATTATAGGAGAAGGGCAAGTTATGGTATGATTCCTACTTTTGTGATGGGTTTACTTTACTAGTTTATGGGCAGTTCGGATTACCATTGAGCCATGTTTTTGGAGAGGACCAGTTGTACCTTAGTAGTCCTTGTCCTTCATTATACCGTTTTGTTATATAATACTAAGATAGTTCCTCTTACACCAGGCTTTATGTCTAACTTGGTTTTGTCTCCATCTATTTATGTCATGATAACTCTCATGTACTTGATTGAGTAGTTTAAAAGTTTGGCGCTTTTAGGATATGCTATCAGAGCCGCACAACTAGGTCTTTGGTGGCAAAGATGATACCTTGGATACACACACATACATACTTGATATTGTAGTAGAACATGACAAATGTTATTTGTATATGAGACTTATTATGTCATATATTCTAGTATGACTTTCTATATTGATATTTACTTATCACTTACTTCTGTCAGTGCTGTCTTTCATATATTGTTCATCTTATTCTGTTCATGTATATCAGTACATTATATATTATCATTCCAATGTAAAATTATATCATTATTCCATGTTATAGTGTTTGGTTTCATCTTATTTCTTTCTTTTCCCAAAAAGCCTTCTTTTGCAATATTCGGGAGTTAGACGTTGTCATTCGACGTGAATTTTGAGGTTTTACAAAGGGTAGTTTGTTACATTTGGTATCGAAGCCTATGTTTAACACTCAAGATCAAGTAGATCTGTTTGGGTTAAACAGTTTGGTAGAAGGGGACACATTAAGAGTGCATAAATGTATTTTTCTACAATATATTGTTGCATGCACCACTTGTCCTCTGGACTTTGAATTATTTGCATCGCTAGTTGCTAAGGTATCTTAATCAGGCTACTGTATGAGTATACGTGTTATATGAGCGACCGCGCATGTGCAGTTGAGATGTCTGATTAGTTCAAAGGCTATTTTGATGCTGCAACGTCGCTTGCCAACATTCCAATAGCCGATGTAAGTATTGTTGGTTGTGTAATGATTAGGAGTACTAAATTCTAACTCGATGTACGAGCTTTTAAGTTGAGTGGGGTCGGTCAATGAAGTGTGACTTGGATTTGCATCCAAATAGAATTCAATAGATGCCCTGCAATGAGCAAAGACCAAGTGGGTGACTTATTAAAACTTTGCATAGAGTCATTTATGTTTGAATTGTTTCTCATTGTGTTTGTAAAAATTAGGCAATGGGAGTATTCCAATGGGATGAAAGGGTATTTTCTAAGGATCATTCTATTCACGTACCAGTTCTTAATCTCTAGTTCGAGCACAGAGTTTCTAGATGATATTAACCAGTTGATAAAGGGCTTTTCACTCGATTCTTAAAGGTGAACACTAGAGTCATCTAGGGCAATAATGGTCGAACTAAAGAACTGGATCAAAGTTTGCATGAGAGGAGTCAAGTAGTCAACCCTAGTTTAACAAAGAAATCAGGCGAGCGAACATAGGATTAGATCGGGTATCATATTTGTTTTGGATGATCTTTATTCGTTATCAAATTATTTATAGTATAGTGTAATTAAGATAGCTTATGATAGTTTAAGGACGGACTTCTCGACTAGTTTTGTGAAGATTCAGACAATCTTCAAAGTGGCAATATAATACTTACCTAGACAAGTGTTATGGTACATTTAGTATATTATCCTTATTAACATTGTGAGGTTAAGGTGAGTCTGAACCTGAGCAACATCAAGCCTTTGTAGATTGTCATTTAATAATGATATAATTAATAAAGTTTTTCCTTTGGAGAATAAGTTCTATTTGGAAGAAAAGGAAAGTTGAGACTTAGATTGCTAGGTTTATTCGCGAGTTTTAGAGATTTACGATCCAACCCATCATATAGGTTTTTTGTCTCATACTGGGTGGTGTAGTATTCTTTCGTGCATTATGTTCATGAAAGGGGTTTGCACCACTAAAGCATTTTTTTTGTTTTGGGTGTCAAGAAGACTCAAGAGAGTTTATAATTTGACATGCATTCTCTAGCCATTATTGGTTACCATGCGTGTTAGTGCAGACTCTTTTGTGTGTTTGGTTGTTTGTTTGCTTGTTAGTGTTGCTTATTGCTATTGATTGTTTATTATTATTTATTGTTAATGGTAATTGCTTATTGTTTCTCGATGATTGGTTGTTGTTGATTGTTGTTGCTTTATGATTGATTTTGCTATTTTCATTGTTTCTTGCTTGATTAATTATTGTTGAATACTATTGTTGGTGCTACTTTTTGATTGACTTTTATTTATCATTTTTTTCTTGTTTTCATTATAATACTTTGTTGTTGCTTATTGTTTCTTGTTATTGTTCCTTATTGCTTGTTGATTTCTTGCTATTAGTTGATTAAATGATTGAATTTTTATTGTTGATTATTGTTGCTTATGTTGTTTTTTGATTGATTGTTGATTATTTTTGTTGATTATTATTGCTTATTTTATGGCATACTCTCTTATAGTAAACTTTTATAGCCTATTAGGAGAGAAATAACAGTAAATTGAAAATATATCACATATCATCCATGCTTATTGTGGGGGTCAGGGTGGGATCCATATGAGTCCATTACATTTTGGTGGGAGTCGAAGTCTATAGTATGCTTTAATACCAACTTGTTTTAGCATACACTCCAATAAATAGTCATGTATGATTGTGTTAGTATCGGTTGCTATGCTAAAATTATACATGTTTGAATGATGTATTGTTGTTTTGTAGGTGCATAATCCTATATGTATAGTACAATTAGGTGATTGAGAGCTAACATTTAGCTATTTAAATGCTTATTTGTTTATATTTTCACTTAAACTGTGAGAAATTTTTTTAAAAGAGGTTTATACTAAGGGAAATGTGAGATAATGTAGGTTATCGCATATTTCCTAAGGTGTGGAATGCATATTAAGTTGGGAGTTTCTGTAATGTTGGCTGTGTAAGGGAAGTACTGCTTGAATTTCCCAAGGGTGAGACTCAAGAATCTTGGTCTGTCTTGTTTCTTTTTCGTACTCATAGGAATTTCAAGGATGAATTTATTTTAAGCAACGAAGAATGTAACAACCTGTAATTCTAATGATCGAATATTTAAATGATTAGTTTAATATTTAATCGTTATTGACAAAACGCCCATCATACTTGATTTTTTAGAGACGAATGAATTAGGACTTGAAACATCAATAATTGATACCATAATTCCATCATGATAAAAATGAGTATAAACTTAGCTCTGTTTGGATTCGATGAGATTTTGGAGTGAATAGCGATTTCTTGAGAAAACAAATGAATTGGGCCATAGCCTATTACTTGCCTATAAGTGGCTAACCCCCCTTTATTATTTCTCATTCACTTTTAATTCACGTTACTTTTCATTCACACTTCCCTAATGTTTTTCCTAATTCTCTCTTAATCCCCTTTCTTTAAATCACTAATCCAAGCTAAAAATGAAATTCCTAAACTCATGAAAAAGTAACCATAATTCCTCTCATCTCATATGACCCACGAAAGAATTAGAATGAAGTGGAGTTTTTGAATACATAAGCAAAATATCAACCAACGGACTTTAAGAGAGGTTTGATGTGGAAGTGGTAAGGTAGGGATGTTAGGCGACTCATCGGGCGAAGCATTGGAGAAGATTGAGCTTGAATCGATGATTGATGGCATGGTTTGCACCTGCCCTAGGATTTACTGCCTGGTACGTGCCACCATCGATCCACCGAAGGCTTACAACCAGTGCACCAGTGATGCACTAGCCTCGACAATAAAGCCTAGGCAGTGTGCGTTTAAAACATTGATTCTTCCCCAGTTTCGGATGTAGGCTGGCACGATTCATTGGCTTGACTTTAGGAAGACTTTGGGCTACTTGGGAAAGTGGAACATAAAGCGAAGCTCGAGATCCAGATGTAATGTTTAGTGATATGTTTCTGATCAATAACGATAGAATACGATATCGATGCAATTATTGGTTATACGGTCACACCTGGTGAGTGTATATGGTTAAGGGGAGTTAGTCCATGCCTCCTGGTTTCAATCTTCAGTATATACATTCGATGAATGGTATCGATCTTATGTTTGTGACCGTACCCTATATTGGCCAATATTTGTGGCCTTGCATATTATTGGTCTTTTAGTAGTGACCATACGTATAGAAATCGATGATATGATATTGTTCTTTGTTTTTTATATCGCATATGATTACCTGTTGCTATATTTGATATATAAATATTTTTATATGGCATCGGTATTCCTTTTTGTTCCTGATGGCATACTATATGGGATATGGTCATCGCTCTATTTTGTGGGGACGATATGCGAATTTGTTAAGAAATCCATAGACGCATGAGTAGTAGTATATGACATATTTTATTCTACTCATGAGTAACGATAGGCAGTTAAGAAATCAGTACCAAGTGGTACCATAGACTTTGGGTTGCATCTAGTCTATTGTACCACTTGGTCATATGAGTGTAGTATATGACATATTTTATTCTACTCATGACATATTTTATTCCACTCATGAGCAACGATGAGTATTAATTTATATTCTTTGTCTACTGCCTATCGTTATAGTGTATGTGTTATATTAGTTAGTTAATGCTATTGTTGTACATTCTAGGATATGCTTACATTGAGATGTTTATATAACTCAAGCATTTGTATATTGCGTTACCTTTATGGTGGTACATTGTTACGTTTTAGTCATAATATATTAGTTGTGCCGATTCATTGATTATAGGAGAAGGGCAGGTATGGTATGATTCCCCACTTTTGTGATGGGTTTACTTTACTTATTTATAAGCAGTCCGGATTATCCCTAGGCCACATTTGTGGAGTGGACAGGCTGTATCTTAGTAATTCTTGTTCTTTATGTATACAGTTTTATACACATAGTTTGAGATAGTTCCCCTCACATTAGGCTTTATGTCTGACCCATGTTTTGTTTTTGTCTATTTATGTCATGACAACTCTTGAGTACTCAATTGAGTAGCTTAAGAATTAGGTGCTTTTTGAATATGCTATCAAAGCGACACAGCTAGAGATTTGGAGGCGAAGACGATACCTTGGAGATATATCTATATATATATACATACACATTTGATATTGTAGTAGTATATGACATATTTTATCTACGTATGAGATTTTGTTTTAGATATTTTGTTTTGACTTTCTACATTGATATTTACTTATCAGTTAAAACTACTAGTGCAGTCTCTTATATATTATTTTATCTATTATGTTCATTTATATTCAATATATTATATATTATCATTCTATTGTGAGACTACATCATTATATCTTGGTATGGTGTTTTGTTTCATCTTCATTCTTTCTTTATTTTCCCCACAATCCGACTTTTGTGATATTCGAGAGTCAGGCATTGTCATTCGACATAAATTTTTAGGTTTTACAAAATGCGATTTGTTATGAACAATGTATCACTAGTTACTATTGGGGCACTAAAAGATTAACTTACTACTAACTATTGGATAACTATGAAATAACTCGCTCAAGAGTTTCCTTTTGGTTAATAATAACTAAGGTCAAAAAGATATCTCAAAGTGATGATGATATGTAGTTCTCTCGACTTGAGAATATCGTCGTACTTCAATGTGGACATTTCACTTTGATTATAGTTAAATTATGGCATGGCATCCATCAAACGATTGTAGTTGGATCTGAGTTGAAGATAAAAGAGTTAGGGGTATACCTTTAGGCGCAACTTTGTAATTTTTTATATATATATAGCCCTATGACCTACCTTGTTCACAATAAAAGGTGTTTTTCCTTCTATTATATAATTTTTATGTAGTGATATAAATAATTAAGTAAATAATTTAAAGTATACTGATGGAAAATCCTTAAATGTTATGTTATGTGATAGTAATAATAAAGTGTTGTAATTATGAGAATTTCACACTGAAAACAACACTTTATTTTAAATATTCCTAGTCAAAATGTTTAAAGAAAGGATATCGCTTCATCCGTTGAAACTAGAGTACATAACACTCTCCAACTATTAGGTAGTGTATTTATCATGGTTTCTAGGGTCACCAAGTGGTTATATATTGATAGTTATTGGATAACACTCTAGAGTTCTTTATCGGTTAATATAAGTAAGGTCGAATAAACAATTTCGAAGTGATGATGTTACACATTCTCTTAACTTAAGGATGCTATGGAACTTCAGTATGTCCACTTTGATTGTAGTTAAATTGTGGCATGACATCATTTGAGTGATTATAGTTGGATCCAAGTTGAGGAATTGAAAGGCAAGCAATAATCAATAGATAATTTGTCTCCTCGGTTATGTAGGTTGGCATCCTGTTCGACTATAGTCAATTAAAAATCAAAATCCTTGGCCAGAGTAGCATGGTTAAAAATAATGTTATTATTGAACAAAAGACTCTATTTTTAACATACAAAGTTGAATGTGGAGGATGTGGGAATTTTGATCAAAATCAAATTCCAGTAGTCCTAATGTGATATAGGTTTGACGAAGAGAATTAGCATAAATAATCATTACTTTTGGGTACCTCTTATAGTAAGTGAAATAGATTTTATCGAAAGATGTGTAAGTGATAAATTCAACTTAAATGTCACAATATTGACTAAGATGATGTGTGAACATTAGTACCTGAACTATTCAATATTATTTGCTGAATGAATTTACACTTTTGAGTCACACAACCAAAATAATGAATATTTTCGATAAACCACATGATTTAATTGATTTTTTAATCGTTGAAAATCGATTAACTTAATCAATATTTATGAAATATTAGTTATTAAACATTTTTTATTTAATATATTTGAGTACTATTGGTATTTAATGTGTGCATATATAAAAGTTATAAATGCATGTATCAGTATACGATATTGATTGGAAATTTAAATTGGTTTTCAATTAGCATATTACTACTGGGGTTTTGGAAATTTTTAGGCCCAAAATTCCATGTATTGGTTGGCCATAACACTTGGAAGAGAAGGGGTTTTTGAAATTTGAAATGGAAGGGCAATCTTAATTAAAAAGAGGGGAATCGTCGTATCGTTCAAAACACATTTATTTCCTCCTTGGATTGATTTTGCTACTGTCATATTATCTTCTCTTTACACCAAACTAGTGCCAAATTTTATTGGAGGCCGTGGTTTTAAAATTCCAAAACCAACTTCAAACAAAATTGATCAAAAAATAAGAAGAAAAAGTGGTTATCTCTAACTTGTTGCAAATCTAGATATCGATCTATTAGATCTAAGTACCTTCTTATGTTTAAGATATTTCTCTTAGCTGCATCTCAAAAGGCAATCTTCTATTTTACTTACATATAATTTCATCATATTCATATGTTTCTATTCTTTAAGTAACCTATTTATTCATTTGTATGCATTTGGATAATGTTTTGGATATTTAGTATATTTCCATGAACCAGTTATATCCTCATCATGTCAATATGATTAAAATCACTTTGTTTATATTCTCTGTTATTCACATGTCACCTATGATAATTTTTTTTTTACCATTTTAGCCTTTCGATAGCAAAATAGCACACATATTGTTCTCTTATGTTATAAGAAAACGTTAGTCCTTTCTTGAAAATAATAGAAATCTAGTTTTTACCAAGCTTGGAAATAATATAATGATAGCTTATGCTACGTTTGAAAGTATAGAAACCTAGTATGCATCAAACTTAGTATTAATGGAAATCTAGTGGGATGTGTGTTAGGAAATAAGTGATATTTAATTTTATGCAACATGTATATGTTTGGGGAATTTTCTTTTGTCAAGACATTGATTCTCCTCCCCTTCATCGATTGTAGATCCCTTTTCCTTCAGCGTATTTTTAGGTAAATTCACTAATCCAAAATCAATATTCAATTGAAATTAAGTAAAAATTAGTTGCTTTTGTAGTTCTATTTCTTTACAATGAATGAGTTAAACCAAATTTTATGAGGTGTTCCTGCTTTAAGATAAAATTAGTTGGAAAAAGAAGATTAAAACAAATTATTTGATGAAAGTCATTAAAATATCAAAAGGATACAAGGTGAAAAAGTTAGGGCGAGAAAAGAAATTAGTGGAGTGGAAATCATTTTATATAAAATGCAGGGCAAGAAAAAAAGTTATTTGCGGGTTGTGAATAGTCGTAGCCTATGATTAAAATATGATGAATCAATATTCACTGATTATATCCATGTATTTTTAATAAATATCTTATCATATTGTTTTAGTTCATTTTAATGAAGGTTGGTAAATACGATCAAAATTGTACTTTTATTTAGTGGTCAAATAATTTACATTTTTTACTACTTAAGAACGCATCAAGAATAAAATTATAAAATGATTATTTTATTTGGTCCGTCCTTTTATCAATCTTAAGATAATTGTTTTCATTGTTGTTCCTTGAAAAATTCATCATAATTTCTTACATATTTATCTCGATGAAAATTTCTTAAACATAATTCAAAATTTGTTAGCTTATATCACTGTGTTGATGATCATTCCAAAGGCAATGATATTCTCACTATGATCAAACAATTTAAACTTTAACTTTGGTATCTTCGAAAATCATCATGAATAGGTTAATGTACTGATAGTTTTTCCTACGATTTATTAGAAAAAATTAAATTAAAAAATGGTTGCCATTTCGTTGGTGTTATGTCGAGATTCCTGACTTTTTTTGTCATCGGTCTACGCTACTATTAAAGATTTTTTTAGTAGTATTAATATGTAGGTCTTCATTCCTATACATAAAGAATAAGTCCGTTGTATTTTTCAAATACTTAAGTGTACATTTTACAACAGTCTAGTGCTTCCCTAGGATTAGACTGTTATCGGTTTACATATCCTAATGCATAAGCCACATCAGATCTTGTACATAGCATTGCATAACTAATGGAACTAATTGCATATGCATATGGTATCCTCTTTATATGCTCTTTCTCCTTATCAGTATGAGGAGCGTCCTTCTTTTAAAGGATAACTCCAGGTTGCATCGAAATGTTTTTCCACTTGGAATTCTCCATACCAAACTATTTTAGTATTGTATCAATGTATATGGATATGGACAATCACAACCTTTTAGATCTCTCTATAAAGATCGTAATAACTAGTATATAGGCTGCTTCTCCCAAATCCTTCATGAATAAGTTCTTGGATATCATGCTTTCACCAATTGCAGCAACGTAATATTGGTGCCAATCAGAAGTCAATAATCAACATATAGGACTAAGAACTCTACATCACTGCCCTGTTTTTTCTCATATATGCATGCTTCCTCTGTGTTCTAAACGAAACCAAATTATTTGATTGCTTTATCAAAATGCTTATTCCAACTTTTTGAAGCCTTATTTAGAGTATATATTAACATTAATAATTTGCGAGCCTAATGCTACCACCCACTGATGTTGAAACTTTCAAGCCGTGACATGTAAGTAATCGCTTCTATATCACCGTTTAAAAATTCCGCTTCACATCCATTTTCCATATTTCATAGTCATAGAATGTGATAATGAGTAGTATTATCCTAGTAGACTTAAGTATGGCAAAGGTGAAATTATTTTATCACATTCAACAATTTGACTTTAAGGAAACCCTTTTGCAAGTAGGCTTGCTTTATAAGTCTCTACATGTTCATCTACATTTAGTGTTTGCTTACAAATTAATTTACAACCCATCGGTTTAATCCCTAACCCTACATGTGTCAGTCAAAGTTCATACTTTATTCTAATACATGCAATCCA
The DNA here is from genome assembly GCA_030765085.1 of Allium cepa. Lineage (NCBI taxonomy): Eukaryota > Viridiplantae > Streptophyta > Magnoliopsida > Asparagales > Amaryllidaceae > Allium > Allium cepa. The sequence goes on along the minus strand of CM060938.1, from coordinate 719,513,789 downwards.
TTTCAGGTTTAGCTTCAAGCTAAACTAAAGAGTCTTTACCCTATAGTGTTTGTTGGAATGAGAGAGGAGTATTGTCCCCTAAGACGTGGTCCACTTTCTTATCATCCACAAGAAAATCATAGTACCTCTTTGGTGCACTAGATTCCATATTAGATCTTCTAACAGGCTCCATGTTTTTTATACTAGTGAATTGGATTCTTCCACCAGCTTTGCCTTTGCGTTTATTTCTCGTATCTCATCCAAGTCTATTATTTCATTGTTAATTTTTTTTGATAGAAATTCCTTTTTCAGAAAGAAAGCATGTTGAGAAATAATAACCTTTTGTTCCTCAGTGTTATAGAAAATATACCGCGTAGAATTCTTGTGATATCTTACAAGTTTACATAGGATTGACCTTGCTTCAAGTTTATCGTGGAATATTTTCTTGCTGTAGGCTGGACAACCCCGCATCTGCAAATGCTTGAGGTAAGGTTTCTTTCCATGCCATATATCATATGGCATCTTAGCCATGTATTTACTATGTTTCAAATTCAACATATGTTCTACGGTTTCTGGTGCATATCCAAAATTTGAAAGAGGTAACTCAGCTTTACTTATCAGGGAATGAACCATATCTAATTGGATTCGATTTCTTCTTTTTGAAATACCATTATGTTGTGGAGTATAGAGTAGAGTAACCTATGATATAATCTCATTATCTTTTAAGTACTATTGGAGTGCTTGTCCAACATACTCACCATCTCGATTAGATAAAGTATTTTAATCTTATGGTTCATTTGATTTTCACCCTTATTCTTATGTTCTTTAATTTCCATAGACATCGGATTTATTCTACATAAGATATACATATCTAATTCTTGAGAAAATACGAGCAAAAGTTGCAAATTAAGAAGAATTTTATTTGGTAACTATAAGTATTGTGCAACATACATCAGTATGTACGAGACTAAAATTGCTCCCATTTAAAGGATGTTTGGTCATTTTTCCTTTAATAGATGAATCGGATGTATCAAATGATTCAGAGTCAAATGATGGTACAAATCCTTCATTTTTAATTTATGCTATCATTTTTCACTAATACGACCTATTTATAGTGCTATATATAATTATTATTAATATCAACACTAGAAGAATTATTCACAACACATATGTGATTAGAATAAAGTAAATAATGTCATTATCCAAAACGTCATTGAAGATTTTATTTCATGAAACATAATGTTCATAACATTATCAACACAATGCAAAACATATCCGGTCTTAGACAATGTGGACATAAAAATTATTTCATAATTAAAGTTTCTCACATAATAGAAATTATTTAAAATTAAATCTAATCCGTTCAAAAAAGCCAAATGATAGTCTCCAACTGTTGTTGCATCAACTAGAGATCTATTAGCGACTTAAACCCTTGTTTCGCTCCTTGCCATATGTCGCCTACTCCTAAGTCCCTAAAACGAATTACATATATGAGTTCTAGATCTAATATCTAAAACCCTTTGCCTGTGCAGTCTATTATATAATATTTATCTTATATTGTTAATATATTTATTATGTTACATCTTATCGTTTTGATGTGAGATTGTATCATTATACCTTGGTATAGTGTTCTGTTTCTTCTTATTTCTTTCTCTTCCTAACAAGTTGTCTTTTACAATTTAGGAGTCAGAAATTGTCATTCCATGTGAATATTGGGTTTCACAAAGGGCAATTTGTTACATTTGGTATCAGATCCTAGGTTCGACATTTGAACCAAGTAGACCTGTTTCAGTTAAACAATCTGGTTGAAGGAGATATGTTGAGAGAGCGTATGTAACATCACGTATCTGGAGGCTAAAAGCTAAGTGCTATAGATGCTACAATTATTTATAGTATTAACTTCCGGTAATAAAATATGGCATTGCTGATGGTATTCACAATATCAGAAGCACTTGATATGAAAAAAATAATAGATTTCCAAAAATAACATATTACTAATTACATTTTAACAAATTTATATTCAAATTACATAATCCCATGTCTGTTTTCCAGGTAAAGACCATTTATAATCATTATAAAATTACACCAAGAGTGACATATAGCGATGCTCCCTTGGTTAATTAGAGAAATATAGTCATATCTAACTTAATGTACACATGGGAAAATAAACAGAAAATCTGTATTCCTAATGAGCTATCCGTCAGCCACCCGCTCGTCTCCGGAAGCTTTATTCGCTAAATAGCTAAAACCTAAAAACCCTAATCCTTTGCCTATTCAAATCAATTTTGAGCACCCGAGAGATAAACTTCGAGTCAGACATAAAACCTGGTGTGAATAATTCTATTACATCTCGGTTTACTGATATTAAGTGAGACAACGCCGCTTAGCGGAACGGGTTTCCCCCCACTAATATCCTTTTCAAAACATATATATTTTGCGAATCCTTTCCTACGACCAAACTAGTTAATCAAACTGATTATATCAAAATAGCAATATCCTTTATGCTAATAAATGGACTATCTGTCTGTAAAATAGGTAATGTGTGAACTATCTTCCCACAATGTAATTCCATGGTCCATTATGCTACAAATGGACTATCTGTCCATATAACTTGGCTGACTGCCCACAAATTGGACCAACTGTCCAAAATCTAGGCTGGTTGGCTGCAAAGTGGACTAACTATCCAAATCAAAATGGACTAACTTTCTGAATTATTTTCTTAAGTTAACTACCCTTTAAATTTTCCTTGAATACTATTTCAAAATTATTTAGTCCTTCAAATCATATATATACAAGAATAATATATTTCTAGCTTTACTCTAAGAAATTTTGCCATGATATATATACTTTACTCAAAATAATGTCAATGAATTTTAATGAGGATTAGTTATCCTTCCAAAATAAGTTAAAACCCTTTATAACTTAAAAACTTAGGCAATATTGCATATTTAATACATTTGAAGTCTATGTTTAAAACCTTTAAATTTCCTTTCAAAACCCTTGAAGATATCCTCTTCGAAACCATTGAAAGAAACTCTTTCGAAACCAGTAAAAGTCTTTCCTTTGAAAGCTTTAAAACATTATAAATCCTTCTTTAAAACCTTTTAAACCTAGCCTTTCGAACACACAAGAAAAACCTTCCTTTTCAATACCGTCGGAACCCAAGGGAACCACCCCTTTCGAAACCATTCATTAAAACCTTTCGAAAGCATTAAAACTAAATCGCTACGAAAGCTGTGATGACCCGGAATTTTCTAGCAATATCAATTTAATAATCTGCATTAAATATTAAATTGGTTTGATATATCTTTATTAATTAGACTTGAATTGATACTTTTCTTTTAATAAATATTTAATTGGTAAATGATATCTGTTAAAATTAATTGTTTGTTTTCTATTTATATATGTATATATTTGTATACATTGCAAATAGATGAGATTTTGTTTTAAAGTTCAACTAATAAATTATGTTTTAAATTCTAATATACATTTTAGTGAATTAGAAATCATGACTTATTTAATATAAACTTTTCAAAGTTAAATAAATAAATAAATACAGGGTTTTAAATACATAAGATAAATGTTTAAATAGTTTAAAAACTTATTTTAGCTTAAGATTAAAATTTACATTTATTAATAAAAGGATTATTTTCTTTTCTTTTAAGTATAGCTTGATTAAAATATGAATTTAAAATGATATATGAGTTTTAAACATAATTTTGTCAAACAATACATTAACTTACATTAATAAAATATGTAGATAAAAAGATAATTTAATTTACCTACCTTTTCTAAGTGATAAATGTGTTTTTATAAAATAAATAAAAATAAAAATGTACATATAAAATACAAGCCTACAAGATAAATTGGAAAAGAAATATAAGTTGTACATTAGTTATATTGCAATAACATAATAACTATAAAGTTCAATTAGTTTTCAAACAGCACACAAAAGAAATAACAAGTCACATACATTTCAAATATAATAATAAGTCAACAATTAAAACTGGAAACAAAAGAATTTTCAAAGTTGTAAACCAACATAAGCAAACTGCAGCATATATGTATATGTTTAAAGCACCAAAACAAATGTATCAGATTGTATAAAGGGAAATAAATAATATCTAGAAGTAAATGACAGTAATAAGAATATACATGTTATGCAAACAAGTAAAAAAATCAGTATGCAGGCATAGGAAAGGATAGTCAACCTGTAAGAAATGACAAAGCAAAGTACAATTAGAGAAATACAAGATGAAGCTAAAGACAGTAACAAAAAAAATATGTATATATGAAGCTTGTGAAGGAAGACATATTAAATATCTTTAAGCAAACAAACAAAAATTCATTAATGTAAAATCTTTTTAGTACACTGAGTATTTCATTTCAGCCTCCAACCTAAAATATCTTGTTTCAAGGATCTGTACAAACAAAGATTTGTATGCAAATATTGTCACAGTGCATAAAACATAATAATGAACCCTGTCTTCTTTTCTTTTCTATAAATCTGCATATTCAGTTCGAACTAAGTAAACAAATGAAAGTAAAACTATTTCAAACTTAAACAAAATTCAGGAAGCAAAGCAAAAAGAAGTTTCTGTTGTATTCAAGCCTGTAAATTTCAAGCCTGCTTTAACAAAAGTGCCTCTGTTCTTCCACATATCTGTGAGTAACACTTTTATAAATTTCTTAGGTTTTAATCTGTTGCAAGCTAAACTTTTGGATGCTTAAAATATTTGTGTGAATCTATACATATTCCTTTCTCTGGCCAATTGCAAAATAAATTACTGCATATTGAATTCTCTGTGAGTAACTTTTGTTTTTCTTATTTATCATTATTCAATATAGCTTAAGTTAAATGGTTGTATATGTTCTTTGTGATGATATGTAGGGTTAACATACAAGTATATGCTGCTGTGAATCATTTGTATGTAGGTATACATATATTGTGCACTGCTGTAAATTTGAGAAATCCCTATTTAGTTTTCAAAGTCCAAACCTGGTTCAAAATTCCATTTGATCTTGTTCCAATCTATGTTAAGCCTTAAACCTTGAATGAAATATATCTGTACACTATAAACTTTTGTTTAAAAATTTGTTTTAAGCAAATAACTTGTGTTGTCACTGGAAAGGGCTAAAACACAGAACCATCTTCAAACATGTTAAAATTCAAGTTTATTAAATTACAAATTCATGAATATAAATGGAATTCATATACTAAAGTATGATTTTTAAGGTGGGTTTGGAAATTTTTAATGGTATATTATGAGAGCAGTTTGTGTTTTAGTGTTTTGGGCATTTAGAGTTGCCTTGGGCGATCAAGTGGATCTGGTGGTGTGAGCCTCGGTCTGGTGGTAGAGGAGGCTGCCGTGGAGCTAGGAAAAATAGGGGTTGGCGGCGCAATGGGTGGTGGAAGCGTCGGCGGGGGTTCCATGTTTTTAAACCTAAGTTTCACTGTGCTTTGAAATTTCGAGCACCGCGGCCACTGCAAGTGTTCGAGTGCCACGCGTCTTTGGGTTTAGGTAGGGGAGAGATAGTCGAAGTGGTAGCCGGAGTTTGGTGGCCTCCGGTGGTAGGAGCATTGCGTACGTGGCGTTGACAGGCATGGAGGGGAGAAGAGGATAGTGTTTTCCAGGTTCTGTTCTTTTTTCTCAAATTCATTTTTCGCGTGTGCGCCTGGGGAAAACTCGAAGCAAAGTTGTGGTTTTCTCGAGGAAACTCGTACGTTTACTCGAAGTAAACATAAGGGTGCTCGGGTTGTAGTTGTACAGTTTTAAAACTGTAACAGGTTTTAACAGTTTTTTTTAACTTTTGTTTTAAAATTTAAAATCAAAGATTAAACCTAGTTTTAAAACAAGTTTAAATGGTGACTTTAAGTTAGTTTTGAAAATAAATTGGGAATAATAAAGTTCCATAATTTAAATTATTTTAATAATTTAAAGGTGCTTACTGCTTTAGTATATTCAAGAGAGTTGAATTTCAAAAATAAAATCTAAATTGTTAAGAAAGTTTTAGACAAGTTAAACTCCAAAATTGGAATCCAGAGTTTAGATTTGAAATTCTAAATTTGGAAATAAAATAAAGTTTTATAATTTTATTCAAATAGGTTTTAATTGTAATTAAACATGTGAGTTTGCAAAGGGGTTTTGAAAATATAATAAATTAGTTTTAAAACTTTATTAAGAATAAATTGGTTTTATTTAGAAAGGAATTTAAAATAAATGTTTAAAACATATTGGAATTGAGTACATAATCAATAATAAGGATGGTTTACTTTAATTCATGAAGTTTTAGAATTTGATATACATTAACCTTTAAGTTAATTAAGTAAATATAATTAATGACTGATATTAATTTAATTAGTAATTATAAGTTTAAAAGTAGTAATTAAAGTTAATTAATGAGTTAATTAACTAATATGTGATTAAGAACCACAGATTAGGTTTTAATTTAAATTAATAAATTTTAAATGGTTAATCAAACTTATAATTGATAATGATTAACTAAGTTAATTATTTTAGAAGAAAATAATTAAATTATTTATAATTAATTAATGAATGAATTTGATTAATTAGTTCAATAATAATCATTGTGATAGTTTAAATATAAATTATTTATTTGAAAAGTAATTAAGAAATTAATTACTTATTAATTGAGAAAATTGATTTAATTTGAGTTAATTAATTTAGTTTAATTAACTGATATTTTGGAATTAAAATTTCTTAGAGAAGTAACTGATGAATAATTACTGGAGGTAATTAACTGAAAGATGTTGTTAATGGAAGTAATTGGAATATAATTACTTGAAATTAATCAGGGGATTGATTAAGAGTGTTATTAAGAAGTAATTAATTATGAATGATTAATTACTGTATGTTATTAATCAAGAGGATTAATATTTGTAATTTGAAGATTTGTATTCTTAATATAATTAACAAATGAAAATGTAATTAGGAATCATTAATTAATGTAATTAATGATGGGATTAGATATTGGTTTAATTGAGAATAATAAATCAACAAGGAAATTAAATGGTAATAAATCGATAAATGTAATTAATTAATGGATTTATTCATGATTAATTTCTGTAAATAAATTAAAGGAAATTTCTGGAATGCAGTGAAGTATACTTAAATCAAAGATGATTAATTTGTAAATATATATATATAAGTAATGGATAATAAGATTTAAATTAAGTTAATTAATTAATTTTAGAAATCATTTGATGATTTGGTATGTGTAATTACTTAGTGTAATTAATGAAGTATAATTACTTAGGAAAGTAATTGGATGATAATTGCTTGATGAAATTCATACAAGATAATTTGTAAGTAGAGTAATTTGAGTAATTTCTTTTGTAATTAATCAAAGGATTGATTTAAGGAAATAATTAATCATGGGATGATTAATAAGTAATTAAGGGTAATTAATTACTGGTTTGTTATTAATCAAGGGGTGATTAATAATTGTATTTAAGTAAAGATTAATCACTTAATTAATTTAAATAAGTAATTTAATATAAATTGAAAATCATTAATTAATATAATTAATGATGTAATTAAGAATTGTAAATTAAGGAATAATTAATAAGGAAGTAATTAAATGTTAACCTACTATGAATGATTTAGAATAATTCATTTGAGAAATTAATTAAAGACTAAATTATTCTTGTAATTAGAGAATGATTAATTAATTTGATTTATAATTAATTAATGATTGTGAGAGCAGGATTTATGGAATGAGTGATTAATTTAATTTATTATAAATTAATTAAAGATGGAAGTAATCAATTTAATTCATTTTAAATTAATTATAGTTTGTGATTCATAAATCATTGCTTATGGATGATATTGATATTTCATTGTTTGATTGTGATCTCAGAAATGAGATGGCTAATATCTATGTGATATGGATGTATGGTTTAAGTATGATAATATTTAATTATCTGTTGGATGATGATACTAGTTATCTGTTTATGGTGATGTGATTATCTATTATGAGATGTGAATTATCTATCTGTGCATATTGATAATATTGAATTGACTCTTAAGACTAAATAGACAACTTGGCCTTAAAAGACACGTTTTGGATTTCGATGAGACCGGGATCGGTTTTCCTAATTTGGAATATCCGAAAACCACATCGATTCCAAATTAACGATAGGTCGTGAATCTGAAGTGAAGATGAAGATTCAGAATGCAAGGGTTATCGTCGTTAACTCTGAGGGTGATTCCAAAATGAGTGTAACGAGATGATGCCTTCGGTTTCGTTCGAACCCGGAACGAACTTGTATGGATTGAATGTTTTCAACACATCATCAGGAGGATGATGAGCATTCTAAGAAATATGTTCTATAAAGGTAATCGTAACCTCAAGCCTCATTAACCGGGAATGGCTAAAACAGGGGAGGTGCAGCAAGGTTAGGTGGGTCATGCCCAAGCAGGACAAGGATATTCCACTGTCTAGATGTCCCTTTTATTCGGCTGTGTGGGCAGTTGGTCCGCAGCCAACTGCGGGGTTTATCTTGTTCGGGACTGTTCAGTAAGGAATGGTTCCGGCCTTGTGTTGCAGGGGGTCGGGAGTGATCCTCGATACGTTGATCTAGGCCACGTACTGTGACGGGCGGTACCCCAGTAGCCCTGCCATTGTATGGAATCCAAAATCCAATAAGTGCCAACGGTTTTGATTGTATTACCCACTTTTGTGGCTAGTAGCTGGAATTTAATGAATGTAACAATTTCGGCTATTTTCTATTTACTTGAAAACCCTAGACCTATTATAATATCACTTGATTTCCTATCAAATGTTTTGGTTAGCGTAAGGTAAAAACTTTTCCATGTTTATGTGTGGGAAGTCTTACGTGATACCTTTTCTTTTCAAAAGATTTTCAAAGTAAGCAACTTTAACCTGTTACTCATACCAGACCCATGTCTGACCCGAAGTTTATTTTTGTTTTTCATAAACTCTCGGGTACCCAAATTTTTACGGGTAGCCAAGGGATTCAGGTTTAGCTTTGACGAATTCTGGAAGAGCAATGGAGCAGGAGGCTTCAGCGTTGTAGATATATATATATAGTTCCGCTGTGTTGGTATCTCTGAGTCTTATTGTTTGAGTTGTATTGTATTGAGGTGTATTAACTAGACAGGTGTTTGTAACTGTCTAGTATGTGATGTACTATATGTATCACTCTGATTTATGTTATATATACTATGTAAATACTTATGTGATTAATATAATTTATTCGTTCCGCTGTGAGATTCTGATGTTGTTGTTCTTTCTTCTCTATCTTTTCTATTTTCTCACCCTTTTCTTTCTTAAAAACGATACTACTTCCTGGGCGTAGGAAGTGGGGTCGTTACAGTGGTATCAGAGCGCTAGGTTGAGTGAATACCTAGGCTCTTAAGTGATTTCTTTCCTGAGAGAGCGTATTTGTAATTTTGATATATATATATGTGTGTGTGTGTGTATATATATATATATATTTCTATCTATTTGTTGGATTACCTGTACGGGTTTTCCAATATAAGTATAAGGGCAGATTGAGTAGTGGTGTGTGTAACACGACTACCTGTGGTTAGAAATATATCTGATGAGACTGTAGACGAATTACCGTCTCGAGTAAATTTGTGGTGTAAGGATTTCACCTAATCTCTTGAGGAAACTGTTAAGATTTGGAGTCCATTTTTGTAGTACAAGATTGGATGAGTAGAATTTGGATTTTTGTGAGTTGAGCAGAAGCTAGAATATTATTTTGGAACCTCAAGAAGTAGTGTGTGTTGAGATGTAGTAGCGATGGATTGTTTCCGAAGAAGTTCTTAAAGACATTTGGATAAGGAAGCGTGTCTGCATTAGTTTTGAGTTTGAGTTCAGCGGAATGTTGTGTTTGGCTTTGAGGCCTGAGTTTTCCGAGGAATTTTGGATTAAGAAATTTTTGGCATCAGTAGCAGTGTTGCAGCTCAGATTGTTCTGCCGGCACGCGATTTTGGAGAAACTTCTGGATTTTTATTTTGGATCTGTTGAACCATATTTTTGTAATGTGTTGTCCAGTTTGTGCTTATGTGTATCATCGGCATTTTCATCCATCCAGATCAGAGTTGTGCAGCGGAAGCAGTTGGGAGTGCATCTGTTTTTCTTTTCTGGATAAAGAGAAGTTGTTTTCTACTGATGATAAAAAATGTTGTGTTCTTGGTTTTGGTTGGTTTTGAGAAAATTATTCTACTGGATTGTTTTTGGATTCAGATTGTTTTAGGAGTTATCAGCGAAGGTTGAGCCGATCAGTAGGTTGAAGGCAGCTTTGGATTGTCAGAAGTATTGGTGGACAAGAGACAAAGGAATTTGGATTTCGGAGTCGTAGATTTGATTTTGTATGAATTTTCTCTGATTTAAAGGAGCTCTGTAGATTAGTAGTATAGACTGTTTAGATTCTATAGATCGAGTATTCCGGTATTATACTGGGAAACTCTAGGGAACTCTATTTTGTATGGATAGTTTGCTTTGTTGATTGAGTTGATTGGTTGTGATGGTTGTTAGCATGTGATTGATATATGCTTATGATTTAAAATTAATTAAAATCTTAAATATATTATTAAATTACCTTTGCTTTTAAATTTCGGGGACGAAATTCTTTTAAGGGGAAAGGAATGTGACGACCCGGAATTTTCTAGCAATATCAATTTAATAATCTGCATTAAATATTAAATTGGTTTGATATATCTTTATTAATTAGACTTGAATTGATACTTTTCTTTTAATAAATATTTAATTGGTAAATGATATCTGTTAAAATTAATTGTTTGTTTTCTATTTATATATGTATATATTTGTATACATTGCAAATAGATGAGATTTTGTTTTAAAGTTCAACTAATAAATTATGTTTTAAATTCTAATATACATTCTAGTGAATTAGAAATCATGACTTATTTAATATAAACTTTTCAAAGTTAAATAAATAAATAAATACAGGGTTTTAAATACATAAGATAAATGTTTAAATAGTTTAAAAACTTATTTTAGCTTAAGATTAAAATTTACATTTATTAATAAAAGGATTTATGTTCTTTTCTTTTAAGTATAGCTTGATTAAAATATGAATTTAAAATGATATATGAGTTTTAAACATAATTTTGTCAAACAATACATTAACTTACATTAATAAAATATGTAGATAAAAAGATAATTTAATTTACCTACCTTGTCTAAGTGATAAATGTGTTTTTATAAAATAAATAAAAATAAAAATGTACATATAAAATACAAGCCTACAAGATAAATTGGAAAAGAAATATAAGTTGTACATTAGTTATATTACAATAACATAATAACTATAAAGTTCAATTAGTTTTCAAACAGCAAACAAAAGAAATAACAAGTCACATACATTTCAAATATAATAATAAGTCAACAATTAAAACTGGAAACAAAAGAATTTTCAAAGTTGTAAACCAACATAAGCAAACTGCAGCATATATGTATATGTTTAAAGCACCAAAACAAATGTATCAGATTGTATAAAGGGAAATAAATAATATCTAGAAGTAAATGACAATAATAAGAATATACATGTTATGCAAACAAGTAAAAAAATCAGTATGCAGGCATAGGAAAGGATAGTCAACCTGTAAGAAATGACAAAGCAAAGTACAATTAGAGAAATACAAGATGAAGCTAAAGACAGTAACAAAAAATATGTATATATGAAGCTTGTGAAGGAAGACATATTAAATATCTTTAAGCAAACAAACAAAAATTCATTAATGTAAAATCTTTTTAGTACACTGAGTATTTCATTTCAGCCACCAACCTAAAATATCTTGTTTCAAGGATCTGTACAAACAAAGATTTGTATGCAAATATTGTCACAGTGCATAAAACATAATAATGAACCCTGTCTTCTTTTCTTTTCTATAAATCTGCATATTCAGTTCGAACTAAGTAAACACATGAAAGTAAAACTATTTCAAACTTAAACAAAATTCAGGAAGCAAAGCAAAAAGAAGTTTCTGTTGTATTCAAGCCTGTAAATTTCAAGCCTGCTTTAACAAAAGTGCCTCTGTTCTTCCACATATCTGTGAGTAACACTTTTATAAATTTATTAGGTTTAATCTGTTGCAAGCTAAACTTTTGGATGCTTAAAATATTTGTGTGAATCTATACATATTCCTTTCTCTGGCCAATTGCAAAATAAATTACTGCATATTGAATTCTCTATGAGTAACTTTTGTTTTTCTTACTTATCATTATTCAATATAGCTTAAGTTAAATGGTTGTGTATGTTTTCTGTGATGATATGTAGGGTTAACATACAAGTATATGCTGCTGTGAATCATTTGTATGTAGGTATACATATATTGTGCACTGCTGTAAATTTGAGAAATCCCTGTTTAGTTTTCAAAGTCCAAACCTGGTTCAAAATTCCATTTGATCTTGTTCCAATCTATGTTAAGCCTTAAACCTTGAATGAAATATATCTGTACACTATAAACTTTTGTTTAAAAATTTGTTTTAAGCAAATAAACTTGTGTTGTCACTGGAAAGGGCTAAAACACAGAACCATCTTCAAACATGTTAAAATTCAAGTTTATTAAATTACAAATTCATGAATATAAATGGAATTCATATACTAAAGTATAATTTTTAAGGTGGGTTTGGAAATTTTTAATGGTATACTATGAGAGCAGTTTGTGTTTTAGTGTTTTGGGCATTTAGAGTTGCCGTGGACGATCAAGTGGATCTGGTGGTGTGAGCTTCGGTCTGGTGGTAGAGGAGGCTGCCGTGGAGCTAGGAAAAATAGGGGTTGGCGGCGCAATGGGTGGTGGAAGCGTCGGCGGGGTTTCCATGTTTTTAAACCTAAGTTTCATTGTGCTTTGAAATTTCGAGCACCGCGGCCACTGCAAGTGTTCGAGTGCCACGCGTCTTTGGGTTTAGGTAGGGGAGAGATAGTCGAAGTGGTAGCCGGAGTTTGGTGGCCTCCGGTGATAGGAGCATTGCGTACGTGGCGTTGACAGGCATTGAGGGGAAGAGGATAGTGTTTTCCAGGTTTTGTTCTTTTTTCTCAAATTCATTTTTCGCGTGTGCGCCTGGGGAAAACTCGAAGCAAAGTTGTGGTTTTCTCGGGGAAACTCGTACGTTTACTCGAAGTAAACATAAGGGTGCTCGGGTTGTAGTTGTACAGTTTTAAAACTGTAACAGGTTTTAACAGTTTTTTTTAACTTTTGTTTTAAAATTTAAAATCAAAGATTAAACCTAGTTTAAAAAAAAGTTTAAATGGTGATTTTAAGTTAGTTTTGAAAATAAAGTTGGGAATAATAAAGTTCCATAATTTAAATTACTTTAATAATTTAAAGGTGCTTAGTGCTTAAGTATATTCAAGAGAGTTGAATTTCAAAAATAAAATCTAAATTGTTAAGAAAGTTTTAGACAAGTTAAACTCCAAAATTGGAATCCAGAGTTTAGATTTGAAATTCTAAATTTGGAAATAGAATAAAGTTTTATAATTTTATTCAAATAGGTTTTAATTGTAATTAAACATGTGAGTTTGCAAAGGGGTTGTGAAAATATAATAAATTAGTTTTAAAACTTTATTAAGAATAAATTGGTTTTATTTAGAAAGGAATTTAAAAGAAATGTTTAAAACATATTGGAATTGAGTAAATAATCAATAATAAGGATGGTTTACTTTAATTCATGAAGTTTTAGAATTTGATATACATTAACCTTTAAGTTAATTAAGTAAATAATTAATGATTGATATTAATTCAATTAGTAATTATAAGTTTAAAAGTAGTAATTAAAGTTAATTAATGAGTTAATTAACTAATATGTGATTAAGAACCACAGATTAGGTTTTAATTTAAATTAATAAATTTTAAATGGTTAATCAAACTTATAATTGATAATGATTAACTAAGTTAATTATTTTAGAAGAAAATAATTAAATTATTTATAATTAATTAATGAATGAATTTGATTAATTAATTCAATAATAATCATTGTGATAGTTTAAATATAAATTATTTATTTGAAAAGTAATTAAGAAATTAATTACTTATTAATTGAGAAAATTGATTTAATTTGAGTTAATTAATTTAGTTTAATTAACTGATATTTTGGAATTAAAATTTCTTAGAGAAGTAACTGATGAATAATTACTGGAGGTAATTAACTTAAAGATGTTATTAATGGAAGTAATTGGAATATAATTACTTGAAATTAATCAGGGGATTGATTAAGAGTGTTATTAAGAAGTAATTAATTATGAATGATTAATTACTGTATGTTATTAATCAAGAGGATTAATATTTGTAATTTGAAGATTTGTATTCTTAATATAATTAACAAATGAAAATGTAATTAGGAATCATTAATTAATATAATTAATGATGGGATTAGATATTGGTTTAATTGAGAATAATAAATCAACAAGGAAATTAAATGGTAATAAATCGATAAATGTAATTAATTAATGGATTTATTCAAGATTAATTTCTGTAAATAAATTAAAGAAATTTCTGGAATGCAGTCAAGTATACTTAAATCAAAGATGATTAATTTGTAAATATATATATATATATAAGTAATGGATAATAAGATTTAAATTAAGTTAATTAATTAATTTTAGAAATCATTTGATGATTTGGTATGTGTAATTACTTAGTGTAATTAATGAAGTATAATTACTTAGGAAATAATTGGATGATAATTGCTTGATGAAATTCATACAAGATAATTTGTAAGTAGAGTAATTTGAGTAATTTCTTTTGTAATTAATCAAAGGATTGATTTATGGAAATAATTAATCATGGGATGATTAATAAGTAATTAAGGGTAATTAATTACTAGTTTGTTATTAATCAAGGGGTGATTAATAATTGTATTTAAGTAAAGATTAATCACTTAATTAATTTAAATAAGTAATTTAATATAAATTGAAGATCATTAATTAATATAATTAATGATGTAATTAAGAATTGTAAATTAAGGAATAATTAATAAGGAAGTAATTAAATGTTAACCTACTATGAATGATTTAGAATAATTCATTTGAGAAATTAATTAAAGACTAAATTATTCTTGTAATTAGAGAATGATTAATTAATTTGATTTATAATTAATTATTGATTGTGAGAGCAGGATTTATGGAATGAGTGATTAATTTAATTTATTTTAAATTAATTAAAGATGTTGGTAATTAATTTAATTCATTTTAAATTAATTATAGTTTGTGATTCATAAATCATTGCTTATGGATGATATTGATATTTCATTGTTTGATTGTGATCTCAGAAATGAGATGGCTAATATCAATGTGATATGGATGTATGGTTTAAGTATGATAATATTTAATTATCTGTTGGATGATGATATTAGTTATCTGCTTATGGTGATGTGATTATCTATTATGAGATGTGAATTATCTATCTGTGCATATTGATAATATTGAATTGACTGTTAAGACTAAATAGACAATTTGGCCTTAAAAGACACGTTTTGGATTTCGATGAGACCGAGATCGGTTTCCTAATTTGGAATATCCGAAAACCACATCGGTTCCAAATTAACGATAGGTCGTGAATCTGAAGTGAAGATGAAGATTCAGAATGCAAGGGTTATCGTCGTTAACTCTGAGGGTGATTCCAAAATGAGTGTAATGAGATGATGCCTTCGGTTTCATTCGAATCCGGAACGAACTTGTTTGGATTGAATGTTTTCAACACATCGTCAGGCGGACGATGAGCATTCTAAGAAATATGTTCTATAAAGGTAATCGTAACCTCAAGCCTCATCAACCGGGAATGGCTAAAACAGGGGAGGTGCAGCAAGGTTAGGTGGGTCATGCCCAAGCAGGACAAGGATATTCCCCTGTCTAGATGTCCCTTTTAGTCGGCTGTGTGGGCAGTTGGTCTGCAGCCAACTGCGGGGTTTATCTTGTTCGGGACTGTTCAGTATGGAATGGTTCCGGCCTTATGTTGCAGGGGTCGGGAGTGATCCTCGGTACGTTGATCTAGGCCACGTACTGTGACGGGCGGTACCCCAGTAGCCCTGCCATTGTATGGAATCCAAAATCTAATAAGTGCCAACGGTTTTGATTGTATTACCCACTTTTGTGGCTAGTAGCTGGAATTTAATGAATGTAACAATTTCGGCTATTTTCTATTTACTTGAAAACAGTAGACCTATTATAATATCACTTGATTTCCTATCAAATGTTTTGGTTAGCGTAAGGTAAAAACTTTTCCATGTTTATGTGTGGGAAGTCTTACGTGATACCTTTTCGTTTCAAAAGATTTTCAAAGTAAGCAACTTTAACCTGTTACTCATACCAGACCCATGTCTGACCCGAAGTTTATTTTTGTTTTTCATAAACTCTCGGGTACCCAAATTTTTACGGGTAGCCAAGGGATTCAGGTTTAACTTTGACGAATTCTGAAAGAGCAATGGAGCAGGAGGCTTCAGCGTTGTAGATATATATATATAGTTCCGCTGCGTTGGTATCTCTGAGTCTTATTGTTTGAGTTGTATTGTATTGAGGTGTATTAACTAGACAGGTGTTTATAATTGTCTAGTATGTGATGTACTATATGTATCATTCTGATTTATGTTATATATACTATGTAAATACTTATGTGATTAATATAATTTATTCGTTCCGCTGTGAGATTCTGATGTTGTTGTTCTTTCTACTCTATCTTTTCTATTTTCTCACCCTTTTCTTTCTTAAAAACGATACTACTTCCTGGGCGTAGGAAGTAGGGTCGTTACAAAAGACTTTGGGTTTAATTTAAAACATGTGGAAACCTTTCAAAACCATTCAAAATTTCATTCCTTCGAAACATTTGAAAACATCTCCATCAAAATCATTTGGATTCTGCCTTCAAGTAGAGCAAAAGGATCAAAAACCCATTAAAGTCGAAAGCATCTGCTTTGAAACCATTTAAAACTATCCTTTTCGAAACCATTTGCATTTTGCTTCAAACATAGAAAAAGGGTCTTAAAAACATTTGATTTGAAAACCTCTGTTTCGAAATCTTTTCCTAAGTAATTTAGTGATGGTGTCGAAACCATCCCCTCGAAAGCATTAGAGAGGTTGTCATATTTTAAAAAATTAATAGAACCCATTCGAAACCATTTGGATCGAAAGGTAGGAAGCGGCAGCTAAAGGTTTTGAGCCAGTCGAAAGTAAATATTTAAAAAAAGGCATAACCCAACCGAAACCATTCTTTTAAATCATTTGATGTAGTCAAAAGCCAACTAAGTCGAAAGCCAACTATGTCGAAAGCAAGCAGATGCATTTTTCTTTAAAACCAAAACAATGCGTCAACCCCTTTGAAACCCCATCGTTGTAACGACCCAGAAATTTTAATAATTTTTAGTAACGTTATTAACTTAATGTTTGATGAAAATAAATAATAAAAATTTGCAATAAAAATTTGATATTTGGAATACGCCTATTTTGACATAGTAATTGGCAGATTTTTTGTCGAAAAATATGGAAGTTGGTTCTGTTGTGTAATTTTTAGTTTTAGTTTAAAATTAGTTAAATTGAAATAAAATATTTTTGAAATATTAATATTTTTATATAATAAAAATGTAAATCGTCTTCTAAGTGAGATGTTGTAATTCGTTTCACCAAATTTGAACTACTCTAGCTTCGTTTATATTATTTTCGGCGTTTAGCAGCATTTTTGGCAGCGAAAATCGAGTTTTGATAGGTAGGTCGTATCTCAGATATCATTGTATCATTTGGTTCATTTCATCATGCTGATATCTGCAGTATATTCATTTGTGTGTTTCGTCGTCCGGTACGCGTAATCTGTAAAATGATTAGCCGTATCGGTTTCGCATTTGGGCTTTTGGGTTCTATTTTCTTTTATTTGTTTCCCGAGACAACCAATAGCCATTGCTTTTAATAATTTTTAGAATTCAGTCCTGGCTTTTATTATTCCAACCTGTTCAATATATTTATATTGGTTAATTTTCCTATGTACCCTCTTCTTTGTTCTGTGCATTTCATCTAATAAAAAATACATACACATACATACACACACACGCATATATATATATATATATATATATATATATATATATAATAAAGCTTCAATCATCTTTATTGGAAACTTATGCCTGCTTACCTCCTTTCTTCGTAGCTGACATCCTTCAATATCGACTGCCGCTTCACCACTGTAACACCTAGCTTCAACCTGCCAGTCACCATTCCACCACCCAAACTCGGCCTATCGCCCCTCCACCGTCCATGCAGCCTCTCCTCCTCTCGCCGCCTTGACAGTCTGCTCCCCTAAACCGAAGCTTGCTGACTCTTCACCTAACAGCTCACGTGACCTCTCTCCTACCTTCCATCTGCCCTCTGCCTTGTTGAACCGCATGCAACTTTTGCTCCGCCTCACGCCACTACGCCAGCCCCTAACACGCCATTTTCTGACTAAGCTCCACCAGACCCACCTACACACTGCCTCAACGCAGCACCAATAATCTCCAGCCTCTGCTTTATCAGCGACATCTCAGCCTGTGCTCGACTTAGCAACAGTCCCTTCTTATATATATATATTAGGCTTGCTTTCATTTTGGGACTGAGAAGCCTACCGTCTCCTATTGCTCACGTTCTCTACTTTGCTCGCCAACCTTCCCTTCCATGCAAACACACGCTACAGCTAGCCTTTCCACCAAGCATGACTCACTTTCTCCAACATCCGAGCATCCCTTTCACCAACCTCTGCAGCCTTGCCATACAACCCAGCAAGCCATATGGATTCCTACCACAAAAATTAGCCTGCCATCTAGCCTTGCTTACCTGCTCCGACCCAAACTCGAGCACCTAGCATTCTTCCAGCCAAGCAACAACATGGTTCAGCTATGTATTTTTCATCCCTTATTGTGCTCAGCATGTTCAAAGGGTTCATCTCAAGTCAATTGCGCTGCATCTATTCATTGTGTTTTTTCCGATGTGCCTAAGCTATTCACCCCATGTTTATATATATATTTAAATATATTTTGTTTCTCTGCTGTCGTGGCCAGTGTTGCAGTAGTTTTATAGCTTGCCATTGTTCGGATCTGTATTACAGCAGTTTTCTAGCTTCGTCGCTGTCCCGCTTGTTTGATCTGTGCTTGTCCATGTTCGTTTGCTTCTTATTCTTGTTTTTCCATAGCCTCGAAAGGTGAGAGATTACTTATGATTAACATTCTTATATTTAGTAAGTTTAATTCACATGAAATGACGATTGAAATGTGCGGTTAAAATTAAATTTGTTAGTAATTAAAATATTGAATATGATATGTTACTACTTAAATTCTTCACCTATGATTGATATATGACAATATATCATGTTATTTATATTATATTTAATTATGATATATGCTTATCATTGATATGTTATGTTATTTCTCACTCTGTAAATTTCTTCTTAGTTTAGAAAATCCCTGTGGGTTGAAATAACACATGCCCGAATGATTTTATAGATTAAAGAAATTGTTATGGGTTAAAATGATAAACCCAAGTGATTTTATTGATTTTGAAATTTTGGGATTGCGAATTGAAATGATATAAACTCATAAATTTAAATAATTGCAGATTGAAATGATAAAAACTCATATGTAACGACCCGTAAATTTTGATAATTAAAACTTTTAAATTAAATAAGATTTTGAAATTTAATATTATAAGAAATTAAAATTTATGATTTATTACTGAGGAAATAATTAGAATATGATTTAATAATGTTATTTGAGTGCTACTGATAACAATTTAATGTAATTTCATTCAATTGAAATAAATTTTAGGTTAATTAGGTTATAATTGTAGATAATGAAATAAATTAAATGATATATGCAATGATGAGATTGTATGTAATTGATTGAAATCGGTTAATATAGAATATGAAATCAGTGATGTGGTAAGTGGTTATAATCTTTGTTTGTAAACAATAAATTTATTTGTGTGATTTATTGATATGAACTGGAACAAATCTATTAAATAACAAATTCTAATAAGTTATATATGGATGATAACATAGGTTTGAATGTAATTGGATGAGAATTTGATGCGTAGTTAATGGCATGAATTGGTAAAGGAAATTGTAAACGACGATACAATGCATCTTTATGTAAGAAAAATAAAATGCGTGATTTAAATGGTAACATACCAAGTTGATGTCAAATAACGGAATGAGTTAAAGCAATTAATTGGTAAGTGATGGATGTCTTTTGTTAATGCAATGAACGTTACAACTGTTTAATAACGACAATAGAAGTTACAACTATTTTAGTAACAATAAATTAGAAATATATAACCACCATTTAATTTTAAATATATATATATATATATATATATATATATATATATATATTGATATGATTGGCATTTAACCTTTAAATATGATGAGGGGAAACAAATTACTATTGCATTAATTGATATTACATCTTTTATTTAAGATAAAGTATAACGATCCGTAACTTTTAACAACTTTAAAATGACATTATTTTGAATTTAAATAAAAAATTAAATGTGAAAAATAAAAAAATTGAATTTGTGATGTTGAGTGTTTTATTTGACCAAATTTGATAGAATAATTTTTTTTGTGGAATTTCAAATTTTGGTCAAAGTTTGACTTTTGGTTGAAAATTTAAATTTGGATTTTTGAATTTTATTCTTTTTATATGATACTAGACCGAATTTTAATCTCCACTTCATTTTTCATTTCATCAAAATAAAATTCCTATTGCTCTAAAAATATAAATTACTGTGAAAAATTGACATAAATTTGCACTGTATATTTGTGTTCTTTTTTTGGCTAAGTCTTGTTGGGTTTGTTTTAGACTAATGAGCTCCATAATAAACCAAGAGACCCTAGAAAGCCTAAGAAACTTTGGACCCTTCCTTTTCCCACTCATTGATCTTTTGTTTCCTATCTGATAAAACCATGTACGTACAAAAATTCCTTATTTGAGAAACTTTCTACATACACTTCTTCTTCTTCCTCAAATCTACAGAAATCTCCAAATCCTAAAACTCTTAAATCTCCAAATCAAATTCCATTCTTCCTCCTCCAAAACCTGAGCCTACCTCTCTCCTCTTGCCGCAGCTCTCCAACACCAACTCTGACCATCTCCCCCCGCCTCTCGATCACCATCCACCAACCCATGGCCAAAGCCCCACCTTCCCTCCCCCTTTCTTTCTTTTTCCCCTTCTTTTCCCCTTCCATATTTTCCCTCTTTCTTCCCCTTATTTCCATGGCTTCTATATTCCACTAAACTACTCCAAACAAAATAATTTCTTTTTGAAATCATGTATAATTCGATGGTAACAACTTTTTTGTTGAACCCTTCTTCCCGTTCCGAATATTTCTATACCGAAAACTCCATTTTTCATGTCCTTTCTCGGGTTCAGTTTTGGTCTAAAATACCCCATATTGTATCAATCATATCTCCATTAGTAAAGAACCAAATTATGTGATTCATTTTTTCAAACTATTTATTTTTCTAGTGATTTCATCTTTCTTTTAGATCAGTTCTTCAAATTCCTTAATTTGCAATGCCAAAAACTCAAATCTTTTCGAGGTATTTTTGAACTCGGATTTTCAACTCAGAAAACACCTCTGTTTGTTTTGATAATAGCTTCCTCAAGACAGAAGCTTTTTGAGTGATTCTTTTTTCGAAAGTGGAGAGAAAAGAATTTGCAACAACTTTCTAGTTAGTAACTTTTACAGATTCTGTAATATTCTGATCTGAATATTTTCTTAAAGATGACCTAGTTTCATATCTATCTGTAGTTTGGATCTTGGGTTGTTTGGAAGTAGTAGGTAATTGAAACTTTTTTATTGTTTCGTGTTCGGGTCTAAGCTTTGTAGGATTTGCTTTGCATTTTGATCTTTGATAAGAATCTACATATTGCTCCATTTTTATCATCACCTTCGTAGCCACGAAAGGTGAGCTGTCACTCATGACTGATATTTTTATGTTAGTGAATTGATAGCATGTGAAAAGTTATTGAAATGTTTTTTTGATAGGATTGCATTTAGTTAAATTCATACGATATAAACTAATTTATATATCCATTTTGACATATAGAATGACACACATTTGACACATATCAGACAAGAAAAAAATGACTCACCTATGTTATGCAAGTTAACATGATTTGTAAATGGTTGCTATGTAAATTGTTGTGGCATATGCTATGTTATTTGATTGTAAATCACCTTGCAAGTTCCTCGTATATATGTCATTTTGTATATTTACATGTTATGTTAGTGTATGACATGTTTGAATTTAAAATATTCACTTATGTTGTTTATGATATTTGACATATGTGATATGTTAATTAGGCATGTGTGTGATTAAATTAACATAATGGTATAAAATTTCAAGGTAAAAGGGTTTAATTGATTTATCGAAAATTGACTTACGAAAAGATATGAAGTTGGAATTACTAAGTAATTGTTTTTTTAAAGTAAATGTTGAAATTTAAAGAATTTGATTTGCATGATGAAACTAGATAATTTGGATTTAATTAAGGTAAGAGTTTAAATGAGAAATTTAAAACGTTAAACCTTAAGTTGATGTGAACGTTGAAACCTGAATTTAATTGAGGGATTGGAAATGTTGTTATATGGTTCGGTTTGGATTATGGAATGTGAAATAGCTTTAAGTGAAAAATTGAAATCTGAAGTTGAATTTAATAATGAATTGATTGAAAAAGAATATATCGGTTCAGTATTTGAACTAAACCGATTCATAGTATGAAAGATGATGTTTATTTGAATCTAAGCATTTCACTTATTGAGTTATCTGTACATTTCACTTGAGTTGACTTACTTACATAAGAATGCTAGTCCTGACTCGAGTGTTTTTTTACTTTGCGCTCAGGGCAGACCGAGTATTTCAGTTTAGTGAAGACACTTATTCCTGAAGTTGAAGACGGAATTGAGGACCGTATCTACTACTATTATAGCATTTTTCTATTCTGCTATAAAAAAAATCTATAAATTCTGATTTTGTTGAAAAATAGCTTTGCGAATTATTTATGTATTTTTTGTGTATTATACTTTACCCTTCCACATCAAGATTCTATATGTTATTCTTTTGAATCTTATTTCATTTGAACAATCCATTAATAATATGTCTTTTGAATATTTTGAGTAAGATATATGTGGTTTACTATCGACTTATGCTGTCCAAAAAGGTGGGTTGTTACACCGTATCACTTGATCATAGGATAGAAAATTATATATGGACACCGTTGGTCTATTTTAAATGATTTCCGAAATTTTACAAAGGAAAATATATGTGTTTTAATAAATACTGATTTTTGAAATACAATACAAGGATTTTTATTTTGATATGTATAAAATTTAGATTTTTAATTATATATTTTGGAAATTTTAAAATTATAAGTTAAGTATTAAAATGTAAATTATAAAATTTTACTTACAACTTTATTATTTTTAAAATATATAAAATAAGATTTAATAATAAAGTAATTTACTTTGATAAAATTTAATATAATAAAATTTACTAAGAATTTAATTTAACTAAGATATATATAAATATAATATGTTTTAAATATTTATTTACAATTTATATTAATATTTTTAAATATATTTTTGTAATAACTTTAATAAATAGAGGTTGGAAAGATTAATTAAAGTTGAATTGAAATTTAAATTGGCTAATAATTGAATTTAAATAAGGATTTATTTGGAACTTATTGATTTCGGGATTTTAAAGATATGATTTTATAACTTGATACCTTGACTTTGATTAAAGAAGGTCACATGAGTATTTTTAAATTTAAATAAAATCGAATTTGAATATTTAATTTTGATTTAAATTTGTAATTTGAGATTTTATTTAAATGTTTAACCAAAGGTGATTAAATGAATATTTTTAAATTTAAATAATATTGAAATTGAATATTTAACTTTGATTTAAATTTGTAATTTGGGATTTTATTTAAATGGTTATAAAAAATGATCAGGTGAATATTTCAAATTTAAATAAAATCAAAGTTGAACTTTGGAATTTAAATGACATTTATCAAATTGAGTTATTGTAAATGTTTGGATATTTAAACTTTGAAACCTATTAATTGGAAGTGGTTTAAATTTGTAGTTCAAACCTGGATTTTGAAATCGATATAAATTAAAAATAGCTTAACTGAGAATTTGAAATTGTTGGACCGAGATTGATTTGAATTGAATTCTGAGAGATTGATTTGAATTGAGTTTTGAAACTAAAGTTGATTTGAATTGATTTGTGAAATTGGAAGAAACTATTTTTGATATATATATATATATACACACACGCACTATTTTTTTAAAATAAAATATTTTAATCTATAACCTATTTTTAAATATAAACCATTTTTAGTAACCATTCTAATATATAAACTACTTTCAATATGAAAACTATTCGAGTTGGAACTGCTATGATTAAGATTTAATGGATTTAAATACGAATACTTTTATAAGATGGTTTAACTCATTTCGTGGTTATGATTTTGGAATAAATATGATTTAAAGTGATATGATTTCGAAAGTGAATATGATATCGAAAGTGAATATGATTTCGAAAGTGATATGATCTAAAATAAATATGATATTTTGATATGAAGTATGAACTGATTGAAATGATTTTAAAAGTTATTTAATAAAATGACTATGGTGTAAAATAAGCATTGGTTTGTAAAAGAGACCAAGATCGGATATTGTCATACCGTGTAAAAGTTATTTAACAACTGTGTATGTGGTGGAGAATCCAGAATAAAGTAGGATGGTTTGGCGAACGTCTGTATGAGGTATGAACGCATCCCTCCCACTAGTCAGCTTGATGTGACTAAAACAGGAGCTATACCTAGGCCAAGTGAGGTCGCAGCTTTGATTGATCATGCTTCTTTGATACCATATCTATTACTTTGTGATTGATTGGGTGCATCTTTGATTTTGGGAGTGTGTACCAAGATGGGCGGTTGTAGCTGCTATACGTTACCACTAGCCCAGTTTTGCAAAATGATAGTATCCTTGTTTGATGACATTTTTTTCTATGAGCTAGAAAATCACCGATAAATTTTGAATTAAAATTAACTACAAGCGCACGACGTACAATTTTAGTACGTGTCGAGTACGGGTTGATCCATAGGGAATTTTTAAGATTTTAAAACTTTCTAATCAATCAAATTAGACCAAAATGAGAAAGGATTGCTAACTAAAAAAAAATGAAGCTAAAAACTAGAATGAAAATGTGATTAAAAACTATGCAATCAGAAAACAATTTAGAGGCAAATCCACTCTCATATTTATGTAAATTAACAAAAATACAATCTATGATCTCTATTTTTGATATTAAGTGACATAAGTGTTGCACTTATCATAAGCATGGTTTATTTATGTTATTAGTTAATATAGCTTAAACCATCAAACTATAATGCATCAAATAAACCACTTATCAATTCTCATGAAAATGAAGCCAAAGAAAAAGCTATTTTAAGTATGATCTATTTATTATTGTAATTAGTAATATAGATCATCAAATTTTGATTTTTACTTTCATTTCATAGTCAAAAACCAATTAGCAAATATTGATGTAATTTGTGTTTATGTTGAATAAGAATAGTTCATTTGCATATGCAACATAAGCCATCAAACCCACTTGTATAAACTTACATCAAAATCCACTTTGATGAAGCATAAATAAAAGAGATCATAAATCATAGAGATGT
The DNA here is from genome assembly GCA_030765085.1 of Allium cepa. Lineage (NCBI taxonomy): Eukaryota > Viridiplantae > Streptophyta > Magnoliopsida > Asparagales > Amaryllidaceae > Allium > Allium cepa. Next base: position 719,488,081 of record CM060938.1, on the reverse strand, counting down.
TGAAATTACATAAAGTTAGAGAGCTTCATTACCCCTAAATTGAAGGGGTTTAGCTACTCATATGTGTTATCGTATCAACACATGAAAGTTTCAACATTGGAAAGCATAGAGAAGTAGAAACTAATTAAAAGAACAGAGATTAACTACTTGCATGAAATAACATTAAACTAGTTGCATAAATGTAAATTTAAGCTATGAACATGAAATGAAAGAAAGCATAGAAATAAACATAGGCATAAAAGTAAAGAGAAGCATGTAGAAAAGAAAAGAGAAAGAGGCTAAGAAGCCATTTTATTTCATGTAACTTTGAGCTTACTACTTGCATGCTAATTTTCCTAAGTAAAATTGAGAGTAAGTAGATCTCTACATGTACATAAGTGGGTTATTTGTACATGCATAAAATCCTAATTCACTTTTTAGGGTGCTTCCTAAAATGCCTTTTAGAAAGTGTGGCCACCAAGTAACCATTAGCCTCTATTTAGTCCATCATCAAATATCATGAAGCTTTAACCTTCATTTAGTTGTACATTAGCTTTTAATTGTAGATTTAGTTAAGTGGGTGGGGTCATCCATGATCATGTATTTGAATTATTTTCATATTTCTTTCTTTGTATTCTCTTGTGCATGCATATATCTATATGAAACCCTCTTCTATATGCATCCAAATTCCTATAAAAATCGTAAACAATGTCCAAGTAAAAATTCTCAAATTGACACATGCCACAAAAATGACCATTTTGCCCCTGTATGAAGATGAATATACGAAGATTTGAAAATAATTGAATTTTGGTTTAAATATGTTAAAAATACCCAAATATGATATTTATTTAAATAAAAATAGATAAAATATCGATGTATATATATGCACATTTACATACACGTCAATCCTACCCTAGGCATTGCCTCGCATATCTTGTTACATACTTTATCTTGCCCACTACGAGTTTGGTTTGTACCGTATCTATGGATTGCTCACCGAGTGTCTCATCGGTTTGGTGGAGCTTACAGTATCTGTGTAGACTATGGGAATATACAAAAATGTGTTAAGTGGGATATAGGAAACGCTTTAATGCTATTTTAATAGTTTACTTTACATAAGACATTATCTATGTCACGTGTTGCACTATGTATGTAGATAGTTTAACAGATTCTTAAAGGGTGGAATCCCAACATCCTTTAAGTTATGTTACATTTCACTTGGACATTTCACTTGAATTGATTTACTTGTATAAGAATGTTAATCCTGACTCGAGTGTTTTGTGCTTTGCTTTATGCTCGAATCAGACTGAGTGTCACAATATTTAAGACTCACCTTTGGAGCTTGAAGCTTTGTTTGGAGATTTATCTCATCTATTCAGCTTTGCAGTTATTTCTATTATTTACAGTTGTTTGTCTAGACTTGTCAGTTGCTTTTGAATTAGGGACTTCTTTGTACTTGGAGTTCTGTTGTATTGGTTTCAGACTCTGATGTTCTGTGGTAGCTTTGAACTACTATTTTCTATACCGCCGCTTATTATTATATTACTATGTTGTGCTTTTGTGATTGATTTATTTACCGTATATGCTAAGCTTTGCCAAATATAAATTAATAATCCGTTGTTTTAAGCAATTCAAGTCCGACATGTGTGAATGATTGTTGATTTGAATGGTTCGAAATAGCAGGTCGTTTTAATGGTTCCAACTCTATACCTTTCACTCTCTTCCAATTTACTTCGTACCAATTGCCTGATACCATATGCACTGGTTTCAACCACATCGGAGGCGATGGTATGGAGACAGAACCTAGTGCCGAAAGAGATGAAACAATGAAAAACCTATTTATTTGTACTTTTAAATTATTCCTTTCTTCCTACCTGCCTTGTTTGTCTAAATTTGAATGGTTGCAAGGTTTCACTTTTCAAAAGTACTACCGACTTTCGAAATTTAACAATTTAAACATTTTTCAAAACGCTCCTTCTCCTTCTTAAATTATATAAAACATTTAAGTCTCATACATTAAATAATTTTATACAACCATTAAAACATATAGGAAAAATCTATAAAAATTTCAGAAAATCACATTATATATGTTTTCTAACATATAAAGATTTTAGACCCAAATAATTAATTATTTACCCATAATTAATTTATAACCCAAAATACCATTTTCTTTACTAGAAAATTCATATTAATTCCACAAAAATTTATAAAAATATGAAAAATGAAATCCATATCCAAAATAATATTTATGACCTTCATAAAAACTCGCAAGGCATTTGGATGTCATTTAATAGGGGTTTCACCTTAAAACATATCATAAATTCAATATGAATAACCATAATTCATCAACAAGTATATATATTCATTCCATGATTCAAAAACATCGCAAATCATTGCAAAAATATTCGAAATTCATCTTAAAATAAAAAAAACATTTGAACTTGAGATGTAAATATTATTCACCTTATCTTTAGAGATTAAGGAGCTTGAGATTTGGATGAATTTGATTTGTATTAGCTTTTCCTTTAGCTTTTCTTACTCTTCTTCCCCTTGTCCTTGTTAATGGTAGCCGGCCTTTTGTTTTAAAATCTTTAAAATGAAATGAACATGTATTCTAATACACAACCAACGTTTGAAGGATATAGGAATGGCCTCTTTCCTATTTTACCCCTCCTCTATTTCAATTTAACTCTTATTTCAATTCATTGTTAAATGGCACAGCTACACCTTAATTAAAATCAAATCTCAATCCTCTAATCAACACATTATTTTATTTAACTTAGCTAATTAAATATTCTAAATAATATTACCAAAAATCTGGAGTGTTACAGACTCCCCTCCTTAAAGAATTTCGGCCTCGAAATTTTGATAAGGTACACAACAAATCAAACAAGAAAGTAAAACATACCATCAAACAAGTCAGGATAAATATCTCTAATCATGTTCTCAATCTCCCGAGTATAGTCCCTGTCATCGTTGCTCCACTGGACTTTGACTAACCTAACCGTCTCGTTTCTAATCCTTTTCTCATCTCTAGCAACAATACAAATAGGCTTTCTTCCAATAGTCAAATCAGGTTCTACAACTAAGTCCTCTAGCACAGTTGGTGCAATAGTAGTCTTCAAGTCTCTAACACACTTTATGAGATGAGTAACATAAAAAATATCATGGACTCCTACCAAACTGCTTGGTAACTCAACGCTATATGTGAGTTTCTCGATCCTCTTAACAATAGGAAAAGATCCAACGAACCTTGGTGCCAACTTCCCTGATTTACCAAACCTAATAACCCCTTCATCGGTGATACTTTAACGAAAACCTGATCTCCAACTGAGAACTCTAGATCTTTCCATTTCTTATCTGCATAACTCTTCTTCCTAGGCCGAGCCTCCTTCATTCTAGGCCGAATGAGCTTAATCTTTTCTGCAGCTTCTCTGACTAAATCTGGACCAAGAACCAACATATCCTAGTCTTTAGCCAACATACGAGAGATTTGCATGGCCTTCCATACAAAGCTTCAAACAGTGCCATCCCAAACTAGTTCGATAACTATTGTTATACGAAAACTCGACTAAATGTAGATGGTCTTACCGTGATCCCCTGAAATCTTGAGCACAAGCTATTAACAAGTCCTCCATGATTTTGTTAACCCTTTCCGTTTTCCCATTTGTCTGTGGATGGTAAGTGGTATTCATCTTGAGCTTGGTTCCCAAAACTTCCTGTAGACACTTCCAAAACTCGCTAGTGAATCATGGGTCTCTATCACTTACTGTGATATTTGGAATTTCATGTAGTCTAACCACATTCCTCATAAACAACTTTTCCAAAACAGGTTTCATTCTGGTTGATCTAACTGGATTGAAATGGGCACTCTTAATCATTCTATCCACTATGACCCATATACTAGCATTTCTCTGTTCGACCTTAGCAGCCATTCAATAAAATCCATGGATATTGAATCCCACTTCCATGCTGGAATATCTAACGGCTGAAGCAACACACTTGCTTCTGGTGTTCGACCTTTGCCTACTGGCGATTAAAGCACTGCTTTAGGCACAAACCAATATCCGCTTCACACCTTCCCAAACGAAATTCCTTTTTATATCCTGATACATCTTAGTACCTCCTGGATGAATGGTGAACTTCAAACGATGGTATTCCTCGAAGACTTCTTTTCTTATGTTTCCTATACTCAAAACACATAATCTTCCTTTCTTTCTCAATCACCCATTCTGGTCAAGATTGAAATCTTTCAAGTCATCGCTCTCAGTTCCTTCCCTTAGCTTCCTGATCCGTTCGGCTGAGACTGGATCCTCCATCTGTTTAAAAGCAATTTTTTGATCAACACCGGTCGAATTTCCAAATAAGATAACACAGCTGTATCTCCACTAGACCTAGCCTCATATCTCGACTGCAATCTACGAGCTGCTAATGCTTCTAAATCCTTCCACTCAGTAATCATCGCAAAAATTGCATTCTGATGTTTACTGTTAAGTGCATCTGTAACCTTGTTGCCTTATCCCGATGTGTACTTGATGCCAAAATCATATGCAATAATAAACTCTAACCACCTTTGCCATCTCAGGTTCAACTGCTACTGAGAGAACAAATACTTCGGCGACTTATGTTTTGTATATAACTCATACCTTTCTCCCAAAATGTAATGTCTCCACACCTTCAAAGAAAAAGTAACTGCAGCCAATTCTAAATCATGCGTCAGATACCAAACCTCATGCGGTCGAAGTTGTCTAGAAGCGTAGGCAATCACTTTAGCTCTCTACATCAGCATAGCTCCTAGTCCTGTTCCACACGCATCGGTACAAACCACCAAATTTTGATTCCCTTCTGTAACTACCAACACAAGTGCATCGGTCAATAAGTGTTTCAAACTCTGGAATGATTTCTCACACATATCAGTCCACACAAACTTCACATCATTTCTTGTTAGCTTGGTTATCGGCGTTGCTATCCACGAAAAATCCTTAATGAACCTCCGACGATAACCAGCCAATCCAAGAAAACTGTTTATCTCGGTTACTGTCTTGGGTCTCTTCCAACTATTTATACCTCAATCTTAGTTGGATCTATTAACAGCCCTTCCTCTGTGACTACATGACCAAGAAATTTCACTTCTTTCTTCTAGAAGTGACACTTTAAAAACTTTTCTTTTAGCAGATGCTGCCTCAACGTCTCAAGTACCACTCTAAGATGAACTTCATGCTCTCTTTCTTCCTTAGAGTATATCAAGCTATCATCTATGAAAACCAATATGAACCTATCGATGTGCTCTCGAAAAATCCGGTTCATCAAGTGCACAAAGAAAGCTGGCGCATTACTCAGTCCGAACGGCATGATAACCATTCGTACGATCCATACCAGGTCCTAAACGCCATTAACGGTATACTATCCTCTACTACTCTGAGCTAATGGAAACTTGCCGCTAGATCCAAATACGAAAATACCTTGGCTACACTCAACTGGTCGAAAAATCGTCAATGCTCGGCAATGGATATCGATTTTTTATCATCCTCTCATTCAAATTACTATAGTCGATACATAGCCTTAACGATCCGTCCATCTTCTTAACAAACACTACGGCTGCTCCCTAAGGCGAACCTCGGCTTGCTAAAACTCCTGCCTTCTAAATCCACCAACTACACCTTCAACTCTCATCTTTGAAGGGGTCATACTGAATGGTCTACTCATTGTTCTGCTCGCGGAACCAAATCTATCTGAAACTCAATGGCTCGTTTCGGTGGCAATCCAACTATAGGCTCAAACACATCTGCGAATTATCTAACCAAGAAAACTCGACCCAACTCATCTTCCGATTCCATAGCACCCAACAAGGCAAACATCTCATAGCAAGAACCTTCTATGGCATAAACAATCTTGTCACTATAGTCTGGGCGTCTAAGCGATATTTTCCTATCCTGGCAAAATATTTTAGCATCGTACTCACTCAACCAATCCATATCAAGAATGATTCTGAACCCTAAAAAAATCAAATACATGTAAACTACAAACAAAAGCATGACCTAACAAATCAAACTCTAATTGGCCACATCTCTACCCTAGAGGTGCATACTCTCCTATTAGATTTGCAACCCATAAGGAAGTAAATAAATATGTGGGTTCTAGGTTAAGCTCATTTATCAAACATGTAGATACAAATGAATGCAATGCTCCAGTATTGAATAGAATGCTAACAGACATACCATGAATATGAAGCATGCCTCCCAAAATGACATTTCCCTTCTCCTAAGCTGTTGGCTTCGAAGTAGCAGGCTCCAATGCATACACTTTGCCATTTCCATCCTTAGCGGACTCCTTGCACCGGCTCTTATAGTGGCCTATCTGGTCGTAGTGGTAGCTTCTCACATTCTTCCTCCCAGCCACTTCTTTTTCCGTCCTTGCATGATACTCATTGGCAAAGTGCCCCTTTTTTCGCACTTGAAATAGACAATCTCAGACTTCCCTTTCTTAGCTGCTCCATCCTTCTGAGCTTATTTCTTTGGAAATAACTTCCTCTTCTAACCCTGTCCAACCAGGACTTGTTTAGCCTTACTCTTCTCTAAAAAATCAAGCAACTCCTCATGCCTTAAGGCCATTTCCACAACAAATCTGAAGGATATCTAATATGAGGTAATGTAGCCTTGGCTAAATCAGGCTTCAACCCACTAATAAACTTCTTGTTCCTCTTCATCACCGCATCCACTTAAGCATGCCCATATCAGACCAACTCCTCAAACCTCCTAGCTTACTCCAGAACGGACATCTCTCCCTGCTCTAATTCAACAAACTTTTTGATTAGAGCCGATTGTGCCATTGCAGAAATGAACCTCTCCTAGAACCTTCCCTTGAAATCTTCCAGGGTCATAGCCTCCTCATCCACTACCACAGTCACATTATTCCACCAGAACAAAGTAACTCTCTAAAGCTGTCTAGATGCCAACCTCCTCTTATGCTCATCATTGAGCCCTAATTCTGCAAAAATCCTTTCGCAGTGCAACAACCAATTCTCTATCTCAATGGCATACTCCATTCCAACAAACGGCTTCCCTCCAAGCTTAATTAGTCCCCGCTCAACTTAGCATAGTCATTAACAACTGCATTTCCCAGAACTCCTCCTCCCAGTACTCTTGCAGTAACACCTACCTTCACTACATTCATGAAAAACAGGTACGGAGCTTCCATTCCAACTTGGGGACTCCAGCACCCATAGTTTCTGCTTGCGCCTGACCTTGACCTCTTCTCACATTAGGCCTGGCATTCCCTTCGGTGCCTTTTCCTCCTGAGTTAACTCTTCTTCCTTCCATATCTTTATTCAAATCTCATGAGATACAGAAAAATTACCTAACAAGGATAGATACTAGAGATAAAGCGTATCCTTATATATAACAAATACAAGTACTTTATTATAGCATTATCCCATACCCTAACCTTACTTTACTTCTTTAGGATTATGTTTTAAAAATAATTTTTAGTTAAAGATTTTCATAAACCTATGCTCTGATATCAAGTTGTAACATCCCGTATCTGGAGGACAAATGCTAAGCGCTGCAGATGTTGTAATCATCTATAGTATTAACCTCTGGTGACAAAATACGACATTGCTAATGGTATTTATAATATCAGAAGCACTTGAATATGAACAAAATCAAAGATTTCTAAAAATAACATATTACTGATTACATTGCAACAAATTCATATTAAAATTACATAATCCCATGTCCATTTCCCAAGTAAAGATCAATTATAATCATTACAAAATTATGCCTAGAGAAACATATGGCGATGTCCCCTTTATTGATCAGAGAAATATAGTCATATCTGACTTAATGTACATAGCGGAAAAATAAATAGAATAATCTGTATTCCTAATTAGCTATCCGTTAACCACCTGCATGTACCTGAAAGCTTTATTCGCCAAAAGATTAAAACCTAAAGAGCCTCCTCAGCAACTCAAATCAATTTTGAGCACCCGAGATTTAAGGGGAAACAAAAACTTCGAGTCAAACATAATGCCTGGTGTGAATAATTCAGTTACATCTTGGTTTACTGATATTAAGTGAGACCACATCGCCTAGCGAATCAGATTTCCCCTCTCTAATATCCTTTTCAAAACATATACATTTTGCAAATCCTTTCTGGCAACAAACTGGTTAATCAAACTGATTATATCAAAATAGCAATATCCTTTATCTAGGCCGACTGCCTACAAACTGGACTAACTATCCAAATCAAAATGGACTAACATTCCGAACTATTTTCTTAGGGTTAACTACCCTTTAAATTTTCCTTAAAAACCTTTTCAAAATAATTTAGTCCTTCAAATCATATATATACAAGTAAAACATATCTTTAGCTTTACTCTAAGGTATTTTTGCCATGATATATATACTTTACTCAAAATAATGTTGATGAATTTTAATGAGGATTAGCTATCTTTCCAAAATAAGTTAAAATCCTTTTTAACTTAAAACACCTAGGCTATGTTGCCTATTTAATGCATTCAAAACCTATGTTTAAAACCCTAAACATCCTTTCGAAACCCTTAAAGGTAACCCATTCAAAACCATTAAAAGCAACTCTTTCGAAACTAATAAAAGTCTTTCCTTCGAAAGCTTTAAAACATTAGATATCCTCCTTTAAAACCTTTTAAACCTTGCCTTTCGATAATATAGGAAAAACCTACCTTTTCAACTCTGTCGAAACCCTAGGGAACGACCCCTTCTGAAACCATTCATTAAAACCTTTCGAAAGCATCAAAACTCAAATCCTTCAAAAGCACTTTGAATTCGATTTAAAACATGTGGAAATCTTTCAAAACCATTCAAAATTTCATTCCTTTGAAACATTTGAAAAACATCTCAGTCGAAACCATTTGGATTCCGCCTTCCTATAGAGCGAAAAGATCAAAAACCGATTAAAGTCAAAAGCATCTGCTTCGAAACCATTTAAAACCATCCCTTTCGAAACCATTTGGGTTTTACTTCAAACATAGAAATGGTTTTAAAGACATTTGAGTCGTAAGAATCCGTTTCGAAACCATTTCCTAAGTAATAAAGTGATGGTGTCGAAACCATGCATTCGAAAGCATTGGAGAGGTGGCCATATTTTAGAAAACAAAACGAACCCCTTCGAAACCATCTGGATCGAAAGGTAGGAAGTGGCAGCTAAAGGTTTCGACTCAGACAAAAGCAAACATTTAAAAACAAAGGCGCAACCCAATCGAAACCATTCTTTTAAACCATCTGACCTAGTCGAAAGCCAACTAAGTAGAAAGCATCTTAGTCGAAAGTAAGCAAGCACATTTTTCTTTAAAACCAAAACAATGCTTCAACCCCTTTGAAACCCCATGTTTTCGACCCTATACCTTTCGTCGTCTTCTAATTCACTACATATTGTTGGTCCGTGAGATGATGGTTTTGATGAAAAAAACCTTAGAATAGGATTATAAAATATAAATACTAACATTATAGTATAGAAATATATGTATATGCAGGATTTAACAATGTAGGTACCAAGAATGAAGACTGTACAGTATAGAGATTCAAGATATCAAGATTGAAGACTCATGAGTATCAAGAAAATCAAGATTATCAAGAGTTCAAGGTTTCAAGTAATTTATTTTTTAATTAGGAATTTTGTTAAAACTCCTAGAAAAGCACCGGCATCTTAAAATCCAATTAATTCATGGAATGGAATCCACTTCGAGCCTATTAAAGGGATGGAACCCTAAGTAGGATAGAACCTACGAAAAATCTAGTGGAACATTGTTTCGTATCCGCTAACTTTTATTCAAAATGATTTTACAAAATTATAACTTTTTTTCAAAATGTTTTCAAAACCTTCCTTTTAAAAGAATCAAAATCATCTATCATGGTTTTAAATACTTTTATCCTTAAAATAATCTTTAATTCAAAATCAAATTATCTTTAGTTTTAAACTATCTTTTAATAATAATATATTTAACTTTTAATATTTATACTTAGATTTAAATATAAAATTATAGTAAAATTTTATATATACCAAAATATTATTCTCTATATTTATTTATGTATTTTAACCATAGTTAAGTATATTTATAAAAGTTTAAAATAGTTTTAATATAAGATAAAAGTTATTTTCATAGAAAAACAAAACATCAAAATTTCCTTTGGGATGTCGACATGCTCAATACACCCATGTCGATATTGTGTCAGTTAATTTCAAAATTTAAATTTCAATAGAAGTTTCTATCCGTCATATCTCTTCACGAATGGACATGACTGTTGTTCTTATATAAATGGGGGCTGTTTTCAACGAATTTTCAATTATATTTTATGGTTTTCATTTCTCTTCTTTTTCCACATTTCTTTATACTTATTCCTTCCATTACTTTGCCGAAATCAACATTGAATCAAACTAGATTATCTCTGGTTTGATTCTCTATCACTACCTCAACAAGATCCTCAGTGCTATTCAGAGTTATAGGCTTCTTTGGAATCAATTAAATGAGTAAAGATGTGATTGTGGACTTGGAAATCAATCAAGCAAGAAAAGGTGTGATTATAGCCTTGGAAATCAACTGGGTGAGCTTGTTGCCTATGAAATCAAGTATCTCTACCCAGAGGATTGTGAATCTGGAGGGTGTACCACGTAGCCTTGAAATCGAGGCTGTAATTGTACGATTGCTTTTGAAAGGAAATTCATACTTGTGTGCGGGACTGGATGTAAGGTAACTCCGAACCAGTATAAAATCCGGTGTGTTCTTTCCTTATCACTTTTACTTTATTTTTGCATCTGTGTTTGATTTACATTTGTGTTCAACTTAACAAAAAATCAAAAATATTTAATAATTCCTTAAAACACTATTCACCCCCTCTAGTGTTTATCATAGCCTTAAGATCTGTAATCCGCATTTCTCACATTTAGTATTAGAGCAAGGTTTTCAAATTTTCATAACCAAAATTTTGAAAAGTTTTCCAAATGGCTACCAACACTGGTACTGTTATTCCTGTCACCAGTTCATTTATAGAAGGTCAGTCTATTGTCAGAGAACCATTTTTTAATGGCAGTAACTATGCATATTGGGCATGTAGGATGAAAATATATTTACAATCTGCAGGAGTAGATACTTGGAATATCACACAAACTGAATATTCTGAACCCACAACAGATTTTGCACAGTGGTCCGCTGAGCAAAAGACTGTTGCACAAAATAATTCTAAAGCAATGAATATTTTGTTTTGTTCACTTTATAGAAATGAATTTAATAGAGTGTCAGTTTGCAAGTATGCATATGAAATTTGAAAAACTTTGCAAGTTACTCACGAAGGAACAAGCAAAGTTAAACAGACCAAAATTTCCATGCTCACAAATCAGTTTCAATTATTTAATATGAATTCTAATGAGTCTATTTCAGATATGTATAGTAGATTTCAGGATAATGTGCATTCTCTAATATCCTTGGGAAAGGAATTTTCGGAAGAAGATCAAGTCAATTTTTTTTTTAAATTCTCTTACTCTAAAATGGGATCAAAAGACACTTGCGATCGAGGAGGCAAATGACATCAGTACCTTAAAGATGGAAGAATTAATTGGAAATCTAATGTCAGTTGAAGTCCAAATGACCGAGAGAAGAGAAAGCAAAGCATCCGAAAAGAAATCAATGGCATCTAATGCATTGACTGATGGATCAGACTCAAACAGCGATAATGATGAAGAGATAGCCTTGATGACCAGGAATTTTTGGAAATTTTTGAAATACAGAAAGATGAATAATCTCAAGAGAAACAACTATAAGAACTTTGGAAATCAGAATGTAGTTCCAAACAATGTCAAATGTTTCAACTGTGATGAGCCAGGCCATATTAAAAGAGACTGTCTGTATCCAGAAAGGCAAAATCCTCCTATAAATAATGATTCAATAAAGAAACAGAAGAGTGCATTTACTGCTACTCTAGATGACTCAGACTCATCCTTAAGCGATGATGATCAGAAGATAGATAATTCAAATTTGTGTTTCATGGCAGTTCTTGACTCCGACGAACCAGGGAAACGGACTCAGAAAAAGGTACACATTTATAATATAATTGGTTGAAATTACATGCTTAAAATTAGATGCTTGATTGCTTGATTGATTGATTTTGAATTGGTGTGTTATTTGAATTTTAAATTTTTTTACTATTATTTTATTACTATTTTTACTAATATAATATATTATGGAATATACTATAATTCTAATAATATTCCAGATATATATAGACATTAAAAATAATAAGTGTGTATATATATATATTAGAGTACTTAGGAAAAATAAATCATAGAAATTCACAAGCAGATGTCGACATGGTCCCTACCATAATGTCGACATGGGTACAAAATTTGAAATTCAAAATTTGAATTCAAATGGTTCAATTTCCCTCCACCTTTTCACTTCATTCAATTCTCTGAAAAGACATCTTTTGACCAGAGAACATGTCCTTTGAGAATCTATTTATTCACTAGCTTTTATCACATTTTTTCACTCTCATTTTCAAATTCAAACTCTCTCTTCAAGACTTCAAGCTCTCTACTCTATACTCTAATGGCTACTTCAAGCAACTCCTCTACCATGGGAATTTCCAGAAAGATAAAAGAGCAACTCTTCAATGATCCGGAGGCTATAAAAGCATACAGCGATTATGCTAACTATGCAAAAGTCCATCCTAGAAAGTTTGCTATATTTCAAGATTTCACTTCTTATGAATTTGATTATCTTTTTGCAAACAATCAAATTCTTAGTCTTGTTGATGCTTCTCAAAATGATTTTGTTTGTTATCCAAATCTTTTCAAAATTTTCTATGCAAATCTTAGTCGTGGATTTTATAATGGAAACGATGATGAAATTTAGAGTAGTGTCAAAGGCACTAGAATTGTTTTGAATTGTGATCTTTTAGGTACCTTCTCAATTGCAAGAGTACGGGAATGGATCTTTCTAATTTTAAAATCGATGAAAAATGATCGTGAGACATTTCATCACATTTTCGAAGGAAATGATAATTTTGAATTCAAAAATCGAAACTTTCGACCAAAAGCTAGAATTGTCAATCTTCTTTTACAACATACTTTGACCCCAAGATCGGGAAATTTTAACAATCCCACTTCAAAAATTTGCAAAGCACTTTTTGCTATTTTTGGAAATTATGATATTAATTGGGCGCTAGTTATTTTGGATGAGCTTCGTCCCAAAAATCTTGAAACGGGTGAGAATACTTTGTATCATGGAATTTATCTCACTCGAATTTTTAACTATTTTGGAGCGGATTTCAAAGGAGAAGAATTTGTTTTTAGAAAAGGTTTCAATCATTCCAACATTTCGCTTATGAAAATTCCATTTGTTTTTCAACCCTACGAGTCTCTTGCCGAAAAGGAAGAGCGTTTGGCACATGAGGAGATGGAAGAAGAGGAAGAAGAAAAGAAGGGGATGAAATGGAAATTGAAGAAGAAGAAGAAGAAGGTGAAACTTCTTTAGAAAGCATCGACTATCCTCCTAATCCATCCAACAAAACCCTTCTCAAAAACCAAAAGACCATTGTTGATAATCAACGGATTCTTAAACGATCCGTTAGTAAGAAGTTGGACAAAATTTCATTCAAGATGAACAAGTTTATTTCCAAAGTCGACAAGAAGCTTGGATTATCTTCATCGTCATCATCCTTTGACTAGTTTTACCTTTTCGTATCTCATTGTATTTGTTTTAGTTTATTTTTATTTGAATGTTCGTGTAGTTCTTTGTGTTTAATCGTTGTATCGTATTATCGTGAAATGAAATTGAATTCCTTTTCTGTTATCTAGCTTATCTTATCTCCAAAATAAATGTTAGTATATTATATAAATATATACACACACACACAATTATTCACAAAATAAAAATAAGCCATCAAAATTCACTACACCATATCGACATCCTCCTATGACCGTGTCGACATGTACTGGTCAAAAATGACATTTCATTTTGAATTTGAAATTTGAATAACTACCTTATATCTATTCATTTCAAACGAATTTCTACACCTATAAATAAATACTTATTTCTTCCATAATTCATCACCGAATATCATTTCTTATCCACTTTGTCTCTCATTCTTCTCACAAACTCGAATATGGCCAATCCAATTCATAATCTATCAGAAAATCTTGAAGAGACTCTTAATTCTTTCCAGAATATTCTTTCGTTCATTCTACGTAACCAACGACACTTAGAATTGAGTCAAATGCAGATGATTAAAGAGCAAGAAAGGCATTTCGATGCAATACAATGGATGATTTCCTCGCTGCACAAGGATGATAATGAAGCACATCCTCCAGTCTCTCTCGCTAATGATAATGAAAATTGGGATGCCATTAAAGCAGACCCTATATTTGGAGAAGAAGGATGGGTGGAAGTTCCTCGTAATGTTTGATTTGATTGGTTTGTTTGATTTGGTATGATTGATTTAGTTTGTTTGATTTGAATTATTTGATTTGATTTGATTTGATTTGAATCGATTTGGATTAATATTTGGTGTGAAATACATGTATAAATATGTATTAATATTTATATGATCTTTAATTAATTATCATGTTTATCAGTATGATTATCTCTTAATCTATCTATTATATACTCCATTTGTATAGTTTAGTAATGCAGGTACTTTAGTTCAAGATTGAGGGGGAGTTATATAGTTGGAGATTATATAGTTTGGAGTTAGTTTTTGTTGATGACAAAGGGGGAGAAGTATAAAATAGGATAGTTAGGCATAAATTAAGGGGGAGTTATTAGGATAGAAGTAATATTTTATAAACAAAGGTTGCCATCATCAAAAAGGGGGAGATTGGTAGTCCGTGAGATGATGGTTTTGACGATAACAACCTTAGAATAGGATTATAAAATATAGATACTAACAGTATAGTTTAGAAATATATGTATATGCAGGATTTAACCATGCAGGTACCAAGAATGAAGACTGTACAATATAGAGATTTAAGATATCAAGATTGAAGACTCATGAGTATCAAGAAAATCAAGATTATCAAGAGTTCAAGATTTCAAGTAATTTATTTTTTAATTAGGAATTTTGTTAAAACTCCTTGAAAAGCACTGGCATCTTAAAATCTAATTTGTTCGTGGATGGAATCCACTTCGAGCCTGTTTAAGGGATGGAACCCTATGTAGGATGGAACCTATGAAAAATCTAGTTGAACATTGTTTTGTATCCGCTAACTTTTATTCAAAATGATTTTACAAAATTATATCTTGTTTTCAAAATATTTTCAAAACCTTCCTTTTAAAAGAATCAAAACCATCTATCCCGGTTTTAAATACTTTTAGCCTTTAATTTCAAAATCAAATTATCTTTAGTTTTAAACTATCTTTTAATAATAATATATTTAACTTTTAATATTTATACTTAGATTTAAATATAAAATTAAAGTAAAATTTTATATATACCAACATATTATTCTCTATATTTATTTATGTATTTTAACCATAGTTAAGTATATTTATAAAAGTTTAAAATAGTTTTAATATAAGATAAAAGTTATTTTCAAAGAAAAACAAAACACCAAAATTTCCTTTGGGATGTCGACATGCTCAATACACTCATGTTGACATAGTGTCAGTTAATTTCAAAATTTAAATTCCAAAAGAAGTGTCTATTCGTCATATCTCTTCATGAATGGACATGGCTGTTGTTCTTCTATAAATATGGCTGTTTTCAACGAATTTTCAATTATGTTTTCTGGTTTTCATTTCTCTTCTTCTTCCACATTTATTTATACTTATTCCTACCATTACTCTGCCGAAATCAACATTGAATCTAACTAGATTATCTCTGGTTTGATTCTCTATTACTATCTCAACAAGATCCTCAGTGCTATTCAGAGTTATAGGCTTCTTTGTAATCAATTAAACGAGAAAAGGTGTGATTGTGGCCTTGAAAATCAATCAAGCGAGAAAAAGTGTGATTGTAGCCTTGGAAATCAATTGGGTGAACTTGTTGCCTGTGAAATCAAGTATCTCTACCCAGAGGATTGTGAATCTGGAGGGCGTACCTCGTAGCCTTGAAATCGAGAGTGTAATTGTACAATTGCTTTTGTAAGAAAATCCGTACTTGTGTGCGGGACTGGATATAGGGTAACTCCGAACAAGTATAAAAGCCGGTATGTTCTTTCCTTTATTGCTTTTACTTTATTTTTGCATCTATGTTTGATTCTGCAATCATATTTGTGTCTGAATATTGCATAAATTTGTGTTCAAATTAACGAAAACTCAAAACGATTCAATAATTCCTTAAAACACTATGCACCCCCTCTAGTGTTTATCCCATCCTTAAGATCTGTAATACGCATTTCTCACACATACCAGTTGTCTAATACCATGTGCATTGGTTTCGATCGTATCGTAGGTGATAGTATGGAGGTAAAACCTGGTGTTGAAAGAGACGAAACAGTGAAAAACCTATTTGTTTGTACTTTTAACTATTCTTTTGTACCTAACCTTCCTTGTTGGTCTAAATCTGATTGGTTGCAAGGTTTTTCTTTTCAAAAGTGCTACGACTTTCCAAACTTAAAAATTTAAACATTTTTTAAAAAGCTCATTCTCCTCCTTTAATTATATATAACATTTAAGTCTTATACCGTAAATAATTTTATATAACCACCAAAACACTTAGAAAATATCTAGAAAAATTCCAGAAAATCACATTATCAATGTTTTCTAAAATATAAAAATTTCAGATCCAAACAATAAACTATTTATCCGTAATTAATTTATAACCCAAAACACCATTTTCTTTACTAGAAAATTCATATTGATTCCACGAAAATTTAGAAAAATCTGAAAATTGAAACCAATCTCCCAAATAATATTTGTGATCTTCATGGAAATTCGTAAGGCATTTGGATGTCATTTAATAGGGTTTTCATCTTAAAACATATCACAAATTCAACATGAATAACCATAATTCTCAACAAGTATATCTACTCATTCCATCATTCAAAAACATGAAAAATCATTGCAAAATATTCGAAATTCATCTAAAAATAGAAAATATAATAAAAAATGAGATGTAAAAATTTACCTTAGCTTTAAAGATTAAGAAGCTTGAGAATTGGATGAATTTGATTGGTATTAGCTTTTCTTGCTCTTTTTTCCCTTTTCCTTGTTAACGGTGGCCGGCCACTCTTTTTAAAATTTTCAAAATAAAATGAACGTGTATTCTAATACATGGCGAAGGTTTGGAGGATATAGGAATGGCTCTTTCTTATTTATCCTACCTCTATTTTAATTCACCTCTTATTTTAATTCATTGTTAAATGGCACGGCTACACCTTAATTAAAATCAAATCTCAATCCTCTACTCAATATGATATTTTATTTAATTTAGCTAATTATATATTGTAAATAACGGTACCAAAAATCTGGGGTGTTACGGAATCCCCTCCTTAAAGAATTTCTCCTCCAGATTATGATAATATACACAACAAATCAAACAAGAAGGTAAAACATACCAACAAACAAGTCAGGATAAGTATATCTAATCCTGCTTTCGATCTCTCGAGTACAGTCCCTGTCATCGTTGCTCCATTGGACTTTGGCCAACCTAACCGTCTTGATCCTAAGCCTTCTCTCGTCTCTTGCAAACGATACGAATAGGCTTTCTTCCAATAGTCAA
This sequence comes from Allium cepa, assembly GCA_030765085.1. Taxonomy (NCBI): domain Eukaryota; kingdom Viridiplantae; phylum Streptophyta; class Magnoliopsida; order Asparagales; family Amaryllidaceae; genus Allium; species Allium cepa. The sequence continues at coordinate 719,470,415 of CM060938.1, read as the reverse complement.
ATCCGGTTTTACTACTAAGTCGTCTAGCATAGTTGGTTCAATTGTAGTCTCCAGGTCTCTAACACACTTCTGAGATTAGAAACATGGAAAACATCATGGAACTCCTGCCAAATTGCTCGGTAACTCAACTCTATAAGCAAGTTTCCTGGTCCTCTCAACAATAGGAAAAGGTCCAACGAACCTCGGTGCCAACTTCCCCGATTTACCAAACCTAATCACCCCTTCATCGGTGATACTTTGATGAAAACCTGATGTCCAAATGAGAAATCTAGCCCGATGACCTCAATCTTTTCTGCTACTTCTCTGACTAAATCTGGATCAAGAACCAACCTATCCCTAGTCTTTAGCCAATGTACGGGAGATATGCATGGTCTTCTATACAAAACTTCGAACGGTGCCATCTCAATATTGGTCTAATAACTGTTGTTATACGAAAACTTGATTAAATGCAGATGGTCTTCCCACGATTCCCCGAAATCAAGAACATACGCTCTTAAAAAATCCTCCAAGATTTTTGTAACCCTTTTCGTTTGCCCATTTGTCTGCGGATAGTAAGCGGTACTCATCTTGAGCTTGGTTTCCAAAACTTTCTATAGGCTCTTCCAAAACTTGCTAGTGAATCAGGGATCTCTATCACTTACTATGCTACTAGGAATTCCATGCAGTCTAACCACATTCCTCATAAACAACTTTGCCAAAACAGGTACCATTCTGGTTGATCTAACTGGAATGAAATGAGAACTTTTAGTAAATCTGTCCACTATGACCCATATACTATCATTTCCTCTATTCGACTTTGGCAACCCATCAATAAAATACAGGGATATAGAAACTCATTTCCATACCAGAATATCTAATGGCTAAAGCAACCCACTTAGCTTTTGGTGTTCGGCCTTTTCCTGTTGGCAGTTCAAGCACTACTATACGCACAAACCAATATCCCGCTTCACACCTTCCCAGAATAAATTCCTCTTCATATCCTAATACATCTTAGTACCTCTTGGATGAATAGTGAACTTCGAACGATGACATTCTTCCAAGATTTCTTTCCTTTTGTTTCCTACACTTGGAACACATAATCTTCCTTTCTTTCTCAACCGTCCATTCTGGTCAAGACTGAAATCTTTCAAGTCATCGCTCTTAGTTCCTTCTCTTAGCTTCCTGATCCATTCGACTAACACTGGATCCTCCATCTGTTTAGTAGCATTATTTTTTATCAACATTGGTCGAATTTCCAAACAAGATAATACAACTGTATCTCCACTAGACCCATCATTGGATCTCCACTGCACAGTGCAATCTACTAATGCTTCCAAATCCTTCCACTCAGCAATCATCACAAAAACTGCATTCGGATGTTTCCTGCTAAGTGCATCTGCAACCTTGTTGCCATTCCCCGGTGTATACTCAATCCCAAAATCATAAGTGGCAATAAACTCTGACTACCTTTGCTGTCTCATGTTAAACTCTTTCTGAGAGAACAAATACTTCAACAACTTATGATCTATGTATAACTCAAACCTTTCTCCCGAAAGGTAATGTCTCCACACCTTCAAAACAAAAATAACTACAGCCAATTCTAAATCATGCATCGGATACCTGACCTCATGTGGTCTAAGTTGTCAAGATGCATAGGCAATCACTTTAACTCTCTACGCCAGCACAACTCCTAGTCCTGTTCCACACGCATCAGTATAAACCACCAAATCTTGATTCCTTTCTAGAACAAACAACATAGGTACATGGATTAATAAGTGTTTCAAACTTTGGAATGCTTTCTTACACTTACCAATCCATACAAACTTCACATCCTTTCTTGTTAGCTTGGCCATCGGTGCCGCTATCCATGAAAAAACCTTAATGAACCTCTGATAACAACCAGCTAATCGAAGGAAACTCTTTATCTCGATTATTATTTCAGGACTCTTCCAACTATTTTCTGCCTCAATCTTAACCGGATCTACTGATAACCCTTCCTCTGAGACTACATGACTAAGAAATTTCACTTCTTTCTTCTAGAAGTGAAAACTTATAAAACTTCGCTTTCAGCTGATGCTCCCTCAACGTCTCAAGCTAGACTCTAAGATAAACTTTTTGCTCCCTTTCATCCATAGAGTATATTAAGATATCATCTATGAAAACCAATATGAACCTATCCAAGTACTTTCGGAAAACCCGGTTCATCAAATCCACAAAGAAAGCTGGCGCATTGGTCAGCCTGAATGGCATGACTCACCATTCATATGACCTATACCTGGTCCTAAACGGTCAATGGTATACTATCCGCTGCTACTCTGACCTGATGGTAACCTATCGCTAGGTCCAACTACAAAATATCTTGGTCCACTCAACTTTTCGAACAAATCGTCAATCCTTAGTAATGGATATCGATTCTTTATTGTCCTCTCATTCAACTTTCGATAATCTATACATAGCCTTAATGATCAGTCCAGCTTCTTAGCAAACACTGCAGCTGCTCCCTAAGGCGAACTACTCGACTGATAAAACTTTTACCTTCTAAATCCACCAACCGCACCTTCAACTCCCTCATCTCTAAAGGGGTCGTCCTGCTTGGCGATCTAATCTGAGGTTATGCTCCTGAAACTAAGTCGATCTGAAACTCAATGGCTCGATTCGGTAGCAATCCAACTACAGGCTCAAAGACATCTGCGAATTCTCTAATAATGAAAACTCAACTCATCTTTCAACTCCATAGCACCCAATAAGGAAAACATTTCACTACAAGAACCTTCTAGGGTATAACAATCTTGTCACTATGATCTAGGTGTCTAAGCGATATTTTCCCATCTTGGAAGAATATCCTAGTATCATACTCACTCAACCAATCCATACTAAGAATGATTCTGAACCCTAAAAAATCAAATACATGCAAATTGCAAACAAAACCATGTCCTAACAAATCAAGCTCTAACTGGTCACATCTCAACCCTAGAGTTACATAACCTCCAATTGGATTCGCAACCTGTAAGGAAGTAACTAAATAAGTGGGTTCTAGATTAAGCTTAGTTATCAAACATCTAGATATAATAGAATTCATTGCACCAATATCAAATAGAACGCTAACAGACATGCCATGAATCTAAAGCATACCTCCCAAAACTGCTTTCCCTTTTCCTGAGTTGTTGGCTTCTAAGTAGCAGGCTCCAATGCTTACACTTTGCCCTTTCCATCCTTAGTGGGATTCTTGCATTAGCTCTTATAGTGGCCTATCCCGTTATAGTTGTAGCACCTGACATTCTTCCTCCCAGCCATTTCCTTTGCCTCCCAGCATTACACTCATTAGCAAAGTGCCCCTTCTTGTCGCACTTGAAACAGACAATCTTAGACTTCCCTTTCTTAGCTGCTCCACCCTTCTGAGCACCTTTCTTTGGAAAGAACTTCCTCTTCTGACCCTGCCCAACTGAGACTTCTTTAGCCTTGCTCTTCTCTAGAGAATCAAGAAACTCCTCATGCCTTAAGGCCATCTCCATTACAAAATCAGAAGGATCTCTAATATAAGGTAATGTAGCCCCGGCTAACTCAGGCTTCAACCCCCTAATAAACTTCTCGTTCCTCTTCAACACTATATCCACTAAAGCATACGCATATTTTGCCAACTCCTTGAACCTCCTAGCATACTCCAGAATAGCCATCTCTCCCTGCTCTAATTCAACAAACTTATCGATCAGATCTAACTATGCCATTGTAGACATGAACCACTCTTGAAACCTTCCCTTGAAATCTTCCAAGGTCATAGCCTCCTCACCACTGCCATAGTCACACTATTCAACCAGAATAAAGCAGCTCCTTGAAGCTGTCTAGATTCCATCCCCCTCTTACGCTCATCAATGAGCTTCAAATCTGCAAAAATCCTTTCATAGTGCAACAACCAATTCTCTACCTCAATGGCATCCTCCTTCTAACAAACGGCTTTCCTCTAAGCTTAATGTAGTCCCCACTCAAATTAGCATAGTCGTTTACAACTAGAGCTCTTGGAACTCCTCCTCCCACTACTCCAGCAGCAACACCTGCCAGCACTATATTTACAAAGAACTGGTAAATAGCTTCCATTCCAACTTGTAGGACTCCAACACCCATATTCTCTACCTGTTCCTGACCTTGACCTCTTCTCACATTGGGCCTGGCATTCCCTTTGGTGAATTCTTCTACTAGGTTAACACTTCCTCTTCTTCCTTCCATATCTGTATTCAAACCTCATGAGATATAGAAAAATAACCTAACAAGGATAGGAGATTAGAGATAAAGCGTATACTTGTATATAACAGATACAGGTGCATTACTATAGAATTATCCCATAACCCAATCTTACTCTACTTCTTTAGGATTACGTTTTAAAAATCATTTTTAGTTAAAAAAATTCATAAACCTATGCTCTTATACCAAGTTGTAACATCCCGTATTTGGAGGCCAAAAGCTAAACGCTATACATACTGCAGTCATCTATAGTATTAACTTATGGTGACAAAACACGACATTACTAATGGTATTCATAATAGCAGAAGCACTTGAATATGAACAAAATCACATATTTCCAAAAATAATATATTACTAATTTCATTTCAACAAATTCGTATTCAAATTGCATAATCCCATGTCTGTTGCCTAGGTAAAGATCAAGTATAATCATTACAAAATTACGCCAAGAGTGACATATGACGATGCTCCCTTGGTTGATTAGAGAAGTATAGTCATATCTTACTTAATGTACACAAAGGAAAAATAAAAAGAATAATCTGTATTCCTAATTAGCTATCCGTCAGCCACCTGCTCGTCTCCGAAACATTTATTCGCCAAAAGATTAAACCCTGAAAACCCTAACCCTCAGCCTACTCAAATCAATTTTGAGCACCCGAGAGTTTAAGAGGAAGCAAAAACTTCAAGTCGATATAAAGCCTGGTGTGAATAATTCTATTACATCTCGGTTTACTGATATTAAGTAACACCACGTTGCTTAGCGGAATGGGTTTCCCCTCTTTACTATCCTTTTCAAAACACATATATTTTGCAGATCCTTTCCTGCAAATCAAATTGATTATATCAAAATAGCAATATCCTTTATGCTAATAAATGGACTATTTGTCCATAAAATAGGTAATATGTGAACTATCTGCCCAAAATATAGTAGCAAGGTTCATTATGCTACAAATGGACTATCTGTCCGTACAATTGGGCTGACTACCTACAAACGAGACTAACTACCTGAAGTCTAGGCTGACTGTCTATAAACTAGAATAACTATCCTAATCAAAATAGACTAACTTTTCGAATTATTTTCTTAAGGTTAACTACCCTTTGAATTTTCCTTGAAAACCTTTTCAAAATGATTTATTCCTTCAAATCATATATATACAAGGAAAATATATCTTTAGTTTTACTCTAAGCCATTTTTTCCATGATACATATATATATATACACACATACTTTACTCAAATAATGTTGATAAATCATTGCAAATCATCGCAAAATATTAGGAATTCATCTTAAAACCAAAAACACAATAAAAAATGAGATGTAAACATCATTCACCTTAGCTTTACAGATTAAGGAGCTTGAGATTTGGATGAATTTGATTTGTATTAGCTTTTCCTTTAGCTTTTCTTACTCTTCTTCCCTTTTACCTTGTTAATGGTGGCCAACCTTTGGTTTTTAAAATTTTCAAAATGAAATGAATGCGTATTTTAATATGCGGCCAACATTTGGAGGATATAGGAATGGCCTCTTTCATATTTTACCACTCCTGTATTTCAATTTAACACTTATTTTAATTCATTGTTAAATGGCATGGATACACCTTAATAAAAAAATCAAATCTCAATCCCCTCATCAACACGTTATTTTATTTTATTTAGCTAATTAAATGTTCTAAATAATGTTACCAATAATCTGTGGTGTTACATCGTACTTGTATTTTTCTACTATATAATATTTTATACACCACTTGTCTTTTGGACACTAAATTATTTCTATCGCTAGTCGCTAAGGTATCTTCATTAATCTATTGATATAAGTAGACATGGTACATGAGTGATTACGCATAGGTAGTTTGGGTTGTTGATTGGTTAAGAGGCTATTTGGATGCTACAAGGGATGTTTCACTGCTTTCGAACATTCCAATGGTTGTGGTAAGTGTTGGAGGTGGTGTAACGACAAATAATATTATCATTCTAATTTGATTCACAAGCTTTCAAGTTACGTGGGGTCGTTCGATGAAGTGTGATTTGATTTGCAACCATATATAGTTCAATGATTGCCCTTTAATGAGAAAAGATAGAGCCAGTGACTTATTAACCCTTTGAGTGGCGTCATTCATGCTTGAATTGTTTTCCCTTATATTTGTAAATCTTAGGTGATAGGAGTAATCCCATATGCTAAATGAGTATTTTCTAATGGTTAGACTATTCACACACTGGTTCTTAATCCCTAGTTCTAGTGTAAAGTTTGTGTGTCATATGCACCACTTGGACAAGGGTTTTTTTATTCGATTCTTAAAGGCGAACACTGGAGTCGGATTCTTGAAATGACTAATAGATTTTAAAGCCTAACTCTAGTCATACGAGAAAATTTCAATGGTTGAACCAAGGAGCCAAATCAGAGTTCATTTGAGAGGGGTCAAGTGGTCACCCTAGTTTATTAAAAAAGTCAAACGAACGAACAAAGGACTAGATCAGGCATCATATTTGTTTTGGATGACCTTTATTCATTGTTAAATTAATTATAATACGGTGTTTAGATTATGATATCTCGGTAAAGGACTTCTTAACCGATTTTGTAAAGATTCAGATAATCTTTTAGGTGGCAATATGATACTTTCCTAGGCGAGCATCGTGGTACACCTAGTATATTATCCTTATTAAAATTATGAGGTTGATGTGAGTCTGAACCCAAGCGACCCAAGCATTTGTTGATTGTCATTTAATGATGATTTAAATAATAAGTTTTCTACTTTGGAGAATGACCAGCACATCATATAAGTTTTCCTTTTTATAGTGGATGGTGCAATGTTGTTTCATGCATTATGTGCATGAACGAGGGTTGCACCACTCAAGAATTTTCTTCATTTTGGTTTTCATGTAGACTCTAAGGAGTTTATATTTGACATACATGCTCTAGCCATTTTTAGCAACCATGCATGTTGGTATAGACTCTTTTGTGTGTTTGGTTGTTTGTATGCTTGTTATTGTTGCTTGTTGATTGTTTGTTATTATTAATTGACCATGGTTATTGCTTACTGTTGCTCGATGATTGATTATTGTTGCTACATGATTGATTGTTTTCGTATATTGTTGCTTGCTTGATTGATTGATTGTATCAGTGTACTTGTTTGTTGATTTTTGCTGATTGTAGTTGATTGTTGTCGTTGTTATTCTTTGTTGTTTTTTTGAAATGGTACTAAGATACAACATGTCATTGGAACAACATAACACAAATCACTTTTCCATATATGTTCGAACCATGCTATGCAAGTTTCGAACTTGTAACCTCTCGCACCAAAGTCGAATCACTTAATCATTGAGACAATGATGCTTGTCCGTTAATCTTTGTTGTTGCTTGTTGTTGTTTATTATCGTTCTTTATTGCTTGTTGATTGCTTGCCATTGCTTAATTTATTGATGGATTGTTATTGTTTATTGGTGATTGTATTGCTTTTTGATTGATTGTTGATTGATTTTTATAGATTTTTATTGCTTATTTTGTGTGTCTTATCTCTTTTTTTACTAATTATAGTTACTTATTATAGTTTGTTTTAAAAATAAATAGTAATAGCTATTTAAAACAGATCACATATCATCTATGTCCACTGGGGGGATATGATAGGATCTATATGAGTCCATTGCATTTTGTGAGACTCGGAGTCAATGGTATGCTTGGATACCGATTTATTGTAGCTTACTCTCCAATAAATAGTCATGTATGGTTATGTTATTATTGGTTGGTACACCGAAATTATACATGCTTAAATGTTGTGCTGTTGTTTTGTGGATGCATAATCCCTTGTATAGTACAATTAGGTAATTGAAAGCTAAAATTTAGCAATTCAAATGCTTATTTGTTTAGATTTGCCTTTAAATGGTGAGAAGTTTTCTAAAAGAGGTTCGCATTAAGGGAAGTGTGCTATAATGTAGATTATCACGTATTTCCTAAGGTGAGTTGCATTTTAATCTAAGAGTTTCTATAATATTGGCAATGTAATGGAAGTACTGCCGGAATTTTCCAAGGTTTAGACTCAGGAATTTTGGTCATTCCTGTTTCTTTTTCGTACTAACAAGAATTTCTGGGATGAAATTATTTTAAGGAGGGGAGAATGTAACCACCCGTAATTTTAGTGATTGAATATTTAAATGATTAACTTAAATATTTTACCGTTAATTGATGGAACACCTGCTATACTCAATTTCCAAAGATGGAAGAATTAGGACCCGAGAATGCACTATTGAGACCGCAAGAAAAATGAATATATACTTAGCTATTTTTGAAGTCGATTATTTTTCGAAGTGAATAGTGATTTCTTGTGAAAAGGAATGAATTGGGCTAAAGCTTATTACTTGCAAAAAAGTTGCTAACTCCCTTCATTATTTCTCATTCACTTTTCATTCCCTCTTCACTAATCTTTCCCTTAATCCTCTCTTAATCTACTTTCTTTAAATCATTAATCCAAGCCAAAATAAAATTCCTAAATTCATGAAAAAATAAGAAAAATTCCTTTAATCCAATTACTTACATAACCCACGATGGAGTTAGAGTGAAGTGGAGATTCGATAGAGATCTCAAATTTAAAGACAGCTTGGATTTGGGTTTTTTATCATTCTAGCATGGTTTGTAGAAGAAGAGGAAAATGAGATGATTCTCTAATTATATTTACTTATTAAACTTCTATATTTGATTATTGATGATTATGGAATTAAGAAATGATTTAGAGAATGTTAGTTTGAATTAGGCTTGTATTCATGTTATGAAAATGATTATATTAATTCATTATTTAATTAATACCTTAATTATCATGTTTGGGAAATTCAGTAAGCTCAAAAATGGATTATGGGTTAAGTATTGACTTTGTGTGATGTTGTGATTGATTTGAGGCTAATTTAGTGATATCAATATGTGCATGTCATTAGAAAGTGTTAAATAATTATTTGGATTGCTTTTAGAAAAGTTAGTAAGCTAATAAAGTGAGCTAGGAACTTTACATTTATGGTTAAAGTGATTATAGGCCTATTGAAGCTTAATTAGTATTTATAAATATTATTCAAGAGAAGGCATGGTTTTATAGAATAATAGAATATTTTAGAAAACGAACTTAGTAAGCTAATTAAGCGAGTTACGAGCTCTACACTTATAATTAAAGTGCATAAAGGCCTAACAAATCTTAGTTAGTACTTATAAACATTATTTAAGTAGAGAGATAATTTTATAAGTGAAATATATATATTTTACAAAAATAGAATGAGATTTTATAAAATAATTATAAAGATATATTTTACAAAATAGAAAGAGATTTTATAAAATAATTTTAAAGACATATTTTATAAGATAGAAGAAGATTTTATAAACCACTGTAAATGATATATTATAAAATGGAATGAGTCTTTTATAAAACAATATAAAAGGGATATTTTAAAAAAGTACGAGATTTTACAAAGAGGTAATTAGCCAAAAGGAAAAACTGTAGTAAATTTTTTAGATCCGGTCTAGAAATTTTCAAATTTAGGCTCAAGGACAAAAATATGTTTTCTCTGATTTCATGTTCAACTGCCACTGCCCTTTCATCCGCCAACACCACCTAGCCCCTTCCCCTCTCACCACTATCACCTCCAATAGCTCGACATCGACCAACACGGACACAACCTACATTGCACCTAACGTCGATGCCACTCTTTCTTGTTTTTTTGTCAATGAGAAGCTTGTAGGATCCTCAAAAAAACACCAGACCACCTCATCGCTGTTGCCATCCCCCATTGTACCACCTCAGGAATGCACCATCATTGTCGACGTTGATCTAAATTTAAAAAAAATCAATGACAAAACAAAAATGCTAAATTAAATTAGCATTAAATCAACATAATGTTATATTCATTTCTTTATAGTCCAAAAAATGCTAAATTTTATTATCATTTTGCGTATAAAGTTAATCCATCGATCTTTTTATAAATTTATATTAGATGGAAGTAGCATGTCATGATATATTGAACAATGCCACTATAACTCCGTGCTAAAACATGAAGCATGTGAATATGAATTTTGCTCTTTCCCTGTTATTTCCTTAAGCCACATACCATCCTCTTGTTTCCAGGCCTTTTTTGGACGCAGTTTTAGCTATCCAATTTTTGCTTAGTTCTTGTTAATGAAAACATATGCATGACAAATTTAAAATGATAGTTAACAATAGCATTTTTGAAATACAAATGCTAGTGCACTTCGAATATACAAATGTTACATTTAACTATCATTTTGTATATTCAACATACGCTAAAGTACTTTAAAAATATAATTACATGTTCAACTATCATTTATTATATTCTATACATGCTAGTTCATTTTAAAAATGCAATGCTACTTGAACTATCATTTAGCATATTCTACATGTGCTAGTTCACTTCAAAAATGCATTAACTATCATTTAGCATATTCTACGCTTGCTAGTTCATTTTAAAAATGCAATGCTATCTTTAACTATCATTTAGCATATTTCATACATGCTAGTCTATTTTGAAAATACAATGTCATCTTTAACTATCATTTTGCATATCCTAAACATGCTACTGTACTTAATAGTTAAAATGCTGCATCAATATATCATTCCAAATAACATAAACATGCTACTATACTTTGTATCTAAAATGCAATATTAAACTATCATTTTGCATGTTTTAAACATGTTATTATACTTCATAGCTAAATGCCACTTTACACAATCATTTTAGATATCATAAACATGCTACTATACTTTGTTACTAACATGCTATATTAGACTACCACTTTGCATATTTTTAAAAATTAGCGTACTTCATAAATAAAATGCTATATTAAACTATCATTTTGCATATCTTAAACATGCTAGTGGACTTCGTAATTAAAATTCTACAGTAAACTATTTTATTGCAAATTATAAACATGGTAATGGACTTCATAATTAAAATGCTACACTAAGCCACAATTTTGCATACATAAACATGCTAATGAACTTTGTAATTAAATGTTATATTAAAATATCATTTTGAATATTTTGAACATGATAACGAATTTCATGACTGAAATGCTAACTGGATGCTAAGCCTAACCAAGTATGTATGACGCAAAAGCTAACTGGATGCCAAGCCTAATCGGTACACATGGAACCAATATGTACCCAAGATATATTGTTTAACCGAGTGTACCATCGAAAGAAAAAACTAACTAGATGCCAAGCGTAATTAGATATGTATGGATGCAAAAGCTAACCAGATGCCGAGCCTACTCAGGTACTTATGGATGCAAAAGATAACTTGATGTCAAGCCTATTTGGGTACATATGGAACGAATCTATATCGAAGATATATTGTTTAAACTAGCGTACCATAAAGCCTAATTGGGTACGTATGGATGCAAAAACTAACACGATGCCATGCCTAATCGGGTACGTATGGAACCAATCTATACCTAAAATATATTGTTTAACCAAGCATACCATCTAATGCAAAAGCTAACAAGATGCCAAGCCTAATCGGGTACATACGGATGCAAAAGCTAACCAGATGTCAATCCTAAACAGGTATATTCGGATGCAAAAGCGAACCGGATGTCGAGCCTAATGGGTATGCATGGATGCAAAAGCTAACCGGATGCCAAGTCTAATCAGGTATGTATGGAACCAATCTATATCCAAGATATATAATTTAATGGAGCGTATCATCTAGTGCAAAAGCTAACCAAATGCCAAGCCTAATCGAGTAAGTATATATACCAAAGCTAATCGAATACTAATCCTAATAGAGTAAGTATAGATTCAAAAGCTAGTCGGATGCCAATCTTAATCATGTACGTATGGATGCAAAAGGCAACCAAATGTCAAGCCTAATTGGGTACGTATAGATCTAAAAGCAAACTGGGCGCCAAACCTAATCGTGTACGTATGGATACAAAAGCTAATGAATGCCAAGCCTAATCGGGATGTACGGAATCAACCTATACTTGAGATATATTATTTCACCGATCATACCATCAAATGCTAAAGCTAACCAGATGCAAAAGCTAACCGAATGTCAATCTTAATAGGGTATGTATGGATGCAAAATCTAACAGGATGTCAATCCTAATCGGGTATGTATGGACGCAAAAGCTGACCAGATGCCAAAACTAATCAGGTACGAATAGAACCAATCTATACCCTAGATATATTGTCCAACCTAGCGCATTATCGAATGCAAAATCTAACCGGATACCAAGCTTAATCGGATACGTATGGACGTAAAAGCTAACCGGATGTCAAGCCTAATTAGGTACGTATGGATGCAAAAGCTAACCGGATGCCAAGCCTGGATATATATATATGGATGTAAAAGTTATTTGGCGCATTCCGTTCACCCTGATGCATTTTAAAAATACAAATGTTATTTCTAGCTATCGTTTGGCATATTCCGTTCATTCGAATGCATTTTAAAAATATAAATGCCATTTTTAACTATCATATGACATATTCGATACATCGTAATGCACTTTAAAAATAAAACTGATACTTTTTACTATCATTCAATACATTCTTTTCATTCTATTGTACTTCAAAATTAAAATTCCTATTTTTAACTATCATTCTGCACATTCAATTCATTGTAATACACTTTAAAAATACAAATGCTAAATTTTAACTATCATTCGGCGTATTCATTACGTTCTAAAGTACTTTATAAATATAAATGCTATTTTAACTATCATTAGGCACATTCGATTCATTTTATCAAACTAGCACTATCATTCATTTTTTAGGCTAAAATATGTTAAAATAAATTAGCATGATACACATAAAATGTTATATTCATTTTTCGTAGTTCAAAAAATGCTAAATTAAACTAATATAAAATCAACATAGCGCTATATTCATTTTTTTTAGTTTAAAAATTATAAATTAAACTAGCACTATCATTCATTTTTATAGTTAAAAAATGCTAAAGAGTTTAGCGTTATATGCATATAATGCTATATTAATTTCCACTTACGGATAATACTAGTTCTATTTAGCATTTTCAGCTTCTAATTATTCAAGAAAAATTGATCGCCTTCAACACTGTCACCATCACCTCCCAATCCACCTCAATCGCACCATCATCGATGCCATAACTTGACCATCATGGGTATGCCTCCAAAACTCTTCTCTTTCATCGCCACCTAATCCACCTTGACCAACCACCTTTTCGCCTCCTAAATTGCGGCCACCTTATCGCCACGACCAATCACCGTCGCCATCCCAAGCCTCATCTGCCATGGCATTGCCTCCCAAGCTACAACCATTTTAGTCGTCTCCTAAGTTTGGCATTCCAAATAATTTTTGTAGTTTGGCCTTCGTGCTTAAAAAATGTGTTGTTCTTACGCTAATTTTTTAATGTCTGTCCTTCTTCCTATTTTCGACTTTTACAAAATAGTGAGAAGGAATTATTTTACAAAATGGTGTAAGGTTTTATGAAATAATGATAAGATGAATACTTAATTTTAATAAAGAAATTAAGTGTTATAAAGGCTTTTTGTGATTTATAAGCTAGTTCGGTATTTTATAAAATCAAATAAAATAATGGATTGATTTTATAAAATAGTAGAAAATGAGATTTGACTTTTATTGAAAATATTTAATAAATAAAAGTGAGTATTGGTTTAACTAATAATCGAAATACTTATTTAAATATATGTGTATGTATGTGTATATGTGTAAATATATGTATATATTTATTTAAAGTTATACAATAATCAATACAATTCAAGTGTGGTTGTTATAATTAATTTTTTGAGAGAAATGTGTGATCTTCTAAAGTAGAGGAGAGCACACATGTACGTACGTACATACATACATACATACATACATACATACATACATATTATCAATAGTAAAGGAGCAGCCAAGATGCCTGACAGGTCACAGATCATAACACAAAAAAAAAATCAAAGATAACAACATTAGGTAACTTCTTGAATGAGCTCCGGAAAGGCCACGGCCCATTACACCTCAGTATTAAACTCCAGCAAGGCCACCGCTCGATAATGAAGTGTGAGAAGTACCCAATGTAAACCATAATGCATCCAAGTAAACAAATGAGATCAACAAGTAGCTTCATTAGAGAATGAATGCCTCACAGATAACGCAGATGATCCAGATCTAAAATAAGAAATCTCTCCTAATAATAATCCTACGAACAACAACCCCATGCAATAGCAACCTTGAAACTCCACGAACACCATGTAGCACCATTTATAGCCTAAACCTGTACCTGTAAATGGAACTAAGCAAAAATATAAGGGTAATATACATACATATACGTATATAAATAAATTTTATACACATATATGCATTAATGCAATAAAAGTAATAAAACTAGAGTTAGAACTATAAGACAGTAAAGAAACTATAATAAGAGATAGACTAATAAAAGGTCAAGCTCATTATGCAACATCTTAACTTACTTTAATGATATGAGATAGTGATCATGAAATCAAGAGGCATAAATATTAACAAAATATGTAATTATATACTTAAAAAATTTAAAAATCTAAAAAAATATTAACATTATGCTCCTTTGATCAAAAGAACATTATGATGATCAGTAAAATCTTCATTCAAATTCGAATAAATGTTAATGCTATAGTTATTAATGTTAAATTTTTTTTTTGCTTAAATAATTAAATGCTTTTTCTGACGTTATTATGATATTCATTATAATGATTATTTTTAGCCAATCTATAATCTGGATTTGGGATCCAATTGATACAAAATGATGCTACAGTTATTACCAATCTATTAATATAACTGTTGTTATTATTAAATAGCCTCTAGTTTCTCTTAAACCAAATATACTAACATATTATAGTTAATATAAAATTCTATTTCCCTTTTTAAAGATAAATCTTAAGTGGTTGTTGTAATTGTTAAATGGTTTAGATTGCTGATAATGATTGTTCATTTGTGTGAATAACTATATATGTGCATATAAACATGTTACGAACAATCTCGTGTAGCCATAATGACTATCAAGTGTGCTAAGCTGCGTATGAGAATACCGGTTCGAGCAATTGCTTTGGTGAAGCCCGAAAGTTGATTTTTTAAGTTTTTTATGTGTTTACATATACGTATGTGCATATATGCATGCAGGTACACCAACACATGATTGAGTATAACTTGAAGCAAGAAGGTAGGTTGAGTCCATTTTAGAGTGTTCGAGGAGGTCGGGTCATTGGAATCGTCACGTGGAACTCTATACATAAATAGTCGCTTTTTGTTTTGAAATCAATTTTTAAGTACTTAAGAAACCACTTCCAAAATATCAACTAATTGACTTACAAAGAGGTCTGGTGCGGTGAAGGCAGGCTAGAGGAGCTAAGTGACTCATCGAGTGAAACAACGGAGAAGTCAGAACTTGAATCGATGATCGACGACATAAGTTGCACTTGCCCCAGGCTTTACCACTTCGGATAGGCCACCACTGATCCATTGGTGGCTTACCACCAATGCACCGATTGTACACCTAGCCTAGGCAGTAAAGCCCACACATTATGCATTTAAAACTAGGATTCTTCCTTGATAGGTTGGAGCAATGCTTTGGCTTGACTTTGAGAAGACTTTAGGCTAGTTGAGAAAGTGGAATGCAAGGTGAAGCTTGGTATCCAAATGCAATGCTTAGCAATAAATGTGCAATCAACGATAATAAAATATGATATCGGTGCAGTGATTGGTTACATAGTGTCACTTAGTGACCATGTACGATTAAGCGGTGTTAGTCTGTACTACTTAATTTCGACCTTAAGTATATATGTTTATGAATGATACTAATTGTATGTTTGTGACCATACCCTATTTTGGCCTTATACTAATGGCCTTGCATATTATTAGTCTTTTAGTATTGACCATACGTATAGATAAACGATGATGTGATATAGGTCTTCGTTTGGTATAGGTGTATATGATTATGTGATATTATATTTGATGTATAAATATATCAAAACAGCATCGATGTTCCTTCGTTGTCCCGATGGCATATTATATGGGATACCCATCGCTCTCTTTTATAGAATGTTATGGGAATTTGTTAAAAAATCCATAATGGTTTAGGGGGAGATAATGATGATCATCTACGAGTGCAACATATGTCACTTATGCTCACTGAGGGGTATGACGAGATCCACATAGATTTCAAGTAAATAGAGTTGGTCATAATTCACTATGCTCACTAAAGGGTGTGATGAGACCTACACGAGTTCGATCACCGAGGATGTGGCATGTTACTTGGATGTTTTACCAAGCAACTAGAGGCTCGGCATACATACAGTTCAGCATGAACTTCGTTCAGCATAAGCCTCGCTCGGCATAGAGCCTTGATCGGCATGGCAGTGTCGTTCGGCATAGCAGGGTCGTTCGGCATAGCAGGGTCGTTCGGCGTGAACTTTGCTCGGCATTCAATATCGTTCGGCATCCCTGCCTTGCTTGGCATTCCAATATCGTTCGGCATTCCAGCCTTACTCAGCATAGAGCCTCGACCGGCATGAAGTCCCGCTCGGCATAGAGCCTAGACCGGCATGAAGCCTCATTTGGCAGAAGTCTCGACCGGAGTGAAGCCTTGTTCGGCAAAAGTCTCGACCAGCATGAAGCCTCGTTCGGTAGAAGTCTCGGCCAACATGAAGCCTCGTTCGACAGAAGCCTCGACCGGCACGAAGCCTCGTTCGAAATTCATACCCCGTTCGACACTCTAGCCTCGTTCGGAATTCCAGTCTCATTCGGCATTCCAGCCTTGTTCGGCCTACACACTTAACTCAACACACTGCCTCATTCGGCATAGAGGTGCCGATCGGCTTGGATATGTGGCTCGGCATTTGCTGTTCGACATTTACGGCTCCGCACTCAGAAGTCACTCACCACGGGCCGAGGTGTCTTGCACCTAGGCCCATTAGGGAAGCCCAACCCATCTTCGTCAATAAATAGAGGGCTAGGGGCATAGTGAAATGGACCTTTTTTCGAGAACATTGGGGAGACTCTACTGCATTCAAAACTCATCCTTTTTTGCTTAACAATTGTATGCAAGTCGTTGGTGTACGGAATGTATATGTAATCAATCGTTAAAGCAATAAAAATTAACTTCAAAGTGGATGTTGGCACTAATGCCGAACCACTATAGATCCGGTGTTCTTGTCTTTGCATTTAATTTAGCATACAACTCTTGTTTTAATTTACTTTCTTCATTAATCTCTCTACATAATCTTTCTCAAGGGTGTTAGTGACCAATTCTGGTGCTAACATTTTGGTGCTTTCACTGAGAATCGAATTCTCAAGCCGCTAGGATCTGCTTTGTAGCATAAATCCCCCGAAGGAGATCCGATTTATTGACAGGACGTCCGTTGAATCTACTCTGAGTTTCAATCAACAGCTCTACTATAGGAAGACCACGTACCCGATCAGTCTCTCACAATGCGGACGTCAATAAGACTGCTAGCATACATCATATAGGACCTAGCAACCAACCAGCAAATATAGGTGCAGGGGCTACTACCCAAAATCAAACGGAAGTCATCACCGGGACAAAGTACAATGAATTGATGAGAGAACTCATGGAAAGTAGAAAACAACTTACTTAGCAGATTCAAACTAACGCTAACTTCATGACTTAGCTTACTCAACAACTGCGTCAGAATGCTGGAGGTAGCCCTGCTCCTAATTCTTCATTTGATAGCTCGACTTCATCCGATGAACCTCCCAGGCGTAGACGCTGCAAAACCGAAACTACACAAGCAGGTGCTACTAATCGATCAACTAGGGATCATTCACATCTTGGAGATCACACATAGGTCGAAGCAAAAAATTTGGGAGTTGGAGCGTGTGTGGATACCGGACGCCCGGCTCTCCAAGATCCTAATGAAGCTGGTCTTCAAGATACACATTTGGCAGATCTCCAATAGAGCGGACATCAACCAGAGCGGTCCCGTAGAACAGAGCCCAACCTTCCATCCTTCATACAAACTCTGGACTTATCAGCTATGGTCAAGCAGTTATTGAGAGAAAATCAAGGCTTAACCAATAAAGATTGGGGGATATCCAAGAGTCATACTCCATTCACCGATGCCATTCTACAGGACGAGTATCCCAGGAATTTTAGCCTGCTAACTATTCTGGCCTACGAAGGAAAGGTAGATCCCAGGCAGCATGTGATGAGGTACAAATGGATGATGGATTCGGCTTGAACAAATGACGCGACCAAGTGTAGACGCCTCCAATTACTTTATCTGGAATAACCACCATATGGTTCACTCGACTTCCCCCACGGTCTATATCCAGCTTCGACAAATTGGCGATGAAATTTGTAGAACAGTTCAGGATACACGCCACACGTCCTAAGGATGTGATGTCCCTATCAAGTGTAATCCAGGCTCCGAGGGAGTCATTGAAAGAGTACTTGCAGAGATTTCATGTTGCGGCTACTGAAGTTAGCAACCCCAACGACCACGTAATTCTGATGGCAGTAATGCGAGGAGTGGATCCAGATTCAGAGTTTGGAGATTGGTTGGCAGGAAAGCCTCCAACAATGCTGGAGCATTTCTATTCAAAGGCTCATCAATTCATAAGAAGAGAAGAAGTCAGATGGACGAGGTGAGTTAAGGCACCAGGGTTGTTCAGGAGACTATAAAAAGCAACATCGCCGTAAAATAATCCGGCGAAAACTGGGGAAAGGTTCAAGTCAAGTCCAGAACAAGCCTGGGCAGTCTAAAGGGTTCAAAAGAGGAAATCCCGAAAAGAAAAGAGAAGCAGGGAAATGGGATCCAAGGATTCCAACTTATAATGAATATACCCATTGAATGCATCTCTTGAGAATATTTACTTGTTAACTTGTAATACTTTTCAATACAGAAAGCCACGCCCAAAGGAGTCCATAGAGGAACAGAAGCGAACGAGGAAGTACTATCGCTTCCATGAAACTTATGGGCACAATACAGGGGAGTGTAGACACCTCTACGATGCCATAGAAAAGTTGATCAGACAGAAAAAGCTGTAGGAATTTGTCAAGAACCCACAAGAGGGTAGGCAAGGAACATAATATCCTAGACGTGGGCCGCCTCCACGCCAACCAGAGGAACCTGCCCGAACCGTAGGTAGATTGGTCATAAACATGATAGTCGGTGGACCTCACCCTACAGACAAGAATTGGCAGGAGACAGAGCGATATGCTAACTCCTTGAGGCATGTGGATTATGAGTGTTGTTCGAATGTGGAGGATGGGACCCTCGCAAAGCAGCAATGCATGATGACAGACGATATAGTGTTTAGGAGCCGAGATGCGGACAAGGTAGAGGCTCCTACCATCAACCCGATGGTCATATCTGCGACGATCGGTCTAGCATATGTAAAAAGAATTTTAATTGATTGTGGAAGCTCCGTTAACATCATCTTCAAAAAGGCATATAACCAAATGAAGATGGAGACAAAAGATTTAAAGCCATCTAAAGCCCGCATCCATGGCTTTAATGGTGCAGCGACTGATGCGATGGGATATGTTGAGTTACCAGTTGAACTGAGAGAAGGTAAGCGTAGGAGGGTTTGAATTCTACCGTTCGTAGTGTTGGATGTTGATTCTCCATATAATGTGTTTCTGGGTCAGCAGTCCCTGGCGGAATTTAGGGCCGCTTTTGCCCCATGGTGTTTGACGTTAAAATTTCCGACAGACAAGGTAGTCGGTGTGGTGCATAGCGATCAGGCGACCGATCACGCATGTTATGTGGCTGAGATGAGAGAGGCCCAACGGCGAGAGAAAGGAAAGGTTGCGGATAGCTCCTTCCGCATTAGGAATAATAGCAATTGACAAGTAGTGCCTGACCCCTGGCTCGGGCGACACTCTCGGATCTATCGAGACATAGATCTGAGAGATGATGATAGGCAACCCAGGGAAGCAAAAGCAGCATCGGCTGAACTGACGATTGACATTCCAGTCAGTCGAGATGATCTGTCATGAGTTCTTAAGATTGGATTGCAACTCGACCCGTCAATAACCGAAGATCTCACTATTTTCCTCCGAGCGAACTTGGATGTTTTCGCTTGGGCACATTCTGATATGTGTTGGATTTCTTCCGCTATTGCGAGTCATATGTTGAACATAGACCCAAAGTACATTCTTGTAAAATAGAAAAGGAGAGGCATGGACCCGAAGAGGTTCACTGCCCTCAGAGAGGAGGTGGACAAACTCAAAGCTAATGGGTTCATCCGCGACGCCCTCTACCCTAAATGGGTGTCCAACCTTGTGCTAGTAAGGAAAGCGAACGGGAAGCGGAGAACTTGCATTGATTACTCTGATTTGAACAAAGCATGCCCGAAGGATAGTTTCCTTTTACCCAGAATCGACCAGCTCGTCAACTCTATGGCTGGACACGAGTTATTGTCATTTATGGATGTGTACTCGGGATACAATTAGATCCCGATGCACATTCCAGACCAAGAATACACCAGTTTTGTCATAGATTTGGGGCTATTTTACTATGTAGTAATGCCTTTCGGACTGAAAATGCGGGAGCAACTTATCAGCGTCAAGTGAATCGAATGTTTAAAGACCAGATTGGTAGAATGATGGAAGTCTATGTAGATGACATGCTTGTGAAGTCACGACAGTCAAACGACCACATTCGAGACTTAGCAGAGAGTTTGATATACTCAGACATTATGGGATGAAGATTAATCCTTTGAAATGTTCCTTTGGCATTGCGTCAGGGAAGTTTTTGGGTTTTATTGTGAATGCACGAGGAATCGAAGGTAACCCGAAAAAGATTCAAGCTATTCGAGACATACAAGTGCCAAAAACTATAAAACAAGTGCAAAGCTTGAATGGGAAGGTGGTCGCGCCGAGTCGATTCATATCTAGAGCCATAGATAAGTGTATCCCATTCTTCGATGTAATAAAGAAGGCAAAGAGAAATTTCGAGTGGACATCCAACTATGAGGAAGCATTCCAAGCTCTAGTAAGGCTTTGGGAAAGTCCCCCGATACTGTCGAAACCGGTAGACCATGAGATGTTGTACATATATTTGGCTATATCCCAACATGCATTAGTACGGCTCTGGTTTGCGAGGAGGACCGAGTTCAGAAGTAAGTATACTATGTTAGTAAACGCTTAACGGGGTAAGAAAGAAATTATCCTAAAATTGAGAAACTAGCCTATTGCTTGGTGATTGCATCATGCAAGCTCCGCCCATAATTTTAGGCACACTCAATCAGTGTTTATACCGATCAACCCTTGCGGCAGTTACTCCAATGACTGAAAACTTATGGAAGGATGTTAAAATGGAATATCGAGTTGAGTCAGTTCAATATTACGTACCTTCCACGAAGGGCCATACAAGGGCAAGCACTAGAAGACTTTATTGCTTAATTCACCATATCAAACGAATCAGACGGTAACAATGTCATACCTCCCATTCCACGGAAGATGTTTACCGATGGGGCATCTAATGACCGTCGCTCGAGGGATGGGATAGTTCTTGTGACTCTTGAAAACCGATCAGTTTGTTATGCTTTGAAGTTCGAATTCCCGGTGACAAATAATGAAGCCTAGTATGAAGCATTGATTGCTGGCTTGAGACTTATCAGAGATCTGGGGGTAAACTCGATTGAAATCTTTTGCGACTCACAACTGGGGGTGTACCAGGTGCGTGGAGATTATTAAACAAAGGGACATAGACTTTCCCCATACCTTGCACGAGGTCAAGAGATGTTAGCAACTCTGGAATATTATGATATTTCGCATGTCTCGCGTGAACAAAACTGAGAAGTCGATTCATTGGCAAAATTTGTGAGCACTGGGGATGCACAGAAATGGGATTGGTTCCCGTTGAAACCCTATATGCTCCGAGTATAAATATGATGGAGGTAGATTTCGTGTTAGAAATAGAGATCGAAAAGGAATCATGGAAAACCCCATTCAAGCAATACTTGCTACGCGGGATCTTGCCCGAAAAAAGGAGCGAAGGACAACAAGTCATTCATAAGGCTTCGTGATATGTAATGCAGGATGAAATAATGCACCGAAGGGGATTCTCAACCCCCTTACTCTGGTGCATTGCCCATGATGAGATAAAACGAGTCCTGAAGGAAGTCCATGAAGGAGAACGCAGTGACCATACTGGGGGGCAGACCTTAGCAAAGAAATTCCTCCTCCACGGATACTTTTGGCCAACTGTAAATCGAGATGCTGTAGACTATGTAAGAAAATGTGACAAATGGCAGAAATATGCAAAGATCCAGAGAGCTCCACGGACGAAACTCACACAAATGGTTAGTACCTGGCCGTTTGCAATGTGGGTGATCGACATTGTCGGTTCTTTGCCTCTATCCAAAGGTGGCGCAAAATACGCGATAGTTGCAGTCAATTACTTTACTAAGTGGATAGAAGCCTTTGGCCATGATCACCACCAAAAAGGTCTTTAATTTCGTTGTACGAAACATTATATGCCGTTTTGGCCTTCCATGGACTATCATTACAGACAATGGAACTCAATTTGAAAGTAAAGAATTCAAAGAGTTTTGCCAATGATATGGCATTGAGAAAAAGTTTGCAACAGTTTATCATCCAAAAGCCAATGGACAAGTGGAACCGTGAACAAAATAATCAAGTCCATATTAAAAAAGCATTTGGAAAAGGCTAGAGGCAAGTGGGTGGATGAACTTCTGACAGTGCTTTGAACTTATAGAACCACGCATAAGTCCGTGACTGGCCACACTCCATTCGCATTAGCATATGGCATGGAAGCTGTTATACCCGTAGAACTTGAAGTTCCATCGCATCGGCTAATTTATTAAAACCCTAAGTTGAATCGAGATCTTTTGCTGGAATCACTGGAATTCATTGATGAAAAATGTGAAGAAGCTGACTTAAGAGCAGCTGCATACAGACACCGAATCACTCGATATTATAATGAAAAGGTTCAGCCGAGAATCTTTGATGTGGGTGACCTCGTTTTGAAACGAGTTTTTCCAGTCCTATCACATATGAATCCCGCACGGGAAGGTCCATACGTCATTGAACGGAAGCTTGGAGAAGAAATTTTCAAGCTAGCGACTGTTGATGGTGCGACACTCACCCAAGCATGGAATAGCAAGCATTTGCGGCATTATTATACTTAGTCCATTTTTTTCAAATTTTAGTGCCAATTATTTCCAGCACATTTTTATTCTTAGTTTTCGGCATGTAATAAGAAAATTTAGCTTAGTCATTAATAAAGGTTTGAAGCCATCTTTTCCTGGATTATTGATGTTTCTATGGCAAACCACTAGATTACACTATTCTCTCTGACATATGAAAGAATGCGTGCGATATCTCAAAATCTCCAAGTCCCCTGAGTGCATACTGGAGCACTCTGAGTCCCCTGAGTGCGGAACAGAGTATAAACGACTCGAAATCTCCAAGTCCCCTGAGTGCGGGCTGGAGTACTCTGAGTCCCCTGAGTGCAGACCATAGTATAAACGACAAAAAATCTCCAAGTCCTTTGAGTGTGGACCGTAGTACTCTGAGTCCCCTGAGTGCGGACCAGAGTATAAACGACTTGAAATCTCCAAGTCCCCTGAGTGTGGACTGGAGTACTCTGAGTCCCCTGAGTGCGGACCAGAGTGTAAACGACTTGAAATCTCCAAGTCACTGAGTGCGGAGTACTCTGAGTCCCCTGAGTGCGGACCGGAGTGTAAACGACTTGAAATCTCCAAGTCACTGAGTGCGCACTGGAGTACTCTGAATCCCCTGAGTGTGGACCAGAGAATAAACGACTAAAAATCTCCAAGTCCTCTGAGTGCGAACTGGAGTACTCTGAGTCTCCTCAGTATGGACCAAAGTATAAACGACTTAAATCTCCAAATCCCCTGAATGCAGACTGAGTACTCTGAGTCCCCTCAGTGCGGACCAGAGTATGAACGACCCAAAATCTCCAAGTCCCCTGAGTGCGGACTAGAGTACTCTGAGTCCCCTGAGTACGGACCACAGTATAAACGACTCGAAATCTCCAAGTCCCCTAAGTGCGGACTGAAGTACTCAGAGTCCCCTGAGTACGGACCAAAGTATAAACGACTCAAAATCTCCAAGTCCCTTGAGTAAGGACTGGAGTACTCTGAGTCCCTTGAGTGCGGACCAGAGTATAAACAACTCGAAATCTCCAAGTCCCCTAAGTGCGGACTGGAGAACTCTGAGTCCCCACAATGCCGACTAGAATATAAATGACTAAAATCTTTGAGTCCCATGAGTGTGGACTGGAGTACTCTAAGTCCCTAGAGTGTGTACTAGAGTACAAATGATTAATGTCTCTAAGTCCCCTGAGTATGGACTGGAATACTCTGAGTCTCCAGAGTGTGGATTGGAGTATAAATGGCTTAAAATTCTCTAAGTCCCTGGAGTATGGACTTGGATACAAATGACTTGAAGTCAACCAGTCCCTGGCCTGCGGACTGAAAAATATTCTAAGTACTCGAAGCATGGAATAAAAGTTATGCAATTTCAAAGAATTTCTGACTTATATGAAAATGAATTGGAAGTTATGTAACTCACAATAGCCTGGGTTTCGACCACAATTATACAAAAAGCTGAATGATAAAAGTCTTTTGAAAGACAAAAGAATTAAGCTTTATTTATCCAAAATAAGGTTGTACTACAACTCCTCCAAAACTCAAAGTCAAAAGTCAATTTACATTGACTACAAAAATAAATAAAAATAGTTACATAATCTAAACTAACACTGATTGAACGAGAGTAACAATTCCTTCTTTGATTTCTTCGATTTCTTTCCCTCCTTCGTCTTCTCAGACGACTCCACTCCCATCCGTTTTCCCTTGGAAATTTTCCTTGATGGGTAGGTAACAACCGAAGAAGTACGAGGGACCTCCTGTGGCCTGGACCCACAAGGGAAGATGACCTTCAAAGGCTTATTCAAAGGATCGTCTAGGTCCACAACTCGGGGATTGACTTTGTATTCAGTTGTCCTTTTCTTTTCCTTCGCGATCTGCTCCTTCATGCTTATTTTAAAAGTGTGCCCAGAGGCGCTTGTGATCTCAACTTCGTAACTACCTTCGAAAGGGGATGATGTATCAGAATTATCCTCATCAAGCGCCTCAATCACTTGAGCATCTGGACCGGGACTCTCTTCTTCATGAGTGTCCTCACTTGTTTTCCCTTCTCCTCCTTGACGTCATCGCTCCTTGGAGTAGGTTTGGGATTAGAACGGCCTGCGCAAACTCACAGGAAACAAACATTAGAATACATTAATCTTACGCCGAAAGCGACGGCTCTTTGAACTTTAAAAAAAAGTTATGTACTGGCTTCTTGCTGGCTCTCAACCGTCTGAGGAGTCTCACCCTCTGGAATGGGAGATAGAATGTGGATACCAAGACCAAGGTCTTTCGGGTTATAACAAGCATGTTGCTCGAATGGATCGAGTGCTGGCCGATCAGCCGATTGAGCAGGAGGAAGGATTGAAAAACCGGTTCCAAACAGACCGACAATGACGCCTTTTCCTTTGGATGAGGGGGACCTTTGCAGTAGAGCGCCTTCGCTGTAGACAAGTCCGAAGGCTCGTTCCTTCTAAGAAATTCTTTCAAAAAGGCCTCCTCATCAACCTCTTCGGTGCCCAGCTCGACCTTCCTAATTTTTATTAAAGTCTCCCATGCCTCAGCTAGAGATTCAAGGTAGCATTCGCCAAGAAAAGTTAAATCCCATTCCATGAGGACACGGGCATTGAACCTCTTTTGCTGCCTCAAGGCGAGAGTCAATCTCCACGGATGCTATTTTCTTGCCCTCTTCACGGGATTCATCATTTAACATCCCGACCTTAGGAAGCTCGTCGTCGAGCTTTGCCTTCAGAAGTCGCATAGCAACGTTCTCGTTGCAATATCATTGCGACTCTTCCTAGCTAGCAGTTTTCTCCTCTCTTTCTTGCAGAGTTGATCTTCTAGCTCTTTAACTCGGAGGGTAAATGCATCCCTTTCCTTATGCACTGAGTCTTTCTCTAAAGCCAGGGCCCAAAGCATTGGACCGCCTCGTCGATTTCTTTCTTATGAGTTGACTCTAGACGATTGACGGCCTCCGCAGTATCTTTAGCACTCTGTTGGGCGGCTTCAAGTTGAGATTTGTATGCAAAGAGCACTTCGTCCTAATCTTTGATAATGTCTTTATCATGGATAGCCTCGAGCTTCAGGATATCAATTTCATATTGACGCTCAACGGAGACTTCTGAGACTTCTTCGGCTAAGTGGACGAATGCATCATGCTGGACATAGACATCATTAGTAAAAGCAATAGCGCTTTGTTTTACATGCCCTAGAATCTAGTGAATCGCCAGGAGAAATTTTAAGCCATCAAAGAATATCTTTAGGAACATGGCTTTAAGCTTAGCAAGTTGTTCTGCTACTGATGGATCAGGTACAGGAGCGAGAGGAGTCTGCTTGGAGACCGTAGGTGTTCTATGGGGATCCCGGGATTGCCTGGTACTAGATGAACCGGAATGTTGATCTCGATGGTCCTCAGGCTGGGATCCCTTATGTGTGGACTTCTCTTTACTTTGCTCCGATTGAGGAGGAGGATCGCGAGGGTAAGAGGACAGACTATATGTTTTTCTTTGGTAGGATGATTCTCGACGGTGGTAGTCTCGATCGCCGGAGTCATCTCTATCTCGACGTTTATCGGAACACGAATCCCGACCGGAGTGGTGAAAAATAGATGAACCACGAAGACGGTCAAGTCCATGTGTATGCCCTATGTCACCTACACATATTTTGAATAACGACAAGTCAGCAAAGAGTAGAGTGATGGCAGAAATTTAAGTGCAAGGTGAAGTGTACGAGTTTTTCTGTGTCCTAGTGCTCCCTCCGACGAACCAGTTTCTTTATCTCTCTAATAGGATATTTTTCTCCTTGGTTTTGGGCTTGAACTCTTGTATCGCCTCTCGCGGGGGAATGAATCATAAGGGCCTCCGAATCGTCGAAACCATAATTGAGCAGATCATCAGGAATAGTGAGGTTCGACAGACCTTTCAGAGAACTTTCTAATTGTTGAGCGGAAGGCGCTCTCTCCACTTGAATATGAGTGACTTTAGAAGTTCCACCCATTTTCTTCTTCCTCAACTCATAGGTCAACTTCTTCTTTCCCTTTGGAGGGGAAAGTGTCGTTTCGATGCCATGAACCTCAACTACCGTGTCCCGAGTGGGACTAACATTTTCACCCGGTACTTCGGGTGTCTTGCCTTCTCTAATCTCCCCCTCCTCTGGTGTGTCAGGGGCATTACGTGATGAAGACCCAACCTGCTTTTTTCCCTTGCCCGAAGCAGGCCTGGTTATAGTGACGCCTGGAGGGAGGCTTATTCGACGAACTTCCGCCAACAACCCAAACTTCATGAGCGATTCATTTGAAATGAGAGTTTTGATGTCCCGGTCATTGACGGGAATAGCTTGGATAGCTTCGATAGCTTCAGAATATCTGGAGCTTTCATGACGTGGGTTAATACCTGAAAAAATAGAAGAAGAGTTAGAAAAGGTGCAGCTTCAGCCAAACACGAGTATTGATCCAGAAAAAAGACTTACTTCCTTCCACCCACCTCCTCGCAAAGACGGGAGGACAGCGCATATAGAACCACTCCTACTTATACTGGGATAACATGCTCCATGCCCCAGTTAAGATTTGACACTTGCTATGTAGCTCGAGGAACATAAAAGATGAGCTTTCTGATCGTCTCTTGAAGCGATAGATATAGCGGATATCGTTGGGGGTCGGAAGCCTAAAAAGGACACTCATGTAGAGAATGCAAGTGTCGTATATGAATGCGTAGCTATTTGGGTGTAATTGTGATAGGGCGATCTCGATATACTGTAACAAGTCGCGAAGAAAGGAGTTGAATGGCGGCATGCTACTGACCCAACACATGAATCTGTTGCAGGCTGTATATCTGACTGGGGGCAAGTGAGGACGATCCTGCCCGATGGAACCAACACATCGTTAAAAGGAATCCCATGAACTGAGCATATACGATGAAGCGTGCTTTCATTAATCTTTGAGGCTTAGGAATCGATCGGATAATCTAAAAAGATTGCTACCTTCAAGGCATCGGGAGCCAAGTCGACAGATGCGGTCGCGGGACTCGGCATGTCTTGTACAGGAATAGTTGACGGATTTGAAGTTCCAACTGCTTCTTGTTGAGAGGATGGCCCGGGTCGGTCCGAGATCGTGGCAGAGCTAGATTTCCTAGACATCTCTAATGAATGACTGAATCTGACGAAACATCTGTTTGAACTATAATTGAAAAGAAATTGACATTAGACTTAATAACATACGTAATTCCCCCGTGTGGTGTGTGAGCTAGTGCGATCATTTAAATGTAAGTGCCAAGAAATTAAAAAGTCACCGAGTTGGTGAAATAAAGTTAGGCTTCAAACTATCATCTTCGAAGACCGTTATCTCTAACCGTCTGCGAGAGCTTATTGTAATATGGTTTATGTTTTTAACTCGACATCGACGCTGTATGAGAAAGGTTATTAACTGTTTTAAACAAGTTAATTTTAGGTTTACAGTTGTCAAAACAAGGGAATTATCAGTCTGGATTGTCCGATATGCTTAATTGTTTAAATCCGTCCAAGTTCATTGTCATATGTTATGGGATAAGAAGTGTGTTAAGTCAATAATGTTCCGAGTCCAGGTTGAGATGGTTTTTACTGTCATATGTGCATCACTCTCCCACTTTTCCTCTCCATCGTTTGGCATGCGGCAAGTCAGGCCGAACCACAACTATGCCGAGCCACATCGCTCGGCATTCTGTCCTTAACTCCAGTTTCACCCTACCCTTCATCCCTACCGGTCAGCGCAGTCGAGTCCTTCGACAAGTCAGGGCGAAACATATCACTCGGCATTTTACCCAACTCCTACTTCTCTCCTGCATTCCCTCCTACCTCGATCGGCATGAAGGAATCATGCTGAGCCATGGCCGTGCCGAGCCACATCGCTCGACACGCTGAACCTTAACCCCAACTTCAGTCCTGTACTTCCGCTCCATCGCTCGGCATAATGAAGTATTACCAAGCCACATCAATACTACTTCCACCAACTCCCTCCTTCAAACACCTCTGACATCTCCTTCCTTCCACTACTCCTCATAGCCCCAAAACCAGTTCTAACCTTGAATTCGTTGTTCTCATACACGCGATTCCTACTGCAATCAGTTTTATGAAGATTCAGGAATTCAAATCTTGTGCTAAGTTTCCTAGTCGAGATGTAGTGTTTGAACAAAGAAGTCATTAACTAAGAAACGATACGAAGCTTGGGGAGATTCTGGAGTAGGATATGAGATTCTGATCGGATTCGATAATTGGGGAAGGAGGTGAGGCAACTTATTGGGTTTGAGAAGAAAAGGAAAGGAAAGCGTAAATAGTTCGCAGAAGTTTAGTGGGAGACGTATTCGTAAGTTCTGAAGAGCGGAGGTAAAAGTAAAAGGGAAGGGGAGAAGAAGTATCGGCTTAAATAGAGAGAAGAGAAGTCGAAGGGACAATGACTGGTAGAACCGATCAAGGCACCTCCATCGTTCGGCATTCGTATGTCGCTCCACATTAGTATGTCGTTCGGCATAAATATGTCGCTTGGCATTAGTATGTCGTTCGGCATACAACGCCTCGATTGGCATCCTGAATAGGGGCTCGAAGGAAAAAAATGCGGAGTACTTGTGATTCAAAGCGCATCATGTTCATCCATATGATGCACTTTGGAGGGCAAGTGTTACCTGGATGTTTGACCAAGTAACTAGAGGCTCGACATACATACCATTCAGCATAAACTTCGTTCGACAGAAACCTCGTTCAGCATAGAGCCACGATCGACATAGCAGTGCCGTTCGGCATAGCAGGGTCGTTCGGCATGAACTTCGCTCGGCATTCAGTATCGTTCGGCATCCCTGCCTTGCCCGGCATTCCAGTATTGTTCGGCATTCCAGCCCCGCTCGGTGTAGATCCTCGACCGGCATGAAGTCCTGCTCGACATAGAGCCTAGACCGGCATGAAGCCTCGTTCGGCAGAAGCCTCGACCGACATGAAGCCTCGTTCGGTAGAAGCCTCGACTGACATGAAGCCTCGTTCGACATTCATACCCCATTCGGCACTCCAGCCTTATTCGGCATTCCAGTCTCGTTTGGCATTCCAGCCTTGTTCGGCCTACACACTTAACCCAACACACTACCTCGTTCGGCATAGAGGTGCCAATCGGCTTCGATATATGGCTCGGCATTTTCCATTCGACATTTACGGCTCGACACATAGAAGTCACTCACCACGGGCCGAGGTTTCTTGCTACTAGTCCCATTAGGGAAGTCCAACCCATCTTTGTCTATAAATAGAGGGGCAAGGGCACAACGAAATGGACCTTTTTTCGAGAACACTAGGGAGACTCTGGTGCATTCAAGACTCATCCTTTTTTGCTTAACAATTGTATTCAAGTTGGTGGTGTATGGATTGTATCTGTAATCAGTTGTTGAGTAAAGCAATGAAGATTAACTTCAAAGTGGACGTAGGCACTAACACCGAACCACTATAAATCCGGTGTTCTTGTCTTTGCATTTAATATAGCATACAACTCTTTGTTTTAATTTACTTTCTTCATTAATCTCTCTACAAAATCTTTCTCAAGGGTGTTAGTGACCAATTGTGGTGCTAACATGCCCAAGGTCTATAGTACACCGAGGTGCTGATTCATTGATTATAGGAGAGGCGCATGTTATAATATGATTCCTTACTTTTGTGATGGGTTAAGTTTACATATTTATGGAAAGTCCGGATTATTCCTGAGTTACGTTTATGGAGAGGACTGTTTGTACTTTAGTAGTTCTTATTCTTTTTGTATACCATTGGTATCAAAAGTAGGCATCAACACCTAGCAGAATCTCGTAGATATTAAATGATGGATGAAATTAAAAAATAGCAGGAAAAGTAAACGAACACATAGATTTTATGGTGGTTCAGTAATCTCGGCCTACGTCCGCTTTATATTTTTATCGATCTTGCACTGGATTATTATTATAAAAATGTTTGAATCAGCTGGGATCTATTAATACAAGAGTGAAGAATAAAAATGGCAGTGCCTAGGTAGCAGAAAGAAGGATCCTTAGAAAATGGACACTGTATTTATAGGAGAAGACGTGCATGCATTGGGCTGAAATTTTGCAAAAAGAGTTTCTAGATCCATCGGTGCCCACCATAACAATCGGTAGCCCTAACTCGATATTTTGGAATGATCGGCCAAAGTTTAGTCGATCATTATTTTGGTCTCTGATTGATATGTGATCGATAAAATAAGCTCTTTATGATTTAAGATACTTGCTCTACAAATTTCATGCAATTTCGATGTACCATTTGTAAGATATCGCATTTTCCGTGAAACTATTAATCGTTTCGGCTAATATTGTACGATCGTTGTGGAATGATCAATATATCTTTCCAAAATTTAAGAGTTTTGTCATGCAATAACTTTTGAAGACTCCACTCTTTAACATATTAATGCTCTGAAAGTTTCAAATGCACTGGCTTTGCAGATTTTAAGGTTGGTAACTAACCGTTTTAGCCAAATCTAAGGTTTCACGGCCTTGCCAAAAGGAGGGATAATATTTTTCCCCCCAAAGTACGTCTTAATCAAATATGACGTGCTTTGAATCATCGAAAGGATTCCATTCAGTTTATTGAATGGTTGATATCCTTCCATTGAGTCTTCTTTAGTGATAGTTGCATTTCTTTTTGTTCATCATGATTATTGGTCGATTTCCAACATTATAAATTCAGGGTTGTATTCTATTAGTTGCTATCCATGTCCGCTTCTATAAGGCTAGTAAGCTTTGGCTATTTGACCCATCTTTGGCTATTTGACCCCGTCTTTTCTCTAATAACTCCATGTGAAAATTCAATTTCTGTTGGTTTCAAGAAATTGATTTTTTAGAATATACACGTGCATGTTCTTATCATTGGCTCCTGAACGTGTTTGTAGGCTCGTGAGTCATTACCAATTTCTTATAGTTTAATTACAATTGGATTTTAATTACTTGTTTATATATATATATATATATATATATAATGAAATAGTGATCGCAATAAGTCACTTGATGGGAAGGGACTTTAAGTTCTATAAGAATGATGGCTTCAGAGCCGTAAACAAGAGCGAATGGAGTATGGCCCATCGTGGACTTATGGGTGGTTCTGTAAGCCCATAAAGCTGTTCGTATTTCATCCACCCACTTGCCTCTAGCCTTTTCCAAGCGTTTCTTCAGAATGGAATTTATGATTTTGTCAACATATTCGACTTGTCCATTTTCTTGAAAGTAAGCAACCCTCGAAAGTCTATTTTCAGTATGATGTTGATGGTAGATGTCTTTCTATTTCGTGTTGTCGCAATTGTTTCCATTATCATTCACAATGGTTCATGGAAGGCCAAAACGATAGGTGATGCTTCAAACAACGAAGTTGACTACTCTCTTCATCGTGATCATGGCTAAAGTTCAGCTTAAGCTCATTTGGTGAAGTAATCCACTACAACGATGGCATACTTTGCTTCGTCTTTAGAGATTGGAAAGGAACCGATAATATCAATACCTAATTGTGTAACTTCCATCGGTGGAGCTCCCAGAATTTTTTGCAAACATCTAGCACTCATCTCATTGTCTAGCATGATCAACTGCATCTCGTTTAATGGTTGGCTAGTAATACCCATAGCGGAGTATTTTCTTCATGAAGGTTTGCCCCCCGGTGTGATCGTCACATTCTCCTTCATGGAATTCTCTCAAGACTCGTTTTATTTCATCATGGGTGATACACAGAAGCTAGGGAATGGAGAAACCTTTTCTATACATGACTGCTTCTTGGATGATGTAGCATGAAGCTTTGTGGAATATTTGTCATTTTCCATTCCTCCATCTGGGAAGGATCCCTCATTGTAGATAACCTTTGATAGACGTCACCCACAACTCCCTTCCCGATCCCATCTCCAGAATCCAAATAATTTCCATCTAGTCGATGCTCGGAGCATCTAGTACTTTAATCAGGACAAAGTCTATTTGCGTGCATTCCTATAACTGGCCAGCTTGGCCAATGAGTTATGTTTCTCATTTTATATCTCTGGGGATGTATGTAATGGTGTAATACCCAAAGTTGGTCGGTAGCTTTTAGACCGAGCCGAGTTAAGAAGCAAGTTGTTGCCTCATAGTATGATAATCTTCCTTGACATGGCATACTCCTAATCATAAAAGATTTGTAAAGTTTTCGCTTCCATTTCTATGGTAAATTTGAGCCCGGCAATCAAGGCTACATACTCAACTTCACTATTTATTACAGGGAAGTTGAGTTTCAAGGTGTAGTAGATCGATCGTTCCCTTAGAAGTCACTAACATGACTGTTGCACCAGAGCACCGATCATTGGATGCTCCATCCGTGTACATTTTCCATAGGTTGGTTGATTCTCTACTGCTCTCTAGGGAGTCGTCTGGTGCAATGAATTAAGCTATGAAGTCTGCCAATGTCTGTTTCAGGATAGGTCTCCATGTCGAATTGGCTTAGCTCGATATTCCATTAAGCAACATTCAAGATGTCTTAGGTAACCATAGGAATCATCGTAATGGCTGGTCGATGTAGACGTTGATGGGGTAAGCCTGGAAGTAAAGGCCAAGCTTTTATGATGTAACAAATAGGCAGTATGCGAGCCTTTCTAGCCGTGGGTAGTTCCTCTCAGCACCTATCAATCGCTTGACAACATAGTATACTGAACTCTGGATCCGATTCACTTTGTGTAAGCAGCACTAATGGCACATACCGACACCACTAAATAGGTGTATAAGTATTCATGATCCAATGGCTTGGATAGGATAAGACGTTGCTTTAAGTAATATATCATAGCTTAAAATGCATCAATGCAATCCTGC
Organism: Allium cepa; assembly: GCA_030765085.1. Classification (NCBI taxonomy): domain Eukaryota; kingdom Viridiplantae; phylum Streptophyta; class Magnoliopsida; order Asparagales; family Amaryllidaceae; genus Allium; species Allium cepa. Next base: position 719,436,287 of record CM060938.1, on the reverse strand, counting down.
ATCCATTCAAGGTTTCTCTTGCCTCTTTTGATTTGGTCGAAGAAGAGAATTCACTTGTCAGTGGCCTTGGAGATGAATCGACTTAGGGCAATGATCTTCCTATTTAGGTCTGTACCTGCTTGATTGCCTTTGGTACATAAATATTTCGAATTGCTTGAATCTTCTCGGGATTGATTTCGATTCTGTGAGATTTTACGATGAAACCCCAAAATTTCTTGATGTGCCAAAAAAGCATTTCAAGGGATTTAGTTTCATTCCATATTTCGTGAGAAACTGAACATCCCTGCTAATTCATTGATGTGGTCATTTGATTTTCATGACTTCATAAGCATATCATCCACATATACTTCCATCGATCACCCGGTTTGTTCTTTGAACATCTGATTGAATAGTCTCTGGTAAGTATCTTAAGCATTATTTAGTTCAAATGGCGTCACAACATAACGATATAACCCTACATAGGTACTGACATTGGTGTGTTCTGGGTCATGGACGTGCAAAAGGATCTGATTGCATCCAGAGTACACAACCATAAAAAAAAGTAGTTAATATCCAACGGTTAATTCTGCCAGCTGGATGATCCTCGAATGTGGAAAGTGGTCTTTCGGGCATGCCTTAATTAGGTCAGAGTAGTCAACGTATGTCCGCCATTATCCATCAGCTTTTTTTTACGTGACTAGATTGGATAACCATTTTGGGTAGAGGGAATCGCAGATAAATCCACTGTTTTTTGTGTAAGTGTAGTAAATATTTTCGGATCCATGCTGCATTGCATTAATTTCACTAGGATAAGCCTTGGGTCTATATTCAATGCATGGCTCACGATAATTGGCGAGATCAAACACATGTCAAAATGGGCCTAAGCGAACACATCAAGACTCGTTCGAAGAAAGCCATCTAATTCCTTTATCATCATTGCACTGAGTGTGATCCGATCTTCATTTCCCGTAGGTTGCCATGGTCGATCATATTGTTGATGGTTAGCTCTGTGGGTGTAGCCTTGGATTCCATAAGTTCAAACATAACTGTTTCGCATAAAAATCAATGTGAAATTCTGTTGGGACGGTTAATGATGATGATTACTCTGGTTAAATCCCAAAATCTTGTCATGAGTTATTGATTCTGATAGTGAAGGGCTCTAGATGTTTTGAACAATTATCTGCAACTAGCCGAAGATCAGGCCTGGAAGCACATCAAATCAAGTGTCGAGTAGGGTTCAACCTCGTATTGCATGGAACTGCATAGCTAGCTCTTGCTTTGAGTTTGAACATGCTTGTATATTTGAGTAATGCGTTTTCCGCTCAACTTACTCATGATCTCTTACTCGTCATTCGGGTTGGAATGATGGTCATTTGCCAATGAGCTAATCGATTCGATGAGTCTATCTTTAGGCAACCTTTTAGTCATTGCCTTGAGTCGTTGTAAATAAAAGGTATGAGTCACAACATTGAGCTATCGTAGTTAGTCTTTGGATGATCACAAGTCTACACCCGATCTTAGGTTGATAAATTGACTGCATGGACGGTCGAGTTTCATCCTATATGTGTTTATACTCGCATCTAAGCTCTAAAGACTTAGAGTCGATCGATGAATGTTCGGTTCACATTCATCTTGTTTCTAGCACATGCCCCCATGTTTGGGGTATACGTCGATAAGTAAGAAGGTAAGTTATGTTGACTTTAGCTTTATACTCTTTCCCGTTGGATCGTGGGATCAAGCTGGTTGATTGAAAGCTATCATGCATATTCTTGTTTTTCCTTCCTAACGGAAGAATTTGAAGCTCTATCTGATTTCAAGCATGAGTTGGGCACTGGGCGGTCAATCACGTCAATTTTTGGTGTATATGTCATCATACTCTAGGCAGGACCAAAGATGGTTAAGTCACATCTAACTAGTAATTGATGCTCTCCCTATTGGACAAAAGGCAAGGATCAGCGTGCAGACAGTTGAGTCACGGCCATTTCATATTGCTCTTCTAGTTGGATCATGGTAAGAGTCAATGAACGAATGGATGAATGGCCATGTTGCATTCATTTATAGTTGGAAGGTCAATCATGCTCTTGTCTTGGTTTGGATTTTGGGCTTCCTAATGTCCGGGCAAGGCCTGGATAGTTTGACGTACCATAGGCGCAAACCAGGTCATGGATGGACGTATCACATCCTCTTTAGATTGGACGGTCAAACCACATCCAATTTAGGCTTGGGATCATCAACTCCCCCATGCATATTAGGCATGAATCGACGCATGGATGGCTATACCACGTCCACTTCCATTTGGATCCAATTTCTACCGAGCCTTGGGAGCAAGATGAGTGTTCTAAAGAACTTCGAGCTTAAGCAGGGGAGGAGATGGTCAGATAGCATCCACTTTGAATCGTGTGTTTGACCCCAAGTAAAGGACAAGATTTGAGGAGCAGACAGTCAAATTGCATCCACTTTTCGTGTTTATACTCCGATCCATGCTGTGGCCACCAGAATTTTATGATGGGTGGTCAGTCACACCTATTTGATGTTTATACTCTGGTCCAAGCTCTAGACATTAGAGTTGATCGATGGACAGTCGAACCGCATCCATCCTTTTGTGTTTATACTCCAGTCCGCACTCTGGGACCAGAGTTTTATGATAGATTGTCAATCATACCCATTTGATGTTTATACTCTAGTCTGTGCTTTGGGAAACAGAGTTGATTGATGGACGGTCGAACCACATCCACCTTTTTGTATTTATACTTCAATCCACACTCTAGGCGCCAGAGTTTTATAATGTATGGCCAGTCATACCCATTTGATGTTTATACTCCGATTCACGCTCTGGGAACTAGAGTTGATCGATGGATGGTCGAAGCGCGTCCATCTTTTTTAGTTTATACTTCGATCCGTACTCTGGGGACCAGAGTTTTATGAAGGGTGGTCAATCACACCCATTTGATGTTTATACTTCGATTCGTGCTCTAAGAACCATAGTCGATTGATGGATGATCGAACCATGTCCATCTTTTCTTGTTTATACTCCAGTCCGCACTCTAGGGACCAGAGTTTTATGATGGGTGGTCACTCACACCCGTTTGATATTTATAGTACGGTTCATGATCTGGGAACTAGAGTTGATCGATGAATGGTTGAACCACGTCCATCTTTTTATGTTTATACTCCAATCTACACTCTGGGGACCAGAGTTTTATGATGGGTGGTCAGGCATACCCGTTTGATGTTGATACTCTAGTCCACGCTTCGAGGAACAGAGTTGGTCAATGGATGGTCGAACCACACCCTCAATATTGCTCGTACTCCTCCCAGCAAGTCGTGGGAGAGAGTTTTCATGCGGATGATCGAGTCGCATCCACCTCAAGCTGCAATCGTGTCCACATGTTGAAGGTGGTGGTTGATGAGTAGGCAGTAAGTCAAGCCTACTTCAAGTTGAGCTTTCGAACTACCTCCTATGTTCAGGGCAGGAGTTAATGTGTGGAAGATCAAATCATATCAACTTTATTTTGAACCCGGTCGTGCTGAGCTTCGGGAGAAGCATAGTATTTTGGCTAAGTATAGGCTGGGAAGTGGATGGTTAGGTTGCATCTACTCCTAGTCTTTCTTTAGTCTTCAAGTCAGGCGTGGAAGTTAATGAGTGAATGATCAGTCGTGTCCACTTTTTGGCGGATCTTGACCATATTGGGCTCTGAGAAAGGCACATATCTTCTGTTAGAATCAAAGCGCAGAGTATAAAGTGGATGGTCAGGTCATACCCACTTTCCATTTTGAGTCCTTGGCCCTAATTTAGGGGCATATGGTAGCTGATAAGAGGTTGAATCAAGCCTATCTTAATGAAACTCCAAAGGTTCGATCATGGTTCATGGAGATTGGTTGGCGCCCAACTATAACTATTTAGTCACATGCATCGTTTGGAAGTGAAGAGGAGTTTAGTTTAAGTTGATCGTTGTTCACAACACAGTAGAAACTGAAATAGAAATAATTCAAAGAAGAATTCAATAAATCTCATTGTTAAGTGACACAACATCGTATGCTCGCTATTCCACTTTTTCCAAGCACTTCTCATTTGAATCGACCATAGGTGGTCCAATTAAAAATCAAAGTTCTTTATTGATAGGGGCCGGATGTTCCTTACCCACTATTCCGTGGGGTTTGTGCATATTGTCAAAACTTCCTTTCCGTATCAGTTTTCCGATCACATCTCGGAGGTGCTTGCAATTGCCAGTGTTAGAAAGGTGTGTATCTTGGAATATATAAAAAAATTTGGATTTCCTTTAGGCTTCGGTGGACTCTCTTGAGGCTGGTTTTCAGTGCTGCTCCAAATCGTAAGTCTCCAAGTAAATGTTATCAATTGAATCGTTCAAAGGAGTATAGGAGTTGAACTTTGAGATTCTCCTAGTCTGCTCTACCTCCTTCCAGTGTAGGTTCTGATTCACTTTGTAATAGAAACAATCCAAGGTCGTAGGAGGCTCTATACCTAACTAGCTGCCAAAGTCTGTTTGGGGGTCGATTCCCCTCATCAATGCCATTAGTATGATATTCTCTCTAGGATTTCTCACTATAGTGACAATGACGACATTGAATTTCTACATGAATTCTTTGAGCGGCTCACTAGCATCTGAAATAAATTGGATACTGACATCACATCCTTGGTGTGAGTCGCATGCATTCTAAACTGCTCGACAAACTTATAATCCGGTTGATCAAATAAGGAGATGGATTTGGGCAATAATCACATAAACCACATGATCGCTACACTTTCGAGGAATATAGAAAAGCGTCTGCATTCGATGGCACATATCACTTTGACGGAGTTCATTTGCCACTCGAATTTCATGAGATGTCATCTAGGGTCGTTTTTCTTGAGTAAACTGATATGATTGGTACATTGAATCTCCTCAGAAATTCTACACCTTGAATGGCTTCAAAGAATAGGCTTCAACTGGGGTTGATGCTTCAGTCATCATCAATCCATTTCATTTTCAAGTTACAACTACTTGTTAAGCTTGTTAATGATGTATACATGGTTATCTAACATTTGAATAGTTGAGAATGCTGGTCGAATGGCGAATCGATTAGGATAAGGCCGTTGGTCGGTAATGATCCCCAAACTTCACCCAAACGGAGTGCGATCCATACAAGGTTGTAAGGAGGGCGTCTTGAGGTTGAACATCAAGTTTCAACACATTTGGAGTCCGTATGTTCGAGATACGAGCAGAGCATAATGGACCGGTATTGATTGATTGGTCGTAAGTTACTTGGAGTCGGACTTGAGAAAATCTGCTATTTGTTTGGAGTCAGCAACTGTCTGCTTGGAGTCACTGAATTCGAAGTGCTGGGTCAGTGAAGAATAGTGCTTGGAGTCATATTGGCGTTTGCTTGAAGAAAATCATGGTTTTACCCGAGTTTTTCTTTGGGCCAAAATTTCTTGGGCTTGCTTAGAGTTACGTCACCTATGTTCTCCAACCTTTGGGAGTATCGCTTGAGTAGCGATTGCTTGTCCGTTTCTTGGTTGCAATTTAGAAGATACCACTTGATCCTCTATGCCCTGGTCAGTCACAGCTCATAAGGGAAGTGGATAGAAAGCACCGTCTTTAGAGCCTTTTTCTTAAATTTGGGTTGTACCCGAATTTTTTTTAAAAATGTTTAATTATTAAAACGATCGGTTGCAACAATAGTTTATTGAAAACGTCTATTGGAATGCTAAAGCGGTGCTAAGATCGATTGCAGTAACCATCGGTTAGAATATCAAGGCAGTTTGAATAATCAGTGAAAACGTTAACTGGAACGACCGATGGAGATGGTCTTGGAATGACCGGTGTAAGCAATGTTATGGAAATAAAGATTGGTGAAAATGACGATCAGTCTAAATATTTGGTGGGAACGATTGAATATAAATGACAGGTTAAATGAGCAGTGGGAATGATCTATTGAACCGATCGGTGAAAAGGCTAGATGAAACGATCGTATAGAAATGTTTAGTGTAAATCCATATAGCAATGGAACGATCATACCAAAATGATTGTACATAAAAAATCGGTGTAAATCTACATAGTAGTGGAACGATCGTACAAGAACAATAGTACGATGCTGAAGGGAGGAATGATCGGTTGAGGAATGAATGATCGATAAGGAAGAATGGTCGGTGTAAACTATAGGCTGGAGTGATCATATAGGAACGATCCTACAAAAACGATCGTATAGAAACAATCGGTATGGAATGATCATACAAAAAAATGATCGGCTAAATTCATGTTGGTGGAATGACCAATGAGAAACGATCATATGGAACAATTGTACTTGATGATGCAGCGTATGAATTTGTAGGGAACAATTATTCAATAATTATGTATGGAGCATGGCCGATGACCGATCATTCCGAAATGCTTCAAAACATGAAAATGTATGCACATTGATTAAACGCATGACTAATTGATCACTAATATCATGATTTCCTTCTTCTGTAGGGGAAGTAGACTTGGCATCTCTAGCCATGGCTAATAGTTTCCTTGTAGATCTCTTTCAAATCTAAGTAGAATAAGAAAATCGGTGATCGAAAGCTGGATCTATCTCGCAAACATGAAAATCCAAAAGTTTAAGATGAGATCCAGTCAATTAAGAATTCATTTATCAGTGAAAGCACAAAAATGTTGACGCTAAAAATAGGCATGAACACCCAATAGACTCTCGTAGAGATTAAACGATAAATAAATTTAAAACATAGCATAAAAAGAAAATGAACACACAGATTTTTTAGTGATTCAGAAATCTTGGCCTATGCTCACTTCATAATTTTATTGATCTTGCACTGGATCATGATTACAAGAATATTTAGATCAGCTAGGATCCATTAATACAAGAGTGAGGAATAAAAATTGCAGAGCCTAGGCAGAAGAAAGAAGGATCCTCTTTATGGAGAATGGCCGTTATATTTATAGAAGAAGACATGCATGGATTGGGCTGAAATTTTGTAGGAAGAGTCTTTATATCCGTAGGTGCCTACCGTAATGATCGGTGGCCAAAACTCAATATTTTGAATGATCGACAAGGTTTAGCCGATCGTCATTTTGGCCTCTGATTGATGCGCGATCCATAATGTAGGCTCTTCATGATGTTTGACACTTTCTTTTCAAATTTCATCAATTCCGGCGTACCATTTGTGAGATATCGCATTTTCCATGAAATCATGGAAAGTTCCGCCTGATTTTGTACGATCGGTGTGTCTTTCCAAGATTTGGGAGTTTTGTCATGCGATTATTTTTGTAGGCTCCATTCTTCAATGTATTGATGCATTGAAATTTTAAGTGCATTGGCCTTGTAGATTTTGAGACGTTGATCAATCTTCGTCGATTTATGTTTTTTATAGATCGTTTTAGACCGATCCATATAAATTATTCATTTGTCCATAACTCGAGCATACGAACTTCGTTCGACTTGAAATCTAAAAGGTAGCCTTATGGGGCCTTTCATGTCACTTCATATTGATTGTACCTTGTTCAGGACCCGGTTTGAATCTGCTCAACCGTCGTCCATAGCCTTGTATATCATTGATTCTCAAGGTTAATAACCACCCGTTTTAGCCAAATCTGAGGTTTCATGGCCTTGCCAAAAGGCGGAGTAACATACACAGTTTTTAAATACAGTATTTTGAGATAGTTCCCCTCACACCAGGCTTTATGTCAGAACCACGTTTTGTCTCTATTTATTTATGTCATAACAACTCTCGGGTACTCGATTGGGTAGTTTGAGAGCACGTGCTTTTGGAATACGCTGTCAAAACATCGTAGTTGGAGCTTTGGAGGCGAAGACGATGCGTTGATGATGAATATCAAATATTGAATATTTTAAACTACATAGTTACACATTTTAATATCTATGAGGCAATAGTACCTAGTCCTCTAGTTGTGTTTCATTGGATGTTTTTGGTTGTTAGAAAGTGAAGAAATTATCTGAGAAATGGTTCAAACACACTTGTTTAATTTCAAGACTCTATGATAAGAGAAAAAAAATTCTGCAAAAAAAACTATTATAGCTTACTTGTTTGAGGATCAACATTTATTAGGAGGTCATTGGTTTAAATCTAATGCAGCACAATTTTTCTAGCCATTCACATCTTCTATAAAAACACTCTTACAACACATCAAATCAAGAGGCTTTTGGAGCATGTTAGTGAAAGAGGCTTCTAAAATAATATGGAACGTAGACAGTATAGAAGTTTCTAGAGATGAACAAAGTCAAAATGTTCTAAAACATTCATTTTTTTTGATTTGGAGGTAGAGATTACTATAAATAACTCCACCTAGATATATTTTAGAACATCTTGGCAATTACATTCAACTCTATTTCTAGGGTTCTGTATTTAGGACTTTCAACACTTGCGATCATTTTGTGAACTTTTTAATTTAATAAATAAATTAATCAAAACTTACTTTTTACTAATTCTTGTTTTATTTCATTCTCTTTCAATTTTTGTTTAGTTTCTACTTCATAGTTTTTATTCTATTTGAGATGATTTGCAAAGAGATCAATAGATTTCATCTTTTCATATTCTCTTCATGATCTATTGAAGTAAGGTAAGTTCTTACTTATAGTTCCTTGTTTTCTTACTTTTGTTAGAGTGTTTTCCTTTCCTTGCTTGCAATTTCCTGTATGAAATGTAGCGGATTTAACTTTTCAAATCGTCTAACTCGCCTAAAAGTTAGATAAACAATAATAATTAATAACGCCCTATGGATTCGGCCCATATTCGCACAACACTACAACAGACATTGTGCGCATGCAGTAAAATAAAATCGCGGATTTAGTTCTGTTAGCACCAAAATTGGTCACTAACACCCTTGAGTAGAATTATGTAGAGAGATTAATGAAGAGAGTAGATTAGAACAAAAGAAAGTGTAATTCAATGCCAAAAGAACAACAAGAACTAGAACACCGGATTTATAGTGGTTCGGCGTAATTGCCTACATCCACTTTGAGTTTAATCTTTATTGTTTTCTCAATTACTTGAATACAAATACAATCCGTAAATCACTCACTTGAATACAAGTTTGAATTAAAAAAGAGGAGAGTATAGGAAATGGCAGAGTCTCCCCAGTGTACCCAGAAAAAGGTCCATTTTCCTGTGCCTCTACCTCTCTATTTATAGACGAAGATGGGTTGGACTTCCCTGGTGGGCCTGGTGGCTGAATATCTTGGTCCAAATGGAATAAGCCCTGCGTGCCGACCCTAACATGTCGAACAGCTTAATGCCGAACCTCCATCTTTATGTCGAACGAAGTGAGGCCGGACGCTCTACATGCCGACCACCCATTGGTGCCAAACGACTATGGACGAGAATGATAGGTGATGGCCGAACGAGATTTGTGTCGGACGAGGTGAGGTGTTGAGTGAGGGGGGCAGGCCGAACGAGGCTTGAATGCCGAACAGTCCAGGAATGCCGAGTGAAGCATGAATGTCGAGCACTCCAGGAGCCGGACACTCTTTAATACCAGTTGATCCAGTCGTGCCGAACATACCTTGTAGTGCCGAACGTCCATGGATGTCGAACGTTCCTTGTACGCCGAACGTTCTTAGTGCCGAGTGCTCCTATATGCCGAGCATTCCATAGATGCCGAATGATATACAATATCTAACATTTCTCAATGCCGAGCATCCTTCTAATGCCGAACGCTCTTGATTGCCAAAACATGTCGAATGCATCAAACCCGTATATCCTCAAGCTTTTCTTAGTCAAAATCTTGTCTAGTGCTAACGATATTTCTTCAACTGTCATCCTGTAGCCGGGCCAAGGTGCCGGTTAACACTTGTCCCCCAAAGTGTGCCATGTGAAGCAACACGACACGCTTTGAATCAGCGAGTATTCCATGTCTCCAGAAAGAAATCCATCATGTTTCTTGAATTGTCATTATCCTTCAATTTTATCCTCCCAAGGTGTCGTATCCTTCTTTGGTCGTCATGACGCTTAGTCGATTCCTAATATTATAAATCCAGGATTGAAGTTCATCAGTGGCCATCCGTGTTTGGTTCTACAGGGCCAGTAAGCTTCGGCCATTTGATCTAGTCTTTTCTTAATAACCTTAAGTGAGAATTCAATTCCCTGTTGATTTCAAGAAGTCGATTTTTTTTTCCGGATGTACACATGCATGTTCGGGTACATGTTCTTGCCATTGGCTGTCAGATGCGTTTTATATGCTCATAAGTCATTGCCAATTTCATCTAGTTTAATTGCAATTCAATTGTGATTCCTGACTTGTATGCTTTTTTTGTGAGATAAGGATTGTAATCAGCCACTTGATGAGAGGGACTTCAACTTTTACATGGATGACGACCTCAGTGCAGTAAGCAAGGGTGAATGGAGTACGACCAGTCATGGATTCATGGGTAATTCTGTAAGCCCATAATACTGTTGAAAGTTCATCCACCCACTTCCCTCTAGCCTTTTCCAAACGCTTTTTCAATATGGATTTGATTATTTTGTTCATGGCTTCCACTTGTCCATTGGCTTTCGGATGAGCAACTGCTGCAAACTTTTTCTCAATGCCATATTTTGGCAAAACTCTTTGAACTCCTTGCTTTCGAATTGAGTTCCATTGTTTGTAATGATAGTTTGTGGAAGACCAAAATGGCATATAATATTTCATACAACGAAATTAGTGACCTTTTCGGTGGTGATAGTGGCCAAAGGCTCTGCTTCTGCCCACTTAGTAAAGTAATCGACCGTAACTATCGCGTATTTTGCGCCACCTTTGGATAGGGGTAAGGAGCCGACTATATCGATCCCCAACATTGCGAATGACCAGGGACTAACCATTTGTGTGAGTTCTGTCGGAAGAGCTCTCAGGATTTTTGCATACTTTTGACATTTGTCACATCTTCTCACTTAGTCTGCGGCATCCCGATTTACAGTTGGCCAATAGTATCCATAGCGGAGGATTTTCTTTGCTAACGTTTTCCCCTCAATATGGTCATCGCACTCTCCTTCATGGACTTCCTTCAAGACTTGTTATGTCTCATCATGGGCAATGCACCGGAGTAAGGGGGTCGAGAATCCCCTCCGATACATTACCCCATCTTGCATTACATAACGCGAAACCTTACGAATGACTTGTCATCTTTTTCTCCTTTTTTCGGGCATGACCCCGTGTAACAAGTACTGCTTGAATGGCGTCATCCATGATCCCTTGTCGATTTCCGTTTCTAACATGAAATCTACCTTCATCAAATTTATGCTTGGAACATGTAAGGTTTCAACGGGAAACAATCCCATCTGCTGCGCATCGCCAGTGCTTGCAAATTTTGCCAATGAATCGGCTGCTCTGTTTTGCTCATGTGGGACATGCGAGATATCATAATATTCCAGATTTGATAGCAGCTCCTGAACCCGTGCAAGATACGGGGCAACTCTCTATCCCTTTGCTTGATAGTCTCCCCGCACTTGGTACACCACCAGTTACGAGTCACAAAGGATTTCAACCGATTTTACTCCCAGTTCTTTGATAAGTCCCAAGCCAGTAGTCAATGCTTCACACTTGCTTTGTTATTTGTTGATGGGAATTCAAGCTTTAAAGCATAGCAAACTGATCGGTTTTCAAGAGTCACAAGAACTATGCCACCCCCGAACAATGGTCGTTAGATGCCTCATCGGTTACATCTTCCATAAAACGGGAGGTATGACATTGTGGCCGTTTGAGTTATCTGACACAGTGAATTCAGCAATGAAGTCTGCCGGTGTTTGCCCCCTTAATGGCCCTTCGTGGCGGGTAGGTAATATCAAACTGACTCAACTCGATATTCCATTTTAACATCCTTTCAGAAGTTTCCGGTCATTGGAGTACTTGTCGCAAGGGTTGATCAGTGTAAACTCTGATTGAGTGTGCCCGAAAATATGGGAGAAGCTTGCATGATGCAATCACCAAGCAATTGGCTAATTTATCGATCTAGGGATGATTTCTTTCTGCCTCCATCAGACGTTTACTAACATAGTAAACTGGCTTGTGAACTCGGTCCTCTTTACGAACCAAAGCCATATTGATAGCATGTTGAGATACTGCCAAGTGCACATACAATATTTCGTGGTCTATTGGTTTCGATAGCACCGGAGGACTCTCCAAATGCCTTGCCAGAGCTCGGAATGCTTCCTCACAATTAGATGTCCACTCAAAATTTCTCTTTCCTTTCTTTATCACATCGAAGAAAGGAATACACTTGTTTATAGCTCTGGATATGAATCGACTCAGCGCAGTCACCTTTCCATTCAAGCTTTGTACCTGCTTTATAGTTCTGAGCACTTGTATGTCTCGTGTAGCTTGAGTCTTCTCCGGGTTAGCTTCGATTCCCCGCGCATTCACAATAAAACCCAAAAACTTTCCCGACGCTACGCCAAATGAACACTTCAAATGATTGATTTTCATTCCATAATGCCTGAGTATATCAAACATCTCTGCTTGGTCTCGGATGTGGTCGTTTGACTGTCGTGACTTTACGATCATGTCATCCACATAGACTTCCATCGTTCTGCCAATCTGGTCTTTAAATAGTCGATTCACCAGATGCTGATAAGTTGCTCCCACGTTTTTCAATCCAAAAGGCATTAATACATAGTAATATAGCCCCACATCTGTGACGTAACTGGTGTGCTCTTGGTCTGGAATGTGCATCGAGATCTGATTGTATCCCGAATACGCATCCATAAAAAACAATAATTCATGTCCAGCTGTAGAGTCGACGAACTGGTCGATTCTAGGTAAAGGGAAACTATCCTTCGGGCATGCTTTATTCAGATTAGAGTAATCAACACAAGTTCTCCACTTCCCGTTTACTTTCCTCACAAGCAGATGGTTAGAAACCCATTCAGGGTAGAGGGCGTCGCGTACGAACCCATTGGCTTTGAGTTTGTCCACCTTCTTTCTAAGAGCAGCGGACCTCTCCAGTTCCGTGCCTCTCCTTTTTTTTTTTTTACAGGGACGTATTTCGGGTCTATGTTTAATATATGACTCGCAATAGCGGGAGAAATCTCGCACATATCAGAATGTGTCCAAGCGAAAACGTCTAGGTTCGCTCGGAGGAAATCAGTAAGATCCTCGGCCAATGATGGGCCATCCCGGCTGACTGGTATGTCAATCATCAGCTCAACCGATGCTACATTCGTTTCCCTAGGTCCCCCATCATCATCTCTCGGACGTATGTCTCTATAGATCCGAGAATGCTGCCCGAGCCAGGGGTCGGGCACTACTTATCAGTTGTCAGCGTTTTGGATGCGGACGGAGCTATCCACCTTGTCTGCATCTCGACTCCTAAACACTATATCGTCTGTCATCATGCGTTATTGTTTTGCAGGGGTTCCATCTTCGATATTCGAGCAACATTCATGATCTGCATGCCTCGGGTTGGAGTGACAGTTGGTTCCCTACTAGCTTAGGTATCGATTTAATGATTCTATCCCCAGGCATTCTTTCGATCGTAAACTTGAGTAGTTGTAAACATTATATACAAGTTTCAATATTGAGCTATTGCAGCCAGATTTTGGATGACCATGCATCTGCTCCCAATCTCGGGTTAATAAATGTTCTGCATGGATGGTTGAGCTCGTCCTAGCTATGTTTATATTCCCACCTAAACTTCGAAAACATAGAGTTGATTGATGAATAGTCGGTTCACATTCATGTTGCTTCTAGCTCATGCCCCCAGGTCTGGGGCATATATACCGATAAGTAGGAAGGTCAGCCTTGCCCACTTTAGCATTACTCTCTTTCTCGTTGGATCGGGGATCAGGTCAGTCGATGGGAGACGGGGTTTCGCCTATCTTGGATTTTATCGTGGTTTTTCATTCCAATATGAACACTTCGATGCCTCATCAGTTTTAGGGCGTAATTAGAACACTGGACGGTCATCCGTGTCCACTTTGGTTCATGTCCTGTAATCAGATCTCGAGGTAAAGTTGGCTACAAATGCAGTCGGGTCATGCCCATCCAGTTTCATACTCCTCCTAATGGATCGAAGGAGGGTGCTGGATAATTTTTGTCAAAATCTTTGTGGTTTACTCTCCGTCCCACACTCTGGAGGTTATAGGTTTTCAAGGAACATCCTAGTCACATTCGTATGTGCTTAGTGCGGATCGATATTGACCCTCCATATGAGGTATGATATAGTCGGTTGCTCGTAGCTTTGGATGCCGTTTAGATTAGTTCTGTATTGAGGCCTCCATGTAGTCATTGCCTTAAGTTATAAAGAATGCCAAGTTAGAGCTATAGTAAGCTGTCGTATTCAACTTTTAGTGATTTGTACCCCTGCTCCCGGCATTGATTTAGCCAGACCACTAGTTGGATTGTCGAGCTCCATCCTTAGCGAGTTAATAATCCTCTTGTCGATTTTCGGCCGAAGTTTGCGGAATAGAGAATGGTCGGAATCCACTCATCTATTTGTCGATGTTTATAACCACTCTGCATTCTAGTGACTTAGTATTATTCTCCCTCCGGTTGACTCATGCCCAATTTGTGTTCATGCCTCGGTCCACGCTCCTAGGACTTAGAGATTTGTCAAACGGTTTATGCTTAATCCACAGTTAGAGACGCAGAGATTTTTTTCAACTCATTTATACTCCAGTCCGCACTCTGGGAACTTAGAGTAATCTAGTCCACACTCTGGGGACGTAGAGGTTATTAGGTCGTTTATACTCTAGTCCGCACTTAGGGGACTGGGAGCACTTTAGCCCGCACTCTGGGGACGTAGAATTTTTTGGGTCATTTATACTCGAGTCCGCACTCTGGGGACTTAGAGTACTCCAGTCCGCACTCTAAGGACTTGGAGGTTTAAGTCGTTTATACTATAGTCCGCACTTTGGGGACTTAGAGTACTCCCGTCCGTGCTCAGGTGATCGGAGCGCTTGATGAAGAAAAGTCCGAAACCTCCTCTCCTACCGACGGGGGTTATGAAGTAGAAATTACAGGTGCCTCTGAGCACACATCTGAATTGAGCACAAAGGAGCGGCTCGAGAAAGAGAAGGAGGAGATGGTCAAGGTCAAAGTCGAGCCCCGAGTTGTGGACTTGGACGATCCTTTGAACGAGCCGTTGAAGGTCATCCTTCCTGGCAGGTCCAAGCCCATGAAAGTTCCCCGTACTTCTTCAGTTGCTACTCCTCTATCAAAGAAGAGTACCAAGGGTAAACGCTTTGGAGAGGAGCCGTCTGGAAAGAAGTTGAAGAAGCACAAGAAGTGATTACTATCCTCGTTCAACGAGAGTTAGTTTAAGTCATGTAATTATTTTCATCTATTTCCTTAGTCCTTGTAAATAGAATGTCGACTCCGAACTTTGGAGGGGTTGTAATAGAAACTTATTTCTGAATAAAGTTTAGTTCTTTTTTCTGTCTTACAAAAGGCTCTTATTGTTCAGTTTTCTTTGTGATTGTGATTTTAATCCAAGCAGTTGTGAGTAACATAGACTTCTCGGTCCATCTTCATATAACTCGGAAACTCTTTGGGAGTTGTTGAACTTCCATTATGTGCTTCGAGCACTTAGAATACTTTCTAGCCCATATGTTAGGGATTTGACAAATTTAAGTCAACTGTGTCTTAGTTCATATTCAGGGAACTTGGAGATCCGAATCGCTTATATTCGAGTCCGCGCTCTGGGGAGTTAGAGATTCAAGTCGTTTATACTTGGGCCCGCATTCTGGGGACTTAGAGTACTGCAGTCCGCACTCTGGGGACTTGGAGATTTTAGTCGTTTATACTCGAGTCCACACTCTGGGGACTTAGAGTACTCCAGTCCGCGCTCTGGGGACTTAGAGGTTTAAGTCGTTTATACTCGAGTCCATACTCTAGGGACTTAGAGTACCCCCGGTCCGCACTCTGGGGACTTAGATGTTTAAGTCGTTTATACTCGAGTCCGCGCTCTAGGGACTTAGAGTACTCCAGTCCGCACTCTGGGGACATGGAGGTTTAAGTGGTTTATACTCGAGTCCGCACTCTGGAGACTTAGAGTACTCCAGTCCGCACTCTGGGGACTTGGGGGTTTAAGTCGTTTATACTCGAGTCCGCACTATGGGGACTTAGAGTACTCCAGTCCGCACTCTGGGGACTTGGAGGTTTAAGTCGTTTATACTCGAGTCCGCACTATGGGGACTTATAGTACTCCAGTCCGCACTCTGGGGACTTGGAGATTTTAGTCGTTTATACTCGAGTCCGCACTCTGGCGACTTAGACTACTCCAGTCCGTGCTCTGGGGACTTGGAGGTTTAAGTCGTTTATACTCGGTTCCACGCTCTGGGGACTTAGAGTACTTCAGTTCACGCTCTGGGGACTTGGAGGTTTAATTCCTTTATACTTGAGTCCGCACTCTGGGGACTAAGAGTACTCCAGTCCGTACTCTGGGGACTTGGAGGTTTAATTCGTTTATACTCGAGTCTGCACTCTGAGGACTTAGAGTACTCCAGTCCGCACGCTGGGGACTTGGAGGTTTAAGTCGTTTATACTCGAGTCCGCACTCTGGGGACTTGGAGGTTTAAGTGGTTTATACTCGAGTCCGCACTCTGGGGACTTAGAGTACTCTAGTCCGCACTCTAGGGACTTGGAGGTTTAAGTCGTTTATACTCGAGTCCGCACTCTGGGGACTTAGAGTACTCTAGTCCGCACTCTGGGGACTTAGAGTACTCCAGTCCGCACTCTGGAGACTTGGAGGTTTAAGTGGTTTATACTCAAGTCCGCACTCTAGGGACTTAGAGTACTCCAGTCCGCACTCTGGGGACTTGGGGGTTTAAATTGAGAGCAGTCATATTTCTACTCTTTAATTTGTATTCATCTACCTATCGAGGCTAATGTTGTCGAATGAACAATCAAACCACATTTGCTCATGGAATGGGATTCTTCCCCCATGATGAGGGACGAAATTTGAAAAATGGACGATCGATTCTCATCCTCTTGGTGATTATAGCTCTTCCAATCAAGTCAAGGAAGGAGGTATATGACAGATGGTTGGATCACATCCATGATGGGTTAGACAGCCAAATCTCTTACAATTTGCTCCGTATCTCCTTCTAGAAAATAACAACAATAGATTGTTGAGTAGACAAAGTAAGTTGCATATGTTCCAAGGTGAAGTCGTGCCTATGCATTGATAGCGATGGTTAATAAGTAGGCAGTCCACCACAACTACTTCATGTCGGGCTTTCGAATAACCTTTTGTGTTGAAGGTAGGATTTGATGTGTAGATGATCAAATCACGTCCACTCTAGACAGATCTTGGCGTCACTGAGCTTCAGAAGAGGCCTCTGTATTTTGTCGAACTTTGTTCTATGAATTGAATTGAGTGGACGATCAGGCCATACTCATTCCAAGCCTTGTTCAGGTCTCCAAGTCAAACGTGGAGGTCAATGAATGGATGGCCAGTCATGTCGACTTTGTATTTGGGCTCTAATCGTGATGAGCTTTTCAATCTTTAGTTATTGGCCCAAAATTATAGGCATGTGATTGATGATGAGCGATTGAATTATGCTCGTCTAGATGTAACTCCACACGTCCGATCATAGTCTACATGGATTGGTTGGCGACCAAATCTGAGTATCCAATCACTTGCATCGTTTTGAAAGTAGTTTAGTTAAAGTTAGTCGTAGTTCATGGAAGAATTGAAATATAAATAGATTTGGAAATAATTCAAAGAAGATTAGGATAAATCTCATTGATAAGTGAAGCAGCATCGTGTGCTCGCTATTCGACTTTGCCCCTGGCTCCTTTCGAAGGGATTTTGGCCGTCAGCAGTCCAATTGATAATCACAGCCTTTTATTAACAGGCATCGGGTGCTCGCCATTCTGTAGGACTAGTACATACTGTTGAAGCGTTCCTTTCCAGATCGGCTTTTCGATCACACCTCGGAGGTGCTTGTAATCGTCCGTGTTAGGATCAGTGAGCATCTGGGAATATACAACATTCCCTAGATTTTCTTTAGACTTTGGTGTACTCCCTCGACGTTGGTTTCCATTACCACTTCGAGTCGTGAGTCTTCAAGTAGAGGTTGTCAATTGAATCCTTTAAAGAGCATATGAGCCAAATTTTGAGGTCTTTTTTCGGCTACTGGGATCTACATCCTTAGCCGACAGGCCTTCATTGTTATTTTTCTTAGTCTGTTCCACTCCTCCACACTTTGGTTTAGATTCATTTTTGTCATAGAGACGATCCATGGTTGTAGGAGGCTCTCCAGCTAACTGGCTGCCAAAATATATATATATGGAGGTCGATTCTCCTTAAGGGTGATCAGTATGATATCCCTTTGAGAGTATCGTTTGAGTAGCAGTTGTTTATCCGTTCCCTTATTGCCGTTCAGAAGCTGTTGCTAGATCCTCTATGCCCTGGTCGATCAGGGGATGCAAGGGAAGTAGATAGAATGTTCATTATTAAGTTGAGTTTTGAATTCACTATCTGTAAGGGAAGTAGATAGAACGTTCCTTTATTTGGTTCGTACCTGAAAATAATTTTTTTTTGAAAATAGTGGTCGTATAAGAGACCGGTGTAACTTAAGTTTCGATCGGCATTGAGGGTCGTTCGACATGACAAAGTTGCTCGGCATACAAGATTGTTTGGCTAAGGTGGATCGGCCAAGGTGGATCGGCCAAGAGTGGATCGACCAAGATGAATCTGCTAAGGTAGGTCGGCCAAGATGGGTCGGCCAAGATGGATCAGCCAAGATGGATCGGTCAAGAGTGGCTCGGCCAAGGTAGGTCGGCCAAGATGGATTGGCCAAGAGTGGATCGGCATACACCTTTTCTGCAGCGGTCGGCATAGTCCTTTTCTGGAGCGATCGGCATACACCTTTTCTGGAGTGGTCGACATACGCCTTTTCTGGGGCGTTCGGCTGAATTGCCTTCAGAGGAGGGTCGGCCTTCATTCAACTTGAGTGCAAACTTCAACATCCAATCACCAAATCTTACTGCATCATTGAATCCATTCTACGGCTATCAGCTTCCTTTTGATTTCTTTCAAATCCGAGTAGAATAGGAAGTTTTCTAGTAGACAACTGGATCTATCTCGCGAATATGGAAATCCACTAGAAGACGATGAGATCCAATCATACTGAGAATTCAACTCTCAGGGAAAGCACCAAAATTGATCACTAACACCCTTGAGTAGAATTATGTAGAGAGATTAATGAAGAGAGTAGATT
Source organism: Allium cepa (assembly GCA_030765085.1). Taxonomy (NCBI): domain Eukaryota; kingdom Viridiplantae; phylum Streptophyta; class Magnoliopsida; order Asparagales; family Amaryllidaceae; genus Allium; species Allium cepa. The sequence goes on along the minus strand of CM060938.1, from coordinate 719,417,152 downwards.
AGAACAAAAGAATAGTGTAATTCAATGCCAAAAGAACAACAAGAACGACAACACCAGATTTATAGTGGTTCGGCGTAATTGCCTACATCCACTTTGAGTTTAATCTTTATTGCTTTCTCAATTACTTGAATATAGACACAATCCGTAAAACAATCACTTGAATACAAGTTTGAATTAAAAAAGAGGAGAGTATAGGAAATGGCAGAGTCTCCCCAGTGTTTCCAGAAAAAGGTCTCTTTTCCTGTGCCTCTACCTCTCTATTTATAAACGAAGATGGGTTGGACTTCCCTAGTGGTCCTGGTGGCTGAATATCTTGGTCCAAATGGAATAAGCCCTGTGTGTCGACCCTAACATGTCGAACAGCCTAATGCTGAACCTCCATCTTTATGTCGAACAAAGTGATGCTGGACGCTCTACATGCCGACCACCCATTGGTGCCGAACGATTCTCTATGACGAAAGATAGGTGATGGACGAACGAGATTTGTGCCGGACGGGGTGAGGTGTTGAGTGAGGGGTGCAGGCCGAACGAGGCTGGAATGTCAAACAGTCCAGGAATGCCGAGTGAAGCATGAATGTCGAGCGCTCCAGGAGCCGAACGCTCTTTAATACCAGTTGACCCAGTCGTGCCGAACGTACCTTGTAGTGCCGAACGTTCCTTGTACGCCGAACGTTCCTTGTACGCCGAACGTTCTTGGTGCCGAGTGCTCCTATATGCCGAGCATTCCATAGATGCCGAACGATATACAATATCGAGCGTTTCTCAATGCCGAGCATCCTTTTAATGTCGAATGCTCTTGATTGCCAAAACATGTCGACTGCATCAAACCCGTATATCCTCAAGCTCTTCTTGGTCAGAATCTTGTCTGGTGCTAACGATAATTTCTTCAACTGTCGTCTTGTAGCCGGGCCAAGGTGTCGATTAACAAGTTCACATCGAAAATCATCGATCAAGTTTTTGGCCATGTTGCCAGGGATTAATTAATTTTTATTGTTTATTTAATATTTGATCCTTGTTATTTTTTTCCCTTTTATCTTGCTTGTTTTCTTTAATTCTCTTTTTCAACAAAAAAAAGAGTTTTTTCTTCTTTAATTTTGTTCTTGATTTTACTTTGTTTTCTTATTTAATTCAAATTTATATGTTTTTGTTCTTCCTTTCTTTAGTTTAATTTTTTTTAAAGAAAAAGAATGTCTTTTCCTGTTTGTGCTTTTATAGTTTAAATAAAAAAACAAAATAAAAGCTAAAACGGCAAACAACTTTTATTTTTTACTTTTCAATTACATATTATATACAGAAAATTAGTTTTTTCTACTTACACTCGTAAAAAAATTGAATTTTTTTCCATTCTATTCCATCCTTCTCAGCCATCACTGCCCTAAGCACCGTACCATTCTACTACAAGTTAAAGAAGATTCTTTATTGTTCTATTCTTTTTCTCTTTAGACTTTTCTTTTCTTAAAAAACAAAAAAAGGAAAAAAGTGAATCTTTTAAAGGGAGGTTAAAAACTTGAAAGTGGAAGTTTGTTGGCCTTAAACGTGTATTAGTGAACCAAGTTAGTAGCTTATAAAAGTAAAAGTTACCCCGTAAATTACGAGGCAGAAACAAAATTCAAACGAGCAGTCAATGCAAATTGGAATGGCAAGCTAACTCTGTAAGTGTTTACTTTTATTTCAATTATATTTATATTTCTACGTTCGTGTTACATTTTCGTTTAAGGCATTAAAATATGTCTGGAAATCAATCTATGGAATTATCATCGAACGATTATCCAAAAAGGAAAAAAACTTTAAGAGAGTTACTTTATGGCAACAATAATCAAAGTCGAAATTTGAAAAATAATCAAACATTTTATTTAATCTAAATTTTAATAATTTTATTATGCGCCTAATCAACGTCAAAGTAATTTCTAGGCCGAAAATAATTTTTTTCAAAATCAATATGGATATGAAAATCACCTTGAAAATAATTTTGATAGTGGAAGAGGCTTTGGTTACAGCACATAAAGTCTTCAAGGCAGGCAAAATTTTCATAATAATCCAAATCAAAATTTTGAAAATGACCAAAATTATAATATTTATTCAAATTTTCATTACCAAGATAATAATTTTCATTTTCAAAACGCTTTTCAATATCAATATAATTTTTATGAAAATAGAAATGAAAATCAATGTAGAAATAAATTTGATAAGTGGGATGTTTGGATTATAATAATTTTTCTAATAACCATCTGAAGGATTTCAACTAGCAGATTTGAAGTATGATGAAAAAAGAAATATAGAACTCTTGGTCAAAACTTGTCATAAATTTATTGAGAAAAGAAAGAAAACTAGAATATCCAACGAATCAGAAAATAATTTTCCTCAAAATCAATATGGATACAAAAACAATTTTGAAAATGATTCCCACAGTGAATATATTTTCAAAATAATTCAAGTCAAGATTTCGAAAATAGCCAGGATAATAATTTCTCTTCCAGCTTTAAAGATTTTGGTTACGAACCCGATTCTGAATATCAAAATAATTTTCAAACAAATTTTCATTGTCAAAATGTTTCCCCCGACCAACATATTTTTCATGAAAATTAAATCAAAAATAAATTTGATAATAATTTTGATAATGAAAATGACTTGGATTATAAATTTGAAAGTAGCTCATATCAAGCAAATTACATGCAAGAAGATGAAAATGGAAAGGAATTCAAAAATAATTTTGATCGTGAAAATGATTTGGATTACAACTATGAAACTAGCTCTTCCCAAGAAAAATATGAGGAAAATGTCAATTTACTTGAAAGTCTCTTGAAACAATACGATGAAAAAAATGAAATATAAATATGCAACAAATCAAACAATAATCGAAATCTTACTCTTGATGATAATTTCCAAAAAACTACTTTTGAAAATAAAGGTGATAACCCTAATGAAATAGTTCACAATTTACAGACTAGTTTGGATTTCAGTTCTTTTGCAGAAAATAATTTAAGTTTGAATTTCGATCCCCATTTTCCTGGCAAGAATAAGATAGAAACAACGATTTTTGAGGTTGAAAATTTCAAAGAGAATTAAGTTACTGCTGATTTTGTTAAAGAAGACGAATATAGTGAACATGAATTTTTCAGACTATTCGAAAATGAATTGTCACATAAGGATGAGTTAAATTTAAAATACCACTCTGAATATGAGAATTTTAATTTTTAAGAAATCATAACTAAGGAAAAACATGAAACTTTTGTGCATGAAATTGAAAGTTCAACTAATGAAAGTGATCCTAAGCTTGATCTAGAGCTTAATGAGAATGTTGAAGTATCAACAAATGACAACAGATCTAAATATAAAGATGAAATATTGGTAAAAAGAATTTACTTACTAGATAACACAATCAAACACAGTGTGTAGGGAACACAGAAAATTAAAATAAAGAGTAGAAAAAGAAGGTGGTTTTATTTGCATCACATTCATCATAAACATATATATTGTTTCATATATAATCCATTTCTGCATATCATTAAATTTCATTTTATGTTACAAATCATTTTGCATTGAATCCATTTATAGGTACATTCTTTTACATTTAGGAAACGTATTGAATAGTGAGGACACTGTTAAATTTAAGTATGGGGGAGAGTAGTTGCATTCATGCTTTCATGTTATTACTTGCATAAAAAATACATTTATTGCACTATATTCATATTTTTCATGATTTTTGCCTTATGTTCAAACATTTATTTCTGTTGCATTTTCTTTATTTTTGTGACATTGCATTTGAGTTCATATATTTTCATGTGTTTGCATCAATTTTAAAAAATGAAATTCATATGTATCCTATATTAGGACCACATATAAAAAATTATTAGTATTAAATTAAAACTAGAATCGCGTTCCTTTTAGGTATATGTGTTTAGGATACAACATTTTTTAAATTAGCCGAAATTGGTTTATTTTGAATAGGCACAATAGAGTAGGTGCACTTTATTAGTCATTTTAAGGAATTTTTTGTGAATCACTAGTTTCAATTGGAAAGTAAAACGAAAAGGTTAAATTACAAACGATAATAGTAAGTCAGTTTATAGTTGACTCATAAGCGACAACTATGAAGTTTGATGGAATTTGCTGTCATTGTTTATAGGTGGGATGCCTAAAGTACATTCGTTGACTATTTTCAAATCTCTATAATCAAGAGGTGCTAAGATGATTTTGCGTTACTATTTGTCTTAAAAAATATAAAAAATAACAAAAATAAAATAAAAACCAAGGGTATCGAACATTGCTAGTACATATAGCGTTGGTTTGCACAATCCGCCAAGCCCTATTCCATTCTAATGTAAGCCCGAAAGGCAGTGTATAGGTGGTATATCCAGATCTATTGGTTAGGAATATGCATATAAAATAATAATATAATAACAATAATAATAAAATAAAAAGGAATTAAGTGAGTGAATTTAAGGTACTCTCTGTGGTTTTATTGATTTGAAGTTGTTATACAAGTGGAAATAAAAATATCTCTAGGTAAATTTTAACAATCAAATTAAAAACTAATTTCATAGTTGCACCATATTTTCAGTTAAAAGAACTAGCAAGCTAGAGTCGAGTGTGATGAGAACTTGATTTTTGTTAAGGTTTGTGACCAGGTGATGGACTTAGATTTCTAGATTTTGACTAAAAACATGTGTACGCTGCAGTGTTGTGACTATTCAAAAATAAATCAATTTGTTATTTTTCATAACCTTTTGCATTTATGTAGCTGCATTAGAATCATAACATCCAACATTTGGAATTTGTAGTTAGTATCTGCTAAAACACTCATGAGCCATAACTAGTCCTATTAGGGACATCTACGGGTTTAAAGGCTTGTTGCATACACTAAATGCAATCGTGTTGCCCAACAAAAGTGTGGCTAATAAATTTAATTAGATCTTACTTGAGACAAATAAAGGTTATAGTGTAGGTATATTTGATAAATATCAAATATTGAATATTTTAACCTACATAGTTACATATTTTTATATCAATAAGGAGTATTACCTGGTCCTTTTGTTGTGTTTTATCGTAAATTCTTTTGAAGAAATTATCAGAGAGATGGTTCAAAAACACTTGTTTAATTTCAAAACTCTGTGACAAGAAGAAAAAAATTCTGCACAAAATCTATTATAGCTCAACTGGTTTGAAGATCTGCATTTATTAAGAGGTCACTGGGTTCAAATCCCACATAGCAAACATTTTTTTGCCATTCACATCTCCTAGAAAGACGCTTTTAGAACACACTAAATTAAGAGGCTTCTGGAGTACGTTGGAGAAAGAGGTTTCTAAAATATCAAGGAAGGCATACAGTACAAAAGTTTCTAGAGATGGATCAAGTCAAAAAGTTCTAGAACATTCATGTTTTTAGATCTGGATGTAGGGATCTCTATAAATATCTCCATCTAGAAATATTTTGAATCATCTTGGCAATTACTTTCAATTCTATTTCTAGGGTTTTTTTATATAGTACTTCCAATTCTTGTAATCTCCTTGGACATTTCTATTTAATAAATAAATTAATCAAAACTTACCTGTTCTTATTCTAATTTATTCTCTTTCAATGTTTGTTTAGTTTCTGCTTCATAGTATTTATTCTATTTGAGATCTATTGATTTTCTAAGAGATCGGTAGATTTCATCTTTTCAAATTCTCTGCATGATCTATTAAATTAAGGTAACTTCTTATTTATATTTCGTTGTTTTCTTATTTTTATTAGAGCATTTTCCTTTCCATTCTTTCCATTTCCTATTCGAAATTTAGCAGATTTAACTTCTCAAATCGTCTAACTCGCTTAGAAGTTTAACAAGCATTAATAATTAATAACTCAATGTTGATTCGACCTGTATTCACACAACACTACAACAGACGCCGTGCGCTTGTGGTAAAATAAAATCACGATTTTTGTTCACATCAAAAATCATTGATCACTTGAACATATATATATATATATATATATATATTTGTATATATATGTGTACATATGTATACTTGATTTTGTAGCAGTACATTGTAGATTTTATTTGTATATGAGACTTATTACATAAAATATTCAATTCTGACTTCATGTATGAATATTTACTTATCAGTTACTTCTGCTAGTGTAGTCTCTTATATATTGTGTATCTTATTATGTTCATGTATAGTCAGTATATTATCATTCCCATGTGAGTTTATATCATTATGTCTTGGTATAGTGCTTTGTTTCTTCTTTTCTTTCTTCTGACAAGCCTTCTTTTATGATATTTAGGAGTCAGACGTTGTCATTCGGCGTGGATTTTTAAGTTTAATAGTTGGCAGTTTGTTGTAGACAATGTATTATGTATAGCTACTGGAGGCACTAAAGGAATACTTACTGCTAATTATTGGATAATCATGTAATGACACACTCTAGAGTTTCATGTTAGTTAATAATAACTAAGGTCAAACAAGATATCTTGAAGAGATGATGTTACGCGGTTTTATCGACCTGAGAATACTATCGAACTTTAGTGTGGACATTCTACTCTGATTATAATAAAATCATGGCATGGCATCTATTGAATGAATATAGTTGGGTCTAAGTAGAAGCTGAAAGAGTTAAAGGTATGCCTTGATGGAATTATGTAATTTGTTACATATCTTTAACTCTAGGACCAATCTTGTTCAAAATAAAAGGTGTTTTTTCTTTCTATTATATACTTGTTATATAGTTATATAAGTAATTATGTAATTAATTTAAAGTATATAGATGGAAAATCCTAAATGATATGTTATGTGATTATAATTATAAAGTGTTGTATTTATGAGAATTGTATCACACCGATAATTACATATTTTTTTTAAATATTCCTAGTCAAGATGTTTATAAAAATGATATCGATTCATCCACTATGACTAGAGTACTTAATGCTTTCCAAGTATTGGGCATTGTATTACTCATGACAGGTGGAGGTACCAAAGGTTTAAATATTTATAGTTATTGGATAACTATGACTAATTCACTCGAGAATTCTCTACTGGTTAATATAACAATGGTCAAATAGACAATCTCGAAGTGACAATGTTACACAATTCCTATGACTTGATAATACTGTGCAACATCAATGTGAACACTCCACCATGCTTGTAGTCAAATTTTAGTCTGGCGTCCATTGAACGATTATAGTTGGGTTCGAGTTGAAGCATTGGAAGTAAAACACTATCTAATAGATAATTCACCCGTGGTTATGGGTTTATATCACGGTCAACTGTAGTCACTTCAAAGCCAAAATTTCTGGTCAGAGTAGCATAATAATGATGTTATTATTGAACCAAAGCCTTTTTGTTGGACTTACAAAGTTGAATGTGGAGGATGTTGGAATTCAATCAAAATCAAATTCCATAAGTCCGGATGCAGTATAGTTTTAATGAAGAGAATTAGTATAAATAATTGTTACTATTGGGTACTGCTTATAATAAGTGAAATATATTTTACCAAGAGATGCATAAGCGATAGATTCAGCCAAAATGACTCACCATTAGCTAAGGTGACATGTGAAGATTAGTATTCGAATCGTTCAATATAAATTGCTAAATGAATTTACATCTTTGAGTCACGTAACCAAAATAATGAATATTCTGAATGAACCACATGATATAATTAATTTTTAATCATTGTAAGTTGATTATATTAATCAAGATTTATAATTATTAAATATTTTATTTGATATATTTGAATATCATTAGTATTTAAAGAGTGCATATGTAAAAGTTATAAACATGTGTGTTAGTATATGATATTGATATAAAATTTAAAAGTATTTTTCAATAAAATTAATACTAATTAGGTTTTGGAAATTTTTTGGACCCAAAACCCCATGTATTGGTTGGCCATAACATGTGGAAAAGGAAGGGTTTTTGATTTTGAAATGAAAGGGTAATCTTAATTAAAGGGATAAGAATCATTGTATCTTTTAACACATTTATTTCCTTCTTTAATTGATTTTTGTGACATTCATTTTCTCTTTTCTCTACACCAAACCAGATCCAAATTTTAATGGAGGCCACTATTTGAAAATTATAAAACCAAGTTCAAACAATAACAATCAAAAACCATAAAAGATTGTTATCTCTCGTTTCTTGCAGATCTAGAGATCGATCTATTGGATCTAAGATTCTTTACATCTTCAAGGCGTTTCTGTTGACTGCATCGTAAAAGGTAATCTTCTATTTTTCTTGCTCATAACTTTATTATGTTCATCTATTCTTCATATACTCTATTAACTTATTTGTGTATATTTTGATAATGTGTTGGATATTTAGTTTATCTATAACGACCTATCCTATCGGCCCCCAAATGTCGACACTAATACATCCATCGTATTCGCGTGCCAAGCATCAAAGTGCCGAAAGGACAAACTATTCAGGCCAACAGGAAGAAGTATAGAATAGGAAAGGAAGAACACAATATCATGATCCCATGTTGTGATGGTATATATAACATAAAAGGAATGGTACAAAGGGTTAATCTGAATATAGAAATTTCAGAGTTACTAAAACCTATGTATTATCATCTGCCCGCACAGTCGTAACTTCATGTCCTTACAATATCGATGTATATAATACAGAAGAAATAAGGATACTATCGAAATTAATCATCCGACTCTTCTTCATAAGCTCCAAAGCGTCCAAAGCTAAGTCAAGAAACATACATGGGACTAACCTGAGCATTATAAAAAAAATAACACTCGGATTGGTCTAGTAAACCGGCCTAAGAAAGTCAAGATATATGAGTGACATGTTATAGTAACCACTGAGACCGTTTAGATTCCTGCAATGGTTTACCCTTTAAACAGACCAACCACTCATTAAGTTTAATGTATGGTGATATGATAGATAATGTATAGAGTGTAGCACATAAATCATATCAAATGGTTGTTGTGTGAATGCCACAACAATAATAAGTATACAATCAATACAGCTAAGGCACTTTTGCATATGGATTGTTTTCCATGGAGATACCTTCTAGTAAACTGAAGTGGCCTCCATGATGGGGATCAAAAATTTCCTTCCGAGCATCGTATATCTCTAGATAAGATATGCTATAAGATAAACACAATTGGTCAACGATGAACTGTGTGGCACCAAGTATCAACAACTCCAACACGCAACAGTATGATAAGTATACTCTAGATATGGAGTGAAAATACGCTTATGGGTTATCTAAACCTGAGTGCATCGTTCTCTGGTTTTAGTAATTTCCAATGTCGAGACTACGTTCGACATCCTACACATGATTCCTCATCAATCGAGCAACACACGAATCTCGAATTGGATTCTCACATCTTGTATAGATCACAAATCACTACATGAACCTGAGCACCATGAATGGATCTTGAACCTCCATATCGGTTCTCCACATAAGTCCTTCGACGAATGCTAACGTTGTCCTCTCTCTTGGAATACTCTTCAAGATAGACAGTCCCTCATGATAGCATCATTTGAAATGTTAACGCTAACCTTTTCCTCGGACTTAGCCTTAGGATATATAGTTTAACTCTATAACATTCCATTTCACAACTGCTTCCAAAACATAGACCGCGAACATGGTTTTGAAGTGACAATGGGTTTGAGTCATCTCATATAGGTACACTCTTCCCACTTACCAGATTATCCAAAACCAATCGAAGAATTCTCAGTTAACTCAATTTCGGTTCTCTCCAAGGTAAGAAAAAGCTAGAGATGTTTCATACCAATGGTCCTCCCTAGGGATTCTCATTGATATGAAATTGCAAAGTCTTTCAACAACTCCTTAGTCAATATTTAGTCAAGTTCGATAATCGACTAATTGATTATCTAGTCAAAACAATGGCTTATACAATTAATATTCATATGCTTAGCTCGTTTTTGACATTCTGACAACTATTCCTTATTCAAGAGTGAAGCCAGATAAGTTAGAGCACAGGTTATATCAAATCCTTGCCTCGACACTTTATTCTTGAATCTCAAAAATAGATAAGTCTTCCTCGTCGGCTTTTATAGTTAAGTATAATATTAATCATTTCCATAAACAAGTAAGTAATCAATAATATTAACATATTTTCGACATTGTTCGACTTACTATTCCTCAGTCAAGAGGGAAGCCAGTAGGTTCGAGCTCTATTGCTCCATCCTGACTCGAACATCAATCTTAACTCTCACAAATAGACAAGCCTTACTTCATCGGCTTTTAATGTTAATCATAGTTAATTACTTTTCAAAAAATTAATTATTTGGCCATTTAGAAATTCTAACTCCTTTCTAAACCTTTTGTTTATACTTTTAAAACCCTTTTAAAAATGATATATATGTATATTAACTTACCTGTAAAACTTGATATTTAAATAAACAAGCCAAAAGATATTTTATTCCATAAGATATAAAATACTCAACATATTTTATAAAAACTATACATACTTAAAAATTATTTTAAAATACTTTATAATATATGTAATAGGTTTTAAAACATTTACTTAAAATATTGCTTGAAAATAACAACTTTTGTAACTTTTCTTAAAACTTGAAAAGAATGTGTTTCATATATATTTAAACAAAATATCACTTTTCTAAAAATTCACGACTAATTATTAAATTTTTATAAATATCTCAAACCACTTTCTAAATATTCTAATATGAGTTATTATACACTTGTAAAAGTAATAAAATAAAATATTTAAATTCAAATATCTTTTCAAACCTCTTAAAATCCAAAATCAAGGCTAAATGGGGCAGTTTTACACAAGTGAAGTTTTGACCATTTTTGAAATTTTCTTAGCATTTTACTACTCAAGCTTTCAATAACAACCAATATACATATAAAACATTATAAATATGGAGAGAAATACCTAAGGATTTTTGTATAATGTTCCATAGAAATTGTCGAATACTATATAATTCCAAAATGCATCAATAGCGGCTATCGCTACAAGTGCACTTTAAAATCGAAATCTGATCTAAACCGAAGTCCATCTATAACCTATGCACTTTGTTCAAAGTCTTATCACAAGTTCATTCAAGTCTATTCAAATTCCATACATATATATCATATGCATCACTTACTTTCAAAGCAAGAATTTTGTGATGACCCTTCTCCTCGACCTTATGAAATCGACACTAATATATCCTCGGTATTCACGTGCCATAAATCCAAGTGCTAGGAAGGTAGATTATCAAAGGTGTAAAAGAAAATAAAGATAGAAGATAGCACAATAGTAAAATCTCACAATGCATTCAATATTTTAATTATACATAAATGATCAGAGCCAAATACAAATCCAACGGGATAGTTATAACCATCTATCCGTACATATGCTGGGAAATACATACTACATAACACAGCGGAAAATGGGTAGAAATCTACATAGGGTACTTCAACTTCATGTCTCCTAAAGACTTTTCCAAAATGCTCCTAAGGTATCTTAGCTACACGACTCCCCGAAAAATAGGGCACCCAGAGTTTAAAGGGAAAAAAAAACTCCCAGTCGGTCACGGGACTGGTGTGAGAACTCATGTACGATAATTTGAAAACAAAAAGGTATCCCATAAGACCACGCCGCACGTAAACACGGAACAGATTTTTACCATTTGATAACCAAAACTCTTTATCGTGTAAAATTTAGAGATATTATTTTCAATGACTTTCTTTGTAAACATTTGCAAATAAACTTATGAAACTTAGCTAAAATTGTTACATTGATTAAATTCCAACATACTAGGTTCTACAAACTAAACCACATGGAGAATGGATTTCCATATAAATGACCATGTGAAGGGACTACCTTTCGATGGATATACCTTTAGATGGATGTCCCAAGGCACAGAGCATCTGCCCTCTACCAACAAATGACCGGCCTACCTCTGTAACTAGACAGTACTGAATATGTCATCCCCCAGTCATTATCGAACTTTATCCGAGAGCTATCTTCACATGCATCCACATTAATTTACATCCTAAATGTCATAGTGGGAATAAATATATCTAAAAGGGGATATTATAACCGAATTGGGAATGATCCACTTAGCCTTGCTGCATCTAACCCTGTTTTGGTCATTTCCGGTTGATAAGGCTTGAGGCAACGATTACCTTTTCACATAGTTATTTCACTTTGAATGCCATATTGCCATTCCATATTCACATGACTAATCTCTAGAAATATATAAATTCCTATGCTCGTATGTTTGGGGAAAGGATGTTAAGCAAAGAGAATGTGTCTTCCCCGCCACAGACTGCTATACATATATAGAGATCACTCACTGTGATTTAGAATGCCAAGTCACACACTCGTCAATACAAGTTTACACTAGGAATGAACGAAACTAAAGGTACTTTCCTCTGTCATTACTAGGCAAGAAGTCCTTGTGGTTTTGAGATTTTTCACAACAAAGATACCACTGCTATAATATAGTGAATCAGGAGTTTATCACCAATTAATCAACCAGTAATCCTTTGTTATTATTCATCTTAATATCTCCGTCTTCAAACATCTTCATTCTTCGAATACATAAATTGATTAGAAGTGGTTTTCGGATAGAAATCACCCAAATCGACCCTGGTTCCTTCGAAATCCAATCATTGATAAAAATGATGTAATTTGATGATTGTTTTTCAATTCATTCATTTTTCTTTACAAAAATATCTTCGAGAGACATATATCTTCAAGATATTCTTTTAGTGAATACGGAATCATATAAACCTCTTTTTGAATATTTCTCCAAACATTTTAAAGATTATCTTTTTAGAAAATAAGATTATAGAAATCACTCTACTTTTATCTAATATCAACTTCAATATTCAACAAGTGCTATGGGCGGAATAACGATGAGATCACCTTTTAAATTCCCTGAATAGGACAAGTTCCCTCATCGAATTTTGATAATGAGTATAAGAAGATTATTTCAATAAAATCCAAGTTGAGCATCTAGGCTTTCCTTCCGATCTGTTACACCCCTTACCTAAAAGAGAAAACTAAAACCAGGTAAGTTCAAGCACTAGTTGCTCTGTCCCTAACCTAAGTCACATACCTTTTTTTTTACTTTTAGATCTCACATGCGGGATTTTCCCTTTTCAAATCGCTTAATTATTTGTTTAACCACCTTTTGAAATAAATTTGAATTGTTCAAATCTATTTTTAAAGTACTTTATTATTAACTTAAAACATTTACAAAGGATTTGGAAAAGAATTATTAAGTTCAACCTTTATTTCAAAAATTATAGAAAAGCATTGAAAAAGTGTTGCAAAAAGTGTCACAAAAGTACTTTAAAACATATATTCTCCAAAATGACTTTTATATCATTTAGATAACCATATTTTCAACTTAAATAACTTTTAAAATATTTTAAAAAAATTTAGAATTTCTTTCATATTTTCAAAATATTTCAAGTATCGATTTTAAACTTTGGTCACTTTATTGCAAAAGCACAATTTTTTTGAAAAATTGTTTTGGACATATTTTAAAATTTAATTAATAAAATCTTATTTTTTTGGTTAAATATATGGATATAATAGTCTAAAAATCCTTATATCGAACGATTTCGAGCTATAATCTACTTCATATACTCATTCAAAATTTTCGGCAAACTACCGTTGCGCGACGCATCTAGTTTTGACTTATTTTATGTTTTTCATTCAAACTTTGTTAAAAACAAGTTTATATGTTTATAAAACAATTAAAATACATTTTTAATCATTTTAGAGGGCACTAATGATTCTACATAACTTTTCATTTATTTTGGAAAGTGTTTTCCATGTAAATCAATGTCGTGTATATCATGACTTGTTTCAATATTTACATGCAGTAAACAACATATGGAAATCAATGTCATAACTAAACATCTAAACAAACATATCACAATTTCACAACCAAATACACACATATCAATAAGGAGTTCTCACTTTTTCTGGTTTTGGGGAATGGAAATCGGCTATAGCTTCTCTACTCAATGTTTTTAGCTCACGATGCCCTAAACGCTTGGAGTTGGATGACTCGACTTGGTTTGGGGGAGGATAGGAGTGCATGGCCTTGGTTGATAGGGGAAGTTGGCTTGGATTTGATGGTGGAGGCTAGGGCCATAAGTGGAGGAAGATAAATAGAGGAGTTTTGAGGTGGTCCGGGCGGAGTTTTGTTAGAATTTTCTTTGTTTTATTATTGGGACTATTTTGACATTATTTAATTATGAAAAGTAGCCAATAAAAGAGTGAGAAGAAGCTTGAAATTTTGAGAAGAAGAAGTGTGGAAGAAAGTGAGAAAGTGGGTTGATATTTATAGGAAAAAATTTGAATTAAAATAATATTTTGTAAAAGGACTAAAATACCCTTTACTTATACTTTAGGCAAATTACTTTTTCCAACAATTAACATCACATTCAAAATCATTACTTTATATTATTTTCACTTAAGCATTAAGTAAAGAATATAATAGTTAGGTTTGTTTGATTTAACGTTTACTTTTGGCCTTTTATAACACTTTTTTATCTTTTATGCTTACTTTTTGTTAATTACATTCTAGAATTTTCGAAGTATGTTTAGTAAAAGTAAACTTTATTAGTAAATTAATGGACACTATACTATTTGAATATATATTCATATATAAGAAAATAAAGGTGCAATAACGTTGCGACAAATTTAAATCGACAAAGCGTTGATTTTTGATAAAATATTTTACGGTCACATTTTGACGTTTTAGTTAAACTATTTATTTATGTAAAACAAATTTAAAATAAAATTTGTACATTAGTATTTAAAATATAAAAAATCGTAAATAAATTAAAATAATTCATTAAACCATTTAAACTTACTTTTCTAAAATCAGGATTTTATCACTTTTGTCGATATAAGCAAATGTTACTATTTTTATGTATATTTCTATTTCCAAATCCTATCTAATATTATTTAAATCTAATAACCTTTTATATTTTATATTTAAAATTACTTTAAATGTCATATTTTTAAGTGGTTAAATTTTGGATCGTTACAATTCAAACCAATGTTTTAACATATGTTAATAAGAATTCAATAACTTAAACATAGTCAATATACAACACATATATATGTTATGTTTTCCACTCAAAGTGAGGTGTTAACTCACCTTTAATCACACAAATAACCAAGATCCAAGTACCTAAGCCTAACTCCTTTGTTGCAACTACCTTTCCTCCCTACTTTCCTTGCTTTTGCACTTGCTTTTTGCTCTCCTCCTCACCATATGCTCACGGCATATGCTTCCTTGGGGAGTTTAGTTTTGTTTCTTCAACTTCAGTCTTAGTAGGATGTTTTGCAATCTTGTTCCAAGGCCTCACTCCAAGTTTGGGTTGATTTGGATTTAAATTGCAAATATTTTGCTTTAGAAATTTTGAGAAGAGGAAGAAAAAGAGACATTGATTTTATGATAAATTTAGCTTATGAATTTGTGATTATAACTCTAAGGTATGCCTCTACTTATATAATCACAAGAATGGTGTTTTCTAAGCTTGCATTCACTCACCCCAACCTTGCCATGGAAGACTCACCTCCCATCTCGCTTTACATCACTACTCCTTTATGCTAATTACCATGGTACACCTCTCATGATAACATCTCTTATCCATATGGAAGCTTTTAGAAACTTCCATGTTGTATAAAGCAGAGTGTGTGTTAATTAGTTGCTAATGTGTTCATTTGATCATTAGACAAGCACACAAGAGTTCAAACAACTTATATTGATCGAAACACTGTTAATCGATAACCCGATTTTAAGTCGCATTATCGATTTCCATCGAAAAATATATTTTTGTAAACAATTTCCAAAAATATGTTTTTTATCGTTATTCATTAAACAAATGATGGTTAACAAGGTTATTAAATCATATTTATAACACTTGATTATATTTCAAAACGTTTCGATATTCGAAAACAAAGAGTTCGAATTTCCAGGGTGCTACATTCTCCCCACTTAGAACATTCAATCCTCAAAATTCATATAAGAACAACAATAATCAAAGGAGATAGACGAAACAATAAACACACACTACTGAAACTATATGCAAATGAAACCGCAAACTAAAATGCAAACTAGGCGACTCTACCTCAAGCGATGAGTACACTACAAAAGATATACAATACTACGGTAAGAAGAAATCCTTAATCTATAAGAAACTCTGGATGGATCTCCTACAAGCCATCCTCCATCTTCTTTGTACCATCCCGAGCATCCTTGCTCCTCGACACATCTAACCTTAAAAATGGAACAAGTACACAAATCCTCAAATTGTATTCAAAATCGCTAGCAACCAATGCTCATGGTTTACTCAGCTTTAAAACTCTCCCATCGTCCAAGGATAATAAACAATGTACTAAGCATACCTTATGCTTAACAACCTCAGATCTTACTTAGATGATTATTCATGCTACCTTATAACAAATTGAAGAGTTTTTCTCCAAACTCTTGATAAGCCAACAAACATAGTATACAAATGTAACGTTTCAAGATTTTCGACTCCCGAAAATCGACATTAATACGTCCACTGTATCAACTACCGAGCAATCGAAGGCCGGAAAATCGAATTGTTAGGGTTAAAGAAGAAGAGGTAGAAGAAGCAACAAAAAAAATATCAGAATCTCACAATCAAGCGGAACAACATATAATAGATAAATGAATAATCTTTAAATCAAAAGAACTATACATTTTATAAATTACATCATCAGAGTCAACTTACAACACAACACAACTGGATAATTATATGAACTTGTCCTTACAAGTGGATACATAGCGGAAAAGATAATATCATATACAAGTGATACGTTTCACCATCCAGCTCGCCTCTTGAGCTCCACAGCACCTCCTGAATTTCAGAATATCCTGATAACCTGACTCTAGGCTGCCCGTGTGGAAAATGATGGGCACCCAGAGTTTAGGAAGGGAACAATAAACTCCAGGTCAGTCATGGGACTGGTGTGAGAACTTAAAACAGTTTATCTTAAAAAAATAAACAAAGAAATATTTTAAAATAGATCCGCAATGCTTTTAGAAAATGTAACTACCATAAGGCCTCCCGCCACACACACAATGCAAACGCAGAATTGGAGGAGATTTCTCCTTATGATAGTCAAATATGCTTGATATGCAAATTTCTTTGATATTATTACTATAAGTGCAAAGTGCAGAAATACATTTCGAAAGTATAATATTAATCTAAGCTAGCATAGGTACCATTATATTATGCCTGCTATAGCTACCTCCTGAGGAGGCAGGTTATACAGTTTGCAATCGTAAAGGGTTCGTATTATTTCTTTGGATTTCCAAACAAATGGTCAGGCCAAGGAACTTCCCATTGCCACATGGTACGCCTCTGGAAGGAAGCCCCGAGAACCTAACCAGATCTCTGCCAACACAAGGTCGGGTTACCTCTGCAAAAGTAGGTAACTACTGACACGAGTATGCCAACCCCCGGTTGTAAACAACCTTTATTCGAGGATCCTCAACCAAAAATAATCACAAAGTCATATATATTTGTGATATCCACATGAGTTAAGTATCTGGGCTCCATACCATGATACCACTTCTATCCAGAAGGAAATGCACATACCCTAAGCGGCGCTACTCCCTATAACCTTGCTGCATCTTTCCTGTTTTGACCATTACCAGGTTGTGAGGTCCGACGATGTCTCATCCATAAAGCAACGCTTTTAACAAAAGCTATGCTTTGATCGACAAATGATCAGCAGCACTTCGTATGCCACATTACCAAATTAGGAATGTATCACTAGTAACCATCAACTACATAACGTTTGAGCTCGTACGTCTCAAAGAAGGGTGTTAAGCTAAGAGAATAAATTCTCCGCCACCAACAGAAATGTATTTGATAGAAACCAGCTTTACATCTCAAATTGTAACGTCAGACACACATCCATACAAGTCCATTCCGGGATCGAACGGAACCGAAGGTACTTCCAAAAGAAGCCCTTGCAATCCGGATATACACTAATCACGTCCCGACTTCCCATCACAAAGGGTGATAAAATATCTATATCGGAGATCAGCCGATGCAGAGACATTCGATGGTAATCCTTCCATTTCCGAAAATATCCGGTCTTCAAAAGCTATCCATTACGACGTATCATTATTCGGAGTGGGATTTATGACCCAAAGGTCCTCTCCCAGCTAAACCGAATAACGAGCGCTTATTTCAAAATAAGTGTAGCATTCAAATTCAAGCAAATCACAACAAATGCCCATTTAAAGGTAAATATTGATAGTCGGTTATTTAACTATCAATAGATATGCACAACATCACTAGATTCCAAATAATTTCCCAAATAATTTATTTTCCAAAAATATCTTTACAAGATAAATTTTTCCACACTTCAACCATTTGAAAACAAATTTCAAACCACTTTTCACCTTTACAACTTTTGAAAACAAATTTCAAATCATTTTTCCTTACGCGGAAACATATCCAAATATTTATTCATTTTCGCTGGAAATCTGCCGAGTTCAAATAATTTAAAATAATTTATAACAATTATCCAAAATATAATGGGAAAACACTTTGAAATAAAACTATTTTTCTTTAAACACTTTACTTAAAATATTAGTTATAAAAATATTATACCGATATTACATATAACTTAAGTCCATACTAATTTTCAAAATAAAAATTAGTAGATAGAGTATAACTATTTAAATAACTGTTTTCTAAAAGAATTATTGATTAAATCTTAGAAATAATCATTTCTATATCAACTTAATAAATCTTTACTTAAAGGATTTAAAACAATTTAAGAAGTTAATTTCTCCAAAGTATCCTTTTCAAAACCAATTCTAGAAATATTTCTACATATATATATACATCTTTCAAAGCTATTCAGAAATTTTATTTGGCTTTCCAGGGAGAATACACTTCCATTTCAAAATGGTTCATTTAAACCAATTAAATAAATCCTTACCGATTTACTTTAAATTTACGTTCCAAGTCCATAAATTTATTTCCACACTTCAAAAATAAATCAATGTTTATTTTTAAAAAAAATTCCCTTTTCTTTATAAATTCCATGTGAATTCACATTTCCAAAATATCTATTGATATACGATTTTCAAATCGATTTCAATTATTCACTTTCAACACCAATTCAATTATTCAATTGATTTCTAAAACAACCAAATCAAATTCCATATTGATTTTCCAAGAAATTAAACACCAAGTGAATTTCATTCAAATCTCAAATTGAAATCAATTTCTACTAAACCCCAAATCAATTTTCAAAATGATTCCAAATTTTTTTCAAAACACCAAATAAATTTCCAAATGGATCTTCAAACGATTTAAATTCAATCACAAAAAATCAATTCCCAAATGGGTTTTAAATTTTATTTCCTTTTAAAAAAAACCAATTCTTTTATTTTTCAAACTCTTTAACATCCGTATTTTGAATAAATTCTTCAACCTTTGAATAATATTAGCCGAAATCCATTTATTAATTTTTTTCCCAAATTTTGAAATTTTATTCAATAAGATTAAAAATAAAACTTTATTATTTTAGAATTCCTTCTTTTAAATTTACCCAATTCTCAAAAATAAATTTTAACATAAACTTTCAACCTGAATTTTCAAAAATCAAATTTTTATTTATTTCCGGTATCTAAAGATACCAAAACTATATTCGGCTAAATTTTAGCCTTCAACGATTTCAATCACAAAGATAATCACACAGAGATTATAAATAATCAACACACAACATTGAAACAAATTCAATTATTTGAGGGATCCAGTTGGATCCCTCCAACCTGTTTCCCTGCATCCACAGATGTTAGCACAATACCAATCCCGTTTCAAGATGGGATATTGCGGTACATGGGTTTATATAAAATATCATCCGCTATTATGCGGCGCAATAGGGTCTTATCCGCTATGTAATGCAGGAAATCAACTCCAAGTACATATATAATACCAATCCCACTTCAAAGTGGAATATCGCGGTATATGTGTTTAATAAATAACATCCGCTTAACATGCGGCGTATAGGGTCTATTTCAATACAATAGATAGCAATTTATCATTCAATCACAAAATCAAGCAATTTTAAATTTAATTATTTTAAATTTAAATTGAAACAGATTCGATTGAGTAAGAAGTTCTCACCTGGCTTCCAATAGCGGTTTCAGCGTTTTATTCTGAATAAAATTAAACACGCGTTTAATTTTACCCAAAATTATCACTAGCTCCAATCGATTCCAATCCAGCTTCATTGCATAGTGCTCGTTATACGAACTCGACGTAACTCGTTTCGTGCGAAACGGACCTTGTATGAAAAAGATATGGCATTTTAAACATCGTACAAATTTATATAAATTAATTTCAATATTATTTTTAATTTTAACTTAACTTCATCTCGGTCGTTTATTTCCTTTTGATGAGATTGTGGTCGTTCGGCCCTTCTTCTCCAACTTACATTCATCCCAGGCTCGAACGAAAACGCAGAAACCCAAATTCGGCCCCTAGGGTTCGTCGCCGCTCCTCTTATACTCGACCGGAGATCGATCAATTACCACCATTGCGTAGCCCATCATGCGAGCTACCCACGGCCACGAGCATGGTAAGCTCGACCCCTACCAAGCGTTGAAAAGCATGCGCGAATATCAGCCGAACGCGGCCCTCCTAACGACGCCGTGGTGCTCCATTCGCGATCATACCCGTTGAATACGTCGAGCTCGTGAAGCTCTTCGATTCCCTAGTTGAAGTCGTTGCCTAAAAGTATGTGGATGAGGAGATTGGAGGGGACGAAGGTGGACGTTTTCTGGCCTTCGAAAATAACATGGCGGCTAGGGTTTGAGGAAGGTAGGGTTTGCAAATAGAAGATAATGGGTCCTTTTATAGAAAATTCTGAAACACTATTCACCAGAAAATTTTCCAAACTCCAAACGAAGCGTGCCGCCTGGCATTTATAATGTTTTACCCCTATTCCGAACGCAATGGAATATATATCGGGAGCCAATTCGAAAGTACTTGAAAGATAGGTTTTCAAAATGAATATTTAAATTTAAAATTCACTTAAACTTATTTAAGTGCGTTTTAGCTTGCCCCGGACAAACCATACATCCAATTGACACGAAATTTGAAATCTTACAAAAATATAACATTACGGATCCGATGAAACTGATTTCGTCGAAATCTGATACCGTTTGAAAAATGACTATTTTTACTCGTCAATTTAAATATTAAAATATTCAATTTCCACAAATTTACTTTTAATTCAATTTTAAAAGTTCTATAACATTATTCTAACTCTAATATGATTTAATACAACTTTACAAATCAAATTTAATCACATTAAACCAAATTCCCATTTATTTCTCTAATTTGAAATATTAAATTATCGATTTGATTATCCAATTAAATCTAGATATTCGAAATATAATTTATTCGACTTACAAATTTTACTTGTTAATATTTAAAATCAATTAAATATACGAATTTCAAATGACAGAAATTCTGGGTCGTTACAAACTTCCCCCTTAAAAGAATTTCGTCCTCGAAATTGCCAAGTAAGAAAAAGTTACAGAATCTAACCTTTTTTTCAAAAACAAACCGTTCCAACTTGATTTTAGATTCATTTTAATTCCTTAAAATTTTCAAAATCCGATGGTTACACTTTTCTATTTCAATTCCTACATTTTCATTTCAATTTAGTAATTGACTTTTCGTTAACAAAAAATTTCAATTTTTTTTTCAAACTCCCAAAATTTACAGAAAATTTTGACAGAATCTCCCTTGTACGGAGGCGCTTTTGCAATATCACAATAGATATAAATATATATACATCGACCCACAAGGTCGGAAAACAGAAAAACACTTCATATTTCCTATTTTTATCGCGTAGGCGTACCTTTTTAGCATTTTTAAGCAAAGCAGTTTTTTATTAGCATTTTAGCGTGACCAAATCCAGCCAACTACATCTCGGTACCTGTAGTTACTCAATTTAAACATGCAAGTGAAATATATAGGAAATTCATTTACATTTCACTAATTTTCAATAGAAAACACATAGTTTTCATAAGCAACGCAATCAAAATAATTCCCATAAGCAATTTGTAAGGTTTCGATACAAATTTTAATTGCTTACAACTAATTCACATTAGTTCACTTTCAATTCAAATTCAATTACATAGCTTTCCATTTATCAATTCAATTTCATTAACACTTAATGAATTATATACAATCAACTAACAATCATATAACAACCAAATCATAACCAACATAACCAAATTATTAAATTTACATTCATTTTGGTTTAACACTTTTAATTCCAATTGGTTGATATCTAATTGACTTCCATTCAATTATTAAATTTCAAATTTACTAGTTTTTTATGAATTAACATTTACATCCTTTATTCCATATCAATTCGTTTACATTAGATTGATTAATATTCAATCCATTTATTAATTCGATTGCTAATTCATTTAACAAATAAGGTTGAATTTCATTTATACAACTCAAGTTCATATTCATCACTTCACTTTATCAATTTACTTCGATACCAAAATCAACTTCATTCAACATTACTTAAGTTATATTCCATTTCAAATATCATTTGTTTAACTTAACTTAAATTTCCACTTATAAATCCCATTCAGATTCCAATTCTAAAGTAAATTCTATTTAACTTTTACCAAAGTCAAATTTTGTCACTTATTAAAATTCATATCTCGTTTTGCTTAACAAAATTGTTTAACCATTTTATCATTTGGTTTCACTTACTTTTTCGCATTTAATAAGTTATACAACTTATATATTTAAACTTCCAAATCATATTAAATATCTAATCCAATTCAATTTATTTAACCTTCGTTTAGTTAAATTTCAAATCATATGTTTTGTTATGCCAACTCAAATTTATTTCAACTTTACCAAAGCTAAATCTTTATTATTTCATATTATAAGTTCAAAACTTGATTACTTATATTCAACAATTACAACTTGGATTTTAAATTTCAAATTTGTTTATCACAACAAAACTTCAATTTCCAATTAAGTATGGTAGCAAATCCATCACACAGAAACTCGAAAATGATACCGATGATGCTGCAGTCATCACCCTTATTATTTCCCAGTAACAGTAGTGAATTCAGTGCTTAATATTCTTTCAAAAAATTTCCTTTTATTTATAAATCACATTTCTAAATCTTTTTCTTATATAATTTCACTATTTAACTTATAATTTTGGAAAATAATTTCCAAAATAAATAGGATTCAACATTTTCAATTCATAGTTCAAATTCATTTTTATTTACAACTCATATTTACAAATATATTCATATAGTTTCACTTCTTATACATAAGATTATTTCACAATTGTAAATCATATTAATCATAATTCCATACTTAATAATTCATTTGCTTATACAATTTATTCTTTTAATTAACTTATATATATTCTTACATTTTCAACAACCAAACAATCAATTTATATATACTTTAATAATTTCTGAAAAAATATTTCCTTTATATGTAAAATATAATCGAGGTAAAATTATTTCATTTACCCAATTTAAAATGATACTATGTCGACTTGCCTCGTTTAAGTGTTTAGAAATCCCTATCGATAATATGGCATCCCACATACCGATCAGAATTCACAAACAGCTCAACGGATAAGCAAACACAATATAAAACATTTTTATATTCGCTAACAAATACGCACTCGTATCTATGATTACACTTACACTCATTCTAGAGTACTGCTGACTCTATCTCTAATGAGTAACACCCATCAGAGCCAAGGTTGTCACTTAACCAAATGCTCTGATAGCACATGTAACGTTTCGGGATTTTCGACATCCGAAAATCGATATTAATACGTCCACTGTATCAATTACCGAGCAATCGAAGGCCGGAAAACCGAATTGTTAGGGTTAAAGAAGAAGAGGTAGAAGAAGAAAGAAAGATGAAGCAACAGAAAAAATATTAGAATCTCACAATCAAGCGGAACTACATATAATAGATAAATGAATAATCTTTAAATCAAAAGAATTGTACATTTTATACATTACATCATCAGAGTTAACTTACAACACAACACAACTAGACAATTATATGAACTTATCCTTACAAGTAGATATACAGCGGAAAACATAATATCATATACAAGTGATACGTTTCGTCATCCAGCTCGCCTCTTGAGCTCTGCAGCACCTCCTGAATTTCAGAATATCCTGATAATCTGACTCTAGGCTGCCCGTGTGGAAAATGATGGGCACCCAGAGTTTAGGAAGGGAACAATAAACTCCAGGTCAGTCATGGGACTGGTGTGAGAACTTAAAACAGTTTATGTTAAAAAAATAAACAAAGAAATATTTTAAAATAGATTTGCAATGCTTTTAGAAAATGTAACTACCATAAGGCCTCCCGCCACACACACAATGCAAACACAGAATTGGAGGAGATTTCTCCTTATGATAGTCAAATATGCTTGATATGCAAATTTCTTTGATATTATTACTGTAAGTGCAAAGTGCAGAAAAACATTTCGAAAGTGTAATATTAATCTTAGCCAGCATAGGTACCGTTATATTATGCCTGCTATAGCTACCTCCTTAGGAGGCAGGTTATACAATTTGCAATCGTAAAGGGTTCGTATTGTTTCTTTGGATTTCCAAACAAATGATCAGGCCAAGGAACTTCTCATTGCCACATGGGTACGCCTCTGTAAGGACGCCCCGAGAAACTAACCGGATCTCTGCCAACACAAGGCCGGGTTACCTCTGCAAAGTAGGTAACTACTGACACGAGTATGCCATCCCCCGGTTGTAAACAACCTTTATTCGAGGATCCACAACCAACAACAATCACAAAGTCATATATATATTTGCGATATCCACATAAGTTAAGTATCTGGGCTCCATACCATGATACCACTTCTATCCAGAAGGAAATGCACATACCCTAAGCGGCGCTACTCCCTATAACCTTGCTGCATCTTTCTTGTTTTGACCATTACCGGGTTGTGAGGTCCGACGAAGTCTCGTCCACAAAGCTACGCTTTTCACAAAAGCTATGTTTTGATCAACAAATGATCGGCAGCACTTCATATGCCTCATTACCAAATTGGGAATGTATCACTAGTAACCATCAACTACATAACCTCTGAGCTCGTACTCTCAAAGAAGGGTGTTAAGCTAAGAGAATAAATTCTCCGCCACCAACAGAAATGTATTTGATAGAACCAACTTTACATCTCAAATTGTAACGCCAGATACACATCCATACAAGTCTGTTCCGGGACTGAACAGAACCGAAGGTACTTCCAAAAGAAGCCCTTGCAATCCGGATATTCACTAATCACATCCGGACTTCCCATCACAAAGGGTGATAAAATCTCTATATCGGAGATCGGCCGATGTAGAGACATTCGATGGTAATCCTTCCGTTTTCGAAAATATACGGTTTTCAACACCGGTCTACAAATGCTATCCATTACGAAGTATCATTATTCGGAGTGGGATTTATGACCCAAAGGTCCTCTCCCGGCTAAACTGAATAACGAGCGCTTATTTTAAAATAAGTGTAGCATTCAAATTCAAGCAAATCACAACAAATGCCCATTTAAAGGTAAATATTGATAGTCGGTTATTTAACTATCAATAGATATGCACAACATCACCAGATTCCAAATAGTTTCTCTAATTATTTATTTTTCAAAAATATCTTTACAAGATAAATTTTTCCACACTTCAACCATTTGAAAACAAATTTCAAATCACTTTTCACCTTTCAACTTTTGAAAACAAATTTCAAATCGTTTTTCCTTACGCGGAAACATTTCCAAATATTTATTCATTTTCACTGGAAATCTGCCGAGTTCAAATACTTTAAAATAATTTATAACACATATCCAAAATATAACGGGAAAACACTTTGAAATAAAACTATTTTTCTTTAAACACTTTACTTAAAATATTAGTTATAAAAATACTATACCAATATTACATATAACTTAAGTCCCAACTAATTTTCAAAATAAAAATTAGTAGATAGAGTATAACTATTTAAATAACTTTTTTCTAAAAGAATTATTGATTAAATCTTAGAAATAATCATTTCTATATCAACTTAATAAATCTTTACTTAAAGGATTTAAAACAATTTAAGAAGTTAATTTCTCCGAAGTATCCTTTTCAAAACCAATTCTAGAAATATATATATATATATATATATATATATATATATATATATATATCTTTCAAAGCTATTCAGAAATTTTATTCGGCTTTCCAGGGAGAATACACTTCCATTTCAAAATGGTTCATTTAAACCAAATAAATAAATCCTTACCGATTTACTTTAAATTTACGTTCCAAGTCCATAAATTTATTTCCACACTTCAAAAATAAATCAATGTTTATTTTAAAAAAAAATTCCCTTTTCTTTATAAATTCCATGTGAATTCACATTTCCAAAATATCTATTGATATACGATTTTCAAATCGATTTCAATTATTCACTTTCAACACCAATTCAATTATTCAATTGATTTCTAAAACAACCAAATCAAATTCCATATTGATTTTCCAAGAAATTAAACACCAAGTGAATTTCATTCAAATCTCAAATTGAAATCAATTTCTACTAAACCCCAAATCAATTTTCAAATTGATTCCAAAATTTTTTCAAAACACCAAATAAATTTCCAAATGGATCTTCAAAAGATTTAAATTCAATCACCAAAAATCAATTCCTAAATGGGATTCAAATTTTATTTCCTTTTAAAAATAAATTCCTTTTAAAGAAAACTAATTCTTTTATTTTTCAAACTCTTTAAAATCCGTATTTTGAATAAATTCTTCAACCTTTGAATAATATTACCCGAAATCCATTTATTAAAGTTTTTCCCAAATTTTGAAATTTTATTCAATAAGATCAAAAATAAAACTTTATTATTTTAGAATTCCTTCTTTTAAATTTACCTAATTCTCAGAAATAAATTTTAATATAAACTTTCAACCTGAATTTTCAAAAATCAAATTTTTATTTATTTTCGGTATCTAACGATACCAAAACTATATTCGGCTAAATTTTAGCATTCAACGATTTCAATCACAAAGATAATCACACAGTGATTATAAATAATCAACACACAACATTGAAACAAATTCAATTATTTGAGGAATCTAGTTGGATCCCTCCAACCCGTTTCTCTGCAACCACAGATGTTAGCACAATACCAATCCCGTTTCAAGAAGGGATATCACGGTACATGGGTTTATATAAAATATCATCCGCTATTATGCGGCGCAATAGAGTCTCATCCGCTATATAATGCAGGAAATCAACTCCAAGTACATATATAATACCAATCCCACTTCAAGGAGGAATATCGCGGTATATGTGTTTAATAAATAACATCCACTTAATATGCGGCATATAGGATCTATTTCAATACAACAGATAGCAATTTATCATTCAATCACAAAATCAAGCAATTTTAAATTTAATTATTTAAAATTTAAATCGAAACAGATCTGATTGAGTAAGAAGTTCTCACCTTGCTTCCAATAGGGTTTCAACATTTTATTTCGAATAAAATTAAACGCGCATTTAATTTTACCCAAAATTATCACTAGCTCCAATCGATTCCAGTCTAGCTCTATTGCATAGTGCTCGTTAATACGAACCAGACGCAACTCGTTACGTGCGAAACAGACCTCGTATGAAAAAGATATGGCATTTTAAACATCGTACAAATTTATATAAATTAATTTCAATATTATTTTTAATTTTAACTTAACTTCAACTCGGCCGTTTATTTCCTTTTGATGAGATTTTGGCCGTTCGGCCCTTCTTCTCCAACTTATGTTCATCCCAGGCTCAAATGAAAACGCACGAACCCAAATTCGGCCCCTAGGGTTCGCCTCCGCTCCTCATATACTCGACCAGAGATCGATCAATTACCACCATTGCGTAGCCCATCACGCGAGCTACCCACGGCCACGAGCACGGCAAGCTCGGCCCCTCCCCTACGTTGAAAAGCGTGCATGAATATTAGCCGAACGTGGCCTTGCTGACGACGCCGTGGTGCTCCATTCGCGATCATACCCGTTGAATACGTCGAGCTCGTGAAGCTCTTTGATTCCCTATTTGAAGTCGTTGCCTAAAAGTACATGGATGAGGAGATCGGAGGGGATGAAGGTGGACATGTTTTGGCCTTCGAAAATAACATGGCGGCTAGGGTTTGCGGAAGGTAGGGTATGCAAATAGAAGATAACGGGTCCTTTTATTGAAAATTCTGAAACACTATTCACCCGAAAATTTTCCGAACTCCAAACGAAGTGTGCCACCTGGCGTTTATAATGTTTTACCCCTATTTCGAACGCAATGGAATATATATCGGGAGCCAATTCAAAAATATTTGAAAGATAGGTTTTCAAATCGACTATTTAAATTTAAAATTCACTTAAACCGATTTCAATGCATTTTAGTTTGCCCCGGACAATCCGTACATCCGATTGACACGAAATTTGAAATCTTACAATAATATAACATTACGGATCCGATGAAACTGGTTTCATCGAAATCCGAGACTGTTTGAAAAATGACTATTTTTACTCGTCAATTTAAATATTAAAATATTCAATTTCCACAAATTTACTTTAAATTCAATTTTGATAGTTCTATAACATCATTCTAACTCCAATATGATTTAATACAACTTTACAAATCAAATTTAATCACATTAAACCCAATTTCCAATTATTTCTGTAATTTCAAATATTAAATTATCGATTTAATTATCCAATTAATTCTAGATATTCAAAATATAATTTATTCGACTTACAAATTTTACTTGTTAATATTTAAAATCAATTAAATATACGAATTTCAAATGACAGAAATTCTGGGTCGTTACAACAAATGTACTAAAGCCCGTACGATGCACATAGACTGTCCGTATGCATTATCCAATTTCATCACTTACTCGATTACATAAATTTCACATCCAAACTAGTATAAATCACTTGAGCTCTTTAGTGTAGACTCTGATTTGGTTCCTTAATTTTCTATTCTCCTTGCATAGCCATATAATATGATAGAAAACATCGAGATCATATCACGAATCCATATCAAGTGTTCGCTATTAAGAGTCAAGTGAAGCCTTGTTCGGACCAGTGTAAACCACGTCGAAAGTATGTACTTGAATACTAAATCAAGAATAATCATGCGAACAAAACGATCCACATACAGCTTATGTATTTATCCTTTTGGTTTCTTAACTACACCAATTCCTTTATAATCACATTCACTTATATAAATAATATGTCATATAATGTTAAATTATTTATTCATCAAAAACCTAACTTGAAGTTTATCCATATTTTATAACTTAAGTTCATACTTGTATAATACTCCACTATATCCCAAGAGTATACACCAAAAAAATCAAATTTATAACAAGTATGATCAACAAATTTAAAACCTTCTTTAACTTACCATCTTCACAATTTTAATTATTGTATAAAATCAACTTTATATTTTCAAAAACACTTAACTGCAAGTTCTATAACAACTCGAAAGTTCCCGACATATCCTATCATGATGCATATATCATACTTTCCTAATGCATATGTTACATGTGTCTATAAAACAACATAACATGAAAACTTTAGAACTAAACATCGGTTTTCATTTCAAATCTTTGACATATATATACAAATAACTTTTGTAGTTCAAATCATACTTTCAAATCAAAATCCATTTTATCAAAATAACTTTGTAGCATCTCTCACTTAGAAACCTGAAAATGAGCGCCGATGAAGCGGCAGTCATCACCGAAATTATATTCAAGTGATAGAAGTGAGTTCAGTACACCCAAACCATCGTTTTGGTACTCAACCAAAATCATTCCAAAGCAGTATTGGATACTTCGCATAATAATACTAACTATCATGATCTAACCAATTCTAAAATATTCACTTTCAAACATACTAATATTATTTTCTTTAAAATCTTGAAATTTTTTCAAAGATACCAGTATTTAAGTTCTCGAATTCTCTATTAAATAATTTTTTTTATAAACCATATTTTATAAACCATACTTATATAGAATCATTTTGTTTTATAACTTTTTTCATTTAAGCTATATTTTATAAACCATACTTATATAGAATCAATTTATAAACCATATTTTCGGTTGATGAGGCTTGAGGCAACGATTAACATTTCACATAGCACATCTTCTTTCACTTTGAATGCCATATTGCCATTCCACATTCACACGACTGCTCTCTACAAATATATAATTTTCCGAGCTTGTATTTCTCGGGAAAGTGAGTTAAGCTAAGAGAAGATGTCTTCTCTATCACTGACTGATATACATTTATAGAGATCACTCATTGTGATTTAGAATGCAAGTTCAGACACTCGTCCATACAAGTTCGTTCTAGGACTGAACGAAAGGGAAGATACTTTCCTCGACTATTACTAGGCGAGACATCCTTGTGATTTTGATATTTTTCATAATAAAGAACCCACTGCTACAATATATTGAATCAAGATTTTATCTCCGATTAATCAACAAGTAGTCCTTTGTTATTATTTGTCTTAATATCTCCATCTTCAAGCATCTTCATTCTTTAAGCACGTAAATTGGTTCAAAGTGGTTTTCGGATAGGAATCACCCAAATTCGACCCTGGTTCCTTCGAAATCCAATCATCGTTAAAAATGATGCAATTAGATGATTGTTTTTTGATTCATTCATTTTTCTTTACAAAATATCTTCGAGAGATATATATATCTTCAAAATATTCTTTTATTGAATACAGAATCATTTAAACCTCTTTTTGAATATTTCTCAAATCATTTTTAAATAGTATATTTTGAGAAAATAGGATAATTGAAATCACTCTACTTTTATTCAATGTCAACTTCCATATTCAACAAGTGCTACGGGCAGAATAACGATGAGGTCACCTTTTAAATTCCACAAATAGGACAAGTTCCCATATCGGATTTTGATAATGAATACAAGAAGATTATTTCTATAAAATCCAAGTTGAGCATCCAGGCTTTCCTTTCAATATGTTCCACCCCTCGCCTAAAAGAGAAAACTGAGACCAAGTAAGTTCAAGGCAATGTTTGCTTCATCCCTAACCTTAGTTACACACCTTATTTTCACTTTTAGATCTCACAGGCGGGACAAATGTACTAGTCGTTTCCGCATACTCATTTTCCCTTTTCAAATCACTTGATTATTTGTTTAACCACCTTTTGAAATAATTTTTAGTTGTTCAAATCTCTTTTAAATAATTTATTATTTACTTAAAACATTTATAAAGGATTTGGGAAAGAATTATTAAGTTTCAACCTTTATTTCAAAATTTATAGAAAGACGTTGAAATAGTGTTGCAAAAATGCTTTAAAAGCTATATTCTCCAAAACGACTTTTATATCGTTTAGAAAACCATCATTTCAACTTAAATAACTTTAAAATATTTCAAAAGATTTTTAAAATTTATTTCATATTTTCAAAACATTTCAAATATCAATTTTAAATAGTGGTCACTTTACGGCAAAAGCGGGATTTTTTTGGATAATTATTTTGGACATATTTTGAAATATACATAATGAAATCTTGATTTTATTTTTTTGAAAGATATGAATATTATATTCCAAAAAATACTTATTTCAAATGATTCCAAGCTATAATCCACTTTGTATATTTAGTTAAATTTTTCGGCACGAAATCGCGAACTACTTTCCACGACGCACCTAGTTTTGATTTATTTTATGTTTTGCATTCAAACTTTGTTAAAAACAAGTTTATATGTTTGTAAAACATTTCTAATAAATTTTTAAACATTTTAGAGGGCATTAGATGATTCTATATTACTTTTCAGTTTATTTCGAAAAGTGATTTTCGTGTGAATCAATGTCGTTTATATCATGACTTGTTTCAATATTTACATGCAATAAAAAACATATGGAAATCAATATCATGACCAAACATCTAAACAAACATATCACAACATCACAACCAAATATACACATATAAATTAGAGTTCTCACTTTGTTTGGTTTTGGCGAATAGAAAACCGACTATAGCTTTGCTACTGGACGTTTTTACCTCACGACTCCCTGAGCACTTGGACTTGGATGGCTCGACTTGGCATGGGGGAGGCTAGGAGTGCTCAGCCTTGGTTGATGGGAGAGGTTGGCTCAGATTTTATGGTGGAGGCTAGGGCCTTGAATGGAGGAAGAGAAATGGAGGAGTTTTGATGTGGTTCGGGCGAAGTTTTGTTGATATTTTTCTTTGTTTTATTTTTGGGAATATTTTGGAATTATTTAATTATGGAAAGAAGCCATTAAAAGAGTGAGAAGAAGCTTGAAATTTTGAGAAGAAAATGAATGGAAGGAAGTGAGAAAGTGGGTTGGAATTTATAAGAATTTTTTTGGATTAAAGTAATATTTTGTAAAAAGACCAAAATACCCTTTATTTATACTTTCAGCAAACTACTTTTTACAACACTTAATAGTACATTTAAAATCATTACCTTATGTCATTTTCACTTAAGTATTAAGTAAAGAATATAATAGTTATGTTTTATTGATTTTATGTTTACTTTTTGACTTTTACAACACTTTTTGTCTTCTTACGCTTACTTTTTGTTAATTACATTCTAGAATTTTATAAGTATATTTAGTAAAAGTAAACTCGATTTGTAAATTAATTAATGCTTATACTATTTGAATATATATTTATATATGAGAAAATAAGGTGCAACAACGTTGCGACAATTTTAAATCCATAAAACTTTAATTTTTGACAAAATGTTTTACGGTCATATTTTGATGTATTTATGTATACAAAAATTAAAAAAAAATTTGAATAACGTTATTTAAAATTATAAATACTCATAAATAAATTAAACTAATTCATTAAACAATTTAAACTTATTTTTTTGAAATCAGGATTTCGTCACTTTTGTCGATATAAGAAAATGCTACAATTTTTATGTATATTTCTATTTCCAAAACCTATCTAATATTATTTAAATCATAAAACCTTTTATATTTTATATCTAAAATCACTTGAAATGTTATATTTTAAAGTGGTTAAATTTTGGGTCATTACATGCTCCACTACTTAAAAGAATTTCGTCCTCGAAATTAGATAAGAAGAAAATAGCTCAAAAGGAAATATATATTCAATAAGATGGAATATATACAATAAGTGACTACACCACATGCGGTGAGTACACTTAAACGATAGATAAAGTCTACACATCGTTCCTAAACTCAGGATATGCTTTTCTCATTCTTTCTTCTATTTCCCATGTCCAATCATCAGCATGCTCGCTCCATTGAACTTTTACCAACCTTACAACCTTCCTTCTTAATCGTTTCTCATCTTGATCCACGATTAGAATGGACTGTATAATAATCAATAAGTTTGGTTCTATCTCCAAGTCATCCTGAGCCACTGTTTTTATGATTTGTTCTGGGTTATATGCATGCTTCCGTAAATGAGATACGTGAAAAACATTTTGTACAGCCGACAATCTTTCAGGAAATTGTACTAAATAAGCCAATGGGCTGATCTGTTCGAGAATGGGAAAAGGTCCAATATATCGAAGTGCTAACTTCCCAGCTCTTCCAAATCTTATACTCCTCTCATTGAAGAAACTTTCGAAAAGACTGAATCTCCAACTGAGAATTCTATATTTCAATGCCTTCGGTCCGCATAACTCTTCTGCCTACGTTGGGCCTCTTTTATCTTCTTTCTAATCATATCAACTTTCTCTGAAGCTTCTCGTACGCCAAGCACTAACCGATCTCCGTTTCCTATCCAACATGCTGGCGATTTACATGGATGATCATACAAAGCTTCATATGGTGCCATACCGATACTAGCTTGATAACTGCTTTTATAGAAGAATTCTACTAGATGTAAATGATTCTCCTATGAGCCTACAAAGTCTAGAATACATGCTCTTAAAAGATCTTCCAAAATGCAGTTAATCTTTCCGTCTGTTCATTAGTTTGAGGTGATATGCAGTGCTTATACTCAACTTTGTTCCTAAAACTATCTGTAGTGCTTCCTAAAACCGACCAGTTTCGCTTACTATACTGCTCGAAACTCCATGCAATCAGACAATCTCTTTCATATATATCTCTGCAATGCTTGTAGCAGTTCTTGTTGACTTAACTGGAATAAAGTGTGCACTTTTGGTTAATCGGTCAATGATAACCCAAAAGCCATAAATTCCTTTCCTTGTTCGGGGTAAGCAATCAATGAAATCCATGGATATTTGATCCCAATTTCAAGCTGGAATCTCCAAAGGTTGAAGTAATCCTGCCGTCTTCTGTTGGTCTCTTTTGATTCTTTAGCAATTTGCACCATGGAAGACATAGGTAGATATGCCCCTCTTCATGCTTCTCCACCAAAATATTCATTTCATGTCCTTATACATCTTATGTATTCCCGAATGAATACTAAGTTTGGTTCTGTGGCATTCAATTAGTACTTCTTGTTTAAAATCTCCAACATCTGGAACACAAATTCTTCCATTTAACTGGAATACTCCATGGTTATCTATTTTAAAGCTTGAACTCCTTCCTCTGTGTATATCTTCAATAACCACCATTAGGAATCAATCTTCTTTTTGCTTGCTAGTTATTTTCTCTCGAAGAGTTGGAGCTACTACCAAATACGAAATAACAGCTATCTTTCTACTTAATGCATCAGCTACTACGTTGACTTTCCTGGGTGTATATAGAATATTTATATTGTAAGATTTAAGAAATTCTAACCAACATTACTGTCTAATATGTAAATCCTTCTGGGTGAAAAGATGCCTCAAAGAATTATGTTCGTGAAGAGTTTGAATTTTTCACCTAAAAGATGGAATATTATTTACTAAGGTCAATTCATAGTTTTATCGAAATAAACTATGAAAAATTCTTACCCAACAAATAATGCCTCTATATCTTTAGAGAGAACACAATGGCTAATAATTCTAAGTTGTGTGTTGCATAATTCTTCTCATGCGTCTTCAGCTGTCTACTTGCATAAGCATTCACCTTCCTATCTCACATTAAAGCCGCACCAACTCTGCCTCCACAAGCATCTATATAAACGATCAATCCACTATTTCCATTTATAATTGCTAAAACTGGAGCAGTTGCCAACCTCCTCTTTAGTTCTTGGAATGCTTCTTCACATTTAGGAGTCCAAACAACTTTAGCATCCTTCATTGTCAACTTTGATAGGTAATAGGCAAGCTTAGAGAAGTCTTGAACGAATCTTCTATAATATCCTATCAAACCTAAGAAGCTATGAATCTCTTTAGGAATTTATGGCTGCTTCCAATCCTAAACAGCTGCAACTTTCCTTGGATCCACTGAAATTCCATCCCTTGATATTATATGCCCAAGAAATCTTACCTCCTTTTCCCATAAATGGCACTTTGAGAATTTGGCTTTAAGCACATCATTCCTCAATATCTCCAACACAGCTTCTAGATGCCTTGGGTGTTCTTCTTCTTTTATTGAATAGATAAGGATATCTGTAACATTCCTGTTTTTTAACATAATTAATTTAGAAATTTATATAAATTTTTTGTTTTAATTTGGTTAAATTATGAATTAATAGAAAACGAATTTGAATTTTGGGGATAAAATCAAAATTGTATTTGGAATATGATTTAATAAATAAATAATTTTCATCCAATCTTACATTTCATTTCAAAATTAAATTTTACATATATATTTATAAATTGTTTTCAATTCATTCTCCTTTATAAATTATATAATTTTAAAATGAGTGCTTTAAAACTTACATATATAGGTATATATATCTTTTGAAAATTAATATATGAATTAGAATTGGGTTGTAAAATATAAACAAGATTTAATAAAATAGTTAGTTTTATATGTAAATAAATACTCAAGCTTTGATATGAAGATATCTTTTTAAAAGGATAAGATTTAAAAATAACAATTAAATATGTGTATAAACTTTTGTAAACTTAAATTAATAAGAAAATAAATTGGACTTAAAACTATATTTTAAAGATAATAAGAAATTGTTTTCTAATTTTAATATATATAATATGTATTTTGGAAGTTATGATTTAAATTCAACATAATTTAAATTTCTAAAAGCCATTTAAAGAATAAGTTCTAATGTACATATATGTATACATGTTAGTTTATTTATATAGATAAATACTTATTTAAAGATACAATAGTTTGAAAATGAACAAAAGTATTTAATACTTTCTTTTAAAATTATATATATATACATAAGGAAATATATTACGTAATTTATTTTAATACAAGGATTTAAAACTAAAAATATAAATAAAATGAAACAAGGGTTTTAAATATAATTTAAAATTTAATTGAAGTAGGGATATAAACATAAAATGGATAGTTTAAGACATTTGTAATCATTTCAATAAAAGGATTAACAAGTGTAAAATAAATAAACATCAAAGAAACAAGTGGCATGCTATTTCGTTTAAAAATGTAAATATATAAAAAAAAACCAGGCTATACTTTTCATTCCCCTCTCAAAATTCTTCCTTATCTTCAAACTGAAATGCAAATTAAGAACCAGAATCATCTCAACATCAAAACTAGATTCAAAATCAATAAAATCAAGATCAGGCTAAACTTCAACCTGGAAAACAATATGGAAATCAAGAAGCAGGGCAATTCTAGATTTTCAAACAGCAAAGCAAAAAAAAATCTGTTTTCAATTTCAACCTGATTAACATCAGTTTCAACTCAGTAAATCATAGGTTCAGGCATCAGCTTCAAAAATAATTGATCAACCAAATGCAAAAGTTTCTAGATTAGAAAACGGTTCTATGTCCTCAAGTCAAAGGTGAGCAAAACCCCTTAAAGCCTGTTTTCTTTTCTCTGATGTGTGGTTAATGTTTGAATCTGTTGTTGGAATGTTGTTGGTTGTTAAACTTATCTGTATATTTATATGCTTATGTATGGTTGTGGTGTGCATGTCTGGTTCCAGACATACATTCTGTTTCAAACACTTACAGGGCTTAAATTTATATAGAATTCAAATTCTTCTGCTCCAAATCATGTTAGAGTTTAGGATCTGAAGAAAACATGTGTATTCAATCAAGAACCAAATTTCTAAAAAAAATTGGAGACAAATTTAACATAGTTTAAACTGGAAAAGGAATCTGCAGTAAAAAAAATTCAACATATGATAAAATTCGACCTCCTTAATTTTTTGATTCGCTTATATAATTGTAATCACCATAAAAAGTCATGATTTTTGAAAGTTAAGTAAAAAATTTTAGGTTTGGGAATCTCAAGAATTCGTGAGTTGAACTAAAATGGGTTTTCTGTCGAATTCGTACGATCGGGGGAGGATTGGACCTCGAGGTCGTGGGTGAAGATAGCTTGGACATTGGCGATTCCAGGAAAAATACGCGCAAAAATTTTCATCGATCATGATCGCCAAGCGAGGTGATTTTAGGGTTTTGTGAGATGGTTGAGGGGACGAGGTGTTTGAGTTCGCCGTGGTGTCAGAATTGGATCGGACCCCACCGCAAGTAGTGGAATCAGAGCTAGAGACCGAGATGGAGCTTGCGTCGTGAAGGCATGGATGATCGTGGGCGAGATCATCGGTGATGATGGGTTTTCTGGTCGGGTTGGTTCCAGAGTTTGGAACGAAGGGGTCGTTTTCGATTTGAGTAGGTATTCCTCGATCTGGTTGGTCATGAGGCTTAGGGTGATCAACGGGGATGCATGGATGATCGTGACGATGGTCGAAATAGCTTGGTTCGGCGGTGCAGGTGCACGTGTATGGTTGTATCTGAAGGAGGTCGCGACGTTGGGGAAGACAAGTTTACTCGGGGGCGACTCGGGGATTCGTGAATTTTGCTCGAAGCAAACAGGGTTGCATATGACTCGAAGTCGTACTCGAAGGAATTCAAATCGTGGCTCGGGTTTTTTTATATCGGGGTTGTATAATAAGGTTACCAGGTTTCAAATTGCAAAAGAAACATGTTTCCAGGTTTTGGGAACTGTAGTAAAATGAATTTTAAATCCTTTCTTAGTTAATAATAATAATAAAATTTATACTAGATATAGGATAAGTTAAGATCTTTTACAAATTAAGTAAAAATGTTTTAAATGCCTGATTGTTTAAAATAAATTCACAAGTTTATTTAATTTAAAAGATAATGGGTTAAATCAACTTCTGGATTTTAAGTTAGTTCATATGATAATTTAATTTTCAAGGATTATTTAAATAAAACTTTAAAAAGATAAATGGTTTATTTTAAACGATGTTTTGATTATGGGTAAACTTAAAGGTTTAACATTGAATTATTTGTTTATGAAAATTTATTTTAATTTTTGAGATTTAAATGTTGAAATAAAGCGATCGTTAAGATAAGAACTTATCTTGATAAATCAGGGACTTAATTAAAGGATTATTATTGATGTGGTAATAATTAAAATAAAAATAAATTTATAAGATTAATTTAAATTAAGGCAATTAATCACTTAATCAAAAAGAATTAACTAATGATTTAAGTTAAGTAATCAAGTTATTAAGATTAATTATTGATTTAGAATAATCATTATTAATTAAGAATAATTAATTAGAATGGTGATCAATTATGGGGTTGATTAATTAATAAAATTTATTAAGGATTAATGAAGTACTTGGTTGAAGATAATTAATTAAAGAACAATTGAATAATAAAAGGTTAATTATTTAAAATAAAGAGTTAATTATCTAATGATTAAAGATTGATTAATTTGTTTATCAAATTTGATTTAAAATTAATTAGTAAAGGTTAATTAATTCATTAATTAAGGTTAATTAATTAAAGAAGTTAATTAAAGGCTAATTAATAAATTAATAATTAAAGGTGAATTAATTTCTAAATTATTAAGGTAATTAATTAAGGTAAATTAATTGCTAGTTAATTTATGGTTAACAATGACTAAGTGATTAAGAAGGATCACTTATTATAATTAATTATGGGTAATGAATTAATGTGATAAATTAAATTAAAGGTTAATTAATTTATGAAAATAATTAAGGGATGATTATTAATTAAGGATCAATTAATTAAATTTTTGTAATTAATTAAGGATAATTAATCAAAGGATTATTATTAATTAAAGGTTAATTAATGATTAACTAAAGAATAATTAATAATAATGGTTTGTAATTAATTAATTATTAGTTAGCCATGATTAGAAATTTATTCATAGGTAATGATCTGGTTTAAAATTAATCAGATGACTTGATGATTATACTTATGAATGTATGAATAATATGGAATGCTGTGAGTTATGTTGATATCCCTTGTGTAATGTTATGTGATATGTTTGTGCTGTGGAATGTAATTTATTTATCTATACTACATTTATATTATCGATCTGTGATTTTGTGTATATAGATAATCGTTATAGGATTATACCGCTTATCGATATTGCTGTGATTGTATCTGTGATGATTAATGATGTGATAGTTGATGATGTTGCACTACTATTGTGTTAAACCCCTAGACTACACTATACACACACAAATGTGGATTGCACGTGGAAATCGGTTATGTCACAGACTTTTGAAAATAATTTTAAAATTTTATTTTTAAATCCAAATGGTTTTGGATATGAATTGGGTTTAAAGTGAAAAGCTTTTGGAAAGGAATCTAAAAGATAAAAGTTATTTTTGAATAACTAGATTTAGTTTTGAAATTTGATTTAAAATTTGATTCAAAATTTGGAATTGAATTCTATGTTGAGAATTTATGATGTAAAAAGGTTATACAACCTATAAATGTGTTTATATGGGTTTTTAAACCATTCTAAAAAGTATGGTTTGAGAATTTGAATTTAACCCAAGTTTATATTTGAAAGGCCTTAACTTGTGCAAATATAATCGGGTTTTCCAAAATGGAAACTAGTGGTTTTAAATAATAATAGCTTTTATATAAGGAAAGAATTTCCAAATTATAATGAAAAGATTTCAAATTTGAAATGGAATGGTTTTGAAAGCTATAATTGAATCTTTGTGAAAGATAGCTGAACCCTATTTTGAAATTAAAGAGGATTTTTTAATGGAGTATCTTTTATATATAAAAGATTGAAACAGGAATTGTTTTGAAAGTTATGAATGAATCTTTGGAAATTATTTTGAAAGCTATGAAATGAATCTTTGATTTAAAGACCGGATGAGTTAATCCAATTTGAAATGGAATTGTTTTGAAAGGCTATGAATGAATCTTTGTTCAAAAGATTGGTGAACCTTGTTTTAAATTTAAAGGGGTCTTAAAAGTGAATCTTTTGTTTAAAAAGATTTAAGTGTGGAAATTGTTTAAACCATTGAAGGTTTTTGAAATGAATCTTTTTGTTTAAAAGATTGGGAATGGTAATTGGTTTTAACCATTTGAATGAAAGGTTTTGTGCTTTAAGCTGTGATTTAACCGAGATCCCATATCCATATGTTTTTAAATATTGCGCTCATTATTCGGTTTAGCCGGGAGAGGACCTTGTGTCATATAACCCATTCCGAATAATGATATGACGTTATGGATAGTATTTGAAGACCGGTGGTGAAGACCGGGTATTTGCGAAAACGATAGGATGACCCATCGATTGTCTCTGCACTGAGTAGCTACGGTATAGGGATTCCCTAAGTGATGGGAAGTCCGATCGGGATTGTGAATACCCGGATTGCAAGGGCTTCTTTGGAAGTGCCTTCAGTTCTGTTCGAACCCGAAACAGACTTGTATGGATGTGTGTCTAACATTACACTTTGAGATGTAAAACTGGTTTCTATCAAATACATTTCTGTTTGGTGGCGGAGATTTATTCTCTTAGCTTAACACCCTTCTCTGAGATGTACGAGCTCAGAGGTTATGTAGTTGATGGTTACTAGTGATACATTCCCAATTTGGTAATGTGGCATACGAAGTGCTGCTGATCATTTGTTGATCAAAGCAAGGCCTCGGGAAAAGCGTAGCTTTGTGGACGAACTACATCAGAACCTCACACCCCGGAAATAGTCGAAACAGGAAAGATGCAGCAAGGTTTCAGGGGTCGCGCCCCTAGCGTATATCCATTTCTTCTGGATAGAGGTGATATCATGGTATGGAACCCAGATATTTAACCTATATGGTTACTGCAAATACATTACTTTGTGATTGTTGGTATCGAGCGCTCGGATAAAGGTTGGTTACGACCGGGGATGGAATATCTTAGGTGATACTCCCGAGAAGGGGTACACCGGCCTTGTGTTGGCAGAGAACTAAGGGATGGTTCTCGGGGCATCCCTACAGAGGCATTCCCATGTGGCCCAGGAAGTTCCTTAGCCCGACCATTTGTTGGAAATACAATCATCCAATACGCGCCTTGTACGGTTTTAGTTGTATAACCTGCCATCCACTTATGGTGGCCCCCACTGTTTGGATGGTAGCTATGGTAGACATAGTTCGAAATGTCTATGCTGGCTAAGATAAATATTATACTTTCGAAATTTTTTCTGCACTATGCACTAATAATAATATCAATATGGTTTTCGCGTATCAAGCATTTTTGACTATCATAAGGAGAAATCTCCTCCAATTTTATGTTTGCGTGGTGTGTATGGCGGGAGGCCTTATGGTAGTTTCATTTTCCAAAAAACATTGCGGATTTCAAATTTAAATTCTTTTGTTTGTTTAAAAAGATAAAAAAAATTGTTTGCTCATAACAGTCCCATGACTGACCCAAAGTTTATTGTTCCTTCCTAAACTCTGGATGCCCACATTTTTTTCCCACATGGGCAGTCTAGAGTTGGGTTTTTCAGATAGTAGATATAGATATCGATTCGGTAGCTTTCGGCTTCCTCTCTGGTATACTTTGAAGACTTTGGATATTGAAGTCTTCGATGGACGAGACTTGCTTAGTTTAGTGCAACTTGATGGTAGTTCGAGCTAGCTTTGGGTTGGAGCATTTGATTTTGGAGATACGTTCTATTGAAGATATTCTTTCCGATGTGTCTTGTATCTCTGATAGTTTTGATATGTATCGTATCATGCTATTGTATCATCATTGTATCTGGATACTGTATCAATGTTGTATATGATATCATTCATTTTTTTTCTTCCGCTGTGTTGTACTTAATTGTGTTACAAGCTTCGGCGAACCAGATTTGACGTTTGGATCTGCGGCATTGGAATACGAGTGTCGTATTCGGTGTCGATTTTCGAAGGTCGAGTCAGGGTCGTTATAATATCATCGATAAAGACTAACACTAATTTATTTAGCACGTCTCTAAACACTCTATTCATAAGGTCAAAAAAATAAGCAGGTGCATTAGTCAGCCCAAAAGGCATAACCAACCAATCATTAAAAGTATTCGGACCTTTAAATGTAGCTAGTTGAATGCAATCTTTTGCGATCCTTAACTGATGATTCATGTAGCTAGGTGCATTTTAGAGAAAACTCATGCTTCGTGTAACTAGTCAAACAAGTCATCTATTCGAGGTAGTATTTAAATCTCGATAGTCTACACACAATCTCAAATATCCATCTGACTTAGCAAAAAAACTAATGCTGATCCCCTGCTTGAACGTCTAGGTCTTATTAATACTTTCTTTAATAGCTCTTAGGTTTGGTTATTCAACTCATCCCTTTCTTTCAGAGCCATCCTTTTATCTCGTTGTTTAATTAGCATCGCATCAGGAACTAAATCGATAGGAAATCGATTTCTCGATGTAGGGGCAAACTTTTTACCTCTTCAAAGACATCAACAAATTCTTTAACAATGAGTATTATTTCTAATCCTATTTACTACGTGTCTAAAGTATAAAGAAAACTATCCCTTCTTGGACTAGGATCTTCACAACGTATTTCTATGAGTTCCCTAGCTTTGTTTTCACTGCAACCATTCTTTTCAAACAACCTAGAATAGCTTCATTTTTTAGTTAACCAATCCATACTAAGTAAAATTTCGAATCCAATAAAATTTATGACGAAAAGATCAAAAGAAAGTGATGGGGAGGATAGGAAATTAGGACTTTTTCACAGTGCATACAAAG
This sequence comes from Allium cepa, assembly GCA_030765085.1. Classification (NCBI taxonomy): domain Eukaryota; kingdom Viridiplantae; phylum Streptophyta; class Magnoliopsida; order Asparagales; family Amaryllidaceae; genus Allium; species Allium cepa. The sequence goes on along the minus strand of CM060938.1, from coordinate 719,374,092 downwards.
ATTAGCAGAACCTCCTATAGGATTCGTCATGCAGATAGGGTCGTCAACAATTTAAGGTTCAAGTTCTAATTCTTCTACAGGTTTTTTAGCAATAAAACTATGAGATGCTCCTGTATCAAATAATACTCTAACTAAAACATCTTTGATAAAAATATTACCTTGCAACACTCATTTTCCCTTCACATCTTGGGAGGTTGAAGGATCATCCTTGATAGTGTGCACTTCGGCGTGTTCTCCTTTCTTCACTACGGGACAATCCTTAATCAGGTGCCCTGGTTTATGACAATTATAGAAGAGATAATTCTGAACCATATAAGTGGCAACAATCTGCGCCTTGGGACCCCAACAATTCTTTGTAATGTGGTCTTTCTTCATACAATTGTTACAAGTGATGTCTTTAAAGCGGTTCTCTTGAGATCCTCCTTTGTATTTTCCCTGCCATGACTTCTTATCATTGAACTTCCTCTTTTTTCAATTATGTTATTGCTTTCTTGTACTACGAGTGGATCTATCTTATCCAAAGCTTCATATCTGTATCCTATGTCTATTAAATCTACAAATGGTTCTCTCACATGCCCAGTCATTCTCACATGGTATTGCTTCTTCATTCCCGAGATATACTTTTCATTCTTTTTTAGTAGTGTATCCATCAATCCAGTCCTAAAACGAGATAATTCATTAAACTTGTTAGCATAATCCTTAAACGAGATCTCCTCCTGCTTTTTAAAATCTATAAAATTTTGGTAAAGACGGGATTTTCCTGCTTCCAACATATATTGCTCCTCCAGAACTTCTTTGAATCATTCCCCATGAGAAATTATCTGCTGACACATTCTGAGTAATAGATTCCCACCAAACTAGAGCTCTGTCTTGTAGTTGTCAAGAAGCTAAGAATCTCCTTTGCTCATCTCCAATATACGGTCCTTTGAAAATTCTTTCACAAGAGTGGATCCGAGCTTGTACATCAATGATGGTTTTCGTTCCCTTAAAAGGTTTACCACCAAGGTTGGTATAGTTCTCGTTTAAAGTTGCAAAGTTAATTTAAGGTTATACCGAAACTACTACTTCCTCGACTACTATAGCTGCGAGAGTTTGACCATTTGTGGTATTACTTCCTCCCCTACCTTATACTCTTCTTCCACTCATCTTCTTTTATCAGTATATATGTATAGTAAGAAAAAGATCTTTAGGATATAGACGAGATATCTTAGGGAATGACATACAGTTAGAATATACTTATTCAAGATAAAGTTATAGTTATGCGCTCTCTCAGACTACACTCATTCTAAGGTATTACTAACCCTATCGGAAATGAGTCATACCCCGCCAAAGCCAATGTTCTTACTCAATCTTCAGCTCTAATACCAAATGTGATGACTCGTCTCCTCGACCCTCAGAAATCGACACTAATATATCCACGGTATTCGTGTCATAAATCCAAGTGCCGGGGAGGCAGATTATCAGGAGTGTAAAAGAAAATAAAGATAGAAGATAACACAATAATAGAATCTCACATCGCATTCAACATTTTAATTATATATAAATGATTAGAGCCAAATACAAATCCAGTGGGATAGTTACAATAACGACCCAAGATTTTAGCAATATTATTTTAATAAATATTTAATCCAATTAAATAAAAAGTAAACTGATCATTTTAAAGTGAATAGGATTTTTGGAAATATTTGCCATTTGTTTATATGGATTTGTATTTTTGAAAAGGAAAATTTGATTTGAATATTTAAAATAGAATCTCTTAATACTATGTAAAATAAAATCTATCTTGTATCATTGAATTAAAATGTTTTACCTTGTTAACATTTGGTATAAAAATATATATAGATGATAATGTTTGAAATAACATCAAATTCTATCAATATAAATATAAGTATTAAATATAAGTAAACCATATTGAACATAATTTAAATAGTGATAGTCAAAAAAGAAATACGACATAAGCTGAAGTTTTGTAAGCACAAATGTATAAAGTTAAAATCAGATGAAGTGTATATTTATGAATTACTCAAGTAAGAAGACAAATATTTATAAACAAAATATCTTCATAACAAAGCCAAGTGTATACCTGCAAAGAGTATATTTTTATACAAAATATTTATACACAACAAACATAATAATAGTATGCAAACATCTTTAGAAACCAAGGCATTAAATGCCATAATCTCAGCCAAATTTTAGTCTATTCAAAATATTAACAAATCTTTACCTTTCAGTAATAAAAATCTGTTCACAAAGGAAGGAAGCTGACCAGATAATGCCTTCCTTATTACACAATCTACTTTCTTCTATTTATATATATGGCCATCTTTCTATTTTAGCTCGTTCAAGTTTATTATAAAAAGCTAATTCAAGTTTATATCTTGAATGCTTACTGAAATTTATGATTTTTAAAACAAAAACGAAGATTTTTAATTCAGTATTTTGAGAGCAGTTTGTATTTGAACAAAGATTGCATTTTTGAAAATTTCTGGATATTGAATAAATTTAAAATGTTGAAATGTTGTTTGAAGCTAATATAAACATCATCGATCTCAAGAAAATTATCAGAGGAATTTTCCATTGCTTAAATTAAAGGAGTGAGATCATTTTAGGGTTTTGTTATAAGTTTTGGTCATGTCAGTAAACGAGGTGAGTTCATATCCTTTACGTGATCGAGTTGCACGAATCTATGGAGGATGGCTGCTTGGTGTGCTGTCGTGGTGTGGATGAAGTTCGATTGTCTCTGGTGGTCTAAGCAATCGGTAGCGAAGTGGTTTTGTGGTGTGGGTTGAGCTTCAAGTTTCGAGCAGTATGACTAAATTTCGATTTGAGTTGTTGAAGGCGATTCGAATTTTGATTTTCGAGTTTATGGACGATTTGCGACTTGCTGATGATGGTAGGGTTCGCCGGAGTTGAGTCGTGCCGCCGTGCACGTGTACGGCATGGTTTCGGTGTCAGTGGCGTCGATGTTGGGTGTCTAGAGTTGATGCTCGAGTTAACTGGGTGATTTCTTCGAGTTTTAGACGAGTGCATGAGAGGGATTTCTAATACTATAATCTAAGTTTATGTTTAAACTAAACTTACTGGAAAATTTAAAAAAAAAAGAATAAGAAGATTTGCGTGAAGATGGGGTGTGTGTGTCTCGGGAAAACTGGTGTGCAACTCGAAGTGTAACTCGAGTTTAATAAGGGTAGTCTCAGGTTTTTACAGAACTGCAGTACACTAAATATATATATATATATATATATATATATAAAGTTAAGCAAATCATTTTCAACAATTTTAGCACTGTAAACTAAATAAGGTATAACAAATTTAAGTTAAAACTTTAATACAAGTTTTAATTTTCCCAGTTAATGCTTAACGATGTTTTTATTAACTCTTAATTATTATTTTAATTAGGTAATAAATTTAAGTTAAGCATAAAATCTATTAACATTAAAGTTTTGTAGTTAGTAATAATTGGATTTTCAAAGTTTAAAGGAGAGCTTTAAAATGTTAATTAAAATGAATAGTAATTAATTAATTATTTTTAGAAAGTAATTAAGAATAATTACATTGTAATTATAATTAGAGATTGGTAACTAATGATTAAATGAAAAATAAATTTGTAATTAACTACTTAAAGTTAATTAACATAAGATTAGAAATTAATTAATTAAGTAATTTAATTAAGAATTAATAATTGGTTAATCAAGTAATAAGTGGTTAATAAATGGGTAATTAAGTTCACTGCAACAAAAAGTGTCTTTTATAGCGGCATATAGCCGCTATTAATCACAACCATAGCGGTTTGATAAGCGCTGTATATCGACATGTTATAAAAAACTGTTGAATATTTATAACACAAAATATGCCGCTATGGTTGAGCTTAGTTTTATAACGCAAATTCGCTGCTACGGTATGTTAATTCAATAGCTCATTATAGCCGCTATAATACAGCTAAATCTCAACGGAATTGGAAACCTTTATAACACCATTTTGCCGCTATTAAATATTTATTCAATAGCGGCCATTTCGCGCTATTAAATCAACATGTTATTGTATGCTTGTTTACTAGTTGCATTTGCATTTGCATTTCTAATTTAAAAAAATAATATACACAATTTCATTTGAAAAGAAAAAAATTGCATTGCATTTTTTCAATTTACATTTCAATTACAATTTACAATCCAATTTACAACTCAATTTCTTTTACAAACTTGATTGGCAAAAAAAAACTGTCTGTGCATTTCCTTCACCCGCCCTTCCATCTCTCTGTTACTGCTACTGCACAGCCTTCTCACCTGCACACCACCCTGATCACCACATCAACAATCCCAATCGCCAACCCTCCAATACAACTCACCACTTCACCATCTAGCACTTCATCACTTTCTGCTTCAACCAAGACAAATTCAACTAGCTTATATAACTGTCTTCACCTTACTGCCTAACTGACATTCTTCCACAAACATCACTCAATCACCTCAATTCATACAAAACTGCCTGACAGCCTCCCTACCTCACCAATCTGGTGTACCCACAACCCATCCACTACAGAGCATACCACACATCTCATCCACCATAACTTTCCAACCACTTTTACATTTCACAGAACAAACTGTCAACACCCTCCACCATCAACAGTTCACATCAATCTTCTATTCCAACCATCAAAACAAGACCACCAAACATCAAATACACCGTTGCATTTCTTTCATTGACCACATAACTGTGCACAGCCTCCTGCCTTCCAAAACCAGGGAACAAGTCAGAAGTACCCATCCTACACATTACCAGGTTAGCTAATTTTCTGCTGAGAACAATTTCGTCTTCAGGTGGTTCCGTGAGTGAAACACTAATTTTATCACCTAATCCATCATGTAAAATAAAATAAATAAATAAACTACATCATTCCTCTCTATTTTGTACCAGTAGCCTATATCCCAAAATTAACAAAGAAACGGTAAATTTTCCTTGTCCAAACATGCTTGCGCATGGAATCATTTAATATATGTACTGGGATAGTTTAAATGAATTATATTGTAAAAATTTCCTGATTGGATAGACTAACGACACATGAAAAAGTTACACTATGCATCATTGGATGCAAAGAAAATTTTAAAATGCTATTCAATATAGAAAAGATGATAAATAAGTTCATACATATGTCAAGTTGCCAACAATAATGTCGAAAAGAGTGCACAAAACATTTGATCGTCACAATGTCAAAAAGTACTTGTATTATGCTGAATTGAATAATGACATTCTTCTACGCTAAATATATTTTTTAAGAAACATACCAAGTAGAGAGGATAAGAGGACTAAATATGGTTTGACAGATAATGAAGGGCTTAAAAAAAATCAACTTGCACCAAGCTATCTTGAAAACTACGAACTATAGCAATGATATTGGAAATGAATATTACCTGAAGAAGAGCTCCAATTCCAATTGCAGACTTCATTCCTCCATCTTCACCATCTCCAGCCTCGGTAACTGCTAGATGCAATGGATAATCCCAACTGTCTGGATAATCCCAACCGTTTAGATACCTTTCAGTCACTAGTAAGCGATAAGCTTGAACCATGATGACTGGATTGCTGGCTTTCATTGAAAAAACAAAATTATGGTAATCCAATTGCCGGCAAATTAATGCAAATTCAAGTGCTGACCGAACCTGTTTGATGATCATTTGTATAGATTTCACCGTCATATTCTAGATAAGGAAATAAAATAGTTATGTAAAACATAATCAATTACCATTCCACGAAGAGAATCGCCGTGGTAACTCATCATTCGATCAGATAAACTTCCATGATTTGTTCCAATGTGCAGTGATCTTCCGTACTTCTTGCATTTTTCCACTAATGGGGTGAAAGCCTGGCTCAATATTGAAAAGAGAAACAAAGGTCAATGCTACAAAGACATACGTAACAACTTTGTAGTTGATAAGAGCAATATGAAAGATTCAACAATAAAACTCAACAAGGTTTTCCAGCAGGAAAATATCAAAGACGGTTAATTTCTTCAACCTTCACAACGTGCCCATACTCTTTGTCATAATCATCGGTGTACTCTACTGTCTCAAATTGAGGCTGTCCATCAGCTGAAAACAATACATGGAACTCAATGGTCCCTAATTGAAGTTGTAATAACATACAGAAGCTATGGTAGTACATACCAAAATTCCCAATATTAACACAAATTTTATTAAAACATTCAGCTACTCTCAATGCAACTGAAGGGGTAGAGTGAATATCTGCCACCAGAGGAATATTGTAACTAGAAAAAAAAAGTATTGAATCAGAAACATAAATAAATTAGGTTCAAAACATAATCTCCAAAATTACGTATACAAGGTTGAAGATGTACTTTTTCTGAACAAGAGTGTTCTTTATATCAAAGCAGGCATCTGCTTCTCTCTTTCCCTGAATGGTAATACAAACCAAATCTGCTCCTTTGTCCGCTATTCTCATAATCTGGTCATAAAACATTTACACCTCATATTAGAAAAAATTTGTCCATGGAACTTATACTTGTTATTTTTGAAGATCTTCTTTGTGAGATTTACAGACCATGCCCGTGCATCTTATCAAGCTTATAGAAAAAGTATGAATATTTAATATTTTTCAAAAATTTCTATAACATATTCCCTTTGGGCTTAGTTATCACGCTAACAATTTTCACTAACAACAAGCATGGTAACAAAATTGATCATATTATAATCTATTGTGCTAAGGGAACTTAAAGAAGCAGAAACTGTGTATTTTCCTTTGATTATTACAGTTGAAAAACAAGATCTTGCAACAATTCTACAAAAATCACACATCTTTGTTGGCTAAAAATTCTAATTGCGATGTCCATAAATTTTTTTTACATCTCTGACTCTAAACCTCCAAACGGTGTGGTAGTAGTGGTAAGATGAGTGCGACTGCAGTGAAGACACTGCTTTGTGACAGAGAGGGAGCAATGGATGTAAAAGAGGGTGAATAGAGACTAGAACGAAAATGAAAAACAAAATGTAAATAGTTGACAAAATTTTAAATTGTAAAAGAAAATGAACAATTTTTTTTTGAAATTGTGTGTGTGTGTGTGTGTGTGTGTGTGTGTGTGTGTGTGTGTATCATTGAGCACAATCACATTCCTTTCCAAAACGTTTGAAGTTCCATAAACAATATTACCAAAAATGACACCAGTTTCAGTGGAAGAAACTTTAATATTAGCCTTAATCTGCTTGCTTGATTCTGGTGCTAAAGTATAATTCTGTGGACGTTCAATAAGTTTAAGGTCCCCCATAGTTGCTAATTCTAAACATAGATTTTGAAGTGTCTCTTTAGTTCGGTTAATAACAGTGACATCTAGAACAATGTCATAATGATGAATAGTTACAAAAACAATGTCAATGGGTTGGATAGCTTTACTGGGTTCCGAATGCCAGTATGAGAGTTTGCGCTTTTATAATTAAACATCCAATGTCTTGCTACATCCATTTGAATATTATTTACATCACTTAGAGATGAAATTAATTAGTTCTAGGCCATATATGAAGGGTAATAAAATTAGTTTTAAACAATCTGAAATTTGATGGCCAGTTAACAAGAGAACAAAATCCCAGAAATTATACATTATTATAGCATTTTCAGCCAAATAGCATTATATTCGTATAGAAAAGTTGACAGTTTTCAACAAGATCTCTAAAAAAACTGCAATTTCAAATACAATAAGCATAAACAAGTGGATGTCAAAGATTTTCTAAGCATATTTGTAGTTATAAAATAAATAAAAAACCAAAATATTGAAAATAAAGCATGTATCAGCAGAACAAGGTTTTGTTGTGTTGCAAACATCAAGTTAAATCATCATTTAGATTCAATACATTTATGAGATATGTTTACTGAAGCAAGGAACTATAACCATAAAACTCCATATGCAGCACATAAGAAAGCAAAGCAAGATACCCGTAAATCAAGCTACTTTCTGATCTAAAAACTCAAATCCAAAACCAAACTAATGACTACAATTGTAGGCAATATATATCAGTAGGAGCTGATCAAAAAGTGGAAGTGTGCAACAAAAGAAAAGCCATAGATTGTATAAGACATGTACATGTTGTTGATACTTACGATCCCATGCCGGTAAATTTTGTTGGTACTTGCAGGGCAGACAATGGATGGATTCATATAGAAAACTACTCTCAGATAATTGCAAATGGATGGAGCATAGTTCATACAGGGATAGCATTATTTTGTATCAGTGTGATCGTTAAGATTATCTGTGTCAATCTTCACTTAGTAGGGAGGGTATGAGGTAAAATTTAAAACACATTATTTGTCATAACACAATACATTATCTTATAACATGGACTAAATCTTCTAATTCCTAACCATTCAGTAACACAATATATTATCTTATAACATAGACTAAACCTTCTGATTGCTAACCATAACATTTTACTCATCATTTCATTTTATTTCGATGATTCATCAGAAGTACAACCAACCAATATTTGCATATTCATAGCCAATATTTATCAACCTAAACAACTTCACATGCTCTATAACAATGGCTATATACTTTCTTTCAATAAACAACATGATCGACATTGTAGCACATAAATGTATTAAAATTATATCAAGATACTATCACCCGCCTCAGTTATAACTAATAATTTACAACTACTTGGTGAAAATAGTTAGATGTTGAAAATTTAATGCGAGTTGATGCCTGCACTTAGCTAAAGAAGTGCTTGACTCAATGAATTTGGTATGTAGGTCAACTAATTAATAAAGTAATGCCAAAAGTGGAAACCGTCTACTTTAGCTTAAAGGACACATACATATATTTATTTACATTACGTCTTATACATTGTTATCATTTGCTTTTGTGCTCTATCGTCATCAAACGAAGAAAATATGGGTGAAATGAAGAGAAAAAAGAAGAAGGCATTTAAAAACAAAGATGGTAACATGTTGCCCAATCAAACATTAAGAAGATGAATTAGTAATAAATGCCAATCGAAGGAGAATAATTTAAGTGTCAGGAAAATTATATACCAATTTTCTATTAATACTTTCTACGGGAAATCAAAAAAAAATGGGTCCTTATTGGAAGCAAAATGGAGAGGAAATTTCCTTTTCTTTTTCAAAAAAAAGCAGCACCGGTAGACAAAATTCCTTTTGTTTTATAGGCATGGGGTTCAGCAAATATTATCATGCTGGTCAGATGGACCATCATATATCACACGATGTCTTATTCAACCAGGCAAATCTTTTATGCATGAGTTTACATTAGTGCATCAAAAAGGCACTCTTTGGTGGCATTCTCATATATCATGGATGTGTGTGCGTAGTGCTCTTGTCATATACCCTAAAAAACAGGTTCCTTATCCATTCAAGACACCTTATGAAGTACATATCCTTATATTAGCTGATTAAAACAAATCATTAAAAGTTATAACATAGTAGTATTAGTACTTTATATAAAACATGTATAATCTGGTTTTTATCACTTACAGAGGAATACTGGAACAACAGTTTGTACAAGATGAAGCAGTCTTTGATTGCAAGTGGAGATAGCGGTCCTATCGCCAATGCTTACATGATCAATGGAAACTTAGGACCTCGCTACAACTGATCTGCACCAGGCAAGAAAATAATATATTAAGAGTTATTTCATACAATTTGATGAATATACCCTACGGGCCTACGGATATATAACATAATGTGACTCTAATACAATATAAATGTTATTCGTAAATAAATGACGTGTAACAAAACAACAAAGGCAGTTTCTTGTATTCTTTGTGTAAACAAATGACATGTATAATGTGACTCTAATACTATTAATGAATATTCTCTACCTTAACCCGATAAAGTATGCTATGGAAAATATAGCGTCAAAGAGAAAGTAGAGAATTTAAGTAGCTGTGATTACGTCAATCAAAAGATATCAATAAAATACCAAATTGGAAAAAAATATGAAAACATCAATCAAAAAGATATCAATTAAATACCAAACTAGAAAAATGAAAACATCAAAATTTAAGAAGGAGTAGACACATCTAATAACTAATTAGATAAAAAGAAATTTGAAAAGTTTATTTTGAACAAAGTCCAAACTATTGAAGAGCGAACTGGTGAATAAAAAAATTAGAAATGGATACATAAAATTATACCAACATGTTGTCTAACTAATCTACACGTTTAACTGTTAAAAATTTAGATTTGTTAATAAGTTAGTTTCGATTTGAGTAGCTTAAAACCGGACTTTGATTCAGTTACTATAATCAAAATCCAAGCCCACTAAAGTCTACCGAGTATTTCCAAGCCATTATCCAAGCCTACTTTGTCTCACTTTTCAGTCCCCTTTGATACCAGTCTATTAGGAAAGTGATGCAACATAGCCTTTTGTAGCCTTAGGTTATGTATAAAAATGTAAATATTTCATATTTATGAACCTAGCAAACGTATTAGAAAGGGAAAAAAACATATAACATGACTTTGGTCAGATTTGAAAATTGTAACATTTCAAACTAAATAATACTAGCTTGCACGCATGTTTGCTAAAATGCTGAACTCTTAATATGGTCGTACAACCTAAACTATATTATATTCTTAACCGTGTATCCGTATACTCCATGTGCGATATGCATTTTTTTGAAATTTTTTTATAGGTGCAGCGTATTGCAACAGCCTACATGCAGTTGGAACACTTTTTTTTAAAGTGTGTTGCTGTTCTGTTACAGCAGCCCACTGCTTAGAAAATTCTTTGTTTAAGAAGCATGTAGCCTGCTACGATAGCATAATATATAGAGTTACCCATCTAAGATTCAAAGCTGATAAATAACACAATTCAATGGGTGTTACAATTTCAGTTCTCAAACATGGGTTCAAATTTTTTCTAAAATCGTACTCACACATTTGACCTTGTACTTGTTGCCTTCAAAGTCTAAGTGAAAATTCCATATAACATTATGAATGGTCATATTATTTTTTTCCTTCTCGATAATGTGAATAAACCATTTATTTTGTAGACTTTCATATCTCATTGTCTAATAATTTATTATATTTGACCATCAATGAGTTCTTCACCATTTCTTTATCGTTGCGAAGTACGACATCATGGAGCCATCGAGTGTGAAAATTACAAACAACAAATCGTTTCGTGAAGCAAACAAATCTTTTAAAATTTATTGCAAATACTTCTTAGTTGATTAAGCAGGAAATTAGAAAGAGAATAAATCTAGTGGTAATCATAGAATCAGTCGGATTAAAGGCTAATATTACTATTTGAAATTTCTTAGTTAGTTATCAACAAAATTTGATTTAAGACTTATAAATTTTCTTCCTTCACACGCAAGTGAGCTAGCAGTAACATTGCATTCTTTGAGTTGTTCTAAATACACTCATTTTTGTCCATACTCTCTTAGCCAATCGGCTAAATTTTTTAATTTTTTGATTATTTAGCAAGTGAGTCACACAAGCCATGTGCAACCAATCAAGAAGCAAGTATCACAATATTCGCTTCATGTGCAAGTAAGCCTAGAAATTCCGTTGCTACTTTTTATTTTTTACATAGGATATAAAAATGTTTTCCTTATTTTCTCACTATTGCTACTAGGGGTCACAAAATGTTTGGTTCCTCTTGTAAATTTAATTCTAGCTCTTTTCGTACTTCAACCGATGAATTATTTAAAACTTCAACTTCAATCATTTGAACAATTTTCTTTGAACATCACAACTAACGTCAATTTTGTTGTGCATTGAAAATCATACAATCTTGTTATGCTGTTTGACCATCAACTGCTCAATTCATATGCTAGACTTTCGGAAAATGACCAATCAATCATGCATGATATATAAAAAATCCCAAGTAAACATTTATGTACGATAATTACTGATACAATCTAAACGGTGTGTTCAGATTAATGAGAAACAAACAATAAAATCATTAATAATGAGAAGTCTGCAACCTAAACTGTTTATTCATATTTTCGCCCTACCTTGCTAAAAAACGAATCAAGAGTATACTCAAGAGTCATGTCAATAAACATAACATGGAAACAACTAATAAAATAATTAATAAACAAAACCAAATGATAAAATCATGACCTACCGATAATATTTTTCTAAAATAGTAACGAAATGATGAAATAAAAATAAAACAATTAATAAACATAACCTAGAAATTTCTAACCTAGAATTTTGAGCAGATAATTTAGGGTTCTAGATGCATCAACTTTGGAACTGCTGAACAACAATAAGCGGACATCGAAGATGGCGAGTTGGATCGAAATTAGGGATGGTGAGCGATGAGCAATTACGAGGGAGAATAAAATTACTATCTGTTATTTTGGTTTTGGGAGAAAAAAGGGTTCTGGAAGGAAGACGAGAGTTGATTAAGTATTTTGAGAGGGAGATGAAAATTTTAGAAGCGGTATTTTCATTTTGGAGCCAAGCGTTACATGTGTACAGAAGAGAACTAAAGAAAAAAGTAAATAATTAAAGCTAAACAATAACGCTTTAGAATAATGTGTTATCGAATGGCGTTATTAATGACATACTTTCTTGTAGTGGTTTTATTAATTAATAATTAAGGTTATAATTAATGATTAAAGGTAATCAATTAAGTAATTAAAGTTAAACAAATTGATTAAGAAGTAATTAATTAAATGGTGTGAAACAAAATAATTAATTAATTAAGTGATTAATTCTCAAGTAATTGATTTAAATTAAATTAATTTTAATAAGAAATTAAGATGTTTGCTATGAATGCTGTATATGTAGAATATTTGATTGTGATATTTATTTGGTGATATTATGTGATGTTCTATGATATGCTTTGATACACCTATGATGATTGTGTATGATTTATCTGTGATAAATGTTATGTGAATTCAAAGTGTTGAATTTAAATTGTTTAAATTAAATAAACAGCTTGACCTTTAAAATGGCGTTTGGATTTCGGTGAGACCGGGATCGGGTGTCATTTATGATTATCCGAAAACCACATCGATCCAAATTAAACATTAGGTCGTGAATTCCCAAATGAAGATCGAGATGGTGTTTCAGAATGCAAGGGTTATTGTCGTTGACTTTGAGGGTGATTCCAAAATGAGTGTAACGAGATAATGCTGTCGGTTTCGTTCGAACCCGGAACGAACTTGTATGGATTGAATGCATGAGCATTCTAAGAGACATGTTCTATAAAGGTAAATGCAGCCTCAAGCCTCATCAACCGAGAATGGCTAAAACAGGGGATGTCCAACAAGGTTTGGTGGGTCATGCCCAAGCTGGACGAGATATACCCCTTTCTAGATGTCCCTTTTTATTTCGGCTGTGTGGGTGGTTGCTAGCTACAACCGTTGGGTTATCTTGTTCGAGACTGTTCAGTAAGGAATGGTCCCGGCCTTGTGTTGTAGGGGGTGGAGAGTGATCCTCGGTACGGTGATCTAGGCCCCGTACTGTGAAGGGAGGTACCCCAGTAGCCCTGCCATTGATAGAAACTTATTTTCCCTACGAGACCCTACGGTTTTGATTTGTATTACCCACTTTCGTGGCTAGTAGCTGGAATTTAATGAATGTAACAATTTCGGCTATTTTCTATTTACTTGAAAACCCTAGACACTATTATAATATCACTGGATTTCCTATAAAATGTTTTGGTTAGCATAAGGTAAAAACTTACCCGTATTTATGTGTGGGGAGTCTTACGTGATACCTTTATTTACAAATGTTTTTCAAAGTTAAACAACTTTAAACTATTTACTCATACCAGACCCATGTCTGACCCAGACTTTGTATTTTGTTTTTCATAAACTCTTGGGTACTCAAATTTTTATGAGTAGCCCAGTGATAGGTTTTGAATCTTGGTTTTCTGAAGGAGCTTGGAGCAAGAGTTCCAGACGTATATATCTATCTAGTTCCGCTGTGTTAATTAGTGTATGCTGGATTTTGGGATGCATGTAGTGACAGATGTATATATGACTGTCATGTGTATGATGTTGTATAACTCTGATATATGTAAACTATGTAATAGTTATGTGATGTATTATATTTTGTTCCATTCCGATGTGAGATTCTGATGTTGTTATTTCTTTCTTTCTATTCTTTTCTATTTCTATCCCTTTCTTTTCTTATTGATGATACGTCTTTCTATGAGTAAAAGGGCGGGTCGTCACAGGTGATATTAGAGCGCTAGTTTGAGCGAATACCTAAGCTCTTGAGTGATTTCTTTCTTGAGAGAGCGTATTTGTAATTTTGATATATATATACAGGTTTTCCAATATAAGTTATAAAGGTAGATAGGGTAGTGGTGTGTGTAACACGACTACCAATGGTTGGAGTTTGAATGGTTGAGGTTGGAAGTATATCTGTCGAGACTGTAGACCTATTACCGTCTCGGGTGAGCTTTGGGTGGTGTAAGGATCTCATCGATCTCTGAAGGAAACCCATTAAGATTCGGAGTTCATCTTTGAAGTGTAAGTTTGGTTGAGCTAGAGTTTGGATCTGTTGGTTGGACGGAAGCAAGTCATGATATCTTGATACCTCAGGATGTAGTAACTGTGTGATGAGACACAATGACTATGGATGTCTCCGAAGATGTTTCTTTGGAACAAGTTAAGGAAGTGTGTCTGCTTCGGTGTTGTGGCTAAGTCCAGTAGGATTTTTTTGTTTGGTTCGAGGTCCGAGTTTCTCGAAGAGCTTTGGATAGGAAGTCTTTGGGCATCTGAGTCAGCAGTGCAGCTCGGAGGGTTCTGTGTGCCGTCAAGGAGATCTTCTGGCTTAGCAGTTTTTCTTGAGGTAATTTCATAAGTAGCAGAGTGGTTCCATTTCTTCGATGGATTGTCTCGATAAATATAAAGTTGTTCTGAATTGTGATGAGAAAACAGTTTCTTTGGAAATTGATTTGGGTAGGATTGCCAGAATGTCGTGTGATAAATCTGGAATTTACTTGAGTCGTTTTTTACATGGAGATGAGACTTCTCAGGAGAAGGTTGAAGATATCGATGTGGTCCAAGATTTCCCTGATGTATTTGAGGAAGTCAAATGTTTGCCTCCACATCGAGAGATAGAGTTTCGCATTGATTTGATTCCAGGAGCAGTGCCGGTGATTCAGCCTAGTAGGAGGATGGCTCCTCGAGAGAGAGAAGAGTTAGTTAAGCAGACTCGGGGTCTTTTGGAGAAGAGTTGATTAGGCCCAGTTTTTCTTGTTGGGGTTCTGCTGCAGTGTTTGTCACCAAATCGGATGGATCGTTTAGGTTTTGTGTTGATCTGACAAATCGAGTCTTTCGAGATGTATTGAGTAAGTTTGTTCTGGTGTTCATTGATGATATTTTGGTTTATTCTAAGTCGGAAGAAGAGCTCAAGCAGCATTTGAGGATACTGTTGGAGACTCTGAGGAGACATGTTTTGAAGGCGAAGTTCTCTAAGTGCCATTTTTGGAAATCGAAAGTCAAATTTTTGGGCATATTGTTTCTGGTGAAGGTATCTCTGTAGATCCAGCAAAGGTGGAGACTATTCTGGAATGGAAGCAACCGAAGTCACCAACAGAAGTTCGCAGTTTTCTGGAATTAGCCGGATACTATAGGAAATTTATCAAGCATTATTCCGAGATTTCTTCACATCTGACTAAGATGATAAGGAAAGGAGCTAAATTCAAATGGACACCCCGGTGTGAAGAAGCTTTTCAGGAGTTGAAGGCGAGGGTAACCAGTGCACCAGTGCTAGCTATTCCGGATGAGAAAAGCAAATTTGAAGTATATACAGATGCCTGTATAGTAGGACTGGGAGCAGTGTTGATGCATAATAGAAGATTAATGGCGTATGTGAGTCGGCAATTAAAGCCACATGAAGAACTACGCTACGCACGATCTTGAGTTGTTAGCCATTGTTTTTGCTTTGAAGATCTGGAGGCACTATCTCTTGGGAGAGACTTTTGAGTTATTCACGGATCATAAACCATTGAAATATCTTTTCTCTCAAAAGGATCTTAATCTGAGGCAGCAACGATGGGTCGAGTTTCTGGCATCATATGATTTGGATATTCTGTATACCCCGGGAAAGGCGAATGTTGTAGTTGATGCTCTTAGCAGGAATGTAGTTTTATCTCTTTCGGAATTTGTTCCATCTCTCCAGGACAGAAGCATAAGTAAGCAAATGGAGGATAGATCTTTTGAGGAAATAATTCTTGGAACTAAGGATGGTCGATATTCAGTTTCAAGGTGGACGATCAAGGTGCTTTGAGGAATAATGGTCGTTTGTGTGTACCTAATATAGATGGATTGAGGTAAGAAGTTTTAGCTGAGTGTTATCGCTCCAGACTGAATATTCGCCCAGGAATCTCTAAGATGTATAAAGATATGAGAGAATTTTCTGGTGGCCAAGCATGAAGAGGGATGTAGCTATTTTCGTTAATAGTTATGCTATCTATCAGCAAGTTAAAGGAGACCAGCAGAAGTCAGCCGGTTTGTTGCAGCCTTTGGAAATCCCAAAATGGAAATGGGGGAATGATTTCTATGGATTTTATCGACGGTTTGCCAAGAAATAAGAAAGGAAACGAAGGAATATGAGTTATTATCGATCGGTTAACTAAGAGCGCCCATTTTTTTATACCGGTTAAGGCAACTCGTACTGTAGTTTCTTCGGCAGAGATTTTCTTGGGAGAGATAGTTAGAGTGCATGGTGTTCCTGTTAGCATAGTAAGGGATTGTGATCCTATCTTCACCAGGAAATTCTGGGAGGCTTTGCAATTAGCTATGGGAACGAGTTTGAGATTAAGTACAGCCTATCATCCTTAGACAGATGGACAGACGGAGAGGCTGAACCGAATTCTACAGGATATGCTGCGAGCATGTGTTTTGGATTTTGGTGGATCGTGGGAAGACCATCTTCATTTGGTGGAATTCTCCAATAATAACAGTTACCAAGCGAGTATTAAGATGGCTCCTTATGAAGCATTGTATGGAAGACTTTGTAGATCCCCATCCTGTTGGATAGAGTCGAAAGATCGTCTTGTGATTAGGCCAGATTTGATTCGTAAAGCTTCTACAAAGGATGAGAGTGCTCAAGACCGTCAAAAGAAGTACGCAGATAAGAGAAGGAAACAATTAGAATTTATGATTGGTGATTTTGTTTTTGTCAAAGCTTCCCCGATCAAAGGAGCTACTAGATTCGAAAAGACGGAAAAACTTGCCCCGAGATATATTGGATCATTTCGGATATTGGAAAGAGTTGGTGTTGTAGCTTACATGATTGAATTGCCAGAACGGATGTCTGGAATTCATAATGTATTCCATGTATCCCATCTAAGGAAATTTGTTCATGATCCATCATTAGTTGTAGAACCAGTAGTCTAGGAAGATTTGGAGGTTGAGCCGAATTTGACTGTGGTCAGGAATCCGGTTCGGATTGTTGATCAAGACGAGAGGCAACTCAGGAGTAAGGTAGTGAAGCTCGTCAAAGTGCAGTGGAGCGAGGGTCCCAGAGATTGCACCTAGGAAACTCTGGATAGTTTTAGAAAAGCTTATCCGGATTTGTGTCCAGATAGCTAGTGATGTTTGTTAGGATAGATTGTTTGGTTGTTTGCTAATGTATGGATGATATGTATATTTAAATGGTTGATATAACAGCTTTTGAATTATCTTTTGTTTTAAATTTCGAGGACGAAATTCTTTTAAGGGGGGAGGAATGCAACGACCAGGGATTTTAGCAATATTATTTTAATAAATATTTAATCCAATTAAATAAAAAGTAAACTGGTCATTTTAAAGTGAATAGGATTTTTGAAAATATTTGCCATTTGTTTATATGGATTTGTATTTTTGAAAAGTAAAATTTGATTTGAATATTTAAAATAGAATCTCTTAATAATATGTAAAATAAAATCTATCTTGTATCATTGAAGTAAAATGTTTTAACTTGTTAATATTTGGTATAAAAATATATATAGATGATAATGTTTGAAATAACATCAAATTCTATTAATATAAATATAACTATTAAATATAAGTAAACCATATTGAAAATAATTTAAATAGTGATAGTCAAAAAAGAAATACAACATAAGTTGAAGTTCTGTAAGCACAAATGTATAAAGTTAAAATCAGATGAAGTGTATATATATGAATTACTCAAGCAAGAAGACAAATATTTATAAACAAAATATCTTCATAACAAAGCCAAGTGTATACCTGCAAAGAGTATATTTTTATACAAAATATTAATACATAGCAAACGTAATAATAGTATGTAAACATCTTTAGAAACCAAGGCATTAAATGCCATCATCTCAGCCAAATTTTAGTCTATTCAAAATATTCACAAATCTTTACCTTTCAGTAATAAAAATATGTTCACAAAGGAAGGAAGCTGACCAGATAATGCCTTCCTTGTTACACAATCTACTTTCTTCTATTTATATATGTGGCCATCTTTCTATTTTAGTTCGTTCAGTAAAACCTAGAAAACTAGAGAAAAATAAAAAGAAGAAAAAAGGAAGCAAGCGCAAATTTAATTCAAACCAAAAACAGGAAAGAACTCAAGACAATTTCAAGCTACAGATTTTTAAAAGAAAATAGGGAATTATTCTTTGTTCAGCAACCTTGCAAGTGATTAAACATCAACTTAAAAGCTTTAAAGTTTAAATTAAAACAATTAAGAAGATTCACTGATTATGTGGTATTGTGTATGCTTTAGTCTTATATAAAATTCTGTATTGCTATGTACATCTCTGTTATTTGTTACAGTTGCATATTTTTTTTCCTAAACTCAAATATTTTTCATCTAATCATGACAAGTTTTAGAATTTTTAACAAACAAGATGTTTAAAACCTAAACCAAGATTTTTAAAATCTGTTTTAAGCATGTTGGAGAGACAGTAACCCTGGAAACCATGTCTACAGGAAATCAAATAATACTTTGGTAAATTCGTTTGTTATAAAAAGATAATTCAAGTTTATATCTTGAATGCTTACTGAAATTTATGATTTTTAAAACAAAAACAAAGATTTTTAATTTGGTATTTTGAGAGCAGTTTGTATTTGAACGAAGATTGCATTTTTGCAAATTTTTGGTGATTGAATCAATTTAAAATGTTGAAATGTTGTTTGAAGCTAATATAAACATCATCGATCTTAAGAAAATTATCAGAGGAATTTCCATTGCTTAAATTAAAGGAGTGAGATCATTTTAGGGTTTTGTTCTAAGTTTGGGTCATGTCAGTAAACGAGGCGAGTTCATATCCTTTACGTGATCGAGTTGCACGAATCTATGGAGGATGGCTGCTTGGTGTGCTATCGTGGTGTGGACGAAGTTCGATTGTCTCTGGTGGCCTGATCAATCAGTGGTGAAGTGGTTTTGTGGTGTGGGTTGAGCTTCAAGTTTCGAGCAGTATGACTAAATTTCGATTTGAGTTGTTGAAGGCGAATCGAATTTTGGTTTTCGAGTTTATGGACGATTTGCGACTTGCTGATGATGATGGGGTTCGCCGCAGTTGAGTCGCGCCGCCGTGCACGTGTACGGCATGGTTTCCGTGTTAGCGGTGTTGATGTAGGGTGTCTCGAGTTAATGCTCGAGTTAACTGGGTGATTTCTTCGAGTTTTAGACGAGTGCGTGAGAGGGATTCCTGATACTATAATCTAAGTTTATGTTTAAACTAAACTTACTGGAAAATGAAAAAATAAAAATAAAAAAGAGAGAAGAAGAAAGTTTGCGTGAAGATGAAGTGTGTGTCTCGGGAAAACTGGTGTGGAACTCGAAGTGTAACTCGAGTTTAATAAGGGTAGTCTCGGGTTTTTACAGAACTGCAGTACACTAATATATATATATATATATATATATATATATATATATATATAAAGTTAAGCAAATCATTTTCAACAGTTTTAGCACTGTAACTAAATAAGTTTAACAAATTTAAGTTAAAACTTTAATACAAGTTTTAATTATCTTAGTTAATGCTTAACGATGTTTTTATTAACTCTTAATTACTATTTTAATTAGGTAATAAATTTAAGTTAAGCATAAAATCTATTAATATTAAAGTTTTGTAGTTAGTAATAATTGGATTTTCAAAGTTTAAAGGAGAGCTTTAAAATGTTAATTAAAATGAATAGTAATTAATTAATTATTTTTAGAAAGTAATTAAGAATAATTACATTGTAATTGTAATTAGAGATTGGTAATTAATGATTAAATGAAAAATAAATTTGTAATTAACTACTTAAAGTTAATTAATATAAGATTAGAATTTAATTAATTAAGTAATTTAATTAAGAATTAATAATTGGTTAATTAAGTAATAAGTGGTTAATGAATGGGTAATTAAGTTTTATTAATTAATAATTAAGATTATTAATTAATGATTAAGGGTAATCAATTAAGTAATAAAAGTTAAATAAATTGATTAAGAAGTAATTAATTAAATAGTGTGAAATAAAATAATTAATTAATTAGGTGATTAATTCTCAAGTAATTGATTTAAATTAAATTAATTTTAATAAGAAATTAAGATGTTTGCTATGAATGTTGTATATGTAGAATATCTGATTGTGATATTTATTTGGTGATATTTTTTGATGTTCTATGATATGCTTTGATACATCTATGATGATTGTGTATGATTTATCTGTGATAAATGTTATGTGAATTCAAAGTGTTGAATTTAAATTATTTAAATTAAATAAACAACTTGACCTTTAAAACTGCATTTGGATTTCAATGAGACCGGGATCGGGTGTCATTTATGATCATCCGAAAACCACATCGATCCAAATTAAATGTTAGGTCGTGAATTCCCAAATGAAGATCGAGATGGTGTTTCAGAATGCAAAGGTTATTGTCGATGACTCTGAGGGTGATTCCAAAATGAGTGTAACGAGATAATGCCTTCGGTTTCGTTCGAACCCGAAACGATCTTGTATGGAGTGAATGCTTTTAGAACATCGTCAGGCGGACGATGAGCATTCTCAGAGATATGTTCTATAAAGGTAAACGCAGCCTCAAGCCTCATCAACCGGGAATGGCTAAAACAGGGGATGTGCAACAAGGTTAGGTGGGTCATGCCCAAGCAGGACGAGATATACCCTTGTCTAGTTGTCCCTTTTTATTTCGGCTGTGTGGGCGGTTGCTAGCTACAACCGCGGGGTTATCTTGTTTGGGACTGTTCAGTAAGGAATGGTCCCGGCCTTGTGTTGTAGGGGATGGAGAGTGATCCTCGGTACGGTGGTCTAGGCCCCGTACTGTGACGGACGGTACCCCAGTAGCCCTGCCATTGATGGAAACTCATTTTCCCTACGAGACCCTACGGTTTTGATTTGTATTACCCACTTTCGTGGCTAGTAGCTGGAATTTAATGAATGTAACAATTTCGGCTATTTTCTATTTACTTGAAAACCTTAGACACCATTATAATATCACTAGATTTCCTATAAAATGTTTTGGTTAGCGTAAGGTAAAAACTTACCCGTATTTATGTGTGGGGAGTCTTACGTGATACCTTTATTTCCAAATGTTTTTCAAAGTTAAACAACTTTAAACTGTTTACTCATACCAGACCCATGCCTGACCTTGAATTTTTATTTTGTTTTTCATAAACTCTTGGGTACTCAAATTTTTATGAGTAGCCAAGTGATAGGTTTTGGATTTTGGTTTTCTGGAGAAGCTTGGAGCAGGAGTTCCAGACGTATATATCTATCTAGTTCCGCTGTGTTAATTAGTGTATGCTGTATTTTGGGATGTATGTAGTGACAGATGTATATATGACTGTCATGTGTATGATTTTGTATAACTCTGATATATGTAAACTATGTAATAGTTATGTGATGTATTATATTTTGTTCCATTCCGCTGTGAGATTCTGATGTTGTTATTTCTTTCTTTCTATTCTTTTCTATTTCTATCCCTTTCTTTTCTTATTGATGATACGTCTTTCTGTGAGTAGAAGGGCGGATCGTCACAGTTATAACTGTCTATCCACACATATGCTGGGAAATACATACTACATAACACGGCTGCCCGAAATGCTCCTAAGGTATCCTGACTACATGGCTGCCCGAAAAATAGGGCACCTTGAGTTTAAAGGAAAAAAACAAACTCTGGGTTAGTCATGGGACTGGTGTGAGAACTTAAGTACGATGTTTTGAAAACAATAGGTATCTCATAAGACACACCACACATAAACACGGAACGAGTTTTTACCTTATGATAACCAAAACTCTTTACTACGTAAAATTTGGGGATATTATTTTTAATGGCTTTCTTTGTAAACATTCGCAAATAAACTTATTAATCTTAGCAAAAATTGTTACATTGACTAAATTCCAACATGCTAGGTTCTACAAATTAAACCGCAAGTTATTATTGGAGAATGGATTTCTGTACAAATAACCAGTGAAGGAACTACCTCCCATTGGGTACACCTCTAGATGGATGTCCCGAGGCACAGAACATCTTCCCTCTACAAACACAAGACCGGCCTACCTCTGTAACTAGATAATTCCGAATATGCCATCCCTCGGTCGTTACCGAACTTTATCCAAGAGGTCTCATTGCATACATCCATTAATTTACATTATAAACATCATAGTGAGAAGAAATATATCTAGAAGGGGATGATTATAACCTAATTGGGAATGACCCACTTAGCCTTGCTGCATCTAACCCTGTTTTGGTCATTTCCGGTTGATAAGGCTTGAGGCAACGATTACCTTTTTACATAGCACATTCACTTTGATTGCCACATTGCCATTCCATATTTACACAACTAGTCTCTTGAAATATATAACTTCATGTGCTAGTATGTTTGGGGATTCGGTGTTAAGCTAAGAGAAGGTGTCTTCCCCGCCACAGACTGATATACATTTATAGAGATCACTCATTGTGATTTAGAATGCAGTGTCACACACTCGTCCATACAAGTTCATTCTAGGACTGAATGAAACTTAAGGTACTTTCCTGTGCCATTATTAGACAAGAATTCCTTGTGGTTCTGAGATTTTTCACAACAAAGATACCACTGCTATAATATAGTGAATCGGGAGTTTATCTCCAATTAATCAACAGGTAGTCCTTCGTTATTATTCATCTTAATATCTCCATCTTCAAACAACTTCATTCTTTGAACACGTAAATTGATTAGATGTGCTTTTCGGATAGAAATCACCCAAATCCGACCCCGGTTCCTTCGAAATCCAATCATCGATAAAAATGATGTAATTTGATGATTGTTTTTCGATTCATTCATTTTTCTTTACAAAAATATCTTCGAGACATATATATCTTCAAAATATTCTTTTAGTGAATACGGAATCATTTAAACCTTTGAATATTTCTCAAACCATTTATAAAGATTATCTTTTGAGAAAATAAGATTATAGAAATCACTCTACTTTAATCCAATATCAACTTCGGTATTCAATAAGTGCTAGGGCGGAATAACGGTGAGATCACCTTTTAAATTCCACGAATAGGACAAGTTCCCTCTTCGGATTTTGATAATGAGTATAAGAAGACTATTTCAATAAAATCCAACTTGAGCATCTGGGCTTTCGTTTGATCTGTTCCACCCCTTGCCTAAAAAAGAAAACTAAAACCAAGTAAGTTCAGGACACTGGTTGCTCTATCCCTAACCTAAGTCACGTTCCTTTTGTACTTTTAGATTTCACATGTGGGACAAATGTACTAGTCATTTCTGCATACTCGTTTACCCTTTTCAAGTCATTTAATTATTTGTTTAGCCACCTTTGAAAAAAAATTTGAATTGTTCAAATCTCTTTTTAAAGTACTTTATTATTTACTTAAAACATTTACAAAGCATTTGAGAAACAAATATTAAGTTCAACCCTTATTTCCAAAATTATAGAAAAGCATTGAAAAAGTGTTGCAAAAAGTGTTGCGAAAGTGCTTTAAAAGCTATATTCTCCAAAATGATTTTTATATCATTTAGATAACCATCTTTTCAACTTAAATAAATTTTAAAACATTTTAAATGACTTTTAGAATTTATTTCATATTTTAAAAATATTTCAAATATCAATTTTAAACTGGTCACTTTATTGCAAAAGCGCGATTTTTTTGAAAAATTGTTTTGGACATATTTTAAAATCTACTTAATGAAATCTTGATTTTTTTTGTTAAAAGATAAGGATATAATAGCCTGCAAATCCTTGTCTCAAACGATTTTAAGCTCTACTTCATATACTTATTTAAAAATTTCGACGCAAAATCGTGAACTACCGTTGCGCAACGCGCCTAGTTTTGGCTTACTTTATGTTTTTCATTCAATCTTTGTTATAAACAAGTTTATATGTTTATAAAACATTTCTAATACATTTTTAACCATTTTAGAGGGCATTAAATGACTCCATATAACTTTTCAATTTATTTTGGAAAGTGTTTTCCTTGTAAATTAATGTCGTGTATATCATGACTTATTTCAATATTTACATGCAATAAACAACATATGGAAACCAATATCATAACTAAGCATCTAAACAAAAATATCAAAATTTCACAACCAAATACACACATATCAATTAGGAGTTCTCACCTTTTTTGGTTTTGGAGAATGGAAAATTGGCTATAGCTTCTCTATTCGACATTTTTAACTCACGATTCCCTAAATGTTTGGACTTGGATGACTCGACTTGGTTTGGGGGAGGCTAGGAGTGATTAGCCTTTGTTGATGGGGGAGGTTGGCTTGGATTTGATGGTGGAGACTAGGGCCATGATTGGAGGAAGAGAAATGGAGGAGTTTTGAGGTGGTTCTGGCGGTGTTTTTGTTAATATTTTCTTTGTTTTATATTTGGGACTATATTGGAATTATCTAATTATAAAAAATAGCCATTAAATTTTGAGAAGAAGAAGTGTGGAAGGAAGTGAGAAAGTGGGTTGACATTTATAGGAAAAACTTTGGATTAAAATAATATTTCGTAAAAAGACTGAAATACCCTTTACTTATACTTTAGGCAATTATTTTTTCCAATAATTAACATCACATTTAAAATCCTTAATTTATGTCATTTTCACTTTAGTATTAAGTAAAGAATATAATAATTATGTTCGTTTGATTTAACGTTTACTTTTTGACTTTTATAACACTTTTTTGTCATTTTGTGCTTACTTTCTGTTAATTACATTCTAGAATTTTCTAAGTATATTTAGTAAAAGTAAACTTGATTAGTAAATTAATTAACACTATACTATTTGAATATATATTCATATATAAGAAAATAAAAGTGCAATAACTTTGCGACCATTTTAAATCGACAAAACGTTGATTTTTGACAAATATTTTACAGTCACATTTTAACGTTTTAGTTAAACTATTTATTTATGTAAACCAAATTTAAAATCAAATTTTAATAATATTATTTAAAAATATAAGCACTCATAAATAAATTAAATTAATTCATTAAACCATTTAAACTTACTTTTTTTGAAATCAGGATCTTATTACTTTTGTCAATATAAGAAAATGTTACTACTTTTATGTATATTTCTATTTCCAAATCCTATCTAATATTATTTAAATCATAAAACCTTTTATATTTAAAATTTAAAATTACTTTAAATATTATATTTTTAAGTGGTTAAATTTTGGGTCGTTATAATTCAAACCAATGTTTTAACATATGTTAACAAGAATTCAATAACTTAAACACAATCAAAATACAACTCATACTTATTATATATATATATATATGTTATATTTTCCATTCAAAGTGAGGTGTTAACTCACCTTTAGTCACACAAATAACCAAGATCCAAGTACCTAAGCCTAACCCCTTTGTTGCAACTACCTTTCCTTCCTACTTTCCTTGCTTTTGCACTTGCTTTTGCCTCTCCTCCTCACTATATGCTCACGGCCTATGCTTCCTTGGGGAGTTTGGTTTTTTTTTCTTCAACTTCAGTCTTAGTATGATGTTTTGTAATGTTGTTCCAAGGCTTCATTCCAAGTTTGGGTTGATTTGGATTTAAATTGCAAATTTTTTGCCTTAGAAATTTTGAGAAGAGGAAGAAAAAGAGACATGGATTTTATGATAAATTTAGCTTGTGAATTTGTGATTATAACTCTAAGGTATGCCTCTCCTTATATAGGCACAAGAATGGTGTTGCCTAAGCTTGCATTCACACACCCCTACCTTGCCATGGAAGACTCACCTCCCATCTCGCTTTACATCACTTTTCCTTTATGCTAATTACCATAATACCCCTCTCATGATAATATCTCTTATCCATATGGAAGCTTCTAGAACCTTCCATGTTGTATGAAGCGGAATGTGTATTAATTAGTTGCTAATGTGTTTATTTTATCATTAGACAAGCACACAAGGGTTCGAACAACTTATATCGATCGAAACGCTGTTTATCGATAACCCAATTTTAAGTCGCGTTATCGATTTTCCATCGAAGAATATATTTTTGTAAACAATTTTCAAAAATATGTTGTTTATCATTATTCAATAAACAAATAATGTCTAACAAGGTTATTGAATCATATTCATAACACTTGATTATATTTCAAAACGTTTCGATATTTGAAGACAAAGAGTTCGAATTTCTAGGGCGCTACATTCTCCCCCATTTAGAACATTCAATCCTCGAAATTCATATAAGAACAACAATAATCAAAGGAGATAGATGAAACAATACACACATGCATTGATGAAACTATATGGAAATGAAACCGCAAACTAAAATTTAAACTAAGCGACTCCACCTCAAGCAATGAGTACACTACAAAAGATATACAATACTAAGATAAGAAGAAATCCCTAATCTATAAGCAACTCTGGATGGATCTCCTTCAAACCGACCTCCATCTTCTTTGTACCATCCCGAGCATCCTTGCTCCTCGACACATCTAACCTTAAAAATGGAACAAGTACACAAATCCTCAAATAGTATTCACAATTGCTAGCAACCAATGCTCATGGTTCGCTCATCTTCAAAACTCTCCCATCATCCAAGGACAATAAACAATGTACTAAGCATACCTTTTGCTTAACAACCTCAGATCTTACTTAGATGATTATTCATGCTACCTTATAACAAATTGAAGAGTCATTCCCCAAATTCTTGATAAGCCAACAAACATAGTATACAAATGTACTAAAGCCCGTACGATGCACATAGACTATCCGTACGCAATATCCAATTTGATTACTTACTTGATTACATAAATTTCACTTCCAAACTAGTATAAATCACTTGAGATCTTTAGTGTGGACTCCGATTTGGTTCCTTGATTTTTTGTTATCCTTGCATAGCCATATAATATGATAGAAAACATCGAGATCATACCACTAATCCATATCAAGTGTTCGCTATTAAGAATCAAGTGAAGCCTTATTCGGGCCAGTGTAAACCACCTCAAAAGTATGTACTCGAATACTGAATCAAGAACAGTCATGCGAACAAAAAGATCTACATACAGCTTACGTATGTATCCTTTTGGTTTCTTAACAACATCAATTCCTTTATGGTCAGATTCACTCATATAAATAATATGTCATATAATGCTAAATTATTTATTCATCAAAAACCTAACTTCAAGTTTATCCATATTTTATAACTTAAGTTCATACTTGTATAATACTCCACTATATCCCAAGAGTATACACCAAAACATCCAATTTTTAACATGTATGATTAACAAATTTAAAACCTGCTTTAACTTGCTATCTTCTCAAATTTAATTGTTGTATAAATAAACTTTATATTTTCAAAAACACTTAACTGCAAGTTCAACAACAACTCGAAAGTTCCCGACTATCCAAAATAGGCAAAAATTCCATTTCATTTTAACAAATGGAAACTACCAAATAACATATCCTATCATGATGTATATATCATACTTTCCAAATGCATAGGCTACATGTGTCCATAAAACAACTTAACACGAAAACTTTAGAACTTAACATCGGTTTTCATTTCAAATCTTTGAAATAATATATACAAATAACTTTTGTAGTTCAAATCTTACTTTCAATTCAAAATCCATTTTATCAAAACAACGTTGTAGCATCTCTTACTTAGAAACCAAAAAATGAGCGCCGATGATGCGGCAGTCATCACCGAAATTATATTCAAGTGATAGAAGTGAGTTCAGTGCACCCAAACATACTCTTGGTACTCAACCCAAATCATTCCAAAGCGGTATTGGATACTTCGCATAATAATACTAACTATCATGATCTAACCAATTCTAAAATTTTCACTTTCAAACATACTAATATTATTTTCTTTTAAATCTTGAAAAATTTTCAAAGATACCAGGATTAAAGTTCTCAAATTCTCTATTTAAATAATTTTTTTTGTAGATCATATTTTACAAACCATACTTATATAGAATCAGTTTGTTATATAAATCGTTTCATAAATATTTATGTCCAAAATATTCTACCTTTCCTTTAGTTAATAGTAAACATTTTTAAAAAAAATTTAACTTCTAACCCAACATTATCATCGAACGCCTTATAGTCATACCATGAAACTTAATTCATAAGGTGTTCGTTCAGTGTACCCGTAATCACCATCTACCTACCCCATAATGTAAAAAGGTAAAGCTTCTCATGAATTGGTTGAGTATAAATCAACAAAAAAATACGAAATGTTTCTAACATGATGAGCATGACTAAACAATCAGATTAGGGGATATTGAACTAAGAGAAGTACTAATATCAAACCAAATGCGAATAAGTAAACTATAAACCGATAGTGTACCATCAAGAACCTACTTTCCCTTCATAGCTGCAGAAGTGGAAATTACTAATGTAAGCACAAATACCCTAGGCTGTTGCGCTACTGAAGCATCAGAAAATTCCTAAAAAATGGCTAGGTTAGTGGCAACCATAACAACCTTTAGGTATAAACTGGGATTAAAGCTTCGAAAACTTCTAGATCAGTGCCTTCACTAATGATGCTTTTTCCATTTTCCCTCATTTTTCCAACCTATAACACATAGCAAGGTACCCCTTCTTCCTACACTTATAACAAGTTAAACCAAAAATATCTCTCGACGGCTGAAACTTTTACTTGTTGCCTCTGGTCAGCGCGGATATAGATGGCCTTGGATCGGAACCCTTGAGCCAAAAAGCCATATTTATAATATCCTTGAATGTTCCTTAAATATGATTCGTCATATCCTTACATACCATGCATGTTGCACAAACTAATCTAAGCCTGGACTTCGATGATAGTCTTGGTGTCATTAAACCTCTTTCTACCCAATATCTCAAACTTTTTCCATATTGAAGCAAAGTCTTTACATGGACGAACCTACACCACTTCTTCTACTAAATTTCTCTCAGCTTGAGAAGCACTAGACTCCATAGTTCATACTACCTAATCAAAGTGGAATAGCTTTAGGAAACTAAAGGGTAGAGTTAGTATAAAGAGAGGGTTATGAAGAAAGAGATATTCCTAAGGAATAGTTTTAAAAGTCAGGGTATCAAAATACAAATATGATCTCATATATATAATACACTCGACCCATTTTAGAGTGTCGCTAACCCAATCTCCAATGAATCATACCCAACCAAAGCCAAAAGTATTCGCTCAAACTTGTGCTTCGATAATAATTGTAATAACCTGCCCTCTTGACTCCCTAATATCGACACTAATACATCCACGTATTCGTATGCGGAGCATCCAAGTGTTGGAAGGACGAATTATTAGGGTGAAAAAGAAGAAGAATAGAATAGGATAGGAAGAACATAACATCAGAATATCACAACAGAGTGGTAGTATACAATATCAATGGAATAGTATAAAGGGTTATTCTAAATAATTTTTTTTTAAAGTTACTAAAACCTAAGTATTATCATCAGCATGGATAGTTATAACAACCTTCTTTACAATACCAATATGTATAGTACATAAATGTAGCGAAAATAAGGATATTACGAAACATAATCATCCAGCTATTCTCCATAAGCTCCAAAGTTTCCCTAGCAAAATCTATGAATATACATGAGGCTGACCCAAGCATTATAGGAAAATAACGCCTGGACCAATCTATTAAAATAGCGTGAGAAACTCAAGAAATATGAGTTACATGTAACAATAACCATTGAGACCTTATAGATTCCTGTAAAGATTTATCCCTTAAAGAGACCAACCATTCATTAAGTTTAACATATAGTGATATGATATATAATGTTAATGTACCACATAAATCATATCAAATAGTTATTGTGTTAACGCACAATAATAATAGGTATACAATCAATATCGCTAAAGTGGGTTCGCATATGGATTATTTTCCACAGAGATGCCTCCTGTAAACTTAAGGGGATATTCATGACTGGGATCATAAACTTCTTTCTGAGCATCATATATCTCTTGATAGGATATACTCTAAGCTCAACATAACTAGCCTAACAATGAACTGTAAGGCACTAAGTATCAACAACTCCTGCACGCAACTTATCAACATACTGTAGATATGGAGTTAATATTCCTTCATGGGTAAGCTAAACCCGAGATTATGCATCCTTCTCTAGTTTTACTCAATTTTGATGTCGACTCTATGTTCAGCATCTTCCACACGAGTCTCCATCACGCGAGCAGCATTCAAATTTCCAATTGGATTCCCACTTCTTGATCAGATCACAAATCACTACATGGATTCGAGCACCTTGAACATATCCTGAACCTCCATATAGGTTTCCCGCATAAGTCCTTTGAAGAATGCTAACACTCTCCTCTCTCTTGGAGTACTCCTCAAGATAGATAGTCCGCCACAATATTATCGTTCAAAATGTTAACGCTGGCCTTCCCTTGGACTTAACCTTAGGATTGACAATTTAACTCCATAACATTCCACTTCACAACCACTTCCAAAACATAGATCACGTATAGAGTTTTGAAGTAATTAAGAATTTGAGTCATCTTATATAAGTACACTCTTCTTGCTTACTAGGCACTCCAAAACCAATCGAAAAATTCTCAATTAACTAAATACTAGTTCTCTCCGAAGTAAGCGAAAGCTAAAGACGTTTCGTACCAATGCTACTGCCTAGGGGTTCTCATTGATATTAAATCGTTGACTTAGTCGATAAATCCTTAAGTTATTATTTGGTCAAGTTTGATAATCGATTAATCAAGTATCTAGCCAAAACAATTGCTCATACAAATCAACGTTTATACGCTTAACTTTTTTTTGACATTCCAAATTAACTATTCCTCATCTAGTAGTGAAGCCATAGCACCGGTTGCATCAAAGCCTTACCTAGACACTGGAATTTAACAAATATATAAGTCTACCTCATCGGCTTTTAATGTTAAGTATGGTATTTTTTGAGAGAGAAATGTGTGATCCTCTAAAGTAGAGGAGATCACACAACAAATATATATATTACCAAAAATAAAGGAGTTGCCAACATGGCTGGCAGGTAACAAATCATAACATATAATAAAGAAAAAGTCTAAGATAACAAATCAACTACTAAAGGTAACTTCTCGAATGTGCTCCAGTAATGCCACCGCCCATTACACCTTAGAATTGAACATCGATAAGGCCACCACCCGATAGTGAAGTGTTAGAAGTACCTAAAATAAGCCTTGATGCATCCAAATGCATAAATGAGATCAACAAGCAGCTTCGCTAGTGAATGATTGCCTAATAACTAGCTCAGACAATTCGGATCCAACGTATAAAATCTCTCCGAACAACAATCCCACAGACAGCAGCACTGCAACCCAGTAAACAACAAATCCACCTAAGAATGGGAAGCAAAGAAATTTTTCTCCGTTCCTGTTGGTTCCAGCAAGCTTTTTACACATTGTTTTGCATTATTTTATTCAATCTGGTCCTTCCATGCTTCTATTCGATGGCTCCTATTCAGCCTACGACATGGTTGCATCCTATTCAATCCCCAAATCCAATGGTGTGAGATCCACTTCTACCCCTATAAATAAGACCCTATGCCTAATAATTTTTCTCACTCTAGAATTTCTCCGCTTGGGTTCACCTTTTCAGGAAGGACTCTAAAAGAAATAATTTTTCAAGGAGAGAATCTTTTTAATAAAAATACTTTAATACCCTCAAGTGGATTTGGAAAGACCTAAAAGTAAGAGGTTCGGATCACAGGTGAGTAATTGTAATTATTTTAGATTTCTTTAATTAATTTAAAATAATAGGGTTTCTAACAGTTGTAGTTATACTACAATTTTTGGAATAATCTTTTTAGCAGTTTATTTACAGTTTTTAAAATTATTTTCAGTCTATTTCTCTTAGCCATTCTTTTCTATTAATTTTAGTTTATTTCTACTAGTCATAGCTTTTCCATTTATTTACAGTTTATTTACAGTATTTTAATTAATTTGCTGTTATTTATGCATTATTTACATCTTTTTCCTACGCTTTGCATTTTCTTATTTTTAGATTTCTTTTATTTCTCCTTTTTCTTCACGTGTAGATTAGAATAGATTAAACGTGAATTTGAATTAAATCATAAGAATATTGAAATAACGGAAGATAAGATGTAAATTGTAAAGGCTTTAATAAAAATGAAATTAAGACTGAAATTGAGCCTAATTATGATGTTGATGTTAGAATTGGACTAATTAAAGATAATAGGCCTTGTTATAACTTAGAATTATTACTAAAAAGAGTAAAAGATGAAAGAAGCTTATTTTCACACTTAGACCTTGGGTTAAGTAAAAATCATGATTATAACATAGCTTATAATAAGATAACAGAACAGAATGAGTCTTATTTTAAGACTTATGATAAATTAATAAGCACACATAGTAAGAATAATAACAAAGGCTTATTCAAAATAATTTATATAAGTTAATAAGCAAAGATGAAAGTAGGGTCCATACTGGCATCATTTCCCTTATGTTGTTTAGGGTAGATAAGTGGTCAACAGTTAAAAGAAAAGTTCTGTACCATCAGCATTTCCCTTATGTTGTTTAGGGTAGATAAGTGGTCAATAGTTAAAAGAAAAGGTCCATACCTACAACATTCCCCTTATGCGGTTTAGGGTAGATCAGTGATCAATAGGTAAAAGAAAAGGTCCATACCGACAGCATTTCCCTTATGCTGTTTAAGGTAGATAATTGGTCAATAGTTAAAAGAAAAGGTCTGTACCGGCAAGATTTCCCTTATGCTGTTTAGGGTAGATAAGTGGTCAATAGTTAAAAGAAAAGATCTGTACCGATAGCATTTTCCTTGGGACATGCTTATGCTGTTTAGGGTAGATAAGAAGTCAATAATTAAAAGACTAAATCATGGGGATTTGGATAAGTGATGCAACTAGGTTTTGTTTAACAGGGACCAATACCAACAGTATTTCCTATTTTCTATGAACACGGTGTCTCATAATAGCTTAAAGTGAGATGAGGACACGCTAATGCCGTCTAAGGTAAATAAAAGGTCAAAAGTGGGAGTAATAGATAGTGCGAACCAGTGGTGACCAAGCGTGTGGCATCGATTAGAGGAGATAAGTCGCTATTGAGTTCCAAGTGCTTAGTATGTGTGTCTTCCGTAGACACCATTGTCTTCTATGTAGGACGCTGTAGAGCATCTATTCCGCAGTAAGGTCTACGGAGTGGCTGGCCGATCAAATGGAAGAATTAGGATTTCAGCCTAATAATAGGATTAGGAATTCAGCCTAATCAAAGCGGCTATCGAAGACTTGTGCAAACAATCAAAGTTAACCAATCCTATTTAATAGTTAAATCGTATTTGTTTCCAGCTTATTCCTTCTTCTATTTTCTTTATTTCTTTTTATATACTAGAACTATTGTAAAGCCTGTTACCTTTACTTTACTTTACTTAAAGATTCTAGTAATTACTATCATTCACTAGACTTTTAGTCTGGCGCTCTCATTTATTTTCTCATTTTCCCCCATAGGAAATCAAGGAAGAGAACAGCGGTTGCAGTTGCTTAGAGGTTCCTTTGAAGGAGATTCCACTACATACTTCCACTACTTTTATTTCAGCTTTATGTTCTTTGCTTGTACTGGAACATGTGGAGGAATAGTCGTACTCTGATTTTTGAGACTATGGTTTTCTTTTATTTCATAAGACATATATGTATGGTATTTTGACATGTGATGTATTTGGTACTTATTTGGTTTTTAAAGCAATGATGAAGCTCTGTTCGAAATAAGATATTATTTAAAAAAATTCCATTGTTTGCACTTATTTTCTGTCTTGTGAATCTTAGTCTCTGCTCGTTTTAGTTATACCTACAACATACCACATCTTTTAGTGTGCCCTTTCGGGTAAAAAATATCAGTAGATAAGTAATATGTAATGATGAATATAATTTTTTATTTTAGTTGGGTTATTCATATAGAAAATTGTTTTCTATAAAAATCATTTCCATGAGTTTAAGATATTTGATCGAAAACTCTTGACTATAAACTAGTCATGGTAAAAAAAGCCCATAATAAATAGTTGAATGAAATTTCATATTTCATACACTATTATATTAATGCCGGAAATAGTGAGAGCATGTCATATAATACTTAATAGTGCATGCATCAAGTGCAGAAAATTATATTCATAAATATATAAAATAATATTTGTGAAATAATAATTAATTTCATTGTTGACTGAAAGTGAAAGTTTTATTTTATGATGAATATTTCAAAATATTCATTATGATATAAATCTATTAGCATAATATTATTTGTTGCATTAGATAAATAACATGGAAGTATAGAAAATTTATTTAAATTGTTTTGGAATTAAGTACAAAGCATCCATTTAGTGGGAGCAACGAAAGAGTTGGTGAACTGTTAAGATTGATACATAAAGATATACGTTGTTGAAAGATTAGTCATACTAAAATAGTTCCATATATTTTTATTAATTCACAAATGAATTAACATACAGATTTTGCTTTTATGATAAATTTATTAAATATAAAATAGAAGCATAAAACTTAACGTGCAAAGGAAACAAGAAAATTCAATTTGATCGAATAGATGAGTATATAGGCAAACGATTCCAAAAGTACCTAAAAATGAATAAAATTCAATCTCAAAATTCACTACTCCCTATGATACATAATGATGTATCGATAAGGGGTAATCAAACTTCGTTGGACAAAGTACGGTTGATAATGAGTGGGGCTAACTTAACTTCTTTCGCCGTGGCTGTGTGCTTAAGATTAAGTGAATAAGATTAAAATTAATTTCATACAAGACATGGTTTACAAGATCACATAAGATAAAAGTTTATATGAAACCCTTACATATCCTAAACCAAGGAGTTGATAGGTTGCGTGAGTCGAGAGGTTGCATGTAACACTTGCTTGTAAGGAATCTTGTGTGGACCACCCAAAAGAAGTTTGGTATTGATCTGTAGGATCGTTTTCACCCTAGAGGGGGGGTGAATAGGGGCTACTAAAAATTAATGTGGAAATAAATATAAAAATAGAAAGCAAAAAAGAAAATATCACACACAATATTACCTAGCTTCGGCAAAAACTGTCTACGTGCTGCCCCCAAGGTTTCTACTAGAAATTAAGTAATCAGTCTCTTACAAACACACGTAAACTCGTGATACCCGCTAACTTCATTAACCTAACTTTAAGCTCAAAACCCTGTCATAACTCAGCCATTGAGTTGCGAATTCTCAGACTACGCCTTATAGTTTGTGCCTAGTTACACAAGTAGAAATTTACACAATTTTAAAAGGAAATTGCAAAATAAAACTAAAACTAACAAAGACAAAACCCTATACAAATTAAGCCTAATAAAAAATAAGACCGGCCCAATAAATAATAAAATGAAGACTGTCTCCTTTTTATTTTGTTCGTGTATTTTCTTCGGCCGATCTTTGGTACTCTTCAAAATTAGGGTTTTTTTTTTCAATTGACGTTGCTGCTTGATATTTTGATCAATTGAAGCATGCTTTCGCTTTTGGCTTGCTTTTTCAGTCGACTTCTGGCTTTGTTTGCATACGGTTGCTTCCATTGATCGAGCTCGAATATCAGTATGAGATTTTTGCCCCTTTTTAATTTCGATTATTCTCGACTTGGTTCTCTGTCGATGACGGTAATGGGTTTAAATAGGGATAAAATCCCTAAATTTTCGTTTGTATATTTTTGAATTGAATTCTTCAAGTTTTCATGCTCGGCATTCATTTGTAATCGAATGGTCTTGTAATTTTCTGACTTGTTCATTGATCGAATTTGCTTCAATGTAGTTGATTCGGATCCGTTCTTTTCTCCTACGACTTGTTCATCAGTTTCTACTAGCTTGTCATTTGAATTTTAGATAAATTTGACTTCCTAATATATTGGTATATTTTTGAATCGAATTATGACTTGTTCATTATGTTACGCTATTCCATTTTCTGAAGTATGATTCCATGTGATCTCTGAATGAATTCATTTGACTTTGTTCGAACTGCTGAATGCTTTGTCACTTCGAATGTTGTTACTTGATAACTAGTACGTGTTCACTTATTCAAGCTGCACATGTTCACTTGCATTTGTGTTCACCACTGCTTGTCTTTTTTTAAACTGAGTTAACTCTTGTATGTGTTGTTTTGCATTTGTAGTCTGATTCAATTTGAAGTCTTGTTCCACTTGATTGAGCTGCTGTCATGTTGCACTTGGTTCTGCTCTCCTCTATTTCATATGTATGCTCTAATGTTTTGTTGCCTCCTCTATTGCATGCGCATATATATATATATATATATATATATATATATATATATGGTGCACCATTTTATTCATGTTGAAACTGAACTTGCATATTTGGTTTCACTCTAAGTCTAGTCTGGTTCACTTTCATGTTGAAACTGAATGCTTGCATACCCATTTACTTGAACATTTTGCTTTTTACTTTTGTGTTATGGTTACGTGACCATGTCTTGTGTAATTTCATTGATCAGGTCTTGATTTGCTTCAAGATAAACTTGCTTCTATTTGCTTTTTGTACATTTTGTTGCCATGTTCGATATGAACCTCATTGCACGAGGACTTGTTGTTCCAGTGTGTTCATTGTGCCTTTTGACATTTGGTGGCCTGGTTTGGTGTGTTCATGTCTACTTATGCACTGACCATTGCTTGTATTGTTCTTGAATGCATGTTTTATTTCTGGACTGGGTTCCTTTTGATGTCTTCTGCATTTGTACTAGTTGGAAGTGATTTGCATTCATGTCGACCCATTTGAGCATGTTTGAAGCTTTGCATTCATGTTAACGTATTTGGTTGGTCTGCACTATGCTTGTTAGACTTGTTGGCTTGATTGTATGGTTTCGTATGAGTCTGGACTGACCATATGTACATTTGGTTGAAGCCGATGCACTTTTGTGTTTTGTTTGGTGTGTGTTCATTTAAGTCTGGTTGTATTTGAGTGGTTCATATTGCATGCTGTCAAATTCCACATCCATTTCCTTGCATTCCATTCACTGTTTGCTGGGTTGCTTCGAGTTCCATGTCCAGTTGCTTGTGAAGTCTTGTTTGCATTGTTTTCATGTGGATCTTCTAGTTAAATTGCCCTAGTTCCATGTGCATACTTTCTGTCATCTTATACAAATATGTGTACACTTGAGTTTAATCCAGTCTAGGCTTGGGTTTGCCCTTGTGCTCACTTGTCCATACAATTTTAACAAGCAAGTGTATATCGGTGTGCATGACCTTATGACATGTACAGTGATACACCGTGCATGTCACAAGTTATTCGTGTATGCTGAATTATAATATTGATACGAATACCCAAATAAACGAGGCAAATAATACTTTCACATTTTATTGTGTACTGTGAAATATTTCTTTTCAATCTTCCTACGTTAGTTTCTTTTGGAGATAGTTCAGATGCTGGATACAGGCTGGAACAGAGTTGAAGATCAAATACGAGTGATGAGTGAATTATGTAGTGAGGTGAAAAATGAATGTAAAATTGTATGGCAAAATTGTATTGTAATTGAAACTGTGTAAATGTAGTGAGAGCTCAAATTTGTACTATTTTAATATGTAATAAGATATTTGTTTGAATAAAATATTTGTTTAAATAAGAATTCCAAGTTATTTATTTTATCAAACAAATATTTATTTAATTATGTGGAAAAATAAAATAGTACAAAAAATACGTTTAAATGAATATATATATATATATATATATATATGTTTATTACCATCAAACAAAAACCATAGGCTATTATATTCTATATGATCAATATTGATTGATCAATTATGTTATGAATGTATGTATCATAAACTAAATAGTTTCATATAGATATTTAGGTGGTTCATAAAATGTATATGGATACCAATTCCATTGCATTGAGAAACATTTGTTATTCCAAAGAATGCCAAATTCATAACGAAGGAATAACTTTTGAAAATTATTAGTAGTAAAATGGATTTGGAAATGAGCCAAAGATAAAACTGATGAAGGATGGAGTAAAATAAACCGATCTAAATAGACACGACATATAAGAATGTCTAATGATAAATCTCCCATATTAAAGAGAAATTATGAACTTTATTAATATTGATAAAAGAACTTCCTCGGTCTTAAGTAAGCCATTAAGAGTATTTACTTTGCTATATGTCAAGGTCCGCAAATCCAGAATAGATTTCAAGTACATTATCAAATATTGATTTTGATATTGGTACCGAAAGGATATGATCAGTCAGTATTAAAAGTCTCTTCAAGAAGAAAAGCATTGCAGTTGGAATATAAGCAATGTTGATAAGAATAACATCATAAATTTTGATTGTTGAAACAAAAGCAATAGATTCATCAATTTACGTGTTTTAGTCAATTTGGGTTATACTTGCAAAATTTATCACTCGGTATGACTTTGTATTTGGTATATATATGTTGAAACAATCAAATATTCTGAAAATAATTTAGAATAGACTATTTGCACATAAAACACAGAATGCCTTAAAACTAGTGGGAACGATGATTGAGTTTGTGAGTAGTAGGTATGATCCAAGAAATGATACAAAAGTGTTATTCGATAAGCATCGGGGTTAAGTAAATATTCCGACAGAGAAATCTAATAATTCGAATTTAAGTCAAATGCAAAGGAAGCATGTGCCTATAAGAAAGAATATAAAAATGTACTAAACTATATTACTAAAACTATAAATAACCAGTTAACTTATGATTGTTAACGATGTATTCACGTTAAAATCATTTCAGTTTGGTTGTTTAATACTCGTCAATGGTTTCGAAAATGGAAATTTTAATAATCGCTATAAAAGGATCCGGGTAACGTCCTAAAATAAGATATATATATATATATATATATATATATATATATATGCACCTATATAGTTAAAGCACTTAGTGGTTCTACAGCATTAGAGGTGCAAAAAGTTACGGTGGAGATAAATCGAGGATATAGCGGAAAATAGCAGAGGTGCAAAAAGTTTCATTAGATACAAAACCAAATATTTAGACTTAATTTATTCTCATTCTCACATAATAAACCAAAGAATATCATGATTTATGCAACCTATATTTAGTGATTACAATAGATTTCTTACTTATATTTGGCACTTATGCCCTATAATGTGATCTTTACCCTAACTTTTTTGATTTGGTTTTGTTGAAAACTAGCCAAAGTAACCATTTTATATTAGTGTTGCTAAAGTAGATGTTAAAAAGCCTTGATTTAGTAGTGTAGCGGAAAATAGCTGTTCTTAGCGAACCTGCTATTTAATAATGCTATATTGAAAAGGCGTAGAGGTAAAAGAATGCTACGAGCTATAGCGTGGATTTTACAAGGCTTTAGCAGGGCTTTAAGTGCATATATGTCATGCACTATATTAAATTGTTTAATATCAAGCATATAAGATAGATTCCTTTTGGATTGGCAATAGGATTAATTGTACATGTCATGTTGTCTACAATATCACACTTTGCCAGTGTATTTGATGAATAGAACAAGCATCAAATTTGAATTAAGATTACTATGTATTTTGAGTGCTCTTAAGTATTTATGAAATACCAGAGAATTATTTATAGAAACAACAAACTCCTTATGAAGGAGTGCATAGACTCGAACTTCATCAATGATATCGAATATAGTTTGTCAATTCTAAATTCATGTTCAAACTTAAATTAAGAACTTTAAGTTGGAATTGTTCCAAATTATAACTAGTCAAACAAAGGCTACTATAATATAAGAAGCATAAATAAATGCATAAATTTATATCGAGCTGAGAGTGAGTCCAAATGTTGAAAATATCATGACATTGTTATGTGATAACAATATCGCAATACAATTCATAAAAGAAACTAGAGCTCACTAGATGTTTATAGACATATTCTGAATAGTTCAACATGTTAAAGACAAATTATCAGGGTTGGAGAGAGATGATTGAAAGAGTAGGCAATTAAACTAAAATAGCATACCCATCCACTAAGGGATTGACCTGATTACTTTTTGAGAGCACTAATCTAGGAAGTAGGAATAAGATTCCATAATACAAAGTGCGAGTGGGAGATTGATAGAGTAGGGGGTTTTCTCTTGGGTGGATTATGTAATTTGTTACATATATATAACTTCATGACCAACCATGTTTATAATAAAAGGAATTTTTTTCTTTCTATTCTATACTTTTTATGTAGTGATAAAAATAATTAAGTAATTAATTAAAGTATATTGATGGAAAATCCATAAGTGATATGTTATGTGATAGTAATTAAAAAGTGTTGTAATCATAAGAACTTTATCACATTGAAAATAACATATTGTTTTAAATATTTATAGTTAAGATATTTCGAGAAAGGATATCGATTTATCCGTTAAGAATAGAGTACATAATGCTGTCCAAATGTTGGACAGCGTATTCCTCGTGTGTAATAACCCGGAATTTCACTGCTTTGATTTACGAATATTAAATTAATTTTAAATATTCAAATAACAGAATTTATAATTAAAATAAAAAAAACTTTTTAATAATAACTTTTGATAGTGGTATAGTTTTCCAAATTTGTTTGAAAAATATTTATTTTGAAGAAAAACTAAAAATGTGACCGGTTATTTTTCGAATTCTTGACTTTTCTTTATCTAAATGTTGTAGGAAGCATTGTGAATACTATAGTATAAATATACACATATAATTATAATACATACACACACCTAAGTATATAAAAAGGGATGTGACATTTTATGAAATTTAAGAAATAAAATTAAAAGATGTTAAACATGAAATGACACCCTATAACATCTAAGTACAATGAGTGTTAAACATGTTGGATCAAAGAGAGGGAGGGGGACAAGTCCATGCGTGAGCTATAGTGGGAAGGGGGACAAGATGATGTGGCAATTGATTAGTGGAGGGTAGGTACTAAAAGGATAATTTTATAATTTGTTTATTTCATTTTATATCAAGGAGAATTCTTATTTTTCTGTTTTCATTCCATTTCCACTCTCTAAAATTATCTCCATATTCATAAACATTTCCATGGCT
Source organism: Allium cepa (assembly GCA_030765085.1). Taxonomy (NCBI): domain Eukaryota; kingdom Viridiplantae; phylum Streptophyta; class Magnoliopsida; order Asparagales; family Amaryllidaceae; genus Allium; species Allium cepa. The sequence continues at coordinate 719,332,705 of CM060938.1, read as the reverse complement.
TCATTTTATTTTCCAAGTTAAAAATCATCTTTGTTTCCACTTTTAATCCTTTAAAACATGTTTAAAACATTTACTTCTCTTTCTACAACCCCTTCTTCTCAAAACAAGTCCAAGAACCCCTCAAAAACCCCTAGGCCGAGATACCTTTCCCTTGGATGAACCACTTTGGTCACTTAGGGCCTCTAAAAATTCATTTTTGTCGAAGAAAATCTAAGATCTAGGTCGTATACAAAACATAGTGGAAGCTTGGTTCAATTTGGTTAGCTTTTAAGTGAGTTAAAGTTTACTCTTTCAAGTAAAGTTTAACTTTATTTTTATATTATTTGGTTGCTAAATATGACGATTGTTGGATGAAATTGATATAGACTTGTATGTGACTATATATGTTCAGATATTTTTTGGTATAGACTTGAAAATGAAAAACTTACGTTAAGTTAGTTAGTAAGCCAAACCCTTGCTTATATATGTGGACTATAGCATGTAGGTTATGTTTCAGTGATGTTCATTGCGTTTTATATACTAAAAAGTTAGCTCTTTGAATTGTTAAGCGACTTGAGATCCTTTGGAAAATTAAAACCATGTTTTACTAACTTTTATTTACTAAAAAAGATTTCAAGTTTCTAACTTTGTTTAGTTTTGAAAATCTTGTACTTATGTTTTTAAGTAAGTCGAAACATAATGTAAGAGCTTTGAAAGTGATTTGGAATATAAACAACTAAAAATTTTAGGTCATATTGAAAACGAACTCTTTTTGAATTTAAAAGTGTTTTCACTTAAGTATCTTCTTGAGAAGCGTTTTCAAAACAATTTATATGTAATAAAAAGTAATTATTTAATTAATTAATGATTAATTAATTAATTAAGGTAAATAGTACATAAGTATTAATCAAGTAAGTTAACTATTATTTAATTATTAATCAAAGATTAATTATGGTTTAATTAATTATTTAAGGATTAATAATTATTTAATTAAGATTATTTTTTAATTAATTAATTATTATAAAAGGATTTGATTATTTATTAATTACTAGTTAAATAAAATTAAGATATAATTAAGACCCAATTAAGACTTAAATTATTATTCAATAAAGTTTTAAGAATTATTTAATTATTTGAGACTCATTAATATTTAATTACTAATTTAAAGATTAACTATTATTTAATTATTTATTTAAAGGGCAATTAATATTTAGTTATTTATTTAATAGTTAATTTTTGTCTTATTATTGACTAAAGGTTTAGTTATTATTAAAATAAAAAGTTTAAATACTATTTAAAGTTTCAAATAAAAGTTTTAAAGCTTTAACTACTTTAATTCTAAAAGACGATTTGTTCTTAAAGCATTCTTTTTAAAGGTTGTTTAAATCTAAGGGCATTCTCTGTCGATTACCCTTAAGTGACCCTAAATGAGTACGAAACCCAATGACATCTATTTAGCAGAATAAATCACCATTTTGCTATAATTCACCTAATAGATTATGTTTGACATCAATTAAGTAGAATAACATCCCAGTTCTGTTATTTTGGTAATTTGGACACTTACCTATATGGTAACTTGGACATCAACAATATATTATATATAAGCTATAAAGGAATGTTGTTTACAGTTATCCTTATCCTCGTTTCTATTTAAATGACATTTGTTTTACTCCATTTGGTTTGATTTTGAAATAAAAAATCTTTCATAACGTTTTGTGAATACACTTATGCTAGTGAGATAAGTATATGAATATTCTGATAAAATATTTTGGAAAGAGATTTAATAAATGAATGAATTATTTAGAGGCTTGGTAGTTGCTATGGGAAAATTAAATCTCAGAATTGTCAATTATTTGTGTATTTGATAGTTAAATAACTGATATCGAACCTTTCCAGTTTTGACTTAGGAAGAAAATAGAGCTTCATATGGTCATATGGTTTGAGTTCCCTTGGGAGAACTCATTCGGACAAAACATCTTTAGCTTTGAGGGATATATTAGAGATCCTTTTGGGGCTATATTACAGTAAGCTTACTTCCAAAAGAACCTAGAATGAGTAAACTAGAAATTATTGGTTGTTGGTTCGGAGAGACCGGAATCAAATACATTATCCGAAAACCACAACGAACCAACATATGAATTCGAGTGAAGACATCTTAAGGATAATCTAAGACGGAGCTCTTTGAAGTGTAATGGCTACTTTCTACTAATCCCAAGGGTGATTCCAAAGTGGATATAGTACAAGTAGTGCATTTGGTTTCTTTCAGACCCAAAATGAACCTGTATGGATGAATGTTGGCATTACATTTCTGCCTAAAGGGAATGTTGCCATTCCAAGTGGAAATTGCTAAAGGAAGGTAAATCGTTATGTAACGACCCATATTTTTACGGATCGAAGGATCGTAGAATTGTTGTTATTAGGTTGATAGTGTTGTTAAGTCGTTTAGAATATGTGTCGTCCAGGGTTGGGTCGAGTTGTAGCATGAGTCGGTGGAGCGACTTAGAGGATGGAACGACTTAAGAGATTGGCCGACCTATAGTAGTGACCGACTTAAGGAATTCTTGTGTTGAGGCTTAGGTTGTGTGTTGAATTAGGTCGTGGTTGCCGACTTAGGAGTTAGCGAGTTAATGGGTTGGACCGACCTAAGGGATAGTGGTATAGGAGATGAGTCGGTTGAACGAGTTACGACCTAAGGGAGATAAGTCGGTGAGTCGACTCAAGAGAGTTAGTGGCTGGGTTTAGTTTAGGTCATAAGTCGCTAGGTTGTGAGTCGTTGAGTCGTAAGTCGTTGAGTCGTCCAAAACGACTTAGGACTTAGGAAGAAATGCGGCAGTGTGTTAGGTCGCTATGTTGTATCCTGTTGAGTCGTTAGGTCGTGGGGTTGTTGAGTCGTGAGCCGTGTGTGTTGATCCGTGTTAGGTCGCGTAGAGGCTTGAGTCGTGAGACGTGGGGTTGATGAGTCGTAGACGACTCATAGGAGCAAACGAGTTAAGGATTTTCAACCTATAAATAGAACTGCCTATCTCACTTTTTGGTATCCGGATTTTGAAGCGACGAAGTGCTGCTATTTTGAGAGCTCGACTACAACACTTCTTCACTTCTTTTCTCCACTTTAATTTAGTGCTTCCATCCATCCAAGATTGAAGATCTCCATCCATCGAAGAGAGATTTCATCGTTTGAAGCGGAGTTTTGGCGGATCGAGCTAGATCCTTTGCTGTCCAGATCTGAAGTTGGTAGCTTTTGAGGTGTTTAGGTGATTCGGTGAGTGGTGGTTATCTCTCACACGGACCCAAAGGAGTATATTGGATCGGTGGCTTGTTTGTGTGTTAAAGATAGTGATTTCATGCATTTTCCTTAAGTCTACATGTAGACCCATCATTTATAAAGTTTTGATATCCACTTTAACACATGATAACCTATGCTAGTTCATTCATCAAGATATTACTTAGAATTCATGCTTGTTAGATTTGGACTCTTTATTTACGAAATTGCCATTATTGTTATAACTGTTTATTTAGATCTTGTTTGAATGATTGATTACATGGATTAACGATTGATTTGATTGATTAGTTGATTGATGATTTGAATTTGGACAAGTATGGTCGGAGATGATTCAAAAGCTAAGTGGAAAGGCTCTTGAATAAGGAAAGTTGCTCGTGGCATATGAAGCGGATGATAAAGCTCATATGGATAGATTTGATGATGATGTTGAGATGGGACTTTGCTATGATGTGATAAGGCAAAGCATGATATGAGATAGCCTTGGTTTAATCCAGAAGGGATCATCCCAAGCCTGTTGATAACTCGGTGATATGGTTCGAGTTTGTGGATAATGGTTGGCTTGAGAGGCGCTTGAGCTAGTATGGAAATAGTCGTCGAGGAGGATGACTAGAAGGCTGAGATCTCATCATTGTTGAAGGTTCTAGCATGCTCAAAGCAAGAGTACGCTGGGCAGATTTGATAGTCCCAAGACTAATAGTTAATGGTCTAGTACTCTGGGCAGATTCGATAGTCCTAGGCACGGGTCACGACGACGTGCGGAGTTATGTCTAGAATCGGGGTTACCATTAGCCCTTGACGGACGGATGAAAGAATGAGCCGGTCATTCAATTAACGGTGATATCGAGGCAATGATAACAGTGATAGCCAGAGTCATGGATGTTTGGATGTTTGGTTGTATCGTCACACGGTTTCAAGAGCGATGTTTTGTGGGTGCTTATCTGATCTTGGTTTAGGCCTTGGAGGTTTGTACTTGGAAAACATCGACCTTGACTCGAGTGATAATTTCTTTACCTTAATTGTCTGCTTTGTTATGTTTGTTTCTGCTTAGTGTGTCTGGGGGCTATCACTGTAGAAAGAGGTGGAGTGGGAGGGTTGGATTCCTTTTCCTTTATGCTCTTTTGGTATGTTTGATAGTTGATTTACTGCTCACTAGGACTTTTGTCTGACTCAAGGTTTTATGTTCAATTCTTATTACCTTGGGCTGTTCATCCGTTTTGGGATGGGCAGACTAGGTAGCAGGTGACAGGTGCTGTTCTTAGTGACAACGATGTTGATGACGAAGACGAGCTGGAGGCTTTTGCATATTGTTTTCTTACTATATGTACTGGATGTTCCATTGTTTGTATGATTCTCTGAGTGATATGTAGGGAGGCTTGTTGTATTGACTTTTCAGATTGTTGTACAAAACTATTATGAGTTTATATGATGAGATTTTGTTCTATGAAGCTTCACTATGTATACTTTTCTATTGTATTTTATCCCTGCGCTGTGAGTAATACGATAGAGTTTATTGTTTTACCCTACCCTGATGATCGTCCATGGATGCCTGGCACACTTTACAGCGCACTATTTCCTTGATTAGTGCAGGAGTCATGGGTGGTCGTCACATTTGGTATCAGAGCTTTGGTTAATCGATTTTAGCCAACGCTCGCTGACGTAACTACGTATGAGAGACGTAATTGTATTTTGATGGTTGATTACTATATATAATATAGTAGCTTAGAAGGATTAGAACTTCTTATGCAGATGTCTCTCAAGGTGTATTAATCATTTTCTTATAGATATTAGGAATGAGTCGAAGAGAGAGACAAGCTTCTAGGGAAGGTCGTGCTTCTGAGGGAGTTGCTGATTATGTTTCTATGTTCGAGGCTATGATGACCTCGATCATGAGAAGAATACCAGCTTCAGGGCCATCAGTAGATGTTGGAGTTCAGGTTCAAGCCCCAAAACCAGTGGATTTTGCTAAGTTGTGCAAAGACTATACTGCTCTTGGAGGAAAGGTTTTCTTGGGAACAGAATCAACCATTGAAGTTCATAGGTGGATAGATGCTTGTAGAAGGATCTTTGGTGATTTGGAAATTGAGGATGCAACTAAGAGGAAGCTTGCATCAAGACAGCTTCAGGGAAGAGCTTCTGATTGGTGGAATTCTATCACCATTGATACTCCAGAGGAAGAAATTACTTTGGAGCAATTCCAAGTCAGATTTGAGGCTAAGTTCATTTCTACAGCTCAGAAATCTGTTCTGTTCAAGAAGTTTGTGGAACTCAAGCAAGGTGGAAGACCAGTTCTTGAGTATGTTTCTGAGTTTGAAGCTTTGTCCAAGTATGCTCGGTCATATATTGAATCTCCTTACCAGAAAAATGAGAAGTTTGACAGGTTTGGACACTTATCTTGGGAGACAGTTGGTGGATCATCTGAACGATCCATTTGAGAAGCTTGTGGAGAAGGCTCTCAGGAATGAGAATCTGTTTCCTAAGGAAGGATCTGTTGTTTCTGTAACCAAGGAGGAATTTAAACCACAGCAAGGTGGGAACAAGAAGAGGAAGCAGCAGCAGCAGAAGGGTAAGGATGGCCAGAAGAAGCCGAAGGGTGAAGTGACCTGCTACAATTGTCAGCAGAAGGGCCATTTGTCTAGAGATTGTAAGAATCCGAGAGTGCCGGTAAAGTGCCACAATTGTGACAAGCTGGGGCATATCAGGAAGAATTGTCCGGAACCGAGGAAGGACAAGCAGATTGTGCAAGCTTATGCTTTGGGGGCTGTGCCATCGTCTTCGAAAGCTCCTACTGCGGAAGAGAAAGGAAAGAGTGTGGTGGTTCAAGGTACTCTTTCCATTTGTAGTGTTGCATTTAGAGTGTTATTTGATATTGGGGCATCGCACTCCTTTGTTTGTAGCGAACTTGTAGGCCGGTTGGGTTTGGAATCGGATATCGTGGATAGACCATTGGTTGTGACTAATCCAGTTGGGGGTTCATCTTGTTTGTGTATGGTATGCCGTGGTCTAGTTGTGTCGAGTCATGATTTCTCTTTTGTTTGTGATTGTTTTGTTCTGAACTTTGCAGGGTTTGGAATTATTTTTGGTATGGACTGGCTTAGGAAGTATGCGGCAAGGGTTGATTGTAAGAGGCTGGAGGTGACAGTCGAGAATGTGGAGGGGCGAAGGGTTGTGATACGATGTAAGCATGAGGAAGGCGTCTTCATGAGCTTCATGTATTCTCTAATTGTCCCACGGGATGGACAGTCATCGGTGCCTATTGTGAATGGATTTGAGGATGTCTTTGACGAGGTCAAAGGGTTACCGCCGCATAGAGAGATCGAGTTTCATATCGATCTAGTTGAAGGAGCCAGACCTGTTGTGATGCCTCTTAGGCGAATGGCGCCTAGGGAACAACAAGAGTTGAAGGTGCAAGTTGATGACCTTTTACAGAAAGGATTAATTCGGCGTAGTGTGTCCGAATAGGGTGCACCAGTTGTGTTTGCAACCAAAGCGGATGGATCGTTGAGGTTGTGTGTGGATTATCGTGAGCTGAATAAAGTGACTAAGAAGAACAAGTATCCATTGCCGAGAATAGATGACTTGTTTGATCAGCTTCACGAAGCTAAGGTGTTTTCTCAGATGGATTTGGCAACAGGATTTCACCAGTTGAGAGTGGCAAAGGATAGTGTGCCGAAGACTGCTTTTAGGACACCATCCGGTTTTTATGAGTGGCTGGTAATGCCATTCGGATTGACCAATGCACCAACATATTTTGTGGATCTTATGAATAGAGTGTTCAGAGATCAGTTAAACAAGTTCGTACTTGTGTTCGTGGATGATATTTTGATTTATTCCAGAACTGAAGAAGAGCACAAGACGCACTTGCGTATTGTTTTGGAAATCTTGCGGAAACAACAGCTGAGAGCTAAGTTTTCAAAGTGTCACTTCTGGAAGAGCGAAGTGAGGTTCTTAGGCCATGTTATCTCTGGAAGTGGAATAGCGGTTGATCCCGCCAAGGTGGCAGCAATCTAGGATTGGGTTAGACCTAAGAATGCATCTGATGTGAGAAATTTTCTTGGATTAGCAGGATACTATCGTCGGTTTATCAAAGACTTTTCCAAGATGGCTGCACCATTAACAGGATTGACAAAAAGAACCAAGTGTTCAAATGGGATGCTAAGTGTGAACAAGCTTTCGGAATCCTGAAAGAGCGATTGACAAGTGCTCATGTTTTGACTATTCCAAGTGGAAATGATGAGATGGTGGTTTACACCGATGCATGTGGTACTGGACTTGGAGCAGTGCTAATGCAGAAGGATAAAGTTGTTGCATATGCAAGTCGACAACTAAAGCCGCATGAAAGGAATTATCCGACTCATGATTTGGAGTTAGCGGCGATTGTATTTGCTCTGAAGATGTGGAGACATTACCTATTGGGAGTTCAGTTCGAGTTGTTTACAGATCATAAGTCGTTGAAGTATCTTTTCTTCCAAAAAGATTTGAATCTCCGGCAGCAACGATGGCTAGAGTTTTTAGCATCATATGATTTTGGTATAGCCTATACTCCGGGAAAAGGTAATGCAGTGGCAGATGCGTTAAGTCGAAGACATGAAGAATTGAGTGCCATGTTTTCAGAATGGAAGAGTCTTGAGTATTTGGCTGGATTTGACTTCAGGCCCAGATGTGAATTGGAACCTGAGATGTTGGCAAACTTAACAATAAGACCTACTCTGGTGGAAAGAATTGGCTAGAGCCAAAAGCGAGACGATAAGCTTGTCAAGATTATCCATGATTTGGAATCTGGATTGGACCTAGAGAAGGATAAAGGATTCGAGGTCGATCGAGAGGGTTGGCTTCGGAAGCAAGGACAACTAGTTGTTCCCGATATAGATGAATTAAGAGATGAAGTTCTAAAGGAGAGTCATCACTCGAAGATGACAATTCATCCAGGTGGAAATAAGATGTATCGGGATATGAAGAGAACATATTACTGGGAAGGTATGAAGAAGGATGTTGGAAATTTTATTTCCAAATGTATGAACTGCCAGTTGGTAAAAGCCGAACAGAAGAAGCCAAGTGGATTGCTTCAGCCATTAGAAGTTCCTACATGGAAGTGGGAGCAAATATCGATGGATTTTATCGATGGGCTACCTAGAACCAGAGCGGGAAATGAAGGGATTTGGGTCATTGTAGATCGTTTGACTAAGAGTGCAAGATTCATTCCTGTTCAATCAACTAGGACTACATCGAAGTTGGCTGAACTGTATGTTTAATGGATAGTTCGATTCCATGGTATTCCGAAGAGTATAGTGAGCGATCGAGACCCATTGTTCACTAGTGGATTTTGGAAGAGCTTTCAGGAAGTTTTGGGAACCGAGTTGTGTTTGAGTACAGCTTATCACCCTCAAACAGATGGTCAGACCGAGAGAGTCAACCGAGTTTTGGAAGATCTCCTCAGAGCATGTGTTTTAGACTTCGGAGGATCATGGGAAGATTATCTTCATTTGGTGGAGTTTTCGTATAATAACAGTTACCAGTCAAGTAGTGGTACGGCGCCGTATGAAGCATTGTATGGAAGACCGTGTAACTCTCCGACATGTTGGTTGGAAACAGGAGAAAAGTTAATACTTGGGCCAAAAATGATTCGACAGACTTCTGATTGTATAAAGATCATTCGGCGACGAATGAAGGCAGCCCAAGACCGTCAGAAAAGTTATGCTGATAAGCGTCGTAAGGATTTGGAATTCGACGTAGGTGATATGGTTTTTGTGAAGATTTCTCCACTGAAGAATGTTATTCGATTCGGGAAGGAAGGAAAATTGACTCCGAGATTTGTTGGACCATTCCCGATCATCAAGCGAATTGGAAAGCTCGCTTATAAATTGGAATTACCAGAAAAGATGGCGAGTGTGCACAATGTTTTTCATGTATCGTATCTACGGAGGTATGTGCACGACCCAAGTACAGTGGTTTCTGCTGATAGCTATGAAGATTTAGAAGTTGATCCAATCGTTGAGAGACCTCGTAAGCCGCTTCGTGTTGTGGAAATTGACACGAAACAGCTTAGGAGGAAGGTAGTCAGGTTGCTCAAGGTACAATGGAGTGATGATGTTAACGACTGTACATGGGAGGAGGAGGAGGGGATGAAGGCAGCTCATCATGAACTCTTCGAGGTATGGCCCTAAGGTGTCGTGACATCTCATGAATTTGTAACTTGTTCTAGTCTTAGAATTCTGCATGCTAGGCTAGTAATTGGATGCGTGGATTGTTGATTGCTATGGATGGTAGGCATGCAGAATAGTTTTGGTTGCTCTTGTTTGTTTGGAATTTCGGGGGAGAAATTCCTAAGGGAGGGAGAATGTAACGACCCGTATTTTTACGGATCGAAGGATCGTAGAATTGTTGTTATTAGGTTGATAGTGTTGTTAAGTCGTTTAGAATATGAGTCGTCCAGGGTGGGGTCGAGTTGTAGCATGAGTCGATGGAGCGACTTAGAGGATGGAACGACTTAAGAGATTGGCCAACCTATAGTAGTGACCGACTTAAGGAATTCTTGTGTTGAGGCTTAGGTCGTGTGTTGAATTAGGTCGTGGTTGCCGACTTAGGAGTTAGTGAGTTAATGGGTTGGACCAACCTAAGGGATAGTGGTATAGGAGATGAGTCGGTTGAACGAGTTACGACCAAAGGGAGATAAGTCGGTGAGGCAACTCAAGAGAGTTAGCGGCTGGGTTTAGTTTAGGTCGTAAGTCGCTAGGTCGTGAGTCGTTGAGTCGTAAGTCGTTGAGTTGTCCAAAACGACTTAGGACTTAGGAAGAAATGTGGCAGTGTGTTAGGTCGCTATGTCGTATCCTGTTGAGTCGTTAGGTCGTGGGGTTGTTGAGTCGTGAGCCGTGTGTGTTGAGCCGTGTTAGGTCGCGTAGAGGCTTGAGTCGTGAGACGTGGGGTTGATGAGTCGTAGACGACTCATAGGGGCGAACGAGTTAAGGATTTTCAACTTATAAATAGAAGTCCCTATCTCACTTTTTAGGATCCGGATTTTGAAGCGATGAAGTGCTGCTATTTTGAGAGCTCGACTACAACACTTCTTCACTTCTTTTCTCCACTTTAATATAGTGCTTCCATCCATCCAAGATTGAAGATCTCCATCCATCGAAGAGAGATTTCATCGTTTGAAGCGGAGTTTTGGCGGATCGAGCTAGACCCTTTGCTGTCTAGATCTGAAGTTGGTAGCTTTTGAGGTGTTTAGGTGATTCGGTGAGTGGTGGTTATCTCTCACACGGACCCAAAGGAATATATTGGATCGGTGGCTTGTTTGTGTGTTAATGATAGTGATTTCATGCATTTTCCTTAAGTCTGCATGTAGATCCATCATTTATAAAGTTTTGATATCCACTTTACCACATGATAACCTATGCTAGTTCATTCATCAAGATATTACTTAGAATTCATGCTTGTTAGATTTGGACTCTTTATTTACGAAATTGCCATTATTGTTATAACTGTTTATTTAGATCTTGTTTGAATGATTGATTACATGGATTAACGATTGATTTGATTGATTAGTTGATTGATGATTTGAATTTGGACAAGTATGGTCGGAAATGATTCAAAAGCTAAGTGGAAAGGCTCTTGAATAAGGAAAGCTGCTCGTGGCATATGAAGCGGATGATAAAGCTCATATGGATAGATTTGATGATGATGTTGAGATGGGACTTTGCTATGATGCGATGAGGCAAAGCATGATATGAGATAGCCTTGGTTTAATCCAGACGGGATCATCCCAAGCATGTTGATAACTCGGTGATATGGTTCGAGTTTGTGGATAATGGTTGGCTTGAGAGGCGCTTGAGCTAGTATGGAAATAGTCGTCGAGGAGGATGACTAGAAGGCTGAGATCTCATCGTTGTTGAAGGTTCTAGCATGCTCAAAGCAAGAGTACGCTAGGCAGATTCGATAGTCCCAAGACTAATAGTTAGTGGTCTTGTACTCTGGGCAGATTCGATAGTCCTAGGCATGGGTCACGACGACGTGCGGAGTTATGTCTAGAACTGGGGTTACCATTAGCCCTTGACGGACGGATGAAAGAATGAGCCGGTCATTCAATTAACGGTGATATCGAGGCAATGATAACAGTCATAGCCAGAGTCATTAATGTATGGATGTTTGGTTGTATCGTCACACGGTTTCAAGAGCGATGTTTTGTGGGTGCTTATCTGATCTTGGTTTAGGCCTTGGGGGTTTGTACTTGGAAAACATCGACTTTGACTCGAGTGATAATTGCTTTACTTTAATTGTCTGCTTTGTTATGTTTGTTTCTGCTTAGTGTGTCTGGGGGCTATCACTGTAGAAAGAGGTGGAATGGGAGGGTTGGATTCCTATTCCTTTTCCTTTATGCTCTTTTGGTATGTTTGATAGTCGATTTACTGCTCACTAGGACTTTTGTCAGACTCAAGGTTTTATGTTCAATTCTTATTACCTTGGGCTGTTCATCCGTTTTGGGATGGGCAGACTAGGTAGCAGGTGACAGGTGCTGTTTTTAGTGACCGACGCTGTTGATGACGAAGACAAGCTGGAGGCTTTTGCATATTGTTTTCTTACTATATGTACTGGATGTTCCGCTGTTTGTATGATTCTCTGAGTGATATGTAGTGAGGCTTGTTGTATTGACTTTTCAGATTGTTGTACAAAACTATTATGAGTTTATATGATGAGATTATGTTCTATGAAGCTTCACTATGTATACTTTCCTATTGTATTTTATCCCTGCGCTGTGAGTAACACGATAGAGTTTATTGTTTTACCCTACTATGATGATCGTCCATGGCTGCCTGGCACACTTTACAGCGCACTATTTCCTTGATTAGTGCAGGAGTCATGGGTGATCGTCACACGTTAGCTCCACGAGCTTCACTCCTAGGAAATGGCTAAAATATAGTAGATGTGATAAGGATATATGGGTCTCTCCCATAAGGGTGTGTCATCGCCTTTCTAGATTATTATATTATGGATTTGGTTAGGCATGAGAGCCCTCTATGAAGGTTGGGATCAACCGGAGTGATGACATATTCTGTTCTATCTAGTAAGAGGTAAGCTGGTTCCGTATTAGCAGAGGTCAAAAGGTTTTTATTGCAACGACCAAGAATTTCAGTCATTTGAAATTCGTATATTTAATTGATTTTAAATATTCACAAGTATATTTTAATAAGTTAAATAACTTATATTTCAAATACAGCGATTTAATTGGATAAGTAAATTGTTAATTTAATATTTGAAATTGTAGAAATAATTGAAATTTGAATTTAATGCGAATGAAATGATTTATAAAGCTGAATTAAATTCTATTTGAATTAGAATGATGCTAGAGAACTTTTAAATTTGATTTAAAAGTAAATTTGTAGAAATTGAATATTTTAATATTTAATTAACATGTAAAAATAATCATTTTTCAAACAGTCTTGGATTTCAATGAAACTAATTTCATTGGCTCTGTAATATTATATTATTGTAGGATTTCAAATTTTGTGTCAATCGGATTTACTGTTTAGTCGTGGCAAGCTAAAACGCATAGAAATTTATTTAAGTAAATTTTAATTTAAATATGTCAATTTGAAAACCCGTCTTCCAAATATGATCGAATTGGCTCTCGATATATATTCCATTGTGTTCGGAATAGGGATAAAACGTTATAAATGCTAGGCGGCACGCTTTGTTTGGAGTTCGGAAAATATTTGGATGAATAGTGTCGTGAAATTTTCTATAAAAGGCCTCAAGATTTTCTAGTTTTCCAAAACCCTAATTATATAGGGTTAGCTGCCACTTTTCTTTTCGGTGGCCATAATGATTCTACCTCTTAATTTCCTCTCAATCCGTAACGAGATTGCCTTCGAGTTCTAAAGCAAAATCTTAGAGCATCGCGAGCTCTACATATCTAATAGTGGATTCAAGCTATCATCATTGTTTGGAGGTAGATTTGGGTCGTGAATTTCATGCGTTTGAGCACATTTATCTAGGCAAGGGGGTGACCGAGCTCGTCTACTCTAGGCGTTGGTGCTAGACGATGGCGGCTTCATGGCGGCATTAGCCAATCGTCATCGAAGTGATCGGAGGAGGAAGAGTGTAATTCAATGGGAAGATGGGGGCTATTTGGTTATTCACGTACGAAGCTTGAACGGGATGGAGAAGAAGATGTGTGCGGCTGTGATATACTAGGGAGGAAATGAACGGCTATGATGATATTGTAGGTCTTAAAATAAAAAAAATAAAATTGTAAATTTAATTATATAAATTCGTATATACTTTAAAATGCTATAACTTCATCATACGAGGTCCGTTTTTGACGAAACAAGTTGCATTGGGTCCGTATTGACAAGCATTACAATTTAGAGCCAATTTGGTGTTGATTGGAGCTAGTTTAAATTTTGAGTAAAATTAAATGTCTGTTAAATTTTATTCGAAATAAAATGCCGTAACGGATATTGGAATCAATGTGAGTACAACTCACTCTTTCTAACTCACTGATATTTTTATATAAGTGAGAATAAATTTATTTCCGCTGAGTGATGATTGTTTGGATGATATATTATATATATCGATTGGTATTTGGATTTATTCCTGCCTATTGGAGCAGTGAGACATATTTCCCACGTACGAGTGGATAATCTTTTGTACGCCGTCTGCCTCGAAGTGGACACTATACATATATTCTAATATGTATATTTTTGCATGCGACAAGTTGGAGGGATCCAACTCGTCTCCTCACCAGTGTTGAGTTTTATTTACAGATATTGTTATATATGTTGTTATCATATGATATATAATGTTTGGATGTCGCGATTAATGGGAATCATCTTATTTAGTGTTGTTGCAGCATTGGGCCATATTTTGGAAGTTTAAAAATATTAAAATGATGATTTCAAATTAAAAGGCTGTTTAAGTGATTTTTAAAGTTATATAAGTTTTAAATGATTTGTAAATTATTAAAAGAAGATGTTTATTTAAATCTAATCAAAATGCGATTTTTGAAATATGGGTTTAACTATTTTGTAAAATAGTTTAAATTGAGATTTTGGAATTATTATAAATTGTTTATACATAAAATTTATAAAATTGAAATTTTATGAATAAAAGTAATTGAATTATAAACAGTGTCTTATGGATATTTGAAATGGAATTATGATAAAATTTGTATATGGATTTGGAATTGAAACTTAGAAATGGATTTATGATCGATTCTATAAATAATAAAATTTAAAAAGCTTGAATTTGTAAATAAGAGAATTATAAGTAAATCAACTTATGATTGGATTTTGGTATGTAAAGGAGAGATAAATGGAATTGGTTAATAAAGGAATTTTATAAGTGGAAGTTTTTATATAATAGAAATGTGAATTTATAAACATTGTTTTATAAATGTGAAATCAACTTATTTTGATAAGTTAAATATGGAAGATTATAAAGGAATTATGTTAACGATTTTGAATGGTGGGTAATCCTTTTAATAAATGTGCAGAAGTAATGAATTTGGTTAGGAATTTTATTCATGATTTTGGACAGTGAATAATCTTTTAAATAAAATGGATATTTTTTGAAAAGTGAATGTTTAAATGGAGTTAAATGGTTTAAAGATGTTTTAAAATTTGTTAAGTGTCGAATGCATAGATTTCACATTCATTGTTGAAATAGACGTTTTCAAGAATCGAGGGAAGCATGGGCTATAACACAGTTGTTATAGTAAATGATTTTCGAAAAGGGATGTTTTGTTTAGTATTGGATTTATATATCAATCTAATTATCGAATCCCTATACTAATGATTTTTGGTTGTCGTAGCGATGTTTTATGCAACATTCATTTTGACACAAATAAATATGTTTAAGTGAATGTTTTCCTTAAAGAATAAAATATATACTTAATCCTGATTTAAGTATATGTAATATTTTCTAAGTGTTGAAAATAAATTGATTTGTGAATTACTTATTATTAAATAAATATATGGAAATGTTTCCAATATAGAAAGTTGAAATGGTTTTGAGAATGTATCCTTTTAAAGATAATTTGAAGTGAATAATTGGAAAATGATCTAATTAATAAAAGATTAATTAAAAGGGCATGGTGATTGCTTATGTTGCTAGATAATTATTGTTTTTGATAGTTAAATAATCAACATTCTAATTTTTCCATTTTTAGTTCCTCGACTTGATGTGGGAACTATTTAGTCATACACTTAGTACGTAGCCATCTATGTTGGCTTGATTATCTTTTGTGTTGAGAATGTTGATTCGTGTAGTGTGGAGAATTACTCTAATCTATCGAGCTTCCTTCTTGGTCGAAGGATAGAAAGTTGAAAGTTGGAGACGTGATAAGTCTATGAGACTTAGTTTCTATGTGAGCTTGAGAACCGCTTTTGCTTTGTTGGTCCGAAGAGACCGGGATCAGATTTATCTGAAAACCACTTTGGACCAACATTTATGCGATGATTGTATAGATTGCTTGTGATGATATTGATATTCAGGATTTTCGTAGTGGAGGACTGCTTGTTGATCGTTTAGAGTTAAAATCCCAATATATATAGTAGCGGTAGTCTCTTCGTTATGAAATATCCAATGCAAAGATTATTCGCTACTAATCCTAGGGATTTCCTGACAGGATGTGGTAGGAGAGTATCTTCGGTTTGTCCTGTTCCTGAACAACTTGTATGGATGATCGTCTGACGTTGGATTTCTAAGATTACGTACATTGGTTTTTACATTCATTCATTAGTGGTGGCGGAGAAGGCAACTTCTTTTAGCTTAACACCCACCTTGAGATGTACGAGTTCAAGGGTTGTATTTTTATGGAAGGCAAGTAGCAGTCAACGGAAATGGCCATGTGGAATTTAAAGTGATGTGATATGTGATTTGAAAGGTAATCGTTACCTTGGTCCTCATTAATCGAAAATCACTGAAACAGGGTTAGATGCGGCAAGGCTAAGTGGGTCATTCCGAATTAGGATATGATCATCCTCTTGTAGATATATTTCTTCCCGTTATGACCTTCGAGATGTAAATAAATGTGGTTTGTATGCTATGAGAGACCTCTTGAAAGGCCGATAACGATTGGAGGATGATATATTCGGTATCATCTAGTTACAGAGATAGCTGATGTTGTGTCGGTAGAGGTTCCTATTAGATGTTCCTCTAGAGATGTACTGTCGGAAGGTAGTCTCTTCACCTGGTAATTTGTATGAAAATCCAAACTCCACAATGTGCCTTCCATTTTGATCGTATTACCCATTTTGGGCTATATGCTGGAATTTAAACGATGTAAAAATTTTGGTTATAAATAATATAATTTGTGCAATAGACACTATTATGATAAAAGATAATTTGATATGGAAGGATTTATTTACCGTAAGGTAAAAACATGTTTGTGTTTATATGTGGGTATGTCTTACGAGATACTTTTGTTTTGAAAAGAAAAGTTTGGTGATTTAATAAATTTAGTTGAGTGTGTTTCTCATGTTGGTTTACCAGACTGATCTAGGCATTCTTCCATTTCAATGCTCGGGTCAGACCGAGTATATTTACAGGTTGAGATTTCGTGCTTTGGGAGCTTCAACAGGAGAGCTGGAGATCTTCATTTTCGTATACATGTATCTGTTTGTTATCTCCTGCATTGTTGTTATTTAAATTATCAGTAATTGTGAGGACGGGTTATCATAACTGTCCGGGCTGATGATTTGTGATTGATTGTTGAACTCTGATTGATGTATGTACGTATAGTTTCTGTTTTGTAAAGATCATTGATACGATATTTTATGTTATTCCACTGCGATGTGAGATTTTGTATTGTTCAGTTTTGTTTTCTCTTCTCTCTTTCTTCTCTTCTCTTTTTCTCTCTTCTTTTCTTTCTCATGACTTTCAGTCACTTTGTGCTTTTTGGGTCGGACATGTGTGGTTTATTGCCGATTCAAATGGTATGGATTTGCGGATCGTCACATTTATCCTTAGGTATATTTTATCTAATGGTGTACCATTTTCGAAAGGTTGTCTCTTACCTTTCCTTTTGTTGGAATCCATTCTCCAATAAGCGCCTTTGGTTTCTGATTGTATACCTATTATTATTGTGATGAATACACGTCACAGCTACTTGACTATTGATATTTTAAACCCACGGACATTATTATAATATCCCTGGATTTTATATAAATAAAATGTCTTGGTTATCATAAGGTAAATACCTATCCGTATTTATGTGCGAATTCGTTTTATGAGATACCTTTTATTTTAAAAGGGTTTCAAATGTAGAAATCAATATGATTTAGTTGATTGGGCTTCCTCATGATAGTTTGCCAGACTGATTCGGGTGTTATTTTCTTATAATGCTCAAGTCAGCCTGAGCATGTTTTTAAGATTTAGTTGGACACTTTGGAGCTTTCAGGAGATGATTTGAATTCTCCAAGACGTACCTTATATTCTTCCATTGTTCTTTTTTGCTTTCTTCTTGTTTTTATTAACCAACAATTTGTAAGGTCTTACTGTTATAACTTTTCAAGCTGATAATAGGTTAGTGTACTCTGATAATTGTATATTAAAGTTCTTTTTTGTATCATTGTTATATTTTATATTTATCATCACAATTGTGAGATTCTGTTCTCTCTTTTTTTCTTCAACCTTAAGTGATCTGTCTTTCAAATTCTTAAATAATCGAAACATGAATATCGAGCATGTATTAAGCATTATCTTTAGGTGTAAGAAGGCAGATCGTTACAACATGGTATCTGAGCTTAGGTTAAGCGAACACCTTGGCTTTGGTGGGGTATACTCATTTTAGATAGGGTAAGTGAGTCCCTAGAATGAGTCTGAGTGTATTATATATATGTGCATGTATTTGTTGGTGCTATAAAAATGTTTTTATTGTGTTGATTTATCAATTGAGTGGATTATAAATTCTGGTCGACACAAAAGATACAAGTGGATTATGATTTCTGGTCGATATAGAAGGTACAATCGTATCGATGGGGGTTTCTAATCGCTTTAAAAGGCAAACCGACACGATATTATTTCAAAATTGGTAAATGAAATAATTTTACCTAGGAATACATATAAAAGAAGAATTTTCAGAATATATGTAGTTGCATATGATGTGATTATTGTTAGGAGTTGATAATATTTAATTATTACCATATAAGGTTTGGCTAGTTATGCTCGCCAACCTTGAGCACTGGCTATGGGTTATAGATTCATCTAAAATCTTTCTTTTTAAACCATAGATTGGTAAACATAATTTATAGGAATAATGAAATGAATATCTTGTGAATTAAGTTTCAAAGCTTGACCATAAGGCATTCGACGATATGTTAGGTTAAAATTAGATTTTAATATAAGCTGTTTATTAAAAAAATATTTCAGATGATTTAAAAATCAAGATTATAAAATAGATTTTTCTTAGGAAATAAGATGGATTCTCGAAGAGTTCAAATCTCAACAGTTTGATAAAATTTTCAAATGATTCTCAGAAAAATAATATTACCTGAAAATATTTTAAGGTATAAATATTTTGAAAAGAACTTTGAGAGTAAGATTTTTCTTTGGACAATTGGGAATAAGTCTTGATTTGTAGTTTAATAACTCGGGATTTTCGACTCTTGAAAATCGACATTAATACGTCCACTGTATCATTTGTCGAGCAATCAAATGCCGAAAATACCGTTTGTTTGGGGAAAAGAAGGAAGAAGAAGAGAAGAAGAAGAGAAAAGAAACTAAAACAATACAGAATCTCACAATCATAGTGGAGCAACTATAATATAATACCAATGATCTTTACAAAAAAGAAATGGTTATATAGTTACATTTACAACAATAGATTACAACCATCATTCTGGAAAGTTATAACAATATTTCCTCATAAATGCTAATGATTTCTCAACAAAGCGGTGGAAAATAAACATATATGTGAATACAACTTGAATACCTCCAACTCCTCTCATGAGCTCCAATGCATCCAAAGAAAATCTGTAATAGGCCTGGTCTGACCCGAGCATTATAATAAATAACACCCACGTCAATCTAGAAAACCAGAGTGAGAAAACACACCCAACTGGATTTTAAAGTTATAAAACCTCTCTGAAATCAAAGGTATTTCGTAAGACCATGCCACACATAAACATGGATGGGTTTTCATCTTATGATAACCAAACCACTATCTATGAAATTCCTTAATATTATAATAGTGTCTAAGATACAAATACTTATTAATCATAGCCGAAATTGTTATATTAATTAAATTCCAGCATAATAGGTATATGACCAAAACCATAAAGGCTCGTATTTAAAAATGGATTCCATAAAATGACTGAGCTACAAGGTATCGTCCGTCATGGTGCATATCTGGGTAAAATAACATAGAGGACCTCGTCTAGATCTCATACCAACACAGAACCAACCTACCCCATTCTGGATAATACTGAATATGATCACCACTCCGTTAGTGGGTCCCGAAGCATACAAATGAGAGATAATATCGACTCTATATGGGATGATCATACCTTACTTGGAAGCGACCCACTTAGCCCTGCTGCATCTCCCCTATTTTAGTCGTTACCGGTTGATGAGGCATGAGGCTACGTTTTACCTTTATGTATAGCACTTCCCATTTGGAATGCTAATACTGCCCTCCAGGCAACAATACAATACCATCATTCATCCATACAAGTTATTTCAGGGAATGAATGAAACACTTGAGAGCTTTGTCTTCAATTCCATCATTTTCAAGATGTCTTTACTTCAAAACGCTTAAGTTGGTTCATAGTGGTTTTCGGATAACACATCTGATCCCAGTCTCTTAGAAACAACATTCGATAAGTTTTCCAAGATTCTTGTAAACCATTTCTAAATTTCTTTTATAAATATCCAAGACTACTTATAAATTTTTTTTTACCATTTTACCATCTCCCTTTAAGTTTTCCAATCCATGTTATAAGATTCGTCTTATTAAACCAATATCTGTTAATAAACCCTATTTAAAAATCTAAAAAAAAATTATAAATATATTCTAATCATTTACTTAAGAACACCATTATCTACTGGTAAACATTATAAATAAATAAATAAATAAATAATAACTTTAAAACATCATAAAATAATAATTAATAAATTCTGAAACATCCTAAATAAAACATTTATAATTTATCTTCAACATTTTTATAAATACTAATAATAAATTTCCAAAACCTTATTGATAATAATTATATTAAATTTCAGCCCATTTTTTTAGTAACTACTTTTCAAAATATTAAAATATTGATAAATAACTATAAAACAACTTTAATGTAAATACACAACCTTTAAAGCATAAATATACTTCTTTGATAAAAATCCATACTTACATTTCACATGATCATTTCCATATTTCTAAAACTATGTTTCATAAATCTCCTTCTATTTTATAAAACTTCCTTTTTATAAAATCCATTTTATTTACGAAGCCTCAATTTTAACTCTATCTTCTTATTAAACTCATTTTCAACTTTCAACATATAATACACTATTTTTCTAAAATAATATTCCATTTATTACTATAAATCCACAATAGTGATTTATTTCCCAAACATATCCAGTGATAAAGGTTTCCTTTTATTTATAAACACAGTTTATAAATCTATCATTTTATAAATAAATACAATTTTATAAATCCTTACTTTGTTTGTAAAATGTCACCTTTATACATTTTCCCGTTTATAAACTTCCACATTTATATATAAATCTTGATATATGTCTGTGTGTGTACACAACATTTTACATAAAACGATTAATAAACAATTATACTAAATTATTTCTATCTTCTTTTAAAACCAAATTCCTTTTAAAAAACGGACATATTTTAAGATGTTTAAAAATCTTTATCCATAGTTCAAAAATCTCTATTCACAATATTCCATAAAACTATTAATTTATAATCTCCAAAAATCATACTTTTTATTTTAAAATAAATTTCTTTTAAAAAATAATTTAAGAAAAATTATTAAAACATATATAATTTTCAAAATCACTTTGAAATCCCTTTTCAAAATCAAATCATAATTTATAGTATTTAAAATACAAAAATAAGGTCTAATGCTAATAAAGCACTAAATAAGTAAAACCATGTCCATGACATCAAATATAGCATCCATGACACCAAAAATAAGGTCCAATGCCCTGCTCCAGCATCTGCCACTTGTGCATCCTTCCAGATCATCGTCATTCGTCAGAATGATGAACCCAAACACCACCAAATGCAACCAAAATTTGGCCATCTTGCCTCGTCGTATGACAATCCAATCGTGCATTCCCTTCTATTCATTGAGACAAATGTTTTTGTAGTTAGGGTCGTAACCTATCTCGACCTCTAGTGGTTTCGATTCACCATGGCTATTGGATTAAGCTATGATTTTAAACTAAGATTCGAACCTAACTTCTGTTTTGGACGTGAATATATAAAGGAAGGTGTATGGTTAGTACGTGGCTAGCATGGGAAAGGTATGGGTTGAACAGTGGTTGGGTATGGGTTATTATACAAAAATTTAATTTAATTTACAAAAATAAGTTTCAATGTCCGGAAATCTCGAACTCCAAATGAGCATGCCGGCAGACGTTCTATATGTTATGCCACTATTTCGAACATAATGGAACAAGTCTAAAGATCGAATTCAATCATATGGAGAAGATAGCTTTTCAAACCCAATTATTAAGCAAATTCCTTTAATTAATTTCTATGTGTTTCGATCTCGCATGCCCAATCGCGACGAAATTCGACGACATACTATAATTCACTATTATGGATCTAATTGAACTAGTTCCACTGAATCCGGGGTGTCCCAAAAGGCTATTTTCACATGTTAATTAAAACAAGTTATTTCCAAAATTAGTTTATCTCTTTTAACTCTAATTTAAAAGTTTACTATCTTCTTTCTTATTCAAATAAAATTTAAATCGGCTTTCATAATCATTTACATTCATATTAAATTAAAGATTCAATTATTTTAAATATTCCCAAATAATAAATTAAACAATTTAATTATCAAATAAATCGTTATATTTGAAATTCAAGTTATTTAACCTATAAAATTAACCTTTCTGTTTTTAAAATCAATTAATTATTCCAAATTAGAATGACTGAAATTCTGGGTCGTTATTCTCCTCCCTTAAAAGGATTTCGTCCACAAAATTTCCAATGTAAGAAAAATGCCCCAAACCCATTAACTTTTCAAAAAATTAGTTGAATAAATTGCAACATTCTTCTAAGTATTTAGATTCATTAACCAACTAATACTGTTAAAACTTACAATAATAAAACCAAATTTAGTAATCAAAATTTTCCTAAAATTCTCATAAAAATTCTAACTCTTAAATTTACGGAAAATTTCGCCAGTGTCTCCTTTGCATGGCTCAACCAGAAAAATTTATAGTATATATAATCATAAATATACATCTCATCTTCGAGGATGAGGCATCCCGTAGGGAAAAAAATATAAAAATATGGTATATACTACAAGATGTGTAACTTATTTTAGTATTAGCAAGGATATACAACCAACAAAATGAGAAGCGAGCTTCAAATGCCAAGCATATGCCATCCACACATACTAATCACTCAACAATAATGTGAACAATTATATAGAACGTAATATCAATATATAACATAGACCATATAATAACCATATGCAACTGTAGAAAATGTAACTAGAGAAATCATCGGTTAAATAATATCCATTCAATTTATTCATACTTATATCAATTTGCATTTCAAATATCAACATTATATTTATACACAATTATTAACATTCACTTAATTCTCATCTATTTTTCATACATTTACTTTAAATTCAATCAACGCTTAGCAACATTTCATTCCATATTCAGTTTACTCGGTATATTTTTCTTAATGCTAACAACACACAAAACCATTCTATAAAATTATCTACATAAGTTCATTTTAAACATCTTATACAACACTTCTTATGTATATTTTCACTTTAAAACTTAAGTTCATATTCAATTCTATCAAACCACACTCCAAACATATTCAACTCGTTTTATAACTCAAGTTCATATCTACCACATTTATTCATTTCATTAATTCACTTTTTTAATTCGTCTAATTCATTTCAACTCCAATTAAATTTCATTTAACTCATTTCATTACTCCACTTCATTTACCTTTTCTTGAGTCAATTTCCCTTCCAAAATCCATTTTATTCAACTTAAGTTAAGTTAAATCCCATTTCAAATTTCAATTTCAAACTTTTATTACTTAACTTTTTTTTAACAAATTAAAAAAATTTAACTTATCCTTTTAAAATTCATAAGTTTAAAGTTCATAAGTTATAAACTTATTCTTATCTATAATATTTTCCAATTTATAAGTTTTGATAACTTATTTTCATATACTTATCAAATCATAATTTAGATTTCAAAGTCAAAATTTGTTTTACCAAATGAAACTCTCATGTTAGCAATCCATCACTTAGAAACACAAAATGAACACCGATGATGCTGCAGTCATCACAAGAATTATTTTTCAGCAACTGGAGTAAGTTTAGTGCTCTCTATTTCTTTTTAAATCCCTTTTAAAATATTTCTATCCAAAATATTTTCCAAATATTACTATTATTACTTTTGCAGAAATTTTTAAAGGGTTTAAATTTCCAAATTTCTTATTTTAAATCCATTTTTATTTACAAATCATATTATTAAGTATACTTATACAATTTCATTTCCTTTCTATTTATAAATCACACTTATGAATCATATTTATATAATCTCACTTTCTTATGTAATATCATTTCACGAATGTTAATTATTTTAATTATTACCAATATTCTATAATTCATATTTATAAATTCACTTTCTTATATAACTTACTTTATAAATGTTTATCTTTGTTTAAATTATATTAATAACAACTTTTCTTAGAACAACAAACAATGAATGACAATAACTAAATATTATCATTCACTAACAACCAAACGCACCATATATTACTATAATAATTTCTAAAAAATTATTCTTTTATATATAAAATATAATTTAGGAATATTATTTCATTTACCAATTCTCAATTCAGTTTGCCTTGTTTAAGTGTTTAGAAACCCCTATCTATAACGTGGCATCCTACATACAGACCAGAATTCATAAGCCACTCAATAGATAAATTTACATAATAAAAAAAATTATAATCACCAACAAATACACGCTCATATACATATATACACTCAAAACTCAGAATAAGGCATTCCATTACCTTATCTCTTAATGAGTTACCCCACCAAAGCCAAGGTTCTCGCTCAACCTTCAATTATGATATCAAATGTAATAAACTAGGATTTTCAACTCTTGAAAATTGACACTAATACGTCTAAGGTACCGCGTGCCGAGTAATTGATTGCTGGAAAAACCTATTGTTACCGGAAAATAAGGAAGGATAAGCGAAGAGAAGAAGAAGAGAAAAGAAGCTAAAACAACATAGAATCTCACAATCACAGCGGAACAATTACAATATAATATCAATGATCTTTACAAAAGACAAATTGTTATATACATACATCCATTAAAGTACAACAACAAAACGCAATCATCAACCTGGACGGTTATAACAACCTGTCCTCACAAATGCTGCGATTTCTCAATAAAGCAGCGAAAAATAAACATATACGTGAATACAACTTGAAGACCTCCAACTAGTCTCCTAAGATCTCAAGCATCCAAAGAAAATCTGTAATACGCTCGGTCTAACCCGAGCATTATAATAAAATACACCCGAGTTAGTCTGGAAAACTAGTATGAGAGAACTAACTCAACTGGATTTTAAAGTTATAAAAGCCCTTTGAAATCATAGGTATCTTGTAATACCATTTCATACATAAACACAGATGGGCTTTACCTTACGATAACCAAACCACTTTATATGAAATTCTCTGATATTATAATAGTGTCTAAGATACAAATACTTATTAATCATAGCCGAAATTGTTACATTAATTAAATTTCAGCATATAGGTATAGAACTAAAACGGCAAAGGCTCGTATTGAAGAATGGATTTCATACAACGACTGGGCTACTGAGGTACCGCTCGTCACGGTGCATCTCTAGATAAAATAACACTGAGGACCTCGCCTTGATCCCCTGCTAACATATAACCGACATATCTCTTACTAGATAGTACCGAATATGATCGCCCCTCCGTTAATGGATCCCGAAGCATACAGATGAGAGATAATATCAACTTTAGATAGGGAGGATCATATCTTACTTAGGAGCAACCCACTTAGCCCTGATGCATCTCCCATGTTCTAGTCCTTCCCAATTAATGAGGCTTGAGGCTATGTTTTACGATAATATATAGCACTTTCGACTTGGAATTCTAATACTACCCTCCAGCAACATTGTAATACCAACATTCATCCATACAAGTTCATTTTGGGATTGAACGAAACACTTGAGAGCTCCATCTTCAATTCCATCATCTTCAAGATGTCTTCACTTTGAAATGCTTAAGATAGATCGATGTTTTTTTCAGATAACACATTTGATCCGCTCTCTTCGAAATAACATTCGATGGTTTTTGGTAAACTCAACCCTTGTTCTTTAGGAAATAAACAGTCAATGATAAGAGCGGAGATCACCTCCTAACCGTTAGTTGACGAATTTCCTTATCATCATCCTAGAAGAATGAAACATGATTTATACGCACAGGACAACATCATCAAAGATGACTATGCCATATAAACCGCTTATTTCTCCTAGATATATTAGTAGTTACATTTTGGGTCTAATTCCGATAGTTGGTTATTTAACTATCGAATAACAAACATTCAATCAGGGATTTAACTCCATAGGGAAAAATCAACATTGGTTAAACACACAAGCAACCACTAACCTCTTTAATTAATTTTTTCATTAATTAAATTACTTGTAAATACTTATATAAAATATCTTTACAAAAATATAACAAAAATCCTATATTTTCAATATTTAGAAAAAATATTTATATACTTATCTTAATGCTATATGTATACCCCCAAAACCAAGAAAGATTTCCTTTCTATACAATTCAAAAATCATTTCACTACACTTATTCACTCCCTCTGATATTAGTTTCTTGAGAGGATTCTCCCAAAAGATTTGGTTGTTAAGGTTATTGAGTTTAACCAATCGGACGAAGTGATTCAATATTACAACATTTAAAGAAGGGATGTCGGACTCTGGTGCCATCAACTCCAAAGATAGTAGATAGGTGTTCACTCCAAAGATAAGAGATAGGTGTACATGTTGGAGATAGCTGAATCGGAGCAATTCTTAAATAAGCTATGAACCTAGAAAAGAATTTCAAAAATGGAAGAAACCCTCTGTGCCATATGTGTATAGCAACGTAAGAGAAAAACTCTTCATGTGGGTTGTTGATAGTGTCATTTTCAGTAGGTAGAATGGCTTCCATCCCGGCGATTCCAAAGCTATTGAGGATTGCATCCACTTCATCTTGAGTGGATATAAAAGAATGCTTGGAAGTAGCTTCAACTTTCTTTGGAGAACTCGTGATTCTGCCAAGTGAAAACGTTTCAATTAGAAATTACAATTTGTTATGAAATTAACATTCTTTCAAGGATTAGTAGAAGCCTACTACAACAATTTAAACATCAAACAAAATATGAAACTTCAAATTCTTGAAAGAATGTTAAAGTTAAAAATGAGATTTATTAAGCTTTCGATAGAGTCGAAAGGAAAATAAAATTTAACACTTAACAAACACCTCCCAATAATGTCGAAAGCCTAGATTTAAGCAGCTATTGCTTTCAATAGAATTGAAAAGGAGGGTTGAAGTATGTGTCCAATCGGCAGTCTTCAACAATGTCAGAAGCTCAATAGGAACTTTGTTATTAGAAAGGAATAATTAAAACCAACAAAAAAATTTGAATAAAGTACATACTACCAATATTCAATAAATAAAAGGAAAGACCATTCGACACCGTCGAAACCTACAATCTTAGTTTTACCAAGGGAACATGTATGCTATCGGAACCATATATACCAAGTAAGTCGAATGGTTTTAAGTTGAATTCGTATTGTTAAAAATAAAAGGACTTAGAACATTCCGATGATATTGGATAAGGATGATTATAGGAGGTTTCGAATCATTAGTTACAGAAGGTTTCGATAAAATCGAAAGGAACGCATGGTTCCGAAAGTCTACTAACAACTAAATTTCAACCAATACAATAGGTTCGACTAAGTCGAAACGTTTGGATTGGTTTATGAATTTTACAAAGTATGCTTTCCTCGGCCCAGTTACCCACTGAAATATCGACAATTATGTCTTCTTCCGAATAACTTCAAAGGGCAATCCAAGCTATTATAAACATTCGGGGAGTATTACTATGGTGTCACTTCTATCTTCTTTATTTTAGTAACCTTCTTCTTTTTAACCACCATTGTCCACAAAAAATTTGTAGTGCTGTGATCATAAAGAAATCTGTCCTTTTTTTTTATTTCCCGTTCGTATAAAATATATCTATCTCTAACTTAAACAAATTTAAAACAAGTATATATGAATGGTTGTGAAACCCATGAGACAAAATCTATTCTTTCAAAATGTGAGTTACGATGCAATAACTAACATCTTCGAAAGGTATTTGAGTTGAAAGCATAATATTGTCTTAGAAGAGGTCAGTTTCGTATGAAATAAATAACCTTTCGACATGGTCAATAAAATAAGGCGCTAGATTACCTTTCGACCCCATCAAAAGGGGCTAAAAAATCAAAACAGCAAATTGCCGCCTCAATCCCTTTTGAAGGGGTAGAAGAGTAAAATTCTAGCGCTAAATTTTTGGTTCGTACATCTTAAAACTTCGGGGCAAAGTTAACCAAAGATTCCTCCTTCCCCAAACCCCATTTCAACCTAGAAACTAAAAAACCATTAAACAAATAAATTTGAACAAGAATTATTTACTTAAAATTTTGAAATCTTTGAGGTAAAAGAAAATTTTCCCTAAAACCAACGATAACAATAGAATTTGGGTTGGGTGAGTTCAAAAAGAAAATTAACAAAAAGAAGAAAATCGAGTCAAACGATGAAATTGAATCGAACAATAAAATGCTTTTAGGTAAATTAAAACTTGAACGGTTCTAGGTAAATCAAAAAAAAATTGAAATCACATCTTTAAAAGTTTGAGAAGTTGAAATCTACCGTAAAATAAAAAGATAGAAAGAGATTTGAAAAGTGAAATAATTTTGACTTACTTTAGAGCTGGATTCTTCTTTGATTAAGAAAAAGTGATTTGAGGTTTGAGAATTTTTACTTTTGCTCGAAGTTTGTTTCAATTATAGATGAGTGAAAGAGAAGAAGAGGAGAGCGTGGTTTATAAGAAAATTCAACAAAGACGGCAAACGATTCGATCAGATTTAAATGAAAGGTCCAGATTCATAATGGAATACCATAAGGTGGGAAATATTCAAGGTTTTGAAAAGATTGACTTGGAATGACCTTTCAAATAAGTTAAAACAACACCTTTCGAAGACAAGGAATGACAACTCTTCATATGCGCACCAAACCTTTCGAAAGCAAAGGTTTCACCTTCACTCAAACCACTTAGAAACATACATTTGTCAAAATAACCCTTTCGTAAGTCAAACCAAGCCTTTTGAACCGATTGAAGCTATCAATATCCTGGGAGGTTCTACATTAAGTCGCGAGCAAGAGTTCAGAAGCAATTAACAAGGTCGAAACGATCTGTATTGCAACACCTTCGAAACCCCTGGATATAGCCTATATACTGGGTCAAAAGCTTCTATAAATCAATATGGAGAAGCAAGGTGCAATCATCTATTTTGGCAAAGGAAGAAGCGTTCTAAAGACAATTCTGAAGCCATCTTTCGACCAGGTCAAAAGCATTGGGTCGAAAGGTGCTGGGCCACGTCTATAAATAAGACCCAAGGGGTCTGGTTTAAGATCCGAACTGATTCATTCTAGACTTGTACTCTCTTAATTCTAAATGTTGTAATCCTAATTTGTAAATTTAACTGGGAAAGAATTGATCAATAAAGCCTTCTTTAACTTAGTAAAGGGAAGATCACTGAATCCTTGATTACATAGTTGTTTCGAAAGCTTTTTATCATATCTAATCGTGTTTCAATGGTTTCGAGCACATCGAAAGGCCTCTACCGACTTGGTTGAAACTTCTGCATTTTCAAGTAATTTCAGTTATTGAATCCTACCACCATTCGTTGGACTTCTATTTTCGAATGGATCGAAAACCGTAACCCAAACCAGTTTTACCTTTAATTCTCAATCCATACCTAAGACACTTTGGACTCCATCTTTCGACAAGGTCGAAACCATTCGAAACTGATCATAACCTTGAATCGTAGAGCCATCTATTAAGCGTCCGCAATTGCTCCGAAAAGATTGTTTCAAAGGGGTAACCTAGTGAAAAGAAAGAAATTTGAACGTTTTGACCGGATTGAAAGGTTAATAAGGGAAAGATATCACAACAAGAACCTATTCGAAAGGATGAAATGGAAGGATTATCCACATCTTACCTTCTTCCACTTAACCAAAAGAGATCAAAAAGTAGTAACCTTGTCCTAAAACAACTTTAAGGTGTTGATAAGTTTTCTTGTTAACAATATGTATAACTCCTAATTAATTGCACATTCATAACATTTATGACCTATTAAATAGTTTTCTATAACTAGTAATTTGACTCTCAACTTCCAAATTGAAAATACTAAACCAATAACTATTACATACATATAAACATAAGAGTATATTTTGATATACTCTACTATACACACACACACACACATATATAAAAAGTTGATTAAAATAAATAAAATACTAAAATTAGAAACGTAAATATGTTGTATTTTATTAAACGACCATATTACAGCTAGTATTATATATAGGCTTCATTGGCCCATGATAATCGAAATAAGGGAATTTTTTGATGTCTACCCATTTATTCCCTATAGAGCGGCCTAATTCTATAAATAGTACCAGAGCTCTAATGATCTATGAGGTCCAAATTAGCAATATTAGAACTAACTTATTAAAGCATGCCTATTTAATAGAGTGTCTAGAAAGATAGTGTCTAAGGTTGGACTTAGGCAATCAAGTACTTTACCCTACCTGGCTACTGCCCTGACCCAAAGAATGATGTAAGCCCAAAGGTTATCCCCAATGTAAAGGTCCGAATTGATTTTGGGTCTTGGGTTAATTTTCAAAGTAAGATTTAAAATTAAATTATATTTTAAATTTAAAAGTAAAGTATAAATGAAATTTCAAAAATCGTTTCTCAAAATTATTAAATTATTTTTGAAATTTTATTTTAACTATTTATTTGATTGGATTAAATTAATTAATTAATTAATTAAAGTTAATTAATTAAAATTAAAACATACATAGATATATGTGAATATAACTTAAAATATGGGTAATATAAAATTTTTGAAATTAGTAAATTTTAATTAAAAAATTTAATCAATTAAGTTAATTAACTGTTAATTAATAAATATTATACATGTACTATAACATATGTATATATATAATTACTATAAATGTTTTTATTTATATTCATTTTTAAACTATTAAGGATGAATAAATTAAAATTAAATAAGGTATCAATATAATTTTAATTAAATTTAAATTAGATAGTGTTATCCAGCCTTTTGACCAAACAGTATACAAACGAACTTGATGAGTCAGACTTGAAAGCTATTAAGACAGAAAGCCCAAAGAGATAGCCATATAGTCCAGAAACTAAATACAACCAAAGCCATAGGGGAATAATATCCCATCACTAGAGTTGAGAATCCTAATTCCACCATAGTGTTGGATTGTTACCGATTCAACCACCTGGATCGGTACCGATCCATGATATCTCATCAAACAAACTCCTAACTTCCCCTCTTCCAAGACATGACGCCAGCAGCTTCTTCCAAATGCAAAAGTATGGTTTGTATATAATCTTTAGGCAAGAGGCTCGGGTTCATGAAAATGGGAATTCCATTCCTTCACCAATCCATCCAATTGGCCTAAAAATAAGTTAATGATAGTGCAAACAAGTTGGAAATCATGAAGCTCGCAATAAGACCCATCTATCAAAGATATTCAGAGCAACCCATAAGTTAATTTTATGGATCGATATTGGTCCAAGAACATGGATCGGTACCAATCTATAATGACTGATGAGGTGTCCACCATTTTCTCACGAAGAACAAGTCTAGGCATGGAAAACAATGTGGAGATCGTGGGGGTGATTTTTTAGGAAATCTACAACTATGAATAGGAGGGCAAGGGCTCATTTTGAGGATCTTTTTCACTTCTCTACTAATTTTCTATAATTCTCTTGTACTCCCACTGATCCATACCAATCCATAAAAATAGAAATGAAACATCACCATAAATCATCAACAAAGTTAAGTGGATGTAGGCAATGATTAGCCGAACCACAATAAAATCTATTATCTTGTTCCTTGGGGTTTTTATTTAGTTTCTTTAGTGTTTTCTCTACTATACTCATTTAGGTGTTTCTTCCATTTTTTCTTCAAATAGGTATGATTCAGTTAAATAGAGTAGAACGGTAAGAAATCCATATTAGATTTAAGGAACAAATACATAGGTATAAGTACGTACCATAATTTCAGATGTGTTTGACACTTAAATCACGAGGGTATTTCATAATAAAGAACATTATTCCCTAAATAAAAATCACTCATTGTGTGTGTGTGTTAGAGATTATGAATCCCTAGTATATAAGCTATCCTCTACCATATTATATATATAAGTTCTTCCCTGCCATTTAATTACTGATATTCTTCAAGCTAGAGATGTTATCTGTAATATCATGAATGTACTGAATAAATGCGGTAAGATACATGTATCTATTTGTTAATATTCCTTAAGGTATGTGCATTATACTTAAGCCATCATGAAATGGTGGGTGTGAGTGATTAATCTCTCTCGATTTGTTCACATTCCTCAAGGTAGAAATGAGACCAGGACAAAGACCATGGGTTAGGAGTTATATATCATAGGACTAATAATATGTTATCCATCGCTTATGAGCTTATGATTTATTGATATTCCTCAAGGTCGATGTTGCTCAATTTTCTTGATAGTGTTATTAGAGAACCGAGTAAGCATGACCCACCCGCATTATAGTTGGCCTAACAATTCCATAACGGGCTCCATTCTTGGCGGTCCGTATCCCATCTGGCTCCAGGCAAGCCTACCCATTCACCAGTACTCTAAGTCTATCGCCATCCCAACTCAAGGCAACATCAGCTATTTCATCATACTGGACAAGCTCAAGCGCGACATATCTTCGATTGGCTTCATTACAGCTGCCTTTGACAAGTGCTAAGTAGCTCGTCAAATCATCCCGCAGCTAACCACCATATCCCTTACAACTTGGACCTTAGCACCGTTCAACTTTCCTCAGCAAACCTCGATAGTAAGCCACCGACCCACTCACGGTGGTTCACATCATATCTGGCTCTAGACCAGCCCTTCCTCTCAATAACACTTTAAGTCCATTGTTGGCCCACGTAACTCAAGGCAACTTTACTAGCCAACTCATTAGGAAAAACTGGATGAAGCATGACTAATGTCTGGCCTGGCTTTACTATTTCCAATCTCATCATCTAGCAGTCGACATGGCTCCTTGTAGCTTGGTTCTAGCAATGTTCAACTCTCATCAAGTGTTATCAACAACCGATCGGCCATCCCCACCTGAGCAAAGACATCCATCCACCTTGCCAAAGTGGCATGCAAAAGTAAACGACAAATCCTACAGCAGGTTGTACAAGGCACTGTCAAAAAGTGAACAAAAATATAACTACACCTATAGCACGTCACTAGCACTTAAATGCTCATTAAATTCAATGCATGCACCTAATATAGAAGGACAGCTGGCATCTACTCTACCACACATTCCATCCTCCCCTTTATAGCTGCCTTCCATCAGCCGATGTGACTAGATCAATGTCTAAGCTCCCTTCCCACTGCATAATGCATTGCTACTTCAAAGGGGCTGGAAATTGGTTGAATTTTTTTATTATACACGACTTAGTCACTCTCATCATAGCAAATCAAAGCCCTAAGCCATTAAGATTAGCTACATTTTATGCTTAAGTGCTTTATCTCTTGTCATTCTTTAATACTTCCATGTAAATGCAAGAGAAAAACATAGTAAGAGGTCTTTATAGAAGATGCCAGAAAATTTTTCCATGCCACTCTATATTTTGGTGTCATTTAATTTAATTTGTTTGTTTTCTTCCTCATTTTACATTTTTAAGCCTAATGATTAGCAAGTAACTTTTTTTTTCACGATGTGTTACTCATATTTCAAGGTTGGCTAATTTATTTGTCAACATTTTGGCACTAGAAGGAGGGCCTCCCCTTAAAGCTCTTACATCACTTTTGTTCCCTATAGAAATCTGTTATGACTTGTTTCCATGGACCAAGTTCCTGAAATGAAGGTAATAACTCCAATGAGCATGGAACCCATGATATGTAGTGTAGCATGTTGCAACAATTGATAAATGTTGGTACTTCGCCGACAAGTGCAAAGTTTGAGGATGCGGTTGCATATTTAGGCTACTGTAAACTCTGTTCCAACAAATCCTCATACATTTGACCTACTCAATCTACCTGCTAACCGATTTTCCTTTCTTGATGCCTAAGACCACATGAATACTTCTGAGTCTTGTGAAAGAGTGGAATCTAAAACCCCACTCATGGATATGCGTGCTCATCCAAGGGGTATGATGTGCGCATGCCAAGTCACATTATTGACATTGCTCTAGGCGTAGACATGCCTAGAGAACCAAGGCACTGCCATTCCCCCTCAATGGAATGTCGTCTGCTTTTGAATGTCCCTGCAATATTCCATCTACTGCCCATAGGTAGTATGAGGTTTCCTCGGCATAAGTGCGTAGCCAAGAATAGATTAAGAGAGGGGTGGGTTAGACATTCTAGGTTGCCATCTATGCATAGGGAGAGGAGGTCCCCCATTCTAGCTCATCGTTATTATAATCATTCTCCCTTCCATCACCAACATCTTACTACACAAAGATGCCTATTAAGCCCATAGCCGTTCATTGGTCACGCAATCCTATAGCAATCAGATGTTGGTCTTAGGGAGGAAATGAATATCATTCACCGACTGCTCAATAGAATGTAAGCTCGAAACACCGTGGGTGAAGATTTTCAGATGATGAGAAAGGTGTGCCTTTTTCTAAGGATGTCCTGAACACTTATAATCATAAGCGGTATCCTTTGACATCCATTGACAATTATGATGGTACTGATGACCCATCTAATCACATTACTATCTTCAACTCTATTGCTCATGCCGACAAGCTGTCTGACCCAGCAAAGTGCCAACTTTTACCTTCTATTCTCACATGACCAGCCTCCTGAAGGTTCCTACATCTACAATCGGGCAACATCCATTCTTAGGTCGAGCTAGGTGCAAATTTCAAGAGCAGGTTCTTCACTTCTATGAGACATGTTATAATGGATAGTGGGCAATGTAACGTCAGGTAGAGGCCAACTGAAAGCATGCAGCCATATGTAAATTGCTTAAACAAAGAATCCACTTGAGCTAGGGATGTTGACGCAAACAGTCTAGTTGTGACCCTCTATTCAGGAGTTAGGTATAAATCAAGACTATGGAAGAGCTTGAATTTTAGCCATCTACATCCCAAACCAACTTCTATCAGTGAATTAATGACATAATGAGGATAGAGGATGACAATCTTTATGACAGTGACAACAAAACTCGACATACCAATTAAGCATGCCTCATCATACTATGAAGTGCCGACCTAATGGTCATAAAGCAACACAAAGAGGCATGCTAAGGCTCGCACCTAGTTAGGTTTAAGTATGGTAACTATGCTACTCTAAACAGGGATATGGAGATAATATATCTTGCCACATGGGACCAAGTACAATTTCAAAGACCAGGCTCCTCTACGAAGGCAACTTTTAGATTTTTTTCGAGGTCGCACAAAATAAAGGAACAATTGCAATATCCAGCCGGCTACATCCAAATTATCAGATAATAACATCGCGATAATAAACAATGTCTTGACCATATATGGAGGCTCGCATATGGCCCATAGTAACTAGGGTGCACAATCTTGGTATTAAAGGGAAGTGGGTTCGGCAGGCCAAATATATACTTTAGATCAACGAGCATCTAAAACACCTAGGATAGAGTCGGATCAGCCCATCACTTTCACTATCTTGGAAGATAAGCGGTCTCTTACCACCATCATGATCCTGTTGTCATCACTCTCGCAATGGCCAAATTAAATATGCATCAACCCTTTTTGGAAAAAGGCAGCCCAGTCAACGTCATGTTTAAACATGTTTTTCAGGCTCCCAAGCTTCTTATTTCCAGCCTAACCACTTAATCCCTGCCAATTTACAGCTTTAGGTGTGGGCAATATTCTGATGTGTACCACTTTACATATGGAAACATTTGACTAAGAACCCCTAGCCACAAAAGTTTAGGTAAACTTGTGGTGGTCGACTAGCCATGTGCATACAATCTATTGATAGGACAGTCGGCCCTTGTTAAATTGGACATTGTCATCTCCTATAATTGGATTATCATGAAGTTTCTCATCGAAGGCGCGATCACCCAAATCTAAGGCAATCAGCCGAAGACTAGGGATTGATGGGACCTCCCTAAAAAGGTAAAGAAGGGTGTTCAAGTCGAGATTACCATAAATTCTGAAGCACCAATGTCAATAGCTCCTCTTTCCAATAATATCATACATGATCATGTCATGGAAACCAAAGATGTATCATCCAAGAGTACCCTCGAGCCTACACACACTTAGGTTCATGCCAGGAACATCCTTACCTATGAAATACATCAATTAGTGGTGTGTCAACCGAGAGTATCCTCAAGCCCAACAAACCTTAGAGTCATGCTGGAATTGTCTGTCTATAAAGATTGGGATGTAATGAATCGTATCTCCTTGGACACTCTACAAAGAATAAAAGAACTCATCCAATCAAGGGATGATCATGTTGCCCCTTATTGCAAAGCGGGGACATCCACATGGCTACTCCTACCCCCTCAAGCCAGCAAACTCATCTATGAGGATCGGGGATAACATCAATGCCATAACTTAATCATGGATGTCTGTCCCCATCGAGGATGTTATAGAGTGCATGATTTACATACTAGACCAAAGTGACTTAGAAACCAAATCAAATCTAAATGATGACCCACTAGACACCAACACGGGTGGCTCAAGCATTGATGATGAGTTGGTTGCTCCCTTGGATTCAATCTCCATAGATTGTGTCGACCCCGACAAGTTTATTCAAATTTGCATAGAACTCATCTCAAAAGTTAAGGAGGATGTGATAATTTTCTATGGAAAAGCAAAGACATTTTTACACGGGGAATCATGACATAATCTACATTGATTTCATGTTCATTTTTCAGGCACTAAACATTGATCCCAAAGACATCCTTGTCCTTCAAAATTATCAACCACTCAACCTGAAAAGGAAACAAGCTCTTAAAGAAGGGGTGGAGAAGCTATTGTCCAAGGACCTCATTTGAGAGGTTGAATATTTGATCTAGGTAGAAACCCAGTGATGATTAGAAAATCAAATGGCTCTTGGAGGACCTTCGTTGACTTCTCCAACCTAAACAAAGCCTTCCCTAAAGAAATCTTACCATTCCCTTGCATCGATCAACTTGTGGATTCAACTAATAGACACGAGTTTCTCACCTTCGTGGACATCTATTCTAGGTATAAGCATATTGCAATGCATGGCCCAAACCAAGTGCACACTTCCTTCATCATAAATGTCGACTTGTATTACTAACGCGCCTTGTCATTTGGTATACGAAATGGTGGCACCACCTATCGATGTCTCATCAATCATATTTTCTTTAACTAGATCGGTTGATCTATGGAAGTTTATGTGGATGACATGCTGATGAAGTCTGAATGAGTTGGGAGCATTTGTAGAACCTGGACGAGATTTTCAACATATTGTGCCAATACAACATAAAGCTAAATCCACAGAAGTGCTTCACTGATATCTAGTTTTGCAAATTCCTTATTTATCTTATGATCAATAAGGGTATTGAAGCTAATCCCGATAAGATCCAAGCCATCAAAGATATGAAATCCCCAAAACTGTGAAACAGGTACAAAACTTGAAAGCGATGCTATCAGCATTGAGTCGGTTCGTCTCAAAGGCAACAGACTGTTGTCTCCCTTTCTTCGGCCTTATTATAAAGGGAAAATTGTTTTCTTATAACAATGAACGCATCAAAGCATCTAAAGAACTGAAGCATTGTTTGGCTACTCTTCCAGTATTATCCAAGCCTCAATATGGAGGATTTATTTCTACATCTGATAGTGACTGACTATGCAACTAGCGCAATCCTAATAAAATAAGATGAGAATATCATGAAACCAATCTATTATGTTAGCAAGAGATTGTCAAGCCCAGGGACAAGATATACAAGTTTGGAGAAGCTTGCCTTTTGCCAACTCATTACAGCCCGAAAAACCCGACCAAACTTTCAAGCTCATCCTATCGAAGTCCTAACCAATCAACCTCTCAAGCAAGTCCTAAGCCATACGGACACATTTAGTCAATTATTAAAATGGTATGTCGAGCTAGGGCAGCATCACATCTCATTCCAACCTTGCACTTCTATCACAGGCCAAGCCATTGCAAAATTTCATTGCTGAGTGCTCAATCCCAAATAAGAGTAAAGAAGAGTCCATCACTAACCAGGAAGCATGTCACATGCATGTGGATGAAGCATCAAATGAGAATAGGGAAGGGGCCAGTATGGTCTTGTTCACTCTCGAAGGAAGAGAATTGTGTTTTGTGATCCACCTTACTTTCATGGTGACTAATAATCAAGCCGAGTATAAT
Source organism: Allium cepa (assembly GCA_030765085.1). NCBI lineage: Eukaryota > Viridiplantae > Streptophyta > Magnoliopsida > Asparagales > Amaryllidaceae > Allium > Allium cepa. The sequence goes on along the minus strand of CM060938.1, from coordinate 719,294,521 downwards.
ACTATTGTGGCTGGCCTTGGGATGGCAAAAGAATTGCATATGGAATCTATCCATGTTTTGGGCGACTCATCATTGGTCGTTAATCAGATCGGTGAATGATTCTAAGTCAAAGGCAAGACACCAGCCTTGTATGCTGTAGAGTCCAAGTAGATAGTCAACGCATTTGCCGAGTTCAAGCTAGAGCAAATTCCTTGGGAATAGAATGCAAATCTGTGGGTCCTTTTAGAGGTTCATAGTACCCCTTGCTATGAGCCTAGGGCAATAATGATGGAAATAGACATGCCATACATGGATAATTCAATGTTCTCTTTGCAAGCACTTAGCAGGCGAAGAATTTCATTTTGGCCATAAGGAAGCTAGGAAGATTCTCTACCAGACTCCCAATTACATGATTGTAGATATAAAGCTATACAAATGGAGGTACTCCACACCATTTCAGTTGTGTGAGTGTCTATAGATGAAGCCGACTAGATTCTCAAAGTGCTACATGAAGGATTTTGTGGGGATCATGTCAAAGGGGCAAAGCCTTGAAAAAAGGCTTGATAGGAAAACTGGCTAATGCTAAGGGAAGGTACAATCACGCTATAGTCGTCATTGACTAATTCACTAAGTGAGTCAAGGTCGAGTCTCTAACTAGAGTCACCGCCTCCAAGATATTGAACTTAATTACAAAGAAAATTGTCCGTCATTTTGGTCTACCAATGAAGATTATCACCGACAAAGACGCTCAATTTGAGAGCACCCTCTTTCAAGACTTCTGTGTAAGGAGTGAAATTGAGAAGTGCTTCTCTTCCATTTCTTATCCTTAAGCCAATGGATGAGTCAAGGACATAAAAAAAATCATCAAGTCAACACTAAAGACATGTCTTTCTAATGCTAAAGGGAACTGGTCTGAAGAACTATCGCTCGTTCTTTGATACTATCGCACCTCTACGCGCACTTCAATCGACCATACACCATTGTTGCTTTCTTATGGGGATGAACCACGATGCCTATAAAAATTAAGTTCTCCTTATCTCAGTGTCTAACCTTCGATCTCAAGAAAAACGATAAGCTAATCAAACTTGACGCTATAGAAGAATGAAGAGCCAAAGCCAAACTCCGCAAAGAAGCCTATAAGATAAAGATAGCAAGGCACTACAACTCAAGAGTAAATTGCCAATAATTCTTTGTCAGTGACCTAGTTCCATGCCAGTTGTTCGATAATACAAAGAATGCAGATGAAGGAGTGCTCGGCCCAAACCAAGAGGGAGATATGCTACAGGTGTAATGTTGAAAAATAGTTCTTATTTCCTCCCTCAGTTAGACAAAATACAAATATCCCTCACTTGGAACCCCATGCAACTTCGGGCCTATTATATGCAAGAGCTATCCACCATTATAAGGCTGTGTAATACATCTTCCATGAAGAATACATTGAAGACTCCAAAGCCAACATTGTTCCACACATTACCAAGGCTATCCAATGAGGATGGGTTATCATGTGTACATTACCTTGTTTGGGGATCAATTTTCCATCAATACATTCATAATCCATGCTCGCTTCCTTTTTAGTTGACTATCCAATGAATTAGTATGTGCCGATTACCTTGTTGGGGACCATCGACCATTGCCGCCAAGGACTGTGTGAATCACACTCCCTTCCTTGCCAGTCCGTTCTCTAATGAAGGTGAATTACGGTGCATTCACTTTTAAGTTCAAGGATTGCCACCTAACGTTTAGGTTTTGTCGAACTTGCCTACCACTCTCATCTGGCAGCATGTCACCCTAGAAAGCCTTCAAGTAGCCCAGGCTATCAAATGAAGGATGAGTTGTTATATGCCAATTACCTTAGTAGGGACTGCCGACCTCTACCACCGAGGACTATATGAGCTACGCTCCCTTCTTTACCCACCGGCTATCCAACGAGGGTAAATTATCATGCATTCACTTCTCTGTTTAGGGACCACCGTCCAGCATTCAATTTTGAGTTGTGCCTCCTACCACTCTTAGAATGTAGCTTGCTACCCTAAAGAACCTTCAATCAGCCTAGGCTATCCAATGAATGATGAGTTATTATGTGCTCATTAACTTATTAAGGACCGTCGACCTCTAAAGCCAAGGACTTGTCGAGCCACATCCTCTCCATGTTGGTTTTCTATCCAATGAGGTTTAATCATTGTGCATTCAACATTCTTGTTCAAGGACTTCCACACAATGATTAGGTTTAAGCCGGGCTCGCCTACCAATCCTAGCATAGCTTGTCATCTTGGAGAACCTTTGAGCAACCCAAGACCCCAAATAGTGGAGGAGTTATCATGTGTTTACTAACTTATTAAGGACTGCCAAACTTTACTTCCAAGGACAGCATGAGCCAAGCTTCCTTCATTGTCGGCTAATTATCTAATAAGGGTGAATTATCGTGGATTCACTTCCTTGTTCAAGGATTTCCACCCACGTTTAGGTTCGAGTCAAGCACGTTTTCTACTCTCAAGTGGCAGTTTGTTACCCTGTAGAACCTTCAAGCCATTTAATGCTTAGGTTCACACCGAGGCCACATAAAAGCAGAGGAATATAGCAGAGCTCGACTATCATATACTAGCTTGGTGCTTATTTAAGCAACTAGGCCACAAGGTAAATGCCTACAACTGAGTCCGTTAACCAATTAGGCCTATCGACTAAAATTGGCCAATTTAGTGCAAGGTTTGCAAGAACATGCCATAGTCATCATCTATAACTTACCCTTCTTTGTTAATTAATCTATTGAAAAATAACAAGTGAAGATCCACGTGGAGTATATCAGCCATTTAAAGTATGCTACCTTACAAGATATATACAAACAAATAGGAGTAAACAAAACTGCAAATACTTATTATATAACATTCATAAAATGAATTCTATTTATTCACAAAAATGTAGGGCACATAGCCCACCTCACTAGGCTTGCAAAAAAAGGAAGGATAAAGTGTCTACAAACTAGGCTCCTTAGTTGGCCAGGTCAAGGAGTCCAACTGCTCCTTGGTTAGCATAACTGTCACCGAAATGCCTGCCATCCTTATCACCTCAACCAACACCTCTTGGACCTTAGAAAAAGCTATGACATCAAAGTTGCTGATGGAAATAGGAAACTAGAAGTTTTTTCTAAGCAGCGTTCTTATCATTTTTCTTAACCGGTTTGTCTACCTGGCCTCTTCCTCCTTCCTGATGGCATCTAAGTTTATAATTTTCTGGCACTTAGTTGTATGCTTGGTCAGGTTGGCCGACAACGGGTTGGCCTCCTTCTCCAACCTCTCCTTGAGGTCCATCTCACTCTCCACCTTCTCCACCCTCGCCCGTGCCTCAGTCGCCTCCCACATTGACTTTTTGGCTAGCTTGGTCACCTCCATGCTCAGCTGTTTAGCCACCTCCTTACCCTCTTAGTCCTTGGTGGCCACAAAATTTGTTGCTTACCAAGTCGTTATCTCAGGCTTCGATCATTTCAAAGCTTTTCCATGCCTTTTGGATGCATATACAATAGTAACTGGCATGAAGAAAAGCCAAAATAAGAATAATATCAATGTATAAGGCAGGAAAGTTCAAGTTCGGTACCTTACTAGAAAGGCATTTCGAGTCTAGAAGTTTATCATATCCTCCAAGGAATGCTGGTTCATGCTAGACTGGGCTTGGTAGGTGTACGAAAGGGCCTCCATTAACAAAAGTTAAAAGGCTGACGACATTCGTTCCTTGTCATTAGTATCCTCACATGGTTTAGGTCTAGAGTAATTTGCACCAGCGGCGTGGCCCCGTCATGAATCTTAAGCTCCCCTAGGTCATAGATGTTGAGGAACTTATTGAAAGGTGAGGGGACCTCGATGGCTAGGAAGAGCTAGTCCATCTCTTTTCCTCTTCTTATTCTTGCTTTCGTTGGATAGCTGGAATGACCGTGTGGGGCTGGAAGGGATACCAATAATTTGTCCCTCGAGTTTGAGCATAACAGGGGCCTTGGGTGTAGTAGGGGCCTAGGATGCAACAAACATGATGGGAGTAGTAGGCACTTAGGTCACGATGGCCTTAGCAACTCCCTCCATCTCATTAAAAGCATCAAAACCTAAGTAGTCAGCCACTACAATGACAAAGAAAAGATAAGAGCAAGTCAAAATGCTAGGGAAAATAAAGATAAGTACAAGTAAAGTACCATTTTTATTGGCCCAGCCTCGATTTCCTACAAGGTATAGGCATGATGAGACCGATTTACCTACACTAGTTTGGTCCTTCTCAACACGAGGCTCGCTCAATGTAATATCCCGGAATCTCCAAGAATTTAAAAAGTGATAATCTCTTAATTTAAATTATTTGAATTGATAAAATTGTTCTTTTCAAAAATAAATAACCAAGTAATAATAATATAATGTTTTAATTATGGTTATAAATTGGTTTTCAAATAAGAATAATTATTTTATTTGTGTAAATAAATTCTAAATTGACTTATTGTTTTCATAGTTAATAAGTGTGTTCAAATATATTTATATCTGTGTATTTAAATTGATTTTAAAATAGGATAAATTATTTATAAATAATAATGAGTTTATTTAAAAATAGATATTTATATTTATTTAAATTGATTTTAGATTTGGATTTTTTTAAATTTGACTTTGAATTGAATATAAATTTGAATTTAAGGGGATATATACATCTTAAAATTGAATAATAATATAGTTTGGTTTTAAAATACATAGAAAATGTTTTTAATTAAAAATAAGTTTTGTTTTATATTTTTATAGAAATTTATCTATAGATTTGGAATTGTATTTATTTAATAAGAATAAATACAAGGACTTTTGAAATAGCATTTTTAAAATGAGTTTGCAATATTTTATATAATTTTATTTAAATTATATTTGGTTTCATTTTTTTAAAGATTGTATTTATATAAATTTAGAAAACGTTTATAAATTATAAATATGTATTTGTTAATTAGGAGTTTGATTAGAAAAGTATTTTTAAAATTAAGAAAACATATTAGTTAATTAGGAAATTAATTTAAAAAGATTTTTAATTCTTTTAGAATAAAATTAAATAAAAATTAACAAGTGTTTAGTTTTAAATCACTTTAACAACAAGTGTTACAACATTTATGTAAATTAAAGACAAGTGTCCATTATTTTTTTTAATTTTCTTTTGATTTAATAAATCTGAAAATTTCCTATGTAAACACTATCTTTCTCCATATTTTTTTCTTTAAATTTTTGTTCATTCCTAAAAAAAGAAACTAGATTATCAATGCAAATCTTTACTCATTCAAAAATCAGAAATCCTCAACATCCAAAATCTGAAAATCCATGCTCAAATCAATATCAAACCTGAAATCTCCTCAAACCATTCTGTGATCAAAAGCCTGCCATCAACTCCTCAAAACATCACTCTCTGTTTACAAAATCAAGTGCCAACAAAATCTGCAGTATATTTGCAAAACTTCAAAACAAATTTCAATCCAATTCTGCAATTTTCACATGTCTACATCAACTTTCATATGCATGCAAGTGTGAATCTAGTTAAAGGGCTTTTCTATTTCAAAAGAGGCTTCATCATCAAGTTCAAAGTATTTTGCAAGTACTCCAGTTTTTAAAAGCTTCAAGTTTAAATTTATTTTGCAAGCTTTCAAAATGCAAAATCTGGAAAGCAAATTCAGTGTGAAGGCTTCCTGTTTTTTCTCAAACCTCCGCACTGCATTTAAAAAAGGTGAGTAAACATTTTTTCTGAAAACTTAAGTGATGAATTATCTATTGCTTGAAATATTTCTGTGATAATGATGTGTTGCATGTGATGGTAGGAGCATAAATCTGTGTATAGGAATATATTTGAAATTGTTGTTTGGATTGTTTGAATCTCCCTGTTTCTGATTTCAGAGATTTTAAAACAAAACTAAATTTTAAATTTTCGGCTTAATCTCTGTGAATCTATGGTGTTTAAATCAAGCTAGTTAGTTTAAACATCATATAATTTTCTTAAAAACAAGAACTAGTATTTTAGATTCAGGAAAATTTCTAGAACAAGGAAACTCAGTTGGAATCTTCAAATGTAATAAAATCAGATGTTAATTTTTACTGATTCAAGCATATATCTTAGATCATTTTGGAAAGTTAGGATTTTTGAAAAAAATATCACGATTTTTAAAATCATATTGAGTAACTAATTGGGGGTTTTCTGAAATTTGGGTTTATGTCAAAATCTGATGATCTATGGCTCTGGGATGTTCGGGGCTCTTGATGGAGCTAGAAATCGGATTGAGTAGTACGGCAAAAATAATGGGATGGTTGTCTGATGATCGTGGCGTCGGCAGCAAGAAGGATTTGGTTTTGAACCTAATTTTAGGGTCTAGCTGAAATTTGATCATTGCTTTGCTTATGGTGATTCGAGCTTGAAGAAATTTTAGGAGAAGGAGGCGCGGTGGGTCGGCAAACCCTAGCCGGAATCGAGGCGGTTATCATGATCGGAGATGTGAGATTAGGGGATTTTCTGATGATTGGGTTCAGTTCACCCTGAGGAGCTTGAATTTGAATCGAGGCAAGGTATGGAGTTCTGTTGATCGTAGGGGTTTGTAGGGTTGTTGAGTGACGTGTTGGTGGAGTCGTCGTTGACCGAAGGCGATTCCGGCGCCGGTGCACTTGTACAAGGGAATGAGTGTGTCAGTGGGTTGTGTTTTGTTTGGGTTGCTGGGTATTAGCGGGGTATAGGGTAAATGACTCGAAGGTGGCTTCGTGTTTTAGGATTTTTGTCTCGAGTTTTAACTCGAGTTAGTATGGTATGAAACCTACAGTTTTAAAGTGTACAGGTTCTTGAAAATTTTAATCATAACTAAACCTTTAAACTTAAATAAAAAAAAGAAAGGAGAGATGATGTACTTTGTTCTTGGATTCAAGTACATATGGGTTGAACCCAAATTGATGTTTAACCAGATTTTATTTTATTTTAAAATAAAGTAAGTTTTAAAACTTTAAATAATTAAGCTAAAGTTATTTCTAGAAACTTATTTCTTTAAATTGATTTGTTTTTATAAATGAATTTGTATGCATGGTTTAAATGTTTTAAGTTAAAAACCTTAATGTTATTTTCAAAACTTAATTTAGAAATATAAAAAGAAAATTTATAAGAAAACGTTTTATTAATGAAAAATGATTTATTAATTAACAATTAAGGGATTAAGTAATTTATTAACTTGAAACTAATGATTGTTAATTAATAATTAAAGATAGATAATTAATGTTTTCTTTATATTTCAAATAAATGAATTAAGTTAAGTAAAGTTTTTCAAGGTTAATTAAAGATAATGTTTTATCTTAAAGAATAATTAAGTGTTAATGATTTGTAATTAATTAAGTTGATTAAGAAATTTTAAGTTTAAATTAATTAATTTAATTAATTATTTTAAAGGAGTTAATTAAGTAATTAATTAAGTATAATTATTAATTTAATTAACTAATAATTATGATGATTTAGTTAATGATTAATGATTAATTAAATTATTAATTAATTAAGTAATTAAACTAGTAATTAAGTTTTAATTGGGTTTTCTTAATTAATAATTAAAAGGGTTATTAATCTATAATGCAAGTTAATTAAGAATTAATTAACTATTATTTAAGGTTAATTAATTGAAATTAAGGATTGATTAATTTTAATTATGAATTAATTAATTTGTAATTAAGGTTGTGAATTAATAATTAAGTTTTATTAATTAATGATTAAGAGATAATTAATTGGTTAATTAAGGTTAATTAATTAATTATAAAAGTAATTAGTGATTGATTACTTTGTATTAAAGGATTGATTAATAATTAAGGTTTATTAATTAATAGTTGAAGATAATTAATCTGTAAATTGAAGATTAATTTGGTTAAAGAGTAATTAAGGAATGAATTACTCGATTATAATTTATAGGGTGTTTGTGATCGAGTCCAGTTAATTAATTTAATAATTAATTAAGAATAGTCACTTAATAAATGATTAAGTATTTTTACTTAATAAGTTTTGATAACAGAAATTACTTAAGAGAAGTAATTGATGAATAAATTACAGGGGTAATTGAGATAAGTGAAAGTACGTATTGGGAAGTAATTTTAAATGGATAATTACTTGGTAAAGTAATTAAGGATTTATTACTTGGTGTAATAAATCAAAATAATTTATAATAGTAATTAAAAGTAATTAAGAGTAATTAAGAATAATTAATTACTGCTATATTTATTAAAGTTGATTAATTGAAAACAATTAATTTAAGCATGATTCATTTATGTAATTAATTAAGAAATAATGTGATGAATTATAAGTTAACTAATTAATGGAAGTAATTAATTAAGGTTCATTAATTAATATGATTAATGAGAATAATTAAGAATTAATTACTTGATTAAGAGTTTATTAATCAAGGTTGATTAATTAGGATGATGATTAATTAATTGGTTTAATTAATGAATAAGTAAGCAAGATTTATTGTGATGAAGATAATTAATTTAATAAATTTTAAATTAATTAAGAGATGAAGTAATTAATTTAATTCACTTTAAATTAATTAGAGATAGAGATAGTTAATTTAATTCATTTTAAATTAATCATGTTGTGATTAAGTAATCATTGCTTATGTATGAATGGGTGACATTGATTGTCTTGAATGGATGTAATCTCAGAAATGAGATAAGTAATGTTGTGTGGTATGAATGCTTGGTTGCATTGTGATGGTAATATAGATTATCTATTGTGATGATGATATGGATTACCTATTTTGTTATGGATCATCTGTTTATTTTGATAATGTGATTATCAATTGTGACTTGTGAATTATTTATTTATGTGTATATAGATAGTTGAATTGAATTGTTTAACTTTAAACAACTTGGACCTAAAAGATACGTTTTGGATTTCGATGAGACCGGGATCGGGTTTCCATAATTGGATATCTGAAAACCACATCGATCCAAATTAATGATAGGTCGTGAATCTCAAGTGAAGATGAAGATTCAGAGTGCAAGGGTTATTGTCGTTAACTCTGAGGGTGATTCCAAAATGAGTGTAACGAGATAATGCCTTCGGTTTCGTTCGAACCCGGAACGAACTTGTATGGATTGAATGCTTTCAGAACATCGTCAGGTGGACGATGAGCATTCTAAGTGATGTGTTCACTAAAGGTATTCGTAGCCACAAGCCTCATCGACCGGGAATGGCTAAAACAGGGGAGGTGCAGCAAGGCTAAGTAGGTCATGCCCAAGTAGGATGAGGTTAATCCCTGTCTAGAGTCCCTTTTATTTCGGCTGTGTGGACGGTTGAATAGCTACATCCGTCGGGGTTGTCTTATTCGAAACTATTCAGTAAGGAATGGTTCCGGCCTTGTGTTGCAAGGGAGAGGGCGTACTCTTCGATACGGTGATCTAGGCCACGTACTGTGACGGGCGGTACCCCAGTAGCCCTGCCATTGTATGAAATCCAAAATCAATAAGTGCCGTACGTATTAGTTGTGCCCAACTATGTTGGAACGTGAGATGTAAGCATTCCAGCTATTTCTGTATTTCACTTGAAAACCCTAGACCTATTATAATATCACTGAATTTCCTATCAAATGTTTTGGTTAGCGTAAGGTAAAAACTTTTCCATGTTTATGTGTGGGAAGTCTTACGTGATACTTTTTCTTTCAAAAAGTTTTTCTAAAGTTAAGCAACTTCAACCGTTTACTCACACCAGACCCATGTCTGACCCGGAGTTTATTCTGTTTTTCTTAAACTCTTGGGTACTCAAATTTTTACGAGTAGCCAAGGGAATTCAGGTTGGCTTGACGAATTTTGGAGGAGCAATGGAGCAGGAGGCTTCTGCGTATAGCTATATAGTATTCCGCTGTGTGTTCTCTGAGTCGGCTGTCTTTGCGTTGTATTGAGTTGTATAACTAGACAGGTGTTTATAACTGTCTAGTATGTGTTATTTAGCTGTGTATCTCTATGTATATGATATATGTAATGTATTATGTGATTAATATAATTTATTCGTTCCGCTGTTTAGATTCTTATGTTGTTTCTTTCTTCTCTGTCTTTTCTCTTTTATATCCCTTTCTTTTTTTAAAATGATGCGATTTTCTGTGGTAAGAAAGTCGGGTCGTTTCACTCAAAGACCCGGCATTGTATCTATGATACAATGGGTCATATCTAGGGATTTTTTAAGAAGACAGACTTACGTCCCTACCGACGCCCGACTCTTGTACCCCTCCCTCGACTCTTCTTTCCTCAAAGCTTAGCTTTGTATCGAACTCCTTTGGCAATGGCTTACGACTTAGGACCAAGACATCAACTAATTGTTATGGGCCAAATTCTTCCCACTTCGATGTTAGTACAACATCGCTTACTTTATTAAGATCAATATGTTGCATCTCTTCAGGCTCCTTACCATAACAATGTTGTCATAGCATCAATTTTCATCTATGATATACCCAGTGTCATCATTCATGAAGTGGACCTTGGATTAGTTCCACTTCACTGTGGCACCCTCTTAATTGGGGTGACCTACTCACCTTCTATTATCTTGTCTAACTTCATTATTCCAACCACTACACATTGGCGTTAGTCACCAAGATTCTCAGATCTCGAAGTTGGGATGCGATGACCTTAGTAGGTTTACATTTTCACTCAACATCCCAAAATTGATGCCAACATAAGTAAGAGATTCCCCTATCAACGAGCAACGTAAGAAAAGGAAAGTAGGGAAGAAGAAGAAGAAGAAGAGAAGAGAAAAGAAGCGAAGACTTATTAGGGGCTCGGGAGGGAAGATGCTCGAGCCTAGGATTGACACCATGAGGAACAAAAAATATCTCATCATCCAGCGGGGGGTGGGTTTGCTAAGAACGTTTGATAATATCATAGGCCTGGTGTAACGACCCAGAATTTTTATTAATTAAAATTTGAATATTTAATTAATTTTAAATATTAATAAGTGAATTTATAAGTCAAATAAATTTTTATTTGAATTATTGGATTTAATTGGATAATTGAATCGATATTTTAATAGTTAAAATTCCAAAAATAATTTAAAATTGGGTTTAAAATGATTGAAAATAATTTGGAAAATTTTGTTATATCATATTGGAGTCATAGAAATGTTACAGGACTTTTAAAATTGAATTTGGAGTAGATTTGTGAAAATTGAATATTTTAATATTTAATTATCGACTGAAATATAGCCAATTTTTGAACAGTCTCAGAATTGAACGAAACGAGTTCCATTGGATCCGTAATAGTTAGTTATTATCGGATTTCAATTTTCGTAGCAAACGGAGTTGTCGTTTGACCGTGGCAGCTCGAAACGCATCGAAATCGGTTTAAATCGATTTAATTTAAATTGATCGTTTTATGCCATATCTCGCACATACTTTCGAATTAGCTTCCGAAACCTGTTCCATTGTGTCCGGAACGCGGGATAAACCCTAGGAGCGTCAGTTTCGGTGCGTAAGTCGGAGTTTGGAAATGCCGAAATGAATAGTGTTCGTCGTGTCTATAAATACACCTTTTATCACAAAATAAAAGGAAAAAATAAACTAGGGTTTCTAAACGTTCAGGGCCGCCATTTCTATAACCAATGGCCGACATCTTCTTCCCTCTTTCCCCCTCCTTCTTCATTCGAAGTTAAAATCGAAGAAAAAAAAAAAAACAAATCACGAGCTCTCCAGTTCAGAATTCAAATTCGCAGAGGGGTTTCACGCGCGCACTCGAGGTGGAGTGCGGAGATGGCTGGGGGGTAGTCGCGTTTGCAATTGAAGGCTCGCGGCGGCGCGCGACTCGAGGAGATGGCAGTGGTGGCGCGAAGAGATGGAGCGGCGGCCGCGCGAAGTGGATCTAGGGTTGGCGTCGAAGTCGCGGCTAGGGTTGGGATGGCGGCGCGGCGTCAGGACAGTGGGGCGTGCGCGTGAGGTTTGGAGCTGCGGCAGTGGCAACGTGAGTCGTGTGGATGATGTTGGGCACGGCAGTGGGGTCGTCGTAGCTAGGGCAGAGGAAGGAGGCTCGTGGTCGTGGCGATTTGGCTGCGATCGGAGGAGGCTAGGGCTTCGTCGCGTTGTCATCGAAGCTGTGATAATCACGGCAGTGAGGTATTCGTCTGTCCTTGATTTTGTTCATAAGAATGTTTAAATTGTTGAAGGAAAAGTTTTTACAGTGAAGTTATTTTTAGTTTAAAAATTTTAATACGTACGTATAGATAGAAATAGGAAAATGAAAATAAAATAATGTATTCACAAGTTGTATATTCAATTTAGAAACTTAAATGCAGACTTGAAAAAGAGATTTAGAAATTTTAAAGTGTTTAAAGGTTAAAATTGAATTTTTAGTTAAATCAAACTATTTAAAAGGAATTTGTTTAAAATTTAGAGTATTGGTTTTAAATAAAGTCATAAGTAAATTAAAATTATCAAATGCAAATGGAATTATTCAATTCATTTCAGATATTAATAAATTGTATAAATTGTTTATACAAGGTTTTAAAATCACGGAAACGAGCTGAAATGGAAATGGACTGCAAAATAAAAGCTAAGGTGAGAACTCCTAACTCAAAAGGGTTTATTTAAAATTTTAAATAGTTATATTTAAAATTTGTTGATTGATTGAATTGTTTGGCTTGATTGTGATATTAGATATTTTAGGATATTACTATATATAGCAATATATATATATTGGCATATGTATATATTGCAGTTGATGATTTCCCGCCTCGTATAGCGGATGAGACCCTATTGCGCCGTTAGTAAGCGGATATATATTTTATAAAATCCCATATACCGCGATATTCCACCTCGAAGTGGAATTGGTATTATGCTAACTCTTTGGATGCAGGAAAACAGGTTGGAGGGATCCAACTGGACCCCTCACAAATATTTATTTGTTTATAAATATTTTTGATGATTGTGAATATCATATCGATATATGATATTTGTGTAGTGATTGACTAATTGATGCTGTGGCATCATCGGATTCGTTTTTAAAGTTAAAAATAACGATTTTTGATTTTAAAAGGATTTTTAAATCGATTTTTCAAGTATATGTTTTTATTTAAATTTTGAATTGATTCATTTTAAATAAATTTAAAATTTCAATTTTTAAAGTTATAGAATTTAAGATTTTTGTGAAATGAAAGCGAAATGTGAATTTTGAAATAGTTAGTAAATTTATAGAATTGATACTTATAAATTTAAAAATATTGGAATTATAAAACGAGTTTTTTATAAGTGTTATAAATGAAGTATAAATGGTTGTTATAAGTAAATGAAAATTTATAAATTTATAAATTGCGAGATTAGAAGATGAATAGATTTTATAAAATAAAAGATTTATAAGAAATTATCTTATGAATCGGAATTTGGTATTAAAGTGAAAAATAAAGGGAAATTGTAAATAAATTAGTTTTTATAAATAGAAGTTATAAAATTATAAATGGGATTTATAAACGTTGTTTTATAAATCCGAAATTGAATTTAATGTGATAAGTTGGAAATAGGAAAATATAAAAGAATCTTTAAAAGTAATAAGATTTATAAATTTGTAAAAGTTTTAAAGGAACGAGTTGGGTAAATAAATGAACTATAAGTGTTTAGCTTATAATATAGACTTTGGTATAAAATTAAGTTATATAAATTAAATTGGATTTTATAAAGAAAATTTATAAATCGAAGTTTATAAATAGGAATAGAATTTATAAACATTGTTTATAAATTCGTAATCAATTGAATTTGATCAATTGAATATAGAAGTTTATTAAAGGAGTTATATTCACATTTTTAAAAACGGTGAATATATTATTAATAAAAATGAATACGTTGGAAAAAAAATGTTTTAAATGAAATTTAAAACGATTTAAAGATGTTTTAAAATGCATTGAGTATCGAACGCATAGATTTCAACATTCATTGTTGAAATAGACGTTTTCGAGAAATAGAAGGAAAGGAAATCGTAGATTTCAACATTCATTGTTGAAATAGACGTTTTCGAGAAAATAAGGAAATGGTGGACTATAACACTGTTGTTATAGTAAATGATTTCCGAAAGGAAATGTTTTGAATAGTATTGGGATTTATATATCTATTTAAATTCAAATCCCTATACTAGTGATTTTGGGTTGTCGTAACGATGTTTTACGCAACATTCGTTTTGACCCATGAATAAAAGTATGATTTTCTTAACGAATGAAATATATACTTAACTATGGTTTAAGTATATTGAATATTTTCAAATTGTTGAAAATAAATAAGATTTTTGAATTACTTATTTTTAAATAAGTATGGAATTATTTTTCCAATATGAAATGGAACGATTTTAAGAATTTATCTTTCTGAAGATAAATTGGAATTGAATATGTGAAATCTATTGAAACTGGAAATCAATAGAAAATTTGAAATGTAAGTTCACTGTGGAATTTATAAATGGAAAGGGAAATTGGTTTTCAAAATAAACATTGGTTTATTTTTGAAGTATTGAGATTTTATATCTAGTAAAGATATTTTGGAAAATTAAATAATTTGGAAAATTATTTGGAATCTGGTGATGTGGCGCATCTTTATTGATAGTTAAATAACCGACTATCAATATTTACCCTTGAATGAGTAATTGCTGTGATTGCTTGAAATTGGATGCCACACTTATTTTAAAAATAAGCGCTCACTATTCGGATTAACCAGGAAAGGACCATGGGGTCGTATAACCCACTCCGAATATGTGATACGTCGTTGTGAATCGCATTTGAAGATCGGTGTTGAAGACCGGATATTTGCGAAAGCGGTAGGATGAACTATCGATTGACTCTACACCGAGTTGCTCCGGTATTGAGTTCTCCATATGTGATGGTGAATCCGATCAGGATTGTGGATATCCGGATTGCAAGGACTTCTTTGTAAGTGCCTTCGGTTTTGTTCGATCCCGAAACAGACTTGTATGGATTGTATGTCTGACATTACAATTTGAGATATAAAGCCGATTTCTTTCAAATATATTTCTGTTGGTGGCGGAGAATTTATTCTTTTTGCTTAACACCCTTCTCTGAGACGTATGTGCTCAGAGGTTATATAGTTGAAGTTATCAGCGATATATTCCCAATTTGGTAATGTGACATGCTGAGTGATGCTGAAATGATCATTGTGTTGATTATTTGTGATAGGATCATTTATTTGATTGTCTATCTTAGTGATCATTGTGTTGATCATTTGTTGACCCAAAGCATGGCTTTTGTATAAAGTATGTTTTTGTGGACGTGAATTCGTCGAGCCTCACATCCCGGAAATGGTCAAAACAGGAAAGATGCAGCAAGGTTATGAGGGGTAGCGCCCTTTAGGATGTGTCCATTTCCTTCTGGAAAAGGGTGGTATCATGGTATGGAGCCCAGATACTTACTCATGTTGAAAACACTTTATAATTGTGTGAATTGATTACGAGCGCTCGGTTGATAAAGGTCCCAAAGGACCGGGGGATGGCATATTCGGTCAGTTGTTACTCAGTTAGGAGTAACCCGGCCTTGTGTTGGTAGAGATCCGGTTTGGTTCTCGGGGATGTCCATCCAGAGGCATTCTCATGTGGCAATGGGAAGTTCCTTGGCCTGACCATTTGTTGGAAATCCAATTCCCAATACGAAACTTTTACGGTATTGGTTGTAGAACCTGCTATTCACTTATGGTGGTCACCACTGTTTGGATAGTAGCTATAGTAGGCATACGATAATGGTCGTATGTTGGCTAAGATTTATATCTTTATTTTCGAAATGATTTTCCTCTACACTATGCACTAATAATAATATCAAATATTATTTTAAATGCGTATCAAGCATCTTTGACTATCATAAGGAGAAATCTCCTCCGATTCTGCGTTTGCATGTGTGTGTGTGCGGGAGGCCTTATGGTAGTCTCATTTTTAAAAGCATTGCGAATTGATTTAAAATATTCCTCTATTTTGATTTTAAAGTAAATAAACTGTTTTGAGTTCTCACACCAGTCACATGACTGACTCGGAGTTTATTGTTTTCCTTCCTAAACTCTGGGTGCCCACCAATTTCCACACGGGCAGTTAAGAGTTAGGTTTATCAGGATATTCTGGATATTCTGGAGTTGCTGGAGGCAAGCTGGATGGCATGGCGTATTACTAGTTTATATAGTATTTCTTTTTCCGCTGTATTGTTATGTTGTTGTATGTTGTTGTACACTCTGATGATTTGATGTAATGTAATATGATGATAATGTAATAACTGATATAGTTCTTTGTTTAAAGATTATTCATTTATTATTATATGTTGTTCCGCTGCGAATTGTGAGATTCTGTTGTTGTTCCGTTCTGTTTCTTCTGTCCCGTTCTATTTTAAAAAAAAATTCTTCTATCTTCTATTATCAAATTTTCTATTTTTCTATCTTCCTCTCTCTCTATTTTCTGTTATCTTCTTCTACTTCTCTCTTTTTCTTTTCTTTAAATTTTTGTTAAAACCCATAACATTCCGTGTTTCCGGCCTTCGATTTCTCGGCAGTCGATAAAGTGAGTATCGATGTTGAATTTTCGAAGAACGAAAATCCCGGGGCGTTACCCCTGGTGTTTGCCTGGAAGTGGTAGTAGGTGCTCGGCCTCCTTCTGTAGCCAAAAGACCATCTCTCTAAATTCAGCATTCAGATCAGGAAGGTCAAGTGCCATGCAAGCGGCATAGACATTGCACAAGAACTAATTTTTAATGGGAATTATCCGACCGATGAAAGATTATATGCATTAAGGATTGAAGCAAAAGGGGTGGAGGGGCAGCATAACCCCTACCCTGAGGTAGCTCAAAGAAAAGGCAAAGTAGCTCAAAGGATGGCGATTATGATGGTTGGTGGCAGTGGGCTATCAAAGCATCCTTATGTTACATCTATGATTGGCCCAAAGCTTTGCCAGGTCAACCTTCCTGAACTTTAGCTTGGAATCCTTAAAATTAGCAACAGTAGTGGAAGTTGATCTATCGACGGAAGTAGATCTTGGAGTGAATATTTGAAATATATGCAGCCTAACTTAGACAAAGCCCCGATATCTTTACTTGGCAATAAAACAAGGCAGGAGCTTGACGATCGTCTACATAGCAAGCCTAAACCAGCATACCAGGAAGGCCAACTCATAACTCAAATTCCTAAGCTAAATAATGAACCTAATGCGTGACCCACTATTCGTCATTCTATTTTGTTGCATAAAGCCAACAATCAAGGTATTAGGCTTATTCCATGGCCCATTATCTATATTATTACGAATATCATTATCTAACATTTGTAGGTCCACTAGAGTCCATCAACGTCAATGAACCACCTTTGACATAGAAGCGATGGTTGACATGCGTCTAAAATGACTAAAGGAATAAGATTTCAAACAAAGAAAATATAAGCACTACAAAATTAATAGCATTATAAAACAAGAAAACACAGTAGCATCAAAAAATAAAAGAAAGAGGAAAAAAGCACAAAAATGGTAAAAAGATCAAAATTAGGCCATGGAATGGTGCCTACAATGGTGGAGGAGAAGGTAGAGAGGAGGAGATTACTATTTATTTTAGAGGACAGTGAAAAGACAAAGCTTTGGGTGTTTCTAGAGCTTTTTAATAGGAGAATGCGTGTTTGTTTCGGTAAAGAGTGGAAGAAGAAGGGGTGGCAACTTATTATATACCTACCCTTTTGATCTAAGCCATTGGATTTAAAGTGCCTTCATATCTCGGTTGTCTACGTGAAATCAATAAATATGTCACTTTATCCAACGTGAGCCCTTTGCCACTTTTGAAAAAAAACAAACCGTCTCAACCAATGACAAAGAACCATGTAGGGTACATATATTAAATGCATGGTAGGAGAGGAGGTCAATGGTGCCTTTTAGAGATAGCAAGCATGCCTCTGCTCATAGAGACGAGTTTGGGAGGGCAATATGTTGCTCAATTTTTGCAACTATTAGCAAGTTGATTAAGCACAGTCGAGTCCCATTAAAGGCGACTCATACATCTAAATCAGGCTCATTAATGGTGGCCCATATCTAATTTGGATCTAAGCCAGCCCACCCCTCCAAGTCTATTACTGATGACTCAACTCGTGGCGACTTCAACTCTTTCATCAAACCAGACTAGTTCAAGTACTGCCTGCCTTTGGGCCTACTTTATCATGGGCGCCTTCGACGGTCCAGGTTAACTCGTCCCATCATCCCTTTGCCAATCCGCATAACCCATGCTACTTGGTCCTTAGTACCATTAAAATTCCCTCAGCAAACTCGACATTAAACAACTGACCCACTCACATTAGTCCATGTCTAATCTAGCTTTAGGCCAACTTGTCCACTCAACAACACTTCAAACCCATTACCTACCGGCACAACTCGAGATAACTTCAGCAATCAACTCATTAGACACTATCGGCTCAAGCATGACCCATCTTTGGTCTGGCTTCATTATAGTTTATTCTGTCATCTAGCAATCGGTATGAATCCTCACAGTTTGGGCATAGCAATGCTTAGCTCTCCATATGTGTCTTCAATAACAAACTTGCCACCACCACCCGAGGAAAGCCAATTATTCTCCTTGCCGTATAAGCATGCAAAATTAAATGACAACTGATATAGCAGGCTGTATTAGACGCTGTAGCAAAGTGACCAAAAGCATACCTTCTCCTGTAGGCATTAGCATTTAATTCATAGTAAATGCAATGCATATGCCTGATATAGAGGGTCAACTGGCATCCTCTCAACCACACGTTCCAACTTCTCCTTTATAGCTATCTTCCAACATCCAATGTGACAAAATGAACCATCGAACGCCCTTCTAATTGGTATTCCTTCACCGTATCAGCCATTATCGTTCATTATAACAACTCTGCATACCCCATGCATTGCTACATCAAATGGGTTGGAAATTGGCTGAAATCTAGTTATTATACAAGACTTGGCCACTTTCCTTATAGAAAATCAAAGCCTAATATCTTAATATTATCTATTTTTAGTCTTAAGTGCATATTTCTTATTACTCTTTTATAATTTCTTGTAATTATAAGAGAGAAAAAGAAAAGATATATTTATAGTGGGCGTAGGCAATCTTGTCAAATCACTCTACCTCTTGATGCCTTTTACTTTAATTTGCCTGTCTTCTTTCTCATTTTATATTTTAAATCCTAGTGATTAGCAAGTAAAATTTACTTTTACAATGCATTAGTCTAATTTCAATGTTGATTGATTTATCAATCAATAATTAGAATTCTAAGGCAAACGAGTCCTAATGCCCGCTAGAGAAATTGGAAGATTTCTATATTTTTCTTAGTGTTTTTAGAAACATAAAAATCTATTAAGAGCCATATTATAAAAAAGAAATAAATACATTTAACTTTTCTAATATTATATAAATATATGCTATACAAGTCAAAATAATCTACTTCAATAAGTGCACCTAATATAATCGATAAAATGTTTATGAGTAAAATTCTAAAATTGAACTAAATGAAGATTGACACAGAAATATAAAATATACACAATAATAAATGTTTTGACATGTTGTGACTTCAAGAATCAAGCCAATTTACAAAGCCACCAAAACATTCATGCCTCGATTGCTTAAAACTTTATTTGTCCATGACTATATACTGTCTTCTATGAGTTTTGAACTCCTAAGAAATATAGGATCCATATTCGATCACGTATGAATGTTATACAGTGAATAGCCATGATCTATATTGTAAGAAACTTCGATGAAATTAGTTTATTTGAAATAAGCAAGTAACCATAACGCAAGATCCTTCAATGTGATTGATTAAAAATGGACATTGTGTTAGATGTAGCACTAAATCAAGAGTTTCAAAATGGATTTAGAATTTTATCATTGAAATGCCAGTGTGATCTATTTACCTAAAGTGTAAATTGTTAATATCCCTAAATGTTAAGGACAACCAAATGTACTTTGGTAAATAATTCGTTACGGTCTTGTAGTAAAAGTTTCCTTTTAAATGGCTTGACATTGGAAAAGAAAAGCAAATGTCTAAAAGTGGGTGTAACTTAAGGCACAATTAAGATGAAGAGATTGAATGGTCATTTTGCTTCATTAAAAGACACTGAAAATGAAAAATGTATAAATTCTAAAAGATACTTAATATGGAATGAGAAACACGATTTGTATTTCAAACATATTTTATATAGAAAATTATTTTCTATTAAAGTTATTTCTTCGAGTTCAAGATAATTGATTTGAAACTAATGACTGTTAACTAGTTACACTAAATGAAATAAAATCTTGTATTACGTAGTTGAATGGAGCTTTGTATTTTGTATGCTATTATAGCAATGGTGGAAATAGTAGGAGCATACCATATATACTTCTTAGTGGATCCACCAAGCTATGTAAAATTGTTTTCGTAAACATACCAAATATTATTTGTGAAGTAATAATTGTGTTCAATTTTAACTAAAAATAGATAGCTTTATTTTTGTATGAATATTAAGAATGTTCCTTATAAGATAACTATAATAACGACATTTGTTTACATAACAAGGTGATGCATTAAAAAATATAGAAGTCACTGAAATCTTTCAACTAGTTTGGAATTATAGATTAAGTCATAGTTTTAAGAAATAATTCTTTAAACATATGATTATGAATCATATGGTACTGCTGAATTATATCTCAATAAAAGAAAAAGCACTCATTCAGTAGGAGTGAGATAACAGTTGGTGAATTCATAGGATTGATACATATAGATATATGAAATCATAGGTCTAATGATGTCAAAATGGTTCCTTGTACTTTGTTAAATTCACCAATGGATTATCGCATATACGGACATGTGTATTCGATACACATGCAGTATGTCTATGATAAGTTTACAGAATATCAAATGGAAGTAAATAACATGACGTGTAAAAGAAATGAAAATGATTTGATTGGGTATGTGAGTGCAGTAGAAAGGAGTTCCAAATGCACATAAAAACGAATAAGATATAATCTCAAAAGTCACTCCTCCCTATGATACATAATAATGTATCGTTAAGGAGAAATCAAAATTTGATGGACAAAGTACAATTGATGATGACTAAAGTTGGGTTAACTTCTTTTGTAAGAACGTATACTTAAAAATAAGTACATAAGGTTTAAATTTACATTCATCTAAATGCAGAATCTATTAAATCATATAAGATAAGAGTTAATGAAACAACCCCTACATATCCTAAGGCAAAGGAGTTGAAAAGTTGAGTGAGTCGAGAGACTGCACATAATACTTGTTCGTATGGGATCTTGTATGGACCACTCTAAATGATACAGGGACCGATCAATCTTGATTCACCAATTTATGTTATGAATATGGGCTTCTCAACTAAAATCCAAATCACTTTTATACATATATATAAACACACACACACACATATATGATATGACATCCCATCTCTATACCTGTACTATCTAAGAGTATTACAGAGTAACACCATCAAATAATATAGAGTAACACTATCAATTCATAATATATAAAATATCATATAGTAATCCCTAATATGACTTCTGTATGCCTAATAATACAAAAGCTAGTCAAGTCGTCCTTGTATTTGAAATGTCTCAGACCGACATATTCATAGTTTATATTTACAACAACTTAAAAGATCACCAAGGTATTTCATAATGTAAATATCACCAAAACCATATACATAGACGTTATCACCTATATAAAAAATTCAACTAAAATCAAGAATACTAAATCCAATGGGCGGATCATCAATACAATAAATCTTCATAGAAAATGAAATCATCAAGTGAATCAGGCTTGCACACATCAATGCCATAATATAATATCATAAAATCATATAATCAATAAATAATGCGAGATAGCCCATCAACTCATCCAAACAGTATTCAATATTATACAAATCATGGTCAATAAACAAAGGCTATCTCTAAAATATCAAACCAGAAGAGTATGGATATACGGGGACTGACTACCATTTGGACACGTTATTTCTAAAATATTAAACCAAAAGAATATGGATATACGGTGACTGACTACACTTTAGACACACGGTCTCTAGTATAGCAAACTCATTGGATAGTAAATAATATATGTCAATTCATAACACATACATAACCTAAACCAGGAAGGGAAATTGATAGTACACAGCATTCTCCACAAACCTAGGGTCTACTAATCTCCCGTTAATAGCTGAATTTGTTCCTACGGTCTTCGGTTACCTTGACAAACATCGTGACACATCCACAAGTGGATCATTAATGCGTAGCCTCAGTCATGACCTTGATTTACCCTTATATGCAACAAACCGCTGGCCTAAGCGACAAAAAGGGCTTTACGGCACCTGTATGATCAACAACCAATCTTGTGATGCAAATTATATATAATAACCAACAACGGTGTCGTGGATCTGGGGTGTGACCCCATGAAGCTTGGATGGATATTAACTAATCCGATTCACTCCCGAACCATAAAGGAAGCTGGACACAAGTGGACGACATAAAGTACGCATATCCTATATCAACATATAACTATAGATGTAAGTTGGCACACAGCTCTATATAGGTCACTATGATATACTCACCACAATGAGTATCGCCACATATATATAAGCATGTCCATGTTTGATGGACATTTACTTATAAAGAATAATCAAACGAATAACATAATGGTGTCCTATACCATCACATATTACTCGAATGATTATTCATTGCTCATAAACTGTACTAATCTGCACTAGATATCTCTATATAACAAGTCCAACGAATAATCGAAAAAGTGTTACCGAAAGTCCTATACCAGACAGTATCATTAATATGTTTATTCAAATTTCTTATCACATGGAAATAAATAACTACATCAATATAAAATATCACGAATCCATTCAGAAGTATGTCATCACCGTAAAATATCGAAAAACTAATCAAAACATATGTGAATGATTCATATTATTGGAATCAATGTAAAGAAGACAAGAAATTAGAAAAGTAGATTTTTCAAATAAATATAAATAAGCAAACCATTACTTAATAATGAATTATTCATTATGTATAATTTTATATAAAATAATAAATATTAAGAGATGAATAATAATTATATATTCTAGAATTGATTAAATAATTATGTAAATTCAAGTATAGTTTAATTTTTATAACAAATAACTAATCTTAATCGATTATTAAATATCACTAATAACATTGGAAAATCTCATTTTAAATCCTAAAATAGTTTACTAAACTAAATATTGCATATAGTTACCACTTTCAAAAAAGTTCTATTATTAAATACTATTTCTAATTGATTCTAATCTATCTAAACAATTTAATATACTCGTAGTCAAATATGGGTGTGTGTGCGTGTATGTGTATGTATATCTTATATATAAATCAAATACTTCAAGTAGTGAAGCCTTTTTCCAGTTGCCAATATTACCCAGCCTTATTCAACAGAGAAAATTATATCACACAGTCAAATCTGTTTTTAACCTATCTATACCATGATTTTTGCGACCCATTTCATCATCACGTTTTTAACCTATCTATACCATGTTTTTTCCCTATCTATTTCTTCATACCTTAATTCCTTTGCCTTAAATATTCCTCACCTCGCTTCCCAATCTCATACCACGAAAAAAACTAGGCCTGAAATCAAAGTAGACTTAAGTGGTTTGCGTATGGAATTCACCATAGACTAAATAATAGTACGGTAGTAAAGGTTTTTGGTACGACTTCTTTCGTTTCTTTTAATTTCAGATATAATTATTCTTCTTTTGTAACTGAATTGTGTGGTTTTTCTTTTAAAATTATTGTTGGACTGAAAGTTCACGATGTTATTGTTATGTTATGTATCATATTTCCATGATATAAAGATTTTGAAAGCTTGGATTTACGTTTGAAACCAGACTGGGTTGAAGTAGAGCTACAGAGGGTTCAGGTAAGTGTCGTTCAATGCTTTATCAAAGAAGACATTGACAATAATTAGTTCGGATTTATAGAGGCAATTTCTTAAAACTTTGTTTTGAATAATTTATTTTGAAATTAGCAGCTGTATAATGTTTTGATTGAAGCTTTTTATTGTTATATGGAATTAACGTCAAGCGAACTTATCAAAATTGGTGACTGTACAATTTGCTGTTATTCCATCATTGTTCAAATTCACATTTCAAATAGTTATCCATGTTAAAATGTCAAATGTATTATTCATGAACGAAAGGTCCATTGCTGAGCATTTAATTTTTGATTGGTTGCTATAATTTTTTCCCCTAACTTACCATATATAAAACTCTTCATCAATCTAAAATGCAAAGAAGCTGTATGGGCCTGCTTAGACATGATATAATAGTCAATGTAATGACAACTTATTTTTTTCCCCTTAATATGTTGAAATCAACTATAGTGAGGGTTGTCATTGAGTGAATTATTGATATAAAGCTTTGCATCACTTGAATTTTGCATATGCCAGTACATTCTTATAGCAACTTTGAGTGTATTTCAGACTTGGAGCGTAAATTTTATGGACAACTAGGAAAGGAAAAACGATGGTTTAATGACATAATCAACATAGAATGACTGCTGAGCCACATAGCCAAGTGTAAGATATTACCCATATTTTTCATTATTTTACATGTAAGTAGTATCTTAGTGGAAACATTTATATATCAACATGTTCTTTAAGTTGTGATTTTTATAAAGTTATTTTTTGTAAACCAACACTAAATTAGATTTTTGTTTACCTAAAGTAGTAACTACATAATATATTGAGGATGCAGAGCATCTGTTAAATGAGTTTCAAGATGAAAAACACAATTTTGATATTTTGAATTCTTAGAATTTTATCCTTTGCTTTGGTACCAAACTGATATATTTATACTTTATTCTCTGCAAATGTAACAGATCGTGAATACTCACATTCAAACTTCTTCTCTTCTTCAAACACCCAAATGAACGATATTCTCAAATAATACTCCATTATTTTCCTCATATTTTTGAACTAATATTACGAAACTTGAAAATCAAGTGAACATAGCATCAATATGAAGTGGATAATACCAATCTGAACTTGAAACTTCAAAATTTAGTACTTTTAAAATACACTTCTATGCTAAAGTTTCTTTTAGATGATTAGTACAGCATACTTTGTTTATAGACAATCTAAATGCTTCTACTATCTACAATTTTTCTTATCAGAATTTGAAATTATTTTTTAATGCTTGACATAATATATCTATGAATTAGTTGTTTACGAGCAGTAAAAAATTTGGTTTATAAAAGTGCAGAACCCCAAAATCCTGGCATTGGAAATAAATGTTAGAATTTGACGCAACATATCTCAAATAACATCTTAAAGATTCTCTACAAAGTAACCACTTCTGTTGTAAATAATTAACAAAATAAACTTTCTATTAACGATTAACCTCAAAATGTGTACATATGCTATTTATTTAATGTTTTTTTGAAATGGTACTTTATATACAACATGTCACTCGGACAACATATCACATGTCAATAAACGTTCGAATCACGCTATGCAAGTTTCAAACTTGTGACCTCTCGCACCAAAGCCGAATCACTTAACCACTTGGACAATTGTGCTTGTCTTATTTTTTTCTTATATGCATACGCATTGCAGATATAAATGTAAGTATTCAACCTACCCATTGTACTATATATAAGAGGCATGCATTATATAGTGTTATATATGTGAGAATTACTATCACTTATCATGTCATGCAGTTTAACAAAAATTTGTGTTTTGTTGCCTGACCTCTTTATGTATCCCATTTAACACATTAGGCAAAAGTTGTATTGTTTAATGTTCATCGTCTATTGCCGGTTTTCTACAAATTAATACTCTATTTTTTCTAACTATATCAACATAATATTTTTTAGGTATAAGCATAGTCACAAGTGGTCTAGCTCACATTAGGCAAGAGAGTATATTATATAAATGCATATAGTCTAACAACTTTAGGATTAGCATTGATTTTTTCTTCTGCACAAAAGTTTCTTCGTACAATACAATTATACTTAAATAACTTTAGGTAAGTTTAAAAACACGTCATTTTATCAATATATCTTCTTCAAGGCAACATATGAAATTCTATGTAGCTGCAATAATCACCACAAGAAATTGTAAGTTTTATCAAACATCCAAAAAACCATAAACATGTGATAATATTCGGAATAGTTTAAGCTAATTATTCCTTTATGTTGGTCAAATAATTATCCCTACTGTTTAAACTATTAACATGTATGTGTTCAGTTTTTTACTCTGTTTGAGGTATCCTATAGAGAAAATAATTAGTTAACCCATTTTTCGTACGACTAACGTACATCGCACATGTGTTAGAAACTTAGTTTGGGAGGGGAGTGGTGTATGCCTGTGATGGGGGTGATGGGAGTGATGTGTATTTTGAGATTGCAAAAGTAGTCGCTTCGTATATTAATTGTTATATTTCTGTTACAAAAGTGAGTGAATGGCAAAAATATGGCTAAATCTTTTATCCCTAAAATTAAAGGGATCCGGTCTTTATCAACCATATTACTTACAATTTACACATGTATGATTGAAGCAAGGCTGATTATTGGAATATATTGGAATTCAAAAGTACAAACCGGGGAAAAAAGTTTAGTTTTCAAAGTAATAAACATTTTATTTTGAAGTGGTGTAGATTGTATTACCCATCCATATATGCCATTTGTAGATATCAAAGTTTAACTTGGAAGGTTAACAAATAATATCTTGAATGGAGCATGTTAGAATGTTACAAGTCGGTAAATAATTTCATATGGGGAACAAAAGTGACTATTTAAATTTTTTTGCCTCAATTACAATCACTTTTATTAGATTTGCAGCTTAATAATAAGATTCCACTCTAACTTTTGATTCCTGCTATAACCTTTGAAACTTGCCTCCAATGCATGGATGTTATTTGTATTGATGTGGATTTAACTACAGTTATTCGTTATCTATTATTACCATTTTCACCAAAAAATTATTATTCATGAAACATGTAACCTAATTAATTTCACATTTTTTTACATGTTCGAAATAGTAAGTGTGCTATAGAAACGTTACTGAAAAGATTTTTTATGTTTCATGTGCTTTGAATAATAAAATGTTTACTCTTGACAAATAATTGGTTGATGTATCTTACACCTCAATTGCAGAACCTTCAACCAGAATAATTTTTATGATTTTAGTATTATTTCCAAACTAATGTTTTTCAATGTTTGAATTATAGTTAATACCATCTAGAGGAATTTCATCGAAGGTTAAAAATGAAGAATGGAACTATTGTTGATCTAAACTTTATTAAGAGGGTAAACTCCATTTATTAACATTTTTAGCAAACCATACATTTTTGGTTACAATAATTAGAACTTCAGTGTTAAATTATAGGAGCTGATATAATTTACTTTATTAATGATAAAAATATGCATGGCAATAAGTGTTTTTTTATGGCCCAATTCACATAAGATATGGAAATAAGGTTCCATTTATGGGTTTACATTTACGTTTTGGGTATAGAGGAAATTAAGTAAATTGCATACTACAACTTAAATGTAAGTAACTATTGAATAAATTTAGCCTTGTTGATGTAATATTTGGCCATTTTTTACTTTCACGATAATTATGTTTACTATAATTTTAGCTTTACTGGTAAATATCATGCTATAATTTTAGTTTTGGTTCAAACATGCTTAGTGTGATAAGAGTGATACAAAATATAAAGTTTTGATAATCCAACTATCACCATTAAATGCCTATATTTGATAAATCCTGGTAATTCTAAAATGTGGCCTATTGCATTAACTATTTGTGAGAGATTGACTACTTTTAAGCTACAGTGGTTAACAAAATTCTTTGATGCTTATTTGAATCATTGCATTCGGTGGATCCAAATTATTGAACTACTAGATATCTGTTTACTATATTTTGTAGGTAGCAACAACAAGATTAAAATATGAAATTGCAAAATGCATAGGCGTTGGTTTACTCTTGTTAATAAGAAAACTTGTCAACATCCCCAAAGCCATGTGAAAGGAAAATAAGTTTATATAAAATTAGGCTATCGAAAAGACTACCTCTTTCGAAACCCACCTTTCGACCAAATTGACTTGGTCAAAACAATTTTGGAAATTGACTTAGAAATGTAGGAATAGGAAGGAACATCTTACTCGAAACCCTTATTTTATATAAGTTGAAGTCAACCATTCATTTTGAATTTTTATCCATTTTGAACATGTAGAAGGGTTCATTATTGCCCTTTCGACCATGTCGAAAGGTATGCTTGATCTATTAAAGTGAAATAGCTGCTTTCGGCCTTGTTGATTTCATTTCCTCCTTGGAGAAACCCCTTCGAATGATTTCCGATGCAGTTGGGTATAGGTTACTTTCGAATAGACTCCTCATATGATTGTTTGCCAGTTACAGACCATATTCCCTTCGAGACACACCTTTCGACCAGGTCGAAAGGGTTTATATCCTTTCAAAACAGATCCAGTTTGCAGTTGCCTAAGCTTCATTCAATATACTTGATATAAGATCATCTTGGATATTCATAAGTTCTATGAACTTATCAATATCGAATCATCATCCTTGTTTGTCGTTATATAATATTTGTCATGATGATGATCATTTCGACATGTTCCAAGTTGATCTTATTGATTTGCAAAGACAAAAAGAAGTTTAGAGAATAAGATGGCATCATGTGCGATTGACCATTAGTCTAGCTAATGATCATGATGATCTTCCTCATAATCAAAATCCTTAATGAATCCACGAATCTCTCCATTATCACTAATCCTAAATGAGTTACAATTAGAGATTTTCCCTAAATCGATTTAGGGTTTACAAAGATTTTATGGTAGCAAAGAAGTAGAAATGAAAGAAATGAGTTTAGGACTACCAAATATGGTCCCCAAAATTGGACCCCTTGGGTCTTATTTATAGATGCAGGTCGGCCCCAGTTCCGCGCCAATGCTTTCGACCTAGTCGAAAGGTCCCTTTGTCTTCCACCTCACTCCTTTCGACATGATTGTGAGGCCTCGCACACCTTCGATGTAATCAAAAGGCTTCTCTTTCATGTCCTCTAATTCGACCTTGCACTTTTCCTCTTTTCATTCCAGACCTTTCGACCTTATCGAAAGGGTCTTTTATCTACCTTCCGTCTTTGTTAAGTCTTTAGTGTACCTTTTTCCTGCTTTCTTTGAATTTCTTTCGACGTCATCAAAGGTTCTACTAATGTTCTTTCCTCTTTATATTGCTTTTTTCATCATAAGTAAAGATAGGAGTCTTCGACTCTGTCGATAGGTTCTTTGCTAGGGCTTTGAAGGTGTTGAAGTATCAATGGTTTTGATATCGTAGTTAGCTTCAAAATGCATGCTTGTGGACTAATGAGGAACCATCTCCTAATGTTATTGGCTTCGACCAGTTCGAAGGGTCTATCTATGCTTTTGAAAAGGTTATTTTGAGCAATTTGAATGAAGGAGAAACCTTAGGTTTTGGAAGGTTTGGCGTGCATATTAAAGATTAATGTTCATTGCCTTTGAAAGGGGGTTCTGAACCCGTCCTTGTTTTTTATATGCATGAACCTTCCTGCATCGGAAGGTTAAAAGTGGCATAAGGGTATCCTCGCTTTTCTTTTTCATATGTCTTGAAAGCTTTTACATTGTTTATCACTTGCGAGTAGCCTGGAGCCTGCAACTCCTTCGAAAGCTATTTTAATTCCTTCAAAACATTCTTTTATCACCCTTGTCGAAACCCATGCCTGTAATTCTAATAGGACCTGACATTTTCATTAATCTTCTTTCATATATATGTTCTTAGGTGGATTTTATGGCTAACTCCCCTCCCCCCGTTTGAAAGAAGCTTCTATTCTTTAGTACAAAAATTTCAGAACTTCCTTGCTCGTAATAACTTTGTTTTCCTACAAAATTTAAAGTAAATGACATTTTCTATTGCTACCTCATTATATTATATATGCTTCTTGATAAGTCAGCATAGCAATGCTTCTAAATTTAGATGGTTAGTTGATCATAATTCTGATTTAGTAAAGGATATTAGGTCTATAATTGATAATTATCCATACATAAAATAATTAAAGCCTATGTACTTCCTATGGGAAACAATCAATGTCTGGAAATAGGAGGTCATAAGCTATTATTTGGAAATGAGCCTTTATATCCCGTAAATATTAATATGTATTTAGAAATTCTTCTTAGAGATAAGTATGACCCTGGAGTCTGAATTTAGAAGTGGGTGAGCATCGTTTAGAGTTGCAAATTAATAACCCTGATTTGGGTATTAAGAAGACCAGATCGAAGATTCTGATTAATGACTTAGGCATCTATTGTAGCTTCAATACTACTGCTTCACAAACCAAATTCGAGAACCGATAGACAAAATCAAAAACCGATGATAGAAGATCAGAAATTCATATTCAGGCATTTGAAAGTTGTAAAGTCAAAACCTAGATTAGGGCATCATCGAGTGAAATCTTTTAGTTGTCAATATTAAGATATTTGAACCCAGATTTTGATTTTTATAAGCAAGATTTAGAAATAGTCTTTACAATAGGATTCTCAAACCCAGATTCAGGTATTAGTGGTGAATAATAAAAAATTCATAACAATTGTCTCCATGACAAAAATCCTGAGCCCGTATTAGGGTATATGTCAGATAATCAAAAATCCACAATTATTATCTTCATAATAGGAATCTCCAGCCCAAATTAAGGCATAAGTTGGATAACCAGAATTCCGTGGTAATTATCTTTATAATAGGAATCTCTAGCCCAGATTATGACATTAATAATTGAAATCAGATAATACCCTTGATACTCAGATTCAGGTATGAGAAAAATCATAAATGATTAGAGAAGACCCGAAGCCCATATCTGGGTATTAAAAGTCTAAAAGTGAGAGTCCCGAGACCCAGATTCTTTGGCATGTGTAAAACTCTCGGTCCTCACATGTAATTGTAGTCTGATTGGATGCTTCTTGAGCTTGGATGTCTTAGTCCATCATTTGATATGCCACTTTTGGGGTTTGGACATCCTAGTCCTTTGTTTGATGAATTGCTTCTTAGGCTTGGACATCTTAGTACATTGTTTGATGAGCTGTTTCTTGGGCTTGAACATCTTAATCTATTGTTTAATGAGCCACTTCTCGGGTTAGGACATCTTAGTCCATTGTTTGATGAGACGCTTCTCGGGCTTGGACATCTTAGTCCATTATTGTCTCATGCTTTATGTTAGCTCATTCTTAGAGGCTGGAACCAAGGACTTACTCAACCTCCCTCTAGGAAGCGTCTTGACCTGGCCAGAGGCGTGGACAAGGGCTTGTCGATGCTTTAACATAGTCATAGTGTGGTGTAGATAAAGGCTTACACTCCTCCCACCAAGAGGTGCCCTGCCCTGGCCATAGCGTGGTGCGAATAGGGGATTGTCGATGCCTTAACATGGCCATAGCGTGGCGCGGATAAAGGCTTACACTCCTTCCTCCAGGAGGTACCTTGACCTGACTAGAGGCGCGACCAAGGGCTTGTCGATGCTTTAACCTAGCCATAGCATGGAGTAGATAAAAGCTTACACTCCTCACTCTAGAAGGTGCTCTACCCTAGCCAACTTGGCATGGATAGAGGCTTTAATCGTTAAAGGTAGTGTCCAAATGTAAGAAGAATTCTACTCCCAACCATGTAGATTTTTTTTGGAAGAAAGAATTACTTTACTCACTCATCTTGGGAAAATATGGTCTAAAATGTTCAGCGTTCCATGTTCCTGGAATGATATTATTATCTAGTCGGCATAACTTATAAGCACCTGGTGGGTTTACTTTGCGATTGATTAAGGGTCCTTCCCAATTTGGTCCCAAGGCTCCATCCGTGTGATTTCTTGTATTTTCCGTTATTCTTCGGAGTACTAAATCTCCTTCTTGAAATGATCGTGTTCTTACTATTAACTTATAGTACCTTGAAATCCATCTTTGATATTCCGCTGTTCTTATTGCCGCTTCGTCTCTCAACTCATGTATCAAATGCAGTGTTCTCTTTTCAATTCTTGGTTTAAATCAAATGCATATGCGATTCTTCAGTGTGAGGGTACTTCAATCTCAATTGGTAACATCGCCTCACACCCGTATGTCAATGAGTAGGAAGTATGTCCCGCTGTCGTATTTGTTGATGTTCGATAAGCCCATAATACAAGTGGCAGCTCTTCTACTCAGTTTCTTTTAGCTTTGTTTAGCAGCTTTTTCGAGATCGTCTTAATGGTTTTGTTTGCAACCTCAACTGCCCCATTTTCTAACGGATGTGCAACAGAGGAAAAGCACTTAATGATTCCATTCTTATGATAAAACCGAGAGAATTCTTCGCTCTCAAATTGTGTTCCATTATCGAAAATGATATTATGGGGAATTTCGAATCTGGTTATAGTGCTTTTAATGACAAATCAGAGTACTTTTCCAAAAGTGATCTTAGGAAGTGGTTCTGCTTCAACCGATTTAGTGAATAATCTATAACGAGTACAGCGTATTTCGCTCCTCCTTTTGAAATTGGCAATGAGCCGATTAAATCGATTCTCTATATGTCAAAGGGCCATGGACTTGAAATTGGTGTCAACTGACTTGGGGGTAATCTGGGAATTTTTGAGTATTTTTGACATTTCTCGCATCTCCTCACATATTCAATAGCTTGGATTACGAGGCTAATAAAAACCTTGTCTCGTTATCTTTTTTGCCAATTTCGTCTCATTTGAGTGATCCCCACAGAATCCCTGCTTCTGCCAACAAATTTTATTGCTTCAACCCTTGTCAGATGGTAGTATTCCATTAACAATATATTCAATGATGGGTGACGTCCAAGTGTTATCATACGGGTCATTTTCTCTTGATTGATCAACCCTCCCATTTGACATTTCTCTACCAATTTCTCTTCCCTCTTTCTCTTGTAACATAGCTTGGGAACTTATCAAAACTAATAGTTCCTTTTCATGTTCAGATGCTCCCTCTTCAATAGTGGGAGTCTCTTGATACCCTAATGGAAAAATTCGTGTTTCTAGGGCTCCCCTTGAGCTTACTAATTTCGCTAATGAATCTGCCTGTGAGTTTTCCACCCTTGGAACTTGATGTATGGAAAAATCTTCAAACAAAGAAAGCATTTTCAGTATCTTCTTCACATATAATGATAGCTTGGAGTCCTTTGTTATATATATCTGCTTTACTTGATTTACCATTAGCTAGGAATCACTAACGATCTAAATTCGTGGGATTTTGAGCTCTAATGCTAAAGCTAGCCCCGCTACCATTGATTCATACTCAGCCATGTTGTTCAATGCGAGGAACCGTAATTTCATAACATAATGTAAGCGGTGTCTGTTTGGTATTATTATCACATATCCTATACCAGCTCCTTGTTCATTTGACGCATCATCGACAAATAACTGCAACATAGGCTTCTAATCCTTTTCTTTTTCTAATTGCTCTTTAATGAAGTTAGTGCATTCATTAATGAAATCTGGAAATGCTTGCCCTTTAATTATAGCTCACAGCTGAAATTCTATATCATATTGGCTGAGCTTGATTCCTCATTTTACCAAACTTCTTGAAGTTTATGTCTTGCTGAAAACCTTTTTTGGGAGAAATTGGTCGATACCCCGATTGAATGCGCTTGAAAATATGCTTTAAGTTTTCGTGCCGTAAGAATCAAGAAATAAGCTAGCTTTTCTATCACTAGGTATCAAACTTCCGCATCCTTCAATTATATACTTACATAATATATAGGAAGTTGAGCTCAACTTTCTTCTCTAATCAATACCAAGCTGGCCGCATGCTCTGAAAATGCCATGTATAAGTATAAGATCTCTTAATCCTTGGGACTAGAGAGTATCGGTGGCTTTTCTAAATGGATTTTTAATTCTTGAAAAGCTTTCTGCAATCTCTCCCCCGCAAAGTTCTTCTTTTTCTTGATTACGTCGTAGAAGGGGATACATTTATTCTTAGCTTTCGAAATGAATCTGCTTAGGGTAGCTGCCCTTCCATTTATATTTGTTACCTCTTTACTGGTTTTGGGTTCAACCATGTCCTTAATAGCTCAAATTTGATCAAGACTAGCTTTAATCCCTTATGCACTCACAAGATAACTTAAAAACTTCCCCAAATGGACTCCGAAGGAGCATTTCTATGGGTTTAATTTCATTTGATATTTCTTAAATATTTTGAACATCTCTTCTAGATCCTCAAGATGATACTTAGCATCGCTAGATTTTACTAGCATGTCATCCACATAAACTCCATACTTCGACCAATTTTCTCTTTAAACATTCTGTTAACCACCTCTGAAAAGTAGCCCACGTTCTTTAGCCTGAAAGGCATTGCTTTGTAGCAATATATTCCCCATTCGGTATGAAGCTAGTGTGCTCTTCATCCGACTTGAACTTGGGTACTTGATTGTATCTTGAATATGCATTGATAAGAGACAATAATTTATGCCCACTAGTTGCTTCTACTAACTGATCAATTTGTGGTAGCGGGAACAGTCTTTCGGACATGCCTTGTTCAAATCCATATAATCAATGCAAGTTCTCCGTTTTCCATTTGATTTCTTCACCAAGACTGGGTTTGCTATCCACTTTAGATAGTAAATTTCTCGAATAAACCCATTTTCGAGCAGTCTCTCAACTTCTTGGTTCAATGCATCAAAATGTACTCTATCCAATTGTCACTTTTTCATCTAACTTGGGTTACTTCTGGATTGAGGTTAAGTGCATGACACATTACCGTCAGATCAATCCCTATCATATTAGAATGTGACTAGGAAAATACGTCCTTATTGACCTTATGGAATTAGATTAGATTTTTCTTCAAGTCACTATCCAATTCTTTTCCCACTTTTACCACCTTAGTAGTATCAACTGAATCTATGCATGCCTCCTCAAGGTCCTCTATAGGTTTTATCCTTTCTGTTTCCCTTCGGCGATCGAATTTAGTGACGATTGGGCTCTCTTCAACGGAATTAGCATCGAATCTCTTCCTTTTGCCTCCAGAAGGAATGTACCTTTCATACATGTGCTTGTTTGAATCATTAATTTTAATTTTTTCTTTGAATGTTGGACGTAAAAATCCATCATCCGAAGGCTAATAAAAAGTGGAAGAATCAAAATAAGCAGAATACTCTCTTTTATATTGATCGATTGTGGAAAAATAAATCTCATAAGAGCTGAACTCCTCTCCTCGGACTGTGCATCAGCCCCTCTTTGTCAAGAACTTCACTATCAGGTAGTTTAGGGAGACAAATGCATCTACTTCATCTAGTGCGGGCCTACCAAAGAAGGCATTGTAACATGAGGGTTGGTTGATGATTACAAAGAGAGTCTCGAATGTTCTTCAGGGAGGTGGCACCCCCATTTGCACCAGCAGCTTCACTTGTACCACCGGAGTTGATCGCTTATTATTGAATTTGAAAATTGGTTTCGTGCTGGGGTCTAGCTTATATTCAGGGATGTTTATTTGGTCGAAGGCATGCTTAAAGATAACACTGATTGTGCTTCCTGTATCCACAATAATTTTAGATACAACGGACAATCGATTTGAGTCGTGATCATCAACGGGTCATTGTGTGGATGGTGAATTCCTTTCCTCAATGCTTTGGTGTTGAATCTCTTAAGATAATCCCTCAAAGATTCCCCTTCCCATTGCTTTATGTTTGCCAGAACTGTGTAATCAATGGTGGGATCTTTACATATGCAAAACTGAGCAGTTAATTCATAGGAAAATTGCTTCCATGAATAAATGGTCTTCTCCTGGCATTATCTGTACCTTTTTGTCACTGCCCCTTAAAGAGTTACAGGAAATAATCTACTTCTAACATCTCCTAATGCATTATATAAATCTATCTGGCTATCAAAAGCCATCAAATGATCATCTGGATCTGTAATTCTGTGATACTTCATTATCGAAATCTTCACAAAAGATGGGATGATTATCACCGTAATCTCATTTGTAAAGGGCGGCACTCGCTCATTATCATTGATGTTTTCATCCATAGTCATCTTCCTCTTTTCATCGATTGCATCTTTAATTGCTTTTAATGTTGCGTCTTTCAGATAACCTTCAACATCATGATTGTTTTCCTAGTTTAGATGGTATTCTTTTGACATAGAACAGCCAGTTTGTTCAAATGATTTATCGAGCACCCTTCCTTGATGATCCGCTTTAGTCTGTGTGTGAAGACCCACCATTTTGGACAATTCAAGTCGATAATAATCCATACATGTCAAAGCCAAACCATTCAAAATGGCGGATTGTCAATGGGGTTTAATAAGAAATAAACAAAAAAAGAGATCAGAACAGAACAGAGAATCTAACACAACGGAAGGAATAAACTATAATACATAAATAAGAAGTTCATGAAGCTGCTAATTAAATTCATTATATTTGATTTACAAAACATCAGAGTCAAACGTATACCAACCAAATAACCATGTAGCGAAAAAATACATAATAGTAGTATGGTCTTCAAACACCGTCTTCAACTTTAAGATCAGCGCCTCCAAATGAACACTGTAAAACTTAGGCTGACCCGAGCATAATAAAAAACAACATACTCGAGTCAGGAGTACAAAATTCTTATGTTAATTAAATCAAAATCATATGAATATGTCGGTTTATCCAATTTAATTTTACAGAAAATTCTGTAGAGAATCTCAACAAAAAATTAATATCAAAAGTGTTCTATTATACTTCAGGAATTTACAGAAAATTTTACATAAATTTCCAAAATAATTTATTACTTTTAATATTTAAATACGTAATATTTCATATTAATAAAATTTAAATAACTCATAAATTCATGGAAATATTCAAAATAAAATTGCAGGGTCCTTAAACTAGATTTCTAGAATTTCCATGAAAGTTGCGTATTTTTCCAAATCAAATGGATAATTTTCTCAAATTTTCAAATGACTGATTTGTAAGATTGAATACTAAAAAATTACCAAATGATCGAAGTAAATATAGGTCCCTTCACAAATATTGTTAAAATATCTGAAGGACCTACAGAAAAAATTTCAGGTTAAAATAATGATTTTGCAAAATTCCAAAATTTCAATAATCCTATTTTTCAAAGAATAAAATATAAAATACTAGAAGATAGAATTGATACTGGTGTTTTTTACAAAATATTTTTATTTTGTTGAAATGGAGCTACAGAAAAATTTCCAAGATAATATAACACATTTTTCAAAATGCCTTTTATTCCATATTTAAATGAATAATTTATTCTGAAAAATCTAGGCATAAACTTATGATCAAATTTTGGACCATGTTATTCTAACATATCAAAATTTTGAAAGAAAATATATATATATATGCATGAAAAAAATTCAAATAAGGACAAAATTACAGTTTATTTTTCAAAATCACAATTTGGTCAAAACAACAAAATTATCTATTCTACCTTTTTTCACATATCAGCATAAGGTGTCCAAGAGTTTTTGTGCTACGAATAAATGTTCTAATGATCCATATAATAATCAATACAACTTCAATAATTCAAACAAGGTGATAACAAACATACATCAAACAATGGTCAACATATAAAAAATCACACGATCGTCAATTACTACCAACTAATGGGTATACATATACATTCAAATTTTAAATTAGTTCAACAATACATATAGAACAATAATTATAAACTATCTCATATCAGGATGTTCAATTAGCAATCATATTCATTTTAATGTCAATTTAAATTCACAAACAACCAACCAAAAGATTTTATCACATCATGATACTAATTTGCAATAGAATATATAATACTTCGTGAGTGGGTTGAAACACTCACCTTTGTAATGCAAATCCAAAAAACCGAAAGACAACGACACAAACATGACAACCCAGATCTCATACATGGAACTAGCGGAAACCACTTTGATTATATTACTCTCCTATGTTGTTTCAGCAGATCTGACAAGCTTCGATATTTTTTTATATATAAACAATGTTGCGCGTGATGAAAGGCAGCAACGAGGTTGGTGATGAGCGGGCAGAGGCAGTGGGAAGAAGGCTAAATTGGATGAGGCTAGGGTGGTGAAGCTTGGATCTTGGGGATAGTGAAGAACGGGGAACGTGTGGCTGGTGATAAGGCTGCCCTGACTGGGAACGGATCAGGGTGGCGCTGGTGGAGGTAAGAAAGCAAGTGGTTGGTTGGTTGTAGAAGATTGGGTTTGTTGGGTATTTTGCGGTTCGAAACGAATTTGATGGAGATTGTGATGAAGATAATGTTGTACTTCCGACTTCAAGGATCCATGGAATAGATTCTTTCAGACAATAGTTCAACCCACCAGGTACAAACAGGTTATCGAACTATTGACTTTCAGGATTCAATGAAGCCCTATAACAGCGTAATCGAATTCAAAGTTTGTACGACTTTGATCCGACCAAGGACACTTTAGAACGATTTTTGATGATGCAATTTGTAGAGAAAGATGAAGAGAAGAAGAAGAAACAAATCTGCAACGATCCAGCGTTTGCAACACCTTCAGATGTTACAAATATAGAGTAATTGGAAGTGCAGCGATTAGCAACACTTCGTTGGCATCGCAGATCTGTGCAAGAAGAAGAAGAAGAAGAAGAAGAAGAGCGCAGAGAAAAAACTGTTTGAAACATGTTCTGGACGTTGCTATTTATAGTGGTGGACATGTGTCTATTCGCCAAGCGTCACAACCGTTTGCAACGGTCGCGTCTATTCATTTTGTAACGGTTCACAACTGTTACAAACGGTCGCGTCCATTCATTTTGTAACGTTTCAGAAAATGTTATAAATTTCCCGCCATCAGTTTAAATTTAGAATTTTCGGTTCTGAGTCCTTAACGGGCTAAAATCTAGCCCGTTACTGTTCACATATTATTCAAAAAAATTCGGATCCGAACTCGAAACCCGTACCCGACCAGGCCCGGTTCGGCTCAGTCGGACGAACGGCAGCGGCGCGCGTGTGGTGTTGCATGACTTCTCTCCTCACAAAAAATCAAACATGTGGGAGCCCCATGGCCCCAACATCCACATGAGAAAACTATATTTTTACAAATATAGTCTTCATTCTTCTAGCATGTGGGACTTTCTTCTTTTCTTCTTTCTCTTCCAAACAAAAAACCCAAAGCCGCCAAAGCAAGTTTGAAAATTTTACAACAATCTCCCCCAATTTTCAAAATAAATAAATAGGACAGCTGAATCACTAGAGTGGCTTCCTACATACCCAAGTGGGATAAAGCCTATGCAGTTCTAAGATCAAGTTTTGCATTATCGTGAAAACCAACACATAAATAAAAGGTATCTTTTGGATTTGAACCTTTAATTAGTGTAAACCATTCAAAGCCTTATCGAGATTCTATGGTGAACAAATCTTGAACCAAGTATCCCTAATGATAAAAAAGGAACAATCACACATGTTGATTTCCTTTGGTAAAGTGTTCTGTATTGCTCAGCACGTTAATGGCCATGTGCTTAAATTCTGGTTCATGAGTCTGCTTAGAAAGCGGTCTTTCTTTCCTAGGAAACAACCTGATTTCCATACTCATATAGGTATGTCTCTTAAGGTATTTCTACGAGACACCTTTTAAGGTTTCTAGACTTATTAAGGATATATATCCATCCTTTGTTCTTGCAGAATCCAACACTAAATATTAAGGGATTATCAATTTAGTGTTCCATAATCATTCTCTTAACTTGTTGGTATCCATTGAACTTTGTATATCCATTTCAAGACATAAGTTGGGTTTCTGTTAAGGATGATCAACCTTCATTCACAGACCTTAGTCCCATTTCTTGTGACTTTATAGAAACCATTGCCTTTCGAAGACTCTTTGTAAGTGGGTCAACCAATTTTTTCTTTGTTTCTATGTAGTCAATAGTTATAACTCCTCTTTTGAGTAATTGTCTCACCATTTGATGTCTTAGACTCACATGTCTAGACTTTCCATTATATGTCTTGTTAGACACATTGTATATCGTTGCTTGATTGTCACAGTTAATCAAGACTGCTGGAGATGGCTTCTTCCATAAAGGGATTTCCATTAATAAATTCCTAAGCCATTCCGCTTCTTTACATGCATCTGCAAATGCAATCAATTCTGACAACATTGTTGGGTCAGAAATACAGTTCTGCTTCTTGGAAGCCCAAGACACAGCAGCGCCTCTTAATGTAAAGATCCATCCGGTCGTAGACTTGGATTTGGATTCTACATTGTTCCAGGTTGCTTCACTATATCCTTCTATTACAACAGGATATCCTTTACAAGATAAATCATATTCAATGGTTCCTTTCAAATAAGCTAAAACTCACTACACCGCAGATAGGATTTTGGCGCAACCTTAGGCGGGACATTTGATACGGCTATAAGCCGTACCAAATTTTAATACGGCTTATAGCTGTATCTATATAATTTAATACGGTTGTAAGCCGTATTAATATTTGATACGGCTTATAGCCGTATCAAAATATCTGCCTCTTTTCATGGGAAAATTTTCCCCAAAACGTACACCCTCCCTCCTTTTTTTTATTTCCAGCTTTCATTTTTTTCCCATGCTTATTTAGGGTTAAATAGCCAGAGAGCCTTCCACCTCGATCGATCGAACGTTGCTTTGACGTAGTCCATCAGAGCCTTCCACATCTTCTCGAATTCGATCACTTCTCTCAGGTAATTTTGTTATGAAATTGCGTGCTTAATTCCGTTGTTTTTGTTATGAAATTGCGTACTTAATTTTGACGAGTACTGTTACTTTTCCTTTGTGTCTGTATAGTGACATTTCAATATGTTTTCTATTATTCAACAAGATCTGGAGCTTAAAGTTTCCAAGTATGAAGTTACGTTGTTCAAACTAATGTTTCCTTATCATACATAGAAGAATAATATTATGGTTACGTACTGAACTACTAATTTTTTAGGTGGTTTTAATAATACTGAGTCGATGTATTTTGTAGTAGTGTCAGGCTTCCTTGAATTCGATTAATAATTTTTTAGGTGTTAAATCAATGTATTTAACAATATGTTCATCAAATTAATATTTTCATATCATACATAGAAGAAAAATATTATGGCTATGTACTGAAATAATTATTATTTTAGATGGTTTTAACTGTAAATAATATATAGTCGATGTATTTAGCAGTAGTCGCGAGCTTCCTTAAATCCGACTCAACTTTCCTGAAGTACCAACAATTTTGTTTAGATTCATTGCTTATATTTTTTGTAAGCAATGCAATTTTTTTTTTGGATACAAAGTAAAAAAGTAAAGAGCAAATTAATTTGAGAAATACAAATTAGTGAGAGAAATAAAAGAATTGGTGAAGAAAGTTGAAACTTTGAAGTTGATGTAAACTCTATCGTGAAAAAGAATAGACAAATAAAAGAATTGAAAAAGAAAAATAAGAGTTTGGAAAGTAATAAGAAAGAACGCATTGAAAAAGAAGAAGTATAAAAGAAAAATATTAATGAGTTGGAAGCTGAGGTTTCATATATGAAAGAAAAATCACAAAATAAGAAGCTGAAACATTCGGATGTGAAGGGCTTTGTGCCCAAAGATGAAAATGGGCAGGGGAATAAGATTAAGAGTAGTGCAACTTGAAAATGATTTGTAATAGGTTGAAGGAGATGTTTGTTTGACATAGTTTTTACAGGGGCGATATTGCATTTGAACGTACAAATTTACTGCTTTTGTCAACTTTATTGGTTTTACTTTGTCATGTTTTATGAGAATTTAAATGACTGATTAGCTTGTTGGTTTATTTTGGAATGCATGAAAATTTAATTACATCTTCATTTTGTCATATGCATTGTTTGCTATTAACTCTAGTAGTCATCATGCATGCATAATGTTGTCAGGTTTACTCTGTCTACTATTATTTCTACTAGAAACTGAAAAAGAAGCATGGATCTGTTTATGAACGATTTTCATGTTTCAGCTTGTGTCATGCTAGTTCACTCAATTATTTCTATTATGCATGAAACAGATGTCGTAATAGAATTACGAGAAATATAGACACGAATATTTAAAATTCTAGAGGATTGTGATATTAAGTATTCAAAGTGCATTGCAAATATTTCTTTGGTAGTGAAAAGATATCTTTTTAATGAATATTCACGAGAATAAATAAATCAATAGATAGGTAATTTTGGTATTAGTGAATATAATTGAGATAAATAGACAGGCTATAAATACAAAAAGATGAGAAAAACATATTTATTAATGTCTCATTGTATTTCTGTCAATGCCTAATCGAGGTCAAAAAAATGAAACTTTTGTCTTTGGTAAAGAAAAATCACATAACTGGCCCTGTTCATGGCATGGCAAGAGCACCATGTACACAGAGTCTACTTGGTCTTTATTTTCTCTAGGCAAATTCTATTTGAACTCGTGAATTTGTTGAGTAACCCCATGTAATTTGGAAAAAAATGAAGAAACCCAGTTTTTTTGCTGAGTAGCCCCATGTCTAATTAAAAAAAAACCAATAATACCATGTCTAATACAATAGTCAATCTTATGCTATTTGTATTATTTTGATCTCCTTGCATAATTTACAGCTTGGTGCTAATGTTGTATATGGTTCTGACATTGTATATGGTTTTGACATTGTTGTATAAGTGGATAAAATTATTGTTAATGGCGCAAGCCAAGTATCAGGAGAGGGGTGATGCATAGACATTACTCCGGTGCTACAAAATAGCGCCGTTGTAATGGAAAAAATTTTGGAAACAGTTTGGTGCTAATGTTGTATATTGTTCCGACATTGTTGTACAAGTGGATAAAATTGTTGTTAATGGCGCAAGCCAAGTATCAGGAGAGGGGTAACGCATAGACATTACTCCGGTGCTACAAAATGGCGCCGTTGTAATGGCAAATTTTTTGAAAACAGTTTAGTGCTAATGTTTAAAATAAACCCTATATTTTGAGTTCCATTTATTGAAATTTAAATAGTCCATATATTTTAACAATTTAAAATTAATTAAATGTTTAAAATCATACTACAAAATTCTAGGTCGTACAGGAAAAAAAACGATCATGAAAAAGGCATGCGTATAAATCATACAAGGAAGTTAATTGTTTACTAAATTATATTGTTCTTTACTAAACAATTTATATTATGAACGATCAAGTAGCTTGAATCATGTAAAATTACTAACTTAGAAAATGAAGTTACATCTGTTTCCCCATAAAGCTTTTTTAAAAACAATGATGATATCAAGTTTAGATATGTCCTCACAATTTGATGATGGTGAATTATCATGTGGATTAAATCATGTTCTAATTTGGAAAGGAAAGTTACAGACTTATTTATTTTCTAGAAAAGATGCTTTTATGATAGTGATTTCAAATTTTGAAATATTTTCACAATTTGATAATAATAAATGATACTTTACATTAAATCTTATAGTTATCACTAAATTAGGAAAGGTTTATGAAATTACTTTTTTATAGAAAAAGGAAATTTATGCGCTGTCCCTACATTATCTTGTTAATTTATTATACAATATGACAATTCAAATTCGAAAAATAACATTTTTGGAAACTTTAGGTAGTGGTGAAAATGGAATGAGGGGAAGAGGCAATTTTATCGTCAAAGGTAGTTAATGTGGCAGGGAGGAAGATGGTAGCAAGGAAGTTGAATTGGAGATAGTGCAGGGAGTTGAATTCTTGGGTGACTGTGGTTAAGGACTGCATGTTTGAGGAGCAGAGTTGTGTTCGAAATTGTGAGGTTGTGTTTGGCAGTTTAAATGTATGGGAAGTGGTAGTGGATGTTGAGTGTTTGGTTGCAGTATAGTGGAGATTGGGTGGGGATATTTTGTTGGTGGGGTGTTTGGCAGAAGTAATAATGCAGTGTTGTGGGAGGGAATGAAAGATGAAATGTAGAAATAAAAAATGTAAAGTAGTGAACTAGGAAATACAGAGAATGCAATGTAGCAATGGATATGCATAAACAAAGAATGAAACTTAAATGCAAACGGATTTGAGTATTTGGTTCTTAATAAAACAACTCAAAAAGTATAGTCCTCTCAACAGCAATTAACGCTAACCATTAACACATCTATTAATCTTTGAAGCAAAATTCGAATTTAAAAAGTTAGAAATGAATTACTTTTAGCCCAATTTGACAGAGTAAGTCTTCTAAATTTTATTTTAAAGTTTTATTTCACGATTATTTTATAACTACAAACTTTGGGGGTTAGTATTTACTATTTACTCTCACATTATCTGAACTATCAAAGAGAACGTGCACGTAAAAAAATGGCCCAACCAATGGTAATTAAACTATGCTGAACTGTATAGTTTGGACTTCTTAATAAACTGACTATGCTGAACTAGCAAAACGGCAATAGAAAAAAAATAACTATTATATTTAACAAGAACAATATAATTTAGTAAAGTTAAATATGTAGAATTAATCTTACAACAAATTTCTCAATATAATTTAAAAAATATTCTTTTCGAGCAATTGGAACGAGGACCCATTGAAGGGCAAGTCTCATGTTCTATTAAATATGATATAGGAGGGTAGTATGTCTTTCACCATAGACAAACAATGGATAAATGAATCAGATCTAAGATCTACATACTATATAGACGGGGTGTAGAAGTTCATTAGTTTTGTTGAAGAAAACGGTGGTAAGAAAGGATTATATTTATGCCCTTGCACCCGGTGAAAAAATATGAAGACGATCAAATTAGATGACATTCATTTTCATTTGCTTAGATGGGGTATTATCCAAACGTATACAGCGTGGTATTTTCATGGGGAAAAAAGGG
Organism: Allium cepa; assembly: GCA_030765085.1. Lineage (NCBI taxonomy): Eukaryota > Viridiplantae > Streptophyta > Magnoliopsida > Asparagales > Amaryllidaceae > Allium > Allium cepa. The sequence continues at coordinate 719,249,779 of CM060938.1, read as the reverse complement.
CGGAGATGGAAAAACAGCAACCAGTTAGTCATGGCAGAATTACTGCTGAGTCTGAACATATTAGGATGGAAGATCTGGTCAATGATGCAGACAGATTTCATCATTTTCAACCTACAAATTCGTTGCCTGATCATGCTAATGTTGGAGAGCAGTCTACTGATTTTCCAGATTGGCAGGCCAATGAAAGTAAGAAGTATAAATCGCTTTTTGGTAGCGTAAAAGAGCCACTGTATCCTTCATGTTCAAAAGGGATTACGAAGCTATATGCCATTGTGAAACTGAATAGCTTGAAGACCCAATACAGCTTTTCAGATAATGGTATGACTGCACTTCTCAAACTAATAAAGGAGTTACTCCCCGAAGGTAACACGCTGCCGACAAAGTACTCCGACGTGAAGAAGATCATTAAGAAAGTTGGGATGAATTACAAAACTTATGATGCATGCATCAATGATTGCATATTGTATTGGAAAGATGATGCGAACAAAGTTTCTTGTACAAATTTCAATGAACCAAGATATATAACATCATTAAACGAAGAGAGAAAATACACCAAAGTACCTCGAAAAACATTAAGACATTTTCCTTTAATTTCTAGATTGAAGAGACTGTATACTGTACCATGGATGGCAGATGCGATGACCTGGCATGGTCGCGCCAAGTCTGATCCAACCGTAATGCGTCATCCATGTGACACTTCTCAATGGAAAGTCGCAGATTCATTTGATCAAACTTTTGCTGTCGAGCCACGAAATGTCACACTTGGAATAGCAACAGATGGTTTCTGTCCACATGCTTCTCTCTCTAACCCTTACAGTTGTTGGCCAGTAATTGTAGTACCATATAATCTTCCTCCATCTATGTGCATGAAAAAGGAGTTCTCAATGTTAACATTGTTGATTTCTGGGCCAAAACAACCAGGAAAGGATACTGATGTTTATTTACAACCGTTGATAGACGAGTTAAAGCAGTTATGGGAAGGAGTAGTTACATTTGACACGTTAAATAAATCTGAGTTCACGATGAGAGCTAGGGTGCTGTGGGCAATCCATGATCACCCTGCTTGTGGGACTTTATCGGGATGTACAAATCACGGTTACTTTGCATGTCCTGTTTGTGGGGAAAACACTTGTTCTTATTATCTTCCTGAAAGTAAGAAGATGTGTGACATGGGACATCGAATGTTTCTTCCTAACGAACACAAGTTTCGATACAATAAGACAAATTTCAACAACGAACAAGAACTTCGTCGTCCTAAATGGCCATTGACTGGTTTTCAAGTTGAAAAGAAAGTAGTGAATATCAAAATGAAAGTTGGTAAATAAAAAGAAGGAATTGGTCGGAAACGGAAAAAGTCAACCAATGAAGATGTTGACAATATTTCTGGATGGTATAAGAGGTCTATCTTTTTTGATTTACCATATTGGAAAGCAAATTTGGTCCGACATAATATTGATGTTATGCATTCGGAGAAGAATGTCACGGAGTATCTCATCAGCACCATTATGGACCATAAAGATAAGTCAAAAGATGGCATCAATACACGCAAGGATTAGAAAATTATGGGTATAAAACAAAAGTTGTGGGTGATGGAAGATCCTGAAACAAATAAAACAATCATACCAAAGACAACTTTCGCTTTGAGCAAAGAAGAAAAGATACGGTTTTGCACCGTTTTGAAAAATATGAAAGTGCCTAACAAATTTTCTTCTAACTTTCACAACAATATGAGCATCAATCCTCCTGAACTAAGAAATATGAAGTCACATGATTACCATGTCATAATGCAGCATTTGCTTCCGATATTGCTTCAACATTCTTATCCATAACATAAGGATCTATGAAATGTTGTTCATCGTATTAGTTTATTCTTGAACATTTTGTGTTCAAAGGTGATCGATAGGGAACATCTTTTAAACGCAAAGGCTAGCTTAGTAGAAGCAATGTGTGTTTCTGAAAAACATTTTCCACCTGCATTTTTTGATATCAGTGTCCACCTTATGGTTCATTTAGCCGATGAAGCGTTGATTTGTGGCCCTGTCAGATATAGATGGATGTATCCATTTGAACGGTAAATTTCTAATTTCAGTTATGCACATCATTATTTCATATAAATAGCTACAGTCTACAGTATATAATTGATCACATTTATAGTTGATGAAAACATATAAAGGATATGTGTGCAACAAAAGATACATTGAAAGGTGTATTGCAGAAGGATATATCATGCAAGAAGCTAGTCTTTACTGCATGGAATATATGCCAAACGGAGGTGATGGCAATCATAAACATACCCGCGAAGCGTTTTTAGACGAGGACGATGAGTTTGCTGGTGAGATACCTCTGGATAATGGTAAAGACATAATGTTAACCCAAGTGCAGTTTGAACAGGTGCGTAGATGGGTCCTTAATAAGTACGATGGATTGGATGAATGGAAGAAGTAAGTTCACGAACTTGTTTGGAATTTTAATTTTTTTAATCCAATTTATATATACATTTTGATATGTGTTTTCCGTAGGAGGTATAACTCCTATGTGAAAAGTACTAGATTTCAACCTAGAGGCAGGGCTACCACCATGGAAGTAGTTCAAAGTTTTAATCTATGGTTACGTAATGAGGTTTAACTTCGTCTTAAGTATTTCATGTGTTTATAAGTGTGCAATACACCTTTGTGACCATGCTTTTTTACTTATTAAAATTTATGTAGCTGTTAAAGACCATCGATGTTGATCCAACTCTGTGGCGGTTAGTGCACGGGTCGAAGTTCATAACGCATAGTTATATGAAGTATCAAGTGAATGGATTTTCATTTTCCACGAAAAAGTACGAAGACCGTATGGTAACATAAAATAGCGGTGTATGCATGAGAGCAATTACAAAATTTAGAGCGAGTGGCAAGGATAAAAATTATAAGGAAGCAGAAACAACATATTACGGAGTCATTCAACAGATACTTGAGTTGGATTACACTGACTTCAAACAAACAGTTTTTTATTGTGATTGGGTAAAAGTCGAGGATATGGTCAATGGTTGCAAAATAGATCCCATTTCAAACCTCATCATGGTAAATTTAGGTAAATTGAAGAACAAAAATAACGTGAATGACGAGCCATTTATTCTTGCATCAAAAGCGAGTCAAGTTTTCTACTCAAAAGATTTAAAAAATAACGGATGGTCTGTGGTCTTGCATACACCAAAACGGTTGACTACAAATGTGGATGACATTGAGTTCCCTACCGTCTATCAATCAGCTTTTGAAGACAATGAAAAATTAAAAGACCTTACCAAATCCATATGTTAACTTATTAGTATTCGTACATCACATGATTGTGTGTCTGTATATTTTTAATTGCACGATTGTGTCTATGTATGGTTTTGAATATTTATACATTCCAATGCAATTCTAGGTATGTCAGAAAATCCACCATCTTCACATTCGTCATGTTCAAAGGCGAAGAAAGTTGATCAAAACTTACTTGGTGTTCCGATCTCAGATAACGCTGGAAAAATCGCTACTATGCTCAGTAAACTAGTAAGAGCTCACGTGCCGATATCATATATAAGTTGGAATAAAGTACCTGGAATATACAAGGACAACGTTTGGAACGAATTGGTGGTAAGTATCCTTATCTATTTGACAACAACTATTTCATTCAATAGCCTTATGGTTTTAACTCTTCGCACAACACATAATTTAATATATTTTTTGCAAAAAATTTATGAACTCGATCCGCTTTCAAAGGAAATGTTTTAAAGAGAATGGCCGAGGCTTTTAGGAGATACAAGAAAAACTTGAGAGTAGTTTATTATGACCCTTTCAACAATGACGAAGAACGGTTGAAAAATTGCCCACCAACAGTTGCTCAAGAAGATTGGGCAGAGTTCGTAAAAAAAGAAGCAACGCCTGAAGCGAGCGAAAGAAGGGAGGTAGGCAAAAAGAACAAAGCATTGCTCAGTTATGCTCATCATGCAGGATGTAAAAGTCACGCTAAAATAGAACAAGAAATGGTCATTTATATTCATTTTCATTCAAATCATTTACACATTGTGATTGGATATTCATGTCGTTGCATCAACTTGTATTACAGATCATTGCTAGTCCATCAACAAATATCAGTCGTCGTCATGTATGGGAGAAGACACACAGGAAAAAAGATGGTAGCATATCAGATGCCACTTCTTCATACTTTGTAAGTTAAACAAATATTAACTTGCATATTCTTTAAAATTCCTTATTCATGTAAGTATTATCATATTACAGGATCAAATTGCGAAAGCAAAGGAAAATATCACTGATAGTGATGAAGAAAAATTGACAGTGGATGAAGACATCTTATCACAAGTGCTTGGTAAGGATGCAATGGGTAGGAGCCGCGGTGTTGGGACCGTTAGACCAAAGACTAAAGTTAAGGCTTGTGCCATTGCACAGAAACGACTCCGACATGTTCATGGCGAGCAGGATGAGTTGAAAATGAGGGTGGGAAGTTTGGAGGGTACAGTGGGAAATTTGTCTGGGCAAATGGAGGTTTTGATCAACATGGTGGGAAATATTGAACAAGGAATTCGTGCACCAGTCAATTCTTCTGATGGAGGACGCGCCACACAAGTCAATGCTCCTGAATTCATTGCTTCGCTGTTCCAGGATTCGACCAATGTTACGAACAATCAAAAATGTGAAATCCTTAACTCTGATTTAGAAGTAATAGGAACAGCTATTTTTAACATTTAAACATTTATGACATAATAAGTAGAAAACTTAAATAATAATAAATATTCCCTTTTATTGCAACAGGTACTATATGCCGAGATTCTACATTGTCCAACATCCATGAGAAATCTGTACCATCCACACATGAAAAAGTGGTGTTGGACAGTATACTGCTACCAGATGAGAGAACCAGTAAAATGAATCATCAATTTGCAGAGACCTTTGCTGATGTTGGAGTGGGTGGATATGTGTGCCATCCGAAGTGTCTTATTCGATATCTCTAGATGATGGAGCAAGTATATTTTTTGTTTATGTGGTCGATATTTCAAGTCCCATTAAATTGATTTGAATTTAATTCCAATTCAGATTAATATATTTTAAGTTGTTAATATACCTAAAACATCTTTTTAGATAAATGAATTATAAAATTAAAAACATCTAGCGAGTTGAATAACGTTAGTTCATAGGAAACTACCATATTGTTTAAATCGTCGTATGCGTAATCGCATCAAAACAAGTAAAGTTTACAAACAAACATCTAGCTTGGTGCTTGATAAGTGATTCATCATAAATTGGTTGTCCATTTTGGTTGCATAGAGTTGATATATTATGTCTACATTTTCTTTTTGACATTATGGCATAATAAAACCTAGAATTGTTATCCCCCTCTGTTAGCCATTGGAGTTTTGATTGCTGGAGATTGAAAATGTATTTCTCATGCGTTCTTTTTTTAGTAAATTGCCAGTATGCAGAAGTACATCATAGTCATATGCATCTTCAGAGTGACTATCAACAACTAATAGTTTGTTATTGAATTGTTGCTCTAAAGTAGTCAAATCTGCATCATCTTTTGGTCTTGTTTTGTTCCATTCTTTTGAATTTTGCTTTATCCTTCTGAATTGTTGCTCTAAAGTTATTGATGCTTTCTCTACAAAACACTTCCTTGACTACTTCATCTAATACCACATTTCAATTTTAGTTTTGTGTGCATTCTTGTTTGCATTTAGTGCACCTCTGTTCTGTGTGCAACTTCTGTTCTTTTCTTTTAGTTTTTCTTTTTGTGTTCATCTGTGTTGTTTTCATGTGTGCATCTGTTCTTTTTTTAGTCTCTTAAACCAAAAACAATCACCTGGTTTTGGGATTTGCATTTTGTTTTGCAGTTTCCTGCATAATTCGTTACCCCATTTGTTCACTCTTTTGTTCCTCCATTCTTAGTTAAAAAAAATTCATTGAATCATTACATTTTGCTTTTCTGTTAACGATTCTATTTTTCAGTTTGAGTTTGCATTTCCAATTCTCAGTTGCTCGTATTTATTGTTTCATTTTTACGTTATATTTTGATATTTTTTGTTGCACATTTTTGTTGCTCATACCAAAAATGATGCAACTTTTATTCCTCTCTGATCTTGCTACTTTCATTTCATTAAAAAAAAGGGAAGTTTACACTGCATTCAAACAGTTTGCATTCATTCACATTCTCTTTATTCATAAACTGTCATTTTATTCACATTCTCTATTTCATTTCACTCTTTTTACATTCAATTGTTGTTTACGTCACCACAACAATACATTCAATTGTTGTTTATGCATAGGTTATAGGAGATATGGCTGGAAAAGTATTGTATGTATTGGTGATGTGGGTAGATGCTGTAGGTTGTGTGCAAGGTAGAAGTTTTGACAGAGGATGTTAATTGATATATGGTTGTTGGAAGTGATGGATGTCGTAATGGGATGATGAAGTAGCAATGCAGTAGTAATAGAGGAAATTTTATGTAAAGTCAAAGGTTTGTAGCAAGGCTGAAGTATGTAGTAGATGGATAGAAGTTGATGTTTGAGTTGCAGTAAATTATACGGTTGATGGAAGGAGGATCAAGTGGGTATGTTGAAATGTTGGAGGAGCAGGGATGTTGGTAGAGGTTAGTGGAAATTATTGTGTGATTGCAATGAACTATTAGTTGGTGTACAAGTAAGGATGAAGTTGATGTGCACACGGTATTTTCTATATTTTGAGCAAAAGTTGATGAGTCAGAAGGTTTTGGGGTGGTTTGAGGTAGGGTGATGCAGTAGTAAGGAGGTGATTAGATTTGTGATGAAGCAGTATTGATGAGATGGTGAAGTTGGTGGTTTGATGTGATCGTGAAGTTATTGTATTGGATTGAAATGTGCATTGTTTTTTATTGCTAAAAGTTTTGATGTTTTGCAGTGTTTTGAAATGTTTGAAGTGGTAAGGTGGCTACAGTGGTGATGAACTATATGTACTGTTATGGCACATTTTTGTAGAGGAGATATAGTTATGGTTATGTGTATCGGTTATATGCAGTAAGGCATGTAGTTGTGGCGGTGATAATCAAGTATGGGTGGTGTTGTATAGTGGATGGGTGAAATGAAGTGTATAGTGAGCGTTGCAGTAGTTTGAAGGAGAATAGAAATGGTGTTTTCAGGCTAGGCAGTAAGGAGGTGATGTGAGAAGATGTTGAGTTGAAGAAAATGTGCAAAGCATGTATACAGTTAGGGGATTGATGACAATAGTTGTATGACCGGTTGGTGTGTTTGGGTGAAGGAAATGTATCCAGTAATCTTTAAGGCAGAAGTGAGTTTTATGTGGTTGGTGATTATGTAATGGAATAGTTGCTTGAAAGTGTTGTTTTGAGTTGAGTGTGGGTAGTGTTTGCTTGCTGCTATGAAGTGCAGCAGTGGTGAGGAGGATGTGAAGTGCAGTAGATGTAAGTAGAGATGTATGGAAATGGTGGAGATGGCAACAAGTTGGCACTGCGGTTGATGAGTAGCAGTGGATGGTGGAACTAATGGATGTGTGGGCTCTGTTCGTAGGTGGTTTGATAATGTGGGAAAATTTGTGGTTGCGGGGAAGTTGACAAAGGCAGAGGCACTGATGGTAGATGAGTGGTTTTGAAGTCTGGGTGGTCAGGGGTTATGTATAGAAAAGCGGGCAATGGAAAGTATGGTAGAAGGACGTTTGTGAAGTAAGGTTGATAATGTATGGATTGGTGGAAAAAGTGGAATGGTGTGGGGATGTATGTATGTAAGGCAAATGCACACGACCGTGTGTAATGGAGTTCTCCAATCACCTGCATACTCCCACTGGCAGCATCCCTCTGACAAAAGTTTTTTAGTCTTTAATTCTTTATGGTGTATTGAGTCTGTGTTTGGGTATTTACTAGTTGCATCCAGATGCATTTTCTAAATCTGAGTTTTCACATAACCAAATAGAAAAAAATGTAGTTGCAATGAACCGTAATATAGAGTTAACTCCTAAAACTAAAGATGTACTAATATTTTGTAATGCTTGTGTAGATGTTTTGGGCTGGAGGAGTTAGCTCTTTGGCTTTGCATTATGCAGTGGCTGCCGTAACAACACAGTATAACAGAGGCTTGTTGTGTATTTGTATTATGTAGTAATGTGATACATTTGTATTATTGTTATGTATTTGGATCTTGGTACTGGAGCGATAGTGTTTTCTAGTATCCACTACTGCGATATATTAATGTGCTAAATGCTAGTATGTAGTATTTTTCGTATTATGTAATGATATTATTAAGTTATTACGCACTGCAATGCGGATTATTGAATCATTTGAATGTGCACTGTCTATAATATTATTTTTTTTGATGTCTCGGAATGATTATTGATTATATATTGGATATGAATAAGTCTATAATATTATATATTGGATATGAATAGGTCTATAATATTATATATTGGATATTGATTATTTATCTATATCTAATCGACTAATTAGATACGGCTTTTAGCCGTATCTAATTGGGTCATTAGACGCTGCCTATTTGACAATTAGATACGGCTTCTGGCAGTATCTAATGTGTCAATTAGATACAGCTAATCGCCGTATCTAATTGACACACTAGATACGGCTTTTAGCCGTATCTAATGACCAATTAGATACGGCCTAAGGTCGTATCTAATTGGCTCATTAGATACGGCTAAAAGCCGTATCAAAATATTAAGCTCGGCATATTTTGATACGGCTTTTAGCCGTATCTAATAAGATTAGATACGGCTTTTAGCTGTATCAAAATATCGTTTATGGTGTAGTGACTGTGGAAATAACTTTCCAATGTTCAAAACTTGGATTACTCGTAAATCGACACGATACACTTATAGCATGTGCGATGTCCGGTCTAGTGCAATGCATAGCATACATAAGACTCCCAATAACATTGGAACACTCTAGTTGAGAGATAGTACGTCCAGTGTTCTTTTCTTATTTAATACTAGGATCTAAAGGAGTTGGTGCTGGCTTGTCATCGTAATGACCATACTTTTGTAGGAATTTCTCTATGTAATGAGATTGAGTTAGTAATAACTCCCCCTCTTTCCTAACAATTTTAATTCCCAAAATTAAATCAGCCTCTCCTAGATCTTTCATATCGAACTTAGAAGACAGAAACTTTTTAATTTCATTCACACAGGATATATTGGAACCAAATATTAGCATTCATCAACGTATAAACATATTATAACAATACCGTTGTTATCCGATTTGGTATAAATATATTTATCAACATCATTAACAATGAATCCATATGACAGTGCAACTTTATCAAACTTCTCATGCCATTGTATGAGAGCTTGCTTCAGGCCATAAAGAGATTTCACTAATTTGCAAACTATCTTTTCTTGGCCTGGGGTTTTGAAACCTTCAGGTTGTTCCATATATATCTCTTCTTCTAAATCTCCATTTAGAAAAGCAGTCTGTACATCCATTTGATGTATGACTAATTTATGAATTGATGCAAGTGCAATTAAACAGCGTATAGAAGATATGCGAGCAATTGGAGCATATGTATCAAAGTAATCTACTCCATGTCTTTGCTTATATCCCTTAGCAACTAATCTGGCTTTAAACTTATCAATGGATCCATTTGTATTCAACTTTTTCTTCAATATCGATTTACACCCTATAGGTTTAGCACCAGGAGGTAAATTAGTTAAAACCCAAGTTTGGTTTAACAGTATGGAATTCATTTCATCATTGATAGCTTCTTTCCAGAAATTGGAATCTATGGAATTCATAGCCTCAGAATAAGTTTTGGGATCGTCATCGACGTTCATTACATATTTAGTCACATTAAGGACTTCGTCTTTACTGCCTTCTACAAGATATGTAATGAAGTCACGACCATAGTCCTTCTCTATTATTGCTCTTTTACTTCTTCATTGTTCAGTACTATTATCTGGTACTGACACTTCCTTGCTGTTTTGAAAAGAAGCATAAACATCGTCATTGATATCATTAGTCATACTAGGTTCTGGACTAGATGATCTCAATGGGATCTCAACAGTTTGATTTTCAAAAAAATTCTACATCTACAGATTCTATAACTTCTAGGGTGTCAAGAATAAGGAATCTATAAGTTATACTATTAAGTGAATATCCTATGAAAACACATTTAAATGCTCTATTTCCTAACTTTGGTCGTTTAGGGTCTGGTTTTCTAACATATGCTAAGCAACCCCAAACTTTAAGTCTAGTTAGGTTAGGTTTCCTATTAAACCATAATTCATAAGGGGAAATATTTTTTTAAGTGGTACTCTATTTAAAATATAACATGCAGATAACATAGCATCACCCCATATGTTACAATGTAAATTAGAACTTATGAGCATGGCATTAACCATTTCTATTAAAGTCTTTTTTCCTTTTAGCAACACCATTTTGTTGTGGTGTATATAGGGCATTACATTGGTGAACTATACCTTGTTGTTTACAAAACAAGGTGAATTCATGTGAGAAATATTCACCACCACGATCTGAATGTAATATTTTAATTTTAACTTCTAATTGTGTTTCGACCTCTGCTTTGTAAATTTTGAATTTATCAAAAGCCTCATCTTTAGTTTTCATTTGATATACGTATGCATATCTAGTATAATCATTAATAAATGTTATAAGTATTAGTTACCACCATAGGTGATATGACTTTTAAGTCACCCACATCACTATATACCAAATCAAGCAAACCAGTTTTCCTTTCTATGGATTTAAAGGATTTCCGGTGTATTTTTGCTTGAACACATATTTCACATTTAGATATGTTATCGAAATCACAATCAGAAATTAATCCTAATTTATTCATATTTCTAATGGATTTATAATTAACATGTCCTAATCTGCCATGCCATAAATTAATAGAATCAACAATATAAATAGAAGATTTCTTTATTAGATTAAACTTAATCATGCTGTTACAAGAGTATCCCTGTCCAATGAATTTACCATTCTTAGACAACACTAGCTTATCAGACTCATACACCATCTTGAATCCTCCTTTGTTAAGAAGGTATCCAGAGACCAAATTCTTACACATATCAGGTACATCAATACATTGACTAATGTAAGAACTTTTCCAGAGGTGAGAGGAAGTTCTATAGTGCCTTTTCCCAGAACTTTGCTTGGAACCTTATTTGCTCCAGTAACTTCATCGGCTTCTCCTTTATTTTCTTCGTAACTCTTGAAATAATTACGGTCTTTGCAAATGTGAATGGTTGCTCCAGTATCGAACCACCAATCATTATCGTTGCCACTAACGGAGTTCGCCTCTTGCACTACAGCCACAAGCGAATCTTCGACCACATTCACTTTTTGTTGTTTCTTCCGCGGACGGCAGTCTCGGGTATAGTGGTCGGGCTTGTTACAAAAATAATAAGCACCTTTCTGTTTGTTGTTGGTTTTGGAATGATTTATCTTCTTAAACTGTGTCTCATTTTTTGGCTTTAATTTATCAGTAATTTCAACATTATTTTCCTTAGAATGGGACTCGATTTGCGGATTATCATCTAGATTGCGTTTACGAGAGTCTTCTTCAATACGAAGATGACGCTGCAAACCGTCTAAATTATGATCCGTTTTAGCATGTTTCATCTTTTTCTTATAATCAATCCAACTATGTGGAAGTCTAAAAATTGTAACTCCAACAACAAAAGATTCAGGAAATCAATTCCAGCATCTTTAAGTTGATTCACCAATAGTAAGATTTCGCTTACTTGTCCAATTATGCACTTATTGGTGATCATTTTGAAATCCACGAAATTAGAAATAAGAAACTTTTTATTACTTACCTCGGATATGCGGTACTTATTCTCCAGGGCAGTCCAGAGTGCCTTCACTGTTTCCAAGGTCCTATGAGCATTGTAGACTGGGGTAGATAGCGCATTCAGAATATGGCCTCTGCATAGGAAATCGTCCTCTTTGCGCTTTGCACGTTTAGCCTTTAGAGCATCATCATCTTTATCAGTTTCCTCCCAGATTTCTTCCAAGTTATCTTCCAAAATATAGAATAACTTGACGGTGATCAGGAAAAATTTCATCGTCTCTTGCCAACGAGTGAAATTGTCGCCATCAAAACGCTCCAATCGAGTTAGATGCTGATTTATAACTTGCAAAGCGTTGAAGTCTATTGTCTGAAAATTGTTGGGTATTTTGCGGTTCGATACGAATTCGATGGCGATTGTGATGAAGATAATGATGTACTTCCGACTTCAAGGATCTATGGAATAGATTCTTTCAGACAATAGTTCAACCCACCAGGTACAAACGGGTTATCAAACTATTGACTTTCAGGATTCAATGAAGCCCTATAACAGTGTAATCGGATTCAAAGTTTGTACGACTTTGATCCGACCAAGAACACTTTAGAATGGTTTCTGATGATGCAATTTGTAGAAAAGAGATGAAGAGAAGAAGAAGAAGAAGAAGAAACAAATCTGCAACGATCCAGCGTTTGCAACACCTTCAGATGTTACAAAATATAGAGTAATTGGAAGTGCAGCGATTAGCAACACTTCGTTGGCGTCGCAGATCTGTGCAAGAAGAAGAAGAACAAGAGCGCAGAGAAAAAACTGTTTGAAACATGTTCTGGGTTTGCTATTTATAGTGGTGTAGAGGTGTCTATTCGCCAAGCGTCACAACCTTTTGCAACGGTCGCGTCTATTCATTTTGTGACGGTTCACAACTGTTACAAACGGTCGCATCCATTCATTTTGTAACGTTTCAGAAAACATTACAATTTTCCCGCCATTAGTTCAAATTTAGAATTTTCGGTTCTGGGTACATAACGGGCTGAAATCTGGCCTGTTACTGTTCACATATTATCCAAAAAAAATTTGGGATCTGAACCCGACCCGGTTCGGTTCGGTTGGATGGACGACGGCGCACATGTGGTGTTGCATGACTTCTCTCCTCACAACAAAGCAAACATGTAGGAGCCCCAAGACCCCAACATCCACATGAGAAAACTATATTTATACAAATATAGTTTTCATTCTTCTAGCATGTGGGACTTTCTTCTTTTCTTCTTTTCTTCTTTCTCTTCCAAACAAAAAACCCAAAGCCCCCAAAGCAAGTTTGAAAATTTTACAATAGGGTTGTGGGGCTTTGGCCCTTGGAAGTAAGGAAAAGGCGATGTTGATGGTGGCCGGGTAAGGCGGTGGATCTAGTAGAGGAAAACGATGGTTTGTTGGAGGCCAATTGGTGGTCAGAGGCTATTGAGGGCAGGGAGATGTGCGGTAGTCTTGTTTGGAGGTAAGGATTGGCATTCATGTGAAGGAATAAGTTGTAAGGATAATAGTTTGTGGCAGTGGACAAGGTGGACAGTGATCGGAAGGCAAGGTGGTAACGCGTAGTTTGGTAGGAAGGAGGTTTCGTGGGTGGTATGGGTTTTAAAATTGCTGAAAGAAATATGACTAGAGAAGGAAATATGGATGTAAATATAGTATTTAAATGCATACATAATGCGTTTTCAAAATATAAAAGGAGTCTGATGGGATTTCGAAATAAAGGAAAATGAAAATACGCGTCATGAAAAAAATGCATTCAAGAATGGTGACCTTTTCATAAGAAAGTAACGTCACATTAAATGAATTCTAGGATACGTACTAGGTGAAATCAAAACTAAAATGATACTTTCTAAACCAGTTCTCACCATATTAATGGTACACACGTATTTGTGTACGGACCTTAATTTAAATACCATGAATTTAATTTAATCAGCTCTATAGCACACACCGGGTGTCCAAACACAAAAATCAAAACATCAATTTTCTTAGCATTCCAATACAGACTTAATAGCCTACAGGATTTTAAATTTTAATGTTTCCATTAAAATTCGCTAATTGCACCGACCCAAAACGTATCACAAACTTCAGAATGCAATAAACAGCTAGAAATGCCAGAATTTAATGAAACGAACTTTGGGTCTAACTCATAAAATTCAGTACATTTTTTCTGTGAAAAAAGTATTTACATTCTGAAAAATAATAATTTTCACAACAATATTGACAGGTTTCTGACTAAATTTGAAATGGTTTTTCCGACACACGCAAACACAATTCATTTTTTTCATATTAAATTTATTTAATACACGTTTTAATTCTACAATTTTAGTTTCTTGAAAATTTAAGTTTAACATTAAATATCATATTCGTATTGTCTATTGCTACTATTTAACGTTTATAAAATTTTGTTTAAAACTCAAATTTTCTTTTTTACAAATTATACTTGTTTTAAAGATGAAATGTTCATTTTAATTTTCACAACTTGTTTTATTTTCATTAAAATGTTTATTTTATTTTAACACAAAAAGCATGTTTCTTACACTAACTTCATTAGTTATAATTCATTTCTCTTTCTTTTAATTTGAACATTCCAATAACTTCAATTGCAATTCGTTCTAATATTAAATTTTAACTTATTAACAATATTTAGATCTAAATTCTAATTTTTTATTACTTCTATTAAAGATTATTGATAAATTTCATATTTACAAATGGTTAAAAATAGAGGTCATTAAAATCTCCTCAACTCAAAACTTTTCGTCCTCGAAAAGGAACGAAGAGGGGAAAAATGAGAACTAAAGCAAGTAAATAAAATTCAAGTTAGGTTATTGTAAAACATTTAATAACGACTCGTTTAGGTTGTTATAAAATTTAGATGGTGCAAAATTTTAATTTATATATTATAACTTATTAGTTTAAAATATCAAAATATTTTTTTATAACCCGATGTCTTAACAAGTTTATCCTCGTTCTTACAGAATTTAACCATACGTTGATCAGACGCAAGGCTAAAAATCTCTAAGTACTTAGTAGACCTATTTCAACATCCAGTGAAAATACTTGAGATTTTTAAAAAACAGATATGGAAAGTACCATTCAAAAAAAACAAACATGGATCATAGTCTACTACAATGATTACGTTGGTATCCCAACGAAAAGATCGGTAGACTATAAGCACTCACCGCCATCTCGAATTACGCCATGGATGACTCTCCATAGATCGCAGTTCACTAATTATGGTTACGTCACTATCCCAGAAAAAGGATCCGTAAACTATAAGCAATTACAACTATCTCTAATTGCGCTATGAAAGTCAAAACAAATCGCTCATAGATTGCAGTTTACTAATGATGGTTACGTTTCTATCCCGGTGAAAGGATCGGTAAACAGTAAGCAATCACTACCATCTCGAATTACGCTATGTGGCCCGTAGTTTGTTCGATGGTTGCATTGCTAACCCAATGAAAGGATCATAAACTATAGGTAATCACTGCCATCTCAGATTACACCAAATTATTAGACCATAGGTCACACTATGGAATTCGAAGAAACTAATGAGTTTATGTCCGGAC
Organism: Allium cepa; assembly: GCA_030765085.1. Taxonomy (NCBI): domain Eukaryota; kingdom Viridiplantae; phylum Streptophyta; class Magnoliopsida; order Asparagales; family Amaryllidaceae; genus Allium; species Allium cepa. The sequence continues at coordinate 719,234,405 of CM060938.1, read as the reverse complement.
AACCAAGAATCAAATCAAATAAACGAACCCACTGAGTGGATTATCGAATCGCAATGGGTACTCCCCATATCTTCGATTTAAAAATGTATCATATTATACATAGTACCCTTTTCAAATCATAAACATCGAATATCTCATACTTATATAAGTTCCATTATATATATATATATATATATATATATATATATATATATATAAGATTATCACTTTCCAAATCGAATACCTCTAAAATCTATAGTCTTCAAAATCGCTTCATACTTATATAAAGTCCATCTTATGTAAGAATCAAAATTTTTATAAAATCAAATACTTTACAAAACTAAAGTCTTCAACCCCCACATAAATTTAAAAAATCACTTCAATTTCATACTTATATAAAGTCTCGTTTGTACAAAATCAAAGTTTCCTTTCAAAATCAATTACTTGCATAAAAAGCCATATGGGGTTGAACCTCTTTCTTTATAAATGGTTTTGAATTTAAAATAGTTTTGTAAAATAGTTTGTATTTAAAATATTTTGTAAAACATTGTTGAATTTAAAAATAGTTTTGTAAAATAGTTTAAATTAAAAATAGTTTTGAATTTAAAGTAGTTTTACATTTAAAAGAGTTATAAATATAATAATAGTTTTTCTTTCTTTCTTAAACCAATTTATATTACAAATGATATCCAACCAACAACGTTCATTCTCAATGTCAACGCACATCAATTATATTACATCACATAAGATGTGCATGTATCATTCAAACACAAAATCAAATCTGATCGCTTGTTCGATTACATAATTTCACTTCCGAACTAGTATCGATTTTTCTATTGTGGACTCCGATAAGTTTCCTTCATTAGAAACTTCAATTCTTCTTACATAGTCATATACTATGGTAGAAAATTTCAGAATCAAATCGAAAATCCGTATCAAGTGAGCCCTTTCAAGAATCGAGTGAAAAATCTTAACTCAGACTGGTGTAATTCACCTTGAAATCATACATCTGAATCTGGATCGAATCAATTATGCAAATAAAACAATATACGTACAACTTACCTATTATTTCTAGTTTGTTTCAATAATATTCTCCTTTTTAATTCACATTCATTAAAAATCTCATTTATTTACACGATATTACTTCATTAATTAATATTTGTTTTCATAGATTTTTCTTCATTTAATATCAAAATCGTTAATACATCCATTCTCATAACAGTACTTATGTTTCATTTCATTTTAAATTACTTTCATTTTTGCGTATAATATTTTTCATTTAATGCTAAATTTATTTGCGAATCATTTCATAAGAAACTTCTTTAAGTTTATAACATTTTATAAAGGCTTAACTTTTTTATAAGACATTAAATCAAGGTTATAATTAGCATAACCTTTAATTTTAAATGTTTATTTGGAACATTCATTTATTTTATAAATAATTTACAAGATATGACTTTATTTAAAATCATTTCACTTTCTTAAGTTCATATTTTGTTTATCCAATTAGTATTCACTTCTTGTTTTTTTAATCTCAAATTATTTATGGCACATTTCGTACATTTTAACTAAGTTTACAAACATTTTTGTAACCAATTTCAATTCCTTCTTTATTAAGAGAAAATAGTAATATATTATCATAAATATTTTATACCCATGGATATTTCGTACCTCTCTCATAAGGAAAAACATTCTGAACTTAATTATACATATCATTAACTTTGATGCAAAACAACTACTTAGCAATTTAGAACATGATCACATTTCCATATATAGAGTAACATTAAAAGGAAGTTATTAACCTAGACATAACTAGCCAGAAATTAAGAAACAATGAGTCCTACATGGCTTCTTCCATCACTCCACATCTTCTTAAAAACAATTCTGTTGTGTTCGCCCTTATAGATGTTACCTCAGAATGATCGGTGCACTCCACATCAACGTGTCCCCGCTTTTTACACTTGTTACAAAAAGAAATTTATACTTCCATCTTCCATAATGGATTTCAAGCATGTATGTGACGACTAGCACTCGACACCCTCTTAATCCGACACCAAACCATGTGTGTCTGACCTAAAGTGCACCGATTGCAGATAATCAAGAGAAAGAAAAGAGAGGGTGAGAAGAAAGAGAGAAGAAAGAAGAAGAGAAGAGAAGAAGAAAAGAGAGGAAGAACCAAAACTATACAGAATCTCGCATCGTAGCGGAATAACATATAATATAGATCAATAATCTTTACAAACAGAAACTAATATACATAAATCAATACCAGAGTACACAATAAGTAATCATCAGCTTGGACAGTTATAACAACCTGTCCTCATAAATACTGATAATTTACAAAAACAACAACAATGCAAAGCAGCAGAAAAATAAAAAGATACGTGTATATGACATGAAGATCTCAAGCTTGCTTGCTGAAGCTCCAAAAGTACCAAATCTGAACCTGTAAATATACTCGGTCTAACCCAAGCATTGAAAGGGAAGAACTTCCGGATCAGTCTGATAAACCAACATGAGAAAACACACCTCAACTGAATTTATAAAGCTATTAAAACTTTTCCTTTACCAAAACAAAAGGTATATCGTAAGACTGAGTCGCAAATAAATACCGATAAGGTTTTTATCTAACGATAACCAAAATATTTCATATCAAATTCTCTTATATTATAATAGTGTCTATTGCACACATAATAAATTAAATATTTGAAATTGTTACATTATTAAATCCAGCGTAATAGGTTTACATACAAAATGGCAGACACGTGTTAGATTTTGGATTTCCATACAAATGACTAAGTAAAGGGACTACCTTTTCGAACCAACACAGTACACCTCTAGAGGGATGTACCTAGGGAGCAGATACTGCCCGTCTAAACCAACACAAGACAGGCCTAGCCATACCTGGAAAATACCGAATATGTCATCAATCCGGTCATTATAGACCTTTCTCTGTGGCCACAAGAATATATCAACAATAACCAGATACACGACATCATAGCGTGTAAAGATATATCTAGAAGAGTGATGACATCTCCTAGTTAAAGGCGACCCACTTAGCCTTGCTTCTTATATCCCTGTTTCGGTCATTTTCCGGGGAGTGAGGCCAAAGATGTATCGATTACCTTTCACATATCACATTTCACATCATCTTTGAATGTCATACTGTCATTTCCATTGACTACTCATTGCCTTCCATAAAAACACAACCCTTGAGCTCGTACGTCTCAAGGAAGGGTGTTAAGCTAAGAGAAGTTGCCTTCTCCGCCACCAAATAGATGTACGTTAGTAAAAACCAATGTACGTAATCACAGAAATGCAATGTCAGACACTCGTTCATACCAGTTGTCCAGGACCAAGACAAACCGAAGGTACTTTCCTACCACATCCTATCGAGAAATCCCTATGATTAGTAGCGAATAGTACTTGCATTGGATATTTCATAATGAAGAGACTACTGCTACTATATGCATATTGGGATTTCAACCCCAAACGATCAACAAGCAGTCCTTCACTATGAAAATCCTAAATATCAATATCATCGACCAACCTGCACAATCGACGTATAAATGTTGGTCCGAAGTGATTTTCAAATAAATCTGATCTCGGTCTCTTCACACTAACAATGCAAAAAGCGTTTATCAAACTCGTACAAAAACTAAGTCTCATAGGCTTATCACGTCTCCAACTTTCAACTCGTAATCCTTCTACCAAGAAGGAAGCTCGATAGATTGGAGTAATCACTCTACACTACACGAATCAACATTCCCAACACAAACGATAATCAAGCCTACACAGTCAGTTACGTACTAAGTGTACGACTAATTAGTTTTTACGTCAAGTTGAGAAATTAAAATGGCCAAATTTGATATTCGGTTATTTAACTATCAGAATAAAAAAAATCTAGTACTTAAGTAATCATTGGGCCTGATTTATTAATCTTTATCAACCAAATCCCTTTTTCATTTATTCACTTCAAAATATATTTAAAAAGATAATATTCAAAACCATTTCACATATTGGATATTTGAAAAACAATTTCGTATACTTATTTTAATAATAAATAAATTTACAAATTATTATTTTCAAACCATTTAAACTCCATTTTATAGTATCACTTTTCAAATATTCATTTTATTTAAAGGATTATTCACTGTCCAAAATTATGAATAAAATTCTCTTACCAAATTCATTACTTCTACACATTTAATTTATGGGATTATTCACTGACCAAATACATTATTTCTACACATTTAATTTAAAGCATTATTCACTGTCCAAAATCGTGAATATAATTCCTTTTATAAAAATCCATATTTAGCCTATCAAATTAAATTGATTTCACATTTATAAAAAGTGTTTATAAATTCCATTTATATTTTATAAACTTCCATATACAAAATCCCTTTACTAAAAAATTCCATTTAGATCTCATTTACAAGTCAAAATTCAGTTATAGGTTAATTTGCTTATAAATCTCTTATTTATCAATTCATTCTTTTCAAATCTCTTTATTTATAAAATCCATTACAAGTTCATTTCTAATTCTCAATTGCAAATCCACATACAAATTAGATTACAATTCCATTTCTAATATTTATAAAACAACGTTTATAATTTCGTTACTTTTATTTATAAAATATCCATTTTATAAATCTTATATATAAACCATTTATAATAATTCAAAATCCCAATTTAACTTATTTTAACAATTAGTTAACTTCATAATTCCAAAGTCGTATTTTTTATTATATTTCACAAGAGCCATAATTTTTATAGCATAATTTTTTAACTTTTATGTATTTAAATTAAATCCATTTCTTTAACAATTCAAAAATTATTAAAAATACATATATTTTCAAAATCATTTTGAAAATCATTTTAAATTAAAATCGTCATTTCAATATTTTAAATTTCCAAAAAATGGCACAATGCTGCAAAAGCGCTAAATAGAGAATTCCCATCAATCATATCAATCATGGCATCCAACCATCGCATATCACATGATAACAGCATATACAACAATATCTGTAAATAAAATAACACTGGTGAGGAATCTAGTTGGATCCCTCCAACATGTCACCTGCAATAAATATACATATGAGAAAATATGTACAATGTCCTTCGAGGCAGATGCGCGTACAAAGAGTCATCCGCTCGTACATGGGAACATATAGGGTCTCATTCGCTAAATTTGAGGGAATGTATCCAAACCAATCAATATATGTATGTATGTATGTATGTATGTATGTATATATATATATCACCCAAACAACCATCAATTATCATAAATAAAATTTATTTTCACTTATATAAAAAAATATAAGCAAGACAGAGAGAGTGAGTTTTTATTCACTTTGGTTTCCAGTTATCTTTGCAGCGTTTTATTTCGATTAAAATTAAAAGGGTGTGTAATTTTAACCAAAATTTCCACTAGCTCAAATAAACACCAACCCAGCTCTGTCGCGTAGTGCTCGTGAATACGAACCCAATGCAATTCGTTTCGTGCGAAACAGACCTCGTGTGAAGAAGTTATGCAATTTATAAGATTACACGATTTTAAATATATACTTTACAACTTTTTTTATTATTTTAAACGTTCGAATCGTAGTCGTTCATTCATCTCATAGCATATTAGCCACACATTTTGTTTCTTCTTCTCAAGTTAACACATAGATGTTCGAACCCAACAACGCACGCGAAACTTCGATCGTCGCCCCTCCTATCGTCCACCAGAAGTCGATCGAACGCAACCGTCACATGCGCCTCCTTCTCACCCATGGCCAGAGACCGACCCCCTACGACGCGCCATGACCGAGAAAAATCCTCTGATATGCTGCACGAACACATGACAATTCCTTCCCACCCCTCCCCCACTCCCCCTCCCCCATTGCGACAATCATGATCACCACCATTCGGATTATAGAGGAGGACGTGCTTTATGATTTTGCTTTAGAACTCGAAGGCTAATTCTTTGGGATATAGAGATAATCAAGGAAGAAGATGGTATGTTTCTTACCAATGGAAGTAAAGTGGCGGCTAGGTTTTGAATCGATTAGGGTTTTGCAAATAGAAAATCTTGTGGCCTTATACAAAAAAATTTCACGCACTATTCATTCGAAAAAATTTCGGACTCCAAACAAATTTCTATGCGTTTCAGCTTCGCATGACCAAATTGTAAGTCAGATTGACACGAAATTTGAAATCATATAATAATTCACTATTACGGATCCAATGAAACTAATTTCATTGAAATCTAAGACAGTGTCAAAAATGATTATTTTTACACGTTGATTAAATATTAAAATTTTCAATTTCTATAAATTAACTTTTAGTTTAATTTTAAAAGTTTACTATCACTATTCTAATCCAAATAAAATTTAAAACAATGTTAGAAATTATGTTTATTCATATTTGGTTCAATATTCAATTATACACAATTCAACTTATAAAATTAACTTTTGAATATTTAAAATCAATTAAATATTCCAAACTCGAACGACTAATAAACTGGGTCATTACAATGTTGCTCGAGAGGGGTGCATCACAACTTGTCTCCCCTTTTGCCTCTCGGAACAATCTCTAGCAATGTGTCCTATCATTTTGCAATGGTAGCAAATGGTAGATCTGTCAACTGATATAGTGGGAGCATGTTTCTCCTTCTTCGCCTTAGGACAGTGACTTCGAAAATGTCCCTCCTTGCGACATGTAAAGCATATAATCTTGGAGCGTAAACATGTGTCTTCCTTTTCCCTTCTCTTATTCTTTCTCTTCTCTATACACATAGTTGCGGAATATCCTTTTTCGTGACAGCTATAACAAACGATGTTATCATAAGGACCTGGTCCTGACCTCTCTCTAAAAATCTTCACCCTCTCATTTTCTGCCTCTTCCTGTGCCTTATGTTCTGCTTCTCTCCGTGCTCTACGTGCAGCCTTCGATGCTTCCCCTTTTGCCATCCTAAAACTGGACTAGGCGCTTTAATAAGATTCTCCTAGCGTATAATAAAATTTTATAAGTTACTTTTCAATTATTATCCTTAAGTCTATTGGCAAAGGATGACAAAATATTTTATACAAGTTTAAGAATGACGTTTCTTTAAAATACAATGCTTTAATAAATTCATAATTTTGAAAAGGTCTATATTGAAAACATATTTAATTTATTTTAATCACAAACTAAGGGTTTAAATATACTCAACTCTTATGATAATTACTTTGTTTCAATTCAAGGGTACTATATTAATTATTTTCAAACTGTTGTAAGCGTTTTCACTCAAGATTATTATTAGAAAATACTTGTATGAAAATACAAATAAGCTCTCTCACTGTACTCTATACTCATTCTAGGGTACTACTGACCCTATCTCTAATGAGTATACCCCACAGGCTTAGGTAATCGCTCATCCTGGCTCTGATACCAACTATGACGACCTTCCATTTAGGACAATTCAAGTCGACAATAATCCACACATTAAACCCAAACCATTCAAAACAACGGATTGTCAATGGGGTTTAATAAGAAATAAACAAAAAAAGAGAACAAAAAAGAACAAAGAACCTCACACAACGGAAGGAATAAAATATAATACATAAATAAGCAGTTCATGAAACTTCTAATTAAATTCTTTACATTTGATTTATAAAATATCAGAGTCAAACATATACAAACCAAATAACCATGTAGCAGAAATAATACATGATAGTAGTATGGTCCTCAAACACCGTCTTCAAATTCAACATCAATGCCTTCAAACGAACACTGAAAAACTCAGACTGACCCGAGCATAATGAAAAACAACACACTCGAGTCAGGACTATAAATCATTATGTCAGTTAAATCAAAATCATATGAAATATGCCGGTTTGTCCAATTTTAATTTTTATAGAAAACAAAGAATCTCAAAAAGTTTTTAATATCAAGTCTTCCATTATACTTCAGGAATTTACAGGAAAATTTACAAAACAATTTATTATTTATAATATTTAAATACTTAATATTTCATACCGATAAAATTTTAAAAAACTCACAAATTCATGGAAATATTGAAAATAAAATTCCAGCGTCTTTAACTAGATTTCCAGAATTTCCAAGAAAGTTTCATATTTTTCCAAATCAAATGGACAATTTTCCCAAATTTTCAAACGATTAATTTCTAAGATTGAATTTTAAAAATTACCAGATGATCGAAATAAATATAGGTTCTTTACAAAATATTGTTAAAAAAAATATGAAGGATCTACAGAAAAAAATTTAGGTCGGAATAATGATTTTGCAAAATTACACCAATCCAATTTTTCAAAGAATAAAATACAGAAAATATTAGAAGATAGAATTTGATACTGGTTTTTTTTTTTACAAAATATTTTTTTTTATAAAATGGAGTTACAGAAAAATTTCCAAGATGATATAACACTATTTTTCAAAACGTGTTTTATTTCATATTTAAATAAATAATTTATTCGAAAAAAATCTAGGTATAAACTTATGATAAAAATTTGGACCATGCTATTCAAAATGTCATTTATTTTAACATATCAAAATTTTAAAAGCAAATACATGTATGCATGAAAAAATTTCATACAATGACAAAACAACATTTTATTTTTAAAAATCATAATTTGGTCAAAACAACAAAAGTATCTATTCTAACTTTTTCCACATATCAGCATAAGGTGTCCAAGGGTATTTATACTACGATTAAACGTTTTAATAATCCATATAATAATCAATACAACTTCAAATAATTCAAAAAGGGTGATAACAGACATATATCAAACAATGGTCAACATATAAAAAAAATCACACGATCATCAATTACTATAAACTAACTGGTATACATATACATTCAAATTCTAAATTAGTTCTACAATACATATATCTTATACTATAAAGAAAAACTCTAGTCAAAGTGGTCAAAGTGAAGCCTTTTACGCAATATACCTAAAATAACCCTATCTAAAGTACCATGTGAGAAACCGCTGAGGATACTTTTGTAGTTTATCACTCCTGCGTGAAAACGGTTCCCTCTTTGCTACGATCTTCATTTCACTTATCCACTTTCCTCAATTATCTATCTTCTCATTCCACTCAACAATGGCGATTTTATTCCCTAAAAAATGTAAATTTAGAAGCATACGCAAGTCTTTTTGTTTCTTCACTTTCCATATCCCACCTTAGAACCACCTCTTTCCATCATTTCTTAACCCATTTAAGCCACTTCATCCTCATTTCACATCTCATAATCCAAACGAAGAAAAAGAAAATTGAACAACAATCTCGGCAGGGAAAAGCAAAAAAATCAAGCAGTTTTATATCAAATGCCAATTTGTTGAACGAATCATGTTCATAGATTTTCAATCTCAGACGACGTTCGACGATCATGTGACAATATTTGAAGCATTAAAAACCTCCGAGAAACAAAGTGAGCTCTAATTGCAAGGTATGAAAAAACCGGTTTAAATTGATCTAATTTGATAAATTTCTCATATTTTGAGTGTAAAAATCGTTTGGGATATTTTGAGTGTAAAAATTTGTCTTACGGAAAAAAGGAATTTAACATTTTCGTTAACTATTTTTTGACATGTTGTAGTTTCAGTTAAGTATTCATTTTTGTTATGATTCGACTAAATTTTAGTTAGATGAAGAACTGGAAGAAGACTGTTGTACCCAATAGATGAACACTGCAACGAACAGGATGGCACACCAGAGTGATCCTTACTTCCAGTATCCATGTTGTTTCTGCAACTAATGCACTCAAGACAAGGACCGGATGGTAACCCGTTCATTCAGGGGGATACATACTAAAATAAGGTGCGATTTTTAACTACCATGTTTTTATTACCTTCACTGCTTTTAGATTGACAAAATCATTTACACCTGATGTTGTTGAGAAATTATCACTAGATAGAACTTACAAGAAAATAAATATGAAATACCTTTGAAATAGAGTATGGCTGATAACTAAAACAACAATCGAAGTGGGGGTTGCCTTTTATTTCTATTATCTGAGGTAAAAAATAATTTAATTCACTGAAAAGTCATTGTGCTATGTATTCTCCTTCTCATTCAAACAGATAACAATATTGGGCCTTTAAATGATGTATAAGTAAAGGTGAAAGCTGCTTGCATTGTAACTTACAGGGAGAATAGAGAAGTTTCTCCGATGCATAACATTCCTAAGAAGCAAACTTGGATAACCATTGAATTTGATGAGGTATATAGGATATATCACTTTTTATTAATGTCCATATGTTGATTTCATTATGCACCGATCTAACTGTAATATAACTTATGGAATTTTAAGCAGATGTTTAGGCCATCTCAACAAAATGATATGTTTAATCATTCCATTTCACCTATGGTAAATGTAGTTTTACGAAGCTATGAACTTATTATTGCTTACGATTTACAAAGGTGGTATATTCCTTATGCTTATCTATTGGTACAGAATTAAGCATGATGAATGGATGGGGACATATATGATTCAAATATATTTCCAGTCAAGTTATGATTGGGCTTTAGCTAGCTTACACAAGTTCGACTGGCAAGAGGTTAGCCTTTCATCTAAGCTTCCTATTAATATGCTACACTAGAAGAGCTTTAGTGGTGATTGCTGATAACTGCTCATTTTCTTATTGATTTTTGAGGAGGTAATCCTATCAAAAATCGCTAATATCATGTATTTAACAAAGTAATTACAAATGGATATATATTGACCTTCTCTGTATAACAGCAAAAAACGAGGAACTAAGAGGAGGGTGTTCAAATGCCAGCCGCATTTGCCTCAACTGCCAACTACAGCTTCAGCAAGACAACGACTATCAGCAGATTCAGCAAGACAACAACCGTATTTAGGTATGCAAATCCTATTAACAAATATATTAATTAAAAGTTGACTGGAACGAATATGTTGCTTGGTTCAGATATTCATTTAATGGTGCAATAGTTATAAGTAATATATTGACTTTCTAAGTCATTACAAACACTGCTACTAAAATTCTAACAATGTTCAGACTGATTGTCGGAGTTTCCCAAAATGCATAAGCTAAAAGCTAGAAATATTATTATGCATATTTTCAGTATGACTCATAAAAATGTTTAATTCAGGATTGCTGCAATGTTTACGACTATTTGTACTTTACCATTTATGAGTACAAACAATTTCGTTGTTGTTATTGACCTTCCATTCTCTTTAACTCATTATATGCCCACCATATAAAATTAGTTCCACTTTTACTGTAATTCATTACTGCATCTGTTATGGTTTTTCCATAATGTCATGATTTTTATACAGTTGTCAAGAAAAAACGAAATTGATTATTAGCAACCTAATGTTTTTAGGCTCTTACAACTATACTGTACTTGAGTCGGCCTTCTAAATGAAATTTGTTTTTACTTCACAACTCAGATTACAGCTGTTAGACACAATATTTGATCTTTAGGAATTTCACTACTTAACATATGACAGTTGCATAATAAGTTTTAAATAGGGCCTAAAGTGGGGAAAAATCCTATACAAATGGTCATTTATTACTTTTAAAAGGGAGATGATATGTTTGGGACATCTCAACAAAATGATATGTTCAATCATGCCATTTCACCTATGGTGAATGTAGTTTTGCAAGGTGACAATTGTAACGTATTTTCCTAAGGGCCGACTGGGACCAGGAAAACTTATACAATGGAAGGAGGGAAAACAAAATTAAGTACTTCACAAAAATTATTTTCCTTAAAATTTATTAATTTTATGGGGAATGATGTGAAATGCCACTTTTCTCTATCCACTGACCCAACTCCCAAGTAGTGGAAACCCCATAAAGTAAGAAGAAATTGAACAGAAATAACTCAAATTGAGAATACATCAGTGTCTAGAGCTAATTAATTGTTCAGGTTTCTCCTTCCTAATTTGATTTTGATCAAAAAAAAATTCCTACTCATTCGCATTTAGAGAATTCTACTATGACTACCATGATATTGTTCTCCATGTTAATGCACTGTTTATGCTAACATGCACTGTTTATGCCTGTTTCTACTTTAGCATTTGTCAGTGCGTTTGCTTCCACTATCGCTATTTCCATATGACTCTCTTTGCAGTATTCCTATGTCCCACTCCTATCTTGATCAGTGGATATTTGTTTGATAAATCTTCCATTAGACTCTATGGGTCACCTGAGTACACTAGATCAACTTGGCATTATTTTGCATGAATTGTTTGATCACATTTTATTTGTAGGTGCTTTTTTTGCTTTTGTTATGATGTGGTTATTGTATAGTGTCATGGACTTATGGCCACAAGGGCAAAAGATGAGTTTCCACTGAAATGGAAGTGATATGTTATTGAATGTGTAGTTAATAATACTATCATTAAGTAGTTATTCATTTGTGAATGATAACCATTTACTTTTTCACAGGAATAATGGAGACGAGGAATATCATATTGAAGATTGTTTATTGTGGAAATTGTCATTCCGACCCTCATTGCATTAAAAACAATTGGAAAAACACCAACTATTACATTCGAATCTTTATTTCATTTCAAATAGATAGTAGGAATTGCAATTACAGTGGGTATTAATATGACCAAATGCAAGTTGGTGATAAGACTGCAATTGGATGCATGGTGAACTTCTGCCCATCATGCAACAGCTGACCGTCTTCTAACTTTGGCACTGCATCCTTCACCCCTCCATGTTTCTGGCCACCAATTATGCTAGAAAACCAGCTCGAGCTGCTCCATCAATGGCAGTCAGATTGTTCTCCACCATTCACTTCCAAGCAAGGTGTCCGATGAATCTAGAACTATTTGATATTGTTTCTGGAATAAGTAAGAGTTGGGTGTTTGCATTAATGAATGGTCTTTGCTGCAGTTTAGTCGATTTAATACTTGGTGTACGTTTGCATTAATGTGAGACCTAACTTGCTGAAGAACTTCAAATATTTACATGCAAATGCTTGAACGTACATTCACCAGGCCCAGTGGGATTGGTGCGGCAAGAACAGAGGAAGACCATTTCATTGCAATAATTTTTCCTCAATATATTTCACTATATTAAATATTTGCATTTGTAAACTTACATACTTATCTCGGTATGTTTATGTTTCTTCCTCTATTCATATTTGGTGATTATGAATTATTTCTTTTCATCGATGGATACAATCACTACAAATACCATCATTACCATGAATGGATTTGTCCATACATTACTCTTACTTTTGATACTAATTCAAGGGATATAAATGGTAGAATACATGTGTGTGGGCAGGTGTTATGTTTTTGGTAACTTATTCGACTGGCATTGTTAAAGTGATTTCGATTTTCTATTGATTGCAGCTTTTCAACAGTGAGTCGCATGTAAATCAGCTCTGTTAAACTGATTTTTGAACCCCCACAAACAATTGCTTTGCAAAATTGACTTACCTTACTGATGCTACCATGCGCCTAAATATAAGGTTTGGAAAATACATTGGTAGTCATACTGAACAAATATATAGCACATGTGAGTAAGAATGTTTAATGCTTTATATTGCTGACTTTATGACCTTAAATATTAGACATTGGACCAAAATAATTCTGCCTAATTAATGCATGTTTACGTATCCTGGAGCTTTTTTCACCGCAAATTCACAATTTTGGTTATACGTTTGAATTTTAACAATTCATAGATTTAGAACTAATCGAGAATTTACTAAAAAAAATCTTGGGATCACTTCTTTACTTATTTTACTTTTTAAACCAAGATTAGGAATGCAATATTAGCAAAGATATTGATGATATTGTCGTGGTAGTAATTATGCTTCCGTATAAGTGTTTGGATTTATTTATGAAAAGCATTATTCCATCTTTTAGCACTAATATTAATATTTGTTACATTATCTAGATATTGATTTAATAGCTGATTACTATTTAATCCATATAATTAATTCCTAAAATAACCTAGTCTCATTCGTGTTTTGATAAATGATTGATTTATGCATGTACACACATAAAAAATGAAACATTACATACACATCAAAATCATTTTATATGATTCAAACAATATTACAAATAGTATTTTTAATACCAAATTACTCATGCGCGCACGTGCATCGCACGTGCCAAAATACTTGTCACAATAATTATAAACTATTGCATATTTTTATCACATCATGATATTAATTTGCAATAGAATATATAGTACTTCGTGAGCGGATTAAGATACTCACCTTTGTAACACGAATTTGAAAACTGGAAGTCAGCGACATAAACACGACAACCCGGATCTCACACACGGAACTAGCAGATACCACTATGATTACATCACTCTCCTATGTTGTTTTAGCAAATCCGACAAGCTTTGAATTTTTTTATATATACACTAGAATTGGTCCGTGCTTCGCACACGAACTATTTATATTATTGTAAAGGGAAAGTAAGGGCATTTTTAGAATTTCAAAAAGACGCCGAGTAAATTAATTCAACGAATTTTCTTTATTAGTGATAGATATAGAGATAAACAAAGTTGTGTGGGATGAAAGGTAGTGACGTGGTTGGTGATGAGAAGGCAAAGGCAGTGGGAAGAAGGCTAGGGTGGTGAGGCTTGGATCTTGGGGATGGTGGCAAATGGGGTAGGTGTGGCTAGTGACAAGGCTGCCCTGGCTGGGGACAGATCAGGGTGGCATTGGTGGAGGTAAGGGAGTAGGTGGTTGGTTGGTTGTAGGAGGTTAAGTTGAAGGGCTTTGGCTCTTGGAAGTGGGGAAAAGGCGCTGCTGATGGTGGTCTGGTAAGGCGGCGGATCTAGCAGAGGAGAGCGATAGTTTGTCGGAGGCCGGTTGGTGGTCAAAGGCTGGTGAGGGCAGGGAGAGGTGCGATAGTCTTGTTTGGAGGTAAGGATTAGTGTTCATGGGAAGGATAAGTTGTAAGGAAGGAGGCTTCGTGGGTGTGATGATTTTCGACAATAGGGATCTGATGCGTTTTAAAATTGCAGACAGAAATATGACTGGAGAAGAAAAGATTTATGTGAATATAATATTTAATGCATAAATAATGCGTTTTCAAAATATGAAGGAAGGAGTCTGATGGGATTTCGAAATAAAGCAAAATGAAAGTACGGTCACAAAAAAATGCATTTAAGAACGGTGACCTTCTTATTTTAAAAGAGAGTAAGGTCACATTAAATGAATTCTAGGATAATGTAGGTGAAATCAAAACTAAAATGATACACATGCTATACCAGTTCTCGCCATGTTAATATGGTACCCCGCATTTATACGGACCTTATTTTAATTTATATTCTCCCTTGAATTTAATTTAAACGGCTCTATAGCACACACCAGATGTCCAAACTCAAAAATAAAAACATCAATTTTCTTAACGTCTTAATACAGACTTAATAGCACACAGGATTTTAAATTTTAACGTTCGCATTAAAATTCGCTAATTACACCGACCCAAAACGTATCACAAACTTGCAATAAACAATGCTAAAAATGTTCAAATTTGACGAAACGAACTTTAGGGTTTTACTCATAAATTCTGTGTTTGCGCCAAAATTGGTCACAAACCCCAAGTGTTGCGAAAGCACAAGTGTATGAATATAAATCAACAATATTCAAACACAAATCACAGATTTAAGCAAGCAGCAAGTAGCAATTCAGAAATAATAAACAAGGACACACAATTTATAATGGTTCGGCTGTCTCCGGCCTACGTCCACTTCAAAGGTTTTTTCTTTTTATTGATGTTTTCTTGATGATTACAGTTGGTTACAGCAAGTTACAATGGATTATAGCTCTGAAACTTGAATGCAACAGCGATGATAGAATTGAATCCGGTAGAGTCTTGGCGCTTCCGAATTCCGATCCCCTTTTCTGAATGACCTGGGGCTCTATTTATAGCTGTAGGAGGCTGATACTTCTTCTAAAAATACGGTAGACCACTTCTGGCACGTGAGGGGGCCCACATGCCCAGCCTCAGGAAATTTGGGCCCACTTTGGATCGATTCGAACTCCATTCGAATCGATCAAGAAATCATCCAATCGAGATGAAATTTGGCGTGGACATTCTTCAACATGTATGTAAGCTCCTGTAAAAATTTCATTGCATTTGGACTCGTAGATCTCAAGATATGGCCGATTCGAATTGTTATTCTCGAGCAGGTTGCTTGCTTCGACTCGATGCTCTTCTAATCGATGGGCTCGACTCGATGGTTCCACGTGCTTTCGTGATGACGTCGTGCGCATTCTTCATGTCGATCCCTTTTTCACTCCGGTTTGACCGGGTCGACTCCATGATCTTCGCCACTTTGACTTCGTGGATTCGAGGGCTTTCAGGGATTCGAACAGAGGCTCGTTCGTATCGATCGTGGTATGCTCTGGCCGATCGGTACGAAGCTGTTGTAACAGGATCGATTCGAAGTGGAGTAACCGCATGGATTCGAAGGAAGGCCGTCGGGATGGATACAAAGCTTGGCCATCTGATGGATTCGAAGCAGAGGAGATTTGATGGACTCGAACATGTTGCTTTGGGCGATGGATACGAAGTGGGGTTACAGGATGGATTCGAAGAGAGGTTGTCTGATGGATTCGAACTATTGCTCGCTGATGGGTGCGAACTAGATGGAGTCGAGCTGAGACATGAGGATGGGTACGAACTTCATGGATTCGAAGTACTCCAAGCTGATGGATTCGAAATGGAATGACTCCATGGATTCGAAGCACTACAACTTGATGGACACGAAGTAGCTTAGCTGGATACAAACGGAACCCTTGTCTATGGATTCGAACAAGGGCTATCTCCTCTATCTTGAATTGATCATAACTTGAGCGTACGAACTCGGATTGACTTGAAATTTGAAACGCTGGTTTCTACAGCTTTGCTCGTCATGTCTCGTCAATTGTGGCACGATCCGGATTCGGAAAAAATTTATCGATATCCATGGTTATCCGGCAATGCACAGTTGATATTCAAGAATAATAATTATCGATTCTTAGTAAATTTTTGGATATCTCGATGCCAAAAGTTGGGATGACACTTTGCCCCCCCAAAACATGCCTTTTTGTAAAAGGTATGTTTTGAACAGTCTTAAATCGAGTATAGTAAATTCACGTTTCATTCGTAGCTGCAGTATTATCAATCAAGTTCATGACTGTTCGAAGCCAAGTTATTATCAATCCCTTCCAGTGGAAGTTAAGAACGAAATTCTTCAGTCTCTCTGGAATATCGATGGTCACTCTGGACCCTTGCCAATCCCATTCCCGACCTAGCGATTGAATAGAAAGATCCTATTGCACTCTGGCGTTGCCTTCTATTCCTTGCACTCCGGTCCTGGTTAGTACGTACAACGATGTCTTCGTCGTTCTAGACCGATCTAGCCTCTCCGGGCTCATGATGGATCCCATCCTGTCACTCTCCGGTGAAGGGGAAACAGCGCTTAAGTGAGTTGATCCTGTCGCTCTCCGTCGAAGCAACTCACTTCTTGCACTCCGAACCCCGCCTCTCCGGGTAGGGTCATAAAGCGATCATTTTTATATTGGTATTTAATGCTCATCCTTTAACTCTCCGGTCAAAGGTTTATTTCAAGAGATTCAAATTTATTTATTCAAATTAAGGTCCTAAATGTTCAATCTCAAACATCAGGATAAAGCTAAACATCGCCTCTCCAAGCATATCGGTCTATCTCCATCTCAGAGCATGTCTAGGGATCTCTCCGGTTCCCGTACATGAGTAAGTGGAGTAGCCATTTATTCCAAAAAAAAAATCTAAACAAAATTATTCGACCGAAATCCAAATCCTGGACTTGGCCTCTGCCATCTTTAATCAGTGGATGACGAGTCGTGATCCCGATCCAGGATCGTTCCTGTTAGATGGAGGCGGTAGTTGTTTAGACCTTGCCGCCGCTGTCCGTTTTCTGATATATTGTGGCAATCTACCACTCCGGGCATGTTCTTCCACCTCATCCTTTAGGTGGCGGCATTCATCTGTAGTATGCCCATCTAGCTCATGGAATAGGCAGTATTTACCAGTTTTGCGCTCCCGCTCAGTAGGATCTCTCCTGGGTGGCTTTCGATAAGGGAGTTGCCCTCGAGTATCAGTGTAAATTCGTTCCAGGCCTACAGTCAGATCTGTGTACTGCCTGAATCTAGGTTCCCGGAATTTCTTCCGTTTATCAGGACCATCGTATCTGTCATCTTGTTTCCTCTTTCCTTTATCTACTCCAGACTGTCCCCTGGAGGTTCCTTCGCTTTGCGCGGCGTTTGCTTCCTGCCTCTCGGCTCGTGATTCTTCTAATCGGATGAACTTTTCAGCTTTGTGATAGAACTCTCCGAGATCATACGGTGGATCTTTAGTCAGAGAATCTTTAAATTTGGTGCCTTCCCCAACTCCTGCCACCGCCGCCATCAAAATCATCGATGGATCCGGGCGATCTACAGAAGCCACTGTTGCATTAAATCGCAACAAGAAATCTTTTATGGACTCTCCGGTCCTTTGCTTTATCGAGGCTAAAGTCATCACACTCTTGGGTCACGTCACATGGACCCTAAACTGTCTCATGAAGCAGTCTACAAGCTCGCCCCATGTTCTGATTGATCCAGTTTCTTGTTGCCTGAACCAAAGCACAACCAAATCCGACAAGTATAAAGGAAAGCATCGAGCCATCACTTCCTCGGACGCTCCTAGCACTTCCATGTGCCTAATATATCTGGTGATGTGCATGGTCGGGTCTGACCTCCCCTGATAAGGATCTAACATTGGTAGTTTGAATTTTGGGGGGTTCCTTGCATTTCCGATGTTTGGAGTGAACGAACTCCGACTGACTTCTTCCAACCCTCCGCCAGACAATCCTTCTCTCATGATTCATCGCATTAGACCAATCATTCTTTCATCTCCGTCCAGGGGCTGGCCCCTGGCCACATTCCTGTCCTGCCCCCCGAGCTTTGAAGGGAATTCTTGTACATACTCTTCGGGTTGCTCGTTAGTGTAAGCATCGGCTCCAGCTTGTTGAGCTCCGTCTACTGGTCTTCCAGTATCGAACCCTGAGGGTCTACCCCCAAGCCCTTGTGGATCACCTTCAGTTCCTGCATTCTGGTCTTGAACTGGACCTTCATTAGCTTCTGTAATCCTGATTCCTTGTCCCGCACTTGCAGTCGTTGTAGTTGGTCCAAGGTTTTGCACATTCGCCGCCCTCATTTGTTCGAGGAAATTCTGCAGCATCTCCTGTTGAGTCTTCACTATGCTTTCGCGTAATGAATTATCCATAGCTTCCATCTCATCTCTAGTGATATACATCGAAGTCTGTCCCTCTCCGGCTCCAGAGGATGCTTCTTGGCTCCCTCCTTGTTGGCTCCGATCAGCTCTTTGTCTTGTTTGTCGAGTCATTGTCTCTGAATCGGGATTCTTCAAACTCTTGAATCTGAATTCCGAATCTGGTGTAGCGGGTGCTAGTCCTTCTCAGTGAAAGCACCAAAGTGTTTGCGCCAAAATTGGTCACAAACCCCAAGTGTTGCGAAAGCACGAGTATATGAATATAAATCAACAATATTCAAACATAAATCACAGATTTAAGCAAGCAACAAGTAGCAGTTCAGAAATAATAAACAAGGACACACGATTTATAGTGGTTCGGCTGTCTCCGGCCTACGTCCACTTTAAAGGTTTTTTCTTTTTATTGATGTTCTCTTGATGATTACAGTTGGTTACAATGGATTATAGCTCTGAAACTTGAATGCAACAGCGATGATAGAATTGAATCCGGTAGAGTCTTGGCGCTTTCGAATTCCGATCCCATTTTCTGAATGACCTAGGGCTCTATTTATAGCTGTAGGAGGCTGATACTTCTCCTAAAAATACGGTAGACCACTTCTGGCACGTGAGGGGGCCCACATGCTCGGCCTTAGGAAATTTGGGCCCACTTTTGATCGATTCGAACTCCATTCGAATCGATCAAGAAATCATCCAATCGAGATGAAATTTGGCGTGGACATTCTTCAACATGTATGTAAGCTCCTGTAAAAATTTCATTGCATTTGGACTCGTAGATCTCAAGATATGGCCGATTCGAATTGTTATTCTCGAGCAGGTTGCTTGTTTCGACTCGATGCTCTTCGAATCGATGGGCTCGACTCGATGGTTCCACGTGCTTTCATGATGACGTGGTGCGCATTCTTCGTGTCGATCCCCTTTTCACTCCGGTTTGACCGGGTCGACTCCATGATCTTCGCCACTTTGACTTAGTGGATTCGAGGGCTTTCAGCGATTCGAACAGAGGCTTGTTCGTATCGATCGTGGTATGCTCTGGCCGATCGATACGAAGCTGTTGTAACAGGATCGATTCGAAGTGGAGTAACCGCATGGATTCGAAGGAAGGCCGTTGGGATGGATACGAAGCTTGGCCATCTGATGGATTCGAAGCAGAGACTTGATGGACTCGAACATGTTGCTTTGGGCGATGGATACGAAGTGGGGTTACAGGATGGATTCGAAGAGTGGTTGTCTGATGGATTCGAACTATTGCTCGCTGATGGGTGCGAACTAGATGGAGTCGAGCTGAGACATGAGGATGGGTACGAACTTCATGGATTCGAAGTACTCCAAGCTGATGGATTCGAAGTGGAATGACCCCATGGATTCGGAGCACTACAACTTGATGGACACGAAGTAGCTTAGTTGGATACGAACGACACCCTTGTCTATGGATTCGAACAAGGGCTATCTCCTCTATCTTGAATCGATCATAACTTGAGCGTACGAACTCGGATTGACTTGAAATTTGAAAAGCTGGCTTCTACAGCTTTGCTCGTCACGTCTCGTCAATTATGGCACGATCCGGACTCGGACAAAATTTATCGATATCCATGGTTATCCTGCAATGCACAGTTGATATTCAAGAATAATAATTATCGATTCTTGGTAAATTTTTGGAAATTTCGACTTTGCCAAAAGTTGGGATAACATTGTACATTTTTTCTATGAAAAAAATGTTTACATTTTAAAAAATAATAATTTTCACTACAATATTGATCGGTTTGGTTAAGTGATTTGGCTTGATATGTTGTATCTATGTACCATTTCAGAAGAAAAAAAATTAAAAAAAATTTCCGGCACACGCAAACTCAATTCCTTTTTTCCATATTAAACTTATATAGTACACGTTTTAATTCTACAACTTCAATTTTCTGAAAATTTAAGTTTAACGTTGAATATCATATCTGTACCATCTATTGCTACTATTTAACGTCTATAAAATTTTGTTTAAAATTTAAGTTTTCTCTTTTTACAAATTGTACTCGTTTTAAAGATGAAAATGTTCATTTTAATTTTCACAGCATTGTTTTATTTTCATTAAAATTCTTTTTTTATTTTAACACAAAACGCGTGTTTCTTACATTAACTTCATTAGTTATAATTCATTTCTTTTCTTCTTCTTTTTTTAATTTGAACATTCCAATGAATTCAATTGCAATTTATTCTAATATTAAATTTTAACTTAATAGCAATACTAAGGTTAAATTCTAGTTTTTTTTATTATTTGTATTCAAGATCTTTGCTAAATTTCATATTTATAAATGGTTAAAAATACATGTCGTTACATTGTGGACGATCCTTCTTCTTTGAAGATGTTAGTTCGATCTTGCTCTTGTTTTCGTTTGAATAGGCCTTCAAGTTCCTTTTTTGTGAGACCACCTCCTCTTTCTGTGTTGGCCTTGATGTTTCTGAAGACTTTTGAGGTAACGTCATTTTGAGGAGTTCCTGCATTTCCTACAGTTGCTGCTCTAAATGCTTGATTTTGGCAGTGTTTTCATCTCGCTGAGGTGATAACAAGGCTGTCCTTGAACAACTCCATCCATGTTGAAAGTCGGAGCTATGTTCTCTTCGATTCGAGGGTTGTAGTGTGGATGACCTCCTCATCCATTTTGCTGACTTTTTTTGATTTCATTTTCCTACGTCAAGTCAAATGATCCATAATCAGTCTATAATATGGTAACGATGTCGGAGATTCAAGCCTTCCTTCTAACGTCAAAAATGTTTAAAAAAAAACCGTCAACATCCACAAAGCTATGTGAAAGGCAATTAAATAAGTTCTCATGAGATCCTCCCGAGCTTTGCTTTCAAACAGCTACTGTTCTATCGCAAAATGTGGTGTCCGTGTGATATGGGTATGATTGTTTAGTACTGTCTGAGCATGTTACTTTTGTTTGTGGTGTGCACCAGCATTATTAAGATATATAACTCGACTTGATTATTGGTAAACACTGAATCGTATTTTCAATTATGAACTTTTAATGCTGTTTATGTATGATTTTGTAAGAGTTTACAAATTATAAGTTGATCCACTATTTATCCAATTTATATGTTATCAAGATGTTTACAAATTTCAGGTTGATCCACTAAGATTTTGATGGTATATTTAAAACTACAACTAAGAGTTGAATGTTTATTAAACAGCATAAATTGATGATATATTTACAAATAAAAAAAATGCAAGAGTTCAGTCTAAATTAACATCAAATTTACTGAATATGTGGACCTGAGTGTATAGTTAAAACTAAAATTGAAGAAGAAATTTATACTTATTATAGTATTTCATGAAGTAAAAATACCTTCCGATCCTGGAATAAATTATCAATATGTTTCAGTGACTGATTTGAATTTTTTCTCATGTTGAAATTATTTTCAATTGATGACGTTTCTCGATGATTTTTTTTTTTTTAATTCTAGCTCTTATTGCATTTTTGAAATATTTCTCTTTTCTTCGTATAAAAACAGTAGACGTCTCACAACCATTATATAAATGTTCCTATGGTTGTTTGCATTCATTTACTAAAACCAGTTATTTCTTCGGTATTTATCATTCAATTTACTC